>JASDDO010000014.1:658984311-661842100 GCA_030015575.1 Agapanthus africanus
AAAACATTTTCAGAGCTAAAGACTCTTTGGAATAGAATTAAATTCCAGAGAGAGGACAAGTATCACCATCGATCCCTGATATCAGAGAAGCCCTAACAAAAGGGGTTTAGTATTTAAAGATTGGACATTTTTTTAGAACATGGAAAGATGGGTTCTTGTTAAAGGAAAAAACCCTTGGTGTGGATTTAAAATCCAAAGAAAATTTCTACAAGAAGTTCTTCGGCCGTTCAAGATCCTTACCTAAAAAAGGAAATCTTTTGTTACAGCGTTGCACTCACGTGATGGGAAACGGTTCATCTACCCCCTTCCCTAGGTAGATCCAACGGCCACAAAAGTTACAGCGTTGCACTCACGTGCAAACACGTGAGAACAATGCTGTGGGGGCATTTGTTCCCTCATAAAAATATCAGGAAAACCCCCAATGGGGCATCACGTGCTCACACGTGACCAAGGGTCACGTGCTGACATGCGATGGTTTCCTGAGGACTCTGTTATAATAGAATTGAATTCTAATCAATAGGAGTCGCGTGCTCATACGTGATGGGCCTTTAAATCCACTGAAAGGGGTTAAAAGATATAATAAAACAGCAAGGAATACCCCAATGAGGCATCACGTGCCCACACATGACCAGAGGTCACGTGCAGACACGTGATGGGTTCCTAAGCTCTCTGATTAATTGAATTAAATTCTAATCAAACAATCAATCAGTGGAGTCACGTGTCCACACGTGATGGGCCTTTAAACCCACTGAAAAGAATTAAAAGTATAATAAAATAATAAGAAAAAACCCTAATGGGGCATCACGTATTCACACGTGACCAAGGGTCACGTGCTGACACGTGATAATTCCCGAGTTCTTTAAAATAACAGAATTAAACTCTGGTTAAATGCTTAATCGGGGGGGGGGGTCACGTGTCAACACGTGATGGGATCCTAAGATCTCTGAAATAATAGAATTAAATTCTAATTAAGGGAAATCAAAAACCCTAATATTTTCCTAGATCTTTCCAAACAAAAAGATTGCGCTCTGTAAAGAGGAGCACCTGTAACATTTTGGAAAATTATAAATATTAAGTTATAATTTAAATATACTGAGTTATAAAAGTGATATCACATACACCTTTTGGGTATCGGACTAATATCCGTAAAAATGTAAGTATTTTGGTAAATACGAAGAGAGGTGTGCGATATCATAAAATGATATATTTAATTAACATGATATTGAATTTTACATTAAGCTAATGACATCTAAGTGATAGGTTAAATCATTTCATATGTTTTATTTCACATGGATTTATATTGTAACATTTTGAAATATTTTAGATAACTAACTATATAATTTATTTAATTAAAACATTTATTTTATTGTGTTTGTAATAAAAAGAGTCTTTTAAAATGTAGTAGAATTGAATTGGTAATGAAAATAGTGTTTATACAATAACAAATGTAATGAGGGGTTTATGTGAAAAGGTTAGTTTCATTATGCAAATTAGAATTGTTTAAGGGTGTTTATGCAAATAGGGCTAGATAATGGTTAAGCCTAAGTTATACCTCCTAGACAACATACCCTAGGTTAACCTAGTGGCCACACCTCCTCCTTGCATGAAACCCCCACCATCTTAAATGGTGACACCACCTACTACCTTATCTCTATTATCTCTTAATATGGTAAATTGTGTTCAGTTGAGATATATTAGGTTATGGAACTGAAACTAGTTAGAAAAATAAGATCCTTAGAAAACAACAAGAGAAAAGAAAAGAGAGAAGAGAAAAAGAACTAAGGGTTAAGGAATTTCACCACTACAATCAAGCTAGGAGTTAGGAGCTTATGCATCTTGGAGGAAGCCTTTCAACAATCATCTGTAGGTATAATCTTTATACACTGTAGAATTGTGGTTCTGTAAATGTTTAAATGTAAGAATCGAATATCAGGTATAACGTATTTTTGATGAAAGTTTAGCTCTGTGAAGATCTGCTATAGTTTGGATGATAAATAAATTGATCAAACAGTATCTTGATCTTATAATCTAGACCTAGAATTAACCATAGGAAAACGAACCTAGGTGCTCGGATTTTGGCCGGCGACCATCACAAGAATTCCTACCTTACCGGATTTCTGGTGGATTTGGATATTGTGGTTTTTAGGGTAGTTCTATATAGATATATAAGTATGTTTGATACTGTTTATTTGTTTTTAGTTTAGCAGTATAGGAAATCTGGAAGATAATATCAGTTTTGGAGTTAAAATTCTAAAATACGACGCGGATGCTTCATGACACGATTCTATTTTTAGTGTTACGGGCAGCGAATGATTAACTTAGGTTAGTATAAATGTTAGATAGTCGCAATATCCTCACATAGTATGTTTAGCTTGTGTCGTATCATAAACTAGGATATTGGTGATAATTGGCATACTGTGAATGAATCTGGAACTAATACGTATAATCATTAGAAAAACTAACTAGACCAAAAGAATAATGAGCTAACTAGAAGACTACACTTAAAACCTAAGCCCCTAAGTCATTGTTTGATCCGGCGACACATAGCCAAATTCCGGCAACGCCGGCCCCCTTGTTGGTTTTGGGATTGGTTTTTCTCCTATGGCTTTGTGTTGGTATTTTACAAGTTTCTATATTATTTGTTTTGTCTAAATATTTATACAGTAAAATCTAGGAACGTTTTAGAAATGGTTTATCAAATTTCTGATATTTACGATACGGAGTTTTCGTAGTTTGATGTTGCGGCTGAACCGTTGACGTTTATACGTTAACGACAGAATTATATTGACGTTTTGGGCTAAGTGTGCTGTAGGTTCTAACCTACGGGCGTTTAGCTTATTGTGTTGGTTTTCGATATGATATTTACTTCTATGCGATTTAAATACGAATATAGGTACGATTCGAGGATTCCGAGATGAAGTTGGCGATATAGCAGCATGGATTCAGCGAGCTTCTAAGTTGGTGAGTAGATTTACATCTACTGGGGAAGTCGGGTGGATAGCATATAGCACCCCCGCAACCTTACAAATAGTATTATGATATCTAATTAGTTTAGTATTTATTCAAGATATTTATATAGTATCGCATCTAGTATGCCCTTCAATTCCATACAGTTTTATGCATAGTGATAGATGAGTTACAGTGATACGAAATGGATATGGTCGGGTGGATTTGTACGAGGGATCATGCCATACTTGTGATGATACAGATACAGTGACACGATGTGGATATGGTTTAATGATTTGTACGAGGGATCACGATAGACTTGAGATGATACATATACAGTGATATGATGAGATATAATACAAGGATTTATACGAATTGGATATGATGAACTTTATATGCCGAATAACGGCCAATTTATCCTTTGACTCGTAGCGTTAGGTTATATCCTATTTTAGGATGTAATACTTGTGTGAGCTATATTCTTTTTTAAAAAAAACTACGATTCGTTGTCCTTTAAATAAAAATACTAGGATGCATGCCAGTTTCTAAAACGGATATCTATTTTAAATCTGGGGCAGCTTCTTTATTTCAAACTTAACGTTTCGATCATTTCTAAAGATAATGGTATAGCTCATAGTAAGTAGTTACAATAATTACGTTTAGATTAATTTACATATTTTCATTATATTACCCATATTATACATTTCTGCGTTACGCACACTCTGATAGAACACTGCACAAATACCAATGAGTACTATGTTGCACAAGCACGTGAATATATGTTACACTACACCTCATTGGTACTGCCATGTCACTGTAGAACCGTGCTGTTATATATGTATTAAAATAAATAGGTTGTTACACCGTAGAACACTTACACAAATACTAATGATTGCCATGTTGCACGAGCACAGACGCGTATGCTACACTACACATCATTAGTAGTACCATGACACAGTAGAATTGAAATCTATAATTCTGTGATATAATTACGTAGTCTTCTTTATTCCTGTTGTAAATTACGAATATTAGAACTATAGATGTTGTATTTGATTCTTATGGATTTTCTAGACATTTTACTCCTGATGATATATATCGGTGGTATGGGACACTGTTATATATGTATATATATAATATATCATCAATACAATCTATGCAAGTTTCTTATTCCTCACTTGATATTTTTATATGATGAGTAAACGTCCACCATGAGATTTGTGTTTCCTGATTTTGATATCCGAACCGAGTCGGGGGTCATGCGGTTTCGGATTTGTATACTATCCAGACTGAGTTGGGGGCCATACAGTTGGATACATGGTGGACCCGGTCGAGACCGAGGGGCAGGATATCCGCAGTTATAGGCGGGGAGCCTAACGAGGATACTCGATACCTGAGATAGAAATGAGCACGGCGGATATCCAGAGGATACCGATCGTAGCCAGGATATCGGGTGGCGATCATCTGTTGAGGTGGTGTCGACGATATCTGTATTTACGTGTCGATGATAGACACGAGAGATTTCGGATTTCGATGTCGATGCTGGACATATATATATATATATATATATATATATTGATATGAGCATTATCATGAGGTACACAGTTAGATATTATTAGTGGATTCCGCTAGGACTGATCCGGGGGACAGTACCTGCAAATATTTGTACAGACATTCATATACAAAAAGGGATTCCAACACGAACTATAGATTCATGATTTGACTCATATGACATTGAAATATTATACTTGGGATTGCATGATAGTTAGTATTACACATATGCATATCATATAATATATTGGTACAGATTATGATAGGACTATGCTTATAAACTAGGTATCGTCATGCATTTCGATTTCTACCTTTAGATGTACTTTTATTCACTGAGTTGGTAACTCATCCCCGTTATGTCACAGTTCTTGCAGGTTTTACCGCTTGGATTATCAGCGGCTTGGGCACACATTCTTTTCGAGGATTGATTGGTAAATGGGTTATTATTGTATCATACTCACTCTTATTCATTCATAGATTCTTGTATCTAGTGGAAACTCCATCAACTTAGAAGTGGTATATTATAGACTTAGAAGCAAGACTTAGAGTTTATGTGTGGTGATGTCGCACTCTTTGGAGTCGATTTCTGATTTAGATTGTTGGTTGCTCTATCATTTGGACGTGGAGACTAGCTTCCGTTAGGATGCTATTTTATTATTATGTTGTATCGAGTTTTTATAAAAATACAATTTCAAAATGGGTTTTAGATTCAAATGCTCCATCGTTTGGAGGTGATGTCAAGTTTCAAAACGTCATAAATGTTTTTCAACATACTTAGTTAAATTCAAATGCTATTTTTAAACTGATTTCATCGGATGACTATTTTAAACCTCACCTCCAACAATTTCAAAAAGGGTTTAGATTCCGGGTTTCGGTTTACTTGAACCGCGTCGACGTCTTTAGATGTCACGTGATTTAAGTGCCGGTCACGTGCCACATTTGGGTCGTGACAACACCGTTGGATTAAAAATCCAATGGTGATTAAAAATCACCAATTTATGGAAAGATTTTATACAAGGAAAGATTTCCCTGAAATTCACCAAGAATAACAGACAAAATATCTTTTGGATTAAAAATCCAATGGTGAATAAAATTCACTGAGTGATCTAAAAGATCATGTTGGATACAAAATCAATTAAAATCTTTCAAGGAAAGATTGACTAAACAAACTGATTCTTTTCTTTCTCCTATAAATAGGAGCCAAGAAGAGAAGAGAGAGAGAATTCTTTTTTTTGGGAGAGATGCACAACAACAGAGAGAATATTAAAAAAAGAGAGGAGAATTTAATTCTCAAGAGAGAAAAGAAGATCTCTTCAGAGAAAAAAGAAGAAGTTCATTCTACAAGCTCTCACAAAATAAAAGAGAATTTAATTCTCAAACTAAGAGTTTGACTCTTCTGAATAAAAACTTAGTTCTTTCTTTGGTTGAAGGTCTGCAGAAGCAGATCTCTCCATAAGTTGAGAATTTAATTCTCATCGGGGAGATTCTGCCATGCAGATCTAAAACCTAAGGGAAGATCTATGTTTAGAGAATTTAATTCTCACATCAAAGCAATTAGGAATTTAATTCCTTCAAACAAAATAGGGTTTAACCCTTAATAAAAGAACTTAGTTCTTCCTTTGATTGAAGATCTGCAGAAGCAGATCTCCCCATAAGTTAAGAATTTAATTCTCATCGGGGAAATTCTGGCATGCAGAACCAAAACTTAGAGGGAGAGTTGGGTTTAAAGAATTTAATTCTTCAAATATATAGGAATTTAATTCTTCTAAATAAAACTAGGGTTTAACCTACCAAAGAATTTAATTCTCAAACAAGGGCTTAAACTCTCCATGCACGTAAACCTGATCACGTGGCAACACGTGACCCTCCCTGCAATAATCAGAAAAGAAAGAATGAGACATGGTCACATGCCCCCACGTGACCCTTAAATAGGCTCCTCAAGATGAGAAAGAAAAAGCTTGGAGGTAATGCCTCACGTGCTCACACGTGACTCTCAAAACAAAAAGGAACAAATCCAAAAGCAGTACTAATTTATGGCGCCTCACGTGTCCCCACGTGACCTTTGACTAACACCTTTTTAAAAGGGCAAATGAGGGAAAACAGAGGAATTATCACCCAATACATGGGCACTATCACGTGTCCACACGTGATGATTACAAAGACTAAGTGTTTAACACTTATTTACAAATTTTGAGAGTAAAATAAAGGAAGTCTAGCCCAATTCTCAGGCGCCTCACGTGACCCCACGTGACTGCCTCATTTTTAGTGTTTAACACTATTTTGAGCATTTTATCCCTAGTGTTTAACACTATTTTAAGCACTTTATTCTTTTAGTGTTTAACACTATTTTAAGAACATCACGTGGGAACACGAGACCGCCAAATATGTGCTAGTGTTTAACACTATATTCAAATCAGTTCTAGCCCCAAATTGGCTAAGTCTTTCTGAGGCAAATCTCCCCTTCAACTGAACCTCAAAATTGATCAGTTCATATGATATGCAAAGTAAAGTCCAGAGCTATAATGAATGTTTAGTGCTCAGCCAAAGATAAAAATATTGTCAGAACCCAGACTCATGCTTAGCATTGCTAAATAATGGGGGGCTGAACCCAGACAAATGATTCAACAGTCCAAACAAAGGTCCAACATTTCAAACCTAATTGGACTTAGCCCAAGTCGGCCATAAGTCCTCAATTCAGATTTAACTGAGCCCATGTGCTCATAATCTATTTAATTGATCTTAGTTCCAAATTGGACTATAGATTTCCCAATCCACATTGGTTCAAGGGTGCATCTCTTCACTCCTTTGATATCTGTCGTTGTAATCCTTCAACGTCTTCAGAGAGGTGACGGGTCCCGATAACCAATCATTCCATGAACTGTGGGGTCCTTAAACCCATGGACTATGATGTTCTTAACCTCGGACTGTGGGGTCCTTAAGTCCATGGACTATGATGTCCTTAACCTCGGATTGTGGGGTCCTTAAGCCCATGGACTATGATGTCCTTAACCTTTACAGACTATGATGTCTTTAAACTGGACCAAGATGTCCTTAAACTAACATTGGACCACTATGTCCTTAAACTGGTAATCGATCGCAATGTCCCTAAACTAAACAATAGAGCCTGAATGCTCTTTTGTTGGATCTAAACGATCCCGTTAAGTTGATCTTAGTCTAAAATTAGATTAACATATTCTTAACAAACGTTTAAGTTGATCTTAGTCTAAAATGAGACTAACGTATCCTTAAGCCCAACCCCTAAACCCAAATCTAAGAAAATACGGATTTGGACTAATCCACACCCTATGGGCGACAACATAAATTAGTCTCCGTATACAATCCACGGGCAACCAAAAATAAAACAAACACACACGACACGAAGTGACCGACTGGAGAAGGAGAAAGTGGTTACCGCGATGCGGTAGCGTAATTAACTGCAGGGAAGAGCGTCCCCACAATCAAAACCCCCTCAACGAGGGGGAATCTGACAAAGTCTGCTACATCGGCCGCATCCGTTTAAACCTTCGATACATGGTACCATAAATCAACTTGGCATCTTCGGAGAGGTGGACGGATAGCACCAATAAGCATCTGCCCCCAAACTTAGGCAAGACGAACCTACGCGGTTCTGTCTCTGTGTTCGGAGGAGAACATGCCCTTTCCTTAACAGAGCCGAGAACAAACAACGAAGCGGAATATGAAGCTTTGATAGCGGGTCTTGAGATCGCTGTTGACATGGGAATCGAAAACATCATCATATATGGAGACTCCCAGCTGGTCGTTAGCCAAGTAAATGGCGACTATCAGACGTGCAAGCCAGAGTTGGTAAAATATGGTGAAAGAGTGTAGCAGGTGCTGACTCAAATCCCCTCTTACATCCTGGAAAGCATACCGCGTGCGGAAACAGCAAGGTGGATGCATTAGCCAAGCTTGCTAAGGAAATGGCTGACGAAAACCTCGATGACTTGAGGATTATTGTGCAAAGCCGCCGGATTCTCGCGCCAGCAGAAATATCTCCGGAGTCGTCTGAAGAAAAGGAAGCAACCAGACAAGAGGTCCTCCAAATTGAAGACGAAGAAAGGGTCGAGGACTGGAGGGAAGTCTTCATAGACTACTTCAAATCCCATCGAACACCCGAAAACGCGTCGTCAAGACATCAGCTCATGAAGCGAACTCTATCTTTCGCCTTCGTCAATGATACTCTATATAAGAGGTCATTCGACGGTTTATGGCTAAGGTGCCTAGGACCAGAAAAAGCAAAAAGGGACGTCCAAGAAACTCGCGATGGACTCTGCGGTTCTCATCAGGCCGGGCCAAAGATGAAGCTGAAGATCAAAAGAATGGGTTACTATTGGCCCACGATGATTCAAGACTGCCTTGAATATGCGAAGCAGTGTCACTCGTGCTAAATTCACGGAGACTTCATCCACCAGCATCCAAATCCGCTACACCCAACATTGGCTAGCTGGCTGTTCGAAATGTGGGGAACCGATATAATTGGGCCCATCGAACCAGCGTCATCTAAAGGACATGGGTTCATATTGGCAACAACCGATTACTTCTCTAAGTGGGCAGAAGCAGTACCGCTAAGGTAAGTGAAGACGGAGAACATCCTCCATTTCTTCAGGACACATGTCATCTACCGGTTCGGCACTCCGTGACGAATCATCTCGGATAATGGGTCGGCCTACAGGAGCCATAAGATCAGCCGCTTTGCACAGCAGCATAAAATAGATTGGAGATATTCTTCGGTCTATAATCCCCGAGCGAACGGTCTAGCGGAGGATTTCAACAAGACCTTGACGAAGATCATAAAGAAAACGGTGTCCAGAAACAAAAAGGACCGGCATGAGAGATTGCATGAAGCTCTTTGGGCGTATCGAACCACGTTCAAAATGGCCACGAATACAACGCCATTCGTGTTGGTATTCGGCACGGAAGCGGTACTTCCCTTGGAGATAGAGCTACCATCTCTGCGAGTAGCAGTTCGATACGAGCTGACGGATGAAGAAAATGCCCATCTTCGGCTTGAGGAGCTCGATGCCCTCGATGAAACTCGCCTCATAACGCAACAAAATCTGGAAGCTTACAAAGCAAGGATGATGCGCTCATACGAAAGACTGACTAGGCCGAGAACATTCCACCAAAGCGAACTCGTATTAGTCAAAAAGACCTATGATCCCCAACCGCACAAAGCGGGGGAAATTCGAGCCGAACTACGAGGGCCCCTACATCATAGACAAGGTTTACTAAGGTGGGGCCTACTTGCTCGTGAACATGCATGGCGAAAGATCCTTCCGGCCAATAAACGACCGATTCCTTAAGAAATACTATCCCTGATGAGTCACAACTCAGGTTAACGATAGATGACGACGCTCGTGTCCGCTCTCTATCTTTCCGAGTCAAGACTCTGTAAGTAGTATCCGGCAAAACTTCGCCTCAAAATCCCCTCGGATCGCAACGTCCTTAAATTAGCTACGGACCGAGATGTCCCTAAACTAACAATGGACCGAAATGTCTCTAAACTAACAATGGACCGTAATGTCCTTAAACTAAATACGTCGCCTCAAACACGGCGATGGCGGAATTCAAGTCCACAAGTCCCAGCGGCAAGGATTTCAACTCAAGTCCTGCTGGCTACGTAGCTGCCCCAGTGGCGAAGTCCCCCATAAGTTCCATTGGCGGAAAAAAAACACAGCCGAAATGATTGGGCAACTCGCAATAAAAAACAGCGAGTAAAAAGAAAAATAGCCAAAATGATTGGGCACCGCGCAAAATAGCCGAAATGATTGGGCAATCGCGACTTTCGCGATATAAAAAGATGAAATGATAGAGCACCGCGGAAACAAAAAAAATGAAACTTTTGCCCTGCAGGTGAGTCCATATCAACCCCTGTATACAACCCATGGGCACAAACGAAAAGGGAACCATATTGTCCCACCAGGCTTCGTCAAAGGGAAAACTAGATCTCGACGGCAACATCTACAGCCTAGAGATCACCACGGCGTTTCTTCGCACTTAAACAGGATGCGGACGCAACGTCAACAACCGACCCCAGGGTCAAAACAACGGAGCCACGGCAAAGTCCCTAGTTCCAAGTCTCGACGGTTCACCAGCAACCTAGAGACTACCTCGGAGCCATGGCAAAGTCCCTAGTTCCAAATCTCGACGGTTCACAGACAGCCTAGAGATCAACAATGGTGTTTCTTCTCACTATAGCAAGATGCAGACGCGACATCAACAAACAGAGCCATGGCAAAGTCCCTAGTTCCAAGACTCGACGGTTCACAGACAAACCAGAGATAACCTCAACATTTGTCACAATATTGCAGACACAATGTCAACAAACGAATCAAAGGAAGATCCATAGCTTCAGGATCTTAACGGAAACTCAAATAAGACCTGAAAGACTATCACAAATCATCCCACACCAGCGCGGAGTGGTCACGACTCATCGGGGCTCCCAAACTGAGCCTAACCTCAAGTAAAAAGCGGCATGGAAGATCCCTAATGCTTTCTCTTCCGACGGTAATATCACCTGGGAGATTGCTTGAAGATCGTCTTGTCCAGCCCCCGAAGGGATCAGAGACACGACAGTCGCAAGGATACTCGAACAGCAAGATTGTGTATCGGGAAATGCATCAGCCAACGCGACGGATGCAGACGCGACATCAACAAAAGGAGCCATGGCAAAGTCCCTAGTTCCAAAACTCGACGGTTCCAGACAACCTAGAGACAACCTCGACATTCGTCGCAATATTGCAGATACAATGTCAACAAATGAAGCAAAGGAAGATCCCTAGCTTCAGGGTCTTAACGGCAACTCAAATGAGACCTGAAAGACTATCGGAGATCATCCCATACCAATGCGGAGTGGTCATGACTCATCGGGGCTCCCAAACTGAGCCTAATCTCAAGTAAAAAGCGGCATGGAATATCCATAACGCTTGCTCTTCCGACTGTAATATCACCTGGAAGATTACTTGAAGACGTCTTGTCCAGCCCCCGAAGGGATCAGAGACACGACAGTCGCGGGGGCTACTCGAACAGCAAGATTGCGTATCGAGGAATACATCGGCCAACGCGACGGTATGACGGACAAAAGCCCTAGTACCACAGACCCTAACGGACTTCTATCAGCAGAGGTTAATTGTGACGTTAGGACATTCTTGCGAGAACTTCTCGATTCGTCTCGACTCATAGGGAAAACAATGTTCCTGCGAGAACTTCTCGACTCGTCTCGACTCGTAGAGAAAAGCCTTAGGCAATGGGGATATCAACCTGTTTCCTAAGCATTGAGGCCCTGCAAGTCGGTCCAAGATGGACTATTGTATACTATCCACAGGCCACACTCTCCAAAGTCGAATATCGACAAAGAGGGAAAAAACCACTTACGAGTCCTTTCGACTTGCAAGGGGGAAAATTCTCTTGTGAGATCCTTACGACTCTCAAGAGAAAACGCACTTAGGAGTACTCACGACTCCTAAGGAGAAAATACACCTACGGGATCCTCTCGACTCGTAGGGAGAAAAGTCTTTATGAGACCCTCATAGCTCATAAAGTTGAAAAGTCTTAGACGGCAGATCCAAACATGTTTCCTAAGCCATCGCCGCCCTACAAAGAGGTCAAGATGGACTATCTACGGGCCACATTTGCCAAAGCCACATTCGCTAATGAAATAAAGAAGCTACTTATGGATCCTCACGATTCGTAAAGAAAAATACCCGAGTGAGATCCTTACGACTCACGGAGGCGATGAACACTTAGAAATCCTCACGATTTCTAGGGAGAATATGCACCTATGAGATCCTCTCGACTCATAGGGAGAAAAAATCTTCTTGAGACCCTTACGGCTTATGAAGACGGAAAAAGTCTTAGGCTACAAGGACCTTAAAATTGTCTCCTAAGCCATCAATTCTCTGGTAACGCATAACATTGCACTACTTCACCCACGTACATACTTACGTGGGCAAAGTAGTGGGGGGTATTTGTTCCCGCCAAAATTTTAGCTCAAAACTTGCTCCCTTATAAAATAATAATAATAAAATAAAAATAAAAATAAAGGGAAAGCTCCACATGCAAAGCATGTAGGTACTGCCTTGGATAGAATTAAATCATATGATGGCGCATCACGTGCTCCTCACGCGGACGCCAATATGCAAAGCACAAAAAGAAATACATTAAATAAGAGTTAACTCTTAGGAGGCGCCGCATGTGCTCCTCACGCGGGCGCCAATGTGCAAAGCACAAAAAGATATCTATTAAATAAGAGTTAAAAACTCTGAGGCAGCGCCTCACGTGTCTTGTACGAGGGAACCAGCGCCAAGAGTTAAAAACTCTGAGGCAACGCCTCACGTGCCTTGCACGAGAGCGCCAGCGACAAGAATTAAAAACTCTTAGGCAGCGCTTCACGTGTCTCGCACGAGGGCGCCGACGCCAGAACTAAAATTTCTCTGTTAAACAGAGCCATTGGAATAAAAATCCAACGGAGATGATAAATCATCAAAATGCAGAATTAAATTCTATTGAGGAAATATTCCTCCAATCTTTCTAAACGAGAAAGATTACTCTCTGTAAAACAGAGCACCGTTGGATTAAAAATCTAATGGTGATTAAAAATCACCAAGCTACAGAATAAGCTCTGTATAGGAAAATATTTCCCAATCTTGTTAAAAACAAGAAAAATATCTTCTGTAAAACAGAAGTGCTTGGATCAAAGATCTAACGGTGGATAAAATCTCCAAATCAATCAGGATATCTCAATGAGAGATTTCCTTAAATAAATCAACAAATCTGCCTCTACTATATAAAGGACCCAAGACTTCAAGTCTTGTAAGGAGAAACCCCCCCATAAGTTTTGAGAAAAAAAGAAGAAGAAAGCTTTAAGAAGGAAGAAAGAAGAATACCTTTCTTCGAGGTAAATAAAAAAAATAGAGATCAGAGCATCTCATCTGCATATCCAAGAGTTTAACTCTTCTTAAAGAACATAGTTCTTTCTCTGGATCTGAGGTCCATGAGACAAGTCTCCCACAAATGAGAATTTAATTCTCATGGGGATGAACTTGTTCTTAGGGATCAAAGATCCAGAAAAGAACAAAGAATTCAACTCTTCAGAACAAAACACCCAAAGAAAAACCCAGCGCCAAACGCCTCACGTACTCATCACGTGGGCGTTGTTTAATAAAGAGTGCTTAGCACTCAGTAGTTGGCGCTCAGCGCCAAGCGCCTCACGTGTCCCTCACGTGGGCGCTGCTCAATAAAGAGTGCTTAGCACTCAATGGTTGGCGCTCAGCGCCTCACGTGTCCCTCACGTGGGCGCTGCTCAATAAGGAGTGCCTAGCACTCAGTGGTTGACGCTCAGCGCCAAGCGCCCTACGTACTCCGCACGCGGGTACCATAAAGAGTGTTTAACACTCCATAAAAAAAATAAAAGAACAAAAAAAGAAGGGAAGATAAAGCTCAGCATTATTTGCACAGAAAAGGGACTGAACCCCAAGCAAGTGTTTAACACTTTATTCAAAGACTGAGTGGGTTGATTCCAAGTTGACCAAATCCCTAATTCAGACCAACCGAGCCTATGTGATCATTTTCTAATTTGGTCTTAGTCCCAAACACGACTACAGATCTCCCAACGGACACTGGTTCAAGGGTACATCTCCTCACATCTCTGATACATGTCGTTGTAATTCTTCAACGTCTTTAGAGAGGTGGCGGGTCCTGACAACCAACGACTCTTTGGCGCACTCCCAAACCGATGAGCACATCCCAATACGGACCGCAACGTCCTTAAACTAATAATGGACCGTAACATTCTTAAACTAAAACAATAGAGCCCAAATGCTCTTTTGTGGGATCTGAATGATCTTAAAACCTTGTTAAGTAGATCTTAGTCTAAAATTAGACTAACGTATCCTTAACAAACATTTAAGTTGATCTTAATCCCAAATGAGATTAACGATCCTTAAATCAAACCAAACCCAAATCTAAGAATATACGGATTTGGACTAATCCACGCCCTACGGGCGGCAACATAAATTAGTCTCCGTATACAATCCACCGGCAACCAAAAATAAAACAAACACACACGACACGAAGTGACCTTCTGAAGCAGGAGAAAGTGGTTATCGCTACGCGGTAACATAATTAACTACAGGGGATTAGGCCTGCAGGGAAGAGCGTCCCTACAATCAAAAACCTCTCGTAAATAAAGGGGGATCTCACGAAGTTTGCTACAACGGCCGCATCCGTCTAAACCTCCGATACACGGTGCCATAAATCAACTTGGCATTTTCGGAGAGGTGAACGGATAAATCCAAATAGCATATGCCCCCAAATTCAGGCAAGACGACCTACGCGGTTCCGTCTCCCATTTTCGGCGGTAAACATATATATTATACTATATTCACATGGATTTAGTTTATTGGTAAATATTAGATACTAGCACTATAATGGGTTTCAGACATGCGGTTCAGGTCGGATAACTACCTCTACTATTCGAATCGATCGCAACTCAAATAGATAAAATATAAAACACAATTTAAATACCAATTACTATTGTATAACCATACTAGGGTGTTACATTATACCCAATTACAAAAGAATTTCATCATCGAAATTCATGAAACAGGAAAAGACAAGAACAATGAAGATATGAATCTAAGGAAAGAGGTGTGGAAACTTTTATTGAATCTCATCTTCACGTTCGCAAGTAGATTCTCCGTACGAATGATTTCCCCACGAAACAAGTGCCAGAGGGATTACTTTATTCTTCAAAACCTTTTCTCGTCGATCCATAATAGCCATCGGTTGCTCTTCATAAGTTAAATATTCTCTCACAGTCGGTTCCAAGTGATCAAGAACGTGCGTTTCATCTCGAACATACCTGCGGAGTCGAGATACATGAAATACGTCATGAACACCCATTAAAAATGATAGTAACGCTAACTGATAAGCCACCTCTCCAACACGCTCAATGATATCGAAAGGCCCCACGAATCGAGAACTAAACTTGTCTCGACTACCAAATCGGATTACTCCCCTAGTCAGTGATATCCTCAAGAATACAAGATCATCAATAGCAAACTCCAAAGGTCTTCTTCCAGTATCAGTCCAACTTTTATGTCGATCTTGTGCCACCTTCATATGATCACGAATCAAGTTAACTTTCTCCACAGTTTGCACAATGAGTTCCGGTCCCAACAATCTTCTTTCTCTAATATCATTCCAACAAACAGGAGAGCGACACTTACGACCGTACAAAGCTTCGAATGGAACCATCTGTATACTTGCCTGAAAACTGTTATTGTATGAAAACTCCACTAAATGTAAATGATCCTCCCACGAACCTTTTAAGTCTAACATGCAAGCTCTCAACATATCTTCAAGAGTCTGGATCGTTCTCTCGGACTATCCATATGTCTGGGGATGATAGGCCATACTAAACTTCAAGCGAGTTCCCAAACATTCCTGTAAACTCCTCCAAAAATGTGATAGGAACCGGGTATCACGATCAAAAACAATACTCACCGGTACTCCATGTAATCTCACAATCTCCTGCATGTACCACTCTGCCAAAGCCTCCGTCGACTGACCAACTCGAAATGGTATGAAATGAGCTGCCTTGGTCAGTCGATAGACAATCACCCAAACTGTGTTATTTCCTTTTGGATTCCGTGGTAAGGCTGTCACAAAATTCATGGTTATATGTTCCCACTTTCATTGGGGGATCGGAAGTGGTTGCAACAATACAGCTACCCTCTAATATTCAGCCTTGACTTGCTAACACACCAAGTATCTTGACATGTAACGAGCAATATCTCTTTTCATGCCTTCCCACCAAAAGTGTTGTCGCAAATCTCTATACATCTTCGTGCCACATGGATGTACTGAATACGCGGAACTATGAGCCTCCTTCATTACTTCTTCATGAATATCTCATTTAGGTACATACAAACGACTTCAATATCTTAACGAACCATTTTCATGAACCAATAAATCTGTTCGAAGTCCCGCTTCCACTTGTCCCCGAAGTTTCTGTAATCTAGAATCGTGCAACTGTGTTGTCTTAATACTATCAATCAAGGATGACTGTACTTGCAACTGTATCATCTGTCCCGAAGAATCCGGCAGTACAAGCTCTAACTCGAATTTCTGAAAATCTGCTATATTCTCATTCTGTGCAGTCAACATCCGTATAGCTGGCAACCGACTTAAAGCATCTGGTACTACATTAACTTTCCGCGGATGGTACTTTAGATCAAGATCATAGTCAGCCATCAGCTCTAACCATCTACGCTGCCTCATGTTGAGCTCTTTCTGTGTGAACACGTACTTTAGGCTCTTATGATCGGTAAACACTTCAACCCTTTCGCCTAATAAGTAGTGTTTCCAAATTTTCAGCGCAAAAATAACTGCTGCTAGCTTCAAGTCATGAGTTGGGTAGTTTTTCTCATGAGTCTTCAATTGCCTCGACGCATAAGCTACAACATTTCCATGCCGTATCAAAACACATCCCAAGCATTTCCCAGATGCGTCGTTGTGAATAACTAATCCTTCGGAACCATCTGGCACTGTTAAAATAGAAGCGGTTGTCAATCTTTTCTTCAGCGCTTCAAAAGCCGACGCACACTTCTCAGTCCAGACAAACGGTACCTCTTTTCGTGTTAGCCTGGTCAAAGGTTCTACCATCCGAGCGAAATTCTCCACAAACCTTCTATAATATCCAGTAAGTCCAAGGAAACTTCTGATCTCTCCTGCATTCTTTGGAATTGGTCAATCATGAACAGCTGCAATCTTTTCGGAGTCAACTGCAATTCCATCTCCGGATATAACGTGACCCAAGAACTTCACTTCTTCGAGCCAAAACTCGCACTTGCTCATCTTAGCATATAACTTTTCTTGGCTCAACGTCTGCAATGTGATTCTCAAGTGCTCTTCATGCTCTTCTTTTCTTCTTGAATAGACCAAAATGTAATTGTTCCCCTAATAATTAAACATAATAATAAGAGCTGAGCTCTGTTAAAATTCCAATGATGCAGCGCCTCACGTGCTCCCCACGAGAACGCCAGCGCCTGTGCCAGTCTTATATGATTGTACCCTATAGTGGCGCCACACGTGAAGTTCACGTGAGCGCCAATGCACAAGGCACAGGAGCGCCTGTCATATATAAGAATTAAATTCTTAACTAGCGCCCATGTGCACAACACGTGAGCACCGGCGCCTAAACTAAAGTAGGTAGAATTAAATTCCACATGAGAATTACTTCCCTAAAAATTAGGATATTCTCTGTTAAATAGAGTCGTTGAATTAAAAGTCCAATAGTGATGATAAATTATTAAATGATAGAATTAAATTCTATTATGAGAAAATATCTCCCTAGTCTTTCTAAGTGAGAAAGATATTCTCGGTTGGATCAAAAATCTAATAATAGAATTAAACTCTATTTTTGGAATATATTTCCCCAATCTTTCTAAATAAAGAAAAATTGTTCTCTGTAAAACAGAGAGATCTTAGATTAAAAAATCTAATGGTGATTAAAAAAATCACCGTTTGACAGTATAAAATTCTGTATATGGAAAAATATTTCCTTAATCTTGTTAAAAACAAGAAAACATATTCTGTGAAACAGAAATCATTGGATCAAAAATCCAACGGTGAATAAAATTCCCCGAATAAATTTTGAGACCAATTAAATTAATTGGTATCTCTCAAATGAGAGATTTTCTCAAACTAATTAACAATTTGAGAAAGGCGCACACACCACACATAAAGGATTGACCCCATAAGTTTCTCAACACAAAAAAATAGAGAATTAAATTCTCAAAAGAAGAAGAAGATCTCCCTCCTTTAAAACTCTAGGTAAAGGAAAAGGCAGAGATCAAAACAACTCCTTTACCAATCATACAATACCTAAGGGTTCAACCCTTCTCAAAGAACTCAGTTCTTTCTCTGGATCTGAGATCCACAAGATAAGTCTGCCACAAGTTGAGAATTTAATTCTCATCGGGAAGATCTTATTCTTGAGAATCAAAGATTCAGGGGAGAACATGAAAAAGATAGAGTCTATAATACTTCAGGAACTTAGTTCCTTCAAATTAAGAACTTAGTTCTTAAATAAACTCGATCAGATAATCAAAATAAAGATCGTGGTGATCATTAATGGTCAAAATACCATTAACAGATATTCAATCTCTAAAAAGAAAAAGAACTCAGCGCCTCACGTGAAAAACACGTGAGCACCCAAATGATCCCTCCTAAACAAAGGATCTAGCGCCTCGCGTGCTTCCCATGTGGGCGCCTAAAGCAGAAGGTAAGCGCCTCACGTGAAATACACATGGGCACCGAGTAAAAGTACTTAGCACTTCATATACAGCCAAAACGGCAGAGTGCTTAACACTGATTAGGCAGCGCCCAGCGCCTCACATGGACACCATACAAAAGTGCATAGCACTATACATATTCAGTCAAAATGACTAAAGTGCTTAACACTTATTTGGTAGCGCCCATGACTGGATGCTTCACATGATACACATGTGAGCGTTGGAGTTCCAAATAAGTGCTTAGCACTTCTGCATAAAAGGAAAAAGGGGCTGAGCAAACAGAACCCAAATAAAGTGCTTAGCACTTTTGAATATAAAAAAGAGAGAAAGAAGAAAAGAATGAGCAGACCAAGCCCAAATTGGCTAAAAGTTTCTCTGAAGTTTCTTGCAGCTGAGCCCAAATTCTCTGTTGTTAGATCTTAAACAAAAATGATTCTTAAAATGTTGCTAGGTTGATTTTAGACTAAAATAAGACTAACGCATCCTTAGTTAAAAATAAATTGAGCCCAAATGCTCACATGTTTAAACTGACCTTAATCTCAAACTAGATTAACGGTCCTTAAACAAAACATAACATTTTTGAACTAAAGGAACATATAACCTAAGTTCAAAACCCAATTCTAAAATATACCGATTTGGACTAATCCTCATCCGATGGGCGACGATATAAATTAGTCCATGTATACAATCCACGGGTAACCAAAATAAACAAAAACACACACGATACGAAGTGAACTGCTGGAGAAGGAGAAAGTGATCATCGCAACGCGGAAACGTAATTAACTGCAGGGGCTTGCGCCTGCAGGGAAGAGCGTCCCCACACTCAAAAACCCCTCACAAATGAGGGGGAATCTGATGAAGTCTGTTACAACGGTCGCATCTATCCAAACCTCCGATATACGGTGCCATAAATCAATATGGTATCTTCGGAGAGGTGGGTAGATAAGTCCAAATAGTATTTGTCCCCAAATTCAGGCTACACGCCATCCGCGTCTCAGTCCAGTCTTTCGGTGGTAAAGAGATTCTGGCACGCCCGGTGGGATCTTTTCCTCTTTCCACTCCACACTTCCTGTGTTGTGTTCGCGAACAAAAATCGCGGTTCGCTATGGTTGCCCTTGGATGCAAGGAACTAAAGCTTGGTGTCTCGCTCCTGTGTAGAAAATCAATGGCTTCTCATTGCATGCAACAGCAACTTCCGCTCCACCCCAACTAGAGGAATGACCTATGGGCTCAACGCGGCCTCTATTTTCTCAATGCCGGTAGAGCAGGGCACACAAGCCACTACCGGACTGTTCTTCGGGACCATGCTCCCACCTGTGAGTTTCGGTGGCTCAACGCCATAAGAAAAATCTCCTAGAAGGTCGGTCTTTGATCGGCTGGCAATCACGACGGCTCCCATCAGCAAGCCGTCAAACTCTGGCGTCTCAGTCTTCAACAGGCTGAGCAAGAACTCAAACGGGACCATAAAGAAGCTCGTGATACCTGAAAGGGATACCCCAAAATGGCTAGCCCTCCCTACTCCTGCTACAGGCGAAGCCGTCAAAGTTTCTTCCCCCATCAGACGGTCGGTCTTTGAAAGATTGGCCGGCTCTCCACAAACCCTATCAAGGACGTCGATCTTCAACAGGCTGACGCCGATTGAAACCCCTCAGCAAAGCCAGGGATATGATGAAGCCGCTTCCAAAATTGAGGCGGTCCCTTCAGCAAGGCATGCTCGATGTCGCCACTGACGCCGAGTGAGAGAAGCTGGGGGAAACTCCCCCTCTGGACTCACCCCGCCAGCTCCAATAGTGGATGTCGACACTTCTATTCCAACTGGGAACAATTTTGAGCCGCTTAGGCGGGTGCGTAAAAATTCCCCAACGTCGGTGCTAAAGAAATCTTCCCCACCTGTGAAAGTTACGGTGCAGGCAAAGCCGAAGCGGCCTCATCAGCGACTCTCCTCGAAAATTCATAGGGTCTCGCGAAAAGTCTAAGACTCTGTAATTGACCAAAAATACTCTCGGCGACCAAAGAAATCGAAGGTTCGACAAGAAAAAAACCACTCCTCCGCCATACAACGGGGGACTTCTCCTAAATAGGTGCCTGTTACAATGGCTTCTTCAACTCCAATCTCTTATAAAAGAACGAGACTGGAGAAAACTCTACCGCCCGCGGCAAATTCCAAAGGCGATGGATCTAAACGCCCCAAGCCTGGAGGCATTACCGTCCATACGGTCTATATGACCAATGGACAAGAAGGGAGCCGTGAGGTATGAAAGTCGATTGTGTGTGCCTAAAAGAAAGATTCGCGAAGAAGTCATGAAGGAGGTACATAGTTTGGTGTATTCGGTACATCCAGAAGGTATAAAGATATACATGGACTTGCGACAACACGGTTGGTGGGAAGGCATGAAGAGAAAGATTGCTCATTTTGTGTTGTGATGCTTGGGGTGTCAGCAAGCAAAAGCGGAATATTAAAGGGTTGCTAGTTTGTTGCAACCACTTCCGATTTCTCGGTGAAATGGGAGTATATCACCATGGACTTCATAACCGCTTTACTGCGGAGTTCAAAGGGAAACAATGCATTATGGGTGATCATTGATCGTCTGACCAAGACAACTCATATGTACCGTTTCGGGTTGGTCAATCAACAAAAGAGTTAGCAGAAAGGTACACATAGGAGATTGTAACATTGCATGGGATACCAGTTAGTATCGTGTCGGATCGTGACACATGATTTCTATCACATTTCTGAAGGATTTTACGAGAGAGCTTGGAAATTCGATTAAAGTTTAGTACATTATATCATCCTCAGACTGACGGACAATCCGAATGGACTATCTAAACACTTGAAGATGTGTTAAGAGCTGCATGCTGGATTCCAAAGGTTTGTGAGGGGATCATTTGCATTTGGTAAAGTTTTCGTATAACAAAAGCTTCCAAGAAAGTATTCAGATGGCTCCATTCGAAGTAATATATGATCGTAAATATCGTTCACTGGTATGTTGGGACGATATTGGAGAAAGAAGATTGTTAGGACCGAAATTGATTGTGCAAACCATGGATAAAGTTCGTTTGATTCGTGATCCCTTGATGGTGTTCAAGATCGACAAAAGAGTTGGGATGATACTGGAAGAAGACCGTTAGAGGTTGCAGTTGGTGATCACGTGTTCTTGAAAATATCACCGACCAGCGGAATGATAAGATTTGGTAGTCGAGGCAAGATTAGTCCTCGATTTGTGGGTCCATTCGATATTATTGAGCGTATTGGAGAAGTAGCATATCGATTGGCTTTACCACCGTCCTTGGCGGGTGTGCATGACGTGTTTCACATATCATAACTTCATAAATATTTTCGAGATGAGACTCACGCCTTGGACCACCCGGAATTGATATTGGATAATGGCTTTTCTTATTAAGAGAGACCGATGACTATATTAGATTGACGAGAGAAGGTTTTAAAGAATAAACTTATCCCAATGGTTCTTGTTTCGTGGGGAAGTCGATCATATGGAGAATCTACATGGGAACTTGAAGAGCAGGTGCGATAGAAGTTTCCAATTTTTTTTCCTTGATCATGAGATTGCTTGTTCTTGTTCGTTTTGTTATATCTTGTTGTGTTCCTTTCGTTCTGATGAATTTCGAGGTCGAAATTCTTTTGTAGTTGGGTATAATGTAACATTCTAGAACAATCGTACGGTAATTTAATGGACTAAAGGTATGATAATTGATTTTATGGTTCTTTAAGAATTATTTGTTTAATAGATGAAGTTTTATGCCATGAGATTTTGTTATGAGGGTTTATTGATAAATTGACTTGGATTGATTTACCATGGGTTTTATTGATTATTATTATTGTTATTGGTCATGGTAATTTATTGGATAGCAATTATTTAATTGGGGAAAAATTGATGGTTATAAGATTGGAAGGTTGTATGCCTTATAATTATATTTTACCTTAACTTAATCCCTAGTCCTAATTGGTTTAAGATTAATAGAATACCCGGCCCATATTGACTATTACCCTATTTAAATATCCATAACTTTCATACAAACTCATATATTTTCATAATTCATCAAATAGAAACCCTAGCCTTTATATCTCTCTTTCCATCAAAGCCCTAACCCTAGCCGACTCCATCATCAACCTTGATGCCGATCTTCATCACCATCATCACGTCAGGATCATCGTCATCTTGATCGTCGCATCTTGATCGTCTTTCTTATCCTGATCCTTCAAGCTTCCAAGTGGATATCGTGGTGGCGTCTCAAGTATCGTGTCGTTGTATTCATCTTCGAGGCAAGTATCTCTAGATGCTTACTACATGCTAGTTACAGCCAGATCAGATCTAGCATAACATTATTATTTTATTAATCTTTATATCGACATCGATGCTTAACCCTAATTAATGACATGTCGAGATCGGAATCATGATATGTAGGAAAACTTGATCTGGTGATAATAATTGATATAGACCGCTAAAGATATCATCTATATGTTAATTGCTTTATGGAACTTAGAGGAATCAATGAAATCATACTTGTTATCGCCTATAATGAAATTGAACTGAAAACCTAGTTTTAATAAACAGATCGTCTTAGAAAATCCCGTGGAGACGTCTGTGCCAGAACACCAGATGTCTCTGAATTTATTTACAGTACCCAGAATTGAACTACAGACGTCTGCCAACCTGGACAAGACGTCTCTTATCACATTTACATAACCATAAATTGAACTGTGGACGCCTACCCCAGACGTCTGCTATCGACATTCAGACGTTTGGCATGTAAAATGTTTTGAACCAGACGTTTTCCTAAGACGTCTGGAATAGAGTTTAGTGTATACCAGATGTCTCCTATAGATGTATGTTGTATACAAACTTGCCCCAGACGTCTGTGACGTCTTTCACAGATGTCTGATGATTGAATCTGCTGAAACTGATATTTGACATTGATACCTTATATCGATTCACGCATACGATATGTATTACTTGATTGCTATACTGATTGATGACACATATCGTTACTACATTGTTATTGATTGTTCACATGTAAGCGTGTTATCGTGATATTGATAGTGCCATTGTTATTGTTATTGTATCATGTAAAACCACTTGTATCGTGTTATTTACCGAAATGCTAACAATTCATTGATATTGATTGATTGACCTCATTGCATTGATTGATCAAATTGTCCTGATCGACTAGACCTTTTTGATTGTTTATTGACCCGAATTGTATTGATCGTTCCTATGTTAGTATTAGATAGATATTATATTGATAACTGACATGAATTGAAACCCGGGGAAAGGAGAAATCAATAATGGAAACCGAATTGTAACTTAGTGTGATTGATTGCTAGAGACTGATCAGTCGATACGAGCTACGAGCTCCAGAATGGTGATGCTGACATCATTCGTTCATATTGATATTGTTTTACTGCCTAGCGGCGCGTCTCGGATTCATCCCCGAGAGTCATGAGACCGTGGTCCCGAGCACGCACAATATACTATTGAGTTACAATGAGAATTATATTAATTGGTTTCAAATACCTAGAATAGATAACTTAACGATATGAACCCACAGGATACACATGACATGATTGATTGTTATATCTCGATTGATACCATTACCTATATTGATATTGTTGTTGATATACTATTTGACATTAACATCGTTTATTGTTACTCACATGACACCGATTGATTGTAATGATATATAGTGTATTCTATTCCGGTTATATTCATTATTGTATTATATTCGACGCTCTGACGTCTGGGTTTTACATGGCCCAGATCATTCTACCTTAGCACAGGAGGATCATGAGTACTTCGAGAATGTTGCCGATCGGTGAGGAGCATTCTATTGGTCTAGTTTATTATTATGGTTTAGGTTTCTTTTCTAGTATTGAACCTTTATTGGATTTTTATTATGAGCTCATAAGGGCCGAGTATTGATATTGTCATTCTTATTCATTCTTGGATCTTGAGACTTGATCGTTATTATTGCTTTCGCTATTGACTCTTGATTATTGATTATCGTTTTTGTTTTATTGTGGCCATTAGACATGTGATATTGACTTTATTATATTGTTCTTGATTACTGATTGATAGCCTTAATGTGACCATGAAACGATATTTTCTTATCGTAGGTCGCATGACTGGCCGAGTCATGTCCTGTATTTTACTGTATATTGAGAAGCGGAACGTGACAAGTCGGTTCATGGGTAATCAATTATTATTTGCTTTTGTGGTAATCTAGACTCATTGCCTTCCCAGAGAAAAATATAGATGGCCATAGTCACATCTTTAATGCATATATACCATTCCTACTCGACAGAAAAAGGGATTTAGAGGATTATGTTGGATCTTATTGGTGTTTTTTCATAAAAACAATGGGTGAAGTTTCAAACTATAGGTTATACGTTGTTTATTTTGTTTATTAACAAAAGACTATAGTAACCCAGTTGGTCTGACAAATGTTTTGCCACAAAAAAGGTCAACGGTTCGAATCTTGCCTACTACTCATAAGTGATAACAGTGGCTCAGGCTTCGGGCCGTGGACGTGGGTGTGGATCGGGATCAGGCTGAAGCGCATTGAGCGCACAACACTTTACTCTTAGCATGTGGTTGGGTTGGCCAAAGAGTTGTAACTGATGAGGCCTTTGGACTGGGTCCGAGATCTCCATATATAGAGAGCTCAGACCATAGAGAAAAAGTTATTGAAAAGGTAAGAATTGGGAAACGCGGAGTACTATTTTCATAGTTCTAAGGACTGAATAGAAACACAGAGAACTGTTTCATAGTTCTTGTCGATTCTATTCATAAGAACTGAATAAGAATTTCAATCCTATTTAGAAGAATTGAATTGAGAACATAGAGAATATTGCAACATATGCTCGCCAATCTCAATTCAGAGAATATTACAAAATATTCTCACATCTCAATTAAGAGAATATTACAAAATATTCTCATTTCAGTACTCGAGAGAGTATTGCAAAATACTCTTGCTAAATTCAACCAGCCAAGAACAGAGAGCTCTGCCCGTGCGCCATCGGGTCGTCCATCGTGGTCAGAATCGAGTTGCTGGTTGGTGCATACCAGAATTCATAGTTGTTGTTCCTGAGGTAGAGCGGTTTTGTGGTCCTTGCATCGGAGTAGGTCGAATCTGTTTTAAGCTCCACGTTTGTGAAACGCACACACAGCAGCTCTTGACTTGATCTAGCCATAGATCTTTGAGGTAACCTTGCAGAAAATTTTAATTTTTACCGCCCATTTTCTCACCTACCCCAACAGATTATCTGATTGCTTTTTGCAAGTGTTGCATATATTGTTGCACAGTATGCTTCTATGTTGCCTTCCTTTTCTCTCGTTACATTTATTTTTGTGTTGTTTCAGGACAAAATAAACAAATTTCCCATATATAAGAAGGCTGGAAAAAGTTTTAATGAAGCTTTATGCTGTGAGGTATCAAGATATAGATCAGATAGGAACCTGCTTCAGTAAAGAGGTGTTTGCCCCCACATGCATGGGTATGACAAAAGCGACTATTTTGATGAGATAGGTCATTCATGGTTCCTTCAAGTTTTCCTTATAGCTGTTCTCCTCTGAGGTTTTCCGTCGAGTATTTTGTCCATTTATTTTTTAAATCCATTTATCTCACGATCCTTTGTCCTTTGTCCTTCTATTAAATTTTTTTAAGTTATATTTATATTTAAGAGGTGTTGGCATCTAATATTCACAGAAGCAACTTGCATATCTCTCAAATAACGAAATATAAAAGTTCGTTTTGGTTGAATTGGGTTTTAAGCCTTTATTTATGAATTCTGTATCTGCATATCGCAACTTGGACCATTGAGCTTCTGAGATCTAACATTTAAAACAGATAATTGACTTTACTGCTATATGTATACGCAACAAACAGATCGCCCCTAGGTGTTATGTGATGTGAGTGTGGCTGGATCACATTACTGAATGTTTGTTTGGAGAGGTGATTGTAGGAATGATAGACACAAATTAGAGCCCGAAACAGTCGCAGAATTTAAGCAAGCTGTTAACATGTTTAAAGTTATTTTGAATTATGAGGTTGGATCCACCTGGGACCCATTTCTCCCTTGTAACTATGGTTGGCCTCCTCTTATCATGTTGGTTGCATGCCTTGGTAAAAACTTTAATCGAGCCACATGCTATTTAATTTCTTTGAGTAAATTGACCCTACGCAGAATAATTTAATTTGAGTTGTATCCAAAATCCATATTCACCATGTGTTCTCTTTTCACTGACGGATAATGAAAAATCACAAATTACAGGCAGCAGAAGAGAAGAGAAGCGAAGCTGAAGAACGAAGGACGGGCGAGAGGAAACCTGATAAAAGATCATGATTTGAGTGCCGCTCGAATGGGAGCTCAATCAAGGGGTGCATCTGTATAGTATTGTAAATTTGTTTTCGGGGGGTATGAGTTGGAACAGCATATTTGTGTCTGTGGCCTCATCCAAATTAGTAGAAACTAGAAAGTGAGCTAGGAATCCTCAGAGGCATGATTTTGCATCATATGAGTTAAAACGACATATTGTGTAAAAGTTCATCAAAAAGTTTTGCGATTTATTTTACTTATAACTTATATAACAAGGCTGTGTTATGGCTTTTGATTTTATGTTATGCTATACCGAGTAACATATTATCCCAATGTTTATCGCATGTTATGCCCTTTCGGTTTGCCGCAATAATTTATAATTTACCGCATTCATAGAGAAAAGTAAATTATAAACCAATTATTCGAATATCTCGAATCTTCACCGGAAGATCTTCAACAAGAATACAGCAATTGTCGAAAAGCTAGTGCCAAAAGCTGTAAGACTTGGAAAAATGTTTATTGCATCGCAGAGTGCAGAAGTTCTTGTGTAGTGTTTCTATTTTCTTAATTGACTGCAGCTTTGCATTCTCGATTTCTGCTTTGAAATTTTTAAGGCTTAATTCCTGAAAACTAAGAGGTAGGGGTAAGTAACTATCAAATTCCTTGAATATTACAGAAAACTACTAAGTGTATGGAAACTTGTAAAATTAATAAACAATAAATTACCAAACTAGTTTTAAAAAGTTTAAGGATATCCGTATACTGTTGGAGTTTTCTATAAGTTTCAAAGAATTTGGTATTTATCATAGCCCCTAAGTTTTAAGTTTTTGGTAGTTTTTGAAAATTAAGCCAATTTTAATTTCTAAGCAATTCTATTTTCTATCAACAAGGCAATTGCTTATCTAATCTATCTAAAGTACTCCTCTAAATGAAAATGTGCCATCCATGATTGCTAGTTTTGGTAGTCTCATTTTATATTATCACTCTTTTATTAAAAGTCATACATTCAAAGTTTCTGTTTTGTCTTTATAATTTGGTATGGATATAACAAATATGGATATTGTGCTATTGGTTTATTTGGTGTGAATATAACTAATATAGGGTGGTATTATTGGTTTCTTTATGCAATAATTTAGAAGGATATTAATATGATTAATAGCTACTGGGCTTAAATAGCTAGATCATACATGTAATTCATTTAAAAGTAAACTCATGTTTTTTTCGGATTCTCATTGCATGCATGATTTGAATACTGAAATTCATGTCATGATAATTGCAATTTAATTTGGGCATTTAAAATTACATGTTGTTTATTATCTTAATACACTTCATTTCAGGCTTGGAATAAGAAAAGCCTAATGTCAGACTCATAAGTTAAGGGACAAATAAAATAGAGTATTAATGCGAGTCTCATAAATTAACAAATAAAATAGAGTAATTGCAATGCGGATCTTCATCCTCTCACATTTACTAGACATAAATGGCAATACCAATCAAGCATGATCTTCTCTATAAATTTTAGATTGCAATCGACACAAAGACCAATAAGATCAATAAAAATGATATATCGGAATCTAAGGTATGCGAACTTATATGACTCATGCCCCACTTTTCAAAAATGATTATAATGCTCATCTTTGGTAAAGGTAATCTTTCTTTAATTTGTAAAGATAATAGTTCTTTCGAGAGTTGTGCTCTCATAATTTCTTTTTTTATTTATTTATGTACAACCATTCATGTATTTATGGGCACAATTTGCTCTTTTCATTTTTCTTGATTGATAGATTTCTCATGACTATAAGAACAAGAAGAATGTTCAGACCATAACGAAGGCATTTGAGTACGATGACAGAACTTGTACTTGTTGCTTAATCTTTCAAACCTTACATTCATATGCAAAAGACACAATAAGAAGATAGAAGGAAACAAGACATATGTTGGACAGTTTCTGTTTGTTTTTTATTTTAAGTTTGTAGTGTGGACTTTTTTCTATATTTTTTCGTTGAGGGATCAACACCATTAGAGGTATGATATATGACTAACTGGTCAAGTGGAAAGAATCCATTGTCAATTACTCATTTATTAGTTTTCTCCTATTTGTCATTAGTTTCCATGTTGCTAACTGGTTGAGTAAAAACAGTTCATTATCAGTTGCCCATGCATTAGTTTTCTCCAATTTAATTTGCCATTTGCTTCCATATGTATTGGTATAAAATTCCATTTTTGGCTGTACTTTGATTCCTATCTTCTCTTGAACATATATATAGTTTTGATTGAGAAAATGCAGATTTTAAGTTTGCGTATATAAGAACTAGGTAGATGTAGACTGTTTGCAAGGTGAAAACGTACTTAATTCTTAGATAGCTTTATGTATGCTAAATATTCTCTTTTTCTGTTTATGATTTTTGTTTAGAACAAAAGTTAACTCGTTAATGTTTTGTTTAAATTATTTTATCCATGTATTATCCATATTTAAGAGTGGTGTATTGTTATTTTGTTGTATTGACGTGCATGTTTTGTGTATTAAATTAGAATATCAATGGAAAATGTTGGCTTACTTAAGATGATAAAAATTCATACTCTCTGTTTGCTACAAATCAAATACATGTTTTAAAATATTTTACATTTGTAAACTTACATACTTAAAGAAAATACAAAGCATCCAATATGATGAGGTTGCATCATATGATTAGTTGTATGAAAATATTGTATTGCATAATCTTCTCTCACCAAATTGTTGTTGCTTTCCGACTAAAGCAACAAATATATCCATGTAATATTTACAAGTTTGAGTCATATTATCGTAAACCCGTAACTCAAAGAGCATATTCTTTTATTTGCCTTCATTTCTTCCTTAAATTCAAGTTCAAACATATATTTTTAGTTTTAAAATTAAAATTTTTAACTAAAAGATGGGGAATATGATCTCTCCACGTGCATGCATCGGCTAGTAGTTGTCTATTTGCGACTGTTTGAATCCTATGTTTGATGCCTTTTCTTTTGCTTTTCTCTTATAATCAAAGGGTGTGTAGTTATTTATTTATTTATACATAATCTCAATCAGTTAAATATGATAGCATCTTCTTATATTCTAAATTTAATAATCGTATTCAATTTTTTTTTATTTTTTTGAATGGTTGTATCTGTAAAATACTAATTCATAAATATACCAAGAAATATTAATAAGGATAAATTTTTTAAAGGAAAATATGTGATCGGCGTCTACTCACGTGAATTTGGTAAAAACTTGATAAAATGATTTACTAATAATTAACAAGTGGCATGCTTTCCTCTTCTCTTTCTGTTCTTCTCCTCTGTCTCCGTATTATTTTCAACTTTATTTTCTTCACCTTCCTTATTCTTCACATATTTTTTTTTGGAAGAAATGAATGTACACTGCACGAATTACAAACCTAGGACGACAGTTTTGAGCTGTCGACCTATATAAAGAAGGACGGCTTCATCTAAAGGGCGACAGCTTGGAGCGGTCGCCCTTGACTACGGTGACAACTTAGAGTTGTCGCCGTACGTGGTGACAGTTTAGTGCCGTCGACTATGTCAAGCCTGTTACCCGTCCAAATTTCTGAATCTGGCGGGTAACAGTGTAACGTTTTAGAAATCGTTTTGCGAATTTTCCGTTTTTAGGGTAAATAGTCGGTGTTTTCCGTTTTAACCCGATTGTGATCAAACTTCTGTATAGACTTGACGGCACCTAGTTTGGCTAGAATGAAGCTAGTACGCGGGATTTGGGGGTCAATTGGAAGTTTTGGTTCATATAGAATTTTTCCAAATTAAATATTATTTTAAGTTGTTAATTGTGCACTTTATTAGTGATAATTACTTTTTGGTTTGGGTTAATTACTACTAATGTGGATCTATGCTAAACTAATCACTAGAATTAGTCTTAATCCAATCTTGCCAAATACCTACATATTTGTGGCTAATTATATGTTTTTTTAATTAAAGAAAAGAATAGAAAAGGTGGCATAATTGCTTTAATGAGCATTTATTGTTTTTTTTTATTGAACTTTCTTCACTTTTGCACACCCCCCCCCCCCTCATTTGGCCGAGCCTTCCTAGTATGCCCACTTCATTTGCTTCACTCATTTCATCATCTTCAAGCTCTCTAATTTCATCAAAATCCTTGAATAAATTCACAAAACTCTTAAACAAAACATAACCCTTTATTCTCCATCACTAATCTTGCTTAGATCATCATGAAAGACTTGATTTTGGAGGCTAAAATTTGGAGTTGTGTTTGCAAGTTTCAAAACCTAATTTGAGGTATAAATTCTAACCCTAAACTCTTTTTGTTGTTTCAATAAATTAAGCTAGCTTATACGATGTTTAATTAAAGCTTTTATTTAGATATTTAGAATTTTTAGTAAGAGTTTAATCAAGTGAGGGTTTTGTTAGTTGTTATGGTTATGTGTGAATATTTAGACAAAGAAAACTTAACCTTGTAGCAAGATTGTTATTTGATATTTTCCTAATTGTCTAATTAGCCTAATTAGCAAACTAAACTTTTTCTAATCCTAATTAGATAAGATTAAAATTATAGTATTGGTATGAGTGGTTTAATCTTGCTAATTGGTGATGGTTGTAATTTCTAGTTTTGGTAAAAACTTATAGTTTTGTACTAAAATGATATATGTTGCTTCATAGATTTCCAGATAATTTAGGCGTGGGTTGCTTTTGACGTTGCGACTTTAATTATATTGATTCCACACTATATCTTGTGTTGTGAATGCGTGATCGGTACGATCAGGGTCTAGGCTTGGTAGTTGTGTCGCTTTGCGTTCCTGGCTAGGGTCGTGCCGATGTCGTTCGTGTCTTTGTGTAGCGTTTGCTCTTGAGTTGGTTTCGTAGTGTCGCTATGCGCGTTAGCCACTTGACGAACACTTGAGAGTATGTTTGGAGTTGGTGCGTCGGTCAAACGTAGTTGGTACGTGTTATTGGTCGATTGCTAATGTATACTTGTTATATTGTTATATGCTTTCGGGATCGCAGGCGGGGACTTCGAGCGCTGCGAAGAAGGGAAAGCGAGTAGTTGGCTTTACTTAGCCAGGATTTTTGGTGATTAGATTTAACATCTACAGAGAGATCACCCGCATGGCGTTATGCGTCTGGACTAGATCAAATGACATGACTATTAGTTAGAAGTATACGGATATTGATTGTGCATGTATACCTTTGTTGCTTATCTCATTTCCTTGTGTATGGACTTAGTATTAATGAGACACAACACCATTATTGACGGTTCATGTTTCACGAGCACTAATTGCATGCTACACACACCATCAATAATTGCCATGACACGCACAACACCTATACATATGTGATATTTTATTGTTTAGGGACATTGAGACATGATCCTTATTTCCTTTTGTGCATATGACATATAGCATACATGTATACCTACATACTTACACATATGCCTTGACATGCTTACATGCTAGTTACCTATATACCTATATGGTATTGTACCATTAGTGATAGGTATATACACATATGAGACATAGCTGCATATACATCTTGCATACATACTTACACTTATACCTGGAGGGTATTACATTATTACTGGTAGGTAGATACATATACCTTACTATACCTACATGTTTACACATATATCTGGTTATAGCTACATGTTCACCTTTATTTGATGTTATATGGACTTGGAGAACTTAGGAACCGCATGATATATATTTTAACTTGTTGCAGTTAAATAGCGGATTTTCCTTTATATGCTCACATTACAGTTTTCTGTTGCATATATTATATTCATAGATTTTCGCATTGAGATATGGATTTTTCATGATGTTTTCTGGATTTGAGGACCGTGGTAGTTTCATGAAATTATGCATTATTTGAAAAACCCGGTTTCTCTTGATATGATATTTCAGCATCCACCATGAGATTTATCGGTTCTGATATATATATACCCCACGCGAGGAACGGAGGGAGCCGTGTGCGGGTACATGGTGGGGCCCGGAGGTACGTCGGGGCAAGAATTTCGTGGAGTAGACGATGAGTTAGTGGGGGAACCATACCTACCTGTGACAGTACCTATGACTCGGCGGTTATCGTGGGGATACCGACCGGAGTCATGTACGTATGGATACGTCGAATTTCGAGTGTCAGAGCTAGGCACTCGAGTTTTCGGGATAGCGTATGATACGTACCTATCAGGAGGGCCAGTCGTGGTGACAGCGTCTGATAGATCAGTATTTATGTGTCGATATTAGACACTTGTTTTCATGATATTTTTACTTCTAAGTATATATAACAGTAGAATGGGACGCTGTTATATATATATATTAGTGGAATGAGACGCTAATATATATGTATACATATCTAATTTATTTGCATCATCATAAAAATCTTGCAGATATACTCACTCAGAATATATGAGATTCACTTGATATTGGATACAGGATATATGAAATTCACTTGATATTAGATACAGGATATATGAGATTTACTTGATATTGGATACTGGATATATGAGGTTACTTGATATTGGACACTCAGGGTTTATGGGACTTACAGGATATGAGGGCCAATTTGGGGGCTGATTTGTGGAAATTTGGGATTTAGATTGTCTTGATGGACTTTGGTCCTATCACGAGGTCAGGATTCCGTAAGGATGACATGTTTTATCTCATACTCTACATTTATTTTATATGCATTGCTTCATGTATTAGTAGTACCTGATAGAGTACCTTACATGACTGTTGCATACATATTGTCATTTATTGTTCATGTATTAGTAGTACCTGATAGAGTACCTTACATGACTATTGCATACATATTGCCATTTATTACTATCAGCTTGCATGCATTAGATTCGCGTTGTACGTGCATACTTGCGATTACCTGCATATGTTATTTACTATTCACGAATTGGAAACTCACCCCCGTTGTGCCACAGTGTTTTGCAGGTAGTCCCTCAGGGCAGTCGCGGCAGGGTTTTCATCTTTCGTATCATCTTTTGCAGCGGATACCGCTTCGGCTGACTGTGCGCAGTTTTGCTATAGGTGGGTTTTGCGGCTATCCAATGTTTATTGTTATCTTTGTACCATATACTCTCCATCTACCACTTTCATGTATGACTTAGAGACTTGATGTGAGGACGATATTGTATGTTATTTTGTGACTTGGAGGTCTTTTATGGAGTTTTTATTTATATCGTCTTTTATTTTTTCGCTACGGCGTCGTATATCTGTTGTGGTGGTTGTTTTCCGCCTTTGGGCGTGGATTTTTCTCCCGTTGGGGATGCTTTACTTATATTTATGTTGTACTCATTTTTGGGGTTAGTTTTTACAAAGGAGGTGCTGCCAAAATTTTTAAGAAACTAAAATTGGACTTTAAAGTATTTGTACTCGAGATTTTCAAAAGTTTTAACAATGTTCTTATCACTTACTACTTTTGATGGTTTAGATTACCGGGTTTTTGGTTTACTTAAATTGCGTTACGCATGTAGACGTTGCGTAGTTTAAGGGCCGTCACGTGCCAAATTTCGGGTCGTGACAAAGTTGGTATCAGAGCGCTAGGTTTTACCTTTCGGAGTGTAGGATGACCTTGGTATGATGGAGTAGGTAGCTTAAGCAGAGTAACGTAGTGTGTGTATTTCCACGGCATACTCACGACACGGTACTCCGCCTAAAGTGACCTAAGTACTAATTGCTTGAAATTCATTTCGTGATGATACATATCCTTGTGATTCGATTTCCGTGTTCTTATCGAATCCTTTTCCATTTATAGCCTTTGCCGCCGATGACTATGGGGACTCAGAGTGATGCAGCGAGGGCCGAGATCAGAGTTGACTCGGATGGGACGAGAACTGACCAGGATGGCACGCTCGTTGCACTGGAGCAGATGGATCCGCCTTCGATAGATCGTATCGCTAGGCTTGAGGCTGAGATGCAGGACTTGCGCCAGACGATGAGGTCTTTAGTTGAGGCCAGTAGAGCGCAGCGACAGGAGGTTGCCACCTCTGTTACCCAGTTGTTCCTTGCGGTCAGTACACAGCATTTCGTCACTTACACAGCACCAGTGGATGCAGCCCTAGTTGACGAGGCACGTCTTCCAGAGACTTTGGGAGTTCGAGGACCGAGGAGGGCTCGTACAGGTGTACCATCCCAGAGACAGAGGCTTAGTCGCCGTGATAGATTTCGTGACCGTCGCGGGAGTAGCAGAGGCTTAGGACGAGGACAGTCGTTCAGCTCTCATCCCCAGGACGGTCAGCAGTCATCGCGTGGATGTTTCTGGTGCGGGAGCCTTCATCACCTCATCAGGAATTGTTCATTAGCACCGCGTCAGACTCGTGTTCGGAGAGGTCGTGGTCGTGAAGGGTTCACTCAGAGGGGATAGGTTGGCAGAGGAGGAGTTCGGCTAGTTGCGGGTAGGGGGCAGACACCAGAGTTTGCTTCTACTCATCGGGACGCGCGAGCGTCCAATGCAGAGTTTTCAGGTATTCTTTTTCGTATGTTCTTTTGATTCATAGGTTCATTTTGTTCGGGATCTATGCGCTCGTTTGTTTTACACCCTTTGTACCATGGTTGGGCCGAAAGTTGTGTATGCTAGATCAGCCGTTGTTGTGTTAATTTCTGTCAACGATTCTTTTGTTGCGCGACACGTATTTCGGTCGTGTACCAATCGGTTAGGAGATAGAGATTCGTCTGTCATTTTGATCCTTCTTGAGATGTTGGATTTGACGTTCTCCTAGGCACGGACTGGTTAGCTACGTGCTAGGCGTCTGGGGACTGCCGCGAGAAAACATTCAGGTTTTGTTTTCCCGGCAAGTCAGTTCTTGTTGTGCGGGGGGACAGTGGTGCCGCCCCTCACAGCTTGAATTCAGCCTTTTTCGCTAGTCGGCTTTTGAGGAGAGGATGTCGAGGATTCATGGCTTTCATTCATGATTCCGGAGCCACAGTGGGTTTGTGGACCGGGTTCCTATCATGCGAGAGTTTTCCGACGTGGTTCCAGATGAGCCGGCGGAGCTTCGGGAGCTTAAAGGTCTGCTGCAGAGTTGCTAGATAGGGGGACTTGTACGTTCTAGTGTTTCGCTTTGGGGAGCTCTTTTTCTGTTCGTCAAGAGAAAGACGGCAGTTTGAGCTTGTATGTTGATTGATCGTCAATTGAACCGAGTTACGGTGCGGATAGGTATCCTTTACCTCGCATTGACGAATTGTTCGACTTGCTCCAAAGTGCGAGACATTTTATAAGTTGTTTCGGATCAGGTCATCATTGGTTGCGGGTTCGGAGTGATGACATTCCGAAAACTGCTTTTGTGCGCGCTACGGGCAATATGAGTTTTGGTGGTGTCGTTGGACTCACCAATGCCCTAGCAGCATTCGTGGATGTGATGAACCAGATTCCTTCAGGCCGTTCTTCGACCAGTTATTGTTGTGTTATTGATGACATTCTGGTCTTTTCCAATGTGTCGTGAGGAACTTGAGCAGCACTTGAAGATTTGCTTTGCAGACATTGGGAGAGCCCCAGCGGTTTGCTAAATTCTCGGAGTGTTCCTTCAGGCTTGATTGTGTTGACTTCCTAAGGTCTTGTGGTTACGGGCGACTTTGTTGTTTAACTGTGATGTTTCGCGAGTGGGGCTCGATTGTGTATTGATGTGGCACGATAGAGTTATCTCTCATGCTTCCCGACAGTTGGAGGAAGTACGAGCAGGATATCCCACTCATGATCTGGAGATGGCCGCGGTGGTCGTGCGTTGGAGATTTGGAGACACTACTTGTGCGGAGAGTCGTGTCAGATATTCATGGACCACCAGAGCATAATGTACATCTTCCTGCAACATGTTTTGATTGTTGAGACAGCGCCGTTGGAGGGATTAAAGTTTTGTGATTGTGATATCCTTGGTTTCCTGTGGCAAGGCGATTGTGGTAGCTGATGCTTTGAGTCGTAGGCCCGGGGGTAGCTTGTTCCAGTTGTGCGCAGTTCAGAGACAGTCTTCTGTAGATTTACAGTTCTTGTGCGATCGTTGAGTACAGTTTAAGTTCGCCTCTACTGAGGGGACAGCCTGGTCATGTCCGTGCCCGTCCACTTTTCCTTAATCGTTTCGTGAGGCACAACCCGCCGATGCTCGTTTGTCTGAGATTTTGAGCATGTTCGGCTGGTAAAGATTCAGAGTCCTTGATTTGTAACTAGGGTGTGCTACGTTTAGGGACGCGTTGTGTGTACCTGAAGCTGATGGGTAGAGACACGAGATCCTAGAAAAGGCACACCAGTCAGCCTTCTGTGTTCGTCCAAGTTCCACCACGATGTGACGTGACTTGTGAGATAGTTACGGGTAGGCATGGATGAAGAATGAAGTTTCGGATTTCGTTTCGAGGTGTCTGTCCTGTTGCGTGCTAAGGATGAGCATCTGAGACCGGCTGGAGAGTTGCAATCTTTAACCGTTCCGGAGTGGGAATGAGAGAAGATCTCCATAAATTTTCGTTGTGGTGTCTACCCAGGTCTAGACAGGGTGTGACTCCTTTTGGGTGTTTGTTGTCCGGTTATGCTCAGTTTGCTCAGTTGTTATTTGTTAAGTTTGTGCGTTTGCATGGAGTTCCTTCATGTGTTGTATCCAATAGAGGCACCCAGTTGGCTAGCCGTCTTTGGCAGAAGCTTCATGAAGCATTGGGTACTGGTTGAGCTTTAGCTCCGCTTTCCATCCGTTGGCCGATGGTTAGATAGAGCGGGCTATACAGACTCTGGAGGATATGCTTGTGCGTACGTACTAGTTGTTTGTTGGCTGTTAGGATCGTCACTTGCCATTGATAGGGTTCTCCTTCGATGGCTGTTATCAGGAGACGTTTCAATTGGCAACCTTTAGGCCTTGTTTGGTAGGTGGTGTCGATCGCCAGTCTGTTTTTCTGACTCTGCGAGAGTAGTATTTTGGACCCCAGCTAGTCGTGAGGCTTCGGAGAATATCCAGTTGATTCAGGTCAGGATGAGAGCAGCCCAGTGCAGACAGAAGTCTTATGCCGACCGTGGTGGTCGCAGACTTGAATTCACGGTGGGAGATCATGTATTCCTACGGATTTTCCGATAAATGGCGTGTTGAGTTTTGGGAAGCTTAGTCCCAGATTGTAGGTCCTTTGAAATCCTCGAGCGAGTTAGTTCCGTTGCCTATAATTTGGCACTTCCGCCCAGATTTTTGAGTATTCGCCCCGTATTCCTTATGTCGATACTTCGTAATTACCTTCATGACCTTTCTCACATGATTCAGCATCAGACCTTTTAGCTTGGACGCGATCTTTCGTTCACCGGTAGCCGATAGTTTTAGTGGATCGGCAGGTGGAGGGACTTCGGTCAAGGTTCTTGCTATCCGTGATGGTTCTTTGGCGTATCCGTCTAGTAAGGTGATCACTTGAGTGGCTGCGAGCGAGATGCGGAAGACTTTCCCTCATCTCTTTGAAGGTACGCGTAAATGAATTTTAAATTCGGGGACGGAATTTCTTTAAGAGGGGAAGAATGTAACGTTTTAGAAATCGTTTTGTGAATTTTCCGTTTTTAGGGTAAAATAGTCGGTGTTTTCCGTTTTAGCCCGATTGTGATCAAACTTCTGTATAGACTTGACGGCACCTAGTTTAGCTAAAATGAAACTAGTGCGCGGGCTTTGTAGGTCAATTGGAAGTTTTGGTTCACATAGAATTTTTCCCTAATTAAATATTATTTTAAGTTGTTAATTGTGCACTTTATTAGTGGTAATTACTTTTTTGTTTGGGTTAATTACTACTAATGTGGATCTATGCTAAACTAATCACTAGAATTATTCTTAATCCAATCTTGCCAAATATCTAGATATTTGTGGGTAATTATGTGTTTTTTTTTAAATTAAAGAAAAGAATAGAAAAAGTGGCATAATTGCTTTAATGAGCATTTATTGTTTTTTTTACTAGAACTTTCTTCACTTTTGCACAAACCCCCCCCCCCCCACTCATTTGGTCGAGCCTCCCTGGTCTGCCCACTTCATTTGCTTCACTCATTTCATCATCTTCAAGCTCTCTAATTTCATCAAAATCTTTGAATAAATCCACAAAACTCTTAAACAAAACATAACCCTTTATTCTCCATCACTAATCTTGCTTAGATCTTCATGAAAGTCTTGATTTTGGAGGCTAAAATTTGGAGTTGTGTTTGCAAGTTTCAAAACCTAATTTGAGGTAGAAATCCTAACCCTAAACTCTTTTTGTTGTTTCAATACATTAAGCTAGCATATATGATGTTTAATTAAAGCTTTTATTTAGATATTTAGAATTTCTAGTAAGAGTTTTGTTAATCAAGTTAGGGTTTTGTTAGTTGTTATGGTTATATGTGAATGTTTAGACAAAGAAAACTTAACCTTGTAGCAAGATTGTTATTTGATATTTTCCTAATTGTCTAATTAGCCTAATTAGCAAACTAAACTGTTTCTAATCCTAATTAGGTAAGATTAAAATTATAGTATTGGTATGAGTGGTTTAATCTTGCTAATTGGTGATGGTTGTAATTTCTAGTTTTGGTAAAAACTTATAGTTTTGTGCTAAAATGATATATATTGCTAACTAGATTTCCGGATAATTTAGACGTGGGTTGCTTTTGACGTTGCGACGTTAATTATATTGATTCCACGCTATATCTTGTGTTGTGAATGCGCGATCGGTACGATCAGGGTCTAGGCTTGGTAGTTGTGTCGCTTTGCGTTCCTAGTTAGGGTCGTGCCGATGTCGTTCGTGTCTTTGTGTAGCTTTTGCTCTTGAGTTGGTTTCGTAGTGTCGCTATGCGCGTTAGCCACTTGACGAACACTTGAGAGTATGTTTGGAGTTGGTGCGTCGGTCAAACGTAGTTGGTACGTGTTATTGGCCGATTGGTAATGTATACTTGTTATATTGTTATATGTTTTCAGGATCGCAGGCGGGGACTTCGAGCGCTGCGAAGAAGGGAAAGCGAGTAGTTGGCTTTACTTAGCCAGGATTTTTGGTGATTAGATTTAACATCTACAGAGGGATCGCCCGCATGGAGTTATGCGTCTGGGCTAGATCAAATGACATGACTATTAGTTAGAAGTATACGGATATTGATTGTGCATGTATACCTTTGTTGCTTATCTCATTTCCTTGTGTATGGACTTAGTATTAATGAGACACAACACCATTATTGACGGTTCATGTTTCACGAGCACTAATTGTATGCTACATACACCGTCAATAATTGCCATGACACGCACAACACCTATACATATATGATATTTTATTGTTTAGGGACATTGAGACATGATCCCTATTTCCTTTTGTGCATATGACATATAGCATACATGTATACCTACATGCTTACACATATGCCTTGACATACTTACATGCTAGTTACCTATATACCTATATGGTATTGTACCATTAGTGATAAGTATATACACATATGAGATATAGCTGCATATACATCTTGCATACATACTTACACTTATACCTGAAGGGTATTACATCATTACTGATAGGTATATACATATACCTTGCTATACCTACATGTTTACACATATATCTGGTTATAGCTACATGTTCACCTTTATTTGATGTTATATGGACTTGGAGAACTTAGGAACCGCATGATATATATTTTAACTTGTTGCAGTTAAATGGCTGCTTTTCCTTTTTATGCTCACATTACAGTTTTCTGTTGCATATATTATATTCATGGATTTTCGCATTGAGATATGGATTTTTCATGATGTTTTCTGGATTTGAGGGCCGTGGTAGTTTCATGAAATTATGCATTATTTGAAAAACCCGGTTTCTCTTGATATGATATTTCAGCATCCACCATGAGATTTATCGGTTCTGATATATATATACCCCACGCGAGGAACGAAGGGAGCCGTGTGCGGGTACATGGTGGGGCCCGGAGGTACCTCGGGGCAAGAATTTCGTGGAGTAGACGATGAGTTAGTGGGGGAACCATACCTACCGGTGATAGTACCTATGACTCGGCGGTTATCGTGGGGATACCGACCGGAGTCATGTACGTATGGATACGTCGAATTTCGAGTGTCAGAGCTAGGCACTCGAGTTTTCGGGATAGCGTATGATACGTACCTATCAGGAGGGCCAGTCGTGGTGACAGCGCCTGATAGATCAGTATTTATGTGTCGATATTAGACACTTGTTTTCATGATATTTTTACTCCTAAGTATATATAACAGTAGAATGGGACGCTGTTATATATATATATATATATATATATATATTAGTGGAATGGGACGCTAATATATATGTATACATATCTAATTTATTTGCATCATCATAAAAATCTTGCAAATATACTCACTCAGAATATATGAGATTCACTTGATATTGGATACAGGATATATGAAATTCACTTGATATTGGATACAGGATATATGAGATTTACTTGATATTGGATACTGGATATATGAGGTTAGTTGATATTGGACACTCAGAATCTATGTGACTTACAGGTTATGAGGGCCAATTTGGGGGCTAATTTGTGGAAATTTGGGATTTAGATTGTCTTGATGGACTTTGGTCCTATCACGAGGTCAGGATTCCGTAAGGATGGCATGTTTTATCTCATACTCTGCATTTATTTTATATGCATTGCTTCATGTATTGGTAGTACCTGATAGAGTTGTTGGAGATAGTGCCTTCAGAGTCAATTATTGGATCACAGGCACGTGATTGCAATGATTGAGGGAGGACATATGCCGGTAGAACAGTCTTACTCAAGATGATAGTATGCTATCTGGTTTATCTTTATCATCGTGTACTGCTTTAGATGACCTTACAGGTCGCTATTACACATTGATAGAGCCCCTAGGATTCTTGCTTGACTACCAGCAGTATGATGGCGATCATATACGTAGGAGCTGGGGTCTATAAGCACATCCTTAAAAGGTCCCTAGTCGTGGGAGTTTTCGAGACAGGGCATCGATACTCCAGAGTAGACTAGTGTATACAGTCGAGACCCCGACGAGGGGCGGTGGCCGGTCTCACAAGCCACTGGTGCCAGTTGGTTCACCTAAGATGTATACAGGTGCTCATTGGGTTATGAGTACACCGGACAGGACTCGCCGGGAACATGCTAGTTGGTCTTATACCTGACGTCAGATAGCAGTTCATTGGTGACATGTGTACAGGTTAGTTCATCGACCTGAGATCGTCATTTGTCTCGTGTGAGTTCCCACTGTACATTGATTACTACCCTACCACGGCTCAAAGGAGTCGTGCAAACAGGTTTTAGTTGGGTACAGTCCCGAGCCATATGGAGACAGTGAGCGGATCTGTAGGGGTTCGTCTCTCCCGGTATTGGGGGTGAGGTCGCGCTGTGTCTAGGAGAGCCATTACACGAAGTCCTTGGCCAAGGCAGGAGATTTACTGGTAGGTATTCCAGTTGTATCTCATAGTGTTCTGGGCTATACACCGACACAACTTGTACCGCTTTTGGGGGTCTGACTTTTACCAACCCCCTAGGCCCGCCATGCGATGCTCATAGACGAACGGACCAGACTGTACGGATATTGTCATTGACAGGCTCAGTAGGGTGTCAGAATGAGTTCTCTCATCGACGTCCCTTTTGGTCAATACTTGGTAGCCCGTTACGTATGGCTAATACCTCTGACGTGCTAGTGGTTAAATCCACAGCCAAGGGATTGACGAGTCTTTAGAGTCCTCCACAGACCGTTTCTCAAGTTTCGGGCGAAACGCTGTAGAGGCCGTATGGAGATATGGCAGGGTTCGATCATATACGTGCGGTATTGCACGGATCATAACCGGACGGATAATACTAGCGGGCTTTGGTTTAAGCCGGATCCTAGTATTGTACTGTGTAGATTTTGTCTCATTGCATTTGTATTCGGTCGCAATACAAATGCAGGTATGTATATACAGTCGCGGGGTTTTCCTTGTAATTTATTACGGGATCGTTATTCTGAAGTTGCCAGTTTGCATTCCGTTTCAGCCAGTTTTCCTTTGTTTCTTTCCTTGGCTGAAAATTGATGGGAGGGGGTTATTTGCAAATGTGCTTTTAATAATGGAGAAGACTTTTAGTGGCACATGGTTGCTTCATGATTGTGCACCATCCCTTGACTTCTTTGTTCATGATTGCTTGACTTTTGGTGATGAGATGGTTGATGAGGATTGGACTTTGTTGGTGATCATTATTCCTTATCATGATAACCCTTTCTCTCTCTTGCATTATTCCCTCTCTCCCTACACAACATTTGGCTCACTCCCTCTTCTCCTTCTTGAGGTCATGGCCGGCCAATATTTGATGGGGGCTGTCCAAAATTTGTGAAGGGATTAGATTCTCATTGTCTTGCCACAAAATTGATTAGCTCCTTTTAAAAGCTCATCCCTCCACCTCCACTCCTTCAATGGCAACTTCTTAAACCCCTTGAGACAAAGAGTACTACACTAGACTACAGTATTCTTGGACACGTCGACTCGCCAACTTCGTGCCCGAGTTGCCTCGGTCCACAGGTAGGAGCCCGTAAAAGAACTCGGCGATGTGGTGCCCTTTCCGACGAGGAGATGAAGACCGGAGATTCCGCGAGGAGATCGGGATGGAGGCCGAAGACCGAAGGACACGGATCGGTCGGTATAGCTCTTTACCCCATTCTCTTGTTAGCTAGGAGTAGGTTAATGGCCCGATCCGGGTTTTTAGGACGCGGTAGCGCCAGTTTTAAAAGTTAAAGAAAAGTATCGTTTCCGCATTTTGGCCTCGTTCAGACGGCCGGAGCGCTGCCGTGCAATTACAATGGTATCAGAGCCACGCCATTAACCTAGTCTAGCTTGCTCTAACGTGTTTACAAGTTCGATCGAACGGATTTTCCAAAAACCGCGTTTCCATGTCAAGTTTCTGTCGAATTTTTCCAGTGCTCTAAAAATTATTTGGTACATTGTAAAATTACGTGCAGGTTTTTTTTATGAGTTCTGTGAAAATTTGGTGCTCTGATATTACTGTTACACCGCGGAACCGCGGCCAAACCCATGCATTGGCCGTGGTTCCGAGGCCAATATGACTCCGCTCTGCACCAAATTTTTACAGTGGGCTTATGACATGGAAATAGGGTTTTTGGTATGTTCTGTTTGGGCCCAGATTTATTTTGAGTTCTACAGTTGTGCTTGGGGCCCACTTCGGGAAATTTAGTCGATCGAAACTTTTAAACATGTTAGTTCACAGTATTTACATTATATCTGTGACCGTGAATGTCATTTGATCGGTAAATCCTGTCTAACTGCTATAGCCCTTTTAGACGGATTTGCGAACGTGACATTCACGTTGATGTTCTGTGTTGTGCTGTGATGTTGCGGATTGTCTTGGTGGATAGCCTGGATGCAATGGTAGTACAGTTTGGTTTATATATGTACATTTGATATTGCGGGGCGAGCGTCCGACATGTGGACTGCCGTCACTGCCTGTTTGTATATTATTCTTTTGGGGCACGACCGGGCTGAGGTCGATGTACCCGTTGTATGTATATTTTACTTTCTGTACTAGGATTACCCCAAGGTGGGGTGCACGGATAGCCGGGTTCTAGAGGGCGACGGGCCCGCATCTCATGGCGTTGAGACGGAGGGGGCTTCACTCTAGAATTGGCGGGCTATTCGCCGCACTCGTAGGGGGTACAGGTTGACCCAAGGAGGGGTGCACAAGTTACCGGATTCCGTGAAGTGCTGGGTGGTCCATTCACGTTGTTGAAGGGGGATGCCTCGCTTCAGGTTTTGGCGGGTAACTTGCCGCGCCCATAGGGGTCTAGGATTTCATTGCACAGGCTATCCACACGACCAGGGGAACGTCGGGTTTTAGTAGCGGCTCTATGAAACCCGGGGATCCCAGATATCTGTATTGTTCTGTGATACTTATTACATTTCTGTGATGTTGCATTTTATCACGCCTTGAGCGAATATTATATATTGATATATATACTAGTAGATGGTGTATATTTTTTACATCCGCGCTAGTCCAGTCCCCGCTCTGTCGTTAGTTAAGTAACCTAACGGGTAATGACGGGACCCAGTGGCGAATGCGGATGGCATATACGTACATCATTATTTTCGTTCTTTATTGGTGTGATCAATTGATGGGACTGCATTGATTCGGATCAATGCAAGTCAAACAAACCTATTCTGATGTTGTTGGAACATTTTTCAAAAAGCTGTTATTGTAAGGACGTTCTCTTTTGTTTTGCACAGTGATATTCAGTTGGAATATCCTGCACCTCAGTCGACGAGGCAAGGGCCGAGATCCCTTCACCGGGAGTGACCCCTTGGACAGAAGTTTGCGTCAGGGCAATAACTTCACTATAGTCGTTTACTTTTGCTTTGCATCGTGGTATTCAGTTGGAATATCCTGCACCTCATTCTACGGGGAAAAAGCCGAGATCCCTTCACCGGGAGTGATCTCTTTAGCAAAGGTTTTCGCCACTATATTTTTAAAAGCTATCCAGTTCCTTTAACGATATCAAGTTCATTACGTTAAAGGTTTTTCGCCAGAAACCATTCGTAGCCCTCCGTCATTTCAGTTAAATGTTCGGTAGTATTCAAGCTATGTATTTTGACCTACGCCAAGGCATAGTGATTGGTAGCTACCGGATATTTATCTATTGCATAGATAGATGCGTTGGTTTGGGACAGTCGTACTGCCTTGTTGGCCAAAGTCAAGGGTAGGTACGGGTGGGTTCAAATTAACCTGGACAATGACGGGTAGAACTTGACATGTGACTTATGATATTTTGGCCTACGTCAAGGTCATAAGAGCATGGGATAAAAATCACACCGGGAGTTTCTAAAGAAACTGAAACTTGCCAGATATGCGCATACCTTCGGGAGTGTGATAACGTGAGTGGATTCCATCACGTTATCATGCGATGATAGTTGGATCCCGATTCCCACTAATGAGTTGGTTTACTCCTCGGGTGTTCCCGACTAATTCTTCTTTCAGGTTTGGAGGAGAATTTGAGGTTACAGTGGGAGGTTTCCTGATTAGATAAAGTGATAACCATTCTGATCTAGGTTTGAGTGCACGCTGAGTGTTTCTTTTCTCTCTCTCTCTTTGGCAGCGACCATGACCCGACCCTTGACTATGACTCAGTGACCAAAATTAACCTAACCTTCTTAAACACTGGCTTTTGGATTGTCAGAGTTGCATACCTCATTGCCACTCCTACTTTTACCCTTTTCTCCAGGACACCCTGTATTATTGCGAACGTCCACTTCCATTGGATAAAACCATCGTATGGTTATATACGAACTCGAAGGAATTTATCCGAGGATGGTTTCCGGTTTTGGAGAAAACGAATAGGACTATTCAGTTGTCTTTTCCTTTTACCTTCTCTCAGGTTGCAAGTGTTTCTTGGATTAGGACAGCACACCTATTACGCTTATTGGATAGTCTTCTTCCAAACCATAGGCTGGTGCCGAACGGTGGGGAATGAAGAAAGCCAATTAGCCTAACGATGGTGTGCAGAAGGTATTAAGTAAAGACAAATAAAGGGATTAGTAAGAGGGCAAAGTAAATTGCGACTGCTATTCACGACCAAACCAAGTATTTCTTCGCCAATCCAACATCACCTTTGTATTTCTCCAGAACACGCTGTATCACTACGAAGATCCACAGTTTATTGGATACTCCATCGTATGGTTATATACGAACTCGAAAGGAACTTGTTCCAGTTCGGGGATGGATTCTGGTTCAGGAGAAATAGGAATAAGGTTTTATTCAGTTGTCTTTTATCCTCACCTTCTCTCGCATTGCGAGTACTCCTAGGATCAGGACAGTACACCCATTGCGCTTATTGGATAGTCTTCTTCCAAACCATAGGCTGGTGCCGAACGGTAGGGAAGGAAGAAAACCATTTAGCCTAAGAGGGTGTACAGAAGGTAATGACTAAAGACATATGAAGGGATTTGGCGAAATGGCAAAGAAGTATACGGTTACAGTTGTGAATCTGGATAATGGAAGAGGCATTACTAGGAATACCATGATACACGTACGAAACATTTCAATGTGTACTGTTAAAAGAAAACTGATTTCCCAATTAGTCCTTACTCCAGGGTATGAATTTATCAGGTATGATTCTCACATCTGTATGGTTTTACAGATGATGAGTGGGAGTAAGTTATTGGGAATTAGGTGATCATCCTCATTATATCGCAATTCGTTGTAATTGGTGATATTTGAGGAAATCACCTGGGTAGTTTGCCGGACGGCAAATATTTGGTTCTGAATATCTGCTGCTATGCACCAATTTCAAATTGATATATCTGTACGTCTATTTTTATAGAGTGAGATATACCTTTTTGAAATTATGTCCATGACATTTACCTATATCAGTGGATGGTTAGGTAAGGAGCATTAAACAGCGGTGTAATTCTTCTTAACCATAAGTACAGTTTTCAACCTACGACACACAGGGAATGAGTTATTAAACTCAAGGGACTTATACAGAGTATTGTATGTTGTCCAGTGTCCATTAGGACAAAGGGGTTGGTACTCGTACTGTATTCTGTTTACTTGTGACTTCTCTGGTTCTTAGACATGTGTTTCGTAGAAACACAAGGTCTGAGTTTTGAGAAGTTATAGGTATATGAATAAAGTAGAGAACCAAGTGTTGCAAGTATCGGGATTCTTCAAGGTGATCGAAGATGTAGATACTTGTGTATGGTATTCAGTTGATAGTAATGATTAAGAGAACTTGCTTTTCTTTCAGGTTACTCATAATTGGAAGCACTCCTAAGTTGAGTAACGCTGATCGGCCTCTTTCCATTTACTTGACATGCACTGGAGACAGCTGCATGATTTGAATCTGGTTCAATTAAATCAGTGCCTCTGTTTCTATATTGGATATAGAACGGTTCGTATCTTAACGATGTTAAGGTACGGGGAGTTTTCCGGCTTATGCTTAAAACCAGACTCTGGATAACTCAAGGCACGTTTCTGTAATGACTGTTTGTGGATTGACCCAGGGTATGACGAGGGTTGATTTTCTACCATCTGGAAGATCAATAGTGATATTGTTCTTGACTCGCCACAGTTTTGATAAAAATGGATTTTTTCAGAAAATAGTAGTGGGAGTATAGTAGAACTGGAAGTGATTCCAGAACCGCAGACGATTACTGAAAATTTGATAAGAACCTAAAGATTCGATCTGATTGACATTCCATTGGCCACTCCGCAGATTTGGTGGGTAACCTCAGGCACCCGAGAGGTACTCCGGTAGCCTCAAGGACGGTGGCAGGGAGGTTCTTGTTTACCCAGACTAACCATTGCTGTTATTCCAAACTGTGAGACCCGGCAGGAGGATGAGTATAGCATCGTTCTAAACTAGCTTTAGAAGTGCACGTGTATATGACTCTGCCAGAGGGTTGTCGTAGTCAGTGGGAGCAGCGGAAGCATAGTGGACAAGTGGCTTATGTCTATGGACTAAAGCAGATATAGCGGAGATAGATCATCTATTTCTGATGTGACAGTCATAGGTTTGACTTCATCAGAATAGGGGATGGATCTGTTAAGAAGGTAGTAGGGTGTGATGTCCTGGTATTTGGATGACATACACAGAGTAGGAAGTGAAATTCCTATACTACAATTGGTTATACTTTGGTTGTCACACGGTGGTTTCTTCACATAGGATATGGATATTATGTCAGATATTCTGGTTACTAGATCTATGGTTTTAGATCTAGATTTGGGTAGTATCCCAATCTGGGTACTTAGACAGCATTCTAAAGGTGTTTTAGAATGGACGATTCCTGGCATGGTGGTGTACCTGCAGGTGATGGAGTCACCATATCTAAAGGTGTCTTACAGACTAAAGGGGAGAGGAATGTGCATGATTGGCAGATCACTTGCTTAGGCAATTGAGTCAATCATGAGATGTCAAGTACCACACCAGATGTTGTTTTTGCACGAGCTGCAATAAGTTGATATTGATCCAATCCTGAAGAAACATTCGGAAGTAGTCTTAGAACATAAGTGGATGTTCTAGGGATATGATAACGACAGCCTCATTCGGGAGACGGTCATCATTCCAGGCTTTCAAGGTGACCTAGATGACAGAGTGGTTGTCAGAGTTATAGTTTTCCCTCTGACAAGGGGCAGTATTTTGGACAGGTGGTCTAAAGGGATACTGGGGGAGGCATGACGCAGGATATTGATTAAGTTCAGTTGATGATACAGTCTAAGAAGTTTGGATTTGGAGTTCATTTATGAACTAGGTCCCATCAGATATCCAGACATATTCTAAGACAGGTATTTCTCATTTCGGGAGATGGCTTTCTCCGCGAACTTGAGATAAAGAGAGACATAGAAAGAAACATCTGAGCGGATCCACTCACTGAGGCTATTCCTTGAACGCAATAGTTTCGCAAACGGGTTTTGTGAGACTGATTAGTAGAGGAGTTGGGTGTTCGGTATCACACGGGCTGTGAGTATGCGACATCGCAATAATTAGCCTTGAGTGTAAGTGGGAGATTGTTGGAGATAGTGCCCTCAGAGTCAATTATTGGATCACAGGCACGTGATTGCAATAATTGAGGGAGGACCTATACCGGTAGAACAGTCTTACTCAAGATGATAGTATGCTATCTGGTTTATCTTTATCATCGTGTACTGCTTTAGGTGACATTATAGGTCGCTATTACACATTGATAGAGCCCTAGGATTCTTGCTTGACTACCAGCAGTATGATGGCGATCATATACGTGGGAGCTGGGGTCTATAAGTACATCCTTAAAAGGTCCCTAGTCGTGGGAGTTTTCGAGACAGGGCATCGATACTCCAGAGTAGACTAGTGTATACAGTCGAGACCCCGACGAGGGGCGGTGGCCGGTCTTACAAGCCACTGGTGCCAGTTGGTTCACCTAAGATGTATACAGGTGCTCATTGGGTTATGAGTACACCGGACAGGACTCGCCGGGAACATGCTAGTTGTTCTTATACCTGACGTCAGATAGCAGTTCCTTGGTGACATGTGTATAGGTTAGTTCATCGACCTGAGATCGTCATTTGTCTCGTGTGAGTTCCCACTGTACTTTGATTACTACCCTACCACGGCTCAAAGGAGTCGTGCAAACAGGTTTTAGTTGGGTACAGTCCCGAGCCACATGGAGGCAGTGAGCGGATCTGCAGGGGTTCGTCTCTCCCGATATTGGGGGTGAGGTCGCGCTGTATCTAGGAGAGACATTACACGAAGTCCTTGGCCAAGGCAGGAGATTTACTGGTAGGTATTCCAGTAGTATCTCAGGTGTTCTGGGCTACACTCCGACACGACTTGTACCGCTTTTGGGGGTCTGACTTTTACCAACCCCCTAGGCCCGCCATGCGATGCTCATAGACGAACGGACCGGACTGTACGGATATTGTCATTGACAGGCTCAGTAGGGTGTCAGGATGAGTTCGCTCATCGACGTCCCTTTTGGTCAATACCTGGTAGCCCGTTACGTATGGCTAATACCTCTGACGTGCTAGTGGTTAAATCCACAGCCAAGGGATTGACGAGTCTTTAGAGTCCCCCACAGACCGTTTCTCAAGTTTCGGGCGAAACGCTGTAGAGGCCGTATGGAGATATGGCAGGACTCGATCATATACATGCGCTATTGCACGGATCATAATCGGACGGATAATACTAGCGGGCTTTGGTTTAAGCCAGATCCTAGTATTGTACTGTGTAGATTTTGTCTAATTGTATTTGTATTCGGTCGCAATACAAATGCAGGTATGTATATACAGTCGCGGGGTTTTCCTTGTAATTTATTACGGGATCGTTATTCTGAAGTTGCCAGTTTGCATTCCGTTTCAGCCAGTTTTCCTTTGTTTCTTTCCTTGGCTGAAAATTTATGGGAGGGGGTTATTTGCAAATGTGCTTTTAATAATGGAGAAGACTTTTAGTGGCACATGGTTGCTTCATGATTATGCACCATCCCTTGACTTCTTTGTTCATGATTGCTTGACTTTTGGTGATGAGATGGTTGATGAGGATTGGACTTTGTTGGTGATCATTATTCCTTATCATGATAACCCTTTCTCTCTCTTGCATTATTCCCTCTCTCCCTACACAACATTTGGCTCACTCCCTCTTCTCCTTCTTGAGGTCATGGCCGGCCAATATTTGATGGGGGCTGTCCAAAATTTGTGAGGGGATTGGATTCTCATTGGCTTGCCACAAAATTGATTAGCTCCTTTTAAAAGCTCATCCCTCCACCTCCACTCCTTCAATGGCAATTTCTTAAACCCCTTGAGACAAAGAGTACTGCACTAGCCTACAGCATTCTTGGACACGTCGACTCGCCAACTTCGTGCCCGAGTTGCCTCGGTCCAGAGGTGGGAGCCCGTAAAAGAACCCGGCGATGTGTTGCCCTTTCCGACGAGGAGATGAAGACCGGAGATTCCGCGAGGAGATCGGGATGGAGGCCGAAGACCGAAGGACACGGATCGCTCGGTATAGCTCTCTACCCCATTCTCTAGTTAGCTAGGAGTAGGTTAATGGCCCGATCCGGGTTTTTAGTACGCGGTAGCGCCAGTTTTACAAGTTAAAGAAAAGTATCGTTTCCGCATTTTGGCCTCGTTCAGACGGCCGGGGCGCTGCCGTGCACTTACAAGAGTACCTTACATGACTGTTGCATACATATTGCCATTTATTGTTCATATATTAGTAGCACCTGATAGAGTACCTTACATGACTATTGCATACATATTGTCATTTATTACTATCAGCTTGCATGCATTAGATTCGCGTTGTACGTGCATACTTGCGATTACCTGCATATGTTATTTACTATTCACGAATTGGAAACTCACCCCCGTTGTGCCACAGTGTTTTGCAGGTAGTCCCTCACGGCAGTCGCGGCAGGGTTTTCATCTTTCGTATCATCTATTGCAGCGGATACCGCTTCGGCTGACTGTGCGCAGTTTTGCTATAGGTGGGTTTTGCGGATATCCGATATTTATTGTTATCTTTGTACCATGTACTCTCTATCTACCACTTTCATGTATGACTTAGAGATTTGATGTGAGAACGATATTGTATGTTATTTTATGACTTGGAGGTCTTTTATGCAGTTTTTATTTATATCGTCTTTTATTTCTTCGCTACAGCGTCGTATATCTGTTGTGGTGGTTGTTTTCCGCCTTTGGGCGTGGATTTTGCTCCCGTTGGGGATGCTTTACTTATATTTATGTTGTACCCATTTTTGGGGTTAGTTTTTACAAAGGAGGTGCTGCCAAAATTTTTAAGAAACTAAAATTGGACTTTAAAGAATTTGTACTCAAGATTTTCAAAAGTTTTAACAATGTTCCTATCACTTACTACTTTTGATGGTTTAGATTGCTGGGTTTTCGGCTTACTTAAATTGCGTTACGCCTGTAGACGTTGCATAGTTTAAGGGCCGTCACGTGCCAAATTTCGGGTCGTGACAAACAGGCTCAAGGTCGATAGCTTAAAGTTGTCGACCTTGGCAACAATGACGGCTCCAAGCCGTCGTCGTTAGTGAAGGACGACGGCTTTAAGCCGTCGACCTTAATGCTGTAAAAATTAGAGTTTTCGCCCGGAATTCCATGCAATTTTCAAATCAAACCAAATACACAATTAACCAGATTTCAGTCCAATCGTATTAACCAAAGACAATTCAAACATACACATATGCGCTTGCTTGCATATACACACACAAACGTATATACACTCACACAAAAACACACACACTCAACACGTAAAAACCTATATCAATTCTTCATCCATCAACCAGTGCTTCAATGTTATTTAATTAAGTATAAGAATTCATTTAAATCTTCAACAAAATCAAACTATTAACATGGCCATTGATGTTGCTCGGCTGTCGGGGGTAAGGCTTCTATCCCATTAAAAAAATATAACGTATACACTCTCTGCACTCGTGCTTTCATTCGCTTCGAGAAAATTTTGACAGCACCTCCCCGCATGATGATGCTCATAAGTGGGAGCTCCCCGGATCATGACACGTGGCAGAAGACGTATCCCGATGCACACGGAAACAGGGCAAGGACTACACATTGGAAGCGTCCCCCGGGCTATTGTCCCGCTGCCTGGACCCGACCTTCGAGGATTCCCTGAACAGTCCTGTGGTCGGTGGGTATACGACCATTGGCGCACCTCCGAGCCCTTCTACACGCTGAGCGTCCTCAGCCCTCCCAACTCGCCTCCGAGCTATCATAGAACCGAGCTTCCTCGGCCTCCCGCTCGCCTCCGAGCCTCCCGCCGAGCTAAGCTTCCTCGGTCCTATTGAGCGACCCAGAACGCAGATCACAGGCGTCTCCGCCACGGCTCCGCGAATCTCGCCAGACGTGAGATATCCCTCGCCCGGTGATCCCGTGTTCCACGTCGTCGCATCCCCCCATTAACGAGCGTATCTTGTCATTAATGGGGGATCCCGCCATTCTCGCAGATGCAACGCCAGGGGCGTAACGGCCGGCGAGAATCTCGCGGTTGCTAGCCCATGGCTGCCGCTATATAAACCCCTCTCTCAGACGACTCAGGTAAGACAATTTATATCCAATAGGCCGCTACTCTGCCCAAAAACCTCGACTAACTTGATCGTCGGAGGGTTCACGGTGGTACAACCACCACGGGACTTCTTTGCAGGTAGCTCGGCTTCACACCAAACCAAACCCATTGAGATCCACACACCTCAGGAAACAATCCTAAAACCCAATCTCAGCCGTTCGCCAACGCCCTCAGCAGATCGTCGGAAGACAACATCTGAAGAAGATCCAGAGCTCCATCAGTTGGCACCGTCTGTGGGAACGAAGGACTTATTTTATTCCACCAACAAAAGTTGATCTTCCGCCCTCGACCCAATGGCGAGCGATGACCACAACGATCCCAGTACGAGTCGCCGCCTTCCCCACAACGGAGGTGTGGACGGTTCTACCCCCCTCCAAACCTCCTCAACGCCTTATCGTCTCGAATCGACAAACTCATGTTGATGCTGGACGACCTCGTCCGCGTTCAGACGGCGGACCCTGATCACCAGATCGCGGTTCCCCCTCCCAGGGATCACGGCGTCGGCAGAAGAGTGAATAACATTGCTCCCCTCAACGCCACTGAACACCGGCGTGCCGACTCCGGCAACCGCGGCCCCTACGCAGCGACAAATTCCATGACCCGTTGGGTACCGCACGGCTCTACGCCGCGGTCTCGGGAAAGAGACCATCGCCGCGACACCCATCGTGCTCCCGCGCCACCCGAGAAGGTGTCGGTCAGCTCGCCTGCTTCCAGGCACGACCGACGCCTTCTCCCTCACCGGGACCACGCACACATCTCACGTCAAGGCTACTCCAAGAGGACATCGCTCGAGGATCTGAGAAATTTGATAGAGCGGAATCGAAGCCGCACTACCGCGCAGCCTAGGGGCGGAAATGACCACCACTCCGACTGTGCCGAATCCTCGGGGTATCACAACCGCCTCGAAGCCCTCGAAAAGAAGCTCGAAGGCATACGACGAGACGACCCTCCATCCGGCGAAGGGGCTAGATATTCCGCGGACTCTCTCACAAAGCCCTTCATCGAGGAATTGCTGGCTGAACAAGTTTCCTCCAAGAACAAGCCGCCCAAGGTGGCTCTATTTGACGGGAAGTCCGACCCAAAGGATCATTTGGATGCGTTCACAGCGAGCATGAGCTTCCCGGACAACTCGGACGCAGCTCAATGCCGCGCTTTTCCTACCACTCTGATCCGGGCTTGTCGGGACTGGTTCTGGGGGCTGGCACCACCCTCCATCTCTACCTTTGATAAGCTAGCCACCCAGTTCCTCGGCCACTTCGTCGGAAACAGGCGACAGAAGAGGACAATCGATTACCTCTTCACAATAAAGAGTGGGGACAAGGAATTCTTTAAGGGATATGTCACTCGTTTCTACAACGCCCTCCTCGAGTTCCCCGAGCACCGCGATGAGACTGTCATCACCGTACTGAGGTCGGGTCTTAGGCATAAAGAGTGGCTCCGCTCTTTTGCATTGGCGCGGCCTAAGACCATGGCCGAGGTAAAAGCGTGGACCGAGCGGGAAATCCAACTTGAGTCTGAGGTTAACTCAAACCTACCCCGGGCCGACCAAAAGAAGAGGGGCAGAGAAGAGAAGAAGTGGGTCTACTGGCCAATACCTTACTCCCCGATGTTTCAGGAGTACACTCCTCTGAATATCTCCCAAACCGAGCTATTAGAGGAAGCAAAGAGTGAGAGTTTCTTTAAGCTCCCTCCAATCACGAGGCGACGGAAAAGTGTCTCCGCGGCCCTTACTGTGCCTTCCATAGGACGCAAAGGCATCAGACCGAGAACTGCAAACAACTCCATGACTATATCGAGAAGTTGATCCACTCGGGTCACGTGGCAAAGTACCTACGGGACAAACATTAAACAGATCGGAGGCAAGCCGATCAAATTAAGGACACAGAGCTAACGATCGGACAGAACATGGTCATCACCGACTAACCCGAGTCTGAGCAATAAGGACACCTGCCGATCCCTGACCGACGAATGTCTTCGGTCCATCCGCAGCTGGTAGCTTCCTACCCCATAACGCTATAGATCGAAGCCCTCCTCACGAGGCCACCGAGCAGCTTCCCTGTCCGGTCAATCCCTGGCGGGTAGATTCCTACCCATCTACGCTAGGGATCAAAGCCCTCATCTCGGGGCCAACGCGCAGCTACTCTGTCCGGTCCATCCGCAGCTGGTAACTTCCTACCCCCACAACGTTGCGGATCAAAGCCCCCATCTTGAATCCACCGCGCAGCTTCCCTTCGCGGTCCATCCTTAGTGGGTAGCTCCTACCCAACTACGCTAAGGATCAAAGCCCTCATCAAGAGGCCACCGAGCAGCTTCCCTGTCCGATCCATCCTTAGCGGGTAACTCCTACCCAACTACGCTAAGGATCAGAGCCCTCATCAAGAGGCTACCGAGCAGCTTCCCTGCTCGGTCCATCCTTAGTGGGTAACTTCTTACCCATCTACGCTAAGGATCAAAGCCCTCCTCGATAGGCTACCGAGCAGCTTCCCTGCTCGGTCAATCCATGGCTGGTAGTTTACTACCCACCGACGCTAAGGATCAAAGCCCTCATCAAGAGGCCACCGAGCAGCTTCCCTGCTCGGTCCATCCTAAGTGGGTAACTTCTTACCCATTTACGCTAAGGATCAAAGCCCTCCTCAAGAGGCCACCGAGCAGCTTCCCTGCTCGGTCAATCCATGGCTGGTAGTTTACTACCCACCGACGCCAAGGATCAAAAGCTCTCATCAAGAGTCCACCGAGCAGCTTCCCTGCTCGGTCCATCCTTAGTGGGTAACTTCTTATCCATCTACGCTAAGGATCAAAGCCCTCCTCAAGAGGCCACCGAGCAGCTTCCCTACTCGGTCAATCCATGACTGGTAGTTTACTACCCACCGACACCAAGGATCAAAAGCCCTCATCAAGAGGCCATCGAGCAGCTTCCGTGCTCGGTGCATCCATGGAAGGTAGTTTACTACCCACCGACGCCCCTGCTCGGTCAATCCATGACTGGTAGTTTACTACCCACCGACGCCAAGGATCAAAGCCCTCATCTCGAGGCCACCGCGCAGCTACTCTGCCTGGTCCATCCGCAGCTGGTAGCTTTCTACCCCATAACGCTGTGAATTGAAGCCCTCCTCACGAGGCCACTGAGCAGCTTCCCTGCCCAGTCAATCCCTAGCGGGTAGATTCCTACCCATCGACGCCAAGGATCGAAAGCCCTCATCATGAGGTGACCGGGCACCCTCATGCTCGGTTCATCCTGGCGGGCAGCTTCCTGCCCCACGACGCCAAGGATCGAAAGCCCTCATCACGAGACGACCGGGCACCCTCATGCTCGGTTCATCCCTAGCGGGTAGATTACTACCCACCGATGCCAAAGATCAAAGCCCTCATCAAGAGGCCACTGAGCAGCTTCCATGCTCGGTCCATCCTTAGTGGGTAACTTCTTACCCATCTACGCTAAGGATCAAATCTCTCCTCAAGAGGCCACCGAGCAGCTTCCCTACTCGGTCAATCCATGGCTGGTAGTTTACTACCCACCGAAGCCAAGGATCAAAACACTCATCTCGAGGCCACCGCGCAGCTACTCTGCCCAGTCCATCCGCAGCTGGTAGCTTTCTACCCCACAACGCTCCGGATCGAAGCCCTCCTCACGAGGCCACTGAGCAGCTTCCCATCCCGGTCAATCCCTGGCGGGTAGATTCCTACCCATCGACGCTAAGGATCGAAAGCCATCATCACGAGGCGACCGGGCATCCTCATACACGGTTCATCCTGGCGGGCAGCTTCCTGCCCCACGACGCCAAGGATCAAAAGCCCTCATCACGAGGCGACCGAGCACCCTCATGCTCGGTTCATCCCTGGCGAGTAGATTCCTACCCATCGATGCCAAGGATCGAAAGCCCTCATCACGAGGCGACCGGGCACCCTCATGCTCGGTTCATCCTGGCGTGCAGCTTCTTGCCCTACGACGCCAAGGATCGAAAGCCCTCATCACGGGGCGACCGGGCATCCTCATGCTCGGTTCATCCTGGTGGGCAGCTTCCTGCCCCCACGACGCCAAGGATCGAAGTCCTCATCACGAGGTGACCGGGCACTCTCACGCTCGGTTCATCCTACCAGGAAGCTTCCTGCCCCATAATAATGCGGATCAAAAGCCCTTATCACGAGGCGACCATGCATTCTCCTGCTCGGTCCATCCACTCCAGACAGCTTCATGTCCTACAAAGAGATGAATCAAAGCCCTCGTCACGAAGCCGCCAAACATCTTCATGCTCGGTCTCAACAGTGGATCCCTGAGCCTCACATTGAACCAGCTGGCAAGCCACTGCCCGGCACATGCACCCGAAGAAGGAGAGCTCGAGTTCGGTAGATAGCCGGCCCTAACAAACGAAATGATGCCTCTATTCGTTCCTGGGCAATCGACATCATGATTCTCGGTGCCAAATTGAGCAGAAGATTCTCCGTGCAGTCCACTCTCGATCCGACCTATAAATAGGTCAGAACAAGAGTAGGGGGCTAATGATGATGCTCATAAGTGGGAGATCCCCAGATCATGACACGTGGCAGAAGACGTGTCCCGATGCACATGGAAACAAGGCAAGGACTACACATTGGAAGTGTCCCCTGGGCTATCGTCCCGCTGCCTGGACTCGACCTTCGAGGATTCCCTGAACAGTCCTATGGTCGGTGGGTATACGACCATTGGCGCACCTTCGAGCCCTTCTACACGTTGAGCCTCCTCAGCCCTCCCGGCTCACCTCCGAGCTATCATAGAACCGAGCTTCCTCGGCCTCCTGCTCGTCTCCGAGCCTCCCGTCGAGCTAAGCTTCCTCGGTCCTATTGAGCGACCCATAACGCAGATCACAGGCGCCTCCGCCACGGCTCCGCGAATCTCGCCAGACGCGAGATATCCGCCACCCCACGATCCCGCGTTCTACGCCGTCGCATCCTCCATTAACGAGCGTATCTCGTCATTAATGGGGGATCCCGCCATTCTCGCAGACGCAAACGCCAGGGGCGTAACTGAAGGTCTACCCTAGCACCACCATGGGTTCCAAGTGGCATCAAGCATTCCAAATTCAAATTTTTATTGTTGCTAAGCTAGACAAACCAACATCTTTGCTAGAATATTAGGGTATAGATTGGTATCATCACAAAACTAGTGGAAGGGAAAGAAGGTTATACCCTTGTAGATCGAGTCCTTCTCTTCTCTAGCTCCGGGTTGTGGTCCACGCGACTCCACTAGGCTCCTCTTCAAGATGAAAGAACCTCCTTCGTGATCTTCGCGCTAAATACGATCCACCTGAAGTCCATAAGCTCAAGCTAACCATTCATTAATCTCATTAGTGAAGGCAACACTCCACATCAAATTGTTAATCTAATGTGTGATGGTGAAGTAGGGGTTTAATTTGCTTACTAGGGTTCTCACAAGTTCAATGATTCACATCATATATGAGGGTTTGAACATGGAGGTGAGGTAAAAAAATTGTAGAGAGCAAGAGCTCATGAAAATGCCTAAGACATGAAGAATGAAAAATGATGAGAGTAAACTCAAATGGCTCTCTCTTTCCTCACTTATTCAAGCATGGAATTAAATTGCAATAAGAAATTGCAACCATACTTGAATAGTGAGTCAAGAGTAATATACTAATAATAAAACCCATGCCTCGCCCATTCCACAAATATCTCCACAATTTACACCTCATTTTCTATTTTCTAGAAATAGAAAATAGATGTCATGCTTCATATAATATATATATATATATATTAATATATATTAAGAAACATAATTAGTGAGCTAATAATATTAGTCAAGATATAATTATATCATATATAATATATATCACATTATTAAATTAACACTTGATTTAGTAATCCGGTTATATCACATATAACCGATTAATATCATTAATCTGAATATCACATTATCAAACCAACACTTGATTCGATAATCCGGTTATATCACATATAACCTGACCGACATCAGATAACTGCCAGATTATAATACGGTATCACATACTCATATTTAATCAGGCATACGCACATATCAACATATGTGCCATACTTCGTTTCGCTCGAACCAGGAAACTTCTGTGTGGGACTCTAAAGACTCGTCAATACGCCAGCGGTAGGTGATGATCACATCAATCACCTACAAGCCATCAACGGTACTAGCTGGACGTAACGGCTACCCGGGTATTAAGTGATATGAAGATCAACAAGCAAGCTCGTCCATACTCTCCATGAAGCCTATCAGTAACACTACCGTACAGTCTGGTCTCTTCGTCTGATATGTCGCATATCATGTCTAGGGATGGTAAATGTCAGCCCTCAGTAACTTGATAAGTCATACCGATATCTGGCTCATAACAGTTTGAGAAACTACTGATAACTCTTATCAGTAAATCTCAGCAACCCTGGCCAGGGATTTTCAGTTATAGCCGAGTATAGCGCAACATCAACTCCCAATACCGGGAGAGACGAAACCCCTCCTATCGATCATTGCCTCCATGTGACTCGGGACTGTTCCCAAAATCTACCTGTTTGCACGACTCCTTTGAGCCGTGGTAGGGAGGAAATCAAAGCACAGTGGGAGCCACACAAGACTCTATAACGATCTCGGGTCTACAGACTAACCTGTACCAGTCACCAGAGGACTGCTATCTGACGATAGGTATAATACTAACTAGGAGTCCTCGGCGAGTCCTGTTCGGTGTACCCATTCTCTAATGAGCACCTGTGTACAATCTTTGATGTCGCACACCAATGGTTATGGGACCAATCATCGCCCACTAAGGAACAAGAAACGTACACACTTATCTACTTTGGAATATCGCTACCCTAGTCTCGATATTCCCACGACTAAGAACTGATTAAAGGATGTACTTTTGGACCACCCTGGCACCACTAGTATGATCTCATCATAATTCTGGTAGTCAAGTACATATCCTAAGGGCTTTATCAACATGCGAGAGCAAGACGGTAAAGAATACCAGTCAACATGTTAAGATAAAGAGTAACCAAATAGCATACTATCATGTCGAGCAAGAAAGTCCTCTATATATATGTCCAAACATCCACTATAATATACATCACATGTACAATAATGGCCTCTAGGGTACATATTCCTAACAGTAACGACCGGCGAGAATCTCGCGGCCGCTAGCCCATGGCTGTCGCTATATAAACCCCTCTCTCAGACGACACAGGTAAGGCAATTCTTATCCAATAGGCGGCTACTCTGTCCAAATACCTCGACTAACTTGATCGTCGAAGGATCCACGGTGGTACAACCACCCCGGGACTGCTTTGCAGGTAGCTCGGCTTCACACCAAACCAAACCCATTGAGATCCACACGCCTCAGGAAACAATCCTCAAATCCAATCTCAGTCGTTTGCCAACGCCCTCGACAGATCGTCGGAAGACAACATATGAAGGAGATCCAGAGCTCCATCACCGCCGTTCTCCGAATACACTGCAATAGAAATGATAAACATCTCAATGGTATCAAACATTGAAATGATCGTTCCGTCTATATTTTTACATGGAGAACTAGCGAAAAGGTAATCGAAGAAACTCATCTCGAATAAAATGAAAGCACAATGCAGGGGGTGTATACGTTATACATTCATAACTTGTCCACACTGGACAAATCCATCGGTTATAGTGCTTATAGTTTTCTCGTCACATAAACTATGAGATGATTGTCAACAATGAACGATTAACGTTCAATACGGAAAACCATCACGTAGTTTTATGTCACGACGAAAAACATATGCATATAACTGGTAGACGGGGTCTAAGGATCGTTGTGTTTGCACGAGGGATACTCGATTTGGACATGGCAATTTCATATCATCATCGTGTAACTTACACTTAATTAGTTTAAGGTTTTACTTTAAGGTTTTCGTTTCAATTTCATGATATCATCGTGTATCCTATACTTAATTAGTTTAAGGTTTTAGTTTCGATTTCAATTTCGTGTCATTATCCATATCGTATACTTAATTAGTTTAAGGTTTTAGTTTAGGGTTTTCCTTTTAAGGTTTTCGTTTTGAGTTCAATTTCATGTCATTATCGTATCATCGTATATCGTACACATAATTAGTTTAAGGTTTTAATTTAGACTTCTCGTTACAAATTCAATTTCATGTCATCATCACGTATCGAATACTTAATTAGCTTAAGATTTTAGTTTAGGACTATCGTTTCAATTTCAGTTTCGTCTCAAATCGTCAAAACTTCACAACCCTCGCAACAATTTCGTCTCAAATCACTAAGATTTCACAACCAATAGAATAACTTTGTTTCAATTCGTTAAGATTTCACAATCTTGAAATAATTTTGTCTCAAATAATTAAATTCATAACCATAAAAACAATTTCATCTCAAATTGACATACATTAAATAAAATTCAAATTTTTACCGAGGACGACAAATGGATCGAGGATGGGGTAGATTGGGCTCAGCTTTGGCTTGTGCTTAGGCTCGGGCTCGGGAGAGGAAGGAGGTATCTTGGTCGGAGATCAGCGAGAAGAAGGGCTAGAGGGAGTAGCCGGTGGGAAGATCGGCAAGGAAGATCGTGCTCAGACGAGGAGGGAAAGGATCGACGAGGAAGATCGATGAGGAGAAGGATCGGCGGAGGGAGTCGGCATGAAGGAGATCGATTGGCGGAGGAATCGGCGACAAGGGCGGTGACGTAGGAAATGGATTAGGTCAATCGGCGATGAGGGCCTCGGTCTTGGACGGCGGCGACGCAGGCACGATGACGGCGGCACAAAGGAGAGAACGAGGTCTCATGGAGTTTATTTTGAAATTAGGAATTGGGAAAGTGGACTTCTTAGGCTCGCTCTGGATCTAATATCCCACCATCAAGGTCGAATGCTTGGAGCTGTCGACCTTTGTGGTGGAATATTTGACCCCGAGACCAGAAGAATGGTCAATGGGGCCCCCTCAAGGTCGACAGCTTTAAACCGTCGACCTTGAGTGAGTTGTCGCCGTAGAAGCCAATTTCTTGTAGTGGTAGAGAAGATATAACAATTGAGCTTAGAGAGAGAGAGAGAGAGAGAGGAAGATGGGAGAGTGGGGTTATTTACAATTTTTAAGAGAGATATGGGGTTGGTTGCGGTTATTGAACTTGATTGGATTTTTGTAGACCTTTTAATTAATTTCTCTTCAACAATAATAAAGGCATGCCATCAATCAATTTCAAAATTATAGACCCCCTTCTTTTAACACTATAATAGCAGAGGTTAACTGTTAGCTGCTTCATCTTCCCCACAGGCAGTAATAGTTTGAGTAATACTTTTCCTACCGGTGCGGTAGAATCCATGTAGGCTACATGAATTCTTATTGGATACATGGTGGGGTATAGGATGCAAGTACCTAGGTAGTAGATAATATGACTCACCTTATATCCAATGGAAATCCATGCAGTCTATATGTATTCCACCACACCGCTAGGAAAAACATTACTCTAATAGCTTGGGGTAGCAGCTCCCGGTAGAAGGAGGGTTCCATTATAGGGTTCTTTCCTAGGGAGTGATATCAGGTGACTCCAGCGGTGCTTCCCGAGACACAACCTTAAGTAGATGAAGGTGTATATCGTGCCGTTGATGTTGATGATGTTAGATATAGGTGCCGTGAAGGCAATTATTGTAATTGTACATGCACCTATATGGATAGAATATTCTTTCTCGAGATGGTAGTATGCTATCTGGTCTGTTTTATCATTCATGTGTGTATATTTTACTTGCTATTATGTATCGCTAATACATGTTGATAAAGCCTTTAGAATTTTTGCTTGATTATCAGGATTATGATGTGATTATACTGGTGGAGCTTGTGTGGTCCATAGGCACATTCTTAAATGTTCTTAGTCGTGGGAGTGTCGAGACAGGGCATCAGTATTACAGAGTAAACTAGTGTATACGTTTCTTGATCCCGACCGGGGCGATGGTCGGTCCCACTGCTATTGGTGTTTGACACCGAAAATTGTATACAGGTGCTCATTAGAGAATGAGTACACTAAATGGACTCGCCGAGAACTCCTAGATGGTATTATACTTATTGTCATATAGCAGTTCTCTGGTGACAATGGTACAGGGTAATCTTTTGACCCGAGACCTCCATAGTGTCTTGTGTGTGTTCCCACCATACTTTGATTAATACCCAACCACGGCTTTAAAGAGCCGTGCATGCAGGTTTTAATTGGGTATAGTCCTGAAGCACATGGAGGCAGTGAACGGTCAAGAGGGGATTCGTCTCTCCCGGTATAGGAAGTCGATGCCGCGCTGTGTATGATATGACTATAACCAGACATTCCTGGCTAGGGTGGTTAAGATAAATTGATAAGTGTTATTAGTTGTATCTCGGATGGTTATGAGTTCGATATTTACATGACTTATAGGGTTATTGGGGGTCTGACAGTTTCCAATCCCAGACCCGGTATGCGATCTTTGACGAAGAGACCAAACTGTACGGTAGTTATCACTGATAGGCTCTGTTGGGTACAGATGAGTTTGTTCGTTGATCTACCTTTTGATCAATACCTGAGTAGCCGTTACGTGCAGCTAATACCACTGACGTGCTTGTGGGTTAACCCATTCGGGGATTGATTTGAAAGTATTTTAAAATCAATTAGATATAATCCTATTAACCTACTGCCAGCGTATTGTCAAGTCTTTAGAGTCCCATGCCGAAAGTACTCGCTCAAGTGAAACGATAATGTGGATTTATATTGTGCGTATAGTTGATACGTGCGGGAGTCCGATTAAACACGTGTATATGATACACATATACTAATCAGATGTTTAGTAATACTAGTCGGTTTATTTATAAACCGGATTATTAAGTTAAGTGCTGATTTAATATCCATATATGTGATATGGTTGCTAATATTGTGTATATGATACACACACCCTCGCACCCTCTCTCTCTCTCTCTCTCTCTCTCTCTCTCTCTCTTTCTCTCTCTTATTTAGTATATGTATATATACATATACTAATCTTTGTCATTTAGGGACAAAGAGGCATGCGGATGCCATGTGGGTGGTAGGGACCACTAGAGTGGATAAGCTTCATTCACTATCTCTTATATATGTGATCGAGGAGAGAGAAATGAATAGGCTCATCATTTTCTTCACCTTCTTCTTCTTTTCAAGAAAGAGAAAGAAAAGGTGATTAAGAGAAAAAGAAAGAGCTTTCCACATCTTCTTTTACCACTTATTTATTAGCATTTGTGAGAGCCAGTAGCTTCAAAAAAGAAGTGTTCTATAGTGAAGTGAGAGCTTGGATGAGTTTCTTTGAAGATGGACCATCTTTGGTGAGAAAACCGTTGATCAAGCTCGATCCATACACCAAGGAGCTTAATTTGGGTCTTCCACTAAAGAGTGAACACGCTATAAAGGCTGTAGCCGCTCTAACTCTTAGTATTTGCTCTCTTATTTTTCACAATTACTAGTTTATGAATAATTTTGGGTATAGTGGTGCTATGTTTAGAAAATTTTTGTTCTATATTTCCGTCGCGGTCCGCAAATGTTGCGACCCTAGCATCACAAACTTAGAGATGATGCCTTCGGCAACCTTCGAAAAGAATTTAGTTTCCACCGAGCTAAAACAATGTGCAGATTGGTAGGGAAGGAATTTCGATGAGCAAGACCAGGATTAATGGTGGCTGGTCATGGAGGCTCGCCGAAGCTCCACTTAAGGATCAAAAAATCTTTAGAAGACCGATCAAGGTGCTGAGAAAAACAGGTTCCGAGCAAGTTAAAACAAGGGTAATTTAGACTTTGTTCAAAACCTTTCCATCGAACCATGCTTAACACTGACTAGATTTATTAAACACAACACACGTACACACAAAAAGGGAGGGAGAGGGGTTTGTTTTCCATGCAAAATGATCTTATGAGAAGTAATGTCACGCCCCGCTTCCCAAAATACGGAAAACGATGGATGACTAGGCCAGCCATGCTCCTACGGTCAAGGAATCATCCCGCCGTAGTCACACTTCGGCTTCTAGCATTACATGGTAATCAGTAAATAAAGCACAGTAATAAAGGAATCACATCACTAATTTATTACATTAAAATTCCATTGTTCACAAATTACAGATAACAAGAACAATTACTAACCAAGTTCAATCTCACGATCACTTTTATGGAAAGCAATAAATGAAGAAGGTACACCAAACTATATCTCCGTGAACTCGAAGGGTAGATCCGTCTCCTGTGCTGGTCCTCCCGCGGAATCTGAGCATGCATACTCAGGTCGTCAGAGCGACACAATAACAATATTATTGTAATAAGATGAAACAGGTATATGAGGTAATACTGATGTAAGAACAATGCAAGTAATCACTATGTCACTATATGATGCAGAATATGTTATGTGTCCCTATCGGTCTCTAGGTCATGTTTGAAATCGCATAGTGGAAGGAGGATCATGTTTAACAGGAGTCTCGTACATACCCGAGACAACGGCCCACATGCCCGGGACATAACCCTGTCAGCCGGATCGCTAGATCCTACCCTACATGTATCAGTATCACTGTTCGAATGATCATCCTCTAAAACACGGTCCCGCTAAATACGATACTCTTTCCACTTTGATTTCCCCCTTTTCCCCAGGTTTACACTATTTATGATCTTGATCTAGTCGTGTACAAGTATACCAATGGCACGGTTTTATCACTGTTCACTGTATCAATCACTGTCACGAATATTCACTTTCCATTGATATACTCGTCACTCCTAAACCAACATCTATCACGCACGATAATGCAATGTCCACACGCACTAACACTGAGTATATGGCAAGGATAGGATATATGTATGTATGCTACCAATAAGCTCTGTATGTTATGAATCAACATGCATGTCATCAACTTACATGAAATGCATAAATTAATATGTTAAGAATTCAGTAAAATGATACAAGTAAGATACGTAGAACACTCAGTCAGCAATTCATCAAAATTTGTTTCAGTTCAATCGGGATTCCGGTCTTCAAGATATAGTTGTTTCATTTTAAGCGCTCGCGGCTGGAAATTCAGTTTCAGAACTGAACGTCCATTTCGCGACACGAATTGCACCCAGTTGGGTTCAGATTTTAGCGATGTTATAGTTGAGTGAAATCTAGGGTTTTCAATAGAGTATTCAACCCAATAGACGGATCCTCAATCTCATCTGTACGTTGAAAGTTATACACAGTTTAATATCAGTATATCACTTCTGGATCTGTTCTGGACAGATATATGTTCTGCCCTTTTATTTACAGTTTAAAATAGCAAATGGCAATGAAACGGAATGGAACCACTTGTTTTGTTTAGCTAACAGAATTATCTTTAATCTACTGCATAGTTCCGTAACATACGACTCCAGGAAACACAGTGACACGGGTATTGGGACAGTACACAATAATCAGAAACGCTATGGACTGCAGTCCAGAGTCGCATTCCGATCTAATTATCATCACGGTTACAGAACAGAAATCATTGAAATTTTACATAGGGTTAAAGTTCGTCGAGTCGGCTTCGATTTAAGCCCCCGAACGCATCATTCCAGTTTGTATGTAATTTACGGTGATTTTATTCATTTTCAGATACAAGAAAAATATTAGTTTTAACGGCATATTTGGGGGTATCAATTTTTGTCTCTAACAATCGTATTTTCCAGCGAGATCCATACACGATATTTATCATCAAATGGGCCAACAGAAAATATCAGTTTCCGTCAAAATAAACTATTATAATCATTGGAGACTAGCATCGAACACTTAGGTCACATAATATATCGGTAATCGGCAAATTTGTAAACTATGTGATTTAGGTTTGTATCACAACTATTTTAGCATGAAGCAAGTAAACACTTGCCTGGAAACGTCTCGGGGTTGCAAGGCAGCAACGGCGTCACGAACGCGTGATGTACGCCGTGAAACCGATTCGCACGAGCTTGGCTCGAGACACGGGTTTGATGTCGGAGTTCCCGGAGTCGTCTTGTGCTCGCTGGAAGTATAGAGTGGTGCTCTGTGGGTCTCCCGGGGTGTGCTGGGGTCGGCGGCGGTCGGCGGCGGCGCTCCGGCAATGGACAGCAGCGGGGTCGAAGCTCACAGTGATCACTTGGTGTGGGTTTTGGAGAGAGAGGGGGAGCAGTAGGGGTCGGGTTTGGAGTGATGAGGATGGTGCCGAGGATGTAGAGAGTCGCAGAGGTGGTTCAGGTCAGAAGGGCTCGCCGGCATTGAGTGCAAGGGGGTGGCCGAGAGAATGTGCAGAGTGGGTTGGAACTCGAGTGAGGTGGCTGAGTTGTTGAGGTGGAGGTGAGGGGTTTAGGAGGAGGTTAGGGTGAGGTGATGAAGGAGGAGGTGGTTCGTCGTCGTCGTCGTCGTCGAGGGGAGCGGCGTGAAGTTTGTAGTGGGTTGTTGTGGGTTTGAGAGAGAGAAGGGGAGTAAGTTGGAGAGGGAGATAGGAGTTGGAGAGACGAGGGTTTGAGGTAAATGGGATCGCGACGAGGAGTAATGGCGCACGAGCACAGCGTGGGCGCGAGCGGAGGAAACGGGCGTGAACTGCGGCGGAGAGATGGGATCGCGCGGGAATTGAGGGATGTTACCGTTGGGGATTAAAGAAGATGAACAGGAGTGGGGTCGGGTGAGTTGAGGAAAGTGGGAAAGGAGTTGGGCTTGGGTTTAATTTCAAAACAATTCCCTTAAAAAATACTTTGTAGGCTGCAGGGGGAGAAACGGGCCGGGCTCAATTTCAAAATAATTCCCTTTTAAAAATATTCTGTGGGCTGAGGGAATAAACGGGCCGAGGGAGAAATGATTAGAGAATTTATTTGGGAAAAATTGTGTGGGCTGAAATAAGAAAACGGGCTGGGGAATTTTTATAAAGAAATTATTAAGGAAAATTTTGAGTGGGCTGAGGGAATTTAGTAAAGGGTTTAATAAAGGAAATGAATGAGTGAGTTAGGGTTTTGTTGTTAGAATCTTGGTCTTAACTTTTAGGGATATGGAAATTATAAATATTGAGATTCAAGCAGCCACCTTCTACAAAATAATTACGAGGAAAAGTAAATCTCTGGGATTTGGAAAATAGGAAAAAAAACTTTTATTAACTTGGTAACGGGGATTTACATCATACCCCCCTTAACAAAAATTTCGTCCTCGAAATTTAACAAGGATACAAAGAAACAATGTACTAAACAAAGAGATGTGGATAACGATCGCGAATGTCTTCCTCCCGCTCCCAGGTGGATTCTCCTGGGGAACGACCGCCCCAAGACACTCGGACTAACGGAATGACCTTATTCTTCAGCACTTTCTCTCTGCGGTCGAGAATGGTAGTGGGTTGCTCCTCGTATGACAGATCGGTTCCCAAAACTAGCTCTGAATGGTCCAGGACATGGCTCTCATCCCGAACATAACGCCGCAACTGTGACACGTGGAAGGTATTGTGCATACCAGCTAGCAATGGAGGCAAGGCCAGTCGATAGGCCACCTCTCCTACTCGCTCTAGCACCTCAAAAGGTCCGATAAAGCGGGGACTAAGTTTTCCCCGACTTCCGAATCTGATAACTCCACGAGTAGGGGAAATCTTCAAGAATACGTGATCTCCGACTTCGAATTCTAGTGCCCTTCTGCTGGTATCTGCCCAACTCTTCTGTCGATCCTGAGCCGTCTTAATACGTTGCCTGATCATTTGAACCTTGTTGACTGTCTGAACAATGAGTTCAGGGCCAGTAATCTTCGTTCTCCCACATCATCCCAACATACTGGGGATCGACACTTCCGCCCGTATAGTGCTTCAAAAGGAGCCATCTGAATACTAGCCTGGTAACTATTGTTGTAAGAGAACTCGACTAAGTGCAGATGGTCTTCCCAGGAACCCTGAAAGTCCAACATACAGGCTCTCAACATATCCTCGAGCGTCTGAATCGTACGCTCAGATTGTCCATCCGTCTGTGGGTGATAAGCTGTGCTGAAATTAAGGCGGGTACCCAAGCTCTCCTGTAAGCTCTTCCAAAAGTGCGACAAGAATCTCGTGTCCCGGTCTGACACAATGCTGACTGGAACACCGTGAAGTCGTACAATCTCCTACATATAACTTTCTGCCAGTGATTCTGTCGACTGTCCCACTCGGAAAGGTAAGAAGTGTGCAGCTTTTGTGAGGCGATCGACGATAACCCAAATAGCGTTATTGCCCCTAGGGCTCCGTGGTAAGGCCGTCACGAAATCCATAGTAATGTGCTCCCACTTCCATTCTGGTATCGGCAGTGGTTGTAACAATCCTGCTATCCTCTGGTGTTCCGCCTTCACCTGCTGACATACCAAACATCTGGATACAAACCTCGCAATTTCCCGCTTCATTCCGTTCCACCAAAAGTGCTGCTTTAGGTCCTGATACATTTTTGTACCTCCTGGATGCACAGAATAAGCTGAACTGTGTGCTTCGGCCAAAACTTCTTCTCGAACATCTCCTTTAGGTACGCAGAGTCTGCTACCGAATCTCAGAGAGCCATCTTCATGTATAATCAAATCCGTTCTCAGTCCAGCTTCCACTTGCACTCTGAACTTTTGCAATCGGGGATCATCCGCTTGTGCAATCTTGATGCGATCCACCAGAGAAGATTGCACATGTAGTTGCCAAAATTGACTGAGTGCGTTCGGCGTAACGACTTCAAGTTCAAGTCTCTGGAAATCCTCAATAATGCTCCTCTGATCGGTCAACATCATGACAGCTGGCTTGCGACTGAGCGCATCTGGTACAACGTTCACCTTCCCCGGGTGATACTGAAGGTCCAAGTCATAATCTGCCATCAACTCTAGCCATCGGCGCTGCCTCATGTTCAGTTCCTTCTGAGTGAAAACATACTTCAAACTTTTGTGATCTGTATACACTTCCACTTTCTCACCCAATAAATAGTGCCTCCAAATCTTCAACGCAAAGACTACCGCAGCTAACTCCAAGTCATGCGTAGGATAGTTCTTCTCGTGGTTTCTCAGTTGTCGAGAGGCGTAAGCAACCACTCGGCCGTGCTGCATTAGGACACAGCCTAATCCCTTCCCTGAGGCATCACTGTGTATCACCAAACCACCGGTATTATCTGGTACTGTAAGTATAGGTGCTGTGGTTAACTTCTGCTTCAGTGTGTCAAATGCCTGAGTGCACTCCTCCGTCCACGTAAACGGTACGTCCTTCCGTGTCAGCCTCGTCAATGATTCAGCGATTCTTGAGAAATCTTGGATGAATCTCCGATAATAAGCTGCCAATCCCAGAAAGCTCTTGATCTCGGCCACTGACTTCGGCATTGGCCAATCTCTGACAGATTCTATCTTTGCCGGGTCCACCGAGATGCCTTCGCCCGAAACAATATGTCCCAAAAACTGAACCTTGTCAAGCCAGAATTCACACTTGCTTAGCTTCGCATACAACTTCTCTTCCCGAAGAATTTGTAGGACCGTGCGTCTTCCCAGGTCTTCGAGTAGACAAGTATGTCGTCGATAAACACAACGACAAATGTGTCCAAGTACTTTGCGAACACCCTGTTCATCAAGTCCATGAATATTGCTGGGGCATTGGTAACACCGAACGGCATCACAAGGAACTCGTAATGTCCGTATCGGGTCCTGAAAGCCGTTTTGCATACATCCTCGGCTGCTACTCTGATTTGATGATATCCAGAACGTAGGTCCAACTTCGAGAACACCTTGGCTCCACTTAGTTGATCGAATAGGTCGTCAATGCGCGGGATTGGGTACTTGTTCAGCTCTCGATAATCTATACACATTCGCAGTGATCCATCTTTCTTCTTTACTAACAGAACTGGTGCACCCCATGGTGAAGCACTTGGCCGAATAAATCCCTTCTCCAATAGTTCTTCAACCTGCTTCTTCAGTTCCGCCAACTCAACTGGCGCCATTCTGTATGGAGCTCTGGATACTGGGGCTGTACCTGGAGTCAAATCGATTGAGAACTCCAAAATTCGAGGAGGTGGTAGACCTGGTAGATCTTCAGGAAATACGTCCAGAAAGTCCCGAACAACTACTGGGACTGGGCTCTTATCAATCTCCATAGCAGTCAGCTCCTTAGGCTTGGCTCTATACTTAGCTGGCTCCAAAGATTCACTTCCGCCCTCGAAGATAAACTCCGGGTGATTGGGAATGCGGAAGATCACATTCCTTGCACGACAATCGATAACCACATGAAAAGTGCTCATCCAATCCATCCCGAGAATTGCGTCGTAACTGCCTGTCCCAATCAGAAGGAAATTCGCATAGAATTCCCTGCCACACACTACAACCGGGCATAATCAACATTCTCGACTAGATATTATAATGCCATTACCCGTATGAATTTCTCATCCCTTGGTTAGTGGTTCATGTGGTATTGAGTGTGTATCAGTGAAATGCTCAGACAAGAAACAATGCGATGCTCCCGAATCAAATAGAACTCTAGCTGGCAAGGAATGTACGAGTAGAGTACCTGTAACCACGTCTCCTGACGCCTCTGCCTGCTCAGCGGTCAAGGTGAAAGCCCGTCCCTGACCGCGACCTGTAAAGGGTTGCCCCTGCTCCTGCGGCTTCTGCTGTGACGGTCCAGAACCTTCCTGTATCTCTGCTAGCTCAGGGCAACTGTTAATCCTGTGCTGACTGGAACCGCAAATCAAGCACTGTCCCTTGGCACGGCGACAGTCCTTCTGGGTATGCCCTCCTCTACCGCAATAGCCGCAAACTACGCCCTGTCTCTGGGGGCGATGCTGTGGTACGAACGGGCGCTTCATTTGTGTCGTTCCTGCTCTGTGAACCGGTATGGCTCCTCGAGAAGGCGCGTGGGTACGTGCTGGAACGACCGGGGGTCTCCTGAACTTGTTAATCAATTGCTCCTGAACTCTCGCCGCGTTGAGTACCTGTGCGAAAGTCTGCAAATCCAACGTTGCAATCAACTGCTGCAACTCGAAATCTAACCCCTGAAGGAAGCGTCCGGCCCTGGTGGCCTCTGATTTGACCATGTATGAAGCAAAGCGGCTCAGACGGTTGAACTCTGCCGCATAAACGTCCACTGGGCGTCCATTTTGCTTCAAAATAATAAACCTTTCCTCCATTTCTGCCTTGGCTGTGGAAGGAAAATAATGATCTAGAAAGCACTCCTTAAACTTGCTCCATTCAATCGGCTCGTCAAGTCTGCTTTCTTCCACCGACCACCATGTACGGGCTTCGTCTTCTAATTGAATCTTTATCACGTCCACTCTGTCTTCCTCTGGAACCCTGGCGGCTGTCAATAAACTCTCCATGTTCACCAGCCATTGCTCAGCCTCAAGGGGTTCAGCTAGCCCTGTGAATGCAGCTGGGTGTAACCGTCGGAAGTCTGATACGGTACCAGCCCTAGTCTGATAATCTGGTGGAGTAGCGCCCTCGGGGGCGGAAATTAGTGCGGAGAGTCCTCCTGCGGCGGTAATCGCCCTGAATCCCTCAGTGAGTAAATCTGTCTTTCTCTCCTGAGCTTCCGCAAGAGTGGTCAGTGCACTAAGTATTCTTTCCGTGCGGTCCTGAGAGCTGGAGTCCGAGGAGGGGTCGTTCGGGGACGTCATATCACTGGAAGATTCAAAATGATAGGATCAGATTCAAGGATGAAAATCAAGAGTAGTGAAACAAGAATAACGCAATACAGTATAGTTAATGTTATTCCTTGATACTAAACACAGGCTCTGATACCAACTAAACCATGTCACGTCCCGCTTCCCAAAATACGGAAAACGAGGGATGACTAGGCCGGCCATGCTCCTACGGTCAAGGAATCACCCCGCCGTAGTCACACTTCGGCTTCTAGCATTACATGGTAATCAGTAAATAAAGCACAGTAGTAAAGGAATCACATCACTAATTTATTACATTAAAATTCCATTGTTCACAAATTACAGATAACAAGAACAATTACTAACCAAGTTCAATCTCACGATCACTTTTATGGAAAGAAGTAAATGAAGAAGGTACACCAAACTATATCTCAGTGAACTCGAAGGGTAGATCCGTCTCCTGTGCTGGTCCTCCCGCGGAATCTGAGCATGCATACTCAGGTCGTCAGAGCGACACAATAACAATATTATTGTAATAAGATGAAACAGGTATATGAAGTAATACTGATGTAAGAACAATGCAAGTAATCACTATGTCACTATATGATGCAGAATATGTTATGTGTCTCTATCGGTCTCTAGGTCATGTTTGAAATCGCATAGTGGAAGGAGGATCATGTTTAACAGGAGTTTCGTACATACCCGAGACAACGGCCCACATGCCCAGGACATAACCCTGTCAGCCGGATCGCTAAATCCCACCCTACATGTATCAGTATCACTGTTCGAATGATCATCCTCTAAAACACGGTCCCGCTAAATACGATACTCTTTCCACTTTGATTTCCCCTTTTTCTCCAGGTTTACACTATTTATGATCTTGATCTAGTCGTGTACAAGTATACCAATGGCACGGTTTTATCACTGTTCACTGTATCAATCACTGTCATGAATATTCACTTTCCATTGGTATACTCGTCACTCCTAAACCAACATCTATCACGCACGATAATGCAATGTCCACACGCACTAACACTGAGTATATGGCAAGGGTAGGATATATGTATGTATGCTACCAATAAGCTCTGTATGTTATGAATCAACATGCATGTCATCAACTTACATGAAATGCATAAATTAATATGTAAAGAATTCAGTAAAATGATACAAGTAAGATACGCAGAACACTCAGTCAGCAATTCATCAAAATTTGTTTCAGTTCAATCGGGATTCCGGTCTTCAAGATATAGTTGTTTCATTTTAAGCGCTCGCGGCTGAAAATTCAGTTTCAGCACTGAACGTCCGTTTCGCAACACGAATTGCACCCAGTTGGGTTCAGATTTTAGAGATGTTATAGTTGAGTGAAATCTAGGGTTTTCAATAGTTTATTCAACGCAACAGACGGATCCTCAATCTCATCTGTACGTTGAAAGTTATACACAGTTTAATATCAGTATATCACTTCTGGATCTGTTCTGGACAGATATACGTTCTGCCCTTTTATTTACAGTTTAAAATAGCAAATGGCAATGAAACGGAATGGAACCACTTGTTTTGTTTAGCTAACAGAATTATCTTTAATCTACTGCATAGTTCCATAACATACGACTCCAGGAAACACAGTGACACGGGTATTGGGACAGTACACAATAATCAGAAACGCTCTGGACTGCAGTCCAGAGTCGCATTCTGATCTAATTATCATCACGGTTACAGAACAGAAATCATTGAAATTTTACATAGGGTTAAAGTTCGTCGAGTCGGCTTCGATTTAAGCCCCCGAACGCATCATTCCAGTTTGTATGTAATTTACGGTGATTTTATTCATTTTCAGATACAAGAAAAATATTAGTTTTAACGGCATATTTGGGGGTATCAATTTTTGTCTCTAACAATCGTATTTTCCAGCGAGATCCATACACGATATTTATCATCAAATGGGCCAACAGAAAATATCAGTTTCCGTCAAAATAAACTATTATAATCATTGGAGACTAGCATCGAACACTTAGGTCACATAATATATCGGTAATCGGCAAATTTGTAAACTATGTGATTTAGGTTTGTATCACAACTATTTTAGCATGAAGCAAGTAAACACTTGTCTGGAAACGTCTCGGGGTTGCAAGGCAGCAACGGCGTCACGAACGCGTGATGTACGCCGTGAAACCGATTCGCACGAGCTTGGCTCGAGACACGGGTTTGACGTCGGAGTTCCCGGAGTCGTCTTGTGCTCGGTGGAAGTATAGAGTGGTGCTCTGTAGGTCTCCCGGGGTGTGCTGGGGTCGGCGTCGGTCGGCGGCGGCGCTCCGGCAATGGACAGCAGCGGGGTCGAAGCTCACAGTGATCACTTGGTGTGGGTTTTAGAGAGAGGGGGGAGCAGTGGGGGTCGGGTTTGGAGTGATGAGGATGGTGCCGAGGATGTAGAGAGTCGCAGAGGTGGTTCAGGTCAGAGGGGCTCGCCAGCGTTGAGTGCAAGGGGGTGGCCGAGAGAATGTGCAGAGTGGGTTGGAACTCGAGTGAGGTGGCTGAGTTGTTGAGGTGGAGGTGAGGGGTTTAGGAGGAGGTTAAGGTAAGGTGATGAAGGAGGGGGTGGTTCGTCGTCGTCGTCGTCGAGGGGAGCGGCGTGAAGTTTGCAGTGGGTTGTTGTGGGTTTGAGAGAGAGAAGGGGAGTAAGTTGGAGAGGGAGATAGGAGTTGGAGAGACGAGGGTTTGAGGTAAATGGGATCGCGACGAGGAGTAACGGCGCACGAGCACAGCGTGGGCGCGAGCGGAGGAAACGGGCGTGAACTGCGGCGGAGAGATGGGATCGCGCGGGAATTGAGGGATGTTACCGTTGGGGATTAAAGAAGATGAACAGGAGTGGGGTCGGTTGAGTTGAGGAAAGTGGGAAAGGAGTTGGGCTTGGGTTTAATTTTAAAACAATTCCCTTAAAAAATACTTTGTGGGCTGTAGGGGGAGAAACGGGCCGGGCTCAATTTCAAAATAATTCCCTTTTAAAAATATTCTGTGGGCTGAGGGAATAAACGGGCCGAGGGAGAAATGATTAGAGAATTTATTTGGGGGAAATTGTGTGGGCTGAGATAAGGAAACGGGCTGGGGAATTTTTATAAGGAAATTATTAAGGAAAATTTTGAGTGGGCTGAGGGAATTTAGTAAAGGGTTTAATAAAGGAAATGAATGAGTGGGTTAGGGTTTTGTTGTTAGAATCTTGGTCTTAACTTTTAGGGATATTGAAATTATAAATATTGAGATTCAAGCAGCCACCTTCTACAAAATAATTACGAGAAAAAGTAAATCTCTGGGATTTGGAAATTAGAAAAAAAAACTTTTATTAACTTGGTAACGGGGATTTACAAGTAACATAAGGTGAGAGCTATGAGAAGGTGTGACTGCAACCGTTGGTGATGGAGGTCCTTTTCGGGTCTCCGTCAGATGTTGTCTTCCGTCGATCTCCCGGTGGGTTTTGGAGGTGATCTCCCGTTGCGTGTGGGTCTCAATGGGTTTGAGGAGATTGGTGATTTGAGGAATTTAGCGCCAAGTACCTGCAAAGAAGTCCCGGGGTGGTTTGGTACCACCGAGGACCCTCCGACGATCAAGTTAGCACTAGATCCGAGCGAAGTAACGGCTAAGTAGGATAGAAATGGCTTACTTGACCCCCTCTGTGATGGGTGTTTTTATAGCGGCAGCGGCATGCAGCGGCAGGCGTGAAGATCTTGCCGGCAGTCAGGCTCCCAACGTCACGCCTGCGTGAAGAGCAGATCGCCCATTAATGGGGATCGCGATGGCGTGGAACGTGGGATGTTGCTGGCAGAGAATCTGCGCATGGCAAGATTCGCGGAGCGGCGGTTACGCCAGTGAGCGGTGGAGTCGGTCGGAGGACCGAGGAAGATGGCCTAGGCTGGAGAGCTCGGGGTCGAGCGAGGGAGCCGAGGAGTCTTGGTCCTGCGGCAGCTCGGGGTGAGCTGGGAGGCCGAAGAGGTCAATCTTCAGAGGGCTCTGAGGTGAGCCGGCTGGTACTTGTAGGACGGGTACAGGGGAGGCCTGGTCGGCCCCTGTGGCCCTTTCTTCTGAGTTTTCGGACACGTCATCTGCCACGTGTTGTGATCCTGGAGATCACCAATGTTGAGTATCATCATTAGCCCCCCACTCTTGTCCCGACCAGCTGGTGGGTCGGGTCAGGAGTGGACTACCGGGCCGCCCGAGGTGAGCTCTCTCCTAAGGTTTCGTCGGGACGCGTCCCCGGGATGTCAGTTGTCCTTTCTGCTAGCGAATCAGGGCGAGATCTTCTGCATTTAAGGAAGGTGCGCCGGTTCGTGCATCCTGCCACTGAAGCGACGGTCCATGTGCCAAGCGTCGGTTGGCCGACACGACGTATGCAGGCCTGCGGCGTCTGATGGGATGCGGCCTAGTGCGGGAACGACACGTGGAGCGATCGGAGCCGCTGGACACGAGGAGGAGTTTTGGCGAGAGACGACGGGCGCCATTGGATGTGGTCGCTTGCAGTGATAAATATCGGTGGGGCCCGCCCCTGGGCCCCTACTCCTTCATATTTCCTGCTTCTAAATCCTGGATGCTCGGCGTTCTTCTTCTTTTGAATACATAGTTCATTCCCACTCTTTGGGTTGCTCGTGCCAGAGGGAGGCTATTGGCGCGGCCGAGCCCCTGGCTGGCTCATGCCCCGCGCCGGATATTCTGCCGGCGATAGGGCCGTCTGCTTCGTTGATGGCTCCTGGTGGTTGTTCCGGCGGCGGCCAGAGACGTCCATGGTTATCCGAGCCCCAGACGGGGGACAGAGGGGAGGGCGAGGACGCCCCCCCTTTAAGAGAAAAAGGACAATTTCTCACGCGTCGTCGTCGAGGGTCCCTATGGGGATTTCCGTGCAGGAGGGCGGCGCCGTCTTCACGGTTCCGTCTGGGCTTTTCATTGCTGCCAGCCTGCTCGCCGGGATGGAGGAGTCGGCTGGGGGATGCTTCCGCATGGCTCCCTGAGGGCCCAACTGGAGGCCATGGCCCAAGGGGCGGTCCAGGTACGAACTCCTCTACGCGTAGTTTTTCTGGTATTCCCCTCCTTGGGCTTGAGCGCCTCTCGGTTTCTCATCCGCTTTCCGTCAGGTCCTTCAACACTGCGCCCTTGCCACTCGTATGGAGGCCGAGGGGGCGTTCCACGCACCGAGGCCAGTAGAAGCATTTCCCTCGGAGGTCGAGGTTTTGCAGCGTGACCTGCGCCTGGAGAGGGCAAGGGCCGACTTCCTGGTAGCCCGTGCAGAGGCTGCGGAACTTGCCAACTCAGCCAATCGGGGTGTCCATCGTAGCCTGAGTGCGTCCTTCTGGGTCGCCGATAGGAAGCTGGAAGATTTGGCCGAACGCTTCGCGGCCATAGAGAAGGAGAGGGACGCCAGCAGGGGAGATGCTGAGGTGGTGCTTCTGGAGGCCCAGACCGTCGAGGTTGGGGCTAAGAGAGTTATGGCCGATTATAAGGTGTCAGAGCAGTTTTACGCCGAGCTCGGGGAGTATTCTGCCGTCGCGTGGAATAAGACCTTGGACGCCGTGAAGGAGCAGCTTCCCGAGTTCGCCGATGGCGAGCTCCGTGCTCGGGTTCAGCTCCCGGTGGCGAGGCCTCCGATGGAAGATAGCGAGGGGAGCGGGGCGCGCCCCTGGTGGCAAAATCTCTGGTGGTAAAGCCCCCGGCAGGCCGTGATGCTAGCGATGAGGGGACCGAAGTAAGCCTCCGGGCAGTTTGTAAGGCTGGGGAGCCCAGAATACTCTTTGTAAAAACTTTGCCTTTGGTAATAAAAGAAAATTCTTGTTTCATCGGTTTGCATTTTATCTTCTGTGTGTGAAGAATGTTTGTAAAATATCTCTGCTTGTACTGTTGGGTCAGCTATCTGTCTAGCGATCGTTCGTCGAGTTGATTTCAATCACTTGCCAAGCGCTTCCGAAGAGGTATTTCCATTACTTGCCAAGCGCTGCCGAGGAGGCGTCTCCATGGCCCCGTAGTCGAGAGGGTATCGCTTAGACTTCGATAGACTTGATGCCCCTTTTTGGGGCCTCGGATCCTCTGCGTCGGCGGGGCTGTAAGAAGCCCACTAAGGATGACCGGGCAGTGAAGTTGCGTGGTTGCCTCTTGGCGAGGGCTTGGATCTCTGGCGTCGTGGGTAGGCAACTACCAGTCTGGGATGAAGGAGCGGGGTAGCCGCTCTGGTGCCTCTTGCGAGGGCCTCGATCCCTGGCGTCATGGGTAGGGAGCTACCAGTCGGAGATGACCGAGCAGGGTAGCTGCTCGGTTGCCTCTTGCGAGGGCTTTGATCCTTCAGGACGGGGACCGAGCAGGGTTACTGCCCAGTGCCTCTTGGCGACGACTTTGATCCATGTCGGTTGTGGTAGGAAGCTACCAGCCGGGTTTAGCCGAGCAAGGACTCGACTGCCTCTGGGAGGACTTTGGTCCTTAGCGTTGGAGGGGCTGTAAGAAGCCAACTAAGGATGTCCGGGCAGTGAAGCTGCGCGATTGCCTCTTGGAGAAGGCTTGGATCTCTGGCATAGTGGGTAGGCAACTACCAGTCTGGGATGAAGGAGGGTACCTCTTGCGAGGGCCTCGATCCCTGGCGTCATGGGTAGGGAGCTACCAGTCGGAGATGACCGAGCAGGGTAGCTGCTCGGTTGCCTCTTGTGAGGGCTTTGATCCTTCAGGACGGGGACTGAGCAGGTTACTGCCCAGTGCCTCTTGGCGAGGACTTTGATCCCTGTCGGTTGTGGTAGGAAGCTACCAGCCTGGGATAGCCGAGCAAGGACTCGACTGCCTCTGGGAGGACTTTGGTCCTTAGCGCGGGAGGGGTTGTAAGAAGCCTACCAAGGACCCTTGGCCGGGCAGGGTTTCTGCCCGGTGCCTCTTGGCGAGGGCTTTTGTCCTGAAGGATAGCCGAGCGAGGGATCCTCGGGCTCGACTGCCTCTGGGAGGGATTTGTGATCCCTGTCGTTCGTGGTAGGAAGCTACCAGCCGGGGATAGCCGAGCAGGGTAGCTGCTGAGCTACCTTTAAGGAGGGCTTTGGATCGCAAAGACAAAACTTTATTTGCAATGTTTCGACGTTTCTTTATTCGAATGGAAAGGATTTTCGGAAAGCGTTTACATCGTCTTTGTGAAAGGAGGAGTACACACTTGTTGTCCTTGGCCTCATTGGTATAGCTTGAGCTTCTCGGCGTTGTAAGGCCGCGGAAGCTTGCGCCCGTCCGCATATTGCAGGCGATAGGCCCCGCCGGGGAGCACCTCAGAGACGAGGAAGGGACCGTCCCACCTCGGGGAGAACTTGTGTAGCCTGCCTTGATCAACGAACTCGTTTCGTCGTAGGACCAGATCCCCGGTCTGGAAGGAGCGGTGCTTGACCCGAGCGTTGTAGTATCGGGCCCTTTGCTGCTGATAAGCGGCAGCTCTGATCTGGGCCCGGTCTCTCTTCTCCAATAAGATGTCCAGGTTGGTTCGTAGCGCCGAGGTATTCGCATCGTCGTCGAAGTGCTCGACCCGATGACTGGGTAGCCCGATCTCCGCGGGGACCATCGCCTCGGTTCCGTAGTAGAGACTGAAGAGGGTTTCCCCGGTGGGGGTCTTCCTTGACGTGCGCAGGGCCCATAAGACCCGGGGCAATTCTTCGACCCAACTGCCTTGTCGCCCTTCTAGGCGGGTTCGGAGACCCCGGAGGACGTCTCGGTTAGCGACCTCGGCCTGCCCATTGGATTGAGGATGCACGACCGCGGCGAACTTCATGAGGATATGCTATTCTTTGCAGAAGTCCTTCACTTTCTCGTTCTCGAAATTCGTCCCGTGGTCGGTGATGATGCATCTTGGGATGCCGAACCGGAGTATCAGATTGTTTTGCAGGAACTTGATGGTAGTGGTGGCGTCCGGTTTCCTGATGGGCATGGCCTCGATCCACTTGGTGAAGTAGTCTACTGCGACGAGGACGTATTTATGCCCGCCTGTACCAGTAGGGAACTGGCTGATCATGTCCAATCCCCACTGGGCGAACGGCCATGGGGATGTTAGGGCGGTCAGCTCGGTGGCGGGGAGGCGAGGGATGCTGCCGTGGAGCTGGCAACTCTTGCATCTTCTGACTAGCTTCTGGGTGTCCTCATGAATAGTGGGCCAGTAGTGCCCCTGGAGCAACGCCTTTTGGATCAAGGTTCGGGCCCCTTGGTGCGCACCGCCAACCCCTTCATGGATTTCCCGGAGGACGTGGTCGGCTTCGTAGGGGTCAACGCATCGGGGCGGGGGTTGAGTGAAGGACTTTTTGTAAAGATTTCCATTGCTCCAGATGAAGTGGCGGGCTTTGGCCCGGAGGCGGCGGGCGGCCCCCCGGTCATCCGGGAGCGCACCGTCCTTCAGGAATTCCACGAGGGGCTTCCTCCAATCTTGGTCGCCTTCTTGCGCCGCATACACATGGAGCGTGGTTGCTCCGTCTTCCACACTGGGCTGAGGCAAGGTTTCGAAGAGGATGGACCGCTTATTGTTGGCTGAATATGATGAGGCCAGCTTGCTCAAGGCGTCGGCTTGGGCATTCAGCTGCCTGGGTATTTGTTCTACTTGGACTTCTTCGAAGTTTCTCCGGAGTTTCCTCACCCCGTCCAGGTATTTCACCATCAGAGGCTCCCGAGCTTCAAAGCGGCCAGTCACTTGTCCGACAAAAAGGGCTGAGTCGTCGCGGATTCGAATTATCTTCAGCCCCAGCCCGGCAGCCATGCGCAGTCCGGCCAGGAGGGCCTCGTACTCTGCCACGTTGTTCGAGGCCTTGAAACCGAGCTTTAGAGAGTACTCCATTTCTGCTTCGTTCAGGCACCGGATAATGAGGCCGGCACCACACCCTTCTTCGGTTGAAGATCCGTCGACGTAGATGATCCACTCAGGAACCGAGCCAGGCCTCCCCGCGACGGGACATTGAGTCGCGGGGGGCGGCGTGGACTCCTGTTCCTTGAGGAGGATGGTGCATTCAACGATGAAGTTGGCCAGGGCCTGTGCTTTGATGGCCCGCCTCGGGCGATATTTCACATCAAATTAGGATAGCTCCCACCTCCACTTTTCTAAGCGGCCCGAGGATTCTGGTGACGCAAGAATGGCCCCAACGGGCGCTCAGTAAGGATGATGATGGTGTGTGCTTGGAAGTAGTGCCGCAGCTTCCTTGAGGCCACCACGAAGGCTAAGACAATCTTCTCTATGGCTGGGTACCTCGTTTCCGCGTCCTTAAATACGTGGCTCACATAGTACACCGACTTTTGCGCTCCCTCGACCTCTCGGACGAGCACCGAACCTGCTGCTTGATCGGATACCGCCAGATACAGCGACAGCTCGTCTCCTTCGACGGGTCGGGTGAGCAGTGGCGGCGTCGCTAGGTGCTTCTTCAATTGGTCGAAGGCGGCTTGGCACTCCCCCGACCATTCGAACCTCGGGATCTTTCTCAAGGCCTTAAAGAACGGGAGGCATTTCTCTCTTGACCTAGACATGAAGCGGCTCAGAGCAGCAACTCGTCCTGTGAGCCGCATGATCTCGACGTTGGTTTTAGGCGCGTCCATGTTGAGGATAGCGTCGATTTTCTCTGGGTTGGCTTCGATTCCACAGTGAGTGACCATGAACCCGAGGAACTTTCCCCCGGTGACTCCGAATGCGCACTTGGCGGGATTCAGCTTCATCTTGAACTTGCAGAGCACTTCGAAGGCCTCGCCCAGATCCCTGGCATGGTCTGCCGCCGAGACGGATTTGACGAGCATATCGTTAACGTAGACCTCCATATTCCTGCCGATCTGTGGCTTGAACATGCGATTGACCAACCGCTGATACGTGGCCCCGGCGTTCTTAAGGCCGAAGGGCATCACCTTATAGCAATATACCCCCCGGTCCGTTGTGAATGCGGTGAGATATTCATCTTCCGGATTCATACGGATCTGGTTGTAGCCGGAGAAAGCATCCATGAAGCTCAACAGCTCGTGGCCGGCTGAGCTGTCGACGAGCTGATCTATCCGAGGGAGCGGATAGTTGTCCCTGGGACAGGCCTTGTTGAGGTCGGTGAAGTCGACGCACATGCGCCACTTCCCGCTTGACTTCTTGACCAGAACTACGTTTGCCAGCCACTCCGAGTACGGTACATTCCGGATGAAGTTGGCGGCGAGAAGTCGATCAATCTCATCTTCGATAGCCTTCTGTTTGACTGGGGTGAAGCTCCGCTTTTTCTGTCTGACAGGTCGGGCCGTAGGATCAACTCCGAGCTTATGAGAAATGATTTTGGGGTCAATCCCGGGCATGTCGGCGGGCGCCTAGGCGAATACGTCGGAGTTATTTCTGAGGAAGCTGACCAGGTCGTCTCGCCGAGTCCTTGTCAGGAGTGATCCGACCTGGACGGTTTTTTCATTGTCTCTTTCGGTGAGGGGAACCTTGATCAGTGGTTCGACCGGCGTTCCCCGGACCTCCTTCTGCTCGTCTCGGGTGTCCAAAGAACCCTTGATGTCATTTTTTCCTTCAGCGTCGTCAGTCGGTTGCTCGGATGAAGATGTTTCGGTAAGGCATACCTTCGCGATCCGCTGGTTTCCGTAGACTCGACCTGTTCCGCCCTGATCGAGAGGGAACTTCATCGCCAGGCGGTAGGTCAATATCTGGGCCTGGAGTGAGTTGAGCATCGGGCGGCCGAGGAGGACGTTGTAGGCAGATGGGACCTTTGCTACGATGAAGTCCACGGGCCACATACGGGTGCGGCCGGGCTCACCGATGTTGAACTGCAGGGTGACCACCCCTTGCGCGGGAATGGAGTGGTTGGTGAACCCTGACAAGACGTGTGGGGTTGGCCTTAGGTCTGTTGGGGTAAGCCCCATGCGTAGGAAGCAGTCGTGGAAGAGGATGTCTGCCGAGCTACCCGAGTCGACAAGTATCCGGTGGACCTCGTACCGGTGGATCTGGGCTGTGATCACCAGAGGGTCATTGTAGGGCATGGAGATGCCGTAGAGGTCTCCGTCGCTAAAGGTGATAGGCTCGTGGCCCCTGGCCCTTTTGCTCGGGCGGTCGCCGGAGTCTGTGAAACGGCAGCCAGCGAGGGAGCCGACGACATTCGGTGAGGGCTCGCCCGCGTCTCCGTTGAGAGGGATGAGACAAAGGGTGTTTGGATCTTCAGGGGGATCGGTTGTCATGTGGACGGAGATCGAAATGCCAACTTTGTGTTTTGTGGCGTTATTTCCCACAGACGGCGCCAACTGATGGAGGTCCTTTTCGGGTCTCCGTCAGATGTTGTCTTCCGTCGATCTCCCGGTGGGTTTTGGAGGTGATCTATCGTTGCGTGTGGGTCTCAATGGGTTTGAGGAGATTGGTGATTTGAGGAATTTAGTGCCGAGTACCTACAAAGAAGTCCCGGGGTAGTTTGGTACCACCGAGGACCCTCCGACGATCAAGTTAGCACTAGTTCCGAGCAGAGTAACGGCTAAGTGGGATAGAAATAGCTTACTTGACTCCTCTGTGATGGGGGTTTTTATAGCGGCAGCGGCATGCAGCGGCAGGCGCGAAGATCTCGCCGGCAGTCACGCTCCCGACGTCACGCCTGCGTGAAGAGCGGATCGCCCATTAATGGGGATCGCGATGGCGTGGAACGTGGGATCTTACTGGCGGAGAATCTGCGCATGGCGAGATTCGCGGAGCGGCGGTTACGCCAATGAGCGGTGGAGTCGGTCGGAGGACCGAGGAAGATGGCCTCGGTTGGATAGCTCGGGGTCGAGCGAGGGAGCCGAGGAGTCTTGGTCCTGCGGCAGCTCGGGGCGAGCTGGGAGGCCGAAGAGGTCAATCTTCAGAGGGCTCTGAGGTGAGCCGGCTGGTACTTGTAGGACGGGTACAGGGGAGGCCTGGTCGGCCCCTGTGGCCCTTTCTTCTGAGTTCTAGGACACGTCATCTGCCACGTGTCGTGATCCTGAAGATCACCAATGTTGAGTATCATCATTTGGATATTATTTAATGACTGAAATTCAATAAATATTTTTTATATTTAAATATAGAAAAGAAAACCAAATCAAAACAAATTCTTTACTAAATCCACAGAATCTCTCTCCCTTGTTTAATACATCTTTTTCTCCATCTGGAATTCTTTTTTGGGGGGAAAACATAGAAGGATGAATGATAAATTAAACAAACGAGAAATGTATAAAAAAAAAACTAAACAATTATTTGATCAAAATGAATTTATTTTTATGTCGTTGATAAAATTACACTTAAGAACACAATCAATTCTGATCTGAAGCATCCAAAATGCAATTTATTTGATATTGAGTGTTGAACCCCTAGTGGGCTATTTCTCATGATCTTCGCATCATATCATGTTTTTGTTTAATTATATTCTTCTTAGGATTCTTCATTTAATTAGGATTGAATAACGATTTCAAGTATGTTATTTTCTTTTGTATAAGAAATAATGTTTGTAATTACGTTTCAATAAATTTTATTTCAAATATATACTATATCAAAGAAAAGAAAGTCATTCCACAAGATTTCATAAGATTTAATATTGATTTTGTTATCGTTTCTATATTTACCTTAAAAACAACTGCTAAATCGATCTTAACCATTAAATAATATCCAACTGTTTTTTTGAGATAATAGATGGAATAAATTAACCATCTTCTCATAAATGGGAAATCCCGGATCTCCCCAATAGGCTACCCCAAGCCCTTAATAATATCCAACCGTGGTAGTCGCTCCCTCTCATTACTCTCACCTTATGTTACTACTATCATTCCTTTGTTTTCCATAATCCTAAATCTTTGGGGGCATTATATTAAAATAGAGGAAACGGTCACACAATGCACACTGCACGGACATAACTACAGTCCGGACTGCAGGTTTGTGACAATTTTTAAATCCAACACAAGGTATAAAACCTAAATCCAAAACCCGCTTAATCGACGAGTTTACAATCCGTTGTACGCAAATTCGGTTTTTGAACGGATTTGGAAGGCCTTTCGGTTTAGGTAGACAGGTCGGTTTTTGCAGGATCCTCCCTCTAGGGCTTTTAATAATTTGGACTGCAGTATCAGTGCATGCCCCTGTAGCCATATCCATCTACAAAATGTGAAAAATTCAGCGAACCATTCCGGAATAATCCCTTGGTTGTTTCCCACGCAAAATTTATTCATACATCATATGAGAGAGAGAGACTCATATAAAATAAGTCCATCATCATAAAAATCTCCAAAACCTAATCCTCACCTCTCTTTCCCTCTGTGTTTTTTTGTCCTCTGTCTCCAAGCGATGCTCTGCCCCTGCGCCCATGGCAACCCTTAGCCTCTCCCCCCTCCTCGTCTCTCTCCTCCCTCAAATCCCCTTCACCCCCAAAACCCTAACCCTAGGAACTCTCTCCAATGGCCGCCGCCTTAGCCTCCTCCTCTGCCGCGGCGGCGGCGGCATCGTCGCGGCCGTGACGGTGTCCAAGTCAAAGGTGACGCCTTTCCTGATGATTCTGGCGGCGAACCCCACGTTCGTATCAGGGGTGGTCGCTTGGGTGCTGGCGCAGTCGACGAAGGCGTTCCTGAACTTCTTCGTTGAGAAAAGGTGGGACCTTGGGACGCTCTTCAACTCCGGGGGGATGCCCTCGTCGCATTCGGCGCTCTGCATGGCGCTGACGACGTCTGTGGCGCTGTGCCATGGGGCCGGGGATTCGCTGTTCCCGGTGTGCTTGGGGTTCAGCTTGATCGTCATGTATGATGCCATTGGGGTCAGGCGCCATGCTGGGATGCAAGCTGAGGTGAATGGCAAATTTGGATTTTTATTTTGTTAGATCGGTATATCTTCTGGTTGATTGATTGTTAGAGAATAGAGTTGAAGGTAGAGTTTACGATAACAACATGGCTGGCTATATGAATCCGTTGCTTCCATTCTGCTATGTTGAGGGCCGTCTCATGTATCGTTATTAATTGCCTCTTATCCATGTTAGTTTAGTTCTACTCTTATCCTAGCCACGCCATTAACTACAATTTTGTCGATTCCTCTAATGGGGTCATTTATTGGTACATGTCCAAACCATCTCTAATTGAATGTAGATTTTGATGCGATTTTTTTCCACTTATGTCCTATTTAATGGAATTGTGTAACGCATCGAATGCAAGCAAATCGATGTTGAGACAGCTGAGCTCATGAAGGCTCCGGAAGACTTTTAGGAGATGCCGAGTGAAAAGCATAACGGAAAGGAGTGCGTGCATTCTATGTTGATGGCATGAAAACAAAGGGTTCTTGGCATTAAAACCCCCTCTACTTTACCCCATATAGCACTTATATCCCCCTCAAGTGATTTATTAACGGAAACACCCCCTTTGCTCATCGACCAAAATCCTTAAAACACTCAAATTCAGCTCTATACAACTCAAATGATTGTATATTAAATTTTACTCGAAAACTTGTTCGTGTTGTTTAGAGTAGAGTTTAATTAGAGTAATGCTTGTCTCATTTAACTCGAAATGTAGATCCAATTCTAAAATCATAAAGCTTTTGCACAAATTTATTTCTCGGCCAAACAGTAATTATGTGCTGGTTTGCAAATCTATAGACAAAAGTTGCAAATATCTGAACCATGAATTTCGAGCTCATTTCTCACAACAAAAGGTGCATTTTCCTCTGCAGAAAAGCATTCATATGCGAATTATTCATAAGATTAGGAAAACGATTTGCTATACTATATTTGTATTGTGTAACTAGTCAATTGTGGACACAAAAATGTGCTTAGCATCTGTGATATCCCAAATGGTAGCACCTATGACTTGCTGGCTATATAACTCAGGTATTCTTGCAGATGTTGTTGGACTGTACAACACAACAACGTATTATGGTTCATATAATAAGATGTTGTTGGACTGTGATCCTTATTATATTTTGGATAAATAATATAGAATTTCAAATTTATTTAAATTATGTATTTTTAGTTTTAAGTACATATGAATATCATATCTTTTAATATTGGCCTTTCAAATTACTGCTTTGGGTTTTGTTCACTACGGGCCTTTATTGGTGCAAACAATAAGCATACTCTAATATAAATATTTGTACTTTTTGGGCATGAAATAGGTACTGAATAAAATTGTGGAGGATTTGTTTCAAGGGCATCCAATCAGTCAAAGAAAGCTGAAGGTGCTTCTAGGTCACACACCGTCGCAAGTCATTGCCGGGGCTCTTCTTGGCATTTTGGTCGCTTGCATCTGCTGCCAGGGATTTGTTGTTAGTTAACTTGATTTGTAGCAGGTATAGAGCAAAATTGATTATGATTTACATCAATTAATCATGATTTTCTCAGTATTTTCGTTTTAGATTGTTTTCTTTGCACCCAGCGATCTTTCTTTAGCGAGCTAATGTTTTGGTGCTAACTAAATTTCTGTTGTTACCCCTGCTAACAACCTAATGATATATTGTTTGGAAATTACTATATTCATGAAAGAAATTGATGATAATATCAGCTCACTTAAGGCAGAAATATATACAATTTTTCGGTGTTACCCTCTTAGGAATTGATCCGCTAGCTGTCATAATCACAAGATTTTCTATATTTCCGGTTTTTCATGTTCCGTGTATATATTCATATCATTTATCAGCCTTCTCTATTGAAGGCGTAAACCCAAGACATGCATATCCTAGGCAACGATACGGAACAGAAAGCAATTAAACCTTTATAAGAGATAAAACTCAACAATGTACATATCATAATTCGTTTCCACAAACTCAGATACATAATCACATATAAAAAACCAACCTTTGCTGCATAAATTAAAAGGGCTTCTCACCCAACCAATTCCCAGGGGGGTAGTAATTACAAGTGATGATCACACCACCATCATCACACACAGCCCTTCCACACCCAACACTGACAGTGGTGTTCCACACCATCTGTGTAAAATGCCCGCACATCTGCCCTTCCTCGCAGCTATTGCTCACATGGTCGTAGTACAGATGCTCCTTCGCCCAGTTCTGGACGGCGTCGGCCGCCCTCCAGTCAAAGCCGGCCCCGCCCCAGAACATGTTCTCTCCGTAGCTGTCGCTGCCCGAGTGGATTAGCGCACAGTCCCTGCGCCGCTGGTTCGACCACCACCTTGCATGCCTCGCGATCTGGCGGTTCCACCTGTTGAGAGTCGAGATATATAGTATTATAATCGAAACTCCGAAGTTTGTCGAGGGATTCAATATGATATTTTATGTGTTTCCCTATATTCAAATCTCAAAATCTTCTTTTATTTTAAAAAGAAGAAAACGGTATTTTTAGTATTTTAAACTTTTATCTTCAAACCTAGGAGTTGTTTTGGTATTGCATTATTTTAGAGAGATGTTGATATAAGAATGTCATTCTTTCTCAAAAAAATTGGATTGTTAGGCACATTAAGCTTCAATCTGTGTTGTTGGCGTTGTTCTTTTTTAAATGAAGGAACGATGAAAGTTGCAAAAAATATTCTAATTGTCGAAGTTGAAATTAATTGAAAAGGATGTTTGAAGCAGTGTAGAGATTTAAGGGTGTTTTTTTGGGAATAACAATGGGATTTAAAGATGATAAATAGTGATTAAATACAGATTCAAATATTTGAGGTGAATTTGGTACGAACTTATAGCTTTTTGGTTAAAATATAAAATACCAATATTAAGGTTGTTTTTAAAAAAAAATAATAAGAAACAAGTTTAGAGTGCAATACAGGGAGGAAGAAAAACACCCTATATTCTAAACAGGTACAGTGCCCTTTATATGAACCAAAAATTTGAGAATTCGCGCAAGAATATTTCTTTTAATTCACTATTTGAATGAGCATCCAATGAAGGTAGGGGGTTGCTTTGCTACCATTTTTTTTATTGTCTTTGCTACTCACCAAAACCTTCAAGTAATTATGAGGGTTGAGAGATATATTACTAGATAATAGCCCCTGTGCAACTAGAGTTACTTTTTATGGCAACTATTTTTTTAATCTGTTTTTTTTTTAAAATGCACACCTTGTGTGACTTGAACCTGCTCAATGACATTTTAAATGTCCTTACCGCTGCATCAAAACTTCAAAGTTATGATGAGCATTGACGGGCATATAATTATTATATCCGAACACACCTTACAGAAGGCAACTGGGGGATCGTAGAGCGAACGCGGTTGTGGTAGCGCACAAACTCGTGCACCATTGTACGGAAGTCAATGGATGGGGTTGGGGTTGGGGTTGGGATGGGTAAGGGCTCCATGGGGATTATAGGGGGAGGAAGTTGTGCATTGGGGTCAACGGGAGGGGTGGCGGTGATGTCCGTGAGGTTAGGGACAGGAATAAGGTTGGGGTCAATGGGAATAGTTATGGCTTTGCGTTGGGAGAAGGAAGGGTGGAGAGATTGGAGGAGGAGAAGGAGGAGGAGAGGAGGGAGTTTTGGGAACATGCTCGCCATCGATCTCTTCGAAGAGATCGAAGAAGAGGATGGAGAACGAGAATCGAAATTTGAAATTGAAAATCTCTTTGGTTGATTTGATGAGCATTTGACTATATTTGGAAAGAGACCAGAGAGGGGATGAGATATTGTGAGGAGGGAGAGGAGGTTGAAGGTTCACGACGAGGCTTTAGTTTAGGAAGGCAAACTCTTGACCGCCAATCCCTCTGGTTGTTATGAGTTAATTGCATAAAACACCCTTGTAGTTTACGCAATATAACATTTACCCTCCTCTCAAGTCTCTCTGGCAAACAAATTTCGTAGAATCATCTCTCTTAAAAAAAAGTAAAATTCTATTCTAAACGAACATGAATATATTTGTTTAATTTTAAGCATCTAACGATTTTGTTGTTGTTGTGGTTGTTGTTTAGATTAACGGACGAAGAGCAGAGGATGTGCTTGCGCGGCCTAGTTTTGGAGGCATTACTGCTATGCGGGCATAAACCATAGTGGTGTTTTTTTTTTGCAATTAACCCTGGAATTTGATATTCCTTTTTTGCAAGGCTTTTGACGAATTATACACCATATCTGTATCAGCGATTCTAGACGGATTAGAATACGGATAAATGAAAGTTACTATCCATATTTGGTAAACTTCATATGCGGATACGGATATTAAATGAATATTGGAAAAAATATATACTCAGTAAAGGCTTAAAATATTTATATTTTGTATGGGAATGGAACGGAAATAGATGACCATATCCGTATCCAGTGGCTATTGACAAATGTAAATATGGATTCAGATAACCATCGGAAATAAAAATCATTATCTGTATTTGATAAAAATCGGAAATGAATAGAGAGACGGCTAGAATAATCTGTAGCGTTTACATTCCCACCTATAATGTAACACTCAAATGGTTGAGATTAGATTACAATCATATCATAAAAGTAAATTGTTAATCCGGTTTGTAGCAAAAATAGTCTGCATGCTACCAATTATGCTGCAACCCTACAATTTATTTCATATCATAAAAGCAGTAATTTCTTGCACTTCTTTTGGTTCTAAAATTAGTTCTATTGAAATAATAAATGTAATTATTTTATATTAACTTTTATCTAGAAAAACATGAGAGAGAATGAAAGAAACTTAAAATTAATTAATGTTATGAATAAAATAGTATTTTTCACCATTTTTTTTTGTGCTCCATACCACTTCCAAGCCCAAGAGGTCATAAAGAGAAATCTTGAAGTAGAGACTCCATATAGAATTCACGTCATCATATGGAAGTAACTTCAAATGTTATTTTTTGTCAAAACAAACACTCAAAGTATCGAAACTACGCTTATTTCCGGTACTTCCATACTACTTCATGGAAAACAAACATGCCCTATGTATCATGAAAGCTTTATGTACAAAAAAATCTCGAGATTTGAAGGCCTCTAACACGTTTATCAAGCGGATAGAAAAATCAACGGTTTATCGATATTAAAAAATGTTGTCTCTTGATTGAGGGGCTAGAGGTTCTTATATCTCGAGATTTTTTATTTATAAAGGTTGTATGATACATAGAACAACATAACCAATTTGGATCGGTGAAATACATGGGGATAGATGTGTTTTGGGATGAGGGTCCCATTTTGAAAAAGGAGCCGCCGTCTCATATCCTCTCTCCCCCTCTCTCTATATATTCCTCTTCTAACTTTCAGTGTCAAGCCACAAAAACTTTATTTGCACTGGTAGAAAAAACGAGTATTAGGGATGAGATATTAGGGACCGTTTATTTATATACGGTAGCTAAAGAAGTATTAGCGACCGTATATATCAAACGGTTTATAATGTTAGGTCGCTGATATATTGACGACCGTACGTTTAGTATTAGCGACCATTCATAACGGTCGCTAATACTTTTTGATATTTTAGCTGCGTGGCTCCCCCCCTCTCTCCCATTCTTCCCCAAATCAATCCGTGAAAAAAATTTCAGAACCCAATTTTTCCCCTTCCTCCTTCCAAATTCTTCCTCAAATTCTCATAATTTTTCCTAAATTTTATTTTTAATTTGTTTCTGCTGCCGAGCTCGCCACGCATCCTCACTAGACAACATTCCAAGGTTAGAATTTTTCTCCCTCCAGTTAATATTTACTTTCAATTAAATCGTGGAATTATGATGTTGTGTTATAAAATATGTAATGATTTTGGGTGTTGATGGGTTTTAGAATTGAAAAAAGCTGAGAAATTTGAGAAATTCAAAGAGAATTGAAGAAAGTTGTGGTTGATGGGTTTTTAGAATTGAAAAAAGTTGACAAATTGAAATAGAAATCTGGTAATTTATGTTAGAATTGAAGACGGATTATAGGGTAATTGAGGATAATTTGGAGGTTAATTGTTCGATAAATTTTGAAAAGGGTTCGATGAATTTAGGGTAAGATGAATTATAGGAAATTGTTAGATGAATTTAGGGTAAGATGGATTATAGGTGTTTGTATGTGAGTGTGCGAGTGTGTGCACACACGCGCGCATATGTGCGTGCGCATGTGTGTGTTTGTGCGTATGTGTGAGTGTGCATGTGCGCGTACGTATGAAAGAGAGTATGTGTGAGTGTGTGAGCGAGTGTATGAGCGAGTGTATGTGTGAGTGTGTGAGTGCGCGCGCGTATGTGTGAGTGTGGGTATGTATATATGTTTCACAAATTCATCCTAACTTTTAGTTTATGTTTTGTAAATTAAATGATTCAAAATCTTGTTGTCGTATATGATTTATTGCTTAGCTTTTTAAATTGTAGCATAATCAATAACCAAATCAAAATGAAAATTAAACCCTTTAATACAAGTTGAACTATACTAAAGGCGTAAATGAAAAACGAAATCAAACTCATTAAGAAAACTTAACACTAATTAAAATATAACATTAATTACAGTAATTAAGAAATCTTAATTAAGACCAGATATTAGTGAACCGGGATCCTAATTAAAAAATGATTAAATAGAAAGTCAAGAGAACGTTAAAATTTTGATTAGAAACTTAAATGGGGTTTTATTCTTTTACTCAGTAAGTTTAAAATCAAAAGGTTTTAAACTTGTTTACGATCGACCTATAGTTTCTCGTCTGACAACTGTGTGTATGGGTGTGTGCACGCACACACACCACACATACACAAATACTTGTATGTGTGTGTGTACACACACATGTGCGCACGCGCGCATACACTAGCATACACATAAGCACATATATACATATAAACAAGTGAACAAATAGCAACAATTTAGGATATTTTAGTGTAATTAGTAAAATTGAGCTAATTTATCGATTTCTTACTCATTTGCAGTGCCCTCGGTTTATTATTGACATCTAGTTAGTAGATATTTTGCCACAAATAAATCAAGCAGCCATTGCAGTCTCTCTTCCTCTATCGTCTTATTTTTCACATCGAAAAGATGGATAAAGAGTGGGACACAATGCACAACACTCGTCGACGTTCGATAAAATACTTTTTCAAATTGGAATTGAGATGAAAGTATGTCATCGAGTGTCGGCTGGTGATGCGCCTTATATCTCATCTTTATCCATCTTTTTGATGTGAAAAAGGAGTGGATAGATGGATAGAGACTGGGATGGTTGATTATTTATTCGTGACAAGAGATTTACTAGGTAGTTTGTTTTGTGTCTTGTGTGTCACTCTTTATCCAGCATCAGAAGAAATATGGAGTCTACCTGTATAGGACAATCGACCAAGGAACTTGTGTTTGAAGGATAACATTTGCTTGATGTAGACCATCTTTTGTTAACATTGTTGATATCATAACTTTATTTGTTCGATCTAATTTGATTTATAGGACTGTTGGTGACTCTAAAGATGCTGTTGTATACAATTGTGTTCATCCAGAGCTTAACCTATCAAGGGAAGAAAATGCCATATGTAAGTTTGATAATCCTTGTTTTATATACAATTTTCATATAATTATCGAGAATATATATTGTGTACTAATACTTGTCTATTTTTAACAATGTAGCACATGCTCGAGATGGAGTAGGATGAGGATGAAGTTCTGGTGGCGATGGCAGCGGTGGGACGTTATTGAGGTATACATATACATGTGTTAATTAGTGTAGCTAGCAGTTTTGTTTAATTTTGAAGATTTTGATTTCAGTTCGTATTTATTTATTTGGATTTGCAGGATTTGCAGGATTGAGTGAGCTAGGATTGCGCCTGCGTGCGATTTAGAGGATTTTTCATATTATTGGACATAGAGAGTACGTAATGTATTATTTTGTATTCAAAACAATATTGTTTATGTGTGGATTTGAAGAGAGTTTCGTATTGTTCGACATATTGTATTATTTATTATGATTTTAGTTCTATATGTGTTGTTTGAGTTGTTGAAATTGTTGTATATGTATTGGTTTGTGATCGAAATACTATTGGCTTATGATATATCGTATTTATATATTTGATTGTGATCGAAACACTTTTCTGCAGAATTTATTGTGATTGATTGTATTGTTGTATAGGATTTTTGATTTTCTGTAATTTCTTTCAAAATAAATGGGTATTAGCGACCGTTCAAGCTACAAGAACGGTCGCTAATACCAACATTAAGATAGTTGGGTTGTCCACGTGGCAGCTTATTGGCGACCGTTAGGGACGGTTATATTAGCGACCGTTTTCATTAGCGACCGTTCATAAACGGTCTCTAATACAACTATGAGCAACCAACTTTTCTACGACCGTGTATTAGCGGCCGTTTAAATTTTAAACGGCCGCTAATACTCTTTAGCGACCGAAAACTATATATTACAGACCGTATAATACGGTCTTTAATATATACAGTATCCATTAGTGCTGTTATTTTTTCTCTGTATAAATTTATTACTAACCGAATGCAACAATGTGATACTTTATCATGGACTATCATTCAATTGTTGGTAATTTATTTTAGAATTATCTTGTTATATATTGATGTTGCATCGATTCTTAAGAACTAATCCTCACCTGATCTATTTGATCTATTGCCCATAATAAAATAACAAAGATAGTAAAGAAAGACATTAGTCAGGCTACGACCCAGCATCTAACAGGATTCAAACCTGCAAATTCCCCTTTCTTAAGCGGATCACTTTCTCCATTCAGCCATGGATGCTTGCGAGTGAACTAGGTTTTTTTGGTATTCCTTCTCTGCTTCTATTTCCTCTGTTAAGGGAGATCGGCTGTAAATTTTAGATTTTTTCTCTAAATAATCTTATTTAATAAATTAAATCCTAAAATAACCCCAAAACCAAATTAATTCCCAAAATGAATTCGGGAGTGACAACGTGGAATTTAGGATGCCACGTCACTAAAAAACGCTATTTGGGAAAAGGAAAACGCTATCCCAAATATTGTTTTCAATTTGGACAAAGGGCATAAATTTTGGACTGGGAGCACAAATTTTGCAGGATGGAAAATAAATATAGCGTTTTTCTCTATGAGGAAGGAAAACTCTACTTCAAGTAAGGTTTTCGCTTGAGCCCACCCACTCTCTTCTCTGCTCAGCTCTTTTCTCAGCTTCTGAAAGACCCTAACCCTGTTAGGTGGTGTCGAACACTTTACGGGGTTCGTAGAGAGAGGCGGAATTTTCAAAAATGAATTTTAAAGCTTGCAACACCAACTAATCCCAAGATCTACCGTAAGCCCTAGATAACAAAACTTGCAAAGGTATTAATCTACTATGAAAGTGATTATACCTATATAAACCAAGTCCTTCAGGTCTTCCTTTCCTTTTCTTGAGCTTCTTGTCCATCGGGATCAAGCTTGGTTATCGGCCGCCTCGTATCGAAGACGATCCACCTGAGAGTCTATAGTTCAAGCTCCAACCTTAAACTTGAAGTAACTAAAATACCCAACTTGCTAATTGTAGGGTGTTTTTCGTCACCCCATTGAGATGGGAATACGCGCGCTCGTCAGGCGTACTACAGATTCCCCCTGCCTAGGGTAGGCGGGGGTTTATTGATTTTGGGGATCCGAATCTCCGGCAGCCGCGAACTAAGCTGTCGATAATTACCTTTCGCCTTTAGAGCGAGAGAACCTCTGATTGATGTGTCAAACAGGTCATGTGAACTCAATGTGCAGTGTTGTGTTTTGGAGGGGTTTTGGATATATCGGGGGCCCTACAGAGTTTACGGGGGTTCCGCTACCCGGATAGCGGGTTGGGGGTCAAGGGGGCTAGCAACCCCCTTGCGGGGTAGCACCCCGTTAGAAAAAATTTTCTAACAGGAACGGTGTCGTGGAGTGTGTGTGTGTGTGTGTGTGTGTGTGTGTGTGTGTGTGTGTATACATATATATATAAGAAGGGGAAAAGCATCCAAAGGACGCGTGGGGGGCCAGCGCCTCACGTACGTGGCACGCAGGCGCCTCACGTGCTTGGCACGTGGGAGCTAGCGCGCTGGGAGCCAGCGCCCCACGTGCTTGGCACGCGGGCGCTGGGCGTCAGCAGGAAAAGGGACTTGGTCCCTGCACTGGGAGTTGTGCTCCTGATTTGACTTATGGAGTAGAACTCCTGATAGAGAGTGGGCTTAGTCCCTGCACTGGGAGTTGTACTCCCAAAAGGAAAGATTTATTATTTTGTGTGTGTGTGTGCGTGTGTGTGTATTTATTTAAGGAGTTAAACTCCCAAGATATTTTTGGAGCTGGTGAAAGAGGCTTCTCCCTTGAGCCCTGGATCTTCCCTAAGATAGGATTTTTGAAGATGGGTCTCCTTCTTCTTCCCTTCTGTTGGCCGAATCTTGGACAAAAGGAGGGTGAGATTTAAAAATCTCCTCTTTTTGAGATCTGATGGAAGATCTGAGATCCCCTTTGTGGTTTTGTGGTGAAAAACTATTTATTTTTGGAAAAGGAAGAGTAAAACTCTTGATTTAATTGAAAAGGGGAAGAAGGTTTAGAATCTTGAGGAAGAAGAAGGAGGAAAAAAAACCCTAGAGTTTGAGAGAAATGAAAAAAGTCTTTTTTATTTCATCATCATGTTACCTTATATAGGCTTACACATTTACATATAGCCCCTTGGGCTTTTACAAAATAGCATTTTGCCCATCCCATGCCTCATGTGCTCATTTCTTTTACACATGAGCCATGGGCTTTACAAAAATTTGGCTTTATACCCATTTTGCTTACATTCATGCATAAAAAAATTACATTAAAATTATTTATTACATGATTTCATTTTGGCATGGAGGAGATTGGCCGCGGGGCTCGACTCGGGCATGGGCCCACTTGATCTGGGCTTAGGCCCACCTGGCTTGGGGTTGACTTTAACTTTGACTTGGTTAACCGGGGTGTAATTTTTGACCCTAACAAAGTGCCCCCATCAATAAATGCACACCGTATATATGGGTCGTGTGCATGAAATTGATGGATCTTCTTTCACATGGAGGCGACATGATTTGGTTCCCGCTTTTTGGGAAGCCGACACTTCCCTTTTTACGACATGAACGGTCGATGCTTGACGTGTCTCCCAGATGGAGTGTCAGTATATGACGTATCCCCGACACGGAGTGTCGCTGGTTGACCTGATTCCGACACGGAGCATAATTCCGAAAGGGAGGTCGCTGCTGACTTTTTTGCGACTTGGACGGTCGATTCTTCCCTTTTAGCGACGTGGACGGTCGGTGCTGCCATTTTAGCGATGTGGATGGTCGTTTCTGCCCTTTTTGCGACTTGGACGGTCGATGCTGCCCGACATGGACGGTCGGGGCTGCCCTTTTAGCGACGTGGACGGTCGGTGCTGCCCTTTTTGCGACGTGGACGGTCGGTGCTGCCCTTTTTGCGACTTGGACGGTCGATGCTGCCATTTTAGCGACATGGACGGTCGGTGCTACCCTTTTAGCGACGTGGACGGTCGGTGCTGCCCTTTTTGCGACTTGGACGGTCGATACTGCCATTTTAGCGACGTGGACGGTCGATGCTGCCCTTTGAGCGACGTGGACGGTCGATGCTGCCCTTTTAGCGACGTGGATGGTCGGTGCTGCCCTTTTAGCGACGTGGATAGTCGTTTCTGTCCTTTTTGTGACTTGAACGGTCGATGCTGCCCCTTTAGCGACGTGGACGGTCGGTGCTGCCCTTTTTGCGACTTGGACTGTCGATGCTGCCATTTTAGCGACGTGGACGGTCGGTGCGCCCTTTTAGTGACGTGGACGGTCGGTGCTGCCCTTTTAGCGACTTGGATGGTCGGTGCTACCTTTTTTGCGACGTGGACGGTCGGTGCTGCCCTTTTAGCGATTTGGACAGTCGGTGCTGCCCTTATTGCGACTTGGATGGTCGGTGCTGCCCATTTAGCGACTTGGACGGTCGGTGCTGCCCTTTTTACGACTTGGACGGTCGGTACTTGATTTGAATTGCTCCGCTTCTTGCGGTGTCAGGGATTGGATTTGACTCACTCCGCTTCCTGCGGTGTCAGGATTTGACTTGTTTCCGAGGTGGAGCTTGATTCCGCCAGGGAGGTCGTTGGTTGTCTTGCTGATTTGATGTGAATTGGGTTGACATCAGCATCACTACGCTGGAATATGGTACCAGGAGCGAATCATCATTTGCCATGAGAGGATTTGGGGATTTTGGTTTTGGTTTGGCATCAGCACCGCTTACAATGGAATATGGTACCAGGAGCGAATCATCATTTTCCATGAGGGGATCTCCCTCGTTTCCAGTTTAACGACTTAGGGGTCATCTGTTCCCAGTTTAATGACTTAGAGGTCATCTGTTCCCAGTTTAATGACTCAGAGGTCATCTGTTACCAGTTTAAAGACTTAGGGGTATATTGGATCGGAAGTTTGGAATTTTGGGTAGGGGTCAGCATCAGCGTTGCTAACACTGAAGCACAGGTGCCAGGAGTAATTCATCATTTGCCTTTCTCTGTTGGGGAGTGATGGCTCAGGAGACAGGTTTAGGTCCCTATCACCTAAGGCTTTTCAATTTTATGATCCGTAAGGGTCCCAGAAAAGCATTTTCTCCCTACGAGTCGAAAGGATCCTGTAGGTATATTTTCTCCTTAGGAGTCGTGGGGACTCCCAAGTGTGATTTTCCTTCGTAAGTCGTAAGGATCCCACGAAGGTGTTTTCTTACGAGTCGTGAGGATCCCGTAAGTTTTGTTCTCCTCATGCATCGTGAGGACACATGAGTGGGTCTTCCTAAATGGAGCATAATTCCGAGGGCGGAGACCGGCCGCGTGACTGATGATTGCGGTGGGGTATGGGTATGATGAGAATTATTTGAGCCCGTGGATTGTATACAGTAGTCTACTCGGGGACCAACCGTAGGGCTGGGGAAATTTTGGAAAATTGGATTCTGGTTGGCGTCTGCATCGCTGCACTGGAATATGGTATCAGGAGCGACTCATCATTCGCCGTTGGGAACATTCAGAGATTTGAAATTTTGGTTGGCATCTGCATCGCTGCACTGGAATATGGTACCAGGAGCGACTCATCATTCGCCATTGGGGATTTGCATTTTGGACGGCATCTGCATCGTTGCACTGGAATATGGTACGAGGAGCGACTCATCATTCGCCATTGGGGATTTGCATTTTGGACGGCATCTGCATCGTTGCACTGGAATATGGTACGAGGAGCGACTCATCATTCGCCATTGGGATATTCGGGGATTTGAGTTTTGGTTGGTGATTGGTCTGTTTTAGAGTGTTTTATATGTGTTTGTAGAATAAACACAATCAATAACGTGTCGCGTGTAGCTAGACCGAGATGAGTACGGGTCGTTCTCAGGGAAACGTTGAATCTTTTAATCTTACTTTAGGCGTGTTGATTAGGAAAAGAGGAAGAATAAAGAATGGTGAAGAATGGTAGTAGGTTCTAGATCTACGTCAAACACGGATACAGGATATAGATCTAGATTAACTACGGATGTAGGTTTTATATTAGAAAGGGGCTTGTAGGGTTCGTTAAGATTGAGTAGTCATGGATGATTGATTAAAATTACTCCTTTTATCCTTTAATAGATTTAAAAATAAATCGACAGTGATGCATATAGATTAGGGTTTCTGGAGGGAAAAGGGTTCCCACTCTTAACCCCTATCTTGACATGGATCTTCGTTCATGTCTAGCCTTTACCAAAGCAATCGTTAATCTAATCTCAAATCGCGGTCGTGACTATCAATGAATTGGTAGCGCCCCCGATTAGGATATTAATGATTCTTTTGGTAAAGTTTATAAACTTTATAGGACGTAAAAAGAGTTTAAGGATCTTCATCATCCATTATTCTACCCTAATCCTACGAACCCTAACAAGCGGAGAATTACTCGCGCATGTTGGGAAAAGAAAAGATAGAAAGGGAAATCATATTAAAAACTACAGAAAGATAAAATGATATAAGAAAACAACTTCCTTTATTAATCAACAAGATCAAGTACACTTTGTTCCTTTAGAAAATGATTACAAAACCCTAGTTTGCTTCTCGATCTCTTCTAAGGAGGTAGATGAACTGTCGATGATCAACCAGGATTCTTGAGCCGTCTTGGACTTCGTGATCGCGTCGGTTTGATCCCATTTCCAAGAGGCTCTAGGTCCTTTTTATAGTCACAGAGCCAGAACCCTAGTTTCCTAATATGGTAACTAGTTGTTAGGATCCCAACTAGAAAATACAGAGCCCTAAGTCCTCGATATTGCGGCGGAACCACGTCCATTTGGTGGGTTTGGCCACGGATCCGTGGTGGGTTAGGGGGTTCGTTGCTTCAAAAATCTTGTGGTCTCTTCTGGTGACACATGTAGACTATTTTGATATCTGGAATATGAAAATCTTCTCTAAGTCTCTGCCAGAATTGATTTCTTCGATTTACTTCAAGATTTCGGCAGATTTGATCTCGATAACTTGGATTTCCTTGATTCCAGTCCTGATATAACTTCTGCACAATTATCTCAATAAATAATGTTAGTTGAATTTGTTTTTATTGAGATATTATCTTAACCATTTGACATGATATTATAGTTTTAAGAGAATTGGTCAAAGATATTTAATAAGGTAATCATATTTAAGTGGACCAAATATTACATAGATATTATATGCTTACATTTTCCTTCATAATGTTAATTATAATATATAAACACATGAAAATAGTATTTTTACGGATCAACCCTCATATGTGTCATATTTATAATAAACACATTTATTATATAAAAATAGTAAGGAAAATGACATATCAAATGCACAATATTTTCGACTGAACAAATACCCCCAAACTTAACTTTGATCGTCCCGTGCAAACTAGTTATTCAAGAGATGGAGAAAAAGAAAAAAAATCCTAAGTAGCACACTTTCGTAGGCAACATGATTGCACTGAGCACATGCAACAAGCCGTTAAACCTCTAGGTGTCCCTAGTAGGACGAGTGTTGTCTCCAGAGGGTTTTCAGCGGATTACACCCACAAAATCCAATAATAAAAGAAAGATAGTGAAAGTTACTGTAGGGTGTTTTTCGTCACCCCAGTGAGATGGGAATACGCGCGCGCTTGTCAGGCGTACTACAGATTCCCCCTGCCTAGGGTAGGCCGGGGTTTAATGATTGTGGGGATCCGAATCTCCGGCAGCCGCGGACTAAGCTGCCGTTAATTACCCCTCGCCTTTGGGGCGAGGGAACCTCCGATTAACGGGTTAAACTGGTCATGCGAACCCAATGTGCGGTGTGCGTGTGTTCTGTTTTGAAAGGGGGTTTTTGGATATATCGGGAGCCACGCAGAGTTTTTACGGGGTCCCGCTACCCGGATAGCGGGCTGGGGGTCAAGGGGGCTAGCAGCCCCCTTGCGGGGTTCGGGGCAGCGCCCCGGCCCGAAATTTTTTTTAAAGGGGAGAGTGTTGCGGAGTATGTGTATGTGTATGTGTAAATTTGTATACATATGTCTATATATATGTATGTACATAAAAAAAAGAGGGGGAAAAGACATCCAAAGGATGCGTGGGGCAGCACCTTGGGCGCTCGAGCGCAAGCGCAAGCGCCACGTATCGGCACGAGGGCTCCTTGCGCAGCGCGAGCACGCGCGCCACGTGTCGGCACGAGGGCGCCTTGCACAGCGCGAGCGCGCTTTACGTGTCGGCACGTGGGCGCCTTGCGCAGCGCGAGCACGCGCGCCACGTGTCGGCACGAGCGCGCGCGCCACGTGTCGGCACGAGGGCGCCTTGTGCAGCGCGAGCACGCGCGCCACGTGTCGGCACGTGGGCGCCTTGCGCAGCGCGAGCGCGCGCGCCACGTGTCGGCACGAGGGCGCCTTGCGCAGCGCGAGCGCGCGCGCCACGTGTCGGCACGTGGGCGCAAATTGCTCGAGCGCTAGCGCGCTGGTGAGGAAAAGAGGGCTTTTAGCCTAAAAAGGGATTTCTCAAAAGAGAAATCAGAGAGGAGTTGGACTCCTGAATGTGTTTTGGGGTTAATGAAAGGGGTTCTTCTTCTTTCTCCTGTTGCTTGCTGGATCTTGAAGATCAAGAGATGTGAAATCTCAAAATCTCTCCTTTTTGAGATCTGATGACAGAACCAAGTTCCCCTTTGTGGGTTTTGTGGTGAAAAACTAATTTGTTTTATAAAAAGAAGAGTAAAACTCTTGATTTAATTCAAGAGAAAGAAGGAGGTTTTGGAACCTTGAAGAAGAAGAAAGGGTCTCAGATCGGGAAACTTTTTTTAGAGAGAGAAAAAGTTGTTGGGATATTTCATTATCCTTGCCTTTATAGGCCATACATTTTACACATAGCCCCTTGGGCTTCACAAAATGGCATTTTGCCTATCCCATGGCTCATGTGCCATTTCTTTTTGCATATAGCCATGGGTTTTACAAAAATTTGGCTTTATGCCTATTTTTCTTACATTTATCCGAAAATAAAATAAAAGAAATACAACAAAATTATTTATTACAAAATTTTTATCTTGGCATGGGGGGAGGCCGGCCGCTTCATGTTTGGGCTCGACCCGGGTATAGGCCCACTGGATCTGGGCTCGGGCCCACTCGGCTTGGGGTTGACTTTGATTTTGACTTGGTCAACCGGGGTGTAAATTTTTACCCCAACAGTTACATACAAAGATGAGAATTATGAAAGAAAAAACTTGAAAATAAGAGTTTTCAACTACACCAGTTTTTCGGTTGCTATGAGCCCTATCTTAATGGTTGTGAAAAAAATGTTAGAAATCATATCATCCCTCGATAAAACACCGCCTTTAGTCTTCCTCCCTACCTTTTATCCAAACATCGATCATATACCCCTACGTGTGTGTAAAAGACATCTCTACACTTAGAGAATTCAATTTAAGCTATCATACTCTTGTCCATCTTCCAAAGTACTTTTTAGTCGGTGAATTTTTCTTATGAAATTGCTCACACATCCTTCATGCGACCGTTAATACTTCTTGAGATACTAACCGACCGATTACAAAATGTGCTTGCATATTAAGGTGTAATTACTCGTCTTGCAACACCTAAGCCTTAGCAGTGGCTCCCAAACCAGTTGGTCTAAGGCACTAGGTGATAAAGCACCCTCGCTATATTTTTTTATGCCGCCTTGGTAATTACAAAACCAGTGTTCGTTTTTTTTTTCCTCCACCACTTATATTTTATTTTATTTTCCTTCATACTAAGGCTTTTAGACAAGAGCATTTCAAGGTATTTTCTACTATCCCAAGTTTCAAGACGTGTGTAAGTGCGTATAGTAGGGTATCAACGTTCAAATGTTTGGCCTCAAGAACAGAGACTATTTTTCAGACTTATTTTTATCCCCAGATTAGCAATTTCCTTCATCTTACTAACCCTTGGGACAACAGCTCATAACTACTTATTACTAGTTTTGTTTAAAAAATCCTTTAACTTTCTTGTTTTTCTCAAACTATTCATATATTTCATATATAATTTTTCACTTCCTACTCTTTTATTATAAAAATATATATTTTTTAATGCCCAGTGCCAAAGATAATTCAGTGAATACAAACCTTCCCCCCAAATCTGTTTTCAGCAGTGTCCCCATTGATGTTGTCCTTTGAGAGCATAGACCCATAGACTTGGGGAGAGAAAATAATATGAGTAAAATAATAATTAAATGAAGACTACCCCCAAATTTATTCTTTGGCATGCACAGATATTCAGTTAAGTCCTTTTTCACTCACCTCCATTCTTAAAATGAGACAATCTTCCCGAAACATGGAGGTGAGGCGGAGGAAATTTAGTTATGATAAAGCGGCTCCTGTAAAAACAGGAGCTCCTCCGCGGGGTCAGCAGGAAAATACAGTTTCAATTTGTGCCCATTTACTTTAAAAATTGAACCGTTTTTTATATTTTCAACTTCTACTACCCCGTGGAGGTGTACATACCGCACAACAAAAGGTCATTTCCAACGAGATTTAAGCTTACCCGGATGAAGATGGAGACGAGAATCGTAAAGAAGGACTTGTTGTCCCGGTGTGAAAGTTTTTCTAAAAAGGTTTTCATCGTGGGACACTTTAGTCCGGTTTTTTACTATCACCGCATTATCGTAAGCTTCATCGCGGAGTTCGTTTAGCTCGTTCAATTGCAGCTTTCGATAGCTGCTAGCTTGATCAAAATCGAAGTTTAGCTCTTTAATAGCCCACATTGCTTTATGTTCTATATCGACAGGAAGGTGGCATGCCTTCCCAAACACAAGGCGGTATGGAGACATACCAAGATCGGTCTTATAAGCGATGTGAAATGCCCAAAGAGCATCCGTCAATTTGGTTGACCAATCTTTTCGGTTTTTAGAAACCATCTTCTCCAAAATTTGTTTGACTTGCCTATTTGAGATCCCAGCTTGCCCGTTTGTTTGGGGATGATAGGGCGTAGAAAGTTTGTGGCTAATTGCATATTTCCGCATCAACGCCTCGAAAGACCGATTACAGAAATGCGTCCCATTGTCGATAATTATAGCGCGAGGGTATCCGAATCGCGAAAAGATATTTTCTTTAAGGAACTTAATGATAACTCTGTTGTCATTAGTGCGACACGGTATTGCTTCCACCCATTTTGAAACATAATCAACCGCTAACAAGATATATAAATTCCCAAAAGAGTTGGGAAAAGAGCCCATAAAATCAATACCCCAAACATCGAATATTTCCACAACCAAGATAGGTTGGAGCGGCATCTCGTTTCTTCGCGAAATCTGACCCAAGTGTTGACATCGCGGACAAGTTTTGCAATGATCATATGCATCTTTAAATAATGTTGGCCAATAAAAGCCACATTGCAAAACTTTCTCCGCCGTTTTTCGAGGACCAAAGTGACCGCCGCATGCCTGATCATGACAAAATGACAATACACTCTTGAATTCATCATTAGGGACACACCTGAGAATGATTTGATTAGAACAATACTTAAACAAATAAGGTTCATCCTAGTAAAAGTGTTTTACTTGGGATAGAAATCGAAGTTTGTCTTGTTTCGACCAATTGCTAGGAATAAGTCCCGTAGCTAGGTAATTCACAATATCCATGAACCAAGGTTCGTAGGATACGGTCAAGAGCTGTTCGTCAGGAAATGAGTCATTTATCGGTACGGTCAATGTTGGTGAAGAAGAGATGCGTGAAAGATGGTCGGCTACTATGTTTTCACTTCCACTCTTGTCTTTTATGAAGAGATCAAACTCTTGTAACAACAGGATCCAACGTATTAGCATGGCCTTAGCATCCTTCTTTGATAAAAGGTGTCGTGGGGCGGAGTAATCAGTGTAAACCACTATTGGCGAGCCAATAAGTAGGGCATGAATTTTTCTAATGCAAATACAACTGCCAAGAGTTCTTTCTCGGTAGTTCTGTAATTAATTTGTGCATCGTTCAGGGTCCTACTTGCATAGTAAATTACATGTGGTATATTATCAATGTGCTGTCCTAAGACCGCACCAATAGCAAAATCTGATGCAGCACACATAAGCTCGAACGGGTGGTTCCAATCCAGAGATGATAGAACGGAGGCTGTAGTGAGAGATCTTTTAAGCGATTCAAAAGCAGCCTCACAATCTGAATCGAAGTGAAATGTAGTATCCTTGGCCAAGAGAAGAGTTAAGGGTCTAGCAATTTTGCTATAGTTCTTAATGAATCTCCTATAAAATCCTGCATGACCAAGGAAAGATCGTATATCTTTGACGCATTTGGGACGAGGGAGGTTATAGATGGCATCTATTTTAGCTATGTCCATCTCAATGCCTTTTCGTGAAATTATATGTCTAAGGACAATACCTTCTTGGACCATAAAATGGCATTTTTCCTAATTCAAAATTAAGTTCTTATTCTTACAGCGGGTAAGAACCGCGACAAGATGACGAAGACAGTCCTCGAAGGAGTCCCCAAATATGGAGAAATCGTCCATAATATCTCCAGAAAATTCTCAACCATGTCTGAGAATATTCCCATCATACACCGCTGAAATGTAGCAGGAGCATTGCATAACCCAAAGAGCATGCGTCTATAAGCAAAAGTACCGAAAGGATAAATAAATGTTGTTTTATCTTAATCCTTTTCGGCGATGTGGACCTGGTTATATCCAGAGTATCCGTCCAAGAAACAATAGTATTCATGTCCAGCTAATCGTTCTAACATCTGGTCAATGAAAGGTAGAGGGAAGTGATCTTTCCTCGTTGCGGCATTGAGTTTTCTGTAATCAATACATACGCGCCATCCAGTTTGGGTGCGTGTTTGGATCAACTCATTAGACTTATTAGTTATGACCGTGATGCCGGACTTTTTAGGGACTACATGAATATGACTTACCCATTGTCTATCAGATATCGGGTAAATTATACCACTATCAAGGCACTTGACGATTTCTTTCTTTACCGCCTCCTTCATAACGGGATTTAACCGTCTTTGTGGGTCTCGGGTTAGCTTGGCTTCATCCATCAGATGTATATAATGTTCAGCAATTAAGGGACTAATCTCTTTGATGTCAGCCATTGTCCAACCAAATGCTTGCCGATTTGATCTCAATACCGTCAAAAGTGTGTTCTCTTGCTCTAAAGCTAGAGAAGCGGATATTATCACGGGTAAAGACTCATTCTCACATAAATATGCATATTTAAGATGAGAAGGTAGCGGTTTTAGATCTAGAATCGGTGGAGAGACGATAGAAGGAGGGGTAAGGGAATGATATTCGGACTCCCCGAGAGATTCATAATTTGCATAGGATATTGACTCGAAAAGCGCTACTGACTTTTGCAATGAGTCAATGGATTCAAACTCTGGAATGGACTCATCGAAGATATCCTCACTATAAGAATTTTCCAGATCAAACAATGTCGCACTAGTGTTGTCGAGATCATCATAGCAAAGTACTTCCGCTTCGCAGTTGTCGGAAGCTATCTCGTTGATGGAACAGACATCGATTAAATGTGCAAAAGGTTCCGATGGTTGACTTCCTATCTTGTAAATATTAAGCTCAATTGTCATCTTTCCGAAAGATAAGTTCATAGAACCGTTACGACAATGAATGACAGCGTTGGAAGTTGTTAGGAAAGGTCGACCGAGTATCACCGGGATTTGGTTGCGTGGGTTCGCCACAGGCTGTGTATCTAAAACAATAAAGTACACAGGGAATATGAATTCCCCGACTTTAATTAACATATCCTCAAGCTCACCCCTAGGTTGGGCGATAGATCGGTCTGCCATCTGAAGAGTGCAGTGGGCAGGTTTTAACTCTTCTATACCTAGCTGCTCATAGATGGAATATGGAAGCAAGTTAACACTAGCGCCGAGGTCAAGTAGAGCACGATTGATGCTTTCCCCCCAATAGTTATAGATATTGTAGGACAACCAGGGTCCTTACGTTTCTTAGGCAATTGTTGGGTAAAAGTCGTGCTCACGTTACTTGTCATGAATACATTTTTTGGCACTTGAGTTTTTCTCTTCCTAATGCACAAGTCCTTAAGGATTTTTGCATAAGATGGAACTTGTTGAATAGCATCTAGGAGAGGGATATTTATATTAACTTGCTTAAACATTTCCATAACCTTCTCCATTTGTGCGTTGGGTTTGTTAGCCCTCAACCTGTTTGGAAATATAGCTTTATCAATAAGTTTTGGGTTCAACATTTGTGGAGAAGTTTGTGGGGATGGAATCGATCCCAGAATTGGAGTGGGGATCATTTTAGATAGATTTTTGGAAGTGGGCAGAGGGTTCGAGCCTTGGGGAAAACGGAGAATAGGTTCGGAAGAAGGTGGGTGACTGGACGAAATAGGACAAGAAGTGGAAGCCGGGGTTTCAATTGATTTCTCATCATCAATCTGTTCACCCATTTGATTGTTCAACACTCTTCCTGATCTCAACATGGTAACGGCGCTCACATTATGACTTTGTGAGTGGCCAGGATTCGGTAGGGGTTGAGATGGAAGTTTCCCTTTCTCTCTAGCACTCATTTCGGCGTTTAATCGTGAAATTTGTGCTTCTATCGATTTAATACTCTCACCGTGGGAGGCGGAGTCCTTCTTTATATTATCGACAGAAGAATTTATCTCAGCCGAAACTTGCATGAAATTTTTCATAAACAAATTCATGGTTTGTTCGAGTGAAGAGGAGTTATCGGTACCGGAAAATTGCAAAGAATTATTATACGGTGCAGAAGTGTTGGCCGGATTTTGAAAAGGTTGCGATTGAAATGAGTGCTGACTCTGTGGTGGTGGTTGCTGTTGCTGTAGAGGTCTTTGGTAATTGCTTTGGAACTGGTTTTGATTTTGGTTTTGGTTTTGGTTCCAAGCAAAGTTAGGATGATTCCTTCACCCCTGATTGTATGTGGAAGAATAAGGATCGTTTTTAGGTCGCTGCTGAAAAGCAGCATTAGTTTGCTCATGACTTTGAAACGGTGCATTCATAGGTCATTCTTCCGTCAAGTGTGATGGATCGGAACAGCAACCACACATGGTCTTTGGGAGCGTTACCTGGTTTAGGGAGACTGGTGAGAATTTGTTCTCAATAGCGTCGAGTTTCTTTTGCATCGCTGCCATTTCGGCTTTTACTGCGATGGAAACATCGAGCTGATGAATACCTCTCCTGGATGAAGGTGGTCTAACGCTTTCCCGCTGCAAAGTGTTTTCAGCGAGATCTTCCAGATATTTGCAGGCTTCACCATCGTCTTTGGACATGAAATTGCATTGACACATGGTTTCAAGCACCTGCTTTATCGCTGGATTAATGCCCTCATATATAATTCGGCACAGATGCCATCTATTTATTCCATGATGAGGACATTGGACAAGCAGATCCTTGAACCGTTCAAAGCACTTCCAAAATGGTTCATTGGGAAGCTGGGTAAACTGGTTGATTTCGCTTCGAACACGGGCGGTCTTATGATTTGGGTAAAATTTCTTAAGGAATGCTATCACAAACTCATCCCAATTGGTAATAGAGTGTGCGGCAGTATTATAAAGCCATTTTTCTGCCAAGTCACACAAAGTGAATGGGAGAAAACGCAAGCGCATAGCATCCACGGACAGTTGTGAAGTACCCATCATTACGCATACGATTTCGAATTTAGTGATGAAAACGTACGCGTCTTCAGACTCAAGCCCGTGAAATTTGGGCAACGGGTTGATGTAGTGGGGTTTAATTTCAAAATTATCCCCGTTGGCTGGTGGAATAGATAAACAGGTAAGAAGGGGACCGTGTATAGGATAGCATCTCTCTTGGAGAGACATGCGCGGTGGATTCTTCTCACCTACGGGCAGTGGCAGGGTGGTATTATAATTTGATGGAATACCGTCCATCTCGGTCGATGTGGTGGGTAGTGGGGAAAAAGAAGATGAAGAAACACCGACTTCGGAGTCGATAGCAGGAACGTAGACAAGACGAGTGCTAGAATCCCGTGTCCAGCCAAGCATGCACTAAGCGGGTTTAGTGCAAGTGGCAGCGTGTGTGTGATTGAAAATTGGTTTGTTTTGAAAAGTGGGACTCAAGACAAATCACACAAAAATGCACAAACAACCCTAGAATTAAGGTTACCTAGGTCAAGTCTCTAGACCGCTCCTAGACTTCCAAAGGATAAGCGCAGGACCAATCTTCTACCACCTCTTTACTACCCTTGTGGCCAGGTAAGTGGGAGGTATCCGCTATACGAATCTCCAAAAATAGCGGGCCTAATTAAATAACCACTTGCTTTCGACACACTTGCCTAGACACCACAAAGGTAATGCGGATAAGCGATAGATTACCCACGACCTTCCTTTGTCCTTATTGAGCGCGACAGTCCTTAGAGTCTTGTCTAGATATTTTTTAAAATTAATTTAGGGTTGATGCGGATGCTCGTTTTGTGATTTGCGGGGCCTAGGAAGGGTGATAAAATCCCGACCTAATCTGAATTTTGGTCTTGCCCCTTAAAGTCCGTATTAAAATATGAATAAACAAACCAATTACAAAACTTTGCAAAAAGATTTTTGAGCGGCGATATTTTGCAAATAATCCTGCAGAAAAGATATTTTATTGGATTTCAAAGGAGAGAGAAGGAATTGAGAAATTTACCAGAGAAGTTTGGAACCTTAATTCCCCAACTATGCCGTGGTTCCGTCGCCGAATAGGCCTTCTTGCCGCGTTTCCACCGCTAAGTTGAGGGATCTTATGATGATTTTTGCTACGTGTCCTCCCTTTCTCTTCTGGATCTTAATGAATGTCTCTGGCTCTCTGTTTCCTCAAGTTTGTGACTCCAGATCCCCTTGCAAAATTCACACAACAATTGTTAAATATACAATTTGCAGTTTTGTTTTTTTTATGATATTGATCAAATAAGAATTCAACACAAATAGTAAGAATAAAAATTTACACACGTATCCCCGGCAACGGCGCCATTTGATTGGTCTGTTTTAGAGTGTTTTATATGTGTTTGTAGAATAACCGCAATCAATAACGGTGTCGCGTGTAGCTAAACCAGGATGAGTACGGGTCGTCCTCAGGGAAACATTGAATCTTTTAATCTTACTTTAGGCGTGTTGATTAGGAAAAGAGGAAGAATAAAAAATGGTGAAGAATGGTTGTAGGTTCTAGATCTACGTCAAACACGGATGCAGGATATAGATCTAGATTAACCACGGATGTAGGTTTTATATTAGAAAGGGGCTTGTTGGGTTCGTTAAGATTGAGAAGTCATGGATGATTAATTAAAGATTACTCTTTTTATCCTTTAATAGATTTAAAACTAAATCGACAGTGATACATGTAGATTAGGGTTTCTGGAGGGAAAAGGGTTCCTACTCTTAACCCCTATCTTGACATGGATCTCCGTTCATGTCTAGCCTTTACCAAAGCAATCGTTAATCTAATCTCAAATCGCGGTCGTGACTATCAATGAATTGGTAGCGCACCCGATTAGGATATTAATGATTCTTTTGGTAAAGTTTATAAACTTTATAGGACGTAAAAAGAGTTTAAGGATCTTCATTAATAAGCGGAGAATTACTCGCGCATGTTGGGAAAAGAAAAGATAGAAAGGGAAATCATATTAAAAACTCCAGAAAAATAAAATGATATAAGAAAACAATTACCTTTATTAATCAATAAGATCAAGTACGCTTTGTTCGTTTAGAAAATGATTACAAAACCCTAGTTTGCTTCTCGATCTCTTCTAAGGAGGTAGATGAACTGTCAATGATCAACCAGGATTCTTGAGCTGTCTTGGACTTCGTGATCGCGTCGGTTTGATCCCATTTCCAAGAGACTCTCGGTCCTTATTTATAGTCACAGAGCCAGAATCCTAGTTTCCTAATATGGTAACTAGTTGTCAGGATCCCAACCAGAAAATCCAGAGCCCTAACTCCTCAATATTGCGGCAGAACCACGGCCATTTGGTGGGTTTGGCCACGGATCCACGGTGGGTTAGGGGGTTCGTTGCTTCAAAAATCTTGTGGCCTCTTCTGGTGACACATGTAGACTATTTTGATATCTGAAATCTGAAAATCTTCTCTAAGTCTCTGCCAGAATTGATTTTTTCGATTTACTTTAAGATTTCGGCAGATTTGATCTCGATAACTCAGATTTCCTTGATTCCGGTCCTGATATAACTTCTGCACAATTATCTCAATAAATAATGTTAGTAGAATTTGTTTTTATTGAGATATTATCTTAACCATTTGACATAATATTATAATTTTAAGAGAATTGGTCAAATATATTTAATAAGGTAAGCATATTTAAATGGACCAAATATTACATAGATATTATATACTTATATTTTCCTTCATAATATTAATTATAATATATAAACACATGAAAATAGTATTTTTATGGATAAACCCTCATATGTGTTGTTCCCTTACGGAAAATAAATAAATAAATAAAGCAACAGAAAAAAGTCCCCAAGTGGAGCATCACGTGCCCACACGTGACAGGCGCTGCGCTTAAACAAAACTAAGCTAAAACTAGGCCTCACGTGCAGACACGTAACCTTTATAAAACAAGTAAACAAGTGCCTGAATAAATTAAACAAGTTGGACAAAAAGAAACTCACATGATAGCACGTGACACCCTTTGGTCGGCTTAATTTGGTGGGGTCACGTGCTACACGTGATAGACTCCTATGCCCTCTAAAACAATTGAAGTAAAATCCAATTAAATGGGACCAAAAGCTTTATTTGAAAAATATTTTCTTGGATCTTTCTAAACAAGAAAGATTACGCTCTGTAAAACAGAGCGCCGTTGGATTAAAGATCCAATGGTGATTAAAAATCACGAATCTACAGAAAAATTCGTGCAAGGAAATATCTTCCTAAACTTTATAAGAACAACAAAAGAAATAACTTCTGTAAAACAGAAGTCCTTGGATTAAAAATTCAACGGTGAATAAAATTCTCCGATTGATCTAAAAGATCACTTTCTGTTGATCAAAATCTCTCAATGAGAGATTTTCTGAACGATTTGATTCTCTTCTTTCTCCTATAAATAGGAGCAAAGAAACACAGAGAGAGAAGGACGATAAAAAAGGAAGAGAGAAATATATAGAGAAAAGAGACAGAAAAAAAGAGGAGGAACCCCTTCAAAAACTCTGAGGTAAAAAGTAGGAGAAAAACGCTTAGAATATCTCACCTCTTTTCACCCCCATAAGAGTTTAACTTTTCTAAAAAGAACTTAGTTCTTCTTCTGGTTAAGATCTGCTGAAGTAGATCTCCCCACAAGTTGAGAATTTAATTCTCATCGGGGAGATTTTGCCATGCAGATCCAAAACCTAGAGTGGGATCTAAGTTCAGAGAATTTAATTCTCCCATAAAAGTATATTGGAATTTAATTCCTCTGATGAAACAAGGGTTTAACCCTTCATATGAGAACTTAGTTCTCCCTTATGCTAAAAGATCTGTAGAAACAGATCTCCCCACAAGTTGAGAATTTAATTCTCATCGGGGAGATTCTGTCGTATAGATCTCAAACCTAAGAGAAAAACTAAGTCTTAAGAATCCAATAAAACAATGGGCTTGAAAGCCTCAAAACTCAGAATCTCCATGCACGTAAAAGGATCGACACCCAACATGATAACAGCCAATCACGCGCTCCCACGTGAGCGCCTTTGATGAACAAAAGAGAATAAAAGAAATTGACTCACGTGATCACACGTGACCCCATAGTAGTGCTTAGCACTTAAAAAGCCAAAGAGAATAAATCAAAGGCAGTTCCCACTTTTGGGTCTCCTCACGTGACCTAACAGAGCTTGAACAAAAGAATAAACCCAAAGAAGCAGCGCTTCAGATTCTTGAAGTTTAATGCTATTTTGAAGCACCTCACGTGCTTACATGTGACGGCCACAGGGCCAATGTGTGTAACGCTTATATGCATCATTGCCTCAGAGTATCACGTGGGAGCACGTGAGCGCTGAATAAACATGTTAGTGTTGAACACTATGAAAGGCTAACATTAACCAGAATCAGATCAAACATTCCAAGGACCGTCAATTTCCAAAGTCGATCTTAAGATAACTAATAAGTTCCCAACAGATGACATCTAAACTGATGTTCATCCCGCTTCCCAAAATCGGGACTTTGGTTCAAGGGTACATCCATTCATACCTCTGATACATGTCGTTGTAATCCTTCAACGTCTTCAGAGAAATGGAGGGTCCCAATAACCAATAATTATTGATGCATCCCCAAACCGGTTGAACCAGAACCCCATGGACTATGATGTCCTTAAACTTATGGACCGCAACGTCCCTAAACTAAACTTTTTAGACTATGACGTCTTTAAACTATGGACTACGAGGTCTTTAAACTGATGGACTATGATGTCCTTAAACTCATAGACTATGATGTCTTTATACTTTACAGATTATGATGTCTTTAAACTCCATGGACTATGATGTCCTTAAACCCACTGGACCGCAATGTCCCTAACCTAAAACAATAGAGTCCAAATGCTCTTTTATTGGATCTAAATGATCCCGAAACCCTGTTAAGTAGATCTTAGCCTAAACATTAGACTAATGCATCCTTAACAAACGTTTAAGTTGATCTTAATCTCAATGAGATTAACAATCCTTAAACCTACTGGACCGCAATGTCCCTAAACTAAAACAATAGAGTCCAAATGCTCTTTTGTTGGATCTAAATGATTCCAACCCTCCTCCCCGTTGAGTAGATCTTAGTCTAAAATTTAGACTAACGTATCCTTAACAGCGTTTAATTTGATCTTGATCTCAATGAGATTAACGATCCTTAAACCCAAACCAAACCCAAATCTAAGAAAATACAGATTTGGACTAATCCATGCCCTACGGGCGACAACATAAATTAGTCTCCGTATACAATCCACGGGCAACCCAAAACAAAACAAACACACACGACACGAAGTGACCATCTGGAGAAGGAGAAAGTGGTTGCCGCGATGCGGTAGCGTAATTAACTGCAGGGGCTTATGCCTGCAGGGAAGAGCGTCCCCACAATCAAAAAACCCTCACAATGAGGGGGAATCTGACGAAGTCTGCTATATCGGCCGCATCCGTCTAAACCTTCGATATATGGTGCCATAAATCAACTTGGCATCTTCGGAGAGGTGGAAGGATAAAACCAAATAGCATCTGCCCCCAAATTCAGGAAAGACGACCTACGCGGTTTCGTCTCTGTTTTCTGCGGTACACAGATTCTGGCACGTCCGGTGGGACCTTTTCCTCTTTCCGCTCCACACTTCGTGTGTCGTGTTTCGCGAATGAATCGCGGTTTGCTATGGTTGCCCCTGGATTCGAGATACTAAGGTTTGGTGTCTTGCTCCATGCAGAAAATAGAAGATCAATGGCTTTCAACTGCAACAACGGCAATAACTCCCACTCCGTCCTTGCTGGAGGAGTGACCTATGGGCCTCAAGCGGCATCCGTTTTCAAGATGCCAGTAGAACAGGTGACGCGAGCCACCACTGGGCTGTTCTTTGGGACCATGCTCCCACCCATGAGCTTCAACGCCCCACTGCCGTTGCAAGAAGCTCCGAAGAAGTCGGTCTTTGATCGGCTTACAGCTACCGCGGCCCCTCTCAACGGGTCGCCCAAATCCAACGCCTCAGACTTTAACAGACTGGGCCAAAACTCCAACGGACCCGTGAAGAAGCCCACGATACCTGAGGGGGTTATCCCGAAATGGATAGCCATCCCTGCTCTAGTAAACGAAATCATCAGAGAGGTATCTCCTGTTAAGGGATCAGTCTTCGCTAGACTGTCTGCTCCAACTCCCGCTTCAGGCGAAGTCACCAAGGCGGCTTCCCCTGCTCGGAAGTCTGCCTTCGACAGGTTGGCCATCCCCAGTCAACGGACGTTAGTTTTCAATAGGCTGGCACCAACGATAACACTTCACCACGACAGGAGGCATGAGGGAGCCACCCCCGTAACTGAGCCAATACCATCTGCAAGACATGCTCGACGTCGCCACTGGCGCCGAGTGAGGAAGGCTGGGAACAGTTCTCCTTCTGGACTTACTCCGCCAGCTCCAACGGTGGAAGTCGATGCTGTTGTTCCAACTGGGAACAACTTTGAGCCGCTTAGGAGGGTGCGCAAAAATTCTTCAACCGCCGTGCTAAAAAGATTTCCTCCGCCTATGGAGAATGTTACAAAGGCAAACTAGAGCAGCCCTGTCACGCCCCGCTTCCCTGTATATAGCGAAGAGGACGGGACCGGTCCGCTACGTATTTACTGTGAAGTAAATACGCTAAGCGTATCTAAGCAATATAAAAGTAAATACACAAGAGACAAGATATAATAAAACAGCAAGTTTATTTATTCACATTCTTTCTGTACAATGCATGGAAAGTAAATACAACTGAAATAAAAAAAAGCGATGCCTAAAAAATGGCATAACAGAAAAGAAGAGTACTGAAATGGAAAATGTACAATGTACTAGAGCTCGGGGTCTTCACTGAACTGATCCAAGTCTTCAGCGCTGTGATCGATCTCTGATGTGTCCAGATCACCTGACGACATTCAAGGAAGAAAGAAATAGAATGTCGTCAGCGAACGGGTCGCTCGGTAAGTCCCAAAGATAAGGGAGAAATAGAATAGACAGAATAAGAAGGTATCTTTTAAAGTTGTATTATATTGTTGTAATGTTGTGTTAACGCTGTTGTTTGTAGCTTGGTACAGAAGAATGACATTGTATAGAGAGGAGTCTCTATATGCTAAAGACTAGAGGCAAGTATAGTACAAGGAACCGTTTATGCCATGGTACAACAACAACTGGATTCATGTTAGGTGTATTAAGTCTTACTGTCTCGTGCCACATCTAACACCTTCCGTACCAATCTACCCCTTAAACCCCGAGATGTCTTGTTTGTATTGTTTGTTTTGTAAATTGTATTGATTGTATAATTGGATGACTGACCGTAACCATGATATCAGTAAACGAATGTAACCATAGAATCATGTAAATGGAATAACTGGAGAACCATGTAAATGGAATGTATATCCATGGTTCGGTTCGGTCAAGTTGTATAGATTGATAATTGGATTCATGGATTCATGTTGAATTATAATATTGAAGATTGTAGATTATAGATTGTAGACTGTAGATTGTAGATTGTACTTGAATCATTTTCAAGTCAGATTATAATGAGACTCACTCTGAGTCAGTAAATTGAAGTCCTGATTGTTTTGATGTTTTCGGTAACCACTGCACATGGACGACAGGATTTGTGTCTTTTTCCAAGACGATTACCGTATTGATAACACCCTTATTAACTTGTCTACCTTAAATAGGCAAGCACCCACTTCTCCGATTCCCTGAGGCTCAAGAGATTGGTCCCGCTTAAACCTATGTTTACTAGGGTCCTTAGGGTAATTTATAGAACTTGAGGGGGTTTTATATAAAAATACTTTTCAAAATACACCCCAAGTATTTATTATTCGTCTTTAGAGTTATAATGAATGTAGATTTTATATTGTGATATTTCTAGTGAAAATATCCTAATTTCATAAATAAAAGTATTTATTTGTAATATTGATTTGTACGGAATTCATGGTATTTTAGTGTAAAATAATTCTTGTGACATTTTTAGAAAAAGTGGAATATTTGTAATAATTCAAAATAGATATTTTTATGTTACAAATACATATATTTATATGAAAATAATTTTAGTATATATATAATATTCTAGAAATCTCGTTTTCTTAAGATATCGTATTTTAAATCTTTCGAGACCGAATGCTCCTTGCGGAGGTCTGCATCTCGCACTACTAAGCCCGAGGATGTGCGATAATCCGCACCATCCCGAGCGGGTTCCCCAAATGGGTTGTAGCGGCGCTTTGCAAAGATTTATATAAATACTAATCATTAAGGAAAAATGGTTTTATTAATTATGGTATTTATTTGTAAAGATGTCGATTTCCCGTATTCTATATTCTAGGGTCTCCTAAGTTAACTAGACTGCTCCTAACTATTCCAAAGCGACAAGTTGTGAGATATCCCTCAAATCGCCTCTTCAACGCCAATTGTGGCCAAGTAAATACAAGTGAAGAAAGGAGGGTTCCGCTCACGAATCACCGTGAGACAGACCTTTTAAAATTACCTTTCTCACTTGTCTAGTGTTTCCCTAATCAGAGCAAAGCTCTGTTCAAATTCCAAGATTTGAAATGAAGCGACGCTTCTGTTTCCCCCCAATCAGAGCAAAGCTCTGTATTGAAATTCAAAAGTCAAAAATTGAAGCAACGCTTCAGATCCTGCGCTCTGCGCTAGGCACGCCACGTGTCAAACACGGATGCGCTAGCGCCAGGTGTGCTGCGCCCTAGGCAGCGCACCCCAATCAGAGCAAAGCTCTGTTTTAAAATTCAAAATTCAAAAATTGAAGCAACGATTCAGATCCAGCGCTAGGCGCGCTGACACGGATGCGCTAGCGCTAGGTGCGCTGCGCTCAAGGCAGTGCACCATGAGTGCGCTAGCGCTAGGCGCATTGTGCACCACGTGTCAAACACGGGTGCGCTAGCGCAGACTGCGCTGCGCTCTGCGCTGCACGCCACGTGTCAAACGTAGGTGCGCTAGCGCAAGGTGCGCCAGCGCTGGAATTAAAAATTCCCCACCGTTGGATCAAAAGATCTAATAGTGATAATTCATTAATAAATCAGAATTAGAATTCTGTTATGGAAATATTTCTCAATCTTATTAAAACAAGAATATTATCTTCTGCAAAACAGAAGCCTTAGGATCAAAGATCCAACAGTGGGAATTCCCAAATCAATCAGAGAAAGATCTCTTTAACTGATTTATCAAATCAATTTGCCCTATATAAAGGCCCCAAGACCTAAAGTCTGATATAGAGAAACCCCCCTACAAACTTTGAGAAAACTCAAAGAAAGAAAAGCAAGCTTTTAGAAAAGGAAGATCATTTCTTCAAGGTAAAGCACATGAACAAAGAACACAGAGATAAAATCATCTCCTGAAAAGAAGAACTATCTTCTAAAAATGATCATAGATCTATAAAGACCAAGGTCTTTCATAAAAGAGATCAAGAGATCTCATCAAATAATAAAGAAGAACATATTCTTCACACAGATCCTTGATCTACAAAGGCAGAGCCCTTTTATAAACAAGAACTTTTGTTCTTGAATCTTGAGGCAAAGTCTCCTTTACAAGAACATAAACTTGTTCTCTGATCATAAATTTGATCAAACGAGCTTTGCGCTATTGGAAAGTGCCTTGCACTCATGAATTGCGCTTTTGCGCTCCTTGGACCGGCGTTCAGCGCCAAAACATGCCACGTGTCAACCACAGACACAGCTTGCGCTTTGCGCTTCTGAAGCAGCGTACTGTGCTCATGGGCTGGCACTCAGCGCTAAGCACGCCATGTGTCACTCACTAGTGCGCCATTAAACTAGCGCAAAGCGCTCATAAATTGAAAGCGCAATGCGCTAATAAACTGGCGCTTAGCGCTAAGCGCGACACGTGTCATTTTTGTATGCGCTACTTGGCAAAAGGGCAATGCGCTCTTTGATTGGCGCAAAGCGCCTGGCACGCCACGTGGCGCACTGTCAAAACACACATTGTTCTGATGAATGCTATGCATTCAATACAAGACAAAAGATGTCAGAACCCAATGCTTAGCATTATTAAAAGGGCCAAGCCCAAATAAAGGCTCAATAGCCAGAGCAAGAAATGTTAAACATTTTAATTGGACTTAGCCCAATATTGGCTGTAAGTCCTCAACTTATATTGAACTGAGCCCATCCGCTCATGAATATCTCAACAGATCTTAGTCCCAAACTGGACTACAAATCTTTCAACCAATTTACACCCGGTTCGAGGGTACATCTCTTTACTCCTCTGATATCTGTCGTTGTAATCCTTCAACGTCTTTAGAGAGGTGACGGGTCCCAACAACCACACATTTTACGGACTGTGGGGTCCTTAAACTCATAGACTACGATGTCCTTAAACTTGATGGACTACGATATCCTTAAACTTCATAGACTACGATGTCTTTAAACTACGGACTATAGGGTCCTTAAACTTGATGGACTACGATATCCTTAAACTTCATAGACTACGATGTCTTTAAACTACGGACTATGGGGTCCTTAAACTCATGGACTATGATGTCCCTAACCTCGGATTGTGGGGTCCCTTTAAACCCACGGACTACGATGTCCTTAACCTGGACCGAGACGTCCTTAAACTAACATTGGACCGTAATGTCCTTAAACTAACATTGGACCGTGATGTCCTTAAACTAATCGACCGCAATGTCCCTAAACTAAACAACGGAGGCCAATGCTTTCTTTTTGGATCTAAATGATCCCGTTAAGTTGATCTTAGTCTAGAGATCAGACTGACGTATCCTTAACAAATGTTTAAGTCGATCTTAGTCTCAAATGAGACTAACGTATCCTTAAACCCAACCAAAACCCAAATCTAAGAAGATACGGATTTGGACTAATCCACGTCCTACGGGCGACAACATAAATTAGTCTCCGTATACAATCCACGGGCAACCACAAACAAAACAAACACCCACGACACGAAGTGACCATCTGGAGAAGGAGAAAGTTGTTACCGCGATGCGGTAGCGTAATTGACTGCAGGGGCTTGCGCCTGCAGGGAAGAGCGTCCCCACAATCAAAAACCCCTCAAACGAGGGGGAATCTGATGAAATCTGCTACATCGGCCGCATCCGTTTAAACTTTTGATACATGGTGCTATAAATCAACTTGGCATCTCCGGAGAGGTAGACGGATAGCACCAATTAGCATCTGCCCCGAAATTCAGGCAAGACGTTCGACGCGTCTTCGCCCGCGTCTTTCGGAGGGGAACAGATTCTGGCACGCCCGGTGGGACCTTTTCCTCTTTCCACTCCACACTTCGTGTGTCGTGTTTTTTCCCGTGATCAGATAATCACGGTGTGTATGTTTTTTAGTTGCCCTTAGGGGAGTGGATACCGAAGTCGGCGTTTCGTCTCTAAGAAGAATGGTGTTTGCTCCCACCTTAGTAACTCAGGCTCTGTCATATCTGGAAAAGTCAAGTATGAGCCATTTGCAGCCTCAAATCTCTGTAATCCGGCTCTTCAAAAAATCAACGGGGTTCTCTTTGGGTCGATGCTCCCACCTCCCACCCTCGGTGCCTCAACGCCGATGGAGGAAGCCCAGAGGAAGTCTGTCTTCCACAGGCAGGCTCCCCAAACAGCAGCTTTGCCGCCGGAATCAGTCCTCAAACAACCGGCACATGCCAAGGACCAAGGTCGACGCAGGGGGCAGAATATTCAAGCTCTTAAAGGAAACAGGAGGCAGGCTCAGCAAAATCCTGAAGCAAATCAAATCCCGGCCGTAAGAAATGGTCGACGTCGATATCAGCGTCGTACAAAATGAACTGGGGGCAGATCCCGAATCGGAGCTCCTAGGACCGTCAGACGAAATGATTGACGCATTCCTGAATGAAGCTGTTCTGAAAAGCAAAGCTGATCGGGAGCGCGAGATGGCCAAATTTGAAAAGGACAAACGCCGGCGACTGGACGAAAGGGTTGAAACACTCCCACCAGATCGAAGTACATCCGCCTCAAATAAAAGCAGGTTCAAGACGAGGAAAAGGTTCGCCAAGGCCGTATCGATGGGAATGAAGATGCCATCCTCCAAAGCGAACGCTCTTGGTGAAGCAGAAACACATCCTAGCTACTGCTTATATCATCGAAAAATTTCACACCCCACCGAAGAGTGCAACGCTTTTAAAAGATGGTGGCAAGGATATGTTGCTCACCGGCAAAATTTCAAGTGGATGAAACGCAAAACTCGTCGGGAGCAAAGAAATACGACCGAGGAACATAAAAGAACTACCGGTAACTGACGCATGGTCAACGCCGGGGGATCGCAAGTTCTCACCTTCGGGAGCGACTCTGACGAAGAGATGACTCTTGGCCCTCTCTTTAAAGAGTCCACCTCGAGAAAAGAGAAAGAACCAAGGACCTGTGAAAATATTCAGCTGCGCAACCGTACGCTGCCCGAAAAGAATCTTGGGCCCTCGAACAGTGGTTCAAATAGAAAAGATAAGGGGAAAGAAAAGGTCTCTAAGGATATCATCCTTGATGACCAAGCCGTCGAGAAGCTAACAGCCAAGAACCCGCCAAAGAAAAGTAAGGTGGACTACAACGTTCTGGCACACTTGAGGACGATACCCTCGCAGCTCAGTATTCTCGACGCCCTTCTGCTATCCAAAGAGGCGAGAGATTCTTTAATCAAGGTACTACAAGAGCCAGAGCAATTCCAAGCTTTCCTCGCCAAAGAAAAGATGAAGGACGAGCTGGAAGAAGTGCACACAGCCGATATCACCTTCGGCGATGAAGATCTCCTCCTTGGGACATGCGAGCACAACCGTCCCCGATATGTCTCCGGATACTGTCATGACATCAAGATAGGCAAAATTCTGGTCGACAATGGGTCTTCCGTCAATCTCCTCAACGTGAGAGTGTTAAAGGAAATTTGCATGAGCGTTCAACACCTCGCTCGCGATAAGATCACCATCTTCGGATTTGACTCTCAGTCATCACTGACGCTTGGATCCGTGATACTGACGTTACGCTTTGGGCCGCTCGTCTCTGATATCAAGTTCCACGTCATTGACGCCAAGACATGCTATAACGCTTTGCTCGGCCGGCCTTGGTTACACGAGTACAATATCATTCCCTCTACACAACATCAGTGTATGAAATATTTCAAGGATGGTCTCCAGTATACTGTGACAAGAGAGCTAAACCCATTCTCCATGAACGAAATCCGAAAATATGAAGATGCAAAATACTTCTTACCAGATTTTGAGGACACGGAAAGATGTCACAACCCGAAGAACAAAGCTATCACCACTATTCCAGTCTTCGGGAGTGATACCGAGGAGGAAGAAGAGATGGTCTATTCAGGGCCGCCCCAGTACAACATGCAGGGACCGTCAGCTCCTATGTTGATCTTCGGCAGCGACTCGGAAGATGAGGTCAATGCCATATTCTCTGCTCGGCCATCAATACAAACCTTCGCTGATGAAGAACAAAGTTTGCAAGTTGTCATGGTTCCGCCCAAGCATCTTAAAGAACTAGACGCGCTTGATACCTACAGTGTGGAAGAACTGCAGACGTTCTATGTCCCTCCCAGGTGAGAAGATGAAAAGGCGATCCTATTCTACCGATCCGGGGAAACCAAAATGGAGAAAGAAATCTGGCACGGCGCGGACTCTACACTCGACAGGCTCCAGCCCATCCGTTTGCCCAGATATTATACGAACGGACTAAAAAGGCTGTTAAGGCGCCAAGGCGTACCTTTCAAACAGACCGCTCGAAAAGCTAAGTTCTATGACAGGATCTGGAACGTCCCCGGAACTCAGCGAAAGTTGCCTAACGGGAGAATGGAAACGACCGGGCTTGGGTATGTTCAATCAAAGAAGCGGGAGCTACTCCGCGACTGCTACGTCGTACATGACTTTGATGAAGAAGGTGATGCTCTGTGGGAAGATGCTAACCCTGAACCAGAAAGAACTCCCGCCGTGAAAGTGCCCAGTCCGTCGTTCGAAGAACAAATGGACAAGTTTATAAGGGAAGCAGGTCAAAAGGTTCGAGACGACCATAATCGCGAAATGGCTATCTACGAGAAAGCCAGGACGCAACGCCTCCTTCAGCAGGCTGTGAAAAATAAAAGTGCTCCTCCTTGTCAACCCATTGTACAAAAGGCCCGACGCATAGGCAGAAACAAACCAAAGAGCGGGAAAGGCGTTGGACAGAGACAAAGCGGATCCAAGAAGCCACGCGATCAGGAATCGAGCGGCCAGGATTCATCTCTTATGAGGAAGATGGGTCGAGCATACTCTTTTGCCCAAGACAAGACAAAGAAGATACTTGATCTTGCTATAAAACATCAAATGATTACGCTCCCGGAGTCCAAGCACCCCGAACAAGCATGCGAAGTCTCTCACCCAGACTATTGCTCCTATCATAGGGCAATAGGACATCCTCTCGAAGACTGCTTCACCTTCAAGAACTGGGTCGAAGATCAATATCGACAGGGCTGGTTCGCTCTATCCAGCAGCTGGAGGGTAGCCCCGCCGCAGAAGCATGAACCCAAAGCCGCGAGAATAGAACCAGATCAACATCGGTCTTGGAAGCGAGCTCGTACCTGTCACGTGATAACGCTGTCAGAAGAAGAGCCCGAGAATATGGATGACCTCCCCCGGTGCTTCGAAAACGATGATGACGAGGTAATCTCAGAATTTCCACCGGCACCAAAAGAGCTGGAAGATGGAATACATACTACTGCAGATAACCTCAAGAAAATTGACTTGGGGACAACAAGTGACCCGCGGCCGACATTCGTTAGTGAGCTGTTGTCAGAAGAAAGGGTGGCTACGCTAAAAGACGTGCTCATGCAACATAAATTTTGCTTCGCATGGAACTATTCCGAGATGCCAGGATTAGATCCAGAGATTGCTGTGCACAAACTGGCGATATCCCCGGACGTCAAGCCGATCAAACAAGCACCGAGAAGAATGCGGCTCGAGCTTGAGATGAGCATCAATGCCGAGGTAAACTAATCGACTCCGGTTTCATCCAAGAGGTTCAGTACCCTGACTGGATCGCCAACATCGTCCCAGTGATGAAGAAGAATGGGACGGTGCGCATATGTGTGGACTTTCGGGATCTCAATAAAGCCTGTCCAAAGGACGACTTCCCAGTACCGGTCACCGAGCTGATGATAGACAATACGTCCACTCATGAGGTTTTCTCCTTCATGGACGGCTCGTCAGGATACAATCAGATAAAGATGCATCCTGAAGACCAGAAGCACACCGCTTTCCGGACCCCTTTGGGTATATTCTGCTACAAGGTGATGCCCTTCGGTCTAAAGAACGCCGGCGCCACCTATCAGAGGGCCATGACGAAGATCTTCGATGACCTCATACATGAAATCGTCGAATGCTATATCGACAACCTCGTAGTAAAAAGCAAATCATACGAGGAACATTTAGAGCATCTGAAGATCGTATTTCAGTGCCTTCGGCAATACAACTTGAAGATGAACCCTCTCAAATGCGCGTTCGGAGTTTCCTCAAGCAAATTCCTAGGATTCATCGTCCGACATCGAGGCATCGAGATAGATCCGTCAAAAATCAAGGCGATCATGGAAATGCCACCGCCAAGGACTCTTAAGCAACTGAGGTCTCTTCTAGGGAAGCTCGCGTATATCCGGCGATTTATAGCCAATCTCTCAGGCAAGTGCCGTCCTTACAGTCACCTGATGAAGAAGGGAACCCCTTTCATCTGGGATCACAAATGCCAAAACGCCCTAGATGAAATCAAGCAATACCTCCAGAATCCGCCAGTGCTGGCCGCTCCCGTTAAGGGAAAACCTCTCGTCCTATACACAACAGCCCTTGAAGGTTCTTTAGGCGCGCTGTGGGCACAGGAGAACGACCAAGGGAAAGAAAGAGCTCCCTACTACTTGAGTCGAGTTCTACTGGGGGCAGAAAGTAACTACTCCCCCATCGAAAAACACTGCCTGGCGTTGATCTTCGCAATAACGAAGCTCAGACACTACGCGTTGGCACATGAGGTCCATCTCATATCAAAAGTGGATCCTCTCAAGTACTTGATGTCGAAGGCCATATTAACAGGACGACTCGCTAAATGGGCCCTGCTCTTGATGGAATTCTCGATAACTTATCGGCCTCTCAAAGCAGTGAAAGGCCAGGCCATCGCCGACTTCCTCGCTGAGCATCCAATACCTGCCGATTCTCCTTTGAACTGCGAACTGCCAGACGAGCATGCGTTTGACACGATCGACGGTGGTGATACCTAGTGGGAACTCTATTTTGATGGAGCGTCTTCCATGAAGAAGCGCAAACAAAGCACGCCCATAATCAAATCCGGGGTAGGCCTCATCTTCGTGACTCCACAAGGAGGGATAATGCGCTTTACCTTCTCCTTAACAGAGCCGAGAACGAATAACGAAGCCGAGTATGAAGCTTTGATAGCAGGTCTCGAGATCGCCATCGACATGGGAATTGAAAACCTCCTCATATACGGAGACTCCCAACTGATCGTTAGTCAAGTAAACGGCGACTATCAGACGTGCAAGCCTGAGTTGGTGAAATACGGTGAGAGAGTACAACGACTGCTGACTCAAATTCCCCTACACCTTGGAAAGTATACCGCGTGCGGAAAATAGCAAGGCGGATGCATTAGCCAAGCTCGCTAAAGAATTGGCTGACGAGAACCTCGATGACGTAAGGATCGTTATGCAAAGCCGTCGGGTTCTCGCACCGGCAGGAATATCTCCGGAGTCGTCCGAAGAAAAAGGAGCGATCGAGAAAACGACTATACAAATAAAAGATCAGGAAAAGGCCGGGGATTGGAGGGAGGTCTTTATAGACTACTTCAAATCCCGTCGAACGCCTGAAGATGCGTCTTCAAGACATCAGCTTATAAAACGAGCTCTGTCTTTTGCTTTCGTCAATGATACTCTGTATAAAAGGTCATTTGATTCTCTGTGGCTAAGATGCCTGGGACCTGAAGAGGCAAAGAGAGTCGTCCAAGAAACTCATGACAGACACTGTGGTTCTCACCAAACCGGCCCTAAGATGAAGCTGAAGATTAAAAGGATGGGCTACTATTGGCCCACGATGATTCAGGACTGCCTCGAATATGCGAAGGAGTGCCACTCGTGCCAGATTCACGGGGACTTCATCCACCAGCACCCAAATCCACTATATCCAATGGTGGCTAGCTGGCCATTCAAAATGTGGGGAACCGACATAATCGGCCCCATCGAACCAGCATCGTCCAGAGGACATCGATTCATTTTGGCGACAACTGATTACTTCTCCAAATGGGCAGAAGCAGTACCGTTGAGAGAAGTGAAAATGGAGAATATCCTCCATTTCTTCAAGACACACGTCATTTATCGTTTTGGCACTCCCCGACGGATTATCTCCGATAACGGGCCAGCCTACAGAAGCCACAAGATCAGCCGCTTCGCACAACAGCATAACATAGACTGGAGATACTCCTCGGTCTATAATTCCCGAGCTAACGGTCTAGCTGAGGCTTTTAACAAGACCTTGAAGAAGATCGTGAAAAAGACGGTGTCTCGAAATAAGAAGGACTGACACGAGAGACTGCATGAAGCTCTCTAGGCGTATCGAACTATGTTCAAAATGGCCACTAACACAACGCCATACGCATTGGTATTCGGTACAGAGGCGGTACTCCCCCTCGAGATAGAGCTATCCTCTCTACGAGTGGCGGTTCGCTACGAGCTAACAGACGAAGAAAATGCCCACCTTCGGCTTGAGGAGCTCGACGCCCTTGATGAAACTGGGCTCATGGCGCAGCAAAATCTGGAGGCTTATAAAGCAAAGATGACGCGCTCATATGAGAGATTGACTAGGCCGGGGAAATTCCACCAAGGCGAACTCGTGCTAGTGGTCAAAAGACCTATGATCCCCAATCGTGCCAAATGGGGCAAATTCGAGCCGAACTATAAAGGCCCGTATATCATAGACAAGGTCTATCAGGATGGGGCTTATCTACTCATGGACATGCATGGCGAAAGGCCCTTCAGGCCAATAAATGGTCGCTTCCTGAAAAAGTACTATGCCTGACGAGTCATGGCCTAGTTCAATGATAGATGACGATGACTATGTCCGCTCGCTATCTTCCTAAGCCCAGACTCTATACGTAGTAGCCGAACAACGGACCGAAACGTCCTTAAACTAACAACGGACCGAAACGTCCTTAAACTAACGATGGACCACTATGTCCTAAAACTGGCTGTTGACCGAGACGTCGATAAACTACGGTGGATTGCAGCATCCCAAAGCTGATAAAAAAACGGTATGTCCATAAGCAAAATGGGCACGAATGAAAACCCGAAAGGGCTCCGTGAGTAAAAACAGCAGGGCTACCGGCGAGTTTTGTGAAAACCCGAAAGGGCGCAACCTCGTTAAAATAAAAAAAGGAAAAAAAAAGAAAACAGTATGTCCATAAGCAAAAAGGGCACGGATGAAAACCCGAAAGGGCTCCGTGAGTAAAAACAACAGGGCTACCGGCGAGTTTTGTGAAAATCCGAAAGGGCGCAATCTCATTAAAAGACATTTGCAAGGTCCTTTCGATCTGTGAGGAGAAACCACCTGCGTGAGATCCTTACGACTCATAAGGGACCAACACACTTAGGGATCCCCACGATTCCTAAGGAGAAATTACACTTGCGAGATCCTCACGACTCGTAAGGAGAACCCTCTTATGGGACCCTCACGGCTCATAAGATTCAAAAGTATTAAACTACAGGGATCTGAACCTGTTCTTAAGCAGCCACCACAACCTCCAATTTTGCCCTACAAGCGGCTCAATATTGACCCTTATATACAATCCAAGGGCACGAATAAACATTTCCCTAACAAGGTCCCATCCGTGACTAGGGATATGTCTACACGGTGAACAAGCTCTTGTAAGCCCTCTCGACTTATAAGGAGAAAACACTCTTGTAAGATCCTTACGACTTATAAGAGACCATGAACTTAGGAGTCCTCACGACTCCTAAGGAGAAAACGCACCTACGAGATCCTCACGACTCGCAGGGAGAAATACCTTTATGAGACCCTTACGACTCATGAAGTCAAAGGCCTTAGTCGACAGGATCCTAACCCTGTTCGCTAAGCCACCTTTGTTCGACATCGACAGAGGCAAATGATGATTCGCTCCTGGCAATATTCCAGTTGTAGCGGTGCTGATGCCGAAATCAGTGTCTAATTCCAAACTTGCAGCAAAGAAGCTAGCGAGCCACACATGCATGCAAAATAGCTGAAATGATGGGGTAACTTGCAACAAAATCAGCAAGTAAAAATGTATCCATGCAAAATAGCCAAAATGATGGGGCAACTTGCAACAAAATCAGCAAGTAAAAATGTATACATGCAAAATAGCCGAAATGATGGGGCAACTTGCAACAAAATCAGCAAGTAAAAATGTATGCATGCAAAATAGCCGAAATGATTGGGCAACTCGCAATAAAAAGCAGAGCGAGTAAGAAATAAAATAAATAGCCGAAATGATTGGGCACCGCGAAAAATAGCCGAAATGATTGGGCAATCGCGACCTTCGCGATATAAAAGCTGAAATGATAGAGCATCGCGGAAAGAAATAAAATAAAATGAAACTTTTTGCCATACAGGTGATATCACATGAATCACTGTATACAATCCAGGGGCGCAAAACAAAGAAGGAATCACACCTTCCATCCCCCGGCTCCATCAGAAAACGAATCCAAATCTCGACGGTTCAGGGATAGCCTAGAGATCATAAACAGCGTTCCTCCCCATTCCAGCAGGATTCAGACGCTGCAATCGACCCTGGAGCTATGGCAAAGCCTCTACTCCAAAAACTTGATGGTTCACAGACAACTTGGAGACCACTTCGATATTCGTCTCATTACAACAGACGCTACGTCATCCACATGACCCCGCTCGTAAATACGTCATCAACATGATCCCGTTCGGAAATACGTCATCCACATGACCCCATTCGGAAATACGTCATCCACATGATCCCGTTCGGAAATACGTCATCCACATGACCCCATTTGGAAATACGTCATCCACATGACCCCGCTCGGAAATACGTCATCCACATGACCCCGTTCGGAAATACGTCATCAACATGATCCCGTTCGGAAATACGTCATCCACATGACCCCGTTCGGAAATACGTCATCCACATGACCCCTTTCGGAAATACGTCATCCACATGACCCCGCTCGGAATACGTCATCCACATGACCCCGTTCGGAAATACGTCATCTACATGACCCCGTCTCGGAAATACGTCATCAACATGACCCCGTTCGGAAATACGTCATCCACATGACCCCGTTCGGAAATACGTCATCCACATGACCCGTTCGGAAATACGTCATCCACATGACCCCGCTCGGAAATACGTCATCCACATGACCCCGTTCGGAAATACGTCATCTACATGACCCCGTTCGGAAATACGTCATCTATATGACCCCGCTCGGAAATACGTCATCCGCATGACCCCGTTCGGAAATACGTCATCCACATGACCCCGTCTCGGAAATACGTCATCCACATGACCCCGCTCGGAAATACGTCATCCACATGTCCCCGCTCGGAAATACGTCATCCACATGACTTCGTTCGGAAATACGTCATCCACATGATCCCGTTCGGAAATACGTCATCCACATGACCCCGCTCGGAAATACGTCATCTACATGACCCCGTTCAGAAATACATCATCCACATGACCCCGTCTCGGAAATACGTCATCCATATGACCCCGTTTCGGAAATACGTCATCTACATGTCAATCCCACTAAACACTTACGGGTCCTCTCAATTCGTAAGGAAGAAAACTCTCTTATAAGATCCTTACGACTTATCAGGGAAAACGCACTTAGGAATCCTCACGATTCCTAAGGAGAAAATACACCTACGAGATCCTCACGACTCGTAGGGAGAAAAATCTTTATGAGACTCTCACGGCTCATAAAATTGAAAAGTCTTAGGTGACAGATCCTAACCCTGTTTCCTAAGCCATCGCCTCCCTACAAAGAGTCTAAGATGGACAGCTATATACTATCTACAGGCCACACTTGCTAAAATCACATGACAACAACACAGCAAGGAGAAGAAAGCGACAAGGAGAACATTTGATTCGCATTTGATTAAGCGCGCGAAGCATACCCATTCACAAATGTGCAAAAGATTTAGTACATAAAATAAAACACGCTGAAATGAGGAATTTGCCATTCATATTTTGAAAAAGTTCTTACAATTATGAAAACAGTAAACGAAAACATTATCAAAATGATTACAATGGTAAAACCTCAGATCCAGGACATGGATTGCGGAATTCAAAAGTGAGGTTGTCTAGAATCTTCCAGGCCTTTCGAACCATCCTAGTATGCTTTCTTTCGCGATCCTAAGCATCGGGATCCTCACGGATGTCCTCCACTCTGTGATAGGCAGCAAGTATTGCCGCCTGTTGAAAAGCCTGATGCAGAAGATCGACAAGATTGTCTTGCCTTCTCTTTGAGATTAGGCCCATCAGATACACCGAGTGCACCTTGTCCTCGGCATTATCCAATGCCTTAAGCGGCATGCCGGCACAGAATAGAGGAAGCGCTCCCCAGATCGCTCCCACAATAAGCTTCAGGAGAGAGGAACGTCGAGGAAGCAGCCGACCATTGTATGCACCAAAGCGACCCATAATTTTGGCACACTGGGCGTTTGTGAACTCCCGGTTTTGAGAACGGCCGAGTGAGCGGATGTCTCCATAAGAGATAATCTCATCAAGATCATACAAATGAGCAGCCATAACATCTGAAAAAGAGGATCAGTGAGAGTTAGTAGACAGACTGATTAGAAAAGCTTATTAAAACATATATGGAATTTAAAGGACTCTTGATATCCCTATGAAGAAAACAAATTCTAATTATCACACCTAATAAATTCGAATTTGTGAGAAATTCTAAAAAGGGAATCTCATTTAATAAACGACCCTTCGGGTCAAGGAGTTAAACTCCTCAAGAGCAATGCTCTGCAAACAAGAATGACACCTGTCAAAGTCAATTATGAAAGGAATTTAAAGAGATTCCCCGAGAATGCTAAGAGCCTGGCTCTGTAAAGATGATGAAAAACCCATCAGAAAATTAATTAAAATCAATTTTTATGAATCAAAAATTCTGGGATCTTCAAGATCCATGAACAAACTCTTAAGAGTTCTTCTCAAGAAATTAAAAAATCTACATGTTACCAAAAGAGCAGAGCTCTGTTCATGGGCTAAGAAACCCCAAGAAAAGATCTCTTTAGATCTATGGGTTCAAGAGAGCAAAGCTCTATTAATGAAACCCTAAAAAGGTTTTCTTTAGATCAAAGATCTATGAAGAGCAAGGCTCTGTTAATGGGTAAAACCCTAATTTAATGAAAGTTTTAAAGTTTACCTAAATTTTAACAGAGTTTTGACTCTTAAAAGGTTCTTAAACAGGAGAGCGATGCTCTGAAGAAGAGATAACTCTCAAGGAGAAGATGAAAATCATCTAAGAGACCAAAGGTCCTATTTATAGACGTTGAGAGCCGTTTCAACTTCCAAAAGTTGATCCAAGGACTGAGATGCTACCACCGCCGCACTCACGTATGGGCCACGTAAGCGCAACGGTGGGGGGCATTTGTTTCCCCAATCAGAGCAAAGCTCTGTTCAAATTCCAAGATTTGAAATGAAGCGACGCTTCTGTTTCCCCCCAATCAGAGCAAAGCTCTGTATTGAAATTCAAAAGTCAAAAATTGAAGCAACGCTTCAAATCCAGCGCTCTGCGCTAGGCGCGCCACGTGTCAAACGCGGATGCGCTAGCGCCAGGTGCGCTGCGCCCTAGGCAGCGCACCCAAATCAGAGCAAAGCTCTGTTTTAAAATTCAAAATTCAAAAATTGAAGCAACGTTTCAGATCCAGCGCTAGGCGCGCTGCGCGCTACGTGTCAAACACGGATGCGCTAGTGCCAGGTGCGCTGCGCACTAGGCAGTGCACCATGAGTGCGCTAGCGCTAGGCGCATTGCGCACCACGTGTCAAACACGGGTGCGCTAGCGCAGACTACGCTGCGCTCTGCGCTGCACGCCACGTGTCAAACGTAGGTGCGCTAGCGCAAGGTGCGCCAGCACTGGAATTAAAATTTCCCTACCGTTGGATCAAAAGATCTAATAATGATAAATCATTAATAAATCAGAATTAGAATTCTGTTATGGAAAGATTTCTCGATCTTATTAAAATAAGAAGATTATCTTCTGCAAAACAGAAGCCTTAGGATCAAAGATCCAACGGTGGGAAATATTCCCAAATCAATCAGAGAAAAATCTCTTTAACCGATTTATCAAATCAATTTGCCCTATATAAAGGTCCCAAGACCTAAAGTCTGATATAGAGAAACCCCCCTACAAACTTTGAGAAAACTCAAAGAAAGAAAAGAAAGCTTTTAGAAAAAGAAGATCATTTCTTCAAGGTAAAGCACATGAACAAAGAATACAGAGATGAAATCATCTTCTGAAAAGAAGAACTACCTTCTAAAAAAGATCATAGATCTATAAAGACCAAGGTCTTTCATAAAAGAGATCAAGAGATCTCATCAAATAATAAAGAAAAACATATTCTTCACACAGATCCTTGATCTACAAAGGCAGAGCCCTTTTATAAACAAGAACTTTTGTTCTTGAATCTTGAGGCAAAGCCTCCTTTAAAAAAACATAAACTTGTTCTCTAATCATAAATTTGATCAAACGAGCTTTGCGCTATTGGAAAGTTCCTTGCACTCATGAATTGCGCTTTTGCGCTCCTTGGACCGGCGTTCAGCGCCAAAACATGCCACGTGTCAACCACAGACACAGCTTGCGCTTTGCGCTTCTGAAGCAGCGTACTGCGCTCATGGGCTGGTGCTCAGCGCTAAGCGCGCCATATGTCACTCACTGGTGCGCCATTAAACCAGCGCAAAGCGCTCATAAATTGAAAGCGCAATGCGCTAATAAACTGGCGCTTAGCGCTAAGCGCGACACGTGTCATTTTCGTATGTGCTACTTGGCAGAAGCGCAATGCGCTCTTTGATTGGCGCAAAGCGCCTGGAGCGCCACGTGGCGCACTGTCAGAACACACATTGTTCTGATGAATGCTATGCATTCAATACAAGACAAAAGATGTCAGAACCCAATGCTTAGCATTATTAAAAGGGCCAAGCCCAAATAAAGGGTCAATAGCCAGAGCAATGAAATGTTAAACATTTTAATTGGGCTTAGCCCAATATTGGCTGTAAGTCCTCAACTTATATTGAACTGAGTCCATCTGCTCATGAATATTTCAACAGATCTTAGTCCCAAACTGGACTACAAATCTTTCAACCAATTTACATCCGGTTCAAGGGTACATCTCTTTACTCCTCTGATATTTGTCATTGTAATCTTTCAACGTCTTCAGAGAGGTGACGGGTCCCAACAACCACACATTTTACGGACTGTGGGGTCCTTAAACTCATGGACTACGATGTCCTTAAACTTCATAGACTACGATGTCCTTAAACTTTATAGACTACGATGTCTTTAAACTACGGACTGTGGGGTCCTTAACTCATGGACTACGATGTCCCTAACCTCGGACTGTGGGGTCCCTTTAAACCCACGGATTACGATGTCCTTAACCTGGACCGAGACGTCCTTAAACTAACATTGGACCGTAATGTCCTTAAACTAACATTAGACCGTGATGTCCTTAAACTAATCAACCGCAATATCCTTAAACTAAACAACAGAGGCCAAATGCTTTCTTTTTGGATCTAAATGATCCCGTTAAGTTGATCTTAGTCTAGAGATCAGACTAACGTATCCTTAACAAATGTTTAAGTCGATCTTAGTCTCAAATGAGACTAACGTATCCTTAAACCCAACCAAAACCCAAATCTAAGAAGATACGGATTTGGACTAATCCACGTCCTACGGGCGACAACATAAATTAGTCTCCGTATACAATCCACGGGCAACCACAAACAAAACAAACACCCACGACACGAAGTGACTGTAGGGTTACTAGGCACTATCATAAGGGTCTATAAGGCATCAACCATGCCCGATTTAAATTTTAGACGTGCCGAACAACCCAAAGCGAGGATCTTTGCTAGATTATTAGGGTTAAACATGTAAGTAAACATCTTTACAACTAAGAGAGAGGGATTACAACCCTTGTAGTCCGCTCCTTCGCTTCATAAGCTCCGAGTAGTATTCCCTTTGCCGCGATCCATGATCTCCCGGACTCAAGAGAAGCTCCACAACCCGAATGATCCATGCTTGCTTGAAGTCTTCCTTTTCGAAGATGATCTACCTTGAAGTTTCTTTAACTCAAGCTCTCACTCACTAATCAAGTATTAATGAAGTGAACACCCTAATCTAATTGGCTAGATTAGATGAGGATGATGAAGTAGGATTTATACTCTCTTTTATTATCAAATTCTCACACTAATCCATCACAAAAGAAAAACCTAGAAAGCTTTTCAAGAGCTCAAGGAAGAAGAAGAAGAAGAAGAATCCTTTTGTGATGAATAATGAATTGTTATATCATTACAATTGCAACCATGGTTAAGTCAAGATAGACTTAACCATTGTAGAGATTTAACTACGGTAAAGGATGTGGGTTGGGTTAGGAAAATATCTCCAAAAATATCAACACATAATATCTTTGCAAGAAACAAAACAAAAGCTTCTAGAAGCTTCTAGAAAAGATTAACCCAAATCAAATCCTAACCATGTTTAATCTCCACTAATGATGTTGCATTTGTAATCATAACTTGTTACAATATTATATATCACATATATAATATATTTTTGTAACAAAAAAAAATAATACAATTAACATATATCGCATATATATTAATGTATTACACGGTGAGAAAATGAATCAATAAAGCGAGCCAATATTAGATAAGGTAATGTAATATATCATATATATAATTATACATTAAATTATCGAATCAACACTTGATCCGACAATCCGGCTATTTCTCAAATAACCGACAAATATAAACTGTATCAGTTCATCGAATCAATACTCGATCCGATGACCCGGCTATATCACATATACCCGGCTGATATCTAATATCGCGAGAATAGAATACAGTATCTCATATCGTATTATTCTCGGTCCCGCACATATCACATATGTGCTCCTACTCCGTTTTGCCTGAGTCAAGAAACCTCTGTGTAGGACTCTAAAGAATCGTCAATACGCCGGCAGTAGGTGATGATCATATCAAACACCCACAAGCTGCAAGCGGTCAGCTAAACGTAACAGCCACCCAGGTATTGAGCGATCAGAAGATCAACAACCAAGCCTGTACATTCTCCAGTGAATCCGGTCAGTAACACTACCGTATAGTCCGGTCTCTTCGTCTGATATGTTGCATATCTAGTCTAGGGGTGGTATACGTCAGACCCCAGTAACCGATAAGTCGTGTCGATGTGAGGCTCATAACAGGTCGAGAACCTACTGATAACACTTACCAGTAGTACTCAATATCCGCCCTGGTCAGGAACTTCCAGTTATAGCCAATCGAACATAGCACAACATCAACTCCCTATACCGGGAGAGACGAAACCCCTCCTATCGCTCATTGCCTCCATGCGATTCGGGACTGTACCCAAAAGCCACCATTTTGCACTCCCTCTTGGATGTGGTATGATGGAAATCAAAGCACGGTGGGAATCACACAAGACTCTATGACGATCTCGGGTCTACAGACTAACCTGTACCAGTGTCACCAGAGAACTGCCATCTGACGTGAGGTATAATACCATCTGGGAGTTCTCGGTGAGTCCGTCCAGTGTACCCTGTCTCTACTGAGCACCCATACACCATCCATGATGTCAAACACCGATGGATATGGGATCATCCACCGCCCATCATATGGGTCAAGATGCGTATACGCTAGTCTACTCTGGTGTATCGATGCCCTGTCTCGGCACACCCTCGACTAGGAACAGTTATAGGATGTACTCGTTGACTACCCTGGCCCTACTAGTATGATCTCATCATACTCCCAGTAGTCGAGTACATATCCTAAGGGCTTTATCAACATGTGAGAACAAGACAGTAAACTAATACAAGTCAACATGTTAAGATAAAGTGAAACCAAATAGCATACTATCATGACGAGCAAGAAAGTCATCTCTATATATATCCAAGCATCCATTATAATATACATCATATGTACAACAATGACCTCTAGGGCATATACATAACTAATAGTGACCATTTGGAGAAGGAGAAAGTTGTTACCGCGATGCGGTAGCGTAATTAACTGCAGGGGCTTGCGCCTGCAGGAAAGAGCGTCCCCACAATCAAAAACCCCTCAAACGAGGGGGAATCTGATGAAGTCTGCTACATCGGCCGCATCCGTTTAAACCTTTGATACATGGTGCCATAAATCAACTTGGCATCTTCGGAGAGGTAGAAGGATAGCACCAATTAGCATATGCCCCGAAATTCAGGCAAGACGTTCGACGCGTCTTCGCCCGCGTCTTTCGGAGGGGAACATCTAGCCTAGGCACCACAAATTCAGGTTTAGATAAATGACTGAATGCCCACAAGCTTCCTCTGTCCTAATGAGCGGGACATTTCTTAATTGGCTGAGTCTAGATATTTTTTTTATTATTAGCTCAAAAGTTATTTATTTGTAAAGATGTCGATTTCCCGTATTTTATATTCCCGAAGGTATCGTGATATGTTGCATATGAGTGTGTGAGGAGGTAGGTCGTTACCTCGTGATCTACTTAAAGGTATAACAAGTTTAATGGTTTAAATGTCGCAAAAGGAACTATGTGGTATTTAAATGAAAAAAATACGGTAAAAGGAACTAGCAATTATTTTGTGATATGAAACTTGATCAATTTGGTTGATTGGTGTTTAATAGTCAACATGAGAGAGTTTAAGCATAATTGTATTAACGAGAAGCGAAGTTTTATAAAGAAACCGAATCGGAAATCGGATTTGTTCCGATTCCATCGGGTTTTGTAAATCCATATTTTAGAAAAGAAAAGAGAGGTAGAATTTGGGGACTTACGAGTTTTGGACAATAACGAGAGTGAGATGGAAGGAGAGGAATCGCCGGTGCGTCGCTTCGTCGCCGAGAGCTCCTAGAACGATCGCCGGAAGTTCGCCGGGAATTTCGCCGTAGCTTCGCTTCGTGCTCGTTTTCAAAGTACACAAGTTTCTTTGAAATTTTAGAGAATTGGCTCAGAATTTTGGGGTGAGAGGGTAGAGGGTAGGGGTGTATTTATAGGGTTAGGCTAGGGTTAGGGTAGATGAAGGGTTTTAATTTAAAAAATATAAAAATGTAGTAAAAATGTATTAAAAATGGAGTAAATGAGTGTTAATGGGCTCTCTGGAAACGATCTAGGGAAATAAAGTGTGCAGGGGGTATGAGAAGCCCAAGAGACAAATTTTCTGTGTTGACGACTCGGCCGACCGGCCGAGTCCGGCCGGCGGCACCGGCCCGAGTCGGCCGGTCCGCCGGCCGACTCGGCCGAGTCAGGCCGAGTCAGGGGCTCAGAATGTGGGGGGTCGCCTGATGTAAGCTCTGGTATATTCAGTTTTTCATGGGTAGTGGGAAAATTTGGAGTTATCACGTGTTGACTGTTGGACTTCTAAAAAATTTAAAACAAAAATAATATTAAAAATAATATGGGGTATGGGATTTGAACTCTGGTGGTTTGGTTCAACAGTGCAAGGTCTTACCAGTGAGCTACAAGCTCCTTCTTGTAATTATGGATTGAATTAAATATTTAAAGTGGCAACAGCAATATTAAATACTCCAAGTATACCTTAAATTTAAAGCAAATTTTTTGTACACTAAAAATGGAGTTGTTACAAGCCCCTTCAGGGGCTGTCCTTTAAAATTCACAAGGTCTGGCGACAGGTCCAAGACAACTCCCACCGACCGAAGAAGATGAAAGTTCGGTAAGAGAAGGACCACCCTATCGTACTACAGAAGGTGTCGTCTATTTGGATGCCCGCTGCAACGGCCCCCTCAACTTCGACCGCCCACAAAAGGAGAATGCCGGAGAAAATTCCCGTGTCTGCGACGAATCTCAAGGGCACTGAACCTAAACGCCCCAAGTCTGGGGGCATGATGGTGCACACTGTTTATATGGCTTCCGGAAAAGAGGAAAGTCGTCCTTTTACGGGTCACCGACCGCTCACCCGATCAGTAACAAAGGCTCAGGAGAAACAACAGCAAAAGCTCCAAGAGATGCTGACAATTATGTCCGCGCTCACGAGGCAAAAAGAAAGCCCAGAGACGTCGTCGGAGCAGCGTCAAGAACAAGAAACCGATGCTGAGTTCCTCCGCAGAATCCTCGAAAAGAAAGACAGAGAGGCCGCGGAATAAGCGGCCAACATAAAACGAATGGAACTTTTATTCCAAGATATGGTTAGGATGATGATACAGCCAGATCCTCCAGCTGAAGACCCTCCGATTATCCTTGAAGACGACAGAGGGGATACATCAAACCCTCTTCCAGCTCTATCAGCAGCCAAAGAGGAGACCATCTCCAAAGCCGCCCTGGATGACTATATCGCTCAACAAATACGAGCTCATCAGGCGAACGAAGCGGCTGGCCAAATTATTAAGACTGGACGACCCTATCCGGGTTGGTACGACCAAATAAAGTACCCGCCGGGGTATACGATCCCTAAATTCCATGTATATAAGGGGACGAGGAATCCACACCAGCACGTTGCTTAATTCAGGGCTCTATGTGGCAACACCGGAGGTGACGATAAGGTACTGCTTCGCCAATTCATTGGCAGCTTGTCGGAGACAGCATTAGAATGGTATTCCGAGCTCCCGAATGACTCTGTCAAGACATTTGCAGAAATAGAGCTACTGTTTACACAGAGATTCGCAAGCGCACCCCGATCACCGCACTAATTAACGCCAAGGTGAAGCCAGGCGAAATATGCATTCATTACGCGATACGGTGGTGGAACCTATGGTCAAAGTGCGAACAATGCATAGAAGAGGCTCCTACAGTAGGCATGTTCATGGGTACCCTCGATCCGCAGGCGACCATATCCCAGTTCATGATATTTTTGAAGACAACTACCTTCCAGGCCTTGATTGACAAACTGGCCCAAATGGATCAGATGGGCCATAGACTGTCCTCCTCGAAGATGGAGCCTCGAAACGAAAAGGGAAAAGGGAAAGCTATTTTCGTCGCCAATGCTCAGCAGCAGCCTAGTGGTCCAAAACCAGCTGATCGCCAAAGCGATAGACAACGATTCTTCAACGAAAAGCTAAAATTCCCATACTCGTTTCCCCAAGATAAAAAAGAGGAGACTGTTCGAGCTGGCAGTGCGCAACAGGCTCATCAATCTGCCAGATCCCAGACGTCCGCTGCAGCCGGGCGACGCCAACAATCCTAATTATTGCCCCTACCACCAAGCAGTAAGTCACCCAATCGAATATTGCTTCGTCTTCAAAGGTTGGATTGAAGACCAATACCAACAGGGCAAATTCGCGCTGTCTGAGAATTGGAAGGTGAGCCCGCCCCAGCCACACGCTCCTAAAAATGTGGACACGCCGGGGGCATCATGCTCTTTTATAGAAGAAGCTCCATGGAAGGTCGCTCTTTCTGCCAAAACGAAAAGAATGCTGAAAGGTCTCCAAGCATGTCCGGCGATTAGGTGGAAGAGCCCGCTGGAGCCCGAGATTGTTGAGGGGATGCTGAAGCCGCGCCTAACGCCGAAAGTTGGTGAAGGTGGACAAAACATTCAGGCCAGGCCTCCAAAGTCTTTAAAGAAAAAGAAGAAGGCCAAGAAGACCATCCGACCCGAAGACAGCCGTACAGGTCTGTAGAAATACATCGATGCGCTGGAAGAATATAACCAGAAGGCATGGACCCCAATCACGTTGGATGAATTCTTTAAGCATGTTCTTGAAAATGAAGCCGATGATGGTGATGAAGCAGACGATTCTTCAGAAGAGCTCGAGGATTATGTGGCAAGCTGCCACATGATCTCTCACTCATCAATAAATAGCAAGGAAGCTCCTGATGCAGAGAAACTGGGGGCAGATCCAGAACCGGAATCAAAATCCCTGGAGCCGTCAGACGAATTGATTGACAGATTGCTGAGAGAAGCTCTTCAGAAAAGAAAATCTGACCGAGAGCGTGAAACGACCATATATGAAAGGGCCAAACGTCAGCGTCACATTAAAGAAGCTCCGGTATTAAGAAGCCATAGAATACCCTAACCGGATGGAAGCATTTTTGCCGCCAGCAAAAGCAGGTTTAAGACAAGAAAGCAGTTCGCTAAAGCCCTGTCGATGGGAATGAAGTTGCCACCTTTCAAAGAAGACACTTCAGAAAATACGTTCCCCGACGAATTAGATGCACATCCAAACTACTGCTTATACCATCAGAGGATCACACACCCTATCGAGGAATGCATGGCCTTTAAGAATTGGTGGCAGGGATACGTTGCTCATCGACAGCATTTCAAGAGGATGAAGCGCCAAACTCGTCGGGAACAAAGAAGCGTGACCGATGAGCATAAAAGAACCGCCGGTAATTGTCACATGGTGGATTCCGGGGGATCGCAAGTTCTCACCTTCGGGAGCGATTCTAATGAAGAAATAGCCTTCGGCCCTCTCTTTAAGGAATTCATCTCCAAAACAGAATTAGTAAAGACCTGCGAGAATATTCAGCTGCGTAATCGCACGTTACCCGAAAAGAATCTCGGACCCACAAACAAGGGATCGAACAAAAAAGATAAGGGGAAAGAAAAAGTCCCTGAAGATATCGCCCTCAATGATCGAGTCGTCGAAGAGCTGGCAGCCAAGGACCCGCCCAAGAAAAACAAGGTGGATTACAATGTTCTGGCACACCTGAGGAAAATACCCTCGCAGCTAAGCATTCTTGATACCCTTCTGCTATCTAAAGAGGCAAGGGATTCTTTGATCAAGGCACTACAAGAGCCCGAGCAGTTCCAAGCTTTCCTTGCCGAAGAAAAGATGAAGGACGAGCTGGAAGAAGTGCACACGGCTGATATCACTTTCGGCGATGAAGATCTCCTCATCGGAACGTGCGAGCACAACCGTCCCTTGTATGTCACCGGATACTGCCATGACATCAAGATAGGAAAGATCCTAGTTGACAACGGGTCCTCTGTCAATCTCCTAAATGTGAGGGTGTTAAAAGAAATCTACATGAGCGTCCAGCACCTCGCTCGGGATAAAATCACCATCTCCGGGTTCGACTCCCAGTCATCACGGACGCTCGGGTATGTGATACCGACGTTACGCTTTGGGCTGCTCGTCACCGACATCAAGTTCCACGTCATTGACGCCAAGACTTGCTACAATGCTTTGCTCAGCAGGCCTTGGTTACATAAGTATAATATCATCCCTTCTGCACAGTATCAGTGTATGAAGTACTTCAAAGACGGGCTTGAATACACAGTGATGGGGGAACTGAACCCATTCTCCGTAAACGAAGTCCGCAAATATGAAGACGCCAAGTACTTCTTACCAGACTTTGAAGACACGGAAAGATGTCATAAAGCGGAGAACAAGCAAAAAGCTATCAACACTATTCCGGTCTTTGGGAGCGATACCGAAGAGGAAGAAGAGATAGTTTATTCAGGGCCACCCTAATGCATCAAGCTGGGACCATCTACCCCTATTTTGGTCTTTGGTAGCGACTCTGAAGACGAAGTTAACGCAGTGTTCTCGGTCCGGCCATCGATACAGACCCTCACTGGAGAAGATCAAAGCTTGCAAATCACTATGGTTCCGCGACAGCACTACAGAGAGCTTGATACGCTCGAAACATATAGTGTGCAAGAGCTGCAAACATTCTATGTCCCTCCCAGGCGAAAAGATGAAAAGGCGATCCTCTTCTATCGATCCACGGAGACTAAAGTGGAGAAGGAAATCTGGCATGGTGCCGATTATGCACTTGATAGACTCCATCCCATCCATCTGCCCCGATACTACACAGAAAGATTAAAAAGGCTGTTGAGGCGCCAAGGCGTACCTTTTAAGCAAACCGCGCGACAGGACCAATTCTACAATAGGATCTGGAACGTCCCCGGTACTCAGAGAAAATTGCCCAACGGAAAAATGGATGCGATCGAGCTTGCATATATCCAGTCCAAGAAACGAGAACAGTTCCATGGCTGCCATGTCGTAAAGGACCTTGATGAAGAAGATGATGCTCTTTTAAAAGAGGCTGACGTCGAACCAAAATGCGGACCTGCCATAAAATTGCCGAGTCCGTCATTTGAAGAACAAATGGACAAGCTAATACGGGAAGCGGGTCAAAAGGCTCGGAACGACCACAGCCGCGAAATGGTCATATACGAGAAAGCCAGGACGCAGCGCCTCCTTCAGCAGGCTACGGAGAACGACAATGTCCTTCACCGTCAGTCCGCCATGCATTCCCAAGACAAGAAAAAGGTCCGACGTGGAGGCAAAAACAAGTTGAAGAACGGAAAAAACGTTCGACAGCGGCAAAACGGATCCAAAAGGCCACACGATCAAGAAGAGGTCAGCCAGAATCCGTCTCTAATGAAAAAGATAGACCGAGCATATTCTTTCCCCCGAGAAAAGACAAGGAGAATGTTTGACCTTGTTATGAAATATCAAATGATGACGCTCCCGGAGTCTCGGCATCCCGATCAAGTAAACGAAGTTCATCACCCAGATTATTGCTCCTATCACCGAGCAATAGGTCATCCTCGTGAAGACTGCTTTACTTTCAAGAACTGGGTCGAAGACCAATATCAGCTCGGCAGGTTCGCTCTACCCAACAGTTGGAAAGTGTCCCCACCGCAAAAGCATATGCCAAAGGCAACGTATATGGTGAGGGTAGAACCAGACCAACATCGGTTTTGGAAACGATCTCATACCCGTCACACAGTAACGTTGTCAGAAGAAGGAATGCGCGAGAACATGGATGACCTATCCTGGTGCTTTGAAAACAATGATGACGAGGTGATCTCAGAGTTTCCACCGGCGCCAAAAGAACTGGAAGATGGAATACACACTACTGCAGATAACCTCAGAAAAATTGACTTGGGGACGGCAAACGACCCACGGCCGACGTTCGTCAGTGAGCTGTTGTCTGAAAAAAAGGTAGCTATGCTTAAGGACATACTCATGCAGTATAAAGACTGTTTCGCATGGAATTACTCCGAAATGCCGGGACTAGATCCAGAAGTAGCTGTGCACAAATTGGCGATATCTCCGGACATCAAGCCAGTCAACCAAGCACCGAGAAGAATGCGGCTCGAACTTGAAATGAGCATCAACGCCGAGGTCAAGAAGCTAATCGACTCCGGCTTCGTCCAAGAAGTGCAATACCCCGACTAGATTGCCAACATCGTCCTAGTGATGAAGAAGAATGGGACGGTGCGTATCTGCGTGGACTTTCAGGACCTTAACAAAGCCTGTCTGAAAGACGATTTTCCCGTACCAGTTACCGAGTTGATGATAGACAACACGTTCACTCATGAAGTCTTCTCCTTCATGAACAGCTCGTCAGTGTACAATCAAATAAAGATGCATCCTGAGGACCAGAAGCATACCGCTTTCCGGACTCCTCTGGGCAAATTCTGCTATAAAGTGATGCCTTTCGGTCTGAAGAACGCCGGCGCCACCTATCAGAGGGCCATAACGAAGATCTTTGATGACCTTATACACGAGATTGTCGAATGTTATATCGACGATCTCGTGGTGAAAAGCAAATCGCATGAGGAGCATTGGGAACATCTGAAGATAGTGTTCCAATGTCTTCAGAAATACAACCTGAAGATGAACCCTCTCAAATGCGCGTTCTGAGTTTCCTCAGGCAAGTTCATGGGATTCATTGTACGACACTGGGGCATCAAAATAGACCCATCAAAGATCAAGGCGATCATGGAAATGCCTCCGCCAAGAACTCTTAAGCAACTACGATCTCTCTAAAGGAAGCTCGCGTATATTCGGCGGTTCATAGCAAATCTCTCCGGCAAATCCCGCCCTACAGCCATTTAATGAAGAAGGGAACCCCTTTTGTCTGGGATCGCAAATGTCAAAGCGCACTGGACGAAATCAAGCAATACCTGCAGAATCCGCCGGTGCTGACCGCTCCAGTCAAGGGAAAGCCTCTCATCCTGTACACAACAGCCCTTGAAGGTTCCTTAGGCGTGCTATGGGCACAAGAAAACGACCAAGGAAAGGAGAGAGCCCTCTACTATTTGAGTCGAGTTCTCCTAGGGGTAAAAAACAGCTACTCCCCCATTGAAAAGCACTGCCTGGCGTTAATCTTCGCGATAACGAAGCCCAGACACTATGCTCTAGCGCATGAGGTCCGTCTCATATCAAAAGTGGATCCTCTCAAGTATTTGATGTCAAGAGCCATATTAACAGGACGACTCGCAAAATGGGCCCTCCTCTTAATGGAGTTCTCAATAACATACCGATCCCTCATGGCAGTGAAAGGCCAGGCCATCGCCGACTTCCTCGCTGAGCACCCGATACCTGCCGATTCACCCCTAAATTGCGAACTGCCAGACGAGCACGCGTTTGACACGATCGACGAGAGGGGAAGAGAGAATGACATCCGATAGGAACTTTACTTCGATGGGGCATCTTCAATGAAGAAGCAAAAGCACAGCTCCCCCATAATCAAATCTGGGGTAGGCCTCATCTTCGTGACTCCACAAGGAGGAATGATGCGCTTTGCTTTTTCCTTAACAGAACCGAGGACGAACAATGAAGCCGAATATGAAGCTTTGATAGCAGGTCTTGAGATCGCTATCGACATGGGAATCGAAAACCTCCTCATATACGGAGATTCCCAGCTGGTCGTTAGTCAAGTAAACGGGGACTATCAAACATGCAAATCAGAATTGGTGAAGTACGGCGAGAGAGTACAACAATTGCTAACTCAAATCCCTTCCTACGCCTTGGAAAGCATACCGCGTGCGGAAAATAGCAAAGAAGATGCGTTAGCCAAGCTTGCTAAAGAACTGGCTGACGAAAACCTCGATGACGTGAGAATTGTTGTGCAAAGCCATTGTGTTCTTGAGCCAGCAAAAATATCTCCGGAGTCATCCGAAGAAAAGGAAGCGACCAAGCAAATAGCCTTCCAAATAAAAGACCAGGAAGAGTCTAAGGATTGGAGAGGAGTCTTTATAGACTACTTCAAATACCGTTGAACTCCTGAAGATGCATCCTTAAGACATCAGCTCGTGAAACGAGCTCTGTCTTTCGCCTTCGTCAATGATACTCTGTACAAGAGATCGTTCGACTCTCTATGGCTAAGATGCTTGGGACCGGAAGAAGCAAAGAAAGTCATCCAAGAAACTCACGACGGACTCTACGGTTCTTATCAAGCCGGGCCGAAGATGAAGCTGAAGATCAAAAGGATAGGCTACTATTGGCCCACGATGATCAAAAGGATAGGCCACTCGTGCCAGATTCAAGGGGACTTCATCCACCAGTATCCAGATCTGCTACACCCAACGGTGGCTAGCTGTCCATTCGAGATGTGGGGAACTGACATCATCGGGCCCATCGAACCAGCATCATCTAGAGGACATCGGTTCATATTGGCAACTACCGATTACTTCTCTAAGTGGGCAAAAGCAGTACCGCTGAAAGAAGTGAAGACGGAGAATATCCTCCATTTCTTCAAGACGCATGTCATATATCGGTTCGGTACTCCGCGGCGGATTATCTCCGATAACGGGCCAGCCTACAGAAGTCACAAAATCAGCCGCTTCGCACAGCAACATAATATAGACTGGAGATACTCTTCGGTCTATAATCCCCGAGCTAATGGTCTAGCTAAGGCTTTTAACAAGACCTTGACGAAGATCATAAAGAAGACGGTGTCCAGAAATAAGAAGGATTGGCATGAGAGACTGCATGAAGCTCTCTGGGCGTACCGGACTACGTTCAAAACGGCCACAAATACAACTCCATATGCATTGGTGTTCGGCACTGAAGCATTACTCCCCCTCGAGATAGAGCTACCCTCTCTATGAGTGTTGGTTCATTACGAGCTAACAGACGAAGAGAATGCCCACCTTCGGCTCGAGGAACTCGACGCCCTCGATGAAACTTGTCTCATGGTGCAGTAAAACTTAGAAGCTTACAAAGCAAGGATGACGCGCTCATACGAAAGATTAACTAGGCCAAGAACACTCCGCCAAGGCGAACTCGTGCTAGTGGTCAAGAGGCCTATGATCCCCAATCGTGCCAAACGGGGAAAATTCGAGCCGAACTATGAGGGCCCATACATCATAGACAAGGTCTACCAAGGAGGGGCCTATCTACTCATGGATATGCATGGCGAAAGACCCTTCATGCCAATAAACGGCTGATTCCTGAAAAGATACTACGCCTGACGAGTCACGGCCGAGGTCAATGATAGATGACGACACCTATGTCCGCTCACTATCTTCCCAAGCCCGAACTTTATAAGTAGTATCCGGCGAAACCTCGCCTCGAAAACGTACAATAGACCGAGATGTCCAAAAACTAACAATGGACCACAATGTCCTAAAACTAACAACGGACCGAGACGTCCCTAAACTAACTACGGACCGAGATGTCCTAAAACTAACAATGGACCGAGATGTCCTAAAACTAACTACGGACCGTAACGTCCTTAAACTAACTACGGACCATAACGTCCTTAAACTACTACAAACCGCAACATCCTTAGGCTGACGCAAAAAAAAGGGTATGTCCATAAGTGAAATGGGCACGGATGAAAACTCGAAAAGGCTCCATGAATAAAAACAGCAGGGCTACCGACGAGTTTGTGAAATCCCGAAAGGGCGCAATCTCCTTAAAAGACACTTGCAAGATCCTCTCGACCTTGTAAGGAGAAAATACTTGCGTGAGGTCCTTACGACTCACAAGGGAGCAACACACTTAGGGATCCCCACGATTCCTAAGGAGAAGTTACACTTATGAGATCCTCACGACTCATAAGGAGAACTCCCCTATGAGACCCTCACGGCTCGTAGGATTCAAAAGCCTTAAGCTATGGGGATCTAAACATGTTCTTAAGCCGTCATACACCCCGATATTTCCCTACAAGCGGTTCAGTATTGACCCTTGTACACGTGCACGAATAAACATTTCCCCAACAGAATCCCATCAGCTGGTGAACGACCCCTGTAAGTCCTCTCGACTTATAAGGAGAAAACACTCTTGTAAGATCCTTACGACTTACAAGAGAACACATCACTTAGAAGTCCCTACGACTTCTAAGGAGAACATACACCTATGAGATCCTCATGACTCGTAGGGAGAAACACCTTTATGAGACCCTTACGGCTCATGAAGTCTAAAGCCTTAGTCGACAGGATCCTGACCCTGGTTGCTAAGCCACCTTTGTTCGAATCGACAGAGGCAAATGATGATCCGCTCCTAGCAATGTCCCAGTGGTGGCGATGCTGATGCCTAAATCGGTATCAAATTTCAAGTCCTTTCACGGCAAATGATGATTCGCTCCTGGCAATATGCCAGTCGCAACGATACTGATGCTAAGATTGGAATCAGGTTCCAAGTTCCATACTTGCAACAAAATCAGCAAGTAATAGAAATGCATATGAAATAGCCAAAATGATGGGGCAATTTGCAACAAAATCAGCAAGTAAAATATATGCATACAAAATAGCTGAAATGATTGGGCAACTCACAATAAAAAGTAGCGATTAAAAAGAAAAATAGTCGAAATGATTGGGCACCGCGAAAAATAGCCGAAATGATTGGGCAATCGTGACTTTCGCGATATAAAAGCTGAAATGATAGAGCATCGCGGAAAGAACTAAAAAATGATGAAACTTTTGCCCTACATGCGAGTCTATACTGACCCCTGTATACAATCCATAGGCATAAAAAAAAAGAGAACCACATGCCCCGAAAAAATCTACCAAAGGGGGAGTCAGGTCTCAGCGGCAATATCTGCATATCAGAAGACCAACACGGCGTTCCTTCTCAACTCCAGCAGGATGCAGACACAACGTCAACAACCGACCTCAAGGTCACAACAAAGCGGAGCCATGGAAAAGTCCCTAGTTTCAAATCTCGACGACCACCTCTACAGCCTAGAGACCAATAACGGCGTTCCTCCTCATGCCAGCAGAGCACGGACGTGACATCACCAATCGGAGCCATGGCAAAGTCTACAGTTCCAAGACTTTACGGTGCACAGACAACCTAGTGTCAACCCCTGACCTCCCTGTTGTAAAACAACGCTTCGACTCAAATACATGTCTGACCTCCTTGTCGTAAAGCAACGCTTCGACTTGGATACATGTCAACCCATGACCTCCTTGTCGTAAAGCAACGCTTCGACTTGGATACATGTCAACCCCTGACCTCCTTGTCGTAAAGCAACGCTTCGACTCGGATACATGTCAACCTCTGACCTCCTTATCGTAAAGCAACGCTTCGACTCGGATACATGTCAACCCCTGACCTCCTTGTCGTAAAGCAACGCTTCGACTCGGATACATGTCAACCCTGGACCTCCTTGTCGTAAAGCAACGCTTCGACTCGGATACATGTCAACCCTGGACCTCCTTGTCGTAAAGAAACGCTTCGACTCGGATACATGTCAACCCCTGACCTCCTTTTCGTAAAGAAACGCTTCGACTCGGATACATGTCAACCCCTGACCTCCCTGTCGTAAAGCAACGCTTCGACTCGGATACATGTCAACCCCTGACCTCCCTGTCGTAAAGCAATGCTTCGACTCAGATACATGTCAACCCCGGACCTCCCTGTCGTAAAGAAATGCTTCGAATCGGATACATGTCAACCCCGGACCTCCTTGTCGTAAAGCAACGCTTCGACTCGGATACATGTCAACCCCGGACCTCCTTGTCGTAAAGCAACACTTCGACTCGGATACATGTCAACCCCTGACCTCCTTGTCGTCAAGCAATGCTTCGACTTGGATACATGTCAAACCCTGACCTCTCTGTCGTCAAGCAATGCTTCGACATGGATACATGTCAACCCCTGACCTCCTTGTCGTAAAGCAACGCTTCGACACAGATACATGTCAAACCTGATCTCCCTGTTGTAAATCAATGCTTCGACTCGGAGATAAGTCAACTCATAAACCACTTACGAGTCCTCTCGACTTATAAGGGAGAAAATTCTCTTGTGAGATCCTTACGACTCTCAAGAGAAAGCACAGATCATGATTCCTAAGGAGAAAATACACCTATGAGATCCTCACGACTCGTAGGGAGAAAAATCTTTATGAGACCCTCACGGCTCATAAAGTTGAAAAGTTTTGCATGGCAAATCCTAACTATGTCGCCTAAGCCATCGCTGCCCTGCAAGAAGAGCAAGATAAACTACATATGGACCACACCCTTCAGGGCTACATGCAATCACGAGATAAACAAAAATATGTCTTTTATTCATGAATTCAAAGTGCATACAAGATACATATCATGAAAGGAATCAAAATGAATGCAAAATACCCTCTCATTCAGGAGTGGATACAAGAAAAGAAAATTTTTACAAAAATTCTTTAAGCCGGCAGATGCCACAATAGGCTCCTCAATTCACCCTTCCGCTGGGCCTCGGCTTCAAGCTTGGTTATCACCATGAGACGGGTCTCCGCCTCAGACTGTTGAGCCTGATACGAGGCGAGCCGAATCTCAAGCTCCCTTCTGGCAACTTTGTGAGCTTCAACCATCTCCCGGGTAAAGATGACGGCTTTATCAACGACCACCACCTCCTTGATAGCTGCTTGGAGCACCCGCCAAATTTCGTACGCACGGGTGGTCTTAGCAGTGAGCTCGGCTTGAAGCTCCCCCAAAGCATTCGAGGCCAAATCCCCCTCCAAGAATTTCCGGTTAAGCATCTTCTCACATGATTGAAGATTCGCGGCGCACCGTTCAATCAGCCCCCGCAAGCTCGTCTTTGCAGCCATAACCTCATAGGGAAGGCATGTGCACTCGAGATCACGTAAACAAGCCTCCACTCGACGACAAAACTCGACCCAGATATGCACCAATGTTTCATCATGGTAGACGGCAAGAAAAGGGCAGAGAAATGTTGGCTTCGGCAGCAAATTCTTCGGCTGTGATCGAGCTACCAACACGAAGATCTTCGATGAGAGCTGACAAGGAGTGAAGGCTTTTCTTCGCCATCCGTTCAGATGCGCGTAGGGCTGTTCCCCGCCGAAATGCGGAGACGCGACCACACGGGTCCGTCTTGCCTGAATTTTGGGCAGATGCTAATAGGTGCTATCCGTCCACCTCTCCGAAGATGCCAAGTTGATTTATGACACCATGTATCGAAGGTTTAAACGGATGCGGCCGATGTAGCAGACTTCATCAGATTCCCCCTCGTTGAGGGTTTTTTTTTATTGTGGGGACGCTCTTCCCTGCAGGCGCAAGCCCCTGCAGTTAATTACGCTACCGCATCGCGGTAACCACTTTCTCCTTCTCCAGATGGTCACTTCGCGTCGTGGGTGTTTGTTTTGTTTTTGGTTGCCCGTGGATTGTATACGGAGACTAATTTATGTTGTCGCCTGTAGGGCGTGGATTAGTCCAAATCCGTATCTTCTTAGATTTGGGTTTGGGGGTTGGGTTTAAGGATACGTTAGTCTTATTTGAGACTAAGATCAACTCAAACGTTTGTTAAGGATACGTTAGTCCAATTTTTAGACTAAGATCAACTTAACAGGATCGTTTAGATCCAATAAGAGAGCAATTGGGCTCTATTGTTTAGTTTAGGGACATTGCGGTCGATTAGTTTAAGGACGTCACGGTCCAGCGTTAGTTTAAGGACATCTCGGTCCAAGGTTAAGGACATCATAGTCCGTGAGTTTAAAGACATCACAGTCAAGGTTAAGGACATCATAGTCCATGAGTTTAAAGACCTCACAGTCAAGGTTAAGGACATCATAGTCCGTGAGTTTAAAGACCTCACAGTCAAGGTTAAGGACATCATAGTCCGTGAGTTTAAAGACCTCGCAGTCCGTAGAATGTTTGGTTGTCGGGACCCGTCACCTCTCTGAAGACGTTGAAGGATTACAACGACAAATATAAAAGGAGTAAAGAGATGTACTCTCGAACCGATGTGAGTTGGTTGAAAGATCTGTAGTCCAATTTGGGGCTAAGATCTGTTAAAATATTTATGAGTAGATGGGCTCAATTAATATAAGTTGAGAACTTATGGCCAATATTGGGCTAAGTCCAATCAGGTTAAAATGTTTAACATTTTATTTTGGGCTGTTGAGCCTTTATTTGGGCTTGACCTTTTTAACAATGCTGAGCATTGATTTATATCTTTACAATATCTTTGTCTTTTATTGAATGCTGAGCATTCATCAGAGCTCTGGGCTTATTAAAGAACAATTTATGTTCTGTCAGCGCAACACGTGGCGCGCTAGGCGCTTTGCGCCAATCAAAAAGCGCAGTGCGCTTCTGCCAAGTAGCGCACATGTAAGGGACACGTGTCGCACTCAGCGCTAGACGCCAGATGATGAGCGCATGATGCTAGTTTATGAGTGTTGAGCGCTAATCCCTGAGCGCATTGCGCTTTCAGTTTAATGGCGCACACGTGAGTGACACGTGGTGCGCTTAGCACTGAGCGCCAGCCCATGAGCGCAGTGCGCTATTTCAGAAGCGCAAAGCGCAAGTTGTTAATTGGCGCATACGTGATTGACACGTGGGGCATTTGGCGCTAAGCGCCAGTTCAAAGAGCGCAGAAGCGCAGTTCAAGAGAGCAAAGCGCATCTAATAAATTTTATGATCTGGGAAACAAATTTATGTTCTTTTAAAAGTGACTTTGTCTCAAGATCTAAGAACAACGGTTCTTATTTTTGCAGGAGATATTTCCAATCTCTCATATTGATGAAAGGCTTTGCCTTTATAGATTCATGATCTGTGAGAAGAATTATGTTCTTCTTTTATTTTATGATGAGATCTTTTAATCTCTTTTGTGAAAGACTTTTTGTCTTGTAGATCTATGATCTGTTTAAAGAAATGAATTCTTCTTTTTATGAGATGATTTCATCTCTATGTTCATCATTATCATTTTTACCTTGAAGAAAAATCTTCTTGCAAGAGCTTACTCTTTATCTTTGAGTTTCTCAAAGTTTATGGAGGGTTTCTCTATATAAGACTTGAAGTCTCGGGGCCTTTATATAGGGCAAGCTGATCAGTTCGATCAGTTAAAGAGATCATTTCTCTAATTGATTCGGGAATTTTCCTACCATTGGATCTTTGATCCTAGGGCTTCTGTTTTACAGAAGGCAGTCTTCTTGTTTTTAACAAGATTGGAAAATCTTTCCATAATAGAATTTAATTCTGATTGATTAATGATTTATCATTATTATTAGATCTTCGATCTAACGGTGGGGAGTTTTCTTAATTCCAGCGCTAGCGCACCCGTGCTTTGCACGTGGTGCGCTGCTTAGAGCCCAGCGCACCTAGCGCTAGCACACCTGTGTCTTACACGTGGTGCGCTGCTCGGAGCGCAGCGCAACCTGCGCTAGCACACCCGTGTTTGACATGTGGCGCGCTGCTTAGAGCGCAGCGCACCTAGCGCTAGCGCACACATGGTGCGCTGCTTAGGGCGTAGCGCACTTGGCGCTGCATCTGAAGCGTTACTTCAATTTGAAATTTAAATTTCAAACAGAGCTTTGCTCTGATTGGGGGAAACAAATGCCCCCCACCGTTGCGCTCACGTGGCCCACAGGTGAGTGCAGCGGTGGCAGCATCTGCGCCCCTGGATCAACTCAGAAGTTGAAAAAGCATTTCAATGCCTATAAATAGGACCTTTAGTCCTTTAGATGATTATGTTCATCTTCTTCTTGTTTTCTGAGAATTTTTATTCTCCCATAGAGCATAGCTCCTCATTTTAAGAAATTTTCAAGAGTCAAAACTCTGTCAAAATTTAGGTAAAGATTAAATCTTTTAATAATCTAGGGTTTTACCCGTTAACAGAGCCTTGCTCTTCATAGATCTTTGATCTAAAGGAAACCCTTTTAAGGGTTTCATTAACAGAGCTTCGCTCTTTCGAAACCATAGATCTAAAGAGATCTTCTTTCAGGGTTTCTTAACCAATGAACAAAGCTTTGCTCATAAAGAACTCTTAGAGTTTGTTCATAGATCTTGAAGATCTCAGAATTTTTAATTCATAAAAATATGATTTTAATCTTTCTGATGAATTCTTTCATCACCATTTTTTTCAGAGCAAGGCTCTTAGCATTCTCGGTGAATTTCTTTAAATTCCCCTCATAATTGACTTTGACAGGTGTCACTCCTGTCTGCAGAGCATTGCTCTCGAGGAGTTTAACTCCTTGACCCGAGGGGTCGCTCATTAAATGAGATTCCTTTTTTTTAGGATTTCTCCCAAATTCAAATTTGTTAGGTGTCATGATTAGAATTTTTTTTCTCCATGGGGATATCAAGAGTCGTTTAAATTCTTGTGCCTGTTTTTAGTAAGAATTTTCTTAATCAGTCTGTCCGCTAATTCTTGCTGATTTTCTTTTTCAGGAGTTATGGATGCTCATATGTATGACCTTGATGAGATTATCTCTTATGGCGACATTCGCATACTCGGTCGTTCTCAAAACCGAGAATTCACAAACGCCCAGTGTGCTGAAATCATGGGTCGCTTTGACGCATACAATGGTCGAATGCTTTCTCGACGTTCCTCTCTCTTGAAGCTTATTGTTGGAGCGATCTGGGGAGCACTTTCTTTATTCTGTGCCGGCATGCCGCTTAAGGCATTAGATGATGCCGAAGATAAGGTGCACTCGGTGTATCTGATGGGCCTAATCTCAAAGAAAAGGCGAGACAATCTTGTTGATCTTCTGCATCAGGCTTTTCAACAGGCGGCAATACTCGCTGCCTATTGGACGGTGGAGGACATCAGTGAGGACCCCGATGCTTATGATCGCGAGAGGAAGCATACTAGGATGGTTCGAAAGTCCTGGAACATTTTAGATGGCCTTACTTTTGAGTTTCTCAATCCATGCCCTGGATTTGATGTCGTGCCTTTGTAAACATTCCAGTTATGTTTTTATTTGCTGTTTTTCTCGATGTAGGCATTTTCTGAAGTATGAATAGCAAGCCTTTTCATTTCTATGTGTTTATTTTATACATCAAACTTTTTCGCACATGCATGAATGGGTATGCCTTGAACGCTTAACTGAATGTGAATAAAATGTTCTCCTCATTGTCGCTTTCTTCTCTTTTCTTTGTTGCCGGCATGTCACTTTAGTAAGCGTAGCCTGCATATGATAGAGAGAGCATTCCGTTTTGAATTCTTCGAGAGGTAGCGATGGCTTAGAAAGCATGTTCAGATCTGCTGCCTAAGACTTTTCAACTTCATGAGCCGTGAGGGTCTCATAAAGATTTTTCTCCCTACGAGTCGAGAGGATCTCGTAGGTGTATTTCTCCTTAGGAATCGTAAGGATTCCTAAGTGTGTTTTCCCTCGAGAGTCGTAAGGATCTCACAAGAGAGTTTTCTTCCTTACGGGTCGAGAGGACCCGTAAGTGATTGATGGTGTTGCCATTATCCGCACTTTGCGGAGTCAGGAGTTGCTCTGGGCGTTTCCCACGGGGTCAGGATTGACTTTAACCGTGTTCCACGAGACCAGGAATTTGCTCTGGATGCTTCCCACGGGGTCATAGCCGTGTTCTGCGAGGACCAGGCTCCGCTCTGGACGTTTCCCACCAGGTCAGGATTGACATAAGCCGCGTTCCACATGACCAGGAATTTGCTCTGGATGCTTCCCACGGGGTCATAGCCGTGTTCTGTGAGGACCAGGCCCGCTCTGGATGCTTCCCACGGGGTCATAGCCGTGTTCTTCGAGGACCAGGATCCGCTCTGGACGTTTCCCACGGGGTCAGGATTGACATAAGCCGCGTTCCACGTGACCAGGAATTTGCTCTGGATGCTTTCCACGGGGTCATAGCCGTGTTCTGCGAGGACCAGGCTCCGCTCTGGATGCTTCCCATGGGGTCATAGCCGTGTTCTCCGAGGACCAGGCTCTGCTCTGGATGCTTCCCACGGGGTCATAGCCGTATTCTGCGAGGACCAGGATCCGCTCTGGACATTTCCTACGGGGTCAGGATTAACATAAGCCGCGTTCCACGTGACCAGAAATTTTGCTCTGGATGCTTCCCACGGGGTCATAGCCGTGTTCTGCGAGGACCAGGCTCCGCTCTGGATTCTTCCCACGGGGTCATAGCCGTGTTCTGCGAGGACCAGGATCCGCTCTGGACGTTTCCCACGGGGTCAGGATTGACATAAGCCGCGTTCCACGTAACCAAGTTTTTTGCTCTGGATGCTTCCCACGGGGTCATAGCCATGTTCTGCGAGGACCAGGCTCCGCTCTGGATGCTTCCCACGGGGTCATAGCCGTGTTCTGCGAGGACCAGGATCCGCTCTGGACGTTTCCCACGGGGTCAGGATTGACATAAGCCGCATTCCACGTGACCAGGAATTTTGCTCTGGATGCTTCCCATGGGGTCATAGCCGTGTTCTGCGAGGACTAGGCTCCGCTCTGGACATTTTTCACGGGGTCAGGATTGACATAAGCCGCGTTCCACGGGACCAGGAATTTGCTCTGGATGCTTCCCACGGGGTCATTGCCGGGCTCTGTGAGGACATGATCCGCTCTGGACGTTTCCCACGGGGTCAGGATTGACATAAGCCGCGTTCCACGTGACCAGGAATTTGCTCTGGATGCTTCCCACGGGGTCATAGCCATGTTCTGCGAGGACCACGCTCCGCTCTGGACGTTTCCCACGGGGTCAGGATTGACATAAGCCGCGTTCTACGTGACCAGGAATTTGCTCTGGATGCTTCCCACGGGGTCATAGCCGTGTTCTGCGAGGACCAGGCTCCGCTCTGGACGTTTCCCACAGGGTCAGGATTGACATAAGCCGCGTTCCACGTGACCAGGAATTTTGCTTTGGATGCTTCCCACGGGGTCATAGCCGTGTTCTGCGAGGACCAGGATCCGCTCTGGACGTTTCCCACGGGATCAGGATTGACATAAGCCGTGTTCCACGTGACCAGGAATTTGCTCTGGATGCTTCCTACGGGGTCATAGCCATATTCTGCGAAGACCAGGCTCCGCTCTGGATGCTTCCCACGGGATCATAGCCGTGTTCTGTGAGGACCAGGATCCGCTCTGGACGTTTCCCACAGGGTCAGGATTGACATAAGCCGCGTTCCACGTGACTAGTAATTTGCTCTGGATACTTCCCATAGGGTCATAGCCGTGTCCTGCGAGGACCAGGCTCCGCTCTGGATGCTTCCCACGGGATTATAGCCGTGTTCTGCGAGGATCAGGATCCGCTCTGGACGTTTCCCACGGGGTCAGGATTGACATAAGCCGCGTTCTACGTGACCAGGAAGGGTTGACTTTATCCGCATTTCACGGAGTTGGGGTTTGACTCTCAGTCATCTGCGCACCGCTGAGTCATGGAACTGGGAATTGCCGCGGTTCTACTTTGCTTGATGTTGCGTCTGTTATAATGAGACGCATGTTGAGATGATCTCCAGGCTGCCTGTGAACCGTTGAGATTTGGCTTCTTCTTCTGATGGAGCCTGGGGAGGGAAGGTATGATTCCTTCTTCGTTTGCGCCCCTGGATTGTATATAGGGATTGATGTGATATCACCTGTAGGGCATAGATTTCATTTTTTTATTTCTTTCCGCGATGCTCTATCATTTCAGCTTTTATATCGTGAAGGTCGCGATTGCCCAATCATTTTGACTATTTTTTCGCGGTGCCCAATCATTTCAGCTATTTGTTTTATTTTTTACTCGCTTCTTTTTATTGCGAGTTGCCCAATCATTTCGGCTATTTTTGTATGCATACATTTTTACTTGCTAATTTTGTTGCAAGTTTCCCCATCATTTCGGCTATTACGTATGCATGTGTGGCTCACTGGCTCTTTGCTGCAATCTTGGGATTTGACACCGATTTCGGCATCAGCATCGCTACAACTGGGATATTGCCAGGAGCGAATCATCATTTGCCTTCGTCGATGTCGAACAAAGGTGGCTTAGTAGACAGGGTTAAGATCCTGTCGACTAAGGCTTTTGACTTCATGAGCCGTAAGGGTCTCATAATGATATTTCTCCCTGCAAGTCGTGAGGATCTCGTAGGTGCGTTTTCTCCTTAGGAATCGTGAGGACTCCTAACTGTATGGCTTCTCGTAAGTCATAAGGATCTTACAAGAGTATTTTCTCCTTCTAAGTCGAGAGGACTTACAAGGGTTGTTCACCGTGTAGACATATCCCTAGTCACAGATGGGACTTTGTTAGGGAAATGTTTATTCGTGCCCGTGGATTGTATACAAGGGTCAGCATTGAGCCGCTTGTAGGGCAGCATTGGAGGTTGTGGTGGCCGCTTAAGAACAGGTTCAGATCCCTATAGCTTAAGACTTTTGAATCTTATGAGCTGTGAGGGTCTCATAAGAGGGTTCTCCTTACGAGTCGTGAGGATTTCGTAAGTGTGGTTTCTCCTTGGGTTCAGATCCCGGTAGCCCTGATGTTTTTACTCACGGAGCCCTTTCGGGTTTTCATCCGTGCCCATTTTGCTTATGGACATTCCATTTTCTTTTTCTTTCTTTCTTTTTTTTATTCTTTCTATTTTTTTTTGTGTCAGCCTTGGGATGCTGCAGTCCACAGTAGTTTATCGACGTCTCGGTCAACAGCTAGTTTTAGGACATAGTGGTCCATCGTTAGTTTAAGGACGTTTCGGTCCGACGCCAGTTTTAGGACATAGTGGTCCATTGTTAGTTTTAGGACATTTCGGTCCGTCTTTAGTTTAAGGACGTTTCGGTCCGAAAACCGGCTACTACTTATAGAGTTTGGGCTTAGGAAGATAGCGAGCGGACATAGGCGTCGTCATCTATCGTTGACCTAGGCCGTGACTCGTTAAGCGTAGTATTTCTTTAGAAAGCGACCGTTTATTGGCCTGAAAGGTCTTTCACCATGCATGTCCATGAGTATGTAAGCTCCACCCTGGTAGACTTTGTCTATGATATACAGGCCTTCATAATTCGGCTCGAATTTCCCCTGCTTGGCGCGATTGGGGATCATAGGTCTTTTAACTACTAGCACGAGTTCGCCTTGGCGGAACGTTCTCGGCCTAGTCAATTTTTCATATGAGCGCGTCATCTTTGCTTTATAAGCCTCCAGATTTTGTTGCGCTATGAGCCGGGTTTCATCGAGGGCATCAAGCTCCTCAAGCCGAAGGTGAGCATTCTCTTCGTCCGTTAGCTCGTAATGAACCGCCACTCGTAGAGAGGGCAACTCTATCTCAAGAGGGAGTACCGCTTCTGTGCCGAATACCAATGCGTACAGCATTGTGTTCGTGGCCGTTTTGAACGTAGTTCGATATGCCCAGAGAGCTTCATGCAGTTTCTCATGCTAGTCCTTCTTATTTTGAGACACTGTCTTTTTCACGATTTTCATCAAGGTCTTATTGAAAGCCTCGGCTAAACCGTTAGCTCGGGAATTATAGACCGAAGAGTATCTCCAGTCTATGTTATGCTGTTGTGCGAAGCGGCTGATCTTGTGGCTTCTGTAGGTCGGCCCGTTATCGGAGATGATCCGTCGCGGAGTGCCGAACCGATAAATGACGTGAAGAAATGGAGGATATTCTCCGTCTTCACTTCCCTCAGCGGAACTGCTTCTGCCCACTTGGAGAAGTAATCAGTTGTCGCCAAAATGAACCGATGTCCTATGAACGATGCTAGCTCGATGGGCCCGATTATGTCAGTTCCCCACATTTCGAACGGCCAGCTAGCCACTGTTGGGTGTAGTGGATTTGGATGCTGATGGATGAAGTCCCCGTGAATCTGGCACGAGTGGCATTGCTTCGCGTATTCGAGGCAATCTTGGATCATCGTGGGCCAATAGTAGCCCATCCTTTTGATCTTCAGCTTCATCTTCGGCCCGTCTTGGTGGGAACCGCAGAGTCCGTCATGAGTTTCTTGGATGACTCGTTTTGCCTCTTCAGGTCCCAGGCATCTTAGCCATAGAGAATCAAATGATCTCTTATACATAGTATCATTGACGAAGGCGAAAGAGAGGGCTCGCTTCATGAGCTAATGTTTCGAGGACGCATCTTCAGGGGTTCGACGAGATTTGAAGTAGTCTATAAAGACTTCCCTCCAATCTTTAGCCTTTTCCTGGTCTTTTTTTTGTAGGGTCATTTGCTCGGTCGCCTCCTTTTCTTCGGATGACTCCGGAGATATTTCTGCTGGTGCGAGAACCTGACGGCTTTGCATAATGATCCTCACGTCATCGAGGTTCTCGTCGGCCAATTCTTTAGCGAGCTTAGCTAATGCATCCGCCTTGCTATTTTCCGCACGCGGTATGCTTTCCAAGGTATAGGAAAGAATTTGAATTAGCAGCTATTGTACTCTCTCGCCGTACTTTACCAACTCTGGCTTGCACGTTTGATAGTCGTCGTTTGCTTGACTAACGACCAGTTGGGAGCCTCTGTATATGAGGAGGTTTTCAATTCCCATGTCGATAGCGATCTCAAGACCTGCTATCAAAGCTTCATATTCGGCTTTATTGTTCGTCCTCAGCTCCGTTAAGGAGAAGGCAAAGCGCATTATCCCTCCTTGTGGAGTCACGAAAATGAAGCCTACCCCTGATTTGATTATGGGGGTGCTTTGTTTGCACTTCTTCATGGAAGATGCTCCATCGAAGTAAAGTTCCTACTGGGTATCATTATCTCTTCTCTCCCCGTCGATCGTGTCAAACGCATGTTCGTCTGGCAATTCGCAGTTCAAAGGAGAATCGGCAGGTATCGGATGCTCAGCGAGGAATTCGGCAATGGCCTAGCCTTTCACTGCCTTAAGAGGCCGATAAGTTATCGAGAACTCCATCAAGAGCAGGGCCCATTTAGCAAGCCGCCTGGTTAATATGGCCTTCGACATCAAATATTTGAGAGGATTCACTTTTGACATAAGATGGACCTCATGCGCCAACGCGTAGTGTCTGAGCTTCGTTATCGCGAAGATCAATGCCAGGCAGTGTTTTTCGATGGGGGAGTAGTTGCTTTCTGCCCCCAGTAGAACTCGACTCATGTAGTAGAGGGCTCTCTCTTTCCCTTGGTCATTTTCTTGTGCCCACAGCGCGCCTAAAGAACCTTCGAGGGCTGTTGTGTACAAGACGAGACGTTTTCCTTTAACGGGAGCGGCCAGTACTGGCGGATTCTGCAGGTATTGCTTGATTTCATCCAGTGCACTTTGGCATTTGTGATCCCAGATGAACGGAGTTCCCTTCTTCATTAAGTGACTGTAGGGGCGGCACTTGCCGGAGAGATTGGCTATAAATCGCCAGATATACGCAAGCTTCCCTTGGAGAGACCGCAGTTGCTTGAGAGACCTTAGCGGAGGCATTTCCATAATCGCCTTGATCTTTGACGGATCTATCTCGATGCCTCGGTGTCGGACGATGAATCCCAGGAATTTGCCTGAGGACACTCCGAACGCGCATTTGAGAGGGTTCATCTTCAAGTTGTATTGCCGAAGGCGTTGAAACACGATCTTCAGATACTCTAAATGTTCCTCGTATGATTTGCTTTTAACTACGAGGTCGTCAATATAACACTCGACGATTTCATGTATGAGGTCATCGAAGATCTTCGTCATGGCCTTCTGCTAGGTGGCACCGGCATTGTTTAGACCGAAAGGCATCACCTTGTAGCAGAATATGCCCAAAGAGGTCCGGAAAGCGGTGTGCTTCTGGTCCTCGGGATGCATCTTTATCTGATTGTATCCCGATGATCCGTTCATGAAGGAGAAGACTTCATGAGTGGACGTATTATCTATCATCAGCTCAGTGACTGGTATTGGAAAGTCGTCCTTTGGGCAAGCTTTGTTGAGATCCCGAAAGTCCACGCAGATGCGCACCGTCCCGTTTTTCTTCATTACTGGGACGATGTTGGCAATCCAATCAGGATACTGAACCTCTTGGATGAAGCCGGGGTCGATTAGCTTCTTGACTTCGGCGTTGATGCTCATCTCAAGCTCGAGCCGCATTCTTCTCGGTGCTTGTTTGATCGGCTTGACATCCGGGGATATTGCTAATTTATGTACATCAATCTCTGGATCTAGTCCTGGCATCTCGGAATAGTTCCATGCGAAGCAATCTTTATGCTGCATGAGTACGTCTTTAAGCGCAGCCACCCTTTCTTCAGACAACAGCTCACTGACGAATGTCGGCCGCGGGTCACTTGTCGTCCCCAAATTAATTTTCTTGAGATTATCTGCAGTAGTATGTATTCCATCTTCTAGCTCTTTTGGCGCCAGTGGAAACTCTGAGATTACCTTGTCATCATCGTTTTCGAAGCACCAGGGGAGTTCATCCATATCCTCGGGTTCTTCTTCCGACAGCGTTATCACGTGACAGGTACGAGATTGCTTCCAAGACCGATGTTGATCCGGTTCTACTCTCGTGGCTTTGGGTTCATGCTTCTGCGGCGGGGTTACCGTCCAGCTGCTGGATAGAGTGAACCTGCCTTGCTGATACGGGTCTTCTACCCAGTCTTTAAATGTGAAGCAGTCTTCGAGAGGATGTCCTATTGCCCTGTGATAGGAGCAATAGTCCAGGTGAGAGACTTCACCTGCTTGCTCAGGGTGCTTGGACTCCGGGAGGATAATCATTTGATGTTTTATAGAAAAATCAAGTATCTTCTTTATCTTGTCTTGGGAAAAAGAGTAAGCTCGACCCATCTTCTTTAGAAGAGACGAATCCGGTTTGCTCGATTCCCGATCGCGTGGCTTCTTGGTCCCGCTTTGTCTCTGTCGAACGCCTTTCCCACTTTTTGATTTATTTTTGCCTCTGCGTCGGGCCTTTTGTATGACGGGTTGATAAGGAAGAGCATTTTCATTTTTCGCGACCTGCTGAAGGAGGCGCTGCGTTCTGACTTTCTCATAGATGGCCATTTCGCGATTATGATCGTCTCGAACCTTTTGACCCGCTTCCCTTATAAGCTTGTCCATCTGTTCTTCAAACGACGGATTTTGCATTTTCACGGCGGGAGCTCATTCTGGTTCATGGTTAGCATTTTCCCACATAGCATCTCCTTCTACATCAAAGTCATGTATGACGTAGCAGTCGCGGAATAGCTCCCGTTTCTTGAATTGAACATACCCAAGCCCGGTCGTTTCCATTCTCCCATTGGGAAACTTTCGTTCAGTTCCGGGAACGTGCCAGATCCTGTTATAGAACCGTGCCTGTCGAGTAGTTTGCTTAAGGGGTACACCTTGGCGTCTCAAGAGTCTCTTTAGTTCGTCTGTGTAATATCTGGGAAAACGGATGGGCTGGAGCCTACCAAGTGTAGAATCCGCACCATGCCAAATTTCTTTCTCCACTTTGGTTTCCTCGGATCAGTAGAATAGGATCGCATTTTCACCTTTTCGCCTGGGAGGGACGTAGAATGTCTGTAGTTCTTCCATCCTGTAGGTATCAAGCGCGTCTAGCTATTTATGATGCTTTGGCGGAACCATGGCAACTTGCAAACTTTGATCATCAGCGAAGGCTTGAATTGATGGCCGAACAGAAATACGGCATTGACTTCATCTTTCGAGTCGCTGCCGAAGTTCAACATAGGGGTGGACGGTCCCGGCTTGTTGCATTGGGGCGGACCTAAATAAACTATTTCTTCTCCCTCCTCGGTATCACTCCCGAAGACTGGAATGGTGATGATAGCTTTGTTCTTGTCCTCCGATTTGCGATATCTTTCTGTGTCTTCGAAATCTGGCAGGAAGTATTTTGCATCCTCGTATTTTCGGACTTCGTTCACGGAGAATGGGTTAAACTCCTCTGTCACAGTATACTCGAGACCATCCTTGAAATACTTCATACACTGATATTGTGTAGAAAGGATGATGTTGTACTCGTGTAACCAAGGTCGGCCGAGCAAAGCACAGCATGTCTTGGCGTCAATGACATGAAACTTAATGTCCGTGACAAGCAGCCCAAAGCGTAGTATCAATATTACAGACCCAAGCGTTCGTGATGACTGAGAGTCAAACCCGGAAATGGTGATTTTATCACGAGCGAGGTGCTGAATGCTCATGCAGATTTCCTTCAACACTCTCACATTGAGGAGATTGACGGAGGACCCATTGTCGACCAGGATTTTGCCTATCTTGATATCATGACAGTATCCGGAGACATAAAGGGGACGGTTATGCTCACACGTCCCGAAGAGAAGATCTTCATCACCGAAGGTGATATCCGCTGTGTGCACTTCTTCCAGCTCGTCCTTCATCTTTTCCTCAGCGAGGAAAGCTTGGAATTGCTCGGGCTCTTGCAGTGCCTTGATCAAAGACTCTCTTGCCTCTTTTGATAGCAGAAGGGCTTCGAGAATGCTGAGCTGCGAGGGTAGTTTTCTCAAGTGTGCCAGAACGTTGTAGTCCACCTTACTTTTCTTTGGCAGGTCTTTGGCTGTCAGCTCTTTGACGGCTTGGTCATCAAGGATGATATCCTCAAGGACCTTTTCTTTCCCCTTATCTTTTCTATTTGACCCACTGTTCGAGGGCCCAAGATTCTTTTCGGGCAGCGTACGATTGCGCAGCTGAATATTTTCACAGGTCTTCGGTTCTTCCTCTTTTCCCGAGGTGGACTTTTTAAAGAAAGGGCCAAGAGTCATTTCTTCGTCAGAGTCACTCCCGAAGGTAAGAACTTGCGGTCCCCCGGCGTCGACTATGTGACAGCTGCCGGGAGTTATTTTACGCTCCTCGATCGTGTTTCTTTGCTCCCAACAAGTTTTGCGTTTCATCCGCTTGAAATATTGCCGGTGAGCAACATATCCCTGCCACCATCTTTTAAAAGCGTTGCACTCTTCGGTGGGGTGCGCAATCTTTCGATGATATAAGCAGTAGCTAGGATGTATTTTCGCTTCACCAAGTGTAACACCCGAGTTCAGTTATACCAATTCCAGTTTCCGTATTTACTTATCCATGGTTTATTCTTGATTTATCGTGTTTGGGTCGAATAGTAGTTGCTGGTACATTACATTCAACCCGACCCGCTTACTTGAACTTGTTTGATTTATATTTATAGTTTACCCTGACTCGTTGCTTAAATGCGTGCATCTAGTATAAACTGCATATCGGCATTTCTTCTGGCATCGCATGTTTTAACATATAACTTTTAGTCACTGTAAATATTTATTAAAATACATGACTTGGCTTGATTGATACCCCTAACCCTGTGGTAGCATCCTTGCATCGTGTTCTCGTCCCGTTCAGTGAAACGGACGCGTTTGGATGGCTACGCTCACGTACGTGCGTTCATACTTGGGGGTATGCTTTTCTATTACAAAATCCTTCATTTTAATTTTTGGAGTTTGCTAATAATTTTCATATTTCAAATTCAAATTTTTGGACCCGACCCGGGCGCAATTCTGAATTATTTTGCATTCCACCAAATTCTAATTATTTAAATATTTTAATGCATTTAAACTTTCACCAGCAAAAGATTTTGGGTAGGTTTAACAGAGGAAAATATTTTTTTTACAAAGGAAATCTTTTCCCAGCCAATGGAATCACTCTTTTAAAATATTAAGAATCTTTAATAAAATTTCCAAACAATTCCCCTAACTCCCTTAGCCAATCGCAGCCTCCCATTCATATCCCCGGGCCCCACAAATTCTTTCTCTCTCTCATTTTTTCTTCTTCTCTCTCTCTCTCTCTTCCTCTCTCACCCCCGCTAGAAAACAACTTCCTCTCTCCTCCTCTTTCTCTCTCCCCTCTCCCCTCGTTTCTCTCTTCCTCTCTCCTCTCGCAGCCCTTTCTCTCTCCCATCGCGGTAGGCGAGAATCCCGTCACCTCCTCCATTGCTACGGTCACCTCCCTCTATCTCTTCTTCTTCTTCTTTGTTAGCCCGAGCGCCCCATGAGAACCCTAGCCGCATCGTGTTTCCTCGACCTTTCCTCGATCTCGTCACCACCTCCATCCCATCTCCTCCTCCTCCTCGTCGTCGCCATCTTCTTCTTCTTTCTCCTTTCCCCTAGCCCGCACCTCACAGAACCCCAACTGCAGCCAGAACCCATCACTGCCATCCTTACCTCCATCGCCGCCGATCACATCGTCATCGCCAGCACCTCCTTCTCTCCTCATCTCTGTCATCTCCTTCTTCTTCTCTTCTCCTCAACCTCGCACACACCTCTCTCCAAACTCCGGCACACCTGACTTCCTCTCACCCCTGTGCACCCGACCTCCTCTCATCCCTACACACTTCGTCGCCGGCGATCCCTCAGCCTCACCGTCACCACCCATTCTCCTCTTCTCTTCCTCTTCATTCTCTCTTTCTCCCTCTCCTCTCTTCTTCTTCTTTCTTATCACCCCATACACCAGAACCTAGCATGCACCCTGCACCCTCGCCGGCAACCCACCTCCGGTGACCCCGACATCGCCATCATCTCGTCTCCGTTATCAGTGCAGCTCCAGTGAGTCGTTTCTCTCTCGGTCTCCCCCTCTTTATTATTCTTCCTTCTATTCTTCTTTCTCGAATCTTATCTCTTTTCTGTAAATTCTTTAAGTCTTTGTTGATCACCGGAGCTGTGACGACTCGATGATCCCGACAACCCAGCAAGCGTACCTGACCCGTGTGATCACATTATGCGTGGTTTGGATCCGTTCCGTGTACCTTGCGCGCATCGCGACGTTTTCCGCCGACGTGAGACGTTCCGTATTCCCGTTCTTGATCCGTCCAGGCAAGTTAATCTTGCTACATGCTATTTTAAATCATTATATACCTATTCTAATATACATCATACCTGTAGTTTAAATATAGCATCCCATGCATCATTTTATAACATTTCGACGTTCCGTTTGCATCTGTTCATATTATTTCAGATCTAGAACTTGAAACCTAACTATTGCATTTAGTTTACTAAACCTACGTAATCACATTTATATGTTAGATCACATAATCACAATTGTTTTATAGCCATATTACCCTTTTGTAGTTTTACCCTATCGGACGACCGATTGCATACATTTAGCCTTATTCACATTCAATTGCATCTCTAGATGGTTTTAATACATATTAATATGATTTTATCATCCACATGTGTAATACTGCATTACTGAAATGTTAAAGCTATTCCTTAAACCAAACTGATAACCGTACAACTAAGTAGTTTAATCTGCACCTATTGCTATCATGTTACTGTGCCTGTTTATTGTTCTGATAGTACCATGCTTGTTTATTCATAACCATGATTATGCTAGTCGATTATGAGCATCCATGTGTTATCTTGTTCACCCTGACGTGATTTGCTACACATATTACTTGACCTGACATGGTACCGTACACTCTTGACATGACATGACATCTAAATACACTACTCGACTTGACCTAATGTACCATGGCTTTACCTGTTACCTGATCTTGTGTCTAATGCCAACAAACCTGATATGTAGTCCTTACGGACCGTTCCTGTTGTCTATCCAGACAAACCTGCACCTACCTGATCCTGTGTTGGCATTAGTTCTTGATTACTGAATACCTGACTTGACACACATAACTTGGGGGTATGGGGAAATCAATGATGAAACCTGACTTGTAACTCGACAGTTGCTTGCTTTTACTGATCAGTTTTAGAGGCTAGGCCCGCCTCGTGACGATGCTGCTGACATCGTTGGTCTTTACCCTTTTCCTTTTAGTACCTAACGGCACGTCTCGGTTTCAGCCCGAGAGTCTTAGACCGTGGTCCCGGGCATGCACGGGATACTCTTGAGTTACATCGATGATTCATCAAATTGATTTCAAAGACTTGAGAGTAGATAACCAACAGACCAGTTAGTTTACTCACTGCACACTACCTTTCACTGTCCTGATTTATATTGTTGTACATCTGCTTTACCATTTGTTATTATACTTGCATGTCTTGCTATCCTGTTTACATATTATTGCTTGATGTTATGACGCGCTGACGTCTGGGTTTTGCATGGCCCAGATTCTTCTACCTTGCTGCAGACTGGGCAGGAGTATTGCCGGTGTTAGACTGAGCGGTGAAGTTCCTGTCGGTATGTAGTCTTACTTTCCAGGTTTCATTATTGTATCTTTTGCTTCCGCATATCATTACTTCTTGACTCTTTCATTCTGGCTCATGGACATGTACTAGATAGTTTAGTTTACTTTCCTGTTCTTGATATCTCTACAGCCGTAATGTGACTGTGGAGGGATTTTTCCTATCCACGGGTAGCATGGTTGGCTATGTCACGTGCCCAGCTTAGCGTACTCTGGGAAGCAGGGCGTGACACCAAGAATGTTTCCTTCGGAGGGTGGCAGTTTAATTCCCATTGATATGGCTTTGGCGAACCTCTTCCTCGTCTTGAACCTACTTTTATTTTCGCGGACGTACTTCGATCTGGCAGGAGTGTTTCAACCCTTTCGTCCAGTCGCCGGCGTTTGGCCTTTTCAAATATGGCCATCTCACACTCCCGATCAGTTTTGCTTTTCGAAAGAGCTTCGTTCAGGAATGCATCAATCATTTCGTCTGATGGTCCTGGAAGTTCCGGCTCAGAATTTGCCCCCAGTTTCTTTGTGTAAGGAGTTTCTTTATCGTCTATCGACGAGTGAGAGATCACATGGCAACTTGCCACATAACCTTCAGATTCATCCGACGAGTCTTCTCCATTGTCATCATTTTCGTCCTCAAGGACGTGGCTGAGAAATTCTTGGAGTGTGACTGGAGTCCGCGCTTTTTGATTATATTCTTCCAACGCGTCAATCTATTTTTGCAGGTCCGTGCGCTTGTCACCAGGCTTCACGGGCTTTTTGGTCTTCTTCTTCTTCGAAGACTTTGACGGCTGGGTGTGAGTGCTTTGGCTATCACCACCAATCTTTGGAGTTGGGCGCGGTTTCAGCATTCCCTCGATGATCTCGGGTTCCAGTAGATTTTTCCACCTGATCGCCGGGCATGTTTGGAGATCCTTCAGCATTCTTTTCGTCTTGGCTAAAAGAGTGACCTCCTATGGAGCTTCTTCTATGAAGGAGCATGATGCCCCCGGTGTATCCGTCTTCTTGGGAGCGTGTGGCTGTGGTGGGTTCCCCTTCCAATTCTTGGACAGTGCAAACTTGCCATGTTGGTATTGATCTTCAATCCAGCCTTTAAAGACGAAGCAATCTTCAATTGGGTGGCTTACCGTTTGATGGTAAGGGCAATAATTGGGACTATTAACTTCGCCGGGTTGCAACAGTCATTTTGGATTCGGCAGATTGATGAGCCTGTTGCGCACCGCCAGTTCGAACAGTCTCTTCGTTTTGTCCCGGGGGAACGAATAAGGACGCTTCATTTCCTGATTATAGTATCGCCGTCTCTCTTCTAGTTGATCCGTTAGTTTTGGGGCACTGGGCTGCTATTGAGTATTTGCGACGAAGGTCGCCTTCCCTTTACCCTTTTCGTTTCGCGGCTCCGGCTTTGGAGGAGATGGTCTATGACCCATCTGGTCCATTTGGGCCAGTTTATCGATCAAGGCTTGGAACGGCGTCGGCTTGAACAACATCATGAATTGGGAAATAGTTGCCTGAGGGTCCAGAGTGCCCACGAACATGCCTACCGCAGGCGCTTCCTCGATGCGCTGCTCGCATTTTGGCCATAAATTTCGCCACCGTATTGCGTATTGTACCCAAGTTTCGCCTGCTTCACCCTGGCGTTAATTAATGCGGTAATCGGGGTACGCTCGCTAGCGCTTGCGAATCTCTGCGTAAACATCAGTTCCATCTCCGCAAATGTCTTGACAGAGTCGTTTGGAAGTTCAGAATACCACTCGAATGCCGTCTCCGACAAGCTACCAACAAACTGATGGAGCAAAAGTTTATCATCACCTCCGGTGTTGCCGCACAATGCTTTGAATTGAGCGACATGCTGATGTGGATTCCCCGTCCCTTTATATACATGAAATTTAGGGATCGTATATCCCGGCGGGTACCTTATTTGGTCATACCAGCCTGGATATGGTCGCCTAGTTTTAACAATTTGGTCGGCCGCTTCATTCGCATGGTGAGCTCATATTTGCTGGGCAATGTAGTCATCCAGAGCGGCTTTGGAGATGGTTTCCTCATTGGCTGCTGAAAGAGCTGGAAGAGGGTTCGATGTCTCCCCTCTATCGTCTTCAATGATGATAGGGGGGTCTTCAGCTGGAGGTTCTGGCTGTAACATCATCCCAGCCATGTCTTGGAACAAAAGAGCCATTCATTTTATGTTAGCCGCCTGTTCCGCGGCCTATTTTTCTTTCCTCTCGAGCATTCTTCGGAGGAACTCAGTATCAGTTTCTTGTTCCCGACGCTGCTCCGAGATCTCTGGATTTTCTTTTGGCCCAGTGAGTGCGGCCATTGCAGTCAGCATCTCCTGAAGTTTCTGCTGCTGTTGTTCCTGAGCCTTCGTTATCGATCGGGTAAGCGGTCGATGACCCGTAGAGGCACGGCTTTCCCCTTTTCCGGAAGCCATATAAACAGTATGCACCATCATGCCCCCAGACTTGGGGCGTTTAGATTCAGCGTCTTTGCGGTTCGCCATGGTCACAGAGGCTTTCTCCGGCCTCCTTCTCTTGTGAGCAGTTGAAGTCGAGAGAGCCATTGCAGCGGGCACCCAGACGGCTGTTGCCTTTTGTGGCTTGACAGGATGGTTTTCTCCTTGTCGAGCTTTAAGCTTCTTTGATCGGCGAGAGCAGTCCTGGTCCATCACTGATTCCTGGACATGCCGCCAGACTTATAAATTTTGGAGGACAGCCGTTGAGGGGGCTGCTCCGGCTTCTTATCTGTAGTAATCTCCATAGGTGGAGGAGATCTCTTCAGCACGGCAGTCGGAGAGTTCTTGCGAACCCTCCTAAGCGGTTCAAAGCTGTTCCCAGTTGGAACAGTAGCATTGATTTCTACCATGGGAGCTAGCGGAGTTAGCCCAGAGGGGGAGTTGCCCCCGGCCTTCCTTACTCGGCGCCAGTGGCGACATCGATCATGTCATGCGGATGGGATTGTCTCAGCTGTAGGGGTGGTTTCGTCATGCTCCCCGTGTTGGCGAAGGGTTGTCACCGGCGTCAGCCTCTTAAAGACCTATGTTCGCCGAGAAGTAATGTCCAATCTATCGAATACAGATTTCTGGGCAGGGGTGACTTCGCCTGGAGCTGGATTCGGAGTGGCCAGCCTTATGAGGACTGACTTCTTGTCAGGAGAAGCTACTTTAGTGACCTCGAGAGCAGGAATGGCTATCCGTTTTGGGATGGCCGCTTCAGGTATCGTGGGCTTCTTGACAGGACCATTGGAGTTCAGGCTCAGCCTATCGAAGATTGATGCTGTTGGCTTGGTATTGGATGACCCATTGAGAGGGGCCATGGTGGTAGTGAGCCGATCAAAGACAGACTTCTTCTGCGCTTCTTGCGGCAGCGGGATGTTAACGCTCACTGGTGGGAGCATGGTCCCGAAGAACAACCCGGTGGTAGCCTGCGTTACCTGCTCTACCGGCATTGTGAAAAGGGAGGCCGCCTGGGGCCCGTAAGTTACACCTCCAGATGAGGCGGAACGGGAGTTGCAGTTGCAGCTGGAACATTTTGTGCAGGTAGATGCCATTGATCTTTCATTTTCTGCACCGAGCAAGACACCAAATCTTAGTACCTCGAACCCAAGGGCAACCATATCAAACCGCGATTCGTTCGCGAACACGACACACGAAGTGTGGAGTGGAAAGAGAAAAAGGTCCCACCAGGCATGCCAGAATCTGTTCCCCGCCGAAACGCGGAGACGCGACCGCGCAGGTCCGTCTTGCTTGAATTTCGGGGCAGATGCTAATAGGTGCTATCCGTCCACCTCTCCGAAGATGCCAAGTTAATTTATGACACCATGTATCGAAGGTTTAAACGGATGCGGCCGATGTAGCAGACTTCATCAGATTCCCCCTCGTTGAGGGGTTTTGATTGTGGGGACGCTCATCCCTGCAGGCGCAAGCCCCTGCAGTTAATTACGCTACCGCATCGCGGTAACCACTTTCTCCTTCTCCAGATGGTCACTTCGTGTCGTGGTTGTTTGTTTTGTTTTTGGTTGCCCGTGGATTGTATACGGAGACTAATTTATGTTGTCGCCCATAGGGCGTAGATTAGTCCAAATCCGTATCTTCTTAGATTTGGGGTTGGGGGTTGGGTTTAAGGATACGTTAGTCTCATTTGAGACTAAGATCAACTCAAACGTTTGTTAAGGATACGTTAGTCCAATTTTTAGACTAAGATCAACTTAACAGGATCGTTTAGATCCAACAAGAGAGCAATTGGGCTCTATTGTTTAGTTTAGGGACATTGCGGTCGATTAGTTTAAGGACGTCACGGTCCAGCGTTAGTTTAAGGACATCTCAGTCCAAGGTTAAGGACATCATAGTCCGTGAGTTTAAAGACATTACAGCCAAGGTTAAGGACATCATAGTCCGTGAGTTTAAAGACCTTACAGCCAAGGTTAAGGACATCATAGTCCGTGAGTTTAAAGACCTCACAGTCAAGGTTAAGGACATCATAGTCCGTGAGTTTAAAGACCTCACAGTCCGTAGAATGTTTGGTTGTCGGGACCCGTCACCTCTCTGAAGACGTTGAAGGATTACAACGACAAATATCAGAGGAGTAAAGAGATGTACCCTCGAACCGATGTGAGTTGATTGAAAGATCTGTAGTCCAATTTGGGGATAAGATCTGTTAAAATATTTATGAGCAGATGGGCTCAATTAATATAAGTTGAGGACTTATGGCCAATATTGGGCTAAGTCCAATCAGGTTAAAATGTTTAACATTTTATTTTGGGCTGTTGAGCCTTTATTTGGGCTTGACCCTTTTAACAATGCTGAGCATTGATTTATATCTTGACAATGTCTTTGTCTTTTATTGAATGCTGAGCATTCATTAGAGCTCTGGGCTTATTAAAGAACAATTTATGTTCTGTCAGCGCAACGCATGGCGCGCTAGGCGCTTTGCGCCAATCAAAAAGCGCAGTGCGCTTCTGCCAAGTAGCGCACATGTAAGGGACACGTGTTGCACTCAGCGCTAGGTGCCAGATGATGAGCGCATGATACCAGTTTATGAGCGCTGAGCGCTAATCCCTGAGCGCATTGCGCTTTCAGTTTAATGGCGCGCACGTGAGTGACACGTGGTGCGCTTGGCGCTAAGCGCCAGCCCATGAGCGCAGTGCGCTATTTCAGAAGCGCAAAGCGGAAGTTGTTAATGGCGCATACGTGATTGACACGTGGCGCATTTGGCGCTGAGCGCCAGTTCAGAGAGCGCAGAAGTGCAGTTCAAGAGCGCAAAGCGCATCTGATCAATTTTATGATCTGGGAAACAAATTTATGTTCTTTTAAAAGAGACTTTGTCTCAAGATTTAAGAACAACAGTTCTTATTTTTATAGGAGATATTTCCAATCTCTTATGTTGATGAAAGGCTTTGCCTTTATAGATCCATGAAAGAATTATGTTCTTCTTTTATTTTATGATGAGATCTTTTGATCTCTTTTGTGAAAGACTTTTTGACTTGTAGATCTATGATCTGTTTAAAGAAATGAATTCTTCTTTTTATGAGATGATTTCATCTCTATGTTCATCATTATCATTTTTACCTTGAAGAAAAATCTTCTTGCAAGAGCTTGCTCTTTATCTTTGAGTTTCTCAAAGTTTATGGAGGGTTTCTCTATATAAGACTTGAAGTCTCGGGGCCTTTATATAGGGCAAGTTGATCAGTTCGATCAGTTAAAGAGATTTTTTCTCTAATTGATTCGGGAATTTTCCCACCATTGGATCTTTGATCTTAGGGCTTCTGTTTTACAGAAGGCAATCTTCTTGTTTTTAACAAGATTGGAAAATCTTTCCATAACAGAATTTAATTCTGATTGATTAATGATTTATCATTATTAATAGATCTTTGATCTAACGGTGGGGAGTTTTCTTAATTCCAGCGCTGGCGCACCCGTGCTTTGCACGTGGTGCGCTGCTTAGAGCGTAGCGTATCTAGCGCTAGCGCACCTATGTCTTACACGTGGTGCGCTGCTCGGAGCGCAGCGCACCCTGCGCTAGCGCACCCGTGTTTGACACGTGGCGCGCTGCTTAGATCGCAGCGCACCTAGCACTAGCGCACACATGGTGCGCTGCTTAGGGCGCAGCGCACTTGGCGCTGCATCTGAAGCGTTGCTTCAATTTGAAATTTAAATTTCAAACAGAGTTTTGCTCCGATTGGGGGAAACAAGGGCATAAGGGCCTGGTGGCATGATGATGCGAGACTCCAGCGGGACAAGAGCGGACAAGGCTGTCAAGATCCAAGAGCAATCTATGAGATTTACACCTAGAGAATATATAAAGCGACGTCAAAATCTTACTTACCCACGGTCATGCAAGGAGGATTGGACAAATCGCCAGGCCCGTCGAGGATCTCAACTTCGTCATCAGCTTCCAGAACTGCAGAAGACATATCACCATCGTTATACGAAATAATAATAATACGATGAAGGGGTCAGATCACACCAACCTTGCCCAGAAGAGAGGGCGGTGCTTTGTGGATATTGCATGTGGGGCGGCCATCTCGAGCAGACGCTGAAAGGACTTTCTGGGAGATAAATTCACGATGGACGCCGCCAATCCTCGATCCAAAACACGTACAAACTATTTTCTCTTTCTGGTAACAAGGAAAGTCTTCGGTATTTATCCTATTAAGCATGCGTCCACGACTATATGTCTGTTTAAACGAAAATGGCATCTGAAACGTGCTGATTTGCGGGCAAAATGACAATAGCGCTCGCACATAAAGAAAATTTCTAAGGATAAAATATAAAGCTCATGTACTCAGGCGGGATGCACATGCGAATATATGATGAAAAGAAAAATTCAGCAGAAAAAACATTCAACAGCCAATAATAAGAGAAATACATTGATTTAAACATGCTACTCTACAGGGAAGAGATCACCAAACATGGGATCGGAGATACAAGGGTTAACGAAACAAAATATAAAATTCTCCAGCTCCCTCTCTGCCCTCTCCAACACGTCAAAGCGACGGTTTTCGCGAGGAGTTGTTCCCCACCGATTAGCGCCATACTCATCAGCAAAAGCAGACATGACAGCCCACCGGGCTCTTATCTGACCCAGTAGATGAATCGAGCGATCCTTCAGAGCCTGGGTAATCAAGCATGCCTCGTAGAAACACTCGATCTTTTCCTCTGCCGCGTTGAGGATCGCCGGAGTCATCTCTGTTGGATGAGGAGGGATGTCGGCAAGCACGGACGAAAAGACCATCCATAGCCAAATGGAACCCATAGGAAGGGGAGATCCCTTACGAGTTAGGAGTTCGTACATCACCGCGTCACATTCGGTATCGGTGAGAAGAGGATACACTAGCCGCGCAGCAAAGCAAAGAATCATCTCCTCGACGGGCACCTCCCATGGTTGTCGACGAGCGTGAGGGCGGTTGCAAGCCATAACCTTTAGTCCGATTCTCAAAATAATCACCCTAAAGTCTAAATGTTTTTTTTGGAAGAAGGAAGGCATGGCTTAAGGATATAAAGGAGAGCATTCAATGCTGTGCACAGAAAATGTTGTGCATGGTGGAACTATTCCCAAGGCCCGGGAAAAAGGGGAGAGCATGGGAAATCAAAGAGGTGACTCGTTGGAATCAGTGTGGGGAGATGAAACGACCCCATCAACAGAGCCCCACGTGCATAGCATGTGAGCATCAGCCTTAATCTTTATCGGAGATTAAAAAAGCCCCACACATGCATGACACGTGAGCGTGCGCCAATGCAAGAATGAAATTCCAAGCAGTGCATCACGTGCCAAACACGTGAGCACCCACAACAGTGTGACAAAACTTCATAAAGAACGCGTGTGAACATAAAAAAGAAAGAAATTTTTTTATCATTCATACTCCGAAGATTCATACAAAATAATAGGAAATGTTTACAATGGTAAAATATCAAATCCGGGACACGGATTAAGAAACACGAAAGTGAGGCCATCTAAAATGTTTCTGGCCTTTCTGACCATTCTCATGTGCATCCTTTCACGATCGCAAGCGTCAGGATCCTCGCCAACATCCTCCGCCCGCTGATAAGCAGCAATTATCGTCGTCTGTTGGAAAACTTGATGCAAGATATCAATGAGATTATCTTGCCGTTTATTCGAGATCAGGCCCATCAGATATACCGAATGCACCTTATCTTCAGCATCATCTAATGCCTCAAGCGGCATAGCTTCGTGAAATCCAGGAAGTGCTCCCCAAATTGCTCTCACTATAATCTTCAAAAGAGCGGAGCGACGAGGAAGTAGTCGACCGTTGTGTGCATTGAAATGACTTATAATTTCGGCGCATTGGACGTTTGTAAACTCCTGGTTTTGACAACGGCCCTGTGTGCGAATGTCCTCGTAAGAGATAATTTTGTCAAGATAGTACAAGTGAGCGGCCATAGTATCTCAAAAGAGATGTCAGTGAAAGTTTAGTGATAAAGAGGACCCTCATTAAAACAAGCATTGGGATTCAAACAAATTCTTGGGAAGACAGGTTCTTTTAAACTACTAACAAAATTCAAATCTGTGCGAATAAAGGGTAAAACCCTATGAAAAGATTTTCAAGATCACCAAGGAATAAAATTCCCGAAGGGTCCCATTGATCTTTCAGAGCTAAGCTCTTCGCGGGAGGAATTAAATTCCTTTATGTAATGGAATTAAATTTCAAGAATCCATAAAATTACATGAGAAACAAAAATCCCATGAATCCTCAAAATCAGAGGGAAACGTTCGAGATATGGTAGTTTATTACTCAAAGATCACATCTTTGGAGGATGGGTTTCTGAGGAGAGCAAAGCTCTCATAATGGATTTAAAATCCATAGGCTTTCTCAAAAAAGGAAAGTCTTCTGATGAACAAAGCGTTACCTGGAAAAGGGTTTCTTTTGACAGAGTTTAACTCTGGATGTGCAATGGCAGAGAACTAAGCTCTGAGAAAGAGAATTAAATTCTCGAAGGAAAATAAAATAGGAAGGAGATGAAGAAACAGTGGCTGCCTTAGGAACCTAACCCTTGCATTTATAAGACATGACTAGGGTGGTTCATCCTCCCGTCCCCCTAGAACAATCCAACGGCTGTAAAAGTGACAACATTGCACTCACGTGTAAACCACGTGAGAACAACGCTGTAGGGGCATTTGTTCCCTTACGGAAAATAAATAAATAAATAGAGCAACGGGAAAAAGTCCCCAAGTGGAGCATCACGTGCCCACACGTGACAAGCGCTGCACTTAAACAAAACTAAGCTAAAATTGGGCCTCACGTGCAGACACGTGACCTTTATAAAACAAGTACACAAGCGCCTGAATAAAGCAAACAAGTTGGACAAAAAGAAACTCACGTGATAGAACGTGACACCCTTTGGTCGGCTTAATTTGGTGGGGTCGCGTGCTACACGTGATAGACTCCTATGCCCTCTGAAACAATAGAAGTAAAATCCAATTAAAAGCGAACAAAAGCTTTATTGGAAAATATTTTCTTGGATCTTTCTAAACAAGAAAGATTACGCTCTGTAAAACAGAGCGCCGTTGGATTAAAGATCCAAAGGTGATTAAAAATTACCAATCTACAGAAAAATTCTGTGCAAGGAAATATCTTTCTAAACTTGTTAAGAACAATAAAAGAAATAACTTCTGTAAAACAGAAGTCCTTGAATTAAAAATCCAACGATGAATAAAATTCACCGATTGATCTAAAAGATCACTTTCCGTTGATCAAAATATCTCAATGAGAGATTTTCTGAACGATTTGATTCTCTTCTTTCTCCTATAAATAGGAGCAAAGAAACACAGAGAGATGAGGACGATAAAAAAAGGAAGAGAGAAATATAGAGAGAAAAGAGACAAAAAAAGAGAGGAGGAACCCCTTCAAAAACTCCGAGGTAAAAAGAAGGAGAAAAACACTTAGAATATCTCACATCTTTTCACCCCCATAAGAGTTTAGCTCTTCTAAAAAGAACTTAGTTCTTCCTCTGGTTAAGATCTGCAGAAGCAGATCTCCCCACAAGTTGAGAATTTAATTCTCATCGGGGAGATTTTGCCATACAGATTCAAAACCTAGAGGGGGATCTAAGTTCAGAGAATTTAATTCTCCCATAAAAGTATATAGGAATTTAATTCCTCTGATGAAACAAGGGTTTAACCCTTCATATGAGAACTTAGTTCTCTCTTATGGTAAAAGATCTGTAGAAACAGATCTCCCCACAAGTTGAGAACTTAATTCTCATCGGGAAGATTTTGTCATACAGATCTCAAACCTAAGAGAAAAACTAAGTCTTAAGAATCCAATAAAACAATGGGCTTGAATGTCACAAAACTCAGGATCTCCATGCACGTAAAAGGATCGGCACCCAACATGATAACAGCCGATCACGTGCTCCCACGTGAGCGCCTTTGATGAACAAAAGAGAATAAAAGAAATTGACTCAGGTGATCACACGTGACCCCATAGTAGTGCTTAGCACTTAAAAAGCCAAAGAGAATAAATCAAAGGCAGTTCCCACTTTTGGGTCGCCTCACGTGATCTCACGTAACCCAACAGAGCTTGAACAAAAGAATAAACCCAAAGAAGCAGCGCTTCAGATCTTGAAGTTTAATGCTATTTTGAAGCACCTCACGTGCTTACACGTGACGGCCACAGGGCCAACGTGTTTAACGCTTATATGCATCATTGCCTCAGAGTATCACGTGGGAGCACGTGAGCGCTGAATAAACATGTTAGCGTTGAACACTATGAAGGGATAACATTAGCCAAAATCAGATCAAACATTCTAAGGACCGTCAATTTCCAAAGTCGATCTCAAGGTAACTAATAAGTTCCCAACATATGACATCTAAACTGATGTTCATCCCGCTTCCCAAAATCGGGACTTTGGTTCAAGGGTACATCTCTTTATACCTCTGATACATGTCATTGTAATCCTTCAACATCTTCAGAGAGATGGAGGGTCCCAATAACCAATAATTATTGATGCATCCCCAAACCGGTTGAACCAGAACCCCATGGACTATGATGTCCTTAAACTTATGGACCGCAACGTCCCTGAACTAAACTCTATAGACTATGACGTCTTTAAACTATGGACTATGAGGTCTTTAAACTTATGGACTGTGAGGTCCTTAAACTCTTAGACTGTGATGTCTTGAAACTTTACATACTATGATGTCTTTAAACTCCATGGACTATGATGTTCTTAAACCCACTGGACCGCAATGTCCCTAAACTAAAACAATAGAGTCCAAATGCTCTTTTGTTGGATCTAAATGATCCCGAAACCCTGTTAAGTAGATCTTAGCCTAAAAATTAGACTAATGCATCCTTAACAAACGTTTAAGTTGATCTTAATCTCAATAAGATTAACAATCCTTAAACCCACTGGACCGCAATGTCCCTAAACTAAAACAATAGAGTCCAAATGCTCTTTTGTTGGATCTAAATGATTCCAACCCTCTCCCCCTTTTGAGTAGATCTTAGTCTAAAAATTAGACCAACGTATCCTTAATAGCGTTTAAGTTGATCTTGATCTCAATGAGATTAACGATCCTTAAACCCAAACCAAACCCAAATCTAAGAAAATACGGATTTGGACTAATCCACGCCCTACGGGCGACAACATAAATTAGTCTTCGTATACAATGTACGGGCAACCCAAAATAAAACAAACACACATGACACGAAGTGACCATCTGGAGAAGGAGAAAGTGGTTGCCGCGATGCCGTAGCGTGATTAACTGCAGGGGCTTGCGCCTGCAGGGAAGAGTGTCCCCACAATCAAAAACCCCTCACAATGAGGGGAAATCTGACGAAGTCTGCTACATCGGCCATATCCGTCTAAACCTTCGATACATGGTGTCATAAATCAACTTGGCATCTTCGGAGAGGTGGACGGATAAAACCAAATAGCATCTGCCCCCAAATTTAGGCAAGACGACCTACGTGGATTCATCTCTGTTTTCGGCGGTACACATGTGTCATATTTATAATAAACACCTTTTATTATATAAAAATAGTAAGGAAAATGTCATATCAATTGCATAATATTTTCGACTGAACAGTTGGCCTCTGTATCGCTGCACTGGAATATAGTATCAGGAGCGACTCATCATTCGCCATTTGGAGGAGTTTTTATATTTATTTTTTATTATTATTTTTTTTATTTTACCGCGATTGCTCTATCATTTCAGCTTTTCTTATCGCGAAGGTCGCGATTGCCCTATCATTTCGGCTATTTATTCGCGGTTGCCCCATCATTTCAGCTTTATTTTCATCTTTATTTTTACTCGCTGATTTTTATTGCGAGTTACCCCATCATTTCGGTTTTTATTTTTTTTATTTTTTTTATTTACACATTTTTATATCCCCAGTTTAACGACTTAGAGGTCTACTGTCCCAGTTTAACGACGTGGTGGCCATCGGTTCGCAGTTTAACGACGTGGTGGTCGGTCACTCCCAGTTGAACGACGTGGTGGTCAGCTGTTTCCAGTTTAACGACTTGGTGGTCATCTGTTTCCAGTTTAACGACTTGGTGGTCATCTGTTTCCAGTTTAACGACTTAAAGGTCATCTGTTCCCCTTTAACAACTTGGTGGTCATCTGTTTCTAGTTTAGCGACTTAAAGGTCATCTGTTCCTAATTTAACGACTTAGAGGTCATTTGTTTCCTATTTAACGACTTAGTGGTCATCTGACGGGGAGCTTAGAGAAGATACCCGATTGAGCAGTTGTCAGGGGCACCGCTGGAGCTTGCCCAAGATGCCTTATTACTTTGTCGGTGTTGATGGACTTGCCACCAGCTGGGGCTAAGGAAAGTCATTCAAATACCGACTTACGTCCGAAGATTGCAGTCGAAAGTCATTAACCTGCAAATAGAAGCATGATTTCAGTACAGGCAATCGATATGTATATGGATTGAGTTTGCATGAACGTTTAACCCGAAATATGGGAGGAGAGATTGAGTCCCACCGGGCGTGCCAGAATCTTTAGGGTGTTTTTCGTCACCCTATTGAGATGGGAATACACGCGCTTGTCAGGCGTACTACAGATTCCCCCTGCCTAGGGTAAGCGGGGGTTTATTGATTGTGGGGATCCGAATCTCCGGCAGCCGCGAACTAAGCTGCCGTTAATTACCCCTCGCCATTAGAGCGAGAGAACTTCCGATTGACGGGTCAAACAGGTCATGCGAACTCAATGTGCAGTGTTGTGTTTTGGAGGGGTTTTGGATATATCGAGGGCCCTGCGGAGTTTACGGGGGTCCCGCTACCAGGATAGCGGGCTGGGGGTCAAGGGGGCTAGCAGCCCCCTTGCGGGGTGCGGGGCAGCGCCCCGTTAGAAATTTTTTTCTAACAGGGACAGTGTCGTGGAGTGTGTGTGTGTGTGTACATACATATATATATAAAGGGGAAAAAGCATCCAAAAAACGCGTGGGGGGCCAGCGCCTCACGTATGTGGCACGCAGACGCTGGACGCTGGCGCCTCACGTGCTTGGCACGTGGGCGCTAGCGCGCTGGGTGCTGAGCGCCGGCGCCCCACGTGCTTGGCACGCGGGCGCTGGGCATCAACAGGAAAAGGGACTTGGTCCCTGCACTGGGAGCTATGCTCCCGATTTGACTTATAGAGTTGAACTCCTGACAGAGAGTGGGCTTAGTCCTTGCACTAGGAGTTGTACTCCCAAAAAGAAAGATTTATTATTTTGTGTGTGTCTGTGTGTATTTAAGGAGTTAAACTCCTAAGATATTTTGGAGCTGATGAAAGGGGCTTCTCCCTTGAGCCCTGGATCTTCCCCAAGATGTGATTTTAGGAGATGGGTCTCCTTCTTCTTCCTCTCTGTTGGCCGGATCTTGGACGAAAGGGGGGTGAGATTTAAAAATCTCTCCTTTTTGAGATCTGATGGAAGATCTGAGACCCCCTTTGTGGGTTTTATGATGAAAAACTATTTATTTTTGAAAAAGGAAGAGTAAAACTCTTGATTTAATTGAAAATGGGAAGAAGGTTTAGAACCTTGAGGAAGGAGAAGGAGGCACAAAAACCGTAGAGTTTGAGAGAAATGAAAAATGTATTTTTTATTTCATCATCATGTTGCCTTATATAGGCTCACACATTTACATATAGCCCCTTGGGCTTTTACAAAATGGCATTTTGTCCATCCCATGTCTCATGTACTCATTTCTTTTGCACATGAGCCATGGGCTTTACAAAAAATTGGCTTTATGCTCATTTTGCTTACATTCATGTATAAAAAAATTACATCAAAATTATTTATTACATGATTTCATTTTGGCATGGAGAAGATTGGCCGCGGGGCTCGACTCGGGCATGGGCCCACTTGATCTGGTCTTGGGCCCGCCTGGCTTGCGGTTGACTTTGACTTTGACTTGGTCAACCGGGGTGTAATTTTTGACCCCAACACTAATTTAGATAGCTTAGAAGATTTAGAATGTTAATTGGATTGGATTATCTCATAAAACTATGGATTTTCAACTCATGCGAGGGTTATGGTTTTTGGGAAAAAGAAGAGAGCAAAGGAGGGAAGAGAAAGTAGGTGTTGAAATGAAACAAGCAAATGAAGAAAAATGGCTTAAGTCTTTTCCAAATATCAAGCGTACGTTATTTTAATAGAAATAATGCAACCATGCTTGAATAGTTAGAACAAATGAATAAATAAAATCAAGTAGTCATGCTTCAACCATGTTTCAATACACCTCATTGTCACGTCCCACCCCCAATACAGAGAGTATTGTCCGCTCTGGCCAAAACCGCACGGTTTTTTTTCTTCAGGAAGAACCGGACCCAACCAGGGGCCACTTCCCAGGAGGTCGAAAAATGGCTAAGTCTTTTCTTAGATCCGTGTTTTCTTGTCTTTTCTTGTTCCGGAAATTTCGAGAACGAAATTCTTTTGTAGTTGAGTATAATGTAACCCCCCTAGTGCATTTATACGATATTTTATTGGGGTATTTTCAAATCTTGCGACAACTTCTTGTTTATTATTGTTTTTGGGTACGGATAGTGTATTTGGTAACTGTGGTTAGTATCTGACCCAACCGGCATGTTTGAAACCCATCATAGTTCAAGATTACGTCTATATTTGTTAGTACAGAGTATCCATGCACATCTAGATTCTATACACATATATGATATATTTGGTATCCGCATATCTTTTAAATAATACAAATAATAACCAAATAATATATTCTGATATCTAGCATGGTATGTTATCATACCCCATATCATATGGTTGCATTCATATATCATGTTCTTGTCCTAATTGTTAAAACAGACTCGTTTGGATTGCTACGTATATTTACGTAGATCCATACTTGGGGGTATGCATTTTTATTGACCGGATATCGCATTATGCTTTTAACTTTTACGTATATTCTCTATATTTTAAAACTAGATTTTTAGAAGAAACCCGGTATTTTTTCGGAGCAATTTGATATTACCAATATAATCCAAATATATATTATAATATTCTTTATATTAACACTAATAATATATAATATATATTTATATTAAGTGAACTATTATTCTAATTTCTCTCTCTCTTCTTTCTCTCTCTATATTCTCTCTCTCTACCTTTACATATATATATAAAATTATAATATAACCCAATATTATAAAACACCCTCACTTCTCTCTCTCTCTCTCTGTTTCTTCTTCTTTCCCCGCCATGAGAAACCCGAACCCAAACTGTAACAACCCTAAACTTTCTGTACAATTTTTTTCAAAAATACAGAAAGGGGTACCTTAGCCTGAGCACAAATTATAAGTTTGATTTGCTTTTGAACAGCAAGAAAGCACTTGTAGCTCATTGGTAAAGCCTTGCACTGCTGTGCCATAGCACTCGAGTTCAAATCCTATCAGCCACATTATCTTTTTGTTTTAATTTTCTTTTAATCTTTTAGAAGCCCAAGAGTTTGCACGAGCACTACACGTAAACTGAAAGGTCACACTTAAATCAAACATGTGCAAATTAGTATTCAGATCGACTTGGACACATGGCGAGAATCCGAGCCCTCACCTCCATGATTCGACAGGCGAGAATTCGCCACGGGCCGGCGCCGCCGGTTCTGTTGAGCCCAAACCCCATTTTTTTGTAAACCCTAGACTCGTGGACTACCCCCATAACTCCAGTATTGCTTATTTACTCTGCATATTTACAAAGAATAATAAAACCCTTCAAATTCTATTTTAATGCATTATTCATCACCCTATTTTAATGCATTATTCATCATCCCCTAAACCCTAAATTGCCTTATAAATACCCACTCCATCTTACACCCCTCTCACTCAGAATTCTCTTATAAAAACTATACCAAAATCCTAAGTCTTTTAGTGTATAAGTGGAGTTAGTGAAAGGCGAAGTTCCGACGAACTTCTGAGGAGATTTCGGCGATGAATTGACGTCCCGAAGCCTTCTTTAGGACCCCCCTCTCTCTTCTAGTCCAACAAACCAGTAAGTCCCATCTTCCCTCTCATCTTTTTCTTTAACAAGTTCCATTTCTAAAAACCGACGGAAGCAGAGTTAGTCCGACTTCCGATTCGGTTTTTTTTTAAAAAAACTACACTTTTCTTTAACAAGATAAAACCATATTCTCATATGTTAATTAATAAATATTAACAAACTCAATAAAACAAGTTTCACATCAAAATAATCATTTTTGTGACATCTATCGCATTTTTACATAATAATACCACAAACTATTCATTTCGACATTATAACCTTTGTTCCTTGATATACCTTTAGATAATTCACAAGGTAATGACCTATCTCATCACAACACACATCTCTATCATAGCACGATGAAGTTTGGAACAATAGAATACGGGAAAATACGACTTTACAAATAAATACCCTAAACTTACAAAACCATTTTCTATAAAAAGATGTATTAAACATATCCATACAATTGCGTCTCTACAACCCATTTTGGGGACCCCGTTCGGGATGGTGCGGATTATTGCACATCCTCGGTCTTAGTAGAGCAGATGCGGACCTCCGCAAGGAGCATTCGATCTCGATGGAATTTTTATGCATTTTTTTATTTAGAAAATGAGATTTTTACAAGAAAATAAATAAAATATTTCCATTAAATATATATATATATATTATCAAAATATCTATTTTAATTATATAAATATTCCAAGTTTTCTAAAATCAAAGGAATCACTATTACATGAAAATATCATCCAAATACAACACAAGTACATTATTTCAAGAAAATACCATATACTATAAAACTAAGTTCTATTCACTTGAAATTTCACATTTATAAAATATAAATCTATGAAAACCCTAAAGACGATAATTAAAGGCTTGAGGTGTATTTTGAAATTATGCCAAAAATATTTTTACATGAAACTCCCTCAAGTTATATTAAATTACAATAAGGACCCTAGTAAACATAGGTTTAAGCGGGACCAGTCTCTTGAGCCTCAGGGAGCCGGAGATATGGGTGCTTGCCCATTTAAGGTAGACAATCTAACAAACGGTGTTATCAACACGGTAATTGTCTTGGAAAAAGACACAAATCCTGCCGTCCATGTGCAGCAGTTACCGATAATATCAAAACCTAATTTAGAATTTCAATTTCTTTTCTAATTGTCTGACTCAGACTGAGTCTCAATATAATCAATCTGACTTGAATGAAATTCAAGTATAAAACTACAATTCAACATGAATCCATATATTCAAGCTATATCAATATATACCACTTGACTGAACCGAACCATGGATATACTCCATCTACATGTCCATCCATTATATCTGTTCCATTTACTGATATCATGGTTTCGGTAAGTCGTCCATCTATACAATTTATAATACAAGACAAGACAATACAATCCATACAATTAATACATAAACACTACGCGGTTATAAAGGGGTAGACTGGTACGGAACATATTAAAGGTGGCACGAGATTGTCACTTAAGACGTAATTACATCCATGCCGTTGTTCCGTGGTATTATCGACGGGGCCTTGTACTACGGGTTAGCAAAGTCTCCGGTGTAAGTGGGACTCCTCTCGTATATACTGGCATTTTCTGTACCAAGCTACAAACAACTGCGCTAACGTTATAATAAAACATTATAAAACTATACCCTCTCTCAGTCTATTCTACTTCTCCCTCATCTTTGGGACTTACAGAGCGATTGTTCGCAGACAACATTCCTATTTCTCTTCTTCTTTCGAATGTTGTCAGGAGGACCCAACGCTGAGGAGTACGGGACCAGTCAGGAGCATTTAGAGCAAGCCCCTAAGAAGTACACCGAAGACCCAGAGCTGTAGCCATTTGGACTTATTCCATTTTTATTTCTGTTATGTCATTGTTTAGGCATTGCTTTCATTCCATGTATTTACATTTTCAGTTGTACCTATAAAAGAATACTTAATAAATAAAGTTGTTGTTCATTTACATCTTGTCTCCTGTGTATTTTACTTTATATTGCTTAGATACGCTTAGCGTGTTTACTTTTGAGTAAATACGTAGCGGCCTCGTCGCGTCCTCCGCCCGTACACTGGGAAGCGGGGCGTGACACAAACCTTATCCATATCAGAACCCTTGTCGTCGACCACACCCACCTCGTCACCATCTCACCTCCATCACCACCTCCACCTCCTCTCCCCCTTCTCCTTCTTCCCGAGAACCCCTGCACCCCAACCTTGCAAACTCGACGACAACCCCCTGCAGAAACCCAAACCACACCGGGGACTCGCCTTCGCCATCACCCTCACCCTGTCTTCACCTCCTCACCTCCCTCTCCGCTCCCCGAGACCACAAACTACCTCCACCATCAACCCTCGGCAGCACAATCCCCAACCCGACACCAGCTCAAGAAAACCACACATCCCTCGCCATTAGACCTCGCCGACGGCAACCCATCATCGCCGCCATCTCACCTTTGTCCTCACCACCTCAGAGCACGACACAACAGCAACCACCATTCTTCAGTTCTTCATGTTCTTTTCTTGATCGGTTCTTGATTCTCCGATCATCTCGCCGGAGTTGCACGCATCGCCGACGATCCAGACGACCCAATCATCGCCGTCGTCCAGCCTAGTCACCACGTCACGTCACTGAGGTCCAGTCCTGTGCGTGTAAGTTTGCATTGCGGCATTATTTCGACGTCGGACGTAGCATCCGCATCTCGACGTGAGATCCGATCAGGCAAGTTTTAACTTGCAACATGTTATGTTATATTATATCGATCTCTATATGAATAAGAATAGTGCATGTGTTTTATTATTCAGCGAATGGTACCGATTTATAGTTTTACGATATCCGTACTGATAATCGTTTATCTAGATGCATGTCGGAACATGATTATATCACTACACTACTATATTAGTACAACATGCTATCTAGTTTGTATCATACTTGATAATGGATATATAATGGTTATTACAGATAGATACATATGCATCCTGGTATTAATTGTGTTTACCGTGTTCCGATATCGAGTATAGTTTCACATTGGGTATCTATTTGGTTAACATGTATCACATGACATGTTCACGACATACTACCTGACTTGTTACTTGGATCTAGTTACTAATACTAACAATACTGATGTGTTGTCCTGACGGACGTAACTTGTTGTCTGCATAGACGAGAACTGTACCTGCTTGATCCTGTGTTGGCATTAGATTTATATCGGCAATACCTGACTTGAACACAAACCTGGGGGAAAAGGGGAAATTAAGAATGTAACCGAAACGTAACTCAAGAGGATATTATTACTTGTTTGTCATTTTTCCGGGCGTTACGGAATAAATACTTGTTTGCCGTGTTTTCGGGCGTTACAGAATAAATACTGTTATCGTGGTCCCATAGGGAAACTGTTGGGTTACGATGATGATTATATTAATTGATTTCAAGGACTTTTAGAATAGATAACCTAGAAGCACAGATCTAGGATACACATCACACACCCATACATACACATACCTCATTGTTTTATATTTATATTATTCATTTATATTCATATTTACTTATATCGTTATATCCTGGTTATCACTGTTATTTTAATATTATGATGCACTGACATATGGGTTTTGCATGGCCCGGTTCCTTTACCTTTATCGCAGGTAGATCAAGAATATTTTAGCAATCAAGCCGAGTAATGAGGAATTGAATATGTGATATTAGAGATATTTAGTTTATTTCCGTAGTTTTGTTTATTGATGTGAGCCCATATTGGGACATGATTCAAATATCGTTTATTGGATCTTGATTCGTTTCCGCTTTATGCATTTTCTTGATTTTATTTACTGTGGTAGATGGACATGTGTTAGTTAGATTATATATTGTACTGTTCTTGATATCCGATAGACAGCCATAATGTGACTTTGTAGGGTTTCCTTAGCACCAAGCCTAGGGTTTGCAAGCATCAAACATGCCACAACAAAAATTTAGGGAGGTGCTAAGCAAACAGCCTAGGAATCTAACTAGAAAACTAGGGTAACAAAACATTGTAATCAACATTACAAGAGAAGTGAATGAGGAATACAACCTTTGTAGACCGGTCCTTCTCTTCTAAAGCTCCGTGTAGTAGTCCCTTCGCTGCGAGTATCGATCTCCCGAACTCTAGTATGGGTTCTCCCGGAGAAATGAACAAGCTTGCTCGAAGTTTTCGAGGCCGAAGATGATCTATGTCGAGGAGACTCAAGCTCATGCTACCTCTTCACTAATTGTGAAATTAGTGAAGAAAACACCATAAACTAAATGACAAGTAGTAGAGGATGATGAAGTAGGAAGTGGGCTCTCTTTAGATTTATTTTTCTCACAATATTTTCTCACCTTGAGAAAAGGTAGTAAGCTTTTCTCATGAGGAAGAAGAAGCTCAAGTGAAGAGATGAGAGAATGAACTCATGAGGTGAGAATGTGAACCATGGGTGAATTAGTGTCATACACTAACCCATGTAGAGAATAAACCATGTCTAGTTAATAATAGTTAGGTTAATAAATATCTATAAGTAAAACAAACTTAGTGGGCTTGGTCAATAGTTCCACAAGCTTCTATAAGCCTCAACCATATGACTTAATCCCACTAATTTTGATTAACTTAGATAAATATAAACCCATCACATTATTAAGCATGGTGCAAGTCTCATACACCCATATCACATATGGCATCTAGCATGACACAAAAGTTGTACATTAATATATATCACATATACACTAATGCACACAAGTGAGAAAAGAAATCATAAGTGAGCTAATAGTAGTTAATGTAATCTAGTATATCTAATATACAATTATACATCAAATTATTAAATCAACACTTGATTTAATAATCCGGCTATATAACATATAACTTACTAATATCAAATGCAACAATTTATCAAATCAACACTTGATCCGATAATCCGACTATATCTCATATAACCGACCGATGTCACAAATCGCGAGAATAGAATGTGGTATCACATACGCGCATCAATCTCGGTCCCGCACATATCATATATGTGTTCCTACTCCGTTTCGCATGAACCAGGAAACCTCTGTGTAGGTGTCACGCCCCGCTTCCCAAAAGAGCGGCAACGGCACGTGACAAGCCCGCAACGTATTTATTCCAAGAAGATCGTTTCTCAAAACAAATACGCTAAGCGTATATAAGCAATATAAAATAACAAGAAAAGACATGATAATTAAAATCCAACCTTACATATTTACATTCCCAACTTTCACAAGTTTCAAACTGAATACATGATGTCTGAAAACAAAAAAAATACATAACAGGAAGTGCCTAAACAAGTGGCATACTGGAAGTAAAAGCTAAAAAGAATGAATTAATAGTCGGTCTGCTATGCAAGCTGAAAGTTATTCTCCTGACTCGGCTCGATCTCTTCAATCTTTGATCACCTGACGAACATTCTAAGGAAACAAAGAAATGGGTGGAATACCCATCAGCGAACTTGCGCTCGGTAAGCCCTAATAGAGATGTGTAATATATAAATTGAGTGAAAGATGACATATAATATAGTATAAATGGAAATTGTAATATGTGAACAAGTATGGTAATATATATGGCAACTATATCAGCATGGAAATGTAACATGAGCATAGCATGGCCGTGGAGTGTAGGTATAGTGAATATGAAATGAAAGTAAATGTCCTAAAAGGTCTCTAAAAGGGTAAATTAACTAACGTGAGTTTAAGTATGAATATCAACCAATCTCAAGAGTATTCTCGAACCCAAGGCTATCGTCCAAGTGTAAGGAATCACGGGCCCAAAATATCGGGAATTCAATTATTATTAAAGTATTCCAAACCCAACAGGCTATCATCCAGGGGCTTGGAAACACGGGCCCTCATTCATGAATTTGTGATGTACCGTTTCAGCCCGGTACCACAGCAACGTTATTTGTACCATTTCAGCCTGGTACCACAGCAACGTTATTTTGTTATAATGGAACTCATGAGATTCCGTTGAATTCATACTCAAACTACCCCAACACCCCCACATAATCTAATTTAAAATTATAGTCACAAGTATTGCCCGAATCAATGAATACATAAGAAAAGTACAAGTACAGATTTCAAGTCGAGTTCATATATTCATGTCAAGTTCAAGTATTTATGTCAAGTCATTACGTATTCATGATTCGGGTCAAGTCGAGTCGAGCATGTAATAGGTTTATTCAATTAAGTCATGTAGATGCAATGAACGAGCGATATATAACATGTGATGGATCAAGTATAATATCAAGATTCGATTCAAGTTACGTGTTAACTAATATGTCCATTTTCCTAATAATTTGAGACGGTACGAACTAACTCTATTTGTTTAGGGAAAATTAAGCAAGTGAAAGCCCTCATTGTGTTTATGTGAAATATCTAACTTTTAGAAACATTAAGCTATTTTAATTGAAATTAAATCTTCTCATATTTGGATATTTTATTTTAAAAAACTATTTTTTTTTACAATTTTGTTTTCTTGAAGCTACAATATTTGATATTTAAGTTATTTTAATTTTTTTTAATTTTGCTTTAAAAACTCGTATTTTCTTTTCTTTTGAGAATGTGCTCCGTGAAGAGCTCCAATCTCACCCACTAAACCCAAGATGTGCAATAATCCGCAACAGGGCTTCCCTAAAGAGGGTTATAGAGGCTAAATTTGCAAAAGATAAGTGTATAGTTAATTCTAATTTTAAACCCAAGGGTATTTTAGTGCAATGCAAACCTTAGAAATTCGCTATGAAAATATTAGTATTGGATTATGATTCAACATGGGTGTTGGGTAGGTTGTTACCCCGTGCGTTATCAAGCATGTTGGAAAAAAATATCGACTTAGTGTATTAGACTGTCACATAAATTAACTCCTAAAATCCTCTACAGTATAATTGCACTCATTAAAAAACGCTTTTGTTCTTCTCCCCACTTGGAGTAAACCATCTGAATTGAAATGCCACAAGACCAGTTAATCATAATTTTGAAAAGGAAGTAAAATGAAGGAAAGAGTAACACGGTGATAAAAGATTATTGTAGTTCAAATTATGACTAGTGGGCGAAGTTCTGAAAAAGGCTTATTGTTGTAGACAATTTTTTTTTAAGTAAGAACTCGGTATCCAGAAACCTACTTTGATTTTTATTTTTATTTTTAAATATGCTCTTATGCATATGTTTGTGCCAGAGATTTACAAACATCGAGGTTTTCAAACCATGCTATCATGCTATGCCAAGCACCATACAACAAAGACACACAATGGTATGCCAAAATCAACATGCGTCCCATATAAATGGCAACAATTGCAAATGGGTGAACATGAATTACAAATCATACCCAAAACTAAGCAACAACAAAAATCATGATATCCAGCAAGACATGCATACTAAACAATCTAGTATTGAGCAATACTTACATACAAATGCAGAAATCTTTAATTAACGCCCTATGTTAATTAGAAGTAGAATTTCTAATGTTTTCAGAATTATTTTGCTTTCAGAAAAGGGTTTTCACGCGATGAAGAAGAAGGGACAAGGGGACTTACGACGAGATGGGACATTGGCTTGGTGAAGTCATAACAGAGGCAAGAAGGGAGAGAGACGGAGAAAGGAGGGACTTATACGCGATAGAATATGACCTAATTTCATTTAGACATTTCGTCGAACACTTCCGGCGCAAATTTGAAACGTCGATGGAATGGAGATCCGGAGGCACGAAAATAATCGTGTTGCTTACGCGGTCTTGGCCTAGCCGTGGGGCCTCGTTCTCGGCTCAAAGCAGCGACAAAAGGACAACACAGTCGAGAGTTTGGTGTTGTCGATGTTGATATTGCAGCTGCAGCTGCTACCGTTGTTGATGACGACGATGAGGGTATCGATGTTAGTCGAGAGGAGATAGGGGTGCTCAGCCAAGAGGGTGGCCGACCATGGAGGAGGAGGATGGTTGGGGGATGTAGGAAGAGAAGAGAATGAGAGGGGGGAGGAAAATGTTGCATGGGGCTATACATGTGAAGAAGAAGTTAAGAGGAGAGAGGAAGAGTGGGGATTGGTTATGTGGAGGTGAAGAGAGTGAGGAGAAGAGAGGTCGTCGGTTACGAGAGGGGAGGCGAGGAGATGGCGGGTGTGAATGAGAAGGAGACGAAGAGGGAGAAATAAGGAGAAGAAGGAAGAAGAGGGAAAAAAAAGATTAAGAAAATAGATGAAAGATTATAGGCTGGGATTTGGTCTAAGTTTGGATTTGGGTGTGGGTTATATGAATAAAATTTGGTTAATGAGTTTATGGTTTAAAATAAAATAGAGAAGGGAATATGGGTTAGTTGATTTGGGTATTCAATAAAACAAAACGGGTTTACAAAGAATGTTTATTTGGTAACCGATGGAAAATATAAATAGGGGAAAGAATAACTAAGTGATTAGATAATAGAAAATGGCTTTTAGGCTCAAGGGAAATAATAGTAAAAATAGAAAGATGAATAAAATACAATATTTTATTAAAGAAAAACAATACAGAGGTATATGAATTTTACGGTCGTTACATCCTACCCTCCTTGAAAATAATTTCGTCCTCGAAATTACTCAAAAAGGATGTTGTGACGGGGCAAAGGTGTTTTAGATTAAAATGGTAGTATAGACGAAGATATGGACTACTAAAATCGTACTGAAGTTGTGTAAGGAAAGGAAGGACAAAAGACTAAAAGAATCTGAAATAGCTTAAAAAGATAGAAAGAAATTTTACCAGTGATAACCCGATCCATGGTTTCGGTGTCTACGGCCGACATAGTGAAGCCTGGCGTCTCGACACTATCCTTTGTGCCCGATGGTACATCTGTTGTTGAGGGGGTAAGGGTGGTCCGTGCTGAATTGGTGCAGGAAGAGTTTAAGGTGGAGCGAGAGCCTCTATAGTCGGTATTGGTGTAGGTGTTGCGTCAGCTCTGTACTTTGGGCATGCTCTTACAGTGTGTGTAGACGATCCGCAAATCATACAAAGACCGTTAGCTACTCTGCAATTTTTTGCTAGGTGCCCCGACCTCTTGCAGTGATTGCAGATTTTTGATCCATGGTTGTAAAACGACCTTCTTGATCTCCTAGGCGGTGCTATAGATTCTAGCATCGAGGAGGCTTCTCCAGTAATCTGGCTAACTGGGTGTTTTTCTCCGGCCGACTGTGGTCTTCCCTTCTTCTTGATGACAGCTTCATAACGACGGGCTGCCTTCAAAGCTGCTTCATGAGTCGGAAAATCTCCCTTTGCAAGAGCAGCCTGGATGTCGAGGTCTAAACCCCTGAAAACGTCTGGCGTGAATCTCGGTGGTAGGAATCAGATGGGTGGCAAACCTGCCGCGCATAGTGAAATCGGCATCGTACTCATCCACTGACTTGTCCCAATGGATCCTTGTTGTAGGTGGATAAATCGTTGCTCCATCTCAAAACGGGCAGTCTCAGGAAAGTACTTGGCGTCAAAAAGTTCACGAAACGTCTTCCACTCAATAGGATGGGTAATCCGACTTTCTTCGGCCTTCCACCAAGCCCTGGCATTATCGGTAGGTTGGAGTTTCGCAACTCGAACCCAAGACACTTCTGGAACTTGAGCCGCTGTCAGGTCATCTTCGATACTCTGAGCCCATTCTTCAGCTTCAAGCGGGCTCTCCTTACCCGAGAAGTTCTTTGAGTGTAAGGCCCGAAACCGTTTTACTCCAGGTGTTTCAGTATCGGGGCGGTTCATAAGGATAGCAATCTGCTGCTGTTGACCCTCCAATAGGCTCTTGATAGCCTCGAGAAACACCGTCCGTTCAGTGAAGGGAGTTGCAGCAATAGATGGTGGTAGTGTCTCGCCGTTGTTATTGATCGGTTTAAGGGAAGCCATCACCTTGGATAGGAAAGATGTATTATGATAAATTCAAAGGAATTGAAAGGTAAAGAATGTAAAAGTTGTCGGATTTTATCTTTCTTGTATCATATTGCTTAGGACTTCATGCAGAACAGGCCTGCATGGGCCACCAACAAAAACCTGTCACGCCCCGCTTCCCAAAAGAGCGGTAACGGCACGTGACAAGCCCGCAATGTATTTATTCCGAGAAGAACATTTCTCAAAATAAATACGCTAAGCGTATATAAGCAATATAAAATAACAAGAAAAGACATGATAATTAAAATCCAACCTTACATATTTACATTCACAACTTTCACAAGTTTCAAACTGAATACATGATATCTGAAAACAAAAAAATACATAAAAGGAAGTGCCTAAACAAGTGGTATACTGGAAGTAAAAGCTGAAAAATGAATTAATAGTCGATCTGCTCCGCAAGCTGAAAGTAATTCTCCTGACTCGGCTCGATCTCTTCAATCTTTAGATCACCTAACGAACATTCCAAGGAAACAAAGAAATGAGTGGAATGTCCGTCAGCGAACTTGCGCTCGGTAAGTCCCAATAGAGATGTGTAATATATAAATTGAGTGCAAGATGACATATAATATAGTATAAATGGAAATTGTAATATGTGAACAAGTATGGTAATGTATATGACAACTATATCAGCATGGAAATGTAACATGAGCATAGCATGGCCGTGGAGTGTAGGTATAATGAATATGAAATGAAAGTAAGTGTTCTAAAAGGTCTCTAAAAGGGTAAAGTAATTAACGTAAGTTTAAGTATGAATATCAACCAATCTCAAGAGTATTCTCGAACCCAAGGTTATCGTCCAAGGGTAAGGAATCACGGGCCCAAAATATCGGGAATTCAATTGTTATTAAAGTGTTCCAAACCCAACAGGCTATCATCCAGGGGCTTGGAAACACGGGCCCTCATTCATGAATTTGTGATGTACCGTTTCAGCCCGGTACCACAGCAACGTTATTTGTACCGTTTCAGCCCGGTACCACAGCAATGTTATTTTGTTATAATGGGACTCATGAGATTCCGTTGGATTCATACTCAAACTACCCCAACACCCCACATAATCTAATTTAAAATTATAGCCACAAGTATTGCCCGAATCAATGAATACACAAGAAAAGTATAAGTACAGGTTTCAAGTCGAGTTCATATATTCATGTCAAGTTCAAGTATTTATGTCAAGTCATTACGTATTCATGATTCGGGTCAAGTCAAGTCGAGCATGTAATAGGTTTATTCAATTAAGTCATGTAGATGCAATGAACGAGCAATATATAGCATGTTATGGATCAAGTATAATATCAAGATTCGTTTCAAGTTACGTGTTAACTAATATGTCCATTTTCCTAATAATTTGAGACGGTACGAACTAACTCTGTTTGTTTAGGGAAAATTAAGCAAGTGAAAGCCCTCATTGTGTTTATGTGAGATATCTAACTTTTGGAAACATTAAGCTATTTTAATTGAAATTAAATCTTCTCATATTTGAATATTTTATTTTAAAAAACAATTTTTTTTTACAATTTTGTTTTCTTGAAGCTCCAATATATGATATTTAAGTTATTTGAATTTTTTTTTAATTTTGCTTTAAAAAACTCGTATTTTCTTTTCTTTCGAAAATGCGCTCCGTGAAGAGCTTCAATCTCACTCACTAGACCCAAGATGTGCGATAAACCGCAATAGGGCTTCCCTAAAGAGGGTTATAGAGGCTAAATTTGCAAAGGATAAGTGTGTAGTTAATTCTAATTTTAAACCCAAGGGTATTTTAGTGCAATGCAAACCTTAGAAATTCGCTATGAAAATATTAGTATTGGATTATGATTCAACGTGAGTGTTGGGTAGGTCGTTACCCCGTGCGTTATCAAGCATGTTGGAAAAAAATATCGACTTAGTGTATTAGACTGTCACATAAATTAACTCCTAAAGTCCTCTACAGTATAATTGCACTCATTAAAAAACGCTTTTGTTCTTCTCCCCACTTGGAGTAAACCATTTGAATTCAAATGCCACAAGACAAGTTGATCATAATTTTGAAAAGGAAGTATAAAGAAGGAAAGAGTAACACGGTGATAAAAGATTATTGTAGTTCAAATTATGACTAGTGGGCGAAGGTCTGAAAAAAGGCTTAGTGTTCTAGATAATTTTTTTAAGTAAGAACTCGGTATCCAAAAACCTACTTTGATTTTTATTTTTATTTTTAAATATGCTCTTATGCATATGTTTGTGCCAGAGATTTTAAAACATTGAGGTTTTCAAACTATGCTATCATGCTATGCCAAGCACCATACAACAAAGACACACAATGGTATGCCAAAATCAACATGCGTCCCGTATAAATGGCAACAATTACAAATCATACCCAAAACTAAGCAACAACAAAAATCCTAATATCCAGCAAGACATGCATACTAAACAATATAGTATTGAGCAATACTTACATCCAAATACTTTAATTAACGCCCTATGTTAATTAGAAGTAGAATTTCTAATGTTTTCAGAATTATTTTTTTTTCTAAAAAGGGTTTTCACACTATGAAGAAGAAGGGACAAGGGGACTTACGACGAGATGGGACATCGGCTTGGTGAAGTCATAACAGAGGCAAGAAGGGAGAGAGACGGAGGAAGAAGGGACTTACACGCGATAGAATATGACCTAATTTCATTTAGACATTTCGTTGAACACTTCCGGTGCAAATTTGAAACGTCGATGGAATGGAGATCCGGAGGCACGAAAATGATCGTGTTGCTTACGCGGTCTTGGCCTAGCCGTGGGGCCTCGTTCTCGGCTCAAAGCGGCGGCAAAAGGACAACACAGTCGAGAGTTTGGTGTTGTCGATGTTGATATTGGAGCTGCAGCTGCTGCCGTTGTTGATGACGACGATGTGGGTGTCAATGTTAGTCAAGAAAAGATAGGGGTGCTCAGCCAAGAGGGTGGCCGACCATGGAGGAGGAGGATGGTGGGGGGATGTAGGAGGAGAAGAGAATGAGAGGAGGGAGGAAAATGTTGCATGGGGCTATACATGTGAAGAAGAAGTTAAGAGGAGAGAGGAAGAGTGGGGATTGGTCATGGGGAGGTGAAGAGAGTGAGGAGAAGAGAGGTCGTCGATTACGAGAGGGGAGGCGAGGAGATGGCGGGTGTGAATGAGAAGGAGACGAACTGGGAGAAATAAGGAGAAGAAGGAAGAAGAGGGAAAAAAAGATTAAGAAAATAGATGAAAGATTATAGGCTGGGATTTGGTCTAAGTTTGGATTTGGGTGTGGGTTATATGAATAAAACTTGGTTAATGAGTTTATGGTTTAAAATAAAATAGAGAAGGGAATATGGGTTAGTTGATTTGGGTATTCAATAAAACAAAACGGGTTTACAAAGAATGTTTATTTGGTAACCGATGGAAAATATAAATAGGGGAAAGGATAGCTAAGTGATTAGATAATAGAAAATGGCTTTTAGGCTCAAGGGAAATAATAGTAAAAATAGAAAGATGAATAAAATACAATATTTTATTAAAGAAAAACAATACAAAGGTATATGAATTTTACGGTCGTTACATTCTACCCTCCTTGAAAATAATTTCGTCCTCGAAATTACTCAAAAAGGATGTTGTAACAGGGCAAAGGTATTTTAGATTAAAATGGTGGTATAGACGAAGATATGGACTACTAAAATCGTACTGAAGTTGTGTAAGGAATGGAAGGACAAAAGACTAAAAGAATCTGAAATAGCTGAAAAAGATAGAAAGAAATTTTACCAGTGATAACCCGATCCATGGTTTCGGTCTCTACAGCCGACATAGTGAAGCCCGGTGTCTCGACACTATCCTTTGTGCCCGATGGTACATCTGTTGTTGAGTGGGTAAGGGTGGTCCGTGCTGAATTGGTGCAGGAAGAGTTAAAGGTGGAGCGAGAGCCTGTATAGTCGGTATTGGTGTGGGTGTTGCGTCAGCTCTATACTTTGGGCATGCTCTTACAGCGTGTGTAGACGATCCACAAATCATACAAAGACTGTTAGGTACTCTGCAATCCTTTGCTAGGTGCCCCGATCTCTTTCGATAATTGCAGATTTTTGATCCATGGTTATAAAACGACCCTCTTGATCTCCTAGACGGTACTATAGATTCTGGCATCGAGGAGGCTTCTCCAGTAATCTGGCTAACTGGACGTTTTTCTCCGGCCGACTGTGGTCTTCCATTCTTCTTGATGACAGCTTCATAACGACGGGCTGCCTTCAAAGCTGCTTCATGAGTCGGAAAATCTCCCGTTGCTAGAGCAGCCTGGATGTCGAGGTCTAAACCCAGCTGAAAACGTCTGGCGCGAATCTCGGCGGTAGGAATCAGATAGGTAGTGAACCTGCCGAGCATAGTGAAATCGTCATCGTACTCATCCACCTACTTGTCCCACATGGATCCTTATTGTAGGTGGATAAATCGTTGCTTCATCTCAAAACGGGCAGTCTCAGGAAAGTAGTTGGCGTCAAAAAGTTCACGAAACGTCTTCCACTCGATAGGATGGGTAATCCGACTTTCTTCAGCCTTCCACCAAGCCCTGGTATTATCGGTAAGTTGGAGTTTCGCAACTCGAACCCAAGACACTTCTGGAACTTGAGCCGCTGTCAGGTCATCTTCGATACTCTGAGCCCATTCTTCAGCTTCAAGCAGGCTCTCCTTACCCGAGAAGTTCTTTGGGTGTAAGGTCCGAAACTGTTTTACTCCAGGTGTTTCGGTCTCGGGGCGGTTCATAAGGATAGCAGTCTGCTACTGCTGACCCTCCAATAGGCTCTTGATAGCCTCGAGAAACACCGTCTGTTCACTGAGGGGAGTTGCAACAATAGATGGTGGTGGTGTCTCGCCGTTGTTGTTGATCGGTTCAAGGGTAGCCATCACCTTGGATAGGAAAGATGTATTATGATAAATTCAAAGGAATTGAAAGGTAAAGAATGTAAAAGTTGTCGGATTTTATCTTTCTTGTATCATATTGCTTAGGACTTCATGCAGAACAGGCCTGCATGGGCCACCAACAAAAACCTGTCACGCCCCGTTTCCCAAAAGAGCGGTAACGGCACGTGACAAGCCCGCAACGTATTTAAGCAATGTAAAATAACAAGAAAAGACATGATAATTAAAATCCAACCTTACATATTTACATTCCCAACTTTCACAAGTTTCAAACTGAATACATGATGTCTGAAAACAAACAAATACATAAAAGGATATGCCTAAACAAGTGGCATACTAGAAGTAAAAGCTGAAAAGAATGAATTAATATTCGGTCTGCTCCGCAAGCTGAAAGTAATTCTCCTGACTCGGCTCGATCTCTTCAATCTTTAGATCACCTGATGAACATTCCAAGGAAACAAAGAAATGGGTAGAATGCCCGCTCGGTAAGTCCCAATAGAGATGTGTAATATATAAATTGAGTGCAAGATGACATATAATATAGTATAAATGGAAATTGCAATATGTGAACAAATATGGTAATGTATATGGCAACTATATCAGCATGGAAATGTAACATGAGCATAGCAAACAAGTATAGCATGGCCGTGGAGTGTAGGTATAGTGAATATGAAATGAAATCAAGTGTCCTAAAAGGTCTCTAAAAGGGTAAAGTAACTAACGTGAGTTTAAGTATGAATATCAACCAATCTCAAGAGTATTCTCGAACCCAAGGCTATCGTCCAAGGATAAGGAATCACGGGCCCAAAATATCGGGAATTCAATTGTTATTAAAGTGTTCCAAACCCAACAGGCTATCATCCAGGGGCTTGGAAACACGGGCCCTCATTCATGAATTTGTGATGTACCGTTTCAGCCCGGTACCACAGCAACGTTATTTGTACCGTTTCAGCCCGGTACCACAGCAACGTTATTTTGTTATAATGGGACTCATGAGATCTCGTTGGATTCATACTCAAACTACCCCAACGCCCCACATAATCTAATTTAAAATTATAGTCACAAGTATTGCCCGAATCAATGAATACACAAGAAAAGTATAAGTACAGGTTTCAAGTCGAGTTCATATATTCATGTCAAGTTCAAGTATTTATTTCAAGTCATTACGTATTCATGATTCGGGTCAAGTCGAGTCGAGCATGTAATTGGTTTATTCAATTAAGTCATGTAGATGCAATGAACGAGCGATATATAGCATGTGATGGATCAAGTATAATATCAAGATTCGATTCAAGTTACGTATTAACTAATATGTCCATTTTCCTGATAATTTGAGACGGTACGAACTAACTCTGTTTGTTTAGGGAAAATTAAGCAAGTGAAAGCCCTCATTGTGTTTATGTGAAATATCTAACTTTTAGAAACATTAAGCTATTTTAATTGAAATTAAATCTTCTCATATTTGGATATTTTATTTTAAAAAACTATTTTTTTTTACAATTTTGTTTTTCTTGAAGCTACAATATATGATATTTAAGTTATTTTAATTTTGCTTTAAAAAACACGTATTTTCTTTTCTTTCGAGAATGCGCACCGTGAAGAGCTCCAATCTCACTCACTAGACCCAAGATGTGCGATAATCCGCAACAGGGCTTCCCTAAAGAGGGTTATAGAGGCTAAATTTGCAAAGGATAAGTGTATAGTTAATTCTAATTTTAAACCCAAGGGTATTTTAGTGCAATGCAAGCCTTAGAAATTTGTTATGAAAATATTAGTATTGGATTATGATTCAACGTGAGTGTTGGGTAGGTCGTTACCCCGTGCGTTATCAAGCATGTTGGAAAAAAATATCGACTTAGTGTATTAGACTGTCACATAAATTAACTCCTAAAGTCCTCTACAGTATAATTGCACTCATTAAAAAAAACACTTTTGTTCTTCTCCCCACTTGGAGTAAACCATCTGAATTGAAATGCCATAAGACCAGTTGATCATAATTTTGAAAAGGATGTAAAAAGAAGGAAAGAGTAACACGGTGATAAAAGATTATTGTAGTTCAAATTATGACCAGTGGGCGAAGTTCTGAAAAAAGGCTTATTGTTGTAGACAATTTTTTTTAAGTAAGAACTCGGTATCCAAAAACCTACTTTGATTTTTATTTTTATTTTTAAATATGCTCTTATGCATATGTTTGTGCCAGAGATTTAAAAACATTGAGGTTTTCGAACCATGCTATCATGCTATGCCAAGCACCATACAACAAAGACACACAATGGTATGCCAAAATCAACATGCGTCCCATATAAATGGCAACAATTGCAAATGAGTGAACATAAATTACAAATCATACCCAAATCTATGCAACAACAAAAATCATGATATCCAGCAAGACATGCATACTAAACAATCTAGTATTGAGCAATACTTACATCCAAATGCTTTAATTAACGCCTTATGTTAATTAGAAGTAGAATTTCTAATGTTTTCAGAATTATTTTTTCTTCAGAAAAGGGTTTTCACACGATGAAGAAGAAGGGACAAGGGGACTTACGACGAGATGGGACATCGGCTTGGTGAAGTCGTAACAGAGGCAAGAAGGGAGAGAGACGGAGGAAGGAGGGACTTATACGCGATAGAATATGACCTAATTTCATTTAGACATTTCGTCGAACACTTCCTGCGCAAATTTGAAACGTCGATGGAATGGAGATCCGGAGGCATGAAAATGATCGTGTTGCTTACGCGGTCTTGGCCTAGCTGTGGGGCCTCGTTCTCGGCTCAAAGCGGCGGCAAAAGGACAACACAGTCGAGAGTTTGGTGTTGTCGATGTTGATATTGCAGCTGCAGTTGCTGCCATTGTTAATGACGACGATGAGGGTATCGATGTTAGTCGAGAGGAGATAGGGGTGCTCAGCCAATAGGGTGGCCGACCATGGAGGAGGAGGATGGTGGGGGGATGTAGGAGGAGAAGAGAATGAGAGGAGGGAGGAAAATGTTGCATGGGGCTATACATGTGAAGAAGAAGTTAAGAGGAGAGAGGAAGAGTGGGGATTGGATATGGGGAGGTGAAGAGAGTGAGGAGAAGAGGGTTCGTCGGTTATGAGAGGAGAGACGAGGAGATGGCGGGTGCGAATGAGAAGGAGACGAACAGGGAGAAATAAGGAGAAGAAGGAAGAAGAGGGAAAAAAAAGATTAAGAAAATAGACGAAAGATTATGGGCTGGGATTTGGGCTGGGTTTGTATTTGGGTGTGGGTTATATGAATAAAATTTGGATAATGGGTTTATGGTTTAAAATAAAATAGAGAAGGGAATATGGGTTAGTTGATTTGGGTATTCAATAAAACAAAACGGGTTTACAAAGAATGTTTATTTGGTAACCGATGGAAAATATAAATAGGGGAAAGAATAGCTAAGTGATTAGATAATAGAAAATGGCTTTTAGGCTCAAGGGAAATAATAGTAAAAATAGAAAGATGAATAAAATACAATATTTTATTAAAGAAAAACAATAAATAGGTATATGAATTTTACGGTCGTTACAGTAGGACTCTAAAGACTCGTCAATACGCCGGCAGTAGGTGATGATCATATCAAACACGCACAAGCCGCTAGCGGTCTGCTAAACGTAACGGCCACCCGAGTATTGAGCGATCAGAAGAACAACAAGCAAGCCTGCTCATATTCCTGCGAATCCAATCAGTAACATCAACTCCCTATACCGGGAGAGACTAATCCCCTCCTATCGCTCATTGCCTCCATGTGACTCAGGACTGTACCCAAAAACCACCGTTTTGCACATTCTCTTGAACGTGGTAAGGTGGAAATCAAAGCACAGTAGGAATCACACAAGACTCTATGACGATCTCGGGTCAACAGACTAACCTGTACCAGTATCACCAGAGAACTGCCATATGATGTGAGGTATAATACCATCTGGGAGTTCTAGGCGAGTCCGTCCTCTGTACCCAGTCTCCACTGAGCACCCGTATAGCATCTTTGATGTCAAACACCAATAGATATGGAATCATCCATCGCCCATCTACATGGGTCGAGAAACTATATGCTAGTCTACTCTGGTATATCGATGTCCCGTCTCGATACACCCACGACTAGGGACTTTAAAGGATGTATTTACCGACTACCTTTGTCCCACTAGTATGATCCGCATCATAATCCAGGTAGTCAAGTACACATCCTATGGGCTTTACCAACATGTAACAGAGAGACAATCAGTGTACATGTTAAGATAAAGAGTAACCAGATAGCATACTATCATATCGAGCAAGAAAGTCCTCCCTATATATGTCCAAGCATCCACTACAATATACATCGCATGTACAGTAATGGCCTCTAGGGCATACATATAACTATCAATCTCCCACTTGCACTAGGGATATCTTATAGCAGTGGTTGTAGTATCTCATACTCAACCATTCCATAAAAGTCTCTATCTGGAAAAAAGCCTTTGTGAGTGGATCCGCCGTATTGTCCTCTGAGTCTACTTTCCTAGCTTCGATCCCCTAGAGATCTACCATCTTCATGATCAGGTGATACTGTCTTAGAATATGTCTGGATCACTGATGGGACGGGGGTTCCTAGGCATAAGCCACAACTCCATTGTCACACAATGGTAGGAACGAAGTTCATCTCATGAACTAATATACACCCAGACTGCCTCTTTGGTAGCATCGTTGGTAGCGATGTATCCAGCCTTTATCGTCTAGTTTGCCACGGTATCTAGCTTAGAACTCATCCAACATACCGTCCCTCCACTGAGGGTAAAGACAATGCCTGTAACTGACATTCAGTCAACCTTACCACTCTGGAAGTTATCCAGTGATTCTCCACAGGATCGATTGATACCATCTCACTACACCTAGTGAGAACCCTAACATCCGTATAGATCTATCTCATAGATCCAAAACCCAGGATTTAGAAGGTATCACCTTGATCCTATATGGAGAATCAATGTGATAAGAGGAGATTGACCGAGTGTAGCATAGGAAACACCTTTCCTATCAAGAGCATATCATCCACGTACTATACGAGGAAGACCACCTTACTCTCTACAACCTTTTTGTATATACAAGGTTCATCTACCATTTTGATGAAGTCAAACACTTTGACTACCACATCAAAACAGATGTTCCAACTCTGTGATGCCTGTTTTAACTCATAAAGCAACTTGCACATGTTTCCGCTGCTCCCACTGTCTACGAATCCCTCTAGCTGTGTACTTATAGATGCTCTGTTCTAAATCACTATTTAGAAAAGCAGTCATGACACCCAACCACCAGATATCGTAGTCATGGTATGTAGCAATGGCAAGTAGGATCCGGATGGACTTAAGCATAGCTACTGCAGAAAAGGTTTCATCATAAACCACACCTGGTCGATGACGAGAATCTTTTACAATAAGTCTAGCTTTGAAAGTCTCAACTTTTCCATCTACACCAAGTAATCTTCTCAAGATATACTTGCTCCTGATGGGGATTTAACCCTTCAGATATAGCAACCAAAGTCCATACTTTGTTGGTGTATATGGATTCCATCTTAGATCGCTTAGCATCCAGCCATTCTTAAAAAGTCCCCACTCTTGATGGCCTGCTCGAAACTAGTTGGGTCATCATCTCATGATGCAATCCTCGCTCCCACTGTCATAAAGAAAACTGAAGTATCTCTCAGGTGGATGAGGAACCCTACCAGATCGGCGGAGAGGCTGAGGTCCGTCGGGAACTATTGAATCCTGCGGTTCTACCAAAACACCAGTTGTAGTTTGTATAGCTGGAACTGCTTCCAGTTCTACCTCATGACCACAAATTTGTTTCCAAAATAAATTCCTTTTCTAAAAAGGTGGCATGCCGAGAAATAAAACACTTTTTGTTCCTTGGTGCGGTAGAAGATATTCCCTTGCGAATGCTTGGGATATCCAACAAACTTCTACAGAACCGACCTTGTCTCGAGCTTGTCCGGATTTTGCTTTTGACATAGGCCGAACAACCCCAAATCTTAAGTTACTTAAGAGATGGGCTCTTCCCATACCATATCACATATGGAGTGATAGGCACCTGATTTGGTTGGAACCCAATTCAATAGGTATACAGCTTCATCAAGCGCATAACCCCAAAAGGAAATAGGCAACTCAGTAGTACTCATCATAGAGCACACCATATCTAATAGGGTGCGATTGCTCCGCCCTGATACACCGTTGTGTTGTGGTGTATTCGGAGGAGTAATGCTGAGAGAGAATCTTATTCTCCTTTTGAATAGTCCAGGAATTCCGTGCTTAAGTATTCTCCTCCCTGATCACATCAAAGAACGTAATACTTATATCCGTTTTGGTTCTCTACTTCTGACTTATATTCTATGAATTTCTCAAAAGCTTCAGATTTGTGTTTCAACAGGAACATATGTCCGAATCTTGAGAGATCATCAGTGAATGTAATGCAGTACAAAGAACCAGTCCTGGGATGTGTAGACAGGGGACTTACATACATCATTATGTATCAGTCCCAAGAGTTCACTAACTCTTTCTCTGTTTCAAGTAAACGGAGCTATGGTCATAGTATCTTTGTGACATGACTAGCAAGTTTCACAAGATGTAAATTCAAACTGATTTAAATATGCATCTTAATATAATTTCGCTAGTCGGGTCGCATTGATATGACCTGGTCTACAATGCCTTATGATGGATTCGTTCATTTCTGAACTCTTCTCCTTGTGTGTGTTCTGTACGTTGAGAACTGTAATTTGATTTAGAACGTATATTCTTTTAGATAACGTGCCTGAACCGATCAACTCTTGATGAAATGTTCAAAATATTATCCAACAATACAAAATTATATCCTTCTTTACTAAATAAAGAGACTGATATGATATTGTATATCAGGTTCGGTATCTAATAACATTCGTTCAAAATTAATGTACTTGATAATACAGGGTGATAACTGCCAACAACTTGGCTGCAACAATTGCACCGTTTCCAACTCTTGAAACTTTATCACTCATTCTCAGTTCTCTACCTATCTTTAGCCCATGTAACTTATTACATATGCGGGGTCCTGATCCGGTATCTCATACCCAGGACGTAGAGGATACTGAGAAATAGTTCTCGGTAATGAACACACCCGAAGAAGATGCATCATCATGCATTTTCTTCGTTTGAGCGGCACGGGAATCCTGGTAATCCCCTATTTCCTGCTCGGTCTTATAACAATTATAAGTTGGAGCGGGATCAACGTTTCCCAGCTCAGTATAACAAGCGGGTTCGGTCAATACATCCATATTATTATCTTGATTAAGGCGTGACATGGTCGCTACCTGGAGAGAAAGAGAAGAAAATACTCAGTGTATGCTCTTACAAGATTAGATTGGTTATTATTTTATCTAATCAGGATGGCTCCCACTGTTTTAATCAAATCTTCCTTCAAACCCTAAAAAGAAAGACTAGTCGTGATTAATTACACCCTACAAATTCGCCAATCTTTCAGCCAGGCCAGTGCCGGTACATTGAGGGAGGTTCCCCGTGCTTTCGCACGGACCTAATTAAAATAAATCTCATTTTCCCAGGGGCGTAACCCCGTTGACACCTTTCTAGACACCTACTTGATCGGCTAATTGTAATGTGTAAAACTCTCTCAGGAGTAACTCTTACTCGCAGTGGGTATCGGGATCCAACTATCTCATAGAAGGTATGCAATCTCATTGCAAATATCAACACTTGAAATTCCCGATAATTTACCCCCTAACCTCCTATGACCTTGACAAAGGCCAACAAACCATAGGATGCTAGTCATGTTTAACCCGTCATTTCCTGATTGAATTAAATCCACCCGCACGACCCTTGACAAAGGCCAACAAGGTTGCACGACTACCCTAATCCAATCTCATCATATGCTTAAGCAGATAAGCACTAGTCAGCTACCGCACACTACACCTTGACAAAGGCCAACAAACGCAACACGAATACTAACTACTACTTATCTGAAATGACGGAGGGCTACGACATGTTTTTAAGAAAACCTTTTGCGTAATGAACTTGATATCGTTGTAGAATCAAATGATTAAAAATGGAGTGTTTTTTAGACCTTTGCTAGTTTTGCTAAAGAGGTCATTCCCGGTGAAGGGATCTCGGCTCTTTTCTCGTCGAATGAGGTGCAGGATATTCACAATACCACTATGCAAAGCAAGAACTAGAAAAGCAATCAAAAGACAAAACCGAGGGTTGTAGCATCTGCCAGTTATTGCTAAAGTGGTCACTCCCGGTGAAGGGATCTCGGCTCTTTCCTTATCGAATAAGGTGCTGGATATTCTTCAAGAAATACCGCTATGCAAAGCAACAACCGAAGCTACCTGTTTTTGAAAATTCGATTCCACAATATTTTTAGGTTTATTTTCTTTCATTAATCTCATTAATGAAGTCCCATCATTTTAAGTTACCTAAACATCATAGATAAATACAACGTACGCTTATGCCATCCGCATTCGCCTCGATGTCCCGTCATGCACTGTTAGGTTAGGTAACTAACGGCAGAGCCGGGCAGTGCTAGCGCGGGTGTAAAACATAAGCAACGTCTATATAATATATTATATATACTATATACAGTATCTATCTCAACATATCAAATGATTATATCACAGATATCGCAGCAGAAAACAACATATGAAATATTGGATATACTAGGATTTCCGGGTTTTATATTAAGCCTGTATAAAACACGGATTCCACGGTCGTGATGAATAGACAAACCCACATCCCTAGACCCCTACGAGAGCGGCAAGCAACCCTACCAATTCTAGAGTTAGGAGACCCGGACTCGACGCCTCGAGATGGTCTCCCACTGGACTCTAGAACCCGGTTACTTGTGCTTCCCTCCTTGGGTCTATCCTAATGCGGAAAAGTAAATAATATACATCAACGGTGACATCTTCCTCAACCCGGAAGTGCACCAATAAAAGAATATTACATACAAGTTTTTACATGAATGAAAATGAAAAAACTCTCATCTCACATAAAACCCCCAGCTATTCAAACAAGACGATCCAATATAACATATCCAGCAACACATAACATCACATGTCATCAACGTAAGTAAATATGCGTATCCCAATTGTCGTTGACGTATAGCAACGAAACCGACGATACCCCACATATTACACTTACGGTCGCAAAAAAGAAAGTCAAAAACTACAACAGTTGGAATCCGCAACTACCTTAAACACCATAAATCCAATGTATCACATACTTTGAATTTCATGTCTCACAATTTGAATTCCTTAGACATCACATGCCTAACAATTATAAACCCCGCATTCTAGTCTCGATATTAAAAACACTTTTCAATAACCATTCGGGTAATTCGATAAGATTCCCGATAACCTGATCGAATGCTTGTTGGAAACTTTAGTAGACGGCCGTACCCCCGGATGCCGTCGACGAAGTGCACTCAGGCGGAACAGCGTGGTCGTGAGCACCCGAACGGATGCTTTTGGCGACGGGGTTCTCCTACAGTCACTTGGTCGGGGCTATGGGGTGCGGCTATCTAGTAAGTTTACCTGGCGAGTATCTGCGTACGCTATGTGATTGCGACGGACTTTTGATCCATATCAAAATTCTGTGGCAACCGATCGACTGAGACTAAAGTGCTAGATTTATAAAATTCAAACTAGTTATCTCATAACTAATTATTGTCGATTCCAAATATTGTATCACAATCAACTAGACGATGTTAAACATTTCGATCGAATCAATAAATCCCCACAACTTGCATAAAGCTCAACACTTGAGCAAAGTTAAAATACCCAAAACGTGCCACGGTACCTATGGACTAGCCGTAGAAGGATCAACCAATGCCTCATCTATGGCACCGCGGTATTATGGCAAACCCTAAGGTTCGTTCGCGGTTCCGTGGGCATAGAATCGAGTTAAGATTCTTGTTCTTCCAGAGGGTCCATAGAATTACTTGTACGACCATTGAATATACTTCAACTTAGAAAATTCCAACTCTTGGAAAGTTTCAGAGAGGGTCATGGGGTGATGTTTGAAGTTCGTTCGAACTGTTAAACATAGCCTAGGTTACCATTACAATGTTAAATTATACGACTACGAAACACTCCGTTTTAGTCCTATATCAAAAATTTACATCACATGCAATTTTGGACTAAACAAACAATACCTGATACCCTACAATCTACAGACCAGAGTACAGAACAAATTCGAGCCAAAGTGGCCGGCCATGAGGGTATGGTGCTCGGGTCAAATCCGAGCATTTGGTCTCAAATTTCTTCTGTGCACTTCTTGTATCATATACATGCTTCTGCAGTTGTTTGAAATTTTTTTACAGACCTATAAAATTTCGACATAGAGAAAAAACTGCAGGGTTTCGGAAATCGTTTTTCGGATTTGTTTCGGTTTCGTATTACATCTAACATTGTCTAGATTTCTAGTTTGGCTCTGATACCACTGTAAGGTTTCCTTAGCACCAAGCCTAGGGTTTGCAAGCATCAAATATGCCACAACAAAAATTTAGGGAGGTGCTAAGCAAACAACCTTGGAATCTAATTAGAAAACTAGGGTGTCACGACCCGAAATATTAGCTCGTGACCAGCACTTAAATCACGCAACGTCTAAAGGCGTAACGTAATTCAAGTAAGCTGAAACCCAGAAATCTAAACCTTTTTAAGAAAATAAAGGAGGTGATGTTTTGAAATAAAGGTATAATGAAATCAAATTTTTAAAATGCATGGAAAAAGAACATGAATAATGCAAGTAAAATTTACCAGTTGAAAACTTGTTTCGTCTTTTTATAAAAATTCGGGCAGTAACTCCTTTGTATTTTTTAATCTAAAACCACAATACATAACAAGAATAATGGTATCCCCAAGCGGGAGCTAGCTCTTCGCCAACCGGCGGATCATAACCACGCAAAGCATAAAAATAAGTATACGACGCCCAACGGCGAAGATCACCACAAAAGATAAAGAAATAAGCAAGACATCAAAACCACAAGTAGCGGAAAACCCCTCGCTCTAAGTCTCGCAACCACAATTCTCACTTAGTCTCATTACTTATATAATTACTAAATTTGATTTGATGGAGTTGACTAGATACAATATGAAATATAGATACAAGAGTAGGTACGATACAAATGTCCCACCTACCAATGCAAAACACCCGAATGCAACTGTGTGCCAGCGATGCCGCTACTGGTCCATGCGGTCAACCTGCAAGAACTGTGGCACAACGGGGGTGAGTTGCCAACTCGTGAGTAGAAAAACATCAACAGGTAGAAATCGAATAAACAACGACTTCTAGGTCAACTATTTCATAAAGGTAATACTATGATATCTATGGTGACCATATCTGTATGTGTGCCAATAATGAAATCAACAACTATATGTATGCGGATATCATCCAATCATATGATCAATGTCTGTATGCATGCTGATCTCGTCCAACCATATCCTCCATGTATGTATCATAAAAGCAAATGCATGAAAATATGAGGATATAAATCAACGTGTGTCCCTCGCGACACATCAAAATCATAGGACCTGAGTGCCTAGCATCGACACTCGAAAATATCATGAAAACCGTGCCCAGCATCGGCACGTAAATCCTCATATCTCTCGGGCTCCGTCAGTCCGGATCGGCCCTCGGGCTCCGTCAGTCCAGATAGGCCCATCTCATTTCTCGACTACGGTCGGTATCCTCCGGATATCCGCCGAGCCCAAATACTATCACCGGTAGGTAGTGGTCCCTCTGCCAGGTTCACCGTCTACTGCACAGCAGATCCGTTCTCGCCCCGGGGTACCATACCGGGTCCACCATGTACCCGCAATCGGCTTCATCCTGCTCCTCGAATCGGGTATCATTGTCACACGTCTCAGAACCGAGAAAACACATGGTGGACGCACTGAAATATCATATCAAGAGAAACCGGGTTTTTAAAACAATACATACTTTCTTTTTAAAATGACCACGGTTCTCAAATCCAGAAATCTCATGAAAACAGCATATCTCAATGCGCCTAATCGTAAAGCATGATGTATGCGACATATAACAGAAATATAAGCATATCTGTATATCATGCAACATGGAACAGTAATATGCACGTATCGAGGGAAAACCGCTCTTTTAAATAAATCCAGTTTTAAAATATGTCCTGCGGTTCCCAAATTCTCCAAAGTCAAATGCAACATCGTATAAAGGTGCATATGTAACTATAACAAGTAAACTATGCAAAGAGTCATATCATGATGCAGCAATACTACTGTGTAGTGATATGGCAATTATCGATGATGAAGTGTGTGAGCCGGCAAATCTGTGTACGTGTAACATACGCATCATCAATAATGGTGTGAGTGTACTAGCACAGGTATATGCAATGTAATGAGAATAACATAAATGCATCATAAGGTAAATCATCAGCTAAAAGCTATAAGGTATACGTATCTATCATATGACAGAGTCGGTGAATCTATCAATCGGCATCTAGCCTCACAGCATCACATACGGTATAACCCATCGTACGGCATCCTCTAGTCAAGGGTATGGATCAAACATCAAGTCAAACTCATCACGTACGGAAAATCATTGTACGGCGGCATAAAACCAATAGGGATCCTATCAACCTTTACGATAATGAGGGTACGGACCTAATGTCTCGTACGACTTATCATTTAAGATTCACAACATTATATATATCTATATACCTATGTCCCAAGTCACATTCATAACAATTTCATATCAGGGGACCGGCGAAGGTATCGATCATCTCAATCGACACACACCCGTATACCAACATATCATCAATCATCATATTATATCGTCTTATCTTTTCATCGCATTTATCTCCCACATCAGGTCAATTTCACATATCCGATCTATCTTTGCTATAAGCATACATATCCAATCTAACACACACACCTTAACCATACAATCAGTTTTCAAAGGGGCGAATCGTAGTTTTGAAAGTAGGGGTTACGGTGTTTTACAAGAAAAAGATATCATTTGAAAATCCGTAACGTCCTCTTAAGGTATTTGTTTAAAAGATGCATACGATTCTTCATTTTAAAATAGGTATGGTTCGGATGACACACCTACGTCGGCTATCTAGTCCTATAGTATCCAATACGGCAACATCATCGAACATCGTCCTCAAAACCCGTCATCACGTATCAATCGTATTATATCACTACTAACTATCCTTTAGTTTCAAATATGGTTCTTTAACTATCTTATAACCTTATCCCTAGTTTTATATTAAAGCTTTCCCTGACCATATTCTATATATAATCGGTTTCCGTCAAAGTTTGCGGGGGTGCTATACGCCATCCACCCGACTTCCCCCGTAGATATAGATCTACTCACCCTGGTTTTCGCTTGCCGATGTCGATGACGCCATACTCCGTCGCCTCGGAATCCACGTGAAGGTACCTACAATAACAACACATATCGCAACGCTATTAAAATCAAGTTCTAAAATCTAATACGACACGCGCATTGCTCATAGGTTAGAACCTATATCTTACGCGTACAAAGTCAACCAAACAGCCCTTGTTGTTGATGTACAAACATCCAACAACCAAATACGAATCCAAATATAAAAAATTAGCATATCAAAATATAGAAAACATATCCAAAATCACACTAAAATGCTCCCAGATTTTTATTCAGGCCAAAAGGAGTTGCATAAATAAGTCTAGGGTGTTGTATATGATGTATATGAGCTACTGGACCAACCCCGATACCACATACCACCAAGTGGCCGGCCACCTACCCAGAAAATCCGGCCTCTTCGGCCTCCTAGGCTCCTCTGGGCTTCGTCTCATCAAGGTGGTCTCCTAGTACTCTAATTTGGTCCCTGGAGTTGTTTGCTTTTCTCAAAATTTCCCCGGTTTGCTCCAGATTCACAACAAGCTTACAATTCAACCCAAAACCGACATGGATCAATTCTAAAGTTTGTATTCTCTGTTCTAAACTCAGTTCCAGGTCTTAAACAGTCACTCAACAACCACTCAATCATCACCAATCCACAATTTCACTCAAACCCTCACTTGGATTTCTAAGTATCACCAATTCATCACTAAACGAACTCTAAACTTAAACAAAAAGCTAGGAAAACTTGAAACTAAACTAATGGAAGAAATTATACCTCCTGAATGTCACTTAAGCAAACCCTAGAAGTCCCAAAGTTGTCAAACTCCCACTTTTCTTGGTCCAATGCGAAGAGGAGAAGGAGGTGATCATTTTTTGTGAAAGGGGTATAGGGTTTTGACAAGGTTTTTGAGATGGATCCTAGGGTTAAAGATGGAGGGAAGTGAGAAAGAAGAAGGAGAAGAAAATAAATGGTGGAGAATAATGTGGCTGCCCCCCCCTCTCCTTTATTCTCACCCACTTTTACTAAATTACCCTTTTGCCATTTCTCTTTTCTTTTTCTTTTCTCTTTTAAAACCAAAGCACCATAATACCCATAAAACGCAACAAATGCAACAACATGTAACCAAATGAAATATGTCATGGTGCACTAACCATGAAAAACTGTAGAAACACGGATTTGGCTTAATCGCGATTAGCGGTGCACTAATCGGTTTTTTATCAAAACTGTATATAATAAATTTTTAAAATGCCAAATCCTTTAAATATATTTTTAAATGAATAAATCATTTTAATTTCCAATTATTTCATAATTATTGGTATATATTTATACCCTTTTTTGAAAACCCAAATTTCGCAAATCGGGCAGTTTTCGGGAAAAATATTATTTTAATATTAAATTCTAAAAATAATATTTTATATTTTCTGAAATGTTACATAGGGTAACAAAACTTTGTAATCAACATTACAAGAGAAGTGAATGAGGAATACAACCTTTGTAGACCGGTCCTTCACTTCTAAAGCTCCGTGTAGTAGTCCCTTCGCTGCGAGTATCGATCTCCCGAACTCTAATATGGGTTCTCCCGGAGAAATGAACAAGCTTGCTCGAAGTCTTCGAGGCCAAAGATGATCTACGTCGAGGAGACTCAAGCTCATGCTACTTCTTAACTAATTGTGAAATTAGTGAAGCAAACAACCTAAACTAAATGGCAAGTAGTAGAGGATGATGAAGTAGGAAGTGGGCTCTCATTAGATTTATTTTTCTCACAATATTTTCTCACCTTGAGAAAAGGTAGTAAGCTTTTCTCATGAGGAAGAAGAAGCTCAAGTAAAGAAAGGAGAGAATGAACTCATCAGGTGAGAATGTGAACCATGGGTGAGTTAGTGTCATACACTAACCCATGTAGAGAATAAACCATGGCTAGTTAATAATGGTTAGGTTAATAAATATCTACAAGTAAAACAAACTTAGTGGACTTGGTCAATGGTTCCACAAGCTTCTACAAGCTTCAACCATATGACTTAATCCCACTAATTTTGATTAACTTAGATAAATATAAACCCATCACATTATTAAGCATGGTGCAAGTCTCATACACCCATATTATATGTGATATCTAGCATGACACAAAAGTTGTACATTAATATATATCACATATACACTAATGCACACAAGTGAGAAAAGAAATCATAAGTGAGCTAATATTAGTTAATGTAATCTAGTATATCTAATATACAATTATACATCAAATTATTAAATCAACACTTGATTTAATAATCCGGCTATATCACATATAACCGACTAATATCAAATGTAACAACTTATCGAATCAACACTTGATCCGATAATCCGGCTATATCTCATATAACCGACCGATGTCACAAATTGCGAGAATAGAATGCGGTATCACATACGCGCATCAATCTCGGTCCTGCACATATCACATATGTGCTCCTACTCCGTTTCGCATGAACCAGGAAACCTCTGTGTAGGACTCTAAAGACTCGTCAATACGCCTCCAGTAGGTGATGATCATATCAAACACGCACAAGCCGCTAGCGGTCTGCTAAACGTAACGGCCATCCGGGTATTGAGCGATCAGAAGATCAACAAGCAAGCCTGCTCATACTCCTGCGAATCCAATCGGTAACACTACCGTACAGTCCGGTCTCTTCGTCTGATATATCGCATATCTCGTCTAGGGGTGGTAAACGTCAGACCCCAGTAACTCGGTAAGCCGTGTCGATATGAGGCTCATAACGGGTCGAGAAACTACTGGTAACACTTACTAGTAAATCTCTAAATCAGCTCTGGCCAGGGACTTCCTGTTATAGCCAATCGAGCACAGCGCAACATCAACTCCCTATACTGGGAGAGACGAATCCCCTCCCTGTGACTCGGGACTGTACCTAAAAACTACCGTTTTGCACGTTCTCTCGAACATGGTAAGGTGGAAATCAAAGCACAGTGGGAATCACACAAGACTCTATGACAATCTCGGGTGAACTGACTAACCTGTACCAGTGTCACCAAAGAACTGTCATCTGACGTGAGGTATAATACCATCTGGGAATTCTCGGCGAGTCCGTCCAGTGTACCCAGTCTCCACTCAGCACCCGTATACCATCTCTGATGTCAAACACCAATGGATATGGAATCATCCATCGCCTATCTATATGGGTCGAGAAGCTATACGCTAGTCTACTCTGGTATATCGATGCCCCGTCTCGATACACCCACGACTAGGGATTTTAAAGGATGTACTTACCGACTACCTTTGTCCCACTAGTATGATCCGCATCATTATCCAGGTAGTCAAGTACACATCCTAAGGGCTTTACCAATATGTAACAGAGAGACAATCAGTGTATATGTTAAGATAAAGAGTAACCAGATAGCATACTATCATATCGAGCAAGAAAGTCCTCCCTATATATGTCCAAGTATCCACTACAATATACATCGCATGTACAGTAATGGCCTCTAGGGCATACATATAACTAACACCATGGAGGGGTGATTTTTAGCCACAGGTAGCATGGTTGGCTCTGTCATGTGCCGTAGTTTACGTATATTGGGAAGCGGGGCGTGACAGTTTGTCTGAGGGAGGAGAGGAGATTGATGAGATAAGTAGAGAGGGAGGAAGGGAGAGGGGGAGGGAGCACTTGAGGAAATGGGCATGGGTTTTTGTTTGAGGTGGGATTGTTGGATATGTATACCCTAGAGGCCATTATTGTATATGTATACAAGTGGATACTTGGACATAAGTATGTACATGACAATTTTGCTCGATATGATAGTATGCTATTTGGTTTGTCTTTATTTTAACATATGCATATGTTTTACTTGTTATTACGTATCATTAATACATGTTAATAAAGCTCGTAGGATCATTGTTTGACTACCAACGTTGTGATGGCAATCATACTTGTGCAAGCTGTGCAGTCGATAAGCACATCCTTAAATGTCCCTAGTTGCGAGAGTATCGAGACAGGGCATCGATACTCCGGAAAAGACTGGTGTATACGTTTCGAGACCCCGACGAGGGACGATGGTTGGTCCCGCAGCCATTGGTCTTTGGCACCTAAGATCGTATACATGTGCTCACTGGGGGTGAGTACACTGGACGGACTCACCGAGAACTGGCTAGATGATATTATACCAATCGTCAGAAAGCAGTTCTTTGGTGACATGAGTACAGATAGTCTGTCGACCTGAGGTCGTCATTTGTCTCGTGTGAGTTCCTACTGTGCTTTGATTACTACCCTACACGGCTCTACCGAGTCGTGCAAATAGGTTTTAGTTAGGTATAGTCCCGAACCACATGAAGGAAGTGAGCGATTGTCGGGGATTCGTCTCTCTCGGCATAGGGAATCAATGCCGCGCTGTGTTTGATTGGCCAACACCATAAGTCCCTGGTCAGATTGAGAATTATTGCTAAGTAGATCAGTAGATTCTCGGATGGTCTTGAACCACATCGGCATGACTTGTCAGGTCATTAGGGGTCTGACGTTTTCCACTCCATAGACCCGGCATGCGATACTCTCAGACGAACAGACCGGACTGTAGGGAGATTGTCATGGATAGGCTCAGTAGAAGTTCAGATGAGTTTGCTTGTCGGTCTTCTTTTCGACAGATACATGGGTAGCCGTTACATACAGCTAGTGCCGCTGACGTGCTTGTGGTTAAACCCACTGTCGAGTCTTTAGAGTCCCACACATAGGGTTTCCCTGATTCAGGCGAAACGATATAGAGATCGTATGGTTTTACATGCAGGGTTTCGATCATATACGTGTACTAGCTACACGGATTTTGTTCGGACGGATAATACTAGCGGATTTAGGATTAAGCCGCATTCTAGTATTATATTGTTGGATTATTTTATCTCTTGGTATTCGTATTTTGTATAGTACGAATACGGATATGTATATACGGTGGGGGTATTCTAGTAATTTCATTAGAATACTTCTAGGAGAAGACACCTCGTTTTGTTTTATACCTATTTATTTAAATAGATAATGAGGTGGAGGGATGGGTGTCACGCTCCATCCTCAATACAGAGAGTATCGTCCGCTCTGGCCGAAACCGCACGGTTTTGTCCTTCGGGACGAACCAGACCCGACTAGAGGCCGCTTCCCAGGAGGTCACCTATCCCAGAACTTTCCTGGCTCGAGTACGCTTAACTACGGAGTACTCAATCTCATATAGTGCCGATTCACTTAAAAGACGCCTCTGTATTGAAGAGTGGTATCATTTCATTTATAGTTCCGGATCTGCTCTCTTTCGGAATATATTATTCTCCATTGTTCTACAGTGGGTCCCACGGATTCAAAAGGTGGCCCCTGCCCCCTTGGCATGACACTTGACGTGGCATTTTGTTCCGTGATCAAGAACCGGATCCCGACACAAACCCATGCCCATTTCCTACAAGTTTCTCAGCTCCTGCAAGACCCTAACCCACCTAAAACAAACCCATGCCCATTTCTTCAAGCACTTCCCCCCCCTCTCTACCCTCTCCTCTCACTCCTCAATCACCCATCCTCCCTCAAACAAACCCATGCCCATTTCCTACGAGTTTCTCCTAACAAAGTGCTATGTTTGATTAGGTAGCCTTTTCTTATCAGGGAAAAACGCTATCCTAGATAGCGTTTTTTCTGAAAAGAATAACGTTTTCGGTTTGAGACCCCTACAATTACTATCCAAAAATGCTATCTAAGATAGCGTTTTTGGAAAGGATAAAACGCTATCCTCAATAACGTTTTTTCTGACGTGGACCTCCCAACTCACTCCCAACTTCACACTGTCAATCCTAGAATCATTTTGGGAAATAATTTGGAATCGGAGTTATTCTGGGATTTAATTAATTTAATAGGGTTATTTAGTGAAAAAATCTAAATTTTAGCTATTTGAATTTGGGTAAAATGTAAAAGAGCCCCTGGCCTGATCGGAAGTTCTCTAAAAATACTTTATATTTTCAAAATTGTTGGAAAGGACTTACTGTTCAAAATCTTTGTGAAAAAACCCTAGACCGTATTTTATTTAAGTCTTTATTCCCTCCAACTGTTTAGTTATCGTAGACGACTGTTTAGATATTACAGTCAACTAGTATAAAAAGGGGTTTTTAATTAGGCCCAGAGCAAAAAGCTTAAGGCTTTTTTAAGTTTAAGATGGGCTGGACGCTTTTTGACAATTTACCCTTCGGATTTTACCAAGATTGGACCTTCTTAAAAAACGCAAACCGAAAGCAGGGCCCTCACATTGAAATTCTATCGTGGGCTGTCGTCCTCCTGTGGGCCCACTTGAACTAAAATCAGGAAAGAATTTATCGAACCCGACCCGATGAAGGTTTGAAATTTGAATCAGATGAAGCCAGATTCCACTGCGGGCCCCGCCAATATTTGCCAGCCTTCACGCGCCAGAGCGTCTCTTCAACGGTCACGCGCCAGAGCGTCTCTTGAACGGTCACGCACAATTTAGTTATTTTTCATATAAGCCCCCCATAAATTCAACCATGTCCAATACCCTTGTATTAGGGATGCAAACGGATCAGATACAGATTAGATAAATGCGTTGCAATATTCAGATACGGCAGCCATAGGAGGATTCGAATACGGATACATATAGTTATCATAATTAAGAATCATTATCCGTAATAGTTGGTTACTAATACGGAATGAATATTGGAGAATATATACCCAATATATAAAGTAAAAAATTACTGAGGTAGGACAGAGAACGGATGCAGGTATTAGCATATCCGTATCCGATGAATATTGGAATATGCAAATATGGATACGATACTCATCAGAAATGAAAAGAACTATCTGTATTTGATAAGGATCGGATACGGAATCATCAATTTCCGCATACGTTAACATCCCTAACTAAAAGAGTGAAAGCTATAATAAACTGGTAATTAATATAACATGAAAAATACCTAGGACCTACGCAAAAAGTTCCAAATAGCAAAAACGCGGTTTGTTCACCGATCGGTCTTGTTACTTAATTACTTTCATCACTCTCTCTCTACTTTCTCTCTCTAGGGTTTCTTCTCCGATCGCTCTCGTGTTCTCATCTCCCATCTCAAATTCGCTATTCTCTCTTCAGTTAGATCGATTCTGTTTCTAATTTCACTTTGATTTTGTTCTTTGATTCGATTTCTGTTCGAATTTTTTGAGGGAGATGGAGAATTTGATCTCGTTGGTGAACAAGCTGCAAAGAGCTTGCACAGCGCTCGGTGATCATGGAGAGGAGAGCGCGCTGCCGACTCTTTGGGACTCTCTTCCGACGATCGCCGTCGTCGGAGGCCAGGTCAGCTTGTAAACCTCCTTGTTTCCATTTTAAGTTTTCGATTCTATTGTATTTGTGAGATCTGATCCTCTTTTAGCTGATTGCACAGTTAATGTGTTATTTTTGTGTCGAGAATCGTTTAGATGTATAAAGATCTCCCCTTTCTGTGTTTGTTGCTGGATTCTTGGAGCAGATCTCTATATTTTTGCATTTGCAATTTTACAGCCACATCTTACCTATTTTTATGGAGATCTATAAAATATCTTAGCTGTCAATTAGGAACGCTGGTTTTAAGTAAAGGTTTCATTTATATCTCACCTCCAAAGTTTCAATATCTCCAAATTTCCCCCCAAAATCTAGTATTTCCAATTTTCACCCCAAAAGCATTGAGTTGTCCAAATTTCACCCCCGAAACTATTAAGTTATCAATAATTAAAACTTCATTTTTGCAAAAAGTTTCTTGATTTTCGCCATTTTGCTGTCAACTCTTTCTCCAAGATTATTGAGCTCAGCCTATGATACCCTAACCGCAAAGTACTTGAATTAAACCGCCACTTGCATAGGAGTAACTCTAACTCATATTGTTGTTTCAAGTTGTCGTAATTGTTATAGCAAAACCATAAAAGAGCTTGATTTTATTTATTAAAGTGAAAAACATTGGATGAAGACGAAATGTCCTAAATTTCGCTCTCAAGAGAATTCTTAATTTTGAAATTATGAGAAATCTAAAATCCTAGTCCCTATTTAACATAAGAAAGAAGAAGAGGATCCTTTGGGGTGAAATTTGAACAATTTAATGGTTATGGGGTGAAATTCGGAAATAACAGATTTTGGAGGTGAAATTTGGACAACTTAATAGTTTTGAGGTTGAAATTTGGAAACACTAGATTTTCGGGATGAAATTTGGACAACTTAATAGTTTTGGGGGTGAAATTTGGAAATACTAGATTTTGGTAGTGAAATTTGAAAATATTGAAATTTTGGGGGTGCGATATAAAAAAACCCTGTAAGTAATTAAAGTGTTTGCATTTCTTCAATTACCAAAATTAATTAGCTTGCATTATCGAGATCAACAAGGAAGGCTGACGATACTTTGCAATTATATTTTTAGAGTTCGGGGAAGTCCTCGGTGTTGGAAAGCATAGTAGGCAAAGACTTTTTGCCTCGAGGATCAGGTAGGTTTGGCATCTATTTTTCGAAGCTGTTTACTAGGATAGTTAAAGAATGATGAAAATGAAAAAAATTTCAGGCATTGTTACCCGACGCCCCCTCGTTTTGCAGCTTCATAAGATTGATGAAGGGAGAGAGTATGCAGAGTTTATGCACCTTCCAAGGAAGAAGTTCACTGATTTTGGTAATTACTTGAATTGGACGTTCACTTATCAAATGTTGTTTTGTGTACAAGATAAAATAAGATTTACTTGCATGGCTACATATCTTTGAGTTATTTACTTTTATACTTCTCTTTTTTTTCTCTTTCTATGTTTTGCTTCATTTGCTGAGATGTTTTGTTTAACCCAAGTTATGCATATCATATGGCATCTTCGTTTTGGTTTTTTAAATAGTTCACGTGCAAATTTTGACTGTGCTATCAAACAGCTCTTGTGCGAAAGGAGATTGCAGATGAAACTGATAGAGAAACTGGTCGGAGCAAGCAAATATCTTCTGTTCCAATTCACCTTAGCATATATTCTCCAAATGGTAAGACAATGAATTTACTCCATTTTCAATCATGTTGCTGAACGTATTGCTTCTATGTGAAGGATCCGATTGTCAACTGTTTTCCATCTCGTGAATTTGTTAATGACAGTCAGTTGCATGACCTCTACTTTACATTTGTTTAGTTGCGTATCATTCATTTTGCGATATGAGTCTTTAGTGATCTATATATTCAAAGAGTTAGCTAAGATGAATACATAAACAAGGTCATCTCCTGTAGAATAATGTCTTCTCTTTTATGTCAAGTCACTAGACCAAAATTTATTTACTTATTGAATTAATTCAAAGGGTTTAAACATAGGTATCAGACAATGCATGGTAAGTGTATTCTTTTCTTTTAAAAACATTAACTTACTATTGTTACCAACAGCATAAATGTCCAATTATTGAATGAGAATCTCACCTTAGAGAGGCCAGCAATTTTGTGGATAACTGGTTTAGTCTTTCCCTTTAATGAGGTTAACGACTAACTACTTTATTTAAGATGCTGTTTACCAATAACCACAGGGAGAATTGATGAACTGGTTGTAATTGAAGATTAAGTGCCGTAATTTTTTGGTGGACTTTTTCGTACTTTGTGTGTATCTCAGGCAACCTGATCAAATGCACATGCCTTCTGTTTTCAAGTGTTTTCTCTTCCTATTTTGATTTTGTGCTAATTATATGCTTTTCCAGTTGTGAATTTGACACTCATTGATCTTCCTGGGCTTACAAAGGTGGCTGTTGGTAAGTCATTCATGGTTGGAAAGTGAAACATGCAATCCATTTCTTGCTTCATTGTGGAAGCTAATATATTGATTTGCAGAGGGTCAACCTGACAGCATTGTAGCAGACATAGAAAACATGGTTCGCTCGTATATTGAAAAGGTAACATGCTTACCTGATTCGGTTAATTTATTCATTTATAAGGCTTTGCTCCCTCACACGGTAACAAGCATCATTATGTCCTATTTAGGGAGCGTATCTTTGCGAACTATGTGATAAAATTTTCTCTCCTGTTGTCCATACAATTATTCTACTCAATATTAATATGGTGGATATTGATGTTAATTTATGAAGGAGAGTATGCTAATAGCTTTTGACATATTTTAATCTTTTTTATTGTTGTTGCAGCCCAACTGTCTTATTCTGGCAGTATCACCAGCTAATCAAGATCTTGCTACATCTGATGCAATTAAGATCTCCCGTGAAGTAGACCCCAAAGGTAATAGTTGCACATTATTCGGTACCGACTGTTTTTTTTAAAGGAAATGTAAACGACTAAAATTGATCTTCTACCCCCTTTTAACGTGGAAATTCAGGAGAGAGGACTTTTGGGGTGCTGACTAAAATTGATCTTATGGACAAGGGTACTGATGCAGTTGATGTAAGTTGACATACAATATCCATCACTGCTGTTAATAATTTGAGCCTGTATACTCCAAATCATTCCCTTATATTTGGTAATGTTTGCTTAGGTACTAAACGTTTCTTTCTTTGATGTTTGTTCTAGTTTTGAATTTTTTTCTTTTCTTTTTGTGAAACTTGTATCTAATCTTTTTGTTGGTGTTAACTGGCCTTGTTTGTTCATTGAAAAGGGTGTCTCCATCTCACAGGGACAAAGCTAGCAGCTTTATGTTGGGGCTGCATTGCCAATAAAAATAACTTACATTTTTAGAAATGCAAAATGGGCAAACATGATTACAACATTTTGTCTGACAAAATTAAGAAGTCCTGTCCAAGATCCTTTTACTTTGGCATAATCAACTATGTTTTTTATTATGACGCCTTTAAAGTAAAAATAATCTGATAAAAAACTTTAAACTTCTGGAAAATGCAACTCTTTGGTTGTCTTCAAGTAACAATTGTAGGTAGTGGTTAAAATAATTTTAAAGCCTAATTTGGTTCAAGTTGATGTACATGTAAACTCAGAAATCAGATATCCAGGATTATCTGTGGTACTCAGCGTCATTGGGTCATGTTATTTACCTTTTTTAAAACCAAACTCGCAGGGGCATGTCCGATATGTTTTGGTTTATTTTTGGGTGTAAGGCCTAGTTTGGCATGCGAAATGATAGGGTGAGGGCTTTTACTTTGACTTCTGTTACTACCTACAAGATAGTTCTTTTCTGCAAGTGTCAGCTCAATGTCTGCTGGATGTTTCTTCTATCTATTGTTGATGTTTTTTATTTTGCTTGTATTGACTGTACTTTTTTTGCCGGTTAGAGCTTTGCTTACCTTTTAATGATTGTTGAAGTTGAGCCTTCACCATTAGTTATTATGAATGCATTCGTAGTCAAAGTCAGCTACTCAGCTTTGCATGCAAATAAAATATGCTTCTTGTGATCTGCTTTATTACTTGCTCAAACTTATAACTATCTATACTGCTTTGTTCCCATGTTTTTTAGTTTTGTATACTTGTATTATGTTTTTGTATTGCTTTTTTGTCTTCTTCCCATTAAAATTTAAATATACTGATTGTCAAATGCTTTTGGTCTCTAGATATTGGAAGGGAAATCATACAGGCTACAGTTTCCTTGGATTGGTGTTGTTAATCGTTCTCAAGCTGACATCAATAAAAGTGTTGACATGATTGCTGCTCGACGTAGAGAGCGTGAATATTTTGCAAATAGCCCAGATTACAAACATCTTGCTCATAGAATGGGTTCCGAGCATTTAGCCAAGATGCTTTCAAAGGTACCCCTATAGTTTCATTTCCAACCTCATCTGATTGAAAGATTACTGATGAAAAGTGACTGTTTCAAATTATCTTGGACCTAATTGTAGTATAGATGAAGATTAACACGTCATGGTAACTTCTTTGCAGCATTTAGAGCAAGTAATCAAGTCTCGTATCCCAGGAATACAGTCTCTTATCAATAAAACTATTGCTGAACTTGAGGCCGAGCTTAGCCGTCTTGGAAAGCCCGTTGCTGCAGATGCTGGGGTATGTTATTTATTTTGAAACTTGACATTTCATAGTCTTATTTTCATGATGACATCATCGTATAAAATCTGGAGTGATGCATTTCATTTGTATGATTGAAGAGTGCTATTGTATTTATCATTTACTAAAGGGGTCACCTGTTTCTGCCAGAGATGCTCTATCAAATTTTATGATGATAAGAGAATAGACTTTCGTATATAAACAGCTACATCTTGTTGACTAACTATTAGTAACATGAAGTTGGCATAACATTTTATGACTTTAGTTTGAAGTACTGGTTCGACGAATAGATACTTTCGATATGGGCCATGGCAAAAAGGCAAAAGGGAGACCGAAGAAAACATGGATGGAGGTGATACAAAACGATATGGTTGCCAAAGGACTCGATGAAAGTATATTGTTCGATTGGAGTGAGTGGAGGCGGAGGATTCATGTGCTGGACCCGGCGTGATTCTCATGTTGGTTCATGTAACCTACCCCATATGCTTGGGATAAAAGGCTCAGTTGGTGTTGTTGTTGTTAGTTTGTAGCATGGTTAGCTAAAGTTTTTAATGAGCATATATGCACTACTTATATTACAAATATTCTTCTAAATAGTCTTATTATCTTTCCCTTGTACCTTGATGATACTCATGATGTTGTTCCTTTTTTTATTATATATATATACTTGCAAACGGTATTTTTTGAAGTCTTGGCATAGAAAACTCCTTTGGAAAAGTATACAAGTAAATTATAATGTGTGTCATGATAAAGTCTTGTTAACAACTTAACATGTTATTGCCTTATCCTATAAAGAAATACTGGAACCCCATCTTTAGCATGATTTTAGATCTCATCTTATCCCAATCTGAGATGGCCAATTCCGATCCCCAAAATGACCGTCCAAGTCCCGATATCGAGATTGATGCCAAGATGTTAAAACTTGGTACTTGGTTTGCCAATTGATTATTGGGGTCTTGGTATATAATTTATTAATGGGTTAGTAGATTTATCAATGATTTAACGGGTTTATAAGTGGGTTGTATGTTTATTTGGCATCATTAATTACTAAAAAAAGGGTCTAAAAGTTCATTGTTATCCGTACAAAATATTTTTTTAAAAATAAAAAATTACTCTGGTTACCATTAATTACTTAAAAAATGTTAAATTGTTTGAAGTTATTTTTACTCTATATTAATTTTTTTTACCAGCTAAGTTTGTTTAATCAAGCGATAAAACATATCCGATGTCCTGAATTGAGATGGTTGATACAACCGAGATGACCGCTTCTGATCCATATATTGTCTGTCCAATACCGGTACCGAAACTGGGAATGTTAACCTTGATTCATAGTTAATTTTTAATGCTAGTTTACTTTTGATAATTTTTTAATCTGTAACCATTTAACTAATTCTCTGGATATATTATGTGCAGGGTAAATTATACATGATTATGGAGATTTGTCGTATTTTTGATCAAATCTACAAGGAACATCTTGATGGAGTGTATGTATCTGATATCCCGATATTCAATAATTGTCTTTCTATTTGCTTTCTTAAATTCATTCCGATCTTATTTTACAAGGCATTTTACACTTTATTATTTGATAGTTTCACGTTTTTTTTGTTATTTACTCGGTAACGTTATCCATATTATATCTTCTTTTCTGCATTTGTTTATTCACCATATTTTTAATAATATTTTTATATTTTCATATTTTATTTAGAATATTAGTGAATTGCTGATGCATTGCTTTGTCATTTTTTGCATGTATGCATATATTGACTTTGTATAGGTCGACGCCTATGCAGTACCCTACGCCCCATCATTGCACAGCGCTTTTTACAACCTTGCAGTTTGTGAGAAACTTATAGTACTAAAATGATATGTTTAATGTTTCAAAGCAAAATAAATATCTACAGCAGTCCATTGCAGTCATATAGGACCATACCGAACCAAAGTACTATTTATTGCATTAATTGTGGCTAGAGGATCCCACCAAGGAAGCATCTGATTAAGGTGGTGGGTTCCTGTATTGTAAAACTATCGAACAATAAATTTAGTCTCTTGTATGTTTATGTATATGCCTAATATTGAGCGCAAGAGAAAAGAAAAATGTAAATGATGAGAAAGAAAGGCCATCATCGAGGAAGGTGTGACTTGGAGGGAGTTGAAGGAGTGGGGTAGGTATATAATGATAGAGCAGAGAGCAAATACCCAAGTAGTAAAGCATTGGAGAGGTGAAAAGCGATGACAAGAAGAGTAGAGGGAAGGGAAAGGAAGAGAAAGTAGAAGAAACAAACATGGAGTTAGGAATACGTGCGTAAAAGCATAGATGGCAGAGTGAAAGAGACGAGTGACTTGACTGAAGAGAAAGAAAGGTTATCATTGAGGGAAAAGGTGATTGGAGAGGTGAAATGGACTGACAGGTGGTAGTAAATGGTAAATCATGGAGAGGGAAAAAGATCCTAGATAAATATAGGGAAATGAATAAGACTACCCCAGGTAGTAGTAAAGTATAGACCATAGAGATGGAAGTGTGTCACAAGAGAATAGAGGGAAGGGAAGAGGAATTAGAAGGAAGAGAAATATAGAGAAGGGAAGACAAGAAGATGACACGAAGCGGATCATATAAGATACTCATACTCGTATCTGGAAGAGTCATGTGGACTGCAGCTTCTTGTTGACTCTTAAAGTTGGCGTGGTTTGGTATATGAGGTAAGTGCCAATTTTCGGATTTAGCCTTGGGACTTGGCATTCAGTTGGCTTGCAGCATACAGTGACATTTATATCAAGTCAAGATACAAGACAAGATTGGACAAACTATCTGATCAATTATAAAATTAATCCAGGGTGTCAACACCATCATAACACTATCATTCTTGCCTCTTCACAATTCCAAAACTTTGGTATTGAAAGAAATATGAAATCTGTTGGTTGAATTGGAAAGCAAGTTGGTCTTGATATCTGATTCCTGGGACAGTTTGTCACAGCACATAAGGCATTATCAGTCTACAGAATGTAGGTGCAAGTTAAGGTGCATATCTATGGGTATTCTGCGTATTTTCCTCGTATGGGCGACTCTTGGGGTTTGGTACTTATGCATGGAATTTGTGTACCTGCATATGCTGCCCTAGTTGAATGTCGCAGCATACGCTGCACTAGTTTCAGGAGATATTGATAAGTGCTAAGAATTTTACCGCTCCAAATGTTATGTCTTCTTTGTAGCATTTTACTGGTTGGTATAGTGCTGTAGTATGTAGCACTTCGCTCAGATGATAAAGCTGACAACATAACAATAATGATGTCTATTTATAATTTTACTAGCTATTATTCATTCTTCTGTATATATATCCTAATAATTATATATATAATTAGACATGAATTTGTTCTGCCTTTTGCTTACTTGATTAAGTTATCCTGCTGTCTCTTTCTCATTGATATGTAATTATTAACAGGCGTCCTGGTGGTGAAAAGGTCTACAATGTTTTTGATAATCAACTCCCTGCGGCTTTGAAAAGGTTGCAGTTTGATAAACATCTTTCCATGGAAAATGTAAGAAAGCTAATTACTGAAGCAGATGGATACCAACCTCACTTGATAGCCCCTGAGCAAGGGTACCGTCGTCTAATTGAATCCTCATTAGTCAGTATCAGGGGTCCTGCTGAGGCAGCTGTGGATGCGGTATGTTAAAACAACAGTATTAACCCATTTGCTATATATTTTTTTATCATAATGTCTTAGTACAAATTTATTTCCACTTTGTCCAACTATTGTTTATTTAACTATTTCCTTCTGTTCAACCCTTGTATGATATATGTTCATGTGAAGGCTATATAATCGCTTTTATTTTCCTCTATATTCTGTCATGGGCATGTCTAAGTGGTTTGGGGTTTTGAAAAAGATAAGTATCAAGGGGCATCTAAGAGAAGAGTGAGGTTTTGCGAACAAGAACAATGATGGGAGTTGGATTGTTAAATTTTTATTTTCAAAATGTAAATTAGGTATTCGGTGGTATAGGAGTTTTGCAATCGGCATCCACATGCCATCGTCCCTTTCTTAAGTACTACCAAATTTTTGACTGAGAAAATTATGGGCAAGAGTGGGCTTGTCTTAATTTTGAATGACTAGTTTGGTGTGTTCTAGATTCTGTTAGCTTGGAAGAATCTCTAGGAGTCGAAAGATAAATTATTTTAGGGGATCATGTTCAACTTTATAGCACAGATAAAGCCAATAGAGAGCCGAAGACATCCCCTAACGTCGTGCTCCTAGGCTAGAAAATAGAAACAATGGTTTGAGTTCGATGCGTTCTACTCTTCTTTCTAGTGGCAGTCTGTCTCTGTATTAAGCTTGCTTGCACATTCTGTTCACTTCTATCACATCTCCATATATGCTTGGACCATCTTTTCTTAGAAATAGTTGGATTCACTATATGCAGCAATGTTTCAATACCACGACACCTGGAAATCATACATCATTCATAATTCATTCGCCCGATAGCAAGCCTTTGTGGATTCGATGGCAGGAGATGCTTAAAACAAGCAAGCCGAACTACCTTGATGAAGACCGAAGCAAACAACTGCACTCGTTACCTCACTTAAAGTCATGTGGTTTACTGGTGATCATATAACGCGTTCCCCTTTGTCTACATCTTATATCCATCATCTCCACTAGGGATCCTGGATAAGGAAATTGTTCTGTAGGTAACCTGATGATCCAGTTGTGTTGCTTCAGTCAGTTTTCTGCTGTTAATGCTTCTGCAGATTGCAGATGTGTTACTTGGGCCAAATTCCTAGTGGGCTGGTGTTGTATTGGATCAGAAGAAGAAATTGAAACCCCAACTCTTAAATTTTAAGAAACAACTACTATTGATAAAGAAGTTCGCAGTAGCTTGCTTAATTTATCTTGCTTATTAATATTCACAATTAGTTTTAAGGCGTCTATTAATTGAAGAATCTTTGATATAATTCTAGCTTTTTATCTGTTTTGATAGTTCTCTCTAGATTCTTCTTCCATTGGCAAGTTTCAACAAGTGTTGCAAAATTTAAATATTTATATCTTATGTTTCAATTAAATTGTACTTCTTTTCTTGTGCTTTCAGGTTCATGCGATATTGAAGGATCTGGTCCACAAGGCTATCAATGAGACCTTAGTAAGTTTCCTATATACTTATTTGTATGCAATTATTCATTACTTAGATAGATAATATAACAGTCTTCAATTTGAAGTAGTCACTTAAATGGAGCTTTTTATGTCTCTACTTTAAATAGGGAACTAACAATTACTCTTTTAGGATAAAGCATTTAAGTAATGATACTAGCGGCATCTATCAATTTGACCCTGTTTGGATGGCTGCCTAATTTTCCCCCATAAGCGTTGTTTTCGGGGTTAAAGTTCATTTGAATTCATATGGTTCTTCTGTTGTCATCGTTATCACCTTTGCCAGTGGAATCTAACGATTATTATACCACTTCCTATCCTCCTCTAGGATACAAGAGGGAGGGCAAGGCAAAACTTTAATCCCATCTTTTTCCAAGTGTGTGGTATAAGCAGCAAGTGAATGTATTTTGCTTGGTTTTGTACAGGAACTGAAGCAATATCCCACTCTCAGAGTGGAGGTTGGTAATGCAGCTTTTGATTCATTGGACAGAATGAAGGAAGAAAGCAAGAAAGCAACACTTAAATTAGTAGATATGGAATGTAGTTACTTGACTGTTGATTTCTTCCGGAAGCTTCCCCAGGATATCGAGAAGGGTGGAAATCCAACTCATTCCATTTTTGATAGATACAACGATTCATATCTCAGGAGAATAGGTAAATTCTAATTCACAAGATAGCTTCTAATTCACAAGTACATTTCTTCCTCAACGCATGTACTTGACATGATTGCCTTTTTACGTTTAATCAAGAACCCTTCATTGCTATTCCACAGCTTTTTTATTTATTTTGAGGAAATTGATACTAAAATCATTTTCATTTGTTGAACAAAACAGGAACTACAGTTTTATCATATGTCAATATGGTATGTGCCAGCTTGCGGAACTCCATCCCCAAGTCTATTGTTTATTGCCAGGTCCGTGAGGCGAAGCGTTCCTTGCTCGACCATTTCTTTACCGAGTTGGGATCAAAAGAGGTAAGATAGCTTGAGTTGAAATACTTTATAGTTAGCTATATGCTTTTTTTCCTTTTGTTTCCTACTTGTTTTTTTTGGCACTGGCCCATAAGCCCTAACGCACACCACACACACCCACGCACACCACACCCACCCACCTCACCCTACCCCACACACACCACACCCACCCATCCTCACCCTACCCCACACACACACCCAGGCGACCCATGAATTTGCCTCGAAAGCGTTAAAATTTATGGCCACTTCCCCTCTTAGGCTTTCTGGGGTTCGAACTACGCACTCTTCCCAAGAGGAAAAGTGCTCATACCAACTGAGCTACTGCTCATTGGTTCTACTTAATTCATGCACATAAAAAGTGAGCAGAAACTGCATGCTTTAAGATTTTCGACTTTTGCTCATGAATTTGACTCGAAGAAAATAGACCTTTTTGTTATGCAAGCTGTATTGTCTGAAGGGTAAAGTATGGCTTGTGTGAAAATTAAGGAACTTTTGTTCATTGCCAACATTACTAGCTGTTAAAAATTAATCAACTGATGCTGGGGGCTTTTCATCCTCAAGGGTTTCTTAATCTCTACAACTACAATCTAAATTTCCATCTTCTACGCCATGAGCAATATGTACCAACCGTCATGAACTATGCATGTTGTTTTGTGCTTTACGTTGAGATGGTATATCGAATTGTTAGGCTATCACGAAACATTTGATTGACAGGTTTTTTCAAAAAAAACTTGTATGGTGCTATAACATTTGCCAAACTGACAGGTTTTTTCTAACTTTTTATGGCACTAACATTTTTCTGACAAAAGTTTTTCATTATAACATTAGTAAATTGATGTATGGTCCTCCTTCAGATTTACCTATTAACATTGTTTTAACAAGAGTTTTTCCATTATAACATTAGTAAATTGATGCATGGTCCTCCTTCAGATTTACCTTATCATCTCTGCAACTCATGCTAAACATGGACGTGTGAGTTGGGAAAAAAATGGTTATGCCCATAAAATCTGTATGCACTCATGATCATTCATGGGCATTTTGATTAAAGTTTGTTCATTTTCTAAAGAAGAGGATTTTTATATTGAGTATTGTTAAAGGGCATAAAGGTACTAAGTTCTGCATGAGAGGATTTTTCTCCTTTTTTGCATTATTTCTTGCGAAAAGGAGACGCTTGTATGGCGCTATAACATTTGCTTTATATTGAGTATTGTTAAAGGGTATAAAGGTATTAAGTTGTTCACGTCCCCATGAATTTGACTTATAATAGTAAAGATGTAGCTTTATTATCTGACGCGTGATCAATGATGAGATCCCCCCCCCCCACATTATTTGCAGTCGAAACAGTTGGCATCATTATTGGACGAGGATCCTGCAGTGATGGAACGAAGAACTGCACTTGCGAAGCGGTTAGAACTATACAGAGGAGCCCAAACAGAGATCGATGCTGTAGCATGGGCTAAGTAAGTGAATCAAGACCCGGGAGTATTTTTATTCTTCTTAGCCTTTCACGTGTTTACCATTATGATCGTATGTAATATTTATACGAGGTGGCTATGCAATTAATCCATTGTTGGCTACAATATTATGAGGATGGACATCCGTTATATGACAAATCTCTGGTTCTGGACTTGGAAACTTTGCATTGACAAGTAATCGGTATTTTGTTGGTTTCAAAACTCGATATGAAAAAGGGATATTGTCCGTAGAAAATATGATTACATATAGTATGGTATTTGTTTGAAATTAGTAATATAATATGAGAATAACGGATTACAAAGGCCTTGGGAGCTATGGCTGCCAAATAAGTATATTCTTCATTATCATTTTCGGTGATCGGCACATTATTATTTTCATTCTCATCGATGTATATGTATCAATTTCATATGATTCCAATATATGTTCACCGATGCAAGATTAATAGTTTTTCAATAATACAACATTTTAAAAAGAAATTCATTGCTAGGATCAACAATGAGAGTACATCTCTCATTAAAATCGTATGAAATTTGGTACATCTGTTGATTTATGAATCTTTATGTTTTGATTATTTTACAAAACTATATTTTAAATACATTATATGTTACCAACAATTTCAGACGAGTCAAAGTGTTACACTACAAGACTTATTCAAGCATAAGAACAATCAATATTGTTATTGACAACTTAAAGGTAACGTTGGTAAAGATCGGCAAGACTCGTACGATCTCAATGCACATTCAAAAGATATAACGGAGAAGTCGCACAGCGGAAATATTCAAGATTTTTCTACTTTATTTGAGTTTAGAGTCGAGTCGATTTCAAACTGTTAGAATCAAGTTTTTTATCCTATTTCATTTCAATTTACAAAAACCAAAATTTCATTTCCAAATTTCATTTCCAAATTTCATTTTCAAAACAAAGGCCAGTTTCTGAAATGTCAAAAAAATAGATGTCTATGATAGATGTTCTCAGGACGTCTATTTCAAGCATAAGAACAATCAATATTGATATTGACAATTTAAAAGTAACATTGGTAAAGATCGGCAAGACTAGTAAGATCTCAATGCACATTCAAAAGATATAACGGAGAAGTCGCATAGCGGAAATATTTAAGACTTTTCTATTTTATTTGAGTCTAGAGTCGAGTCGATTTCAAACGGTTAGAATCAAGTTTTCTATCCTATTTCAATTCAATTCACAAAAACCAAAATTTCATTTCCAAATTTCATTTTCAAAACAAAGGTCAGTTTCTGAAATGTCAAAAAAATAAATGTCTATGATCAGACGTCCCCAAGACGTCTATGATAGACGTCTATAACAGTTTTCAATTTTTCAAATTTCAAATTTTGGCGATATTTTTGAAATTCTAACGGCCAAAAACGGCCACTAACCGTCCTATCTTTTTGGGGACAGTTGTAATAACTGTCCCAACTGTCCATTTTCATATTTCTATAAACAGGACTCATTTTTCTCAAGTTTCTCATCGATTTTTTCTTTAACGTTTTTATTTTCAAGTTTTTGGTGAAAACTTTTCCTCTCTTTGCTCTCAAGTTTTTACTAATAATTTTTCAGAGAGGAGAGATTTTTCTAACGCTATTAGATTTTTCTATTCTTTTAGAAAAGAAAAATCTTCTAAAAGTTTCGAAACAGAGATTGTTTTTAAAATTTGTTTTATCTTGAAAAACTTCTTTGATTTGTTTTAAACTTTTGTCAATCTCTGAAATACAACCCCTCATCTTCTTGAATCGAAAATTTGATTTATCTTTTGAGATCGTTAGAATTGTTGAAGTTGGTTTGTAAAATTATTATTTTGTACGATCTAGTGAAGAAAGATCTAAAATCTTCACATTGTAAAGGCACGCCTTGGAAAAATTCTAGGTGTTCACCACCTGCAAGTGTAAAAGGTTTCAGACTTGAGCCTTTGGTAAAAAGTTTAGGTGTTCACCGCCTGTAAGTATAAAGGTTCTAAAATCCGAGCTTGGTAAAATATCTAGATTTCTCCACCCGTAAGGAGTCACTGGATAGTGTTTGAATCCTGGGCAGAAGTTCTCATGCGGGGATTAGCCACAGGATTGGTGAATCTCAATAACAATTTTCTGTGTCCATTTACTTTTCTGTGATTCTGTATTATCTCTGTGATTCTGTATTATGATAGTATTTGTATTTTAAATTCTGATTTTATATTCAGATGCATAATTTTTAAATTGTTATAAATCACGTCTAGTTTGCCATAAAATCTTATTCACCCCCTCTAGGCTGTTTTCAATTGGCATCAGAGCAGCTTACTCTGTTTGTATGATTAACCTCTTGAGTTTCTGATTCTATGACAAATCATATGGAAGGACAATTCACTAACCGTTCTCCTCTTTTCAATGGTACTAACTATCAATTCTGGAAAACCAAGATTAGAGTTTTCCTTCAGTGTATAAATCTAGAAATCATAGAAAAACCCTTTGGCATCTCTACCACAAATCCTTTATCCGATGCCAACAAGAGATCGATGATATTGACTGTCAAGGCAATGAATGCACTTCATTATTTTTTTGAATTCTGAAGAATTCAATAGAATCTCTCTGTGTCTGTAAATCCCCAGTTCCATGGTACATATTGTAATTAAAATTTTAATTCCAATAAATTTTCGTTCAAATTCCTAAATTAAATTACTAAATATTTTCCCAAAACTCTTCTAATTTTTTTCCCTTTAAACCTTAATCCAATTTCCTATATACAATTTTCCAATTTTCTATTTCTCTTTTTACCCAAACCCTAATCTCCTGCTCGAGCCCAGGCCAAACCAACGCACCCAAACCCAACCCGACCCGATCCCCTTTCCTTCTCACTCTCTCTCCTCTCTTTCTTCTCCCTCTTTAAAATCCAACGGTTACCCTCTCTCTTTTGCCCCACGCCGCGAGAATCGCTCCCACGATGATCCAGCTCGCCAACGACCTCTCCGAGATCCCCTCCTCCAAATCCTTACTTCCTCCTCCTCTCTTTCAACCGTCCTCTGTCTCTCTCATATCTACTATCTCCATCTCTCCAGCCCTCTTTCTATACTACTCTCTCTCCCTCTTCACTTCTCCGCCGCTGAACTCCCCTCGCCGACGAGCCTTACCGTCCACTTCTCCTCAACACCACCACAAGCTCCCCACTCCTCCACTCTCTTCTTATTCCCCTTGAAGCCGAGCTCCCCCACTTCTCCAACCCATCACCCAGCTCCTCCAACCGCCTCATCGGAGCCCTCGCCCGCAACACAGCCGGCCGACCCCTGAGCACCTCCGACGAGCCTTCTCGCTTCACCGCAACCAACCGCATCCTCCTTCTATAAGTAACCGAGCTCGACTTCCTCCTACCATCACCCATTGCCAGAGCACCGACGACCACCTCGCAGATCACCGCTGCCGCCTCTCATCGCCACCACCGCACACACCACTCTTCTCTCCAGCACCCACCCGAGCCGAGCAGCCACCCATCACCGTTTGCGCCATCTTCGAAGTCGAGTCTTGTGCTGCCCGTGCCGTCGTGCCCACTTCTTGCCGTCACCGTGCCCACCTACGCACCACGACCATGCCCACCACAACAACAACACCGTGCCTAGTAGTGCCTAGCACCACGTTCAGTACCATGTCGCGCCGTGCCACATCCGCACCACGCACCGAACCAAGACCGTGCCCAGTTCTGTGTCACGCCCGCGTCATCATCACGCCCACTACCGTATTACGCCCGCGTCGCCACCGCATCACCACGCATCGCGCACGCGCCACGCACCGTGTCCAGCATCGCGCCGTTTCGTGTGTTGAGACGAATCCTGCACGCTGTGTCGCTTCTATATCAGCGACCGAAGGCAAGTGAAATCTCCACTTGCTTATCATGCTACTTCAAACTTTAGTTATGAAATTTATATTAACTAGATTTATTTATAGCTATAATTAGATAATAGTTCATTATTGAAATTATGTAGCAAATCGTAGCACCGTCTTGTTAATTGAATCCCGATTTGGGCTTATTATTGTGTAGGTATCATGTAATGGTTATATGGTCCTTATCTACATTCGTTTGGCTAAATGAAATGGGAGTTGCGATCGATAACCGAACGCTACCTAGATGCTCGATAGGTTAACTGAATGAAAATCCTATTTTAACATGTCTATATTTTGTGAACGTTGAATTCCGTTATTGTTGATGATATTGTGTAGTGATTTAATTCTAAAATATTGAGAATATCGTCACGAAATATCGTCCCAAAGAGGCGATGCCAAATCTGGGTTTTACTGTACATGTTGTGGTGTTAAATTAATATAAAATTAGATATATATCGGAATGTAATGTTCTATGGCTCATATCGAATCCGACTCAATAAGATAGAACCTCGTATAGTTTATCCTTCGATACTGATAGATCACAACAATGAAAATTGACTTGGAATGCGGCTCTGGACTGCAGTCCAGAGTAGCATTCCACATTGATTCTTGACTTTATATGAATGTGTAGTGCTGTATGAACATGTAATCATGCGTAACCATATACTGTTGTAATGATAATCCTGTTAGCTAACTATAGGTTTTGTTTTCTTTTGATTTTATTGCCGTTTGATATTTTAATTGCAATTTAAACTGTCGAAATGTACTGCAGTCCCAAGCAGGGACATAACGTATGCTCTGACCTTGAACAGAACGTATCTCCCAGCACAAAGAAGATATTGTCGATCCGTCTAGTGCGTTGAAAACCTAATTAAAAGATCTAAATTTCACTTAACTGTAGCGTCGTCTAATTATGATCCCAACAGGGTGAAAAATGTGTTACAAATTGGACTTCCAGTTCAGTAACTGAATTTCCAGCGATGAAAACTTAAAATGAAACGACCGCATCTCGTAAACCTGAAATCATATTGATCTGAAACCAATTTTGCTGGATCACTGTTTGAATTTACTTACTGTCTCTTTTGTAGCATTTTGTCTAATTACGATCGTACGAATTAATATGTTTTTCTGAACTCGTAATATACATTGTGTTTCTCATCATACAAGACTTGCTATATTGTATCATTCCCGTATTTTTACCCGACCGTGATACCTTTAGTGATAACGAACGTTCATAGTGATTTATAGCGAACTTTGCATTGTCGAACGTGAGTGGTATTGGATTAGTTGTGTCAAGTGCGTCAGTGATAAGTGATTGATTCGTGAAAGTGAACAATGCAGTGTAAAGCGAACAAGACCGTGATTTGGCGCGTGCTGGTATACAACTAGTCCTATACATATAGTTATTGTAACTTGGGAAAAATGGGAAAATCAAGGTGGAATCGAACTCGTATTTAGCGAGGTACAGTAACTTAGAGGATGATCATTCTATATTAGTGACACACATACACACACACACATTAGGTCGTGGGCTTAGTGGCACGGCTGCAGGGTTATGTTCCGGGCAACAGTGGACTGTAGTCTCGGGCATGCACGAGACCCTTGTTAAACACAAGTATCCTTTCCACCGATTGATTTCAATTAACTTAGCCACTGATAGGTAATGGCATACATATTGCGTGGATTGCTGACATGATACACATACCGTAATGTTCATTTTCACTTGATATTCATTATTCTCATGTTTAAGTATTCTACCGCACATTTCATGTTTAATAACATAGTACAAACACTATATATTTATTGTTATATGTGTCGTCCTGACGACCTGAGTGTGTATGCTCAGAGGACGAAGTGGACCCAGCTCAGGAGCAAGACCTGCCATTCGAGATTGCGGAGGTTTAGACCGCGACATCAGCGCTATCGCCTTCTGCGTGCTATAAGAATACTGTTATTTCTTTGGTTAGTTATTTCTTTCATGCAAATAAATGTATCCTGAACTCTGTTATTTTAATGTAATAAAGTTGTGAACTGTGATTTCCTTTACTCTAGTGCTGTGTTTACTGATTACCATGTAATGCTAGAAGCCAAAATGTGACTACGGCGGGACTATTCCTTGACCGCAGGAGTATGGCTAGCCTAATCAACCCCACATTCCGTATTTTGGGAAGCGGGGCGTGACAGTGTTAAACGACAAATGAGACTTGGATTACTCTCTAGACCGTCCTTGAAGAAACCAGTCAAGTTAAAGAGAGTAAGATCAACCGTCTCATGCACGAGTATGCGACATTCCAAATGAGAGACGGTGAGACCATCGACTCTATGTATTCTAGGTTCAACAAGCTTTTCAATCTAGAAAAGAAATTCGACGAGAAAGAAAAGTGTTATAAGTTGTTGAGATCTCTAACAATCTCTTAGCAACCCAAAATCGCTGCCATAGAAGAAGCAAATAATATGTCGATTTCTTAACAGGCAAGTTGAAAACATACGAAATGCAACTAGGGGATCTAAAGTAAAAGGAAGAGAATGACACTCAAAAGAAAAATATCGCGCTTAAGGCTTCTACCAGTAAGTCTAAGCCTAAGAAAATATATACTGTTGAAGAAAGCGATGATTAAGAAATGATCGACATTGCAAGACACTTCAGGAAGTATCTGAAGTCCGTAAAATTCTCTTTGAAGAAAGGTATGTATAAATTTAATAAATGTTTTAATTCTAATGAAATTTTTCATTTTTGTGAATGCAATAAAGAAGGCCATGTCAAGTTGGAGTGTCCTACTCTCAATAAAGATAAATGAAAGTCAAAGAAGAAATCAGAAAAGCATTCGTTCCAAGTTATTTGGGACGATACGAATTCCAGTGACTCAGAAGTTGAAAAATCGCTGGCGTGTGCTTCATGGCACAAGACGAAGAGGTAATTGACGATAACTTTGTTATAGAATCTATTTGTAAAGTAAATTTGATAAGTCTTTGTCATTATCTTAAAGACAATTATGATAAAGTAAATTCTAAATATAAGAATTTAAAATCAAAATCATCTGCTAGAAATAATTTAGAAAAATGAACTCAAGAAGAATTAAAATAAATTAAAATAGAAAATGAAAATTTAAACGATAAAATAAAATCCATAACATTAACTAAAGAAAAGTTAGTTAAAACTAATAATACATTAAATTTTAAAATATTTGATCTTAAAAGAAAAGTAGAATTAAAAGATAAAATGTTTTTAAATTTTACCAAAAGTAAAGATAACTTATATATTATATTAAGACAATTTATAAAACATTGTAAGAAAGAAAGTATAGGTTATGTCATGCCCCGTTTTCCAAAATACGTAAATACGGTATGTGACAAAATCGACCATACTACCTATAGTAAGAAAATATCATTCCATAATCACATTACGGCTGTCAATTAGATATTAAGAATAGTAAACAAATATCCAACTATCATATGTCCAACTGCCACAATAAAATAATAACAAGAAATGTAGCAGAAACAAATAAAGATCCAACAAGAAATAATATCCTAATCTCGTCCCTTATGAGATCACAATGTTAAAACCATAACTACAAAATAAAACTAAACATTGTTCACCAACGAAAACAGAGACGAACTAGTATGGATCATCTTGCCTGAATTTGGAGGCAGATGTTATTTGGATTTATCCGTTCACCTCTCCAAAAATACCAAGTTGATTTATGGCACAATATATCGGAGGTTTGGACAGATGCGACCGTTGTAGCAGACTTTATCAGATTCTCTCTCATTTTATGAGGGGTTTTTGATTGTGGGGACGCTCTTCTCTGCAGGCGCAAGCCCCTGCAGTTAGTTACGTTACCGCATTGCGATAATCACTTTCTCCTGCTCCAGAAGTTCACTTCGTGTCCTGTGTGTTTTTATCTGTTTTGGTTGCCCGTGGATTGTATACGGAGACTAGTTTATATCATCGCCCATATGGCGCGGATTAGTCCAAATCCGTATAGTTTAGATTTGGGCTTAGGTTTATTTAAGGACTGTTAATCTGGTTTGAGATTATGATCAACTTAAATGTGTGAGCATTTGGGCTCAATTTGTTCTTGCTAAGAATGCGTTAGTCTAATTTGAGACTAAGATCAACTTAGCAAATTTTCTAGGATCATTTTTATTTAAGATCCAGTAAAAGAGCATTTGGGCTCAACCGCAAGAAAATCTCAGAAACTTAGCTAATTTGGGCTAAGTCTACTTAGCCTTTTTCTTATTCAAAAGTGCTACACACTTATTTGTGCTCTGTTTGTTCAGCCCTTTTCTTTTCATGTAAAATTGCTAAGCACTTATTTGAGCTCTGACGCTCACATGTATGTCTTGTGAATCATTTAGTCATGAGCGCTGCCTAATAAATGTTGAACACTTTTAGTCATTTTGACTAAATGTGAAGTGCTAAGCACTTTTTATGGCATCCACGTGAGGCGCTGCCCAATCAGTGCTAAGCACTCGGCCGTTTTGGCTGCATATAAAGTGCTCGGCATTTTTTGTATGGCGCTCACGTGAGGAGCACGTGAGGCGCTGCCCAATCAGTGCTAAACACTTAGCTGTTTTCAGCTGCATAGAGAGTGCTGAGCATTTTTATTCAGCGCCTACGTGTATTTCACGTGAGGCGCTAACCTTCTATTTTGGGCGCCCACGTGTTTTTCACGTGAGCCGCTGTTAAAAGGGGGCGCCCATGTGAGGAGCACTTGAGGCGCTTGTCTTTTCTCTCTTTTTAGAGATAAAATCTCTGTTAATGGCATTTTGACCATTAATAATCACTAAGATCTTCGTTTTTTTAAAGATCTGGGATCATGTTTTTCTTTAAGAAATATGTTCTTTTATATGTTCTTTTTTCTTTTGTTTTTTCTTTTGGACCTAATTCTTTTCTGAATCTTTGATTCTCAAGAACAAGATCCTCCCGATGAGAATTAAATTGTCAACTTGTGGAAGACTTGTCTTGTGGATCTCTGATCCATAGAAAGAAATAAGTTCTTGAGAAGGGTTAAACCCTATATAGGTAAAAAGAGATATTTTGATCTCTGTGTTTTCTTTACCTAGGGTTTTTGAGGAGGAGAGTTTTCTTCTTTGAGAATTAAATTCTCTGTTCTTTCAAGAGCTTCCTGTATTTTTGCAGAACCTTATCGGGGTTTTTTTCTTCTTCCTCCTTTTTTTCTCCCTTTCTCTCCTCTTTTGAGACTTGAAGTCTTGGGTCCTTTATATAGTGGAGGCAAGTTTGCTACTTAATTCTGAGAAAATCTCTCATTGAGAGATTCCAATCGATTTAATTGAGTTGGGGGATTTTACCTACCATTGGATCTTTGCTACAAGGACTTCTGGTATTACAGAATATGATTCTTGTTTTTAACGAGATTGGGGAAATATTTTCCCTGTACAGAATTTATTCTGTAAAAATGGTGATTTTTAATCACCATTGGATTTTTTAATCCAATGGTTCTCTGTTTTACAGAGAGCAATTTTTCTTATTTAGAAAGTTGAAGGAATATATTCCAAAATAGAATTTTATTCTATAATTGTATCTTTTATCCAACTGAAAGTATCTTTCTTATTTTAGATAGATGTGGGAAATGTTTTCACCCAACAGAATTTAATTCTGTATTTTGACGATTTATCATATCCGTTGGATTTTTGATCCAATGGCTCTGTTTAACAGAGAGTATTATAGAATTTAATTCTACCTGGGCGCTTGGCGCTCACGTGTCGTGCACGTGGGCGCCACTTAAGAATTTAATTCCTAAGATGGGTACTTATGTGCTTTGGATATTGGCGCCCGCGTGAGGAGCACGTGTGGCGCCATCTAAGAGTTTAACTCTTATGAACACTTCTGTGCTTTGCACATTGGCGCCTGCGTGAAGAGCACGTGCGACGCCATCTAAGAGTTTAACTTTATGTTATGAACTCTTCTATACTTTGCACATTGGCGCCCGCGTGAGCAGCTCGTGAGGCGCCACCATAGGATTTAATCCTATAAGATTGGCTCTGGCGCTGGCGCCCTCATGGAGAGCACGTGAGGCGCTTCCTCATTAAATTCAACAGAGTTTTGCTTTTTTATTATGTTAAATATATTGGGGAAACAAATGCTCCCCACCGTTGCTTTCACGTGGCTTACACGTGGGTGCAACAGTGTCACCTTTTCCACCGATCGATCTCCTAGGAGTTGAACCATCCCTTCATGTTTTATAAATAAGGTCTTTGGCCTTTGAGATGACTGCCGTTCCATCATCTTCTTACCTCTTCCTTGAGAATTTAATCGTCTTCTCAGAGCTTAGATCTCTGCCCAAAGAAAATCTTAGAGTTTAACCCCGTTTAAGAAAATTGATAAGGATTATGACCATTTTTCTCTTAAAAGAGACTATTTTTTGTCTTGGATTTTTAACCCATTAACAGAGCTTGACTCTTTTTCTTGAAATGATATCTTAAAGATCTTAAAAAACTTTGTTTAGGTAGCCGTTGGTCTCAGAGATCTTAGGGTTTTACCCTGTTACACCGATATTTAAGACTTCTTTGGAATTTAATTCCAGTATATTTCCCATGGGGATTTCTGGGATTTAATCCCATTATTAGAGGAATTTAATTCTGGGTTGTTCTACAGAGCTTAGCTCAGAGAAAATTTCTTTCTTTTTTAATTTTTTTAAGAAATTATTTTGGGAATTTTATTCCCCTTTTCTTATTTTCTTTCTAGAGTTCTTCTTGCAGATTTGAATCTGCTGCAGAACTCGTTTTTCGAGGGAGTTTAATTCCACAGTTCAATGAGATTTTTCATTAAATGAGAATCCTTTTGGATTCTTACAATGAGTGCCTTCCTCATCATTGATGGGGGCGTTACCTTGATTTTGTGGGGCCCATTGTCCCTTTCTCTTTGAATCGTGGTGACTTTAACGTGGCAGAATGTAGTACATATTTAGGTGTAATAAAAATATTAAAGTCTTGAACATTGTGTCGATAATTAACCCCCTTTTTATAGGTATTATGGCTTCCAATTCCTCCTTCCCCTACGTTCGCTCGGAGAGTGCTTTTGCCGATGCGCCTACAGATCGGGAAGTTTTTGCACTCATTCGGGATTATGACCCAGAGCAAAAGTCTCTTCATTTGTGGGTGTCGTGGTATAGTCACATTATCCGGGTTGGCGCAGTTTTACCTGCGCAGCGCCGTCAGAACTGATCCCGTCAATCCATTACGCTGACCCTCCGCAGATCACTTACGCAGTAGAAGAGATCAACTGGACCTCGTTAGGTCGTCTCCAACCTTCCATGGTATCGATACCAATGCAGTCACCAATGGCCAAGGAGAATCGCGTCCTTGGAGGTAGGTTTACATGATAGGAATGACTCCTCTTCATTCGGTTGGCTATCTGCAGTGGGCTCAATACATTCTGTCGGCTAAGAAGTCGCTGCTACTGAAGACCGGGCTATATCCCATGATCTATGCATCCCTCTTTCACTACCACACTCCCCATGTGTGGTGGGTCAAATCTTTTCTGGAGCAATGGAATATCCCGACCCATACATTTCTCTTATCGGATCGGGAGGTCTCAATCTCATTGGAGGAATTCACAGAGATATCTGGATTACCCGTCAGAGGGGAACATTATGAGGATATACTTCCCCCTGAAGAGTACATATTTGCTACCGAATCAGTGGTAATGGGTCTTACCCCAGAGAATGCCGTTCAACACAAGTTTCCAAGTTTGATCAAGGTGTTGAACATATACGAGGGCTTATTCTTAGAGTCTGGTGGGCATGGAGTTAGCTTTACAAATTTCATCGCCCGCTTCCTTCGTCCGGAGGCTTTGCCGAAGAAAGCTGCAAAGTTCGCTAAGCTTGATGATCCATTCGGATTTGGCTTGGACAAATTACTGACAGCGGAAGCAGATTTAAAGCAGTTTTTTTTATTCCGGATACCCCGGTCGTTTCTTTCGCAAAGGTTGCTGCTCCGGACATTGATGATAAAACATTCTTCCTGGAGTTCATCGGCTTGTGGATGAGCTGGTTCGCACTTCCGATACATCCTCTTTATATGAGACCGTTTATCTTTTATCTGGCTCACCATATTGTGGCGGGGACACGCATGGCTGTTGGGGTTGCAGGTCTAGCTCACTTATATCATGGACTAAGTCTAGCGGCCGACACTACTCAGCCGGGTCTGAAGCCCGTTAATCTCCCACTACATTACTTCACTTCATGGATCGAGATGCACGTGCTGATGCTTTTGGTGTGCATAAACGACCCAGATTTTATGAAGGATATAATTTTTCTCGGGTCATGCACTTGGTCGATGCTTCTTCTCCAGACCCAACACAACGGGAGGCCCGGCGATTGCTTCTTCTCCCACGCATGGTCGGGGACAGCATGACCTTCATCGACATAGTCCTGACCATCGGCTAGGAATCTTCCAAAGCAATCCCGTCGCTTCACGACGTTTTCAAGGACGGAGCTTCTGCATTGAGGGCTCGAGAAATTGCCCACTTGTATTCTATCAGGCCAGGCTTCCTAGTATTCAGACAGAACGCATTGGCTTTGTTCATGAGATATAACCCACACCGTTTCGCTCAGCAATCGGGTTACAACCAAGGCGTTCCCCTCAAGGCGTTCATCGTGGATCTAGTTACTACTGAGGAAGGTGTTCGCTATGCGACACATCATTTCATGCGTTTGAATACGGGTCCCCTTTCCTCATCAGCGAGCCGAGTCACATTACAAGGGCCTCGAATGCTTACGTTGCATGGTACCGACATGCAACGGGCGCTGTCATCAAGGAAGAGAGGCGGCTGCTGCTTGACCACAATGATACTGTCCCAGCCAGTAATCCAGCGGTCCCGCTGAAGCGATGGGCGGTTGTGCTTCTTTCTTTGAGGGGAAGCAGCGCAGTTGTGGTTCCGCAAGCTTTTCTAGATAAGACTCGACCGGAGGTAAATGCTCCTGTGGCTGTGGTGGATGCTACGTCCCCCGAGTCGGGTATTGGCTCAGAGATCAGAACCCGCCGAGCGAAGAAGCCCATTAAGCGGAAGTTGTTGTCGTCGGAGATTGGTGCCAGCTCACAGAAAGAGAAGAAATCTCTGTTCTCAGCCGATGTTGTATTCGGCCAAGAGCCTCATGCTCCTTATAGCGAAGGCTTGTCTGAGTATGGCACCAACAATAGTCTATTCGAATCTCCTGTTGCCGCTACCGACCTTCAAGATGCTATCGAAGCTTATGAAAGACTGGCTTGTGAGCAAGCGGCGTTAGCTTCTCTTGCGGCGTCTGGTATATTTCGTTTATACTCTTCTGTATATATTCCTTTTTATGAGTTTATTACGCTTTACTAACGCCCTTCTCTTAATAGGAATCTCCACTGAAGAGGCCTTCTTGGCGTCCCTCAAAACGTTTGAGGAGTAGGAGAGGCTTCGCGCTTCCATTAGTTTTGGTATGATTTGTTTTACGATGCCTTTATATATTTAGTTTATTTTATTCATAACTTGACTCCTTTCCTTTTCTTGTTACAGGAACTACCGCAGCCCATATTGTTCCGAGTACAATGCCAACCTCGGGTGGTGGTGCAGAAGAGCCTTCAGAGCCACCGGTTACGGCTGAGGTCCTTCCAGGGCCGCCACGGGAGGCGTCGATGAAGCAGCCGATGACAGACGTTACAGTATGTCTCGAGGCTGAGCTTGATTTGGACGAAGACGCTTCTCTGTCGGAGGTCCTGAGGAGATCCTTCCGTACAGCCAAAGCTGAGAGGAAGCGCAAAAAGCACGCCACAAGGGAGCATCAGCCTAATCTAGTCGCAGACGCGGGCTCGAGCGATGCTCGACCCTATGATGATTGCATTGAGGATGCTCTTTCTGCCCTGTCCACCGCTTATAGGCAGGTTGCGCGTGCGGCTCGTAAAGAGGCCAAGCGGTCACTTCAAGGTAAAATAGTGCACAATCCTTTATTGAAACCTGATAGTAGTCTTTTTTCCTTAAATTATAATACTCTTTCAACAGGGCCGAGTTCAGGTGGTGACGCGGCAGGCGAAGCGCCAACGCTCGAAGTGCCTGGAGTATCAGGTCTCCCTTTCGAATCTGGCACTGTTTCGATTTCCGCTTCCTCCCTTCATGGATCCCCGATATCGGCGGGATGCGAGCATTATGACGGCCCTTATTGATTCAGGGGATGAAGGTGTGGATGCCGAATCCACTTTCCCGATGATGATGGAAACTGAGGAAGCCGCCGAGGCTGGTGACGCTCCATACCTTGTTATGATTTCCGCCCCATCAGGTATACCTTGAGCTATTACTTTCGATTTCTCAATCCCATTAAACATTTCTGCTGATATTTCCTTTATTCTGAATATAGGCGTGGTAGACCCTGGCGCGGTGCTGATTGAAGGATCACTGTCAGCCGTGGCCACGATTGTCACTGCTATACCCCTATTTTCTGTGTCCCCCCCGAGTTCCCCCAGGTTTAATGACGGAAGGTAGAGATCCCTCATTTCTTGTTTCAGTGTAGATACTATTTTCTTGTATTAACCATATATTGTTGCAATCCTGCAGGAGTGCTTTTTGACCGCTTACACCAGATGTTAAGCTCGCACTTCGCCTTCCAATCGTAATTCGTTCCCCCTTCAGGCGTTGGTTAGTATATTTTTCACCTGTTATTTCATCTTCCACGAGTAAACTTTCTATTGCTAAGCTTTTCTCGTATTGACCACAGTATCACAGCTCGAGGGAGAGAACGAAGGAATAACCAAGCCTCCTGTGCTCCCTGCCCTGCCACTTTTGACCACCGGTATGGTAGATCTTGTCCATCAGCATTTTTCTTTACTTTTCAGGTTGAAATCTGACTTTCTTTGTGCATGATTTATTCTGCAGCAGCTACATCGGCTTTGGCTCCCTTTGAATCTCGTATTTCCATGCCCGCAGGGCCCTTTGCTAAGCGTCAATCTTCCAGGGGTGCGGCGAATAGCAGGCGAATGCTGAGTGAATTCATTGAAGATCTTAACATTGAAGTTCTTACTTCTGCCGCCGATTTTGCCGACGTGGTCAACCCGATGCTGGCAACGCTTGTGAATTTTCACAATGAAGATTTCGTTGGCCTTTGGGTCGAGGCTTGTCTGCATGAGATCGAAATAAAGCATCTCACTCCTGAAGCATTAATCTCGAAGGCTCAACTGATCGCATGGATCGAGCAATGTACCGATTCTATTCAATACGTTGAGCAAAGGTCGGCCTTGAAGCGAAAGGAGCATGAGACAGCTTCTGATGAATCCAGCCGACCGCGAGCCCAAGTCGAAGCGAATGCCGCGCAGCTGCGAGTTATTTTCGAAAACCTCCAACAGTGCAATTCTAATGGACTGACGCTGAAGCAGAACCTCGAATTTACCGAGCGGGGCATGCGAGATTGCAAGGTTGCAAAGCAGGAAATCGCTGAGAAGCTTTTATTATGTTTTCAACAATGGGCTCAAGTCGAAGCGAGGCTAGCTGCAGTAGTGGCACGCGAGGAGGAGCTACGGGAAGAAAGTGAGCGGGTTTCAAATTTATTGAAAGCCCCGCCTTCTTAATAGTTAAAATTGTATTTCCTACTTTTCTTTACATAAATATAAACCATTTTGATTTATGAATAAAGAATTCACATTTTTTATAGACTCCCTTGTGTCCGATGTCTTACTTTAGCGCTCGCTAGTTTAGTTACTCGTTTTGGAGTTTGTAGTTTATTAACTCATTTCGGAGTCTCTAGTTTATTTACTCATTTCGGAGTTTGTAGTTTATTCACTCGTTTCGGAGTTTCTAGTTTATGTACTCATTTCGCAGTCCGTAGTTTATTCACTCGTTTCGGAGTCTCTAGTTTATGTACTTATTTCGGAGTCTGTAGTTTATTCACTCATTTCGGAGTTTCTAGTTTATATACTCATTTCGGAGTTTGTAGTTTACATCCCTTGGGTTTATAGGCAAACTTGTCCTAACGTTATATGCAGATAACCTCCATTCTTTACGACAGAGGTCCGTTAGGCTTGTGATACTAGGGTTTTAGTCCGTGGTACCTTCGCATTGGCTGATGTATTCCTCGATATGCGGTCTTTAAGCCGTTGTTCGAGTAGCCTCGAGACTGTCGTGTCTCTGATCCCTTCGGGGGCTGGACAAGACGTCTTCAAGTAATCTCCTTAAGTCATATTACCGTCGGAAGAGCAAACGTTAGGAATTTGCCATGAGCTTTTTACTTGAGGTTAGGCTCAGTTTGGAGCCCCGATGAGTCATAACCACTCCGCTCTGGTGTGGGATGATCTCCGATAGTCTTTTAGGCTTTATATTAGTTGCCTTCAAGACCCAAAGCTGGGAATATGCCGTTGCTTCATTTTTTCTATTTTGATGATGTCGCGCCGATTCTTTGCTGAAGTAGAGTAAACATCTGTAAGAGTTCTATGCTGTATGTACTGCAATTGAACTCCGGAGCTAGGAATATGCTATTGCTCCATTTTCATTTGATGGCCGCATTCACATCCTGCTGAAACGAGGAGGAACGTCGGGATAGTCTCTAGGTTGTATATGTGCCCTCGAGACTTAGAGTTTGGGATTTTGCCGTTACTCCATTTTTGGTTTCGACCCTTGGGTCTTTTATTGACGTTGTGCCTGCATTCTACTGGAATGAGAAGGAACATCGAGATAGTCTCTGGGTTGTATATGAACCGTCAAGACTTGGAGCTGGGATTTTGCCATAGCTCCATTTTTGTTTCGACCCTTGGGTCTTTTGTTGACGTTGCGTCTGCATCCTGCTGGAATGAGAAGGAATGTCGGGTTGGAGCTAGGATTTTGCCATTACTCCGTTTTGATTTGGCTCTTTAGAGCTTTGTTGACGTCACATCTGCACCCTGTTAGAATGAGAAGAACGTCAAGCTGATCTCTAAGCTGTAGATATCGCCGTCAAGATCTAGCTCTCATTTTGACGGAGCCTGGTGGGAAAGTATGGTTCCCTTTTCATTTGTTTGTGCCCCTGGATCGTATACAAGAGTTAATATGGACATACTAACACAGCAGAGGAAATTTTATTTTATTTTATTTTATTTTTTATTGCCGCAATACTCTATCTTTTCATATCCCAAAAGTCGCGATTGCCCAATCATTTCGGCTTTTTATCCGCGGTGCCCATTCATTTTGGCTATATTTTTTTTATATTTTTACTCGCTGCTTTTTATTGCGAGTTGCCCAAACATTACAGCTGTTTTTATATGCATATGTTTTGCTCGCTGATTTTTTATTGCGAGTTGCCCAAACATTTTGACTATTTTTATATGCATTATTTTGCTACTCGCTACTATTTTTTATTGCGAGTTTTGAATCTGATACCAACCTTAGCATCAGTATCTCTACGACTGGAGTATTGACAGGAGCGAATTATCAGTATCTCTATGATTGGAGTAAACCAGTGTATACGCTTCTCATCCCAGCAGGGGATATGGTCTGTCCCACAGCCATTGGTACGACGTACTGGAGAAGGTATGCAGGTGCTCACTGGGTTGTGAGTTACACTGGACAGGACTCGTCGGGAACTGCTTGTTGGTATTATACCTATCGTCAGGTAGCAGTTCCCAGGTGGCATGAGTACAACTTAGTCCGTTGACTTGCCATCGCTAGTTCGTCTCGAGTGTGTTCCTACTCCACTTTGATTACTACCCTACCATGCTCAAAGGAGTCCTGCAAACAGGTAGTAGTTGGGTATAGTCCTGAAACACTTGGAGACAGTAGCGATCAGATAGGATTCATCTCTCCCGGTATTGGGGGTTGATATCGCGCAGTGTTCGTAAAGCCGTTACACAAAGTCCCTGGCCAGGGCAGTTGAGAAATACCGGTAAGGTACTCCAGTAGTTTCTCATGGTGAGAGGGGTATTCTTGTAATTTTTCAAGGCATGCTTCTAGAAGGTGCCACCTCATTATTTAGTTTTATCCATTTTGATTAATGGATTAATGAGGTGGATATTATGGAAATGGAGGAGACTTTGAAGCATGGTGTGAAGAATGGCTTGAGTATTATTATATTTGTTTGGACCCACTATTCAAGTATGGGTGGTATTTCTTATTAAGAAATATTGCATGCTTGAATGATTGAGCTAATACTTAGCCTTTCTCTACATCTAGTTTTCTTTTGATGGTTTATTTTCTTCTCCTCATTCTATCTCTTGAGTTCCTCCATCACCTTCTTCCTCTAAACTAAACCCTAATCCTTCACATGTGTTGTGAGCCATAGGGTTTAGTGAGACTACACAATCCTTCAGACTCTCTACATCTCCTAAGCTAGTTGGTTTAGCGAACCATCTACCTTAGTTACCTCATTTAGAGGTTGAAGCTTGGAACACATTCTCTCGCGGTGGATCACTTTGACAAGAGAAGGCCGATGGAGCAAACTCGATCCGATCACCGAGGAGCCTTGGAGAAGAACACTAGAAGACCCGAAGGACTCGATCTTGGAGGTATAACCATCTCACCGAGTAGTTAAACCTCTTAGATAGATTAGCTAGTTAAGAGTTTAGTAAAGATCCTGGAGTTATAGCCGGTGTTGCGTAGTCAAAATCATCGTTTTTTGTAAATTCCGCCTCCCCGCGAACCGCGGGGTGCGCGACATCGGCTTACAAAATTGGGCTTATCGAACAGTTTGTTTGAGGGGTATATCTTGACATCTTAACAGCCTTTTCAATCCCTCCGCGTAGTATCTTGGCAGACGGATTGTTTGAAGCCCGTCGAGTGCAAAATTGGCACCATGCCAGACTTCTTTTTCTACTTTGGTCTCCGTAGATTGGTAGAAGAGGATCGACTTTTCACCTCTTCATCTGGGAGGGACATAGAAAGTTTGTAGCTCTTGTACGCTGTATGTATCGAGCGCAACAAGTTCCTTGTAATGCCAAGGCGGAGCCATTGTGATTTGTAGACTCTGATCTGCTCTGGCAAGGGTTTGCACTGACGGACGGATGGAGCACACCGCGTTGGTCTCGTCCTCAGAATCACTGCCAAAGACCAGAATAGGGGTAGATGGTCTGGGCTTGTCGTTTTCTTTCTGGGGTTGCCCCGATTAGACTATTTCTTCATCTTCCTCGGAATCGCTCCCAAAGATTGGGATAGTGGCGGTGGACTTTTGTTTATCCTCCGGCTTATGACATCTTTCTGTATCTTTGAAATATGGCAGGAAGTACTTTGCGTCTTCATATTTCCGGACCTCATTTACGGAGAATGGATTTAGCTCTCTTATGACGGTGCATTCCAAGCCATTCTTGAAATACTTCATACACTGATATTGTGTAGAAGGGATGAGGTTGTACTCATGTAATCAGGGCCTGCCGAGCAAAGCGTTATAGCAAGTCTTGGCGTCAATGATATGAAATTTGATGTCAGTGATGAGCAACCCGAAGCGCAGCGTCAGTATTACGGATCCAAGCATCTGTGATGACTGTGAGTCGAATCCGGAGATGGTAATTTTGTCTTGGGCCAGGTGCTGAACATTCATGTAAATCTCCTTCAGCACTCTCATCTTGAGAAGGTTGACGGAGGATCCGTTGTCGATAAGGATTTTCCCTATCTTGATGTCGTAGCAGTACCCGGTGACGTATAACGGGCCATTATGTTCGTACGTACCGAGGAGAAGATATTCATCGCTGAATGTAATGTCAGCCGTGTGGATCTTTGCCAGTTCATCTTTCATTTTCTCTTCTGCAAAGAAAGCTTGGAACTGATCGGGCTCTTATAATGCCTTGATCAGATACTCTCGTGCCACTTTGGACAAGAGGAGAGCATCCAATATACTCTGTTGTGAAATACTTAGATGTTGTAGGACATTGTAATCCACCTTATTTTTCCTAGCCCCCTTGCTACGAGCTCTTTGACAACTCCATCGTCGAGGTCAATTTCCTCAGAGCTTTTCTCTTTCCCTTTGTCTTTTTTGCTTGAACTTTTGTTTGTAGGTCCGAGGTTCTTTTCAGGCAGCGTGCGGTTACGCAGCTGAATATTCTCGCAGTTCTTCTCCCCCTCTTCTTTTTCGGAGGTGGAGTCTTTGAAGAGCGGGCTGAGGGATATTTCGTCCTCAGAATTGCTCTCGAAAGTAAGAACTTGGGGTTTCCCCCTTCTGAACTGGTACCAACTATATGACAGTTGCCAGTCGTTTTTTCACGCGTATCTGTCGCACTTTTTTGCCGTCGACGAGCTTCGCGCTTCATCCTCTTGAAGTGTTTTTGATGGGCAACATATCCTTGCTACCTCTTCTTGAAGGTATTGCATTCTTCGGTGGGGTAGGTAACCCTCCGATGATATAGGCAGTAATTTAAATGTGAATCCTCTTCATCGAGGTATATGACCCCGGGAGTGTTTCCTACGAGAGGTGGCAGCTTCATTCCCATTGACAGGGCTTTGGCAAACCGCTTCTCTTCCTTTTCTCCTGCTCTTATTTGTCGCAGGTATGCTTTGGTTTGGTTGGAGTACTTTATGACTCCTTTTTTCCGCAGCTTCTTCATCGTGACGCCGACGCTTAGCCTTTTCGTATATGGCTGTTTCGCGCTCTCGGTCAGCTTTGCTTTTTTGAAAGGCTTCGTTTAGCATCCTATCGATCGGGTCTTTTGGCAGGTCCGGGGATTTTAGCGCCGATCCTGCCTCCAGTTCCTCCGCGTTGTTTTCTGATGCCGGGGGAGTTTCTTCGTCATTTAACGACGAATGGGAGACTATGTAGCAACTTGCTACATAGTCTTCGGTTTCTTCTGATGAGTCATTTTCTTTATCGTTGTCACTATCTTCGTTCTCAAGAATATGCTTGAGGAATTCTTCGAGCGTGACCGGTTTCCACGCCTTCTGGTTGTACTCCTTTAGCGCGTCAATATACTTTTGTAGGTTTGTGCGCTTGACGTCATACTCTGCAGGCTGCACAGGCTTCTTGTTCTTCTTTTTCTTCGAAGACTTGACTTGGGGATTTTGCCCTTTTTCAATGACTTTCGGTACGGGACGGGGTTTCAGCATCCCTTTGATGATTTCAGATTCAAGTGGGCTTTCCCACCTGACTGCCGGACATGCCTGTAAATCTTTCAGCATTCTTTTGGTTTTAGCTGAAAGAACGACTTACCATGGAGTTTCTTCCACGAGCGACCATGATGCCCCCGGTGCATCCACCTTTTTGGGAGTGTGCTTCTGTGATGGGTTCACCATCTAGTTCTCAGACAGCGCGAACTTCCCCTATAGATACTGGTCCTCGACCCAGTTCTTGAAGACGTAGCAATCCTCAATTGGGTGGCTCACCATTCTGTGATAGCAGCAATAGTTGGGGTTGTTGACGTCGCCGGGTTGCGCTGGACGCTGTGGGTCTGGAAATGTGATGATTTTGTTACGCATTGCCAACTCAAATAGTCTCCTCGTCTTATCGCGGGGAAACGAGTAAGCGCGTCCTAGCCTTTCTTCCAGGGATAGGCGTGGACGTGCAATATTTTGGTGAGCAGCCTGTTTTGGGCCACTCGATTGTTGTTGAGCATTGGCGACGAAGGCCGCTTTCCCTTTACCCTTAGCGTTTCGAGGGTCTTTACTTGAGGAGGAAGGCCCGTGGCCCATCTGGTCCATTTGGACCAGTTTATCGATCAGAGCCTGGAAGGTCGTTGGTTTGAAGAACGTCATAAACTGGAACATAGTCGTTTGAGGATCAAGGGTCCCGATGAACATGCCTACTATGGGGGTTCTTCGATGCGTTGTTCGCACTTTGACCATATGTTCTGCCACCGGATGGCATATTGGACCCAGGTTTCTCCTGGCTTTACCCTGGCATTGATTAATGCCATGATCGGGGTGCGCTCGCTTGCGCTGGTGAACCGCTGTATGAACAGCAGCTCCATCTCTATGAATGTCCTTACAGAGTCATTTGGGAGCTCCGAGTACCATTCAAAGGCCGTCTCTGACAGGCTGCCAACGAACTGGCGAAGCAACAGTTTGTCGTCGCCTCCAGTGTTGCCGCACAGAGCTCTGAACTGCATGACATGCTGGTGTGGGTTGTCTGTCCCTTTGTACACATGAAAGTTGGGGATCGTATATCCCGGCGGGTATTTAATTTGCTCATACCGACCTGGATATGGTCGCCCAGTTCTGACGATTTGGCCAGCTACTTTATTTGCTTGATGAGCTCTTATTTGTTGAGCTATATAATCATCAAGAGCAGCCTTGGAGATCGTTTCCTCCTTTGCTGTTGATAAAGCCGGAAGAGAGTTTGATGTTTCCCCTCTGTCATCCTCGATGATTATCGGTGGATTCTCGGCTGGGGGTTCTGGCTAGATCATCATTCCAACCATATTTTGGAACAAGAGAGCCATCCGCTTTATGTTAGCAGCCTGCTCAGCAGCTTCCTTGTCCTTTCTTTCAAGCACCCTTCGCAGGAACTCTGTATGGGTCTCCTTCTCCTAGCACTGTTCGGCTGTTGTGTCTGTGCTTTCTTTCTGCTTGGTAAGTGCTACCATTTTGGTCAGCATCTCCTGGAGATTTTGTTGTTGCTCCTGGGCTTTTGTCAGCGACTGAGTTTGCGGTCGATGACCTACGAAAGCACGGCTTTCTTCTTTCCCGGAGGCCATGTAAACCGTATGCATGATCATGCCCCCAGACTTAGGGCGTTTGGGTCCATCACCTTTGGAATTTGCCGTAGGCGGTGGGATTTTCTCTGGCCTCATCCTTTTGTGGGAGGTCAAAATCGAAGGAGCTGTTATAACAGGCACCTGTGTAGAAGAAGTCCCTCTCTTTATGACGAAGGGGTGGTCTTCCTCTTACCGAGCCTTCAATTTCTTTGGTCGACGAGAGTAGTTTTGATCAATCACGGAGTCCTGTACTTTTCGCCAGACCCTGTGAATTTGCTAGGAGAGCCGTTGATGTGGGCGATCCGGATTTGCCTGCACCATGGTTTCTGCAAGCGGGGGTGATTTCTTTAGCACCGCCGTTGGAGAGTTCTTACGTACCCTCCTGAGCAGATCAAAGCGGTTCTTGGTTGGAACAACAGCGTCAACTTCCACCATTAGAGCTGGTGGAGTATGTCCGCAGGGAGATTTTCCCCTAGCTTTTCTCACTCGGTGCCAGTGACAACACCGAGCATGTCTTGCAGACGGGACCGCCTCAGATTTGGAAGCGGCTTCTTCATGCCCCTGGCTTTGCTGAGAGGCTGTTGTTGGTGTCAGCCTGTTGAAGAATGACGTCCTTGGCAGGGTTTGAGGATGGCCAGCCAATCTTTCAAAGACCGACTTTATGGTAGGAGAAGCACTTTTGACGACTTCGCCCATAGCAGGAGTTGGGAGGGTTATCTGTTTTGGGGTTTCCCCTTCAGGTGCTACGAGCTTCTTTGCGGGCCCGTTTGGGATTCTTTCCCAGCCTGTTGAAGACTGAGACGTCAGTTTTGGATGGCCCGTTGAGAGAGGCTGTTGTGGTCGCTAGTCGATCGAAGACCGACCTCTTGGGAGCTTCTTCCTGCGGCGCTGAGGCACCGACGCCCACTAGTGGGAGCATGGTCTCGAAGAACAACCCAGTAGTGGCTTGCATTACTTGCCCCACTGGCATTGAAAAGATAAAGGCCGCGTTGGGCCCGTAGGTGACCCCTCCAGTTGGGGTGGAGCGAGAGTTGCTGTTGCAAGATGTGCAGTTGGAAGCCATCGATTTTCTGCACAGGAGCAAGACACCAAATTTTAGTATCTCGAATCCAAGGGTAATCCTAGCGAACTGCGATTTTATTCGCGAAACATGACACACGAAGTGTGGAATGGAAAGAGGAAAAGGTCCCACCGGGCGTGCCAGAGTTTGTTCACCGCCGAAAACAGAGACGAACTGGGATGGATCGTCTTGCCTGAGTTTGGGGGCAGATGCTATTTGGATTTATCCGTCCATCTCTCCGAAGATACCAAGTTGATTTATGGTACCATATATCGGAGGTTTGGATAGATGCGACCGTTGTAGCAGACTTTATCAGATTCTCCCTCATTTTATGAGTGTTTTTTGATTGTGGGGACGCTCTTTCCTGCAGGCACGAGCTCCTACAGTTAATTACGTTATCGCATTGCGATAACCACTTTCTCCTGCTCCGGAAGTTCACTTCGTATCGTGTGTGTTTTTGTTTGTTTTGGTTGCCCGTGGATTGTATACGGAGACTAGTTTATGTCGTCACCCGTAGGGCGCGGATTAATCCAAATCCGTATATTTTATATTTGGGCTTAGGTTTATTTAAGGACCGTTAATCTGGTTTGAGATTAAGATCAACTTAAATGTGTGAGCATTTGGGCTCAATTTGTTCTTGCTAAGGGTGCGTTAGTCTAATTTAAGACTAAGACCAACTTAGCAAAATTTCTAGGATCATTTTTATTTAAGATCCAGTAAAAGAGCATTAGGTTCAGCTGCAAGAAAATCTCAGAGACTTAGCCAATTTGGGCTAAGTCTACTTAGCCTTTTTCTTATTCAAAAGTGCTAAGCACTTATTTGGGCTCTGTTTGTTCAGCCCTTTTTTTCATGTAAAACTACTAAGCACTTATTTGAGCTCTGACGCTCACATGTATGTCATGTGAAGCATTTAGTCATGGGTGTCGCCCAATAAATGTTGAACACTTTAGTCATTCTGACTAAACGTGAAGTGCTAAGCACTTTTTATGGCGTCCACGTGAGATGCATGTGAGGAGCTGGGCGCTGCCAGTGCTAAGCACTTAGCCGTTTTGGCTGCATATAAAGTGCTTGGAACTTTTTGTATAGCGCCTACGTAAGGAGCACATGCGGCGCTGGGCGCTGCCCAATCGGTGCTAAGCACTTAGCTATCTTCGGCTGTATAAGGAGTGCTGAGCATTTTTATTCAGCGCCCATGCGTGTTTCACGTGAGGCGCAGGCCTTCTGTTTTGGACGCCCGTGTGTTTTTCATGTGAGGCGCTAGGCGCTGTTAAAAGGGGCGCCCACGTGAGGCGCTAGTCTTTTTTTCTTTTTTTAGAGATTAAATCTCTGTTAATGGCATTTTGACCATTAATGATCACCAAGATCTTCGTATTTTTGAAGATCTAGGATCAGGTTTTCTTTAAGAACTAAGTTCTTTTATAGGTTTTTTTCCTTTTGTTTTTTCTTTTGGACCTAATTCTTTTCTGAATCTTTAATTCTCAAGAACAAGATCCTCCCGATGAGAATTAAATTGTCAACTTGTGGGAGACTTGTCTTGTGGATCTCTGATCCATAGAAATAACTAAGTTCTTGAGAAGGGTTAAACACTTATATAGGTAAAAAGAGATATTTTGATCTCTGTATTTTCTTTACCTAGGGTTTTTGAGGAGAAGAGTCTTTTTCTTTGAGAATTAAATTATCTGTTCTTTCAAGAGCTCCCTGTATTTTTGCAGAAGCTTATCGGGTTTTTTTTCTTCTTCCTCCTTTTTTTCTCCCTTTCTCTCCTCTCTTGAGACTTGAAGTCTCGGGTCCTTTATATAGCGGAGGTAAGTTTGTTACTTAATTCTGAGAAAATCTCTCATTGAGAGATTCCAATTGATTTAATTGAGTTGGGGGATTTTACCCACCATTGGATCTTTAATTCAAAGACTTCTGTTTTTACAGAATATGATTCTTGTTTTTAACGAGATTGGAAAAATATTTTTCCTGTACATAATTTATTCTGTAAAAATGGTGATTTTTAATCACCATTGGATTTTTTAATCCAATGGTTCTCTGTTTTACAGAGAGCAATAATTCTTATTTAGAAAGATTGAGGGAATATATTCCAAAATAGAATTTTATTCTATAATTGGATTTTTGATCCAACCGAAAGTATCTTTCTTATTTTAGATAGATTTAGGAAATGTTTTCTCCCAACAGAATTTAATTCTGTATTTTGATGATTTATCATCTCCGTTAGATTTTTGATCCAAAGGCTCTGTTTAACAGAGAGTATTATAGAATTTAATTCTACCTGGGCGCTTGGCGCTCACATGTCGTGCATGTGGGCGCTATTTAAGAATTTAATCCTAAGATGGGTACTTATGTGCTTTGCATATTGGCACCCGCGTGAGGAGCACGTGCGACGCCATCTAAGAGTTTAACTCTTATGAACTCTTCTGTGCTTTGCACATTGGCGTCCGTGTGAGGAGCACGTGCGGCGCCATCTAAGAGTTTAACTCTATGTTATGAACTCTTCTATGCTTTGCACATTGGCGCCCGCGTGATGAGCACGTGAGGCGCCACCATAGGATTTAATTCTAAAAGATTGGCTCTGGCGCTGGCACCTTCATGGAGAGCACGTGAGGCGCTACTTCATTAAATTCAACAAAGTTTTGCTCTTTTATTAGGTTAAATATATCGGGGAAACAAACATCACTAAACTAATCAGTAAAGCTCCTTATTGCTAAGCTTGCCTGTTAAAATATTCTCGATCTTTCTGCGATAAGGTTAAAGGAATTGGGCTATGCAAAACCTAGACGTCAGTACTTCATAAATATCATTATAATAATAAGAAACTGAATAGTATGCTATATAGGGTGTCACGTGCAAAATAATGTATAATTATAAACAAAACAATCACAGATGATATAACAACAAGCTATAGGTATGTCACGTGTATCCTAAAGTCTGTGGTTCTAGATTTACTATTCTACGGGTATTTGAAACCAATGAATGTATTTCTCCATGCAACTCAAAAGTATATATCCCGTTACCTCCTAGGACCATGGATCAAGTATGAATCAAGAATGATTCTGTTCCGTTACCCCTAAGAACCACAGATCAAGTAATAAAAATCACGAGTTACTCTGTTACGTTACCCTCCAGAACCACGAATCAAGTAATAAGAATCACGAATGATTCTGTTCCGTTACCCCCGGAACCACGGATCAAGTAATATCCTTTTAAGTTAAACTTTAGTTACACTTTTGATTTCCCCAGATTTCATTTTTCAAGTTAGGTATGAGTAATATCTACCTAATACCAATATAGGAACAGGCAGGTACATGCTATGTCTATCTAGACAATAAGTCACGTCCATCAGGACAACAAGTCAGGATTGTTGGTATCGGTAAATATTATAGGTAACAGGTATAAACAATATAGTAATAGGAGTAGCAAGATGGCAGGTCACACGCATGTCAGATATTGTGTACTAAACCGGTGACGTATTTACTTGCGCAACAAAACATAAAAGCAAGAATATAATGATTATGGATTGTAAGTAAAGGAAGGGAACCAGGGTCCAAATTAAGACTCCAAGAGCTAAATTACGGCAACATACATAACGCAAAGAGATTTTAAAACATCAAGATTCTCATGGAAAACAAGTTACAAAGAATTACCGAAAACAATTGTGAACTTAACTGTAGATACCTGATTAGTTCTATAAAAGATCGATGTAGAAGAAAACATCATATAGAGATGCATAGGATATCATATCCGAGAAAAGAAATTGTTTGATTTTTAAGTACACTATATAATGCTTTAAATATTTGTGGGAAATCAAATTATGCTTTTAACTACTCAATACTATAATCAATTTGAGCATATATATATATTTCAATCTTTACATTATTTCAAGCACGTACCGTGAAAACTTAGTACTGATTAATACTAACTTCATATACTTAAAGCAAATTAAAATATATGCTTAAAGGTACCAATGCCTTCTTATAAGACTTTATAATACCAAAATGTTAATAAATGATAAAATACGGATTATCTTTATAAAATTGTATATTGATAATAATTTGCAACATTATAAATCTATATATGTAGGTATAGTTAAACTAACATGTAGCAAGTTAGAAACTTTTCTCGATCTGTATAAATACGATGACGAATATGGATACACCCACACTACGAACATCAAACGACAACAACGTAGAACTCGACACCGACAAGATCTCGGCCTGAACTTGGCAACTGCGACGATGTGACTATGTTGGGGTGGTCGCTCGACTCAGGAAACTGCAGAGGCTCGGTTCTGGGTGTTGGTGGCTGCGACGATAGTCACAGCAAAAATGAGTGCTCCGGCAAAGGTGGGTTTCGGCGAGGTGATGTCGGGGTTGAGAGGAGGTGGTCGAAGGAGATGGGAGTCTGGGTTGGGATCGAAGGTGAGGGAAAGAAAGATGGAGGTGGCGGTGTACAGGTGAGATCGGCTTTGGTGAAGATGAAGGGAAATGGTGGCAATGGTGAGGGTAGTTCTCGGCTGTTGGGGTAGCCGGTGAAGACGAAAGAGAAGGAGTCGACGAGGACGACGAGGTGATGAGGAAGGGGGTGAGTCGACGGCGAGGTGAGGAAGGCAGTGGGTATGGTGATGGGTTCACGGGGTAGCGTGATATGGGGTTAGTGACGTGGCGATGAAGACGACGAGGGGAAGAAGAAAACGAGCGAGAGCGACGGAGAGAGGGAGTTGTGATGAAGACGAGGAGAGGAAGGGGGTTCGGCGATGGTTGCATGGGTCAGGGCTCGGGAACGAGGGGGATGAGAAAGAGAGAGAGAGGTGTGTGTATATATATATATATATATATAGTTTAATCTAACTAATAGTATAAAGATAATATCAAATTTCGATCTGTCGCCACCAAAACCTCACTGTAAATATATTTTAGGAAATAATACATATACATAATCTTTTTAACCATAGTACAAAGAATATAATTCCAATATCTTATACCCCTTTACTTAAGATTCAAAAGGATTTTAAATATATTTAAATCTAATAAATATATGGTATTCAGATTCTATTAGATTTAAGCGTAAAAGATAAAAATTAAAAATAAAACATGAGATGCTTAACCATATGACGGTTGATATATACATAAATTATCTCTAACGTGTGGTTACTAGAAAATATATGATAATTTAGAGATTATATATATCTGATATATTAGATTCTTATGGATTTAGTTTATTGATAAATATTAATAAAATATAATCTAGCACCATAATGGTTTCACACATGCGGGTCGGGTCAAATAATATTTCTACTATTCAAATCAATCACAACCCAAATAAATAGATAAAATGTAAAGAAAGATTTAAAATACCAATTAATATCGTATGACCGTACTAGGGTGTTACAGGTTACGACAAATATTCTTAGTTAGTCCCTAGAAGCAAACCTTTTAGATATAAAGATTATTATAAATATGGTAATAAACACGTCCACTCCAGTTGTGACTATTGTTGCACTTTATGGCATATTTCACAATATTGTAATATTAAAAACAAATCAACTGATAAATTTACTTTACTCATAAGACTGACCTAAATGAATAAAAATAGTATGTGTTCCTAAGGTCAATAATAATCAACTCAAACAAACTTTAATTCAAGAAAATATACATGACCAATTTAATAAAATTTACTATATTAATCCTAATAATTCAATAGACTATAATGATTCTAATATGTTAAAAGGTTTAGATAATTTATTAATAGACAAAGATATTGAAATCAATAAATTGGAACAACAAGAGAAAGTAGTTGATATTTCTTTTTCAAAGGATTGCCAATTCATCAAAAATCACCATAAGAATTTAATAACAGGAGAAATTAATAAAGGAATAATTACTAGGTCAAAAAAATCAAAGCTGATTAATTGGAAGAACAGGAAAAAGTAATTCAACAAAATTCATCCTAAGAACTTAATAATAGAAAAAATATATAAAGAAATTGTATGTTTTAATTATTGTATTTATATTATTATTTTGGTATGATTGTTTAATTATATATCTACTATTCACTTGCTATCTCATTTTTTAATTCTTCCTCCATACTTTTACCCTTTTAATATTTCCAAAAGGGAGGAGAATTAATATGCCGATATTCATATATTTAGGGGGAGCATTTGAATAGATATCTTTATATATATATATAATTATTATGTATATATTAAATTATATTAATTAAGTTTTGTAAAATATTAAAACGGGAGAGATTGTTGACCTATAAATCTCTTTATGTTTTGATTATTTTACAAAACTATATTTCAAATATATTATATGTTACTAACAATGTCAGACGAGTCAAAATGATACATAACTGGAGTTATTCAAGCATAAAGGCAATCAACATTGCTACTGACAGCTCAAAAGTAATATTGGCAAAGATTTACACGATTTGAAAGATCTCAATACACATTCAAAGGATATAACGGAGAAGTCGCACATTGGAAATATTCAAAATTTTAGTAATTTATTTGAGTCTAGAGTCGAGTCGATCTCAAATGGTTAGAATTAAGTTTTCTATCCTATTTTAATTCAATTCACGAAAACCAAAATTTCATTTTCAAAATAAAGGTCTGTTTCTGAAATGTCAGAAAAATAGACGTCTATGATAGACGTGTATAACAGTTTTCAATTTCAAAATTTGAATTTTTTAAATTCCAACGGCTAAAACCAGCCATTAACTGTCCTACCTTTTTGGGGGTAGTTGTAATAACTGTCTCAACCGCCCATTTTAATATTTCTATAAATAGAACCTATTTTTCTTAATTTTTTCACCGATTTTTTCTTTTAACGTTTTTATTCTCAAGATTTTGGTGAAAACTTTTCCTCTCTGTAACAACCCTAAACTTTCTGTACAAATTTTTTGTAAAGTACAGAAAGAAGTACCTTAGCCCGAGCACAACTTAAAAGTATTTCTTGTTTAAGAACAACAAAAAAGCACTTATAGCTTATTGGTAAAGTCTTGCATTGCTATGACATAGCCCCTGTGTTCGAATCCCCCCAACCACATATTATTTTTAATGATTTTTCTTTTAAACTTTTTGGTAGCCCAAAAGTTTACACGTGCAATACATGTAAAATGAAAATTCAGATTAAATCAAATATGTGGAAATTGATATATGAACAGACCCCGACACGTTGCACAAATCCCACCACACCCCTCACTTGATTGGCCGGCGAGATGGCCATTAGGGCTGGCGCCGCCGGGCCATACCGTAGGAAATGCCCCCAAAATTTAAACCCTAACCTCTTGGCCTCCCCCACTATTCCTCTTCTGTTTTTTTTTCTGCAATTAACCAGACGATTAAAAATCACCATTAAACCAATGTTTTAAAGCATTTTAATTCTTATTTTTAATTCCCTAAACCCCAATTCTATCCTATAAATACTACCCCATACCCATCCTCTCTATTCTGAAATCTATTGTCAAAACTCTTAAATTTTTCCAAGTCAAATAAGTTGTACAAGTGGAGTTAGCCAAGGTCAAGTTCCGGTGACGATTCGGGAAGATTCCGGCGATCCCACGACTCCACGAAACTCTCAAAACATTCCTCCACCTCTTCTCTCTACACTAATCTAGTAAGTCCCTTCTCCTTTTCTCTCTTCCTATTCTAAAAAGTTCTCTTTTCAAAACTCGTCGGAAGTGGAGTTAATCCGACATCCGATTCTAAATTTGTTAAAAAACCCAACTTTTCTTAACAACAAATCAACCATTGATTTATATATTGTTTAGCAACTATAAACCAATATTGAGAACAAGTTTCAATTTAAAATACCATGCTATGCAACTTGTATTACACTTTTACAGTTAAATACCTCAAAGTTTACCTACGACATTCTTTTACCATATTTGCTCATATCACCTTTAGAAAAACCTCACGAGATAATGACCTACCTCTCACAACACTCATCATGACATAGCACGATTGCTTGAAAACCATATTTTTGTGGGTAATACAATTTTATATTTAAATACCATAAACTATTAAAAATCGTATTCTTTAAATTGTTTTAAATTAAATTCCTTACGATTATGTCTCTACAATCCACTTTAGGGGAATCCGATTTGGATGGTGCGGGTTATCGCACATCCTCAGAACTAGTAGAGCGAGATGCAGACCTCATCACGGAGCATCCGATCTCGATGGAATTTTTAATACAATTTTTAAAAATAATGTGATTTTCTATTTAATAAATAAATTCTATTTTTAATATATATATATATATATATATATATATATATATATAAATATTATCAAAGCATCTATTTTATATTTTTAATAAATTCTATGTTTTCTAAACATAAGAATCACAAATTTCATGAATATACCATTAACAATCCATACAAGTCAATTTATACTAAAATACCACGTACTATTCAATTAAGGTTTATATTCAATAAAATACATCATCATATAAAAATTACATCCATGAAAACCCTAAATACGATAAATAAATACTTGAGGATTATTTTGAAAGTATACTAAAACTATTTTTCATAAAACTCCCTCAAGTTTATTAATTTACAATAAGGACCCTAGTAAATATAGGTTTAAGCGGGACCAATTCTCTTGAGCCTCATGGAGCCGGAGAAAGTGGGTTCTTTCTTATTTAATGTAGAAAACTAAAACGGGGTTATCAATGGTAATTGGCTTGGGAAAAGTCATAAATCCTGCTGTCCATGTGCAGCAGTTACCGATAACTCCAAAACCTAATCCAGGAATCAAATTTTGTTTAAGTGTCTGACTCAGACAGAGTCTCAGTCTAATCTGAATACAATTCCAATCTACATACAATTCAAATATAACTCCAATACATCATGAATCCATATATACTGGAACTTGAATATGGATACCAGAATGCTATACAATATCAACATGACTTGAACTGACCGAACCATAGATATACATTGACTTGATTACATGACTATCCGTTTACATCCTTATACGCTTATATGAACAATTGATATCATGGTTTCGGCAAGTCTTACAGCTATAAACAATACAATAAACATTACGGGGTTTTTAAAGGGGTAGACTGGTACGGAATGTGTTAAAAGTGGCATGTGATGGTCATTAAAAGACGCAACTAAATATCCATTTTCGTTGTTCCATGGGGTTTGACGGAGCCTTGTACTATGGGTTACTTCAGTCCACGGGATAGATGGACTCCTCTCGTAAACACTAATATCTTCTGTACCAAGCTACAAACAACCACGTTAGTATAACGAACATAATCTTTTATACTTTACATATTCTATTCGCTGTCTAATTCTTCTCTACCTCTTGGGACTTACCGAACGATTGTTCGCTGACGACATTTCTTTTCTATTCTTTCTTTGGAATGTTGTTAGGAGGACCCGACTCTCTGGAGATCGAGCCTAGCTCAGAAGATTTGGAGCAGTTCATCGAGGACCTGGAGCTCTAGTGCACTTGTATATACTTTTACTTTCAGTTCATGCCATTGTTTGGGCATTTCTTTTCAGTCTTGTATTTACTTTCCAGCAGTGTATTGTAAAGAATGTTTAATCAATAAAAAAGTTGCTGTTCATTTACATCTCATGTCTTTCTTGTGTACTTTTATTATATTACTTATTTACGCTTAGCGTGTTTACTTCTGAGTAAATACGTCGCGGGCCTAGCCGCGTCTCCTTATCCATACACCGGGAAGCGGGACGTAACACTCTCTTTGCTCTCAAGTTTTTACTAATTATTTTTCAGAGAGAAGAGTTCTTTCTAGCACCATTAGACTTTTCTATTCTTTTAGAAAAGAAACATTTCTAAAAGTTTCGAAGAAGCGATTGTTTTTAAAACTTGTTTTATCTTGAAAAACTTCTTCGATTTGTTTTTAAACTTTTGTCAATCTCCAAAATACAGTTCCTCATCTTCTTGAATCAAAAATTTGATTTATCTTTTGAGATCGTTAGGAATATTAAAGTTGGTTTTTAAAGATTTTTTAAAAATCTTATTTTGAATGACCTAGTGAAGAAAGATCTAAGATCTTCATATTGTAAAGGTTTCAGACTCGCGTCTTGGAAAAATTCTAGGTGTTCATCACCTACAAGTGTAAAAGGTTTCGTATTTGAGCCTTTGGTAAAAGTTTAGGTGTTCACTTCCTGTAAGTGTAAAGGTTCTAAAATCTGAGCTTGGTAAAAGATCTGGGTTTCTCCATCCGTAAGGAGTCACTAGATAGTGTTTGAATTCTGAGCAGGAGTTCTCAGGCGGGGATTAGCCACAAGGTTGGTGAAGCTCGATAACAATTCCCAGTGTCCATTTACTTTTTTGTGATTCTGTATTGTTTCTGGAATTCTGTGTTGTGATAGTATTTGTTTTTAGATTTTGATTTTATATTCGGCTGCATAATTTTTAAATTGTTACAAATCACGTCTAGTTTACCATAAAGTCTTATTCACTCCCTCTAAGGTTGTTTTCAGTATCTACATCTTAGACGATAATGATCAAGATGGACGGTGCCGATCATCGGAAAAAATGACGGAGAATATATTTTTATCGGCGTCTCAGAAGGGTTTCCCACCTAGGACCTTTGTCCTTCAATTTACAGCTGAGAATGTATCAAATAACATTCAAATTTCTTGCATTGCTCGCATCATGCGATTTTGCACCACCAATGTTGCAAAGAGTAATCCAAAAATGCATTTCTTGTTTTGTACTTAGAAATTTCTGAAATATGATTGATGAAGATGTGATCTTCTTCAGATGCCGTCTTCCATCGATCTGTAGTGAGCGTTATTGAACGGTTGAGATTTGAGTTGAAGGTTGTCTCCTAGAGTGTGTAGATCTCAATGGGTTGAGTTTGAGGTGGAAGCTGAGCTACCTGCAAGTAAGTCCTGGGATGGGTGACCACTATAGGACTCTCCGACGATCAAGTTAGAGCCGATGAATGTTGGCAGAGTAGTGGCTTATTAGAATCATAATTGCGTTATCTGAGTCGTCTGAGAGAGGGGTCTTTATAGTGGTCGCATGGAGCGTATAAATTGCGTTATCTGACTCTCCGACGATCGAAGCGATTGGTTTTTCTCGGCCCAGTCTATTGCCGAGAATCATTAGTGCGGATTTTCCGGGGCGACATTGCGTGTGGAAGTTGCGTCGTTTCGATCTTTCAACCCACGTGGCACCTCCCCCAAAGCTTAGATCTTTGTGCGTATCTCCGATGATATCAGCAGATCAGTGAAATGATTCAGCATTTAAAGAGGGTGCGCCGTTTCACCCATTCGTCTGATGGGCTACAGGCTACGTGTCCGACGTGGGTTGGTGGATGCGACAGGCTGTCGCTGTCACCTGCGACTGAAGGGACGTCCCTAATGGCCGATCGCCATGTAGAGCTCTGATGGCTGGCAGGCATAACGCTTCGTTTTGGCGGGAATCAATCTGGGCCGTTGGATCCTTTCTTTGGAGTGTATAAATAGGAGAGGACCCCCCTTGGGCTAACACTTCCACCATAATTTACTTTCGTTGTCAAAGATTGCTCGATGCTCCTTCCTTTTAGATTGGATTACCCATGCTTTTTCCTCGACGAGCCCATTCCTTTGAATCAGGTTAGATGCCTTCATCCGAGGAGTTTGTAGAAATAGTTAAGGTTGAGTTGGACGATGGGGCTCCAGTTGTTGGAGCCGAGTCCAGAGGGTCTTCCGCCTCTTTGGCTGTAGATAGCCGAGAGGGTTCTCCTGCTACTTCATCTGTGTCGGGCTCGCCTCAAAGAGTCAGGGCTACCCGCGTCGCTCGTCGTCAGGCAGCGACAAGGGCCCCTAAGGTGCGCATCGGGAACGCTCGTGATGCGCCCTCCATCCTGACGGATGTTGACGAGCTTATCGAGATTCAGGCTCGATTCCATATCCTCTCTAACTATTCGCTTCGTTTAGCTAGAGAGGGCGAATGGGCGGACCAAGTGTAGGGCAAGGAGATTGCCCTGTATTTGGAAGTATTCCTGGCAGAAATGCGTCTGTCTTTCTCAACCGAGGTATGCGGGGTGTTTCCTTGGTTCCATCTTGCCCCGGGCCAGCGAGTGCCGAACTCGTGGAGATTCCTCCTCGGGTTTCTGGTCCGGTTGAAACTTGAAAACATCCCTTTCAGCTTGAACCTTCTTATTTCTTTCCTGTGTTATAAGAATCACCCCGACACCGATAAGGACGAGCCGAGATGGGTGTACTTTTCCTTTAAAAAACGTAAGCGAGGGGTGGCTGGGTCAGGAGTGTTAGTCGTTCCTTTTTCCATTCATGAATGGAAGGAGAAGTTCGTATTCGTCGGGCCATCCGAAGGTGAGGATTGGCCTGTGCCTACATAGTGGTATAGGGCTGATTGCCCGAGGGCAAAACCGTCATCCTCACTCGAGGCAAGGGTGGTGTCTTCATGGGAGCCGATCCAGTGGGCCGATGTCCTGCTTTCCGAGCAGGCTCTGAGCTGGGCTGGGCTTAGCCCTATGCGCTTTCTGGGTAAGTTAGGGCCGTAGACGATCTATTTAGACTTCAATAAATTTTTCTTGCCCTTTTCAGCATTACTAACTCTTTTTGTGTATTCTCCCTTTGCAGAACAAATAGACCGAACCAAGTTCCTAGCCGCCATGGCCGCGAAGTCTCAGAAGAAGACCGGGGCCAGAAGCTCGTCCAGGCCCGGCCGAGCTCGGCTCCGAAGCCAGCTCTGCCGGCAAAGCCTTCCGCTGCGCCCGAGCCGACGGGGGAGCCAGAAGCATGCACGGGACCCGGCACCCCGGGCGAGGGAGGAGGAGGAGGAGGAACCCACCGACGTTCCGCTCAAAATGCATAAAAGAATGGTCTCTCGAGCGCCCTCCACCGGAATTCCAGTGCATGAGGGGGACTTTTGCTTCGGGGTGCCCTCGGGGCTCTCCGTCGCCAATAGCCTGCTCTCCGACATGGAGCAAGTAGCTGGGGGAAGGATTCCCCGCGGGACCCTGAAGGCCCATGTGGCAGCCATTGCTCAGGAGGCGGTTCAGGTCGGTATCCATTTTCCTTTAAGAATTTATTATTATTATTTTTTAGTTTGAACATTTTTAACTCCTTTTGCTGCTTTCCTCAGGTCCTCAACCACTGCGCCCTCATTGTCAATATGGAATCCGAGGAGATAGCCCCGGCCATGAAGAAGGCGGGCAAATCTTCCTTGCAGGAGGAGGATCTGTGCCTTCATCTGCAGCAGGCGGAGGAGAAGATAGCCGCCCTTGAAACTCGAGTGGTCGCCGATGAGCTAACAAATTCCAAGTATAAGGAGTCTCACCGACTTCTGAGTGAATCCAACTGGGCCATCCAGGCTAAGTTGGAGGAGGTTAGCAAACTATATAACACAATGAAGAAGTCGAGGGATGCCAGCCGGAAGGATGCTCGGGTGGCGCTCGAGGCGGTGAAGCTTGCCGAGGTCCTAGCAGTGAAGTCCGTGGAGAGGTATAAGGTGTTTGACCAGTTCTACACCGACCTCGCCGAAGCCTTGGCCATCGTTTGGCACGAGGCCCTCAACGCCGACAAGGCATCAATGATGGAGTTTGCCGATAGTGAGCTCTTTGCTAAGTACCCGCTCTCCGAAGACGTGCCGCAGGGGGCGGGCGCCGAGGTGGTCGTAGGGGTTAAGCAGTCTAAGAGACCGAAGCCCCGGCCCCCGAGGACGGTGTCGAGCAGGGTGAAATCCCGGCGGAGCCCACGGCCTGAGCTATCTTCCCTTGGAAGTTTATGTTTTTATTTTAAAAATTTTGTAAGACTCCGGCCATTTTTGTAAGGCTGAGGAGCCTAAAATAACTTGCATAAATTTGAAATATATAAAATGTTGAGCTTATTTTCTTCTGCATAAATGTCTGTTTTCTGCGTGAGTGTTTTAGCTCGTCAGTCTTCTCCTACCACGAGTGTTAGGTCATAGGTCTATGCCAGGCTTTTTAGGTGACGATCACGCGTCGAATAATAGCCACGTGCAGGAAGGTCGTTACGGTTCCCTCCAGCTCCCCGGAGTCGAGGTGGCGATCGTTCATCTAGGATGAATTAAAAGATATCCCAAGGCTAGGAAGGTCGGTATCAGTCCCTACCTCGGAGTCGAGGTGGCGACCACATGTTTTAGCATGAGTAGAAAATCAACCAAGTTAGAATAGGTCGGCAGTAACTGATTCTTCCTTAATGTGGGTCCTAGATCCATGTCTTCATAGGGTAGGAATCTACCCTTTAGAGATTAGCCGAGCAGGAATCTGCACGGTGGCCTCTGTAGGAGGGCTTTAGATTCTTAGCGTTGATGGGTAGGAAGCTACCCTCTAAGGATGGACCGAGCAGGGAAACTGCTCAGTGGCCTTGCTAAGAGTGCTTTAGATCCTTAGCGTAGATGGGTAGAAAGCTACCCGCTAGGGATAGACCGGGCAGGAAGCTGCTCGGTGGCCTCGAGAGGAGAGCTTTAGATCCTCAGCATAGATAGGTAGGAAGCTACCTGTTAGGGATGGACCGGGCAGGGAAGCTGCTCGGTGGCCTCGAGAAGAGAGTTTTAGATCCTTAGCGTAGATGGGTAGGAAGCTACCCGCTAGGGATGGACCGGGCAGGGAAGCTGCTCGTTGGCCTCGAGAGGAGGGCTTTAGATCCTCAGCGTAGATGGGTAGGAAGCTACTCGCTAAGGATGGACCGGACAGGGAAGCTGCTCGGTGGCCTCGAGAGGAGGGCTTTAGATCTTTAGCGTAGATGGGTAGGAAGCTACCCGCTAGGGATGGACCGGGCAGGGAAGTTGCTCGGCGGACCTTTTGCTCGAGAGTTTCCAGCAAAGCTCGGTCGTTGCATCAAACTCGACAGACGAGGAACCTGGGGAGTCCGTGGCGTCTAGGGTTCGTGAGTACTGCTGAAGGGAACGGGTTGATGCTGCATCGGATCGGTTGGAGGAGGTTTCCTCGGTATACCACCGACAAAGCTACCTTAATCTCCGGTCCCCTTTGTTGTAATTTTTCTAAGGTTGAGAAGCTCATAATATCTTCTTAATGAATAAAATTCTTCTTTTTTGATGTGTATTGTCTCTTTTTATCCCCTCAGTATATTTTACACAATTTTTAAAACAAATCTAGGGTTCTCGGAACCGAGAAAATAAACAAAAGTAGTGCAAAAGGTCTCCTTTATGAGAGGACCTAGCTCAGGAGATTTAATTCAATGTCAATAAGAATTACATTGTTTCAAAAGAAGAAGACATGTTTATATGTACAATTTGAGTTTTTCTGTGTTGTAGGGTCGAAGAAACTTACGCCCCCCGACGTCTTGTAAGAGATATGCTCCACCGGGCAATACTTCTGCTACGAGGAACGGTCCGTCCCATTTCGGGGAGAATTTATGCAGCCTTGCTTGGTCCACAAACTCGTTCCTTCGCAAGACCAGATCTCTTGTCTTGAAAGCCCGATATTTAACTCGGGCGTTGTAGTAGAGAGCGGTTTTCTATTGATAGGCGGCTGTTCACACCATAATATTGCATTATTATATTCCCCATTCTTATTCTTTTTATAAATAAACAGGTGCTTTTGACGCATGTCTGTTACATGTTACAGGTTACAGGTTCTTGGACAGAAAACAGTGAAAACGATGAAAAGACGACGTAAAAGTGAAACTTTGACCAATAAACAGAAGACTCTTGATCAAGCCTACATAAAGACCAGTACACAAAGCAAGGTTCAAGATGTCGACACAAAAGCGAATGGTGAGAAGTCCACTATAATGTTCACAGGAAAGATCTGGAAGAGAACGAGAAAATAATATGAAAAAAGTACCGAAGAAACAAAAATAAAAAGTCATCAGAAGCCAGCAGAAGAAGTCCCACAAGTCAACTCTCTAGGTTGACCGCGGAACCGCGGCTAAACCAGGCCTCGGGCCGCGGTTCCGCTGCAGGGTGGTGCAGTCAGGAGAAAATATTTTTATAATATTTTTTGTGGCGGCGTTGACTGGTCTTTATAGGGCTATTTTTGTAATTGTAGACATGCGAATCAAATGTAACCTAGGGTTTCCTATCTTTTATAAATAGGAACTCTAAAGATTGTAAAACTTATGCCTCCTTTTAATAATAAATTCCAAAAATTCTTTATGGAGAGCATTGGTGCCTCTCTTCAATTCAGAAATTCAGATCTGACAACCCTGCATTGATGATTGGAGAAATGCATCTGTAAGTAGATTTAATTCCTTGCCCTAGTTTAGATTTCAATTCTTTACCCTAGGTAAATTTATTTCCTTGCCGTAGAAACTTGTTTAGAGTTAGCTTTAGGGAAGGATTTTGAGAGATGAGATCTCTCATCCCTTTCTTACCCATTATATATTTACAATAGGACTCCATGCATACACGTACACACCGCGCCCTACGGCATCCTACCCCTCGAGGTAACGATGACACCGTAGTGTAAAGGCCCGGTTGCGCGCTTTTTCCATGGAGGTTAGGGTAAGGATCACTAAAGGAAGGATAAGAACCTAGAGGAAGGAACACCTTCTCGAATGAATCTAATCCCCTTTATTGATAATTACCATAACTTCTCATAGATCTTCATTCGGGTATAGAAAGCGTTGAGATTTTCCTGCATTTCCAAACCATCCCTAAACCTAACCCTAGCAAGAATAGATCTAGATAATCGTAGATAGAATAATTTAGGTTTTTAGATTTAATAACCAATCCGAACACCCTTCGGAATTAACTCGTAAGCACGACTAGGAGATTCACAACATCCCTGTGGACCGACCCGTACTCACCGGCTAGCTTCATGCGACGCCGTTCTTGATTGCGGTTACTAGATAGTTTTTGACATACAATCAAATGGTATTTGTTCACACCATAATATTGCATTATTATATTCCCCATTCTTATTCTTTTTATAAATAAACAGGTGCTTTTGACGCATGTCTGCTACATGTTACAGGTTACAGGTTCTTGGACAGAAAACAGTGAAAACGATGAAAAGACGACGTAAAAGTGAGACTTTGACCAATAAACAGAAGACTCTTGATCAAGCCTACATAAAGACCAGTACACAAAGCAAGGTTCAAGACGTCGACATAAAGCGAATGGTGAGAAGTCCACTACAATGTTCACTGGAAAGATCTGGAAGAGAACGAGAAAATAATATGAAAAAAGTACCGAAGAAACAAAAATAAAAAGTCATCAGAAGCCAGCAGAAGAAGTCCCACAAGTCAACTCTCTAGGTTGACCGCGGAACCGCGGCCAAACCAGGCCTCGGGCCGCGGTTCCGCGGCTGGGTAGTGCAGTCAGGAGAAAATATTTTTATAATATTTTTTATGGCGGCGTTGACTGGTCTTTATAGGGCTATTTTTGTAATTGTAGACATGCGAATCAAATGTAACCTAGGGTTTCCTATCTTTTATAAATAGGAACTCTAAAGATTGTAAAACTTATGCCTCCTTTTAATAATAAATTCCAAAATTCTTTATGTAGAGCATCGGTGCCTCTCTTCAATTCAGAAATTCAGATCTGACAACCCTGCATTGATGATTGGAGAAATGCATCTGTAAGTAGATTTAATTCCTTGCCCTAGTTTAGATTTCAATTCTTTGCCTTAGGTAGATTTAATTCCTTGCTGTAGATAAATTGTTTAGAGTTAGCTTTGGGGAAGGATTTTGAGAGATGAGATCTCTCATCCCTTTCTTACCCATAATATATTTTCAATAGGACTCCATGCATACACGCACACACCGCGCCCTACGGCACCCTATCCCTCGAGGTAGCGGTGATACCGTAGTATAAAGGCCCGGTTGCGCGCGTTTTCCATGGAGGTTAGGGTAAGGATCTCTAAAGAAAGGACAAGAACCTAGAGGAAGGAACACCTTCCCGAATGGATCTAATCCCCTTTATTGATAATTACCATAACTCCTCATAGATCTTCATTCGGGTATAGAAAGCGTTGAGATTTACTTGCATTTCCAAACCATCCCTAAACCTAACCCTAACAAGACTAGATCTAGATAATCGTAGATAGAATAATTAGGTTTTTAGATTTAATAAGAAATCCGAACACCCTTCGGAATCAACTCGTTAGCGCGACTAGGAGATTCACAACATCCCTGTGGATCGACCCATACTCACCGGCTAGCTTCATGCGACGCCGTTCTTGATTGCGGTTACTAGATAGTTTTTGACACATAAATCAAATGGCGCCGTTGCCGGGGATGGCGTGTTATTTCCTTTTTGCAATTTCGGGTTAATCTTAATAAAAAAAAATCATAAAAATCTGAAAAATCTAAAAAAAATATATAAAAATATATCATCTGTTATTTTTGGAAAGGGTACTTTGTTGTTTGAATTTTGCAGGATTTGCACACATTCGGATCTGGAAATTTACAGAAGGCGAATCAGAAAAGGATACATCAAAACAGAGAGGGATTGCAAGTATAGAGCTACAGAATTTTTTCAGAGGCCTGATCTCTCCATCCCACCGCGGAACCGCGGCCAGTTTGACTGTTCAACGCAAAATTTTTGCACGGTTTGATTTCTCATTCTCCCCTCTGCAAATCCCCAAATATCTTTTCTGAAAATTCCTGCAGGATTCTGTGCGCTATAAAAATATTTTCCCTTCCAAATAACAATCTTGTGCAGGATTTGTGCGCCTCGTTTAAAATAGAAAGTGATTGCAAGTAATCTTTTTTGTTGCATATCTTTTCTCGAATATCTTTTTGCAACAATTTTTTTCCAAATAAAGATTCTTTGTGATATGCTTAAAATAATAACTGATTGCAAGTAATGTTTTTCGGTTGCATATCTTTAATTAAAAATCTTTTTGCAACAATTTTCAAATAAAAAAAAAGAAAAAGGAAAATTAGTATTAAGAAACTTGCAAAATCTTTGCCGCAAATAAATCCTTGCACCAACCAACTTTCCTTCTTTCTCCCTTTCTTCTAACATGGGTATCCCACATCATAAATCACTTGCCGAATTTTGGTATCCCGAACCTAATTTTGCGTCGTATGTCAATTTGTTCGGTCAATTTAAAGACGATCCCTCTATGCCAAAAATTTCTTTGAAAGATCAAATAGAGGCGTCTAGGAGAAACAGTTTGACTTTTCAACCCACTTTGTGTCAACCAAGTCAACCTTTACCATTTCCACATGTTGATACCACTTTTTCAAGTCCTGCTGTCACTCCTAAGCCGATGTCCATTGCTGAGCATATTGCTCAATCTCGCGGCCGATCTTTCAACCCTCTCCACACATCTAGTTCTAGGGATTCACAAGACTATTCACCTTCTTATCCACATGTTGACCCTACCCCTATCCTACCACCCACTTCCTATCAGTCCTACCCGACCTTCCCACCTTCACTAGACACAGTTTCTACGCAGCCTGTTGGGAGTTTTGTATATCCACACCAATTTGAATTTTTTACCGAAACCCCCTCACCACCTAAGTCTAGTTTAGAAGAGTCGTTGGAAGCGTATATTGCAGCAACAAATAAAATGACTAGGAATGTGGAAGCGTCCGTGGCCGCCCTTATGCAACCTGCTGAACCGGTAGCTAGTTTCCCGCTAGCTCAAAATTTTTTTATGTATGAGACGGCAGTTGGACAGAGTGAGAATGAGAGAGGATTTTCAAATCAAACCTACCCGTACCCAATTGAAGCCCACAACTCCTGTTTTCCATCGATTGCCCTAAATAGTTCACCTGTTGAAAATAAAAATGAGTTGTGTGATTTTGTAGTGCTTGATTTGCCAAATTGTGAAGAATCCCCTTCGAGTGAAACCACACTTAACCCTTTCGACCTTTACACCTCCAGTCTAGAACCTACATTGATAAACATCTATGCTTTTGAGGAGGTGTCTAAAGAAATCAATTTTCACTTGATTGAGGATATAGACGCCGGGAATATTTCGGATGATGAACCCATCGATTTAATTGAAATTTTATGTTCAAATCATCATCCCGAGTTATTAAATGTTTCTCCCGAATCTCATATGCGTCTTGATTTTGATGATAATGGCATGGATGAGTTGAATATTGAGGAGAATTATAAGGATAGTATTAAGGAGAGTTTTGAGGATCATATTGAGGTTGAACCATTTTTGATTGATATGTCTGATTTTCCAATTCATCCTCTTGAACCTTTAACTAAATCACCCTCCCTCCTTTACATCGTTCCGACCATGCTTGAAGACTGTGAGCTTGAAATTTTTTCCTTTGAATCCGATACTGTTCTCACAGATGATAACACTTACGAGTGTTTCACTTTTTCGGACGATGTTGATGACTCACCGCCCGAGTTTGAGTCCTTTACATTTTCAGATGGGTTAGTTGAACCATCAGACTCGGTTGATTACAGTAGTTTCGAACCATTAATGGAATCTCTCAAGTTCGAGACAGTTTACTACGGTGAGAATGATACTATCCCTAATTCACTTCCTTTCGTCTTTCCTATTGTTCCGACCGTACAAGTGACCGTTACGCTTTCATCTCCTATACCAAGTTCGGCGTACCCATGTTTTCTTGCGAATCTTGAGGGATTTGACCCCATTTCCCGACGGATTGATAGGTTAGCGCAATCGCTTATAACATATCGGTCATCACATTGCGCTAATTTATTCACTCGATTTACACCCTCAAGATCGCGCGACCCTTCTTTCTCCTTTCCGCCTTTCTTCTCCCCCACCAAGACCATATTCTACCATTCTTCTTTCCACACGGTCTCGCGCATTTCTCATTTCTTTCCTCCACACCCCATTCTTGCACCAACTATACCATTACCACGATAGGATTTTTGAATGGTTGGTGCTAACCTTTGGCTTGTGTAAGGCCAAGCTTAAGTTTGGGGGGAACCTTTGTATATATGTATATATTTTTTTGTTTTTTTGTTTTTTTTTTCTATAAAAAAATAAATTTTTTTTCAAAACATTAAAAATAAAAAAAAAATTATAAATAAACAAACAGGGGAGTGCCGGTATTTTGACCCTCTTGGTTCAACATGACAGTGAGGACACTGTCAAGTTCAAGTTTGGGGGTATGCTCGGTACGTCTTCTTCCTTTGCATTTATTTGTACATATTTTTGCATTTGCATACTTATTTGAAAACCCATAAAAATTGAAAATTTTCAAAATTATAAAAATTATTGTATTCAATTTTGGCTAATTGACTTAAGTTTGACAAATAGGTTAACTGGCTAGGAACAACTAGATTTTAGACTTAGAGAATTAAAAACCCTAAAAATAACATTCCTTAAAGTTTAACGGTAGAAAGTATATGCCTTGTAGTTTATTTAGAAATAGGCAAATTTTGGGTTCACTTCTTGGGCTAAGTCGAAACAAGGGAAGAGTATTGATGTTCTTATTAGAGTACAAGTTTGAAAAATAATTCCTAGCTCAAGTCAAAATTCTGAAAATGTATACCCTACAATTTGCACAATCACGCACCTTGAAACTTGGAATAGTAGAAGAGACCTTGAAATGCTCTTGTCTAAAGTTCTTAGTACAATGAAAATGAAAAAATAAATATATAAGTGTGAATAAAGAAAAAAAAATGGACACTGGTTTTTATGATTACTTAAGGCTGCAAAAATAGAAAAATATTTAGCGAGGGTGCTTTATCACCTAGTGTCTTAGACCAACTGGTTTGGGAGTCAATGCTAAAGCCTTGGGTGTTGCAAGACTAGGAATTATGCTTTAATGTGCAAACACATCTTGTAATCGGTCGTTGGTACTTCAAGAAGTATTAACGGTCGCATGAAGGATGTGTAAGCAAAATTCATTAAAATTCACCTACTAATAAGTACTTTGGACAACGGACAAGGGCATGATTGCTTGATTTGAATTTCCAAGTGTAGGGGTGATTTAAACACACACGTAGGGGTATGTGATTGGAGTTTAGATGAGAGAAATGAGTGACGAATAGAACTTGTATCTTTAATAGAGTTGATAAAAATTCCTAAGTGGAGATGGAAGCCTAGAAGGAAAACTTAAGAGATGCCGAAATCTAAGTAGTCTACAGGATATATATAATCTTAAGTTAGATGATGAAGAAGTGTGAAGAATGTGGGTGGATAATTTACAAGTAGAAGATAGTAGAATTCCTTGTTAGAAAACCTAATTGGAAAACAAAAGTCAAAAAACCGAATTGATAGGATTTTGTAGGTAGTATCCGCTGAAAACCCTCAGGAGACAACACTCCTCCTACTAGGGACACCTAGAGGTTTAACGGCTTGTTGCACGAGCTCAGTGCAATCGCGTTTCCCTGCGAAAGTGCGGTTAGGATTTTAGTGAATAAAAATAAGTTTGCTCGAGGACGAGCAAAAGATAAGTTTGGGGGTATTTGTTCACACCATAATATTGCATTATTATATTCCCCATTCTTATTCTTTTTATAAATAAACAGGTGCTTTTGACGCATGTCTGCTACATGTTACAGGTTACAGGTTCTTGGACAGAAAACAGTGAAAACGATGAAAAGACGACGTAAAAGTGAGACTTTGACCAATAAACAGAAGACACTTGATCAAGCCTACATAAAGACCAGTACACAAAGCAAGGTTCAAGACGTCGACACAAAAGCGAATGGTGAGAAGTCCACTACAATGTTCACTGGAAAGATCTGGAAGAGAACGAGAAAATAATATGAAAAAAGTACCGAAGAAACAAAAACAAAAAGTCATCAGAAGCCAGCAGAAGAAGTCCCACAAGTCAACTCTCTAGGTTGACCGCGGAACCGCGGCCAAACCAGGCCTCGGGCCGCGGTTCCGCGGCAGGGTAGTGCAGTCAGGAGAAAATATTTTTATAATATTTTTTGTGGTGGCGTTGACTGGTCTTTATAGGGCTATTTTTGTAATTGTAGACATGCGAATCAAATGTAACCTAGGGTTTCCTATCTTTTATAAATAGGAACTCTAAAGATTGTAAAACTTATGCCTCCTTTTAATAATAAATTCCAAAATTCTTTATGGAGAGCATCGGTGCCTCTCTTCAATTCAGAAATTCAGATCTGATAACCCTGCATTGATGATTGGAGAAATGCATCTGTAAGTAGATTTAATTCCTTGCCCTAGTTTAGATTTCAATTCTTTGCCCTAGGTAGATTTAATTCCTTGCTGTAGATAAATTGTTTAGAGTTAGCTTTGGGGAAGGATTTTGAGAGATGAGATCTCTCATCCCTTTCTTACCCATAATATATTTTCAATAGGACTCCATGCATACACGCACACACCGTGCCCTTCGGCACCCTATCCCTCGAGGTAGCGGTGATACCGTAATATAAAGGCCCGGTTGCGCGCGTTTTCCATGGAGGTTAGGGTAAGGATCTCTAAAGGAAGGACAAGAACCTAGAGGAAGGAACACCTTCCCGAATGGATCTAATCCCCTTTATTGATAATTACCATAACTCCTCATAGATTTTCATTCGGGTATAGAAAGCGTTGAGATTTACTTGCATTTCCAAACCATCCCTAAACCTAACCCTAACAAGACTAGATCTAGATAATCGTAGATAGAATAATTAGGTTTTTAGATTTAATAAGAAATCCGAACACCCTTCGGAATTAAGTCGTTAGCGCGACTAGGAGATTCACAACATCCCTGTGGATCGACCCGTACTCACCGGCTAGCTTCATGCGACGCCGTTCTTGATTGCGGTTACTAGATAGTTTTTGACACATAAATCAGCGGCTGCTCTGATCTGTGCTCGATCCCGCTTTTCCAATAACACGTCCAAGTTGGTCCGGAGTGCCGAGGTGTTCGCTTCATCATCAAAGTGTTCGACTCTATAACTAGGCAGTCCGTTCTCAGCCGGGACCATCGCCTCGATATCGTAGCAGAGGCTGAACAGGGTTTCTCCCGTAGGTGTTTTCTTCGAGGTTCGCAATGCCCATAGCATCCGCGGCAATTCCTCGACCCAGCTGCCCTGTCTTCCTTCTAAGCGAGCCCTGAGTCCATGTATGACTCCTCGGTTTGCTATCTCGGCTTGTCCGTTGCATTGCGGATGCGCGATCGCGGCAAACTTCATTAGTATGTGGTAGTCGCTGCAAAATTATTTGACTTTGTCATTTTCGAAGTTGGTCCCATGGTCGGTAACGATGCACCTCAGGATTCCAAATCGAGAGATGATGTTGTTTTGCAGAAACTTTATAGTAGAGGCAGCGTCCGGTTTCCTGATTGGCACGGCCTCTATCCACTTCGTGAAGTAGTCTATTGCGACAAGGATGTGTTTGTGTCCGCCCGTGCCGGTGGGGAGTTGGCCCACTATATCCATCCCCAATTGTGCAAACGGCCAAGGGGAACTGAGAGGCGTTAGCTCGGTAGCGGGGAGACGAGTTATGCTTCCGTGGAGTTGGCAGTTCTTGCATCTTCTGACGAGCTTCTCGGCATCTTGATGTATCCTCGGCCAATAATATCCTTGGAGTAGCGTCTTCAGGACCAGGGTGCGGGCCTCTTGATGTGCTCCCCGACCCCTTTATGTATCTCTCGTAGAACGTAGTCGGCTTCGTGGGGGTCGACGCATCGGAGTAGGGGCTGAGTGTACGACTTCTTGTAGAGGTTTTAGTTGCTCCAGATGAAATGAAGAGCTTTTGCCTGAAGGCGGCGAATGATCACACGCTTTCGTCGTGTCGGGATTCAAAGTTCTAAAGTTTAACCGCGATCAGGACGGTGTCGCTTCGCAGCTAGCCCGGTTAAGCAGGGGTCGATCCGCATGGAGATGGTAATATGTCCGTTCGTGTTTTAGACGAGTCAATAAAGAATGTATATATGTTTGTTCAAAACTAACCTAAGTGTTCGTATTTTATGTTCAAGTAAGCTAGTTAAGGTTAAGGTCGGTTAGTAGAGTTAGGGTTGGTCTTGTGCTTTTCTTTTGCCATGCTTAAGACGATATTGGGATAATCGAAAGTAGCGGGGATTAGGAGGACATAGGAATGGGATTTGCGAGTTTAAGCAAGCTTTCCAACGCTAAATCCATTCCTAGTGCCCCTTGTCCGTTAGCTAAATACGCTTATTTCCAACTCTCGGTCAAATACCCGCAACCATGTATCCAATTAAGTCACAACTACATGTCACGTTGTAGCGTGTTTAAAGGACTTCTCGACTTAGGTCGCGGCTATATGTCACGTATAGCGCGCCTAAGTGAGGGGGTTGCGTTTGTTTGGTCGAGGTTCGTTTCAAGATGTTTGGCGAAGAGAAGCACAAGAGATTTTTCTGTCTCTCATACCACCTTTCTTAGTCTTAACAAGTGTGGAATTATTCACACATTTTAAAAGAAAAGAAAAAAAAACAAGAAGGAAGAAAAGATTGAAAAGGAAAAAATACGGTTTTACAAGCTAACTACTTGGGTCCTCACCTAAGGAAGGAACTCCGTAGAGTATCACGGCTTGAAAAATACGGATAAGAGAAGAAACGAAAAGAGAACAAGCAAAGAAATATCAACAACCACTTAACAGCAAGAATAAAATTACACTAGAAATTAAAAGACAATGCAAGAATTAAAAGATACAAGTTAAAAAATAACAAACCCTCATCTTCATTTCATCATCCACTCAATGCTCTCACTACATTTTAATGGAGGAATACATGAAGAAGAAAAAGAAGCAAAACTAACATTACACTAAATCCTAACAAAAAAAGCATCCTTACTTAGCACAAAACTGGGCTATTTATAGGCTGAGTGCTGAAACCCTAGGGCCATATTCTGAGCCAAAATAAAATGACCAAACTACCCCAAAAATACGAGTTGACAATGAGTCAACTCGGCCGCGGATCCGCCGCCGAGTCGCCACTTTGGCCGCGGTTCCGTAGCGCTTTGAGGGAGTTGGGTTGTCGTTTTTTCTAGGGTTTCTTGTGTTACTTTCTTCAGTTGTTCTACATGTTCCAAATTTCAAATTGCTTCCACAATTTCTTCAGATCTACAACAGTCCAAAATGGCTTCACTTTTAATTGATTTGAACTTATCTCCCTCGAGCTCCACACACCTATTGAATCTTGTGCTGCCCCTCTCGTGCTCTGTGCTTGTCCGAGACATGAATGACCACTATCATTTGTCTTGTCTCTGGAACTGGTAAGCGGCACTAGACGGATACGGATGACCGGAACCCGACTTTTATCTGTTGGCAACAGATGTTCTGCATTTTAGCGTAACTGTGGGGATTTTGTATCATTTGCGTTATTTTATACTAGCAACCTGTAGCCTGTAAATATGTAGCAAATATGGATTAAAAGCACCTGCCTGTAAAAAAACGAGCATAAAAATGGGCGGTATCAAATACAATATTCTGGTATGAACAAATACCTCCAAAGTTAACTTGTGCTCGTCCCGAGCAAAACCAATTATTCACAAAAAGTCCTAATCTCACTTTCCCAGGGAACGCGATTACACTGAGCTCGTGCAACAAGCTGTTAAACGTCTAGGTGTCCCTAGTAGGAGGAGTGTTGTCTCTTGAGGGTTTTCAGCGGATACTACCCACAAAATCCCGTCAAGCTAGTTTCATAAGTTAACGTCGATTCTACTCCTACAGTTTTGTATCTAAGTCAGAAATTCTATCATCCTAAATTAGAAATATTCAACTCTTATGTTTCACACCTCCTATTTATTCAACCCTAGATCCTTTACGTTTTACAGTTTAGAAAGATCTCGGTTTCTCTTGAGTTTTCCTTTTAAAGCGCAGTCTCCAATGTGGAATTTTTATCATCTTTATGGAAAACATAAGACTTATTCTTCATCCTTATCTTTCCTCCAAACATCGAACGTATACCCCCCACGTGTGTGTAAATTTTCACCCCTACACTTAAGAATTCAATTCAAGCTATAGTACCCTTGCCTTAATACCTAATACTACTTTTCGTTAATGATAGACGGTTTTGCTCACACACCTTTCATGCGACTATTAATTCTTCTTGAGGCACTAACAGTCGATTACTGAATGAGTGAGCTTAAAGCGTAAATAGCAGTTTTCAGGTCTTGACTTTATTCTTTTTTTTCTTCTTTTTTTCTTTTTTTACTTTTTCTTTTCAAGACCGAATATATATATTTTTTCAATGATGCTCTTTTGGTGGTTAGTTTTAAATACCATTTTTTCTTTCATACTAGGGTTTTAGGCAAGAGTATTTCTAGGTATCCTCTACTATCCCAAGTTTCAAGGTGCGTGTAAGTGCAGTTTATAGGGTATATACTTTCTGAATTTGGACTTAAGAATATGAATTATTATTCAGACTTATCCTTCAGTAAAGCTTCAATGCTTTCCCTTCATCTCGACTTAACTCAAGAACTGAACTCAGTATTACCTACTTCTATAAAAAAAACTGCAAGGATGTATAATTACCAAGTTTAAATAGAACGAGGGTTATTTTTAGGGTTTTCAATTCCTAAGTCTAAGATTTAGTTATTTCTAATGTATCAACTAAACTTTCGGAATAAAAAATCTAAGTTACCCTATTAGCTAACTTGACGACAAAGTTTTTATATTTTTGAGAAATTTTTTCGATTTTTATGGGTTCTTAAATATGTATGCAAATGAAAAAATATACAAATGAATGCGAAAGTAGAAAGCTTACCGAGCACACCCCCAAACTTAAACTTGACAGTGCCCTCACTGTCAGGCTACAGCAAGAGGGTCAAAATTGTCGGTGCTCCCCTGTTTGTTTTATTTTATTTTATTATTTTTATTTATGAAAAAAATATATATACACAAAAAGGTCCCTCAAACTTAAGTGAAACAGTGTTTCCACTGTTTAAACGTTAAAGTTCAGAGTTAGGGGGGAGAGAACAGTATCAAGCTATACAAGGCCTTACAAAGGCCAAAAGTTAACACCAACCATTCAAAATTTTTATCGTTATAATGATGTGGTTGGTGAAAGAATAAGGAGAGTAAAGAAATGGAGAATACGCGAGACCGTATGTGGAGAGAAGCAGGATACGATCTCGGTGGAGGAGAAGAATGGCGAAAGGGAGAAAGAAGTGTAATACAAACTTGAGGGTGGAAATGGATTGAATAATTTAGTACAATCTGTAATGATCGATGTGAAAAGATGGATTGTACTAATCTATCAATATCTCGAGAAATTGTGTCAAATCCCTCAAGATTCGTGAGAAAACATGGGTAGGCCGAACTTGGTAAACCAGACACAGGAAATGAAAGTAATACGGTGTCTTGCAAGGTCAAAATGACGGAAAGGATGAGGGGAAGTGATCGAGGAAGGGTATCTGTTAAAGGTTCTGGAGGGTGTGCACAGTCGGTGGAAGGGACATGATGAATTGGAAAATCCGACTCATCAATTAAAACTGGTTCATCTTAAAAAATTTCCTTAATATTCTCCTAGGAAATTATCTCATCCATGCGTTTATCATCAAATTCCAGATGCATATGGGGTTCGGGAAAAACATTTAATGACCCAGGATGATGTCCATACGGAAGTGAAAGTAAATGATGAATTTGAGAGACAAACTCATCCAAAGCTGTGGGTTCATCATCCGAAATATTCCCAGCGTCGATATCCTCAATTAAGTGAAAATCAATATTCTCAGACAACTCATTAAAAGCATGGAGTTCAATTAATTGTGGTTCTAAGATGAGGCGTAGAGGTCAAAAGGATTGGTGATGGTTTCACTTGAAAGGGACCCTTCACAATCAGGTAAATCAAACACTACAAAGTCGCACAACTCATTAAACGTTCTATCTTTAACTGGTGAATCATTTGGAACACTTGATAGACATTCAAAACCGGAGTTGTGGGATTCAAGTTGAAACGGATAGGTTTGATTTGGAAGGGTATACAGCTCACTCTCTCCACTCAAATTCTCAACCTGTCCAACCGCCTCATCATACATTGGAAAATTTGGAGCTAGTTGGAAACTAGCTACCGAGTCACTAGGTTGTATGAGGGCAGCTATGGACGCGTTCAAATCCATCATCTGTTGGTACGACGCTACCCGAAAGTCTTCCAACGACTGTTCTAGACTAGACATAGGTTGTGAAGGGGTTTCAGTAAAAGATTCAAAGTTATCTGGATATGTGAAACTCCCAAATGGCTGTGTAGAAGCAATGTCTAGGGAACGTGCAACAGTTGGGTATGATGGATAGGAATTGAATGGTTGGACAAGAGTAGGATCAACATTTGGATAAGAAGGTGAATGGAATTGTTGATCCTAAGAACTGGAAGTGTTGAAAGGAGTGAAAGATCGGCTACGAGATTGTTCAATACGTTCAGCAATAGACATGGGTTTCGAAGTTACAACCGGACTCTCAAAAGGGGTATTAATGTAAGAAGGGGTGAATGTTTTAAACGGTTGATACGAAGTGGATTGCGGAGTCCAATTGTTTGTCCTAGACGCATCTATCCGATCTCTCAATGAAATTTTGGGTATGGATGGATCGTTCGATGTTCAGCTAAAGCAAGAACCGTAAGAAGAAATGTCTGGTTGTAGTACCAAAGTTCGGCAAGAGTTTTTCGAGGTGGGGTACCCATGTTAGAAGAGTGAAAAGGTAGGGAGGGAAAGAAGTGGTTTTTTTTTTATTTTAAAAAAAAATGTTTGTTTTTGGAGTTTTGAAATTATTTGTTTTTGAAAGAATACAGAATTATGGGACTAACTTTTTACAAGCACAATCACAATCACAATATGCACAAACAATAGCTAGAGCTAAGGTCTTCAAAGTCCAACTAGACCGTTCTTAGACTTCCAAGCAACAAGTTGCAGGATAACCCTCGAATCGCCTCTTCACTGCTAATTATGGTCAGGTAAGCACAAGAAGGAGGGTTCCTCTCACAAATCACCGTAAGACGGACCTTTTAGAATTACCTCATCACTTGTCTAGCCTAGGCACCATAAAGTCAAGTTTAGATAAACGACCGATTCCCCGCAACCTTCACTTGTCCTAATTGAGCGTAGCAAGTCCTTAAAGGTTTGATCCAGATATTTTTTATTAGCTCAAGATAATGCGTATGCAATTAGTGATTTGTGGGGTCTTATGAAGGGTGATGAAATCTCCACCCAATTTGAATTGGTGTTATAGCCCCTTAAAGTCCGTATTATTATACGCAAAGCGTATAAACAAATAAAATCTAAAACAACAAAAATTTTATTGGCGGCGGTGCAATTTGTGCAAAGAGACCTGCACAAAATACAGTTCAGTGGAGTTTTCAGAGGAGATTAGAAGAAATAGAAGGGGTGAAAAAAATTGAGGTCAAAAACCCACAATAGGACCGCAAAACTCCCTCTTTGACCGCGATTCCGCGGTCAAATTGTTGAGTTGGCGCTTGAAACTTTGGTCAATGCACTTCCCTTTCTCTGTACACCCTAATAAAAACCTCTGTTTATTGATTCACTTGCTGTAATTGCTCCAAATCGCCTGCACACTTGCACAAAAAAAAAAATCAAAAATAACAAAAAGATTTTTTTATTGTTATATTTATAATTTTATATATATACAAAAAAAAGAATATTAACCCGAATAACAAGAAAGAAAATACGTTATCGTCTCCCCGGTAATGGCGCCATTTGATCGCACGCTTTCGTCGTGTCGGGATTCAAAGTTCTAAATTTTTCACAGCTAGCCGTTTGAGCACGGGTCGATTTGCAGGGAGATGGTAGTATGTCCGTGTTCTCTGATTAAAAATCAGGAAAAACTTCAAAAAGAGACATCACGTGCGCACACGTGACCAATGGTCACGTGTTGGCATGTGAGGGTTAAAGCAGCGGCATAAAGCAGAGCAAAGAAGAGGAGTCCATTCGGGGGGTCACGTGCTCACACGCGACCGGGGTCACGTGCTCACACGCGACCGGGGTCACGTGCTCACACGCGACCAAAGGTCACGTGTCAACACGTGACTGGCTTTTAAAGCCTCACGGTTTAATGGAATTAAATTATAAAAAAGATCATTTAAATCTTTCCAAAATAGAGAAGAATTAAGGAGAACTGTTGGATTAAGAATCCAAGGGTGATTAAATATCACCAATTTATGGAAAAATCTTGGACAAGGAAAGATTTCCCCTGAATCTCACCGAAATAACGAATAGAATATCTTTGGATTAAAACATCCGACGGTGAATAAAATTCACCTAGTAATCTAAAGGCTCAGATTAATGATGAAAACAAATCAAATCTTTCAATAGGAGATTTACTAAACAAATTGATTCTTTTCCTCCTCCTATAAATAAGAGTCGAGAATGGAGAATTAAAAAAGAAGAAGAGAGAGAGAATTTTGGAGAGAAAACTTGACAGAGAATTTTGGCATCTTGAAAATCAGAAAGAAAACCCTAGGTGAGAAAAAGAAAGGGGATCAAGACTTCAGAAAAAAGGAGAATTTAATTCTCAAAAATCTAAGAGTTTAACTCTTTTGCTAAGAACTTAGTTCTTCTTCTTGTTGAAGATCTGCACAGAGCACATCTCCCCATAAGTTGAGAATTTAATTCTCATCGGGTCGAGATCCTGCCATGCAGATCTAAAACTTAGAGGGGGAACTGAGTTTAGAGAATTTAATTCTCTCAAAACAAAATTAGGGTTTAACCCTAACTGAGAATTTAATTCTCCTAAGTTTACAGGAATTTAATTCCTTCCAAAATAAAATTAGGGTTTAACCCTATATGAGAATTCAATTCTCCAAAATTATAGGAATTTAATTCCTTCAAGATGGACAGAACTAGGGTTTAACCCTAATTGAGAATTTAATTCTCTCAAGCTCACAGGAATTTAATTCCTTTTAAAATGAAATTAGTGTTTCACCCTATGCTAGAACTTAATTCTTTATATATATGGGAATTTAATTAGGGTTTAACCCTACATAAGAATTTAATTCTTTCATAAGAGGGGCATTAATTCCCCCAGAATCACAATTAGGGTTTAACCATATGAAGAATTTAATTCTTAAAAAGATAAAGAGATGTTCAAGCATGCGAAGAACCAGGGTCACGTTGGTATTCAGTACAAAAGCAGTACTCCCCCTCGAGATAGAGTTACCCTCTCTACGAGTGGCAGTTCATTACGAGCCGACGGACGAAGAAAACGCTCACCTTCGGCTTGAGGAGCTTGATGCCCTTGATGAAACCCGGCTCATAGCGCAACAAAATCTGGAGGCTTATAAAGCAAAGATGACGCGCTCATATGAAAGATTGACCAGGCCGAGAGCATTCCGCCAAGGCGAACTCGTGCTAGTGGTCAAAAGACCTATGATTCCCAATCGCGCCAAGCGGGTAAAATTCGAGCCAAACTATGAAGGCCCGTACATCATAGACAAGGTCTACCAGGGTGGAGCCTATCTACTCATGGGCATGCATGGTGAGAGACCTTTCAGGCTAATAAACGGTCGCTTCCTGAAGAAATACTATGCTTGACGAGTCATGGCCTAGGTCAATGATAGATGACGACGACTATGTCCGCTCGCTATCTTCCTAAGCCCAAACTCTATTAGTAGTAACCGGCTTCCTTTACTACGGACCGAAACGTCCTTAAACTAACGGCGGACCGAAACGTCCTTAAACTAACGGCGGACCGAAACGTCCTTAAACTAATGACGGACCACTATGTCCTAAAACTAGCTGTTGACCGAGATGTCGAGAAGCTACGGTGGATTGCGGCATCCCAAAGCCGATACAAAAAAAGAAGAATAAAATAAAAATAAAAATGGTATGTCCATAAGCAAAATAGGCACGGATGAAAACCCGAAAGGGCTCCGTGAGTAAAAACAGCAGGGCTGCCGGCGAGTGTTTGTGAAAACCCGAAAGGGCGCAGCCTCGTTAGAAAAAAAAAGGAAAACAAAGAGAAAGAGAAGACGGCATGTCCATAAGTAAAATGGGCACGGATGAAAACCTGAAAGGGCTCCGTGAGTAAAAACAGCAGGGCTGCCGGCGAGTGTTTGTGAAAACCCGAAAGGGCGCAACCTCGTTAAAAGACACTTACAGGGTCCTCTCGACCTTGTGAGGAGAAACCACCTGCGTGAGATCCTTAGGACTCACAAGAGAGCAACACACTTAGGAATCTTCACGATTCCTAAGGAGAAATTACACTTGCGAGATCCTCACGACTCGTAAGGAGAACTCTCTTATGGGACCCTCACGGCTCGTAAGATTTGAAAGTCTTAAGTTATGGAGACCTGAACCTGTTCTTAAGCAACCCCCCCACAACCTTCGATACTGTCCTACAAGCGGCTCATACTGACCCTTGTATACTATCCACGGGCGCGAATAAACATTTCTCTAACCGAGTCCCATCCGTGACTGGGGAGATGTTCGCACGGTGAACAACCCTTGTGAGTCCTCTCGACTTATAAGGAGAAAACCCTTTTGTAAGATCCTTACGACTTACAGGAGAACACGCACTTAGGAGTCCTCACGATTCCCAAGGAGAAAACACACCTACGAGATCCTCACGACTTGTAGAGAGAAATACCTTTGTGAGACCCTTACGGCTCATGAAGTCAAAAGCCTTAGTCGACAGGACCCTAACCCTGTTTACTAAGCCACCTTTGTTCGACATCGACAGAGGCAAATGATGATTCGCTCCTGGCGATATCCCTGTTGTAGCGGTGCTGATGCCGAAATCGGTGTCTATTCCAAAGCTTGTGGCGAAAAACCAGCAAGCCACACATGCATACGAAATAGCCAAAATGATGGGGCAACTTGCAGACAAAATCAGCAAGTAAAAATGTATGCATGCAAAATAGCCGAAATGATTGGGCAACTCGCAATAAAAAGCAGCGAGTAAAAATAAAATAAATAGCCGAAATGATTGGGCACCGCGAAAAATAGCCGAAATGATGGAGCAATCGCGACCTTTGCAATATAAAAGCTGAAATGATAGAGCATCGCGGAAAAAGAAATAAAATAAAAATGAAATTTATGCCCTGCAGGTGATATCGTTTCGATCCCTGTATACAATCCAGGGGCGCAAACAAAGAAGGAATCACATTCATCCCCCCAGGCTTCATCCGAAGAAGAGGCCAAATCTCGATGGTCCACAGATAGCCCAAACACCATCTCATTACAGCAGACACAACATCAAGCAAAGCAGAACAGTGGCAACTCCCAGCTCCGTGACTCGGCGGAATACAGCTGACAGAGAGTCAAATTCCGACTCCGTGAAGTACAGACGAAGTCAAAAATTCCTGGTCACGTGGAACGCGGATAACGTCACTCTTTGACCCCGTGGAAAACGTCCAGAGCGGATCCTGGTCCTCGCAGAGCGCGGCGGTGAACCTGTGTGAAGCATCCAGAGCGGAGCCTGGTCCTCGCCGAACACGGTAGTGAACCCGTGGGAAGCATCCAGAGCAAAATTCCTGGTCACGTGGAATGCAGATAACGTCACTCTTTGACCCCGTGGAAAACGTCCAGAGCGGATCCTGGTCCTTGCAGAGCACAGCAGTGAACCCGTGTGAAGCATCCAGAGCGGAGCCTGGTCCTCGCCAAACACGGCAGTGAACCCGTAGGAAGCATCCAGAGAAAAATTCCTGGAACGCGGATAACTTCACTCTTTGACCCCGTGGAAAACGTCCAGAGCGAAGCCTGGTTCTCGCCGAGCACGGCAGTGAACCCGTGGGAAGCATCCAAAGCAAAATTCCTGGTCATGTGGAACGCGGATAACGTCACTCTTTGACCCCGTGGAAAACGTCCAGAGCGGAGCCTGGTTCTCGCCGTGCACGGCAGTGAACCCGTGGGAAGCATCCAGAGCAAAATTCCTGGTCACGTGGAACGCGGATAACGTCACTCTTTGACCCCGTGGAAAACGTCCAGAGTGGATTCTGGTCCTCGCCGAGCACGGCAGTGAACCCGTGGGAAGCATCCAGAGCAAAATTCCTGGTCACGTGGAACGTGGATAACGTCACTCTTTGACCCCGGGGAAAACGTCCAGAGCGGAGCCTGGTCCTCGCCGAGCACGGCAGTGAACTCGTGGGAAGCATCTAGAGCAAAATTCCTGGTCACGTGGAACGCGGATAACGTCACTCTTTGACCCCGTAGAAAACGTCCAGAGCGGAGCCTGGTCCTCGCCGAGCACGGCAGTGAAACTGTGGGAAGCATCCAGAGCAAAATTCCTGGTCACGTGGAACGCGGATAACGTCACTTTTTGACCCCGTGGAAAATGTCCAGAGCGGAGCCTGGTCCTTGCCGAGCACGGCAGTGAACCCGTGGGAAGCATCCAGAGCAAAATTCCTGGTCACGTGGAACGCGGATAACGTCACTCTTTGACCCCGTGGAAAACGTCCAGAGCGGAGCCCGGTCCTCGCCGAGCACGGCAGTGAACCCGTGGGAAGCATCCAGAGCAAAATTCCTGGTCACGTGGAACGCGGATAACGTCACTCTTTGATTGTCACGCCCCGCTTCCTAGTGTACGGCGAAGGGGACGCGACGAGGTCCGCTACGTATATACTCAGAAGTACATATGCTAAGCGTATCTAAGCAATATAAAATAAATACACAAGAGACAAGAAATAAAAAGAACAGCAACTTTTATTTATTAACATCTTTGTACAATGCATGAAAGGAAATACAACTGAAATAAAAAGATGCCTAAACAGTGGCATAACAGGAAATGAAAAGTACAAAAAGGAAAAGTGTACAATGAAACTACAGTGCAGGGTCTTCAGTAAACTGCTCCAAGTATTCTTGTGGCGGCTCAACCTCTGCCAGGTCCAAATCACCTGACGACATTCAAAGAAGAGAGAAACAGAATGTCGTCAGCAAACAGGTCGCTCGGTAAGTCCCAAAGATAAGGGAAGAATAGAATAGACAGAGAGTAAGAGAGAGAGAGAGAGAGTTGCTTTTATAGTTGTATTATATTGTTATATTGTTGTAATGTTGTGTTAACGCTGTTGTTTGTAGCTTGGTATAGAAAAATGCCAGTGTATACGAGAGGAGTCTCTATATGCCAGAGACTAGAGGCACGTTTAGTACAAGGCTCCGTTATACAACCCGGAACAACGGCAATTGGATTCATGTTAGGTGTCTTAATCTTACCGTCTCGTGCCACCTTTAACACCTTCCGTACCAATCTACCCTTTAAACCCCGCGATGTCTTGTTTGTATTGTTATTTTGTAAATTGTATTGGTTGTAAGATTGATTGACTTGACTGACCGAAACCATGATATCAGGAAACAGTTATAACCGTAGAGTCATGTAAATGGAATACTGGGAATCATGTAAAAGGAATATATCCATGGTTCAGTTCAGCCAAATTGTATAAACTGATAATTGTATTCATGGATTCATGTGTTAATATTGACTTGGAAACTTGTAGATTATAGATTGACTTGAATCATATTCAAGTCAGATTAATCAGACTCAAACCCGAGTCAGACAATCAGAAATGTGAAACGAAGTCTTATAACTGTTAGGGTCCTTAGGGTAATTTATAAAACTTGAGGGGGTTTTATGTAAAAATACTTTTATATACTTTTCAAAATACACCTCAAGTATTTATTACTCGTCTTTAGGGTTGTAATGAGGGTGAATTTTATACTATGACATTTCTAGTGAGCATATCCTAGTTTTGGTTATTTGAAGTTCATGGTATTTTAGTGTAAAATTTATTATTATGATTTTAGAAAAATGTGGAATATTTATATTATAATAAAATAGGTATTTAAAAGATAGTTATACATATGTTTATACAAAAATAATTTTAATAAATATTTTATATTTCAAAAAATCTCATTTTCTTAAGATGTCGTATTTTAAACCTTTCGAGACCGAATGCTCCTTGCGGAGGTCTGAATCTCGCACTACTAGCCCGAGGGTGCGCGATAAACCGCACGATCCCGAACGGGTTCCCCAAAGATGGGTTGTAGCGGCGCTTTGCAAAGATTGTAAAATACTAACCCTTTAGAAAACGGTTTTTATAAAGTAAAAGGTATTTACTTGAAAAGTGTAGTTTTCCGTATTTTAGGTTCTAGGGTTTCCTAAGCCAACTAGCCTATTTCTAAATGGTCTAAACGACAAGTCGTTAGAAGCCTCAAATCGCCTCTTCATCGCCAATTGCGGCCAGGTAAGTGCCATGTAAGTTGGAGGCTCTCCACTACAAGTAGTGGCCCTAATTAAGTAACCACTTGCCTTAGACACACTTGCCTAGACACCACAAAGTCAGGTTTAGATAATCGATCGATGTCCACAACTTATCGTATTTTCCTAGTAAGAAATATTTACTTAAAAATGTGACAATTCTAAAACCTTTAAGAATGGTTTTATGAAGATTATGGTATTTTAATGAAAGTTTCGTTTTATCGTATTCTAAGTTTTGATGATATCATTTTAGGGTTGTAATTGCGTGTATGTGGAGGTAGGTCATTATCTTGTGCTCTACTTTTAAATGTATATTAAGGTTAAGGGGTTAAATGTGAAATTGAAACATGATGGTATTAAAGTGTAAAAATACGGTAAATTGGAAAGGTTATCATTTCATGTGTGAAAACTTATTCAAATTAATTTTTACAAGTTCAATGGTCAAGATAAAGATGTTTAGGAATGATTGAATTGATTAGAAGAAGAAAAATAAACATTATGGTATTAAAGTGAAAAAGAGTATGATATTGCAAAAGTTATCATTTCATGTGAGAAACTTTATCCAAATTAGTTGTTAGGTGATTAATAGTCATCATGGATAAGTTTAGGTATTATGGAATTGGTGATAAGTGGGATTTTATAGAAAAACCGAATCGGAAATCGGTTTGTTCCGATTTCCGTCGGGTTTCGTAAGTTCGTATTTTTGAGAAGTAGAAAGAAGTGAAGAATGGGACTTACGGGTTTCGATCTATACTAAGAAGTGTAGGGGAACTAAAGGAGTTTCCGAAGCGTTGCTTCGTCGCCGGTTGTTTCTAAAAACGTCGCCGGAATTCCCGCCGAAATTTCATCGGAGTTTCGCCGCGAACTTGTTTTCGAAGTACACAACTCTTGGAAAATTTTGAGAGAGTGAGCTTAGGATTTTGGGGGTGAGAGGGTGGTGTGTAGGGTTGGTATTTATAGGGTTAGGCTAGGGTTATGGTAGATGAAAAGTTAAAAATAAAAATGTGATAAAATGTAATAAAAATGTATTAAAAGTGGAGTAATTGGGGTTTTTAAAGAGCTATGGAAGTGTTCTGAAGCTGAAATTTTGCAGGTGCATATGGAATATGAAAAGACACAACTTTCATGTTGTGACCATTGTCGGAATCGGCCGAATTGGGGGTGACTCGGCCGTGACTCGGTCGGATCACTGAGTCGGCCGAGTCAAGGCCGAGTTGGCCGATTCCCGGCCGAGTCCGGTGGCCTGGATCCCCCCCGACGGTTCATCTACCCTCTGCAAGTGTTACATCGTTGGGTGTAGTGGGGTTCTTGTGAGATATGCACGTGTAAACTCTTGGTTTCTAAAGTTTTAAAAAATCAATATTAAAAATAATGTGGGGTATGGGATTTGAACTCTGGTGGCTTGGTTCAGCAGTGCAAGGTATTACCAATGAGCTATAAGCTCCTTCTTGTAATTATGGTGTGAAATAATTACTTAAAGTGGTAACAACAACATTAAATATCCCAAGTATACTTTAATTTTAAAGCAATTTTATGTACACTAAAAATGGAGTTATTTAAAAACAAAATAATTACTTATATATTGTGCTCAGGTTAAAATACTATTTTATGGATTTTGAAAAAAAATTGTATAGAAAAGTGTATAGAAAAATTATGGTTGTTACATTGACCCCGCGGAAAACGTCCAGAGCGGAGCCTGGTCCTCGCAGAACACGGCAGTGAACCCGTGTGAAGCATCCAGAGCAAACATCGGACTGTGGAGTCCTTAAAATCCACGGACTATGATGTCCTTAACCTCGACCGTAATGTCTTAAAACTAACGATCAACCATAATGATTCTAGACTGATTTTACCTTGGTTCAAGGGTATATCTCTTCACTCCTTTGATATTTGTCGTTGTAATTCCTCAACGTCTTCAAAGAGGTGACGGGTCCCGGTAACCACACATTTCGTGGACTGTGGAGTCCTTAAATCCACGGACTATGATGTCCTTAACCTTGACCGTGATGTCTTAAAACTAACATTGGACTGTGGAGTCCTTAAATCCACGGACTATGATGTCCTTAACCTTGACCGTGATGTCTTAAAACTAACATTGGACTGTGGAGTCCTTAAATCCACGGACTATGATGTCCTTAACCTTGACCGTGATGTCTTAAAACTAACATTGGACCGTGGAGTCCTTAAACCCACGGACTATGATGTCCTTAACCTCGACCGCAATGTCTTAAAACTAGAAACGGACGGTGGAGTCCTTAAATCCACGGACTATGATGTCCTTAACCTCGACCGTGATGTCTTTAAGCTATGGTACCCTGGAAAACATCCAAAGCAACTCCTGACCCCGTGAAATACGGATAAGGGCAACCGCACCCAGCACTTGCGGGTCCTCACGACCCGTAGGGAATAAAACTCTCTTGTGAGATCCTTACGACTCTCAAGGGAAAACACGTTTAAGAATCCTCATGATTCTTAAGGAGAAATTACACCTATGGGATCCTCTCGACCTGTAGGGAGAAAAAACTCTTTATGAGACCCTCACGGCTCATAAAGACCAAAAGTCTTAGGAGGCAGATCTTAACCCTGAATCCTAAGCCATCGCTTCCCTGCAAGGAGATCAAGATAGACCATCCGCAGGGTACAAGGGACACGCCATCGAGAAGAAAAATATGTCTTTTATTCATAAACCAAAATTGATACAAAGTACAATTCATGAAAAAACAAAAAAAAAATATACTCTCATTCAGGAGTATGTACAAAAAGAAAAAAAAAGATACAAGTCTTCAGGACGGCGGGCGATTTAGCCGCTTGGTCAGCTCATCCCTTTTCCGCTGGGCTTCGCCTTCATAGTTCAATATCGCCAGAAGACGCGCTTCTGCCTGAGCCTGCTGGGCTTGATACGAGGCAAGCCGGCCTTCGAGCTCTTTCTTGGTAGCCTTGTGAGCCTCAACCCTTTCGCGAGTGAACACGGCAGCTTTATCGAGGGCCACCACCTCTTTGATAGACTCTTGAAGCACTCGCCAGAGTTCATACGCTTTGTTGGCTTTAGCTGTAAGGCTGATTTGGAGCTCGTTCAGTGCCTTAGAGGCTAGCTCCCTCTCCGAGAATTTGTGGCCGAGCCGTTTCTTGTACGACACCTTGTTTGCCGCGCACCGCTCTATCAGCCCCCGCAAGCCCGCCTTTGCAGCCACGGCCTCCGAAGAAAGGGGGGAACACTCAAGTGCGTGCAAGCAAGCCTCCACCTGCCGACAGAACTCAACCCAGACTCGCACTACCGCTTCGCTATGGTAGGTGGCAAGAAAAGGAAGAGAACCGTTAGCTTCGGCAGCGAATGCTTCAGCTGCGATTGCGCTGCCAGCACGAAGCTCCTCGATCAAAGATGATAGGGAGGCAAGGCTTAACTTGGCCAAGCGTTCTGAGGCTCGCAAAGCATAAGGGCCGGGTGGCATGGTGATGCGCGACTCCAGCGCTGATAGAGCTGGCAGGGCTGTTCAGATTTATAAAAGATCAGTGAAACTTTTAAGCAACGGAGCAAATGGAACCGTATTGAGACTTCACTTACCCACAGTCATGCAAGAAGGAGCTGAAGGTTCTCCTGGCCCTTCGAGGACCTCAACCTCGTCATCAGCCTCCAGAACTGTTTAAAAAAACAACATCAATGTCATTCCGCAAAATAGCAATGATGCTATGAAAAGATGGTGAACAACACTAACCTTGCCCAGACGAGAGGACGATGCGTTGGGGAGATATCGCCTGCGGAGTGGCCATCCCCAGCAGACGCTGAAAGGATTGCCGGGGAGACAGATCGGAAATAGAGGCCCTCAGTCCGCGCAATTCTGAAAAGACAAAAGAGTTCAGATAACAGAAAGATTACTAGTTTAAAATGTAGAAGGTTATATTCGACGCTCCTCCCATTCTGATCTGGGGGGATAGCAGCTTCAACGGCCTCCGCCGTGACCTCGAGTTCCAACGAAGGGAGGGTAGTCCTGACTACCTCCATCCCAGCCTCTGGGTCGCCCTTAGGAAGAGCCGTTGGGACGGTGACCACCAAGGGTGCCTCTCCCAAAGGAGCGAGCGCTCCAGGATCAAGAACCGCCACAGGAGGCTCTATCGTGAGAGGCGCAGCGTCGTCAACCCCCTCCACATCGAGCAATGCTTCATTGGGGGTGTCAACAGGCTCTGTCTTCAACAAGCCCGTAGGAACCTCCCCCATCGCTGAAGTCTCTGCACAATTCACGCAAGAATAAGGATACATACATACAAGTGTAAGCAATATGAAGTGCTGCAAAGAAGTATAAGAACATACCAATGCGTAAGGAAGCCTTCAATATGGCTTCTTCAAGCCGATGCTCCTTCTCAAGGAGGTGTGCTCGCCGGGGTTCGAGGGTGGACTCGTGGCCGCTGGTCCACAAGGAAAGCGCGTCCGCAGCATCCTCCGAAGCAGCCTGCTTCAGGGCCCTTTCTTCCCATTCCTCCAAAGGGTCAATGAACCGCCGCCGGATCCATGAAGGGTCTTCATAGAAGATTACGGCAGGATAGGGCTTCTTCGGAACCCTTACGTTCTGAGACTCATCTTTAGAACGTCTTATAGCCTCAGCCAATTGTGCGGCTTCCTCGGCAGCCGAACCCGGAAAAAGTAGGCCAGCGTCCGACTCTTGCACGACCAACGGCTCATCTTGAAGTATGGGCTCAGACTCTGCTAAAGAATCGAGTAAGTTGGTGGCCATCTTCCTCCGCCGCTTAGATCCAGAACCGGCCGCCGAAGACGATCGTTTCCTCCCCCGTGGAGCCTTGGCACGACGCCGACCTACTTCATCTTCAACACCCTCGTCCCTACCACCCTCGCTTGGTGCCACAACTGAGGATGATATGGCCATTGTCGACGCCACGGGTGGTGCTGCTGCTACCAGAGCCCGATTAGCTCACGACCGGGTGTCCAAAGGCATGCCAACTGTTGGGGTGAAGTCTATTCCCGACTCTTCCGGAATAAGCACAACACCGGTATCCCTCACGGGAAAGAGGACCGGGGCGCGCGGTCGCAGCGTAACTCCTATGGCCGGAACCTGAATAGGAGCACCATGTCCAAGGAGTACCCTTCTCTCCTCAACAATAATCGGGTTGACCCGATGAAGGTACCAGCCCGTAAACAACCCCACGCACCGGGGAAGACGGTCAGCTTCAGGGATCATGAAGTGGGAGCCGGTGTTCAACCTCACGAAATGATGAGCGGCATCGCGAACGGCGTTGAGTGAAGGGGCCGGCGCGACTATGAAAGCCTCGAAAGGGACGCCCTGGTTGTATCCAAGCTGCCGGGCGAAGCGATGCGGGTTGTACCGCATGAAAAGAGCCGCACTATCCTGGCGAAATACCAAATAGCCTGGCTTGATTGCATACAAGTCCGTGCCTCCCCGGGCCTCAAAGAAGGCACATTGTCCTTTGACTGGTCCCAGAGTTGCTGAGCTGGACCTGAAGGAGAAGATAAAACCCGGTTGGTAAAAACCAATCCACCAGCAGTAGTATAAGGAGCAATCAACGCCCAAATGGCCCCAAATTGAGTCGGGTCAGAAGCAGAAGCATTCACCAATCGCATAAGTCGCGGGAAGGTGTAGGCATCGTAAAATGCGGGCCTCTGATGCATAGCAAAAGCCCCCAACACGTGCATTTCGATCCAAGACGTGAAGTAATGTAGAGAAAAGTTTACTACCTCTACGCCAGGAGTAGAGGTATTGGCCGCAGTGCCTAACCCGTGATAGAGATGCGCCAATGCTGGGATGCCGACGGCCAGCCGTGTCCCCTCAGCAATACGATGAGCAGGATAGATGACCGAGACTCTCATGAAGCGGCGATGCATGGGGATGACGAACCAGCTAAGCCAGACACTGACGAAGCCCACGAAGAATGTCTCCTCATCCATGCCGGGAGCTGTATTGGATTCGAAAGACACCGGTGACATTATAGGAATATAATACTGTGGTAAATCCGACTCCTTGGCCGACAACTTCTTCGAACCGAACCCAAAGGGATCATTGATATTGGCGAACTTCAGAGCCGTCTTCAACAGGACATCCTCGCGAAGGAAGCAAGCAATGAAGCTCTTAAAAGTAACACCTTGCTCCTCAGATTCTGTGAACAGCCGATCGAAGATACCCAACGCCTTGATCAGACTTGGACGCTTGTGGCGGACGGCATTCTCGCTTGACAAGCCATCGAGGATCGCAGGCCCAGTCTCAAAGACGTACTCATCGGGAGGCAGCAACTCCTCATAAAGTGTCCCCCGGATTGGTAACCCCGAGATTTTATAAAATTCTTCCAAAGAGATCGAAACCTCGCGGTCCCCTAGAAGAAAAGTGTTGGTAGGGAGATTCCACTGGTTCAAGAACGCCTTAACCCACCAGACATGCGGGGATTGGTAGTGGAAGAGTGACGCATACATCTCCTGGTAAAGCCCGACCTTCTGCAGCTGCGCGCGATGGGCAGAAAGGATGTAAAGAGCCCAGAGGAGGTAGCCCGTAGGGTGTCGAGGGGTGAGCCCTATCTTGTAGATTTGTCCCCATGGTTGGGCCTCACCCTGGCAAATACGCCACCCCAGAATATCTATAGCTGGGATCGGATGGTTCGGGATACCAGTCGTCGAAAGCTCGAGCCGCCCCATCGGAGTCCAATTCGGCATCTCCACGGCAAAGATTGTCCTTGGTGGGTCCATTGGCAGAAACGGAAAGGTGGGCTCCGTTGGTACTTCGCAAAGGAAGTTTCGGCGCCCCCGGATAATATGACCGTACCAGGTCCCCCACAAAAGAAAGTTGGTGCAGGTCGAGTCATGAGCCTTGATCATCGCCATCACTTCCTCATCAGATGGTGGCTGAGGAAAGGCGGCCTCCGAGCGAGTGAAAGGAAAGTACGGAACATAAGTCATTGTACCTGAAATAAAACAGGGAGAAAACTGTTAAAAGCGAAGCCAGCAATATATATATATATATATATATATATATATATATATATATATATATATAAAGACAGTTGAAGAAAGCGACAGCAGACCTTTTTTTTTATGGGACCATTGGTTACAAAACACATGGGTCCCACAGAATCAAGATGGCTGCTCGTTAATAATGAGGCCAAGCAATTATAATGAGACAAAAGGAAGATTCTCATTAAATAAGTAGTGAATTTCAAGTGACCTTACACATTCCCCTAAAAAGAAATCTATTTTGGACTCTGTGACAAATCATACAGAATCAAGGGAATTAAATTCCCAGGAAAGGACATGGCAAACTTCTTCTTCTCGGAGGTGAAAAAGACAGCTCAGGGAAATGAAACCCCAAGAAGTCCCCATGGGAAGAACTTAGTTCTTCATAGGGATTAAAATTCCTTGTTAAAAGAGGGGAATTAAATTCCCAGTGACACTTTCCAGAACCAAAGTTTTTTTAGATGGAATTAAATTCCAGGGAAAAGACAACCGACACCATCATCTCTCTAAAGGTTAGAGAAACCCTAAGAGATCTACAGTTTGAAGATTAAATGGTTTTCTGTTCTTGTTGAAGAACTTGAAGAAAAATGAGTTCTTATTAAAAAGGGGAAAGCCCTTGGTATGGATTTAAAATCCAGAGAGTTCTATGAAAGTTCTTCGATCATCTAAAGATGATTACCTGAGGAAAAGGAATCCTTCAACAGAGTTAAACTCTGGAAAATGTTTGAAGCAGAGAACTAAGCTCTGGAAAAAGAGAATTAAATTCTCAAAAGGAAAAGAAATCGCAAGGAGGAAGATGAAGGAGTGGAGGCGCTTCTGAAGAGACCCTTGCAGTTATAGGATGTGATGGAAAACGTTTCATCTACCCTACTCCCTAGATAGATCCAACGGTCACAAAAGTGACAGCGTTGCACTCACGTGCAGACACGTGAGAGCAACGCTGTGGGGGCATTTGTTCTCTGATTAAAAATCAGGAAAAACTTCAAAAAGAGGCATCACATGCTCACACGTGACCAATGGTCACGTGTTGGCACGTGAGGGTTAAAACAACGGCACAAAGCAGAGCACAGAAGAGGAGTCCATTCGAGGGGTCACGTGCTCATACGCGACCGGGGTCACGTGTCAACACGTGACTGGCTTTAAAAGCCTCACGGTTTAATGGAATTAAATTCTAAAAAAGATCATTTAAATCTTTCCAAAATAGAGAAGAATTAAGGAGAACTGTTGGATTAAGAATCTAAGGGTGATTAAATATCACCAATTTATGGAAAAATCTTGGACAAGGAATTCCCCTGAATCTCACCGAAATAACGAATAGAATATCTTTGGATTAAAACATCCGATGGTGAATAAAATTCACCTAGTAATCTAAAGGCTCAGATTAAAGATGAAAACAAATCAAATATTTCAATGAGAGATTTACTAAACAAATTGATTCTTTTCCTCCTCCTATAAATAGGAGTCGAGAAGGGAGAATTAAAAAAGAAGAAGAAGAGAGAATTTTGGAGAGAAAACTTGACAGAGAATTTTGGCATCTTGAAAATTCAGAAAGAAAACCCTAGGTGAGAAAAAGAAAGGGAATCAAGACTTCAGAAAAAAGGAGAATTTAATTCTCAAAAATCTAAGAGTTTAACTCTTTTGCTAAGAACTTAGTTCTTCTCCTTGTTGAAGATCTGCACAGAGCACATCTCCCCATAAGTTGAGAATTTAATTCTCATCGGGTCGAGATCCTGCCATGCAGATCTAAAACTTAGAAGGGGAATTGAGTTTAGAGAATTTAATTCTCTCAAAACAAAATTAGGGTTTAACCCTATCTGAGAATTTAATTCTCCTAAGTTTACATGAATTTAATTCCTTCCAAAATAAAATTAGGGTTTAACCCTATATGAGAATTCAATTCTCCAAAATTATAGGAATTTAATTCCTTCAAGATGGACAAAACTAGGGTTTAACCCTAATTGAGAATTTAATTCTCTCAAGCTCACAGGAATTTAATTCATCTTAAAATGAAATTAGGGTTTCACCCTATGCCAGAACTTAATTCTTTACATATAAGGGAATTTAATTAGGGTTTAACTCTACATAAGAATTTAATTCTTTCATAAGACGGGCATTAATTCCCCTAGAATCACAATTAGGGTTTAACCCTATGAAGAATTTAATTCTTAAAAAGATAAAGAGATGTTCAAGCATGCGAAGAACTAGGGTCACGTGACCCCTCTAAAGATCCACATAAATAAGGAGGAAAGAGCTCAGAGGCAATGCCTCACGTGCTCCACGTGACCCCCGAAACACAGAAAGAAAAATTAAAAGAAATAAAGGCCTTGTGCGCTCTCACGTGTTCCCACGTGACCCCTTGGCTGACGCTCTAACAATCAGTGCATGAATCCTCCTCTCGTGTCAGCACGTGATGCTCTAAAGAAAATATAAAAAGTGTTTAACACTTAATTGCAGAATGAAGAAAAGGAGATCTGGCCCCACCTTTGGGCGCCCTCGCGCGTCCCCACGTGACCTTTTTTTTAGTGTTTAAACACTAATTCAAGAGCTTTATTCCCAGTGATTAACACTGATCATCTTTTAGTGTTTAACACTAATTTGAGAGTCTTACTTCCAGTGTTTAACACTGATTATCTTCTAGTGTTTAACACTAATTCGAGAAGCCTATTCCCAGTGTTTAACACTGATCATCTTTTAGTGTTTAACACTAATTTGAGAATCTTACTTCCAGTGTTTAACACTGTTATCCTCTAGTGTTTAACACTAATCTGAGAGCTTTATTTCCAGTGTTTAACACTGCTGTTCCCTATTGTCTAAACACTGCTTTTAGCCAAATTGGCCAATTTTCCAGAGGCAAAGCCTCCCCTTCGATTGAATCTCAAAATTGAGGAAATCAAAGATGAAAATGTTTAGCGTTGCTAAATAATAGGGGCTTGAACCCAGACAAACAGACTAATGGTCCAACAAAGGGTCAACATGTCAAACTCAATTGGACTTAGCCCAAATTGGCCATAAGTCCTCAATCCAGACTTAACTGAGCCAATGTGCTCATAATATAATTAATTGGTCTTGGTTCCAAATTGGGCTACAGATCATTTAATCCACCTTGGTTCAAGGGTACATCTCTTCACTCCTTTGATATTCGTCGTTGTAATTCCTCAACGTCTTCAAAGAGGCGACGGGTCCCAACAACCATACATTTCATGGACCGTGGAGTCCTTAAATCCACGGACTATGAGGTCCTTAACCTTGACCGTGATGTCTTAAAACTAACATTGGACTGTGGAGTCCTTAAATCCACGGATTATGAGGTCCTTAACCTTGACCGTGATGTCTTAAAACTAACAACGGACTGCGGGGTCCTTAAACTCACGGACTATGAGGTCCTTAACCTTGACCGTGATGTCTTAAAATTAACAACGGACTATGATGTCCTTAACCTTGACCGCGATATCTTAAAACTAACGATGGACTGTGGAGTCCTTAAATCCACGGACTATGATGTCCTTAACCTTGACCGCAATGTCTTAAAACTAACATCGGACCGTAATGTCCTTAAACTACTTATCGACCGCAATGTCACTAAACTAAACAACAGAGCCCAATTGCTCTCTTGTTGGATCTAAACGATTCCGTTAAGTTTATCTTAGTCTAAAATTTAGACTAACGTATCCTTAACTAACGTTTAAGTTGATCTTAGCCTCAAATATGGCTAACGTATCCTTAAACACAACCCCGCCAAACCCCAATCTAAGAAAGATACAGATTTGGACTAGTCCACGCCCTACGGGCGACAACATAACTTAGTCTCCGTATACAATCCACGGGCAACCAAACACAAAACAAACACCCACGACACGAAGTGACCATCTGGAGAAGGAGAAAGTTGTTACCGCGACGCGGTAGCGTAATTAACTGCAGGGGCTTGCGCCTGCAGGGAAGAGCGTCCCCACAATCAAAAACCCCTCAAACGAGGGGGAATCTGACGAAGTCTGCTACATCGGCCGCATCCGTTTAAACCTTCGATACATGGTGCCATAAATCAACTTGGCATCTTCGGAGAGGTGGACGGATAGCACCTATTAACATCTGCCCCGAATCTCAGGCAAGACGTCAGTCGCGCCGCCATTCGGAGGGGAACAGTCCGTTCGTGTTTTAGACGAGTCAATAAAGAATGTATATATGTTTGTTCAAAACTAACCTAAGTATTCGTATTTTATGTTCAAGTAAGTTTGTTAAGGTTAAGGTCAGTCAGTAGAGTTAAGATTAGTCTTGTGCTTTTCTTTTGCCATTCTTAAAACGATGTTGGGATAATCGAAAGTAGCGGGGATTAGGAGGACATAGGAATGTGATTTGCGAGTTTAAGCAAGCTTTCCAACGCTAAATCCATTCCTAGTGCCCCTTGTCCGTCCGCTAAATACACTTATTTCCAACCCTCGGTCAAACACCCGCAACCATGTATCCAATTAAGTCACAATTACATGTCATGTTGTAGTGCGCTTAAAGGACTTCTCGACTTAGGTCGTGGCTATATGTCACGTATAGTGCGCCTAAGTGAGGGGGTTGTGTTTGTTTGGTCGAGGTTCGTTTCAAGATGTTTGGCGAAGAGAAGCACACGGGATTTTTCCGTCCCTCATACCACCTTCCTTAGCCTTAACAAGTGTGGAATTATTCACACATTTTAAAAGAAAAGAAAAAAAACAAGAAGGAAGAAAAGAATGAAAAGGAAAAAATACGGTTTTACAAGCTAACTACTTGGGTCCTCACCTAAGCAAGGAACTCCGTCGAGTATCATGGCTTGAAAAATACGGATAAGAGAAGAAAAGAAAAGAGAACAAGTAAAGAAATATCAACAACTACTTAACAACAAGAATAAAATTACACTAGAAATTAAAAGACAATGCAAGAATTAAAAGATACAAGTTAAAAAATAACAAACCCTCATCTTCATTTCATCATCCACTCAATGCTCTCACTACATTTTAATGGAGAAATTCATGAAGAAGAAGAAGAAGCAAAACTAACACCACACTAAATCCTAACAAAAAGAAGCATCCTTACTTGGCACAAAATTGGGCTATTTATAGGCCGAGTGCTGAAACCCTAGGGCCATATTCTGAGCCCAAATAAAATGACCAAACTACCCCAAAAATACGAGTTGACAATAAGTCAACTCGGCCGCAGATCCGCCGCCGAGTCGCCACTTTGGCCACGGTTCCGCGGCGCTTTGAGGGAGTTGGGTTGTCGTTTTTTCTGGGGTTTCTTGTGTTTCTTTCTTCAGTTGTTCTACATGTTCCAAATTGCAAATTGCTTCCACAATTTCTTCAGATCTGCAACAATCCAAAATGGCTTCACTTTTCATTGATTTGACCTTATCTCCCTCGAGCTCCGCGCACCCATTGAATCTTGTGCTGCCCCTCTCATACTCTGTGCTTGTCTGAGACACGAATGACCACTGTCATTTGTCTTTTCTCTGGAACTGGTAAGCGGCACTGGACGGATACGGATGACCGGAACCCGGATTTTATCTGTTGGCAACAGATGTTCTGCATTTTAGCGTAACTGTGGAGATTTTGTATCATTTGCATTATTTTGGACTAGGAACCTGTAGCCTGTAAATATGTAGAAAACACGGATTAAAAGCACCTGCCTATAAACAAACGAGCATAAAAATGGACGGTATTAAATGCAATATTCTGCTATGAACAACGAGCCTCCCTTCGATCCTCCGGAAGTATACCGTCTTTTAGGAACTCCACAAGGGGTTTCCTCCAATCTTGGCCTTCCTCCTGAGTAGTATATACTTGGAGCGTTACCTTCCCGTCTTCCACACTGGGCCGTGGCAAGACTTCGAAGAGGATGTTTCTTTTATGGTCGGCAGTATAGGAAGAAGCGAGCTTGCTTAAGGTGTCGGCTTGAGTGTTCAGGGTCCGGGGAATTTGCTCTACCTGGACTTCATCGAAATTTTTGCGAAGTCTTTATATCTCGGCTAGATATTTGATCATGATCGGTTCCAGGGCCTCGAATCGCCCGGTTACTTGGCCGACGACTAATAAAGAGTCGCTGCAAATTCGGATTGTCTTCAGCCCTACCCGGAGGTGATTCGCAATCCGGCTAACAAAGCCTCGTATTCCTCGGAATTGTTCGAAGCTCTGAACCGTAGCTTTAAAGAGTATTCCATCTCCGCTTCATCCGGGCCTCAGATGATCAGGTCAACCCCATTCCCTTTCTCGGTAGAGGATCTGTCCACGTAGAGTACCCAGTCGGGGACAGAGTCGGGTACTTCCTCGACCGGGGACTTGGTTCGGGGCCCCGTGCCGTCGCTTCTTCTTTAGTGAGAATAGTGCATTCGACCATGAAGTCTGCTAGGACCTGCGCTTTGATGGCCTGTCTGGGGCGGTACTTGATGTCGAATTGAGATAATTCCCACCTCCATTTCTTCAGTCGTCCCGATGATTCGGGGGAAGCAAGAATAGTCCCTATAGGTCTCTCGGTGAGGACAAGGATGGTGTGTGTCTGGAAATAGTGCTGTAGTTTTCTTGAGGCGACAACAAGTGCCAAGATTATCTTTTCTATGGCCGGGTATCTTGTTTCCGCATACTTGAAAATGTGGCTTACGTAGTAAACCGGCTTCTGTAACCATCGAATTCCCTGACGAGCACCGAGCCTGCAGCTTGATCAGAGACCGCGATGTATAATAATAGCTCGTCACCTTCGACTGGTTGAGTGAGTAGTGGGGGAGTTGATAGGTGCGCCTTGAGCCGTTCAAAAGCGTTCTGACACTCCTTTGACCATTCGAACTTGGGAATTTTTCTTAAGGCTTAGAAGAAAGGGAGGCACTTCTTTCCGGATCTTGACATAAAGTGACTCAGAGCGGCCACTCTCCCTGTGAGCCCCATGATCTCAACATTGCTCTTCGGTGTGGCCATGTTGAGAATGGCGTTGATCTTTTCTGGGTTCGCTTCGATTCCTCGATGGGTGACCATGAACCCGAGGAATTTCCCGCTGGTGACTCCGAACGCACACTTAGCTGGATTCAGCTTCATTCTATACTTGCGCAGGACGTCGAATGTCTCCCTGAGATCTTTTGTGTGCCTGTTCGATGAGGTCGATTTTACGAGCATGTCGTCGACGTAGACTTCCATGTTCCTCCCGACCTGCGGTTTGAACAGTTTGTTGACGAGGCACTGATACGCGGCCCTAGCATTTTTGAGACCGAAGAGCATCACTTTGTAGAAGTATACCCCTCGATCTGTGGTGAACGCGGTAAGATCTTCATCTACCGTGTTCATCCGGATCTGATTGTAGCCGGAGAAAGCGTCCATGAAGTTAAGTAATTTTTGGCCGGCCGAGCTGTCCACTAGCTGGTCTATCCGAGGGAGGGGATAGTTGTCTTTAGGGTAGGCTTTGTTCAGGTCCGTGAAATCGACGCACATGCGCCATTTCCCATTCGCCTTTTTGACCATGACCACATTTGCCAACCAATCCGAGTAGTCAAGATTTCTAATGAAGTTGGCCGCGAGCAATCGATCGACCTCGTCCTCAACCACCTTTTGCTTGGTTGGCACAAAACTTAGCTTTTTTTGTTGGACGGGTTGATTGATATGAATTAAAGTTAACCGCAATCAGGACGGTGTCGCTTTGCAGCTAACCGCGATGAGTACGGGTCGATCCACAGGGAGACGGAGCATTTTACGTTCTTGTCGTTACGAGTTAATGCGCGAGGACGGAATTGTTCATATCTAACCTATGTGTTATATGCATAAGTAAAGCTTGTTAGGAATCGATAGGATAGAGTAAGTTAATGGATTTCGTATTCAAGTCATTTGAGCCGAACTTAACAAATGAAGCTAGAGCAATAGGCAACAACGTGGATTAGGGGATTTAAGCACGGTATTCGTGGAATCCGGCTTATTGACCCTTGTCCGTCCGTTCTTGTCTCTTGCTTTGGCCTCCGGCCAATCCGAACGCAACCGGTCGCGGTTAGGAATCACCGTTACCTTGGTAGGGTAGGGTGTCTAACGGAGCGCTTGCGTAAGGTTTGGCCGGAGTTTCAAATGGAAAAGACGGGAAAAGGAAATGAGGAACGAAACGTTAACTTACAATATCTTTCTCTTTTCCTAACAACACATTCACAAACATCATATTAACAACACCATATCAACAACAACAAAAAGAGCAAAAGAAAAGAGAAAAGAGAAGAAAGGAAAAAGCATTACAAGCAAGTAATTAAAGTGCATGGAATTTAAGTGCATGAAAGTAAAGCATGAATGTAAAGCAAGTAATAAAAAGCAAGAAAGAAAATACTAAGAACCAAAGATCAAAACACAAGACATGGACTCAATAACCTACACTTAAACTTACAAGCTCAATTAAGAGGTTGCAAGATCAAGTGATGGCAAATAACTCATGGTGAATGAAGGCACAAAAAGAGAACTTTATTAATCTTCAAGAAGATACAACCCTTGAGATCAATAACCAACCCTTAAACCTTCAAGCTCAATGAAGAGGTTGAAAGATCAAGAGAATGCAAGGATCTCAAGGGGAAGCTAAGCAAAAGAATGATACAATATATGGCAAAATTGGACTCCTTCTCACTTACCCAATGGTTTCCTTTTATAGGCAAAACAAGACCTTTCCTTTAATTTGAATTTGAATGCACCCAAAGTTTGGAGGGAAGTTTGAATCTGTGAATTTTTGAATCACATCAACACTTTATGCATTGAATACACCATACCCACTCGTGCTTTGTGCTTGTCCCTCTCGTGCTTTATGCTTGTCTCGTGCTTTGTGCTTGTCCCTCTCGTGCTTTGTGCTTGTCCGAGACACGAATGACCACCGTCATATGTCTTGTCTCTGGAGCTGGTATGCGGCACTGGACGGATACGGATGACTGGAACCCGGCTTTTATCTGTCTATGATAGATGTTCTGGATATTGGCATAACTGTAGAGATTTTATCTGATTTGTTTTATTTTAGACTGGGAACCTGTAACCTGTAAATATGTAGCAAACACGGATTAAAAGCACCTATCTATAAACAAACGAGCATAAGAATGGGCGGTATAAAATACAGTTTTCTGTGATGAACACGGGTCTGGCCTTTGGGTCGACTCCGAGCCTGTGTGAGATAACTTTGGGGTCGATCCCAGGCATGTCTGCCGATGTCCAGGTGAATACGTCTGAATTTCCTCGGAGGAAGCGGATTAAGTCTTCGCGACGGTCTCCTGTCAAAAGAGAACCGATCCGAATGGTCCATCCATCGACCCCCTCAACGATGGGGACTTCTGTCAATGCTTCTACCGGGGCTCCTCGGATTTCTTTCTGGTCGTCACGTGTATCCAAAGACCCCTGGAAATTAGACCCGTCTTCCCAATTGTCGCCCTGCTCTCCGACCGGGGATGTCGAGGCAAGGCAAATCTTAGCGATCTGCTGGTTCCCGTAGGCCCGGCCTATCCCCCCTGATCCAATGGGAATTTGATCACAAGGTGATAGGTCGAGATTTGAGCCTGGAGGGCATTCAATGCAGGGTGTCCTAGGAGAATGTTATAAGGAGAATGCACCTTGGCGAAGAGGAAGTTCTGTGGTAGGGTTTGCGTGCGACCCGATTCCCCGATGTTGAGGAGGAGGGTGACCGTTCCCTCGACCGGGATGGAGTGGTTGGTGAACCCAGAGAGGACATGGGAGCTCGGCTGTAGGTCGAATGGTCCTAGCCTCATACGTTGGAAATAGTCGTAGAACAGGATATCCGCCGAGCTACTTGAATCAACCAATATCCTCTGTACCTCGTAATGGTGGACCTGGGCCGTTATCACGAGGGGGTCATTGTAAGACAGCGATATACCGTGGAGGTCTTCATCGGAGAAGATGATGGGCTCGTCCTTCCTACACCTCTTCTGGAGTGGATCGCTTACACCTTCAAAAGGGAGGAGGTGGTGATTTCTGCCAGTTTCTCGAGCGGGACTCGAGGTAACGACTATGATTTGGCCGATCGTTAATTCCCTGGGGGAGATCGGGTCTCTTTGTTCTCGTTCCGCCTGCCGTTTGTCCCTTAGGTAGTTCGCCAAGTGGCCAGAGTGGATCAACTTGTCAATGTAGTCGCGGAGTTGTTTACAGTTCTTGGTCGGGTGCCTTTGTGTCCTATGGAAGGCGCAGTAAGGGCTACGGAGACGTTTTCCCGCCCTCTGGGTAACTAGCTGGAGCTTAAGAAACCTTTCACCCTTCGCTTTCTCCAATAGTTCGGTGTCACGCCCCGCTTCCCAAAATACGGAATACGAGGGGTTGACAAGGCCAGCCATGCTCCTACGGTCGAGGAAACATCCTGCCGCAGTCACACTTCGGCTTCTAGCTTTACCTGGTAATCAGTAATCAATCCACAGGTAATGAGAAATGCAGTCACCAAATCAAAACAGATACAAAACTAACCAGATAAAGATCAAGGAAAGATAGCGCTGAGTCGCTGATCAAGATGTCCGCAATATCCTCGAGGTACGTCAGGTCCTGGTCCAAGCTAAATCCACTTCTCACTCTAAGCATGCATACTCAGGTCGTCAGAGCGACACAATAGCAATAAATAGAAATACATATGTAACATGTGCACTAATGATGACTATGAAACAACACGCATGAAGTGATGATATGAGCATGAAGGAGCCAGTACAGGTAAACGGTAAAGCGGGTAAACAGTAAGGCAGGTGTATCGAGTCAGTAATCAATGCATGTCACTAAACCTATCAGTCTCTAAGTCTCACTGTCCAGGTCGCTAAACCTATCGTCAGTCTAAGTGTGAGAGTCAACCACTCGTGAGTATCCCCCACCCAAGGGTAAGGCCCCAAGGGCAAGGGAACACGGGCCCGAGTCGCTAATTATCAGTAATATCACCCATATAACTCCCAGAATCACTGTGTATGCTGGTAATAGGACTCCCGAGATTCCGTTGAACTCCACTCAAACTACCCCACACCCCGTGGTCTACATCAAACACCAACCATAAACTCAAATACTAGTCGGTCCATGACAAGTCTACGCGAGAACTGGAGACATGATCCCCATCAAGCATGTCTCGACTGGTACCCAAGATAAATGGGTAGTGTTTGGTGCCTTACCTATGACACCCATATAAGTGCTTCCATAATCGTCCTATACCAATTATAGTTACACTTATACACGTTCCATAGACGTCGACAATGCAATAAATTAACTTGGTCTGTTGATTGTGTACAAGTACGTGTCACTTTCACTTATTCATTCACGCTTTAACACTAACGTACTTGCCACAATCAAACACTAATATCTACTACTGGGTAATGTGCACGATCACTAGGTTATCAATGTATATGAGCTCTACATGTTATGATGAGAATGGAATAATTGTGATATGAATAAAATGTCATTAGCCTGTGTTCTACCACTTGCATAATTTACTATAATTCATACATGCAGAATTCAGTGAAATAAAGCAAAATATGTAAGTAGTATGTTTAATTATCTATCCGTCAAAATTGGTTTCACGCCAATCGGGTTTCAAGTTTACTAGTTGTGGCCATTTCATTTTAAGTGTTCACTGCTGGAAATCCAATTTCTGATTTGGAAGCCCGTTTCGTAACACGGTTTAATCTCAGTTGGGATCGTAATTAGGCAGCATTATAGTTGAAAAATATTTAGGATTATCAGTTAGGTTTCCAACGCAATTAGCGGGTCAGTAATATCCATGGCGTACTGGAAGTTATGCATTGTAAAATGAAGGGGTATACGTTCTGTCCCTGTTTGGGACAGCTATATGTTCTGTTGATTTAAAATATACTTTAAATAGTAACCGATAGTAAAAACGAGTGAAAACACTTTCAATGGTTAGATAACAGACTTATCTTCGCTATAGTATAGGTTTCCACATCATAACATTTTCATACAGTAGAGTGAAAATATTACAAAACGAGAATCGACAATCAGAGCTGCTCCGGACCGCAGTCCAGATCCGCACTCTGAATCAGTTTCCATCACCTTTTTAGCATAGAAATAGATTAAAACTCTTATGGAGTTCTAGATCGTCGAGTTAGCTTCGATATGAGCCCTCGAACGCAACATTCCAATTCGTAACCAATTAACTGTGATTTTTACGAGTTTCGGGTACGGGAAAATTTCAGTTTTAACGGGTCTAAATGGGAAAGACCTATCACGTCATTAAAGACCGTATTTTCCAGCCAAAACATAACACGGCGTTCATTATCACTCGGGCCATCATATGTGATTAGTTTCCGTCAATTTAGCGGGGGTTTTCAATTTGGGATTTGCATCGAACACTTGTGTTCCATTAGTTCGCACGAAAAGTATATATGATATTCATTGGAAAATTTAATTGATGTAGGTAATATTAGCATGAAGCAAGCTTTACACTTGCCTGATGACGTGTCGACGACGGTACGGCAGCGGCAACGGCAGCGGTGCGATCACGACACACGCGCGACACGGCAACTCGACTTGGCTCGAGCTCGGAGATAGAACTGCTGCGGCTTGGGTTGCTGGGGCGAGGCGGCTGCGATCGGCGGTGAGGGGGTGTCGGAGGCGTTCGAGAACTGGAGGGAGGCAGCCGGGCGACTGAGGTGGTCGCCGGCGATGGAACAGAAGCTCGGCGAGGGTTGCAGTGGGTTTGAGGCTCGGTGGTTTGATGGAGCTCGGAGTTGGCCGATGAGGTCGACGGAGGAAGTTCGTCGGCGAGTGGAGGAGATGAGCGGGGGTTTGGTGGTGCTGGGATGACGCCGGTGACTTGGGTGACCGACGGTGATGGCGACGCTGGGGAGTTCAGTTGTAGTCGAGTGGAGCTTGGAGTGGGGGCTCTATTGGCGTCGAGGTCGGTGGAGGCAGCGGTAGTGTGAGGAGGGAAATGGAGAGGGTGGCGGTGCTTTGGAGGAGGTAGGGCTGCGGCGATGGGTGCTCCGGTGGTGTTGGGTGTAGCGAGAGATGGCTGGCGAGGTGGGTTTGCAGAGAGAAGAGGCAGGGATCGAGCTGTGGTGGCCGCGATGAGGTTGCGACGGCGGATGCGGTGGAGGCGAAAGGAGAACGAGAGTGAGGGGGAGAGAGATGGGTTTTGGTGAAGGAGGTCGTGAGGGTGATGGCGAGGGGGCTCGGTCTTGTATGAGAGAGAGAGAGAGAGAGACGAGGTCGAGGGAGGGAAGTGAGCGCGCGTGCGGTCGTGGGTAAAGGAGCGGGGACGTGGTCGCGACGAGGAGCGGGGACGAGAGAAAAGAAGCGGGAAAAGAAAGAAGGTGGGGAGGAAGAAAGGGAAGCGGGTCGGGTATGGGAAGAAAGGTTTGGGCTGGGGTTCTTGGGGGAAAGGTTTGGGCCATGAAAGAAATAATAAAAGAGTGAGAGAGAGAGTGTGGGCTGGGCTGAGGGAGTGGAAAAATATAAAAGGAAATAAGTTAGGGTTTGGGTAGGTTTAAAGGTTAGAGGTTTAAAATAAATAAAATATTTATAAATATAAATAAATAAATTTTGTAAGCAACACTTTATAGAAATGTGGATATTGGTGTACAAAAAGAACTGGGTATTACACTCGGTCTGGGAGATGTTAAGATGAGTGTACTCCTGGAACTTCGGGGAGTTAGGTTTTGGTCGGTCGATCCTCTTTTTCTCTTCTTTGCCCCTCTTCTTTTGGTCGGCTTGGTTGTCTCTGGGAAGATTTGAGTTCACCTCCGATTCGAGTTGGATCTCCCGCTCGGTCCAAGATTTTACTTTGGCCATGGTCTTAGGTTGCGCTAATGCAAAAGAGCGGAGCCACTCTTTGTGCCTAAGACCCGACCTAAGTGCAGTGATAACCATCTCATCGCGGTGCTCGGGGATCTCGAGGAGAGCATTGTAGAAGCGAGTGACATATTCGTTAAAGGATTCTTTGTCCGCGCTCTTTACGGTGAAGAGGTAATCGACCGTCCTCTTCTGTCGTCTGTTCCCGACGAAGTGACAGAGGAACTGGGTGGCCAGCTCATCAAAGGTCAAGATGGAGTGGGGCGCCAGCCTCCGGAACCAGTCCCGACCTGCGCGGATTAGGGTGGTGGGAAAAGTGCGGCATTGAGCCGCGTCTGAGTTATCTTGGAAGTTCATGCCCGCTGTAAATGCGTCCAAGTGATCTTTTGGGTCGGAATTCCCGTAAAAGAGTGCCACCTTGGGCGGCTTGTTCTTAGATGAGACACGTTCGACCAGCAATTCCTCGGTGAAGGGCTTCGTGAGAGAATCCACGGAATACCTAGCCGCTTCTCCGGGCGGATGGCCGTCTCGCCGTATGCCCTCGATCTTCTTTTCGAGGGCCTCGAGTCGGTGGTGGTAACTCGAGGATTTAGCACAGCCGGAGTGGCGACTGTCCCCGCTCCTGGTATGCACGACGGTGCGTGTTCGATTCTGCTCTATCAGATTTCTCAGTTCCTCGGGCGAGATTCTTCTCGGGTAGTCCCGACGTGCACCTCCACGGCTTTGACGCGAGTGGGGGCGTCGGTCATGCTTGGAAATAGGCGAGCTGACCAACACCTCCTCAGAGGGTGTGGGTGCGTGTCGGACTTCAGGGCGATGGTCCAGTCTTCCCCGAGATCGGGGTGTGGAGCCTTCTGGAGCCCAGCGGGTCATGGAATCATGGCCCGTGCATGGCCCGTAGTTGCCGGAGGTGGCATGCCGGCGCTCGGTGACGCTGAGGGGAGAGTGGGCATCGGCCCTTCTGCTTGCGTCGTTGTCTTGGGGGGGAGGACCGTGACCTGGTGAGCAGGGCCTGCCGCCTGTAGTCAGACGAGGGCATCCGCCATCGACGCGAGTCTGTCGATTCGAACCGATAAGACGTTGATGAGGTTTGGAGGGGGGAGGAACCGCTAACGCCTCCGTTGTGGGGGGCGTGGTAGCTCGTGTTGGGATCATCGCGGCTTTCGCTCGCCATTAGGTCGAGGGTGGAAGATCAACTTCGATGAGTGGAAGAAATTTTCGATTCATTCCCACAGACGGCGCCAATTGATGTAACAACCCTAAACTTTCTGTAATTTTTTTCAAAAAATAAAGAAAGGAGTACTTTTGCCTGAGCAAAAATTATAAGTTTGTTTTGCTTTTTAATAGCAAGAAGGAGCTTGTAGCTTATTGGTAAGATCTTGCACTGCTGAACCAAGCCACCAGAGTTCAAATTCCATCCCCCATATTATTTTTAATATTGTTTTCTTTTGAATTTTTAGAAGTCCAAGAGCCTACACGTGCATAACTCGTAAAAGCCCCACTACACATATAAAACAAACTGTCTCAGGAGCTACACGATACGACATAGGACACGTGGCAGCGAGCCCCGTCCCGACTCGGGCAGGCGACTCGGTCGGACCCGGCCGGACCGTCGAGTCCCCAACATGAAATTTGGGCCTCTTCACCTCCCCATCACTCCTGCATACTTTATTACCTTGGATCGGTTCCAGAGACCCTTTAAAACCCTAATTACTCTATTTAATACATTTTATTACAATTTAATATATTTTTTACTTTACACCCTTTCACCTACCCTAAACCCTAGCCTTACCCTATAAATACAACCCCTAAACACACCCCTCTCACTCCAAAATTCTGATCAAAACTCTCAAGAAATCCATAGAAGTTTAGTGTACTTTTGGAGTTAGCGAAGGGAGAAGCTCCGGCGATTTTCCGACGATGACCCTAGGAGCTCCCGGCGACGAAACGACGCACCGGAACCTACGTCCACTCCCTTTTCCTCTCCTCTAAACCAAAATCTAGTAATTCCCACCTCCCTCTTCTCTATTCTTTTCTATAAACACGTATTTCTAAATATCGACGGAATCGGAGTTAATCCGATGTCCGATTCGGTTCTTCCTAAAAATCTCACTTTTTTCTTAAATACAATCATACTAAACCCTTACATGTTGACTATTAAATATTAACAAGTCATATTGAACAAGTTCCATATCAAAAAGATTTCTATTTCAATTGTTATCGTACTTTTTCACTAAAATACCATGTAGTTTAAATTCGACATTAAAATATCACAATCTTGCTATACCTTTAAGTAGATCACGAGGTAATGAACTATCTCCTCACACAATCATATGCAATATAGCACAATACCTTTCGGGAACATAGAATACGGAAAAACGAAACTTTACATATAAATACCATGTACTATTAAAACCGTTTTCTACAAGATTGCGTATTTTTATAAATCTTTGCAAAGCGCCGCTACAATCCATTTTGGGGAACTCGACTAGGATGGTGCAGATTATCGCACATCTCTGGGCTTAGTAGTGCGAGATGCAGATCTCCGCAAGGAGTATTCGGTCTCGAAAGATTTAAAATATAAATATCTTAAGAAAATGAGATTTCTAGAAATATAATATATATTAAAATTATTTTTATATAAATATGTATATATGTATCATTAAAATATCTATTTTGTGATAATATGAATATTCCAACTTTTTCCTAAAATCACAAGAATCACTTTACATTAAAATACCATGAATTCCATACAAGTTCAATGTTACAATTAAATACCATGTATTATGAAAAATATGTTATTTCACTAGAAATATCACAAATATAAAATCTACATTTATGACAACTCTAAAGACGATAATTAAATACTTAGAGTGTATTTTGAAAATTATACAAAAGTATTTTTACATAAAACCCCCTCAAGTTCTATAAATTATCCTAAGGACCCTAGTAAATAGGTTTAAGTGGGACCGATCTCTTGAGCCTCAGGGAGCCGGAGAAGTGGGTGCTTGCCTATTTAAGGTAGACAACTTAACAACGGTGTTATCAACATGGTAATCGTTTTTGAAAAAGACACAAATCCTACCGCCCATGTGCAGCGGTTACCGATAACATCAAAACAATCAGGACTTCAATTTCTTTTCTAATTGTTCTGACTCAGACCGAGTCTCATTATAATAATCTGACTTGAATATGATTCAAGTACAATCTACAATCTACAAATTCAGCATGAATCCAGATATTCAAACTATTCAATCTATATTGACTGAACCAAACCATGGATATATTTCCATTTACATGATTCTCCAGTTACCTCCATGATTCTCCAATTACATCCATTTACTGATATCATGGTTTCGGCAAGTCATCTAATTATACAATTTATATTACAAGACAATACAAGTTGCAATACAACACAAACAATACAATCAAGATATCGCGGGGTTTAAGGGGTAGATTGGTACAGAAGGTGTTAGAAGTGGTACGAGACTGCAACCATAAGACACCTAACCTATATTCCGTTGCTGTTGTACCGTGGCATAAACGGTTCCTTGAATTCCTAATACCTTAGTCTCCGGGACAAGTGAGACTCCTCTCGTATACACTGGCATCCTTCTGTACCAAGCTACAAACAACAGCGTTAACACTAAATACAACATTATAACAACATAATACATCTATAAAAGCTACCCTCTCTCTCTCTTACTCTCTGTCTATTCTACTTCTTTCTTATCTTTGGGACTTGCCGAGCGATTGTTCGCTGACGACATTCCTTTTCTTTTTTCTTTGGAATGTTGTCAGGTGATCTGGACAGTCAGGAGATCGAGCCTATCAGCGAGGACTTGGATCAGCTTTTCTACGACCCAGAGCTCTAGCTTCATTGTATACACTTTCATTTTAGTACTTTCCATTTCTGTTATGCCACTGTTTAGGCATCGCATTTATCCTATGTATTTACTTTTTCATATATTGTAAAAAGAATGTTAATAAATAAAGTTGCTGTTTTATTACATTTGTCTTTTGTGTACATTTCTTTTATATTGCTTTGATACGCTTAGCGTATTTACTTCAGAGTAAATATGTAGTGGGCTCGTCGCGCCCTCTGCCCGTATACTAGGAAGCGGGGCGTGGCAACCGATGAAGATGTGATCTCCTTTAAATGCTGTCTTCTGTCGATCTGTAACGAGCATTGCTGAACGGTTGAGATTTGAGTTGAAAGTTGTCTTCTAGAGTGTGTGGATCTCAATGGGTTGAGTTTAAAGTGGAAGCCGAGCTATCTGCAAGTAAGTCCCGGGATGGATGACCATCGTAGGACCCTCCAATGATCAAGTTAGAGCCGAGAAATGTTGGCAGAGTAGTGGCTTATTGGAATCAAAATTGTGTTATCTTAGTCTTCTGAGAGAGGGGTCTTTATAGTGGTCGCATGGAGCGAGCATGTGCGAGATCTTCCCCGTTAGTTACGCCCCTGACATTACGCCTGCATGAATGATGGGATCCCTCCATTAATGACGGGGTACACTCATTAATGGGGGGATACGCCAGCGCGGGACGTGGGATATAGGCGGCAGTTATCTCGTCTTGGTGATATGCGGAGCCGTTACGGAAGCGCTTGGGATCTGCGTTCTCGTTTGATCGGGAGAGCTGGGGAGGCTTAGCTCGGCGGATGGCTCGGAGACGAGCCGGAAGGCCGAGGAAGCTCAGCTCTGCAATATCTCGGAGGCGAGCAAAAAAGGAGGGGTGCAAGTTCGGCTGCCAGATTGCTCGTGGGCAAGAGGTGGAATGTCCACTCTGATATTACCACGGTGGCTCCCAGGAGTCTAATGGGTTGTCGCGGGTGACACATCATTTGCCACGTGTCGTCATATGAGGAATTCCCTCTTGTGAGCATCATCAATGATTGAAAATTAATATAAAACATACCAAAATGTTTTGGGAAAAGATTGGCTTTTGGATGTAGAATGCTAGTTAACTTTTATAATCATGACGTCATTACAGATCAATTGCTATAGACCTTTTGGAAAGTGTCATTTAGTTCCATTATCAGCCAGAAAATTAGCACTAGCATTTTCTTTAAGGCCATTCTGAAATGCTCGACTCAACCATGATATAATTTAATTATCATATAATATCCCCTTGGCGTAATTATTATTTTTCTTCATGAATCTCAACAGAGAAAAAAGAAAAATAGTCTAATTTATGATGGGTCGTTCTCGTTCCGTGATCACAGTTGCCGTTCCCGAACTTTATGCGGTCAGTTTTCCTTTAATTAGCATATAAGCAACCATTTCTTCTATTTTTTTTTTCTAAACCCAAACCCATCAATTAATTTTTTTTCTTCATTTTCTGTAAATTTTTATGCCGAGGTTTTGGATAGAATATTGTTGAAGGATGAAGGATGAAGGCATGGAGATTGGTTGGTCTCCTCAATCTGCTGCTTCTGCTTATCTTGACACCCTCAGGCTTGTAAGCATTTCCCTCGATTCTTTTATTTTTTAAAATTTTTTTTGAGGACATAATTTGTTTTCTTTTTACGTCATCATTTTCATAGTTCAATCATGTATATATAATTCCGTATATATAACGAATTCAGAAGAGAAAGGAATGGTGGGTGGATGATGAATAAGATTGGGAACCTAATAGTACCATTTCATCTCGATAAGATTCTCATGGCGAATAAAAAGAAATGAGAGAATAAGTGCGTCGAATATTCCCTTGTCAATGTAGTATAATTGTTTCAGGAAAACTTGTTTGTTTGTTTTTGAATTATTGAACTCCACCGGTTTAATTCCTGTTAACTCTCATATGAGAAGGCTCCAAAAATGAAGAATGGAACTTGTGCTCAAGTCTACTCGAATCTTGAATTGTCTTGCACATTGAGCATCAAATCTTGCAAATTTTTTCTCTCTAGAGAATTAAACTTTTTCTCATCCTTGTTATAATTATTAACTTTGTATAACCATCAACTAATGACAAAAGTACATAAATTCAACTTCATATGGTTAAAACCATACCCCTTTCTTCAAAATTCAAAACTACTCAATGCTTGATACGTTGAATTCCCTTTCATCTTAACTTACCCAATATTTGAATTGCCTTCCACATTGCAATCTTCTTTGAAACCATTAATCTTTGAACACACCCATATTTTCATTTTTCATGCATTTTGCAGAGTTATAAGTTTTGTTTTGTTTTTTTTTCTTTATCATATCTTGTAATAATAAAAATTTGATATGCTTATCCAACATCATACAGACAAAACACACCCCCTTCTTCAAATTTAAATACAAATTTCTTGTTTAGCACAAAACACCCCTGTAGTTTCCGTAAAGTATCTACTAAGTAATTTGCGAACACCCAAATTCTACTTTAGACAACACAAAAAATCCTATAGTTAAATTAACAATAATTATTTTGCAAGGGCTTGAAGTAGCCCGTTGGGGTGATCTGGGATCGAGCCCGCGATTTCCCATTTATGAGGGGGTGGCTAATTTATCCCATATATTATCTTAAAAAAAATCATTTGTATGCTTGTTTTCCAACAGTGCAAGCACGACCAGGAGCGCAAGCATGAAGAAGAGCACAAGCCCCCCGAGCCCGAGAGCAACGAGTTCATCTCTGCTCTCGCTGCAGGCATGAACTGCCAGCTCATCGTCGAGGTATCGTCTGAAGCATCTCAATCCACGATCGCGCTTGCCGCCGCCGCTCGCCAAACCGGTGGAAAGCTCATTTGCATTCTCCCGGAACCCTCAACCCTCGCCGAATCTAAACAAGTCATCAAAGAATCAGGTCTCTTTACATGTCTCCAAACCATCACTGTACCAAAATTCTGAGGTTATGATGAGTATTCAGGAATATATTTTTATAGTTTTAATTGCTCTTATAATTTCCCCTTATAGTACTTATACCGAAGTGATTTATTAGCCCAAATACCCCTTCTCTTCGTCGACCAAAACCCTAATAACACTCTAGCGTTGCTCTAAATAACACGAACAAGTTCTTGAGTTACATCAAACAACCATCTGAGCTGTTAAGAGTAGAATTTGAAGTGTTTCAAGGGGTTTTGATTGCTAAACAGAGGGGTGAGCTCTTGTGTCGATTTATATTTTTAAAATTTAATCTGCTTTTGTCATGTGCTCGGTTGCATTTCCGCTTGGTTTGCTCTAATGCCGTTTTATATGTCACTTATATTCCGACAGGTTTAAAAGAGGTCGTCGAGTTCAAAGTCGGAGACCCTTATGAAGTCTTACCCAAATACGAAAACATTGATTTCTCTCTTGTCGATTGCAAGCCTAAATCTAATCGCGGTTTGCTTGATATCTTGGATGTGAACCCGAAACGATCGGTTGTGGTAACAAATAATTTGGATGGGGAGACTGAGGGTTTAAAAAAAGGTTGTGTTCGAGGGAAAAATGTGATGAGATCGATGAAGCATGCGATCGGGAAAGGTATGGAAGTGACTATGATTGGGAAAAAGGATGAGTTTTTTGCGATGACGACGAAGAAAAAGAAGAAAGCGAATTGGAAGAGCAAATGGGTTAGTAGGGTTGATGATCACGGCGAGGAGCATATTTTCCGAATACCGCGAAATGGAGAATGTGATAGTGTTGCTCAGTTTGATCAAATGCAGAGTTTCTCAATTTGATTTGATTTTGATTGAGATTTTTGGGAGAAAAAAAGGTTTTTGAGGGTGATTGCTTTCTTCTATCAAATAACAAAGAGCCTAGACAAGTATGGGATGCCCGGTATATATTTTTGGACACTAGAGTTTCTGCATTTCAATTTTTTTAAGCATCTATAATCTTTTTCTTGATGAGTTTTTAAAGAAATTTGTTGTTGAATTTGGAATTTATATATATTCTTCTAAATTTTTATCAATTGTCCAAAGTTGGATGTGGAGACATGGCATTGATATTCATCTTTCCATCATTTGAAGATAACTACATATTTTTGGATGCTCAAGTCTTGTTCAAAAATTTTGAATATATTTTCTAGTTATTTTCTTGATGAATTAATGAGCAAAGTTGTTGATTAAAGTTATATATATATATATATATATATATATATATATATATATATATATGTCAAGCTCAATGTTTTCTTTATGAGCTATATTTTGTGTCATGACTAGTCCTTCCTTGTACAGTGTAAAATATTCCATTTTGTTTCCCATATATATATATATATATATATATATATATATATATGTCAAGCTCAATGTGTCTTTCTCAAGATGGCTTATTTTATTGAATTAGGGCTAATCTGAGCTAATTCCAATTCAAGAGGATCTTGCATGAAATCTAAAGCAGTAAGTTATATACTATTTTATAAACTTACCTTTCAATTGAGAAGGCATTTTAAAATTTATTAAAGTACGATAAAACATAGGACATGCTAAATTGCAGTCAATTTATCATTTGGATCTCAGCATGGCATTGATTATAAAAATTTCATGTATTCTTTGTCTTTGTAACAAAATTTTTTGTTTAATCACTATCAAAGCAAAGAATGTGTATATCATAACTTAACTGTAAACATTTTAAGATTTCAATATGATGTGAATTTCCCCTTTTTAAAATACAACTACAAACCCTTTTTTTTAATGTTATCATTTGTTGTACTTTTAGAATAGACTTTTTGTCATGATCAGCTAAATATCTTAAGTCTGGTTTAGAAATCAAAATGTAAATTACATTGAAATACCCTCAACTATCCTTTGTTCACTAAAATAACTTCAGGTTCTTTGTTATAGTAAAGTACCTTTGAGTGCTGCTTTTGAGTATTTTATTAGAAAATCCCTTAAAAACCATAGTTTTAGATATTTTACCGTAACAAAAAATTAGTTAAAACGTGATAATCGAAGGCACTTTACTGTAATTTACCCTAAAAACATAGAAGCCTTTTATAGGCTAACTAGGCTAACCATAACAATGACACTAGCCCAACATGTCAAAAATGGCCTTCTGACGAAAATAACCTTTTTTTTGAAGAAAAAAGCAGTACAAGATGTCCTACTCAATAAAATAAAATAAAATATTTACAAGATTATGTCTCAAGGTAAATAGTAAGCATTCGAACTAATATCTTAAGATTTTATTTGTGGAAGAGCAACGGATCATTGTCGTTATCTTCATACAAATGTAATCACAAGATATAAGTTCCGTATCACACAATAAAAATCCTTGATACATCGTATAAAAGTTACAGACCCAAAAGAAAAGTTGCTATCACTTATTTCAAACATCAACGTCTGCTAGATTGAATGCTTTACAAATTCGGGTTTAAGGTTCTTCCGTACTTCTCCTTTTATCCGATAAATGAATACTATTAATAGTATTTCCATCTTTAACAATAATGCCGCAAGAAATAGCAACATTCATAATGGTATTATCATTATAATCATTGAGAGATTTAATAGAGGAAGTAGAGCGCTTCGTACCTGGTTTCTACTTAACATTCTTGAATGAGGAAGCAAATCTATGCGATAAAGAACGGTGTTTACTAAAAGCAACAAAAGCAATAAATTTTCTTTTGGGGGTCTTCTTCTTAGCGTGAGGTGGTATGAATCTAGGAGGGATCATAGGATCTCCGTCCGAGTCCAACTCATTCTAGTAAGAACTTTCCACGAGTTAACGGGGTCAGATACCATATCTTCTTGAATGATTTGAGTTAAGGATTTATGCAAGTCTTCTGTTTTGGACTTATCGGAGCCATTAAAAGCTTTCATTATGGTTGGTTGAGTATCGGCTACTTTTTGCACCATAGAAGGCTTTGAATTTTTGTGATGAGTCTCATTATATACTAGTACTTCAGGAAGGAATAAAGCAGAGTCAGCCAATGAGGTACTTTGAGCATTAAATATGATGTGGTAAGGGTTTTTTTTACCTATTTTTAGTAAATATGGACATAAGCTTCTGAATCATGAGATCCTCTTACTTATTTACATTTTCTTTGAAGATTGAAGGATTTTGATTGCTTGCAGAGGGTGCTGGGTTGATGGTAGGTATAAAGCTAACATATACCATCTCAGTGGAATGTGTTGGAGTAATAATATTGCTAATGGGAAGCCAAACCCTATCCGTATTGGTGCATGTTCGCTCTCGAGAGAGATAGGGGTTTCGGAAACTGAGACCCCAGGTCATTCAGCTTCTTCTGGCATCATTAGTGGTGATACTGGAGCCGACATGTCATTATCTGTTTGATTGTCCGCATAGACGCAGAGGAAGTATTCGGGGGAATTGTTAATCGTTGGAGGCGTCTTCACGATTTTCTCGGTCATGCCTTGACTCTGGGAAAGGGTGTCTCTTCTCGGACTTTGCACGTCGATCTCTCTTTCAGAGGGTGGGGACCCGTGGTTTATAACACTGCAGGTGTGTGATTTCCTTCGGTGCACACTTCTCAGGTGGCTTAAAACAGGACCTGAAGTGGATGGTTTGCTGTCTATAGATCTTTGTAGATGGTCTCTGAAGACGAAGCAGGTTCGGAGGCCATGTCCTTCACAATGATGGAGTGCACATTAGTTTGGGTCGTCCATAGGTCCTATGAGCCCGGGGCTTCCTAGGACAGGCGGAAACATGGGCTGTACAACATGGAATGCCGCCTGTAGCTCTGGCTCTATCATAGCTGCAATTGTCTCGTCGATTTCCCTTTGGGATGTAGTTTATCGTCGGGTATGAGGTCGAGCTGGCGCCTCTTGTTTTTACTCCTGCCTCTGGTTTTGGGTTTGTCTGGTCACCCCAGCTAGGGTATATGGGTTCGTCGCTGCACGGGCATTCCGTTGCCGTTCCCGACGGGCGTACCTATCGGTTTGTTTTTGGAGAAATTCTGACACTTGTAGCTAAAGGTTTTAGACTAAAGTACGCCATTCTATGATTTTGCGTTGCAAGTGTGTTGCTTCTTGTTCCCAAGTATTGACATCTCGGCGTAATTTTGCATCTCGCTGACCATATCAGAGAGCATTCGATTCGTCGCTACGATCATCTTGGCGTGGTTTTCCAATGTGATTGTTAACCACTCAACCAGATTGATTATATCATGATGAGTGTCATCTTGGAGCGTTCACGCAGTTCACCTGATGGATTTAGCACGCGATCCTCCAGAAATTCTGACTGATCGGCCTCATTGGCTGCTATCTGTTTTCGGATTTGCCTAAGATCATTATCGCCTGTCGTAGGTAAGGGTTGCCTCTGTTATAGATGGTTCCGATGTTTCTTTCGCCATGGGGATCTTCGTAGCTATGTGCAGCTTCATAGTCGGCATGCGACGATGGGTTACGTGCAGCGTTTGGAAAATGACTATTGGTCAAGTCATAGTCTTGTTCTAGATTCGACATCTTCCTCCCCCAGGGGTCTATGGCTCATCCATCGGCACGTGTGAGTTTGTCAGGGCTGGTTTGAGGCATCTGCATTGGCGAGTGTAGCTGCTACGGGTTTTAGGTGCCGTCGTTGCTGCATTGTCTGCTTTTGCCGATTCTGAAGTTTCTGATCCTCATAATGGTTTCTCTAACGATTCCTCCTCTCTTTCTTCTTGACCCAGGAGGCGGGAAGGGATGAAATTGCGCAACTCTCTTAGGAGAAAATCTCTACGATGTTCTTCTTCGTTGGAGTCCCGATAGAGCTTTCCTGATGACTTGTTCCAGCGATTCTTTCATCGCGAGGTTGATGCTTCTCTCTGACTGTCTTTCCATTGAGTATGATCGACGTGTGCTTGGACAGATTAGCCTACAGTCACTGAACATTCCTGCGCTTGAGTTCCAGTCATCTTCTCCAATCTTTTGAAAAGCTTTTGGGACTTCTTTGAGATGTCGACAGTCTAAAGTCCTCTGATGCTCTGCAGTAGGCGGGTGTTTCGGCCGGAGGATCGGCACATGTCGTAATGTAGTGGTTATGCGAGGTGGGCACCTCCCTTTTTCGGGAAGGACCAGCTTTGCCTCCATACACTGTTTCTGCACCTAACCTTTGAATATGAAATAGTCTTCAATTGTGTGATTTAGTGTTTGATGATATGGACGATACTTTGGGTGGTCCTTTTTATTTGCCTCATTAGGCCTTTTTGGCGTAGGGAGTTCTAAACTCTTCTTCAAGGCCGACTTGAAGATGTTCTTGGTGTATTCTCTCTTAAAGGAACACCTTTTACTCCATATTTTCATTGAAGGACTGCCTGGGTGGTTATTTTTTGTACCCTTCATTGGCTGGGCGGCTGCTTGACCAGGTTGAGCGCTGGGGGATAAGTCGTCAGCCTCTACTACCATCGTCACAACCGGTTTATTTCTTGTGTTCGGGCGAGCTCTGGGAGCGCACTCACTCTTAGTGCCAAGGAAGGGATGTGAGTCTCCAAAACCTTCGGTATCTAGGGTTTCAAGTGCAATAAGCTGCTCAATTATGGATGCGAATGTTTTATGTTTTTATGCCGCAATAAAGACCCTGATGTCCCCGTTATTCTGGAGATTAAGAACTATTAGGAATATGTGTGTCCTAGAGGCCATTACTGCATGATATAGTGGATGCTTGGACATATATATAGAGGACTTTCTTGCACGACATGATAGTATAATATCTGGTTGCTCTTTATCTTAACATGTACATAGTATTATTATACTGTCTCTCTGATACATGTTGATAAAGCCCTTAGGATGTTAGCTTGACTACCAGGATTATGATGCAGATCATACTAGTGGGGCTTGTGTAGTCTGCAAGCACATCCTTTAACAGTTACTAGTCGAGAGAGTATCGAGACAGAGCATCGATATTTCAGAGTAGACTAGTGTGCATGTTTTTTGATCCTGTATGGGTCGATGGTTGATCCCACATCCATTGGTGTTTGACATCAAAGATTGTACACATGTGCTCATTAGAGAATGGATACACCGAACATGACTCGCCGAGAACTCCTAGTTGGTACTATACCTATCGTCAGATAGCAGTTCTCTGGTGACACTTGTACAGGTTAGTCTGTAGACCCGAGATCGTCATAGAGTCTTGTGTGGTTCCCACTATGCTTTGATTTCCTCCCTACCGCGGCTGAAAGGAGTCGTATAAATAGGTGGATTTTGGGTACAGTCCCGAGTCACATGGAGGCAATGAGCGATAGGAGGGGTTTCGTCTCACTATACTCGATTGGCTATGTAATACCCAGCTTCTTATTATACCAATATCTATATTTTTGTTATTCTTGAATTTTATTTAATTCATTTAATTTTATTTCTAAACCCCAAACCCTAATCCCAATGCCTCATTTCCTTTTCATAATCCCTGCAGCCCAATTTTCTATTCAAAATAAAACCAGGCCTTTCCCCATCTCCTAAACCCTGCATTTTAATAAAAACGAATTTATTTTAAATCCCCGGCCCACTCCCTATATTTTCCCCATTTTGATTTTCCTTTAAATTCCCTGGCCCGTTCCCTTCCCATTCCCTTATATTTCTTTTTATTTTAAAACCCCGGCCCATCCACTCTTCCCTCTTCAAATTTTCCCTCATTATTTTCCCGGCCCATACTCCAAGCCCACGCCCAACTCCCCGCTTCACTACCCGACCCGCCACCAACAGTGCCTTCTCCCCCAACGGCTATTTTCTGATTTCCCGCGCGCGATCCGTCTTCTCCGTCGCCTCCTTCGCCTACACTCGCGCTCTTGTCGGCCATGCTCGCGAGCCGTTACTCCCCACGACGCGCGCCTCGTCGCTCCTTCTTTCTCACTCTACTCCTTCACCCAACCCACAGCACCCTCGTTCTTCTCCTTCTCTCTCGAACCCACTCCCGCAGCAACCGCAGTTTCCCTCACCCGCTCCCCTCGACGACGACGACAAACCTCCTCCCTTCCTCCTCCCTTCCTCCTCCACCAACGGAGCCCCTCACCACTCCACTTCATCGACCGAGCACCCTACCCAACTCCCCTACACACCCAACCCACTCACACACGAGCTCGGCCACCGGCGCCCTCTCGTCGGCGAGCCCCACTGCTTATCGTCGACTCCCCGTACCCTCCTCGTCATCAGCAGCATCACCATCACCCCATACACGCACACCCGAGCCTCTACACCCCTCTCCCACGCTCTCTCTATCTCCTTCACACACACTCTGCTCTCTCTCTCTCTCTCTGTGCTCTCTCTCTCTCTGTGCTCTCTCTCTCTCTCTCTCTATCACTCTCTCTCTGTCCTCTACTCTCTCTCTCTCTCTGATCCCTCACTCTCTGTCTCTCTGTTCTCTCTCTCTCTCACTCTCTCAAATCTCTCTCTCTCTATATTTCTAACTCTTTCTCTCTCTCCCTCTGCAATCCCTCTCAATCGGCCTCGACAGCATCAGCGATCCCCAGCCCCGACACCGCCTGAGCTCGCAACAGCCCATCCCCAAGCTCGAGCCAAGCCCAAGCCTAGCCAAGACTTGTCACGTGCTTGCTACTCCGTGCGCGGGACGTGTCACTACTGCCTCCGCTGCCGCTCATCACCAGAACGTATCCAGGCAAGTTCTCTACTTGCTACATGCTAAGTTATGCTTGTTACAAATTAAAATCGTCTCGATTCTGTAGTTATTTTCTGAATAAATTATAATACGTACCTGTTCGATACATGATCCCAAAGAAAATACTTATCTAATTTGACGGAACTGGATTGTTTATATTGGCCCGTGTAGTGATGAATACCTTGTACAAATTTCGCTGGAAAATATGACCGTTAACGACTAAAACGACTACCCCCAAGTTTGCCCGTAAAACTAGAATTTTCTTGTACCTGAAAACCGTTAAAATTACCATAAATTATATACATACTGGAATGATGCGCTCGAGGTCTCAAATCGAAGCCGACTCGACGAACTTTAACCCTATGCAAGTGTCTATTAGTTTCTGTACTTAAACTGTGACAATATTTGGATCGGAGTGCGACTCTGGACTGCAGTCCAGAGCGACTCTATTTACTGTGTGCTGTCCCGCAATGAACACCACCCTGTTTCCTTAACTCGTATTGTGCGGAACTCCACAGTTTATGAAAGTTAAATCTGTTATCTAGATAACACAAGTGGTTTCATCCTGTTTCGTCATCATTTGCTATTTAACCTGTAATTTAATAGATGTGGACGTATAACAGTCCCAACAGAATCAGAATTTACACACTAGCGTTAAACAGTGTATATCTCCTGACGTACATACACGATTGAAGATCCGTCTATTGCGTTGAAAACCTTACTGAAAACCCTAGATTTCATTCAACTGTAGAGTCGCTAAAATATGATCCCAACTGGGACTAAAATGCGTTACGAAATGGACTTCCGATTCAGAAACTGGATTTCCAGCCGTGAACGCCTAAAATGAAATGGCTATAATTAGTGATCCTGAAACCCGATTGGCTTGAAACTAAATTCGCTGGATAGATAACTGAACATACTATTTATTCCCCGTTCATCATTTTACTAAACTGTAACCGTATGATTTATGATAAATTATGCAAGTGGTAGATTATTGATTCTTGACACCCTAATCATGCCTTACATACTATTTACGCATCATATCATACACATGTCACTGCATTGATAACCTAGTGACAACGTGCATTACCCAGTGTTAGGTATTAGTGATGATTGTGGCAAGTACGTTAGTGTTCGTGTATCAGTGAATAAGTGAAAGTGATACGTACTTGTACACAATCTGTGAACCTTATTATTCTATTGCATTGTCGACGTCTGTGGAACACGTGTACGTGTGACTATAAGTGGTATGGGACACTTATGGAAGCTCTTGCATGGGTGTCACAGATAAGATATCAGACTCTGCCATTTATCTTAGGTATTAGTCGGGACGTGCTTGATGGAGGTCCTGCCTCCAATTCTCGCGCAGACTTGTCACAGACCGACTGATATTTAGGGTTATGGTTAGCGTTTGATGTAGACCACGGGGTGTGGGGTTGTTTAAGTGTGAGTTCAACATAATCTCGGGAGTCCCTTGCCGTCTTATATATATATGGAGATATATGGAGATTTACAAGGTACATGATTATTACCGTGAGTTACATGTTGGGCCCGTGGTCCCTTGCCCTTGGGTTCTACCCTTGGGTGGAGGACACTCGCGAGTGGTTGACTCTCACACTTGGACTGAAGATAGGCTTAGTGACCTATACAGTGAGACTTAGAGACTGATAGGGATGATAACATCGATATACATACTTACTGTGTTGACATACTTGACACATCGTTCTACTGCTTTTACTGTTCCACTGCATTGATTACTGCGTGTTTATACCTATACCGTCATTGATTTACTGTCATATATATCTATCATCATTGTTTGGAGTTGTCACTTGTAATTATATATTATATTGCTATTGTGTCGCTCTGACGACCTGAGTATGCATGCTCAGTGTGAGGAGAAGATTTAGCCTGGACCAGCACTAGACGTACGTCACAGATATCTTGATTAACTATCCAGGGTTATACCTTTTGTTTCCCATCAGGTCAGTTCTTTATACTGTTTTGTTCCAGTTACTACATTTCTCATTATCTGCGCATTATTTACTGATTACCATGTAAAGCTAGAAGCCGAAGTGTGACTACGGCAGGATGTTTTCTTGACCGTAGGAGCATGGCTGGCCTTGTCAACCCCTCGTATTCCGTATTTTGGGAAGCGGGGCGTGACATGGTTTAGTTGGTATCAGAGACAGGTTTTGCTTCGATTGGGATTGCAGTTTTCCGTGTAGAGCTTGACAATCTAAGACATCCCTCAGTCTAGATTGTAAACTTGATAACCTTGATCCATATTCACATTGAATGTTCTGCTATCCATTCGCTAGGGTTTCGAGTGACTCGGCAAGGTTACGTGGTTGCAATTGCACTACCGTACTCTGTTTTAGTGATTTAGAATCCTACAGTTGATTTCCACTTGTAATAAATTTCATCACATTCGATGTTCTTGATTCCTTGCCAAATCCATATTATAATTTGACTCTTATATCATTCTCAAAATTATTGTTTCAGGATCATGTCGTCCAACGACCCTTTCCTTATCTCCACTCCCCAGAATCAGACCATTGAGATTCTGAGTGTACTGCAAGATTTGAAGGAAGCCCAGGAGCGAACAAACGACTTGTTAGCTGAAGGATTGAGAAGGCAGATGAATCAGGCACCAGCGGGAGTCTCCAATCATAAAGGGATTCATGTTAGACGAGAAAAAGAGAAGAAGATGAAGCGCCAATTTGTTTCCCCACGACAGAAGAAGCAGAAGACCCCATGTTGTGGGTACTGTAGGAGGCCAGGACATCTTCAGAGGGATTGTCGCCGCGCCCAAGGGAAATGTATGATTTGCGGATCCAGCGAATATCTTATCAACGGTTGCCCAAAAAGGAAGGAGCTGCAAGGAGGAGACTCGTCCACTCTCCCCACTTCTGCCAAGTGATGATTTTACGTAGTTCGAACCTCGAGGATAAGGCGGACCCAACCCAGGATTCAACTCGAGTAACGAGAATGCAGCGGTCTAGTAGTCAAAGAAGAATTTTCATGTTTTCCTACTTTCAGTAGTAATGTTGTCATCCCCGTATGAATATTTCTTTCCGTTTGAAATCTTGTATCCGTCGAACTTTTAGTTGAATGCAATAAAACTTGAATTGTAATATATGTATCATTCTCTTGTCCTTTCCCTTATTCATGCTACTCATTATCACCGCATTTAAATCTTGATTTCCTGCCACCGCATATCTTTCTATACTTCGTACACTTAGCTATTTTCTTGAGGTATTCCACTGTCTAATCATGACTCTTTCTTTTCAGGCCATGGCCCACCCTGGAGCAGCGCCGCATCTAGATGAGGATGCACAGTCATGCGTTTCCTTAGACCGCACGCTGATGAGTTCTGATGATGAGATCAACGATCCCCAGTCCATTTTCGGGAACAGCGATTCCGAAGACGAAGGAGCAGTCGCCCCAGAGTTTAACATGATAGACGATTCCGACGAAGAGGAAGGAGACCCTGAAGAGAACCTGATAAAAGAAGATCCCGAGGAAGACCCGATAGAAGAAAATCCAGTTGAAGAAAACCCAGTGGAGGAAAATCCCATAGAAGAGAATCCCATGGAATCAGATCTTGATGAAGAAGCTCCAGCCGAGGAAGAAGGACCAGAAGGACAAGACCCTGCGGTGGAAGAACTCCCAATGGCGATCCCTGCAAGGCGATATGGGAATGGACCCCCCTACCTGAGCGCGCGAGCCTACCGCAACCTGCTGAATCTTCATAACTGCGACTGACGGGAATCCTTTTAGATGTTGTTTTATCTGGCCAAATAAATCTGTGTATAGATTATGGCCACATTTCATTTTGAGAATGCTTTGTTTAGAATCTTCTGGAATAAAATAAATTGTGGAGTTCGCTAATCTATCGATATTCTTAGTCCCCTTGATACTTGATTATTTCTTATGTACAATTATTTCCTCTACTGAGATCTGTCCACCTCTACTCCTTACTTTGTCTTAACCCTCACTAAGATTAACTAGTACCACACTCGATCTTTTAGAGGTCCACCCTTCATCCTCCGTCTGTGCCTCGTTTGAGATTCCTTCTGGGAGGAGAAATTTATAGTGAAATTTCCGAGTTCGCTAACCCTTCAAATCTTGATTCATAGGATGTACCGACCGTTGTCCTCCCCATACATCTTTCCCCTTATAGTCCTTTGTTGCTCATCCTTACTTCCTGTGCTGACCCGATCCCAATCTCCTTAACATTCAGCCTAAAGCCGCCATACTCTAACCTTTGAATGATCCACCCTCCCTTGTAATCCTTACCCTAGCTAGCGCTATGCTTTTTTGTGTGTTTTTCTATTACCCTATATACATTTAGGGACAATATTATTCGAAATTTGGTTTTCATTATCTTGTATTTGTCGAAGAGTGCGTGTTATTGATTACTTAGTTTTATGTAATTCAAAGCACACTACTATTATCCTTATTTTTTCAATAGCGCAACCTTACACCGCGCACATTTGTGTTCCATGTTCCTTATTTTCACTATGTGAGTTTCTAAGTTATTTGATCGATACCTTATCCTAAACTGTTTTAACCTACCGACAAATCTTTCATTACTTTATTATCGTTACTTTATTTTCGGGTGTTGTGCCCATGTTTACTATTATAGATGATTGTGCCTTATACTCATTATTTCTGCCGTGCTACCTTTGATATACTTATACGTGCACATATTTGAGTTTCGATTTTATCGAGTACGCCTCGAATATCATTGTTCGTTATTGTTGTTATTGCTATTCTCATATACATATAGTTGCCCCTATAGTTATTCCTGCCTTATACCTATTTAGACCTATCTTTTTATATGTTGTTCTTACATATTTATACCTTCAAATTACTTCGTCCACATATTTCTAGTAAATCTTTATGTGTTAGTTTGCAATATAATAGCTTTTACCTATGTTTGTATAACTTATCATTTATTTTAAATTTCGAGGACGGAATTTTTGTAAGGGTGGTATAATGTAATACCCAGCTTCTTATTATACCAATATCTGTATTTTTGTTATTCTTGAATTTTATTTAATTCATTTAATTTTATTTCTAAACCCCAAACCCTAATCCTAATGCCTCATTTCCTTTTCATAATCCCTGCAGCCCAATTTTCTATTCAAAATAAAACCAGGCCTTTCCCAATCTCCTAAACCCTGCATTTTAATAAAAAGGAATTTATTTTAAATCCCCGGCCCACTCCTTATATTTTCCCCATTTTGATTTTCCTTTAAATTCCCTGGCCCGTTCACTTCCCATTCCCTTATATTTCTTTTTATTTTAAAACCCCGGCCCATCCACTTTTCCCTCTTCAAATTTTCCCTCATTATTTTCCCGGCCCATACTCCAAGCCCACGCCCAACTCCCCGCTTCACTACCCGACCCGCCACCAACAGTGCCTTCTCCCCCAACGGCTATTTTCTGATTTCCCGCGCGCGATCCGTCTTCTCCGCCGCCTCCTTCGCCCACGCTCGCGCTCTTGTCGGCCACACTCGCGCGCCGTTGCTCCCCACGACACTCGCATCGTTGCTCCTTCTTTCTCACTCTACTCCCTCACCCAACCCACATCACCCTCGTTCTCCTCCTTCTCTCTCGAACCCACTCCCGCAGCCACCACAGTTTCCCTCACCCGCTCCCCTCGACGACGATGACAAACCTCCTCCCTTCCTCCTCCACCAACGGAGCCCCTCACCACTCCACTTCGTCGACCGAGCACCCTACCCAACTCCCCTGCACACCCAACCCACTCACACACGAGCTCGGCCACCGGCGCCCTCTCGTCGGCGAGCCCCACTGCTTATCGTCGACTCCCCGTACCCTCCTCGTCGTCACCAGCATCACCATCACCCCATACACCCACACCCGAGCCTCTACACCCCTCTCCCAAGCTCTCTCTATCTCCCTCACACACACTCTGCTCTCTCTCTCTCTCTATCACTCTCTCTCTGTCCTCTACTCTCTCTCTCTTTCTGATCCCTCACTCTCTGTCTCTCTGTTCTCTCTCTCTCTCTCTCTCAAATCTATCTCTCTATATATTTCTAACTCTCTCTCTCTCTAAATTCTCTCTCTCCCTCTGCAATCCCTCTCCATCGGTCTCGACAGCATCAGCGATCCCCAGCCCTGACACCGCCTGAGCTCGCAACAGCCCATCCCCAAGCTCGAGCCAAGTCCAAGCCTAGCCGAGACTCGTCACGTGCTTGCTACTCCGTGCCCGGGACGTGTCACTACTGCCTCCGCTGCCGCGCATCACCAGAACATATCCAGGCAAGTTCTCTACTTGCTACATGCTAAGTTATGCTTGTTACAAATTAAAATCGTCTCGATTCTGTAGTTGTTTTCTGAATAAATTATACTACGTACCTGTTCGATTCATGATCCCAAAGAAAATACTTATCTAATTTGACGGAACTGGATTGTTTATATTGGCCCGTGTAGTGATGAATACCTTGTACAAATTTCGCTGGAAAATATGACCGTTAACGACTAAAACGACTACCCCCAAGTTTGCCCGTAAAACTAGAATTTTCTTGTACCTGAAAACCGTTAAAATTACCATAAATTATATACATACTGGAATGATGCGCTCGAGGGCTCAAATCGAAGCCGACTCGACGAACTTTAACTCTATGCAAGTTTATATTAGTTTCTGTACTTAAACTGTGACAATATTTGGATCGGAGTGCGACTCTGGACTGCAGTCCAGAGCGACTCTATTTACTGTGTGCTGTCCCGCAATGAACACCACCCTGTTTCCTTAACTCGTAGGCTGCGGAACTCCGCAGTTTATGAAAGGTAAATATGTTAGCTAGATAACACAAGTGGTTTCATCCTGTTTCATCATCATTTGCTATTTAACCTGTAATTTAATAGATGTGGACGTATAACAGTCCCAACAGAATCAGAATTTACACACTACCGTTAAACAGTGTATATCTCCTGACGTACAGACACGATTGAAGATCCGTCTATTGCGTTGAAAACCTTACTGAAAACCCTAGATTTCATTCAACTTTAGCGTCGCTAAAATATGATCCCAACTGGGATTAAAATGCGTTGCTAAACGGACTTCCGATTCTGAAACCGGATTTCCAGCCGTGAACGTCTAAAATGAAATGGCTATAATTAGTGATCCTGAAACCCGATTGGCTTGAAACTAAATTCGCTGGATAGATAACTGAACATACTATTTATTCCCCGTTCATCGTTTTACTAAACTATAACCGTATGATTTATGATAAATTATGCAAGTGGTAGATTATTGATTCTTGACACCCTAATCTGCATTGATAACCTAGTGACAACGTGCATTACCCAGTGTTAGGTGTTAGTGATGATTGTGGCAAGTACGTTAGTGTTCGTGTATCAGTGAATAAGTGAAAGTGATACGTACTTGTACACAATCAGTGAACATTATTATTCTATTGCATTGTCGACGTCTGTGGAACGCATGTACGTGTGACTATAAGTGGTATGGGACACTTATGGAAGCTCTTGCATGGGTGTCACAGATAAGACATCAGACTCTGCCATTTATCTTAGGTATTAGTCGGGACGTGCTTGATGGAGGTCCTGCCTCCAATTCTCGCGCAGACTTGTCACAGACCGACTGGTATTTAGGGTTATGGTTAGTGTTTGATGTAGACCACGGGGTGTGGGGTAGTTTGAGTGTGAGTTCAACATAATCTCGGGAGTCCCTTGCCGGCTTATATATATATGGAGATATATGGAGATTTACAGGGTACATGATTATCACCGTGAGTTACATGTTGGGCCCGTGGTCCCTTGCCCTTGGGTTCTACCCTTGGGTGGAGGACACTCGCGAGTGGTTGTCTCTCATACTTGGACTGACGATAGGCTTAGTGACCTGTACAGTGAGACTTAGAGACTGATAGGGATGATAGCATCGATATACATACTTACTGTGTTGACATACTTGACATATCGTTTTACTGCTTTTACTGTTCCACTGCATTGATTACTGCGTGTTTATACCTATACCGTCATTGATTTACTGTCATATATATCTATCATCATTGTTTGGAGTTGTCACTTGTAATTATATATTATATTGCTATTGTGTCGCTCTGACGACCTGAGTATGCATGCTCAGTGTGAGGAGAAGATTTAGCCTGGACCAGGACTAGACGTACATCACGGATATCTTGATTAGCTATCCAGGGTTATACCTTTTGTTTCCCATCAGGTCAGTTCTTTATACTGTTTTGTTCCAGTTACTGCATTTCTCATTACCTGCGCATTATTTACTGATTACCATGTAAAGCTAGAAGCCGAAGTGTGACTACGGCAGGATGTTTTCTTGACCGCAGGAGCATGGCTGGCCTTGTCAACCCCTCGTATTCCGTATTTTGGGAAGCGGGGCGTGACAGGCTATAACAGCAAGTCCCTAGCCATGGCTGATGAGATTTACTGGTAAGTGTTATCAGTAGTTTCTCGAATGGTTATAGGCCACACATCGGCATGACTTATCAAGTTACTGGGGTCTGACGATTCCACCCTTAGACTTGATATGCGACATATCAGATGAAGAGACTGGACTGTACGGTAAGTGTTGCCTATAGGCTTTGTGGGGAGTTTGGACAAGCTTGCTTGTTGATCTTCTATTTGCTCAATACCTGGGTAGCCGTTACATCCTGCTAGTACCGCTGACGTATTGTGGGTGATTGATGTGATCATTACATACCGCTGGCATATTGACGAGTCTTTAGAGTTCTACACAGATGTTTCCTAGCTCGAGCGAAACGAAATAGGGCACATATGGTGATATGTGCGGGAGCTTGATTAAATACGAGTATGTGATACCGTATTCTAATCTCGCGATATGTGATATCAGTTAGATTATATGTGATATAACCGGATTGTTGAATCAAGTGTTGATTCAATGATATGTTACTGGCCGGTTATATATGATATGACCGGATTTTTGAATCAAGTGTTGATTTAATGTAGTATTGAATATTGCCGGTTATATGTGATATGACCGGGGTTATTGAATCAAGTGTTGATTTAATGTAGTATTGAATATTGTCGGTTATATGTGATATGACTGGGTTATTGAATCAAGTGTTGATTCGATAATGTGATATACATATAATCGATATTAGTCGGTTATATATGATATAACCTGATTATTGAATCAAGTATTGATTTAATAATTTGATATATATTTTTATATTTGATATATTAATATATATTAACTAATATTATGCTCACTAAAAGAATTTCTTCTCTTTGAAATACATTTAATATATATGTGATATATATTAATATATGTATTTATATATTGTGTCATGGTGGATGATACATTGAACATGAGTGTATGAGACTCATACCAAGACTAAATATTATTGGGTAATTATTTATCAAGAGTAAATACAAAATGAGGTGGAAATGAGTATGGTTTATAATGCTTGTAGAAGTATATAGAAGCCATGACTCATTCCACTAATTTTGTTTTACACTAGATATTTTATAAACCAACCATTATCTTTAGCCCATGGTTAACTCTCTACATTATCACTTGAGATATTTTCCTTACCCTAGTTAATCTTCTTCATCTCATATTTGTTCTCTTGCTTCTCATGAGGTGAGAAAAAAAGAGAAACTGGTTTCTAAAGCGAGCAAATTTCCTACTTTATCAACCTACTCTCATTTAGCCCATAAGATTAGGTTGTTTACTTCACTATCTCTTGATCAGTGAAGAGGTAGCTTGAGTTAGAGTAACTTCAAGGTGGATCATCTTCGGCCTCGAAGACGACGAAGCAAGCGCGTTCCTTTCACCAAGTGGAGCCTAAGAAGAGTTCTAGAGATCACTACTTGGAGCTAAAAGAATACTACTTGGAGCTTTAGAAGTGAAGGACCGGTATACAAATGCTGTATTCTCTATTCACTTAGTGTAAAACTTGTTTACATGTTTACAAACCCTGATTCTCTAGTTCGATTCTAAATTCGTGTAGCTTAGACCTCTAGATTTTTTAAAATTGAATACTTGATGCATGTGGAAATCTAGTAGAGGTGCTAAGACACACTTTCATGGTATCAGAGCCAAGCTAGAGCGTTAGACGACGTTAGTAGAATTACTAAACCGAAACAACTCCGAAACTGTAAACTGAAATCCAAGTTTCCATTGGTTTTTAAAAAGTCTTCTAAATTTTTTTTAAACAAGTGCAGAATGTTACATATGATGTTACTAGAACACTGTAGAAAAACGAGACTATGACTTTACATTTTGGCCGGTGAAATACTCAATTTGTCCAGCCTCGCCGGCCCACCTTACTCTTTTTGGTCTCTTATTTTTACGGTGTTCTGGTAGCTTGGATTTGGGGTTTCAGGTTATGTTTGTTTTGCCCAGATTGCATGTGATGTTATCTTTTCTATTGGGGAAATTCAGAGTGTTTCGTAATCGTAATTTTAATAACGTTTCGAGTTTAAGTTTGATATGTGATACAATATTTGGAATCCACATTAATTAGTTTTGTGAAAACTAGTTTGTGTTTTTTAAATCTCGCATTTTAGTCTCTTTTGATCGATTGATATATAGTTTCGATTCGGATCAAAATTCCGTCGTAATCTCGTATTGTACGCGGATAGTCGTCGGGAAACATTACTAGATAGCCATGTCCTATAGGCCCGACCAAGTGACTGTAGGAGAATCCCGAGGCAAAAAGCATCTAGTTGGGTGCTCGCGACCATGGTGTTCCGTATAAGTGCACTTCGTTAACGGCATCGGGGGTGCGGTAATCTACTAAAGTTCCCTACGAGCATTCGATCATCTCATCGGGAATCTTGTTGAATTACCCGACCACTATTGAAAAGTGTTTTCAATTCGAAACATAAATGCAAGATTTAAAGGGATTGGCATGAAATCCGTGATATGAGATGTTCCGGGTTTATGATGTCTAAGGAATGCAGATTCTAATTATTGTATGTTTTCATTTCTTTTCTGCGACCGTAAGTGTAATATGTGGTGTATCCCCGATCTCGTTGCAATATGTCAACGACATTCTGGATACGCATATTTACTCACGTTGATGACATGTGATGTTATGTCTTGCTGTGATATGTTATATTGGATCGTCGTGATTGAATAGCCGGGGTTTTTTGCGTGAGATGAGAGTTTTTCTATTTTCATTCATGTAAAAACTGTATGTAATATTCTTTTATTGGGACACTTCCGGGTTGAAGATGATGTCACCATTGATATATATTATTTACTTTTCCAGATTAGTAGAGACCCAAGGCAGGGAGCACAAGTAACCGGGTTCTAGAGTCCAGTGGGAGACCATCTCGAGGAGTCGAGACCGGGTCTTTGATCGCACGCTTTTGGCGTGTCGGGATTCAAAGTTCTAAAGTTATAACCGCGATCAGGACGGCGTCGCTTTGCAGCTAGCCGGTTGAGAACGGGTCGATCGGCAGGGAGATGGTTGTATGTCCGTTCGAGTTTTAGACGAGTCAATGAAGAATGTATGTGTGTATGTTCAATTCTATCCTAAGTGTTTGTATTTATGTTCAAGTAAGCTTGTTAAGCTTAAGGTTGGTTAGTAGAGTTAGGATTAGTTTTGTGCTTTTGTTTTGCCATTTTTAAAACGATGTTGGGATAATCGAAACTAGCGGGGATTAGGAGGACATAGGAATGGGATTTGCGAGTTTAAGCGAGCTTTCCAACGCTAAATTCATTCCTAGTGCCCCTTGTCCGTCCGCTAAATATGCTTATTTCCAACCCTCGGCCAAACACCCGCAACCATGTATCCAATTAAGTCACAACTACATGTCACGTTGTAGTGCGCTTAAAAGTACTTCTCGATTTAGGACGCGGCTATATGTCACGTATAGCGCACCTAAGTGAGGGGGTTGCATTTGTTTGGTCAGGGTTCGTTTCAAGATGTTTGGCGAAGAGAAGCACAAGGGATTTTTCCGTCCCTCATACCAACTTCCTTAGTCTTAACAAGTGTGGAATTATTCACATATTATAAAAGAAAATAAAACAAAACAAGAAGGAAGAAAAGAAGGAAAAGGAAAAATATGGTTTTACAAAATGGTAGCAAGCTAACTACTTGGGTCTTCACCTAAGCAAGGAACTCCGTCGAGTGTCATGACTTGAAAATGCGGATAAGAGGAAAAGGAAAATAACACAAGAAAAGAAATAACAACAACTACTTAACAACAATAAATAAAATTACAATACAAGATAATAAAATTACAAGACAAGAAATAAAAGAGACAAGATAATAAAAACCCTCATCTTCATTGATCTTCCACTAAAAAAGCTCTCACTACAATTTTCATGGAGGAAAGAATGAAGAAGAAGAAGAAGCTAAACTAAACTACACTAAAACCTAACAAAAAGAAACATAAGAAATGAGCCCCTTGGCTTGGCCCAAAACTGGGCTATTTATAGGCTGAGTGCTGAAACCCTAGGGCAAGATTCTGAGCCCAAATGAAATGTCCAAACTACCCCCAAAATCCGAGCTGACACCGAGTCAACTCGGCCGCGGATCCGCGCTTTTTTGAGGGAGTTGGGTTGTCTTTTTTCTGGGGTTTCTTGTGTTGCTCTCTTCATTTGTTCTACATGCTCCAAATTGCAAATTGACTTCACAATTTCTTCAGATCTGCAACAGTCCCAAAATAGCTTCACTTTTGATTGATTTGACCTTTCTCCCTCGAGCTCCGCGCACCCATTGAGTTTTGTGCTGCCCCTCTCATGCTCTGTGCTTGTCCGAGACACGAATGACCTGTAGGGTTCCTGGGCACTCTTACAAGGGTTCATAAGGTATCAACCATGCCCGAATAAAATTTTAGACGTGTCGAACAACCCAAAGTCGGGATCTTTGCTAGATAATTAGGGTTACACATGAAAGTAAACATCTTTACAACTAATAGTGAGGGATTACAACCTTTGTAGTCCGCTCCTTCACTTCATAAGCTCTGAGTAGAAGTCCCTTCGCCGCGATACACGATCTCCCGGACTCAAGAGAGGCTCCACAACTCAAACGATCCATGCTAGCTTGTAGTGTTCCTTTTCTCCGATGATCTACCTCGAAGTTTCTATAACTCAAGCTCTCTCACTCTAATGAGGTGAACACCCTAATCTAATTGGCTATATTAGATGAGGATGGTGGAGTAGTATTTATGCTTTCCTTTTATATCAAATTCTCACACTTAAACATCACAAAATGAAAACCTAGTAAGCTTTTTCAAAGCTCAAGGTTGAAGAAGAAGAAGAATAATGAATTAATCCTTTTGTGATGAATAAAGAAAAGATACATGATTAATAATGTAACCATGGTCAACTATGACTAGGCTAACCCATGTAGAGAATTAACTAGGGCTAGGGTTTGGGTTGGGTTAAACAATGAGTCATAAGAAAATATCAACCATAATATCTTTCTCATGACAAAAGAAAACCTTCTAGAAGGTTCATGAAAGAACTAGCCCAATTCAAACCCTAACCTTGTTTAATCTCCACTAAACATGTTTCATTAGTAATCATATCATGTTACTATATTATATATCACATATATATTATATATTTGTAACAAAAGAAAATAATACAATTAATATATATCGCATATATATCAATGTATTATCCGGTGAGAAAATGAAATAATAAAGCGAGCCAATATTAGATAATGTAATGCAATATATCATATATATTATTATACATTAAATTATCGAATCAACACTTGATCCGACAATCCGGCTATATCGAATATAACCGACTAATATATCATGTACCGATTCATCGAATCAACACTTGATCCGATGACCCGGCTCATATCTAAATGTCGTGAGAATATAATACGGTATCTCATATCGCATTATCCTCAGTCGTGCACATATCACATATGTGCCCCTACTCCATTTTGCCTGAGTCAAGAAACCTATGTGTAGGACTCTAAAGAATCGTCAATACGCCGGTAGCAGGTGATGATCATATCAATCACCCACAAACTGCATGCGGTCAGCTAAACATAACAGCCACCCAGGTATTGAGCGATCAGAAGATCAACAAGCTAGCCTGTACATTCTCCTGTGAATCCAATCAGAAACACTCCCGTACAGTCCGGTCTCTTCGTCTGATATGTTGCATATCTAGTCTAGGGGTAGTATACGTCAGACCCCAGTAACCGATAAGTCGTGTCGATGTGAGGCTCATAACGGGTCGAGAAACTACTGGTAACACTTACCAGTAAATCTCTATATCAGCCCTGGCCAGTGACTTCCAGTTATAGCCAATCGAACACAGCACAACATCAACTCCTTATACCGGGAGAGACGAATCCCCTCCTATCGCTCATTGCCTCCATGTGATTCAGGACTGCACCCAAAAGCCACCATTTTGCACGCCCTCTTGGACGTGGTAAGGTGGAAATCAAAGCACAGTGGGAATCATACAAGACTCTATGACGATCTCGGGTCTACAGACTACCCTGTACCAGTATCACCGGAGAACTGCCATCTGACGTGTGGTATATCACCATCTGTGAGTTCTCGGCGAGTCCGTCCAGTGTACCCAGTCTCCACTGAGCACCCGTACACCATCCTTGATGTCAAAACACCGATGGATATGGGATCATCCATCGCCCATCATATGGGTCAAGATGCGTATATGCTAGTGTACTCTGGTGTATCGATGCCCTGTCTCGATATACCCTCGACTAGGAACAGTTATAGGATGTACTCATTGACTACCGTGGCCCCACTAGTATGATCTCATCATAGTCCCAGTGGTCGAGTACAGGTCCTAAGGGCTTTATCAACATGTGAGAGTAAGACAGTAAACTAATATAAGTCAACATGTTAAGATAAAGTGAAACCAAATAGCATACTATCATGACGAGCAAGAAAGTCCTCTCTATATATATCCAAGCATCCATTATAATATACATCATATGTACAACAATGGCCTCTAGGGCATATACATAACTAACATGACCACCGTCATATGTCTTGTCTCTGGAACTGGTACGCGGTACTGGACGGATACGGATGACCGGAACCCGGATTTTATCTGTTGACAACATATGTTAACAGTGGAGATTTTGTATCATTTGCGTTATTTTGGACTAGTAACCTGTAGCCTGTAAATATGTAGCAAACACGGATTAAAATCACCTACCTATAAACAAACGAGCATAAGAATGGACGGTATTAAATGCAATATTCTGGTATGAACAAATACCCCCAAACTTAACTTTTGCTCGTCCCGAGCAAAACCAATTATTCACAAAAAGTCCCAACCTCACTTTCGCAGGGAACGCGATTTCACTGAGCTCGTGCAACAAGCCGTTAAACCTCTAGGTGTCCCTAGTAGGAGGAGTGTTATCTCCTGAGGGTTTTCAGTGGATACTACCCACAAAATCTCGTCAAGCTAGTTTCATAAGTTAACATCAATTTTACTCTTACAGTTTAGTATCTAGGTTAGAAATTCTATCATCCTAAGTTAAAAATATCCTACCCTTATGTTTCACACCTCCTATTTATTTAACCCCAGATCCTATACGTTCCAAAAAAGTTTAGAAAGATGTTGGTTCTCCTGAGTTTCCCTTCTAAAGTGCTGTCTCAAATCAGGAATTTTTATCAGTTTTACTGAAAACACAAGTCTTATTTTTTATTTCTATCTTTCCTCCAAACATCGATTGTATATCCCTACGTATGCGTAATATTTCACCCCTACACTTGAGAATGCAGTTCAAGCTATAATACCCTTGCCCTGATACCTAATACTACTTCTTTTCATTTAATGACGGATGGTTTTGCTCACACACCTTTCATGCGACTATTAATGCTTCTTGAGGCACAAACAGCCGATTACTGAATGTGCGAGCTTAAAGCGTAAATAGCAGTTTCCAGATCTTGACTTTATTTATTTATCTTTTTCTTTTTCTTTTTCAAGACCAGATATATTTTTTCAATGATGCACTTTTGGTGTTTAGCTTTAAATACCGTTTTTTCTTTCATACTAGGTTTTCAGGCAAGAGTATTTCTAGGTATCCTCTACTATCCCAAGTTTCTGTAAGTCGACGTTAGACACCCCACGAGTTGCGGGGAGGCGGAATAGGTAAAACAATCATTTTGTTTAAAACAAAAATCGACTAACTTACGGATCTTTGCCAAACCTTAACTAACAACATCATAGGAGGGATTAGCTACTATGAAAGAAGATTGTACCTTATGAACCAAGTCCTTCTTCTTCTCGTTGACCACCTCCTCGTCGTCCTCCTCTTTGTGATAGAAGATCCACCCGAGAGCTACTACTCCAAGCTTGACCTCTAACCTGAGGTAACTAGGTTACTCAAAGTGCTAATCAAAACAACCTAGGGAATATAGAGTAGGATTAGGGATTAATAAGTCTTGCTAACCCTTGATCTCAACATATGAGAGGTTAGGGTTAGGGTTTGAAGAGAGAGAGAGCTTGAGGAGAGAGAAGGTGAGAATGAGAATCCTTTTGGAATAATGAAATCATTGTGAATATATGAAGCATATCATATTATTAAATGAATAACAAATAATAATATGTCATCATGCTTCATTAACTCACATAGTGATTCATCTCATGAGTCATTTAAATCATAAATGCATCATTAACTCCATGGATGAATCACACCATGACTCATTAAACCAATTAATGCAAATGCCACCTTAGCCTCCAACTCATCAAACTTCTAGAAGCATCTCGACAATTTACGAGAACGCCCCTCCTATCCGTGAAAATACGGAAATACTTTAGACTGTATAAATCCAATAATCCGATACTAGAATCTGGCATAAACCAAAGCCTGCTAGTAAAAACTGTCCGAACATCGTACGTGCGTAAAAACACGTATGCGTCCGAACCCTGTCGTAAAACCATACGATCTCTATATCTTTTCGCCCGAAGCAGGGAAACTCTCTGTGTGGGACTCTAAAGACTCGACTACTACGCTGGTAGTGGGTTTAACCACAGACCGCAAACGGCACTAGCTGTACGTAACGGTCCCCAGGTAGATGTCGATAAGAAGGCCGATGAGGAAACCCATCCGAACTCCTACCGAGCCTGATGTGACAATCTCCGTACAGTCCGGTCTATTCGTCTAGAACTATCGCAACTCGGGCCTAGGGGGCGGCAAGCGTCAGTCCCCTAAAAGCGGTATAAGTCGTGTCGGAACGAAGCCCATTACACCTTGAGAAACTACTGGAAAACCTACCAGTAAATCTCGCTTGCCCTGGCCAGGGACTTTGCGTAATGGCTCTCCAGACACAGTACGATATCAACTCCCAATACCGGGAGAGACGAATCCTGTCTAACCGTCACTGCTTCCAAGTGCTTTGGGACTGCACCCAACTGCTACCTGTTTGCACGACTCCTTTGAGCCGTGGTAGGGTAGCAATCTAAGAACAGTGGGAACACACTCGAGGCGAAGCAGCAGTGTCAAGTCTGCGGACTATGCTGTACTCATGTCACCTGGGAACTGTTAACTGACGGCGGGTATAATACCAACCAACAGTTCCCTGTGAGTCCTGTCCGGTGTACCCGTAACCCAACGAGCACCTGTATACTATCTCCAGTACGACGTACTGATGGCTGTGGGACAGACCATCTCCCCAACTGGGATGAGAAGCATACACACTAGTCTACTCCGGAGTATCGATGCCCTGTCTCGATAATCCTATGACTAGGGACCTGAAAAGGATGTGCTTGTAGACTACCCAACCTCCACGAGTGTGACTGCCATCACACCGCTGGTAGTCAAGCAAGATCCTAAGGGCTCTATCAATACGTACACACATATTAAGATAGATATAACCAAGTAGCATACTACCATGTTTAGCAAGACTGTTAATATAACTGTGAATATCCCAAGGTTCCATTAAGTAATATATAAGCTAGTATGATACAATAATGGCCCCTAGGGCATATACACTAACAATCCCCCACTTGCACTAGGGCCATGTACTGGCATATCGAAGATCGATCATCTCGAGTATCCTCTCAAACTGAATCTGAGGTAAGGCCTTAATGAATGGATCAACAGTGTTCTCCTCTGTAGCAACTCTCCAGACCTCGATCTCCCGGCGATCTATGATCTCCCTGATCAGGTGATACCGCCTTAAGATATGTCTGGACTTCTGATGGGACCTGGGTTCCTTCGCTAAAGCTATAGCTCCGTTGTTGTCGCAATACAGCGGTATTGGATCAACAATGGTAGGAACCACCTGAAGTTCTGTTAGGAACTTCTTCATCCAGATCGCTTCTTTTGAGGCATCGCAAGCAGCAATATACTCCGCTTCCATCGTCGAGTCAGTAACGGTGTCCTGCTTGGAACTCTTCCATCACACCGCCCCTCTATTGAGGGTAAAGACATAACCTGACATGGACTTGGAGTCATCCTTATCACTCTGGAAGCTGGAATCAGCAAAGGCCTCTATCTTGAGGTATTTTCCGCCGTAAACCAAGAACATCTCCTTAGTTCTTCTCAGGTACTTGAGAATGTTCTTTACTGCTATCCAGTGCTTCTCCTGTGGGTCTGACTGATACCTGCTTACCACGCTCAGTGCGTAAGCTACATCTGGTCTGGTGCACAACATCGCATACATTATAGAGCATACCGCAGAAGCGTAGGGTATAATAGACATGCGATCCCTTTCCAAATCAGTATTTGGAGACATCTCTTTGGAGAGGGTGATTCCGCGACAAGCCGGTAAATTACCGCGCTTAGAATCATCCATACTGAATCTTTTCAGTATAGTGTTGATATACCTGGACTGCGAAAGTCCCAACATCCTTTTAGATCTATCACGATAGATCCGGATTCCCAGAATGTAAGAGGCATCACCCAGGTCTTTAATGGAGAACCTGTGTGACAAGAATCCTTTGACAGATTGTAGCATAAGAATGTCATTTCCTATCAATAGAATGTCATCCACGTACAAGACGAGGAATACGACAGTTCCTGCTACAATTTTACTATATATACATGGTACATCTGGATTTTTGATAAAGTCATATTCTTTGACCGTTTCATCAAAACAGATGTTCCAACTCCACGATGCCTGCTTCATTCCATAAATGGACTTAAGCAACTTGCACACTTTCCCGCTGCTCCCACTCTGATCGAAACCTTCTGGCTGATCCATATAGACGCACTCTTCCAAATTACCATTTAGAAAAGCCATCTTTACGTCCATCTGCAAGATCTCATAATTATGGAAGGCGGCAATAGCAAGAAGGACCCGAATGGATTTGAGCATATCCACTGGGGAAAAAGTTTCGTCATAGTCCAAACCAGGTCTTTGACGAAAACCCTTTGCAACAAGTCTAGCCTAATAGGTTTCCTCCTGTCCATCTACACCAATCTTTTTCATGAAGATCCATTTGCATCCTATGGGTTTTACCCCATCTGGAGCAAAGTCCAAAGTCCATACTTTGTTGGTGTACATGGACTCCATTTCGGTCCGCATTGCATCCAGCCATCGTACCGAGTCGCCTCTCTAGATGGCCTGCTGAAAGCTAGTAGGTTCATCATCATCAATGATGCCATCCTCTCTATCCCCATCTATGAGAAAACCGTAGTATCTCTCAGGCGGATGAGACGGCCTACTACTCCTGCGGAGGGGTGCGGGAATGTCCTGTTCTTCTTGAACTACTGGTTCTACCAAACTTTCAGCAGTAGTTTATGGTTCTGGAATTTCTTCCAGTTCTATTTCGCTCCCACTTGTTTCCTTTTCTAAAACCTGCTGTTCTAGAAAATGGGCATGACGAGAAACAAAAACCTTTTGTTCCTCTGCGCAATAGAAGAAATACCCCTTGGAGTTCTTTGGATATCCCACAAACTTACACTGTACTGATCGTGCCTCGAGTTTGTCCGCATGCTGCTTTTTAACAAAAGCTGGACATCCCCATACCTTCAGATGCTGATCATGGAACGTACCATATCCAACAGGGTTCGATTCCGTCTCTCCGATACACCGTTGTGCTGTGGAGTGTATGGAGGAGTAAGCCGAGAGAGAATTCCTTTCTCTTTTAGGTAACCTAGGAACTCGGCACTTAAGTATTCACCACCTCGATCAGATCTCAGTGTCTTGATACTTTTGCCGGTTACTTCATTCTTATACTCTAGGAATTTCTCAAAAGCCTCGGATTTATGTTTCATCAAGAAAATGAATCCGTACCTAGAGTAATCATCCGTAAAAGTAATAAAATAGGAAAAACCACCTCTTGCATGTGTAGACATTGGACCACATACTTCACTGTGTATGAGTCCTAAGAGCTCGCTCGCTCTTACTCCATGTCCAGTGAATGGAGTCTTTGTCATCTTTCCTTTGAGACATGATTGACAAGTGGCATAAGTTTGATATTCGAACGAATCCAAATATCTTTCTCTATGTAACTTAGTTAACCTTGTCTCATTGATGTGACCCAGTGTACAATGCCATAAGAAAGCCTTATTTAAATCTGGAGACTTTCTTTTTAGTGTGTTCTGGACATTGAAAATCTGTAATTGGTTTAAGACATATATACCGTTATCTAGTGTACCGGACCCAATCAAACTATGATTAAGGTGGATGTTAACAACATCGCTTACAAACGTGAAATCATAACCTTCTTTTGATAACAACGAAACCGATATGATATTACACGTTAAACTGGGTACACAAAAACAGTTATGTAAAACCAAAATATGTCCACTTGTCAATCCTAGGTGATAATCCCCTACGGACACAGCACCCACGCTAGCTCCGTTAGCAACCTGGAGGGTCATATCACCAACCTTCAGCTCTCTACGGTCTCTCAGTGCCTGCAATGAATTGCATATATGAGATCCTGATCCGGTATCCAATACCCAGGAAGTTGAGTTGATTGACAGACATTTTTCAATTACAAACACACCTGAAGTCGAAGCCACAGTTGCTTCGGTTCCTGGTTCTTTGCATTCCAAGCTTTGCAATCTTTCTTCCAATGGCCTTTTCTACGACAGTGGAAGCACTCGTCCTTTTCCACTACTGGTACTATAATCTTTGTCTTTCCCTTACCTCCCACCTTACTAACACCACATCTTGGTTTGGTAGCGGCCTTCATCTTCCTTCCTTTGGCCCTAGCCTTGGACCTGGAAGAAGAAGCACCACGAACAAACATAGCGGGTGTTTCCCTTGCCTTCTGCAAGGTGCCCTCTGCACTCCTCAACAAGTTAAGGAGTTCTGGAAGTTTGACTTCTTTTCTTTGAATGTTTAAATTCAGAATAAACTGGGCGTAGGTGGAAGGAAGGGTCTGGAGAATAAAGTCTGTATAGAGCTCGTTCTCCAAAGTCGTCCCGAGGTCTGCGAGCTCTTCTATATAGCCAATCATCTTTAGGACATGTTCTCCTACAGAAGATCCGACGGCCAACCTCGACTGAAACAAGTTCTTCGAGGTCCCGTATCTTGCTATACGAGATTGCTCTCCATACAGATCCTTTGTATGGAGAAATATGGATTCAAGATCCATATCCTCGTGCCTCCTCTGATGTTCATTATTCATAGAGGCAAGCACGATGCACTTGGCCTTCGCACAATCTAACTCCCAGGTCTTGTGGATTTCCTTATCCGCATTACTGGATTTAGGACCAGGGACTGCAGGTGCCTTAGTGGTAAGGACATACCCTAATTTGTCATAAGTCAAAACCATCTTGACATTCTGCATCCAATCTTTATAGTTTGGCCATGTCAATATATTTTTCTCTAATAGTAACTTAAGGCCTGTCATGTTTTAGGTCGCTGCAATGAGAGAGAGAGGGAACGCTTTAGCATGATGCTCTTGCAAGTTTAGAGTGGTTTTTAGTTTATCTAAACTGGATGGCTCCCACTGTTTCTCGACTCCCTCCTCAAACCAAAAAGGAAGAACTAGCCAGGACTATTCTCACCGTACAATACTTGCTTAACCGTTCAGCCAGGCCGGTGTTGGTATTTCGAGGGAGGTTTTCCAACGCTTTCGCGAAGTTCCTTAATTAAATAACCTCTTTTTTCTAGGGGCGTAGCCCCGCTGACACCTTTCTTGGCACCTACTTGGTTTATAGCATTGATCGTTAAGTGACGAATCTCCTGATGAGTAGCGGATACTCACAGTAGGATCAGGATCCAAATATCATCGTGTGATAATGCTGAAGGAATCCTACCAACATTCATCAAACTCCAAATGGTATGCATCACTTTGGAAATTTCAGTTTCTTTAGAAATTCCCGATATAAATTTTTGCCCCATGCTCTTATGACCTTGGCTTTGGTCAAAATGTCATAAGTCACATGTCAAGTTCTGCCCATCATTGTCTTGTTAATTTGAACCCATCCATACATACCTTTAACTTTGGTCAAATGATAATACGACTGCCCCAAACTAACTCATCTATCTATGCAAGAAATGAATACCCAGCAGCTACCAAACACTATGCCTTGGCTTTGGTCAAAATACATAGCTTGAATACTACTAAATACCCAAATGAAATGACGGAGGGCTACGAATGGTTCTGGAGAAACCGTGAACATAGTGAACTTGATATGATCGAAGGAACCTGAAAGCTTTTAAAAGGAGTGGTTAAAGCTCCCCAATTAAAAATATCTTCTGTTTTAAAATAACCGAGTAGTTTCTTTTAAACTGTTCCAACGATTCAACTTTGGTTTATTTTCTTTGCATTATTATAATGCGTCCCATCAATTAACCTATCACTGCAGAAAACAACGAAAATATAACGTCCTCTAATGCCATCCACATTCGCCACTGGGTCCCGTCATTCACCCGTTAGGTTACTTAACTAACGACAGAGCGGGGGCTGGGCTAGCACGGATGCAAAACATAAGCGACGTCTAATAGCTATCATATATAGATATTGTACATTAGTCAGACGCAATAATAGGTATTCCAGATCACAGATGAACATATTGGATTTTCTACGAATCCACATTCTTTTGAGCTTGCAAAGAAAGAAGGATTACACAGTCGTGATGAATAGCCAAAACCCCACCGTAGACCCCTACGGGTACGGCAAACTACCCGCCAAGTACCCGAAGTGAAGAGGTCTCCCTCAACAACGTGAGTAGGCCACTAAACACTTCAAAGTACCCGGTAGTTTGTGCACCCCATCTTGGGTCTATCCTAGGAGCAAAAATCAGTAAATGAAATAATATAACGGTGGCTACAACCGCAACCTGGATGTGCCCCGCAAAAGAATATTACAAAAAATTACAAATTACATTTGAATGAAAGAAACGCTCGTCTCACATCCCCGGCTATCCATTCACGACAATCCAACAAATCCACAAACACAAACAGTAAAAACATTACAGAAATATGCAACCCCCTGCCAACCGACATACTAGCAGTTAGGGGAGTTTTACGAACACGTTATACAAATCATTTATATAATCTAATTAGCCAAATATCATAGAATTTCGATCGAGCAAACGCAAATGATTCTATTCTAAAAACTTTTCTGTGCACCTGAGACTTGAGCAGAAACAAAATATCCCAGAAATACCAAAATTAATACAGAAGAGTTACTGGGGAATTTTGGGGTGACTCGGCTTCAACTCGACTGCGGATCCGCGGCGGATCGCTTGGATCGGCCGTGGTTCCGCGGCAGTTTGGCCGAGTTAGGAACCCAAATTTCTCCAGTATTCTTATAATTTCCTGCTTGTAATTTTAAGGGTCCCTGAAAAATTTTTAGACCCCGTTTTAAAATCGATAGAAACTGTGTGAAAATGATGATTTTTCCGGTTCGTTTCGCAATCGAATTTCTAACGACTTTGCTAACAAGTTAGTTATGGTTTAGCGAGGCTCTGATACCACTGTAAGTCGACGTTAGATACCCCACGAGTTGCGGGAAGGCGGAATAGGTAAAACAATCATTTTGTTTAAAACAAACATCGACTAACTTACGGATCTTTACCAAACCTTAACTAACAACATCATAGGAGGGATTAGGTACTATGAAAGAAGATTATACCTTATGAACCAAGTCCTTCTTCTTCTCGTTGACCACCTCCTCGTCGGCCTCCTCTTTGTGATAGAAGATCCACCCGAGAGATACTACTCCAAGCTTGACCTCTAACCTGAGGTAACTAGGTTACTCAAAGTGCTAATCAAAACAACCTAGGGAATATAGAGTTGGATTAGGGATTAATAAGTCTTGCTAACCCTTGATCTCAACACATGAGAGGTTAGGGTTAGGGTTTGAAGAGAGAGAGCTTGAGGAGAGAGAAGGCGAGAATGTGAATCCTTTTGGAATAATGAAATCATTATGAATATATGAAGCATATCATATTATTAAATGAATAACAAATAATAATATGTCATCATGCTTCATTAACTCACATAGTGATTCATCTCATGAGTCATTTAAATCATAAATGCATCACGAACTCCATTGATGAATCACACCATGACTCATTAAACCAATTAATGCAAATGCCACCTTAGCCTCCAACTCATCAAACTTCTAGAAGCATCTCGACAATTTACGAGAACGCCCCTCCTATCCGTGAAAAAACGGAAATACTTTAGACAATATAAATACAATAATCCGATACTAGAATCTGGCTTAAACCAAAGCCTGCTAGTAAAAACTGTCCGAACATCATACGTGCGTAAAAACACGTATGCGTTCGAACCCTGTCGTAAAACCATACGACCTCTATATCTTTTCGCCCGAAGCAGGGAAACTCTCTGTGTGGGACTCTAAAGACTCGACTACTATGCTGGCAGTGGGTTTAACCAAAGACCGCAAGCGGCACTAGCTGTACGTAACGGTCCCCAGGTAGATGTCGATAAGAAGGCCGATGAGGAAACCCATCCGAACTCCTACCGAGCCTAATGTGACAATCTCCGTACAGTCCGGTCTGTTCGTCTAGAACTATCGCATATCGGGCCTAGGGGGGCGGCAAGCGTCAGCCCCCTAAAAGCGGTATAAGTCGTGTCGGAGCGAAGCCCATTACACCTTGAGAAACTACTGGAAAACCTACCAGTAAATCTCTCTTGCCCTGGCCAGGGACTTTGCGTAATGGCTCTCCAGACACAGTGCGATATCAACTCCCAATACCGGGAGAGACGAATCCTGTCTAACCGCCATTGCCTCCAAGTGCTTCGGGACTGCACCCAACTGCTACTTGTTTGCACGACTCCTTTGAGCCATGGTAGGGTAGCAATCTAAGAACAGTAGGAACACACTCGAGGCGAAGCAGCAGTGTCAAGTCTGCGGACTATGCTGTACTCATGTCACCTGGGAACTGTTAACTGACGACGGGTATAATACCAACCAACAGTTCCCTGTGAGTCCTGTCCGGTGTACCCGTAACCCAACAAGCACCTGTATACTATCTCCAGTATGACGTACTGATGGCTGTGGGACAGACCATCTCCCCAACTGGGATGAGAAGCGTATACACTACTCTACTCCGGAGTATCGATGCCCTGCCTCGATAATCCTATGACTAGGGACCTGAAAAAGGATGTGCTTGTAGACTACCCAGCCCCCACTAGTGTGACTGCCATCACAACGCTGGTAGTCAAGCAAGATTCTAAGGGCTCTATCAATACGTACACACATATTAAGATAGATATAACCAAGTAGCATACTACCATGTTTAGCAAGACTGTTAATATAACTGTGAATATCCCAAGCTTCCATTAAGTAATATACAAGCTAGTATGATACAATAATGACCCCTAGGGCATATACACTAACAATCTCCCACTTGCACTAGGGCCATGTACTGGCATATCGAAGACCGATCATCTCGAGTAGCCTCTCGAACTGAATCTGAGGTAAGGCCTTAGTGAATGGATCAACACTGTTCTCCTCTGTAGCAACTCTCCGGACCTCGATCTACCGGCGATCTATGATCTCCCTGATCAGGTGATACCGCCTTAAGATGTGTCTGGACTTCTGATGGGAGCTGGGTTCCTTCGCTAAAGCTATAGATCCATTGTTGTCGCAATACAGCGGTATTGGATCAACAATGGTAGGAACCACCTGAAGTTCTGTTAGGAACTTCTTCATCCAGACCGCCTCTTTTGCGGCAGCTCAAGCAGCAATATACCCCGCTTCCATCGTCGAGTCAGCAACGGTGTCCTGCTTGGAACTCTTCCAGCACACCGCCCCTCCATTGAGGGTAAAGACATAACCTGACATGGACTTGGAGTCATCCTTATCACTCTGGAAGCTGGAATCAGCAAAGGCCTCTATCTTGAGGTATTTTCAGCCGTAAACCAAGAACATCTCCTTAGTTCTACTCAGGTACTTGAGAATGTTCTTTACTGCTATCCAGTGCTTCTCCCCTGGGTCTGACTGATACCTGCTTACCACGCTCAGTGCGTAACCTACATCTGGTCTGGTGCACAACATTGCATACATTATAGAGCATACCGTAGAAGCGTAGGGTATAATAGACATGCGATCCCTTTCCAAATCAGTCTTTGGAGACATCTCTTTGGAGAGGGTGATTTCGTGACAAGCCGGTAAATTACCGCGCTTAGAATCATCCATACTGAATCTTTTCAGTATAGTGTTGATATACCTGGACTGCGAAAGTCCCAACATCCTCTTAGATCTATCACGATAGATCCGGATCCCCAGAATGTAAGAGGCATCACCCAGGTCTTTCATGGAGAACCTGTGTGACAAGAATCCTTTGACAGATTGTAGCATAGGAATGTCATTTCCTATCAATAGAATGTCATCCACGTACAAGACGTGGAATACGACAATTCCTGCTACAATTTTACTATATATACAAGGTTCATCTGGATTTTTGATAAAGTCATATTCTTTGACCATTTCATCAAAACAGATGTTCCAACTCCGCGATACCTGCTTCAGTCCATAAATGGACTTAAGCACCTTGCACACTTTCCCGCTGCTCCCACTCTGATTGAAACCTTCTGGCTGATCCATATAGACGCACTCTTCCAAATTACCATTTAGAAAAGCCGTCTTTATGTCCATCTGCAAGATCTCATAATCATGGAAGGCGGCAATAGCAAGAAGGACCTGAATGGATTTGAGCATAGCCACTGGAGAAAAAGTTTCGTCATAGTCCAAACCAGGTCTTTGACGAAAACCCTTTGCAACAAGTCTAGCCTTATAGGTTTCCTCCTGTCCATCTACACCAATCTTTTTCTTGAAGATCCATTTGCATCCTATGAGTTTTACCCCATCTGGAACAAATTCCAAAGTCTATACTTTGTTGGTGTACACGGACTCCATTTCGGTCCGCATTGCATCCAGCCATCGTACCGAGTTGCCGCTCTGGATGGCCTGCTGAAAGCTAGTAGGTTCATCATCATCAATGATGCAATTCTCTCTATCCCCATCTATGTGAAAACCGTAGTATCTCTCAGGAGGATGAGACGGCCTACTACTCCTGCGGAGGGGTGCGGGAATGTCCTATTCTTCTTGAACTACTGGTTCTACCAAACTTTCAGCAGTAGTTTGTGGTTCTGGAATTTCTTCCAGTTCTATTTCGCTCCCACTTGTTTCCTTTTCTAAAACCTGCTGTTCTAGAAAATGGGCATGACGAGAAACAAAAACCTTTTGTTCCTCTGCGCAATAGAAGAAATACCCCTTGGAGTTCTTTGGATATCCCACAAACTTACACTGTACTGATCGTGCCTTGAGTTTGTCTGCAAGCTGCTTTCTAACAAAAGCTGGACATCCCCATACTTTCAGATGCTGAAGATAGGGTTTCTTCCCACTCCACATCTGATATGGCGTGGTAGGCATAGTCTTGGTAGAAGCCCTGTTCAAAAGATATATCGCTGATTCTAGCGCATAACCCCAGAAAGATCGCGGTAACTCAGCATTACTCATCATGGAACGTACCATATCCAATAGGGTTCGATCCCGTCTCTCCGATACACCGTTGTGGTGTGGAGTGTATGGAGGAGTAACCCGAGAGAGAATTCCTTTCTCTTTTAGGTAACCTAGGAACTCGGCACTTAAGTATTCACCACCTCGATCAGATCTCAGTGTCTTGATACTTTTGCCGGTTTGGTTTTCTACTTCATTCTTATACTCTAGGAATTTCTCAAAAGCCTCGGATTTATATTTCATCAAGAAAATGAATCCGTACCTAGAGTAATCATCCGTAAAAGTAATAAAATAGGAAAAACCACCTCTTGCATGTGTAGACATTGGACCACATACATCGCTGTGTATGAGTCCTAAGAGCTCGCTCGCTCTTACTCCATGTCCAGTGAATGGAGTCTTTGTCATCTTTCCTTTGAGACATGATTGACAAGTGACATAAGTTTGATATTCGAACGAATTCAAATATCCTTCTCTATGTAACTTAGTTAACCTTGTCTCATTGATGTGACCCAGTCTACAATGCCATAAGAAAGCCTTATTTAAATCTGGAGACTTTCTTTTTAGTGTGTTCTGGACATTGAAAATCTGTAATTGGTTTAAGACATACATACCGTTATCTAGTGTACCGGACCCAATCAAACCATGATTAAGGTGGATGTTAACAACATCGCTTACAAACGTGAAATCATAACCTTCTTTTGATAACAACGAACCGATATGATATTACACGTTAAACTGGTTACACAAAAACAGTTATGTAAAACCAAAATATGTCCACTCGTCAATCCTAGGTGATAATCCCCTACGGACACAGCACCCACGCTAGCTCCGTTAGCAACCTGGAGGGTCATATCACCAACCTTCAGCTCTCTACGGTCTCTCAGTGCCTGCAATGAATTGCATATATGAGATCCTGATCCGGTATCCAATACCCAGGAAGTTGAGTTGATTGACAGACATTTTTCAATTACAAACACACCTGAAGTCGAAGCCACAGCTTGCTTCGGTTCCTGGTTCTTGGCATTCCAAGCTTTGCAATCTTTCTTCCAATGACCTTTTCTACGACAGTGGAAGCACTCGTCCTTTGCCACTACTGGTACTACAATCTTTGTCTTTCCCTTAGCTCCCACCTTACTAATACCACCTCTTGGTTTGGTAGCGGCCTTCATCTTCCTTCCTTTGGCCCAAGCCTTGGACCTGGAAGAAGAAGCACCGCGAACAAACATAGCGGGTGTTTCCCTTTCCTTCTGCAAGGTGCCCTCTGCACTCCTCAACATATTCAGGAGTTCTAGAAGTTCAACTTCTTTTCTTTGAATGTTGAAATTCAGAATAAACTAGGCGTAGGTGGAAGGAAGGGTCTGGAGAATAAAGTCTGTATAGAGCTCGTTCTCCAAAGTCGTCCCGAGGTCTGCGAGCTCTTCTATATAGCCAATCATCTTTAGGACATGTTCTCCTACAGATGATCTAACGACCAACCTCGACTGAAATAAGTTCCTCGAGGTCTCGTATCTGCTATACGAGATTGCTCTCCATACAGATCCTTTGTATGGAGAAATATGGATTCAAGATCCATATCCTCGTGCCTCCTCTGATGTTTATTATTCATAGAGGCAAGCACGATGCACTTGGCCTTCGCACAATATAACTCCCAGGTCTTGTGGATTTCCTTATCCTCATTACTGGATTTAGGACCAGGGACTGCAGGTGCCTTAGTGGTAAGAACATACCCCAATTTGTCATAAGTCAAAGCCTTCTTGACATTCCGCAGCCAATCTTTATAGTTTGGCCATGTCAATATATTTTTCTCTAACAGTAACTTAAGGCCTGTCATGTTTTGGGTCGCTGCAATGAGAGAGAGAGGGAACGCTTTAGCATGATGCTCTTGCAAGTTGAGTGTGGTTTTTAGTTTATCTAAACTGGATGGTTCCCACTGTTTCTCGAATCCCTCCTCAAACCAAAAAGGAAGAACTAGCCAGGACTATTCTCACCGTACAATACTTGCTTAACCGTTCAGCCAGGCCGGTGTCGGTATTTTGAGGGAGGTTTTCCAACGCTTTCGCGAAGTTCCTTAATTAAATAACGTCTTTTCTCTGGGGGCGTAGCCCCGTTGACACCTTTCTTGGCACCTACTTGGTTTATAGCATTGATCGTTAAGTGACGAATCTCCTGATGAGTAGCGTACTCACAGTAGGATCGGGATCCAAATATCATCGTGTGATAATGCTTAAGGAATCCTACTAACATTCATCAAACTCCAAATGGTATGCATCTCTTTGCAAATTTCAGTTTCTTTAGAAATTCCCGATATAAATTTTTGCCCCATGCTCTTATGACCCTGGCTTTGGTCAAAATGTCATAAGTCACATGTCAATTTCTGCCCATCATTATCTTGTTAATTTGAACCCATCCGTACATACCCCTGACTTTGGTTAAATGATAATACGACTGCCCCAAACTAACTCATCTATCTATGCAACAAATGAATACCCAACAACTACTAAACACTATGCCTTGGCTTTGGTCAAAATACATAGCTTGAATACTACTGAATACCCAAATGAAATGACGGAGGGCTACGAATGGTTTTGGCGAAACCATGAACGTAGTGAACTTGATATGACCGAAGGAACCTGATAGCTTTTAAAAGGAGTGGTTAAAGCGCCGCAATTAAAAATATCCTCTGTTTTAAAATAACCGAGTGATTTCTTTTAAACTGTTCCAACGATTCAACTTTGGTTTATTTTCTTTGCATTAATATAATGCGTCCCATCAATTAACATATCATTGCAGAAAACAACGAAAATACAACGTCCACTTATGCCATCCGCATTCGCCACTGGGTCCCGTCATTCACCCGTTAGGTTACTTAACTAACGACAGAGTGAGGGCTGGGCTAGCGCGGATGCAAAACATAAGCGACGTCTAATAGCTATCATATTTAGATATTGTACATCCGTCAGATGCAATAATAGGCATTTCAGATCACAGATGAACATATTGGATTTTCTACGAATCCACATTCTTTTGAGCTTGCAAAGAAAGACGGATTACACAGTCGTGATGAATAGCCAAAACCCCACCCTAAACCCCTACGGGTACGACAAACTATCCGCCAAGTACCCGAAGTGAAGCGGTCTCCCTCAACAACGTGAGTAGGCCACTAAACACTTTAAAGTACCCTGTAGTTTGTGCACCCCATCTTGGGTCTATCCTAGGAGCAATAATCAGTAAATGAAATAATACAACGGTGGCTACAACCGCAACCTGGATGTGCCCCACAAAAGAATATTACAACAATTTACAAATTACATTTGAATGAAAGAAACGCTCGCCTCACATCCCCGGCTATCCATTCACGACAATCCAACAAGTCCACAAACACAAACAGTAAAAACATTACATAAATATGCAACCCCCTTCCAACCGACATACTAGCAGTTAGGGGAGGTTTACGAACACATTATACAAATCACAGATATAATCTAATTAGCCAAATATCATAGAATTTCGATCGAGCAAACAAAAATGATTCTACTCCAAAAACTTCTCTGTGCACCTGAGACTTGAGCAGAAACAAAATATCCAAGAAATACCAAAATTAACACAGAAGAGTTACTGAGGAATTTTGGGGTGACTCGGCTTCAACTCGGCCGCGGATCCGCGGCGGATCGCTTGGATCGACCGCGGTTCCGCGGCAGCTTGGCCGAGTCAGGAACCCAAATTTCTCCAGTATTCTTATAATTTCCTGCTTGTAATTTTAAGGGTCCCTGAAAAATTTTTAGACCCCGTTTTAAAATCGATAGAAACTGTGTGAAAATGATGATTTTTCCGGTTCGTTTCGCGATCGAATTTCTAACGACTTTGCTAAAAAGTTAGTTATGGTTTAGCGAGGCTCTGATACCACTGTAAGTCGACGTTAGACACCCCACGAGTTGCGGGGAGGCGGAATAGGTAAAACAATCATTTTGTTTAAAACAAACATCGACTAACTTACGGATCTTTGCCAAACCTTAACTAACAACATCATAGGAGGGATTAACTACTATGAAAGAAGATTATACCTTATGAACCAAGTCCTTATTCTTCTCGTTGACCACCTCCTCGTCGGCCTCCTCTTTGTGATAGATGATCCACCCGAGAGCTACTACTCCAATCTTGACCTCTAACTTGAGGTAACTAGGTTACTCAAAGTGCTAATCAAAACAACCTAGGGAATATAGAGTAGGATTAGGGATTAATAAGTCTTGCTAACCCTTGATCTCAACACATGAGAGGTTAGGGTTAGGGTTTGAAGAGAGAGAGAGAGAGAGAGAGCTTGAGGAGAGAGATGGTGAGAATGAGAATCCTTTTGGAATAATGAAATCATTGTGAATATATGAAGCATATCATATTATTAAATGAATAACAAATAATAATATGTCATCATGCTTCATTAACTCACATAGTGATTCATCTCATGAGTCATTTAAATCATAAATGCATCATTAACTCCATGGATGAATCACACCATGACTCATTAAACCAATTAATGCAAATGCCACCTTAGCCTCCAACTCATCAAACTTCTAGAAGCATCTCGACAATTTACGAGAACGCCCCTCCTATTCGTGAAAACACGGAAATACTTTAGACTGTATAAGTCCAATAATCCGATACTAGAATCTGGCTTAAATCAAAGCCTGCTAGTAAAAACTGTCCGAACATCGTACGTGCGTAAAAACACGTATGCGTCCGAACCCTGTCGTAAAACCATACGACCTTTATATCTTTTCGCCCGAAGCAGGGAAACTCTCTGTGTGGGATTCTAAAGACTCGACTACTACGCTGGCAGTGGGTTTAACCACAGACCGCAAGCGGCACTAGCTGTACGTAACGGTCTCCAGTTAGATGTCGATAAGAAGGCCGATGAGGAAACCCATCCGAACTCCTACCGAGCCTGATGTGACAATCTCCGTACAGCCCAGTCTGTTCGTCTAGAACTATCGCATATCCGGCCTAGGGGGGAGGCAAGCGTCGGTCTCCTAAAAGCGGTATAAGTCGTGTCGGAGCGAAGCCCATTACACCTTGAGAAACTACTGGAAAACATACCAGTAAATCTCGCTTGCCCTGGCCAGGGACTTTGCGTAATGGCTCTCCAGACACAGTGCGATATCAACTCCCAATACCGGAAGAGACGAATCCTGTCTAACCGCCACTGCGCTCCAAGTGCTTCGGGACCACACCCAACTGCTACCTGTTTGCATAACTCCTTTGAGCCGTGGTAGGGTAGCAATCTAAGAACAGTGGGAACACACTCGAGGCGAAGCAGCAGTGTCAAGTCTGCGGACTATGCGGTACTCATGTCACCTGGGAACTGTTAACTAACGACGGGTATAATACCAACCAACAGTTCCCTGTGAGTCCTGTCCGGTGTACCCGTAACCCAACGAGCACCTGTATACTATCTCCAGTACGAAGTACTGATGGCTGTGGGACAGACCATCTCCCCAACTGGGATGAGAAGCGTACACACCAGTCTACTCCGGAGTATCGATGCCCTGTCTCGATAATCCTATGACTAGGGACCTGAAAAAGGATGTGCTTGTAGACTACCCAGCCCCCACTAGTGTGACTTGCCATCACAACGCTGGTAGTCAAGCAAGATCCTAATGACTCTATCAATACGTATACACATATTAAGATAGATATAACCAAGTAGCATACTACCATGTTTAGCAAGACTGTTAATATAACTGTGAATATCCCAAGCTTCCATTAAGTAATATATAAGCTAGTATGATACAATAATGGCCCCTAGGGCATATACACTAACAGTTTCAAGGTGCGTGTATGTGCACTTTGTAGGGTATATACTTTCTATATTTGGACTCAAGAATAGAAACTATTTTTCAGACTTATCCTTCAGTAAAGCTTCAATACTTTCCCTTCATCTCGACTTAACTCAAGAACTGAACTCAGGATTACCTATTTCTTAAAAAAAACTGTAAGGACATATACTTACCAAGGTTAAACAGAATGAGGGTTATTTTTAGGGTTTTCAATTCCTAAGCCTAGGATTTAGTTATTTCTAACGTATCAACTAAACTTTCGGAATAAAAATCTAAGTTACCCTATTAGCTAACTTGACGACAAAGTTTTTATACTTTTGTAAATTTTTGATTTTTATGGGTTTTTTTTTATATGTATGCAAATGCAAAATATACAAATGAATGCGAAGGAAGAAAGCTTACCGAGCACACCCCCAAACTTAAACATGACAGTGCCCTCACTGTCAGGCTACACCAAGAAGGTCAAAATTATCGGCGCTCCCTAAATTTTTTTATACAAAATAAAAAACAAAAAAATATATATACACAAAAAGGTTTCCCCCAAACTTAAGTGAAACAGTGTTTCTACTGTTTAAGCGTTAAAGTTCAGAGTTAGGGGGGAGAGAACACAGTATTAAGCTATACAAGGCCTTACAAAGGCCAAAAATGAGCACCAACTATTCAAAAATTTTATCATTATAAAGCGGCGGTTGGTGAAAGAACGGAGTGTAGAGAAAAGAAATAAGAAACACGCGAGACTGTGTGGGCATAGAAGCGGCGTCCGGTCTCGGTGGAGTAGAAGAATGGCGGAAGGGAGTAAGAAGTGGAATACGAACTTGAGGGTTGAAATGGATTGAATAAATTAGTACAATCTGTAATGATCGATGTGAAAAGATGGATTGCACTAATCTATCAATATGGCGAGAAATTGGATCAAATCCCTCAAGATTCGTGAGAAAACATGGGTACGCCGAATATGGTAAATCAGACATTGGAAATCAATGTGATACAGTTTCTTGCAAGGTCGGAACGATAAAAAGGATGGAGGGGAGTGATTGAGGAAGGGTATCGGTTAAGGGTTCGGGAGAGTGTACACAGACAATGAAAGGGATATGATGAATTGGAAAATCCGACTCATCAAGTAAAACTGGTTCATCCTCAAAACTATCCTCTATATTCTCCTCAAAACACAGCTAATCATGCAATTCTCATCAAAATCAAGACACATATGAAGTTCGGGAAAAACATTCAATGACTCGGGATAATGAATTGGAGAGAAAAACTCAGCCAAATCTGCGGGTTCATCATCCAAAATATTCCCAGCGTCAATATCCTCAATCAAGTGAAAATAAATTTTCTCAGACACCTCAACAAAAGCAAGGATATCAATCAATTCAGGTTCTAGAGTGGAGGTGTAGAGGTCAAAAGGATTGGGTGTGGTTTCACTCGAAAGGGACCCTTCACAATCGGGTAAATCAAACACTACAAAGTCATACAACGCATCAAACGTTCTATCGGCAATTGGTGAATCACGTGGGACACTCGATAGACATTCAAAACTGGAGTTGTGGGATTCAATTGGGGACCGGTAGGTTTGATTTGGAAGGGTATACAACTCACTCTCTCCACCCAAATTCTCAAACTGTCCTATTGCCTCATCATACATTGGAAAATTAGGAGCTAGTTAGAAACTAGCTACCGGTTCGTTAAGTTGTATGAGGGCAGCCATGGACGCATTCACTTCCTCCATTTGTCATGACGCTACCCGAAAATCTTCTAATGCCCGTTCCAAACTAGACATGGGCTGTGAAGGGGTTTCAGTAAAACATTCAAAATTATCTGGATATGTGAAACTCCCAAATGGCTGTGTAGAAGCAATGTCTAGGGAAGGTGCAAAAGTTGGGTAGGAATTATAGGAATTGAATGGTTGGACAGGATGATGATCAATGTTATGATAAGAAGGTGGTTGAAACTATTGATCAAAAGAATTCGAAGTGGTGAAATGAGTGAAAGATCGGTTATGAGATTCTTCAATATGTTCAGCAATGGACATGGATGTCGGAGTCGTAACATGACTCCCAGATGGGGTATCAACATGAGAAGGGGTGAAAGTTTGAAATGGTTGATACAAAGTGGAATGCGATGTCCAATTGCTAGCCCTAGACGCGTCTATCCGATCTCTCAAAGAAATTGCGGGCATGGATGGATCGTTCGAAGTTCGGCCAAAGCAAGAACCGTAAGAAGTAATGTCTGGTTGTGGGTATCAAAGTTCGGCAAGAGTTTTGCGAGGTGGGGTACCCATGTTAGAAGAGTGAAAAGGTAGGGATGGAAGGAAGTGTTTTTTTTAAAATTTTATTATTATTATTATTATTATTATTTTTCTAAAAAAATTTTGTTTTTGGAGTTTTGAAATTGTTTGTTTTTGAAAGAATACGAAATTATGGGACTAAACTTTATACAAGCACAATCACAATCACAATATGCATAAAAACACCTAGAGCTAGGGTCTTTAAAGTCCAACTAGACCGCTCCTAGACTTCCAAGCGAAAAGTTGCAAGATAACCCTCGAATCGCCTCTTCACTGCCAATTGTGGCCAGATAAGCCCAAGTGAGGTAAGGAGGGTTCCGCTCACGAATCACCATGAGACGGGCCTTTTAAAATTACCTCCTCACTTGTCTAGCCTAGACACCACAAAGTCAAGTTTAGATAAACGGTCGATTCCCCGCAACCTTCACTTGTCCTAAATGAGCGTGACAGTCCTTATAGGTTTGGTCTAGATATTTTTTATTAGCTCAAGCTAATGCGTATGCAATTAGTGATTCGTGGGGTCTTAGAAAGGGTGATGAAATCCCCACCCAATCTGAATTGGTGTTATAGCCCCTTAAAGTCCGTATTATTATATGCAAAGCGTATAAACAAACAAAATCTAAAACAACAAAAATTTTATTTGGCAGCGGCGCAATCTGTGCAAAGAAACCTGCATAAAATACACTTAAGTGGAGTTTACAGAAGAGACTAGAAGAAAGAGAAGGGGTGAAAAAAAATTGGGGTCAAAAACCCATAATAGGACCGCGGAACCGCCGCTAAACTACCTCTTTGACCGCGGTTCTGCGGTCAAATTGCTGAGTTGGCGCCTGAAACTTTGGTCAATGCACGTGCCTTTCTCTGTACACCCTAATAAAAACCTCTGTTTATTGATTCACTTGCTGTAATTGCTCCAGATCGCCTGCACACTTGCACAAAAAATATTAATGACAACAAAAAGATTATTTATTTATTTATTATATTTATAATTTTATATATATACAAAAAGAATATTAATCCGAATAACAAGAAAGAAAATACGTAACCGTCTTCCCGGAAACGACGTCATTTGATCGCACGCTTTTGGCATGTCGGGATTCAAAATTCTAAAGTTATAACCGCGATCAGGACGGTGTCGCTTTGCAGCTAGCCGGTTGAGCACGGGTCGATCTGCAGGGAGATGGTTGTATGTCCGTTCGAGTTTTAGACGAGTTAATGAAGAATGTATGTGTGTATGTTCAATTCTATCCTAAGTGTTTGTATTTATATTCAAGTAAGCTTGTTAAGGTTAAGGTTGGTTAGTAAAATTAGGATTAGTCTTGTGCTTTTGTTTTGCCATTTTTAAAACGATGTTGGGATAATCGAAAGTAGCGGGGATTAGGAGGACATAGAAATGAGATCTGCGAGTTTAAGCAAGCTTTCCAACGCTAAATCCATTCCTAGTGCCCCTTGTCCGTCCACTAAATACGCTTATTTCCAACCCTCGGCCAAACACCCGCAACCATGTATCCAATTAAGTCACAACTACATGTCATGTTGTAGTGCGCTTAAAAGGACTTCTCGACTTAGGTCGCGGCTATATGTCACGTATAGCGTGCCTAAGTGAGGGGGTTGCGTTTGTATGGTCGGGATTCGTTTCAAGATGTTTGGCGAAGAGAAGCACAAGGGATTTTTCCGTCCCTCATACCACCTTCCTTAGCCTTAACAAGTGTGGAATTATTCACACATTATAAAAGAAAATAAAACAAAACAAGAAGGAAGAAAAGAAGGAAAAGGAAAAATATGGTTTTACAAAATGGTAGCAAGCTAGCTACTTGGGTCCTCACCTAAGCAAGGAACTTCGTCGAGTGTCATGGCTTGAAAATGCGGATAAGAGGAAAAGGAAAATAACACAAGCAAAGAAATAACAACAGCTACTTAACAACAATAAATAAAATAACAATACAAGATAATAAGATTACAAGACAAGAAATAAAAGAGACAAGATAATAAAAACCTTCATCTTCATTGATCTTCCACTCAAAAAGCTCTCACTACAATTTTCATGGAGGAAAGAATGAAGAAGAAGAAGAAGCTAAACTAAACTATACTAAAATCTAACAAAAAGAAACATAAGAAATGAGCCCCTTGGCTTGGCACAAAACTGGACTATTTATAGGCTGAGTGCTGAAACCCTAGGGCAAGATTCTGAGCCCAAATGAAATGTCCAAACTACCCCTAAAATCCGAGTTGACACTGAGTCAACTCGGCCGTGGATCTGCCGCGAATCGGCCATTTTGGCCGCGGATCCACGCTTCTTTGAGGGAGTTGGGTTGTCGTTTTTTCTGGGTTTTCTTGTGTTGCTCTCTTCATTTGTTCTACATGCTCCAAATTGCAAATTGCCTTCATAATTTCTTCAGATCTGCAACAGTCCAAAAATAGCTTCACTTTAGATTGATTTGACATTTCTCCCTCGAGCTCCGCGCACCCATTGAGTTTTGTGATGCCCCTCTCGTTCTCTGTGCTTGTCCGAGACACGAATGATCACTGTCATATGTCTTGTCTCTGGAACTGGTACGCGGCACTGGACGGATACGGATGACTGGAACCCGGCTTTTATCTGTTGACAACAGATGTTCTGTATTTTGACATAATAGTGGAGATTTTGTATCATTTGCGTTATTTTGGACTAGGAACCTGTAACCTGTAAATATGTAGCAAACACGGATTAAAAGCACCTACCTATAAACACACGAGCATAAGAATGGGCGGTATTAAATGCAATATTCTGGTATGAACAGTCTCCAAACTCTAGAATTGGCAGGGTTACTTGCCGCTCTCTTAGGGGTCTAGAGATGTCAGTTTGGCTATTCATCAAGACCGTGGAATCCGTGTTTTTCATTACTGGTTGAATTTAAAACACGGACCTCCCAGTATATCTAATATTTCATATGTTGTTTCTGCTGCCTGAGTTCTGTGATGTGATCATATAACTGCGTGAGATGAATGATTTATATTATATATATGATATATAATAAACGTTGCTTATGTTTTTCACCCGCGCTAGTCCTGCCCCCGCTCGCCCGTTAGTTAAGTAACCTAACGGTGCATGACGGGGCTCCGTGGCGAATGCGGATGGCATAAGCGTACGTTCTATTTTCCTTTTTTATGCGATGTTTTGGAAACATAAATGATGAGACTTCATTAATGAGATTAATGAAAATAAAAGAAACCTAAAAATGTTGTAGAATCAAAAGTTTCAAACAGGTAGCTCTAGTTATTGCTTTGATAGTGGTATTCTTTTATGTATATCTAACACCTCATTCGATGAGGAAAGAGCCGGGATCCCTTCACCGGGAATGACCTCTTTAGCAAAAGCTAGCAAATGCTACAACCCACTCATTTTGTTTTGAAAACTACTCGATTTTAAAAGCAGAGCTTAAACCACTCCTTTTCAAATCACTAAATTCTACAACGATATCAAGTTCATTGCGTTAAAGGTTTTATTAAAAACCTGTCGTAGCCCTCCGTCATTTCAGATAAGAGCTATTTAGTATTCATACCGCGTTTGTTGACTATGTTAAGGCATAGTGTGCGGTAGCTGATTAGTGCTTATCTGCAACCATATGATGCGATTAGATTAGAATAGTCGTACGAAAACATGGACTATGTTAAGGGCCGTATGGGTAGGTTTAATTCAATCATGAAATGAAAGGTTTGAACTTGACTTGCGGTTTATGGTTTGTTGACCATGTCAAGGTCATAAACCGCTTTGGGTAAAAACAGATATTGGGAATTTCAAGTGTTGAAATTTGCGATGAGATTGCATACTTTTTATGAGATAGTTGGATCCCGATACCTACTGCGAGTAAGAGTTACTCCTGGGAGAGTTTTGCACTTTACAATTAGCTAATCCAGTAGGTGTCTAAGAAAGGTGTTAACGGGGTTACGCCCCTGCGGAAACAAGATTATTTAATTAGTTCCATGCGAAAGCATGGGGAGACTTTCTCGGAGTACCAATACCTGCCTGGCTGACCGATTGGCGAACTTGTAGGCTGTAATTAATCCCGGCTAATCTTACCTTTTAGGATTTGAAAGAAGATTCGATAAAAACAGAGGGAGCCATCCTAATTAGATAAAATAATAACCAATCTAATCTTGCAAGAGCGCACGCTAAAGAGTTTTCTTCTCTCTCTCTCTAGGTAGCGACCATCACATGCCTTAATCAAGATAATAATATGGATGTATTGACCGAATCCGCTTATTATACTGAGCCGAAAAATGTTGGTTCCACTCTATCTTATGATTGTCATAAGTCTGATCAAGGAATATGCGAATATCAGGATTTCTAAGCAACCCGAACGACGAAAGAGCACGATGATGCATCTTCTTTGGGTGTGTTCGATACCGAGAACTGTTTTTTAATATGCTCTACATCCTGGGTATACAATACCGGATCAGGATCCTACGTATATAATATGTTACATGGGTTAAGAAGAAGTAGAGAACTGGGAAATGGTGATAAATCTCTAGTAGTAGAGAATGGTGCAATTGTTGCAGCCAAAGCAGTTGGCGAATATCATTTTGTATTACCAAATAGTAATACATTAATTCTGAACGACTGTTATTTCGTACCAAAAATGATGTGCAATAAAATATCAATTTCTTTATTAGATAAAGAAGGATATAACTTTGTACTAGAGAAAAATGTTATGAATATTTTCTTAAATCAAGTGCTGATTGGGTTTGGTACGTTGTATAATGGTATATACGTTCTAAATCAAACTACAGTTCTAAACATATAGAACACACACAAGAGGAAAAGTTCAGAAATGAACAAATCCTTCTTGTGGCATTGTAGACTTGGTCATATCAATGCGACAAGACTAGTGAAGTTGCACAAAAATGGATATTTGAATCCGTTCGAATTTACATCTTATGAAACTTTTCAGTCATGTCTCAAAGGCAAGATAACCAAAACTCCATTTACTGGACACGGAGAAAGAGCTACTGAACTCTTGGGACTGATACATAGTGATGTATGCGGTCCTATGTCTACACATGCCAGGAATGGTTCCTCATACTTTATTATATTCACCGATGATCTCTCAAGATTTGGACATGTGTTCTTGTTGAAACACAAATCTGAAGTTTTTAAGAAATTCAAGGAATATAAGTACGAAATTGAGTACCCGACGGGTAAAAGTATTAAAGTCCTTCAATCTGATCGAGAAGGAGAATACTTAAGCACAGAATTCCGAGATTATTTAAAAGAGAATGTGATCCTCTCTCAGCTTATTCCTTCTTATACACCACAACACAATGGAGTATTGGAGCGGAGGAATCATACCCTATTAGATATGGTGTGTGCTATGATGAGTGTTGCTGAGTTACCTATTTCCTTTTGGGGTTATGCACTTGAGACAGCTGCAAACCTATTGAATAGGGTTCCAACCAAATCAGTGCCTACCACTCCATATGAGATATAGGAGGGGAAGAGACCATCTCTTAAACGAGTTAAGATATGGGGTTGTCCGGTCTGTTAAAAAGCAAAATACGGATAAGCTCGAGACAAGATCTGTTTTGTGCAAGTTTGTGGGATATCCACAGGATTCATATGGATATATCTTCTACCACACTGAGGAACAAAAGGCGTTTGTTTCTCAATATGCCACCTTTTTAGAAAATGAATTTCTTGTTATAGAAATTAGTGGTAATGAGGTAGAACTGGAAGAGGTTCCAGCCACGCAAACTACAACTAATGATTTGGTAAGACTGGAGGATTCAATAGTCCCCGACGAATCTCAGCCACTCCGTAGATCTAGTAGAGTTCCTCATCCACCTGAGAGATACTACAGTTTTCTCATAGACGGTGGGAGCGAGGTTTGCATCATGGAAGATGATGACCCAACTAGTTTCGAGTAGGCCATCACAAGTGGAGACTCTGTGAAATGGCTGGATGCAATGCGATCTGAGATGGAATCCATGTACACCAAGAAAGTATGGAATTTGGAAGTTGCTCCTGAAGAGGTAAAACCCATTGGGAGCAAGTGGATCTTTAAGAAGAAACTTGGCATAGATGGAAAGGTTGAGACCTTCAAAGCTAGACTTATAGCAAAAGGTTTTCGTCAACGAACAGGTGTCGATTATGATGAAATCTTTTCTCCAGTAGCTATGCTTCCATCAGGATCCTACTTGCCATTGCTGAATACCATGACCACGAAATCTGGCAGATGGATGTTTAGACCGCTTTTCTAAATGGTGATTTAGAAGAGAGCGTGTACATGACGCAGCCAGAGGGCTTCGTAGACAGTAGAAGCAGCGGAAAGGTGTGCAAGCTTCTTAAATCAATCTACGGATTAAACTAGGCACCGCGAAGTTGGAACATCTGTTTTGATGTGGCGGTCAAAGAGTTTTACTTCATCAAAAACGTAGACGAACCTTGTATATACAAGAAGGTTGTAGAGAGTAAGGTTGTCTTCCTCGTATTGTACGTGGATGACATACTCTTGATAGCAAATGATGTTCCTATGCTACACTCGGTCAAGCTCTTCTTATCACAAAAGTTCTCCATGAAAGATCTAGGTGATGCCTCCTACATCCTGGGGATTAAGATCTATAGAGATAGATCTAAGTGGATGTTGGGATTGTCCCAATCCAGGTATATTGACACCATACTAAAGAGGTTTATTATGGAAGATTCTAAGTGAGGTAATTACCCGCTTGCACAGGAATCACTCTCTCCAAAGAGTTTCTCCCAAGACTGATTTGGAGAGGGCTTGCATGCAAGGCATACCCTATGCTTCTGCAGTCGGGTCTATCATGTATTCGATATTATGTACCAGACCGGATGTAGCTTACACACTTAGTATAGTAAGTATGTATCAATCAGATCCTTGGGAGAAGCACTGGACAACTGTGAAGAACATTCTTAAGTACTTGAGAAGGATTAAAGAGATGTTCTTGGTGTATGGTAACGGAGAACTCCAGGTGGAGTCCTTTACCGATTCTAGCTTCCAGAGTGATAAGGATGACAGTAATTCGGTCTCGGGTTTTTTCTTCATCCTCAATGGAGGGGCGGTATGTTAGAAGAGTTCCAAGCAAGATACCGTGGCAGATCGACGATGGAGGCTGAATACATCACTGCCAACGATGCTGTCAAAGAGGCTGTCTGGATAAAAGAAGTTCATTGCTGAACTTGGTGTGGTTCCATCCATTGAGCATCCAATACCCTTGTATTGTGATAACAATGGAGATGTGGCTTTGGTCAAGGAACCCCGGTCCCATCAGCGATCTAGACATATTCTTAGGCGGAATCACCTGATCCGGGAGATAGTTGTTCGCCGGGAGATCGAGATTAGGATAGTTTACACGAAGAATAACACAGCGGATCCACTCATGAAGGCCCTCCCCTAGATGTAATTTGAGAAACTTTTTTGGATGTTGGGTATGAGATGCTACAACAACTGGCCTTAGTGCAAGTGGGAGATTGTTAGGAATATATATGTCCCAGAGGCCATTATTGTATGATATAGTGGATGCTTGGACATATATATAGAGGACTTTCTTGCTCGACATGATAGTATGCTATCTGGTTGCTCTTTATCTTAACATGTACACTAGTATTTTTATAATGTCTCTTTGATACATGTTGATAAAGCCCTTAGGATGTTAGCTTGACTACCAGGATTATGATGCAGATCATACTAGTGGGGCTTGTGTAGCCTGCAAGCACATCCTTTAACAGTTCCTAGTCGAGAGAGTATCGAGACACGGCATCGATATTCCAGAGTAGACTAGTATGTACGTTTCTTGACCCTGTATGGGGAGATGGTTGATCCCACATCTATTGGTGTTTGATATCAAAGATTGTACACATGTGCTCATTAGAGAATAGGTACACCGAACAGGACTCGCCGAGAACTCCTAATTCGTACTATACCTATCGTCAGATAGCAGTTCTCCGGTGACTCTTGTACAGGTTAGTTTATAGACCCGAGATCATCTTAGAGTCTTGTGTGGTTCCCACTATGCTTTGATTTCCTCCCTACCACGGCTCAAAGGAGTCGTGCAAACAGGTGGATTTTGGATACAGTCCCGAGTCATATGGAGGCAATGAGTGATAGGAGGGGTTTCGTCTCTCCTAGTATAGAGAGTTGATGTTGCGCTATGCTCGATTGGCTATAACAGCAAGTCTCTGGCCATGGATGATGAGATTTACTGGTAAGTGTTATCAATAGTTTCTTGAACGGTTATAGGCCACACATCGGCATGACTTATCAAGTTTCTGGGGTCTGACGATTCCACCCCTAGACTTGATATGCGACATATCAGATGAAGAAACCGGACTGTACGGTAAGTGTTGCTTATAGGCTTTGCGGGGAGTTTGGACAAGCTTGCTTGTTGATCTTCTATTCGCTCAATACCTGGGTAGCCGTTACGTCCAGCTAGTACCGCTGACGGCTTGTCGATGATTGATGTGATCATTACCTACTGCTGGCGTATTGATGAGTCTTTAGAGTCCCACAAAGAGGTTTCCTAGCTCAAGCGAAACGAGGTAGGACATATATGGTGATATGTGCCGGAGTTTGATTAAATAAGAGTATATGATACTGTATTCTAATCTCACGATATGTGATATCGGTTAGGTTATATGTGATATAACCGGATTGTTGAATCAAGTGTTGATTCAATGATATGTTATATGTATATATATTTGATACTGGACGGTTATATATGATATGACCGGATTATTGAATCAAATGTTGATTTAATATAGTATTGAATATTGTCGGTTATATGTGATATGAACGGGTTATTGAATCAAATGTTGATTTAATGTAGTATTGAATATTGTCGGTTATATGTGATATGACCGGGTTATTGAATCAAGTGTTGATTTGATAATGTGATATACATATAAGTGATGTTAGTCGGTTATATATGATATAGCCGGATTATTGAATCAAGTGTTGATTTAATAATTTGATATATATTTTTATATTTGATATATTAATATATATTAACTAATATTATGCCCACTAAAAGAAATTCTTCTCTTTGAAATACATTTAATATATATGTGATATATATTAATATATGTATTTATATATTGTGTCATGGTGGATGATACATTGAACATAGGTGTATGGGACCCACACCAAGACTAAAGATTATTGGGTAATTATTTATCAAGAGTAAATACAAAATGAGGTGGAAATGATCATGGCTTAAGATGCTTGTAGAAGTATGTAGAAGTCATGACTCATTCCACTAATATTGTTTTACTCTAGATATTTTATAACCCAACTATTATCTTTAGCCCATGGTTAACTCTCTACATTATCACTTGAGATATTTCCCTTACCCTAGTTAATCTTCTTCATCTCATATTTGCTCTCTTGCTTTTCATAAGGTGAGAAAAAAAGAGAAACTGGTTTCTAAAGTGAGCAAAGTTCCTACTTCATCAACCTACTCTCATCTAGCCCATAAGATTAGGTTGTTTCCTTTACTAAGTCTTGATTAATGAAGAGGTAGCTTGTGTTAAAGCAACTTCAAGGTGGATCATCTTCGGCCTCGAAGACGACGAAGTAAGCTCGTTCCTTTCACCAAGTGGAGCGTAAAAAGAGTTCTAGGGATCTCTACTTGGAGCTAAAAGACTACTACTTGGAGCTTTAGAAGTGAAGGACTGGTCTACAAAGATTGTATTCTCTATTCACTTAGTGTAAAGCTTGTTTACATGTTTACAAACCCTGATTCTTTAGTTCGATTCTACGTTAGTGTAGCTTAGACTTCTAGATTTTTTAAAATTGCATACTTGATGCATGTGGAAACCTATTAGAGGTGCTAAGACACACTTTCATGGTATCAGAACCAAGCTAGAGTATTAGACGATATTAGTAGAATTACGAAACCGAAATAACTCCGAAACTGTTAACTGAAATCCATGTTTCTGTTGGTTTTTAAAAAGTCTTCTAATTTTTTTAAAAAAAAGTGCAGAATTTTACATGTGATGTTACTAGAACACTATAGAAAAACGAGACCACGACTTTACATTTTGGCCAGTGAAATCTTCAAATTGCCCGGCCTCGCCGGCCCACCTTACTCTTTTTGGTCTCGAATTTTTATGGTGTTCTGGTAGCCTGGATTTGAGGTTTCAGGTTATGTTTGTTTTGCCCAGATTGCATGTGATGTTATCTTTTCTGTTGGGGCAATTCGGAGTATTTCATAGTCGTAATTTTAACATCGTTTCGGTTTTAAGTTTGATTTGTGATGCAATATTTGGAATCCATATTAATTAGTTTGGTGAAAACTAGTTTTTGTTTTGTAAATCTCGTATTTTAGTCTCTTTTGATTGATTGCTACGGAGTTTGCAATCTCGTATTGTACGCGGATAGTCGCCGGGAAACACTACTAGATAGCCATGCCCTATAGCCCCGACCAAGTGATTGTAGGAGAACCCCGAGATCAAAAGCATCCAGTTGGGTGCTCACGGCCATGGTGTTCCGCATAAGTGCACTTCGTTAACGGCATCGGGGCTTCGGCAATCTACTAAAGTTCCCGACGAGCATTCGATCATCTCATCGGGAATCCTGTTGAATTACCCGACCGCTATTGAAAAGTGTTTTCAATCCGAGACATAAATGCAAGATTTAAAGGGTTATGCATGAAATCCGAGATATGGGACATTCCGGGTTTATGATGTCTATGGAATGCAGATTCTAATTATTGTATGTTTTCATTTCTAATCTGCGACCGTAATTAATATGTGGTATATTCCCGATCTTGTTGCTATACGTTAACGACATTCGGGATACGCATATTTACTTACGTTGATGACATGTGATGTTATGTGTTGCTGTGATATGTTATATTGGATCGTCGTGATTGAATAGCCGAGGGTTTTTGCGTGAGATGCGAGTTTTTCTATTTTCATTCATGTAAAAACTTTTTGTAATATTCTTTTATTGGGACACTTCCGGGTTGTGGATGCTGTCACTATTGATGTATATTATTTATTTTTCCGTATTAAGATAGACCCAAGGTGGGGAGCATAAGTAATCGGGTTCTAGAGTCCAGTGGGAGACCACTCGAGGAGTCGAGATCGGGTTTCCTAACTCTAGAATTGGCAGGGTCACTTGCCGCTCTCGTAGGGGTCTAGAGATGTGGGTTTGGCTATTCATCACGACCGTGGAATCCGTGTTTTTCATTACTGGCTGAATTTAAAACACGGACCTCCTAGTATATCCAATATTTCATATGTTGTTTCTGTTGCCTGAGTTTTGTGATGTGATCATATAACTGCATGAGACGAATGCTTTATATTATATATATGATATATAATAAACGTTGCTTATATTTTGCACCCGCGCTAGTCCTTCCCCCGCTCTGCCATTAGTTAAGTAACCTAACGGTGCATGACGGGGCCCCGTGGTGAATGCGGATTGTATAAGCGTACGTTCTATTTTCGTTTCTTCTGTGATGTTTATGAAACATAAATGATGGGACTTTATTAATAAGATTAATGAAAAGAAAAGAAACCTAAAAATGTTGTAGAATCAAAATTTTCAAACAGGTAGCTCTAGTTATTTCTTTGCATAGTGGTATTCTTTTATGTATATCCAGCACCTCATTCGATAAGGAAAGAGCCGGAATCCCTTCACTGGGAAGCAAATGCTACAACCAACTCGGTTTGTTTTGAAAACTACTCGATTTTAAAAGCGGAGCTTAAACCACTCCTTTACAAATCAATAAATTCTACAACCATATCAAGTACATTACATTAAAGGTTTTATTAAAAACCTGTCGTAGCCCTCCGTCATTTCAGATAAGAGCTATTTAGTATTCATGCTACGTTTGTTGACTATGTTAAGGTGTAGTGTGCATTAGCTGATTAGTGCTTATCTGTAATCATATGATGCGATTGGATTAGGGTAGTCGTACGACTTTGTTGACTATGTTAAGGGGTCGTACGGGTGGGTTTAATTCAATCACGAAATGAACGGGTTGAACTTGACTTGCGGTTTATGGTTTTTTGACCTTGTCATGGTCATAAACCGCTTGGAGGTAAAAACGGATATTGGGAATTTTAAGTGTTGAAATTTGCGATAAGATTGCATATCTTCTATGAGATAGTTGGATCCCGATACCCACTGCGAGTAAGAGTTACTCCTGGGAGAGTTTTGCACTTTACAATTAGCTAATCCAGTAGGTGTCTAAGAAAGGTGTTAACGGGGTTACGCCCCTGCGGAAACAAGGTTATTTAATTAGTTTCATGCGAAAGTAGGGGAGACTCCCTCGGAGTACCAATACCTGCCTGGCTGACGGATTGGCGAACTTGTATGGTGTAATTAATCCCGGCTAATCTTACTTTTTAGGGTTTGAAGGAAGATTTGATAAAAACAGTGGGAGCCATCCTGATTAGATAAAATAATAACCAATCTAATTTTTCAAGAGCGCACGCTAAAATATTTTTTTCTCTCTCTCCTGGTAGCGACCATCACATGCCTTAATCAAGATAATAATATGGATGTATTGATCGAACCAGCTTATTATACCAAGCTGGAAAACGTTGGTTCCGCTCTATCTTATGGTTGTCATAAGTCTGAGCAAGGAATATGAGAATATCAGGATTCCCACGTAACTCGAACGAAGAAAGAGCACGATGATGCATCTTCTTCGTGTGTGTTCGTTACCGAGAACCATTTTTTAGTATGCTCTACGTCCTGGGTATACAATACCGGATCAGGATCCCACGTATGTAATATATTACATGGGTTAAGAAGAAGTAGAGAACTGGGAAAGGGTGATAAATCTTTGGTTGTAGGGAATGGTGCATTTGTTGCACCGAAAGTAGTTTGCGAATATCACCTTATATTACCAAGTGGTAATACATTGATTCTGAATGAATGTTATTTCGTATAAAAATGATGTGCAATATAATATCAATTTCTTTATTAGATAAAGAAGGATATAATTTTGTACTGGAGAAAAATGTTATGAACATTTTCTTAAATCAAATGTTGATTGGGTTTGGTACGTTGTATAACGGTATATACGTTCTAAATCAAACTACAGTTCTAAACATACAGAACACACACAAGAGGAAAAGTTCAGAAATAAACGAATCCTTCTTGTGGTATTGTAGACTTGGTCATATCAATGCGACAAGACTGGTGAAGTTGCACAAAGATGGATATTTGAATCCGTTCGAATTTACATCTTGTAACGCCCCGTGCCCCAGTACAGATGGTATTGTCCGCTCTGGCCGAAGTCGCACGGTTTTGTCCTTCGGGACGAACCGGACCCGACCTGGGTCCACTTCCCAGGAGGTCACCCATCCCAGAACTTCCCTGGCTCGAGCACGCTTAACTACGGAGTTTTCAAGCTCCTGTAGTGCCGGTTCACTTAAAAGGCGCCTCTGCAATTGAGGGTGGTATCATTACATTTATAATGCTGCTCGGTCCTCTTTCGGAATGTGTTCCGAAGATTTCCATTGTTTTACAGTGGGTCCCAGGGACTCAAGAGGTGGCCTCCACGGATTCAAGAGGTGGCCCCCGCCATCTTGGCATGACAATTGGTATGACACTTTGTTCTGTGTGGCACTTTGTTTCGTAAGCAAGAACCGGGTCCCGACACATCTTATGAAACCTGCCAGTCATATCTCAAAGGAAAGATGACCAAAACTCCGTTTACTGGACACGGAGAAAGAGCTACTGAACTCTTGAGACTGATATATAGTGATGTATGCGGTCCTATTTCTACACATGCTGGGAATGGTTCCTCGTACTTTATTACATTCACCGATGATCTCTCAAGATTCGGACACATGTTCTTGTTGAAACACAAATCTGAAACTTTTGAGAAATTCAAGGAATATAAGTACGAAGTTGAGAACCAGACGGGTAAAAGTATTAAAGTCCTTCGATCTGATCGAGGAGGAGAATACTTAAGCACGAAATTCTGAGATTATTTAAAAGAGAATGGGATTCTCTCTCAGCTTACTCCTCCTTACACACCACAGCACAATGGAGTATCGAAGCGGATGCATCGCACCCTATTAGATATGGTGCGCTCTATGATGAGTGTTACTGAGTTACTTATTTCCTTCTGGGGTTATGCAGTTGAGACGGCTGTATACCTATTGAATAGGGCTCTGATTGTTCTAAAAAACTATCTATTAACCGCAATCAAGAACGGCGTCGCTTGGTAGTTAGCCGGTGAGTACGGGTCGGTCCACAGGGATGTTGTGAATTTCCTAATCGCTCTTACGAGTTAATTCCGATGGGAGCCGGATTGATTATTGATTAAATCTAAAAACTGAATTAATCTATATCTAAATCTTGCTAGGGTTAGGTCTAGCTTAAGTTTGGAAAGTCAATAAATCTCACCGCTTTCTATACCCATATGAAGATCAAATTAGGTGTTATGGTAAATATTAATAAAAGGGATTAGGATGATTGGGAAGATTGTTCTTCCTCTATATCCTTGTCCTTCCTTTCTTAATCTTTACCCTAACCTCCATGGAAAACCTTAAAATCAGGGCCTTTAGACTACGGTATCACCGCTACCTCGTGGGTAGAGTGCTGTAGGGAGCAGAATAAGAAGGTATGCATGGAGTTCTATGAAAATATATGACGGGCAAGAAAGGGGATGAGAGATCTTCGTCTCTCAAACCTTCCCCAGATCTAACCCTAACAAGCGAGGAGACTACTCACTCATTAGGAAATTTAAAAACATTTATCTAGGGCAGGGAATGAAAATTACCTAGGGCAAGAATTGAAATCTAAACTAGGGCAAGGAATTAAATCTACTTACAGATGCATCTCTCCAATCATCAACGCAGGGTTGTCAGATCTGAATTCATGAATTGAAAAGAAACACCGATGCTCTCCATAAAGAATTCTAAAATTTATTAATGAAGGGAGGCATGAAAAGAATACAATGATTTGGGCTTCTATTTATAGGAGATAGAAACCCTAGGTTACAATTGATTCGCATGTCTACATTTACCAAAATATCCTTAGGAAGACCTAGTCAAAGTAGACTTCCAAGCTTTGGTAAAATTTTATGTCTGGAAATTTTGGAACTGATTCTGGGCTTCTTGGGCTTTTTATTTCTTTGGATCTTTATTCAATTTGGCTTCTCTATTTCTTCCAGATCTCTAGTGAACAATTGCAGTGGACTTTTAACCGTTTGCTTTGTAATCTTGGACCTTGCGTTGCCTTGTACTGATCTTTTGTGTAGGCTTGATTAAGATCCTTCTATTTGTTGGTCAAAGTCCCCTTTTTGTGTCGTCTTTTGTCTTTTTCATTGTTTTCACTCCAAGAACCTGTAACCTGTAATATATAGCAGACATGCGTCAAAAGCACCTGTTTATTTATAAAAAGAATAAGAATGGGGAATATAATAATACAATATTATGGTGTGAACAAATACCCCCAAACTTATCTTTTCTCGTCTTCGAGCAAACTTATTTTTTATTCTCGATAAAACCTAACCGCACTTTCGCAGGGAAACGCGATTGCACTGAGCACGTGCAACAAGCCGTTAAACCTCTAGGTGTCCCTAGTAGGAGGAGTGTTGTCTCCTAAGGGTTTTCAGCGGATACTACCCATAAAATCCTATCAATTCGGCTTTTCGACTTTTGTTCTCCAATTAGGGTTTCTAACAAGGAACTCTATTATCTTCGACTTGTAAATTATCCACCCACATTCTTCACACTTTCTCATCATCTAACTTAAGATTATATATGTTCTGTAGATCTACTTAGCTTTCGGCATTTCTTAAGTTTTCTTCCTAGGGTTCCATCTCCACTTAGGAATTTCTATCAACTCTATTAAAGATACAAGTTCTATTCTTTACTCCTTTCTCTCATCTAAACTCCAATCACATATCCCCACTTGTGTGTAAATATCATCCCTACACTTGGAAATTCAAATCAAGCAATCATACTCTTGTCCGTTGTCCAAAGTACTTATTAATTGGTGAATTTTTAAATGAAATTTGCTTACACATCCTTCATGCGACCGTTAATACTTCTTGAGGTACCAACGACCGATTACAAAATGCGTTTGCACTTTAAAGCGTACTTCCTAGTCTTGTAACACCCAAGGCTTTAGCAGTGACTCCCAAACCAGTTGGTCTAAGGCACTAGGTGATGAAGCATCCTCGCTAAATATTTTTCTATTTTTGCAGCCTTAAGTAATCACAAAAACTAGTGTTCATTTTTCTTTTCTTTATTCACTTTTTTTTTCTTTTCTTCATACTAAGGACTTTAGACAAGAGCATTTCAAGGTCTCCTCTACTATTCCAAGTTTCAAGGTGCGTGATTGTGCAAATTGTAGGGTATACATTTTCATAATCTAGACTTAAGCTAGGAACTATTTTTCAAACTTATACTCTAATAAGAACATCAATACTTTTCCTTTGTTTCGACTTAGCCCAAGAAATGAACCCAAAATTTGCCTATTTCTAAATAAACTACAAAGGCATATACTTTCTACCGTTAAATTTTAAGGAAGATACTTTCTACCGTTAAATTTTAAGGAAGGTTATTTTTAGGGTTTTTAATTCACTAAGTCTAAGATCTAGTTGTTCCTAGCCAGTTAACCTATTTGTCAAACTCAAGTCAATTAGCCAAAATTGAATACATTAATTTTTATAATTTTTGAAATTTTTCAAATTTTTTATGGGTTTTCAAATAAATATGCAAATGCAAAAATATGTACAAATGAATGCGAAGGAAGAAGACGTACCGAGCATACCCCCAAACTTGAACTTGACAGTGTTCTCACTGTCATGCTAAATCAAGAGGGTTAAAATACCGGCACTCCCCTGTTTATTTATTTATAATTTTTTTTATTTTATTGTTTTGAAATTTTTTTGTTATTTTTTATAGAAAAAGAAAACAAAAAAATATATATACATATATACAAAGTTTCCCCCCCAAAACTTAAGCTTGGCCTTAAACAAGCCAAAGGTTAGCACCAACCATTCAAAAATCTTATCGTGGTAATGGCCGAGTTGGTGAAAGAATGGAGTGGAAAGAAAAGAGATGAGAAGCACACGAGACCGAATGGGAAGAAGAGAATATGGTCTCGGTGGGGGAGAAGAATGGCGGAAAGAAGAAAGAAGTGGAGTACGATCTTGAGGGTGTAAAGCGAGTGAATAAATTAGCGCAATTTGTGATGACCGATGTGTTAAAAGCGATTGCGCTAACCTATCAACTCATCGTGCAATGGGGTCAAATCCCTCAAGATTCGCAAGAAAACATGGTATGCCGAACTTGGTATAGGAGATGAAAGCGTAACGGTCATTTGCACGGTCGGAACAATAGGAAGGATGGAAGGAAGCGAGTGGGAAGGGTATGAGTTAAGGATTTAGGAGGGTTTATTGGAAAATTCGACACATCAAACGAAAATGGTTCAACCTCAATATTATCCTCAGTACTATCCTCATAATTCTCTTCAATATTTTCCTCAAAAATTTGCTTATACATGCCAATATCATCAAAATCAAGACGCATATGAAGTTCGGGAGAAACATTTAATGACTCGGGATGATGAATTGGACATAAAATTTCAATTAAATCGACGGGTTCATCATCCGAAATATTCCCGGCGTCTATATTCTCAATCAAGTGAAAATCAATTTTTTCTGACACCTCATCAAAAGCATGGATATTTATCGATTTAGGTTTTAGAGTAGAGGGGTAAAGATCGAAAGGATTAAGTGTGGTTTCATTCGAAAGGGGTTCTTCACAATTTGGCAAATCAAACACTACAAAGTCGCACAACTCGTTTTTATTTTGAACTTGTGAATCATTTAGGACATTCGTTGGAAAACTGGAGTTGTGGGCTTCAATTGGGTAAGGGTAGGTTTGATTTGGAAATCCTCTCATATTCTCATTCTGTCCAACCGCCTCCTCATACATTGAAAAATTTGGGGCTAGCGGGAAACTAGCTTCCGGTTCAGCAGGTTGCATAAGGGTGGCCACGGACGTTTCCACATTCCTAACCATTTTGTTTGTTGCTGCGATATACGCCTCCAACGCCTCTTCCAAGCTAGACTTGGGTGGTAAAGGGGTTTCGGTAAAAGAATCGAAATCGTGTGGATATGCAAAACTCCCAACAGGCTGTGTAGAAACATTGTCTAGTGACGGTGGAAAAGTCGGGTAGGACTGGTAGGAAGTGGGTGATTGGACAGGGGTAGGGTCAACATATGGATCAAAAGGTGAATAGTCGTGCGGATCCCTAGAAATAGATGAGTGGAGAGGGGTGAAAGATCGGCTGCGAGATTGAGCAATATGCTCAGCAATGAACATCGGCTTAGGAGTGACAGAAGGACTTGAAAAAGTGGTATTAACATATGGAGGTGGTAAAGATTGACTTGGTTGACACAAAGTGGGTTGAAAAGTTGAATTGTTTCTCCTAGACGCCTCTATTTGATCTTTCAAAGATATTTTAGGCATGGAAGGATCGTCTTTAAATTGATCGAACAAATTGCTGAACGACGCAAAATTAGGTTCGGGATACCAAAGTTCGGTAAGAGATTTATGATGTGGGGTACCCATGATAGAAGAAAGAGAAGATGAAGAAGGTAGGTGGTGCAAGGATTTCTCAGCGACAAAAGTTGCAAGTTTTTTTTAAAAAAAATTTCCTTTTTCTCTTTATCTAGAACTGTTTGCAAAAAGATTTTCGAGAAAAGAGTTAAGACACACTTTCGATCAACCAAAAATGCACAATCAGGCCTAGATCTAGGGTCACCTAGGTCAGCTAGACAGCTCCTAACTGTTCCAAAGGGCTAGAAATAGGACCTCAAACCGCCTCTTCACCGCCAATTGCGGCCAGGTAAGTGCCAGGTAAGTGGGAAGGAACCACAGTAGTGGGCCTAATTAAAAACCACTAGCCTTTGACACACTTGCCTAGGCACCGCAAAGTCAGGTTAGGATAAACGGCCGATGCCTATACTAGTCCTCTGTCCTATTGAGCTCGAAGTCCTTAGGACTGAGTCTAGTATTTTTTAATTAATAGTGGTCAATGCAAATGCTTTAAGTGCTTTCTGGGGTCCTGGGAAGGGTAATAAAATCCCCACCCAATCTGAATTGGTCAAAAAGCCCCTTAAAGTCCAATTAAAGATATGGAAAATAGTAAATCAAGTACAATCAAATATTTTTATGAATTTCAAGGTTTACAAGTTTTCTAATTAAAATTTTCCCTTTTCCGCTTGCTCTTTCTTTGGAAATTTTGCAAAAAGATTTTCGATAAAAGATATGCAGAACAAAAAATATTACTTGCAATCAATTTCTATTTTAAGCGAGGCGCAAAAATCCCGCACAAGATTTGTTATTTGGAAGGGAAAAGATTTTTAAGCGCAAAGAATCCTGCAGGAGATTTTTCAGAAGAGATATCAGAGATTCACAAAGAAGGAGATCAGAAGACTTACAGAGTATTTTTTTTTCCACCGCGGAACCGCCGCGAGTTGCACTTCGCGACCGCGGATCCGCCGTGGGTTCGTCTGCTCGGCAGATTTTTTTTTTTTTTTAGATCACCGCGGTTGACTTGTTGACTCGATTCTCTAAATTTCTTCTGTTGTCTATTGTGATATTCCTCTGTTTGTTCGGATTTGATATTTGCTGTTTTGATCTCTGTAGATTTCCAGATCCGAAGTTGTTTGTAAATCCTGCAAAATTCTCACAAAAATACCCTTTCCAAAAATAACAGATGATATATTTTTTTATATTTTTTTGATTTTTTTGATTTTTATGATTTTTCAATTTTGATTAACCCGAAATTGCAAAAAGGAAATACTACGCCATCCCCGACAAGGGCGCCATTTGATTGTTCTCAAAAACTATCTATTAACCGCAATCAAGAACGGCGTCGCTTGGTAGTTAGCCGGTGAGTACGGGTCGGTCCACAGGGATGTTGTGAATTTCCTAATCGCTCTTACGAGTTAATTCCGATAGGAGCCGGATTGATTATTGAATAAATCTAAAAACTGAATTAATCTATATCTAAATCTTGCTAGGGTTAGGTCTAGGTTAAGTTTGGAAAGTCAATAAATCTCACCGCTTTCTATACCCATATGAAGATCTAATTAGATGTTATGGTAAATATTAATAAAAGGGATTAGGATGATTGGGAAGATTGTTCTTCCTCTAGATCCTTGTCCTTCCTTTCTTAATCTTTACCCTGACCTCCATGGAAAACCTTAAAATCTGGGCCTTTAGACTACGGTATCACCGCTACCTCGTGGGTAGAGTGCCGTAGGGAGCGGAATAAGAAGGTATGCATGGAGTTCTATGAAAATATATGACGGGCAAGAAAGGGGATGAGAGATCTTCGTCTCTCAAACCTTCCCCAGATCTAACCCTAACAAGCGAGGAGACTACTCACTCATTAGGGAATTTAAAAACATTTATCTAGGGCAGGGAATGAAAATTACCTAGGGCAAGAATTGAAATCTAAACTAGGGCAAGGAATTAAATCTACTTACAGATACATCTCTCCAATCATCAACGCAGGGTTGTCAGATCTGAATTCATGAATTGAAAAGAAACACCGATGCTCTCCATAAAGAATTCTAAAATTTATTAATGAAGGGAGGCATGAAAAGAATACAATGATTTGGGATTCTATTTATAGGAGATAGAAACCCTAGGTTACAATTGATTCGCATGTCTACATTTACCAAAATATCCTTAGGAAGACCTAGTCAAAGTAGACTTCCAAGCTTTGGTAAAATTTTATGTCTGGAAATTTTGGAACTGATTCTGGGCTTCTTGGGCTTTTTATTTCTTTGGATCTTTATTCAATTTGGCTTCTCTATTTCTTCCAGATCTCCAGTGAACAATTGCAGTGGACTTTTAACCGTTTGCTTTGTAATCTTGGACCTTGCGTTGCCTTGTACTGATCTTTTGTGTAGGCTTGATTAAGATCATTCTATTTGTTGGTCAAAGTCCCTTTTTTTGTGTCGTCTTTTGTCTTTTTCACTGTTTTCACTCTAAGAACCTATAACCTGTAATATATAGCAGACTGCGTCAAAAGCACCTGTTTATTTATAAAAAGAATAAGAATGGGAAATATAATAATACAATATTATGGTGTGAACAGGTTCCAACCAAATCAGTTCTTACCACTCCATATGAGATATGGGAAGGGAAGAGACCATCTTTTAAACGAGTTAAGATATAGGGTTGTCCGGCCTATGTTAAAAAGCAAAATCCGGATAAGCTCGAGGCAATGTCTGTTTTGTGCAAGTTTGTGAGATATCCAAAGAATTCATATGGATATATCTTTTACCACACTGAAGAACAAAAGGTGTTTGTTTCTCAATATGCCACCTTTTTAGAAAAGGAATTTCTTGTTAAAGAAATTAGTGGTAATGAGGTAGAACCGGAAGAAGTTCCAACCACACAAACTACAACTGATGATTTGGTATGACCGGAGGATTCAATAGTCCCCGACGAACCTCAGCCACTCCGAAGATCTAGTAGGGTTCCTCATCCACCTGAGAGATACTACGGTTTTCTCATAGACGGTGGGAGTGAGGATTGCATCATGATAGATGATGACCCAACTAGTTTCGAGCAGGCCATCACAAGTGGAGACTCTGTGAAATGGCTAGATGCAATGCGATCTGAGATGGAATCCATGTACACCAACAAAGTATGGACTTTGAAAGTTACTCCTGAAGGGGTAAAACCCATCGAGAGCAAGTGGATCTTTAAGAAGAAAATCGGTGTAGATGGAAAGGTTGAGACCTTCAAAGCTAGACTTGTAGCAAAAGGTTTTCATCAACGACCAGGTGTCGACTTTGAAGAAACCTTTTCTCCTGTCGCTATGCTTAAATCCATCAGGATCCTACTTGCCATTGCTGCATACCGTGACCATGAAATCTGGCAGATAGACGTCAAGACCACTTTAGTATGGAAGATTCTAAGCGAGGTAATTACCCGCTTGCACAGGAATTACTCTCTCCAATGAGTTGTCTCCCTATACTGATTTTGAGAGGGCTCGCATGCAAAGAAAACCCTATGCTTCTGCAGACGGGTCTATCATGTATGCGATATTATATACCAGATCGGATGTAGCTTACACACTTAGTATAGTAAATAGGTATCAATCAGATCCTGGGGAGAAGCACTAGACAACTATGAAGAACATTCTTAAATACATGAGAAGGACTAAAGAGATATTTTTGGTGTATGGTAACGAAGAACTCCAGGTGGAGTCCTTTACCGATTCGAGCTTCCAGAGTGATAAGGACGACAGTAAGTCGGTCTCAGATTTTTTCTTCACCCTCAATGGAGGGATGGTATGTTAGAAGAGTTCCAAGAAAGATACCGTGGCAGACTCAACGATGGAGGCTGAATACATCACTGCCAACGATGCTGTCAAAGAGGCTGTCTGGATAAAGAAGTTGTTCTCCGCCGAAAAGACCGGGAAGACAAATGTCTTGCCTGAATTTGGGGGCAGATACTATTTGGTTTTATCCGTCCACCTCTCCGAAGATGCCAAGTTGATTTATGGCACCGTATATCGGAGGTTTAAACAGATGCGGCCGTTGTAGCAGACTTCGTCAATTCCCCCTCATTTGAGGAGTTTTTGATTATGGGGACGCTCTTCCCTGCAGGCGCAAGCCCCTGCAGTTAATTACGCTACCGCATCGCGGTAACCACTTTCTCCTTCTCCAGATGGTCACTTCGTATCTTGTGTGTTTGTTTTATCTTTGGTTGCCTGTGGATTGTATACGGAGACTAATTTATATTGTCGCCCGTAGGGCGTGGATTAGTCCAAATCTGTATTTTCTTAGATTTAGATTTTGGTTTGGGTTTAAAGATCGTTAATCTCATTTGAGACTAAGATCAACTTAAACGTTTATTAAGGATACGTTAGTATAATTTTAGACTAAGATCTACTTAACATGATCATTTAGATCCAACAAAAGAGCATTTGAACTCTATTGTTTTAGTTTAGGGACTTTGCGGTCAATTGGGTATAAGGACATCGTAGTCCATGGGGTTTAAAGACATCATAGTCTATAAAATTTTTGGTTGTCGGGACCCACCACCTCTCTGAAGACGTTGAAGAATTACAACGACACATATCGGAGGTGTGAAGAGATGTACTCTTGAACCAATGTCAGTTGAGGGATCTGTAGTTGGATTGATTTAAGGATCATTAATCTCATTTGAGATTAAGATCAACTTAAATGGTTGTTAAGGATACGTTAGCCTAATTTTAGACTAAGATCTAGTTAACAGGGTTTTTAGGATCATTTAGATCCAGCGAAAGAGCATTTGGGCTCTATCGTTTTAGTTTAAGGACGTTACGGTCCAGTGGGTTTAAGGACATCATAGTCCATGGAGTTTAGAGACATCATAGTGTGTAAAGTTTAAAGACATCATAGTCTATGAGTTTAAGGATCCCACAGTCCATGGTAGTTTAGAGACATCATAGTCTGTAAAGTTTAAGGACATTATAGTCCATGAGTTTAAAGACCCCACAGTCCGTACAGTTTAAGGACATCGTAGTCCATGAGTTTAAGGACCTCACAGTTCGTGGAATGTCTGGTTGTCGGGACCCGTCACCTCTCTGAAGACGTTTAAGGATTACAACGACATATATCAGAGGTATGAAAAGATGTACCCTTGAACCAATGTTGGTTGAAAGGCTCTGGGAATTACTTTGAATGCCATATGAGATGATCAATTTTGGAAGACAAGAGTATAGTTGGTGTTCAGTTGATAAAACTGCATATTTAATATGAAATTTTTCCTACTATTTCTATATAATGAAAGGTGTTTATTATAATATATGATACATATGAGGGTTTATCTGTAAAAATACTATTTTCATGTGTTTATATATTATAATTAACATTTGGTAGGAAAAAGTAAGCATATATTATCCATGTAACATTTGGCCCAATTAAATATGCTTACCTTATTAAATACCTTTGACCAATTCTTAATGGTTAAGTTAATATCTCAATATAACAAACTCTACTAAATATTATTTGTTGAGATATTGTGCAGAATTTGCAGGGCTGAAATCAAGGAAATCAAAGTTGGCAAAGCAAACCTACCTAATTAAGAAAGTAAACTAAAGAATTCAATTCTGGCAGTGACGTAGAAAAGATTTTCAGTTTCCAGAGATTCAAAAGATCACCACGTGTCACCAGAAGAAGCCACAAGAAATTTAAGGCCAAGATCCCACCATAAGACCGCGGATCCGCGGTCAAACCCATCCAACGACCGCGGTTCCGCCGCACTTTAAGGGAGTTGGGATTCTGGATTTTTTTGGTTAGAATCGTAACAACTAGTTTCCAAATTAGGAAGCTAGGGTTCTGGCTCTGGGACTATAAATAAGGACCGAGAGCCTCTTGGAAAAATCATCAAGCCGACGAGATCACGAAGTCCAAGACGGCTCACGCATCCAGGCTGATCATCAACTGTTCGTTTACCTCCTTAGAAGAGATCGAGAAGCAACTAGAAATTGTAATCATTTTCTAAGGATTCAAGTGTAATGAATATTTTTGATTAATAAAGGTAGCTTTCTTTTTCTTATTCTATTTCTTCGTAGTTTATTATGCATTTTCTCTCCCTCTCTTTTTCTCCCAACATGCGCGAGTAATTCTCCGCTTGTTAGGGTTCGTAGGATTAGGATAGGTTAATGGATGATGAAGATCCCTAAACCCTTTTTACGTCCTATAAAGTTTATAAACTTTATCAAAAGAATCATTAACATTCTAATCGGGCGTGCTAACAATTCTTTGTTAGTCCCGACCGCGATTAGAGATTAGATTAATGATTGTTTCAGTAAAGGCTAGATATGAACGGAGTTCCGTGTCAAGATAAGGGTTAAGAGTGAGATTTCTTTTCCCTCCAGAAACCCTAATCTACACGCATCACCGTCGTTCTAGTTTTAAATCTATTAAAGGATAAAAAGGGTAACTTTTAATTAATCATCCATAACTACTAGATCCTAACGAACCCTACAAGCCCTCTTATTATATTAGCTACATTCCTAAAATAATCTAGATCTATATATTTTGCATTCTTGCTTAACGTAGATCTAGAAACAATTCTACAACATTCTTATTTCTTCCTCCTTTCTCAACACATCTAACGTAAGAGTAAAAGATTCAACGTTTTTCTGAGGACGACCCGTACTCATCTCGGTCTAGCTACGCGCGACACCGTTATTGATTGCGGTTAACTACTACACACATTTTCACATCAATCAAATGACGCCGTTCCGGGGATACTTGCGTAATTTTTATTCTTACTATTTGTGTTGAATTCTTATACGATCTATATCATAATTAAAACAAAACTGCAAATTGTATATTTAACGATTATTGTGTGAATTTTGCGAGGAAATCTGGAGCCACAGACTTGAGGAAACAGAGAGACAGAGACATTCATCAAGATCCAGAGGAGTGCAGGAGGCCACATAGAAAAAATCAACACCTGATCCTTCTTCACTGCGGCTGATCCGCGGCCGGAACTGCACATCGGCGGCGGAAGCGCGGTAGGGTAGGTGATCTAAGGCTTCAGTCTTCTCTGGTAAGATTCTAACCTCTTCCTCTCTCCTCTCAAATCCAATAAAATCTATTTTCTGCAGGATTCTTTGCAAAATAGCGCCGCTCAAAAATCCTTTTGCAAAAGTTTTGTGATTGGTTTTGTTTTGCATATTTTAATACGGACTTTAAGGGGCAATGACCAAATCAAGATTATGTGGGGATTTCATCACCCTTCCTAAGCCCCACAAATCACAAACCGAGCATCTAGATTAACCCTTCATTAATTTAAAAAATATCTAGACCAGACTCTAAGGACTGTCGCACTCAATAAGGACAGAGGAAGGTCGTGGGTAATCTATCGTTTATCCGCATTACTTTTGTAGTGCCTAGGCAAGTGTTAAAGGCTAGTGGTTATTAATTAGGCCCACTACTGTGGTTCCTTCCCACTTACCTGGCACTTACCTGGCTACAAGGGTAGTACAGAGGCGGTAGAGGATTGATCCTGCGGCTTGTCCTTTGGAAGTCTAGGAGCGGTCTAGAGACTGGACCTAGGTGACCTTAGTTCTAGGGTTGCTTGTGCATTTTAGAGTGATTTGTCTTGAGTCCCACTGTTTTCAAAACAAACCAATTTTAAATCACACACACGCTGCCACTTGCACTAAACCCGCTTAGTGCATGCTTGGCTGGACACGGGATCCTAGTGCCCGTCTTGTCTGCGTTCCTGCTATCGACGCCGAAGTCGGTACTTCTTCATCTTCTTTTCCCCCACCACACACCACGACCGAGATGGACGGCACTCCATCAGATTATAACACCACGCTGTCACCGCCCATAGGTGCGCAGAATCCACCGCGCATCTCTCTCCAAGAGAGATGCTATCCTATCCGTGGTCCCCTTCCTACTTGTCTATCTCTTCCACCACCTAACGGGGATAATTTCGAAATTAAACCCCACTACATCAATCTGCTGCCCAAATTTCACGGGCTTGAATTGGAAGACGCATACGTTTTCATTACCAAATTCGAAAACGTATGCGCAATGATGGGTACTTCACAATTGACTTTAGATGCTATGCGCTTACTTCTTCTCCCATTCACACTGTGCGACTTGGCAGAAAAATGGCTTTACAATACTGCCACACACTCTATCACTAATTGGGATGAATTCGTAATAGCATTTCTTAAGAAGTTTTACCTAAACCATAAGACTTCCCGTGTTAGAAGTGAGATCAACCAGTTCACCCAGCTTCCCAACGAACCATTTTGGAAGTGCTTTGAACATTTCAAGGATTTGCTTGTCCAATGTCCTCATCATGGAATTAATAGATGGGATTTGTGTCGGGTTATATATGAGGGCATTAATCCAGCGACAAAGCAGATGCTTGAAACAATGTGTCAATGCAATTTCATGTCTAAAGATGACGGTGAAGCTTGGAAGTATCTGGAAGACCTCGCTAAACACACTTTGCAGTGGGAAAGCGTAAGACCACCTTCATCTAGGGGAGGTGTTCACCAGCTCGATATTTTTATCGCAGTAAAAGCCGAAATGGCAGCGATACAGAAGAAACTCGACTCTATTGAGAACAGATTCTCATCATTCTCCCTAAATCAGGTCACGCTTTCTAAGACCGTCTGTGGTTGCTGTTCGGATCCTTTACACTTAACGGAAGAATGTCCTATGAATGCATCGTTTCAAGCTAATGCTGCTTTTCAGCAGCGACCTAGAAACGACCCTTATTCTTCCACATACAATCAAGGATGGAGGAATCATCCTAACTTTGCTTGGAATCAAAACCAATAAAGCAATTATCAAAGACCTCCTCCACAGCAACCACAACCACAGAATCAACCCCCCTTTTAGTCACAGAATTTCCAAAATCCGGCCAACATTTCTACACTACAAGTGGCTGGTACTGACAACTCACTTGCACAAACTTTGGATATGTTCATGAAACAATCCATGCAATTGTCGGCTGAGATGAAGTCTTCTATTGATACCATAACGAAAAACTCCGCCTCCCATGGTGAGAGTATTAAATCAATAGAAAACCAAATCGCACAGTTAAACGCCGCAATGAGTGCGAGAGAGAAAGGGAAACTCCCATCTCAACCCATACCTAATCCTGGCCACTCACAAAGTTATAATGTGAGTGCTGTTACCACGTTGAGATCGGGAAAAGTGCCGAAGAACCGAGTGGGTGAGCAATGTGATGATAGTGACACCAATGATACCCCTGCTTCTTCTTCTTCCCCTAATTCGTCTAATCTCCCACCTTCACCCGAGCCTATTCTCTGTTTTCCCCAAGCTCGAAAATTTCGCCGATTCTATCTAAGTCGATTCCCACTCCAATTTTGGGATCGAATCCGTCCCCACAGTCTTCTCCACAAACGTTGGACCCAAAACTTATTGATCGTGCTCCATTTCCAAACAGGTTAAGGGGCAACAGACCAAGTCCACAAATGGAGAAGATTGTGGAAATTTTTAAGTATGTTAACATAAACATTCCTCTCCTAGATGCTATTCAACAAGTTCCGTCATATGCGAAAATCCTAAAGGACTTGTGCACTAGGAAGAGAAAAGTTCAAGTACCTAAAAAAGTTTTCCTTGCGAGTAATGTGAGCACAGCTTTTACACAACAACTACCCAAGAAACGAAAGGACCCCGGAAGTCCTACAATTTCTATTTCCATTGGGGTAAAAATATCAATCGTGCTCTACTCGATTTAGGTGCTTGTGTTAACTTGCTTCCGTATTCTGTTTATGAGCAATTAGGGATCGGAGAGTTAAAACCTGCGCATTGCACTCTTCAGATGGCTGATCGATTTATCACCCAACGTAGGGGTGAGCTAGAGGATGTGTTAGTCAAAATCGGGGAATTTATATTTCCTGTGGACTTTATCGTTATTGATATACAACCTGTGGCAAACCCACGCAATCAAATCCCGGTGATACTCGGTCGACCCTTTTTGGCCACTTCCAACGCTGTAATCAATTGTAGAAACGGCTCTATGACCCTATCCTTTGGAAAGAAGTCAATTGAGCTTAACATTTACAAGTTGGGAAGTGAACCCTCCGAACCCTATGCTCATGTGTGTTCTGTCGAATTAATGGATGTCGACAACAGCGAATTTGATCAACCTCATAATTCTGACTCTTTTTATATGTCGTTGCTTGACAAGGACTCTTCCACCGAGTTGTCCGGGTCAACATCTAACGCTGATGAGAAACTTTTTATAGAGTCTGACGATCACCCCATTTTTTCTGATGACATTATTCTTCGGGGTATCGACGTAAGCTTTGAGGAAATTTTCGCTGATGAACTCGCATTTTTACAAGACACAGGTGTTGAGATGAATCAACTCCAAGACAAAGAAATTGAACCTCCACCCCTTCTTCTGGAAAATCATGATAATGCGAGTAATCCATCATCACTATCATTGTGTCGTCTCTCCAAATTGAGACACAATGCTTTTCCATTACACCTCTTATCACCTCCCCACTTCTTCACGTCGAAAGGTGACATGTTCTTCCACCAACCTTGGTGCTTCATCGATAAAATTTTTGAATGGTTGGTGTTGACCTTCGGTCTTTTCAAAGCTTGGCATTGACCAATAACCTTGACCCCCTCGTGTGATTTTAAAAGATTAACATAGTTTAACTCAAGTTTGAGGGAGGGGATATTTTGGCTCTTGAAAGAAAATGATTTTTACAAAATTGTGAGCCAAAAATAAGTTTGGGGAGGATTTTCACTTTCATATATTCTTGCCCCCATTAATAATGTCCTCCCAAGTTTACAGGTTTTTGTGATCCAGCAGATAGCAACAGTGAGGACACTGTTGAAAACAAGTTTGGGGGAGGTTTGTGCTTATTTACGTATCAATTTGCATCATACTTTGCATAAGCACAACATTTTCAAAAAAAAAAATTTAAAAAAAAATTTCTTTTATAAGAAAAGAGTAGAAAGTGAAAAATTACATCCAAAAGATAGGAATAGTTTAAGAAAACCAAGAAAGTTAGAAGGTTTCTTAAAACGAAACTAGTAATAAGTAGTTATGAGCCGTTGTCCCAAGGGTTAGTAAGATGAAGGAAGTCACTAATCTGAGGATAAAAATAATTTTGAAAAATAGTTTCTATTCTGGAAGCCAAACATTTGAATGTTGATACCCTACTATATGCACTTACACACGTCTTGAAACTCGGGATAGTAGAGAATACCTTGAAATGCTCTTGTCTAAAAGCCAAAGTATGAAGGAAATGAAAAAAATGAAGAAAATATAAAAATGGTGAAAAGAAAAAAATGAACACTAGTTTTGTTATCGCCAAGGCAGCAATAAAAAAATATAGCGAGGGTGCTTCATCACCTAGTGCCTTAGACCAACTGGTTTGGGAGTCACTGCTAAGCCTTAGGTGGTGCAAGACGAGGAAAATACTATCACCTAATCAGCAAGCACATGAGTAATCGGTCGGTTAGTACCTCAAGAAGTATTAACGGTCGCATGAAAATGTGTGAGCAAATCTAAATATTCATCAAGTTAAAAAGTACTGAGGTAGATGGACAAGAGTATGATAGCTTGAATTGAATTCTCCGAGTGTAGGGATGTCCATTTCACACACGTAGGGGTATATGATCGATGTTTGGATGAAATATGGGAATTAAGAATAAAGACGATATTTTATTGAGGGATGATGTGATTTCTAACATTTTTTCATGACTATTAAGATAGGGCTCATGACAACCGAAAAGCTAGTATTAGTTGGAAACTCTAATTTTCAAAGTCTTTCTTTTATAGTTCTTATCTTTATATATAACTTTCACCATCTCTCTTTTATTATAGGATTTTGTGGGTGTAATCCGCTGAAAACCCTCAGGAGACAACACTCCTCCTACTAGGGACACCTAGAGGTTTAACGGCTTGTTGCACGCGCTCAGTGCAATCATGTTGCCTACGAAAGTGTGCTTAGTTTTCTCCTTTCTTTTTCTCTTTCTCTTGAATAAACTAGTTTGCTCGGGACGATCAAAGATAAGTTTGGGGATATTTGTTCAGTTGATAAAACTGCACATTTAATATGACATTTTTCCTACTATTTCTATATAATGAAAGGTGTTTATTATAATATATGATACATATGAGGGTTTATCTGTAAAAATACTATTTTCATGTGTTTATATATTATAATTAACATTTGGTAGGAAAAAGTAAGCATATATTATCCATGTAATATTTGGCCCAATTAAATATGCTTACCTTATTAAATACCTTTGACCAATTCTTAATGGTTAAGTTAATATCTCAATATAACAAACTCTACTAAATATTATTTGTTGAGATATTGTGCAGAATTTGCAGGGCTGAAATCAAGGAAATCAAAGTTGGCAAAACAAACCTACCTAATTAAGAAAGTAAACTAAAGAAATCAATTCTGGCAGTGACGTAGAAAAGATTTTCAATTTCCAGAGATTCAAAAGATCACCACGTGTCACCAGAAGAAGCCACAAGAAATTTAAGGCCAAGATCCCACCATAAGACCGCGGATCCGCGGTCAAACCCATCCAACGGCCGCGGTTCCGCCACACTTTAAGGGAGTTGGGATTCTGGATTTTTTTGGTTAGAATCGTAACAACTAGTTTCCAAATTAGGATGCTAGGGTTCTGGCTCTGGGACTATAAATAAGGACCGAGAGCCTCTTGGAAAAATCATCAAGCCGACAAGATCACGAAGTCCAAGACGGCTCACGCATCCAGGCTGATCATCAACTGTTCGTCTACCTCCTTAGAAGAGATCGAGAAGCAACTAGAAATTGTAATCATTTTCTAAGGATTCAAGTGTAATGAATATTGTTGATTAATAAAGGTAGTTTTCTTTTTCTTATTCTATTTCTTCGTAGTTTAATTATGCATTTTCTCTCCATCTTTTTTTCCCAACATGCGCGAGTAATTCTCCGTTTGTTAGGGTTCGTAGGATTAGGGTAGGTTAATGGATGATGAAGATCCCTAAACCCTTTTTACGTCCTATAAAGTTTATAAACTTTATAAAAAGAATCATTAACATTCTAATCGGGCGCGCTAACAATTCTTTGTTAGTCCCGACCGCGATTAGAGATTAGATTAATGATTGTTTCGGTAAAGGCTAGATATGAACGGAGTTCCGTGTCGAGATAAGAGTTAAAAGTGGGATTCCTTTTCCCTCCAGAAACCCTAATCTACACGCATCACCGTCATTCTAGTTTTAAATCTATTAAAGGATAAAAAAGGTTACTTTTAATTAATCATCCATAACTACTAGATCCTAACGAACCCTACAAGCCCTCTTATTATATTAGTTACATCCCTAAAATAATCTAGATCTATATATTTTGCATTCTTGCTTAACATAGATCTAGAAACCATTCTACAACATTCTTATTTCTTCCTCCTTTCTCAACACATCTAAAGTAAGAGTAAAAGATTCAACGTTTCTCTGAGGATGACCCGTACTCATCTCGGTCTATCTACGTGCGACACCGTTATTGATTGCGGTTAACTACTACACACTTTTTCACATCAATCAGTTGGGGTTCAGTTGAAGGGGGGTCTTGCCTCTGGGCGACTTAGCTAATTTAGGCTAAGATTGGTTTGAATATAGTGTTAAACACTAGAGTATACTCAGTGCTCACGTGTTCCCACGTGAGGCGTTTAAAGTAGTGTTAAACACTAAGAATGAAGCGCTTAAAGTGGTGTTAAACATTAAGAACGAAGCACTTACGTGGGGTCACGTGAGGCACCTGAAGATTGGGCCTTACTTCTTCTAGTTTACTCCCAGAATATGCATATAAGCATTAAAAACTTGATCTTTATGATCATCGCGTGTGGACACGTGAGGGTACCCATGCGTTGGTTATTAATCCTTCAGTTTTACCCCATTTTCTCTTTAAAAGGGTGTTTGTCAAGGGTCACGTGGAGACACGTGAGGCATCCTTTAGGCGGACATTGCCTTTGGGTAGAATCCTCTTTTTTATGAGTGTTTGATAATTGCTAGGGGTCACGTGGGAATACGTGAAACGCCCAAAAAGTGAAACTGCCTTAGGTTTACTCCCTTTTTATCTTGAGAAGCATGTTCAAGGGTCACGTGGGAGCATGTGAGACGCCAGAAAGTAAAATGCCTCGGCTTTACTCCTTTTTTTTTTTGGGAAGCTTATTCAAGGGTCATGTGGGAGTACGTGGCCTAAAATTATTCATTCTCTTTTGATCATTGAGGAGGCTCACGTGGACAAACGCGATCATGTTGGGTACTGATCTCTTTTACGTGCATGGAGAGTTAAATCCCTTGTTTAAGAATTAAATTCTTTTATAGGGTTAAACCCCAATTTTATTTATAGGAATTAAATTCCTTTTTGTTTTAAAGAATTAAATTCTTTAAACCCAATTCTCTCTCTATGTTTTAGATCTGCATGGCAGAATCTCCCCGATGAGAATTAAATTCTCAACTTATGGGAAGATATGCTTCTGCAGATATTCAACCAGAGGAAAACTGAGTTCTTATTTAGAAGAGTTAAACTCTTGGTTTGAGAATTAAATTCTCTTTTGTTTTGTAGGAGCTTATAGAATGATCTTCTTCCTTCTCTTACATAGAGTTTCTTTCTTCTCTGAAGAGATATTCTTCTCTATTTCTCTCTGTTGTATTCTCTCCTCTCTTTTTTCTTCTTGGTTCCTATTTATAAGAGAAAGAAAAGAATTAGTTTGTTCAGTCAATCTCTCATTGAGAGATTTTGATTGATTTTATAACCAACATGATACTTTAGATCATTCGGTGAATTTTATTCACCATTGGATTTTTAATCCATAAGATATTTTATTTGTTGTTCCTGGCAAATTTTAGGAAAATATTTCCTTGTATAGAATCTTTCTATAAATTGGTGATTTTTTAATCAACATTGGATTTTTAATCCAACAGTGCTCCACTTTACAGAGTGCAATTTTTTTTGTTTGGAAAGATCTAGGGAAATATTTTTTCCAATTAGGGCTTTTGATTCCTTTTAATTAGAATTTAATTCTATTGGTTCAGAGGGTTCGGGAACCCATCACGTGTTAGCACGTGACCCCACTGATTAAGCATCTAATTAGAATTTAATTCTATTAGTTCAGAGGGCTCAGGAACCCATCACGTGTTGGCACGTGACCCCACTGATTAAGCATCTCTAAATGTTTATTTCAGCACCTATAGACTTTGCCCATAAAAGGTCACGTGTCCTCACGTGAGGCCTGATCATGTGTGGGCACGTGATGCTCCACTTGGGGGTTTTCCTTGCTGCTTTATTCGTATTTTATTCAGTTCTCATGAGGGAACAAATGCCCCCACAGCGTTGTTCTCACGTGTTTGCACGTGAGTGCAACACTGTCACCTTTGTGGCCGTTGGATTTGCCTAGAGAACGGGGAAGATGAACCGTTTCCTATCATGTCTTATAAATGCAAGGGTCTCTTTTGCAGCGCCTCCGTTCCTTCATCTTCTTCCTTCTTTGTTTTCTTTGAGAATTTAATTCTCTTCCTTAGAGCTCAGTTCTCTGTTCAAAAAATTCCAGAGTTTAACTCTGTCAACAAAAAGAATCCTTTTTCATGTAAGGATCTTGAACGGCCGAGAAACTTTTCTTCTCTTTTTAAAAAATTCTTTTTGGATTTTAAATCCACACCGAGGGTTTTTCCTTTTAATGAAAACTCATCTTTCCGTGCTCTAAAAATGCACGATCTTTAGGTAGTAAGCCCCCAATGTTAGGCGTTTTTTTTCTGATCTTTGGGGGTTGATGATAGCACATATTTTCTTCTGGAATTTAATTCCATTCCAAAGAGCCCAGCTCTGAAAATTTTCTTGGAATTTAATTTCTCTGTTCAAAAAGAATTTAATTCCCCCCTATAGAACTTAGTTCTAACGATCAAGAAGACCTCTTGGGATTTTTACTCAGCTGTTCTTGACAAAAAAATTTAAGAGAGATTCTTCTTTGATTTGCACAGAGTTGGTGATGGGTTTTTCCTTGGGGGAATGTGTAGAGGTGTTAAAACTCCACTATTCATTTATTGAGAATCTCCCTTTTGTTCTGATAATGATTACCATGCCTCATCATTAGTGAGTCGCCATATTGATTTTGGGGAGCCCATGTGTTTTGCAATCAATGGTCCTATGGAATAAGCTGATTGTCGTTTTCTTTCATTGTCTCTCTCTCTCTCTCTCTCTCTATATATATATATATATATATATATATATATATATATATATATATATATATATATGCACGTGTGGGTTTCATTAACAGTTTTCCTTTCCTTTATTTCAGGAACAATGGCTTCTCTTCCATACTTTCCTTTTTCCCGCTCGGAGGTTGCTTTTCCTCAGTCACCGTCTGATGAAGAAGTGATGGCAATGATTAGGGCCTATGACCCAGATTGCACCAATCTGCTTTTGTGGGGAAGCTGGTACGGTTATATCATCCGTGGTCGCCGAATTTTTATTGGCGGGGAGCCGATGGAGCATCTTCGTCCTATATTGCCGATGGAACGCCCACAGACTGCTTATGCATTGGAAGTGACCAATTGTACTCTTTTGGGCCGGCTGGAGCCCTCTACCTCTGGGATACCTAACCAGCCCCTGCTAGCTATAGACATCTTGGGGCGTCGGATTTACCAAGGTGAAGCTCGACCTTGGGGGCAGATTTATAAAGTGGGTCTCACCCCCCAGCACCTAGTGGGCTACCTTATTTGGGCTCCCTATATTCTTTCTGCCCACCGCGCAAGACTGCAGAAGGTTGGACTATATCAGGCGGTATATGCATCGCTCTTTCATTACCATGCTCCTCACGTCTGGTGGATCAAAGCCTTCTTGAACCAGTGGAATCTTCCCACTAACACCTTCCTACTAGGGGATCGAGAGGTGTCTATCTCATTGGATGAATTCCGTGTGATTTCAGGACTACCCATTAGGGGGAAGCATTATGAGGAACTGCTGCCTCCTGATGAATACGTTTTCTCCACCATGCCGGCTATGCTCGATGGTCTGACAGCCGAAACCGCCGTCCGTCATAATTATCCCAGTCTGATTAAGGCCCTGGGTATTTTTGACAGATTGTTTGCGGGTGACACTTTTGAGAGCTTTATCGCCTGTTTCATTCGGGGGGATATTTTATCTAAGGAGGCCCCGAAGTTTGCGAGCATTGATGACCCTTTTGGGTTTGGTCTGGATAGACTGCCGGTTAAAGCAGAAGATCTACCACAGTTTTACATCCCGATCTTGTCAGTCGTTCCTTTTGGTTCGATTGCGGCTCCCGGCATGGACGGAGAGACCTTCTTTGTTGGTTTTATCAACCTTTAGCTCAGCTGGTTTGTGATACTGTCACGCCGACGCTTCATGAGAGCTTTTGTCTTTTATCCCGCCCATCGTGTAGCTGAAGGGGCAAAGTTGGCCGTCGGCATCGCTGGACTATCGCATCTTTATCACGGGTTAAGTGTTGCGGCCAACACTTCAACTCCAGGTGTAGATGTCGTGAATCCCTCCCTTCATTACTTCACATCTTGGATCGAAATGCATGTGTTAGGGGCATTCGCGTCACATCAACGGCCGAACTTCTATGACTCCTACACCTTCCCTCGAGTTATGAGATTGGTGGATGCTTCTTCTCCTGATCCGACTCAATTAGGGGCCCTCCGTGTTCTTCTCAATACATATACCCATGAGGGGGGAATGGTGTTTATTGACCGCGTTCTTTCTGCTCCAGCGGGGCTCGTCCAACAGCTATTCGACTTGTCGAAGGGGGGAGCACCCTCTCTAAAGCCTAGGGAGATCATGCATTTGTACTCGATCAGGCCGGGCTATTTGGTGTTCCTCCGGAATGATACGGCTCTCCTTATGCGGTATAATCCGCACCACTTTGCCTGGCAACTGGGCTATAATCAGGGCGTCCCCTTCGAAGCGTTCTTGGTTGAGCCCACTTCCTCGTTGGGAGTTATTCGCAACGTTATTCATCATTTTACGCGGCTGAATACTGGCTCCGTGTTCATGATCTCAGAACCTGACTATCTCCCCAGGTCTGTGGGCTCCTTTGTGGGCTGGTATCGCCACCGGGTTGGTCCTATCATTGCCGAGGAAAGGCGGGTGCTCTTTGAATATAAAACTCTTGCCCCAACCCAAGCTGCTAGCGTTCCATTGCGACCGCGGTCAGTCGTTCGCCCTCTTTTGAGGGATGGTGGCGCGGTCCTTATCTCGCAGGTCGCAGAAACCGAGCCGATTCCTCCTACTACAAGGATGCCGATGCGTACTAGAGCTCGATCAAAGGCTTCCACCGAAGCACCAGCGGCCACTCCATTAGTGGCGACGTTATCAGTAACGGTGTCGCCAAAAGGGGACAGTGGAGGCGAAGTGGGTCAACATCGCGCCAAAGCGCCGAAGGGAAGGAAGTTATCATCTTCCAGCGCTAGTTCCGGGTCGAAGAGGAGAAAGAAGGCGATCACTGGTCTGCTTGATCTTTTGGTGGATTCTGAGCCTATCATTCAGGACGAACCCATATCCATGCAAGAGCCGGATGATGGTCCTCTTTTTACTGGTTCATCTGCCGAGGAAGCCGCACAATTGGCTAAGGCTATAAGGCGTTCTCAGGATGAGACCGAGAACGTGCGCGTCCTGAAGAGTTCTTATCCTGCCGTCATATTCTACGAAGATCCTCCAGAACTACGGCGAGTATTTATAGGTCCTCTGGAACAGGGAGGTGAGATAGCCCTCAAACAGCCTATCTCAGCCACTTTTGAAGATGAGTCGTCGTTGTGAACCGGCGGCCATGAATCTACACTTGAGCCCCGACGAGCATATCTTCTCAGGAAGGAATGTCGGCTTGAAAAAGCCATACTAGAGGCATCATGGCGTATTGGTATGCATGTTTTCTGTATTTTTCCTTTAGCAAGTAATTTGTTTCACTTTCTATGTCTTCTTATCTTCGTAAAACTTTGCAGGGACTTCGGCAATGACAGAGACTCTGAGCTCAACTCGCGTCTCGACCATGGGCTCTGTAACTATCCCCGATGAGACACCAGTAGGTGTGGAGGGGGTCATTATAGTTGCTATTCATATTGCAGAGCTTCCTTTGGCGGTCTCTGTTCCCTCTGTGCCCGTTCACCCTGAAGAGGTGTCCTTACCGACCGTGGATTTAATGGACCTTTCTGGTGATGGCCTGGAGATGGTGGAACAGGTAAATGAGATCGCCGTCCCTGAAGTGGTGGCCGTTTCCCCTCGACTGATAGCCGTCACACCAGCAAATGTTTCCGATGATGTGCCTGAGGGTATGGAGGAGGCTGCCGAACCTATTATCCCTCCTGTTCAAAGCGGGAGGAGTATCGAAGGTATTCTTCTATATTTTGTTTTAATGATTTCTTCATTATCTGAATCTTTCTGTCTTTTCAGAATTACGAGGATTGGAGGCGTCCATCGCGGATCTAACCCCCAGAAAGTCTTTCCAGCGTCTGCTCGAGATGGCCGCTCCGCAGGCAATATCCCCGCAACGAATCGTCCTCTCTTCCGGGCAAGGTTAGTGTTATTGAACCCTCTCATTGGATTATCATTATTTCGTATAACGATACTAATGCCTTCTGTAATTCTGGAAGCTGACGACGAAGTTGAGATCCTCGACGGGCCTGGGGATCTTTTAAACCCCCCTCGCATGACTGTGGGTAAGTAAAGTTTTGACGTTGTTCCATCTATTCTTTGTTTGCAAATTTCGCTGATTATTTATGAACCTTGACATCTTTGCCCGTTCTTATCCCGCTGGAATCTCGCATCCTTATGCCACCCGGCCCTTATGCCCTACGTACATCTGAACGGATGGCGAAGCAAAGCCTTCTCTCTTTGTCGGCTCTCATCGAAGATCTTCGTGCTGGTAGCTCGATCACAGCTGAAGAATATGCTGCTGAAGACAACATTTCTCTCCCCTTTCTTGCTGCTTACCATGATGAAACATTGGTGTATGTCTGGGTCGAGTTTTGTCGTCGGGTGGAGGCTTGCTTACATAGTCTTGAGTGCACGCGCCTTCCTTTAGAGGTCGTGGCTGCAAAGGCGAGCTTGCGGGGGCTGGTTGAACGGTGTGCCACAAATATGCAGTCATGTGAGAAGAGACTCAACCGAAAATTTTCGGAGAGGGAGCTAGCTTCAAATGCGCTGGAGGAACTTCAAGCCGAACTCACTGCTAAGACCACTCGTGCATATGAACTTTGGCGGGTGCTTCAAGAAGCTATCAGGGAGGTGGTAGCTATTGATAAAGCCGTTAATTTTACTCGCGAGATGGTTGAAGCCCACAAAGTTGCTGAAAAGGAGCTTGAAAGTCGGCTAGCCTCGTATCAGGCACAACAGTCTCAAGCAGAGACCCGTCTCATAACAATAACGAATCATGAAGCCGAGACCTAGCGGAAGAAAGATGAACTGACGAATCTATTAAATCGTCCACCGGCTTAAAAAAATGTATATGTTTCTTTTTATTCTCCTTTTGTACATACTCCTGAATGAGAGTAATTTTTGATTCTTTTATAGATTGTACTTTGTATTCATTTTGATTCATGAATAAAAGACATATTTTGTTTCATGGTGGTGTGTCCCTTTTCAGCAAATGCATTTTGTAGATAACCTATTTTGATCTTCTTGTAGGACAGCGATGTCTTAGGAGTCAGGTTTAGATCTGCCTCCTAAGGCTTTCTAACTTTATGAGCCATGAGGGTCTCATAAAGATTTTTCTCCCTACGAGTCAAGAGGATCTCGTAGGTGTATTTTCTCCTTAGGAATCGTGATGATTCCTAAGTGTGTTTTCTCTTAAGAGTCGTAAGGATCTCACAAGAGAATTTTCTTCCTTACAAGTCGAGAGGACTCGTAAGTGGTTGATGAGTTGACCTACTCCCGAGTCAAAGCATTGCTTCAACGGGGAGGTCGAGGATTGACTTTGGTCATGTTTCACGGGGTCAAGATTGACTTTGGTCATGTTTCACGGGGTCAGGATTGACTTTGGCCTTTTTTTACGTGGTCAGGATTGACTTTAGCCGTGTTCCGCGGGGTCAGGATTGACTTTTGCCGTGTTCCACGGGGTCAGGGGTTGGCTCTCGGTTGTCTGTGCACCGCCGAGTCCTGGAACTGGGAACTTTGCCGCGGCTCCACTTTGCTGACGTTGCGTCTACTGTAACGAGACGAATGTCGAGGTGGTCTCTAGGTTGTCTGTGAACCATCAAGATTTGGATCTAGGGACTTTGCCATGACTCCGCTTTGCTGACGTTGCGTCTGCTGTAATGAGACGAATGTCGAGGTGGTCTCTAGGTTGTCTGTGAACCGTCGATATTTGGAACTAGGGACTTTGCCATGGCTTCGCTTTGCTGACGTTGCGTCTTCTGTAATGAGACGAATGTCGAGGTGGTCTCTAGGTTGTCTCTGAACCGTCGAGATTTGGAACTAGGGACTTTGCCATGGCTCCGAGGTTGATTGCCGCGTCTGAATCCTGCTGGAATGAGGAGGAACGCTGTTGTGGGTCTCCGGGCTGTAGATGTGGCCGTCGAAACTTGGAACTAGGGACTCTGCCGTGGCTCCGAGATTGATTGTCGCATCCGAATCCTGCTGGAATGAGGAGGAACGCTGTTGTGGGTCTCCAGGCTGTAGATGTGGCCGTCGAGACTTGGAACTAGGGACTCTGTCGTGGCTCTGAGATTGATTGTCGCGTCTGAATCCTGCTGGAATGAGGAGGAACGCTGTTGTGGGTCTCCAGGCTGTAGATATGGCTGTCGAGACTTGGAACTAGGGACTCTGCCGTGGCTCCGAGATAGTCTTTAAGCTGTCTGTGAACCTTCGAGATTTGGAACTAGGGGACTTTGCCATAGCTCCGTTTTGCTGACATTGCGTCTGCTTCTGGTTGGAACGAGAAGGAACGCCATTGTTGATCTCTAGGTTGTAGATGCTGCCATCGAGACTTGGCTCTCTTTCTGATGGAGCCTGGTGGGATGATATGGTTCCCTTTTTGTTTGTGCCCCTGGATTGTATACAGGGATCGATGTGATCTCACCTGTAGGGCAAAAGTTTCATGTTATATGTATTATTATTTTTTATTTTCTTTCCGTGATGCTCTATCATTTCAGCTTTTTGTATCGCGAAAGTCGCGATTGCCCAATCATTTCGGCTATTTTTCGAGGCGCCAAATCATTTCGGCTATTTTGTATGCATATATTTTACTTGCTGATTTTGTTGCAAGTTGCCATATCATTTCGGCAATTTCATACGCATTTATAGCTCGCTAATTTTTGTTGCGAGTTGCCCAAACATTTCGGCTATTTCATATGCATTTTTTTGCGAGTATGTAACTCAAGATCTGATACCAATCTTAGCATCAACATCGCTACGACTGGAATATTGTCATGAGCGAATCATCATTTGTCTTGAAAGGACTTGGAATTTGTTACCGATTTAGGCATCAACATCGCTACAACTGGGATATTGCCAGGAGCGAATCATCATCTGCCTTCATCGATTTGAACAAAGGTGGCTTAGCAAACAGTGTTATGATCCTGTCGGCTAAGGCTTTTGACTTCATGAGCCGTAAGGGTCTCATAAAATTATTTCTCCTTACAAGTCGTGAGGATCTCCTAGGTGTCTTTTCTCTTTAGGAATCGTGAGGATTCTTAAGTGTATGTTCTCTTGTAAGTCATAAGGATCTTGCAAGAATGTTTTCTCCTTGTAAATCGAGAGGACCAACAAGTATTTGTCCATCAAATGAGGGCATTCCTCTTCGTTGGTGGGACTCGGCAAGGAAATGATTATTTGTGCCTGTGGATTGTATACAAGAGTCAATATTGAACCGCTTGTAAGGCAATCTGGGAAAGGTGATGGCTTAAGAACAGGTTCAGATCCCTGTAACTTAAGGCTTTTGAATCTTATGAGCCGTGAGGGTCTCATAAGAGGGTTCTCCCTACGAGTCATGAGGATCTCGTAAGCGTAATTTCTCCTTAGGAATCGTGGGGATCCCTAAGTGTGTCGCTCCTTTGTGAGTCGTAAGGATCTCACGCAGGTATTTTCTCCTTACAAGGTTGAGAGGACCTTGCAAGTGTCTTTTAACGAGATTGCGCCCTTTAGGGTTTTCACAAACGCACCGGTAGCCCTGCTGTTTTTACTCACGGAGCCCTTTCGGGTTTTCATCCGTGCCCATTTTGCTTGTGGAAATACCATTTTTTTTACGAGTCTGCGCCCTTTCGGGTTTTCACAAACATCGCTAGTAGCCTTGCTGTTTTTACTCACGGAGCCCTTTCGGGTTTTCATCCGTTCCCATTTAGCTTGTGGACGTACCTTTTTTTTTTGGGTCAGCCCTAGGATGCTGCGGTTTGTAGTAGTTTAAGGACGTTTCGGTCCGTCGTTAGTTTTACGACGTTTCGGTCCATTGCTAGTTTAAGGACATTACGGTCTGTTGTTAGTTTAAGGACATTACGGTCCGTCGCACGTTTTCGAGGCGAGATTTCGTCGGATACTACTTATAGAGTTTGGGCTTGGGAAGATAGAGAGCGGACATAGGCGTCGTCATCTATTGTTGACCTAGGCCGTGACTCGTCAGGCGTAGTATTTTTTAAAGAACCGACCGTTTATTGGCCTGAAGGGTCTTTCTCCATGCATATTCATGAGCAAGTAAGCCCCACCTTGGTAGACCTTGTCTATGATGTATGGGCCCTCATAGTTCGGCTCGAATTTCCCCCGTTTGGCACGATTGGGGATCATAGGTCTCTTGAACACTAGCACGAGTTCTCCTTGGAGGAATGTTCTCAGCCTAGTCAATCTCTCGTATGAGCACGTCATTTTTGCTTTGTAAGCCTCCAAGTTTTGTTGCGCTATGAGACGAGTTTTATCGAGGGCGTCGAGCTCTTCAAGCCGAAGATGGGCATTCTCTTCGTCTGTTAGCTCGTAATGGACCGCCACTCGTAGAGAATGTAACTCTATCTCCAATGGAAGTACTGCTTCAGTGCCGAATACCAATGCATACGGCATTGTATTCGTGGCCGTTTTGAACGTGGTCCGATACACCCAGAGGGCTTCATGTAGTCTCTCATGCCAGTCCTTCTTATTTCAAGACATCGTTTTCTTTATGATCTTCGTAAAGGTCTTGTTGAAAGACTCAGCTAGACCATTAGTTCGGGGATTATAGACCGAAGAGTATCTCCAGTCTATTTTATGCTGTTGTGCGAAGCGGCTGATTTTGTGACTTCTTTAGGCCGGCCCATTATCGGAGATAATCTGTCGTGGAGTGCCGAACCGATAGATGACGTGTGTCTTGAATAAATGGAGGATGTTCTCCGTCTTCACTTCTCTTAGCGGTACTGCTTCTGCCCATTTAGAGAAGTAATCAGTTGTCGCCAATATGAACCGGTGTCCTCTGGATGACGCTGGTTCGATGGGCCCGATTATATCAGTTCCCTACATTTCGAACGGCCAGCTAGCCACTGTTGGATGTAGCGGATTTGGATGCTGGTGGATGAAGTCCCCTTGAATCTGGCACGAGTGGCACTGCTTCGCGTATTCGAGGCAGTCCTGAATCATCGTGAGCCAATAGTAGCCCATCTTTTTGATCTTCAGCTTCATCTTTGGGCCGGCTTGATGAGATCCGCAGAGTCCATCGTGAGTTTCTTGGATGACTTTCCTTGCTTCTTCTGGTCCCAGGCATCTCATCCATAGAGAGTCGAACGATCTTTTATACAGCGTGTCACTGATGAAGGCAAAAGACAGCTCGTTTCATGAGCTGATTTCTTGAGGACACATCTTCAGGTGTTCGACGAGATTTGAAGTAGTCTATAAAGACTTCTCTCCAATCCTTAGCCTTTTCCTGGTCTTTTATTTATAGGGTCGTCTGCTTGATCGCTCCTTTTTCTTCGGACGACTCTGGAGATATTTCTGCCGGTGCAAGAACCCGACGACTTTGTACCACGATCCTTACGTCATCGAGGTGTTCGTCAGCCAGTTCTTTAGCGAGTTTGGATAACGCATCCGCTTTGCTATTTTCCGCACGCGGTATGCTTTCCAGGGTGTAGGCGGGAATTTGAGCCAGCAATTGTTGCACTTTCTCACCGTACTTTACCAACTCTAGTTTGCATGTTTGATAGTTGCCATTTACTTGACTAACGACCAACTGGGAGTCTCCGTATATGAGGAGGTTTTCAATTCTCATGTCTACATCGATCTCAAGACCTGCTATCAAAGCTTCATATTCGGCCTCATTGTTCGTCCTCAGCTCTGTTAAGGAGAAGGCAAAGCGCATTATCCCTCCTTATGGTGTCACGGAGATAAGGCCTACCCCAGATTTGATTTTAGGGGTGTTGTATTGTCGCTTCTTCATGGTAGATGCCCCATCGAAGTAAAGTTCCCATCGAGCGTCACTCTCTCCTTTCTCCCTGTCGATCGTGTCAAACGTGTGCTCGTCTGGCAATTCACAATTTAAGGGTGAATCGGCAGGTATCAGATGCTCAGCGAGGAAGTCGGCAATGGCCTGGACCTTCACTGCCTTGAGAGGTCGGTATGTTATCGAGAACTCAATTAAGAGGAGGGTCCATTTAGCAAGCCGTCCCGTTAGTATGGCTCTCGACATCAAATATTTAAGAGGATCCACTTTTGATATGAGATGGACCTCATGCGCCAAAGCATAATGCTGAAGCTTCGTTATAGCGAAGATTAATGCCAGGCAATGTTTTTCAATAGGGGAGTAATTGTTTTCTGCCCCCAGGAGAACTCGACTCAAATAGTAGAGGGCCCTCTCTTTCCCTTGGTCATTCTCCTGTGCCCATAGCGCGCCTAAAGAACTTTCGAGGGCTGTTGTATACAGGATAAGAGGCTTCCCCTTGACTGGAGCAGTCAGCACCGGAGGATTCTGCAGGTATTGCTTGATTTCGTCTACTGCGCTCGGGCATTTACGATCCCAGACGAAAGGGGTCCCCTTCTTCATTAGATGACTGTAGGGGCGGCATTTGCCGGAGAGGTTGGTTATGAATCGTTGGATATATGCGAGCTTTCCTTGGAGAGACCGCAGTTGCTTGAGAGTTCTTGGCGGAGGCATTTCCTTGATCGCCTTGATCTTCGACGGGTCTATCTCGATGCCTCGGTGTCGTGAAATGAATCCTAGGAATTTACCTGAGGAGACTCCGAACACGCATTTGAGAGGGTTCATTTTCAAGTTGTATTTCCGAAGGCGCTGAAACACGATCTTCAGATGCTCCCAATGCTCCTCATGTGATTTGCTTTTTACAACGAGGTCGTCAATATAGCATTCGACGATTTCATGTATAAAGTCATTGAAAATCTTTGTCATAGCCCTCTGATAGGTAGCGCCGGCATTCTTCAGACCGAAAGGCATTACTTTGTAGCAAAATATGCCCAGCGGAGTCCGGAAAGCGGTATGCTTCTGGTCTTCGGGATGTATCTTTATTTGATTGTACCCCGATGAGCCATCAATGAAGGAGAAAACTTCGTGAGTGGACGTGTTGTCCATCATCAGCTTAGTAACCGGTACAGGAAAATCATCCTTTGGACAAGCTTTGTTGAGGTCTCGAAAGTCCACGCAGATGCCCACTGTCCCATTTTTCTTCATCACTAGGACGATGTTGGCAATCCACTCAGGGTACTGAACCTCTTGGATAAAGCCGGAGTTGATTAACTTCTTGACTTCAGCGTTGATGCTCATTTCAAGTTCGAGCCGCATTCTTCTTGGTGCTTGCTTGACTGGCTTGACGTCCAAAGATATCGCCAATTTATGCACAGCTATCTCTGGATCTAGCCCCAGCATCTCGGAATAGTTCCATGCGAAACAATCTTTATACTGCATGTGCACGTCTCTTAGGGTAGCTACCTGTACTTCGGACAACAGTTCACTGACGAACGTAGGCCTCGGGTCGTTTGCCGTCCCCAAGTCGATATTCCTTAGGTTGTCCGCAGTAGTATGTATTCCATCTTTCAACTCTTTTGGCGCAGGTGGAAATTCTGAGATCAACTCATCTTCATCCTCATTTTTGAAGCACCAGGACAGGTCATCCATGTTCTCGGGCACTCCTTCTTCCGACAGCGTTATTACATGACAGGTACAAGATCGTTTCCAAGACCGATGTTGATCTGGTTCTATTCTCGCCATATACGTTGCTTTTGGTATATGCTTTTGCGGTGGGGATACCATCCAACTATTGGATAGAGCGAACCTGTCGAGTTGATATTGGTCTTCAACCTAATTTTTGAAGGTTAAGCGGTCTTCAAGAGGATGCCCTATCGTTCGGTGATAGGAGCAATAATCCGGATGAGAGACCCTGTCTGCTTGCTCAGGGTGTTTGGACTCCGAGAGCGTAACCATTTAATGTTTCATAACAAGATCGAATATCTTCCTTATCTTGTCTCCGGGAAAAGAATATGCTCGACCCATCTTCTTTATAGGAGACGGATCCCGGCTGCTTAATTCTTGATCGCGTGGCTTCTTGGACCCGCTTTGCCGCTGTCGAACATTTTTTCCGTTCTTTAGCTTGTTTCTACTTCTGTGTCGGGTCTTTTGCATGACGGGCTGGCGATGAAGAGCATCGTCATTCTCCGCAGCCTACTGAAGGAGGCGCTGCGTCCTGGCTTTCTTATAAATGGCCATTTCGCGGTTGTGGTCATCCCGGACTTTTTGACCCGCTTTCCTTATTAGCTTGTCCATCTGTTCTTCGAACGACAGACTTGGCACTTTCATGGAGGGATCTCGTTTTGGTTCAGGGTTAGCATCTTCTAACAGAGCATCTTCTTCTTCATCAAAGTCATGTATAATGTAGCAGCCATGGAATCGTTCCCGTTTCTTGGATTGAACATATCCAAGCTCGATCGTTTCCATTCTCCCGTTCGGCAATTTTTGCTGAGTTCCAGGGACGTTCCAGATCCTGTTGTAGAACTGAGCTTGTCGAGCAGTCTGTTTGAAGGGTACGACTTTGCGCCTTAACTGCCTTTTTAATCCTTCTGTGTAGTATCTGGGCAGACGGAGGGGCTGGAGCCTGTCAAGTGTAGAATCAGCACCACGCCAGATTTCTTTCTCCACTTTGGTTTCCGCAGCTCGATAAAAGAGGATCGCATTTTCATCTTTTCGCCTGGGAGGGATGTAGAACGTCTGAAACTCTTGCACGCTATATGTATCAAGTGCGTCGAGCTCTTTGTAGTGCTGCCGCGGAACCATGGCGATTTGCAAACTCCGTTCATCGCCAGTGAAGGCTTGTATTGATGGCCGAACAGAAAATACTGCATTGACCTCATCTTCAGATTCGCTGCCGAAGACCAACATAGGAGTAGACGGTCCAGGCTTGTTGCATTGAGGTGGTCCCGAATAGACTATCTCTTCTTCCTCCTCGGTATCGCTCCCGAAGACCGGAATAGTGGTGATAGCTTTTTGCTTATCCTTAGGTTTATGGTATCTTTCCGTATCTTCGAAGTTTGGTAAGAAGTACTTTGCGTCTTTGTACTTTCGGACTTCGTTTACGGAGAATGGGTTCAGCTCCCCTGTCACAGTGTATTCAAGCCTATCTTTGAAATACTTCATACACTGATGTTGCGTAGAAGGGATGATGTTGTACTCGTGTAACCAAGGCCGGCCGAGCAAAGCGTTGTAGCAAGTCTTGGCGTCAATGACATGAAACTTGATGCCAGTGACGAGCAGTCCAAAGCCCAACGTCAGTATCACCGACCCGAGAGTCCGTGATGGCTGGGAGTCGAATCCGGAGATGGTGATTTTATCCCGAGCGAGGTGCTGCACGCTCATGCAGATTCCCTTTAGCACTCTCACGTTGAGAAGGTTGATAGAGGACCCGTTATCAACTAAGATCTTCCCTATCTTGATGTCATGGCGGTATCCAGTGACATACAGGGGACGGTTGTGCTCGCACATCCCGAGGAGGAGATCTTCATCGCCGAAAGTGAAGTCAGCAGCGTGCACATTTTCTAGCCCGTCCTTCATCTTTCCTTCGGCAAAGAAAGCTTGAAACTGGTCAGGCACTTGTAGTGCCTTGATCAGAGAATCTCTTGCCTCTTTGGATAGCAGAAGGGCGTCAAGAACGCTTAGCTACGAGGGTATTTTCGTCAGGTGTGCCAGAACGTTGTAATCCACCTTGTTTTTCTTTGGCGGGTCTTTAGCTGCCAGCTCTTCGACGACTCGGTTATTGAGGGCGATATCTTCAGGGATTTTTTCTTTCCCCTTATCTTTTTTGTTCGATCCCTTGTTTGTGGGTCCGAGATTCTTTTCGGGTAGTGTACGATTGCGCAGCTGAATGTTCTCGCAGGTGTTCGTCTCTTCTGCTTTAGAGATGGATTCTTTGAAGAGAGGTCCGAGGGCTATTTCTTCATCGGAATCGCTCCCGAAGGTGAGAACTTGCAATCCCTTGGTGTTAACCATGTGACAGTTGCCGGCATTTCTTTTGCATTCATCTGTCGTATTCCTCTGTCGTCGGCGAGCTTCACGCTTTATCCTCTTGAAGTGTTGCCTGTGAGCGACATACCCTTGCCACCATTTTTTAAAGGCCATGCATTTTTCAGTAGGGTGTGCAATCCTTTGATGGTACAAACAGTAGCTAGGATGTGCATCTCTTCGTCAGGGTGTATCCTGCCTGGAGTGTTCCCTTTGGAGGGTGGCAGCTTCATTCCTATTGATAGGGCTTTAGCGAATCGTTTCCTCGTCTTAAGCTTACTTTTGTCTGCGGTGGATGTGCTTTGATCTGGTGGGAGTGTTGTAAACCTTTCGTCCAATCGCCGGCTTTTGGCTTTTTCAAATATGGCCATTTTGCGCTCTCGATCAGCTTTGCTCTTTTGACAGGCCTCGTTCAGCAGCATGTCAATCATCTCGTCTGACGGTTCTAGGAGTTCCGGTTTGGGATATGCCCCCAGTTTTTCTGTATCAAGAGCTTCTTCGCCATTTATCGAGTGAGAGATCATGAGGCAGCTCGCCACATAGTCTTCAGGTTCTTTTGACGAGTCTTCTTCCTCATCTTTGTCGCCATCTCTGTCTTCAAGGATGTAGTTGAGAAATTCTTGGAGTGTGACCGGGGTTCGCGTCTTCTGGTTATATCCTTCTAGCGCGTCTATATGTTTTTACAGGTCCGTGCGCTTGTTATCAGGGTTTACGGGCTTTTTGGTCTTCTTCTTTTTCTTTGAAGACTTTGACGGCTGGGCCTGAGAGTTTTGATTATTGCTACTAATTCTTAGCGTCGGGTGCGGCTTCAGCATTCCTTCAATGACCTCGGGTTCCAGCGGACTTTTCCACCTGATCGCCGGGCATGTTTGGAGATCTTTCAGCATTCTTTTCGTTTTGGATGAAAGAGCGACCTCCCATGGAGCTTCTTCTATAAAAGAGAATGATGCCCCCGGCGTGTCTCCCTTTTTAGGAGTGTGTGGTTGTGGCGGTCTTATCTTCCAATTCTCAGACAGCAAATTTGCTTTGCTGTTACTGGTCCTCAATCCAGCCTTTGAAAACGAAGCAATCTTCGATTGGATGGCTTACTGCTCGGTGGTAAGGGTAGTAATTAGAATTGTTGGCATCGCCGGGCTGTAATGGACATTTTGGATCTGGCAAGGTGATGAGCCTGTTGCGCACCGCCAGCTTGAACGGCCTCCTCGTTTTATCCATGGGAAACACATAAGGGCGCTTCAGTTTCTCATTAAGGAATCACCGCCTATCGTTTTGGCGATCAGTTGGTTTTGGATCACTGGGCTGCTGTTGAGCATTGGCGACGAAGGTCGCTTTCCCTTTCCCCTTCCCCTTCCCCTTTTCGTTTCGAGATTCCATATTCGAAGACGATGGTCTATGACCCATCTGATCCATTTGGGCAAGCTTGTCAATCAAGGCCTGGAAAGTAGTTGGCTTGAATAACATCATGAACTGGGATATGGTCGCCTGTGGATCAAGAGTACCCATGAACATGCCCACTGCAGGATCTTCCTCTATGCGTTGTTCGCACTTCGACCATAGATTCCTCTACCGTATCGCGTACTGAACCCATGTTTCGCCTGGTTTCACTCTGGCGTTAATTAATGCCGTGATTGGGGTGCGCTCACTAGCGCTTGCGAATCTCTCTGTAAACAGTAGCTCCATTTCTGTAAATGTCTTAACGGAGTCAATCGGGAGCTCAGAATACCATTCAAACGCCGTCTCCGACAAGCTGCCAACAAACTGGCAAAGCAGTAGCTTATCGTCACCTCCGGTGTTGCCGCACAGAGCCCTGAATTGAGCCACGTGTTGGTGTGGATTTCCCGTCCCCTTATATAGGTGGAATTTAGGGATCGTATATCCTGGCGGGTACTTTATTTGATCGTACCAATCCGGATTGGGTCGTCCAGTTTTAACAATTTGGTTAGCCATTTCGCTCGCCTGATGAGCTCGTATCTGTTGAGCTATATAGTTATCCAGGGCGACTTTGGAGACCGTCTCCTCTTTGGCCGTTGATAGAGCCGGAAGAGGGTTCGATGTCTCCCCTTTGTCGTCTTCGAGGAAAATCGGAGGGTCTTCAGCTGGAGGATCCGGCCGTATCATCATCCCGACCATATCTTGGAATAAAAGCGCCATTCATTTTATATTGGCCGCTTGTTCCGCGACCTCTCTGTCTTCCTTTTGGAGGATTCTGCGGAGGAACTCAGCATCGGTTTCTTGTTCATGACGCTGCTCTGACGATGTTTCCGTGCTTTCTTTTGTCCCAGTGAGTGCGGCCATCTGTGTTAGCATCTCCTGGAGCTTCTGTTGTTGCTCATAAGCTTTTGTTACGGATCTGGTGAGTGGTCGATGACCCATGGAGATATGGCTATCCTCTTTCCTGGATGCTATATAAACAGTGTGCACCACCATGCCCCCAGACTTGGGGCGTTTGGATTCAGTGCCTTTGAGATTCGTCGCAGACACAAAAATTTTCTCCGGCCTTCCCCTTTTGTGAGCGGTCAAAGTTGAGGGAGCCGTTGCAGCGGGCATCCAAGTAGACGACACCTTCTGTGGTACAATAGGGTGGTCCTTCTCTTGTCGAACTTTCATCTTCTTCGGTTGGCGGGAGTAGTCTTGGTTGATCACCGAGTCTTGGACCCTTCGCCAGATCTTATGAATTTTGGAGGACAGCTGCTAAGGGGGCTGCTCTGGCTTCACCTTTATAACGTTCTCAGTAAGCGAAGGAGATCTTTTCAGCACGGCAGTCGGAGAGTTCTTGCGGACCCTCTTGAGTGTTTCAAAGCTGTTTCCAGTTGATATAGCAGCGTCGACTTCCACTGTTGGAGCTGGTGGAGTTAGTCCAGAAGGGGAACTTCCCCCAGCTTTCCTCACTCGGCGCCAGTGGCGACGTCGAGCGTGTTGAGCAGACGGGATCACCTCTGCTGTTGGATGAGCTTCTTCATGCCCCCCGCTCTGATAAGAGGCTGTTGTCATCGTTAGCCTGTCGAAAACCGACGTCCGCTGGGAGGGGATGGCCAACCTGTCGAAGGCAGACTTTCGGACAGGGGTAGCAGCCTTGGTGACTTCGCCAGGAACGGGAGTTGGAGCAGCCAGTCTTGCAAAGATCGATCTTTTAGCACGAGAAGCCACTTTGACGACTTCTTTCACTGGAGCAGGGATGGCTATCTGTTTCGGGATAACCCCTTCAGGTATCGCGGGCTTCTTCACGGGCCCATTGGAGTTTTGGCTTAGCCTATCAAAGACCGAGGTGCTGGACTTGGACGAACCATTGAGAGGGGCCGTGGTAGTCGTAATCCGATCAAAGACCGACTTCTTCGGAGCTTCTTGCAATGGCATTGGGGCATTGAAGCTCATGGGTGGGAGCATGGCCTCAAAGAACAGCCCAGTGGTGGCTTGTGTCACCTGTTCCACTGGCTTCGTGAAATCGGAAGCCGCTTGAGGCCCATAAGTCACTCCTCCTGCGAGGACTGAGCGGGAGTTGTTGCAGTTGTTGCAGTTGGAAGCCATTGATCTGCACGGGAGTAAGACAACAAATCTTAGTACCTCGAATCCAGGGACAACCATAGCAAACCGCGATTCGTTTGCGAAACACGGCATACGAAGTGTGGAGTGGAAAGAGGAAAAGGTCCCACCGGGCGTGCAAGAATCTGTTCTCCGCCGAAAAGACCGGGAAGACAAACGTCTTGCCTGAATTTGGAGGTAGATGCTATTTGGTTTTATCCGTCCACCTCTCCGAAGATGCCAAGTTGATTTATGGCACCGTATATCGGAGGTTTAGATAGATGCGGCCGTTGTAGCAGACTTCGTCAGATTCCCCCTCATTTGAGGGGTTTTTGATTATGGGGATGCTCTTCCCTGCAGGCGCAAGCCCTTGTAGTTAATTACGCTACGGCATCGCGGTAACCACTTTCTCCTTCTCCAGATGGTCATTTCATGTCGTGTGTGTTTGTTTTATCTTTGGTTGCCCGTGGATTGTATACATAGACTAATTTATGTTGTCACCCGTAGGGCGTGGATTAGTCTAAATCCGTATTTTCTTAGATTTGGGTTTTGTTTTGGGTTTAAGGATCGTTAATCTCATTTGAGACTAAGATCAACTTAAACGTTTGTTAAAGATACGTTAGTCTAATTTTATACTAAGATCTACCTAACAGGATCCTTTAGATCCAACAAAAGAGCATTTGGACTCTATTGTTTTAGTTTAGGGATTTTGCGGTCCATTGGGTTTAAGGACATCGTATTCCATAGGGTTTAAAGACATCATAGTCTTTAAAGTTTTTGGTTGTCGGGACCCACCACCTCTCTGAAGACGTTGAAGAATTACAACGACACATATCAGAGGTGTGAAGAGATGTACCCTTGAACCAATGTCAGTTGAGAGATCTGTAGTTGGATTGGTTTAAAGATCGTTAATCTCATTTGAGATTAAGATCAACTTAAATGGTTGTTAACGATACGTTAGCCTAATTTTAGACTAAGATCTAGTTAACAGGGTTTTTAGGATCATTTAGATCCAGCGAAAGAGCATTTGGGCTCTATCGTTTTAGTTTAAGGACGTTACGGTCCAGTGGGTTTAAGGACATCATAGTCCATGGAGGTTAGAGACATCATAGTCTGTAAAGTTTAAAGACATCATAGTCTATGAGTTTAAGGACCCCACAGTCCATGGTAGTTTAGAAACATCATAGTCTGTAAAGTTTAGGGACATTATAGTCCATGAGTTTAAGGACCCCACAGTCCATAAAGTTTAAGAACATCGTAGTCCATGAGTTTAAGGACCTCACAGTTCGTGGAATGTCTGGTTGTCGGGACCCGTCACCTCTCTGAAGACGTTGAAGGATTACAACGACATATATCAGAGGTATGAAGAGATATACCCTTGAACCAATGTTGGTTGAAAGGCTTTAAGAATTACTTTGAATACCATATGAGATGATCAATTTTGGAAGACAAGAGTATAGTTGGGGTTCAGTTGAAGGGGGGTCTTGCTTCTGGGTGACTTAGCTAATTTGGGCTAAGATTGGTTTGAATATAGTGTTAAACACTAGAGTATACTCAGCGCTCACGTGTTCCCACGTGAGGCGTTTAAAGTAGTGTTAAACACTAAGAATGAAGCGCTTAAAGTAGTGTTAAACACTAAGAACGAAGCGCTCACGTGGGGTCACGTGAGGCACCTGAAGATTGGGCCTTACTTTTTCTATTTTACTCCCAGAATATGCATATAAGCATTAAAAACTTGATCTTTATGATCATCACGTGTGGACACGTGAGGGTACCCATGTGTTGGATATTAATCCTTCAGTTTTACCCCATTTTCTCTTTAAAAAGGTGTTTGACAAGGGTCACATGGAGAAACCTGAGGCATCCTTTAGGCGGACATTACTTTTGGGTAGAATCCTCTTTTTTATGAGTGTTTGATAATTGCTAGGGATCACGTAGGAACACGTGAAACGCCTAAAAAGTGAAACTGCCCAGGCTTTACTCCCTATTTATTTTTAGAAGCTTGTTCAAGGGTCACGTGGGAGCACGTGAGACGCCAGAAAGTGAAATGCATCGGCTTTACTCCCTTTTTATATTGGGAAGCTTATTAAAGGGTCAGGTGGGAGCATGTGACCTTAACTTATTCGTTCTCTTTTGATCATTGAGGGGGCTCACGTGGACACACGTGATCATGTTGGGTACTGATCTCTTTTACGTGCATGGAGAGTTAAATCCCTTGTTTAAGAATTAAATTCATTTATAGGGTTAAACCCCAATTTTATTTAGAGGAATTAAATTCCTCTGTGTTTGAAAAAATTAAATTCTTTAAACCCAATTCTCCCTCTAAGTTTTGGATCTGCATGGCAGAATCTTCCCGATGAGAATTAAATTCTCAACTTATGGGGAGATCTGCTTCTACAGATCTTCAACCAGAGAAAGAAATGAGTTCTTATTTAGAAGAGTTAAACTCTTAGTTTGAGAATTAAATTCTCTTTTGTTTTGTGGGAGCTTATAGAATGATCTCCTTCCTTCTCTTACCTAGAGTTTATTTCTTCTCTGAAGAGATCTTCTTCTCTATTTCTCTCTGTTGTATTCTCTTCTCTCTCTTTTCTTCTTGGCTCCTATTTATAGGAGAAAGAAAAGAATCAGTTTGTTCAGCCAATCTCTCATTGAGAGATTTTGATTGATTTTATAACCAACATGATCCTTTAGATCATTCGGTGAATTTTATTCACCATTGGATTTTTAATCCATAAGATATTTTATTTGTTGTTCCCGGTAAATTTTAGGAAAATATTTCCTTGTACAGAATCTTTCTATAAATTGGTGAATTTTTAATCACCATTGGATTTTTAATCCAACGGTGCTCCATTTTACAAAGTGCAATCCTTTTTGTTTGGAAAGATCTAGGGAAATATTTTTTCCAATTAGGGCTTTTGATTCCTTTTAATTAGAATTTAATTCTATTGGTTCAGAGGGTTCGGAAACCCATCACGTGTTGGCACGTGACCCCACTGATTAAGCATCTAATTAGAATTTAATTCTATTAGTTTAGAGGGCTCAGGAACCCATCACGTGTTGGCACGTGACCCCACTGATTAAGCATCTCCAAATGTTTATTTCAGCACCTATAGACTTTGCCCATAAAAGGTCACGTGTCTTCACGTGTGGCCCGATCACGTGTGGGCATGTGATGCTCCACTTGGGGGTTTTCCTTGCTGCTTTATTCGTATTTTATTCAGTTCCTATGAGGAAACATAAGTTCATTGCTGAACTTGGTGTGGTTTCATCCATTGAGCATCCAATACCCTTGTATTGTGATAATAATGGAGCTGTGACTTTTGTCAAGGAACCCCAGTCCCATCATATTTTTGGGCGGTATCACCTGATCCGGGTGATAGTTGATCGCCGGGAGATCGAGATCAGGAGAGTTTACACGAAGAATAACACAGCGGATCCACTCACGAAGGCCCTCCCCCAGACGCAATTTGAGAGACTTTTTGGTATGTTGGGTATGAGATGCTAAAACAACTGGCCTTAGTGCAAGTGGGATATTGTTAGGAATATGTATGCCCTAGAGACCATTATTGTATGATATAGTGGATGCTTGGACATATATATAAAGGACTTTCTTGCTCGACATGATAGTATGCTATCTGGTTATTTTTTTTTATCTTAACATGTACACCAGTATTATTATACTGTCTCTTTAATACATGTTGATAACGTCTTTAGGATGTTATCTTGAATACCAGGATTATGATGCAGATCATACTAGTGGGTCTTGTGTAGTCCGCAAGCGCATCCTTTAATAATTTGATATATATTTTTATATTTGATATATTAATATATATTAACTAATATTATACTCACTAAAAGAATTTCTTCTCTTTGAAATACATTTAATATATATGTGATATATATTAATATATGTATTTATATATTGTGTCATGGTGGATGATACATTGAACATGGGTGTATGAGACTCACACCAAGACTAAATATTATTGGGTAATTATTTATCAAGAGTAAATACAAAATGAGGTGGAAATGAGCATGGCTTAAGATGCTTGTATAAGCATGTAGAAGTCATGACTCATTCCACTAATTTTGTTTTACTCTAGACATTTTATAACCCAACCATTATCTTCAGCCCATGGTTAACTCTCTACATTATCACTTGAGATATTTCCCTCACCCTAGTTAATCTTCTTCATCTCATATTTGCTCTCTAGCTTTTCTTGAGGTGAGATTGAAAGAGAAAGTGGTTTCTAAAGTGAGCAAAATTCCCACTTCATTAAGCTACTCTCATCTAGCCCATAATATTAGGTTGTTTTCTTCACTAATTCTTGATTAGTGAAGAGGTAGCTTGAGTTAGAGTAACTTCAAGGTGGATCATCTTCGGCTTCGAAGATGACGAAGTAAGCTCGTTTCTTTCACCAAGTGGAGCCTAAGAAGAGTTCTAGAGATCACTACTTGAAGCTAAGGGACTACTACTTGGAGGTTTAGAAGTGAAGGACTGGTTTACAAAGGTTGTATTCTCTATTCACTTAGTGTAAAATTTGTTTACATGTTTACAAACCCTGATTCACTAGTTTGATTTTAGGTTAGTGTAGCTTAGACCTCTAGATTTTTTAAAATTGCATACTTGATGCATGTGGAAACCTAGTAGATGTGCTAAGACACACTTTCAAGAACTGCACAGACTGTTATTCTGGGATGTACTGCTCGCATTGGTTTGCTGAGGTCCACCATTGGAGTGTGTAGGCCAACCAGGATTCCCCGACTTGTGGGATTAGGGCTTCCAGTTGTGATAGGGTCACCTTATCTGAGACACTACTTTCGAATCTTTCATTGAACTTGTTGGCTAGCTTCCTGAATGTGGTCATGGAGCCTTGTTCTAGATCAGCAAAATAGGTGAGGCTGGCTCGACTAGACTTTTAGAAAACTGGCAGAGTAGGAGCCTGCCATCTTTTGCCGAGTCTCCGCAGGTTACCTTAAAGTGGACCAAATGTTGCTCCAGATTTCCTGTTCCGTTGAACACTTTGAACGTGGAGATGGTATACCCTGATGGGTAAGACACATCGTTTTACTTATCCGGATAGGGTTGATTTGCTACGGGCTTTGGCGGGCCTACACTTAGCTTCTTCACCTGCTACTTAAGATGTCACCATTCCTGCCGTGGCTACTTAAGATGTCACCATTCCTGCCGTGGCTGTGACATCGGAGGTAGGCAGTGAATGTCCCATTTTGTTGAGTGGAGGATGCGTGGCTTTACTCGAGTCTGCCCTTGCTTTAGCCATAGAGGGAGACCATTCCACTTGCGGTATCTATGAGTGTAGGTCAGCTAATGCTTGAAATTTCTCTCCTTTGCCCACGGCTGGACTACCCTTGAGGTTTTCATCAGGGTTCGCACTTGAGATGTGACGATTTTCAGGGTTCCTGTTAGGTCTGTCATCTGAGCCCGCATGTCCCAGTAATAGCGATCTTTTTTCTTAGCATAACGCCTCAAATCTTCCAAAGAAGTGTCGTTGTTATCGCCGCTATCTTCTGACATGTAATTTTCTGACGGAGGTAGAAGGTTTCCCGATGCCTCTCCTTCGTTTGCCTGAACTGCTGTGTATGGGTGTGTTTGTGTAGAGATTCTGCCTGGAGGAATCACTCTGTTACGCAAAGCCTTCCCTGGTGGGTCGCTTTCACTTTGGACGTGGTTCTCCATTCGACAAGTATGGATCCTTGAAGAGGGAATTCGCGTCCTGGGAGCCATCAGTCTTCCATGGAATGGATGGTTTTTAGAGACCACTGATCGGAGCCGTGGCTCTTTCGAAAGCCTCTTAAATATTTGTCGTTTCTCACGGAAGAATGTTCGGGGAGAAATGGTCTTCTAGAGGGTCTTTGCCTATTTGTAAGCTGTGTAGATCTTTTGGTTGACGGTCCTTCCGTGGTGATCGTTAGGTGCTCTGTCGAACGTCGGGGCATCTATCTGGATCGGTAGCCATTGGAGTAGCGAGAAAGAATTTCTTAGGGGAACCATTGGTAATTGGCGATGATCCTCTTCATTTTTGGTGGCTTCTGGGATTACTTTGGCCCATTTTGTTGCTCGGCCCTTGCTATTCAGAGATCTTCTTTGCCCAGAGGAAGAAGGGTGGTTGAAGTAGTCATCGGCGAACATGACGTCGTTATGGTCGTTAGGGGTATGTACTTCAGTTGCAGGATATGCCAACCTCTCAAACTCGGATTTTCTTTTGGATCCAGTCATGGGAAAGGGGACTGTGATAGGTTGTCCTCTATAGATCGTAGTAGTGTTGGAGATGACCATCTCCCCATTACGTATATGACGAGACGACCTTCGAGTTGCTGGATGGGGAACCGTCTTGAGTGAAGCGGCAGTCGACTTAGTCACACCTTTGCCCTGGTCTTGGATAGCTGCTAGTGCATTTGAAGTAAGGAGGTCGTTAATGGTTCCTAATGGACACTTTACTGGGTTGAAACCGGCCACGCCAGTAGTTAGGAATGAGATGTTTGGACTGGCCCCTGTGATCAAGAATATATTTTTTGCTATCTTGGCAGCAGCGGCCAGATATTCAGCAGTGGGTGAGTTGAATTCCATGATTGGTAGTGATGTCTCATGCAAAGGAAATCATCGCAACATTAGGAACACTTTTGGTCACGACGTGGGCTTGAAGTGGTATTTATTTTACACGTCATGCCTCTCTTTTTTACCACCGTATATTGGGTCCTGATGTCGCATTAGTGACAAAGGACATGACCCTTGCCAGGTCTTCTTTCGGGACTCACGGGATCTGTGTCGCAATGAGTATTTATTTTTCCTTTCTCTTCGGCAAGACTCGTTAACCAGGGATGCTGGGACGAGGTGGCCAAATGATGTGATTCAAACCGGCTCGGGTGGAGTTAACAAATGTCCTCAGCAGAGTCGCCAGTCTTTTGTTCACCCCTTTTTTAAGCCAGCAACATGCAAACGTTCAGAGCGGGTGGGGTGTAGAACAAAAGAGAAGTTGTAAGGACCCTAAGATCCGTGTACCTTTGTATTGTCCATCGTCAATAAAATACCGTTTTCCTTTCGAATACTGAGTTATATTCTTTTCTTGTTAACTAAGTGCAAGAATAACCTTGTAGCTCATTGGTTAAGTCCATATGCTTCTATCCTACAATTCATGTGTTCGAAACATAGCAACCCCTATCTTTTGTTTTAGTTTTCTTTTACCGTTTTCAAGCCCCGGAAGTTCACGTGTGCATCACACGAGGCCCCGAAACCATGTATACAAAACAATGTATGTTTTTAGAAGATAGAAGATTACATGAGCCAGGGGGTCCAAGCTCGAGCCCAACGCTCGGGCTTCTGCCACCCCAGACGGCAAACCCACCACTCCAGACGGCAGTGTGGGGCTCGCTCATGCTCAGTTTTTGAGCACGAGTTTGTTTCGACATGGGGTTTTTCTTTTCTTATTCAAAAACGGCCAATTCAATTCAGATAAGCCCAAACCCTTTAATCCCACCTTTAAACACCTATCAATTCGCTTTATTCTTCTTTATTCTCTTATTTGCTTCTTCTTACCCATTTCTTCCACTAAAAATCTAGAGAAGAGTTCTTAGCCAAACCACTCATCTCCACCCTAAGAGCTCTAGGCTTTGCGGCATCTTTGAGGCACAATTCATTCGTTAGAATTCAAAGAAAACCAACCAATTTTTCCTCCCACACCTTCATAAGTGTCTCACTAGTTTTGTTTTGTTTTCCTAAATTTTCCGTAGAGACTAAACTTTATCCCGTCTTGATTGTTCAAGCCTAGGTCACCGATACTTTCCTTTCACCATTTAAGGCCAAATCGGCGATACAGTTGCTATAACGTATCACAACATGAGTAAGCCCCCTTCCCTTGTTTCATCTAATTGATCATCCTCTCCTACCTCTTGAAAAATCTTTTTGGTCTAAACTAAGCCATGCCAAATCTCGCAATGCCGGTTAAACCGTATTAAAATACTCACCTCTTATATGTGACAAATGTTATCATAGAAACATGTATGCCAGGTTATGTTTTTGTTGTCTACATGTTAATAAGATATAAACTCTCCTCATGGTTATGTTACATGAGCTTGTGGTGCGTTTAAAAAAATGAGTTTGATAAAAGGAATCAGAAATGTTACTCGTCCAATAAAGGAAAAGAAGTGTATAGCAATGTAGTGCTAGTTTTTAAAATCATGAATGGTTCATAAGTTTACTGTACACATGTTGGCCATATATTCTATTAGTCATAAGTAAGAGGAATCACACTTTCTTAATTTTTTTCAAAAGCTAACCAATATGCTTTTTTTTAGAATCCGAAACTTTGGGGGAAAAAAACGTTTTAGAAACCAAGACACCTCTGAGGTAGATTTATAATTAATTTTATCGTGATTTGGAATGCTAATAAAATTAGGTATAGCGATAGACAGATTTTTATATATGCCCTAAACAAATTTTATGAATTGAAATAGTGCATAGTTTAGGCTTTAGATGACTTTTGTCACTGTTTTTAAAACCAGAAAACCGACGGAATTTATAGTATTCTGTCTTTTTAATTTATTCAATGAATCTGGACAGATTCTGTCCTGAATTGTACATTGTTGGAAGACCTATAATTTTCCTGTATATTTGGTGACTCAAAAACTTATAGAACGACCCGATATATGCCCTGAAAGACACCTCATAGTTGTTGTCCATAAATTATAAATTATGTTTGAAACCCTGATATTAAGTTGACCATAACTAAAGTTTCAGGAACCCAAATTGCACGGAACTTAGTTGTTTGGATAATTAGACTGAAAGACCTACAAGTTTTCTAATAATTTTCAAGACCTGAAAACCGACGCTAAGTATCGCAAACTGTGTTTTAAAAACATGTGTCGGGGCTGAACAGATTCTGATCTGTTCTGCGCAGCAATACGAAAACGCACATATATTCCAAACTAGTAGTTAGATTTAGGCAAGAATTGAAACTAAGTTTGCATAACATTTAGTACTATGTTTCTTTTTTATTTTCTGGTTTCAATTGAATTGAGTAAATAGTAGTTCACAACACTTCTTTACAGTACTTTTACTTTTGTTATTGCTTGGATATTGCACTCGTCTCATTTCATGATATGTGACTTCTTATTTTGTTGTACTTATATGACTCATATGGATAAGCTATTGCATGCTTGACACGACTTGACCCGAGCCATGCATACGTAAGATATAATCTTGAACTGAACTCTATATGAATCTGAGATGAACTCTACTTGAACTTGACATGAAACTTGACTTAGACTTGCAACCTTAAGATATTCATGGATTCTTGTTAAGGTTGTGTCATACTTTATAATTTAATATATTCTTTGGAAAAGGGGTAGTTTGGTAATGAATGTATATCGTGGCACGAGAGTTTACTAAAAATCACTTAATTTGAATCTCGTGTGCCGTTGTTCCGTGGCTTTGACGGAGCTTAACTCAACGTGCCGTTGATCTATGGGTTTGACAGTCTACTCTCGTTTACACGCATACCTTAACTATCGCACTACAACAAACACGTAACCATAGAACTGCCATGCTTATATAATTGCTACGTTTAATTGCCATATCATACTTGTTCACTTCTTCATGGTTTTCCTTTCTACTTATATTTCTTGTCATTATACACTCTAATCTTATAATTCCACCTTATTGGGGACTTACCGAGCGCAAGATCGTTGATGGACATTCCGTTGTTTTTCTTCTTCTTTGGGAATGTTCGTCTGGTGGCTTAGTGACTGAGGAGATCGAGCCGACAGAGGAGGATTACTATCAGCTGTCATCTCAGGAAGATTATTAGTCATCCGCCAGTCCTTATTTCTTTTCAGTATGCCTATTGTTTATGCTTTGCCGAGTTTTACTTTTCATTATATTTGAATTCCGGACTTCTTGTTGTTTTTGAATATTGTGGCTTGAAGATGTAATAGAGTAGTTGGATTTTTATTCTCATTGCTTTATTCTTGTTATATTATATTGCTTATGATACACTTAACGTATTTATCTCAAGAAGGACCCCTACTCGGTATAAATACACCGCAGACTTATCACATGCATGTTATTGCCTTTTGGGAAGCTGGGCGTGACAGATTTTATTGGTGGCCAATGCTGGTCCTTTTCTGTATGACCGCTAAAAGCAAAATATTACAATAATTTAGAAATCGAACAACTTTTACTTTTTCCTTGAATTTCAATTTCTTTGAATCTATTCTAATCCTTCTTTTCACCGTCCAAGATGATGGCTTCTTTTAACCACATTCACGCCAATGGAGAGAACCCACCACCACTACGTGCTGCAACTACACCCACTGAACAAATAGTGCTATTACAGGCTATCAAGAGTTCACTTGAGGGACAGTAGGCCTAAGGTACGATTCAGCAGGAGCAGACCACACTTCTCCGCTAAGGTTTCACCCGTCCTGAACCAGAGGCGCTAGGAGTGAAGCAATTCTGGGTGTCACACCCGAAGCATTTCTCCGTGAATGAGATCCCTTTAGAGTCTCAGGAGTGGGCTCAGAGCATTGAGGATGACCATACGGCAGCTCAAGTTCCGCAGGAGACCCGGGTTCGAGTGGCTAAACTTCAGCTGACCGATAACGCCAGGATCTGGTGGAAGGCAGAAGAGAGCTGGATTCTGCAGCCTATCGCTTGGGAAACGTTTCACGAACGTTTCGAAGCCAAATACCGAGACTGCTCGTTTTGAGATGGAGCAACAATTTGTTCATCTACAGCAAGGATCTATGTGGGTCAAGTCAATGGATGAGTACGATGCTGAATTTACGATGTTCGGCAGGTAAAGACTTAGCCTCGAACTTTGGTTATTACCTAATCAAATAAATTCTTTTTGACACCCATGTTGTACTAAGTTCGCTACCCATCTGATCCCTACCAAGGAGATCCGCACCAGACGTTTTCAGCAGGGCCTAGACCCTAAGACCCAGGCTGCCCTAGCGATGGGAGATTATTTGACCAATGAGGCGGTTATGAAGGCAGCCCGACATTACGAAGCCTTAATTAAGAATAAGGGAAGGCCGCTTTCAGCCGCGGTGAAATGCCCTGTTAGCCATATTACTGGAGGAGCTTCCTTGAGGGTAGCTTTTACAGCGCCATCTAGGAGGCCAGGGGGGTCATCTTCCGGCTCTCAGTCAAATGTCTTCCATTACTGTAAGAGGCCGGGACACCAGGAAAGGGACCGCCGACAGGATAATGTTCTCTGTCTGGTTTGTGGAACGTTTATGCACGCTATAGGAGCCTTCCCATTGTATAGAGCTAGCATAGCCCCGCACCTAGGCCGACTGTACAAGCCCCCGCTCCCTATTTAGCTCTCCCTGCACCACCTCAGCGTGGACTGCCCTTGTACCCTCTGCGAAAAGTGTACTAACAGGCGCAGAGGAACACGCCAAGACTCCAGGTCTTCACTATGTCGACCGAAGAGGCCGAATCCACAACTCAGGTTATCACTGGTAAAATCCTTCTTTCCTTTCTCAGCCATTTCAAATTCTTGCATTCATTTGTTCCTTCTTTTACCTGAATTTCCCCATGCAACTTAGGTACAATACTAGTAGTGTTAGTAGTTGCTAGTGCTCGCGCCGCTAACTCACGACTAAGGAGAAATTGATAATGAAATTTTTTCTAGCAAGCACTAGCCACTACGACCCTAGCGATCGTTCCAAACACTAAACTAGCAAACTATAATAAATATTCTACAAGTTAGAGGATCTAGCTATCTTTGTAGCGTATCCGTCTAATTGTGTAAGACCCCCTCCTACGCTTCTAGATCGCCGGGAACATGGTTGCATGCCGGCTGTTGTTCCCCTCCGAATGGCGGCCAAGACATGGGCGTCTTGCCTGAGATTCGGGGCAGATGTTAATTGGTGTTATCCGTCTACCTCTCCGAAGATGCCAAGTTGATTTATGGCACCATGTATCGAAGGTTTAAACGGATGCGACCGATGTAGCAGACTTCGTCAGATTCCCCCTCGTTGAGGGGTTTTTGATTGTGGGGACGCTCTTCCATGCAGGCGCAAGCCCCTGCAGTTAATTACGCTACCGCATCGCGGTAACAACTTTCTCCTTCTCCAGCTGGTCACTTCGTGTCGTGGGTGTTTGTTTTGTTTGTGCTTGCCCGTGGATTGTGTACGGAGACAAATTTATGTTGTCGTCCGTAGGACGAGGATTAGTCCAAATCCGTATTTTCTTAGATTTGGTTTTGGGGTTTTGGTTTGAGGATACGTTAGCCATATTTGAGATTAAGATCAACTCAAACGTTTGTTAAGGATACGTTAGTCTAATTTGAGACTAAGATCAACTTAACAGGATCGTTTAGATCCGATAAAAGAGCGTTTGGGCTCTATTGTTCCAATTTAGGGACATAGTGGTCCATTAAATGTATGGCCGCCAGGACCCGTCACCTCTCTGACGACGTTGAAGGATTACAACGACAGGTGTCAGAGGAGTTCGGAGATGTACCCTTGAACCAAAGTCGATTGGGGGATCTATAGTCCAATTTGGGACTAAAGTCTGTTTGAAGGTTTAAGGATACGTTAGCCATATTTGAGGCTAAGATCAACTTAAACGTTTGTTAAGGATACGTTAATCCAGTTTGAGACTAAGATCAACTTAACGGGATCGTTTAGATCCGACAAAAGAGCGTTTGGGCTCTATTGTTCCAGTTTAGGGACATGGTGGTCCATTGCCAGTTTAGGGACATGGTGGTCCATGTTCCAGTTTAGGGATATAGTGGTCCATTGGTAGTTTAAGGACATTGCGGTCCATAGGTAGTTTAAGGACGCATAAGTCCATGGGTTTAAGGACCCCACAGTCCATATGGGTGTGTTTAAGGACGCATTAGTCCGTTAGTTTAAGGACGCATAAGTCCGCGGGTTTAAGGACCCCACAGTCCGTATCTTGGTTTAAGGACGCATAAGTCCATGAGTTTAAGGACCCCACAGTCCGTGTTGATGTGTGGTTGTTGGGACCCGTCACCTCTCTGAAGACGTTGAAGGATTACGACGACAAATATCAGAGGAGTTCATAGATGTACCTTTGAACCAATGAGTTGGTTGAAAAAGCAGATGTGCTCAGTTCAAGATGATTTGAGGACTTATGGCCAGTTTGGGCTAAGTCCAATTATGTTTGAAATATTGGCCCTTTGTTGGCTCATTGAAGGAGAGGCTTTGCCTCTAGAAACTTAGCCAATTGGGCTAAAGCTAGTGTTAAACACTAAAGACCAACAGTGTTGAACACTGGAATTATGATTAGCAAGTTAGTGTTTAACACTAAAAGATAATCAGTGTTAAACACTAGCAACGGGCTTTTAAATTAATGTTAAACACTAAAGCAAATCAGTGTTAAACACTGGTAGCATAGATTTCAAATTAGTGTTAAACACCAAAGCAAATCAGTGTTAAACACCGGGAACAGAGTTTTCACATTAGTGTTAATCACTAAGAAAATCAGTGTTAAACACTGCAAATAGAGTTTTCCAAATTAGTGTTAAACACTAAGAAAATCAGTGTTAAACACTGCAGATAGAGTTTTCCAATTAGTGTTAAACACTAAGGAAATCAGTGTTAAACACTGCAGAGAGAGTTTTCCAATTAGTGTTAAACACTAAGGAGGGAGGGGTCACGTGCGGACACGTGAGAGCGCCCTGATTTCCCTTATTTTATTCTGCAGGTAAGTGTTTAACACTTTTAATTCTGACGGCCATCACGTGTGAGCACGTGATGGAGGCCCCCGCTCTGGTCTGTTAGATTGCTCATTAGGGGTCACGTGGTGACACGTGAGGGCGCCCTAAATGTGAAGCCAGATCTCCTTTGTTTTATCCTCAAATCTGCGAATAAGTGTTAAACACTTTTCATCTTTATTTTAGAGCATCACGTGTTGGCACGTGATGGGGGTTTGTGCATCGAATATTACAGCACTTGCTGAGGGGTCACGTGGGGACACGTGAGAGCGCCCAAAGCTTATTTTCTTTTGTTTTGCCATTAAGTGTTAAACACTTTCATTTTTATTTTAGAGCATCACGTGTTGGCACTTGATGGGGATCTGTGCGCCAATTGTTAAAGCATTTGCTGAGGGGTCACGTGATAACATGTGAGAGCGCCCAAAGCTTTCATTTCCTTTGCTTTTTCTTTCTGCGTTTTGGGAGTCACGTGGGAGCACGTGAGGTGATGCTTTAAAGTTCTTTGCAGGGGGTCTTTTCAAGGGTCACGTGGGGGCACGTGACCCTAGTTCTTTTCATGAACAGAGATCTTTTAAGAATTCAATTCTTTGTAGGGTTAAATCCTAATTATGATTTTGGAGGAATTAAATTCCTATCGTGAAAGAATTAAGTTCTTATTTAGGATGAAACCCTGATTTCTTTTCAAAGGAATTAAATTCTCAGATATATAAAAGAATTAAATTCTTGATTAGGGTTAAACCCTAGTTTTGTTTTAGGAGAATTAAATTCTCAAAACTCAATTCCCCTTCTAAGTTTAGGATCTGCATGGCAGGATCTCGACCCAATGAGAATTAAATTCTCAAGTTATGGGGAGATGTGCTCTGTGCAGATCTTCAACCAGAAGAAGAACTAAGTTCTTTTTTGTATAAGAGTTAAACTCTTGGATTTTGAGAATTAAATTCTCTGTTTGAAGTTTTGATTCCTTTTCTTTTCTCACCTAGGGTTTTCTTTGTTGAGAATTAAATTCTCCTTTCTTTTCTTCCCTCTTGAGAATTAAATTCTCCTCTCTCTGTTTTTCTCTAAAAAAAGTAGCTCCCCTTCTCTTCTTTTCTTGGTTCCTATTTATAGGAGAAGGAAGAGAATCAATTTGTTTAGTAAATCTCTCATTGAAAGATTTGATTTGATTTCATGAGAGATTTGATTTACTTTCATCATTAATATGATCCTTTAGATCATTCAGTGAATTTTATTCACCGTTGGATTTTAAATCCAAAAGATATTCTATTTGTTATTTCGGTGAGATTTGGGGAGATCTTTCCTTGTCTAGGATTTTTCCATAAATTAGTGATATTTAATCACCCTTAGATCTTTAATCCAACGGTCCCCATAATCTTTTTCCATTTGGAAAGATTTAGAAGCTTTTAGAATTTAATTCTATTAACTGTAAGGCTTTCGAAACCAGTCACGTGCTGACACTTGATCCTTGGTCACGTGACCCCCAATTGAGTTCTTGAACGGCCGCTTGTTTATGCTTCAGTTTTAACTATCACGTGTCAACACGTGACCCTTGGTCACGTGTGAGCACGTGATACCTCATTGAGGTAACTTCTGACTTTTAGAATTAAATTATATTCATTATTTTAGAGGCTTTAAAAGCCCATCACGTGTCTGCACGTGACCCATGGTCACGTGTGAGCACGTGATGCCCCATTGGGGTCTTTTCTGAGTTTTTATTATATCTTTTAACTCCTCTAGCGGGTTCTTAAAGGTCCATCACGTGTGGACACGTGATGCCTCATAACTTTTGATCCCGGATGAATTATGAGGCCCATAATATATCAAATCGAAGGGGTTTTCAAGATGCTTCCAATACCATCAGAATTTAATAGTTCCTCCTTCGGGAACTTATCAAAATAAAGGCCGGAAGGTATTGGTTCGCATTTCCTTAAGCGTATCGCTGCCATTTGATACCTTGGACTCTTCTGCGCAGAAATTTTTGGCGGGAACGAATGCCCCCCCTACTTTGCCCACGTAAGTATATACCTCGGTGAAGTAGTGCAAAGTAATGCATAACGTATGACCAGTTTCGGGTTGGTAGATTACTTTCAGAATCTTGATCTGAGAAGATAACGAGCGGACACGAGCGTCGTCATTTATCATTGACTCAAATCTCGACTCTTAAGAGATATAGTTCCAAACCTTTAACTCCATGAGCCGCACCCTTCTATCTCTTTATATCTTACTCTGGCGTGAAGTGGTTTATATGCTCATGAGTAGCTTTTCCATTTCAGTGGCATGTACCTTTGGCGAGTGTGGCTCATAGATGGTCCATCTTGACCTCTTTGCAGGGCGGTGATGGCTTAGGAGACAGGGTTAGGATCTGCCACCTAAGACTTTTCAACTTTATGAGCCGTGAGGGTTTCATAAAGACTTTTCTCCCTACGAGTCGTGAGGATCTCGTAGGTGTATTTTCTCCTTAGGAATCGTGAGGATTCCTAAGTGTGTTTTCTCTTATAAGTCGTAAGGATCCTATAAGAGAGTTTTCCCTCTTACGAGTCGAGAGGACCCGTAAGCGGTTGTTTCCCTCTTTGTCGAGATTCGACTTTGGAGAGTGTGACCCGTGGATAGTATGCAAGAGATTATTTTGGGCCGACTTGCAGGGTCCCAGTGCTTAGGAAACAGGTTTTTTAATCCCTACTGCCTAAGACTTTATCTCACGAGTCGAGACGAATCGAGAAGTTCTCGCAAAGACATCAATTTCCTCACGAGTCGAAACGGATCGAGCAGATCTCGCAAGAATATCCTAACGTCACAGTTAACCTCTGCTCTTTACGACAGAAGTCCGTTAGGGTCTGTGGTACTTAGGGTTTTGGCCGTCGTACCGTCGCATGAGCTGATATATTCCTCGATAGGCAATCGTGCTGTTCGAGTAGCCCTGCGATTGCCGTTTCTCTGATCCCTTCGGGGGCTGGACAAGACGTCTTCAAGCAATCCTCCTTGGCAGTTTGACCGTCGGAAGAGCAAGCGTTAGGAATCTGCCATGCCGCTTTTTACTTGAGGTTAGGCTCATTTTGGAGAGCCCCGATGAGTCATAACCACTCCGCGCTGGTGTGGGATGATCTCCGATAGTCTTTCAGGCTTTATATGACTTGCCGTTAAGACCCTGAAGCTAGGAATTTGGCCTTTGCTTCGTTTGCTGGCATTGCGTCCTCTGTATCGAGGCGAATGTCGTGGTTGTCTCTAGGTTGCTGGTGAACCGTCGAGGTTTGGAACTAGGGATTTTGCCGTGGCTCCTTTTGGTGATGTTGCGTCTGCTGTATCGAGACGAACGTCGAGGTGGTGACCACTCCGCACTGGTGCGAGATAATCTCCGATTGTCTTTCAGGCTTTATATGACTTGCCGTTAAGACGCATGAAGCTAGGAATTTGGCCTTCGCTTCGTTCGCTGGCATCACGTCCTCTGTATCGAGACGAATGTCATGGTTGTCTCTAGGTTGCTGGTGAACCGTCGAGGTTTGGAACTAGGGATTTTGTCGTGGCTCCTTTTGGTGATGTTGCGTCTGCTATATCGAGACGAACGTCGAGGTGGTGACCACTCCGCACTGGTGCGAGATGATCTCCAATTGTCTTTCAGGCTTTATATGACTTGCCGTTAAGACCCTGAAGCTAGGAATTTGGCCTTCGATTCGTTTGCTTTGGCGTGTCCGGATCCTGTTGGAGGAAGGACGCTGTGGTGACATCTCGTCTGCTGTATCGAGACGATCGTCGAGGTGGTGACCACTCCGCGCTGGGAGAATCTCCGGTGGTCTTTCAGGCTTTTATATGACTTGCCGTTAAGACCTTGAAGCTAGGAATTTAGCCTTCGCTTCGTTTGCTGGCATTGCGTCTGCTGTATCGAGACGAATGTCGCGGTTGTCTCTAGGTTGTTGGTGAACCGTAGAGGCTTGGAACTGGGAATTTTGCCGTGGCTCCGTTTGTTTGAGTGTCGCGTCTGAACCCTGCTGGAGGAAGAACGCTGGGGTGACATTTTATCTGCTGTATCGAGACGAACGTCGTGGTGGTGACCACTCCATGTGGTGCGAGATGATCTCCGATTGTTTTTCAGGCTTTATATGAGTTGCCGTTAAGACCCTGAAGCTAGGAATTTGGCCTTTGCTTCATCTGCTTTGGTGTGTCCGGATCCTGTTGGAGGAAGGACGCTGTAGTGACATCTCGTCTGCTGTATCAAGACGAACGTCGAGGTGGAGCTGGGATTTTGCCGTCACTCCGCTTTACTGATCATGGGGTCTTTGTTTGACGTTGCATCTACATCCTGCTGGATTGCGAAGGAACGCCGTTGTTGATATTGCGTCTGCTGTAACGAGACGAACGCTGAGGTGAAGCTGGGATTTTGCCATCGCTTCGCTTGATGGTGTAACATCTGTGTCCTGCTGGAATGAGGAGGCACGCCGTTGTTGGTCTCCAGGCTGTAGATGTGGCCATTGAGATTTGGAACTAGGGACTTTGCCATGGTTCCGTTTCGTTGCGACTCTGAGGTCGATTGTTGACGTCACGTCTGCATCTGGCTGGAGTGAGGAGAAACGCCGTTGGTGATCTCTAGGTTGTCGATGTTGACGTCGAGACCCTGAAGCTCGGGATCTTCCTTTTGCTTCGTCTGTTGACATTATGTCTGCGATATTGCGACAGATGTCGAGGTTGTCTCTGGGTTGTCTATGAACCGTCGAGATTTGGCTTCGCTTTCTGGCAGAGCCTGTTGGGAAGGTATGGTTCCCTCTTTATTTGTGCTCCTGGATTGTATACAGGGATCGATGTGATCTCACCTGTAGGGCGAAAAGTTTCATTCTTTCATCATTTTTTTATTCTTTCCGCGATGCTCTATCATTTCAGCTTTTATATCGCGAAGGTCGCGATTGCCCCATCATTTCGGCTATTTTTCGCGGTGCCCAATCATTTTGGCTATTTATTTTATTTTTACTCGCTGCTTTTTATTGCGAGTTGCCCAATCATTTCGGCTATTTATTTCATTTTTACTCGCTGCTTTTTATTGCGAGTTGCCCCATCATTTCGGCTATTTTGCATGCATACATTTTTACTTGCTGCTTTTTATTGCAAGTTGCCCCATCATTTCGGCTATTTCGTATGCACGTGTGGCTCGCTGATTTTTTTATCGCGAGTGTAGAACTTGGAATCTGGTGCCAATCTCAGCATCGGTATCGCTACAACTGGAATATTGCTAGGAGCGAATCATCATTTGCCATGAAAGGACTCGGAATTTGATACCGGTTCAGGCATCAATATCGCTACCACTGGGATATTTTCAGGAGCGAATCATCATTTGCCTCTGTCGATGTCGAACAAAGGTGGCTTAGCGAACAGGGTTAAGATGCTGTCGACTAAGGCTTTTGACTTCATGAGCCGTAAGGGTCTCACAAAGGTATTTCTCCCTACAAGTCGTGAGGATCTCGTAGGTGTGTTTTCTCCTTGGGAATCGTGAGGATTCCTAAGTGCATGTTCTCTTGTAAGTCATAAGGATCTTACAAAAGGGTTTTCTCCTTATAAGTCGAGAGGACTTACAAGGGTTGTTCACCATATGAACATATCCCTAGTCACGGATGGGACTTTTTTAGGGAAATGTTTATTCGCGCCCGTGGATTGTATACAAGGGTCAGTATTGAGCCACTTGTAGGGCAATATCGAAGGTTGTGGGGGTTGCTTAAGAACAGGTTCAGGTCTCTGTAACTTAAGACTTTCAAATCTTATGAGCCGTGAGGGTCCCATAAGAGAGTTCTCCTTACGAGTCGTGAGGATCTCGCAAGTGTAATTTCTTCTTAAGAATCGTGGGGATCCTTAAGTGTTTCGCTCCCTTGTGAGTCGTAAGGATCTCACGTGGGTGATTTCTCCTTACAAGGTCGAGAGGACCCTGTAAGTGTCTTTTAACGAGCTTGTGCCCTTTCGGGTTTTCACAAACACTCGCCGGTAGCCCTGCTGTTTTTACTCACGGAGCCCTTTCGGGTTTTCATCCGTGCCCATTTTGCTTATGGACATACCGTTTTCCTCTTTTTTTATATTCTTTTTATTCTTTTTTCTAACGAGGTTGCGCCCTTTCGGGTTTTCACAAACACTCGCCGGCAGCCCTGCTGTTTTTACTTACGGAGCCCTTTCGGGTTTCATCCATGCCCATTTTGCTTATGGACATACCTTTTTTTTTGTTTTTTTTTTAACCACGCCAGCCTGAGGACGCCGCGGGTTGATAGTAGTTTAACGACGTTTCGGTCATCAGCCAGTTTTAGGACATGGTGGTCCACCGTCGCCGTATTTGAGGCGAATATCTAGTTTACTGACTTTTCGGTCTATGGGGCTTTCCCTATGAATGAGCATGATGCCCCCGGCATATCCATCTTTCTCGAGGCATGTGGTTGTGGCGGGCTCACCTTCCAGTTTTCGGACAGCGCGAGTTTGCCTTGTTGGTATTGGTCTTCAACCCAGTTTTTGAAGACGTAGCAATTTTCGAGTGGGTGACCCATTACTCTGTGGTAGGGACAATAGTTAGGATTGTTAACGTCACCTGGCTGCAACGGACGTTTTGGATCTGGCAGAGTGATGAGCCCACTGCGCACTGCTAGCTCGAACAATCTCTTTGTTTTATCTTTGGGAAACGAGTAAGGACATTTCAACTTCTCATTGAGGTATCGCGGCTTGTTATTTTGACGACAAAACGGTCTCGGGTTACTCGGCTGTTGTTGAGCGTTGGCGACGAAAGTCGCTTTTCCATTCCCCTTATCCCTTTTGTTCGATCCCTTGTTTGCGGGTTCGAGATTCTTTTCGGGTAGCGTGCGATTGCGCAGCTGAACGTTCTCGCAGCTCTTCTTTTCTTCCTCTTTTCCTGAGGTGGATTCTTTGAAGGGAGGGCTGAGAGTCATTTCTTCTTCAGAATTGCTCCCGAAGGTGAGAGCTTGGGATCTTCTGCCGTCAACCATGTAACCGTTGCCGGCAATTTTCATATGCTCATTTGTCGTGTTCTGTTTCCGACGAGCTTCGCGCTTCAATCGTTGAACATGCTGCCGGTGAGCAACGTATCCTTGCCACCAGTTTTTAAAGGCATTGCATTCTTCAGTAGGGTGTGCAATCTTCTGATGATATAAGCAGAAGTTAAGATGCATGTCCGCTTCATCAAGATATATATCGGTAGGAGAATTTCCTCTGAAAGAGGGGAGCTTCATTCCCATCGATATGGCTTTGGCGAATCTTTTCCTCATCTTGAACCTGCTTTTATTTGTGGCGGATGTACTTTGATCCGGTAGGAGTGTTTCGACCCTTTCATCTAGTCATCGGCGTTTGGCTTTCTCGAATATGGCCATCTCGCGCTCTCGATCAGCTTTGCTTTTAAGACGGGCTTCGTTCAGGAAGGCATTGATCATCTCGTCTGATGGCCACAGAAGTTCTGGTTCAGGACCCGCCCCTGGTTTCTCGGTGCAAGGAGCCTCTTTATCATCTATCAATGAGTGAGAGATCACATGACAACTTGCTACGTAGTCCTCAGATTCATCTGATGAGTTTTCTCCATCATTTTCGTCCTCGAGGACGTGGCTGAGGAACTCTTGGAGCGTGATTGGAATCCGCGCCTTCTGGTTATACTCTTCCAGCGTGTCAATCTGTTTATGCAAATCCGTGCGCTTGTCGCCGGGCTTCACGGGCTTCTTGGATTTCTTCTTGTTTTTCTTTGAAGATTTTGACGGCTGGGTGTGAGTGCTGGGGCCTTCACCATCGATCTTTGGGGTTGGGCGCGGCTTCAGCATCCCTTCGACGATCTGGGGTTCTAGCGAGTTCTTCCACCCGATCGCCGGGCATGTTTGGAGATCATTCAGCATCCTTTTGGTTTTGGATGACAACACGACCTCCCACGAAGCTTCTTCAACAAAAGAACAAGTTGCCCCCGGTGTGTCCGTCTTCTTTGGAGTGTGCGGTTGTGGTGGGTTTATTTTCCATTTCTCGGACAACGCAAACTTGCCTTGTAGATACTTATCCTCGATCCATCCTTTAAAGACGAAGCAATCCTCGATCGGGTGACTTACCATTTGGTGGTAAGGACAATAATTGGGATCGTTGACATCGCCTGGCTGCAACGGACGCTTTGGACTCGGAAGATTGATGAGTCTGTTGCGCACTGCCAGCTCGAACAGTCTTCTCATTTTATCCTGGGGAAATGAGTAAGGACGTCCCAGTCTCTCCTCGAGGGATGGGCGTGGACGCACGTTGTTTTGGCGAACAACCGGCTTTAAGTTGCTCGGTTGTTGTTGAGCGTTGGCGACGAAGGTTGCTTTCCCTTTGCCCTTTTCATTCCAAGGCTCCGTCTTTAAAGAGGAAGGCCTATGGCCCATCTGGTCCATTTGGGCCAGCTTGTCAATCAAAGCCTGGAAGGTGGTCGGCCTGAAGAACATCATGAATTGCGAGATGGTCGCCTGCGGATCGAGAGTGCCCATAAACATGCCTACCGCAGGTGCCTCTTCCATGCGTTGTTCGCATTTCGACCATAGGTTTCGCCATCGTGTTGCGTATTGGACCCACGTTTCGCCCGGCCTTATCCTGGCATTTATCAGTGCTGTAATCGGGGTGCGTTCACTAGCACTCGCGAATCTTTGTGTAAACTGCAGCTCCATCTCTGCAAATGTTTTGACAGAGTCGTTAGGTAGCTCCGAATACCATTCAAAGGCTGTTTCTGCTAAACTGCCGACGAATTGACGTAGCAACAATTTGTCACCGCCTCCAGTATTGCCGCATAAGGCCCTGAATTGAGCGACATGCTGATGCGGATTCCCTGTCCCTTTATATACGTGGAATTTAGGGATCGTATATCCCGGCGGGTAACTGATTTGGTCGTACCAGCTCGGATACGGTCGTCCGGTTCTAACAATTTGCCCAGCCGCTTCATTCGCCTGATGAACCCGGATCTGCTGAGCTATATAATCGTCTAGCGCGGCCTTGGAAATGGTTTCATCTTTGGCTGCTGAAAGAGCTAGCGGAGGATTAGATGTCTCCCCTCCGTCATCTTCAACAATGATTAGAGGGTCTTCAGCTGGAGGGTCTGGCTGTAACATCATCCCTACCATATCTTGGAAGAGGAGGGCCATTTTCTTTATGCTGGCCGCTTGTTCCGCAGCCTCTTTATCCTTCTTTTCCAATATCCGGCGAAGAAACTCAGCGTCAGTTTCTTGTTCTTGACGCTCATCCGAGAACGTTTCAGAGCTTTCTTTTGGCCCAGTGAGTGCAGCCATTGTAGTCATCATTTCCTGAAGCTTTTGTTGTTGCTCCTGGGCTTTCGTCACGGATCGGTGTGAGCGGTCGGTGACCCATCAAAGCGTGGCTTTCCTCCTTTCCGGAAGCCATATAAACAGTGTGCACCACCATGCCCCCAGATTTGGGGCGTTTGTGTTTAGCGCTTTTATGCTTCTCCATGTTCATAGGGGCTTTTTGCGGCCTCCTTTTCTTTTGAGTGATTGTAGTTAAGGGGGCCATTGCAGTGGGCACCCGAGTAGCTGTTGCTTTTTGTGGCTTGACGGAGTGATCTTTCTCCTGCCGAACCTTCGTCTTTTTCTGTCGGTGGAGATAGTTTTCATCAATCACCGACTCTTGGACCTGTCGCCAGACTTTGTAAATCTTAGAGGACAGCCGTTGAGGGGGCTGCTCTAGCTTCTTCTCTGGAGTATTCTCTATAAGTGAAGGAGTTCATTTCAACACCGCAGTAGGAGAATTTCTGCGCACCGTGTTCAGCAATTCAAAGCTGTTCCTGGTTGGAACAGCAGTATCGATCCCCACCGTTGGAGCTGGAGGGGTAAATCCAGAAGGGGAGTTGCCCCCGGCCTTCCTCACTCGGCGCCAGTGGCGACGTCGAGCATGTCGTGCTGATGGAGTTGTTTCAGCTATAGGGGTGACCTCTTCATGCCCCCTGTGTTGGTCAAAATCTGCTGGTACCAGCCTTTTAAAGACCGACGTCCGTTGAACGGGGACGGCCAACCTGTCAGAAGCGGACTTCTGAACAGGGGAAACAATCTTGGTGATTTTGCCAGGAACGGAAGTTGGGATGGCTATCCGCTTCGGGATAACGCCTTCTGGTATGGCAGGCTTCTTCATGGGCCCGATGGAGCTCTGGTCTAGTCTGTCAAAAACCGAGGCAGTGGAGTTGGGCGACCCATTGAGAGGGGTCGCGGCAATGGTAAGTAGATCGAAGAGCGACTTCTTTGGAGCTTCTTACGATGTCATTGGGGCGTTGAAGCTCATTGGTGGGAGTATGGTCCCAAAAAATAGTCCAGTGGTGGCTTGAGCTACCTGCTCCACCGGCATTTTGAAAAGGGAGGCCGCTTGGGGCCCATAAGTCACTCCTCCGGGAATGACGGAGCGAGAGTTATAGCTGCAGGCGGTGCAGTTCGAAGCCATCGATCTTCTGTTTTCTGTACGGAGAAAGACACCAAATTTTAGTACCTTGAATCCACAGGCAACCACAGCAAACCGCGATTTGTTCGCGAACACGACACACGAAGTGTGGAGTGGAAAGAGGAAAATGTCCCACCGGGCGTGCCAGAATCTGTTCCCCTCCGAATGGCAGCCAAGACATGGGTGTCTTGCCTGAGATTCGGGGCAGATGCTAATTGGTGTTATCCGTCTACCTCTCCGAAGATGCCAAGTTGATTTATGGCACCATGTATCGAAGGTTTAAACGGATGCGACCGATGTAGCAGACTTCGTCAGATTCCCCCTCGTTGAGGGGTTTTTGATTGTGGGGACGCTCTTCCCTGCAGGCGCAAGCCCCTGCAGTTAATTACGCTACCGCATCACGGTAACAACTTTCTCCGTCTCCAGCTGGTCACTTCGTGTCGTGGGTGTTTGTTTTGTTTGTGCTTGCCCGTGGATTGTGTACGGAGACAAATTTATGTTGTCGTCCATATGACGTGGATTAGTCCAAATCTGTATTTTCTTAGATTTGAGTTTGGGGTTTTGGTTTGAGGATACGTTAGCCATATTTGAGACTAAGATCAACTCAAACGTTTGTTAAGGATACGTTAGTCTAATTTGAGACTAAGATCAACTTAACAGGATCGTTTAGATCCGATAAAAGAGCGTTTGGGCCCTATTGTTCCAATTTAGGGACATAGTGGTCCATTAAATGTATGGACGCCAGGACCCGTCACCTCTCTGACGACGTTGAAGGATTACAACGACAGGTGTCAGAGGAGTTCGGAGATGTACCCTTGAACCAAAGTCGATTGGGGGATCTATAGTCCAATTTGGGACTAAAGTCTATTTGAAGGTTTAAGGATACGTTAGCCATATTTGAGGCTAAGATCAACTTAAACGTTTGTTAAGGATACGTTAGTCCAGTTTGAGACTAAGATCAACTTAACGGGATCGTTTAGATCCGACAAAAGAGCGTTTGGGCTCTATTGTTCCAGTTTAGGGACATGGTGGTCCATTGCCAGTTTAGGGACATGGTGGTCCATGTTCCAGTTTAGGGACATAGTGGTCCATTGGTAGTTTAAGGACATTGCGGTCCATAGGTAGTTTAAGGACGCATAAGTCCATGGGTTTAAGGACCCCACAGTCCATATGGGTGTGTTTAAGGACGCATTAGTCCGTTAGTTTAAGGACGCATAAGTCCGCGGGTTTAAGGACCCCACAGTCCGTATCTTGGTTTAAGGACGCATAAGTCCATGAGTTTAAGGACCCCACAGTCCGTATTGATGTGTGGTTGTCGGGACCCGTCACCTCTCTGAAGACGTTGAAAGATTACAACGACAAATATCAGAGGAGTTCAGAGATGTACCTTTGAACCAATGAGTTGGTTGAAAAAGCAGATGTGCTCAGTTCAAGATGATTTGAGGACTTATGGCCAGTTTGGGCTAAATCCAATTATGTTTGAAATATTGGCCCTTTGTTGGCTCATTGAAGGAGAGGCTTTGCCTCTAGAAACTTAGCCAATTGGGCTAAAGCTAGTGTTAAACACTAAAGACCAACAGTGTTGAACACTGGAATTATGATTAGCAAGTTAGTGTTTAACACTAAAAGATAATCAGTGTTAAACACTAGCAACGGGCTTTCAAATTAATGTTAAATACTAAAGCAAATTAGTGTTAAACACTGGTAGCATAGATTTCAAATTAGTGTTAAACACCAAAGCAAATCAGTGTTAAACACCGGGAACAGAGTTTTCACATTAGTGTTAATCACTAAGAAAATCAGTGTTAAACACTGCAAATAGAGTTTTCCAAATTAGTGTTAAACACTAAGAAAATCAGTGTTAAACACTGCAGATAGAGTTTTCCAATTAGTGTTAAACACTAAGGAAATCAGTGTTAAACACTGCAGAGAGAGTTTTCCAATTAGTGTTAAACACTAAGGTGGGAGGGGTCACGTGCGGACACGTGAGAGCGCCCTGATTTCCCTTATTTTATTCTGCAGATAAGTGTTTAACACTTTTAATTCTGACGACCATCACGTGTGAGCACGTGATGGAGGCCCCCGCTCTGATATGTTAGAATGCTTATTAGGGGTCACGTGGTGACACGTGAGGGCGCCCTAAATGTGAAGCCAGATCTCCTTTGTTTTATCCTCAAATCTGCGAATAAGTGTTAAACACTTTTCATCTTTATTTTAGAGCATCACGTGTTGGCACGTGATGGGGGTTTGTGCATCGAATATTACAGCACTTGCTGAGGGGTCACGTGGGGACACGTGAGAGCGCCCAAAGCTTCTTTTCTTTTGTTTTGCCATTAAGTGTTAAACACTTTCATTTTTATTTTAGAGCATCACGTGTTGGCACGTGATAGGGATCTGTGCGCCAATTGTTAAAGTATTTGCTGAGGGGTCACGTGATAACACGTGAGAGCGCCCAAAGCTTTCATTTCCTTTGCTTTTTCTTTCTGCGTTTTGGGAGTCACGTGGGAGCACGTGAGGTGATGCTTCAAAGTTCTTTGCAGGGGGTCTTTTCAAGGGTCACGTGGGGGCACGTGACCCTAGTTCTTTTCATGAACAGAGATCTTTTAAGAATTCAATTCTTTGTAGGGTTAAATCCTAATTATGATTTTGGAGGAATTAAATTCCTATCGTGAAAGAATTAAATTCTTATTTAGGATGAAATCCTGATTTCTTTTCAAAGGAATTAAATTCCCAGATATGTAAAAGAATTAAATTCTTGATTAGGGTTAAACCCTAGTTTTGTTTTAGGAGAATTAAATTCTCAAAACTCAATTCCTCTTCTAAGTTTAGGATCTTCATGGCAGGATCATGACCCGATGAGAATTAAATTCTCAAGTTATGGGGAGATGTGCTCTGTGCAGATCTTCAACCAGAAGAAGAACTAAGTTCTTTTTTGTATAAGAGTTAAACTCTTGGATTTTGAGAATTAAATTCTCTGTTTGAAGTTTTGATTCCCTTTCTTTTCTCACCTAGGGTTTTCTTTGTTGAGAATTAAATTCTCCTTTCTTTTCTTCCCTCTTGAGAATTAAATTCTCCTCTCTCTGTTTTTCTCTCAAAAAAGTAGCTTCCCTTCTCTTCTTTTCTTGGTTCCTATTTATAGGAGAAGGAAGAGAATCAATTTGTTTAGCAAATCTCTCATTGAAAGATTTGATTTGATTTCATGAGAGATTTGATTTACTTTCATCATTAATATGATCCTTTATATCATTCAGTGAATTTTATTCACCGTTGGATTTTAAATCCAAAAGATATTCTATTTGTTATTTCGGTGAGATTTGGGGAGATCTTTCCTTGTCTAGGATTTTTCCATAAATTGGTGATATTTAATCACCCTTAGATCTTTAATCCAACGGTCCCCATAATCCTTTTCCATTTGGAAAGATTTAGAAGGTTTTAGAATTTAATTCTATTAACTGTAAGGCTTTCGAAACCAGTCACGTGCTGACACGTGACCCTTGGTCACGTGGGAGCATGTGACCCCCAATTGAGTTCTTGAACGGCCGCTTGTTTATGCTTCAGTTTTAACTATCACGTGTCAACACATGACCCTTGGTCACGTGTGAGCACGTGATACCTCATTGATGTAACTTCTGACTTTTAGAATTAAATTATATTCATTATTTTAGAGGCTTTAAAAGCCCATCACGTGTCTGCACGTGACCCATGGTCACGTGTGAGCACGTGATGCCCCATTGGGGTTTTTTCTGAGTTTTTTATTATATCTTTTAACTCCTCCAGCGGGTTCTTAAAGGTCCATCACGTGTGGACACGTAATGCCTCATAACTTTTGATCCCGGATGAATTATGAGGCCCATAATATATCAAATCGAAGGGTTTTTCGAGATGCTTCCAATACCATCAGAATTTAATAGTTCCTCCTTCGGTAACTTATCAAAATACAGACCGGAAGGTATTGGTTCGCATTTCCTTAAGCGTATCGCTGCCATTTGATACCTTGGACTCTTCTGCGCAGAAATTTTTGGCGGGAACAGCTATCCTTATAGCGTCCATACGAACTTGCAGCGAGCAATCAATAATGTATTGAACTCTAGATAAGCCTCCGGTCCTCCGGAAAGCCGCTCGTCCTTTGTCGAAAATGATCCACTCAAGAGAAGCGGTTCAAGCTCTAGCTCCACTTCAAGAAACCCTATGTGAAGCAACTAACATACTATGCTTGCTAGGAATGATGTGTTAGGGATGTAGAGATGTTCACTTTCCTTTTTCTTTCTCTTGTTAAATCTCAAGAGAGCCTTTTCGCCCTTTGTTCTCAACTCATAAAAAGGGAGAAGAATGAAAGAGGAGAAGAGATGAGAGAGAAGCTAAGAATGAGAGTGAAAGCATATATGCTTGGAATGCGAAATGAGACATAACAAAAATAGTTTTATCAAAATGAATTTTGAATAAACTATAGTACCCATGCCTCAATAGTAAAGGCAAATGAATTAAAAATTCATTTGCCCATTCGTCTCACCATTCCTCTCATTCACCTCACCCCTCCATCTCATTTTCTATTTTTTATAAAATGAAAAACCCTAAATGAGGTGTCCTCCTTCTAGAAGTGTATTTTGTATAAATATAAAATACACCCCCCGTATATACATACCCGTATTCGTATAAAATATGAATACCAAAGCGAGAGAAATAGATAATGAATGTAATACTAATATATATATATATATATATATATATATATATATATATCAAAAAATATATATGTATATACGTATCAATAATTTAATAATTTGGCTTAAACATAAGCCGGATAGTATTATTAAACGCCCGATTAAAGTCCGTGTATCTTGTACACGTATTTAATCGGGCTCCTACACGTATCAACATATGAACTCTACACTATTTCACTTGAACTGAGAAAACCCTCTGTGTGGGACTCTAAATATTCAAAAATACGCTGGTAGTGAGTTACAGAATAAAATCCATAACTACAAGCACGTCAGCGGCACTAGCTGTGCGTAACGGCTATCCAAGCATCTGTCGAAAGGAAGGTCGACAAGCAAGCTCATCGTACCCGTACCGAGCCTATAAGTGACAATCTCCGTAAAGTCCGGTCTCTTCATCTGAGAGTGTCTCATACCGGGTTTAGGGGGTGGATAACATTAGACCCCTAATAACCCGATAAGTCGTGCCGATGTGGCTCAAGACCATCCCGAGAAACTACTGGTCTCACTATCAGTAAATCTCATCTACCTTAGCCAAAGTTTTATGGTATTGGCCAACCATACACAGCACGATATCAACTCTCTATACTGGTAGAGATGAATACCTTTTATCGCTCACTGCCTCCAAGTGCTTCGGGACTATACCCAACTAAAACCTGTTAGCACGATTCTTTAAAGCCGTGGTAGGGTTGTAATCTAAGTACAGTGGGAACACGCTCAAGACAAATGACGATATCAGGTCTAAAGACTACCCTATACTCATGTCACCAGAGAATTACTATCTGACGGTAGGTATAATACCATCTAGGAGTTCTTGGTGAGTCCGTCCAGTGTAACTCATTCTCCAATGAGCACATGCATACTATCTTTGGTGCCGTACACCAATGGCTATGGGACAGGCCATCACCACTTTTGGGGACAAGAAATGTATACACTAGTCTACTCAGGAATATCGATACCTAGTCTCAATACTCTTACGACTAGGGAAATTTAAGAATGTGCTTATGGACTACCAGCCCCTACAAGTATGAACACCATCATAATGCCGATAGCCAAGTAAGGATCCTACAGGCTTTATCAATATGTATTAGCGATACGTAATAACAAGTAAAACATATACACATCTTAAGATAATTTCACGCCCCGCTTCCCAAGGTACGTAAACTACGGCATGTGACAGGGCCAACCATGCTATCTGTGGCTAGGAATCATCCTTCCACAGTCACATTACGGCTGTCTATAGGATATCAAGAACAGTAAAATATAAAAACTAGCTAACACATATCCATCTGTCACAGTAAATAGAGTTAAGAAAATGCATAAGCGGAAACGAATCAAGCTCCAATAAACAACATCTGAATCATGTTCCAATATGGGCTCACATCAAAGAAATAAAACTACGGAAATAAACAAACTAAACATCTCTAATAACACATGTTCAGCTTCTCAATGCTCGGCTTGATTGTTAAAGTACTCTTGATCTGCCTGCATACAAAACCCAGACGTCAGTGTATCATAATATCCAAAAACAGTAATAACCAGGATATGATGATATAATTAAACATGAATATACATAATAAACACATGTAAAATGTTAGGAATATGTATGCCCTAGAGGCCATTATTGTATGATATAGTGGATGCTTGGACATATATATAGAGGACTTTTTTGCTCGACATGATAGTATGCTATCTGGTTGTCTTTATCTTAACATGTTTACTGGTATTAATATACTGTCTCTCATATACATGTTGATAAAGCCCTTAGAATGTTTGCTTGACAACCAGGACTATGATGCAGATCATACTACTGGGACTTGTGTAGTCTACAAGCATATCCTTTAACAGTTCCTAATTGATGGAGTATTAAGACAGGGCATCGATATTCCAGAGTAGACTAGTGTGTACGTTTCTTGACCCTGTAGGGGGCGATGGTTGATCCCATATCCATTGGTGTTTGACATCAAAGATTGTACACAGGTGCTCATTAGAGAATGGGTACACTGAACATGACTCGCCGAGAACTCCTAGATGGTATTATACCTATCGTCAGATAGCAATTCTCTGGTGACACCGGTACAGATTAGTCTGTAGACCCGAGATCGTCATAGAGTCTTGTGTGGTTCCCACTGTGCTTTGATTTCCTCCCTACCATGGCTCAAAGGAGTCGTGCAAACAGGTGGATTTTTGGTACAGTCCTGAGTCACATAGAGGCAATGAGCGATAGGAGGGGTTTCGTCTCTCCCGGTATAGGGAGTTGATGTTGCGCTATGCTCGATTGGCTATAACAGGAAGTCCCTGGCCAGGGCTGATGATGAGATTTACTGGTAAGAGTTATCTGTAGTTTCTCGTACCGTTATAGGCCACACATCGGCATGACTTATCAAGTTACTAGGGTCTGATGATTCCACCCAAGACTCGATATGCGACATATCAGACGAAGAGACCGGACTGTATGATAAGTGTTACCTATAGGCTTCATGGTAGTTTGGACAGGCTTGCTTGTTGATATTCTAATCACTCAATTCCTGGGTAGCCGTTACGTCCAGCTAGTACCGCTGATGGCTTGTGGGTGATTGATGTAATCACTACTGCTGGCGTATTGACGAGTCTTTAGTGTCCCCCACAAAAGTTTCCTAGTTCAAGCGAAATGAAGTAGGGCACATATGTTGATATGTACGTGGGCTTGATTAAATACGAGTATGTGATACCGTATTCTAATCTAGCGGTTATTTGATATCAGTTAGGTAATATGTGATATAACTGGATTATTGAATCAAGTGTTGATTTGATAATGTGATATACAGATAAATAATATTATTCGGTTATGTGTGATATAACTGAATTATTAAATCAAGTGTTGATTTAATAATATGATATATATATATATTTATATTTGATATAATTATATATTAACTAATATTATTGCTCACTAATTATTTGCTTATCTTTATATATATATATTAATATAACATGGTTGATTTTCTATTTTTTGGAAATAGAAAATGTGAGGTGGAAAAGATGAGATTTTTGAGGAATGGGGTGAAGCATGGCTTGATGTGTATTTTATTCATCTTACTTCACTATTGAAGCATGGATTTATTTTATTATTGAGAAAAATTGATGCTACAATAAGTATGAGTTTGTAAAAGTCATTCTACACTTGCATTTTCTTCACTTGTTCATTTTTCTTCACTTGAGCTCATTTGCTCTCTAGCTTTCTCCATCTTCTTCACCTCCACCTCCAAGCTCAACCCCTCACATGATTTGTGAACTTTTGAGCTTGTGAGAACCCTAGTGAGCAAACAACACCCCTACTTCACCATCCTACACTACATTAGCACTTTGGTGTGGTGTGTTTCTTTCACCAAAGAGTTTAGTGAAGAGGTAGCTTGGATTAGCAGAGCTTCGGGTGGATCATTTTCGGCACGAAGATCGCAAAGGAAGCTCGATCCAACTTCAAGTGGAGCCTAGTGGAGTCGCGTGGACTACTACACGGAGCTTGTGAAGTGAAGGACTCGATCTACTAGGTTGTAATTTCTTTCACTTGATTTAGTTTAGTTGATATCAAACCATAAACCCTAATCATCTAGTTTAAGATCTTGTTTAGTGTTAATTAGTATCCTGAAATTTTTTAAATTGGCATGCTTGATGCTAGTAAAACCCAGTGGTGGTGGTAATAAACACTTTCATGGTATCAGAGCCAAAGCTAGAAGATTATATGATGTTAGTTGAATCACGAAACTGAAACAACTCCGAAACCGGAAACCCCAAAACCAACTTTCTGTAGAATTTTAAATGATCTCTGAAATTTTTTTAAACAAGTGTAGAAGCTTACACGTGATGTAACTAGAATACAAAAGAAAATCGAGACCTAAACTCCTCTTTTTGGTCGGCGACAAAGCCAAAAAGACCGGCCTCGCCGGTTCCATTATATCATTTTGGGCTCGAGTTTGTTTTGTGTTCTGGTGTGGTGGTTTTGGGGTTTCAGGTTATGTTCGATTGGCCCAGTTTGCATGAGATGTTAACTTTTCTATAAGGGACTATTCGGAGTGTTTCGTAGTCGTATTTTTACATCATTTCGGGTTTAAGTTTGATATGTGATGCAATGGTTGGAATCCACATTTAATTAGTTTTGAGAAAACTAATTAGTGATTGTAAATCTAGCATGTTAGTCTCTTTTGATCGATTGCCACGAAGTTTCGATTTGGATCGAAATTCCGTCGCAATCACGTATCGTACGCGAATACTCGCCGGATAACTTTACTAGGTTGCTACGCCCCATAGCCCCGACCAAGTGACTGTAGGAGAACCCCATTGCCAAAAGCATCCACTCGGGTGCTCACAGCCACGGTGTTCCGCCTAAGTACACTTGGTCGACGACATCGGGGGTGCGGCCATTTACTAAAGTACCCGATGAGTATTTGATCGGGTAGTCGGGAATCTTGTTGAATTACCCGAATAAATTATTGAAAAGTGTTTTCTATATGAGACTAAAATGCAAGGTTTATAGGTTAGGCATGAAATTCGGAATATGAGATATTCCAGGTTTATGATGTCTAAGGAAATGCGGATTCTAATTATTGTAGTTTTTCATTTCTTTTCTGCGACCGTAAGTGTAATATGTGGGGTATCCCAAATCTCATTTCTATATGTCAACGGAATTTGGGATACGCATATTTACTTATGTTGATGACATGAAATGTTATATGTTGCTGTGATATGTTATATTGGATCGTCGTGAATGAATAGCCGGGTTTTTGCTTGAGATGAGAGTTTTTCAATTTTCATTCATGTAAAATTTGTATGTAATATTCTTTTATTGGGACACTTCTGGATTGAGGATGATGTCACCATTGATTTATATTATTTACTTTTCCGTATTAGGATAGACCCAAGATGGGGAGCACAAGTAACCGGGTTCTAGAGTCTAATGGGAGACCATCTCGAGGAATCGAGACCGGGTCTTCTAACTCTAGAATTGGCAAGGTTTCTTTCCGCTCTCGTAAGGGTATAGGGATGTGGGTTTGGTTATTCATTATGACCGTGGAATCCGTGTTTTTAATTATTGGCTTAATTTGAAACACGGACCTCATAGTATATTCAATATTTGATATGTTTGACTTCTGCTGCTATGTTCTATGATGTTGATCATATAACTGCATGAGACGAATGCTATATATATGATATATATAATAAACATTGCTTATGTTTTGCACCCGCACTAGTCCATCCCCCGCTCTGCCGTTAGTTAAGTAACCTAACGGTGCATGACGGGCCCCGTGGCGAATGTAGATGACATAAGCGTACGTTCTATTTTCGTTTCTTTTTCTGTGATGTTTAGGGAAATATAAATGATGGGACTTCATTAATGAGATTAATGAAAAGAAAAGAAACCTAAAGATGTTGTATAATCAAAAGTTTTTAAAAAAGTAGCTCTATTTTTTGCTTTGCACATGGTATTCCTTGATGAATATCCAGCACCCCATTCGATGAGCAAAGAGCCGAGATCCCTTCACCAGGAGTGATCTCTTTAGCAAAACTAGCAAATGCAACAACCCACTCGGTTTATCATCATAGATTCTGTAGTTCTTGCTTTGCATAGTGGTATTCCTTGATGGATATCCAACACCTCATTCGATGAGGAAAGAGCCGAGATCCCTTCACCGGGAGTGACCTCTTTAGTAAAAGCTAGTAAAAGCTATTCGGTTTGTTTTGAAAACTACTTGATTTTAAAAGCGGAGCTTAAACCACTCATTTTCAAAATCACTAGATTCTACAACGATATCAAGTTTATTACGTTAAATGTTTTCTTCAAAACCAATCGTAGCCCTCTGTCATTTCAGATAAGTGCTATTTAGTATTCGTGTTGTGGTTGTTGGCCTCCGTCAAGGCGTAGTGTACGGTAGCTAATTAGTGCTTATCCGCCGCATGTGATGCGATTGGATTAGGGTAGTCGTACGACGTTGTTTGGCCTGCGTCAAGGGTCGTGCGGGTGGGTTTAATTCAATCACGAAATGAACGGGTTGAATTTGGCTAGCGCTTATGATTTGTTGACCATAGTTAAGGTCATAAGTTGCTAGGGGTAAAAATAATTATCGAGAATTTCAAGTGTTGAAATTTGCAATGAGATTGCATACCTTCTATAAGATAGTTGGATCCCGATACCCACTGCGAATAAGAGTTACTCTTGGGAGAATTTTCCACTTTACAATTAGCCGATCAAGTAGGTGTCTAAGAAAGGTGTTAAAAAGGTTATGCCCCTACGGAAATGGGGTTATTTAATTAGTTCCATGCGAAAGCATGGGGAGACTCTCTCGGAGTACCAATACCTGTCTGGCCGAACGATTGGCGAACTTGTAGTGTGTAATTAATCCCGGCTAATCTTACCTTTTAAGATTTGAAAAAAGATTTGATAAAAACAGTGGGAGCCATCCTGATTAGATAAAATAATAAACAATCTAATCTTGCAAAGAGCGCACGCAAATGTGATCATCCTTCTCTCTCTCCTGGTAGCGACCAATGACACGCCTTAATCAAGATAATAATATGGATGTATTGACCGAATCCACTTATTATACAGGGCTAGGTTCCGCTCTATCTTTTGACTGTCATAAGTCTGAGCAAGGAATAGTAGAATATCCGGATTTCCACGCCATCTAAAACGAAGAAGGAGCATACTGATGCATTTTCTTCGGGTGTGTTCGTTACTGAGAACTGTTTCTCAGTTTGCTCTACGTCCTGGGTATTGGATAAAAGATCAGGATCCCACGTATGTAATTTGTTACATGGGTTAAGAGGTAAAGAACTGGGAAAAGGTGATATGTCCCTCAGAGAAGGTAACGGTGCAATTGTTGCAGCCAAAGCAGTTGGCGAATATCACCTAGTATTACCAAGTGGTAACACAATGATTCTGAGCCACTGTTATTTCGTACCAAAAATATTGTGAATGTTTTCCTAAATCAAGTGTTAATTGGGTATGGTACGTTGTATAGTGGTATATACGTTCTAAATCAAAGTACTGTTCTAAACATACAGAACACACACAAGAGGAAAAGTTAAGAAATGAACGAAGCCCTCTTGTGGTATTGTAGACTAGGTCATATCAATGCGACAAAACTAGCTAAGTTGCATAAAAAGGGATATTTGAATCAGTTTGAATTTACATCTTATGAAATTTGCGAGTTATGTCTCAAAAGAAAGATTACTAAAACTCCATTTGCTGGACACAGAGAAAGAGCTACTGAACTCTTGGGACTGATATATAGTGATGTATGCGTTCCTATGTCTACATATGCCAGGAATGGTTCCTCGTACTTTATTACATTCACTGATGATCTCTCCAGATATGGACATGTGTTCCTGATGAAACACAAATCTGAATCTTTTGAGAAATTCAAGGAATATAAGTACGAAGTTGAGAACCAGATGGGTAAAAGTATTAAAATCCTTCGATCTGATCGGGGAGGAGAATACTTGAGCACGAAATTCAGAGACTACTTAAAAGAGAATATGATTCTCTCTCAGCTTACTTCTTCGTATACACCACAGCATAATGGAGTTTCGGAGCGGAGGAATCGCATTCTATTAGATATGGTGCGCTCTATGATGAGTAATGCTGAGTTGCCTATTTTCTTTTGAGGTTATGCACTCGAGATGGCTGCATACCTATTGAATAGAGTTCCGACCAAATCCATGCCTACCACTCCATATGAGATACAAAATGGGAAGAGACCATCTCTTAAACGAGTTAAGATATGGGGTTGTCCGGCCTATGTTAAAAAGAAAAATCCAGACAAGCTCAAGACAAGGTCTGTTTTGTGCAAGTTTGTGGGATATCCAAAGGATTCATATGGATATATTTTCTACCATACTGAGGAACAAAAAGTGTTTGTTTCTCAACATGCCACCTTTTTTAGAAAAGAAATTTCTTATGAAAGAAATTAGTGGTAATAAGGTAGAACTGGAAGAAGTTCCAGCTACACAAACTATAACTGACGATTTTGTAGAACCGGAGGATTCAATAGTCCCTGACAAACCTCAGCCACTCCGCAGATTTAGTAGTGTTCCTCATCCACCTGAGAGATACTACGGTTTTCTCATAGACGGTGGGAGCGAGTATTGCATCATGGAAGATGATGACCCAACTAGTTTCGAGCAGGCCATCACAAGTGGAGACTTTGTGAAATGGCTGGATGCTATACGATCTGAGATGGAATCCATGTACACCAACAAAGTATGGACTTTGAAAGTTGCTTCTGAAGGGGTAAAACCCATCGGGGGCAAGTGAATCTTTAAGAAGAAAATTGGTGTATATGGAAAGGTTGAGACCTGAAAGGTTACGCTAGTGCCCCGACCAACTTCCGTGGCCAAATGCGGAACAAATTTTTTTCCTATTGGTTAGAACATGGCACTAGAATAACTTTTATCCTGGATCTTACCATAAACCTAACTAGCTAAAGTAGTAGTGCTATCTACTATGATGAAGAAATCTCACCAAACGAACCAAGTCCTTCGGTCTTCTTTCTTCATCTTTAGCTCCAAGTGGCCACCTTGAACTTGTTTGATCTCCATTTCCGGCTCCATCGGTTCTCCGGGATCGAGCTTGTTCTCCGGCCCTCCTTTATCGTGGATGATCCACCCGAGGGATGTGATCCATGGCTCTATCTCTTAACTAAGTAACAAAAGGAGCAACTATAGAACTTGGGATGCTAATCCAAGTTTTCTAGGATGTAGTATGAAGATCTATGTGTTCTACTATCTCTACCCTGCCTCTTTACTTGTTTCTCAACTCATGAGAGGGTAGTGAAAAAGGAAGATGATAAGGGTGAGGGAAACTCAAGAGGAGGGAGGAGAGCGAAGCAAAAAGGGAGCTCAAGAAAAATAAGCAACCATGAGAGAGAAATTCAACACAAAGGTTTTGTGTATGAATTTCTTGAATAAACAATCAACAAACATACTTCAATAGTAACTCCAAATGAATTAAAAATTCATTTGTTAAATATTCAAGCATGGTTATCTCCATTCCTCCCATACCTCACACTTTACACCTCATTTTCCATTTATCAAATAAATAGAAAAAGCATAATGAGGTGACCACCTTCTAGAAGGTAATCTGTAATAAATACGGATTACAGTCTGCTGTATATACATACCTGCATTCGGATAAAAACATGAATGCCCAAAGAGATAAAATAACACGAAGAACGTAATACTAGAATATGCATATATGTAAACTATTAAATCAATACCTGATTTAATAATCCGGCTCAAACCCGAGCCGGCTAGTATTACCAACTGTCCGATCGAAAGTCCGAGTACAAAGTACATCAATCGATCGAGACCCTGCACGTATCCAATACGGCTACTACATCATTTCTCCTGAACCAGGGAAACCCTCTTTGTGGGATTTTAAAGACTCGACAGTACGCCGACAGTGAGTTACTAGATAAATCCATAACCACAAGCACGTCAGCGGCACTAGCTGTACGTAACGGCTACCCGGGTACCTGTCGAAAGGAAGGCCGACGAGCAAAATCATACGGATCTCTACTGAGCCTATCTGTGACAATCTCCGTACAGTTCGGTCTCTTCGTCTGAGAGTATCGCATACCGGGTCCTGGTAATTCGTGCTGATGCGGCTCAGGACCAATCCGGGAAACTACTGATCAGTCTATCAGTAAATCCCAACTGCCTTGGCCAAGGTCTTATGGTCCTGACCAATCGAACACAGTGCGATATTGACTCCCTATACCGGAAGAGAAGAATCCCCGACAATCGCTTACTGCCTCCGTGTGGCTCGGGACTGTACCCAACCAAAACCTGTTTGCACGACTCAGTAGAGCCGTGGTAGGGTAGTGATCAAAGCACAGTGGGAACTCATACAGGACAAATGCCGATCTCAAGTCTAAAGACTAACCTGTACTCATGTCATCTGAGAACTTCCATCTGACGATATGTATAGTACCATCTAGAAGTTCTCGGCGAGTCCGTCCAGTGTACTCATACCCAGTGAGCACCTGTATACGATCTTAGGTGCATCAGACCAATGGCTGAGGGACCAACCATCCCCGACGGGGTTAGAAACGTATACACTAGTCTACTCTGGAGTATCAATGCCCAGTATCGATACTCAGGCGACTAAGGACCTTTTTAAGGATGTGCTTAAGGACTACCCTGCTCCCACAAGTATGATCGCCATCACAACGCAGGTAGTCAAGCAAGATTCTACGGGCTTTATCAACATGTAACCGCAATATGTAATAACGAGTATGACATATGCCATGTTAAGATAAAGTCAAACCATAATAGTATACTACTGTATCATTTCTTTATCAATATGTGCAAGCTAGATATAACAATAATAGAATTAAATACACATATCTTGACAAAGACACGTCAAACAATATACTATAAAACTGAGCAAGATTGTCCTGTACATGCATATCCCTAGCATCCATATGTATACATATACAATACTGGCTTTTAGGGCATATATATCCAACAAGACCTTCAAAGCTAGACTTGTAGCAAAAGGTTTTCGTCAACGACCAGGTGTCGACTATGATGAAACCTTTTCTCCCGTCGCTATGCTTAAGTCCATAAGGATCCTACTTGACATTGCTGCATACCATGACTACGAAATCTGGCAGATGGACGTCAAGACCGCTTTTCTAAATGGTGATTTAGAAGAGAGCGTGTACATGACACAACCAAAGGGCTTCGTAGATAGTGGGAGCAGTGGAAGCATGTGCAAGCTGCTTAAATCAATCTACGGATTAAAATAGGCATCGTAGAGCAGGAACATCTGTTTTGATAAAGCTGTCAAAGAGTTTGACTTCATCAAAAATGTTGATGAATCATGTATATATAAGAAGGTAGTAGAGAGTAAGGTTGTCTTCCTCGTATTGTACGTAGATGGCATACTCTTGATAGGAAACGATGTTCCTATGCTACATTCGGTCAAGCTCTTCTTATCATAAAAGTTCTCCATGAAAGATCTTGATGATGCCTCCTACATCCTGAGGATACAGATCTATAGAGATAGATCCAGACGGATGTTGGGATTGTCCCAATCCAAGTACATTGACACTATACTAAAGAGCTTTAGTATGGAAGATTCTAAGCGTGGTAATTTACCTGCTTGTTCAGGAATCACTCTCTCCAAAGAGATGTCTCTTAAGACTGATTTGAAGAGGGCTTGCATGCAAGAGATACCATATGCTTCAGCAGTCGGGTCAATCATGTATGCGATGTTATGTACCAGACCAGATATAGCTTACTCACTAGGTGTAGTGAGTAGGTATCAATCGGATCCTGGGGAAAACCACTAGACAGCCGTGAAGAACATTCTTAAGTACTTGAGAAGGACTAAAGAAATGTTTTTGGTGTATGGTAACGGTGAACTCCAGGTGGAGTCCTTTACCGATTTGAGCTTCCAGAGTGATAAGGACGACAGTAAGTTGGTCTCGGGTTTTGTCTTTACCCTCAATGGAGGGGCGGTATGTTGGAAGAGTTCCAAGCAAGATACCATAGCAGACTCGATGATGGAGGCTGAATACATCGCTGCCAACGATGCTACCTAAGAGGCTGTCTGGATAAAGAAGTTCATGGCTGAATTTGGTGTGGTTCCATCCATTGAGCATCCAATACCTGTGTATTGTGATAACAATGGAGCTGTGGCTTTGGCCAAGGAACCCCGGTCCTATGAGAGATCCAGACATATTCATAGGTGGTATCACCTGATCAGGAAGATAGTAGATCGTCGGGAGATCGAGGTCAGGAGAGTTGACATGAAGGATAACACAGCGGATCCACTCACGAAGGCCCTCCCCCAGATGCAATTCGAGAGACTTTTTAGGATGTTGGGTATGAGATACTACAACAACTGGCCTTAGTGAAAGTGAGAGATTGTTAGGAATATGTATGCCCTAGAGGCCATTATTGTATGATATAGTAGATGCCTGGACATATATATAGATGACTTTCTTGCTCGATATGATAGTATGCTATCTTGTTGCCTTTATCTTAACATGTTCACTGGTATTATTATACTGTCTCTCATATACATGTTGATAAAGCCCTTAGGATGTTTTCTTGACTACCAGGACTATGATGCAGATCATACTAGTGGGACTTGTTTAGTCTACAATCACATCATTTAACAGTTTCTAGTCGATGGAGTATCAAGACAGGGCATCGATATTCCAGAGTAGACTAGTGTGTACGTTTCTTGACCTTGTAGGGAGCGATGGTTGATCCCATATCCATTGGTGTTTGACATCAAATATTGTACACAGGTGCTCATTAGAGAATGGGTACACTGAACAAGACTCACCGAGAACTCCTAGATGGTACTATACCTATCGTCAGATAGCAGTTCTGTGGTGAAACTGGTACAGGTTAGTCTGTAGACCCGAAATCGTCATAGAGTCTTGTGTGGTTCCCACTATGCTTTGATTTCCTCCCTACCACGGTTCAAAGGAGTCATGCAAACAGGTAGATTTTAGATACAATCTCGAGTCACATTTAGGCAATGAGCGATATGAAGGGTTTCGTCTCTCCCGGTATAGGGAGTTGATGTTGCGCTATGCTCGATTGGCTATAACAGGAAGTCCCTGGCCAGGGCTGTTGATGAGATTTACTGATAAGAGTTATCAGTAGTTTCTCGTACCGTTATAGGCCACACATCGGCATGACTTATCAAGTTATTGGGGTCTGATGATTCCACCCCCAGACTCGATATGCGACATATCAGACGAAGAGACCGGACTGTACGGTAAGTATTACCTATAGGCTTCATGGGAGTTTGGACAAGCTTGCTTGTTGATCTTCTAATCGCTCAATACCTGGGCAGCCGTTACGTCCAGCTAGTACCGTTGACGGCTTATGGGTGATTGATGTGATCATTACCTACTGCTGGTGTATTGACGAGTCTTTAGAGTCCCACACAAAAGTTTCCTAGTTCAAGCGAAACGAAGTAGGGCACATATGTTGATATGTGCGGGGGCCTGATTAAATACGAGTATGTGATATCATATTCTAATTTGGCGGTTATTTGATATCAGTTAGGTTATATGTGATATAACCGGATTATTGAATCAAGTGTTGATTTGATAATGTGATATACAGATAAATGATATTATTCGGTTATGTGTGATATAACCGGATTATTAAATCAAGTGTTGATTTAATAATATGATATATATTTATATTTGATATATTTATATATTAAATAATATTATTGCTCACTAATTATTTGCTTATCTTTATATATATATATTAATATATATGTGATATATATATGAAGCATATATATATATGAAGCATGGTTGATTTTCTATTTTTTTGGAAATAGAAAATGTGAGATGGAAAAGAGGACTTTTGAGGAATGGGGGTGAAACATGGCTTGATGAATATTTTATTCATCTCACTTCACTATTGAAGCATGGCTTCATTTTATTATTGAGTAAAAAGTTTGTAAAAGCCATTCTACACTTGCCTTTTCTTCACTTGTTCATTTTTCTTCACTTGAGCTCATTTGCTCTCTAGCTCTCTCCATTTTCTTCACCTCCACCTCCAAGCTCAATCCCTGAGTTGTGAACCGTTAAGCTTGTGAGAACCCTAGTGAGCAAACAACACCCCTACTTCACCATCCTACACTAGATTAGCACTTTGGTGTAGTGTGTTTCCTTCACTAAAAAGCTTAGTGAAGAGGTAGCTTGGATTAGCGGAGCTTCGGGTGGATCATATTCGGCACAAAGATCGCAAAGGAAGCTCAATCCAACTTCAAGTGGAGCCTAATGGAGTCGCGTGGACCACTACACGGAGCTTGTGAAGTGAAGGACTCGATCTACTAGGTTGTAATTTCTTTCACTTGTTGTAGTTTAGTTGATATCAAACCATAAACCCTAATCATCTAGTTTAAGATCTTGTTTAGTGTTAATTAGCACTCCGAAATTTTTTAAATTGGCATGCTTGATGCTAGTAAAACCCAGTGGTGGTGGTAATAAACACTTTCATATAAAACAAAGAGGTATCTGTATGCGATGTATAACCTACAGTCTGTGCTTCTAGGTTATCTATTCTAAAAGTTTTGAAATCAATTTAATGGAATCGTCGATGTAACTCAATAGTATCCCGTACGTGCCCGGGACCACGGTCAAGATTCTCGGGCTGAATCCGAGACGTGCCGCTAAGCAGTAAATAGGTAACAGGTACAGATGAATGATGTCAGCAGCATTATCCCGGGGCTGGCCTAGTCCGTAAAGACTGATCAGTATAAGTATCGAACTGTTGAGTTACAAGTCAGGTTTCATTATTGATTTCCCCTTACCCCTAAGGTTATGTGTTCAAGTCAGGTATTGATGATGTAAATATAATGCCAACACAGAATCAAGCAGGTATAGGTTTTGTCTATGTAGACAACAAATTACGTCCGTCAGGACAACACATCAGGATTGTCGGAATTAGTAATAAGATCCAAGTAACAAGTCAGGTAGTATGTCGTAGACATGTCATGTGATGTATATTAACCAAATAGATACCCAAATGTGAAACTGTAATCGATATCGGAACACGGTAAAGAAAACTAATACCAGGATGCATATGTATCTATCTTTAATAACCATTATACGTCTATGACTATGTATGATGCAAACTAGATAACATGTTGTATTGATGTAGTAGTATAATGATATCATGATGTTCCAGCATGCAACTAGATAAACTATAATTAGTACGGATACGAACGGATAACGTAACACTGTAAATCGGTAATAGTTGCTAAATAATAAAACACATATACTGTTTTTATTCATATAGATATTGATATAATATAACATAGCATGTTTCAAGTTAAACTTGCATGATCGGATCTCACGTCGAGATACGGATGCTATGTTCCGACGTCGAATTAATGTCGCGATGCAAACTTACACACGCATGACAGGACCTGGCTGATCAGTAACGTGACATAGTGACTTGGATGGACAACAATGGTGACTGGGTCATTCGGATCGTCGGCGACACGTGCAACTTCGGCGAGACGGCCAGAATACTAAGAAAGAAAGAATGAATGAAAGAAATGAAGGAAGAAGAAGAAGAATGGGGGTGGCTGCTCAGTTCTGGGATGGCGAGGTAACGACGACTTTGGTAGGTTGCCGTGGGGCAGTGGGGTTTCTGGGTTACTGTCGTGGTCTTTGGGGGTTGTCGAGGGCGGTGGTGGTGGTTTGTGGTGTCGGGGAGTGGAGAGGGAGATGAGGAGGTGACGGTGGGGTGATGGTGATGGCAATGGCGACCGCGAGTCTACGGCGAGGTTTAGGTTTCTGCAGTTGGCGTTTGTCGTAGGTGCAGCGATGGTTATTGTCAGGGTTTGTGAGGTTCTCGGGGAAAAGAGAGGAGGTGGAAGTTGTGATGAGGGTGAGGTGGTGAGGTCGAGGTGATCGGCGACGAGGAAGCAATGACGTCGAGGGGGAGTACGAGGTGAAGAGCAGGGGTTGGGGCTCTGGGTTTCTTCATGGTGAGGGAAACAGAGAGGAAAGAGGAAGAGAGAGAGAGAGAGTGATGTTTAATAATTAGGTTAAATTATAATTTATATATATAAAGAAGAGAGAGAGGATAGAGAGTGTGTGTGTGTGATACTGCGAGAGGAGAGAGATGGATATAATATCAGTTAATATATTATATTTATATACATATTAAGTAAGTAACTGTTAGTATATAAAGAATATAATAATATATATTTGGATTATATAGCTAATATCAAAATACTCCGAATATTACCCGAATTTCTTCTTAAAGCTCTAATTTTAAAAATATGGAGAATATACGTAAAATTTAAAGTCATAATACGATGTCCGGTCAATAAAAATGCATAACCCCAAGTACAGATCTACGTAAATATACGTAGCGATCCAAACGAGTCTGTTTTAACAATTTGGACATGAACATAATGTATGGATGCAACCATATGATATGGGGTACGATAACATGCCATGCTAGATATGAAAATATATTATTTGGTTATTATTTGTATTATTAGAAGATATGCAGATATAAGATATATTATGTGTGTGTATAGAATCTAGATGTGCATGGATGCTCTATACTAGCAAATATATGACGTAATCTTGAACTATGATGGATTTCAAACATGCGGATCGGGTCGGATGTTAACCACAGTTACCAAATGCACTATCCACACCCAAAAGCAATAGTAAACAAGAAGTTGTCACAAAATTTGAAATGCCCAAAATAAAATATATATAACAATGCTAGGGTGTTATAGATGAAGACAAACCAAATAGTATACTGATTAGTAAAAAATATTGCACATTTGTATGAATATTTTCCCTACTATTATTAACTAATAAAAGGTGTTAATTGTAAATAAAGAACATATGTGGGTTTATTTGTAAAAAGATTATTATCATATATTTCTTCATTTATAATTAATATAATTAGGGAAAATATATGCAAATAATATTTAAATGAAATATTATTAATTAAAATATGCATATCATGTCAACTATCATATAAATGGTTGGAATAATCTCAAAAATAAAAAATATTGCTAATAATTTGATTTGAGATATTGTGCAGGTATTACCTCAGGTCTGAAATCTAAGTAGGAGATCCACATCAAATTGGAATATCAAAACGAATTGCCAAATATTCGAAGCAAATCGAGAAATCTAGCAACGGTAGAGAGTAAGAGAAATATTTTAAGAATCTTTATATCAAGAGGATCTCCAAATATCGAGAGAAAATTCCAGAAAAAATCCCAAGTCACAATCCCACCAGAAGGCGGCGGATCCGCGGTCAAGAAGGGGTTTGGGCGGCGGTTCCGCGATCGATTATGGGCCGTAGGATCTAGAAATTTAGGGACATGATTGTAATGTCACCTAATCCAATATGGAATCTAGGGTTTCTAGTTTCAGAGACTATATAAAGAACCGAAAGCTGTGCATTCCAAATCATCTATTCATCTATCCATCGATCTAGAGAGAGATCTAGCAAGCAACTAGGTTTTGTAATTTAGTTTTTCAGCGAGCAATTTGTAATTCTATAGTTGATCAATAAAGATAGTTCTTTGTTTTAATTCTTTTCACATTTACATTCCACATTACTTTTCTGCATTACTTTCCGTATTACTTTTCCGCATTACTTTCAGCATTACATTCAGCATTACTTTCTGATTTTAAATATGGTTTCATTCATCTTCCATCTCTCTTTTACTACGCTAATATTCATGAGTGAGTAAATTCTTACTTGCTAGGGTTTGTAGGATATGGTAGAATAATGGATAAAAAACCCCTTAACTTCTTTTGACGTTTTATTTTTTATAAATTTTAGCAAAATAAATGTTAACTCTCTTAATGAGCACGCTATCAATTAATGATATTCACGACCACAATTTGAGATTAGTTAATACTTGTTTTGTTAATGGCTTGAGATAAATAGAGATCAATGGAAGGACAAAGGGCAGTAGTGGGAAACCCTAATTCCCTCCAAGAACCCTAATCCACATTCATCGCTATCTCTCTAGTTTTAAACAATTAAAAGATAAAAAGAATCATTTCTAAACTTTCATCCATTAACTACTAAGTCTTATAAACCCTACAAGCCTTTTTATTATAAATTTTCTACCCAAATTAATTTAAAAACGACAACAATCCCTCCTCTCTTTTATCAACTCGTCTAAAACAAAATAAGAAATTCACGTTTCCCTGCCGACGACCCGTACTCATCGCGGCTAACTATTTATGACACCGTCTTGATTGCAGTTATTTACAAAACAAATACACTACTATTTCGCACCAATCACATACTATCATATCGAGCAAAACTGTCCTGTACATACATACCCCCATCATCCAATACAATAACGGCCTCTAGGGCATACATATCCAACAAGTAGCTACCTTACCTGCACTCGCGTTATTCGATACCGGGGCATCTTATTGCTTAATGTCCCAGCATTTCGTGAGAACCAATGCGATCCCAGTAAAGCCCCTCATTTCAAACTGGAACGTCGGTTCATGGCACGACGTATTGAAAGCAACCCTGAGGTATGATCAATACCAAGTAGTAGTTTGCGGTCGACAGTTTTATGAGGATTCCAAGGTATCGAACATCCTAAGCTTCGACATTGTTCTGGGCATAGATTGGCCGGGAATCTTCTACGCTGCTGTTGACTGTCGACAAAGGAGGGTAGTTTTCGAGATACTGGATCACCAATCTTTTACTTCAAGAGCAGAGACAGAATGTTAGAGCCGGTTATATATCGAGCCAGGCTGAGGAAATCAGTAATTTCCTCGTTACAGGCTAAAGGAGATAAGTTCGAGGTGGTTCGAGAGTTCGAGGATGTTTTTCCTGAAGCTACATCAGGTTTGCCTCCCGATCGAGCTCTTAAATTTAGTATAGATTTACAATCTGGTGCACAACCCATATCTAAGGCTCCATACTGAATGAGTCCTGAGGGGTTAAAGAAACTCCAAATTCAGCTAGACGGCCTCTTGCAGAAGAGTTGGATCGGACCCAGTACATCGTCCTGGGGTTCCCCGGTGCTTTTGGTAAAGAAAGAGGGGACTTACCGCATGTGTGTGGATTATCGGACACTAAATGAGGTCACCATAAAAAAACAAGTATCCTCTACCCCACATCGATGACCTTTTTGGCCAGCTGAGTGGGTAATGTGTCTTCTCCAAACTGGATCTTCAGTCTAAGTATCATCAAGTTAAGGTCAAGGAGTCCAACATTCTAAAGACGGCGTTCAGGACCCGGTATGACCATTATGAATACCTCGTAATGCTGTTCGGTATGACCAATGCCCCATCTATCTTCATGAACCTGATGAACCAAGTCTTTCGTAAGCATTTAAACAAGTTTGTTGTCATCTTCATCGATGACATATTAATTTATTCAAAGACCTGGGAAGAATATGCCGATCATTTATGCATGGTTCTGGAGACATTATGGCAACATCAGCTCTATACCAAGTATAACAAGTGTGAGTTTTGGCTAAACAAAGTCGGTTTTCTTAGGCACATTGTGTCCAAAGAGGGTATCTCGGTAGACCCCGCCAAGGTGTCAGCTGTCAGTAAATGGCCGATCCCAGAGCCAATGGAGTATATCCAGAGTTTCTTAGGCTTGGCTGTGTATTATTGTCGCTTAATCGAAGGGAACTCTAAGATTGCAGAACCTTTGACCAAGCTCACCTGAAAAGATGAGGCGTTTCTGTGGTCTGAAGCATGTGAATAAGATTTTGTAGAGTTGAAGTCCAGGTTTACCTCTGCACCCGTCCTCACCATTTCGGACAGATCGGGGGGGGGGGGGGGTGGTTTAACATTCACTGTGATGCCTCAAGGAATGGATTAGGATGGATGCTACATCAATATGGAAGGGTCGTATCTTTCGCGTCAATGTATCTATAGACGCACGAGCGCAATTACCCTACGCACAACCTAGAGCCGAAAGTCGTTATCTTCGCTCTCAAGATTTGGTGAAATTACCAACTGGGAGAGCGGATAGATATCTATACTGACCACAAGTTCTTGAAGTATATTTTACGCAGAAAGAACTCAGCATGCGGCAGAGGAGGTGTCTTGAACTCATGGAAAACTTCGACATCAACCTTCAGTACCACCCAAGGAAGGTGAATGTGGTCCTCGACGCTCTGAGTTGCCAGCCTTTTGCGATGAATCTCACCTCACAGTGTAAGTTACAATAGAAACTTTATGGATTGGAGATTGAAGTGATAGTGCCAGAGCTTATAGCATCCTTCATGAATGTTCAGATCCAGTCCACACTCATAGATCATATTAAGGCAGCTCAAGCAGGCGATACAAGTTGCAGAGGATCAGAGGACAAGTAGAGAGCGGCCTTCAATCTGATTTCGTTATTCATAAGGATAGATCCTTATGGTACGGGAGCCGACTATGCCTACCCACCGTCACTGTTAGAGAGGAGCTGATGAAGGAGGCTCACAGCTCTCCTTATTGTATACATCCCGGCGGAACGAAGATGTACAAGGATATTCATTAGCACTACTGGTGGCACGCATGAAGAAGGAATTTGCTCGGAGTGTGGAAAAGTGCTTAGTCTGTCAGTAGGTGAAGGCTAAACATCACAGAACTGCTGGTCTATTTCATCCATTGCCTATTCATGAGAGGAAGTGGTAGCATATCACCATGGACTTTGTGACTGCTCTTCCCCGAAGCACGAAAGGAAACGACACCGTTTGTGTTATTATGGTTCACCTCACTAAGTCGACCCACTTTATCCCATTCCGAATCGGCTAGTCCACAGAAAGTTTGGCAAGGAAATATATGGAGGTAAATTAAATCTTAAATTTAGCCTCGGTTTTTGCAAAATTTTTCTTAATACCTATAAAACATCCAAGAGATCATGAGGCTGTATAGAGTACTAGTTTTCATCGTCTCCGATCGAGACACCAGATTCCGATCCCAGTTTTGGCAGAGCCTTCAGGCCAGCCTGGGTACGAGTCTGAGTTTTAGCACTGTTTACCATCCTCAGGAGGATGGACAGTTTGAGCATACCATTTAGATCCTAGAGTATATTCTCAGGGACTTTATGCTTGAATTTGGAGGATCGTGGGAAGATCACTTACACCTCGTTAAGTTTGCATACAACTACAATTATAGGCCAGTATAGGGATGGCCCCTTTTGCAGCACTTTATGGGCAAATGTGTCGCTCTCCTCTGAGTTAGAACGATGTGGGAGATAGAGAAGTCCTTAGGCCAAAGATGATCATGGCGACCGTTGATATAGTATGTACGATCAGGGAAAGGATGCGCGTAGCCCATGACAAACAAAAACATTGGGCAGATGCGAAGCGCTGGCACTTAGAGTTCTAGCCTGGGGATCATGTGTTCCTCAAGATCTCTCCAAACAGGAGAGTGATTCGTTTCGGTAGGCGTGGAAAACCCAGCCCTCGATATATCGGATCGTTTGATATATTTGAGTGGGTAGGAGGGGTGGCTTATTGTTTGGTTCTGACACCATCATTGGAGGGAGTGCACAACGTAATCCACATATCCCAGCTACGCTGTTACGTGAGCGACCCCAGTCATGTACTAGAACACTCAGAGCTCATAGTACAGACTGATTTAATTTGCGAGCAGCAGTCAGTCGAGATATTGGATCGAAAGGAGAAGACATTACGGAACAAAATGGTTCAGCCGGTCCGAGTTATGCGGAGAAGAGATTAACCGGGAAAATCCACCTGGGAATAAGAAGATGATATGTGTGCACGATACTCTCACTTGTTTGAAGAGTAGTTCCTTATGTATTTTCTAGGAAGAAATTTTCTAATGAGAGTAGGATGTAACGACCCTAAGATTCGTGTACCATTGTATTGTCCATCGTTAATAAAATACCATTTTTCTTTCGAATACTAAGTTATATTCTTTTCTTGTTAAATAAGTGCAAGAATAACCTTGTAGCTTATTGGTTAAGTTCTTATGCTGCAGTCCTAAAGTTCATGTGTTCAAAACTTAGCAACCCCTTTCTTTTTGTTTAGTTTTCATTTATCGTTTTCAAGATCGAAAGTTCATGTGCGATGCACAGGAGGTCCCGAAACCATATATACAAAATAATATATGTTTTTGGAACATAGGAGATTACACGAGTTAGGGGGTCAAAGCTTGAGCCTAACGCTCGAGCTTCTGCCGTCCTAGATGGTAAACCCACCACCCTAGATAGCAGTGTAGGGCCCACTTGTGCCCAGTTTTTGTGAACGAGTTCATTTCAATGTGGGGTTTTTCTTTTCCTATTCTAAAACGGCCAATTCAATTTAGATTACCCCCAGCCCTTTAATCCCACCTTTAAATACCCATCAATTCCCTTTATTTTTCTTTATCCTCTTATTTGCTTCTTCCTCCCCATTTTTTCCACTAAAAATCCAGAGAAGAGTCCTTAGCTAAACCACTCATCTCCAGCATAAGAGCTCTAGTCTTTGCAGCATCTTTTAGGCACAATTCGTCCGTTAGAATGCAAGGCACATCGACCAATTGTTCCTCCCATACCTTCATAACTGTCTCTCTCATGTTTTGTTTTATTTCACTAAATTTTCCATAGAGACTAAACTTTATCCTGTCTTGATTGTTCAAGCCTAGGTCATCGATACTTGCCTTTCACCATTTAAGACCAAATCGGCGATACGGTTGCTATATTGTATCGCAACGCGTGTAAGTCCCCTTCATTTGTTTCATTTAATCAATCATCCTCTCCTACCCCTTGTAAACTCTTTTCTCCCTAAACTAAGCCATGCCAAATCTCGCAATGCCGGTTAAACCGTATTAAAATACTCACCTCTTATATGTGACAAATGTTAGCATAGAAATATGTATGCCAAGTTATGTTTTTCTTGTCTACACGTTAGTAACATATAAACTCTCTTTATGGTTTCGTTACATGATTTTGTGGTGTGTTTAAAAAAAAACGGGTTTGATAAAACGAATCAGAAATGATACTCGTCTAAGAAAAGAAAAGAAGTGTATAACAATATAGTGCTAGTTTTTAAAATCATGAATGGTTCATAAATTTACTGTACACTGTTCACAGCAGAATATTGCATTTAATACCGTCCATTCTATTAGTAATATGTACGCCCTAGAGGCCATTACTGTACATGCGATGTATATTGTAGTGGATGCTTAGACATATATAGGGAGGACTTTCTTGCTTGACATGATAGTATGCTATCTGGTTGCACTTTATCTTAACATGTACACTTATTGTCTCTCTATTACATGTTGATAAAGCCCTTAGGATGAGTACTTGACTACCAGGATTATGATGCGGATCATACTAGTGGGGCAAAGGTAGTCGGTAAGTACATCCTTCCAATATTCCTAGTCGTGGGAGTATCGAGACGGGGTATCGATATTCCAGAGTATACTAGCGTATACGCTTCTCGACCCATATGATGGGCGATGGATGATCCCATATCCATTGGTGTTTGACATCAGAGATGGTATACGGTTGCTCAGTAGAGACTGGGTACACGGAACGGACTCGCCGAGAACTCTTAGATGGTATTATACCTATCGTCAGATAGCAGTGTTCTGGTGACACTGGTACAGGTTAGTCCGTCGACCCGCGATCGTCATAGAGTCTTGTGTGATTCCTATTGTGCTTTGATTTTCACCTTACCATGTTCAAGATATCGTGCAAAATGGTGGTTTTTGAGTACCGTCCCGAGTTATATGGAGGCAATGAGCGATAGGAGGGGATTCGTCTCTCCCGGTATTGGAGGTTGATGTTGCGCTATGCTCGATTGGCCATAACAGGAAATCTCTGGCCAGGATTGCTGAGATCTACTGGTAAGTGTTATCAGTAGTTTTTCGAACCGTTATGGACCTTGCATCGGCATGACTTATCAGGCTATTGGGGTCTGACGTTATACCACCCCCAGGCTGTGATATGCGACATATCAGACGAAGAGACCGGACTGTACGGTAGTGTTACTGATTGGATTCGCAGGAGTATGAGCAGGATTGCTTGTTGATCTTCTGATCGCTCAATACCCGGGTGGCTGTTATGTTTAGCAGACCGCTTGCGGTTTGTGGGTGACTGATATGATCACCACCTACTGCCGGCGTATTGATGAGTCTTTAGAGTCCTACACAGAGGTTTCCTGGCTCAAGCGAAATGAAGTAGGAGCACATATGTGATATGTGCGGGACCGAGATTAATACGAGTATGTAATACCGTATTCTATTCTCGCGATATGTGATATCGGTCGGTTATATGTGATATAGCCGGGCTGTCGAATCAAGTGTTGATTCGACAAGTTGATACATTTGATATTAGTCGGTTGTATGTGATATAGATGGATTATTAAATCAAGTGTTGATTAATAATTTAATGTATAATTATATATTTGATATATTAATTTACATTAACTAATATTAGCCCACTTAAGATTTCTTTTTCTCACTTGTGTACACTTAATATATATGTGATATATATTAATGTACATTATTTTGTGTCATACTTGATGCCACATGCTACATGGGTGTATGAGACTCACACCATGCATATAATAATGTGAGGTTTTGTTTATTTAAAGTAAATCAAATTAGTTGGAAATTGTTGTGGAACCATTGACCAAGCCCACTCATTTTGTTTTACTTGAAGATATTTATTAACCCAACCATTATTGTTTACCCATGGTTTAGTCTCTACATGAGTTAGTATATGATAATAATTCACCCATGGTTTCTAATCTCACTCATTGATTCCATTCACACTTCATCTTCTTCCTCATCTCCAAAAAGTTTTCTAACTTCATGAGAGGTGAAGAAATATAGTGAGAAAATTATTTTTAAAGTGAGCAAAATTCCTACTTCATCAACCTCTTCTCTACTATCCATTTAGATTGGGTTGTTTCTTCACTAGTTCATCACTTAGTGAAGAGGTAGTTTGAGTTAGTGTCTCCTCGACGTAGATCATCTTCAGCCTCGAAGACTTCAAGCAAGGTTGTTCATTTCACCTTGTGGAGCCTCACTAGAGTCCGGGAGATCACCACTTGGAGCGAAAGGACTACTACACGGAGCTATTGAAGTGAAGGACCGGTCTACAAAGGTTGTATTCCTAGTTCACTTAGATGTAAAGATGTTTATATGCTTGTTCGTCTAATTCTCTAGTTTAGATTCTAGTGTTAGGGTTTTTAGCACGCCAATTTTTTTGAAACCGGCATGGTCGATGCCTCTCGAAACCCAGCGGCGACACTAGGGAACCCAACACATTCTTCTGTTCGTTTATATATAGGTAGGTGCTTTTGATCTGTGTTTGTTATATGATTATAGGTTATAGGTTTCCAGTCCAAAATAGCGCAAATCACGCAAAATCTCTATAGTTATGACAAAATCCAGAACACCTGCTAAAAATAGATAAAATCCGGGTTTCAGTCATCCACACCCGTCAAGTGCCGCTTACCAGTTCAAGAGAAAAGACAAATACATTGGTCATTCATGTCTCGGACAAGCACAGAGCACGAGGAAGCCAGCACAAAGATCAAGGGGTGCATAGAGCTCGAGGAAGATAAAGGCCAAAAGTCAAAATGAATAGCCATTTTGGTCTCTCGAAAATCTAAAGATATTTTGGAACCATTTTGCAATTTTAAACCTGTCAAACAGAAGAACAAAGCAATATGATAAAGCACAAAAAAAATGAGGCTCCAACTCCTCCAAATGACAGCGGAAGCGCGACTAATAGAGGGTTTAGGTGGCGGAACCGTAGCTTGTACATGGCGTTTTGTGACCATTTTTCAGGAGTAGTTTTGTAATTGTATATGGGCTCAGAATATGGCCCTAGGGTTTCACTTCTCTGTCTATATATACTCCAGTTTTGAGCCAAACTAAGGAGGTTTTTCTTTTCTAGGATTTAATATAGTTTAGTGTGTAGCTTCTTCTTCTTCTTCTTCATCTATTCCCTATGAAATTGTAGTGGGAGATTTTGAGTGGAAAATTAATGAATATGAGGGTTTTTATTAACTTGTGTTTTTAAATTCTTGTATTGTAATTTTAATTCCTTGTGTAACTTTTATTTGTTATTGTTAAAATATTTGTTGGATTTCTTTTCTTGTTTTTTTCTTCTCTTCTAATCCATAATTTTCAAGCCATTATATTCTGTGAAGTTTCTTGCTTAGGTGAGGGCCCAGGTAGTTAGCTTGCTATCATTTGTTAAAACCGTATTTTTTCCTCTTTTTTCCTTCAATGGAGTCTCTTTTCTTTTAATGTGTGAATAATTTACACGCTTGTCAAGGCTATGATTAGTATAAGAGATGAAAAAATCCCTTGTGCTTCTCTTCGCTAAACAACTCAAAATGAACTTAGACCAAATGTTCCCCTCCGAAAGGCGGCCGACGACGCGAGGACGTCTTGCCTGAGATTTGGGGCAGATGCTATTTGGTTTTTATCCGTCCACCTCTCCGAAGATGCCAAGTTGATTTATGCCACCGTGTATCGGAGGTTTAGACGGATGCGGCCGATGTAGCAAACTTCGTCAGATTCCCCCTCACTTGAGGGTTTTTTGATTGTGGGGACGCTCTTCCCTGCAGGCGCAATCCCCTGCAGTTAATTGCGCTACCGCATCGCGGTAACAACTTTCTCCTTCTCCAGAATTTCACTTCGTGTCGTGTGTGTTTGTTTTGTTTGTGGTTGCCCGTGGATTGTATACGGAGACTATTTATTTCGTCGCCCGTAGGACGTGGATTAGTCCAAATCCGTACTTTCTTAGATTTGGGTTTGGGGTTTTAGTTTAAGGATACGTTAGCCGTATTTGAGTCTAAGATCAACTTAAACGTTCGTTAAGGATACATTAGTCTGGTTTGAGACTAAGATCAACTTAACGGGATCGTTTAGATCCGACAAAAGAGCGTTTGGGCTCTATTGTTCCAGTTTATGGACATAGTGGTCCATTGCATGTATGGCCGTCGGGACCCATCACCTCTCTGACGACGTTGAAGGATTACAACGACAGATGTCAGAGGAGTTCAGAGATGTACCCTTGAACCAAAGTTGATTGGGGGTCTTATAGCCCAATTCGGGACTAAAGTTTGTTTGAATGTTTAAGGATACGTTAGCCATATTTAGGCAAAGATCGACTTAAACGTTTGTTAAGGATACGTTAGTCTGATTTGAGACTAAGATCAACTTAACAGGATCGTTTCGATCCGACAAAAGGGCATTTGAGGGCTCTATTGTTCCAGTTTAGGGACATAGTGGTCCATTTTCCAGTTTAGGGACATGGTGGTCCATATTCCAGTTTAGGGACGTGGTGGTCCATCGCCAGTTTAGGGACGTGGTGGTCCATGTTCCAGTTTAGGGACGTGGTGGTCCATCGTTAGTTTAAGGACGTTTCGGTCTAACATTAGTTTAAGGACGTTTCGGTCCATATACGTATGTGTGTGGTCGTCGGGACCCGTCACCTCTCTGACGACGTTGAATGATTACAACGACATATGTCAGAGGAGTTCGGAGATGTACCCTCGAACCGGATATAAATTGATTTAAGAGAGCAATCTTGCTCAGTCAATTTAATTTGAGGACTTATGGCCATGATTGGGCTAAGTCCAGTTAGACAATACTCATCATTTTATTTGTTTTTGCATTGCATTTCTTTTTATTTTTATTTGGGCTCTGCCCATAAAGGATGCAGAGCATCAATTTGTTTTGGGCTCTGCCCATTTATAAATGATGCAGAGCATCAATTTTATTTGGGCTCTGCCCTTTTTATTGCTTTGCAATTTATTTTGGCCTGCTAGGTCTTTTTGACTTGGGCCTGGCCCTTTAACAAAAGAAATGCATTGCATTTTTAGGCGCTTTGCGCCAATCAAAGAGCGCAAGCGCTTGTGGTGACGACACATGTCATGCAAGCGCAGTGCGCTGCGCTTGCGCTGCTGACACGTGATGCACTCTGGTGAGTTGCGCCAATTTCAGAGAGCAAAGCTCTATCTTAAAGCGCATAGCGCAAGTGGTTCAGATACTGACACGTGGTGCTCTCTGGTGGCTTGCGCCAACCCAAGAGCGCAACAGTGCAGATTTTCAAGTGCAAAGCACTATTAATTTGAGAATCTTTTAGATTCAAGAACCAATGGTTCATAAAAGAAGTGCAAAACACTATTTGATTTCTTGATCTAATTTAGATCAAAGAAAAACAAGCTTTTTCTTATTTTAGGAACCATAGGTTCATCAAAAGTGTAAAGCACTGTTTATTATGTGAAGATCATTGATCTTGTTCTTAGATCAATGATCTATTAGAAGAAATTTCTTTTATTTTATGAAGGGTTTTTACCTTTTTCTTGAAACTTCTTCAGAGTTCTCTCTGTTTGAAGCACTTGATTTCTCCAGAATGTTGATGTCTTTGAATTGAGGTCTAGGGTCCTTTTTATAGTGCCCATAAATTAGTTAAAGTTTGTTAAAGAGATCATTCTCCGAGTGATTTGAGGAATTTTCCCCACCGTTGGATCTTTGATCCAAGGGCTTCTGTTTTACAGAAGACAATCTTCTTGTTTTTAACAAGATTGAGAAAGATCTTTCAGAATTTTAATTCTGTTTGGCGCAAGCGCACCAGCTCGTGACACGTGTCGCGCAGCGCAACAGCACTTGCGCAACTGCGCTGACACGTGCCGTGCAGCGCACAGCGCAGCGCAACTGTGCTAGCGCAACCGCGCTGCCACGTAGCGCGTAGTGCAGAGCGCAGCGCAACTGCGCTAGCGCAACCGTGTTGCCACGTGGCGTGCAGCGCAGAGCGCAGGCCAGCTGAAGCGTTGCTTCTTTAATTAAAGTTTGAATTTTAAACAGAGCCTTGCTCTGATTGGGTGCGCTGCCTTGGGCGCTGCGCCCCCTGCGCTAACATGTCTGATTTTGACACGTGGCGCTCTGCGCGCAGCGCAGGGGATCTGAAGCGTTGCTTCATTTATTTTAACTTTAATTTTCACTTTAATTTTCAAGACAGAGCTTTGCTCTGATTGGAGGAAAACAGAAGTATTGCTTCTTTTCCCACCTTGGAATTTGAACAGAGCTTTGCTCTGATTGGGGTAAACAAATGTCCCCCCACCGTTGCGCTTACGTGGCCTTAAACGTGAGCACAGCGGTGGCCGAATTCCAACCGTCGCGGCAACTTTTGGAAGTTGAACGGGTACTTGATGCCTATAAATAGGACCTTTGGTCCCCTAGATGATTTTCATCTTCACAATTTTACTTTCAGAACTCAGAGCCCTGCTCTCTTGTTTAAACACTTTTAAAAGTTCAAACTTTAGAGAATTTTAGGTAAAAATATTAATTTTGATTAAATTAAATCAATTTTAAGAGCCTTGCTCTCAATAGATCCCAGATCTAAAGAAGACCCATTTAGGGTTTCACTTAGCAGAGCTTTGCTCTAAGGGGGTCTATAGAAGACTAAGGAGAGCCCTATTAGGGTTCCATTAATAGAGCTTTGCTCTTTAAAAAAATTTCCTTGGATTTTCTTAATTCATTAATGGAGCTTTGCTCCTTCCAAATCATACAACAGAACTCTTAGGAGTTTTTCATTGATCTTGGAGTTTAAAGATGACATTTTATTCCTCAGTGCATTATATCATTTTGCTTAATCAGTCTTTCTGATAATTTTGTTGATTTTCTTTCACAGAAACAATGGACGCCCATATGTATGCTCTTAACGAGATCATCTCTTACGGGGACATCCGCCGACTTGGCCGTTCTCAAAATCGAGAGTTCACAAATGCGGAGTGTGCTGAAATCATGAGCCGCTTCGACGCATACAACGGTCCGCTGCTTCCCCGACGTTCCTCTCTCCTTAAGCTTATCGTGGGAGCCATCTGGGAAGCGCTTCCCCTATTCTGTTCCGGTATGCCGCTTAGGGCGTTGGATGCCGCCGAGGATAAGGTGCACTCGGTGTACCTGATGAACTTTATCTCGAAGAGACGGCGAGACAGTCTCGTCGATCTCTTACACGAGGTCTTTCAACAGTCTGCCATTCTCGCTGCTTATCGGAGGGTGGAAGACATCAGGGGGGATCCTGACGCTTGTGCTCGCAAAAGAAAGCACACCAGGATGGTCCGTGAGGCTTGGAAAGTCATAGATCGGGTCGCTTTCGAGTTCCTCAATCCATGCCCTGGGTTCGAGGTTATACCTTTGTAAACATTTTAATAATGTTATTATCCATTTCTCCGTGATTGTAAGAACCCCTTTTTATGATATGAATAGAAAATTTCCATTTCAGCTTGTCTTATCCCTTGTTCTGAATCTTCTGTACATGCATGGATGAGTGTGTCTCGAACGCTTGATCAAATGCAAATCGGATGTTTTTTCTGTCGCCTCTCTCTTTCTTTTATTATCAGCATGTTGTCTTAATAAACATAATTGGAAGATAACTTAGTTTTTCCAAAAGATAGCGATGGCTTAGGCCGCAGGTTCGGATCTGCCGCCTAAGACTTCTCAACTCTATGAGCCGTGAGGGTCTCATAGAGACTTTTCTCCCTACGGATCGAGAGGATCTCGTAGGTGGGTTTTCTCTTTAGGAATCGTGAGGATTCCTAAGCGTGTTTTCTCTTGTAAGTCGTAAGGATCTCATAAGAGAATTTTTCCCTCCTACGAGTCGAGAGGACCCGTAAGCGGTTGTTTTCCTCCTTGTCGAGTTTCGAGTTTGGAGAGTGAGACCCGTGGATAGTGTGCAAGAGACCATTTTGGGCCAACTTGCAGGGTCCCAGTGCTTAGGAAACAGGCTCCTTTTATGCCTACTGCCTAAGGCTTCATTTCACGAGTCGAGCCGCATCGAGAATTTCTCGCAAAGACATCAGTTTCTTCACAAGTCGAGACGAATCGAGCATTTCTCGCAAGAATATCCTAACGTTACAGTTAACCTCTGCTATTTATGACAGAAGTCCGTTAGGGTCTGTGGTACTTAAGGTTTTGGCCGTCGTACCGTCGCATAAGCTGATATATTCCTCGATAGGCAATCGTGCTGCTCGAGTAGCCCTGCGACTGCCGTGTCTCTGATCCCTTCGGGGGCTGGACAAGACGTCTTCAAGCAATCTTCCTAGGCAGTTTGACCGTCGGAAGAGCAAGCGTTAGGAATTTGCCATGCCGCTTTTTACTTGAGGTTAGGCTCATTTTGGCGAGCCTCGATGAGTAATATCCACTCCGCGCTGGTGTGGGATGATCTCCGATAGTCTTTCAGGTTTTATGTGAGTTGCCGTCAAGACCCTGAAGCTAGGAATTTGGCCTTTGCTTCGTTTGCTGGCATCGCGTCTGCTGTATCGAGACGAATGTCGCGGTTGTCTTTAGGTTGCTGATGAACCGTTGAGGTTTGGAACTAGGGATTTTGCCGTGGCTCCGTTTGTTTGATTGTCGCGTCTGAATCCTGCTGGAGGGAGAACGCTGGGGTGACAACTCGTCTGCTGTATCGAAACGAACGTCGGGGTGGAGCTGGAATTTTTCCGTGGCTCCGTTTGTTTGATTGTCGCGTCTGAATCCTGCTGGAGGGAGAACGCTGGGGTGACAACTCGTCTGCTGTATCGAGACGAACGTCGCGGTGGAGCTGGGATTCTGCCGTGGCTCCGTTTGTTTGATTGTCGCGTCTGATCCCTGCTGGAGGGAGAACGCTGGGGTGACAACTCGTCTGCTGTATCGAGACGAACGTCGGGGTGGAGCTGGGATTTTGCCGTGGCTCCGTTTGTTTGATTGTCGCGTCTGCTGTGTCGAGACGAACGTCAAGGTGATGACCATTCCACACTGGCGTGAGACGATCTCCAGTTGTCTTTCAGGCTTTATATGACTCGCCGTAAAGACCTTGAAGCTAGGAATTTGGCCTTCGCTTCATTTGCTTTAGTGTGTCCGAATCCTGTCGAAGGAAGGACACTGTTGTTGACATCTCGTCTGCTGTATCGAGACAATCGTCGAGGTGGTGACCACTCTGCGCTGGTGCGAGATGATCTCCGATTATCTTTCCGGTTTTATATGAGTTACCGTCAAGACGTTGAAGCTAGGAATGTGGCCTTCGCTTCGTTTGCTTTGGTGTATCTAAATCCTGTTGGAGGAAGGACGCTGTGGTTGACATCTCGTCTGCTGTATCGAGACGATCGTCGAGGTGGTGACCACTCCGCGCTGGTGTAAGATGATCTCCAGTTGTCTTTCAGGCTTTATATGACTTGCCGTCAAGACGTATGAAGCTAGGAATTTGGCCTTCGCTTCGTTTGCTTTGGCGGTGTCTGCTGTATCGAGACGAATGCTGAGATGGAGCTGGGATTTTGCCGTCACTCCACTTTTTTTCGACCATGAGGTCTTTTGTTGATGTTGCATCTGCATCCTGCTGGACTGCGGAGGAACGCCATTGTTGACATCTCGTCTGCTGTATTGAGACGAATGCTGAGGTGGAGCTGGGATTTTGCCGTCGCTCCACTTTGTTTCGACCATGAGTTCTTTTGTTGATGTTGCTTCTGCATCCTGTTGGACTGCGGAGGAACGCCATTGTTGATATCTCGTCTGCTGTATTGAGACGAATGCTGAGGTGGAGCTGGGATTTTGCCGTCGCTCCGCTTGATGGTGTAACATCTGTGTCATGCTGGAATGAGGAGGCCCACCGTCGTTGGTCTCTGGGCTGCAGATGTGGCCATTGAGATTTGGAACTAGGGACTTTGACATGGTTCCGTTTCGTTGTGACTCTGAGGTCGATTGTTGACGTCATGTCTGTATCTGGTTGGAGTGAGGAGAAACGCCGTTGGTGATCTCTAAGTTGTCGATGTTGACGTCGAGACCCTGAAGCTCGGGATCTTCCTTTGCTTCATTTGTTGACATCGTGTCTGTAATATTGCGACAAATGTCGAGATTATCTCTAGGTTGTCTATAAACCGTCGAGATTTGGCTTCGCTTTCTGATGGAGCCTGTTGGGAAGGTATGGTTCCCTCTTTATCTGTGCCCCTGGATTGTAGACAGGGATCGATGTGATCTCACATGTAGGGCAAAAGTTTCATTCATTTTTTATTATTATTTTCTATTATTTTCTTTCCGCGATGCTCTATCATTTCAGCTTTTATATCGCGAAGGTCGCGATTGCCCAATCATCTCGGCTATTTTCGCGGTGCCCAATCATTTCGGCTATTTATTTTATTTTTACTCGCTGCTTTTTAATGCGAGTTGCCCAATCATTTCGGCTATTTTGCATGCATACATTTTTACTTGCTGCCTTTTATTGCAAGTTGCCCTATCATTTCGGTTATTCCGTATGCATGTGCGGCCTACCGGCTTTCCGCCGTAAACCTGGAATTAGACACCGATTTCGGCATCAGCACCGCTACAACTGGGATATTGCCAAGAGCGAATCATCATTTGCCTCCGTCGATGTCGAATAAAGGTGGCTTGGCGAACAGGGTTAAGGCGCTGTCGACTAAGGCTTTTAACTTCATGAGCCGTAAGGGTCTCAAAAATGTATTTCTCCCTACAAGTCGTGAGGATCTTGTAGGTGTATTTTCTCCTTAGGAATCGTGAGGATCCCTAAGTGTATGTTCCTCTGTAAGTCGTAAGGATCCTACAAGAGAGTTTTCTCCTTGTAAATCGAGAGGATTTACAAGGGTCGTTCACCATACGAACATATCCCCAATCACGGATGAAACTTGGTTAGGGGAATGTTTATTCGCGCCCATGGATTGTATACAAGGGTCAATATGAGCCGCTTGTACGGCAATATCGAAGGTTGTGAAGGTTGCTTAAGCACAGGTTTAGGTCTCTGTAACTTAAGACTTTTGAATCTTATGAGCCGTGAGGGTCCCATAAGAGAGTTCTCCTTACGAGTCGTGAGGATCTCGCAAGTGTATTTTCTCCTTAGGAATCGTAAGGATTCCTAAGTGCGTTGCTCCTTTGTGAGTCGTAAGGATCTCACGCGGGTGGTTTCTCCTTACAAGGTCGAGAGGACCCTGTAAGTGTCCTTTAACGAGGTTACGCCCTTTCGGGTTTTCACAAACACTCGCCGGCAGTCCTGCTGTTTTTACTCACGGAGCCCTTTCGGGTTTTCATCCGTGCCCATTTTGCTTATGGACGTACCTTTTTTTTTGTCCGCCTGAGGATGCTGTGGGAGTAGTTTAAAGACGTTTCGGTCATACGTTAGTTTAAAGACGTTTCGGTCTATCGTTAGTTTAAGGACGTTTCGGTCCGTTGTCGCCACATTTGAGGCGAATCTCTAGTTTACTGACTTTTCGGTCTATGAGGCTTTCTCTATGACTGAGCATGATGCCCCCGGCGTATCCGTCTTTCTCAGAGCGTGCGGTTGTGGCGGGTTCACCTTCCAATTTTCGGAGAGCGCGAATTTTCCCTGTTGGTATTGGTCTTCAACCCAGTTCTTGAAGACGTAACAGTCTTCGACCTGATGTCCCACTACTTGGTAGTAAGGGCAATAATTAGAACTGTTGACATCATCCAGTTGTAGTTGGTGTTTCGGCTTCGGTAGAGTGATAAGCTTGTTATGCACTGCCACTTCGAACAGCCTCCTCGTTTCATCCTGGGGAAATGAATAAGGACGTCTTAGCCTTTCCTCGAGGGATATGCATGAACGCACATTGTTTTGACGAACAATTGGTCTAGGGCCACTCGACTGTTGTCGAGTGTTGGCGACGAAGGTCATTTTCCCCTTTCCTTTATCCTTTATGCTCGATCCTTTGTTTGCGGGGCCGAGATTTTTCCCGAGTAACGGGCGATTGCAAGGCTGAATGTTCTCGCAACTCCTCAATTCTTTCATTTTTGAAATGGATTCCTTGAGAAGACGGTTGAGGGCAACTTCTTCATCAGAGTCGCTTCCAAAGGTGATAATTCGTGATCCCTTGGAGTCGGTTATACGACAGTCGGCGGCGGCTCTTTTGCGCTCATCTATTGCATTTTTCCGATGTCTATGAGGTTCATACTTTGTCCTGTTGAAGTGTTGCTTTTGAGCAGCATATCCTTGCCACCAACACTTAAAGGATTCGCAGTCTTCGGTAGGATGTATAATCTTCTGATGATATAAGCAGAAGTTAGGATGCATCTCTACTCCACCGATAGTATTCTCTTCAGAGGGCGGTAGCTTCATTCCTGCTGACAGGGCTTTAGCGAACCTTTTCCTCGTCTTGAATTTGTTTTTATCCGCAGCGGATGGCTTTTAATTTGATAGAAGTGTTTCGACTCTTTGGTCTAGTAGTCGGCATTTGGCTCCTTCCAGTATGGCCATCTCACGCTCTTGATTGGCTTTAACTTTCAGACGAATCTCATTCAGGAAGGTATCGATCAACTCGTCTGATGGCCGCGGAATTTCTGGTTTAGGGTTCGCCCTCGGTTTCTCGGCGCAAGGAGCCTCTTTATCATCCGCCAATGAGTGGGAGATCACATGACAAGTTGCCCCCAGCGCGTATGTTTTCTTTGGAGTATGCGGCTGTGGTGGGTTTACCTTCCACTTTTCAGACAGCGCAAACTTGCCTTGTAGGTACTGATCCTCGATCCATCCCTTGAAGACGAAACAATCCTCGATCGGGTGACTTACCGTTTGGTGGTAAGGGCAGTAATCGGGATTATTGAGATCACCTGGCTGTAACGGACGTTTTAGATTCGGCAGATTGATGAGTTTGTTGCGTACTGCCAGTTCGAACAGTCTTCTCGTTTTATTTTGAGGAAATGAATAAGGACGTCCTAGTCTCTCCTCAAGGGACGGGCGTGGATACGCGTTATTTCGGCGAACGACCGGCTTTGAGTTTCTCGGATGCTGTTGAGCATTGGCGATGACGATCACTTTCCCTTTTCCTTTCTCATTTCGAGAGTTTGGTTTTTGAAGAGACGGTCCGTGACCCATCTGGTCCATTTGGGCTAATTTGTCGATCAAGGCCTGGAAGGTGGTTGGCCTGAAGAACATCATGAATTGTGAGATGGTCGTTTGCAGATCAAGAGTGCCCACGAACATGCCCACCGCAGGTACCTCTTCTATGCGTTGTTCGCCTTTCGACCATAGGTTCCGCCATCGTGTTGTGTATTGGACCCACGTTTCGCCTGGCCTTATCCTGGCATTTATCAGTGCTGTTATCGGGGTGCGTCCACTAGCACTTGCGAATCTTTGTGTAAACAGTAGATCCATCTCCGCAAATGTTTCGACAGAGTCGTTAGGTAGCTCTGAATACCATTCAAAGGCTGTTTCTGCTAAGCTACCAACGAATTGGCGAAGCAACAATTTGTCATCGCCTCCAGTATTGCCGCATAAGGCCCTGAATTGAGCGACATGTTGATGTGGATTCCCTGTCCCTTTATATACGTGGAATTTAGGGATCGTGTATCCCGGCGGGTAACTGATTTGGTCATACCAGCTTGGATAGGGTCGTCCGGTTCTAACAGTTTGCCCAGCCGCTTCACTCGCCTGATGAGCTCGTATTTGCTGAGCTATATAGTCGTCAAGCGCGGCCTTGGAAATGGTTTCTTCCTTGGCTGCTGAAAGAGCCGGAGGAGGATCAGATGTTTCCCCTCCGTCATTTCCGACAATGACTGGAGGGTCTTCAGCTGGAGGGTCCGGCTGTAACATTATCCCTACCATGTCTTGGAAGAGGAGTGCCATTTGTTTTATGTTAGCCGCTTGTTCTGCGGCTTCTCTGTCCTTCTTCTCGAGGATTCTACGTAAGAAGTCGGCATCAGTTTCTTGTTCATGACGCTGCTCTGATGATACTTCCGAACTTTCTTTCGGTTCGGTAAGTGCAGCCATCACAGTCATCATTTCCTGAAGCTTCTGTTGCTGTTCTTGGGCTTTCGTCACAGATCGGGTGAGTGGTCGGTGACCCGTCGAAGCACGGTTTTCCTCCTTTCCGGAAGCCATATAAACGGTGTGCACCACCATGACCCCAGACTTGGGGCGTTTGTGTTCGGTGTCTTTGCGATTTGCCAAATACACAGGGGCTTTTTGCGGCCTCCTTTTTTGAGTGATTGGAGTTGAGGGGGCCGTTGTAGTGGACACCCAAGTAGCTTTTGCTTTTTGTGGTTTGACAGAGTAATCTTTCTCTTGCCGCACCTTCATCTTTTTCTGTCGGCGGAGATAGTTTTCATCAATCACCGACTCTTGGACCTGTCGCTGGACTTTGTAAATTTTAGAGGACAGCCGTTGAGGGGGCTGCTCTAGCTTCTTCTCTGGAGTATTATCCAGAGGTGAAGGAGTTCGTTTCAACATCGCAGTAGGAGAGTTTCTGCGCACCGTATTCAGCAATTCAAAGCTGTTCCCGGTTGGAACAACAACATCGATCCCCACCATCGGAGCTGGTGGCGTAAATCCAGAGGGGGAGTTGCCCCCAGCCTTTCTTACTCGACGCCAGTGGCGACGTCGAGCGTGTCTTGCGGATGGAGTCACCACCGTTGTTGGATAAGCTTCTTCATACCCCCTGCCCTGGGTAGGGGAAGCAGCTTTGAGGACCTCGCCTGGAGCAGTAACCGGAATGGCCAGCCTTGTAAAAACTGACTTCTCGGAAGAAGGAACCTTTCCAATGATTTCGTCCGTTTGAGTCGGAATAGCTATCCGCTTTGGGATGGCAGCTTCGGGTATCGCGGGTTTGCAGACATTCTGGCCCAGTCTGTTGAAAACTGAGGTATTGAAGCTGGGCGACCCATTAAGAGGGGTCGCGTCAGTGGTAAGCCGATCAAAGACTGACTTCTTTGGGGCTTCTTGCAACGTCATTGTGGCATTGAAGCTCAACGGTGGGAGCATGGTCCCGAAAAATAATCCAGTGGTGGCCTGAGTTACCTGCTCTACTGGCATCTTGAAAAGGGAGGCCGCTTGGGGCCCATAAGTCACTCCTCCAGCAAGGACCGAGCGAGAGTTGCAGTTGCAGGCAGTGCAGTTTGAAGCCATTGATCTTCTGTTTTCTGCACGGAGCAATTCTGTTTTCTGAACGGAGCAAGACACCAAATTTTAGTACCTCGAATCCACAGGCAACCACAGCAGACCGCGATTCGTTTGCGAACACGACACACGAAGTGTGGAGTGGAAAGAGGAAAAGGTCCCACCGGGCGTGCCAGATTCGGTTCCCCTCCGAAAGGCGGCCGACGACACGAGGACGTCTTGCCTGAGATTCGGGGCAGATGCTATTTGGTTTTTATCCGTCCACCTCTCCGAAGATGCCAAGTTGATTTATGACACCGTGTATCAGAGGTTTAGACGGATGCGGACGATGTAGCAAACTTCGTCAGATTCCCCCTCACTTGAGGGGTTTTTGATTGTGGGGACGCTCTTCCCTGCAGGCGCAAGCCTCTGCAGTTAATTACGCTACCGCATCGCGGTAACAACTTTCTCCTTCTCCAGAATTTCACTTCGTGTCGTGTGTGTTTGTTTTGTTTGTGGTTGCCCGTGGATTGTATACGGAGACTATTTATTTCGTCGCCCGTAGGACGTGGATTAGTCCAAATCCGTACTTTCTTAGATTTGAGTTTGGGGTTTTAGTTTAAGGATACGTTAGCCGTATTTGAGGCTAAGATCAACTTAAACGTTCGTTAAGGATACATTAGTCTGGTTTGAGACTAAGATCAACTTAACGGGATCGTTTAGATCCGACAAAAGAGCGTTTGGGCTCTATTGTTCCAATTTATAGACATAGTGGTCCATTGCATGTATGGCCGTCGGGACCCATCACCTCTCTGACGACGTTGAAGGATTACAACGACAGATGTCAGAGGAGTTCAGAGATGTACCCTTGAACCAAAGTTGATTAGGGGTCTTATAGTCCAATTCGGGACTAAATTCTGTTTGAATGTTTAAGGATACGTTAGCCATATTTAGGCTAAGATCGACTTAAACGTTTGTTAAGGATACGTTAGTCTGATTTGAGAGTAAGATCAACTTAACAGGATCGTTTGGATCCGACAAAAGAGCATTTGGGGGATCTTTTGTTCCAGTTTAGGGACATGGTGGTCCATATTCCAGTTTAGGGACGTGGTGGTCCATCGCCAGTTTAGGGACGTGGTGGTCCATGTTCCAGTTTAGGGACGTGGTGGTCCATCGTTAGTTTAAGGACGTTTCGGTCCAACATTAGTTTAAGGACGTTTCGGTCCATATACGTATGTGTGTGGTCGTCGGGACCCGTCACCTCTCTGACGACGTTGAATGATTACAACGACATATGTCAGAGGAGTTCGGAGATGTACCCTCGAACCGGATATAAATTGATTTAAGAGAGCAATCTTGCTCAGTCAATTTAATTTGAGGACTTATGGCCATGATTGGGCTAAGTCCAGTTAGACAATACTCATCATTTTATTTGTTTTTGCATTGCATTTCTTTTTATTTTTATTTGGGCTCTGCGCATAAAGGATGCAGAGCATCAATTTGTTTTAGGCTCTGCCCAATTATAAATGATGCAGAGCATCAATTTTATTTGGGCTCTGCCCTTTTTATTGCTTTGCAATTTATTTTGGCCTGCTAGGTCTTTTTGACTTGGGCCTGGCCCTTTAACAAAAGAAATGCATTGCATTTTCAGGCGCTTTGCGCCAATCAAAGAGCGCAAGCGCTTGTGGTGACGACACGTGTCATGCAAGCGCAGTGCGCTGCGCTAGTACGCTGCGCTTGCGCTGCTGACACATGGTTCACTCTGGTGAGTTGCGCCAATTTCAGAGAGCAAAGCTCTATCTTAATGCGCATAGCGCAAGTGGTTCAGATACTGACACGTGGCGCTCTCTGGTGGCTTGCGCCAACCCAAGAGCGCAACAGTGCAGATTTTCAAGTGCAAAGCACTATTAATTTGAGAATCTTTTAGATTCAAGAACCAATGGTTCATAAAAGAAGTGCAAAGCACTATTTGATTTCTTGATCTAATTTAGATCAAAGAAAAATAAGCTTTTTCTTATTTTAGGAACCAGAGGTTCATCAAAAGTGCAAAGCACTGTTTATTATGTGAAGATCATTGATCTTGTTCTTAGATCAATGATCTATTAAAAGAAATTTCTTCTATTTTATGAAGGTTTTTTACCTTTTTCTTGAAACTTCTTCAGAGTTCTCTCTGTTTGAAGCTCTTGATTTCTCCAGAATGTTGATGCCTTTGAATTGAGATCTAGGGTCCTTTTTATAGTGCCCATAAATTAATTAAAGTTTGTTAAAGAGATCATTCTCCGAGTGATTTGGGGAATTTTCCCCACCGTTGGATCTTTGATCCAAAGGCTTCTGTTTTACAGAAGACAATCTTCTTGTTTTTAACAAGATTGAGAAAGATCTTTCAGAATTTTAATTCTGTTTGGCACAAGCGCACTAGCTCGTGACACGTGTCGCGTAGCGCATAGCGCAGCGCAACTGCACTTGCGCAACTGCGCTGACACGTGTCGCGCAGCGCACAGCGCAGCGCAACTGTGCTAGCGCAACCGCGCTGCCACGTGGCGCGTAGCGCAGGGCGCAGCGCAACTGTGCTAGCGCAACCGTGTTGCCACGTGTAATACCCAGCCCCTTTTATACCAAAATCTGTATTTTGTTACTTTATAATTCTATTTATAATTTTATCTATTCTATTTATAATTATTTATTATTTTTAAAATTTCCCCAATTCCCTATCTCCTTTCCTATTTTATTTAAATCCCCAGCCCAAGCCAAAGAGAATAAAAATTTAATTAAAACATTAACCCTCATTTCCCTAACCTTTCCCAAAATCAAGCCCAAACAGCAAATTAAATATTTCTTTCTGCCGGCCCAACATTTTTCCCCAATAAATTTTTTCCCTTAAAACCCTTACAGCCCAACTCCTCAACCTTTTTAATTTAAAAGGGATTCCTTGTCGCGTCCCGGCCCGGCCCACTCATTCCTGCCCACACCCAACCCGCTCAGCAACCCGACCCACTCCTATTCACTCTCCCTCTCCAACGACTCTCTCCTCCATTCCCGCTCACGACCCGCCTCCTCCGCCGCAGCTCGCACCCACGCCCATACCCATGTTGCGCGACGTTACCCCCTCGCGCTCCTCTCTCTAACCCCGTCGCCCTCATCTCTCTCTCATTCTCCTTCTTCCTCCTCTCCATCGCTCCCAAACCCACAGCACCCTCGGTCCCCGCCGCCGACGAGCTCCCCATCGCCTTGTCCGTCCTCCATCGCTTCTCTCTCTCTCTCTTTCTTCGCTCTTCCCTCGTCCCTCCAGAAACCCCGAGCTCCCTCTCCTTCCTCCTCCCTGCACCCATCCCCGACCACCTCCTTTCTTCATCCGCCTCCTCCTAACACCGCGACCACCATAGCCGCACCCCCTCGTCGTCAGCAGCACCACCTCAGTCGACTCCCATCATCATCATCATCATCATCATCATCATCACCGTCGCCATTTTTCTCTATCTCTCTCTGCCTCATCTCCTCTCTAATCCCTCACTTCCCTCTCTAATCCCTCACTTCCCTCTCTCTTCCTCTGTCTCACTCTCTTCTCTCTCTCTCTCTAATCCCTCACTCTCTGTCTCAACCTCTCTTCTCAACTCTCTCTCTCTCTCCCTCAATCTCTCTGTTTCTCTATCTCTCTTTCACTCTCTCTCTCTCTCTTCCTCTACACACACTCTCTCTCTTGAGCCCTCTTCTCACCCAACTCGAGCCACAACAGTTGCCGACCCATCACCGGCCATCCAACCCACTGCAGCCCCACCATCAAGAGCTGCGACCACCGCAGACACCCCGACGACGCCCCGAGCCCCCACTGGGCGAGAACAGACCCGAGCTCACCCGGAGCCGTTGCCGTCACGGTGCTAGCTCGTCGCGCGCCCGTACTGTACCTCGCTGCCGTGCGCCTCCAGGTAAGTTTTATACTTGCTACATGCTAATTAGTATTAGTTACGAACTATAATTTTATAAATTCTATACTAAATATCCTCGATAAATTATACGATGCAACTGTTTGATGTGTGATCCCAATGAAATTACTTGTCTAATTTGATGGACCTAGATTGTCTGTCTTGGCCCGGGTAGTGATGAACACCTTGTACAAATTTTGCTGGAAAATATGACCGTTAACGATTAAAACGACTACCCCCAAATTTACTCGTAAAACTGGAATTTTATTGTACCTGAAAACCGTTAAAATCGCCACAAATTATATACATACTGGAATGATGCGTTCGAGGGCTCAAATCGAAGCCAACTCGACGAACTTTAACCTTATACTAGTTTCCAGATATTTCTGTACTTAAACTGTGACAATATTTGGATCGGAGTGCGACTCTGGACTGCAGTCCAGAGCGACTCCAGTTGTTGGTTGCTGTCCCGTAATGAACACCACCCTGTTTCCTTAACTCGTAGGTTGCGGAACTCCACTGTTTATTATAGGTGAATTTGTTATATAGACAACACAAGTGGTTTCATTCTGTTTCGTTATCGTTTGTTATTTAATCTGTAATTTAATAGATCGGGACGTATAACAGTCCCAACAGAATCAGAATTTACATATTAGCATTGAACAGTGTATATCTCCTGACGTACAGATGCGATTAAAGATCCGTCTATTGCGTTGAAAACCTTACTGAAAACCCTAGATTTCATTCAACTGTAGCGTCGCAAAAATCTGATCCCAATTGGGATTAAAATGCGTTGGAAAACGGACTTCCGATTCTGAAACCGGATTTCCAGCCGTGAACGCTTAAAATGAAATGGCCATAACTAATGATCCTGAAACCCGATTGGCGTGAAACTAAATTCGATAGATAGATAACTGAACATATTAATTATTACCTGTTCATCGTCTCACTAAATTGTAACCGTATGATTTATGATAAATTATGCAAGTTGCAGATTATTGATTCAGGACATCCTAAACATGTTTTATATACTGTTCACGCATCATATCATACACATGTCACTGCATTGATAACTTAGTGATAACGTGCATTACCCAGTGTTAGGTATTAGTGATGATTGTGGCAAGTACGTTAGTGTTCGTGTATCAGTGGATAAGTGAAAGTGATACGTACTTGTACACAATCGGTGAACCCTATTATTCTATTGCATTGTCGACGTCTGTGGGATGTGTGTACGTGTGACTATAAGTGGTATGGGACACTTATGGAAGCTCTTGCACGGGTGTCACAGATAAGGCACCAGACACTGCCATTTATCTTAGGTATTAGTCGGGACGTGCTTGATGGAGGTCCTGCCTCCAGTTCTCGCGCAGACTTGTCACAGACCGATTGGTATTTAGGGTTATAGTTAGCGTTTGATGTAGACCACGGGGTGTGGGGTAGTTTAAGTGTGAGTTCAACAGAATCTCGGGAGTCCCTTGCCGGCTTATATATTTAGGGAGATATATGGAGATTTACAGGGTACATGATTATTACCGTGATATACATGTTGGGCCCGTGGTCCCTTGCCCTTGGGTTCTACCCTTGGGTGGAGGACACTCGCGAGTGGTTGACTCTCACACTTGGACTGACGATAGGCTTAGTGACCTATACAGTGAGACTTAGAGACTGATAGGGATATTGACATTGATATATCTTACTTACTGTGTTGACATACGTGGCATATCATTCCACTACTTTTACTGTTCCGCTGCATTGATTACTGCATGTTCATACCCATACTGCCATTGATCTACTGTTATATATAACTATTATCACTGCTAGAATTGTCACATGATTTTATATATTATATTGCTATTGTGTCGCTCTGACGACCTGAGTATGCATGCTCAGTGTGAGGAGAAGATTTAGCCTGGACTAGGACTAGACGCACATCACGGACATCTTGATTTACCATCCAGGGTTATACCCTTTTGTTTCCCATCAGGTCAGTTCTTTACATTGTTTTGTTTCAGTTACTGCATTTCTCATTACCTGCGTGTTATTTACTGATTACCAGTTAAAACTAGAAGCCGAAGTGTGACTACGGCAGGACATTTCCTTGACCGTAGGAGCATGGCTGGCCTTGTCAACCCCTCGTATTCCGTATTTTGGGAAGCGGGGCGTGACACCATGTGGCGTGCAGCGCAGAGCGCAGGCCAGCTGAAGCGTTGCTTCTTTAATTAAAGTTTGAATTTTAAACAGAGCCTTGCTCTGATTGGGTGCGCTGCCTTGGGCGCTGCGCCCCCTGTACTAACGTGTCTGATTTTGACACGTGACGCTCTGCGCGCAGCGCAGGAAATCTGAAGCGTTGCTTCATTTATTTTAACTTTAATTTTCATTTTAATTTTCAAGACAGAGCTTTGCTCTGATTGGAGGAAAATAGAAGCATTGCTTCTTTTCCCACCTTGGAATTTGAACAGAGCTTTGCTCTGATTGGGGTAAACACCAAACAAACACAACCCCCTCATTTAGACGTGCTATAAATAACATATAGCCATGACCTAAGTCAAGAATTTCTTTAGGCACACTACAACGTGACATGTAGTTGTGACCTAATTGGAGACTTGGCTGTGTATGTTTAGTCTAGGGTTGGAAATAAGAATATGTAGCGGATGGACAAGGGGCACTAGGAATGGATTTAGCGTTGGAAAGCTTGCTTAAACTCGCAAATCCCATTCCTATATCCTCCTAATCTTCTCTACTTCCGATTATTTCAATATCATTTCAAGAATGGTAAAAGACAAGTACAAGACTAATCCTAACTCCATTAACCAACCCTAACCCTAACAAGTTTAACATAAAATAAAAACACTTAGGATAAAATTGAACATACACATATACACTTTTATTGACTCGTCTAAAACAAGAACGAACATACGAACAATCTCCCTGTGGACGACCGTACTCAACCGATTAGCTACCAAACAACACCGTCTTGATTGCGGTAAGTAGGACGTATAGAACGCTTAGCGTAGCGCATAAAAACACGATCAATCATACACCCTATATATATTTTATTAGTCATAAGTAAGAGGAATCATACTTTCTTATTTTTTTTTTCAAAAGTTAACCGATCTGGCTTTGTTTAGAATCTGAAACTTTGGAAAAAACGATGTTTTAAAAATCAAGACACCTCTGAGGTAGAGACATAATTAATTTTCTCATGATCTGAAATGCTAATAAAATTAGGTATAACAAGAGATATTTTTATATACACCCTATATAAATTTTTAGAATTGAAACAGTATCTAGTTTAGGCTTTACATGACTTTTGCCACTGTTTTTAAAACCAGAAAACTGTGTTTTATCGGCCACCTTCGGAGACCCATAACTCTGTCTTCCGAGGTCCGATTTGAGTAAAATCAAGTGTTTTTGACAACTAGATCAAAATATCTAGATTTTCTTAGTTATGATGTTTTCCCTAAAACCGACGGAATTTATAGTATTCTGTCTTTTTAATTTATGCGACGAATCTGGACAGATTCTGTCCTGAATTGCACATTGTTTTTAAAAAATAACATAACTCGATCTATAGAACTCGGTTTTTGACAAACTTAGATGTATGGATGCTTAATTGGAATACCTATAACTTTTCTATATATTTGGTGACTCAAAAACGTATAGAACGACCCGATATATGCCCTGCAAGACACCCCATAGTTTCTGTTCAGAAATTATAAATTCTGTTTTAATCCCTGATGTTAACCTAATCATAACTAGAGATTCAGTAATTCAAATCGCGTGGAACCTAGTTGTTTGGATAAGTATACCGAAAGACCTACAAGTTTCTAATAATTTTCGAGAACTGAAAACCGACGGCAAGTATCGCAAACCGTGTTTTAAAAACATGTGTCGGGGCTGAACAGATTCTGATCTGTTCTGCGTAGCGATACGAAAATGCGCATATCTTCCAAACTAGTAGTCGGATTTAGGAGAGAATTGAAACCACGTTTGCATAATATCTAGGACTATATTTCTTGTTTATTTTCTGGTTTCAATTAACTTGAGTAAATAGTAGTTCACAACACTTCTTAACAATACTTTTACTTTTGTCATTGTTTGGATATTGCAATCAACTCATTTCATGATATGCGACCCCACATTTTGTTGTACTTATATGACTCATATGGATAACCTACTGCATGCCTGACACAAATTGACTCGAGCCATGAATACGTAAGATATTATCTTCACTTGAACTCGACATGAATCTGAGATGAGCTCTATTTGAACTTGACATGAAACTTGACTTGGACTTGCAAATCTAACGTATTCATGGATTCATGTTAAAGTTGTGTCATACTCTATAATTTAATATACGCTAGGAAAAAGGGGTAGTTTAGTAATAAATGTATGTCATGGCACGAGAGTCCACTAAAAATCACTTAACCTGAATCTCGTATGCCATTGTTCCGTAGGTTTGACGAACCTTAACTCAACGTGCCGTTGGTCCATGCATTTGACGATCTACTCTTGTATACATGCATACCTTCACTACCGCACTACAACAAACATGTAACCATAAAACTGCCATAGTTATATAAACTGACATGCTTATATAATTGCCATGTTTAATTGCCATATCATACTTGTTCACTTCTTCATGATTTTCCTTTCTACTTATATTTCTTGGTGTTATACACTTTAATCTTATAATTCCATCTTATTGGGGATTTACCGAGCGCAAGATCGCTGACAAACATTCCATTTTTTTTCTTCTTCTTTTGAAATGTTCATTAGGTGGATTAGTGACATGGAAGATTGAGCCGACATAGGAGGATTACTCTCAGCTGTCATCTCAGGCAGATTATTAGTCTTCCGCCAGTCCTTGTTTCTTTTTAGTATGGCTATTGTTCGGGATTTGCTTAGTTTTACTTTTCGTTGTATTTGAATTCCAGACTCATTGTTGTTTGTTTTGAATATTGTGGCTTGGAGATGTAATAAAATAGTTGGATTTTTATTCTCATTGCTTTATTCTTGTTATATTATATTGCTTATAATACGCTTAATATATTTATCTTAGGAAGGACCCTTACTCTATATAAATACGTTGTGGATTTATCATGTGCCTGCTACTGCCTTTTGGGAAGCAGGGCGTGACAGAAGCAGTGAGGGTAGTGGCCTTCTATCATAGGATTTGGGTTTTTCAACCAAGAAATTAGGGGTTCGACACTCCTGATAAGTGCAAGCACTTACCGTTATTACTCCCTATTGGTCTCGGATCAAGCCTGGACCGAGATACCTGGTGAACCTGTTCGAATCACATCGCATAATCATAGAGCAAAATGGGAGGAAAATAAATACTCAAAGAAACTCAAATTTATTGAAGAACTTTAATCGTTTACATTATTCTCTCATACAGTTAGAAATCTCGTTCGTAAACTTTACATTGTATAAGTAGAGGGTGTCATAAACTCGGTAAAATGCGTTTGGTCAAAGAAGAAGGCAGATCCCCTTCACGTGAGGTATCCGCCAGTAATTTATAGAGGTTTGATACCCTGTCTATGGGTATCTGCCGGTCTCTTATAGGAGAGGCGAACATATCATTTTGCGGATCCGCCAATTATTTTGTTTTGTTTGTTGAGTTATTTTGGTTCCATGTGCTAAGAATGGGGTCTCCCCTCATTCTCGAGATTTAGTCCTTTTAGAGTCACAAATCTATTTTCAGTATTTCGTCTGCATAGACCTACTTCATGGCTTTGTTTGAAACTTGTCGTTTAAGACTTGTTTTGGAAAGTAGGCTTTTGGGCTTATTTTTCATACCATGAAGAAGTAGATTGCCTCATTTCTATAAAAAGGAACGCGGAGTTTCCTCAGGGTTTCGGCCACGAAAAACACACTTTTTTATAAGAACTCGGCTACGTTTTCTTTTGTGGTCCATTTCGAGCTAAGAGATATTGAATGCCGTAAAGGGAGAAGCTTATTTTTGTCTTCCATTTTTTGAAGTTCTCACCTTAATTTTATTTGAAAATATTGTGGAGAATTGTAGTTAGAAAGAATCCCAGGATCTTTCTTGCTGTTGGGATTTGGATCATCTGTTGGATTTTTCTTGTGATTAAAATTTGGAAATTTTGGAACCCTTCTTCTTTTAGCATGGGGCTTGTTTTTATAGGATAGTTGTCATGATGGATACCCTACTCATTTGTATTTGTAAAAATACATTTAGAAGCATGGAAAGAGGGTACTTCATTTTGTGAGCATTGCCTCTCCTCCTGTACTTATGCGGTGGTGGGTCCCATCAGGGAGATGCCCACTGTTTTACTTTAGGCGGGCATCCTAAAGGCAACCACATTTGCATGGTGTGGGCGGGAACCCCTTAAAGCCGGTACTTGAGTTTGGAACGCCTTCTTGGGACGCCCGCTGGTGAGGAAGCCAAGATTTTCTTGATCAATGCTCTCGGGAGTCTCCTTTATTGCATGGCATGTCTTGTTTTCAGTCCTCTTTGACAACTTTTCTTTCTTTTAAACGGAGAAGTACTTCCCTTCCTCCTTATTTCCTCAAGAAGTCATGTCGGATATCGAGTCTTTCGGTTCTTCTCAACCGGGGATGATCCCCATTAGGGACATTGTTCCTCTCGACACCGTTCATCTTTTTTACCAAGATTTTAGCGAAGCCCGGTGTGAGAGTTTTGACCCAGCCAGAGGACCACGTTGGGAATGTCATCTCGCTGCCTTCAAGCTTGCTGGTTCTGATTGTCTCTACTATCATCCGTGCTATTCCACGATACCTTGCCGTGATGACCCGTCAGATATTTTATGATGCTGATGAGAAGATTCGATCCATTCATGGAGCGGGTTTGATTGAGGGATGATCGAGGGATCGTTGCCTCCGAGTGTTGAGTCACATCTTCTGGAAGCGGACGTGTCTGTCCGGTGTCCCTGTGGTTCCTAGCGCTGCTAGAGGTCCGAAGATGCTTCGTTTAGAGCATTTTATTGCACAGGTTGAAGAGTCTGGGAGTATTTTTTTGTATGCACGTCTCCCTGAAATTGTACCACACCTCAGCTATTAATAAGATTCCTTCTTTGTCTTTTTCTCGTCTTTGGAATTGATCTCCATGTCATTTTGACTAGTTTTATTTTCCTGTTTTATGAATTTTGGAATTTTCGGGACGGATATCCTATTCAAGGATATCCGTCGCTCCCTTTTTGGTAGGGGAGGATACTCCATCATGGTGTATCCGCTTGCTTTGACTTGAGGGGGGCGCCCATCCCTATTTTTCCGGGATTTCTTGATGCTTGTGGAAGCGTTCTCCTTTTTTGAACGTTATGCACCGTTTTACGCGCGAGCCTTCAGTGTATTCTCCATAAATTTAGGGGTAGGTGTTCATTCTTCTTCCTTATTTCTTACAAGAATAGAATGGTTCGTAACACCGGTTCTTACCGTGCTATGCAACCGTGGGAGGTCCCTATTAGGGATATCGTCACTCCTTCTGCTGCCCGCTTGGTGAACCCTAGTTCCACCGATGCTCAGTGTGAGGCTATGTTGGCCGAGATCGAGGATCGTGTGGGGTTCGCCTTCCCGCTTGACTCCCCGTGGCTTCGAATGATCATTCTCACCATCCTTGCCCATCCTACAGAGATGACCCTAGCGATGCTTGACACCGCCGAGGATAAGCTTAATTTTATTTACGAGGCTCGCTTGAATTTCTGAGGGACCGCCCCATCCGTATCCTGAATACAGGCTCGGAGGGATACCATTCTTACTTTTGTTGGTGGGTGTGACGTTAATAGGTGGGCGGATACACCTTGCGAGGGACGCTGCTATGTCATGGTGGAGAAGGCTGAGAGGGAGCTTCAGCACCTTGAATGTTGCTTTGTTCATCCTTGTATCTCGAACAGTGTATTTGGCAGTCTCTTTTAATGGAATGCATGTTTTTCTTTGTTCGGTAACTTTTTTCGTATCAACAGTATTTTGGATATTCGTTTTGCCGTAGACACATTTCACAACAGTGGAATGGTTGAATGGCTCTAAAGATCTCAATATTTCTTTTTGAGAAAAAAGTATGACATAATCGTTATCTACCGATAAAGAAATCTTATTTTTTGGCACATGAATGGATGACAAATATAGGTTTTTGTACAGCGCTGATGCATAAGGGATCTTAAGAGATGGTGGTCGAGGGTCTTTCAATAGGGAAGGCTCCTCGATGTCGGTCATTAGGCAATCAAAAGTCTGGAGAAGATGAAGGATTAAAACCTTAGTTTTTTCCCGACTCTGAGAACCCGTTTCGTCTTGATATTCATTTCTATATGAAAAATAACCTTACATTATGCCAAAATAAAAAACTAAACTACACACTATCACCAATGGTCGGTAATAGGAGTTGGGGGGGTGGGGGTGGGGGTGGGTGGGGGGGGGGGAGATCGAACCCGAGATCTTCCATTAAGTACTTCGAAGAGGGACATACGGGGCCGTTGGGGTTCGTTAGGGTCAAAAAATTAAAAAATTAAATAACTTAAAAATAAAAAAACTTCACACTATCTGATTTCTGGCAAATATGGCATATAAACTTTAAGCCAACGTACATTCTCAACGACATCTGATTGTTGTCAAACCTGATGCCAACTTCGTGAAGTGCAAGAGATTGTTTACAAATCTGGCCATAATAATCAATTTGACATTGGAATCAAAATTGACGACTTTCGAAGGTTGCCCAAAAATCAGCATCATTTATTTAGTCGGCTATACCAATTTCGGTCCAAAGATCATAGGAAATCTTATACGACCGGCTCCACATCAGTCCAACATAAGAGGCAAATTCCTCCTATATCAGTCAAACTCAACTCTTTAATATCTTTTTGATGATCAATACCGTTCACTTTGACTTCAAGGTTTAATTCTAAATTTACCCGCCATGAGACAGGTAGGTAAAGTATTATTGAAAAATTATAAGAAATTAGTAACCCTTACTTTTGCATTGGACAATCAACCAATAATAGAACATTTCTCATTTTTAAATCAGCATGAGAGTATCGAAAATTGATGAATATTATGTCATAGGTCATGAAAATTAAGACCTACAAAGCAAATCATTCAAATGCTTCCAAAAGTTCACAATTTGTATCAACATAGACCAACTTATTTTTCTTATCTGAAAAATTGAGAACGTAGTCAACCTCGATAGCATATAAATAATAATTTTTTTAATTACATCAGAATTGTTTATTTTAATTCATATAAACAAAATACAAGAAAATATCATAAACTTCAAAACTTTTCAAGAAGACTGCAATGGTTCCGTGTAGTTCTCAATTTCTTTTTAGCCATGCTAGATGCTTCGGCCATCCAGAATTTGAATAGAAATTCAATATTTAACAATACATTGTATAAGGATAATTTATAATTCTTTATCATTAATGATTTTCGACTTCCTTTTCTTCCACGAGAAAAAACATATAACAATTTATAAATTATTCCAGTATAAGGAAGCCTCCAACTTTTTAGGGTATGCTCAATGTTATTTTCATGACATATTTTGTGTCATGACTAGTTCTTGTACAATGTAAAATATTTCATTTGTTTCCTAAATCTTATGTCCTTCTCAAGATAGCTAATTTTGAGCTACTTCCAATTGAGAGAACATTTTTAAAATTGATTAAAGTACTGTAAAACCTAGAACATGCTAAATTGTAGTCAATTTATCATTTGGATCTCTGCAGGGCATGAATTATAAAAGTTTCATGTGCTTTTTGTCTTTGTAACAAAAGCATTGTTTGATAACTATCAAAACAAAGAATGTCTATATCATAACTTAACTGTAAACATTTTAAGATTTCAATATGATGTGAATTTTCCCACTTCTACGGTACAACCACATACCCCTTTTTTTTTTTAATGTTTATCATTTGTTGTCCTTTCAGAATAAAATTTTTGTCATCCTCTGCTTCTATGATCAGCTAAATATCTTAAGTCTGATATAGACATCAACATATTTTTTTTGAAGAAATAAAGTTGGGCAAGGAACCTACCCAAAATGCATTAATAAAAAAAAGTATGCTAAAATTCTGCAAGACCAATAGTCATCAACATATTTTTAGGAGATTGTCAGCCTAATCTAAATGCTCAAAATGAAAAACAGAAGGCAGACCAATGGACGTCATCCGTAACTTAACTTCTGCAAGAAGATAAAGATTTACAACTTCCTAAAACCACAAAAATACCCGACAGGAAAAAAGGAAACCAACATATTTGAAATTATGAGTTTGTTTTTATAATTTTTTTTTATGTATAATTCTGTTGCCGACATACGTCGAGGATAAAGGATTCAGAGGCATCGCTGTAAGCAATGGTAGAACTTGTTCAGCATACATCGAGGAACGTGGGGTTCAGTAGCATTAAGGATTCAGTGACCTCCGAATGAAAAATAAACTACAGCATCAGATTAGCGCAAATACATATGCCTAATTAGAAAATAAACTACACCACGACAAATATGGCATATAAACTTTGATCAAGCATCCATCCTCAGCCACCTCTGATTGTTTTCAAACCAGAAGCCAACATAATGTAGTTTAGCTGGCGACATCATGAAGCGCAAAATGTTCTTTCCAAACCTGGCCATAATAATCAATTTGTCATCGGAATCAAAATTTACGATTTCTTCTTTTTGGTAGTGTGTGCTTGTTTCCGTCCAAACAAAATAGGAAATCTTATAAGACCTGCTCCACACCAGTTTAACATAAGAGGAAAGTTCTTTCTAGATCGGTAAAATTAATGATCGCCATTGTCCATCTAGGCATAAATTTTTTTGGAAAATTCTTAACCTACCTGCCACAAGGGGGCGAGTAAAGTAATTCTAAAATATTATACAATATCAATACGTCTTATTTCTGCATTTCGACAATCAACTTATAATAGAACAATTCTCTTTTCCAAATCAACAAATAGAGTGTATAAAAAATAGATGAATATAAGTCATGGAAAATTCAGACGTACATATATACCAAGTCATGTCAAATGGTTCCAAAAAGTTGACACTTTTCTATCAACTTAGACCAATTTCTTAAGTTGAGCGCTTGTTCGTCCCTAGAGCATAATAATAATAATAATAATAATAATAATAATAATAATAATTAATACATCGTTGTCTTTTATTTTAATTACTATAAATAAAATACAAGAAAATATGATAGGACTCCAAAACTTCTTCAAAAGGCTGCAGCAGTTCTGCATACTTCTCAATTTCTCTTTAACCTTATTAGATGCCTCTGCGGGCTTTGAATAAAAACCCAATATTTAATAACATATCGCATAAGGATAATTCTTTATCACTAATTTTTTTTGAGTTTCTTTTGTTCGACAAGAAAAAACAGATAATAAAATTTAAATCATTCCAGTAAAAAGAAGCCTCCGAGTTTGGTGGAACCCAACCACGAGCCATTTCCTCAATTTCATCGGATAACCCTGTAGCCCCAAATATTTACACTTAAAAGGAAATTTCATAAAGAGATGTTTATCTGTTTCTTCATGTAAACTACAAAACTTGTAAGACCGGCATACATCCGTTTTCCATCTCATATATTAGCAAGTAATAAAGCGGGCAACATCGACACGTATCGTTTTTTTTCCAAATGCGCCGGGACCCCAAGAGGTGTTCACTAGAGGGTAGGGTACATGGTCAAGCTAACAGGTGTGAGCCCTTCTTTTTATCCGATGAGAAAGGGGAAATGACGCGACCTTGATCGCGCTAAGATGTTACCTTCCGTTGATCTGCTGATGGCGGCGATGAGTGGCTGAGATTGGATCTGGAGGCTGTCGCTCCTGAAGTGTGTGGATCTCAATGGTTTGAGGTTGTGGTTGCCGAGCTACCTGGAAGGAAGTCCTGGGGTGGTTGTACCACCGAGGACCCTCCGACGGTCAAGTTAGACTAGAGATCCGAGCAGAGTAACGGCTTAATGGAGTAAAAATGGCTTACTTGAATCGTCTGAAGAAGAGGTTTATATAGCGGTGGTAGCAGGCGAGGCAGGCGCGAGAATCACGCTGGCCGTTACGCTCTCAACGTCATGCCCGCATGATGAGCGAGACCTCCTATTAATGGCGAGACATACTCGTTAATGGGGGATCGTGGTGGCGTGGAACGTGGGATGTGGCCGGCGGAGATCTCGCGCATGGCGAGATTCGCGGGATGGCGGTTACGCCTGCAAGCGGTGCTGTTGGTCGGTCGATGAGACCGAGGAAGATGACCTCGGCGGGAGAGCTCGCGGAGGAGCGGGAGAGCCGAGGTATCTTGGTTCTGCGGTAGCTCGGAGAAGAGCTGTGAGGCCGGGGAGGCCAGTTGTGCAGGGGGCTCGGAGGCGAGCCAGTGTTCGCTCGGTAGGACGAGCGTAGGTGTGGTCTGGTCGGCCACTATAGGTCCTTTCTTGCATGCTCTAGGACACGTCATATGCCACGTGCCCTGATCTGGGAGATCACCGATATCGAGCATCATCATTAGCCCCCCACTCTCGTCCCGACCAGCTGATGGATCGGGTCGAGAGTGGTTTGGCGGGTCACCCGAGGTGAGCTCCTTTCCGAAGATATCGTCGGGCGTGTCTCTGGGCAATTGGTTGTCTTTTCTGGATGAGGCCAGCGAATCAGGGCGAGATCCTTTGCATTAAAGAGGATGCGCCGGATCGTGTGCACTTTTGCTAAAACGACAGACCACGTGCCGGGTGCCGGTTGGCTGATGTGACGTGCCGCAGGCTTCTGGCGTCCGATGGGACGCCGCCAATGCGCTTGCGACAGGTGGGGCGATCGTGGCCGTCGAGTGCACTGAATCGTTTTGGCGGGAGTCGACCGTCGCCGCTGGATGAGGACGCCGGTAGCATAAATAAGGAGGAGTCCTGATTCAGGATCTCTCTCTCTTCACATTTTTCTCGTTCTGAGTCTTATTTGCTCGGCGCTCTCCTTTTAGGTCGGATCTTGCGTTTTCTCTTTTCGAGGACTTCTTCCCATCAGGTTAGATGTCTTGTTTTGAGGAGTCTGTAGATGTCGTAGGGGTAAATTCTAGGGATTCTTCCCCTGGGTTGAAGCCTCTCCGGGAAGTTGGGGTCAGATCCTCCTCCCGAGGGAACGCGTCTGGGGCGGTTCCCGAAGCGGTGGCAGCGGACGCTCCTGGTGCGTCGTCCTCAGTGAGGTATGAGGACGAGCTTGTTACCGCTCGGGCTCATTTCCATATTCTTTCTGGCTACACGCTACGATTGGCCGAAGAAGGAGAGAGGGAAGATCAGGTGAGGGGTAGAGAGATCGCCTTGTACCTGGAAGCCCTTTGGGCCGGAATGCGCCTGCCTTTCTCTCCCGAGGTTGTAGTTGCATTAAATTACTTTGGGTTAGCCCCGGGCCAGCTAGTGCCGAACTCCTGGAGGATTCTCCTTGGGTTCTTGGTCTGGCTGAAGCTGTAGATGATCCCCTTTAGTCTGTCCATCCTTGCCTCCTCTCTCATTTACAAAAGTCACCCCGAAACTCGCGCGGGCGACCCGAGGTGGGTTTACCTCTCCTTTAGGAAGCAACGGGGGAGTGTAGCCGGGTCAGGAGTTGTCGTCTTGCCTTCTTCCATCCATGATTGGAAGAAGTTTTTCTTCGTCGGGCCGCCAGAGGGTGAGGATTGGCCCGTACCCATCCAGTGGTCTAGGGATAGGTGCTGGCAGGGAGATTCGTCTAATGACCCCGACGCGGTGAGGGTGGCGGGGTGGGAGCCTATTCCCCGGGCCGACGTGCTGCTTTCTGAGTGGGCCCTTAGTTGGGCCAGGCTCAGCCCCGCCCAGTTCGTCGGTAAGTTAGGCTTTTGTTTGTTTCTATTTCTGTTTATGTCGCCGATTCCATTATATCTTGTCTTGTGCAGAAACCATGGACGTGGACCTCCTCCTAGCAGCCATGCGCAAGCCGAAGAAAGGATCAAAGGCTGGAGGGGCCAGCTCTTCTCGTCAGACGCCGGTCCTAGCTCCCCCAGCGGCCGTCCCGCCCCAGCGCTCGAGCGCGGATCGCGCCCCGGAGCTCGGCCAGGCGCCGAGAAGAAAAAGGGCCCGGGGAAAAGACGCCCATGCTTCGGAGGTGGAGACGAGCTCTCCGCCGTCTTCTCTCAAGAGGTTCCCCCGAATAGTTCCGCGGACTTCGGCCTCTCCGATCTTGGTGGACGAGGGGGAGCTCCGCTTTGAGGTGCCCTCGGGGCTCTCCGTCGCTGACAGCTTGCTGCACGACATGGAGAGGTCGGCCGAGGGCTGGATCCATGGGGGACGCTGAAGGCAAAAATGGCGTCCATCGCCCAAGAGGTCGTGCAGGTAAGTGCTCGTACATCGTCTCATCGCTTGCGAGATTTGGTGCCCCTTTTTCATTCTGACCCTCCTCCGATTTCTTCAGGTCCTCCAGCATGTCGCTATCGTCGCCCGTATGGAGGAGGAGATAGCCCCGGCGATGCGAGCCGCGGGCGAGCTCTCCTCGTTGGGGGAGAGCTCGAAGCGGGAGCTGGAGGCGGCGATGGCGATGGTAGCCGCCCTTGAGGGTGAGGTGGCTGCCGGGAAGCAGAAGGCGGCGGCCGCGAGGCAGGAGGCGGCGGCCGCGAAGCAGGAGGTGGAGGCTTCGAAGCAGGAGGTTGCTAGGTTTCGTGAGGCCGCCCAGGATGCCGAGGCCGAGCTTCAGGACTCCAGGGTACTCGTCGGCACCATGAGGAAGTCCGTGAGCACCCTCTGGAAGAAGTTGGAGGCTGCGGGAGAGACGATGAAGCGAGCCGACCTCAAAGCGGTGAAGGCGGCAGAGAACTTTCAGAAGTCGGAACAGTTCTACACTGTCCTAGCCTCGGCCACCACCGCCATCTGGCATGAGGCCCTCGACGCCGTCAAGGCTCAGATGCCGGAGTTCGCCGACGAAGAGCTCCGAGCCGAATATCCCCGAGGGGATGACAAGCAGGAGGATGGACCCGGGGAGATACCCGACGAGGGCGACGCCGAGGCTCCTATGGTGGGCGCTGGGCTTCCCGAGGTTGCGCCCGGCCCTGAGGCTTGAAGCCTCTTGTCTTCATGCTTTTTCTTCTTTTTGTTGCCTCGGGTATTTTGTAGGCCTTCGGGCATTTTTGTAAGGCTGGGGAGCCCACGGTACCCTTGTAAAAGCTTTGACTTTGTGAATAAAGATTTTTGTTTTTGCAGTAGTGTTTGTGCTTGTATTTTCCTTTGTCGGTAAGCACTCGTATTTGCGCAACATTGCCTTCTTTTTATGTCGGTTCTTATTCTAGCGATCACACATCGAGTTGAACCTGTTTGTTTGCCGAGTGTGCAAAGACCGGTGTGAAGACGGTATCTCCATGGCCCCGAAGTCGAGGTGGAGATTGCTTAGCCGTAGAACCGAATGCCTCTTGACGAGGCCATGTTCCTTAGCGTGAGGAGCTTGGAGAGGCATGCCAGTGATCGACCGAGCAGGGTAGCTGCTCGGTGCCTCTTGGCGAAGGCTCTGATCCCTAGTATGTTGGGGTAGAGAGCTACCGGTCAGGGATAACCGAGCAAGGGTGGGCCCGGTTGCCTCTTTCGAGGGCTTTTGATCCTTAGCGCGGGAGGGGCCGTGAGTGGACTACTAAGGATAGGGCCGAGCAGGGTATCTGCTCGGTGCCTCTTGGCGAGGGCTTTGATCCTTAGCGCGGGAAGGGCCATGAGTGGTCTACTAAGGATGGGGCCGAGCAGGGTAGCTGATCGGTGCCTCTTAGAGAGGGCTTTGATCCCTGGTTTGTTGGGGTAGGGAGATACCATCCAGGGATAACCGAGCAAGGGCGGGCCCGGTTGCCTCTTGCGAGGGCTTTGATTCTTAAGGACGGGCCGGGTAGGGTTGCTGTCCGGTGCCTCTTGGCGAGGGCTTTGACCCCTGGTTTGGTAGGGAGCTACCAGCCAGGGATAACCGAACAAGGGCGGGTCCGGTTGCCTCTGTAAGGACTTTGATCCCTGGTTTGTTGGGGTAGGGAGCTACCATCCAGGGATAACCGAACAAGGGCGGGTTCGGTTGCCTCTTGCGAGGGCTTTTCATCTTTAGCGCGGGAGGGGCCGTACATGGCCTACTACGGATGGCCGAGTAGTGTTGCTGTTCGGTGCCTCTTAGCGAGGGCTTTTGGTCCTTAAGGATGGCCGAACAGGGTAGCTTCCCGGTGCCTCTTGGCGAGGGCTTTTATCCCTGGCGTTGTGGGGCAGGGAAGCTACCGGCCAGGGATAGCCGAGCAGGGTAGCTGCAGGGCTGCCTCTTGGTGAGGGCTTTGATCCCTGGCGTTGTGGGGGTAGGGAAGCTACCAGCCAGGGATAGCCGAGCAGGGAGCTGCAGGGCTACCTCTTCGTGAGGGCTTCGATCCCTGTCGTTGTGGGGGCTGTGGGAAGCCTGCCAAAGATGAACCAAGCAGTGAAGCTGCTTGGTCGCCTCTTAGTGAGGGCTTAGATCCCTGGCGTTGTGGGGGCCGTGGGAGGCCTGCCAAGGATGAACCAAGCAGTGAAGCTGCTTGGTCGCCTCTTAGTGAGGGCTTAGATCCCTGGCGTTGTGGGGGTAGGGAAGCTACCAGCCAGGGATAGCCGAGTAGGGTAGCTACAGAGCTGCCTCTTGGTGAGGGCTTAGATCTCTGACGTTTTGGGGTAGGCGAGCTACCGGCAAGGGATAGCCGTGCAGGGTAGCTGCTGGGCTGCCTCTTCGTGAGGGCTTTGATCCTTGGCGCTGAAGGGGCCGTGGGAGGCCTGCCAAGGATAAACCATGCAGTGAAGCTGCTCGGTTTTCTCTTTTTGAAGGCTTAGATCCCTGGTGTTGTGGGGTAGGCAAGCTGCCGTCCAAGTATAGCCGAGCAGGGTAGCTGCTGGGCTGCCTCTTCGTGAGAGCTTTGAGAAGATAAACAGCCGCGAGTGACACGTGCCATGAACGCGTGGAGGAGGCGAAGCGCCAGAGCCGCGTCGTTTCTATTTCGTATCGAGCGGTGCGATGTCTGCCGCGTGGCGACACAGTTGCGGGGGACCGTTGAACTCCGGGAGGATTGTGGGCTATAAAATAGAGAGATTGTTGATGACCCCTTTCTTCACACCCAAAACGCTAGAATGCAGGACTTCCTTTTCACCATCCCCGATATCATAAGCTTCGAGGACGTGTATCTCTACGATCAGTACTGCACTGATGACACGGTGCAGTTGGTGATAGGCCGGATCGAGGATCATTTTGGTCGATTGCTCCCCTGGCGCTCCTCCCTACTTCAAGTGTTGATGTACTCCATCTAGAGGGCATCGTCGGGGCTCTACAACCTTTATCTGAGCAGCTGAAAGAATAGGCCATTGGCAAGCTGAGGTCTCTGAGGCGTTTCGGCATGATCTCTGCGAGCCGGCTAAATCGCTCAAAAGCGCTCATCCTTAAGTGCTACCACTTGAGGCTCGATGCCGACGCTAGCGGGGGTCATCGAAGCGAGATGTTAGACGCCGCGAGGGCTCGGCTGGCGGAAATATCTTCAGAGTACCACGAACAGTGCTATCTGTACCCCATTCTCCCGCTGTTGTAGTATATATTTTTATGTACGGCTGAGGAGCCTATAGTAACTCTTGAATGAATAAGATTCTTTTTCTTTTCTGCAATGCTTTATTGGTCCCTTTATTATATAAACAAAAGATCTCAAGAAAGATGTACATTGCTCTGAAAAGAAAATATATGCTAGTAGATGTTCTTATTCGTGCAGCTTAAGCCCCCTGGATGTCTGCTGGCATCTATGCTCGGCATAGGGTACCGAGCTTCGTGGGTACCTAGCATATCCTCTGCTGACACTACCATGATTTGGCCGATGGTCAGCTCGGCAGGAGGGGGATGTTGCTCCTGCTTGCGGTCAGCTTGCCGCTTATCCCTTAGGTACGCTGCGAGGTGCCCCAAACAGATGAGCTCGCCAATATAGTCTCGGAGTTGTTTGCAGCTCTCCGTGGAGTGGCCCAGCGATCTGTGAAAACCGCAGTAGGGGCCCCGGGTTCGCTTCGAGGCCATTCGCGGGACTGGGGGAAGCTTGAAGAACCCCTCGCCCTTGGCCTCCTCTAGCAGCACTGTCTAGGAGACGTTGAGCGGGGTATACTCCTGGAATTTTGGGAGATAGGGTTTTTGCCGCTCAGGTCCCCTTCTCTCTTCTTTTGCCCTCTTCTTTTGGTCGGTTTGCTCTGCCCAGGGAAGATTTGCATTTACCTTGGCTTCGAGCTGGACTTCGCATTCGGTCCAGGCCTTTACCTCGGCCATGGACTTAGGTTGCGCTAATGCAAAGGAGCATAACCACTCCTTGTGCCTAAGAACGGACCTCAGAGCTGTGATGACCGTCTTATCCCGGTGCTCTGGGACCTCAAGAAGGGCGTTGTAGAAGCGGGCGACGTATGCTTTAAATGTCTCCTTGTCTCCGCTCTTGATCGTGAAGAGATGGTCGACTGTGCGTTTTTGTCGCCTTTTCTCGACGAAGTGGCCGAGGAATTGTGTGGCCAGCTCGTCGAAGGTTGAGATCGAGCGCGGTTCGAATCCTCGGAACCAGTCTCGCCCAGAGCGGATGAGAGTGGCCGGGAAAGCTCGGCACTGGGCGACGTCGGAGTTGTCTTGGAAGCTCATTCCCGCGGTGAATGCATCCAAGTGGTCCTTCGGGTCAGATTTTCCGTCGAAGGGGGAGACCTTTGGGGGATTGTTGCGGGAGGAGACGTGGACGGCAAGAAGCTCCTCGGTGAATGGTTTGGTGAGCGAGTCGGCGGCATACTTAGCGCCGTCGCTCGAACGGTGACCTTCCCGATGCATACCCTCAATCTTCTTCTCGAGGGCGTCGAGTCGGCCGTGGTACCCCAACGACTCGGCGCATTCTGATCCCAGGCCTCTGCTGTTGGAGGCCTGCGTCTGGCCGTGGCTCCGGTTCCTCTCAATGAGGTTCCTTAGATCCCCCGGCGAGGTGTCCTTCGAGCCGCCGCGGCGAGTCCTGTCCGCACGACCCCGTCGAGGGAGGGGGTGTCGGTCATGCTTGGTAACAGGCGAGCTGACAGACATCTCCTCGGGAGGGACAGGTGCGCGGAGGACCTCGGGGCGAGGTGCTCTGGCGACGGACCTCGGTGTCGAACTGTGGGGCGCCCAGCGGGTCTCAGAACGTATCGGCCCGAGAGATCTGCGACCGTGGGAGGTAGCGAGGCGGTGGTCGGTGGTGCCGACGCGAACGGAGTCTTCTCTCCCCTTGTAGGGGTCCTGGTCCCGAGGCGGGGGAGTGGCGACTTGGTGATCTTGCCCCGCCGTTTGGACGCGGATCAGCGCCTCCACAATATACGCGAGTCGGTCTATCCGGCCGGCGAGGGCATTGATGGCATTCGGCGTAGGAGGTTCGTCCGCGCCTCCGTTGAGGAGGAGGCGGCGGCTGGTGCTTGGATCATCGTGATGATCGCTCGCCATTGGATTGAGATCGGAAGGTGAACTTTTGTTTTTGTGGAATCAAGGAGTTCCCACAGACGGTGCCATCTGACGCGACCTTGATCACGCCAAGATGTTACCTTCCGTTGATCTGCTGATGGCGGCGATGGGTGGCTGAGATTGGATCTGGAGGCTGTCGCTCCTGAAACGTGTGGATCTCAATGGGTTTGAGGTTGTGGTTGCTGAGCTACATGCAAGGAAGTCCCGGGGTGGTTGTACCACCAAAGACCCTCCGACGGTCAAGTTAGACTAGAGATCCGAGCAGAGTAACGGCTTAATAGAGTAAAAATGGCTTACTTGAACCGTCTGAAGAAGGGGTTTATATAGCGGTGGCAGCAGCGAAGCAGGCGCGAGAATCACGCCGGCCGTTACGCTCCCGACGTCACGCCCGCGTGATGAGCGAGACCTCCCATTAATGGCGAGACAGTCTCGTTAATGGGGGAACACGGTGGCGTGGAACGTCGGATGTGGCCGGCGGAGATCTCACGTATGGCGAGATTCGCGGGATGGTGGTTACGCCTGCAAGCGGTGCTGTTGGTCGGTCGATGAGACCGAGGAAGATGACCTCGGTGGGAGAGCTCACGGAGGAGCGGAAGAGCCGAGGTATCTAGGTTCTGCGGTAGCTCGGAGACGAGCTGTGAGGCCGAGGAGGCCAGTTGTGCATGGGGCTCGGAGGCGAGCCAGCGTTCGCAAGGTAGGACGAGCGTAGGTGTGGTCTGGTCGGCCACTGTAGGTCCTTTCTTGCATACTCTGGGACGCGTCATCTGCCACATGTCTTGATCTGGGAGATCACCGATATCGAGCATCATCAGGAAAAAAACAAAAAAAGCTTGGTCTGAGACGATGATTACATCTGCCATCAAGGTCTCATCAACATTCGATGGCAATTGATCTTGCATTGAGTCCATACAAATGACTTAACATGTTAATTTGAAACATGGGTCGCTTAAATAGGTAAAAAATCAAACATCCAACCCTTGTCTTAACTTTGGAATTCGGATGGAATGAACTAATATGATTATAGTATTATCGTAGGGGTATAATCCTCAATGTTATATCAGATCCGATTAAATCTATATATTTTATAAAAAATTTAATATTGATTATTTTTTTTGATGGATTTAGTAAATCGGATTATTAAAAAATTCAAAATTAAAGTTGTGAAGATGTGAAGGGCTAAATTGCGAAGAAAAGATCATTCAAATAATCTGCCTAAGAATTTGTAATACGAGACGTCTGGTACAGACGTCTGGTGAAGGAAACTTCAAATTTCAAATCTCTGTTTCTTTAAGAGACATCTAAATAGATGTCTTCTTAAGAAAATATTTGAACTACAGACGTCTGGTACAGAAGTCTGGTGAAGGAAATTTTGTACTGCAGACATCTGGTACAGACGTCTCCTCATGGCAGTTACTGACAATTATTTTTAATTTGAATTTCAAATTGAAGGGATTCTCTCAACCGTTTTTGGTGATTGAGATGTGACTTTTTAAAAGCAACTGTTGGAAGTTAACAGTTACCTTTGAAGCCTATAATTAGACCTCAATAAAAAAGAAACAAATCAATCAATTTTGATCATACAATCAACAAAGCCTAGAATTTGAAATTTTGTGCAAACGAAGAGCAATTTCTTCCCAAAGTCTTCCATGCAAAATCCGATTTGAGAAAATCTCTTGATTTATGTTTAACAAAACCAAAACTTTCCTTATGATTCGTACTCAACGGGAAAATCGGACGGACCGAAAGTGTTATATCTTAGAAACGTGTATGTCGAAAAAACATGTACGAAAGGTGGGTATACGTTTTTAGGGCAGCGCAGTTGATTGAGATTTTATGGGTCTTTAAATTTTACCGCAAGTATACAGTAAATGTATTGTAGCACTTACGGATCGTATCACAGAGAGGCGTTAAGAATTCTAATTAGTTCTAAAAATAAGTTAAAATAAAAAGGTTGAATATTTAATTAAACTAAAAGTGCATAAAATAAATTAAATTGCAAGTTTAAATTAAAAGCGGGTTTTAAGTATTAAAGCAAGTCCAGGGTGTCGAATTATCTTTACTATCATGGTCGGTTTATATGATTCCATTCTTTTCTAATTCCGTTGTTTTAATTAATTAACTATTAATTATATAAAAGCATAAGATAATTTATTTAAGAAATGAATTATCAAACAACTTGAAAGAATAACTCATACTATATAGATCTACCTTGTCAATCATATAAAATCATTTAAAAAATATAATTCTAATTAACCAAAAAGCAACATGGTTTTACCCATCTATAAAATAACTCATAGGTTGTCAAACTACAAATTAAATTATACTATCGGCGTAACTTAGATTACCCTAGTTAATTAAGTTGAATTTAACTTGATCAAAATACTATCTTACCTTCCCTGCTTAGTTTTCTAAGTCATCAATTTATCATCAAACTAAATAGTTTTTCGGTGTTACCATTTTTTCCTAAGCCTATTCAAGAGCGTCAATCCATCATAATTAAATTTAGTTTATTAACATGATAACAAAAAGATGTAATTTTCATTAAAAAAAAAATAACAATAAAAACATAGAAAAGATACAGGGAGATTAAAACAACACAACCATGATAGCAACAAGTAATTCTAATTCTAGATAGAAGTTTAGCTACTTATCATAAAAGCAAACAAATAAAAATAATTAATCTGCATATTAAAAAGAGTAACTTACAAATTATAGATCTCTCCAAATAAAAACCCAAAATTTAAAACTAAAGGAGAGATCATACCCTCATGATGAATACAACAGTATATATAGGCTCTCTAGAAAATCTAAGGGCACCTTACGAAAGATACGAGTAAATACAAGATTGCCTAAAAATTTGAGATTCTGGAGCTTTGAAATTTCGGCCAAATCTTACGAAATTTCGGTTTTGGCCAAAATTTAGAAAGATCAGGGCTTCACGTTTTTGGTGTAGATTTTTCTCGATCTTTTGAATCTTGTTCCACACATTGTTTTTGATAAATTGTTCCCTTGTCTATATTTCAGCTTTAGTAAATCCACATCCGACACACGTAATCCGTCTTTTGCGTACTTTTCCCTTTTAGCCTTGTAATATGCAATATTCAACAAAACATACCGGCAACAGCATAAAATAGGCAAAATTAAGATAAACATGGCTATATAAATATGCATTAAAATGCACCAATAAAATGCCCCCACATTTATCTTTTGCTAGTTCTCGAGCAAAATTCAGGGTTTCAAATATAAAAACTAAAAACCTAAAAATAAAACTCTAACTAAAATCTACTCTTAAGCTCCTTTTCGCAGGCATGCAATTGCACTTAGCTCGTGCAACAAACCGTTAAATCTCTAGGTTTCACTAGTAGGAGGAGTGTTATCTCTTGAGAGTTTTCAGCGGATACTATCTACAAAATCCCAAAAAGAAAAACAAAAAGAAAAATAAAAAATGAAAATAAGAACGTTAAACCTATTTACAAAAGCAAAGAAAATAAAGAAAAAGACAGAATTTTGAATTTTCACTAGTTTTGCAGTTTTCATGAATTTTCAACCTAATAGTTTTATTTAACTCCCAAAATTACCTCCTCTCTCAATAGAACTTCATTCTAATCTTCCTTCCTCTCATTCCTTCAAACGTTGATCATATACGCTGAAGTGTGTGTAAAAGATCTCCTTGAGAATTAAATTCAAGTTATATTATCCTTGCCCCTTTTCCCCTCGTATTTTTATTTAATGAATGTACCCACACACCTTTCAATGCAATCACTACCGCTTTCTGAGACACTAGCTAACCGATTAATCAATGTGTGAGTTTAAATTATGATCATGATTTAATTATTCCTAGCCTTGCGTCTACCTCGAACCTTCAGCAGTGACTCCCAAATCAGTTGGTCTAAAGCTCTAGGTGATAAAACACCCCTTCGACTGAATATTTACTTGCCCTTAGTAACTACAAAACTAGACTTATTATGTTTATTCTTATATTTTTTATTTCTTTTTTATGCTCGGGTGTTTAGGCAAAGATATTTCTTGGTATTATCTACTATCTCAACTTTCAAAATTCGTGTATGTGCAATTTGTAGGATGTATATTTTCTAAATTTGAATTTAAGGCAAGCAATTATTTTTCAGATTTAGTTCTATCCGCAGATTCAATAATTTTCATTATCTTAATCAACCTTTCGGATTCGAATTCATGATCATCTATTACTAGTTTGATTCAAAAACATCCCCTTTTCCTTTTTTCCTTAAAAAGATGAAAAAGAAGACCTCAAAAAATGAAAAATAAGACCTAAAAAATGAAAAAGAATTAAAAATGCTAATTTTTTTTTGAAAATAAAGGCCTAAAATAAAAGTAACAGAAACTATAATCCTCCCACACTTAAATTAAAAAATGTCCTCATTGTGTTAGAGTACTTATCTCGTTATACCCGCATAAATGTGGCTTACCTTTTCCGCAATCTTCAAGGTTTCGAAATCTCAGTACCAACAAAATAAGATATGGGTATGCATCTTGGTACCAAAATTTTCTTGGGTTTATTAGGGTTAGTTTTAGGGACCCATTTCAAATTGATAAATAAAGATTTATTTATTTTCAGCTCATAAGAATATGTAAAGTGATCATGTGCACCGCGATAATGACACGTGTGATTAGATCATGGAAGTAGATTTATGATTAGAATAATGGTTGACAAATTTAGATGAAAATAGTTTTTGAAAATTTGAAGTTTTAAGATCAAAACGTCTCCTCTATTTAAAATTTCTTCCCTTTATTTGGTAAAGTATCAATCGTTTTCTTCTTTTTGAAAACTTAGCAAAAGAAACAGTTAAATCATTATTTTGTTTTTTTAAGGAAGCAATTTACTCTATCAACGTTTCTTGAGAAATATAGGACAATTTCAAAGAATCAATTTCGTTTTTAAAAGTTGAAACCAAAATTTCATGATCATTTCTCAAAACATCAAATAACAAAATCAAATTTTCATTTTCAATTTTTAAAACATCAATAGTTTTTTTTATTGAATATCAATTTTTGAAAGAAACTGAATTTTCTCCTTTTCTAATTTATCAATCTTTAAAAGAAAACCATTTTTCTCTTTTCTAATTTATCAATCAAAATATCATTTGTTAAAATTTCTTGTGAACTAATAGAAGATTTTAAAATATCAATTTCACTAGTAAAAATTGAAATCAAACTATCATTTTCTTCTCTCAACGAATTGTAAGATAAAATCAAATTTTCTTCTTCGATTTTCAAAGATTCATTAAAAGGAAGCAATTCTTTTTTCTCCATTTCTAACAACGAAATCTGGTGTTCAAGGAAACTATTTCGAGACATTACCATATTGAGTTCATCATGAAAACTAGGAGAAATATTATTAAGTTGATCATGTGTACTATCAAATGAAGAATTACAGTCTTTAAAATCAAAATTTTCTTCTTGCAGAAACAAACACTCATCATCGTCACTTATTTTCTCTTTAGATACTTCAAATAAATCATTGATTTCAAGAGGTTGGTCATTCAGTCTACAAGGTTGACTACCTAAATTAAAAATAATTAATTCAACTATCATATTTCTAAAAGAAAGTTGCATTGTTCCATTTCGACAATTAATTAAAGCATTATACGTGGCTTGAAAAGGTTGACCTAAAATCACGGGAATTTGATTCTTTGGATTTGATACTGGTTGTATTTCTAAAACTATAAAATCAACAGGGAATGTGAATTCCTCTATCTTAATCAACACATCCAGTATCTCACCCTTAAGCGTCTTGATAGATCGGTCGGCCAATTGCAAAGTTACTTTAGTGGGTTTAAGCTCACCCAATTCCAACTTCTCATAGACCGTATAAGGAAGAAGCTTTATACTAACACCTAAGTCAAGTAAACCCTTATTGATGATCTTGTATCTTATAATGCATGAGATAGTAGGACAACCAGGGTCCTTATACTTTATGGGCATAACATTACGCAAGAAATCACTAATATTGCCGGCTAGAAAAACTTTCTTAGGCACATTTGTTTGCCTTTTTTTGTACATAAGTCTTTAAAAAACTTTGCGTAAGTAAGAACTTGGTCAATGACGTCGAGAAGAGATATGTTTACTTTAACTTGCTTAAATATCTCCATCATATTCTTCACTTTTGCATCATATTTCTTTGCCTTCAAACGATTAGGATAAGGCGCTTGTGGCGCAAGAGATTTATCAATAGAATGAGACAGGAATGTAGAAGCAGGAGTAGGTATAGAGCTGGCTCTGTATTTGAAACAGAAGGAAGTTGCTCATCATCAGCCGATCATTCCTCAGAGTCTTGAGGCATCTATACCTAATTATCAACATATTTTCCGATCTGAAGGTTATTATAGCATTTACTTGCGCGGGATTTGTCCTTGGATCCTTGGGATTTGGAATAGGTGGACTAGGTAAAGTGCCCATCTCTCGCTTTGCGGTTATCTGGTTAATTTTTGTTTTAAGTTTCGCAATTGCTTGTTTATTAGTAGATATAGCTTGACCAAATATTTGTATAAAAGCAGCTAACTGTTTCTCTATATTATTCGAAGCTTGAGCAAATGTTTATATAAAAGCGGCCAACGAATTTTCTATGTTAGTAGATGCTTAATCTTGAAGATCGCAAACAAGGGGACATTCTTCAGAAAAATAAAAGGAGTCTTGCTAATTTAAACACGTAAAGGGTTTATTGACTTGTTGAACATGGGAAGGTGTCGTTAACTTTTCAATTGAACGCCTAAAAGCAGCTAATTCTGCTTTCATACCAATAGAAACCTCCACGACGTGTGTCCCTCCCTTGGATGTGGGTGCCGCCCTCTCACTTGTGCTCTCCTATCGCATGGTTTTATCGGATAATTCTTCTAATAAGTTCCATTCATCATCCTCTTACTTCATCATAAAATTTCCTTGGCACATAGATACAAGCATCAACTTAGACCCTAAACCATCATACACTATTTGACAAAGCTCCCACTTTGTTATCCTATGACGTGGACACTTAATTAAGAGGTCTTTAAAACGTTCAAAATACTTCCAAAAATATTCACCCTCTATCTGACGAAAAGTTCTAATTTCATTTCTATTCTAAATTTAGCAGTTTTAAAACGAGGATAGAATTTTTTTAGAAACGTTTTAGTAAATTCGTCCCAACCATAGATAGTGTTTGCAGGTACGCTATAAAGCCAGTGTTTAGCTTTATCGATTAGGGAAAAAGGAATGAGTCTAAGTTTAACCGCATCGGTGCTTAACTGCTTTAATTTAAACAGCTGGAAAAGATCCTCAAATTCCTTAATTAAGACATAAGCGCCTTCTGATTCTAAGTCGTGGAATTTGGGCTGAGAGTTAATAAAAGCATGTTTAATTTTATAATCACAGACGATAAGTGGTATCACAATGCAACTATGCAAGAAGGTAGGGATGTGCGAATAGGATAACATCTATAGTGTAAGTGCGGTGGGAATAGTATCACCCATATTTTATATTTTTAATTTTATAATTAAACTGTAGGAAAGTAAACATGAAAATAAAAACTAAATCAGGAAAGAAAAATAAAACAGGAAAAAGAAAGCCTAAAACCAAAAATGGGCACCGGATCCTAACAGGGAGAAAAAAACAGAGCTTCGGAAAATGTAGAAAACAGGCCAAATTTTGGTTTTAGCCAAAATTTTGCAGGTTCTGGCCGAAATTTTTCTGGGTTCTCCTCTGCAAGCTCCAAGCCCCCCGAGTTTTCTCCTGGTTTCCTGAAATAAAAAAAAGTGTAGAATAAAATAGAACAAAATAAAGAAAATTCACTTGAAATAAAATTAACTAGAATTGCTACCGCCATCCTCGGCAATAAAGCCAAAAACTTGATTGAGAATTTATGGGTCTCTAAATTTTACTGAAAATATACAGTAAATTTATTGTAGCACTTACGGATTGTACCACAGAGAGGCGTTGAGAATTCTAATTAATTTTAAAAACAATTTAAAATAAAAGGGTTGAATATTTAATTAAACTAAAAGTGGATAAAATAAATTAAATTGCAAGTTTAAATTAAAAGTGGGGTTTAAGTATTAAAGAAAGTCTAGGATATCGAATTACCTTTAGTATCATGGTTGGTTTATATGATTCTATTCTTTTCTAATTCCGTTGTTTTAATTAATTAACTATTAATTATATAAAAGCATAAGGTAATTTATTTAAGCAATGAATTATCAAACAACTTGAAAGAATAACTCATACTATATAGATCTACCTTATCAATCATATAAAATCATTTAGAAAAAAAAATTAAAACAAATAATTCTAATTAACTAAAAAGCAACATAGCTTTACTCTTCTATAAAATAACTCATAGGTTGTCAAACAACAAATTAAATTATATTATCGGTGTAACCAAGATTACCCTAATTAATTAAGTTGAATTTACCTTGATCAAAATGTCATCTTATCTTCCCTACTTAGTTTTCTAAGTCGTCAATTTATCATCAACCTAAATAGTTTATCGGTGTTACCATATTTTCTTAAACCAATTCAAGAGCGTCAATATATCATAATTAAATTTAGTTTATTAGCATGATAACAAAAAGATGTAATTTTGATCAAAGAAAAACTAACAATAAAAACATAGAAAATATATAGAAAGATTAAAACTACACAACCATGATAGCAAAAAGTAATTCTAATCCTGGATAGAAGTTTAGCTACTCATCATAAAAGCAAACAAATTAAAATAATTAATCTGCATATTAAAAAGAGTAACTTACCAATTAGAGATCTCTCCAAATAAAAACCCTAAATTCAAAACTAAAGTAGAGATCATACCCTCATGATGAATACAACAGTATTTATAGGCTCTCTGAAAAATCTAAGGGCACTTTACAAAAGATACGAGGAAATATAAGATTGCCTAAAAATTTGAGATTCTGGTGCTTTGAAATTTCGGCCAAATCTTAACAAATTTCGGTTTTGGCCGAGATTTAGAAAGATCAGGGCTCCAGATTTTTGATGTAGATTTTTCTCAGTCTTGTGAATCTTTTTCCATGCACAAACTGTTCTCTTGTCTCTGTTTAAGATTTAGTAAGACCACATCCGACACACGTAATCCTTCTTTTACGTATTTTTCCCTTTTAACCCTGTAATCTGTAATATTCAACAAAATATACCCAGAACAGTATAAAATAAGCAAAATTAAGAAAAATATTGCTATATAAATATGCTTTAAAATGCACCAATCAGTAGTTAACTGCGTTCCTTATATCTACAGGCTCGGATTCTAAACTTTTCAATTCATAGTTTATATAATTTTATGTAAGAGTTTTTCATTGGAATATATTTTGAAAATACTTCATTTTTTAAAAGTGTTGAATTTAACAATTTTTCAGTAAAATATCTAAAAATCTAAAAATGTGTATGAAATAATTGTTCCATTGTTATAGATTTGATAGTTTTACCATCATAATAATTCTCGTTATTATAATTACAGAATATCTGCATATAAATTTTTTATATCCATAGCTCCGAGCGAAGAATCGTTGTCAATTAAACCCGAAAGATTTAATGGGACAAGTGGCTCTATGATTTGGCAAACACAAGTTAAATATTGGCTCACAACACTAGGACTTGTTTCTGCTATCTTTGATGAACATGCTGCATCTTCTACTCCATCTAAAGATTCCACTGTTTTAACTGACACAAATGATGAAACAACGTGTTTTGCATTTTCCACTAAAATGGGAAAAACCAAAAGTCTTTCAAATGAAAAAAATGATTAGGATTGTAGAAATAGATTTTTGAGCGCTCTTGAAAAAAAACTTTATGAAAACTTCATTTTTTTCAAGAGTGCTAAAGACTTGTGGAATGGTTTGGAATCTCAATATGGAATGGATAATGCAGGCGTAGACCATTTTAATACTACTTCTTTTCGTCACTTCAAATTAGTAGATAACAAGCCTATTAATCCTCAACTTCATGAATTCCAAGAATTGATTCGAAATGTTCAAAATTCTGGTCCTATTCTTTCTGAAGATTTTAAAGTCTTTACTTTTAATGATATACTTTTCTTAATTCTATTCGAGTGAAAGATCAACATAGGTCTAAGATTAAACTTACAAAGGAGAATGTTTCTAAAATCAATCTTACCAAAAACTTTTCAAAGTCAAATAAGGGCCATGCCGATAATTTTAAACCCAAAAGTAACAAATTTAAAAAGAAAAAGCCAAGTCAAATCCAAGGTCCAAGCCACTTTATCAAGTCTCAAAATCAAGAGGGGAAATAATGCTTTGTATGTGGGAAGACGAACAATTCGGCTCCAAAATGTTTCTTCAGGAAGAAAGGTCATGTCAAGAATACAAATGGAATCAGAAAACTGCAAGTAAATGTGCTTGATGGTGGTGAAAATTCATCACTATGGTTTGTCTCTAAACATATTATAAAATTTTCAACTACCTCATTTGATTGGTGGGTTGATTCCGGTGCTAATGTTCATATTTTTTATGATTTGGTATGGTTCACCACTTTTCAGGATAAATGTGTGTGTGTGGGGGGGGTGTTGTTGGATATAGGTGCTCTCAAGGCAATTATCGTAATTGCATGAATGCAATTACTGAATTCTTGAGGACGTATACAGAGAACAATCTTATTTGAGATGATAGTATGCTATCTGGTTTGTCTTTATTTGTCATGTGTATACGTTTTACTAGTTATCACGTATCGCTAATACATGAGATAAAGCCCATAGTATCTTTGCTTGACTACCAGGATTAATGATAGAGATCATACTAGTGGGGCCTGGTAGTTTATAAGCACATCCTTAAATATCCATAGTCGTAGGAGTATCGAGACTGGGCATCGGTACTTTAGTTTAGACTAGTGTATACATTTCATGACCATGTATGGGACGATGGCTGATCCCATAGTCATTGGTGTTTGATACCGATAATTATGTACAGGTGCTCATTGGATGAGTTACACTAGTCGAACTCGCTGAGAACTCCTAGATGTTATTATACCAATGTTAGATAGCAGTTTTCTAGTGACATGAGTATAAGGTAGTCTCTAAAGTTGAGATCGCCATAGTTTCATGTGTGTGTTCCTATCGTACTTAGATTACTACCCTACCACGGCTCTACTTAGTGGTGCAAACAGGTTTTAGTTGGGTACAGTCTCGAAGTACATAGAGGCAGTGAGCGGTCAAGGGAATTCGTCACACTCGGTATTGGGAGTCGATATCACGCTGTGCAAGACATGACTATAACCAGAAGTCCGTGGCCACGGCAGTAGAGATAAACTGGTAAGTGTTACCAGTTGTATCTCTTTGGTTATGAGTCCTCTGTCAACTCGTCTTAACAGGTTATTGGGAGTCTGACAGATTCCACCCCTCAGACCCGGTATATGATACTCCTTGATGAAGAGACCGGACTGTACGGTGACTGTCACTTATAAACTTTGTCGGGTCCGGATGAGTGCGGTCGTCGACCTTCCTATATCTTGCTCATATCTGGGTAGCCGTTACGTACAATTAGTGCCACTGACGAGCTTGCGGGTTAACCCGTGAGGGGGTAGAATCTGAAAGTATTTCAGAGTCAATCGGATGCGATCCTATATAACTTACTGCCAGCGTATTGACAGGTCTTTAGAGTCTCGCAACGAAAGTGCCTGCCCGAGAAAAACGCGATGTGATGTACGTATAGGGATATGTGTATGAGTTTGATTAAACATGTATATTGGATATGCGCATTTAATCGGATGACTGTTATACTAGTCGGTTTAAATGCCGGAATATCAAGTTAAGTGTCGACTTGATAACCGTATTTATGATGCGGTTTCTAGTATAGTGTATATGATACACGCACTCTCTACAGTATATGACACTGAGAAGATATTGATGGCTGTCACGCCCCGCTTCCCAGTAGCCGGAAACGGTGACGTGACAAACCCGTGGCATATTTATCCAGAGAAGGTCATTCCCTAAATAAATATACTAAGCATATTGAAACAATAATACACAATGCAAGAATGAATGGAGACTGTAAATTTTTCAACAAACATTTTATTTACATTCAACTTTCAATGCTTACAATTATATGAGTTTATGATGGAAAGTAAATACAATAAGAAAAATGCCTAAACAAGTAGCATGCATAAGCTGAATAAAAGTGAACTTAGGCTAATCTTGTGGAGCAATCTGGTTGTAGTCCTCCTCCGTGGCCTCTACTTCATCTGTCTCGACCGTATCCGACGAACATTCCAAGAGAAGAAAAGTGGGTGGAATGCATGTCAGTGAACTTGTGCTCGGTAAGTTCCAAGGATAAAGTTAGAGTAAAGAAAATGACAAGTGTAGAATATATATGATGAGTAACAGTATATGTTCATGGGTAAGTATGTACTATAGGTCTCTATATAGTCATTATGTTAACGTTAAATTCTAAGTGTGAATATCAACGCAGTCGTAGAAGTATTCACGAGCTCAAGAGTGGGGCCCCAGGAGTAAGGAAACACAGGCCTATTTCATGTGTTAGCATTGTGGCTCTAGACTGTGGTTGAGTCACCCCGACTGATATTCGAGTAAAATAAAAAAGAGGTTAATACGGGGCTCCTGAAGCTCCATTGGATTCACACAAGAAACTATCCCAAACACCCCGAGTATAATATGTCTTGATCAATTCGATTGATTGATTAACATGTTTTGATCGAAAACCATAGATTGCAAAAGGTGTAGAATGTAGTCGAGTAATATGCGAGTCATGATAATTACAATCTTGGTTCGAGTTAAGTTGGTTCGAGTAGATTGGATTCGAGTTCATGTTCAGGTCTAGATTCGAGTTGGGTTAGAGTTCGAATTTGTATTCGAGTTCGAGTTCAAGTTTATGTTCAAGTTTAGATTCGAGTTTAGGTCTTTTCATATGAATTGATGTAAATTGTTAATAATCTTATATTCGGGAGAAATCGGCAACTGCTGCACATGGACGACATAATTTGTGTTTTTTTCCAAGACAATTGCTATTTAATAACTCCATTAAGTTGTCTAACCTGAATAGGCAAGTACTCACTTTCTCCGGCTCCTTGGGGCTCAAGAGAATTTATCCCGCTTAAACCTATATTAATCTTGAGTTCTTAAATATTGTTTGTATATCTCGAGGGGGTTTTATAAAAAATACTTTAATATATTTTAAAAATAAACCTTGAGGGTGATTTATAATATTTAGGGTTTTCATGAACATATATTTTAATTACATGGGGGTGTTTTAATGATACAAACTTAGCTTTTAAAAGTTTATGGTATTTTTATGAAAAACTAGCTCTTTTGGAAACTTGTTGGTATTTTATTAAAAATTCTAATCTTTCATTTTAAAAGAAAATAATTTCATAATATATTTTTATTGAAAATATGAACTCCTAGTTTTAGAGAATTTTGCAAAATTTAATATTTATTTAGAAAAGTCGTATTTCTTAAAAACCGTATTTTTATTTCATTTCGAGACCGAATACTCCGTGAGGAGTTCTGCATCTCGCTCTACTGTCCTGAGGATGTGCGATAATTCGCACCATCCATTAGCGGGTCTCCTAATGAGAGTTGTAGAGGCGTAATTGCCAAGAATTACAAAAATACCGATTAAAAAAACCCGTTTTTGAAAAAGGTGTGGTATTTTATTGAAAACTTATTCTTTAAATTAGTCATATGTTTATAATACCGTGCTATGCAACCATCGTGTGCGTATGGGGTAGGTCGTTACCCCATGAAGTTTTCCTAAAGCTAGATAAACTAGTTATCGGAAAAAGGGTTATACTAAAGTTCATGGTATTTTAATGAAAAAGTTCATTATATATTTGTTTCATATGAAATTTTTGTTAAACTAAAAACTAAATGATGTGAATAAGGTTAAGATTAGTGTAGTATGTTAGTTTGATTTAATTTGCTTGTCACATACATTGCAATTATTAAAAGAATATTATATCGGAGATAACTCCTCTTTTATCGATTTGTTTTAAAAAGTTGTTTTGAGATGGAAAAGGATAGTGATGAAGGGACTTACGTGTTTAGGTTGTTAGCAAGAGAGAAAGAAAGCTTTCGGGTGTCGTGGCATCTTCGGAAATACTCTGGTCGTCGAGTTTGGTTTGCTACTCCACTTGGGGTGCTTAACTCCACTTGGTACTTAGAGAGTTTGAGAGAATTTTTTGCTAGAATTTTCAGAATGGGAAAGAGCTAGGGCATAGAGTGGTATTTATAGTGAAAGATTAAGATTTGGGAATTAAAAATATGGATTAAAAGAATTTAAATGATGTTAAATGGTGAATTGAAGAGTCTCTGTTTGATTGCAGGAAAATCAAACTGTGCAGGGGAGTTGAAGAGACGAGTGTGCAAAGTATGGAGGGATTTGGCTTCATCATGACCGTCGGTGCCGGCCATATCAAGGAAACGGGCAGTCGGAATTTGTTGATCCGTCTTGATATTTGTGCCACATGTCAAGTTGGGTGTGTACACCTCATTGCGCCTATTTGATTTTTCTGAAACTTTTCGTTTCTCCGTGTATTGCACGTGCAACTCTTAGGCTTCCGAAAAATTAAAAAGAAAAATCGTAAAAATAATTGGGTCTGATGGGAATCGAACGCATAGGCTATGTCACAACAGTGCAGAGGTTTTACCAGTGAGCTACAAGTTTCTTCTTGCTTTTATTTAACAAAAATAACTTTTAATTTTTACATAGGCTGTAATACTTTTTACTGTGAAATACAAGAAATTTCTGTACAGTGATTTCAGAGTCGTTACATTCTACCCTCCTTATAAAAATTTCGTCCTCGAAATTTATATAAAAGACTAATCTTCAAATAGCTGAGGGTATCGTGTACGTATATCTTCTTCTCATTCCCAAGTTGATTCTCCTGGCGAATCGTTTCTCCACATCACTCGGACCAAGTTTACCTCCTTGTTCCGTAATGTTTTCGCGGTCCAGGATCTCAACTGGTTGTTGCTCGCAGGTTAGGTCAGATTGTACCGTGAGCTATGAGTGATCAAGTATGTGGCCGGGGTCGCTCACATATCGTCTTAGCTGGGATATATGGAATATGTTGTGCATTCCTTCCAATGAGGGTGGTAGTGCCAAGCGATACGCCACTTCTCCAACTCGTTCGAGTATGTCGAACGATCCTATGTATCTTGGACTTAATTTACCCCTTTTACCAAACCGTATCACTCCTTTTTTTGGAGAGATCTTCAGGAATATATGGTCTCCGGGTTGAAATTCCTAGTGGCGACGCTTTGCATCTGCCCAATGTTTCTGTCGGTCTTGGGCTATGCGCATCCTTTCCCTGATCGTGCGAACCACATCTACAGTTGACACGATCATCTTTAGCTCGAGGAGTTCACGATCTCCAACATCTTCCCAACTCAGCGGGGAACGACATTTCCGTCCGTAGAGTGCTGCGAATGGTGCCATCCCAATACTTGCCTGATAGCTGTTGTTGTATGAAAACTCCACAAGGTGTATGTGATCTTCCCACGAACCTCCAAAGTCTAACATACAGGCTCTCAGCATGTCTTCCAGAATCTGAATTGTTCGCTCGGATTGTCCGTCTGTTTATGGATGATACGCCGTGTTGAAATTCAGACCCATTCCCAGGCTGGCTTGCAGACTCTGCCAGAACTGTGATCGGAATCTTGTATCACGATCGGAGACGATGCAAACAGGTACTCCATGTAATCTCACGATCTCCTGCATGATTTTATGGGTATCAAGTATGGTACATCTTGAAGGTGTAAATCTTACTTTAGATTTTTACCCACCTCCATGTACTTCCTTGCCAACGTCTCAGTTAATTGGCCAACTCTGAATGGAATAAAGTGAGTCGACTTGGTGAGTCAATCCACAATAACCCAAATTGCGTCGTTACCCTTCATGCTATGAGGGAGAGAATTCATGAAGTCCATGGTGATGTACTGCCATTTCCATTCTTGGATTGGTAACGGCTGAAGTAGACTAGCAGTTCTGTGATGTTCAGCCTTCACTTGCTGACACACCAAACACTTGGCTACGCTCCTTGCTACTTCGCGCTTCATTCCATGCCATCAGTAATGTTGCCGTAGATCCTTGTACATCTTCATATCACCAGGGTGTACCGAATACGGAGAGCCGTGAGCTTCTTTCATCAACTTTTCTCAAATAGGTCCAACTGACACACATAAACGGTTCGCATACCGCAAGGATCCATCTTCGTGGATGATAAAGTCAGTTCGTAGTCCACTTTCTACTTGTTCTCGTATCTTTTGTAGCTTGACATCATTTGCTTGAGCTGCCTTGATTTGATTGACAAGAGTGGACTGGATTTGTAAGTTCATCAAATATGAAGCGTTACCTGGCATAACTACTTCAATTTCCAATCCGTGCAATTCTTGTTGTATTCTCCACCGAGCGGTGAGGTTCATTGCTAACGGCTGGCGACTAAGTGCATCAGGAACTATGTTCACCTTCCCAGGATGATACTGTAGGTTCATGTCGATGTTCGCCATGAGTTCTAGCCATCTTCTCTGCCGCATGTTGAGTTCCTTCTGAGTAAATACATACTTCAGACTTTTATGGTCACTTTATATATCCACTCGTTCTCCCAAAAGATAGTGGCGCAAAATCTTGAGTGCGAAGACCACTGCTGCTAGCTCCAGATCATATGTTGGATAGTTGCATTCATGAACTTTTAATTGCCTTGATGCAAAAGCCATAAATTTTCCATGCTGATATAGAACACATCCTAATTCTTTACTGGATGCATCACAATGCACCACGAATCCGCCAGATTGATCCGGTATTACAAGGATAGGTGCAGAAGTTAATCTCGACATGAGTTCTACAAAAGCCTTTTCACATGCTTCTGACCACACGGATACTTCGTCTTTATGTGTGAGCTTGGTCAGGGGTGCTGCGATTTTTGAGAATCCTTTGATGAATCGTCGGTAGTATCCTGCTAAGCCTAAGAAACTTCTTATATCTTTCACCGCCTTTGGTGTCGGCCACTCGCTGACAGCTGACACCTTAGCTGGATCCACAGAGATTCTTTCGCCTGAAATAATATGTTCGAGAAATCTGACTTGATCTAGCCAAAATTCACACTTGCTGTATTTGGCGTAGAGCTGATGTTGTCGCAATGTCTCCAGGACAATCCGTAAGTGATCGACGTGCTCTTTCCGATTCTTTGAATACACCAGGATGTCGTCGATGAATATAACAACAAACCTGTCTAAGTACTCTCAGAAAACTTGGTTCATCAAGTTCATAAAGATGGCCGGTGCATTGGTCACTCCAAATGGTATTACGAGATATTCATAATGACCATAATGAGTCCTAAACGCCTTCTTCGGAATGTCGGACTCTTTGACCTTCACTTGATGGTAACCCGAACGAAGATCTAGCTTTGAAAAGACACAAGATCCACTTAACTGATCGAAAAGGTCATCGATGCGGGGTAGTGGATACTTGTTCTTAATTGTCACCTCGTTCAGTGCTCGATAATCTATGCACATCCTGTAGGAACCTTCCTTCTTCTTCACCAGTAGCACCGGAGATCCCCAGCTTGAAGTACTGGGACAAATCCAACCTTTCTTCAGGAGTTCGTCCAACTGAATGCAGATCTCCTTCAATCCCTCCGGACTTAAGCGGTGCAGAGCTTTTATTACTGGTTGTGCACCGGGTTGTAAATCGATGCTGAATTCAAGAGCTTGATCGGGAGGCAAACCTGATATATCTTCCGGGAATACATATTCGAACTCTCGAAATACCTCTGGCTTCGATTCTTCTGCTTGCAATGCTGCAATCTCTGCCTTCTTTGGTTTTCCTCGATAAACGCTAGGTTCCAAGGTTCGGGTACCACTTTTGAAGTAGAACACTGGATGATCTGGTATTTTGAACACTACCCTCTTTTGGAGACAGTCGATGGTAGCGAAGAAAGTTTCCAGCCAGTCCATTCCCAAGACTACGTCGAAGTTCGGTATGTCCGGCACCTTGAAGTCCTCATAGAATTCTCTACTGCAGACGACCAATGGACACATATCGTATCCCAAAGTTGTTTTTAGAACGCCGTTTCCTGAACTAACGTTCTAGCTGGATACGAGCGGTTTAACTGGGATCGCATGAGTTCGGAAGAACCGTTGCAACATAAAGCAATGTGATGCCCCAGTGTCGAAGAGCGCGAGTGCAACTAGGGAGGCTAATAAAATTGTACCTAAGTTGCGTGGGATAGATTTAGGTATAGCAAATATAAGATGGCTATGAATTGAAATGACTTGAAAGAGAACAGGGAAGAGATTTACCAGTAATAACCTGACCCGTAGCTTCGGCCTCTTCGACCGACATAGTGAATGGTTGGCTTCGCGACACTTTCCTCTGTGCCTGGTTAAACCCTCGGCGTTGGGGTTGAGCAGTCTGGGTGTGGGGAGTTAGAGCTGGTAAAGATAACCGGGTAGGAGGAGCTTGGATCGCCGGTCTAGCTGGAGGGTTGTTGGGTCCTCGGTTCTGGGGACATGCTCCAAAGTCGTGAGTAGAAAATCCAGAGATCAAGCACAAGTTGTTTTCCCTGCGATAGTTCTTCACAAGGTGCTATGTTCTTTTGCAGTAGGTGCAAAAGTCTGGCATGTTGTTGGCATACGAACCTACTGGCCTCCAAAGTGGTCTATTGAAAGTTGGCCTGGAAGAGACCCCTCCCGTGATCTGGTGCACAGGACGTTTCACACTAGCAGTTGTGGCCTGCCTTTCTTCTTTACAACTGTCTCATAGCGTCGGTCGGCCTTCATAGCGAGCTCATGGGTTGGGAAATCCCCTGTAGCGAGTGCAGCTTAGATTTCAGGGCCCAACCTTTGTTGAAATCGTCGTGCTCGGATCTCAGCAGTGGGGATAAGGTGTGCAGCGAACCTGGTACGACCTTGTGTTAGCAGTGTAGTGAGTAAGATTAGAAAATTGAATTTGAGACAATGTCTAACCTGCTAAGCATTGTAAACTCAGCATCATTTTCATCCACCGACTTGACCCACATCGAGCCCTGCTGTAGATGGATGAATTACTGCTCCATGTCAAACCGGGCAGTCTCTGGGAAGTACTTGGCACTAAAGATGTCTCGGAATGTTCTCCATTCTATCGGTTGTGCGAGACTGCTCTCCTCAGCCTTCCACCAAACTCTTGCATTATCAGTTAGTTGCAACTTTGTAACTCTCACTTAAGCAATATCTGGCACTTGAGTTGCTGCCAGATCATCCTCGATCGCTTGAGCCCATTCTTCCCCTCAAGCGGTCTCTCTTTACCCGAGAAGTTCTTTGGGTGTAGTGCCCGAAACTGCTTAACTCCGGGACGGTGCATAAAGATAGCAGTCTTCTGCTGCTGACCCTCAAATAGGCTCTTGATAGCCTCAAGCTGTACCGTTTGCTCATTGATAGGAGCTGCAACGGATGGTGGTAGTGGTAGTGTAGGCGGTGGAGTATTCCGTTGATGTTTGTGCTGGTGTTGTTCGGAAATTCCATCACTTTGATATAAAGATAGGTTAGAATGGATTCAAGAAATTTGAAATGCAAGGAATGTAAATGTTTGTTGAACTCATTAATTCTTGTGGTATATTGTTTACGACTTCATGCAGAACTGAGCTGCATGGGCCACCAAAAAAACCTGTCATGCCCCGCTTCCCAGTAGACGGAAACGGTGACGTGGCAAGCCTGCGTCATATTTATCAAGAGAATGTCATTCTCTAAATAAATATAGTAAGCGTATTTAAACAATAATACATAATGCAAGAATGAATGGAGACTGTAAAATTTTTCAACAAATATTTTTATTTACATTCAACTTCTAATGTTTACAATTACATGCATTTATGCTGGAAAGTAAATACAATAAGGAAAATGCCTAAACAAGTGACATGCATAAACTGAATAAAAGTAAAACTGGGCTAATCCTGTGGAGCAATCCGGTTGTAGTCCTCCTCCGTGGCCTCCACTTCCTCCGTCTCGACCGTATCTGACGAACATTCCAAGTGTAGAAAAGTAGGTGGAATGCCCGTCAGCGAACTTACGCTCGGTAAGTCCCAAGGATAAAGTAAGAGTACAGAAAATGAAAAGTGTAGAATATATATGAAGAGTAAGAGTATATGTTCATGGGTAAGTATGTACTATAGGTCTCTATATGGTCGCTATGTTAACGTTAAGTTTCAAGTGTGAATGTCAATGTAGCCGTAGAAGTATTCACGAGCTCAAGAGGGGGACTCCAGGAGCAAGGAAACACGAGCCCATTTCATATGTTAGCATCGGGGATCTAGGCTGTGGATGAGTCAACCCGACTGATATTCGAGTAAAATAAAAAATGGGTTAATACGGGACTCCTGAAACTCCGTTGGATTCACATAAGAAACTATCCCAAACACCCCGAGTATAATATATTATAACTGGTTAATATACTTAATTGATTCGATTGATTGATTAACATGTCTTGATCAAAAACCATAGATTGCAAAAGGTGTGGAATATAGTCGAGTAATATGCGAGTCATGACAATTGCAATCTTGGTTCGAGTCAAGTTGGTTCGAGTAGATTGGATTCGAGTTCATGTTCATGTTTATATTCGAGTTGGGTTAGAGTTCGAATTTGTATTCGAGGTCGATTTCAAGTTTATGTTCGAGTTTAGGTCTTTTCATGTGAATTGATGTAAATTGTTAAAAATCTTATGTTCAGGAGAAATCGGCAACTGCTGCACATGGACGACATGATTTGTGTTTTTTTCTAAGACAGTTGCTATTTGATAACTTCATTAAGTTGTCTAACCTGAATAGGCAAGCACTCACTTTCTCCGGCTCCCTGGGGCTCAAGAGAATTGATCCCGCTTAAACCTATATTAATCTAGAGTTCTTAAATATTGTTTGTATATCTCGAGGGGGTTTTATGAAAAATACTTTAATATTGTTTAAAAATAAATCTCGAGGGTGATTTATAATATTTAGGGTTTTTATGAACATGTATTTTAATTGCTAGGGTATTTTAGTGATAAAAACTTAGCTTTTAAAAGTTTATGGTATTTTTATGAAAAACTACCTCTTTTGGAAACTTGTTGGTATTTTATTAAAAATTCTAATCTTTTAGTTTAAAAGAAAATAATTTCATAATATGTTTTTATTGAAAATATGAATTCATAGTTTTATATAATTTTCCAAAATTTAATATTTATTTAGAAAAGTCGTATTTCTTAAAAACCGTATTTTTATTTTCTTTCGAGACCGAATACTCCGTGAGGAGTTCTGCATCTCGCTCTACTGTTCTAAGGATATGCGATAATCCACACCATCCATTAGCAGGTTCCTTAACGAGAGTTGTAGAGGCATAATTACCAAGGATTACAAAAATACCGATTAAAAGAAACCCGTTTTGAAAATGTATGGTATTTTAATGAAAACTTATTTTTTTAAATTAGCCATATGTTTATAATATCGTGCTATGCAACCATAGTGTGCGTATGGGGTAGGTCGTTATCCCGTGAAGTTTTCCTAAAGTAGATAAACTTGTTATCGGAAAAATGGTTATACTAAAGTTCATGGTATTTTAATGAAAAAGTTCGTTATATGTTTGTTTCATATGAATTTTTTGTTAAACTAAAAACTAAATGATGTGAATAAGGTTAAGATTAGTGTAGCATATTAGTTTGATTTAATTTGCTTGTCACATGCATTACAATTATTAAAAAGAATATTATATTGGAGATAACTTCTCTTTTGTCGATTTGTATTAAAAAGTTGTTTTGAGATGGAAAAGAATAGAGATGAAGGGACTTAGGTGTTTAGGTGGTTAGTAAGAAAGAAAGGAAGCTTTCGAGTGTTGTGGCGTCGTCGGAAATACTCCGATCGTTGAGTTTGGCTAGTTACTCTACTTGGGGTGCTTAACTCCACTTGATACTTAGAGAGTTTGAGAGAATTTTTTGTTAGAATTTTCAGAATGGGGAAGAGCTAGGGAATGTGATGGTATTTATAGTGAAGAATTAGGGTTTTGGAATTAAAAATTTGAATTAAAAGAATTTAAATAGTGTTAAATGGTGAATTGAAGGGTCTCTGTTTGATTGCAGGAAAATCAAACAGTGCAGGAGAGTTGAAGGGAGTCAAAGAGACGAGTGTTGATTGGTCTCTGAAGATGTGTTTTGTAAATAACGGCAATCAAAACGGTGTTGCTAGTAGCTAGCCGCGCTGAGTACGGGTCGTCCACAGGGAAACGTGAACTCTTTTCTTGCTTTAGATGAGTTGATAAAAGATAAGATGGTTTAATTGTCGTTCTATTTTAAAACGGATATAAAATTTATAATAAAAAGGATTGTAGGGTTCATAGGACTTAGTAGTTAGTGGATGGATATTTAAAAATGACCCTTTTAATCTTTTAATAGTTTAAAACTTGAGCGATAGTGATGAATGTAGATTAGGGTTCTTGGAGGGAATTAGGGTTTCCCACTCTCGACCCTTGTCCTTTCATTGATCTCTATTCATGTCAATCCCTTAACAAAACAAGTGTTTAACCAATCTCAAATCATGGTCGTGAATATCAATAAATTGATAGCGCGCCCGATAAGAAGGTTACCATTTGTTTTGCTAAAGTTTATAAACATTAAAATGTTAAAAGAAGTTAAAAGATTTTTCATCCATTATCCTACCCTACAAATCCTAGCAAGTAAGTAATTACCCGCTCATGGTTAGTGGTTTAGAAGAAAGGTTGAAGAAGAATGAAATCATAATTAAGATACAGAAAAGTAATGCGGAAAAGTAATGCATAAATTAAATGCGGAAAAGTAAATGCAAAAAGAACTAAAATAAAAACCATTTTTATTAAGCAACTATTGCATTACAATTCTCTTCTTAGAAAGTAGATTACAAGAATCCTAGTTGCTCTAGATCTCTCTTTCTATAGAAGTAAATGAATAGATGATTATGTGATCTCTTCGATAGATAGATGTATTAGATAGATAGCTCTTGGTCCTTTTATAAGCTCTGAAATGTGAAATCCTAGATGCCATATTAAAGTATGTGAGATTATGATCATGCCCCTTAAAATTCACATCCAACGGCCGCTAAATGACCGCCCTTCCGCCGCCAAAAGCCCTATTTGACCGCCCTTCCGCCGCTGTTTGGTAGGATCGTGACTTAGGATTTTTTCTGACTTTTTCTGTTGATATTTGGAGATCCTTTTGATGTATAGATTTTGAAAATACCGCTCTGAGTCTCTGCCGTTGCTAGATTCCTCAATTTGCTTCTAAAATTTAGCAGATTCGGTTTCGATATTCCAATTTGACTTGGATCTCTTACTTGGATTCCAGACCTGAACTAACACCTGCACAATATCTCAAATCAAAGTGTTAGTAGCATTTGGTATTTTTGAGATATTATTCCAACCATTTATATAATATAATATCTTAAGAATATTGATTAGGAATATTTGATATGATATGCATATTTTAATTACTAATATTTTATTTAAATATTATATGCATATATTTTCCTTAATTATATCAATTAAAATGAAGAAAAATATGATTATATTCTTTTTACAAATAAACCGACATATGTTCTTTATTTACAATTAACACATTTTAGCAGTTAATATTAGTAGGGAAAATGTTCTTACAAATGTGCAATATTTTAGATTAATCAAATACCCCCAAACTTATGTTTGATCGTCCCGAGCAAACTATTTATTAAATAAAAAGAAGAAAATGGAAAAAAACCTAGCACACTTTCGTGGGCAACATGATTGCACTTAGCATGTGCAACAAACCTTTAAACCTCTAGGTGTCTCTAGTAGGAGGAGTGGTCTCCTGAGGGTTTTCAGCGGATTACACCCACAAAATCCCACAATAAAAGAAAGAAGTTGAAAGTTATATGTAAAAATAAGAACATATAAAAGAAAAACTTGAAAAGAAGAGTTTCAAATTACACTAGCTTTTTAGTTGCCATGAGCTGTATCTTAATGGTCCTGAAAAAATGTCAGAAATCACATCATCCCTCAATAAAATATCGTCTTTAGTATTCCTCCATACCTTTCTTCCAAATATCGATCATACACCCCTACGTGTGTGTTAAATACATCCCTACACTTAGAGAATTCAATTCAAGCTATCATACCTTTGTCCATCTTCCTTAGTTAGTCGGTGAATGTTTTTAGATGAAATTGCTTACATATTCTTCATGCGACCGTTAATACTTCTTGAGGTACTAAACAATCGATTACCAAATGTGCTCGCTTATTAAGGCATATTTAGAAATATACTAGTCTTGCAACACCTAATACTTAGCAGTGACTCCCAAACTAGTTGGTCTAAGGCACTAGGTGATAAGGCACCCTCGCTATATTTTTTTTATGCCGCCTTAAGTAATTACAAAACCATTGTTCATTTTTCTTCACCATTTATATTTTATGTGTCATTTATATTTTATTGATTTATATTTTTTTTCCCTTCATACTTAGGCTTTTAGACAAAAGCATTTTAAGGTATCCTCTACTATCCCAAGTTTCAAGATGTATGCAAGTGCATTGTTTCCCCCAATAAAAGAGCAAAGCTCTGTTCAAAACTCAAGAGGCAGCGCCTCACGTGCCTTCCACGAGGGCACCGGCGCCAGAGTTAAAAACTCTTATATGAGCAGCACCCGTGTGCCAAGCACACAAAAATCTTAAGCAGCGCCTCACGTGCCTTCCACGAGGGCGCCAGCGTCAGAGTTAAAAACTCTTATTGGCGCTGCACGCGCTCCTCACGTGGGCGCCAATGTGCAAAGCACATGAAAGAATTAAAACCTTAATAAGCGCCCACGTGCACATCACGTGAGCACCGGCGCCTAGGAGAATTAAATTCTACTCTCTGTTAAACAGAGCCGTTGGATCAAAGATCCAACGGAGACGATAAATCATCAGGATGCAGAATTAAATTCTGTTTAGAGGAAATATTCCTCAAATCTTTCTAAATAAGAAGGATTGCCCTCTATAAAACAGAGTACCGTTGGATTAAAAATCCAATAGTGATTAAAGAATCACCGATCTACAGAATAAATTATGTATGGGTAAATATGTCCCCAATCTTGTTAAAAACAAAAAAAATATGTTCTGTAAAAAAGAAGCCCTTGGATCAAAGATCCAATGGTGAGTAAAAATCCCCAAATCAATTAAGATCTCTTAATGAGAGATTTCTTCAACTAATCAACAGACTTGCATCTACTATATAAAGGACCCAAGACTTCAAGTCTATAAAGGAGGAACCCCCCATAAGTTTCAGAAAGAACAGAGAATTAAACTCTCGAGGAAGAAGAACTCTCTTCTTGGAAGATTAGATAAATAAAAATAAAGGAGTGCTTAGCACTCAGTGACTGGCGCTCAGCGCCCAGCGCCCCACATGCCTCTCACGTGGGTGCTACAAAATAAAGGAGTATTTAGCACTCAGTGACTGGCGCTCAGCACCCAGCACTCTACGTGCGTCTCACGTGGGCACTACAAAATAAAGGAGTGCTTAGCACTCATTGAGCCGCCCAGCGTCCAGCGCCTCACGTGTCCCTCACGTGGGCGCTACAGAATAAAAAGTGCTTGACACACACCAGGCAGCGCCTCACGTGCTTCGCATGTGGGTGCCATAAAGAGTGCTCAGCACTCCATAAAGAGACAAAAAAGAGTTAAGTGTGAGCGCCAGAACTTACATAAGTGCTCAGCACTTTTTGCACACAAAAAAAAGGACTGAGCCCAAACAAGTGCTTAGCACTTCTTTGGACCAAGCCTAAGTTGGCTAGGTCCCTAACCCAGATCAACCGAGCCCATGGGTTCATTATTTTCCAAACCGATATCAGTTCCAAATACGACTATCGATCTTCCAACTGATAATATCCCAAAACGATATTCGTCCTACATTCTCCTGAGGAAATCTTAGTCTCAAAATACGACTAATGATTCCCGGGTTTACCATTAATCCCTTTTCCTTCAAATACGGGAATTAGTTCAAGGGTACATCTCTCTACACCTCTGATACATGTCGTTGTAATTCCTCAACGTCTTCAGAGAGGTGTCGGGTCCCGACAACCAACTGCTTTTTTATGCACTTCCCAAACTGACATGCACACCTCAAATCAAACCAAACCCCGAACTGGGTGCATCCCATATCATCATTGCTAATCCCGTCACGTAACAAATACACGTGCGCGCAAGATGATCAACGGACCGAAACGTCCTTAAACTACAACGGACCGAAATGTACTTAAACTAAACGTTGCCTCTAAAATGGCGACAACGGACCGTAACGTCCTTAAACTAAACCTCACCTTAAAAATGGTGATCTACAGACCGAAATGTCCTCAAACTACAACTTCGCCTCAAAAATGGCGACAATGGACCGAAATGTCCCTAAACTAAGACAACAGAGCCCAAATGCTCTCTTGTTGGATCTGAAACAAAAATGATCCTAACACCTCGTTAGGTAGATCTTAGTCTCAAATTGGACTAATGTATCCTTAACAAAAAACCAACCGAGCCCTAACTGCTCACATACATTTAAGTCGATCTTAATCTCAAACCAGATTAACGATCCTTAAATAAAACAAACCAAAATCTAAGATATACGGATTTGGACTTATCCACGCCCTATGGGCGACAACATAAATTAGTCTCCGTATACAATTCATGGGAAACCCAAACAAACAAAAACACACATGACACGAAGTGAACTTCCGGAGCAGGAGAAAGTGGTTATTGCGATGCGATAACGTAATTAAGTGTAGGAGCTTGCGCCTGCAGGGAAGAGCGTCCCCACAATCAAAAACCCCTCGCAAATGAGGGGGAATCTAATGAAGTCTGCTACAACGGCCGCATCCATCCAAACCTTCGATACACGGTGCCATAAATCAGCTTGGCATCTTTGGAGAGGTGGACGGATAAACCCAAATAGCATCTGCCCCCAAAATTCAGGCCGGACGTCCCAATGTCTCGGTCGCGTCTTTCGGCGGTGAACAGATTCTGGCACGCCCGGTGGGACCTTTTCCTCTTTCCACTCCACATTTCATGTGTCGTGTTTCGCGAACAAAATCGCGGTTTTCTATGGTTCCCCATGGATTCGAGGTACTAAGATTTGGTGTCTTGCTTCTGTGCAGGAAAAAGGGCAATGGCTTCTAGCTGCACAAACTGCAACAGCAACTCCCGCTCTGCCTCGACTGGAGTAGTGACGTACGAACCGAACACGACTTCCATCTTTTCAATGCCGGTGGGGCAGGTAACTCAAGCCACCACAGGATTGTTCTTTGGGACCATGCTCCCGCTAGCAAGCTTCAGCGCTCCAGTGCCACCACAAGAAGCTCCCAAGAAGTCGGTTTTCGATCGACTTGCAACCAACACGGCCCTTCTCAACGGGTCGTCCAAGTCTGCCACCTAAGTCTTCAACAGGCTGAGCCAAAGCTCAAGTGGGCCCACAAAGAGGCTCGCAATACCTGAAGGGGTTATCCCGAAATGGATAGCCATTCCAGCTCCGGCAGGTGAAGTCGTCAAAGGGGCTTCTCCTACTAAAGGATCGGTCTTCGCAAGATTGGCCGTTCTAACCCCTGCTATGGGTGAGGTCGTCAAAAGTGCTTCCCCTACCAGAAAGTCAGCCTTCAAAAGATTGGCCGTCCCCTTTCAACGGACGTCAGTCTTCAACAGGATGGCACCAGCAGTAGCCCTTCACCAAATCAGGGGTTATGACGGAGCCACTCCCACAACTGAGGCAACCCTTCTGCAAGCCATGCTCGACATCGCCACTGGCGCCGAGTGAGGAAAGCTGGCGGCAACTCTCCTTCTGGACTTACTCCACCAGCTCTAATGGTGGAAGTTGATGCTGCTGTTCCAACCGGGAACAACTTTGAACCGCTTAGGAGGGTGCAGAAGAACTCCCCAACCGCAGTGCTGAAGAAATCTCCACCACCTGCTGAAAACATGACGTGGGCAGTTATTGGGATTGTTGACGTTGCCCGGTTGCAGTGGGCGTCTCGGATCCGGCAGAGTGATGAGCCTGTTGCGCACCGCCAATTCGAATACTCTCCTCGTTTTATCCCAGGGGAACGAGTATGGACGTCTCAACTTTTCTTCTAGGGATCTTGGTTTGTTGTTTTGGCGAGTTACCGGTTTCGGGTCACTCGGTTGTTGTTGAGCGTTGGCGACGAAAGTCGCTTTCCCTTTGCCCTTTTCATTCCGAAGATCTGTCTTTGAAGAGGACGGCCTATGGTCCATCTGGTCTATTTGGGCTAGTTTGTCAATCAAGGCCTGGAAGGTAGTCGGCTTAAAGAACATCATAAACTGGGAAATAGTTGCCTGAGAATTAAGGGTTCCCATGAACATGCCCACGGCAGGCGCTTCTTCTATCCGTTGTTCGCATTTTGACCATAGGTTACGCCATCGAATTGCGTATTGAACCCAGGTCTCTCCTGGCTTCACTCTGGCATTGATTAACGCCATGATTGGGGTACGCTCGCTTGTGCTCGCGAACCGCTGTGTGAATAATAATTCCATCTCCGTGAATGTCTTGATAGAATCATTTGGGTGCTCAGAGTACCATTCAAATGCTGTCTCCGCCAAGCTGCCGACGAACTGGCGAAGTAGCAGTTTGTCGTCGCCTCCAGTATTTCCGCATAGAGCTCTGAACTGAGTGACGTGTTGGTGTGGATTGCCCGTCCTTTTATACACATGGAACTTAGGGATCGTACATCCCGTCGGGTACTTAATTTGATCGTACCAGCCTGGATAAGGTCACCCAGTTCTGACGACTTGACCGGCTGCTTCACTTGCCAGATGAGCTTGTATTTGTTGAGCTATGTAGTCATCAAGGGCCGCTTTGGAGATTGTCTCCTCTATGGCTACTGATAAAGCTGGAGAAGGGTTTGAAGTTTCCCCTCTGTCGTCTTCGATGATTATCGGAGGGTCTTCGGCTGGAGGTTTCGGCTGGATCATCATCCCAACCATGTCTTGGAACAGAAGCCCCATTTGTTTTATATTAGCCGCTTGTTCCGCGGCCTCTTTTTCTTTCTTTTCAAGCACCCTCCGTAGGAATTCGGTGTCGGTCTCCAGCTCCTGGCGTTGTTCCGACGATGCTTCCGGGCTTTCTTTCTGTCCTATGAGTGCGACCATCTTTGTTAGCATCTCCTGGAGCTTTTGTTGTTGCTCCTGAGCCTTTGTCACAGACCGTGTAAGTGGTCGATGACCTGCGGATGTACGGCTTTCCTCTTTGCTGGAAGCCATGTACACCGTGTGCACTACCATGCCCCCACACTTGGGGCGTTTGGATCCATCACGCTCAGAATTTGTCGCCGGTGGTGGGAGATTCTCAGGCCTTCTCTTTTTGTGGGAAGCCAAAGTTGAGGGAGCCGTTGCAGTAGGCACCCACGTAGATGATACCTTTCATGGTACGACGGAGGGATGGTCCTCATCTTGCCGAGCCTTCGTCTTCTTCAGCCGGCGAGAGTAATCTTTGTCAATTACAGAGTCTTGGACTTTCCGCCAGACTCTGTGGATCTTGGAGGACAACCGCTGAGGAGGCTGTTCCGGCTTCACCCGTGTCATGCTTTCAGCAGGCAGAGGAGACTTCTTCAATATAGCGGTTGGAGAGTTCTTATGCACCCTCCTGAGCAGCTTGAAGCTGTTCCCAGTTGGAACAGCAGCGTCAATTTCCACCGTTGGAGCTGGTAGGGTAAGTCCAGAGGGGGAACTGCCCCCGGCTTTCCTCACTCGGTGCCTGTGGCGACATCGAGCACGTCGTGCAGACATGACCATCTCTGTTGTGGAAGCGACCTTGTTATGCCCCCTGCTTTGATGATAAGCTGCTGTCGGTGTCAACCTGTCGAAGAATGGCGTCCGCTGAGAGGGAACGGTCAATCTGTCGAAGACAGACTTTCTGGAAGGGGAAGCATTCTTAACGACCTCGCCTGCAGCCAGAGTTGGAATGGAAAGTCTTGCGAAAACCGATCCTCTAGCAGGAGAAGCCCCTTTGACGGCTTCGTCTGTCGGAACAAGAATGGCTATCCGCTTCGGGATAACCCCTTCAGGTATCGCGAGCCTCTTTGCGGGCTTACTTGAGCTTAGGCTCAGCCTGTTAAAGATGGAGGCGTTGGAATTGGATGACCCGTTGAGAGGGGCCGCGGTGGTTGCAAGCCGATCGAAGACCGACTTCTTTGGAGCCTCCTGTGATGGCACCGGGGCGCTGAAGCTTGCTGGTGGGATCATGGTCCCAAAGAACAGTCCAGTGGTGGCTTGAGTCACCTGTTCCACTGGCATGGCGAATATGGAGTCCGCTTAGGGCCCGTAAGTCACTCTTTTGGCGGGGATGGAGTGAGAGTTGCTATTGCAGGTACACTTAGAAGCCATTGATCTTCTTTTCCATACATAGGAGCAATACACCAAATCTTAGTACCTCGAATCCAGGGGCAACCATAGCAAACCGCAATTCGTTCGTGAACACGACACACGAAGTGTGGGGTGGAAAGAGGAAAGGTCCTACCGGGCGTGCCAGAATCTGATTACCGTCGAAAACAGAGACGAACTAGGATGGATCGTCTTGCCTGAATTTAGGGTCAGATGCTATTTGGATTTATCCGTCCACCTCTCCGAAGATGCCAAATTGATTTGTGGCACCGGGTATCGGAGGTTTGGACGGATGCGGCCGTTGTAGCAGACTTCGTCAGATTCCTCCTCATTTCTGAGGGTTTTTTTTTATTGGGGGACGCTCTTCCCTGCAGGCACAATCCCCTGTAGTTAATTACTTTACCGCGCAGCGATAACCAATTTCTCCTGCTCCAGAAGGTCACTTCGTGTCATGTGTGTTTGTTTTATTTTTGGTTGCCCATGGATTGTATACGGAGACTAATTTGTGTTGTCGCCCGTAGGGCGTAGATTAGTCCAAATCCGTATTTTCTTAGATTTGGGTTTGGTTTGATTTAAGGATCGTTAATCTCATTTGGGATTACGATCAATTTAAATGTTTGTTGAGAATACGTTAGTCTAATTTTTAGACTAAGATCTACTCAACATGATTTTGGGGTCATTCAAACCCAACAAAAGAGCATTTGGGCTCTTTTGCTTTAGTTTAAGGACGTTACGGTCCGTAGCTAGTTTAAGGACATTGCGGTCCATAGGAATGTACTCATGGGTTTGGGAGTGCACCAAAGAGCTGTTGGTTATCGGGACCCTCCATCTCTCTGAAGACGTTGAAGAATTAAAACGACATGTATCAGAGGTGTGGAGAGATGTACCATTGAACCGAACTCCAGATTGCTGGGAGAGATCATGGTGGAACGAACATCATTTTAGATGCCATGTGTCAGGAGATCATTGGTATCTTTGGAACGAAGATCGATTTGGGGAAACCTGTGCATATAGGAAGGCTCGGTTGATTGATGGTCAGAAGGTTTTTGGCCTTAGGAGACTGGGCTAATTTAGGCTAAGGTTGGCCCCTTCATAGTGTTAAACACTGATAATTGTTTGGCGCTCACGTGCTCCCACGTGAGGCTCTTAAACAGTGTTAAACACTGAAATTTGGGGCGCTCACGTGCTCCCACGTGAGGCTCTTAAGCAGTGTTAAACACTGAAATTTGGAGCGCTCACGTGCTCCCACGTGAGGCTCTTACGCATGTTAAATACTGAAATTTGGAGCGCTCACGTGTGGCACGTGAGGCGTCTGAAGATTGGGCATTGCTTCTTTGGGTTTATTCCCTTCTTCTTTTATAAGTGCTAAGCACTATTGGGGGTCACGTGGGGGCACGTGAGGCGCCCCAAAATGGGAACTGTCTTTGATTTATTCCCCTTTTCCTTAGAATTATTAGGGTGTCACATGGGATCACGTGAGGCGATGTCAGTTGTTCCTTTCATTCCTCAGAGGTGCTCACGTGGGAATACGTGATCTTTTGTGATAGCGTTGAACGCTAATCGTTTCTTTTATGTGCATGGGGATCTTGATCTTAGTTTTGAGAATTTCATGACCCTTGTTTTATAAGAATTAAATTCTTATGCAGGGTTAAACCCTAGTTTTATCATAGGAATTAAATTCTTATATCTTTGGAAGAATTAAATTCTGCAAACTTAGTTCTTTCCCCTAAGTTTTGAGTCTGCATGACAGAATCTCCCCGATGAGAATTAAATTCTCAACTTGTGGGGAGATCTGCTTCTGCAGAGCTCAACCAGAGGAAGAACTAAGTTCCTTTTAGAAGTGTTAAACTCTTGAAATGGCGAAAAAGAGATAAAATGATCTCTATGTCTTTCTTCTTACCTAGGGTTTCTTTTTTTTTTAAAAGAGAGTTCTTCTTCTTTTTTGATGTTTCTCCAATCTTTTGGGGGGTCCCTCCTCTATTAGACTTGAAGTCTTGGGTCCTTTATATAGTAGAGGCAGGTTTGTTGATTTAGTTTAGGAAATCTCTCATTGAGAGATTTTTTAATTGATTTGGGGATTTTATCCACCGTTGGATTTTTGATCCAAAGACTTATGTTTTACAGAAGATATTTTTCTTATTTTCAACAAGGTTGGAAAAATATTTTTCCATACAGAGATTATTCTGTAGCTTGGTGATTTTTAATCACCATTGGATCTTTAATCCAACGGTGCCCTATTTTACAGAGCGTAATTTTTCTTGTTTAGAAAGATTTAAGGAAATATTTTCCAAATAGGGTTTTGATCCCTTTATTTAGAATTTAATTATATCATCTTGGAAGGTATTTAGGAACCCTCACGTGTAGCACGTGACCCCCATATCATTAAACTGGTTTTCTTATATATAGTAGTCCCAGAAAAAAGGCATCACGTGTTGGCACGTGAGCTGATATTCAGAAACGTCATATGTGGCACGCGACCCCCACGAAGTTAAGCCCAACAAAGAGCATCACGTGCTGACACGTGAGCTTCTCTGGCCTGTTATTTGTTTTAGGAAGGCCCCTATATACTTTGTATATAGATGCTCACGTGTTTGCACGTGAGGCTCAATTTCAGGCTCAATTGTCAAGCACACTATAATATTTGCTCTAAGGCGCATCACGTGTGGGCACGTGATACTCCATTAGGGGAATTTTTCCCATCGCTTTTATATATATATATATATATATATTTTATATAAGGGAACAGTCCTTAAACTAACCGTTGCCTCCAAAAAGGAGACAACGGACAGTAATGTCCTTAAACTAAAACGTCGCCTCAAACACGACGATAAAGGACCGAGATGTCCCTAAACTAAAAACGGACCGTAATGTCCTTAAACTAAAACCTCACCTCAAAAAATGGTGATAATGGACCACTGCGCCCTTAAACTGGCAATGGACCGGAATGTCCTTAAACTAGCGTGTCGCTTCAAACACGGCGATAATGGACCGAGATGTCCCTAAACTAGTACTCCGCCTCAAATATGGCGCATCGCCCCAAATACGGCGATATCTTCTATTGGGACCTATGTTGCAATCAAAGCTACAACGGCAAAGACTGCGACAAAAAAAAGGTACGTCCACAAGCGAAATGGGCACAGACGAAAACTCAAAAGGGCGCCGTGAGTAAAAACAGCAGGGCTACCGGCGAGCTTGTGAAAACCCGAAAGGGCGCAATCCCGTTGTTAAAAAAAACGGTACCTCCACATGCGAAATGGGCACGGATGAAAACCCGAAAGGGCTCCGTAAGTAAAAATAGCATGGCTACCAGCGAGCTTGTGAAAACCTGAAAGGGCGCAATCTCGTAAAATTTTCACTTACGAGATCCTCTCGACTCGTAAGAAGATCTCCCCCTACGAGACCCTCATGGCTCATAGGATTTAAAGTCTTAAGCTACAAGGACCTGGACCTGTTCTTAAGCCGTCGTATCCCCCAAGTTGCCCTACACGCGGTACAATGCTAGCCCTTGTATACAATCCACGGGCACAAATAAACGATTCCCCCACCAAGTTCCACCAATCACGAGGAATGTGCTCATATGGTGAACGAAACTTGTAAGTCCTCTCGACTTATAAGGAGAAAATACTCTTATGAGATTCTTACGACTTATAAGAGAAAACATCACTTAGAAGTCCTCACGACTTCTAAGGAGAACATACACCTATGAGATCTTCACAACTCGTAGGGAGAAATGCCTTTATGAGACCCTTACGGCTCATAAAGTCAAAAAGCCATAGTCGGAAAGATCCTAACCCTGTTTGCTAAGCCACCTTTGTTCAAATCAGCAAAGGCAAATGATGATTCGCTCCTGGCAACATCCCAGTGGTAGCGATGCTGATGCCTAAATTGGTATCAAAGGCAAATGATGATTCGCTCCTGGCAATATTCTAGTCGCAGCGATGCTGATGCCTGAACATGTGTCAATTTTCAAGTCCTTTCACGGCAAATGATGATTCGCTCCTGGCAATATTCCAGTCGCAGCGATGCTGATGCCTGAACAGGTGTCAATTTTCAAGTCCTTTCACGACAAATGATGATTCGCTCTTGGAAATATTTTAGTCGCAGCGGTGCTGATGCCAAGATCGGTATCAGATCTCAAGTTCCATACTCGCAACAAAAATCAGCGAGCAAAAAAATGCATATAAAATAGCCGAAATGATGGGGCAACTCGCAATAAAAATCAGCGAGCAAATATATGCATATAAAAACAGCCGAAATGTTTGGGCAACTCACAATAAAAAGCAGCGAGTAAAAAGAAAAGAATAGCCGAAATGATTGGGCACCGCGATAAAAAGCCGAAATGATTGGGCAATCGCGACTTTCATGATATAAAAAGCTAAAATGATAGAGCATTGCGGAAAGAAATAAAAAAAATGATGAAACTTTTGCTCTGCAGGTGAGTCCACATCAACCCCTGTATACAATCCATAGGCATAAACGAAAAGGGAACCATATTTCCCCCCAGGCTCTGTCAAAGGGAGAGCCAAGTCTTGACGGTTCACAAAACAACCTAGAGACCACCTCGACACTCATCTCGTTACAGCAGACATAGTGTCAACAACGGCGTTTCTTCTCACTCCAGCAGGATGCAGACGCGGCATCAACAAAGACCCCAGGGTTAAAAACAAAGCGGAGCCATAGCAAAGTCCCTAGTTCCAAGTCTTGACGGTTCACAAACAACCTAGAGACCACCTCAAGACTCGTCTCGTTACGGCAGACATAGTATCAACAACGACGTTTCTTCTCACTCCAGCAGGATGCAGACGCAACGTCAAAAAACGACCCTAGGGTCAAAACAAAGTGGAGCCATGGCAAAGTCCCTAGTTCCAAGTCTCGAAGGTTCACAAATAACCTAGAAACCACCTCGACACTCGTCTCGTTACAGTAGATGCAATGTCAACAACGGTGTTCCTTCTCACTCCAGCAGGATGCAGATGCAATGTCAACAAACGAACCTAGGGTCAAAACAAAGCGGAGCCATGGAAAAGTCCCTAGTTCTAAGTCTAGACGGTTCACAGACAACCTAGAGACCATCCCAACATTCGTCTCATTACAGCAGACATAGTGTCAACAACGGTGTTTCTTCTCACTCCAGCAGGATGCAGACGCAACGTCAACAAAGACCCCAAGGTTAAAAACAAAGCGGAGCCATAGCAAAGTCCCTAGTTCCAAGTCTCGACGGTTCACAAACAACCTAGAGAATACCTCGACACTCATCTCGTTACAGCAGACGCAGTGTCAACAACGTCGTTCCTTCTCACTCCAGCAGAATGCAGACGCGACGTCAACAAACGACCCCAGGGTCGAAACAAAACGGAGCCATGGCAAAGTCCCTAGTTCCAAGTCTCGATGGTTCACAAAACAACCTAAAGATCACCTCGACATTCGTTTCATTATAGCAGACGCAGTGTCGGGTCTTGACGACAACTCAAATAAAACCCGAAAGTCTATTAGAGATCATCCCACACCAGTACGGAGTGGTTATGACTCATCGGGGCTCCCAAACTGAGCCTAACCTCAAGTAAAAAGCGGTATGACAAAATTCCTAATGCTTGCTCTTCCGACGGTCAAATTTCCTAGGAAGATTACTTGAAGACGTCTTGTCTAGCCCCCGAAGGGATCAGAGACACGACAGTCGCAAGGCTACTCGAACAGCAGCGTAAAGACTGCATATCGGGGAATGCATCATCCAACGCGACGGTACGATGGACAAAAATTCTAGTACCATAAAACATAACGGACCTCTGTCGTAAAGAGCAAGGGTTATCCATGCGTTAGGGCAAGTTTGCGTACAAGCCCAAGTGAGGTAAACTAAAAAAGCTCCGAAATAAGTTCATAAACTAGAGACTCTGGGATGAGTGAATAAACTACAAACTCCGAAATGAGTCCATAAACTAGAGACTCCGGGATGAGTGAATAAACTACAAACTCCGAAATGAGTATATAAACTACTTCACACCAAATCAAGATATCGAAGAAACGAGAAATGCCAGTATGAAATAAAATATTTCTTTTATTCATGAATTTAAGTGAATACAAGATACATTTCATTCAGGAATCAAAATGAATACATGTTATTCATGAATCAGAAGTTTAAGGATACAATCAGTACAATGAGGGGGGGGGGTACAATGACACTTATTAAGGAGGAGGCGTTTTCAACAAACTGACGAACCGCTCGCGCGCTCCTCTCAACTCCTTCTCGCGTTCAGCTACGGTGGCCAACTCCGCTTCGATTTGAACCCATTGTTGCAAGCAGGATGAAAGATTCTCATCGATTTCCTGCTTGGCAGTTTCGCAATCCTGTGTGACCCGCTCGGTGAAGTCAAGCTTCTGCCTTAGCGCCAGCCCGTCCGAAATACATCGTTGGAGGTTTTCAAAAATAGCTTTCAGCTGCGCAGCATTCGCTTCAACCTGGGCACGCAATTGGACGGATTCGCCGGAAGCCGCCTCATGCTCCTTTCTCCTCAGGGCCGCCTCTTGTTCAAAATATCGAATGAAAGAGACACTCTGCTCGACCTATGAGCCTGCTGAGAGTTCAAAGTCAATACCTCGGGAGCGAGACGCTTAAGCTCAATCTCATGCAGGCAAGCCTCGATCTTGCTGCAATAATCAACCCAAGAACCGACGAGTTCTTCATTTTGGAAATTCACGAGCGTCGCTAGCATTGGATTCACTTTGTCAGAAAAATCCGTAGCAGAGGTGGGGGCCTCGGCGTTGAGATCTTCAATAAACTTGCTTAACATTCGCCGTCTATTCTCCGCGCCCCTGGAAGATGGACATTTAGCGAAGGGCCCCGTGGGCGTAGGAATGCCGGACTCAAAAGGAGCTGAAGATGGTGTAATCGCTGCCAAATAAATTATGGTCAGATTTCAACTTGAAAGAAGATACCTGACAGACGAGATCTACCGTACCGGCTGTTGAAAGTGGCAAAACAGGGAGCACCGAAGGCATGGCTGTTCTTTCGCTTCCTCCTCCGAGCCGTGATACTGTGGTCAATATAAGGAAGGCTTAGCAACAAGATGTCTACTCATAAAAAAAAGAAACACTAGGTGGAGAATATACTGACCAATACTGGAAGGTGGAACGAGTTCCGATTGAAAAGAAAAATGCGGGTTTAGCACCTAGTATAAGTGGTCGAAAAGTACTCCTGCAGAGTCGCGACAATATATAGTCAATACAAAGAGGATTGTATCCACAGTAAAGTAACTAAGTGAGAAACCTATACCTTCCAAAATTTGAGGAGGCACAGAAGAAAGCGAAGGAACCGTGACCGTCAAAGTGGCGGACGACGATAATTCTTCAGCCAGTACAGCTTCAGGGTTTACCACGCATATGCTCAAGACAAACGAAATATCATTAGAGGGGCTTAACAGGATTAAAAACTCAAACATAATAACCTAAGGAGTACTTGATAGGTCAGAGATCGAAACCGTGCCGAAAGCGTCACCAAGAGTAACGGCTTCCTCATTCTCCCTCGGGGGAGTAGATTCCGCACCCATAGCTTCATCCCCTGACTCGACAAGGGCCGTCTTAATGCTTGCGACACCCGCCGATACCAAGGAGTCACAAGGAGAAAGAGCAGCATTCTGGACAGTCCCAGATTCACGAGAAAGAGTGGCCACTTCGGGCTTTGTAATCATCGGCGTTTCACCGGCCATGCCACCGTCAGGACTCGGCCCTGCTTAAAAGAAAATGCGTATGCCATGATTCGAGGACTAAGTTTTAATAAGGGACTGGGCGTTACGTTAATTTGAAGCAGCTTTTTAGTTTCCTCCTGAGCTGCACGCGCAAGCTGTCTATAGGCGGTAGACAGAGCGGAAGGAGCGTCCACTAGCGGGATGTTAGAAGACGGGACATTGCTCGAACCTGCACCCGCGGCTAAGACAGCTTCGCGTTCTCTCGCGACGCGCTTTCTATCGACCTGGACCGTATGAACCGACCTCCTTAATACTTTCAACAGGGGTACGTCGTCGTCCAAATCGAGTTCAGCCTCCGGATCCGCTATGGCATCCATCATCGGCTGCTTCAGCAACGCCTCCTGTGGTGGCCTTAGGTGGGCCGCGGCCGTGATCGGTGGCTCTGTAAGCTTTGCTGCATCACCGCTTAGGATTTGCACTGCTCTTGAAACAACTTGGGTTTTGGTAGTCCCTGCAATAAGGTGAAGAAAAGGGCCAGATCATGAATAAAATGAGTAAAGGTGTAATGAAACGAATTATACCAAGGCCCGAAGTAGCGCGGAGCCTCTCTTCCTCCTCGAACGTCCTGAAGGAAGCCGCGAGAGCCTCTTCAGCAGAAATAACTGTTGAAGAAAAGAGCGTTAATTAAAGCATAATAAGGGGAGAAGGGATAGGTGCAGAAGAATGTAAATGAAGTATACCTGACTCCGCAATAGAGATCAACGCCGCTTCCTCACGAGCCAGTCGCTCGGAAGCTGCGAGGGCAGCCTATAGATCAGTATCGGTTGCAAGCATGTCAAACAAACCATCATTGGTGCCATATTCGTACAAGCCCTCACTGTAGGGAGCATGGGGCTCCTGGCCGAATACGACGTCGGTAGAGAATAGAGATTTCTTTTTCTTCTGCGAACTGACACCAACGGCCAACGATAAGAGCTTTCACTTGACAGGCCTCTTCGGACGGCGGGTTCTAATCTCTGAACCGATGCCCGAGTCTGGAGACGCCACGGCTACCGTAGTTGCGGGAACATCCGGTTGAAGCTTCTCGGGGAAAGCTCGTGGGACTACAGCCATAGAGATTTCTCTTAAAGAAGGACGAACGGTGGTCCGTCGCTTCAAAGAGACCGCTGGATTACCGGCTGGGACGACATCCTTGTGATCGAGTAACAGCCGCCTTTCCTCCCTGATAACAGCACCCGTCGCATGCTGGTACCACACCACGTCGAAGCTTTCGGCACATAGCTCGGCTCACTGACGAGGAAATGGGACCCCTTATTTAATCGCATAAAATGGTGTAGTGCACTGCGAATACCCTCTTCCATAGCAGCCGGCTCGACTAAGAACACCTCGAGAGGAACACCCTGATTATAACCCAACTGTTGAGTGAAGCGGTGCGGGTTGTACCTCATGAACAACACCGAGGCGTTCTGTCCAAACCCTAGGAAGCCCAGCCTAATGGAGTACATGTGCATAACCTCCCGGGCCCTCAATGTGAAAACCCCATCCTTAAAGGTATCGCGCAACGGTTGAACCACTTTGGTGGATTCTTTGCCGATAGTTAAGACCTTATCGACAAAGGTCATATTGTCCCAAACCATGCATGGTCGGAGGAGAAACCGCCGAGCCTCTCGTTGTGACGGGTCCGGAGCTGAAGCGTCAACTAGGTACAGTACCCGGGGAAGTTGTAACTTTCGTAGAATCGGGGACGTTTGTGAATGCCAAAGGCACCCAGTACGTGCATATCAATCCATGATGTAAAGTAATGTAACGGGAGAGACACGGGCTTTACCCCCGGCTGAGTAGTGTCAGCTGATAAACTCAGGCCGTAGTATAGATGAGCTAACCCCGCGATCCCAACGGCCACGCGCGTCCCCGCGACAATGCAATGGGTTGGATAAAAGACAGACGACCTCATATAGCGGGGGTGCGTGGAAAGCGCGAACCAACTCAGCCACATGCCAATGAACCCCAAAAAGAACGACTCTTTATCAACACCCGGTGCAGCGATCTCCGCAAAGGGGACAACTGGAGTGTCCGGAATAAAGAAATTCTTTAGATCCGCTTCCGCCGTCGGCAAGTTATCTAAACCAAACCTGAACGGGTCGTCGAGTTTAGCGAATTTCGCGGCCTGCTTAGACAGAACTTCTGGGCGAAGGAAACGAGCGATAAAATCCGCGAAGCTAAACCCATGCCCTCCAGACTCTAGGAATAGATTCTCATACATATTCGGCCCGTTTGTGAGCGAGAAAACGAGCGACAAATAGAGATTTCTTTTTCTTCTACGAACTGACACCAACGGCCAACGATAAGAGCTTTCACTTGACAGGCCTCTTCGGACGGCGAGTTCCAATCTCTGAACCGATGCCCGAGTCTGGAGACGCCACGGCTACCGCAGTTGCGGGAACATCCGGTTGAAGCTTCTCGGGGAAAGCTCGTGGGACTACAGCCATAGAGATTTCTCTTAAAGAAGGACGAACGGTGGTCCGTCGCTTCAAAGAGACCGCTGGATTACCGGCTGGGACGACATCCTTGTGATCGAGTAACAGCCGCCTTTCCTCCCTGATAACAGCACCCGTCGCATGCTGGTACCACGCCACGTAAGCGTTCGAAGCTTTCGGAACATAGCTCGGCTCACTGACAAGGAAATGGGACCCCGTATTTAATCGCATAAAATGGTGTAGTGCGCTGCGAATACCCTCTTCCATAGCAGCCGGCTCGACTAAGAACGCCTCGAGAGGAACACCCTGATTATTACCCAACTGTTGAGTGAAGCGGTGCGGGTTGTACCTCATGAAAAACACCGAGCCTGATGGAGTACATGTGCATAACCTCCCGGGCCCTCAATGTGAAAGCCCCATCCTTAAAGGTATCGCGCAACAGTTGAACCACTTTGGTGGATTCTTTGCCAATAATCAAGACCTTATCGACAAAGGTCATATTTTCCCAAACCATGCATGGTCGGAGGAGAAACCGCCGAGCCTCTCATTGTGATGGGTCCGGAGCGGAAGCGTCAACTAGGTACAGTACCCGGGGAAGTTGTAACTTTCGTAGAATCGGGGACGTTTGTTAACGCCAAAGGCACCCAGCACGTGCATATCAATCCATGATGTAAAGTAATGTAACGGGAGAGATACAGGCTTTACCCCCGGCTGAGTAGTGTCAGCTGCTAAACTCAGGCCGTGGTATAGATGAGCTAACCCCGCGATCCCAACGGCCACGCGCGTCCCCGCGACAATGCAATGGGCTGGATAAAAGACAGACGGCCTCATATAGCGGGGGTGCGTGGAAAGCGCGAACCAACTCAGCCACATGCCAATGAACCCCAAAAAGAACGACTCTTTGTCAACACCCGGTGCAGCGATCTCCGCAAAGGGGACAACTGGAGTGTCAGGAATAAAGAAATTCTTTAGATCCGCTTCCGCCGTCGGCAAGTTATCTAAACCAAACCTGAACGGGTCGTCGAGTTTAGCGAATTTCGCGGCCTGCTTAGACAGAACTTCCGGGCGAAGAAAACGAGCGATAAAATCCGTGAAGCTAAACCTATACCCGCCAGACTCTAGGAATAGATTCTCATACATATTCAACACCTTGATCAAGCTGGGGAACTGATGTTGAATGGCGTTCTCCGGGGTCAGGCCCATTACCACTGGCTTATTGGCGAAGATTTACTCATCGGGGGGAAGTATCTCCTCATAGTGCTCCCCTCTGACGGGTAAGTCAGAGATCTCCGCGAACTCTTCCAATGGAATCGAAACTTCCCGATCTGATAAGAGAAAGGTATGGGTCGGGACATTCTATTGTTCCAAAAAAGACTAGATCCACCACACATAGGGAGCGTGGTAATAAAAGAGAGACGCGTAGAATGCGAAGTACAACCCAGTCTTCAACAACAGCGACTTCTTGGCTGGCAGGATATACCGAGCCCACTGTAGGTAGCCGGCCGAATGACGTGGAGTAAATCCTATCATATAAACTTTCCCCCAAGGACGCGACTCGCCTTGACATATGCGTCGCCCCAAAATGTCCAAGGCCATCGATGGCTGTACGGGTATCAATGCCATAGAAGGCTGAAGACGACCTTCTGAGGTCCAGTTGACCTCTTCTACGGCATAAATCATTTGAGGCGGGTCAACATAGTGAATAGATAGGATTGGCTCCGAAGGAGCTTCACAAGAAAAAATGCGCCGATCCCGAATAATCTGACTATACCATGACCCCCACAGGTGAAGAGATTTTTGCTTTGGATCATGATCCTTAATAAGCGCAAAGACTTCCCGATCCACCGGCTCTTCGGCAAAAGCGCGCTCTAAACATACGAAAGGAAAGGAGGAATTGAAAGCCATAGTACCTGCACAAAAGGAGAAGGGTTAGCTATCGACACTATGTTCAGGACTCTAACACTCTTTGGTACTTAAAAATTGTACTGCACCACAGTTCAAATGAAAAGGGACAAGGGGGCCCACAAAATTAAGGTAACGCCCCATGAATGATGGGGCAGTCATTCATAGAATCCAAAAGTATTCTCATTTAATGAGAAAACATCATTGGACTGAGGAGTTAAACTCCCTCGAGAGCTGTGCTCTGCAAATAGATTTCATATCTGTCAAGAAAATTAAAAAGGGAATAAAATTCCCCAAAGATTTTCAGAGCCAAGCTCTGTAGAACAATGTGATAACATTCGAAAATCTTCAAAAGCAAAGCTAAATCCTAAGATCTTTAAGATCTGCAAGAAAAATCTTAGAACTCTAAGAGATCTTTATGAAAGAAGAGCAAAGCTCTGATTAATGGGTTAAGAAACCCTAAAACATTTTTTTTAAGATCTACGATTTAATCACTACTAAAGAAGACCAAAGCTAAAGGGTTGAAACCCTAGAACATGAGGAGATTCCTTCAAGAGTTTGGTCATAATCCTTACCAAATTTTTTGACAGAGTTCTGACTCTAAAAGAGTTTCCTTGGACAGAGATCTAAGCTCTGGAAAGAGAATTAAATTCTTAGGGAAAGAAGAAGGTTAGGGAAGATGAACAGAGGTCATTTCAAGGGCCAAAGGCCCTACCTATAAGCACAGGAAGACGGTTAAACTTCAAAGAAGATCCAACGGTGGAAAAGGTGCCACCGCTGCACTCACGTGCGAACCACGTGAGCGCAACGGTGGGGGGCATTTGTTTCCCCTAATAAAAGAGCAAAGCTCTGTTCAAAACTCAAGAGGCAGCGCCTCACATGCCTTCCACGAGGGCGCCGGCGCCAGTGTTAAAAACTATTATATGAGAAGCGCCCGTGTGCAAAGCACACAAAAATGTTAAGCAGCGCCTCACGTGCCTTCCACGAGGGCGCCAGCGACAAAGTTTAAAACTCTTATTAGCGCCTCACGTGCTCCACACGTGGGCGCCAATGTGCAAAGCACATGAAAGAATTAAAACCTTAATAAGCGCCCACGTGCACAGCACATGAGCGCCGGCGCCTAGTAGAATTAAATTCTACTCTCTGTTAAACTGAGCCGTTGGATCAAAGATCCAACGGAGACGATAAATCATCAGGATGTAGAATTAAATTTTGTTTAGAGGAAATATTCCTCAAATATTTCTAAAAAAGAAGGACCGCCCACTATAAAACAGAGTACCGTTGGATTAAAAATCCAATGGTGATTAAAGAATCACCGGTCTACAGAATAAATTCTGTATGGGTAAATATGTCCCCAATCTTGTTAAAAACAAGAAAAATATGTTCTGTAAAACAGAAGACCTTGGATCAAAGATCCAATGGTGGGTAAAAATCCCCAAATCAATTAGGATCTCTTAATAAAAGATTTCTTCAACTAATCAACAGACTTGCCTCTACTACATAAAGGACCCAAGACTTCAAGTCTAAAAAGGAGGAACCCTCCATAAGCTTCAGAAAGAACAGAGAATTAAACTCTCGAGGAAGAAGAACTCTCTTCTTGGAAGGAGTGCTTAGCACTCAGTGACTGGCGCTCAGCGCCCAACGCCCCACTTGCCTCTCACGTGGGTGCTATAAAATAAAGGAGTGCTTAGCACTCAGTGACTGGCGCTCAACACCCAGCGCCCCATGTTCCTCTCATGTGGGTGCTACAAAATAAAGGAGTGCTTAGCACTCAGTGAGCGACGCCTAGCACCCAGCGTCCAGCGCCTTACGTGTCCCTCACGTGGTCGCCACAGAATAAAAAGTGCTTGACAATCACCAGGCAGCACCTAGCGCCTCACGTGCTTCAAACGTGGACGCCATAAAGAGTGCTCAGCACTCCATAAAGAGACAAAAAAGAGTGAAGTGTGAGCGTTAGAACTTACATAAGTGCTCAGCACTTTTTGCACAAAAAAAAGAGGACTGAGCACAAACAAGTGCTTAGCACTTCTTTGGACCAAGCCCAAGTTGGCTAGGTCCCTAACCCAGATCAACTGAGCCTATGGGTTCATTATTTCCCAAACTGATCTCAGTTCCAAATACGACTATCGATCTTCTAACTGATGATATCCCAAAATGATATTCGTCCCACATCCCCCTGAGGAAATCTTAGTCTCAAAATACGACTAATGATTCCCGGGTTTACCATTAATCCCTTTTCACTCAAACACAGTGTTTACCCCAATCAGAGCAAAGATCTGTCCAAATTCCAAGGCGGGAAACGAGGCAACGCTTCTGTTTCCCCCAATCAGAGCAAGGCTCTATTCTGAAAATTAAAATAAAAATTAAAAAAATTAAAGCAACGCTTCAGCTGACTTACGCTCTGCGTTGCGCGCTACGTGGCAGCGCAGTTGCACTGCGCTCTGCGCTGCGCGACACGTGTCAAGCGCACTTGCACCAACAGTGCCAGCACCAAAACAGAATTAAAATTCTAGAAAGATCTTTCTGATCTTATTAAAACAATAAGATCCTCTTCTGTAAAACAGAAGCCCTTGGATCAAAGATCCAACGGTGGAGAAAAATCCCCAAATCACTCAGAGAGAGATCTCTTTAACTAATTTAACAAATTAATTGACACTATATAAAGGCCCCTAGACCCCAAGTCTAAAAGACATTGAAACATAAAAAAAAGAAAAAAGAGAGAGAATTCAGAGAACTCCTGTAAAGAATTTGGAGAAGAACTCAAAAAGAGAAAAAGGTAAAACCCTTTGAATAAAAAAGAAGAATTTCTTCTGAAAAGATCATTGATCTAAGAAAAAGATCAAAGATCTTCAATAAAAAATATAATAATAACAAAGGCATTGCCTTTTTTATGAACCATTGGTTCTGGAATCTTAAAGATTCTTTTCTTGAATCCAATATTGGATCAAGATATTAAAACAGTGCCTTGCACTTTTGAGTCTGCACTGTTGCGCTCCTTGGATTGGCACAAGCCACCAGGGAGCGCCACGTGTCAGCCCCAGAACAAACTGCGCTATGCGCTTCTAAAACAGAGCACGTCTCTCATAAATTGGCGCAAGTCATCAGAGCGCGCCACGTGTCAGCAGCGCACTGGCGCAGCGCACTGCGCTTGCGCTCACCAGAGTGTGACACGTGTCACTTCCACATGCGCTTGCGCTCAATAATTGGCTCAAAGCGCCTGACAGGCCACATGGCCACTGTCAGTTTGGTTAATGCACTGCATTATTTACAGAAGGGCCAAGCCCAATTAAAAAGGGCCTAACAGGACTAACAAAATGCCATGCATTATTTTAAAGAAGGGCAGAGCCCAAACAAAAACAGATGCTGCGCATCATTTAAAAGGGACAGAGCCCAAATCAAAAAGGCCTAGCAGGCCAAAAGAAAATGCAGTGCATTATTAAACAGGGGCAAAGCCCTAGCACAGGCCTAATAGGCCAAAGATAAAAACGTTGAATATTCTCAACTGGACTTAGCCCAATCATGGCCGTAAGTCCTCAAATTAAATTGACTGAGCAAGACTGCTCTCTTAAATCAATTTACATCCGGTTCAAGGGTACATCACCGAACTCCTCTGACACCTATCATTGTAATCCTTCAACGACGTCAGAGAGGTGACGGGTCCCGACGGCCATACATTCGATGGACCACCATGTCCCTAAATTGGCAGTGGACCACTATGTCCCTAAACTGGAACAATAGAGCCCCCAAATGCTCTTTTGTCGGATCTAAACGATCCAGTTAAGTTGATCTTAGTCTCAAATTGGACTAACGTATCCTTAACAAACGTTTGAGTTGATCTTAGCCTCAAATATGGCTAACGTATCCTCAAACCAAAACCCCAAACCTAAATCTAAGAAAATACGGATTTGGACTAATCCACGTCCTACGGGCGACGACATAAATTAGTCTCCGTATACAATCCACGGGCAACCATAAATAAAACAAACACCCATGGCACGAAGTGAAATTATGGAGAAGGAGAAAGTTGTTACCGTGACGCGGTAGCGTAATTAACTGCAGGGGCTTGCGCCTGCAGGGAAGAGCGTCCCCACAATCAAAAACCCCTCAAGCGAGGGGGAATCTAACGAAGTCTGCTACATCGGACGCATCCGTCTAAACCTCCGATACACGGTGCCATAAATCAACTTGGCATCTTCGGAGAGGTGGACGGATAAAACCAAATAGCATCTGCCCCGAATCTCAGTGCCAAGACTTCGCAGTCCTGTGTGCCGCCTTTCAGAGGGGAACAGATTCTGGCACGCCCGGTAGAACCTTTTCCTCTTTCCACTCCACACTTCGTGTGTCGTGTTCGCGAACAAATCGCGGTTTGCTGTGGTTGCCTGTGGATTCAAGGTACTTAGATTTGGTGTCTTGCTCCGTGCAGAAAATAGAAGATCAATGGCTTCAAACTGCACTAACTGCAACTGCAACTCTCACCCCGTCTTTGCTGGAGGAGTGACTTACGGGCCCCAAGTGGCCTCCCTTTTCAAGATGCCAGTGGAGCAGGTAACTCAGGCCACCACTGGGCTGTTCTTTGGGACCATGCTCCCACCAACGAGCTTCAATGCCCCAATGTCGTCGCAAGAAGCTCCAAGGAAGTCGGTCTTTGATCGGCTTACAACTGTCGCGGCCCCTCTCAACGGGTCGCCCAACTTCAATACCTCAGTTTTCAACAGACTGGGCCAGAGCGTCTACAAGCCCGCGATACCCGAAGTTGCCATCCCAAAGCGGATAGCCATCCCGGCTCAAGCGGACGAAATCATTGGAAAGGATTCTCCTTCCAAAAAGTCAGTTTTTACAAGGATGGCCATTCCGGCTTCTGCTCCAGGCGAGGTCCTCAAAGCTGCTTCCTCTGTCCAGAAGTCTGTCTTTGACAGATTAGACATTGCTTCTCAACGGGTGTCAGTCTTCGACAGGCTAGCACCAATAACGGCCTCTCCTCAAAGCAGGGGGCATGAGGAGGTCACCCCTACGGCTAAACCAACTCCAATCGCGCGACATGATCGCCGTCGTCACTGGCGCCGGGTAAGGAAAGCTGTGGGCAACTCCCCCTCTGGGATAACTCCACCAGCTCCAATGGTGGGTATCGATCCTGCTGTTCCAACCGAGAACAACTTTGAACTGCTCAACAAGGTGTGCAGAAACTCTCCTACTGCAATGCTAAAGAGAATTCCTTCACCTGTGAAGAAGCCGGAGCAACCTCCTCAACGGCTATCCTCTGAAATTTACAAGGTCTGGCGTCAAGTCCAAGACTCCGTGATGGATCAAGACTATCTCCGCCGACAGAAAAAGATGAAGGTTCGACAGGAGAAGGATTACTCCGTCAAGCCACAAAAAGCAACAGCTACGTGGGTGCCCACTGCAACGGCTCCCTCAACGTCGATCACTCAGAAGAAAAGGAGGCAGCAAAAAGCCCCTGTGAACATGGCGAACCGTAAAAGCGCGGAGCACAAACGCCCTAAGTCTGGGGGCATGGTGGTGCACACTGTTTATATGGCTTCCGGAAAGGATGAAAGCCGTGCTTCGACGGGTCACCGACCGCTCACCCGATCCGTGGCAAAAGCCCAAGAGCAGCAACAGAAGCTACAGGAAATGATGACTGCAATGGCCGCACTTACCGGGACAAAAGAAAGCTCGGAGGCATCGTCAGAACAGCGTCACGAACAAAAAACTGACGCTGACTTCCTACGCAGAGTCCTCGAAAAGAAGGACAAAGAAGCCGCAGAGCAAGCGGCTAACATAAGACGGATGGCGCTCCTCTTCCAAGATATGGTAGGGATGATATTACAGCCGGACCCTCCAGCTGAATACCTTTCGATCATTGTTGGAGACGATAGAGGGGAGACATCTAATCCACCTCCGGCTCTTTCAGCAGCCAAGGAAGAAACCATTTCAAGGCCGCACTGGATGATTATATAGCTCAGCAAATACGAGCTCATCAGGCGAGTGAAGCGGCTGGGAAAATTATTAAAACTGGACGACCCTATCCGGGCTGGTATGACCAGATTAGTTACCCGCCGGGATATACGATTCCTAAGTTCCACGTATATAAAGGGACGGGGAATCCACATCAGCATGTCGCTCAATTCAGGGCATTATGCGGCAACACTGGAGGCGACGACAAACTGCTGCTTCGCCAGTTCGTCGGCAGCTTAGCGGAAACAGCCTTTGAATGGTATTCGGAGCTACCTAACGACTCTGTCAAAACATTTGCGGAGATGGAGCTACTGTTTACACAAAGATTCGCGAGTGCTAGTGAACGCACCCCGATAACAACACTGATCAACGCCAGGATAAGGCCAGGCGAAACGTGGGTTCAATACGCAACACGATGGCGGAATCTGTGGTCGAAATGCGAACAACGCATCGAAGAAGCGCCAGCGGTGGGCATGTTCGTGGGCACTCTTGATCCGCAAGCGACCATCTCGCAATTCATGATGTTCTTCAAGCCAACTACGTTCCAGGCCTTGATCGACAAGTTGGCCCAAATGGATCAGATGGGACATAAACCGTCTCCTCCAAAGCCAGACTCTTGAACTGAGAAAGGGAAAGCGATCGTTGTTGCCAATACTCAACAACAGCCGAGCAACTCGAAGCCTGTTGTTCGCCAAAACGACGTGCGTCCACGCCCATCCTTCGAGGAAAGACTGGGACGTCCTTACTCATTTCCTAAGAATAAAACATGAACACTGTTCGAGCTGGCAGTGTGCAACAGACTCATCAATCTGCCGAGTCCAAAACGTCTGTTGCAGCCAGGCGATCTCAACAATCCCAATTATTGCCCTTACCACTAAATGGTAAGTCATCCTATTGAGGATTGCTACATCTTCAAAAACTGGATTGAAGACCAGTACCTACAAGGCAAGTTCGCGCTGTCTGAAAAGTGGAAAGTAAACCCACCACAGCCGCACACTCTAAAGAAGACGGACACGCCGAGGGCAGCTTGTTCTTTTGTTGAGGATGAAAATGATGGAGAAGACTCATCAGATGAATCCGAAGACTACGTAGCGAGTTGTCATGTAATCTCTCACTCATTAGTGGATGATAAAGAGGCTACTTGCGCCAAGAAACCGAGGGCGGACCCTGAACCAGAAATTCTGCGGCCGTCAGACGAGATGGTCGATGCCTTCCTGAATGAGATTCGTCTGAAAGTTAAAGCCAATCAAGAACGTGAGATGGCCATACTGGAAGGAGCCAAACACCGCCGACTAGACCAAAGAGTCGAGGCACTTCCGTCAAATCAAAAGTCGTCCGCTGCGGATAAAAACAAATTCAAGACAAGGAAAAGGTTTGCTAAAGCCCTATCAGTGGGAATGAAGCTACCACCCTCTGAAGAAAACACTCTCGGTGGAGTAGAGATGCATCCTAACTTCTGCTTATATCATCAGAAGATCATACATCCTACCGAAGACTGCGACTTCTTTAAGTGTTGGTGGCAAGGGTATGTCGCTCAAAAGCAACACTTTAACAGGACAAAGCGGGAAGCTCGTAGACAGCGAAAAAATCCGATAGATGAGCATAAAAGATTTGCCGGCAATTGTCATAAGGATGATCCCGAGGGATCACGAGTGCTCACCTTCGGGAATAATTCCGACGAAAAAGTACCCCTCGACCCTCTCTTCAAAAAGTCCATCTCTGAAAGATTGAGGATTTGCGAGAACATTCAGCCGCTCAATTGCACGATATCCGGAGAGAATCTCGGATCCACAAACAACGGAGCGAACAAAAAGGATAAAGGAAAGGGAAAAATGACCTCCGTCGCCAACACTCAACAACAATCGAGTGGCCCTAGACCGGTGGTTCGTCAAAACAATATGCGTCCACGCATATCCCTCGAGGAGAGGCTAGGACGTCCTTACTCGTTTCCTCAAGATAAAACAAAGAGACTGTTCGAGCTGGCAGTGCGCGACAGACTCAACAATCTGCCGAGTCCAAAACGTCCGTTGCAGTCAGGCGATGTCAACGATCCCAATTATTGCCCTTACCACCAAACGGTAAGTCACCTGATCGAGAATTGCTTCGTCTTTAAAGGATGGATCGAAGATCAATACCAAAAGGGCAAGTTCGCGTTGTCCGAAAACTGGAAAGTAAACCCGCCACAACCGCATGCTCCGAAAAAGATGGATATGCCGGGGGCATCATGCTCATTCATAGGGAAAGCCCCATAGACCGAAAAGTCAGTAAACTAGAGATTCGCCTTAAATACGGCGACGGCAGACCGAAACGTCCTTAAACTAACGATGGACCGCAATGTCCTAAAACTTGCAGACGGACCGAAACGTCCTTAAACTAACGACGGACCACTACGTCCTAAAACTAGCTGACGACCGAAACGTCTTTAAACTACTACCGCAGCATCCTCAGGCTGACGAGATAAAAAAAATATAAAGAATAAAAAAAAATAATAAAAAAAAACGGTATGCCCAATAGCGAAATGGGCACGGATGAAAACCCGAAAGGGCTCCGTGAGTAAAAACAGCAGGGCTACCGGCGAGTGTTCGTGAAAACCCGAAAGGGCGCGACCTCGTTAAAAAAAAAAGCAAAAACAAAAGAAAAACGGTATGTCCATAAGCAAAATGGGCACGGATGAAAACCCGAAAGGGCTCCGTGAGTAAAAACAGCAGGACTACCGGCGATTGTTTGTGAAAACCCGAAAGGGCGCAACCTCGTTAAATGACACTTGCAAGGTCCTCTCGACCTTGTAAGGAGAAACCACCCGCGTGAGAACCTTACGACTCACAGGGAAGCAACACACTTAGGAATCCTCACGATTCCTAAGGGGAAATTACACTTGCGAGATCCTCACGACTCGTAAGGAGAACTCTCTTATGGGACCCTCACGGCTCATAAGATTTGAAAGTCTTAAGTTACAGGGACCTGAACCTGTTCTTAAGCAACTCCCACAATCTTCGATACTGCCCTACGAGCGGCTCAATACTGACCCTTGTATACAATCCACGGGCGCGAATAAACATTTCCCTAACCAAGTCCCACCTGTGGCTAGGGATATGTCCATATGGTGAACAACCCTTATAAGTCCTCTCGACTGATAAGGAGAAAACCCTTTTGTAAGATCCTTACGACTTACAGGGGAACATACACTTAGGAATCCTCACGATCCCTAAGGAGAAAACACACCTACGAGATCCTCACGACTTGTAGGGAGAAATACCTTTGTGAGACCCTTACGGCTCATGAAGTCAAAAGCCTTAGTCGACAGAATTCTAACCCTGTTTACTAAGCCACCTTTGTTCAACATCGACAGAAGGAAATGATGATTCGCTTCTGGCAATATCCCAGTTGTAGCGATGTTGTTGTCTAAACCGGGATCAAATTCCAGGCCCTTTCGCGGCAAATGATGATTCGCTCCTGGCAGTATTCCAGTTGTAGCGATGCTGATGCTGAGATTGGCGTTAGAGTCCAAGTTCCATACTCGCGATAAAAAAATCAGCGAGCTAAAAATGCATATGAAATAGCTGAAATGATGGGGCAACTTGCAACGAAATCAGCAAGTAAAAATGTATGCATACGAAAATAGCCGAAATGATTGGGCAACTCGCAATAAAAAGCAGCGAGTAAAATAAAATAAAAAAAGAGCCAAAATGATTGGGCAACTCGCAATAAAAAGCAGCGAGTAAAAAGAAAAATAGCCGAAATGATTGAGCACCGCGAAAAATAAATAGCCGAAATGATTGGGCAATCACGACCTTCGCGATATAAAAGCTGAAATGATAGAGCATCGCGGAAATAAAATAATAATATAAAAAATGAAAGAAACTTTCGCCCTACAGGTGAGATCTTATCGATCCCTGTATACAATCCAGGGACACAAACAAAGAGGGAGCTATACCTTCCCAACAGGCTCCACCAGAAATCTAAGCCAAATCTCGACGGTTCATAGACAACCTAGAGACAACCTCGATATTTGCCGCAATATTGCAGACACGATGTCAACAAACGGAGCAAAAGAAGATCCCTAGCTTCAGGGTCTCGACGTCGATATCGACAATTTAGAGATCGCTAACGGCGTTTCTCCTCACTCCAACCAGATGCAGACATGACGTCAACAACCGACCTCAGAGTCGCAATGAAACGGAGCCACGGCATAGTCCCTGGTTCTAAATCTTAACGGCAATATCTATGGCCTAAGAGTCAACAAAGGCGTTCCTTCGCTGTCCAGTAAGATGCAGATACAACGCCAACAAAAGACCTCGCGGTCGAAACAAAGCGAAGCGACGGCAAAATCCCAGCTTCACCTCAGTATTCGTCTCGATACAGCAGACGAGATGTCAACAAAGGCGTTCCTTCGCAGTCCAGCAAGATGCAGATACAACGCCAACAAAAGACCTCGCGGTCGAAACAAAGCGAAGCGACGGCAAAATCCTAGCTCCACCTCAGCATTCGTCTCGTTACAGCAGACGTAATGTCAACAACGGTGTTCCTTCGCAGTCCAGCAGGATGTAGATGCAACGTCAACAAGAGACCCCATGGTCAGCAAAGCGGAGTGACGGCAAAATCCTAGCTCCACCTCAGCATTCGTCTCGTTACAGCAGACGCAATGTCAACAACGGCGTTCCTTCGCAGTCCAGCAGGATATAGATGCAACGTCAACAAGAGACCCCATGGTCAGCAAAGCGGAGTGACGGCAAAATCCTAGCTCCATCTCAGCATTCGTCTCGTTACAGCAGACGCAATGTCAACAACGGCGTTCCTTCGCAGTCTAGCAGGATGTAGATGCAACGTCAACAAGAGATCCCATGGTTAGCATAGCGGAGTGACGGCAAAATCCTAGCTCCACCTCAGCATTCGTCTCGTTACAGCAGACGCAATGTCAACAATGGCGTTCCTTCGCAGTCTAGCAGGATGTAGATGCAACGTCAACAAGAGACCCCATGGTCAGCAAAACGAAGCGAAGGACAAATTCCTAGCTTCAGCGTCTTAGCGGCAAGTCATATAAAGCCTGAAAGACAATCGGAGATCATCTTGCACCAACGCGGAATGGTCACCACCTCGACGATCGTCTCGATACAGCAGACGAGATGTCAACAACATCGTTCTTCCTCCAACAGGATTCAGACGCGACAATCAGACAACGGGGCCACGACAAAATCCCTAGTCCCAAACCTCGACGGTTCACCAACAACCTAGAGACAACCGCGACATTCGTCTCAATACAGCAGACGCAATGCCAGCAAAATGAAGCGAATGCCAAATTCCTAGCTTCAGCGTCTTAACGGCAAGTCATATAAAGCCTGAAAGAAAATCGGAGATCATCTTGCACCAACGCGGAATGGTCACCACCTCGACGATCGTCTTGATACAGCAGACGAGATGTCAACAACAGCGTTCTTCCTCCAACAGGATTCAGACGCGACAATCAGACAACGGGGCTACGGCAAAATCCCTAGTCCCAAACCTCGACGGTTCACCAACAACCTAGAGACAACCATGACATTCGTCTCGATATAGAGGACGCAATGCCAGCAAACGAAGCAAAGGCCAAATTCCTAGTTTCAGGGTCTTAACAGCAAGTCATATAAAGCCTGAAAGACTATCGGAGATCATCCCACACCGGCGCGGAGTGGTTATGACTCATCGGGGCTCTCCAAAATGAGCCTAACCTCAAGTAAAAAGTGACATGGAATATCCCTACGCTTGCTCTTTCGACGGTAATACTACCCGGAAGATTACTTGAAGACGTCTTGTCCAGCCCCCGAAGGGATCAGAGACACGACAATCGCAAGGCTACTCGAACAGCAAGATTGCATATCGATGAATACATTAGCCGACGCGACGGTACGACGGACAAAACCCTAAGTACCACAGACCCTAACGGACTTCTGTCGTAAAGAGCAGAGGTTAACTGTGACGTTAGGATATTCTTGCGAGAAATGCTCGATTCGTCTCGACTCGTGAGGAAATTGATGTCTTTGCGAGAACTGCTCGATTCGTCTTGACTCGTGAGGAAAAGCCTTAGGCAGCGGGGATAAAAAAACTATTTCCTAAGCACTGGGATCCTGCAAGTCGGCCCAAAACGGTCTCTTGCATACTATCCACGGGTCTCACTCTCCGAAATTGAATCTCGACAATGAGGGAAACAACCGCTTGCGGGTCCTCTCGACTCATAAGAGGGAAAATTCTTTTATAAGATCCTTACGACTTATAAGAGAAAACGCACTTAGGAATCCTCATGATTCCTAAGGAGGAAATACACCTATGAGATCCTCTCGACTCGTAGGGAGAAAAGTCTTTATGAGACCCTCACAGCTCATGAAGTTGAAAAGCCTTAGGTAGCAGACCTGAACCTACTTCCTAAGCCATCACTACTCCCCAAGATGTTCAAGACAGTATGTTATATATCGCTTACAGGCTATGCTTATTTAAAGAATGTGCCAGTAACAAAGCATAAAATGAAAGGAAGGAGGCAAAAGAGTTGTCATTCATACTTGGAAAGTTTTTACATCAATAAAGAAATAAACAACAACATTATTGAAATGTTTACAATAGTATAACCTCGGACCCAGGACATGGGTTGAGGAATTCGAAAGTAACCTTATCTAAAACTTTCCAAGCCCGGCGAACCATCCTAGTGTGCTTCCTTTCGCGAGCACGAGTGTCGGGATCTCCACTGATGTCCTCCTCCCTCCAATAGGCAGCAAGTATTGCAGACTGTTGAAAAGCTTGGTGCATAAGATCGATAAGGTTATCTCGCCTCCTCTTTGAGATTAGGCTCATCAGATACACCGAGTGCACCTTATCCTCGGCGGCATCCAATGCCCCAAGTGGCACACCAGTACAGAATAAGGGAAGCGCTTCCCAGATGGCTCCCAGGATAAGCTTCAAGAGAGAGGAACGTCGGGGAAGCAATTGACCGTTGTATGCGTCGAAGCGACTCATGATTTCGGCACACTCGGCATTAGTAAATTCTCGATTTTGGGAACGGCCGAGTTGGCGGATGTCCCCGTAGGAGATAATCTCGTCGAGGTCGTACTTGTGGGCGTCCATCACTCCTATAAAAGAAGATCGACAAAAATCAGCAACTCTTAAGAATTCTGCTATATGATTTAAAAGGAGCAAAGCTCCATTAATGAATCAAGAAATTATAAATGAAATCTTTCAGAGAGCAGAACTCTATTGATGGAATCCTAACAGGGCTCTCTTTAGTTCTCGTTAGATCCTTTTAGAGCAAAGCTCTGCTAAGTGAAACCTTAAATGGGTTTTCTTTAGATCAGGGATCTATTGAGGGCAAGGCTCTGTCAATGAAAATTAATTTAATTTAATTAAACTTTTTACCTAAAAAAGTGTTTTCTAAAGAAATTCTAACTCTTGGGGTTCTTGAAGGCAAGAGCAAGGCTCTGAAGTTTTGAAAATAAAAATCTTAAGAGATGAAAATCATCTAAGGGACCAAAAGTCCTATTTATAGGCATCAAATGCACTTTCAACTTCCAAGAGTTGCCGCGACGGTTGGAATTCTGCCACCGCTGCTCTCACGTTTGGAGGCCACGTAAGCGCAACGGTGGGGGGGCATTTGTTTACCCCAATCAGAGCAAAGCTCTGTCCAAATTCCAAGGCGGGAAACGAGGCAACGCTTCTGTTTCCCCCAATCAGAGCAAGGATCTGTTCTGAAAATTAAAATAAAAATTAAAGAAGCAACGCTTCAGCTGACTTGCGCTCTGCGCTGCGCGCCACGTGGCAGCGCAGTTGCGCTGCGCTGCGCGGCACATGTCAAGCGCAAGTTCACTTGATGGAATTGGAAGGCTTGAAATATCAAGTGCAGTCGAATAAGGATCGGTTTGATTTGGACTGGTGTAAGGCTCTCTTTCACACTCACTATTGGAAAATTCAAACATGTTATTCTCGGGCACCTCAGCACTTAAATTATGAAGCGGTTGATCATTAAATACATCCGGTTGGGGTGTAGGATGGAAGGTGTCGAGATCAAAAGAATTGGTTTTGGTTTGACTTTGATGGATCTCTTGTTCTTTTTCATTACTCGATTTCAACTCTACTTCAAGACTAGACATGGTTTGTGAAAGAACTTTCAATGGAGGATTCTCTTTGAACCATGGAACTTCCTAATTGACTTTCAGAAGTATTGTCTAGATAAGGTGAAAAAGTTGAGTATGGTTGGAATGTGTTTAATTGTTGGCTACGGGCGAGTTCAATATGTTCCGCAATCGACATGCGTTTATGATTTGCTACATTAGCCTCAAGAGGAGTGTTAATAAGAGATGGTTTTAATTTTTGGCTACGGGCGAGTTCAATGTATTCCGCAATTAACATGCGTTTATGATTTGCCTGAAAAGAAGTATCAACATGAGGTGGTTTTAATTGTTGTCTACGGACGAGTTCAATATGTTCCGCAATCGACATGCGTTTACGACTTGCCCCATTAGCCTCAAGAGAAGTGTCAACATGAGAGCGTGTGAAAGTTTGGTACTGTTGATAAAAATTAAAAGGGTGTATCCAAGTTTCATAAATAGGATTAGGATCAACATTGTAATATGAAGAATATTGAGATTGGTTGGTTAGTTGGCGACTAGCAATTGTTATTTGTTCAGCAATGGTCATGGGTGTAAAAGATGCCATATTCGCCTCAAAACGAGTATCAACATTTTCATATGGAAATGATGGTGATTGTTGTCCTAACGGTTTTGGATTATTGAAAGGTATGAAACTTTAGCTACGAGCCTTCACAATATGCTCATGGAACTTTAGCTACGAGCCTTCACAATATGCTCATGGATGGACATGCGTTAAGAAGTTCCCTCAATAACCTTAAACAGATTATTAACATAAGAAAATATTGAATTTTGATACGGTTGATAGGACCTTGAGTGAGGTGTCCAACTGTAGTTTTCCGCGTGCTCTATCATATCCCTTAAAGATATGGTAGAGTCGGAATTTGTACCGAAGCAATTACGAAAACAAGAAATATCTGGTTCTGGACAGGAAAGCTCGGCAAGAGTTCGTCTGTTTGGGTTACCTATTATAAGAAAGTGAAAAGAGAAGAGAATGAAATGGTAATAATTTAAGCTCTTTTTTTTGGATTTTGGAAATTGTTTTGCTTTGAAAGAGGGACTCGACAAACATGCACAAACAATACCTAGAACTAGGGTTACCTAGGTCAATTTACTAGACCGCTCCTAGACTTCCGAAGGACAAGACGTAAGATCAATCCTCTACTACCTCCTCATCAATCTTGTAGCCAGGTAAGTGGGAGGTATCCGCTATACGAATCACTGAAATAGCGGGTCTAATTAAGTAACCACTTTCCTTAGTCACACTTGCCTTAGACACCACAAGAAAAATGCGGATAAGCAATAAATTACCCACGACCTTCCTCTGTCCTAATTGAGCGCGACAGTTCTTAGGGCTTGGTCTAGATATTTTTTGTTAATGTAAGGTTATGCGTATGCTAGTTTATGATTTGTGGGGCCTAGGAAGGGTGGTGAAATCCCCACCTAATCTGAATTTGGGTTTATTGCCCGTTAATATCCGTTTTAGATATGCAAAACAAACCAAAATCTAAAACACGCAAAACTATTTTTAGTGGCGATATTTGCAAAGAATCCTGCAGGTAAAAACAATTTATTGGAGTTTTAAAGGAGAGAGGAAGACAATAGGAGAATACCAGAGAAGTTTGGGGGCCCAACTCTTCCAAGGGACCGCTGTTCCGCCGCCGAATGTACCCAAAAACCGCGGTTCCGCCGCCATTTTGAAAGATCTTTTGCTAAATTTTTTTCAGGGAACACCACTACTCCTTTGGTTGAAGTTTAAAAGTCTCTGAATCTCTGATGGTTTATTCCAAATGCTCCAGATTTCTCGCAAAACTCGCACCAAAATCGTTAAAAATACAAAATGCGGTTTTTTTATTTTTATTTTTATGTTCTTGGTTTTTATAAGAAATCAACCCGAATAACAAGTAAAGTAATTACGACCGTTTCCCCGGCAACGGCGCCATTTGATTGGTCTGCGAAGATGTGTTTTGTAAATAACTGCAATCAAAACGGTGTCGCTAGTAGCTAGCCGCGATGAGTAAGGGTCGTCCGCATGGAAACATGAACTCTTTTCATACTTTAGATGAGTTGATAAAAGATAGGATGGTTTTATTGTCGTTCTATTTTAAAACGGATATAAAATTTATAATAAAAAGGCTTGTAGAGTTCAAAGGACTTAGTAGTTAATGGATGAATATTTAAAAATGACTCTTTTAATAGTTTAAAACTTGAGCGATAGTGATGGATGTAGATTAGGGTTCTTGGATGGAATTAGGGTTTCCCACTCTCGACCTTTGTCCTTTCATTGACCTCTATTCATGTCAAGCCCTTAACAAAACAAGTGTTTAACTAATCTCAAATCTTGGTCGTGACTATCAATAAATTGATAGCGCGCCCGATAAGAAGGTTAAAATTTGTTTTGCTAAAATTTATAAACATTAAAATGTTAAAAGAAGTTAAAAGAGTTTTCATCCATTATCCTACCCTATCCTACAAACCTTAGCAAGCAAGGAATTACTCGCTCATGGTTAGTGGTTTAGAAGAAAGGTTGAAGAAGAATGGAATCATAATTAAGATGCAGAAAAGTAATGCCTAAATTAAATGCGGAAAAGTAAATGCAAAAATAACTAAAATAAAAACTATCTTTATTAATCAACTATTGCATTATAATTCTCTTCTTAGAAAGTAGATTACAAGAACCCTAGTTGCTCTGTATCTCTCTTTCTATGGAGGTAAATGAATAAATGATTATGTGATCTCTTCGATAGATAGATGCATTAGATAGATAGTTCTCCGTCCTTTTATAAGCTCTGAAATGTGAAACCCTAGATGCCATATTAAAGTATGTGAGATTACGATCATGCCCTTGAAAATTCACATTCAACGTCCGCTAAATAACCGCCCTTTCGCCGCCAAAAGCCCTGTTTGACCGCCCTTCCGCCGCCGTTAGGTGGGATCGTAACTTGGGATTTTTTCTGGCTTTTTCTGTTGATATTTGGAGATCCTTTCGATGCATAGATTCTGAAAATATTGCTATGAGTCTCTGTCGTTGCTAGATTCCTTGATTTACTTCTAAAATTTGGTAGATTCGGTTTCGATATCTCGGTTTGATTTGGATCTCTTACTTGGATTCCAAACCTGAGCTAACACGTGCACAATATCTTAAATCAAAATGTTAGGAGCATTTGGTATTTTTGAGATATTATTCCAACCATTTTTATAATTTAATGTCTTAAGAATATTGATTGGGAATATTTGATACGATATGCATATTTTAATTACTAATGTTTCATTTAAATATTATATGCATATATTTTCCCTAATTATATCAATTAAAATGAAGAAACATATGATAATAGTTTTTTTTATAAATAAACCTACATATGTTCTTTATTTACAATTAACAGCTTTTAGCAGATAATATTAGTATGGAAAATATTCATACAAATGTGCAATATTTTAGACTAATTAAGTGTGCAAAACACGGACGGATTTGGCTTCATCACGACCGTCGGCGCTGGCCATATCAAGGAAACCGGCGGTCGGGATTTTTTGATCCGTCTCGAAATTTTTGCCACGTGTCAAGTTGGGTGTGTACACTGCATTGCGCCTGTTTGATTTTTCTAAAACTTTTCGTTTCTCCATGTATTGAACGTGCAACTCTTGGGCTTCCGAAAAATTAAAAAGAAAAATCCTAAAAATAATTGGGTCTGATGGGAATCGAACGCACAGGCTATGTCACAGCAGTGCAGGGGCTTTACCAATGAGCTACAAGTTGCTTCTTGTTTTTATTTAACAAAAATAACTTTTAACTCTTACACATGTTGTAATACCCTTTGCGGTGAAATACAAGAAATTTCTGTACAGTGATTTCAGAGTCGTTATAGTGCCATTTCATGTATGTGATACATGATGTGCATGTGTATGGGATACATATACTAATGCTTATATACATATACATACACGCGCGCGCGCGCACACACACATATATATAGTAAATCCCACTCTTTAAAGTTATGTATAAATATACATACACTCACACATCTTTATATATATGTATATATATTAATGCATATATATTATTTACTATATTAAACATAATGGGTGGGTCCCACCCTCTCTCTTGAGTGTGTGAAAAACACATGAGAGACAGAGAGTGGGAGAGTTAGGTTTCATATATATTATGACATGGTTTGCAAAAGAAGAAAGAAGAGATTATTCTTGTTGTTGCCATCACAATATTCTTCTTCTTCTTCCTTCAACTTGAGAGCTCAAGCTCTATACTCCAATGGCAAAAGTTGCCATGGTGCGAGAATGAGGAAAAAAGAGAGTATCCAGATACCACATCACCTTTCTCTACGCGTAGCATGCCTTTGGAGGAAGTTTCTCCATCCGGTGACGGAGTTGGAGTTCGGGCAGCCCGCTTTCAACGCGAATTATCTACGGTTAGGCGGTTGGCGTTCTTAAGCGTCCGGGAGCTCACGAAGTCTAGCCAGAGTCTTTTATATCTATTGGAGTATATGAATATGCTACAAAGGTTGTAGCAACCTTCTCCTTGCTCTCTTGTTATTTCTAGTTTTATTTATTGCTAAGTATTTGATGATCTTGGAGGTGGATTTGGGTTATGCATTATAAAATTATTGTTTTTCAAATTGTACCGTGGTCATGATCGTCACGACCCTAACCCCCGTACACTTACATGGTATCAGATCCAAATCAATTACTTTCAATTGGTTTTGTGGTCATTTGAATTTCCAAAACCTATTTACGAAACAAAACAGTTTCTGTTTGAAAAACTGTCCCAAATCAGTAACTATTTTTATAAATAACTCGTGTTCCGGGGCTCTCGGTTCGGACCGAGAGCCACGTGGAGGCGTGGGAGCGACCCCAGGGATGTCCCTGGAGGTTTGGATAGGTTCCCACACCCTAGCATCATAAAATTGTCTTGGGTGTGGCGTTAGGACAGCAAGTGCGTAGCTCAACGCTTGCTGTCCCACCAGCCAACACATGGCCATAATTTTGTGGCCATAGGTTATGACCCCTACCCAATGCCCCCCAGGGCCTCATAAGTCATGGTCGAGGCCCCCCTGGTGTCTCGGGCAATTTTTGGGTCGTTTGGGTTTCGATTCATGCAAGAAATGATGGTGTTGGGCTGGGGCTGATCTTGAATTTCAGTCTTTGGAAATTCGATTTCGGCTTCGTGGGTTTTGGAATTCATTGGCCATGGGTTCCATATTGACGTGGTTAAAGCATTTAACTTTGTAAATGCGATGGAATATATGATATGTGGTGTTTAACGTCACCGAATTGATATCAGTTCGACGGGGTTGCACAAGTGAGTCTGAGATGTTGGTTTGCTTGGTTTGGTTTGGATTGTCGCGAAATGAAAAGCCCCATGCGTGTTTATAATGATGTGTTTTCATTTCATTCATGTTATAGCCAAATGTATAAACTTTTATTCGGGACGAGCGGTCGACATGTGGCCATCGTTTCCGCATTTTGTATTATTATTTGTCGGGACTCGATCAAGTTGCAATCGATGTTAATATTGTATTAATACAGGTCTTAGGATTACCCCGCGGAGAAGTGCACGGGTAGCTAGGTTCTAGATTTCAGCGGGTGGCCATCTCAAGGAATTGAGACCGGGTCACTCGATTCTAGGATTGGCTGGCTATTTGTCGTGCTTGTAGAGGTTTATGATAGACCCGCGGAGGGGTGTTCAAGTCATCAGATTTGAGAAAGTGCTGGGTGGACCCCTCATGGTGATGATGCTGGATCGCCTCGTTTCTGGGATTGGCGAATGACTTGCCGCACTTGCAGGGGTCTACTTTTGGCTACGCATGGGCTATTCACGCGATCGGGGAATGTCGCGCTTCGCTTGTGGCTTGAACGAAATGCAGGATTCCTAGGTGATCCAACCATTACAACTCTATGATGTTGTTTTCCCGCATGCTGTAATGTGATTATTTGCATGTGATGATATATTGATATATATGATATATAATATATATAAATAAATGTTATATACGTTTTGTATCCATGCTAGCCCCTCCCCCGCCATGCCGTAAGTTAAGTAACCTTACGGTGAAAACCCGGGGCCCCGTGTCGAATGTGGATGACATATATTTGCATTTTATTTTCTTAACATACCTTTTCTGTGATTGCGTGAGAAGGAATATGCTAGAAAAAGTTATCTAAATGATGGAATTGCGTTAATAGGATTGATATAAAGTAAAACAAACATATACGTTGTAGGAACCAATTTTTATAAAAGGGTAATTTTAGGCGATTCTTTTACTTTGCATAGAGGCATTCGGTTAGGAATGACCTGCACCTCATTCGATGAGGAAAGAGCCTTGATCCTGTCAGTGGGAGTTCGCTCTTGAGCAAAAGCTCGTGTCACTAAAATTGTTTTTGCAGCCGTATTATTTTGCTTTGCATCGTGGTATTCGGTTAGGAATATTTTGCACCTCATTCTATGAGAAAAGAGTCTAAATCCCTTCGTGGAAAGTTCACTCTTAAGCAATGGTCTACACGACTATAAATTTTCAAAACCACTCGGTTCTTTCAATGAAATCATGTTCATTACGTTAAGGTTTTTTTTTCAAAACCAGCCGTAGCCCTCTATTATTTCAGGAAGTAGAGTACTTAGTATTCGTGCTGTATATGTTGACCGTGTCAAGGCGCATTGTACGGTAGCTAAGTGATGTCTTCCTTCTGCATATGATGCGATTAGCTAAAACAGCCACACGGTCATGTTGCTCTGCCAAGGGCTTGTGCGGGTGGGTCTAAGTTAATCATGAAATGACGGGTTGAACTTGACTAGCGATTTATGGTATGTTGACCCTGTCAAGGCCATAAGCCGTTAGGGGTAAAAAGATAGTACGGAGTTTCAAGTGTTGAAACTTACAATGTGATTGCATACCTTCTATAGAGTAGAGTGACATGTTGACCCTGTCAAGGTTATCATGCCATGATAGTTTAGATCCTGATTTCTACTGTGAGTAATTGTTACTTATGGGAGATTTTCTATACGAAATACCGGCTAGTTCTCTATTTAAGGTTTGAAAGAGGATTCGACGGAACAGTGGGAGCTATCCTGATTAGATAAATATACCAATCTAATCTTGATAGAGTGCACGCTGAGTGTTTCTTTTCTCACTCTGGTAGCGACCATGGATTGACCTTAAATTAAGACTTGTTAACCACGTTGACCGACTTTTTTGCAAACTTATAGTTTTGGAATGTCTGGATTTTCCTAATCCACGACATAGTCTCCTTACCTATCATACTTCTTCTTCTGCTAACTTCAGAACTCTCTGTATTTGGTATAGAAATTCATATTGCTTAATAGGCCATTGTATGGTTAGATATGAACTCGAAGAAATTGTTTCAGTCCGAGAATGGCCACTGGTTCTGGAGTAGATGAATTGTTCGTTTTTCTTTCCCTTCTACCTTATCTCAAGTTCGAGAGCTCCTTATATGTAAGGAGAGTATACCAGTTATGCTAATTAGATAGTTTTCTTCCAATTCCGAAGTGGGTACTAAAGGAATGGTAAGAAGAAAACCTACTAGGATAAGTTCGGTATATAGAAAGGTAAGATGGAGAGACATCAAAAGGGGTTGGAGTGTGAGAAAAGGAAATTGCGACTACTTTTATGAGCCTGGGCAATGAAAAAGTAAATACTATGAATACCCGTCTAACCCCGCTAAAACATTTTGATGTTTTAGATATCCCGTATGTCTGTATTTTGAAAAACTAATTCTCAGTAAACTCTAACTCCTGGGTATATAAATACTGGATTGGAATCCCATATCTATTTTCCAGATGCTTAGAAGGAACAGAGAATTGAGAATGGATGATTTTATCCTTAATATCGGTTTTCGGAGCAATTTTTGCTATTGAGTAAAATCAATAGGTTTTGCCTAAACGGCAATATTTTGGTTTCTTTTAACCAAAAGTTTTTTTTTCAATTAACAGCACACGAAAATTGAATTAGTGAACTCTTGGAACATATACATATTGATGTATGTTGTCCGATGTCCATATGAACATGAGGTTGGTACCAGGTATTCCGTATTGAGAATGTGATTCTCTCAGATTGCTCATCCGAGGGTGCGCTCCATGATGAGTAATGCTGAATCGCCCTTTTTAATTTTGGGGATGCACTAGAAATAGATGCATATTAATTGATATTGGTTCTACCTAAATAAGTTCCTTTGTTTCTATATGCGATATAGAATGGTGTTCATATTAAGATTGTTAAGGTGTTGAGTTATCCTGTTTGTGCTTAAAACTATAATCCGGACAAACTAGAGGTACGTTTTGGTAATATCTGTTTTTGGGTTATCCTAAGCTTTCGCGAGAGATAGCTTCTACCATTTTCAATATCAAAAGTGTTTTGTTCTTGACTCGCCACCTCCTTAGTAAAGGAATTTCTTGCAAAAGAAATCAGTGGGAGTATGGTAGAACCGGAAGAGATTCCAGAACCGCAAACGGTTACTAAAAGTTTAGTAGAATCTGATGATCCAATTGACCCTGACAGACCATAACTACTCTGCAGATTTAGTAGGTGAGCTCAGGCACCCGAGAGATATTTCGGTTTTCTCATAGACGGTGAAGAGGAAGCTTGCATGATGTGATGATGACCCGACTAGTTATCAGTAGGTCATAGGAAGTGGTGACTTCCAAATGATGGCTGGATGCCAAGTTATCCAAGTCGGGCTCCATGCACTACAACAAATTATAGACTTTGTTGTGTGCTCTTGAAAGGGATTAAACCCATAAGGAGCAATCAGATATTTCGATATTAGTGCAAATGGAAAGGTATTAACCTAATAATACTAGACTTGTAGTAAACATGTAATCATCAAATACCCGATGAGGATTGTGATGATACTATTACTTCAGTATCTGTGCTGAAGTCCATACCGATATAACTTGCCACTGCTATTTTCATGACTATGATTTCTGGTATGAGGATGACTATAACATCTCTCTAAATTAGATTTAGAAGTGTACGTGTATATAACTCTACAAGAGGTTGTCTTAGTCAGTGGGAACGGTGGAAAGTGTGCAAGATTCTTAAGTCTATTAGCAGACTAAAGCAGGCATAGCGGAGATGGATCATTTGTTTTGATGCTACAGTAAAAGTGTTTGACTTCATCAAAATTAATGATGGACCGGGTATTTTTAAAATGGCTGTAGGAAGTAATATCAGTATCCTCATATTGATGTGGATAACATACTCTTGATAGGAAGTGATGTTCCTATGCTATGATTCGGTCAAATATTGGTTGTCACATATGTTTCTCCTTTATAGATTATATATATATCATTGATTCTGGTGACTAGGTCTATAAGGTTTGATCTAGTAAGGGTTTTGGGATTTTCCCAATTCAGGTATCTTGACACCATTCTAAAGTGGTTTAGAATGGACGACTCCTAATGAGGTAATGTACCCGCAAGTAGTGGAGTCACCCTCTCTAAAAATATGTCTATCGGGACTAATGAAGAGAGGGAATCGCATGAATGACATTCGACATGCTTCGGTGGTAAGGTCAATCATGCGATGTTATATACCAGACCAGATGAAGATTTTACATTTAGTGTAATAAGTAGATATTAGTCTCATCATGGAGAGACATAGGAAGAAATGGAGAACATATGAGATTTTCTTGGTGTTTTGTAATGGCAGACTCCTTCGGGAAGCGATTACCGACTCCATCTTCCGTGGTGATAAGAGTGACAGAGTATCTGTCGTGAGTCATTAGTTTACCCTTTTATGAAGAACAATATATTGGAAGAGTTCCAAGCGGGATACTGGGGCAGTCAAGATGCTAGATGCTGATTGTGAATCAGCAGAGGATACATCCTAAATATTTGTTTGGATAAATGCAGTCATTTATGAACAAGGTCCCATCAGCTATCCAAACAAAGTTTTAAGGTAGGCATCGCTCATTTCGGGAGATAGCTGATCTCCGCGAAGTTGAGATTCAGAGAGATACAGTTAGAAATATTATAGCAAATCCACTTACTGAGACTATTTCTTGAACACAGTTTGCGAAACTGTTAGTACAGAAATTGGGTATGTAGTAGCGCATGAGATATGCGTATGTGATACCGCAATTGTAAGTCTATATTACATGCTTTACACAGTTTGTAGGGAAGCGGAATTTCGAAAAACGAATTTTATGAGCATGCAAGAAAGACTTTCTAACAAGATCTACCACAAAACCCAAACTAGTTTTACAACTAAGGTCATTATTCTACTATGTTAGAACTTTATACCTATCGGATTCGAGTCCTTCGGTTCTTGAATCCTCTTCTTAAGCTCCTTTGCGGGTCTTTGATGTGGTTTGATTGCCGGTCTGCTGGATCCTAGATGATCCACCCGAAGGTCCAAGGTTCAAGCTAAAACTTTCACAAATGAAAGAAACTTAACTAACTAGATTGCTAATCTAGCCAGTCAAGGATGAGAGGAGAAAATTAGTGGTGAGTTTCTATCAAAAATCCTTGTTTCTCAACTCATGAGAGTGTTAGTATTTTTGGTTATGAAGAGGAGAGAGCAAGGAGGCATGAGATGAAGCAACATAAGAAAAATGAGCTCAAGAAAATAATGAAGTAGTAACCATGAAGAATGGCTAGTCCAAACAATATCAACCCTTTTTTTTTAAAATTTAGCCATGCTTCAATAGTGATGGTAATAAATGCTAAACCATGCTTCATGTCATGCCTATTTTACACCTCATTTTCTATTTATCAATAAATAAAAAATCATGCATAATGAGGAGTCCCCTTCTAGAATGTATTTTGTATAAATACAAAATACTTTCTATCGTATATACATACCCGTATCCGTATCGAAATATGAATACCCAAGAGATAGAATAACACCACTAAAATTAATACTAGCATTAAATCAATATCTGATTTAATGAAGTGGCTTAATCCTAAGCCCGCTAGTTTTAAAAACCGTCCGATTAAATTTCGCGCAACTAGTACACGCAATTAATTAGAACCCTACACGTATAAACATACGTCCTCCACTCAATTCGCCTGAACCAGAGAAACCTTTGAAAGTCTACCCGAGCACCACCATGAGGTTCTAATGACATCAAACATGCCAAATTTAAATTTTTATAGGTGCTAAGCTAGACTAAACAAGATCTTTAACTAGATTATTAGGGTTTTAGTTTAATAACAAGAAAAACATGAGAGAAGGAAAAGATGTTATACCCTATAGATCGAGTCCTCTTCTTTAGCTCCGTGTAGTAGTCCACGCGACTCCACTAGGCTCCTCTTTGAGTTGAACATGCCTCCTTCGTGATCTTCGCGCCAAAGACGATCCACCCGAAGTCCCTCTAGCTCAAGCTACCTCTACACTAAACTCTTTTAGTGTAGGAAACACACTATACTTGATTGCTAGTCAAGTATAGGATGAAGAAGTAGGGGATTTGTAAGCTCACAAATGATCTCTCAAACTCAATGATTCACATCACATGTGAGGGTTTTGAGTTTGGAGATGAGGTGAGAATTTTTGGAAAGCAAGAGAGTGCAAGAGCTCACCTCAAGAGAGCAAAAGAAAAACACAAGTCAAGAATGAAGTGGGTGTGAATGACAACCCTTGACCCTCACTCATTCGAGCATGGAATTATTGCAATATAAAATTCCAACCATGCTTGAATAACGAGTCAAGATGAATAAACAAATAATAAAGCCCATGCCTCACCCATGCTTCACAAAGTCTCCCCATTTTCCACCTTTTATTCTATTTTCCAAAAATAGAAAATACATGCCATGCTTCATATAATAATATATATATTTATATATATCAAATATACATATTTATATATATCAAATATACATTAATATATATATATATATATATATATATATATATTAATAAAGCAATTAGTGAGCTAATGATATTAGTTAATACATAATTATATCAAATATAATTTATATCAAATTAATAAATCAACACTTGATTTAATAATCCGGTTATATCACATATGACCGACTAATATCATTTATCTGTTTATCACATTATCAAATCAACACTTGATTCGATAATCTGGTTATATCACATATAACCTAACCGATAACAGATAACTGCCAGATTACAATACGGTATCACATATTCGTATTTAATCAGGCCCACGCACATATCAACATATGTGCCCTACTTCATTTCGCTTAAACTAGGAAACTTCTGTGCGGGACTCTAAAGACTCAACAGTACGCCAGCAGTAGGTGATGATCACATCAGTCACCTACAAGCCGTCAGCAGTACTAGCTGGACGTAACAGCTACCCGGGTATTGAGCGATATGAAGATCAACAAGCAAGCTCGTCCATACTCTCCATGAAGCCTATCCGTAACACTACCATACAGTTCGGTCTCTTCGTCTGATATGTCGCATATCATGTCTAGGGGTGGTAAACGTCAGAACCCAATAACGTGATAAGTCATGTCAATGTCTGGCCTATAACGGTTCGAGAAACTACTAATAACTCTTATCAGTAAATCTCAGCAGCAGCCCTGGCCAGGGACTTCCAGTTATAGCCAATCGAGCATAGCGCAACATCAACCCCCAATACTGGGAGATACGAAACTCCTCCTATCGCTCATTGCCTCTATGTGACTCGGGACTGTACCCAAAATCCACCTGTTTGCACGTCTCCTTTGAGCGTGGTAGGGAGGAAATCAAAGCACGGTGGGAGCCACACAAGACTCTATGACGATCTCGGGTCTACAGACTAACATGTACTGTGTCACCAGAGGACTGCTATCTGACGATAGGTATACTACCAACTAGGAGTCCTCGGCGAGTCCTGTTTGGTGTACCCATTCTCCAATGAGCACCTATGTACAATATTTGATGTCACACACCAATGGTTGTGGGATCAACCATCGCCCTCTAAGGGACAAGAAACGTACACACTAGTCTACTCTGGAATATCGATGCCCTAGTCTCGATATCCCCTCGACTAGGAACTGATTAAAGGATGTACTTTTGGACCACCCATGGCCCCACTAGTATGATCTCATCATAATCCTGGTAGTTAAGTACATATCCTAAGGGATTTATCAACATGTGAGAGCAAGACAGTAAAGAATACCAGTCAACATGTTAAGATAAAGAGTAACCAGATAGCATACCATCATGTCGAGCAAGAAAGTCCTTTATATATATGTCCAAGCATCCACTATAATATACATCACATGTACAATAATGGCCTCTAGGGCATACATCCCCATTTGTGACAATAGGGCTATAGCCATAGTTACAATAGGGAATTATTCAGAGATGTCAGTTGTATACTATGGAACTGATTGGGTTCGGATTCAGGGAACTATTCGGAAAAAATCGGCAGGTATTCGGGAAAGATTCGGCAGGTATTCGGGAAATATTCGGGAAGGATTTCGAGCAAGAAATTAATATATGAGGCGCTGGGTTTTGATATTGCGAATTATTCGCTGTTTTTGTGAATTATTCGCTGTTTTTTTGAATTATAAGAAGCATTCGCCAGTAGCAATTAAGTCGGAGAATTAATCGGCCAATAAAAAAATTCATTAATAATTCGCGAATTATGTGACTATGGCTGTAGCCATAGCGAAGGAACCAAGGTCTCATCAAAAATTCATACATATCTTGAGGCGGTATCACCTGATTAGGGAGATCGTGGATCGCAACGAGATCGAGGATCGGAGAGAGGACACAAAAAACAACACAGCGGATCCATTCACAAAGGCCTTACCTCAAGCACGGTTCGAGTGGCTGTAGCCATATAATTCCCGAACAATGGGGCTACATCTCCGAATTAAGGGAACAATGGGGCATACATCTCCGAATACCCTTGTATTGCGATACCCTTGTATTGCGATAACAATGGGGCATACATCTCCGAATAGTTCCCTTAATCCGAACCCAATTAGTTCCATAGTTTACAACTAACAATGGGGCTGTAGCCATAGTCACCAAACTGTAGTATCCTCTGGGCACCATTGAACCCGAACGGCGAATTTGTGACTATGGCTACAACCCCATTGTTATCGCAATACAAGGGTATTGGATTGGCAATGGACAGAATCACTCGAAGTTCAGAGATGAACTTATTCATCCAGACTGCCTCTTTTGCGGCATCGTTAGCAGCTATATACTCAGCTTCCATCGTTGAGTCTACGACGGTGTCTTGTTTGGAACTCTTCCAACATATCTTCCCTCCATTGAGGGTAAACACATAACCCGATGCGGATTTAGAGTCATCTTTGTAACTTTGGAAGATGGAGTTGGTAAAGGCCTCGATCTGGAGGTCCCCATTACCGTATACCAAGAACATCTCACTTTGGAAGCTGAGAGTTGGTAAAGGCCTCTATCCAATGCTTCTCACCCGGCTTTGACTGATACCTACTTACCACACTAAGTGCGTAAGTTATGTCTGGTCTGGTACATAACATCGCATACATTATAGATCATACCGCTGAAGCGTAGGGTATAATGCTCATGCGAGCCCTCTTTTCATCCGTCTTTGGAAACATCTCTTTGGAGAGGGTGATCCCGTGACAAGCGGGTAAATTACCACGCTTGGAATCTTCTATACTAAACCTATTTAGTATGATGTCAATGTACCTGGAGTGTGAAAATCCCAACATTCTTTTAGTCCTATCACGATAGATATTAATCCTCAGAATGTAGGAGGCATCACCCAAGTCTTTCATGGAGAACTTCTGTGACAACAAGAGCTTGACTGAATGTAGCATAGGGATGTCATTCCCTATCAGGAGAATGTCGTCCACGTACAGTACGAGGAAGACTACTTCTCTTCCTACAATCTTCCTATAAATGCATGGTTCATCTACATTTTTGATAAAGCCAAATTCTTTGACCGTCTCATCAAAGCAGAAGTTCCAACTCCGCAATACTTGCTTTAATTCATAAATGGATTTAAGCAACTTGCACACCTTTTCACTGCTCCTACTGTCTAAGAAACCCTCTGGCTGATCCATGTAAACACTCTCTTCTAAATTTCCGTTTAGAAAAGCTGTTTTCACGTTCATCTTCCAAATTTCATAGTCATGGAAGGCAGCAATGGCAAGCAGGATCCGAATGGATTTAAGCATAGCTACTGGAGAAAAGTTTTCATCATAGTCCAATCCCGGGCTTTGACAAAAACCTTTTGTAACAAGTCTAGCTTTGTAGGTTTCCACTTGTCTATCTGCACCAATCTTCTTCTTGAAGATCCATTTGCATCCAATTGGTTTTACCTCAGGAGGAGCAACATCCAAAGTCCATACTTTGTTGGTGTACATGGATTCCATTTCGCATCTCATAGCATCCATCCACTTCACCGAGTCTTTACTCGTGATAGCCTGCTGAAAATTAGTAGGCTCATCATCATTGATAATGCAATCCTCTCGATCCCCATCTACGAGAAACCCATAGTATCTCTCAGGCGGACGAGAAAACCTACTAGATCTGCGGAGCGACGTCGGTTCGTCGGGCTCTATTGAAACCTGAGGTTCTATGAAGTCATCGGCAGTAGTTTGGGGTTCTAGAATTTCTTCCAGTTCTACCGCGCTCCCACTAATTTCTTTTGCAAGAAATTCGCTCTCTAAAAAGACTATGTGGCGAGCGACAAAAACTTTTTGTTTTTCAGTGTGGTAGACATGATGTCCCCTTAAATTCTTAGGGTATCCCACAAACTTGCACAAAACCGATCGTGCCTCGAGCTTGTCCGGATTTTGCTTTTTGACAAAAGCTGGAAACCCCCATATCTTAAGATACTTGAGACATGTCTCTTCCCACTCCACATCTCATTTGGAGTGATAGGCACAGACTTAGTTGGAACCCTATTCAATAGATATGCTACTGATTCCAGTGCAAAACCTCAGAAAGAAAGTGGCAACTCAGCACTACTCATCATGGAACGCACCATATCGAGTAGCGTGCGATTCCTTCTCTCTGATACACCGTTATGCTGAGGTGTATACGGAGGAGTAAGCTGAGAGAGAATTCCATTCTCTTTTAAGCATTCAAGAAAACTGGTACTCAAGTAATCTCCATCCCGATCAGATCGAAATATCTTGATATTTTTACCAGTTTGTTTCTCAACTTCATTTTTATACTCCTTGAATTTCTCAAAGGCCTCGGATTTATGCTTCATTAAGAACACATGTCCATACCTTGAGAAATCATCAGTAAAAGTGATGAAGTAGGAGTAACCTCTTCATGCATGTGTAGACATCAGACCATATACATCGCCGTGTATGAGTTCCAAGAGCTCAGTGGCTCTTTCTCCATGTCATGTAAACGGGGATTTGGTCATCTTTCCTTTGATACATGATTGACAAGTTGCATATGATACATATTCAAACGGATCTAAATATCCATCTTTATACAACTTAGTCAACCTTGTTTCATTAATATGACCAAGTCTACAATGTCATAAGAAGGCTTGGTTTGAGTCTGGAGCCTTTCTTTTGAGTGTGTTTTGGATATTGAAAACTTGATGTTGATTGAGTACGTATATGCCGTTTTCCAGTGTACCGGACCCAATCATTTCTTGATTTAAGTGAATGTTCATGACATCTCTTTCAAGTGAAAAATTATATCCTTCATTAGATAATAAAAATACCGATATAATATTACATAGCATATTGGGTACACAAAAACAGCTATACAACACCAAAATGTGCCCACTTGTCAACCCCAGGTGATAATCGCCTACCGCAACAGCATCAACGTTTGCTCCGTTGCCAACCCTGAGGGTCATATCACCTTCCTTCAGTACTCTACGGTTTCTCAGAGCCTGCAAAGAATTACAGATGTGAGAACTGGAACTGGTATCTAGTACCCATGATGTAGAGTTCACTGAAAAATAGTTTTCAATTACGAACACATCTGAAGTAGAAGCATCAGCTTACTTCGTGTCCTTGCCCTTGGCATTGAAAGCCTTGCAATCCTTCTTCTAGTGCCCCTTCTTGTGACAGTAGTAGCACTCATCCTTATATTCTTTTACTCTCCCCGATTTTTTCGTTCCTTGCACCTTTTTGACACCTCCTTTCGACTTGGTAGTGGTCTTCTTCTTCTTCCTCTTAGCTTTCGGTTTGGATTTAGAAAAGGAAGATTCGCCAACAATAAGAACAGATGTCTTCTCCTTTTTCAAGGAGCTCTCCGCTACCCTCAACATGTTGAGGATCTTTGGAAGACCAGCTTCCATATCGTGCATGTTAAAGTTCAGCACGAACTGAAAGAAGGTGTGAGGAAGGGACTGTAGAATCAAGTCAATGTATAACTCGTTTTCTAGCATGCATCCTAGGTTTGCGAGTTCCTCAATGAGACTGACCATCTTTAGGACATGCTCTCCTACAAGTGATTCTGGAGCTAATCTCATCTGGAATAATTTCTTTGAGGTCTCGTACCTTGCGATACGAGAGTGCTCTCCAGACAATTCCTTGCAATAGAGCGTTCCCTCAAAAAAAAAGGAAAAAGGGGAAAATTCCCCACTATTAAAGTCTTACATGTTAAATACGTGAGCACCTATATGCAAAAGCATATAGGCGCTGCAGTTAAAAACAAATGGGCTAAAAGAGCCTCATGTGTTAAACACATGAGCGCCTATATGCAAAGCATATAGGCGTTGCAGTTAAAAACAAATGGGCCAAAAGAGTTACATGTGTTAAACACGTGAGCGCCTATATGCAAAGCATATAGGCGCTGTAATCAAATAATTCGCAAGCCACGTGAGAGTTTATATGCATATGAGCGCTGAAAATAAAGAACGTTGAAACCCATGCTAGGGGTCACGTGTTAAACACGTGAGTTCTTCTGCTGCACTCTTTGGCAAGATAAAATTAAATTCTATTTGGGAAATAGTTTCCCTGATCTTGCTGATACGGAATGATTCTTCTCTAACAGAGAATTTTGGATTTAAAATCCAATTGTGATAAAATATCACCAATCAAACCATTTGATAGAATTAAATTCTATGTGGGAAATATTTTTGTGATCTTTCTCAAAGTAGAAAGATTTTCTCTCTTAAACAGAGGACCCTTGGATAAAAAGATCCAACGGTGATTATAAAATCACCCACCGATCATCTGATAGAATAAAAATTCTATTTTAGGAAAAGATATTTCCTAATCTTGTTAAAAAAAACAAGAAAACTTCTCTGTTAAACAGAGAGCCTTTGGATTAAAAATCCAATGGTGGATAAAATTCACCAAGTGATCTGAGAGATCATTTTGGATTGATTATGAAATCAATCATGATCTCTCAATCAGAGATTTTTCCTAGCAAGTTGATATTTTCTCTTATCCTATAAATAGGGGAGAAGAAAAAAGAAAAAGGAAGGAGAGAGAAGAGACACACGGAACTCCCTATAAGTTTCTGCAAAAAAATATACAGTGAGCTCTGGAAAAAAGAAAGAGAATTTAATTCTCAAAAGAAGAAGAAGACTTGCTTCATTGAAACCCTAGGAAAAAAAACACAGAGATCACAGCGTCTCTTCTTTTTGCCAATCTAAGGGTTTAACCCTTTATATAAGAACTTAGTTCTTCCTCTGGTTGATATTTGCAGAAGCAGATTTCCCCACAAGTTGAGAATTTAATTCTCATCGGGAAGATTCTGTTCTGCAGATTCAAAACTTAGAGGAAAAGAACTAGGTCATAAAAGAAAAAGAAATAACATGAGCATATAGGAATTTAATTTCTCCAAAAATCAGGGTTTAACCCTATATAAAGAACTTAGTTCTTCAAAAGAAATGATGATGATCCAAGATCCTCAAAACCGAAATCTTGATGATCATCAATGACTAAAAATGTCATTAACAGGAGATCGATATCTCTAAGAAAACACAAGAACAGCTTGGTGACTCGTTAGTGCTTAGCACTATTTTGAAGCCTCACGTGTTTCTTACGTGAGTGGTTCAAACGAAAAAAAGAACAACCAAAACTGCCTCACGTGTTTCCCCACGTGAGTGCTTAAAAAAAGGGAAACAAGCAAAAGAAAAGCCAAAGCTGCCTCAAGTGATTCTCACGTGGGCGCCTAAATAGCAAAGAAAAACTCCTTTGTCAATTAGACAGCCATCCCAAAAAGAAAGCAGCCACGTGTTTTGCATGAGGAATCTAATCAAGTGCTCAACACTTCTGTAAAAAAGGGGGAAGCGCCCCATATTTGTGGGCCTCACGTGTTCCACACGTGAGCGCTACAGAACTCTAGTGTTTAGCACTAATCCAGTGCCCACGTGAAACACGCGTAAGAATTTTATGTCTCGGTACTTAGCACTATGGAGTAATTATATTTCAGCCCAAATCGACTAAGTTTCCTGAGGTTAAACCTCTTTGATTTTAAAATCAATCGAGCTCATATGGCTCATGGTTTCCCAAACTGATCTTAGTCTAAAAAATGACTAATTATCTCTCATTGATGATATCCAAAATGATATTCATCCTTTGTCTCCTAAAGTAATCTTAGTCTCAAATACGACTAATGATCCTTAGGTTCACAACAACCCTTTTTTCCCTCAAATACGGGATTTGATTCAAAAGGGTACATCTCTCCACACCTTTGATATATGTCATTGTAGTTCCTCAACGTCTTCATAGAGGTGACGGGTCCCGATGACCAACAACTTCTTTTGCTGATGCACTTCCAAATTGTCGTGCATGCCTCAAATCGGATCGTGCCCAAAATTGGACACATTCCATATCTCTATTGTTCACTTCGTCACGTAACAAATACACATGCGCGCAAGATGAATAATGGACCGAAATGTCCTTAAACTAATATTCGCCTCCAAAATGGCGATAAAGGATCGAAACGTCCTTAAATAAACACCTCGCCTCAAACATGGCGATAATGGACCGCGATGTCCTTAAACTAAAATAATCGAGCCCAAATGCTCATATGTTTAAGATGATCTTAATCTCAAACCAGATTAACGATCCTTAAATCAACCCAAAAATATACGGATTTGGACTAATCCACGCCCTACGGGCGACGACATAAATTAGTCTCCGTATAAAATCCGCGGGCAACCAAAATAAAACAAACATACACACGACACGAAGTGAACCTCCGGAGCAGGAGAAAGTGATTATCGTGATACGGTAACATAATTAACTGTAGGGGCTTGTGCCTGCAAGGAAGAGCGTCCCCACAATTAAAAACCCCTCATAAAATGAGGGGGAATCTGATGAAGTCACGCTACAACGGCCGCATCCATCCAAACCCCTGATATACGGTGCCATAAATCAACTTGGTATCTTCAGAGAGGTGGACAGATAAACCCAAATAGTATCTGCCCCCAGGATTCAGGCCAGACGTCCTGACGTCCCGGTCCGTCATCCGGCGGTGAACAGATTCTGGCACGCCCGGTGTGACCTTTTCCTCTTTCCACTCCACACTTCTTGTGTCGTGTTTCGCGAACAAAATCATGGTTCTCTATGGTTTCCCTTGGATTCGAGATACTAAGATTTGGTGTCTTGCTCCTGTGCAGAAGAAGAGAAAATCGATGGCTTCCAACTGCACAACTTGCAACAAAAACTTCCGCTCCGCCCCAGCTGGAGGAGTGACTTATGTGCCCAATGCGGCCTACATCTTTTCAATGCCGGTAGGGCACGTAACTCAAGCCACTACCGGATTGCTCTTCGGGACCATGCTCCCACCAACGAGTTTCAGCGGCCCAGCACCGCAAGACGAAGCTCCCAGGAAGTCGGTCTTTGATCGACTTGCAACCACAACGGCCCCTCTCAACGGGCCGTCCAAATCTGATGCCTCAGTCTTCAACAGGCTGAGCCGAAGCTCAGACGTCTCAGTCTTCAAAAGACTGAGCAAGAACCAAAACGGGCCCGTAAAGAGGCTCGTGATATTTGAAGGGGCTACCCCAAAACGGATAGCCCTCCCTAATCCTCCTGTAGGTGAAGTCGTCAAAGGTGCTTCCCCTACCAGAAAGTCGATCTTTGAAAGATTGGCCGATCCTTTTCAAACTCTGCCAAGGACGTCAGCCTTCAACAGGCTGACACCAATAGCAGCCCCTCACCAAAGCCGGGGGCACAACGAAGCCGCTTCCAAAACTGAGGCGGTCCCTTTTTCAATACACGCTCGACGTCGCCACTGGCGCCGAGTGAGGAATGCTGGGGGAACTCCCCCTGTGGACTTACTTCGCCAGCTCTAATGGTGGAAGTTGATGCTGCTGTTCCAACCCGGAACAGCTTTGATCTACTCATGAGGGTGCGAAAGAACTCTCCAACGGCGGTGCTAAAGAAGTCACCCCCGCCTGCAGAAGCCATAGTGCAGGCAAAGACGGAGCAGCTCCATCAGCGGCTCTCCTCGCAAATTCACAGGGTCCGTCAGAAAGTACAGGACTCTGTGATCAACAAAGACTACTCTCGTTGACCGAAGAAAGCGAAGGCTCGGTAAGAGGAAGACCATCCCTCCACTATACAGCGAGAGACTTCTTCCATATAGGTGCCTGTCATAACGGCTCCTTCAACTTCGACCTCCCACAAAACGAGGAGGCCGGAGAAAATCCTACCGCCTGCGGAAAATTCCAAAGGCGATGAACCCAAACTCCCCAAGTCTGGGGGCATGATCATACACACGGTTTACATGGCTTCCGGAAAATAGGAAAGCCGTGTTCCCGTAGCTCATCGAACGCAAACTCGATCGTTAACAAAAACTCAGGAGCAACAACAAAAGCTCCAGGAAATGCTGACCAAAATGGAAGCACTCACTGGATAGAAAGAAAGTCTGGAACCAGCATTTGAACAACGCCAAGAGCAGGAGACCGATACAGAGTTCCTGCGAAAGGTGCTTGAAAGAAAGGAAAAGGAAGCTGCTGAGCAGGCTGCCAACACAAAGAAGATGGCTCTTTTGTTTCAGGATATGGTTGAAATGATGATCCAGCCAGAACCCCCAGCCGAGGATCCGCCGATAGTTATCAAGGATGATAGAGGGGAAATATCAAACCCTCTTTCGGTTTTATCAACAGCTAAGGAGGAAACGATCTCCAAGGCTGCTTTTGATGATTACATCGCTCAACAAATACGAGCTCGTCCAGCAAATGAAGCGGCCGGTCAAACTGTCAGAACTGGGCGACCGTATCCAGGCTGGTATGACCAAATTAAGTACCTGCCGGGATATACGATCCCCAAGTTCCATGTGTACAGGGGGACAGGCAACCCACACCAGCATGTCGTGCAGTTCAGAGCTCTGTGCGACAACAGTGGAGGTGAAGACAAACTGTTGCTTTGCCAGTTCGTTGGAAGCCTGTCAGAGACATGCTTTGAATGGTACTCGGACCTCCTAAATGACTCTGTAAAGACATTCATAGAGATGGAGCTGCTGTTCACACAGCGGTTCTCCAGCCCAAGAGAGCGCACCCCGATCACGGTTTTAATCAATGCCACGGTACGGCCGGGAGAAACCTGGGTCCAATATGCGATCCGGTGGCAGAACCTGTGGTCAAAGTGCGAACAACCCATCGAAGAATCCCCCACCGTGGGCATGTTCATCGGGACCCTAGATCCGAAAACGACTGTGTCCCAGTTCATAACGTTCTTCAAGCCGACGACCTTCCAGGCTCTGATCGATAAACTGGCCCAAATGGACCAGATGGGCCACAGGCCCTCTTCTTCAAATATAGACCCTTGAAACACCAAGGGTAAAGGGAAAGCGGCCTTCGTCGCCAACACTCAACAACAACCGAGCGACCCAAAACCAGCTGTTCGCCAAAACAATGCACGTCCACGCCTATCCCTGGAAGAAAGGCTAGGACACGCTTACTCATTTCCCCGCAATAAGACGAGGAGACTATTTGAGTTGGCAATGCGTAATAAACTCATCACATTGCCAGACCCACGACGTCCACCGCAACCCGGCGACGTCAACAACCCCGTCGCAAAAGCATGAGCCAAACATGGCCTATACCGCGAGGATATGACCAGCTCAACGTCAAGAATGGAAGCGAACCCGTACCCGCCATGTGGTAACTCTCTCAAAGGAGGGAGGGCACGAGACTATAGATGACCCTTTCAAGTGCTTCGCAAATGAAGATTATGAGGCGATCTCAGAGTTTCCACCAGAACCAAAAGAGCTGGAAGACGTGATACACACTACGGCGGACAACTTAAGGAAAATTGACTTAGGGACGGAAAACGACCTGAGGCCAACGTTCGTCAGTGAGCTACTATCTGAAAAATAGGTAGCCATGTTAAAGGACGTGCTCATGCAATATAAAGACTGTTTCACATGGAACTATTACGAAATGCTGGGTCTAGATCCAAAGGTAGCAGTACATAAACTGGCCATATCGCCAGACATAAAGTCAATCAAACAGGCGCTAAGAAGAATGGGGATCGAACTTGAGATGAGTATAGATGCTGAGGTCAAGAAACTAATCGACTCCGGCTTCATCCAAGAAGTTCATTATCCCGACCGGATCGCTAATATCGTTCCAGTGATGAAGAAAAATGGGACGGTGTGCATCTGCGTGGACTTTCGGGACCTCAATAAAGTTTGCCCGAAGGATGACTTCCCAGTACCTGTTACCGAGATAATGATCGATAACACGTCTAACCATGAGTTTTTCTCCTTCATGGATAGATCTTCAGGATACAACCAAATAAGAATGCATCCTGAAGACCAAAAACATACCACCTTCCGGACTCAGTTGGGCATATTCTGCTACAAGGTGATGCCTTTCGGTTTAAAGAACGCTGGCGCTACCTACCAGAGGGCCATGATGAAGATCTTCAATGACCTCATCCATGAGATTGTCGAATGCTACATCGAAGACCTGGTGGTGAAAAGCAAGTCTTACGAGGAACATTGGGAACATTGGGAACATCTAAATATAGTGTTCCAACGTTTTCGGAAGTATAATCTGAAGATGAATCCTCTAAAATGAGCGTTTGGAGTCTCCTCAGGAAAATTCCTAGGATTCATCATACGGCACCGGGGTATCGAAATTGATCCCTTAAAAATCAAGGCGATTATGGAGATGCCCACGCCAAGGACCCTCAAACAGTTGTGATCTCTTCAAGGAAAGCTCGTATATATCCAGCGGTTTATAGCCAACCTTTCCGGAAAATGCCGTCCCTACAGTCATTTGATGAAGAAGGGGACCCCGTTCGTTTGGGATCAAAAGTGACAAAATGCACTAGACGAAATCAAGCAATACTTGCAAAATCCGCCGGTATTGACCGCTCCGGTTAAGGGAAAACCCCTTATCCTATATACAACGTCCCTTGAGGGTTCTCTAGGCGCGCTATGGGCATAAGAGAACGATCAGGGAAAAGAGAGAGCTTTGTACTATTTGAGTTGAGTTCTCCTGGGGGCAGAAAACAACTACTCCCCATCGAAAAGCATTGCCTGGCACTGATCTTCGCGATAATGAAGCTCAGACATTACTCGTTGGCACATGAGGTCCATCTCATATCAAAGGTGGGTCCTCTCAAATATCTGATGTCAATGGCCTTACTAACAGGAAGGCTTGCCAAATGGGCCCTCTTCCTGATGGAGTTCTCGATAACACATCGACCCCTTAAAGCAATAAAAGGCCAGGCCATTGCCAATTTTCTCGTCGAGCATCCGATACCAGCTGACTCCCATTCGAGTTGCTGGATGAACATGCGTTCGACACAATTGAAAGAGAGAAGGAAGAAAATGATTCCTGATGGGAACTCTACTTCGATGGAGCATCTTCCATGAAGAGGCGAAAGCAAAACACCCCCATAATCAAAGCCGGGGTGGGTCTTATCTTCGTGACTCCACAAGGAGGGATATTGCGTTATGCCCTCTCCTTAACAGAGCCAAGGAATAATAACGAAGCTAAATATGAAGCTTTGATAGCAGGTCTCAAGATCGCTGTCGACATGGGAATCAAAGTCCTCCTCATATATGGAGACTCCCAGCTGATCATTAGCCAAGTAAATGGAAACTATTAGACGTGCAAGCTAGAGATGATAAAATATGGAGAAAGAGTGCAACAACTGTTGACACAAATCCCCTCATACATCCTAGAGTGTATACCGCGTGCAGAAAATAGCAAGGCGGATGCGTTGGCTAAATTGGCTAAGGAACTGGCCGACGAAAACCTCGATGACGTAAAGATCATCGTGCAAAGCCGCAGGATCCTCGCGCCTACAGAGATATCTTCGGATGACCTAAAAAATCCATCCGAAGGAAAAGAAGCGACCGAACAAGCAGCCCTTCAAATAGGGGAAGAAGAAAAGGTCATCGACTGGAAAGACGTTTTCATAGACAACTTCAAATCTCGACGAACACCCGAAAAGGCGTCGTCTCGACATCAGCTCATGAAACGAGCTATGTCCTTCGCCTTCGTCAATGATACTCTATAAAAGAGATCGTTCGACTGTCTGTGTCTAAGATGCCTGGGGCCAGAAGAAGCGAAGAGAGTCGTCCAAGAAACTCATGACGGATTCTGCGGTTCTCACCAAGTTGGGCCAAAGATGAAGCTGAAGATCAAAAGAATGGGTTATTATTGGCCCACAATGATTCAAGACTGCCACGAATATGCGAAGCAGTGTCACTCGTGCCAAATTCATGGGGACTTCATCCACCAGCATCCAAATCCGCTACATCCAACGGTAGCTAGCTGGCCATTCGAAATGTAGGGAACCGATATAATCGGCCCCATTGAACCAGCATCATCCAAAGGACATCGGTTCATACTGGCAATGACCGACTACTTTTCTAAGTTGGCAGAAGCAGTACCACTAAGAGAAGTGAAAACGGAGAATATCCTCCATTTCTTCAAGACACATGTCATCTATCGGTTCGGCACTCCGCGACGAATTATCTAGGATAATGGGCCATCCTACAGAATCCATAAAATCAGCCGCTTCGCACAACAACATAAGATAGATTGGAGATACTTTACAGTCTATAATCTTCGTGCCAACGGTCTAGCTGAAGCTTTCAACAAGACCTTGACAAAGATTATAAAGAAAACGGTGTCCAGAAACAAAAAAGACTGGCACAAAAGGCTGCTTGAAGCCTCTGGGCATACCGAACAACGTTCAAAACGGTCACGAATACAACACCATTCGTGTTGATATTTGGCACGGAAGCAGTGCTTCCATTGGAAATAAAACTTTCTTCTCTACGAATAGCGGTTCCATATGAGCTGACAGATGAAGAAAACGCTCATCTTCAGCTTGAGGAGCTTGATGCCCTCGACGAAACTCGCCTTAAAGCACAGCAAAACCTGGAGGCTTATGAGGCAAGGATGATACGGTCATACGAATGAATGACTAGGCTAAGAACATTCCGCCAAGACGAACTCATGCTAATCGTCAAAAGACCGATGATCCCCAATCGTGCAAAACGGGGGAAATTCGAGTCAAACTATGAAGGCCCGTACATCATAGACAAAGACTACAAAGGTGGAGCCTACCTGCTTATGGATATGCATGGCAAAAGACCCTTCTGGCCAATAAACGGCCGATTCCTCAAAAAATACTATGCCTAACGAGTCATAACCTAGGTCAATGATGGATGACGATGCTCATGTCCGCTCGCTATCTTCCTGAGTCAAAAAATCTGAGAGTAGTATGCAAAGAAACTCCGTCGCCCCAAACATGGCGATAACGGACCGAAATGTCCTTAAACTAAAAATTCGCTTCAAATATGACTACAGAACTTCTTTCAGTTCTACTTCATTACCACTAATTTCTTTCACAAGAAATTCCTTTTCTAAAAAGGTGGTATATCGAGAAACAAACACTTTTTGTTTCTCGGTGTGGTAGAAGATATATCCATGTGAATTCTTTGGATGCCCTTAAACTAAAACTCCGTCTCAAAAAACGGCGATACCGGACCAAGAATTCCTTAAACTAAAATTTCGTCTCAAAAAACAGTGATACTGGACCGAGAAGTCCTTAAACTAATTGTTCGCCTCAAACAAGGCGACAACGGACCGAGAAGTTCTTAAACTAATTATTCGCCTCAAACATGGCGGCAACGGACCGAAATGTCCTTAAACTAAAAATTCGCTTCAAATATGGCGACATCGGACCGAGATGTCCTTAAACTAAAACTTCGTCTCAAAAAACGGCGATACCAGACCGAGAAGTCCTTAAATTAATTGTTCGCCTCAAACAAGGCGACAACGGACCGAGAAGTCCTTAAACTAATTATTCGCCTCAAACATGGCGGCAATGGACCATGAAGTCCTTTAAACTAAAAATTAGCCTCAAAACATGGCGATAATGGACCGGAACGTCCCTAAACTAGCGCGTCACCACAAATACGATGGTATGCTCTCTTGAGATCTATATTGCAATCGAAGCCCCAACGGTGAAGACTGCAACTCAAGTCCCACTGGCTACACAGCAACTCCATCGGTGAAGTCACCCCCAAGCCCCACTGGAAAACAGACGGGTCATAAAAAAACGGTATGTCTACAAGAAAAATGGGCACGGATGAAATCCCGAAAGAGCGTCGTCAATAAAACAGCAGGATTACCGGCGAGCTTGTGAAAACCTGGAACGGCGCAATCTCGTAAAAAAACGTATGTCCACAAGCAAAATGGGCACGGATGAAAACCCGAAAGGGCGCCGTGAGTAAAAGCAGCAGGATTACCGGCGAGCTTGTGAAAACCCGGAAGGGCGCAATCTCGTAATTTTTTTTACACTTATAAGATCCTTTCGACTCGTTAGGAGAACTCCCCCTATGAGACCCTCACGGCCCATAGGATTCAAAAGCCTTAAGCTACAAGGATTTGAACCTATTCTTATGCCGTCATATCCCCCAAGTTGCCCTACAGGCGGTCCAATATTTTCCCTTCTATACAATCCACCGGCACAAATAAACGATTTTCCCGCCAAGTTCCACCAATGATGAGAAATGTCCTCATATGGTGAATGACAATTGTAGGTCCTCTCAACTTATAAGGAGAAAATACTCTTATAAGATCCTTACGACTTATAAGAGAACACACACTTAGGAATCCCCATGATTCCTAAGGAGAAAATACGCCTACGAGATCCTTACGACTCATAGGGAGAAATACTTTTATGAGACTCTTACGGCTTATAAAGTCAAAATGCCTTATTCGACAGGATCCTAACCCTGTTTGCTAAGCCACCTTTGTTCAAATCAACAAAGGCAAATGATGAGTCACTCCTGGCAATATTCCAGTCGTAGCGTTGCTGATGCCAAAAAAGGTATCAAACTTCAAATCAACAAAGGCAAATGATGAGTCGCTCATAGTAATATTCCAGTTGTAGCGATATTGATGCCTAAACAGGTGTCAAACTTCAAGTCCTTTCATGGCAAATGATGATTCGCACCTGGCAATATTCCAGTCATAGCGATGCTGATGCCAAGGTTGGTATCAGATTCCAAACTCGCAATAAAAACAACAACGAGTAGCAAAATAAATGCATATGAAATAGCGGAAATGATGGGGCAACTCGCAATAAAAATCAGCCGAAATGTTTGGGCAACTCGCAATAAAAAGAGGCAAGTAAAAATATAAAAAATAGCCGAAATGATTGGGCACCACGAAAAATAGCCGACATGATTGGGCAATCGCAACTCTCGCGATATGAAGTGCTGAAAAGATAGAGCATCGCGGCAATAAAAAATAAAATAAAATAATATTTCCTCTGCCGTGCAGGTGAGTCTGCACTTACCCCTGTATACAATCCATGGGCACAAATGAAAAAGGGAACCATATTTTCCCACCAGGCTCCGTCAAAGGGAGAGCCAGACCTCGACGACAACATTTACAGCCTAGAGATCATCCCGACGTACCTTCTCATTCCGACAGGATGCAGACACAAAGTCAACAAAGACCCAAGGGTCAAATCAAAAGCGGAGTCACGGCAAAACCCTAGCTCCAAGTCTTGACGGTGCATACACAACTTAAAGACTACTCCAACGTACCTTCTCATTCCGACAGGATGCAGACACAACGTCAACAAAGACCCAATGGTCAAATCGAAAGTGGAGTCACGGCAAAACCCTAGCTCCAAGTCTTGACGGTCCATACACAACTTAAAGACTACCCCGACGTACCTTCTCATTCCGACAGGATGCAGACATGACGTCGGCAAAAACCCAAGGGTCAAATCAAAAGTGGAGTCTCGGCAAAACCCTGGCTCCAAGTCTTGGCGGTCCATACACAACCTAAGGACAACTCCGATGTACCTTCTCGTTCTGACAGGATGCAGACACAAATGTCAACAAAGACCCAAGGGTCAAATCAAAAGTGGTGTCATGGCAAATCCCTAGCTCCAAGTCTTGACGGTCCATAAACAACCTAAAGACTACCCCGACGTACCTTCTCATTCCGACAGGATGCAGACACGACGTCAGCAAAGACCCAAGGGTCAAATCAAAAGTGGAGTCACGGCAAAACCCTAGCCCCAAGTCTTGACGGTCCATACACAACCTAAAGACTATCCCCATGTATCTTCTCATTCCGACAGGGTGCATACGCAACGTCAATAAAAGACCCAAGGGTCAAAACAAAAAAATAGAGTAACGGAAAAATCCTAACTCCAAGTCTCGATGACGCATATACAACCTAGAGACCATCCCGACTTTCCCCCTCATTTCAATAGGATGCGAATGCGGTTATTAAACGAAATTGGAGCAATGGAATATTCCTAGCTCCGGACTTCAACTGCGATACATACAGCATAGAAGTCTTACAGATGTCTACCTCACTTCAGCAAAGAATCAGCGCGACATCGTTAAAATAAAAAATGAAGCAACGGTATATTCCCAGCTTCGGGTCTTGAAGGCAAATCATATAAAGCCTAAAAGACTATCGGAGATCATCTCATACCACTGCGGAGTGGTTATGACTCATCGGGGCTCCAAATTGAGCCTAACCTCAAGTAAAAAGCGACATGGCAAATTCCTAACGCTTGCTCTTCCGACGGTAATATAACCTAAGGAGATTACTTGAAGATGCCTTGTCCAGCCCCCGAAGGGATTAGAGACACGGCAGTCGTGGGGCTACTCGAACAACGGCTTAAAGACCGCATATCGAGGAATACATCAGCCAACGCGACGGTACCACGGACCAAAACCGTAGTACCAAAAAACCTAACGGACCTCTGTCGTAAAGAATGGAGGTTATCTATATACAACGTTAGGACAAGTTTGCCTGTAAACCCAAGGGAGGTAAACTAACTAAACTCCAAAATGAGTACATAAACTAGAGACTTCGAAATGAGTGAATAAATTACAAACTCCGAAATGAGTACATAAACTAGAGACTCTGAAATGAGTGAATAAACTACAGACTCCGAGATGAGTACATAAACTAGAGACTCCGAGATGAGTGAATAAACTACAAACTCCGAGATGAGTACATAAAGTAGAGATTCCGAGATGAGTGAATAAACTACAAACTCTGAGATGAGTACATAAACTAGAAACTCCGAAACGAGTGAATAAACTACAAACTCCGAAATGAGTACATAAACTACTTTACGTCAAGTCAAGACATCAAAAGATGGAGAGGCACAAGTATGAAATGAAATATGTCTTTTATTCATAAATCAAAATGAATGCAAGATACAAAAAAAGGGAAGAAAATATACATTGACAAAAACTTCTAAGCTAGTGGGCGGTTCAATAAACCAGCAAGATCATCATTTTTTCGCCAGACCTCCGCTTCAAGCTCTATCAACGCCGCCAGCTGAGTCCCTGCATGTGCTTATTGATTTCGGTATAAAGAAAATCGACTCTCAAGCTCTTTCTCGGCAGACTTGTGAGCCTCGGCCATCTCACGTGTGAAAATGACGGCTTTATCGAGAGCCACCACCTCCGTAATGGCCTCTTGAAGAGCCCGCCAAATTTCATAGGCCCTAGTGGTCTTGGTGGTGAGCTGGGCTTGAAGTTCCCTTAAACCCTTCGAAGCCAATTCCCTTGCCGAAAACTTTCGGTTGAGCCTTTTCACACATGACTGGAGATTAGCCGCACACCGATCGATCCATCCACACAAGTTGGCCTTTACAGACAGGATATCATAGGGAAGGCGTACGCATTCAACCACATGTATAGAGGCCTCCACTTGATAGCAATACTCGACCCAAGTACGCACCAGCGCCTCGTCATGGTAGGTGTCAAGAACAGAAAAAGAAGCGTTGGCTTCAACAGTGAATTCTTCGGCCGTGACGGAAGTGCCAACGCGAAGATCTTCTATAAGAGTTGCTAGGAAATGAATGCTCTGTTTTGCCATCCTCTCAGACACGTGTCGGGCGTAAGGGCCTGGCGGCATGGAAATCCGGGACTCTAATGGAGTCAGAATGGGAAAAACTGTGAAATATATGTGTGGTTAGTCGCCTTTCTAAATGTAGAATAAGTAAAAGAATTCTAATGGTAAAGCGTCACTTACCTACGGCCATAAAAGGCAGATTTGAGAGATCCCCGGGTCCATCGAGAACTTCAACTTCGTTGTCAGCCTCTAAGACTGTTGTTTAAGATAAAGGGGGCACATTAGCATCATTATGACGATATAAAACAGAAAGGCGAAGAATTACCATGCTTGGCCAGAGGAAATGACTATGCTCTGTGGACGTATCGCTTGCGGGGCCGCCATGTCAAGTAAACGCTGGAAGGTTTTCTCTGGAGAGAGATCTACCATGGAAGACGCCAACTCCCGCAATTCTGAGGTAAAGAAAAGTTCAGATATATAGAAGGGTTGTTAAAAAAAATGTAGATGTCGATAAAATTACCTTCGATACTTCGTCGACTTTGAATTGGAGGGATGGAAGCTTTAGTAATCTCCTCTACACGTTCTGGTGTGTCATTGGAGATGTTTACAGAAGCCGTAGCCAGTGTGGCAGTCTCCGCTGGAAGAATAGAAGCCGTTACCAGAAACTCCAAGGCGGGGATGGAAGTTTTGGTAATCTCCTATACACCCCCCGGAGCGTCAATGAAAATATCCATAGAATATAAGACCGGTTCAACAATCTCCTCCGGATGAATAGACGCCGTCATTGGAGGCTCCATGACATGATATGGGCTCAAGACTACGCCCGCTGCAGAAGGCCCTACAAAATTTTTTGGTAAAGATAATATGATGTGAAAGTAATACAAATTATTTACTGGAAGAGACGTCAAAAATTATATGCATACCAATACGCCAGGGAGCCAAAATTATGGCCTTTTTCGAGCCACTGCTCTTTTCTGATCAATTGCGCTCGTCGGGCTTCGATCGAAAGCAAATGCTTGCCCATCTTCAGAGAAGTCTCGTCTTCAGAAACGGTCGAGATTTGCTGTTTGAGAGCCCGTTCTTCTTCCATTGTCATAGGACCTATTAGTAATCTAGGTAATAACGGATCAACGTCATAAAATACAATAGGAGGAAGGACTCCCTTCCTGGGGCGCACATTTTCATTTTCATCTTGCGATCGCTTCAACTCTTCGGCCAACTGAGCGGCTTCCTCGGAAGATGTTCCAGGAAAGAGGAGACCGTCGTCTGGTTCATGCACAGATATAGGCTCATCGTGAAGAGGCTCGGACTCAAGCAATTCATCAAGTAAACCGGCGACTGATTATTCCTCCTTTTAGGGCCCGAGCCAGCACTAAAAGAAGGGCGCTTACTCCCCTTAGACAATTTTGCACGGCACTGCCCAACCTCACCATCGGTGTCTGTTTTTGGTGATGCCACTGCCGGTGCCTTTTCAGGAATCTCTGCCCCAGCCCTAGGGCGAATCGGCATACCAGCAGTGCGGGTGACTAATTCCGCTCGAGCAGCCTTAGGAATAAGCACTGAGTTGCTATCCCTCAGAGGAGGGCAAACAACCGACCGTAGCCGCAACGGGGAACCGACGGCTTGAGCGGAAGCAGAGGCTTTACATTCAAAGAGCACCCTTCTCTCCTCTGTAATGATAGGACCAACCCGGTGGCGGTACCAGCCCTTGATGGGTCCCACGGGCCTCGGAAGATAGTCAGGCTCAGGAATCATGAAGACGAAACCACTACCCAACCGCATGAAGTGGTGGATAACGTCGCGAGTGACCTTCAATGAGAGAGTGGGCTCAACTACAAAGGCTTCGAGGGGGATGCTCTGGTTGTAACCTAACTGCTGGGCGAAGCGATGTGGATTGTACCACATGAAGAGAGCAGTATCATTGAGGCGGAACGCTAAGTACCCCGGCCGGATTGAATATAAATGCATGATCTTTTTGGGCTTTAAAGTCGTAGCTCCACTCTTTGACAAATCGAACAATTGTTGAACGGGCCCTACTGGAGCAGAAAGGACTCGGTCACTGAAAACCATCCCGCCTTCATTGGAATATGGATTAAGCAATACCCGTAGAGCCGCTAACTGAGTCGGATCAGGAGCAGAAGCATCGACCAGTCTCATGACCCATGGAAAGGTATATGCTTCATAGAAAGTAGGGTGTCGGTATGCAGCAAATGCGCATAACACATGCATCTCAATCCATGACGTGAAGTAGTGGATGGAGAAATTCACGGTATCCGCACCCGGGTTTGAAGTGTTGGCGGTGGTACTTAAACCGTGATATAGGTGTGATAGTCCTGCAACGCCAACGGCCAATCGCACTCCTTCGGCTATGCGATGGGCATGACAGAAGATGGAGGCTCTCATAAAACGGCGATGCATTGGCATGGCAAACCAGCTAAGCCAAAGACTGATGAAGATGACAAAGAAAGTTTCTTCGTTTATTCCGGGGGCAGCAATCGAATCAAAGGTCACGACCGATGAGTTCGGAATGTAAAACTGTGGCAGGTCTTCTTCTTGGTCGGCAATTTCTTCAAGCCGAATCCGAAAGGATCCTCGACCTTTGCGAATTTCGGAGCTTTCTTGGATAAGATATCTTCACGGAGAAAGCAAGCAATAAAAGCGTTATAAGTGACACCTTGCCCTTCCGATGCTACGAATAGTTTCTCAAAAATACACAAGGCTTTGATTAGACTCGGATGCTTATGCCGAACATCATTCTCGGCCGTCAAGCCTTCAAGCACAGCTGGCGCCATAGAAAATATATACTCGTCGGGGGGGTAATAATTCTTCATAGTGTTCTCCCCTGATCGGCAGTTCCGAAATTTCCCAGAATTCCTCTAGCGAAATGGAAACTTCGCGATCTCCCAGTAGGAATGTGTGCGTTGGAAGATTCCATTGATTCAAAAAGTCCTTGACCCACCAGACGTGGGGAGCATGATAGTAGAACAATGACGCATACACCGCTTGATATAGCCCAACTTTTTGCAGCCGTGAACGTTGAGAGGAGAGAATGTAACGGGCCCAAGGAAGGTAGCCCACTGGGTTCCACGGGACGACGCCTATCTTGTAGACCTGCCCCCAAGGTCAAGCTTCGCCTTGGCAGATTCGGCGTCCTAAAATATAGATAGCCATCAAGGGTTGATTGGGTATCCCTGTCGTTGATGGCTCAAGACGGCCCTCGGGGGTCCAATTAGCCGTCTCCACCGCATAAGCAGCACGCAGACGCTCCGTGAATGATATTGAATGGATGGGTTCTGTCAGTACATCGCATGTGAAACTACGTCGACCCCTGATAATGTGGCCATACCAAACTCCCCATAGGAGAAGACTCTTAGTATCTTTATCATGTGCCCTAATCATCACCATAACTTTCTCATCTGATGGCGACTGTGAAAAAGCGACCTCCGAGCGTGTGTAAGGGAAGTTGGGAAGTGATGTCGTCGTACCTAAAAAAAGGGGAGGGGGACCCATTAATAAAAAAATATATATATGAGTTTGTTTCTTGGGACCACTAACTACAGAGCCAGTAGGCCCCACGAAATCCAAATGGCGGCTCACCAATGATGGGGCAAGATAATCATTGTGAGAATCCAAAAGAATTCTCATTAAATAAACAGTGAAGTTTAAACAACTTTTAACATCCTCGAAAAACGAGTTCTGTTAAAATGCACAACAGATTCAAATCCGTGTCAAGGGTATTAAAACCCTAAAATGCTCAAGAACACCAGGGAATAAAATTCCGAAAAGTCTCAGAGTTTTTCAGAGCTAAGCTCTGTAATATGGAATTAAATTCCTTTATTAATGGGATTAAATCCCAGAAACCCCCGTGGTGAGGAAACGAAGAAATGAAATTGAATTCCAAGGATCCTCAAAAATCAGTGATAGGGTAAACCCTGAGAGGAGAACTAACAGTTCTCAAGACCCTAGAGTCTTATTAAAAAGGGGGTGTTTTTTTAGATTTCTAAGAGATCAGTTCAAAGCAAGAGCAAAGCTCTTTTGAAGGATTTGAAATCCAAAGAACAAAAAAAGAGGGGGCTTTTCCTTAAAGGGTAAACGTCGTTCAACATCCTTACTCAAAAAGAGAGTTTTTGCAGAGTTTAACTCTGAAAGATCTATGGATAGAGAGCTAAGCTCTGAGAGGAGAATTAAATTCTCAAGAAAAGATTAAGGAAGAAGATGAAGAAACAGTGATCATCTAAAGAGCCAAACCCCCTATTTATAAGACGTGATGGTGAGCAGTTCATCTCCCCGTTCCCTTAGGCAATCCAACGGTTGTAAGGGTGGACAACGTTGTCCTTACGTGCAAGCCACGTGAGAGCCACGCTGGGGGGCATTTGTTCCCTCATAAAATAAAGGAAAAGAGGGAAAATTCTCCACTATTAAAGCATCACGTGTTAAACACATGAGCACCTATATGCAAAAGCATATAGGCGCTGCAGTTAAAAACAAATGGGCTAAAAGAGCCTCATGTGTTAAACACGTGAGCGCCTATATGCAAAGCTTATAGGCGTTGTAGTTAAAAACAAATGGGCTAAAAGAGCCACACATGTTAAACATGTGAGCGCCTATATGCAAAGCATATAGGCGCTGCAATAAAATAATTGGCAAACCAAACATGCCTCACGTGTTAAATACGTGAGAGTTTATATGCAAATGAGCGCTGAAAATAAAGCATGCTGAAACCCATGCTAGGGGTCACGTGTTAAACACGTGAGTTTTTCTGCTGCACTCTTTGGCAAGATAGAATTAAATTCTATTTGGAAAATATTTTCCCTGATCTTGCTGATACGGAAAGATTCTTCTCTAATAGAGAATTTCGGATTTAAAATCCAATTATGATAAAATATCACCAATCAAACCACCTGATAGAATTAAATTCTATGTGGGAAATATTTCCTTGATCTTTCTCAAACTAGAAAGATCTTCTCTGTTAAACAGAGGACCCTTAGATAAAAAGATCCAACGGTGATTATAAAATCACCCACCGATCATCTGATATAATAAAAATTCAATCTTAGGAAAAGATATTTTCTAATCTTGTTAGATAAACAAGAAAACTTCTCTGTTAAACAGAGAGCCTTTGGATTAAAAATCCAATGGTGAATAAAATTCACCAAGTGATCCAAGAGATCATTTTGGATTGATTATGAAATCAATCATGATCTCTCAATCAGAGATTTTCCTAACAAGTTGATCTTTTCTCTTATCTTATAAATAGGATAGAGAAACAAAAAAAGGAAAGAGAGAGAAGAGACACACAGAACTCTCCACAAACTTCTGCAAAAAATATACAGTGAGCTCTGGGAAAAAGAAAGAGAATTTAATTCTCAAAAGAAGAAGAAGACTTGCCTCATTGAAACCCTAAGTAAAAAAAACATACACAGAGATCATAGTGTCTCTTCTTTGCTTATCGAGTTTAACCCTTCATATTAAAACTTAGTTCTTCCTCTGGTTGAGATTTGCAGAAGCTGATCTCCCCACAAGTTGAGAATTTAATTCCAATCGGGAAGATTCTGTTCTGCAGATTCAAAACTTAGGAGAAAAGAACTAGGTCATAAAAAAAAGAAATAATAGGAGCATATGGGAAATTAATTCCTCCAAAAATTAGTGTTTATCTCTATATAAAGAATTTAGTTTTTCAAACAAAATGATAATGATCCAAGATCCTTGTTCCCTTATAAAAAAAAGAGAGAAAAGAAAAGAAAGAGAGAGAAAACGATGGGAAAATTTCTCACTAATAGAGCATCACGTGCCCACACGTGAACGCCTATGAACAAAGATTATAGACGCCGCGCTTAACAATTGACAGGCTGAAATTGAGCCTCACGTGCAAGCATGTGAGCATCTATATACAAAGTATATAGGCGTCATTTTAAAACAAATAGCAGGCCAGAGAAGATCACGTGTTAGCACGTGATGCCCTATTAGACTGTTGCATATAAGCAAACAAGTTTAACTCAGTGAGGGTCACGTGCTACACGTGAGTGGTCTTAAACACCTTCCAAGCTGATAGAATTAAATTCAAAATAAAAGGATCAAAACCCTATTTGGAAAATATGTCCTTAAATCTGTCTAAACTATCTGATAGAATTAAATTATATATATATAGGAAATATATCCCTGATCTTCTTCAAAACAGAAACAACTTCTCTGTTGTTAAATGAAAGACCTTGGGATCAAAGATCCAACGGTGATAGTCTGATAGAATAAAATTCTATCTTAGGAAAATATTTCCTAATCTTGTTAAACAAACAAGAAATCCTCTCTGTTAAACAGAGAGTCTTTGGATTAAAAATCAAACGGTGAATAAAATTCACCGATTGGTCTAAAAGATCATGGAATCAATCATGATCTCTCAATAAGAGATTTTCTCAACAAATTGATTTTTTCCTTCTCCTATAAATACGAGCAAGGAGATTAAATCAAAAGGAGGAGAGACCCCCCATAAGCTTTGAGAAACAAAAGAAAAAGAGAATTCAATTCTCTAGAGGAAGAAAATCCCCTTCTTGAACAAAAATCCTAGGTAAGAAGAAAGTACAGAGATTATATTATCTCTTCTTTAAGGGTTTAACCCTTCAAAAAAGAACTTAGTTCTTCTTCTGGTTAAGATCTGCAGAAGCAAATCTCCCCACAAGTTGAGAATTTAATTCTCATCGGGGAGATTATGTTATGCAGATTCAAAACTTAGGGGAAAGAACTAAGTTCAAACAATTTAATTCTTCCAAAAGTATACAGGAATTTAATTGCTCTGATAAAACTTGGGGTTAACCCTGCAAAAGAATTTAGTTCTTATAAAGAGAAGGGCCTGAAATTCTCAAAGCTCAGATCAAAATCTCCATACATATAAAAGAACAGGCTGGTGATTCATCAGCGTTTAACGCCATATAACAAAGGCTCACGTGCTCCCACGTGAGCACCTCTGAGGAACAAAAAGGAAGGACTGAGATCGAATTACGTGCTCCCACGTGACCCCTTAAAACGAGCGCTCAGCAATTACATGAAAAAAGGAATAAACCAAAAGACAGTTCCCATTTTAGGGCGCCTCACGTGTTCCCACGTGACCCCCAAACAATTGCTTAACACTTATATGGAAAAGGGGAAAATTCCAAAGATAGCGCTCACATTTTGAGCATCTCATGTATTCACACGTGAGCATTATATGAGCTAAGTGCTTAGCACTTAAAAAAGGAAGAGGGAATAAATCCAAAGAGGCAGTGCCTAACTTTGGGGCGGCTCACGTGCCCACACGTGATGGCCACAAGAATTAAGTGTTTAACACTTATATACAGATGGGGATTTGGACCCAAGTGTACAGCGCCAACTTTCAGGCACCTCAAGTGCCACACGTGAGCGCCCCAAATTTCAGTATTTAACATTGCTTTAGAGACTCATGTGAGAGCACATGAACACCGAGCATATATTAGTGTTTAACACTATAAGAAGCCAAGTTCAGCCCCAAATTAGCTAAGTCTTCTTGAGATTAAAAATTCTTGGATCTCTAAATAGACTGAGCCTCTATGCTCATGACCTCCCAAACTAATTGACTAGAATGATGTCCATCACACATCTCCTAAGTTAATCTTAGCCTCCCAAAAATGACTAATAATTCTTAGATGGTCCACCATGATCTCTCCCCTCAATCAGGAATTTGGTTCAAGGGTACATCTCTCCACACCTCTGATACATGTCGTTGTAATTCTTCGACGTCTTTAGAGAGGTGGAGGGTCCCGACAAGCAACAACTCTTTGGTGCACTCCTAAATCGATGAGCACATCTTAACGGACCGCAACGTCCTTAAACTAGCTATGGACCGAAACGTCTTTAAACTAACAACGGACCGTAACATCCTTAAACTAAAGCAATAGAGCCCAAATGCTCTTTTGTTGGGTCTGAATGATCCCAAAATCCTATTGAGTAGATCTTAGTCTAAAATTTGACTAACGTATCCTCAACAAACATTTAAGTTGATCTTAATCTCAAACGAGATTAACGCTCCTTAAATCAAACCAAACCCAAATCTAAGAATATACGGATTTGGACTAATCCACGCTCTACCGGCGGCAACATAAATTAGTCTCCGTATACAATCTACAGGCAACCAAAAAATAAAACAAACACACACGACACAAAGTAACCTTCTGGAGTAGGAGAAAGTGGTTATCGCTACGCGGTAACGTAATTAACTGCATGGTCTTGCGCCTACAGGGAAGAGCGTCCCCACAATCAAAAACCCCTCACAACGAGGGGGAATCTGACAAAGTCTGTTACAACGGCCGCATCCATCCAAACCTCCGATACACAGTGCCATAAATCAACTTGGCATCTTCGGAAAGTTGGACGGATAAAACCAAATAGCATCTGCCCCCAAATTCAGGCAAGACGACTTATACGATTCCGTCTCCCGTTTTCGGCGTTAAACAGATTCTGGCACACCCGAGGGGACTTTTTCCTCTTTACACTCCACACTTCGTGTGTTGTGTTCGCGAAAAAATTGCGGTTTAATATTGTTGCCCTTGGATTCGAGGTACTAAGATTTGGTGTCTTACTCTCATGCAGAAAGATAACATCGATGGCTTCAGCTGTAACAACTGAAACAGCAACTTCCACTCTGTCCCAGCCGGAAGAGTGACTTATGGGCCCCAAGCGGCCTCCATCTTTGCAATGCCAGTGGAACAAGTGACTCAGGCCACCACTGGACTGTTTTTTGGGACCATGATCTCACCAGCAAGCTTCAGTGCCCCAGTGCCATCACAAGAAGCTCCCAAGAAGTCAGTCTTCGATCGACTTGAAATCTCCACGGCCCCTCTCAACGGGTCGTCCAATTCTAATGCCTCGGTTTTTAACAGGCTGAGCCGCAGCTCAAGTAGGCCCGCAAAGAGGTTCGTGATACCTTAATGGGTTATCCCGAAGCGGATAACCATTACAGTTCCGGAAGGTGAAGTCGTCAGAGGGGATTCTCCTGCTAAAGGATCGATCTTTGCAAGATTGGCCGTTCCAAATCCCGCTTCCTGCGAAGTCACCAAGACTGCTTCCCCTATCAAAAGGTCGACCTTCGCAAGATTGACCGTCCCCTCTCAACGGACGTCAGTCTTCAACAGGCTGGCACCGGCAGTAGCCCTTCACCAGAGTAGGGGGTATGACGAAGCCGCTCCCACGACAGAGGTGGTCCCGTCTGCACGACATGCTCGACGTCGTCATTGGTGCCGAGTGAGGAAAGCTAGGGGAAGTTCCCCCTTTGGACTTACTCCACCAACTCCAATGGTGGAAATTGACGCTGCTGTTCCAACTGGGAACTGCTTCGAGCTGCTCAGGAGGGTGCGCAAGAACTCTCCAACCGCTGTACTAAAGAAGTCTCCTCCACCTCTTGAAAACACAACGCAGGAAAGACCGGAACAGCCTCCTCAACGGCTGTCCTCCAAGATCCACAGGGTCTGGCGGAGAGTCCAAGACTCTGTAATTGACAAAGACTACTCTTGCCGACTGAAGAAAACGAAGGCTCGGCAGGAGGAGGACCATCCCGCCGTCATACCACGGAAGGTATCATCTGCATGGGTGCCTGCTGCAATGGCCCCCTCAACTTCGACCTCCCACAAAAAGAGAAGGCCAGAGAATCAACCACCACCGGCGGCAAATCCCAAGCATGAGGGATCCAAACGCCCCAAATCTGGGGGCATGGTAGTACACACGGTGTACATGGCTTCCAGGAAAGAGGAAAGTCGTACTTCCACGGGTCATCGACCACTTACACGGTCCGTGACAAAAGCTCAGGAGCAACAACAAAAGTACCGGGAGATGCTGACAAAGATGGCCGCACTCACTGGACAGAAAGAAAGCCCGGAAGTATCGTCTGAACAGCGCCGGGAGCAGGAGACTGATACAGAGTTCTTGCGAAGGGTGCTGGAAAGGAAGGATAAGGAGGCCGCGAAACAAGCTGCTAATATAAAGCAGATGGCGCTCCTGTTCCAAGACATGGTTGGGATGATGATCCAGCCAGAACCTCCAGCCGAAGACTATCCGATAATCATCGAAGACGACATAGGGGAAAAGTCAAACCCCTCCTTCGGCCGTCTCAACAGCCCAGGAAGAAACAATTTCCAAGGCTGCCCTTGATGACTACATAGCTTAACAAATACGAGCTCATCAAGAAAGTGAAGCGGCTAGCCAAGTCGTCATAACTGGGCGACCTTATCCAGGCTGGCATAATCAAATCAAGTACCCACCGGGATATACGATCCCTAAATTCCACGTGTACAAGGGGACAGGAAATCCCCATCAGCACGTCGCTCAGTTCAGAGCACTATGCGGCAATACTGGAGGCAACGACAAACTGCTGCTTCACCAGTTCATCGGCAGCTTGGCGGAGACAACATTTGAATGGTACTCGGAGCTTCTGAATGACTCCATCAAAACATTTACAGAAATGGAGCTACTGTTCACACAGCGTTTCGCAAGAGCAAGCGAATGCACCCCGATTACGGCATTAATCAATACCAGGGTGAAGCCAGGAGAAACCTGGGTTCAATACGCAATTCGGTGGCGGAACCTATGATCAAAATGCGAACAACGCATAGAAGAAGCTCCTACCGTAGGCATGTTCGTAGGGACCCTTGATCCTCAGGAAACTATATCCTAATTTATGATATTCTTCAAGCCGACCACCTTCCAGGCCTTGATCGATAAGCTAGCCCAGATGGGCCATAGGCCGTCCTCTTCGAAAACGGATCCCCGGAATGAAAGGGGCAAAGGGAAATAGACCTTCGTTGTCAACGCTCGACAACAACCGAGTGACCCGAGACCGGTTGCTCGCCAAAGCAACAAACCACGATCCCTCGAAGAGAAGTTGAGACGTCCTTACTCATTTCCCAGGGATAAAACGAGGAGACTGTTCGAATTGGCGGTACGCAACAGGCTCATCACTCTGCCGGATCCGAGACGCCCACTGCAGCCTGGTGACGTCAACAGTCCCAACTACTGCCCCTACCATAGAGTAATGGGCCACCCAGTCGAAAATTGCTACGTCTTAAAAAACTGGGTTGCGGAACAGTACCAACAAGACAAATTCGCGCTATCCGAAAACTGGAAGGTAAACCCGCCACAGCAGCACGCTCCAAAAAAGGTGGACACGCCGGGGGTATCATGCTCATTTGTAGAAGAAGCTCCATGGGAAATTGTCCTTTCGGCTAAAATGAAAAGAATGCTGAAGGATCATCAAGCATGCCCGGGGATCAGGTGGAAAGGCCCGCTGGAGCCCGAGAATATTGACGAATGCTGAAACCGCGCCTGTAACAACTCCAATTTTGTATACCAAAAATTTGCTTTAAAAATAGTGTACAATTGGAGTATTGTTATTGCTGGAAACAACTTAAATATTTAATTCCTTACAATAATTACAAGAAAGAGCTTGTAGCTCATTGGTAATACCTTGCATTGCTGAACCAAGCCACCAGAGTTCGAATCCCATACCCCACATTAATTTTAATATGGATTTTTTAAAAAACCTTTAGAATACCAAGAGTTTACACGTGCATATCTCACAAAAACCCCACTACACCCAAAGATGTAACACTTGCAGAGGGTATATGAACCGTCGGGGGAGATCCAGGTCACCGGAATCGGTCGGGAATCGGCCAACTCGGCCTTGACTCGGCCGACTCAGTGATCCGACCGAGTCACGGCCGAGTCACCCTCGATTCGGCCGATTCCGGCGAGGGTCACAACATGAAAGTTGTGTCTTTTGGTATTCCCTACGCACCTGCAAAGTTTCAGCCTCATACCACTTCCAGAGCTCTTTAAAACCCCCAATTACTCCACTTTTAATACATTTTTATTACATTTTATCATATTTTTATTTTTAACTTTTCATCTACCCTAACCCTAGCCTAACCCTATAAATAGCAACCCTACACACTACCCTCTCACCCCCCAAAATCTTGAGCCACTCTCTCAAAAGTTTCTACAAGAAGTGTGCTTCGAAATCGAGTTCCCGGCGAAGCTCTGACGGATTTCCGACGACGCGTTTTGGAGCAACCGGCGACGTAATCACCCCTCGGCCTTCCTCCGTAGTTCTCTTTACTCTTTAGAAGAGTTTAAACCTGTAACTCCCACCTCTTCTACCTTCTTTTTCTTTAATGTAAAAATACGAATTTCTGGAACCCGACGGAAATCGGACAAACCGATTTCCGATTCGATTTTTCTTTAAAATTCCACTTGTCATCTAGTACATATTATCTACCCATATGCATGTTGACTATTAATCACCCTTAAACCAATTTAATCACACTTTTCCACATGAAATGATAAGTTCTTTACAAAACCGTATTTCTTTCATTAAAATACCATGAAGTTCATTTTTCTTAATGTAATCAAGTACCTCACTCCTAAACATGTTTATTGTGATAACTAAACTTATTTCAATCAATTTGAATGAAATTTCACACATGAAATGATAACGTTTACGAATACCGTATTCTTGCACTTTAATACCTTTAGGTTTAACATAGCTTATTTCACCTTTAAACTTCACCAAAACCAAATATAAGTCACGGGGTAATGACCTACCCTTACACACACTCAATATAACCCTAAATGATAAATATCAAAAATACAGAATACGAAATTACAGGACTTTTCACTAAAATACCATAACCTTTATAACCTTTAGTTAAATCTTTAAATTGTAAACTTTTCTAAATAAAATCTTATATAAAATGAAAGCACGATTGGTCATGGACATCGATCGTTTATCTAAACTGTCTTGTGGGTCTAGGCAAGTGTGTCTAAGGCTAGTGGTTTTTAATTAGGCCCACGACTGTGGTTCCTTCCCACTTACCTGGCACTTATCTGGCCGCAATTGACGGTGAAGAGGCGATTTGAGGCTTCTAATGACTCATCGTTTAGACCATAGAAATAGGCTAGTTGGCTTAGGAAACCCTAATAACTAAAATACGGAAACTATACTCTTTTGCAAATAAACACCCTATATTTATAAAACCGTTTTTCCTAAATGAAAAGTATTTATAAAACCTAAGCAAAGTGCCGCTACAACCCATCTTTGGGGAACCTGTTAGGGATATTACGGTTCATCGTGCACCCGCAGGCTAGTAGTGCGAGATTCAGACCTCCGCAAGGAGCATTCAGTCTCGAAAGGTTTAAAATATGATATTTAAGGAACGTGAGACTTTTTGTAAATAAAATATTCATATAAAAGAAAATTATTTATGTGTTTAATTATATATAATTATCATTTAAACACCTATTTTGTTATAATATAAAGTTTCCACTTTTTCCTAAAATTCAAGATTAAAAGTTACATTAAAATACCACGAATTTCAAATAAACAATTAATTCTTCTATTAGGATATATTCACTAGAATAACACAAATAAAATTCACATTCATTATAATAATAAAGATGATTATTAAATACTTGAGGTATATTTTGAAAACTATACAAAATTACTTTTTACATAAAACCCCTTCAAGTTTCACAAATTACAATAAGGCCCCTAACTAATATTGAACTTCAAATTATCTTTCTTTTAGTCTGACTCGGGTTGGAGTCTGACTAATTCTGACTTGAATATAATTCAAGTCAACCTATATTCAATCATATTCCAATACAAATTTGAATACAAGAATCCCTGAATCCAGTTAACAATATATTCATTTTGACTGAATCAAACCATGGATATTCATCCATTATCCTGATATTCCATTTTCCTGATTATACAGTTACAACATGTTTACTGATATCATGGTTTTGGTCAGTCATCCAGTTTACATATTCCAATACTACAACACTGTTAAAACACTACAGGGTTTAAAGGGGTAGATTGGTACGGAAGGTGTTAAAGGTGGCACGAGGTGGTCAGATTAAGACACCTAACATGAATACTGTTGCTGTTGTACCGTGGCATAACGGTTCCTTGTACTTTCCATTTGTCCTGATCTCTAACATATAGAGATCCCCCTCGTATACACTGGCATCCTTCTGTACCAAGCTACAAACAACGGCGTTAAAAAATATTCCATAATATTCAACAACATAATACTTTAGAAAATACTGCTACTCTGCCATTCTCATTCTTCTTTTCTTTGGGACTTACCGAGCGACCTGTTCGCTGACGACATTCTATTTCTTTCTTCTTTGAATGTCGTCAGGTGCGTTGGACCAAGTTGAGACCGAGCCCACAAGTGAAGATTTGGAGCAGTTCCAAGAAGACCCAGAGCTCTAGATAATTGTACTTTGTTCTTTCCAGTATTTCCTTTTATTATTATGCCACTGTTTAGGCATTGCTTTTCCATTCCAGTTGCATTTTCATTTCATGCATTGTACAAAGAATGATATTAATAAAAGTTGCTGTTATTTCAATATCATTTGTCTCTTGTGATTATTTTATATTGCTTAGTTACGCTTAGCGTATGTACTTCTGAGTACATACGTAGCGGGCCTCGTTACGTCCACTTCGCCGTACACTGGGAAGCGGGGCGTGACAGCGCCCAACACTGAAAGTTGGTAGTGATGGGAAAAACACCTAGGTCAAGCCTTCAAAGTCTTCGAAGAAAAAGAAGAAAACCAAGAATCCTGTGCAGCCTGACGACAAGCGCACGGACCTGCAAAAGTACATTGACTCGCTGGAGGATTACAACCAAAAGGCGCGGACCCTAATCACACTAGAAGAGTTTCTCAACCACATACTTGAGAACGGAAACAGTGACAATGACGAGGGAGACAAATCGTCAGAAGAACCCGAGAATTATGTGGCGAGTTGCCACATGATCTCTCATTCGTCAGTGAAAGGCAAAGAAGATCCCTCAACGTTAGAAAATAACGTAGAAAAGCTGGGGGCAGGACCGGCGTCAAAATCCTAGGAGCCGCTAGACAACTTGATTGACAGGCTGCTAAAAGAAGCCCTTCAAAAGAGCAAAGCCGATTGAGAACGTGAAACGACCATATACGAAAAGGCCAAGCGTCGGCGTCAGGATGAGGAAGCTGCGGCAAGGAAGAGTCACGAAGTACTCCAACTGGATCGAAGCACACCCGCGACAGACAAAAGCAAGTTTAAGACGGGGAAACGGTTCACCAAAGCCCTGTCAATGGGAATGAAGCTACAACCTTTCGAAGGAAATACTCCCAGGAGTACGTGCCTTGACGAAGCGGATGTACATCCTAAATACCACCCTACCGAAGAGTGCAATGCTTTTAAGAAGTGGGGGCAGGGATACGTTGCCTACCAACAACACTTCAAGCGAATGAAGCGCAAATCCCGTCGGGAACAGAGAAGCACGACAGATGAGCGTAAAGGAAAAACGACTGGCAACTGTCATATGGTTGATACCATTTCGACAAAAGCGAAAACTAAAGTTCTCATATTCGGGAGCGATTATGAGGAAGAAATAACCCTCGGCCCTCTCTTCAAAGAATCCACCTCTGGAAAAGAAGATGAGGTGAAGAACCGCGAGAACATTCAGCTGTGTAATCGTACGTTGCCTGAAAAGAACCTCGGGCCTGCAAACAAAGGTTCAAGCAAAAGGGACAAGGGGAAGGAAAAAGTCCCTAAGGAAATTGCCCTCGATGATGGAGTCATCAAGGAGCTTACAACCAAAGACCCGCTTAAGAAAAACAAGGTGGATTACAATGTCCTGGTACACTTGAGGAAGATACCCGCGCAACTAAGCATACTGGATGCTCTCCTCCTGTCCAAAGAAGCACGAGATTCTCTAATCAAGGCACTGCAAGATCCTGATCAGTTCCAAGCTTTCTTTGCGGAAGAGAAGATGAAAGATGAACTGGCAGAGGTCCACATTGCTGACATCACATTCGGCGATGAAGATCTCCTCCTCGGAACATGCGAGCACAACTGTCCTCTATATGTCATCGGGTACTGCCACGACATTAAGATAGGCAAGATCCTGGTCGACAACGGGTCCTCTGTCAACCTTCTCAACGTAAAGGTGCCGAAGAAGATCTGCATGAACGTTCAGCACCGGGCTTGGGACAAAATTACCATCTCCGGGTTCGACTCGCAGTCATCACGGATGCTGGAGTCTGTAATACCGACGTTACGCTTCGGGATGCTCGTCACTGACATCAAATTTCATGCCATAGACGCCAAGACTTGCTATAACGCTCTGCTCAGCCGGCCTTAGTTACACGAATACAACATCATCCCTTCTACACAACTTCAGTGTATGAAGTACTTCAAAGACGGCCTCGAGTACACAGTTACAAGGGAGCTAAACCCATTCTCCGTAAATGAAGTCCGCAAATTTGAAGACGCCAAGTACTTCTTACCAGACTTCGAAGACACAGAAAGATGTCGTAAACCGGAGAATAAACAAAAAGCCGTTGCCACCATCCCGATCTTTGGGAGCGATACCGAGGAGGATGAAGAGATAGTCTTCTCGGGGCAACCTAAGGGAACGGGCCAGGACTATCTACTCCTATGTTAGTCGTTCGTAGTGACTCTGAGGACGAAGTCAATGCTGTATTCTCCATTTGCCCATCAGTAAAAACCATTACTGGAACTGATCAGAGTTTACAAATTACCATGGTTCCGCAGCGACATTACAGGGAACTTGATGCTCTCGATATGTACAGAGTACAAGAGTTGCAGACCTTCTACGTCCCTCCTAGGCGAAGAGGTGAAAATGCGATCCTTTTCTACCAATCTGTGGAGACAAAAGTGAAAAAAGAAGTCTGGCACGGCACCGATTTTACGCTTGACAGGCTTCAACCAATCTGTATGCCCAGATATTACGCAGAGGGATTGAAGGGGCTATTAAAATGCCAGGGTGTGCCCTTCAAACAAACCGCTCGACAAGCCCAGTTCTACAACAAGATTTGGGACGTTTCCGGGACTCAGCGAAATATGCCCAACAGGAGGATGGAGACGACTGGGCTTGGATACGTTCGGTCCAAGAAACAGGAGCGATTCCATGGATGCCATGTTATAAATGACTTCGGAGGAGAAGGGAATGCTTTTCCAGATAGCGCCGATATCGAACCAAAGCGGGATCCTGCCGTAAGAATACCTAGTCTTTCATTCGAAGAACAGATCGACAAGCTAATAAGGGAAGCGGGTCAAAAGGTTCGGGATGACCACAGCCGCGAAATGGCCATTTACGAGAAAGCCAGGACGCAACGTCTCATTCAGCAGGCTACGGAAGATTCCGATGCCCTTCACCCTCAGCCTGCTGTGCGCTCTCGTGGCAAGGAAAAAGTCCGGCGCAGAGGCAACAACAAGGTCAAGAACGGGAATATCATTCAAAAATAGCGAAGTGGATCCAAGAAGCCACGCAATCGAGAAAGACTCAGCTGGAATCCGTCCTTTATGAAGAAGATGGGTTGGGAATACTCTTTCTCTCTAGACAAGACAAGGAAAATCTTCAACCTTCTCATGAAGCATCAAATGAAAACACTCCCGGAGGCCAGGTATCCCGAACAAGTAAACGAGGTCCATCATCCGGCTTATTGCTCCTACCACTGAGCAGTAGGATATCCTCTTGAAGACTGCTTCACCTTCAAAGACTGGGACGAAGACCAGTATCAGCAAGGCATGTTTTCTCTATCCGACAGTTGAAGGGTAGCCCCACCACGAAAGCATGAGCCGAAAGCAACCTACACTGCGAGGGAAAGTCTAGATCAGTATCAAGCTTGGAAACGAGCTCGTACCTGCCACGTGATAACACTATCAAAAGAAGGAGAGCACGAGAATACGGACGACCTCTCCCGGTGCTTCGCAAATGAGGATGAGGACGAGGTGGTTTTAGAATTTCCACCAGCGCCAAAAGAGCTCGAAGATGGGATACACACCACAGCAGACAATCTGAAGAAAATCGACTTGGGGACGACAAACGATCCGAGGCCAACGTTCGTCAGTGAGCTGCTGTTTAAAGAGCAGGTGGCTACACTAAAAGACGTGCTTATGCGGTATAAAGACTGCTTCGCATAGAACTATTCTGAGATGCTGGGACTAGATCCAGAAATAGCGGTGCATAAATTGGCTATATCGCCGAACGTCAAACCAGTCAAACAGGGGCTAAGAAGAATGCGGCTCGAACTCGAGATGAGTATCAATGCCGAAGTCAAGAAACTAATCGACTCTGGCTTCATCCAAGAAGTTCAATATCCTGACTGGATCGCCAACATTGCCCCAGTGATGAAGAAAAATGGGACGATGCGCGTCTGCGTGGACTTTCGAGACCTCAATAAAGCGTGCCCGAAGGATGACTTCCCCGTACCGGTTACCGAGCTGATGATAGATAACACATCCACTCATGAAGTCTTCTCCTTCATGGATGGATCTTCAGGGTATAATCAAATAAAGATGCATCCCGAAGACCGAAAGCATACCGCCTTTCGGACTCCGTTGGGCATATTTTGCTATAAATTGATGCCCTTCGGTCTGAAGAACGCTGGCGCTACCTACCAAAAGGCCATGACGAAGATCTTAGATGACCACATACACAAGATTGTCGAATTTTATATCGTCGACCTCGTAGTGAAAAGCAAATCTTACGAGGAGCACTGGGAGCATTTGAAAATAGTGTTCCAGCGTCTTTGGAAATATAATCTGAAGATGAACCCTCTGAAATGGGCGTTTGGAGTCTCCTCAGGAAAATTCCTTGGATTCATCGAACGACACCGAGGCATCGAAATAGATCCATCAAAGATCAAGGCGATTATAGAAATGCCCTCGCCAAGAAATCTCAAGCAACTGCGGTCTCTCCAAGGGAAGCTCGTGTATATCCGACGGTTCATAGCTAACCTCTCCGGCAAATGCCGCCTCTACAGCCATCTAATGAAGAAGGGGACCCCGTTCATTTGGGATCGTAAATGCCAGAGTGCAATGGATGAAATCAAGCAATACCTGCAGAACCCGCCAGTACTGACCGCTCCGGTCAAGGGAAAGCCACTCATCCTGTACACAATAGCCCTTGAAGGTTCTTTAGGCGCACTATGGGCACGGGAGAATGACCAGGGGAAGGAGAGAGCTCTCTATTATTTGAGTCGAGTTCTCCTAGGGGCAGAAAACAACTACTCCCGCATCGAAAAGCATTGCCTGGCACTGATCTTCACGATAACGAATCTTCGACATTATGCCTTGGCATATGAGGTCCATCTCATATCAAAGGTGAATCTTCTCAAGTATTTGATGTCAAGATCCATATTAACAGGAAGGCTTGCCAAATCGGCCCTCCTCTTGATGGAGTTCTCGATAATATATCGAACCCTCAAGGCAGTAAAGGCCATGCCATCGCCGACTTTCTCGCTGAGCATCCGATGCCAGCTGATTCTCCCTGAAATTGCGAATTGCCAGACGAACACGCGTTCGACACAATTGAAGGGAAGACAGAGGAAAATAATGTCCAATGGGAACTCTACTTCGATGGAGCGTCTTCTATGAAGAAGTGAAAGCAAAACACCCCCATAATCAAAGATGGGGTAGGCCTTATTTTTGTGACTCCACAAGGAGGGATAATGCGTTTTGTCCTTTCCTTAACAGAGCCAAGAACAAACAACAAAGCGGAATATGAAGCTTTGATATAGGGTCTTGAGATCGCTATCGACATGGGGATCGAAAACCTCCTCATATATGGAGACTCCCAGCTGGTCGTTAGCCAAGTAAATGGCGACTATCAGACGTGTAAACCTGAGTTGGTAAAATATGGCGAAAGGGTGCAGCAACTGCTGACTCAAATTCCATCCTACGTCCTGGAAAGCATATCGCGGGCGGAAAATAGCAAGGCGGATGCGTTTGCCAAGCTCGCTAAAGAACTGGCCGACGAAAACCTCGATGACGTAAGGATCATTGTGCAAAGCCGCCGGATTCTCGCGCCGGCAGAGATATCTCAATGACGTCTGAAGAAGAGGAAGCGACCAAACAAGTGGCCTTCCAAGTAGAGGACGAAGAAAAGGCTAAGGACTGGAGAGAAGTCTTCATAGACTACTTCAAATCCCATCGAACTCCCAAAGACGCGTCGTCGAGACATCGGCTCATGAAACGAGCTCTATCCTTCACCTTCGTCAATGATACTCTATATAAGAGATCGTTTTACTCTCTGTGGCTGAGATTCCTAGGACCATAAGAAACAAGGAGAGTCATCCAAGAAACTCATGACGGACTATGCGGTTCTCATCAAGCCGGGCCAAAGATGAAGCAGAAGATCAAAAGAATGGGTTACTATTGGCCCACAATGATTCAGGCCCTTGAATATGCGAAGTAGTGTCACTCGTGCCAAATTCACGAGGACTTCATTCACCAGCATCTGAATCCGCTACACCCAACATTGGCTTGCTGACCGTTCGAAATGTGGGGAACCGATATAATCGGGCCTATCGAACCAGCGTCATCTAAAGGACATCGGTTCATACTGGCAACAAACGATTACTTCTCTAAATGGGCAGAAGCAGTACCGCTAAGAGAGGTGAAGACGGAGAGCATCCTCCATTTCTTCCGGACACACATCATCTACCGGTTCGGCACTCCACGACGGATCATCTCGGATAATGGGCCGGCCTACAGAAGCCATAAGATCGGCCGCTTCGCACAGCAGCATAATATAGATTGGAGATACTCTTCGGTCTATAATCCCCGAGCTAACGGTCTAGCTGAGGCTTTCAACAAGACCTTGACGAAGATCATAAAGAAAACGGTGTCCAGAAACAGAAAGGACTGGCACGAGAGACTGCATGAAGCTCTCTGGGCGTATCGTACCACGTTCAAAATCTCCACGAATACAACGCCATTCGCGTTGGTATTCGGCACGGAAGCGGTACTTCCTTTGGAGATAGAGCTACCCTCTCTACGATTAGCAGTTCGATACGAGCTGGCGGATGAAGAAAATGCCCATCTCCGGCTGGAGGAGCTCGATGCCCTCGACGAAACTTGTCTCATGGCGCAACAAAACCTGGAAGCTTACAAAGCAAGGATGACACGCTCATACAAAAGACTGACCAGGCCGAGAGCATTCCGCCAAGGCGAACTCGTACTAGTCGTAAAAAGACCTATGATCCCCAACCGTGCAAAGCGAGGGAAATTCAAGCCAAACTATGAGGGTCCGTTCATTATAGATAAGGTCTACCAAGGTGGGGCCTACTTGCTAATGAATATGCATGGCGAAAGACCTTTCCGGCCAATAAACGGTTGATTCCTTAAGAAATAGTACGCTTGACAAGTCACGGCTCGGGTTAATGATAGATGATGACGCTCGTGTCCGCTCGCTGTCTTCCTGAGTCCAAACTCTATAAATAGTATACGACAAAACTTCGCCTCGAAGCTGGCCCCGGACCGAGATGTCCCTAAACTAACAATGGACCGCAACGTCCTTAAACTAAATACATCGCCTCAAACACGGCAATAGTGGAATTCAAGTCCACAATTCCAAGTGGTGAGGATTGCAACTCAAGTCTCGCTGGCTGCGCAGCTGCCCCGGTGGCGAAGTCCCTATAAGTTCCATTGGCGAACAAAGGGTAAAAAAAGGGTACATCCACAAGAGAAATGGGCACGGATGAAAACCCGAAAGGGCTCCGTGAGTAAAAACAGCAGGTCTACCGGCGAGTTTGTGAAAACCCGAAAGGGCGCAATCTCATTATAAAAAAAACACCTGCAAGGTCCTCTCGACCTTGTAAGGAGAAAACACCTGCATGAGATCCTTACGACTCACAAGGGAGCAACACACTTAGGGATCCCCTTGATTCCTAAGGAGAAATTACACCTACGAGATCCTTACGACTCGTAAGGAGAATTTCCCCCTATGAGAACCTCACGGCTCATAGGATTCAAAAGCTTTAAGATACAGGGACCTGAACCTATTCTTAATCCATCACACTCCCCAAGTTGCCCTACAGACGGTCAATATTGGCTCTTGTATACAATCACAAATAAACAATTTCCCCACCAAGTTCCACCAATGACGAGGAATGTCCTCATGTGGTGAACGACACTTATAAGTCCTCTCGACTTGTAAGGAGAGAACACTCTTATAAGATCCTTACGACTTGCAAGATAAAATATCACTTAGGAGTCCTCACGACTCCTAAGGAGAAAACAAACCTACGAAATCCTCACGACTCGTAGGGAGAAATACCTTTATGAGACCCTTACGGCTCATGAAGTCAAAAAGCCTTAATCGGCAGGATCCTAACCCTGTTTGCTAAGCCACCTTTGTGAAAAACAGCAAAGGCAAATGATGATTCACTCCTGGCAATATTCCAGTCGCAGCGATGCTGATGCCTGAATGGGTAATCCCAAGCCCTTTCACGGCAAATGATGATTCGCTCCTGGCAATATTCCAGTTGCAGCGGTACTGATGCCGAGATTGGTATTAGATTTCAAGTTCCATACTCGCAAAATTAGCGAGCAAAAGATGCATATGAAATAGCCGAAATGATGAGGCAACTCGCAATAAAAATCAGCGAGCAAAAAATATGCATATGAAATAGCCGAAATGATGGGGCAACTCGCAATAAAAAAACAGCGAGTAAAAAGAAAAATAGCCGAAATGATTGGGCACCGCGATAAAAAGCCGAAATGATTGGGCAATCGCAACTTTCGCGATATAAAAAAGCTGAAATGATAGAGCATCGTGGAAAGAAATAAAAAAAATGAAACTTCTGCCCTGCAGGTAAGTCCACATCGATCCCTGTATACAATCCATGAGCACAAACGAAAAGGGAACCACATTTTCCCACCAGGCTCCATCAGAAAGAGAACCAAGTCTCGACGGCAACATCTACAGCCTAGAGATCAGCAACGGCGTTTCTTCTCCACTCCAACAGGATGCAGACGCGACGTCAACAAAATGGAGCCATGGCAAAGTCCCTAGTTTCAAATCTCGACGGTTCACAGACAGCCTAGAGATCAACAACGGCGTTTCTTCTCACTCCAACATGATGCAGACGCAACGTCAACAAAATGGAGCCATGGAAAATTCCCTAGTTCCAAATATCGACGGTTCACCGATAACCTAGAGACTACATCGGAGCCATGGCAAAGTCCCTAGTTCCAAATCTCGACGGTTCACAGACAGCCTAGAGATCACCCCGGCATTCCTTCTCCACTCCAACAGGATGCAGACGTAACGTCAACAACCGACTCCAGGGTTGAAACAACGGAGCCATGGCAAAGTCCCTAGTTCCAAATCTCGACAGTTCACAGATAGCCTAGAGATCAACAACGACGTTCCCTCTCACTCCAACAAGATGCAGACGCGACGCCAACAACCGACCCCAGGGTCAAAACAACGGAGCCATGGCAAAGTCTTTAGTTCCAAGCCTCGACGGTTCACCAAAAACCTAGAGACAACCTCGACATTCGTCGCAATATAGCAGACATAATGTCAACAAATGAAGGAAAGGAAGATCCCTAGCTTTGGGGTCTTCACGGCAACTCAAATAAAACCTGAAAGACTATCGGAGATCATCCCACACCAGCGCGTAGTGGTCATGACTCATCGGGGCTCCCAAATTGAGCCTAACCTCAAGTAAAAAGCGGCATGGAAAATCCCTAACGCTTGCTCTTACGACGGTAATATGACCTGAGAGATTACTTGAAGACGTCTTGTCCATTCCCCGATGGGATCAGAGACATGACAGTCGTGGGGCTACTCGAATAGCAAGATTGCATATCGGGGAATACATCGGCCGACACGACGGTACGACGCGACGGTACGACGGACAAAAACCCTAGTACCACAGACCCTAACGGACTTCTATTAGCAGAGGTTAACTGTGACGTTAGGACATTCTAGTGAGAAATTCTCGATCCATCTCGACTCGTAGGGAAAACAATGTTCCTACGAGAGCTTCTCGATTCGTCTCGACTCGTAGGGAAAAACATCTTCACTAAATCTTCATGAAGGTGAAAAGCTTTAGGCAGCGGGGATATCAACCTGTTTCCTAAGCACTGTAGCCCTGCAAGTTGGTCTAAGATGGACTATTGTATACTATCTACGGGCCATATTCTCCAAAGTCGAATATCGACATGAAGGGAAAAAACCACTTACGAGTCCTCTCGACTTGTAAGGGGGAAATTCTCTTGTGAGATCCTTACGACTCTCAAGAGAAAACGCCATTAGGAGTCCTCACGACTCCTAAGGAGAAAATACACCTACGGGATCCTCTCGACTCGTAGGGAGAAAAGTCTTTATAAGACCCTAACGGATCTCGGTCATAAGGAGCAGGGTTAACTATGACGTTAGGACAAATTTGCCTATAAACCCAAGAGAGGTAAACTAAAAAAGCTTCGAAATGAGTTCATAAACTAAAGACCCCGGGATGAGTGAATAAACTACAAGCTCCGAAATGAGCTCATAAACAACAAACTCCGTAATGAGTATATAAACTACTTCATTCCAAATCAAGATAGCAAAAGAAAGAAAAGCGCTAGTATGAAGAAAAATCTGCCTTCTATTCATGAATCAAAATGAATAAAAAATACTCTTATTCATGGGTGAATACAAAAAAAAGAGGAAGAAGGAGAATATACAGCGACAAAAAAAATGTTTCAAGTCGGCGGACGATTCAACAGGCCAGCCAATTCGTTGTTCTTCCGCTGGACTTCGGCTTCAAGCTCCACCAGTGCTGCAAGACGAGTCCCTACCTGAGTCTGTTGATTTTGATAATAAGCAAACCGACTCTCAAGCTCCTTTTCGGCAACCCATGAGCACCAACCGTGTACCATGCAAGGCAGTAAGGAGAGTATTTGATTCACGCTTGACTAAGCGTTCATCCACAACTGCATACGTACTTAAATGGAAATAGTGTTCAGAACGTGCTGATACATATGTGTGAGAAGGATTAGCGTATGACACAACAATGGCGCTCGCACTTAGCAAAAATTCCTAAGGGTAAAGTATGCAGCTCTTGCTCAGAGGCGAGATACATGTACGAATATATGATGAAGAGGAAAAACTCAACAGAAAACATTCAACAGTCAATAATAAGATAAATACATTGATATAAACATACTACTCTACAGGGAAAAGATCACCAAATATGGGATCAGAGATACAGGGGTTAACAAAACAATATGCAAAGTTCTTCAATTCCCTCTCTGCCCACTCCACCATGTCGAAGCGGCGGTCTTCGCGAGAAGTTGCTCCCCACCGATTAGCACCGTGCTCATCAGCGAAAGCAGACATGTGTTGGATATAGTGCCCTCAGAGTCAATTATTGGATCATAGGCACGCGATTGCAATGATTGAGGGAGGACCTATACCGATAGGATGGTCTTACTCAAGATGATAGTATGCTATCTGGTTTATCTTTATCATCGTGTACTATTTTAGGTGACCTTACAGGTCACTATTGCACGTTTAGAGCCCTTAGGATTCTTGCTTGACGGCCAGCAGTATGATGGCGATCATATTCGTGAGAGCTGGGGTCTATAAGCACATCCTTAAAAGGTCCCTAGTCGTGGGAGTTTTCGAGACAGGGCATCGATACTCCAGAGTAGACTAGTGTATACAGTCGAGACCCCGACGAGGGGCGGTGGCCGGTCTCACAAGCCACTGGTGTCAGTTGGTTCACCTAAGATGTATACAGGTGCTCATTGGGTTATGAGTACACCGGACAGGACTCGCCGGGAACATGCTAGTTGGTTTTATACCTGACGTCAGATAGCAGTTCCCAGGTGACATGTGTACAGGTTAGTTCATCGACCTGAGATCGTCATTTGTCTCGTGTGAGTTCCCACTGTACTTTGATTACTACCCTACCACGGCTCAAAGGAGTCGTGCAAACAGGTTTTAGTTGGGTACAGTCCTGAGCCACATGGAGGCAATGAGCGGATCTGCAGGGGGTCATCTCTCCCGGTATTGGGGGTGAGGTCGCGCTGTGTCTAGGAGAGCCATTACACAAAGCCCTCGGCCGAGGCAGGAGATTTACTGGTAGGTATTCCAGTAGTATCTCAGGGTGTTCTGGGCTACACTCCAACACGACTTGTACCGCTTTTGGGGTCTGACTTTTACCAACCCCCTAGGCCCGCCATGCGATACTCATAGACGAACGGACCGGACTGTACGGATATTGTCACTGACAGGCTCAGTAGGGTGTCTGGATAAGTTCGCTCATCGACCTCCCTTTTGGTCAATACTTGGTAGCCCGTTACGTACGGCTAATACCTCTGACGAGCTAGTGGTTAAATCCACAGCCAAAGTATTGACGAGTCTTTAGAGTCCCCCACAGACAGTTTCTCAAGTTTCGGGTAAAACGTTGTAGAGGCCGTATGATATATGGCAGGATTCGATCCTATACGTGCGGTATTGCACGGATCATGATCGGAAGGATCATACTAGTGGGCTTTGGTTTAAGCCGGATCCTAGTATTAGATTTGTTGGATTACTTTAGTCTCATCGCATTCGCATTCAGTCGGAATGCGGGTGCAGTTATGTATATACAGGTGAGGGGCATCCTTGTGATCCGTCACGAGTTTACTTTAGATGTTGCCGGATCTTTTTGTTGTGGCAAACATTTGGATTAATGTTTGTTTATGGAAATAATGAGCTAGAATTTTCATCCTGACATGCATTTAATGTGACATAGACACATTAGTGACTCATGGTCTCTTTTTAAGTGCTAATGTCACATTAGATGATAGTTTTATGTTGATTTGATGAGAAGAGAGAGAGAAGGGCTGCCATGAGTGGGGTGAGCTCTCATATTATTGTTTCTCACTCTCTCATTTGATCATACCAACATCACAAAAGAAAAGAGGATGAAACTCCTTCTTCTTCCTCTTTCTTCTGTAGCTCATTGCTTCCATCAATGGCAACACTTTAACCTCCATCCAAATTAATGGATGCAAGAGACAAAGTGATCACAACATTCTCTACTTCACCTTGGGCATGTCGGCTAGCACACTTCGTGCCCGAGTTGCTTCGGATGAAGCGGGAGCCCGTAAAAAGACTTCTCGAAGTGGTGCCCTTTCCGACGAGGAGATGAAGATCGGAGATGCCGCGGGGAGATCGGGATGGTGGCCAAAGACCGAAGGACACGGATCGCTCGGTATAACATTCTATCCTTTCTATAGATAGCTAGGTGTAGGTTAATGGTTACGATCTGGGTTTTAGGATGCGGTAGTGCCGGTTTAAAGTCAAGAAAAATTTTCGTTTCCGCATTTTGGCCTCGGATAGACGGCCGGGGCGCTACCGTAGTCCTACATGGTATCAGAGCCACGCCATTAACCATTACTAGCTTGCACTAACGTGTTTAGAATTTTGATCGAACAAAAATTCCGAAACCGCGATTTCAAATTGATCAGTTTCTGTCGAAATTTTTCTGTCGTCAGAAATTATTTGGTGTATTGCAGAAAATCAGGCAGGGTTTTTAGTGAACAGTGAAGAAAAATGGTTGCAAGATGTCACTGTAGCACCGCGGAACCGCGGCCGTAACCCCCTTTTGGACGCGGTTCCGCCGCCGAACAGTAACATCTATGGACCATTTTTCCTACAGTGATTCCTGACATGAAATAGTGGTTTCTGGTAATTTTATTTTGGGTCCAGATTTATTTGAGTACTGGGTATTGTGCTTGGGGCCCACTTCGGGAATTTTAATCGATCGAACATTTTAAACATGTTAGTTCACAGTATTTACATTATATCTGCGACCGTGAATGTCATTTGATCGGTAAATCCTGTCTATCTGCTATAGTTCTTTTAGACGGATTTGCGAACGTGACATTCACGTTGATGTTCTGTGTTGTGCTGTGATGTTGCGGATTTGTCGTGGTGGATAGCCTGGATGCAATGTTAGTACTGTTTGGTTATTTATGTACATTTGATATTGCGGGGCGAGCGTCCGACATGTGGACTGCTGTCACTGCCTGTTTGTATATTATTCTTTTGGAGCACGACCGGGCTGAGGTCGATGTACCCGTTGTATATTTTACTTTCTGTACTAGGATTACCCCGCGGAGGGGGGGAGGGTGCACGGGTAGCCGGGTTCTAGAGGGCAACGGGCCCGCATCTCATGGCGTTGAGAGGGAGGGGGCTTTACTCTAGAATTGGCGGGCTATTCGCCGCACTCGTAGGGGGTACAGGTTGACCCAAGGAGAGGTTCCCAAGTTACCGGATTCCGTGAAGTGCTGGGTGGTCCATTCACGTTGCTGAAGGGGGCTGCCTCGCTTCAGGTTTTGGCGGGTAACTTGCCACGCCCGTAGGGGTCTAGGATTTCATTGCACAGGCTATCCACATGACCATGGGAATGTCGGATTTCAGTAGCGGCTCTATGAAACCCGGATCCCAGATATCTATATTGTTCTGTGATGCTGGTTACATTTCTGTGATGTTGCATTTTATCACGCCTTGAGCGAATATTATATATTGATATATATACTAGTAGATGTTGTATATGTTTTGCATCCGCGCTAGTCCAGCCCCCGCTCTGTCGTTAGTTAAGTAACCTAATGGGTGATGACGGGACCCAGTGGCGAATGCGGGTGGCATATACGTACATCATTATTTTCGTTCTTTATTGGTGTGATCAATTGATGGGACTGCATTGATTCGGATCAATGCAATCTAAACAAACCTATTCTGATGTTGTTGGAACAATTTTTCAAAAAGCTGTTATTGCAAGGACGTTCTCTTTTGTTTTGCACAGTGGTATTCGGTTATGAATATCCAGCATCTCAGTCGACGAGGCAAGGGCCGAGATCCCTTCACCGGGAGTGACCCCTTGGACAGAAGTTTGCGTCAGGGTAATAACTTCACTATAGCCGATTACTTTTTGCTTTGCATCGTGATATTCAGTTGGAATATCCTGCACCTCATCCTACGGGGAAAGAGCCGAGATTCCTTCACCGGGAGTGATCTCTTTAGCAAAGGTTTTCGCCACTATATTTTTATAAAAGTTATCCGGTTCCTTCAACGATATCAAGTTCATTACGTTAAAGGTTTTTTGCCAAAAACCAGCCGTAGCCCTCCGTCATTTCAGATTAGTATTGCTTAGTATTCGTGCTATGTTTGTCGTTGCTGTTCGCCGAGGCGTAGTGTGCGGTAGCTTTGTTATGCTTTTCTGTTGCATGGATATGTGGATTGGTTAGGACAGTCGTACGACTTTGTTGATTATTCGTCAAGGGTCGTGTGGGTGGGTTTAACGCAATCAATATAATGACGGGTTGAACTTGACTAGGACCTTTTGATTTGTTGATTATTCGTCAAGGTCACTTGGGTCCTAGGGGTAAAAAACACATATCGGGAGTTTCTAAAGAAACTGAAACTTGCCAGGTGTTAGTGTTTATGCCCTAGAAGGCCATTACTGTATCATACTAGCTTGTATATTACTTAATGGAAGCTTGGGATATTCACATGTATATAACAGTCTTGCTAAACATGGTAGTATGCTACTTGGTTTTTCTATCTTAATATGTGAGTGTACGTATTGATAGAGCTCTTAGGATCTTGCTTGTCTACCAGCGTTGTGATGGCAGTCACACTAGTGGGGGCTGGGTAGTCTACAAGCACATCCTTATTCAGGTCCCCGGTCGTTGGATTATCGAGACAGAGCATCGATACTCCGGAGTAGACTGGTGTGTACGCTTCTCATCCCAGTTGGGGAGATGGTCTGTCCCACAGCCGTCAGTACGTAGTACTGGAGATAGTATACAGGTGCTCGTTAGGTTACGGGTACACCGGACAGGACTCACAGGGAACTGTTGGTTGGTTTGATACCAGTCGTCAGTGAACAGTTCCCAGGTGACATGAGTACAGCGTAGTCCGCTGACTTGACACTGCTACTTCGCCTCGAGTGTGTCCCACTGTTCTTAGATTGCTACCCTACCACGGCTCAAAGGAGTCGTGCAAACAGGTAGCAGTTGGGTGCAGTCCCGAGCACTTGGAGGCAGTGGCGGTTAGACAGGATTCGTCCCTCCCGGTATTGGGAGTAGATATCGTGCTGTGTCAGAGAGCCATTACGCAAAGTCCCTGGCCAGGGCAAGCGAGATTTGCTGGTAGGTTCCAGCAGTTTCTCAGGGTGTAATGGGCTTCACTCCGACACGACTTATACCGCTATTAGGGGACTGACGCTTGCCGCCCCCCTAGGCCCGATATGCGATAGTCTTGGACGAACGGACCGGACTGTATGGAGATTGTCACATCAGACTCAGTAGGAGTTCGGATGGGTTTACTCATCGGCCTTCTTATCGACAACTACCTGGGGACCGTTACGTACAGCTAGTGCCGCTTGCGGTCTGTGGTTAAACCCACTGCCAGCGTAGTAGTCGAGTCTCTAGAGTCCCACACAGAGAGTTTCCTACTCCAGGCGAAACGATATAGAGGTTGCATGGTTTTGCGACAAAGGGTTCGGACGCATACGTGCGTTTACGCGCGTACGACTTTCGGACAGTTTTTACCAGTCGGCTTTGGTTTAAGCCAGTTACTGGTATCCGGTTATTGGATTTATACAGTCTAAAGTTTTTCCGTATTTTTACGGATCGGAGGGGCGTTCTCGTAATTACTCGAGAAGCTTCTAGAAGATGTGACTAAGGAGGTTTCTTTTGGAAAGAAAGTGAGTCATGGTGGTGATTCATTCATTTCATTAATGCACATTTATTGCTTAATGACTCATGCTAATGAATCACCACTAGATATTTTATGAAGCATGATTATTCATTTCCATTATTCATTATTCTTAAAAAGAAATGCTTCATAATATATTATGATACACTCTCTCTCCTCTCATTATCTTATCACACATTCTCTCTCCTCAAGCTCTCATCTTCAAACCCTAATCCTTAATCCTCATGTGTTGAGATCAAAGGATTAGTTAGACTAAACAATCCATAACCTACACTCTACATCATCCTTTCATCTTTGATTAGCAATCAAAGTTGATTAGTTACCTCAAGTTAGAGGTTTAGCTTGGAGTTTTGCTCTCGGGTGGATCGTCTACTACCTAGAGAAGGCCGAGGAGAACAAAGGAGGACGTAAAGAAGAAGGACCGGTTTCATTAGGTATAATCCCTAATCACTTGTGAGATGAAACTTTAGAATACGGTTATTTAGAGTTTAGCTTCGATTCAAGCGGTTAGTCGATGTTCGTTGTTTAAACTTGATTGTTTTTGAAAATTCCGCCTCCCCATAAGTACTGGGGTGTACTACATCGACTTACAGTGGTATCAGAGCCTCGCTAAACAATAAATAACCTAGTTGCAAATTTGTACGAATTTCGAACGGAAAAACGAAGCCGGAAAACCCTAATAAAAATCAGTTTCTGTCGAATCCAAAATGATGTCCAAAAATTTTTCAGGGATGTTCAGAAAGCTTGACATGGGTCCAGGAGAACACCCAAGAAAATTGGGCCCATGACTCGGCTAAAGAGCCGCGGAAGCGCGGCGGATCCCACCGATCCGCCGCGGTTCCGCCGCCGAGTTGCCGAGTCATGATCCCAAATTTTTTGTGTGGGTCCCCTGTGATATTTAGTGTTTTCTGGAATATTTAATTATTGCTCAGGTTACTGTTTAACAGAGCAGATTTTGGAGCAATATTGATGTTGTTTATTCGATCGAATTGTACAGTATTTGCATATGGGATTATATCTGTGATTGTTTAATGTGTTCGTAAACCTCCCCCAACTGCTAGTATGTCGGTTGGCAGGGGGTTGCACATTTCTGAAATGGTTATATCTGTTTGTGCATATAAACTGTATTGGACTGTTGTGGTGTATAGCCGGGGTTTGCAATGGGTTATTGTTTAATTCATTTGTTGTAAATGTAATTTGTTGTAATATTATTTTCGCGGGGCACTTCCAGGTTGCGGTTGTAGCCACCGTTGTATTATTTCATTTTACTGTTTTTGCTCCTAGGACTGACCCAAGGTGGGGTACACAGACTACCGGGTGGGTAGTTTGCCGTACCCGTAGGGGTCGAGGGTGGGGTAAACGGCTATTCATCACAACTGTGTAATCTGTCTTTTCTTGCAGGCTCAAAAGAAATACAGATTGCTTGCAAATCCAATATTGTTTATCTGTGTTCTGGAATGAATATCATTGCGTCAGACGAATGTAAAATATCTATATTATGATAGCTATTTAGACGCCACTTATGTTTTACACCCGCGCTAGCCCAGCCCCCGCTCTGTCGTTAGTTAAGTAACCTAACGGGTGATGACGGGACCCCGTGGCGAATGCGGATGGCATAAGAGGACGTTGTATTTTCGTTGTTTTCTGCAATGATAGGTTAATGATGGGACGCATTATCTATAATGCAAAGTAAAACAAACCAAAGTTTAAATCGTTGGAACAATTTAAAAGAAACCACTCGGTTATTTTTAAAAACAGATATTTTTAAATGCGGAGCTTTAACCACTCCTTTTAAAAGCTATCAGGTTCCTTCGGTTATATCAAGTTCACTACGTTCACGGTTTCGCCAAAACCAGTCGTAGCCCTCCGTCATTTCTTATGGATAGTCAGTAGTATTCAAGCTATGTTTGTTGGCTTTCGTCAAGACATAGTGTTTGGTAGCTGCTGGGGTATTCATTTGTTACATAGATAGATGTGTTGGTTTGGGACAGTCGCATTACCTTGTTGGCTTTCGTCAAGGGTATATACGGGTGGGTTCAAATTAACAAGATAATGATGGGCAGAACTTGACATGTGACTTATGATTTGTTGGCTTTCGTCAAGGTCATAAGAGCATGGGGCAAAAACTTATATCGGGAATTTCTAAAGAAACTGAAATTTGCAAAGAGATGCATACCATTTGGAGTTTGATGAATGTTGGTAGGATTCCTTCAACATTATCATACGATGATATTTGGATCCCGATCCTACTGTGAGTATATGCTACTTATCAGGATATTCGTCGCTTAACGATCAATGCTATAAACCTAGTAGGTGTCCAGAAAAGTGTCAGCGGGGTTACGCCCCCAGAGAAAAGAGGTTACTTAATTAAGGAACTTCGCGAAAGCGTTGGAAAACCTCCCTCGAAGTATCGACACCAGCCTGGCTGAACGGTTAAGCAAGTATTGTACGGTGAGAATAGTCTTGGCTAATTCTTCTTTTATGGTTTGAGGAAGGATTCGAGAAACAGTGGGAGCCATCCAGTTTAGATAAACTAAAAACCACTCTAAACTTGCAAGAGCATCATGCTAAAGAGTTTTCTTCTCTCTCTCCTAATTGCAGCGACCCTGAAAATGACTGGACTTAAGTTACTTTTAGAGAAAAATATACTGACGGGGCCAAACTATAAAGATTGGCTGCGGAATGTCAAGATGGCCTTGACCTACGACAAATTGGGGTACATCCTCACCGCTACGGCACCTGCTGTCCCTGGTCCCAAATCCAGTAATGCGGATAAGGAAATCCGCAAAACCTGGGATTTAGATTGCGCGAGAGCCAAGTGCATCGTGCTTGCCTCGATGAACAATGAACATCAGAGGAGGCACGAGGATATGTCCTTAGATGGCATATTTCTCCATACAAAGGAACTTTATGGAGAGCAATCTCGTATAGCAAGATACGAGACCTCAAAGAAATTGTTTCGAGCGAGGTTGGCTGTCGGGTCATCGGTAGGTGAACATGTCCTACAGATGATTGGCTATATAGAAGAGCTCGCAGACCTTGGGACGACTTTGGATAATGAGCTCTATACAGACCTTGTTCTCCAGTCCCTTCCTCCCACCTACGCCCAGTTTATCCTCAACTTCAATCTTCAAGGAAAAGAAGTTGAACTTGCGGAACTCCTGAACATGTTAAGGAGTGCAGAGGGCACCTTGCAGAAGGCAAGGGAAACACCCGCTATGTTTGTTGGCGGTGCATCTTCTTCCGGGTCCAAGGCTAGGGCCAAAGGAAGGAAGAAGAAGGCCGCACCCAAACCTAGAGGAGGTGTTAGTAAGGTGAGAGGGAAGGGAAAGCAAAAGAAAGCAGTACCGATAGTTGGCCAGGATGAGTGCTTCCATTGTCACAGGAAAGGGCACTGGAAGAAGGATTGCAAGGCGTGGAACGCCAAGAACCAGGAACCGAAGCAGGCTGTGGCTTCGACTTCAGGTGTGTTTGTAATTGAGAATTGTCTGTCGATCAACTCTACTTCCTGGGTATTGGATACCGGGTCAGGATCTCATATTTGCAATTCATTGCAGGCACTGAGAAACCGTAGAGTGCTGAAGGAAGGTGATATGATCCTCAGGGTTGCTAACGGAGCTAGCGTGGGAGCTGCGTCCGTCGGGGATTATCACCTAGGATTGACGAGTGGACACATTTTGGTTTTACATAACTGTTATTTTGTACCCAGCTTAACGTGTAATATCATATCAGTTTCCTTGTTATCAAATAAAGGTTATGATTTCACGTTTGTAAGAGATGTTGTCAACATCCACCTTAATCATGGTTTGATTGGGTCCGGTACTCTAAATAACGGCATATATGTGTTAAACCAACTCCAAATTTTCAATATCCAGAACACACTAAAAAGAAAGTCTCCAGATTTGAATAAAGCTTTCTTATGGCATTGTAGACTGGGTCACATCAATGAGAGAAGGTTGACTAAGTTGCATAGAGAAGGATATTTGGACACGTTCGAATATCAAACTTATGACACTTGTCAATCTTGTCTCAAAGGAAAGATGACAAAGACTCCATTCACTGGACAAGGAGTAAGAGCGAGCGAGCTCTTAGGACTCATACACAGTGATGTATGCGGTCCAATGTCTACACATGCGAGAGGTGGTTTTTCCTATTTCATTACTTTCACGGATGATTACTCAAGATACGGATTCATTTATCTAATGAAACATAAATCCGAGGCTTTTGAGAAATTCCAAGAGTATAAGAATGAAGTAGAAAACCAAACCGGCAAAAGTATAAAGACACTTAGATCTGATCGAGGTGGTGAATACTTGAGTGCCGAGTTCCTAGGTTACCTAAAAGAGAAAGGAATTCTCTCTCAGCTTACTCCTCCATACACTCCACAGCACAACGGTGTATCGGAGAGACGGAATCGAACCCTATTGGATATGGTACGATCCATGATGAGTAATGCTGAGTTACCGCGATCTTTCTGGGGTTATGCGCTAGAATCGGCGGCATATCTTTTGAACAAAGTTCCAACCAAGACTGTGCCTACCACACCATATCAGATATGGAGTGGGAAGAAACCCTGTCTTCAGTACCTGAAAACATGGGGATGTCCAGCTTTTGTTAAAAAGCAGCATGTGGACAAGCTCGAGGCACGCTCAGTAGAGTGTAAGTTTGTGGGATATCCAAAGAACTCTATGGGATATTATTTCTATTACGCAGAGGAACAAAAGGTTTTTGTTTCTCGTCATGCCCGCTTCTTAGAAACTGAATTTTTGGAAAATCAGAAGAGTGGGAGCGTAGTAGAACTGGAAGAAATTCCAGAACCACAAACTGCTACTGAAAGTTTGGTAGAACCAGAGGTTCAAGAAGAACAGAACATTCCCGCACCCCTCCGCAGGAGTAGTAGGCCGTCTCATCCGCCTGAGAGATACTACGGTTTTCTCATAGATGGGGATAGAGAGGATTGCATCATAAATGATGATGAACCTACTGACTTCAGGCAGGCCATCCAGAGCGGCGACTCGGTACGATGGCTAGATGCAATGCGGACCGAAATGGAGTCCATGTACACCAACAAAGTATGGACTTTGGACTTTGCTCCAGATGGGGTAAAACCCATAGGATGCAAATGGATCTTCAAGAAAAAGATTGGTGTAGATGGACAGGTGGAAACCTATAAGGCTAGACTTGTTGCAAAGGGTTTTCGTCAAAGACCTGGTTTGGACTATGACGAAACTTTTTCTCCAGTGGCTATGCTCAAATCCATTCGGGTCCTTCTTGCTATTGCTGCCTTCCATGATTATGAAATCTGGCAGATGGACGTAAAGACGGCTTTTCTGAATGGAAATTTAGAAGAAAGCGTCTATATGGATCAGCCAGAGGGTTTCAATCAGAGTGGGAGCAGCGGGAAAGTATGCAAGCTGCTTAAGTCTATTTATGGACTAAAGCAGGCATCGCGGAGTTGGAACATCTGTTTTGATGAGACAGTCAAAGAATATGACTTTATCAAAAATCCAGATGAACCGTGCATATATAGTAAAGTTGTGGCCAGAAGTGTCGTATTCCTCGTCTTGTACGTGGATGACATTCTATTGATAGGAAATGACATTCCTATGCTACAATCTGTCAAAGGATTCTTGTCACACAGGTTCTCCATGAAAGACCTGGGTGATGCCTCTTACATTCTGGGGATCCGGATCTATCGTGATAGATCCAAGAGGATGTTGGGACTTTCGCAGTCCAGGTATATCGACACTGTACTGAAAAGATTCAGTATGGAAGATTCTAAGCGCGGTAATCTACCGGCTTGTCACGGAATCACCCTCTCCAAAGAGATGTCTCCCAAGACTGATTTGGAAAGGGAACGCATGTCTATTATACCCTACGCTTCTGCGGTAGGCTCTATAATGTATGCGATGTTGTGTACCAGACCAGATGTAGCTTACGCACTAAGCGTGGTAAGCCGGTATCAGTCAGACCCAGGGGAGAAACACTGGATAGCAGTAAAGAACATTCTCAAGTACCTGAGGAGGACTAAGGAGATGTTCTTGGTTTACGGCGGAAAAGACCTCAGGTTGGAGGCCTTTGCTGATTCCGGCTTCCAGAGTGATAAGGACGATTCCAAGTCCATGTCGGGTTATGTCTTTACCCTCAATGGAGGGGCGGTGTGCTGGAGGAGCTCCAAGCAGGACACCGTTGCTGACTCGACGATGGAAGCGGAGTATATAGCTGCTTGCGATGCCGCAAAAGAAGCAGTCTGGATGAAGAAGTTCCTAACAGAACTTCAGGTGGTTCCTACCATAGTTGATCCAATACCTCTGTATTGCGACAACAACGGAGCTATAGCTTTAGCGAAGGAACCAAGGTCCCATCAGAAGTCCAGACACATCTTGAGGCGGTATCACCTGATCAGGGAGATCATTGATCGTCAGGAGATCGAGGTTCGGAGAGTTGCTTCAGAAGAGAACATTGCTGAACCATTCATGAAGGCCCTTCCTCAGATTCAGTTCGAGAGGCTACTCGAGATCATTGGTCTGCGATATGCCAGTACATGGCCCTAGTGCAAGTGGGAGATTGTTAGTGTTTATGCCCTAGAAGGCCATTACTGTATCATACTAGCTTGTATATTACTTAATGGAAGCTTGGGATATTCACATGTATATAACAGTCTTGCTAAACATGGTAGTATGCTACTTGGTTTTTCTATCTTAATATGTGAGTGTACGTATTGATAGAGCTCTTAGGATCTTGCTTGTCTACCAGCGTTGTGATGGCAGTCACACTAGTGGGGGCTGGGTAGTCTACAAGCACATCCTTATTCAGGTCCCCGGTCGTTGGATTATCGAGACAGAGCATCGATACTCCGGAGTAGACTGGTGTGTACGCTTCTCATCCCAGTTGGAGAGATGGTCTGTCCCACAGCCGTCAGTACGTAGTACTGGAGATAGTATACAGGTGCTCGTTAGGTTACGGGTACACCGGACAGGACTCACAGGGAACTGTTGGTTGGTTTGATACCAGTCGTCAGTGAACAGTTCCCAGGTGACATGAGTACAGCGTAGTCCGCTGACTTGACACTGCTACTTCGCCTCGAGTGTGTCCCACTGTTCTTAGATTGCTACCCTACCACGGCTCAAAGGAGTTGTGCAAACAGGTAGCAGTTGGGTGCAGTCCCGAGCACTTGGAGGCAGTGGCGGTTAGACAGGATTCGTCCCTCCCGGTATTGGGAGTAGATATCGTGCTGTGTCAGAGAGCCATTACGCAAAGTCCCTGGCCAGGGCAAGCGAGATTTGCTGGTAGGTTCCAGCAGTTTCTCAGGGTGTAATGGGCTTCACTCCGACACGACTTATACCGCTATTAGGGGACTGACGCTTGCCGCCCCCCTAGGCCCGATATGCGATAGTCTTGGACGAACGGACCGGACTGTATGGAGATTGTCACATCAGACTCAGTAGGAGTTCGGATGGGTTTACTCATCGGCCTTCTTATCGACAACTACCTGGGGACCGTTACGTACAGCTAGTGCCGCTTGCGGTCTGTGGTTAAACCCACTGCCAGCGTAGTAGTCGAGTCTCTAGAGTCCCACACAGAGAGTTTCCTACTCCAGGCGAAACGATATAGAGGTTGCATGGTTTTGCGACAAAGGGTTCGGACGCATACGTGCGTTTACGCGCGTACGACTTTCGGACAGTTTTTACCAGTCGGCTTTGGTTTAAGCCAGTTACTGGTATCCGGTTATTGGATTTATACAGTCTAAAGTTTTTCCGTATTTTTACGGATCGGAGGGGCGTTCTCGTAATTACTCGAGAAGCTTCTAGAAGATGTGACTAAGGAGGTTTCTTTTGGAAAGAAAGTGAGTCATGGTGGTGATTCATTCATTTCATTAATGCACATTTATTGCTTAATGACTCATGCTAATGAATCACCACTAGATATTTTATGAAGCATGATTATTCATTTCCATTATTCATTATTCTTAAAAAGAAATGCTTCATAATATATTATGATACACTCTCTCTCCTCTCATTATCTTATCACACATTCTCTCTCCTCAAGCTCTCATCTTCAAACCCTAATCCTTAATCCTCATGTGTTGAGATCAAAGGATTAGTTAGACTAAACAATCCATAACCTACACTCTACATCATCCTTTCATCTTTGATTAGCAATCAAAGTTGATTAGTTACCTCAAGTTAGAGGTTTAGCTTGGAGTTTTGCTCTCGGGTGGATCGTCTACTACCTAGAGAAGGCCGAGGAGAACAAAGGAGGACGTAAAGAAGAAGGACCGGTTTCATTAGGTATAATCCCTAATCACTTGTGAGATGAAACTTTAGAATACGGTTATTTAGAGTTTAGCTTCGATTCAAGCGGTTAGTCGATGTTCGTTGTTTAAACTTGATTGTTTTTGAAAATTCCGCCTCCCCATAAGTACTGGGGTGTACTACATCGACTTACACCAGGCATGTGCATACCTTCTGGAGTGTGGTGACGTGAATGGATTCCGTCACGTTATCATGCGATGATAGTTGGATCCCGATTCCCACTGATGAGTTGGTTTACTCCTCGGGTGATCCCGACTAATTCTTCTTTCAGGTTTGGAGGAGAATTTGACGATACAGTGAGAGGTTTCCTGATTAGATAAATTGATAACCATTCTGATCTACGTTAGAGTGCACGCTGAGTGTTTCTTTTCTCTCTCTCTTTGGCAGCGACCATGACCCGGCCCTTGACTATGACTCAGTGACCAAGATTAACCGAACCTTCTTAAAACACTGGCTTTTGGATTGTCAGAGTTACATACCTCATTGCCACTCCTACTTTTACCCTTTTCTCCAGGACACCCCGTATTATTACGAACATCCACTTCCATTGGATAAAACCATCGTATGGTTATATACGAACTTGAAGGAATTTATTCGAGGATGGTTTCCGGTTCTGGAGAAAACGGATAGGACTATTCAGTTGTCTTTTCCTTTTACCTTCTCTCAGGTTGCGAGTGTTCCTTGGATTAGGACAACACACCTATTACGCTTATTGGATAGTCTTCTTCCAAACCATAGGCTGGTGCCGAACGGTAGGGAATGAAGAAAACCAATTAGCCTAACGATGGTGTGCAGAAGGTATTAAGTAAAGACAAATAAAGGGGTTAGCAAGGGGGCAAAGTAAATTGCGACTGCTATTCACGACCAAACCAAGTATTTCTTCGCCATTCCTACATCACCTTTGTATTTCTCCAGAACACTCCGTATCACTACGAAGATCCACAGTTTATTGGATACTCCATCGTATGGTTATATACGAACTCGAAAGCAACTTGTTCCAGTTCGGGGATGGATTCTGGTTCAGGAGAAATAGGAATAAGGTTTATTCAGGTGTCTTTTATCTTTACCTTCTCTCGTGTTGCGAGTGCTCCTAGGATTAGGACAGTACACCCATTATGCTTATTGGATAGTCTTCTTCCAAACCATAGGCTGGTGCCGAACGGTGGGGAAGGAAGAAAACCATTTAGCCTAAGAGGGTGTGCAGAAGGTAATGACTAAAGACATATGAAGGGATGTGGAGAGATGGCAAAGAAATATACGGTTACAGTTGTGAATCTGGATAATGGAAGAGGCATTACTAGGAATACCAGGATACCCCTTCGAAAAATTTACATGTTTCTGTTTCACTGTGTACTGTTAAAGGAAAACTGATTTCCCAATTAGACACTTGCTCCAGGGTATGTATTTACCAGGTTTGATTCTCACATCTGTATGGTTTTACAGATGATGAGTGGGAGTAAGTTATTGGGAATTGGGTGATCATCCTCATTATATCGGAATTCGTTGTAATTGGTGATATTTGAGGAAATCACCTGGGCTGTTTGCCGGACGGCAAATATTTGGTTTTGAATATCCTCTGTTATGCACCGATTTCAAATTGATATATCTGTACGTCTATTTTTATAGAGTGAGATATACCTTTTTGAAATTATGTCTATGACATTTACCTATATCAGTGGATGGTTAGGTAAGGAGCATTGAACAGCGGTGTAATTCTTCTTAACCATAAGTACAGTTTTCAACCTACGACACATAGTGAATGAGTCACTAGACTCAGGGGACTTCTACAGAGTATTGTATATTGTCCAGTGTCCATTAGGATAGAGGGGTTGGTCCTCGTACTATATTCGGTTTACTTATGACTTCTCTAGTTTTTAGACAAGTGTTTCGTAGAAACACGGGGTCTAAGTTTTGAGAAGTTATAGGTATATGAATAAAGTAGAGGACCAAGTGTTGCAAGTGTCGGGATTCTTCAAGGTGATCGAAGATGTAGATACTTGAGTATGGTGTTCAGTTGATAGTAATGATTAAGAGAACTTGCTTCTCTTTCAGGTTACTCATAATTGGAAGCACTCCTAAGTTGAGTAATGCAGATCGGCCTCTCTCCATTTAGTTGACATGCACTGGAGACAGCTGCATGATTTGAATCTGGTTCAATTAAATCAGTGCCTCTGTTTCTATATTGGATATAGAACAGTTCATATCTTGACATTGTTAAGGTACGGGGAGTTGTCCAGCTTATGCTTAAAACCAGACTCTGGATAACTCAAGGCACGTTTCTGTAATGGCTGTTTGTGGGTTGACCCAGGCTATGATGAGGGTTGACTTTCTACCATCTGGAAGATCAATAGTGATATTGTTCTTGACTCGCCACAGTTTTAATAAAAATGGATTTTTCAGAAAACAGGAGTGGGAGTATGGTAGAACTGGAAGTGATTCCAGAACCGCAAACGATTACTGAAAATTTAATAGGACCTAAAGATTCAATCTGGATTGACATTCCATTGGCTACTCCACAGATACGGTGGGTAACCTCAGGCACCCGAGAGGTACTCCGGTAGCCTCAAGGACGGTGACAGGGAGGTTCTTGTTTGCCCAGACTTGCCATTGCTGTTGTTCCAGACTATGAGACCCGGCAGGAGGATGAGTATAGCGTCGTTCTAAACTAGCTTTAGAAGTGCACGTGTGTATGACTCTGCCAGAGGGTTTTCGTAGTCAGTGGGAGTAGCGGAAGCATTGGTGGACAGGTGACTTATGTCTATTTATGGACTAAAGTAGATATAGCGGAGATAGATCATCTATTTCTGATGTGACAGTCATAGGTTTGACTTCATCGGAATAGGGGATGGATCTGTTAAGAAGGTAGTAAGGTGTGATGTCCTGATATTTGGATGACATACACAAAGTAGGAAGTGAAATTCCTATACTATGATCGGTTATACTTTGGTTGTCACACAGTGGTTTCTCCACATAGGATATAGATAGTATATCAGACATTCTGGTTACTGGATCTATGGTTTTAGATCTAGATTTGGGTAGTTTCCCAATCAGGGTACTTAGACAGCATTCTATGAGTATTTAGAATGGACGACTCCAGGAACGGTAGTGAACCTGCAGGTGATGGAGTCACCCTCTCTAAAGCTGTCTTATAGACTAAAGGGGAGAGGGATGTACATGATTGGCAGATCACTTGCTTAGGCAATTGAGTCAATCATGAGATGTCAAGTACCACACCAGATGTTGTTCTTACACGACATGCAATAAGTTTGATATTAATCCAATCCTGGATAAACATTCGGAAGCAGTTTTAGAACATAAGTGGATGTTCTAGGGATATGATAACGACAGCCTCATTCGGGAGACGGTTATCATTCCAGGCTTCCAAGGTGACCTAGATGACAGAGTGGCTGTCAGAGTTATAGTTTTCCCTCTGATGAGGGGCAGTATTTTGGACAGGTGGTCCAGGCGGATACTGAGGGAGGCATAGCGCCGGACACTGATTAAGTTCAGTCGACGATACAGTCTAAGAAGTTTGGATTTGGAGTTCACTTATGAACTAGGTCCGATCAGACATCCAAACATATTCTAAGACAGGTATTGCTCATTTCGGGAGATGGGTTTCTCCGCGAACTTGAGATAAAGAGAGACATAGAAAAAACATCACAGTGGATCCACTCACTGAGGCTATTCCTCGAACGCAATAGTTTCCCAAACGAGCTTTGTGAGACTGACTAGTAGAGGAGTTGGGTGTTCGGTATCACACGGGCTATGAGTATGCGACATCGCAATAATTAGCCTTGAGTGCAAGTGGGAGATTGTTGGATATAGTGCCCTCAGAGTCAATTATTGGATCACAGGCACGTGATTGCAATGATTGAGGGAGGACCTATAATGGTAGGACAGTCTTACTCAAGATGATAGTATGCTATCTGGTTTATCTTTATCATCGTGTACTGTTTCAGGTGACCTTACAGGTCACTATTGCACGTTGATAGAGCCCTTAGGATTCTTGCTTGACGGCCAGCAGTATGATGGCGATCATATACGTAGGAGCTGGGGTCTATAAGCACATCCTTAAAAGGTCCCTAGTCATGGGAGTTTTCGAGACCGGGCATCGATACTCCAGAGTAGACTAGTGTATACAGTCGATATCCCGACGAGGGGCGGTGGCCGGTCTCACAAGCCACTGGTGTCAGTTGGTTCACCTAAGATGTATACAGGTGCTCATTGGGTTATGAGTACACCGGACAGGACTCGCCGGGAACATGCTAGTTGGTCTTATACCTGACGTCAGATAGCAGTTCCCAGGTGACATGTGTACAGGTTAGTTCATCGACCTGAGATCGTCATTTGTCTCGTGTGAGTTCCCACTGTACTTTGATTACTACCCTACCATGGCTCAAAGGAGTCGTGCAAACAGGTTTTAGTTGGGTACAGTCCCGAGCCACATGGAGGCAGTGAGCGGATCTGCAGGGATTCGTCTCTCCCGGTATTGGGGGTGAGGTCGCGCTGTGTCTAGGAGAGCCATTACACAAAGCCCTCGGCCGAGGCAGGAGATTTACTGGTAGGTATTCCAGTAGTATCTCATGGTGTTCTGGGCTACACTCCGACACGTCTTGTACCGCTTTTGGGGGTCTGACTTTTACCAACCCCTAGGCCCGCCATGCGATACTTATAGACGAACGGACCGGACTGTACGAATATTGTCACTGACAGGCTCAGTAGGGTGTCAGGATAAGTTCGCTCATCGACCTCCCTTTTGGTCAATACTTGGTAGCCTGTTACGTACGGCTAATACCTCTGACGAGCTAGTGGTTAAATCCACAGCCAAAGTATTGACGAGTCTTTAGAGTCTCCCACAGACAGTTTCTCAAGTTTCGGGCGAAACGTTGTAGAGGCCGTATGATATATGGCAGGGTTCGATCTTATACGTGCGGTATTGCACGGATCATGATCGGACGGATCATACTAGTGGGCTTTGTTTTAAGCCGGGTCCTAGTATTAGATTTGTTGGATTACTTTAGTCTTATCGTATTCGCATTCAGTCGGAATGCGGGTGCAGGTATGTATATACAGGTGAGGGGTATACTTGTGATCCGTCACGAGTTTACTTTAGATGTTGCCGGATCTTTTTGTTGTGGCAAACATTTGGATTAATGTTTGTTTATGTAAATAATGAGCTAGAATTTTCATCATGACATGCATTTAATGTGACATAGACACATTAGTGACTCATGGTCTCTTTTTAAGTGCTAATGTCACATTAGATGATGGTTTTATGTTGATTTGATGAGAAGAGAGAGAGAGAGGGGCTGCCGAGAGTGGGGTGAGCTCTCATATTATTGTTTCTCACTCTCTGATTTGATCATACCAACATCACAAAAGAAAAGAGGATGAAACTCCTTCTTCTTCCTCTTTCTTCTGTAGCTCATTGCTTCCATCAATGGCAACACTTTAACCTCCATCAAAATTAATGGATGCAAGAGACAAAGTGATCACAACATTCTCTACTTCACCTTGGGCACGTCGGCTAGCACACTTCGTGCTCGAGTTTCTTCGGATGAAGCGGGAGCCCGTCAAAAGACTTCTCGAAGTGGTGCCCTTTCCGACGAGGAGATGAAGATCGGAGATGCCGCGGGGAGATCGGGATGGTGGCCAAAGACCGAAGGACACGGATCGCTCGGTATAGCATTCTATCCCTTCTCTAGATAGCTAGGTGTAGGTTAATGGTTACGATCCGGGTTTTTAGGATGCGGTAGTGCCGGTTTAAAGTCAAGAAAAAATTTCGTTTCCGCATTTTGGCCTCGGATAGACGTCCGGGGCGCTACCGTAGTCCTACAACATGATGGCCCGCCGACCTCGTATCTGACTCAGTAAATGAACCGAACAATCCTTCAGAGGCTGAGTAATCAAGTGTTCCTCGTGGAAACACTCAATCTTGTCCTCCGCCGCATCGAGAGTCGCCGGAGTCATCTCCACCGGATGAGGGGGGATATCAGCAAGCACGGACAAGAAAATCATCCTGAGCCTAATGGAACCCATAAGAAGAGGAAAGCCCCTACGAGCCAGGAGTTCATACAGTGCCGCGTCACATTGGTCATCAGTGAAAAGAGGATCCGCTAACCGCGCAGCGAAACGAGAAATAATCTCCTCGATAGGCACGTCCTAGGGTTGCCGATGAGCGTGGGGACGGTTGCAAGCCATAACTCTTAGTTTGTTTCTAAAAATGATCACCCTAAGGTCTGAATGATTCTCTCTCTATGAAGAAAGAGAAAGACGTGCCTTCGAGTTATAAAGAGAAGCATTCAAACCTAGGCACGGAAAATTCTGTGCATGGTGGAACTATTTCCAAGGCCAGAAAGAAAGGCATGGGGAAACAAGATAGTTGACCCATAGGAATCAGAGTAAGAAGGTGAACCGATCCCAGCAGTTCACAAACGGTGAAAAAGCTGACAGCGTTGCACTCACGTGCAAGCCACGTGAGAACAATGCTGGGGGGCATTTGTTCCCTTATAAAAAGAAAGAAAGAAAAGAAAGGAAAGAGAGAGAAAGCGATGGGAAAATTTCCCACTAATAGAGCATCACGTGCCCACACGTGAACGCCTATGAACAAAGATTTTAGGCGCTGCGCTTAACAGTTGACAGGCTGAAATTGAGCCTCACGTGCAAGCACGTGAGCATCTATATACAAAGTATATATGCGTCATTTTAAAACAAATAGCAGGCCAGAGAAGATCACATATTAGCACATGGTGCCCTATTAGGCTGTTGCGTATAAGAAAACAAGTTTAACTCAATGGGGGTCACGTGCTACACGTGAGTGGTCCTAAACACCTTACAAGATGATAGAATTAAATTCTAAATAAGGGGATCAAAACCCTATTTGGAAAATATTTCCTTAAATCTCTCTAAACTATCTGATAGAATTAAATTCTATATATATAGGAAATATATCCCTGGTTTTCTTTAAAACAGAAACATCTTCTCTGTTGTTAAATGAAAGACCTTGGGATCAAAGATCCAATGGTGATAGTCTGATAGAATAAAATTCTATCTTAGGAAAATATTTCCTAATCTTCTTAAACAAACAAGAAATCCTCTTTGTTAAACAGAGAGTCTTTGGATTAAAAATCCAACGGTGAATAAAATTCACCGATTGATCAAAAAGATCATGGAATCAATCATGATCTCTCAATAAGAGATTTTCTCAACAAATTGATTTTTTCCTTCTCCTATAAATAGAAGCAAGGAGATTAAATCAAAAGGAGGAGAGACCCCCCCCCCAAATTTTTGAGAAACAAAAGAAAAGGAGAAAAAGAGAATTCAATTCTCTAGAGAAATAAAATCCCCTTCTTAAACAAAAATCCTAGGTAAGAAAAAAGTACAGAGATTATCTTATCTCTTCTTTAACGGGTTTAACCCTTCAAAAAAGAACTTAGTTTTTCCTCTGGTTGAGGTCTGCAGAAGCAGATCTCCCCACAAGTTGAGAATTTAATTCTCATTGGGAAGATTCTGTTATGCAGATTCAAAACTTAGGGGAAATAACTAAGTTCAAAGAATTTAATTCTTCCAAAAGTATACAGGAATTTAATTGCTCTGATAAAACTAGGGTTTAACCCTGCAAAAGAATTTAATTCTTATAAAGAAAAGGGCCTGAAATTCTCAAAGCTCAGATCAAAATCTCCATACATATAAAATAACAGACTGGTGATTCATTAGCGTTTAACTCCATATAACAAAGGCTCACGTGTTCCCACGTGAGGACCTCTGAGGAACAAAAAGGAAAGACTGAGATCGAATCAGGTGCTCCTACGAGACCCCTTAAAATGAGCGCTCAGCAATTACATGAAAAAAGGAATATACCCAAAGACAGTTCCCATTTTAGGGTGCCTCACGTGTTCCCACGTGACCCCCAAACAGTTGCTTAACACTTATATGGTAAAGGGGAAATTTCCAAAGATAGCTCTCACATTTTGAGCACCTCATGTGTTCACACATGAGCATTATATGAGCTAAGTGCTTAGCACTTATAAAAGGAAGAGGGAATAAATACAAAGTGGCAGTGCCCAACTTTGGGGCGCCTCAGGTGCCCACACGTGATGGCCACAAGAATTAAGTGTTTAACACTTATATACAGATGGGGATTTGGACCCAAGTGTACAGCGCCAACTTTCAGGCGCCTCATGTACCACACGTGAGTGCCCCAAATTTCAGTATTTAACACTGCTTTAGAGACTCATGTGAGAGCACGTGAGCACCGAGCATATATTAGTGTTTAACACTATAAGAAGCCAATTTCAGTCCAAATTGGCTAAGTCTTCTTGAGATTAAAACGTCTTGGATCTCTAAATAGACTGAGCCTCTATGCTCATGACCTCCCAAACTAATTGACCAGAATGATGTCCATCACACATCTCCTAAGTTAATCTTAGCCTCCCAAAAATGACTAATGATTATTAGATGGTCCACTATGATCTCTCCCCTCAATCTGGAATTTGGTTCAAGGGTACATCTCTCCACAACTCTGATACATGTCGTTGTAATTCTTCAACGTCTTCAGAGAAATGGAGGGTCCCGACAACCAAAAACTCTTTGGTGCACTCCCAAATCGATGAGCACATCCCAACGGACCGCAACGTCCTTAAACTAGCTATGGACCGAAACGTCCTTAAACTAACAACGGTCCGTAACGTCCTTAAACTAAAGCGATAGAGCCCAAATGCTCTTTTGTTGGGTCTGAATGATCCCAAAATCCTGTTGAGTAGATCTTAGTCTAATTAACGTATCCTCAACAAACATTTAAGTTGATCTTAATCTCAAACAAGATTAACGATCCTTAAATGAAACCAAACCCAAATCTAAGAATATTCGGATTTGGACTAATCAACGCCTTACGGGCGGCAACATAAATTAGTCTCCGTATACAATCCACAGGCAACCAAAAAATAAAACAAACACACACGACACGAAGTGACCTTCTGGAGCAAGAGAAAGTGGTTATTGCTACGTGGTAATGTAATTAACTGCAGGGGCTTGCACCTGCAGGGAAGAGCGTCCCCACAATCAAAAACCCCTCACAACGAGGGGGAATCTGACGAAGTCTGCTACAATAGCCGCATCCGTCCAAACCTCCGATACATGGTGCCATAAATCAACTTGGCATCTTCAGAAAGGTAGACAGATAAAACCAAATAGTATCTGCCCCCAAATTCAGGCAAGACGACCTAAGCGGTTCCTTCTCCCATTTTCGGTGGTAAACAATCCTCAAAACCGAAATATTGATGATCATCAATGACTAAAAATGTCATTAACAGGAGATCGATATCTCTAAGAAAACACAAGAACGGCTTGGTGACTCGTTAGTGCTTAGCACTATTTTGAAGCCTCATGTGTTTCCCACGTGAGTGCTTCAAACGAACAAAAAGAACAACCAAAACTGCCTCACGTATTTCCCCACGTAAGTGCTTAAAAAAGGGGGAAACAAGCAAAAGAAAAGACAAAGCTGCCTCACGTGATTCTTACGTGGGCGCCAAAAAAAATAAGAAAAACTCCTTTGTCAATTAGGCAGCCGTCCCAAAAAGATAGCAGCCACGTATTTTGCACGAGGAATCTAATCAAGTGCTTAGCACTTCTGTAAAAGAGGGGCAACGCCCCATATTTGGGGGCCTCACGTGTTTTACATGTGAGCGCCACAGAACTCTAGTGTTTAGCACTAATCCAGTGCCCAGGTGAAACGCACGTGAGCACTGTATGTCTCAGTGCTTAGCACTATGGAATAATTATATCTCAGCCCAAATCGGTTAAGTTTCCTGAGGTTAAACCTCTTTGATTTTAAAATCAATCGAGCTCATATGGCTCATGGTTTCCCAAACTGATCTTAGTCTAAAAAATGACTAATGATCTCTCATTGATGATATCCAAAATGATATTCATCCTTTGTCTCCTAAAGTAATCTTAGTCTCAAATACGACTAATGATCCTTAGGTCCACAACAACCCTTTTTCCCTCAAATACGGGATTTGGTTCAAAAGGGTACATCTCTCCACACCTTTGATACATGTCGTTGTAATTCCTCAACGTCTTTAGAGAGGTGGTGGGTCCCGATGACCAACAACTTCTTTCGCTGATGCACTTCCAAATTGTCATGTATGTCTCAAATCGGATCGTGCCCCTAATTGGACACATTCCATATCTCCATTGTTCACTTCGTCATGTAACAAATAAACGTGCGCGAAAGATAAATAATAGACCGAAATGTCCTTAAACTAATATTCACCTCCAAAATGGCGATAAAGGATCGAAACGTCCTTAAACTAACACCTCGCCATAAACATGGCAACAATGGACCGCGATGTCCTTAAACTAAAATAATCGAGCCTAAATGCCCAGATGTTTAAACGGATCTTAATCTCAAACCAGATTAACGATCCTTAAATCAACCCAAACCCAAATCTAAAAATATACAGATTTGGACTAATCCACTCCCTATGGGCGACGACATAAATTAGTCTCCGTATCAATCCACGGGCAACCAAAATAAAAAAAACATACACACGACACGAAGTGAACCTCTGGAGCAGGAGAAAGTGGTTATCGCGATACGGTAACGTAATTAACTGCAGGGGCTTGCGCCTGTAGGGAAGAGCGTCCCCATAATTAAAAACCCCTTATAATATGAGGGGGAATCTGACGAAGTCACGCTACAACGGCCGCATCCGTCCAAATCTCCGATATATGGTGCTCTAAATCAACTTGGCATCTTCGGAGAGGTGGACGGATAAATCCAATTAGCATCTGCCCTCAGGATTCAAGCCGGACGTCCTGACGTCCCGATCCGTCAACCGGCGGTGAACATGGAGGAAAATGGATTTGATGTCCATACCCTCGTGCTGTTTCTGGAGTTCATTATTCATGGACGCCGACAGGATGCACTTAGCTTTCTCGCAATCCAGATCCCAAGTTTTGCGGACATCGATGTCCGCAACTAAGGAATCTGTTCTAGGGACAGGGGAGCAGTACCGATGAGGACGTATGCTACTTTGTCATAAGTAAGTGCAATGCTGACATTCCTCAGCCAATCTTTATAGTTTGGTCCAGTCAGTGTATTTTTTTCAAGTAGTAATTTAAGTCCCGTCATAGTTGCTGCCAGAGAGAGAGAGAGAGAAAAAAGAAACACTCAGCGTATGCTCCTGCAAGATTAGATTGGTTTATTATCTTATCTAACCAGGATGGCTCCCACTGTTTCCTCGAATTCTCCATCAAACCTTAAAAGGAGAACTAGTCGGGATCTTTTACACTTTACAAGTTCGCTAACCGTTCAGCCAGGTTGGTGTTGGTACTCCGAGGGAGGTTCCCCGTGCTCTCGCACGAACCTAATTAAAATAAACCTTGTTTCCGCAGAGGCATAGCCCCGTTAACACTCTCTAGACATCTAATAGGTTAGTTAATTGCGAAGTGAAAATTATCTCCCAAGAGTAATCCTACTCATCATTGGGATCGGGATCCAACTATCATTGTGTGATGACTTAGATGGAATCCACTCTAGTCACCACACTCCAGAAGGTATGCTAAATCTGCAAGTTTCCTTTGTATTTGAAACTCCCGATGTGATTTTTGCCCCAAGCTCTTATGACCTTGACGAAGGCCAACAAATCATAAGATGCAAGTCAAGTTCTTCCCATCATTGTTTTGATTAATTTAGACCCATCCGTACTCGCCCTTGACGAAGGCTAACAAGGCTGTACGAGTGTCCTAAACCAATGCATCTATCTATGCTACAAACAAGCAACACACCGCTACTATTCACTATACCTTGACGAAGGCCAACAAACATAACATGAATACGATATGCTACTCATTTGAAATGACGGAGGGTTATGGCTGGTTTTTGGCAAAACCTTGAACTTAATGAACTTGATATCGTTGAAGGAATGATAGCTTTGAAAAGGAGTGGTTCAAACTCCGCCTTTTAAACGAGTGTTTTGAAAAGAACCAAGTGGGTTTTTCAAAATGTTCCAACAATATCTCTTTAGGTTTCTTATCTTGTATTAATGAGGATTAATGCGGTCCCATCATTTAATTCCTATCACACCAGAAAAAACGGAAATAAAATGTACATATATGCCATCCGCATTTGCCACGAGGCCCCGTCACGGCAGAGCGGGGCCAGGACTTGCGCGGATGCAAAACATATACAACATCTACTGGTATATATATATAACCATTCGTCCCAGGCATGATATAAGCAACATCATAGAAAACTGATAAGCAATAAGAACAGTGGATAATTTTGGAGCCCTGAGTTTCATTTGAGCCATAAATGAAACTCGATATTCCATGTCGTGTGGATAGCCCGTACAATGAAAAACCTGGACCCCTACAAGCGCGGCAAGTCACCCGCCAATCCCGGAAGCGAGGCAACCCTAATCAAAAAAGGAGTGGGCCACCCAGCGCTTCACGGAATCTGGTAACTTGTGCACCCCACCGTGGGTCATCCTATACCCCCTACGAGTGCGGCGAGTAGCCTGCCAATCCTAGAGTAAGACACCTCGGTCTCAACGCCATGAGATGGGGCCCGTTGCCCTCTAGAATCCGGCTACTCGAGCACTCCTCCGCGGGGTAATACTAGTAAAGAAAAAGAAAAATATGTATACAACGGTGACATCGACCTCAACCCGGTCGTGCCCCGATAAAATAATATACAAATGGGCGGAGAAGGCGGTCCACATGTCGGACGCTCGCCCCACAATAATGAATATAGAAATGAATTAACACTGTACTACAACCATTGCACAATAGGCCATCCACCACGACAAATTATCCAAAACAATAGTGCAATCACAGAACATCAACGCGAATATCATGTTCGTAAACTCTTCTGATTGTACATATAGCAATCAGTCGGGTTATACCGCTCAATGATATTCACGGTCGCAGAAACAAACATACAGAAAAGCAAAACTTTAGAATTTCGATCGATTAAAATTTTCCGCTTTCACCCCCATGTACAAACCAGTACACAAACAAGTATGGGGAAAAACTAATATAAAGAAAAATCACATCTCCATAAACATGATTCACAGAAAAAAATTAGGGCAACACAACCACAATTAGGCCGCGGATCAGCGGCCAAATGACCTATTTGGCCGCGGATTAGCGGTCTAATTAAGAGATTGTTTGCTCGAAATTTTTTCTTGGCCTTAAAATACCCTGAACGTATTTTTAAGGTGACTTAAAAGATTTTTTGAACACTTTTAAAAATTCGAATAGAAAGTATATTTTGGAGATGCGATTTGGACGATTTCCGTCGATCGAAGTTCTAAAGTAGTGCAAAATAGCTAGTTAAGTTTTGTGACCAGCTCTGATACCAATGTAAGTCTATATTACATGCTCTACACAGTTTGTAGGGAAGCGGAATTTTGAAAAATGAATTTTATGAACATGCAAGAAAGACTTTCTAACAAGATCTACCACAGAACCCTAACTAGCTATACAACTAAGGTCATTATTCTACTGTGTTAGAATTTTATACCTATCGGATTCGAGTCCTTCGGGTGTTGAAACCTCTTCTTAAGCTCCTTTGCGGGTCTATGATGTGGTTTGATCGCCGGTCTGCTGGATCCTAGATGATCCACCCGAAGGTTCTAGGTTCATGCTACAACTTTCACAAATGAAAGAAACTTAACTAACTAGATTGCTAATCTAGCTAGTCAAGGGTGAGAGGAGAAAATTAGTGGCGAGTTTCTATCAAAAATCCTTATTTCTCAACTCATGAGAGTGTTAGGATTTTTGGTTATAAAGAGGAGAGAGCAAAGAGGCATGAGATGAAGCAACTCAAGAAAAATGAGCTCAAGAAAATAATGAAGTAGTAACCATGAAGAATGACTAGCCCAAACAATATCAACCCTTTTTCTTTTTCTTTTATAATTTAGCCATGCTTCAATAGTGATGGTAATAAATGCCAAACCATGCTTCATGCCATGCCTCTTTTACACCTCATTTTCTATTTATCAATAAATAGAAAATCATGCATAATGCGGTGTCCCCTTCTAGAATGTATTTGTATAAATACAAAATACTTTCTACCGTATATACATACCCGTATCCGTATCGAAATACAAAGAGATAGAATAACACCACTAAAAATAATACTAGCATTAAATCAATATCTGATTTAATGAACCGGCTTAATCCTAAGCCCGCTAGTATTAAAAACCATCCGATTAAATTTCGCGCAACTAGTGCACGCAATCAATTGGAATCCTGCACGTATAAACATATGGCCTCCACTCATTTCGCCTGAACCGGAGAAATCTTCTGTGTAGGACTTTAAAGACTTGACAGTACGCTGGCAGTGGGTTTAACCACAAGCGCGTCAGCGGTACTAGTTGTACGTAACGGCTACCCAGGTACATGTCGAAAAAGAAGGCCGACGAGCAAAGTCATCTGAACCCTTACTGAGCCTAACCATGATAATATCCATACAGTCTGATCTGTTCGTCTGAGAGTACCGCATACCGGGTCTAGGGGGCGGTCAACGTCAGACCCCTACTAATCCTGATAAGTCATGTTGGTATGGCTCAATACCATCCGAGAAATTACTGACCTAACTATCAGTAACTCTCAACTGCCCTGGACAGGGGCTTATAGCATTGACCAACCAAGAACAGTGCTATATCAACTCTCTATACCGGGAGAGACGAATCCCTAACAATCACTCACTGCCTCCATGTGGGTCGGGATTGTACCCAACTAAAACCTGTTTGCACGACTCCTTTGAACCGTGGTAGGGTAGTAGTCAAAGAACAGTGGGAACTCACATGAGACAAATGATGATCTTAGGTCTACAGACTACCTGTACACATGCCACATGAGAACTGCCATCTGACATTAGGTATAATACCATCCAGCATTTCTCGGCGAGTCCGTCCAGCATACACATCCTCACTGAGCACCTGTATACAATCTTAGGTAAAACACACCAATGGCTGTGAGACTAACCATTGCCCCTCGTCGTGGTCTAGAAATGTATACACCAGTCTACTCTGGAATATCGATGCCCTGTTTCGATATTCCTACGACTGGAGACACTTTTAAGGATATGCTTATAGACTACCCAGCTCTCACAAGTATGACTGCCATCACAACGCTGGTAGTCAAGCATGTCCTGCGAGCTTTATTGACATGTATAAGTAGTACGTAATAATAAGTAGAACATACGCACATGTTAAGATAAAGTTAAACCAGATAGTATACTATCATTTCGAACAAGATTATCATATACATATATATACATATCCATAGTATCCATTACAAATAATGGCCTCTAGGGCATATATATCCTACAGCAATAATTGGCCTTTAGTGCAAGTGGGAGTTGTTGGATATAGGTGCCCTCAAGGCAATTATCGTAATTGCAGGAATGCAATTTCTGAATTCATGAGAATCTATATAGAGAATAGTCTTACTCGAGATGATAGTATACAATCTGGTTTGTTTTTATCCGTATTGTGTATACGTTTTACTAGTTATATCGTATCGCTAATACATGAGATAAAGCCCATATGATCTTTGCTTGACTACCGGGATTAATGATAGGGATCATACTAGTGGGGCCTTGTAGTTTATAAGCACATACTTAAATGTCCTTAGTCGTAGGAATATCTGAACCGAGTATCGGTACTCCAGTTTAGACTAGTGTATACGTTTCATGACCCTGTACGGGGCGATGGATGATCCCATAGCCATTGGTGTTTGACACCGATGATTGTATAAAGGTGCTCATTGGATGATTTATACTGGACGGACTCGCCGAGAACTCCTAGATGGTATTATACCAATGTCAGATAGCAGTTCTCTGGTGACATGAGTACAAGGTAGTCTCTAAACCTGAGATCGCCATAATGTCTTGTGTGTGTTCCCACTGTACTTAGATTACTACCCTACCACAGCTCTACGGAGTGATGCAAACAGGTTTTAGTTGGGTACAGTCCCGAAGCACATGGAGACAGTGAGCGGTCGAAAGAATTCGTCACTCCCGGTATTGGGAGTCGATATCACGCTGTGCAGGACACGACTATAACCAGAAGTACCTGGACACGGCAGTGGAGATAAACTGGTAAGTGTTACCAATTGTATCTCTTTCGTTATGAGTCCTCTGTCAGCACGATTTATCGGGTTATTAGAGGTCTGGCAAATTCCACCCCACAAACCCGGTATACGATACTCCTTTATGAAGAGACTGGGTTGTACAATAACTGTCACTTATAAACTTTTTCGGGTCCGGATGAGTTCGCTCATCGACCTTCCTTTATCGTGCTCATACCTAGGTAGTCGTTACGTACAGCTAGTACCACTGCCAAGGTTGTGGGTTAACCCGTGAGGGAGTTGAATCTGAATGTATTTCAGATTCAACCGGATGCGATCCTGTATAACCCACTGCCAGCGTATTATCAGATTTTTAGAGTCCACAATGAAAGTGACTGTCCGGGCAAAACGCGATGTGACGTGCGTATAGAGATACGTGCATGAGTTCGATTAAACATGTATATTGGATATACGCATTTAATCGGACGACTGTTATACTAGCCGGTTTAAAATCTGGAATATCAAGTCAAGTGTTGACTTGATAACCGTATTTATGATGCAATTTCTAGTATAGTGTATATGATATACACACTCTCTACAGTATATGATACTGAGAAGATATTGATGGCATTTCGTGTATGTAATACATGATGTGTATGTGTATGAGATACATATACCTGTTTCCCCAATATATTTGACCTAATAAAAGAGCAAAGCTCTGTTGAATTTAATGAGGCAGCGCCTCACGTGCTCTCCACGAGAGCGCTAGCGCCAGAGCCAATTTTATAGGATTAAATCCTATGGTGGCACCTCATGTGCTCTTCACGCAGGCGCCAATGTGCAAAGCACAAAAGAATCTATTAAGTAAGAGTTAAACTCTTAGATGGTGCCGCACGTGCTCCTCACGCGGGCGCCAATGTTCAAAGCACATGAATACTCATCTTAAGAATTAAATTCTTAAGTGGCGCCCACGTGCATAATAGGTGAGCGCCAGCGTCCAGGTAGAATTAAATTCTACAATACTCTCTGTTAAACAAAGCCGTTGGATTAAACATCCAACGGAGATGATAAATCATCAAAATATATACTCAAATTTTATTAAGAGAAAATATCTCCCATATCTTTCTAAATAAGAAAGATACTGTTGATTGGATCAATGATCCAATAATAAAATAAAATTCTATTTTTGGAATACATTCCCTCAATCATTCCAAACAAAATGATTGCTCCCTGTAAAACAGAGAACTCTTGGATTAAAAATCCAGTGGTGATTAAAAACTCATCACTTTACAGATTAAATTATGTATATGGGAAAATATTTCCCATATCTTATTAAAAACAAGAAAAGACATTCTTTGAAAACAGAAACACTTGGATCAAAAATGTAACGGTGGGTAAAATTCCCCAAATCAATTTTAGTCCAATTAAATCAATTGGAATCTCTCAATGCTTGATTTTCTCAAAACCAATTTACAATTTGCCTCCATTATATAAAGGACCCGAGATTTCAAGTCCCAAAAAAAGGAGGGAGGAAGACGAGGACAGAGAGAGCCAGAACAACACAGAGAGATGGAGAGAGAAAAAAAAGAAAGAAAAGTGAATTCAATTCTCAAAGAAGAAGAGCTTCATTTTCGAAACCCTAGGTAAAGAAAATATCGATATCAAAACATCTCATTTACCTAATATATCTAAGGGTTGAGCCCTTCTAAAAGAACTTAGTTCTGTCTCTGGATCTGAGATCCACAAGGCAAGTCTCCCACAAGTTGAGAATTTAATTCTCATCGGGAAAATCTTGTTCTTGAGAATCAAAGGTTCAGGGAAGAACAAATTTAAAAGAGAAAAAATATGGAGTTCATAATACTCCAGGAACTCAGTTCCTTCGAATCAAGAACTTAGTTCTTAAAAGAACATGATCCCATATCCTCGAAATAGTGATCTTGGTGATCGTTAATGGTCAAAATACTATTAACAGAGATTTAAGTTCTCTAAAAAATATCAATAGAGATTAAATCTCCATATAAAAGAAACTAGCGCCTCGCGTTCTTCTCACGTGGGCGTCCCTCTTTAATAGCGCCTAGCACCTCACGTGGTCCTCATGCGGGCGCCACATAAAAAATGCTTAGCTCTTCACATACAACCAAAATGGCTAAGTGCCTAGCAATGATTGGACAGCGCCCCAGCGCCTCACGTGCTCCTCACGTGGGCGCCATCAAAAAAGAAGAGAGAAAAGTGCCCAGCACTCTATAAATAGCCAAAGTGGCAGAGCGCTCAGCGCTCATTGGGCGGCGTCCATAATCAAATGCTTCACATGACACTCATGTGAGTGTCAGAGCGTCAAATAAGTGCTTAGCAGTTTTTCATAAAAAGAAAAAGGCTGGACAGACAGAGCCCAAATGAGTGCTTAGCACTTTTTGAATAAGAGTAGGCAAACTAAGCCCAAATTGGCTAAGCCTATGAAGTTTCTTGTAGCTGAGCCCAAATGCTCTTTTGAAGGATCTTAAGTAAAAAATGATCCTTAAAAATATTATTGAGCCGATCTTAGTCTCAAACATGATTAATGATCTCTCATTGATGATATCCAAAATGATATTCATCTCATATCTCCTAAGGTAACCTTAGTCTCAAATATGACTAACGATTCTTAGGTCCACCACAACCCATTTTCCCTCAAATACGGGATTTGGTTCAAGAGTACATCTTTACACACCTCTGATAAATGTCATTGTAATTCCTCAACGTCTTCAGAGAGGTGGCAGGTCCCGACAACTAACAACTCCTCTCGTCCTACATTGATGCTTCCAAATTGACGTGCATGCCTCAAATCAGATCATGCCTCAAATTGGGCGCATTCCATATCACCATTGTTTATTTTGTCATGTCATAAATATACGTGCGCACAAGATGAATAATGGACCGAATGTCCTCAAACTAATATCTGCCCTAAACACGGCGGTAATAGACCGCGATGTCCTTAAACTAAAATAACTGATCCCAAATGCTCATATATTTAAGCCGATCTTAATCTCAAACCAGATTAACGGTCCTTAAGTAAACCAAACCCAAATCTAAAATATACGGATTTGGACTGATCTACGCTCTACGGGAGATGACATAAACTAGTCTTCGTATACAATCCACGGGCAACCAAAACAAATAAAAACACACACGACACGAAGTGAACTTCCGGAGCAGGAGAAAATGGTTATCGCAATGCTGCAATGTAATTAACTGCAGGGGCTTGCGCCTGCAGGTAAGAGCGTCCCCACAATCAAAAACCCCTCATAAAATGAGGGGGAATCTGATAAAGTCTACTACAACGGTCGCATCCGTCCAAACTTCCAATATACGGTGCCATAAATTAACTTGGTATCTTCGGAGAGGTGGATGGATAAATCCAAATAGCATCTGCCCCCAAATTCAGGCAAGACGATCCATCCCAGTTCGTCTCCTTTTTCGGCGGTAAACAGATTCTGGCACGCTCGGTGGAACCTTTTCCTCTTTCCACTCCACATTTCGTGCGTCGTGTTTCGCGAACATAATTGCGGTTCGCTATGGTTTTCCTTGGATTCGAGGTACTAAGATTTGGTGTCTTGTTCCTATGCAGAAGAAGAAAAATCGATGACTTCCAACTGCATAACTTGCAACAACAAGTCCCGCTCTGCCCCAACTGGAGGAGTGACTTATGGGCCTAACGCAACCTCGATCTTTTCAATGCTGGTGGGGAAAGTTACGCAAGCCACTACGGGATTGTTCTTTAGGACCATGTTCCCACCAGTGGGTGTCGGTGCCTCAGTGACGCAGGAAGAAGCTCCCAAAAGGTCGGTCTTCGATCGACTGGCAACTATAATGGCCACTCTCAATGGGTTGTCCAAATCCGATGTCGCAGTCTTCGATAGGCTGAGCCGAAGCTCAGACATCTCAGTCTTCAACAAACTGAGCAAGAAACAAAACGGGCCCGCAAAGAGGCTCGTGACACTTGAAGGGGCTACCCCAAAACGGATAGCCCTCCTAACTCTTGCTACGGACGAAGTCGTCAAAGGTGCTTCCTCTATCAGAAAGTCGGTCTTTGAAAGATTGGTCGGCCATCTTCAAACCCTACCAAGGCGTCAGTGTTCAACAGGCTGACACCAACAGCAGCCCCTCACCAAAGCTGGGGGCATGAAGAAGCCGCTTCCAAAACTGAGGCATTCCCGTCTGCAAGACACACTCGACGTCGCCACTGGCGCCGGGTGAGAAAAGCTGGGGGCAATTCTCCTTCTGGACTTACCCCACCAGCTCCAACAGTTGAAGCTGACGCTGCTGTTCCAACCGAGAATGACTTTGATCTACTCAGGAGGGTATGCAAGAACTCTCTAACGGCGGTGCTAAAGAAATCTCCCCCGCCTGCAGAAACCACAATGCAGGCAAAGCCGGAGCGCCCCCATCAACGGCACTCCCTCGCAAATTCACAGGGTTTGGCGAAAACTCCAGGACTCCGTGATTGATCAAAACTACTCTTGTCGACCGAAGAAATCGAAGGCTCGGCAAGAGAAGTACTATCCCTCCATCATACAGCAAGGGACTTCTTCTACACAGGTGCATGTTACAACAGCTCCTTCAACTTCGACCTCCCACAAAAGGATGAGGCCGGAGAAAATTCCACTGCCGGCGGCAAACTCCAAAGGCGATGGACCTAAAGGTCCCAAGTCTGGGGGCATGATCGTACATACGGTCTACATGGCTTTCGGGAAATAAGAAAGCCATGCATCCGTAGGTCACCGGCCGCAAACTCGGTCGCTGACAAAAGCTCAGGAGCAACAAAAAAAGCTCCAGGAGATGCTGAACAAAATGGCAGCACTCACCGGGCAGGAAAAAAAGTCCAGATCTAACAGCCGAACAGTGACAGGAGCAAGAGACCAATACAGAGTTCCTGCGAAGGGTGCTTAAAAGAAAGGGCAAGGAAGCTACTGAGCAGGATGCTAACATAAAGCAAATGGCACTCTTGTTCCAGGATATGGTTGGAATGATGATCCAACCAGAACCCCAGCCGAGGATCCGCTGATAATCATTGAGGATGACAGAGGGGAAACATCAAACCCTTTTACGGCTCTGTCCACAGCCAAGGAGGAAACGATTTCCAAGGCTACTCTTGATGATTATATAGCTCAACAAATATGAGCTCATCAAGCAAATGAAGCAGCTGGAGAAATCGACAGAACCGAGCAACCGTACCCAGGCTGGTATGACCAAATCAAGTACCCGCCAGGATATACGATCCCTAAATTCCATGTGTACAAAGGGACAGGAAACCCATACCAGCATGTCGCACAGTTCAGAGCTTTGTGCGGTAACACTGGAGGCGACGACAAACTGTTGCTTCACCAGTTCGTAGGCAACCTATCAGAAACAGCCTTTGAATGGTACTCGGAGCTCCCAAATGACTCTGTGAGGACATTCACAGAGTTGGAGCTGCTATTCACACAGCGGTTCGCCAGCGCAAGCGAGCGCATCCCGATCATGGTATTAATCAATGCCAGAGTAAAGCCAGGAGAAACCTGGGTCCAATATGCGATCCGGTAGCCGAACCTATGGTCAAAGTGTGAACAACGCATCGAAGAATCCCCTTCCATAGGCATGTTCATTGGGATTCTTGATCCTCAAACGACTGTGTCCCAATTCATGATGTTCTTCAAACCAACTACCTTCCAGGCTTTGATCGATAAACTAGCCCAAATGGATCAGATGGGCCACGGGCCTTCCTCCTCAAATAAGGACCCTCGAAACGCCAAGGGTAAAGGGAAAGTGGCCTTCGTCACCAACGCTCAACAAAAACCGAGTGGCCCAAAACTGACTGTTCGCCAAAACAATGCACGTCCACGCCTATCCCTGGAAGAAAGGCTAGGACACGCTTACTCGTTTCCCCGCGATAAGATGAGGAGAATATTTGAGTTGGCAATGCGTAACAAACTCATCACATTGTCAGACCCACGGCGTCCACCACAACCCGGCGACGTCAACAACCCCAACTACCGCTCCTATCACAGAATGGTGAGCCACCCAATTGAGGATTGCTATGTCTTCAAGAACTGGGGCGAGGATCAGTATCAATAGGGTAAATTCACGCTGTCTGAGAACTGGAGGGTAAACCCACAGCAGAAGCACACTCCAAAAAAGGTGGATTCGTCGGGGGCATCATGCTCGCTCGTGGAAGAAACTCCATGGGAAGTCGTTCTTTCAAGAAAAACCAAAAGAATGCTGAAGGATCTACAGGCATGTCCAGCAGTCAGGTGGAAAAGCCCACTTGAACCTGAAATCATCGAAGAGATGCTGAAACCGCGTCCCGTACCGAAAGTTGTTGACAAAGGGCAAAATCCCCAAGTTGAGCCTTCAAAGTCTTCGAAGAAAAAGAAGAAGACCAAGAAGCCTGTGCAGCCTGCCAAGTATGACGACAAGCGCACGAACCTATAAAAGTACATCGACGCACTGGAGGAGTACAACCAGAAGGCGCGGACACCGGTCACACTCGAAGAGTTCCTCAAGCATATTCTTAAGAACGAAGAGAGCGACAACGATGAGGAAGATGACTCATCAGAAGAAACCGAAGACTATGTAGCAAGTTTCCACATGGTCTCCCATTCGTTGTTAAATGATGAAGAAACTCTCTCAGCGTCAGAAAACAACGCAGAGGAACTGGGGGTAGAATCGGCGCTAAAATCCCCAGAACTGCAAGAAGACCCGATCGATAGGCTGTTAAACGAAGCCTTTCAAAAAAGCAAGGCAGACCGAGAACACGAAACATCCATATACAAAAAGGCTAAGCGTCAGCATTAGTATGAAGAAGCTGTGGCAAGGTGGAGTCGTAAAGTACTCCAACCAAAAAAAGGCATACCTGTGACAAATAAGAGCAGGATCAAGGAAGAGAAGCGGTTCGCCAAAGCCCTGTCAATGGGAATGAAACTGGCACCTCTGGTAGGAAACACTCCCAGGGTCATATGCCTCGACGGAGAGGATTCATATCCAAATTACTGCCTATATCATCGGCGAGTTGCCCACCCCACCGAGGAATACAGTGCCTTCAAGATGTAATGGCAAGGATATGTTGCCCATAAAAAACACTTTAAAAGGATGAAGCGCGAAGCTCGTCGACAGTAAAAGAGTGCGACATATGCGCGTGAAAAAACGACTGGCAACTGTCATATGGTTGGTACCAGTTCAGAAGGGGAAAATCCCCATGTTCTTACTTTTGAGAGTGATTCAGATGATGAAATACCCCTCAGCCTTCTCTTTAAAGACTCCACCTCCGAAAAAGAATAGGAGGAGAAGAACTGCGAGAATATTCAGCTGCGGAGCCGCACACTGCCTAAAAATAATCTCGGACCTACAAACAAAGGTTCGAGCAAAAAAGACAAAGGGAAAGAAAAAATCCTTGAGGAAATTGCCCTCGACGGTGGAGTTGTCAAAGAACACACAGCAAGAGACCTGCCTAAGAAAAACAAAGTGGATTATAATGTCCTGGCACATCTGAGGAAAATGCCCTCACAACTGAGCATATTGGATGCTCTCCTCTTGTCTAAAGAAGCACGGGAGTCTCTAATCAAGGCATTATAAGTACCTGATCAGTTCCAAGCTTTCCTCGCAGAAGAAAAGATGAAGGTTGAGCTGGCGGAGGTTCACACAGCTGACATTACATTCAGCGATGAAGACCTCCTCCTTGGTACGTGCGAGCATAACCGCCCGTTATACGTCACCGGGTACTGCCACGACATAAAGATAAGGAAAATCCTATCAACAACGGATCCTCCGCTAACCTTCTCAACGTGAAAGTGCTAAAGGATATTTTCATGAACGTTCAGCACTTAGCTCGAGACAAAATTGTTGGAGATAGTGCCCTCAAAGTCAATTATTGGATCGCAGGTACGTGATTGCAATGATTGAGGCATGACCTATACCGATATGACAGTCTTGCTCGAGATGATAGTATGATATCTGGTTTGTCTTTATCATCGTATACATGCTTTAGTTCGCTATTGCATGATTGATAGAGCCCATAAGATTCTTGCTTGACTGCCAGCAGTATGATGACGATCATACACGTGGGAGCTGGGGTCTGTAAGCACATCCTTAAAAGTGTCCCTAGTCGTGGGAGTTTCGAGACAGGGCATCGATACTCCAGAGTAGACTAGTGTATACAGTCGAGACCCCGACGAGGGGCGGTCGCCAGTCTCATAAGCCACTGGTGTCAGTTGGATCACCTAAGATGTATACAGGTGCTCATTAGGTTATGAGTACATCGGACAGGACATGCCGGGAACCTGCTAGTTGGTATTATACATATCGTCAGATAGCAGTTCCCTGGTGACATGTGTACAGGTTAGTTCATCGACCTGAGATCGTCGTTTGTCTCATGTGAGTTCCCACTGTGCTTAGATTACTACCCTACCACGCTCAAAGGAGTTGTGCAAATAGGTTTTAGTTGGGTACAGTCCCGAGCCACATTGGAGGCAAGTGAGCGGATATCGGGGATTCGTCTCTCCCGGTATTGGGGGTTGATGTCGCACAGTGCACGGATGGCCATAACTAGGAATTCTCGGCCGAGGTAGTGGAGAATTACTGATTTGGATCAGTGGTTTCTCAGGTGGTGATGGGCTTCATGCCGACACGATTTATCGCGTTGTTAGGGGTCTGACTTTATCCACCCCCCTAGAATCGATATGCAATACTCTTTAGATGAATGGACCGGACTGTATATACATTGTCACTGTCAGGCTCAGTAGGGTTTATAGATGAGTTCGCTCGTCAGCTTCCCTTCCAATCAATACATAGGCAAAACGTTACGTGCAGCTTGTACCTCTGACGTGCTAGTGGTTATACCCTGTGCCAGTGTGTTGATGAGTCATTAGAGTCCCCCACAGACACTTTCCCAAGTTCGGGCGAAACGTTGTAGAGACCGTATGGGTTTATGGCAAGGTTCGGAAAAAGCATGTGCGTTTTCGCACGTGTCGTTTTTCGGGCAGATAATACTGGTAGGCTTTGGTTTAAGCCGGAACCCAGTATTATACTGTGTAGATATAATATCTTTGTCTCGGTTGCATTTGTATTCGGTCGTAATACAAATGCGGGTATGTTTATACTGATACGGGGTTATCCTGAAATTCGTTTCAGGATCACTTTTGGAAGTTGCCAGTTTCCAGTTTTCTATCAGCCGTCTTTTAACATTCGGTTAAAGACGGATTTATCTTTTCTTGATGAGGTGAGTCACTGTTCTAGAAGGTTCTAGAGAGGGTGAAAAGGCTTGTGAGTCATTAGGTCATTAATGGTGCAATTAATGACAAGGTGACTAGGTTAATTATGATTGGTTTGCTTTTAATGCATTCATACTTTGTGTTCACACAAGATATTTTGCTTATTGTCACCACTTTGCTCCTACCCTCACCTCCCTCTTCCTATAAAGTGGCCGGCCACCCCCTTGTGGATATGATATGGTTGTTGTTTGAAAAGATTAAGGATTTTGGTTCATGGAAATTGATATACTCCATTTCTCATTTCGTATCGATCCAAAAGGCAACTTCATTAACCGTTCGTCCATAGACTTGGACGTAACGAGACAAAGTGTTCTACTCATTCTCTACTTCATCTTGGTCGTCTCTTTTAGCAAACTTGACGATCGAGTTGCCTCGGTTCAGAGGCGGGAGCCCGTTTAAAGATCCGTCGACGTGGTGCTACCTGGACGACAAGATTGGAGATCGAGGAGATCGGAGCAGCCGCAACAAGCGTGGGATAATGGTTAAAGACCGAAGGACTCGGATCATTCGGTATAATGTTTCTACCCCTTTTGCAATATGTTAGTTTAGCTTTAATGGCAGATCCGGGTTACGGTACACGATAGCGCCAGTTTCGTTAAAAGTTTTTGTTCCGCATTTGGCGTCTGTTAGACGGCCGGGGCGCTACCGTGGACTTACATTGGTATCAGAGCCTCACCATTAAGCAATACTAACTTGTGCTAACGCGTTTAAAATATCGATCGAACCGAATTTCGAAAAACACAATTTTCAAGCATACCAGTTTCTGTCGATTTTAAATGATGTCCTAAAATTATTTTCCATATCACAGAAGACAGAGCAGACATTTCTAAGAATTCTGGGAAATTTTGGGCAAGTGATCCCTCATTACGGCCGCGATTCCGCGGTCAAACTTAGGGTTTGACCGCGGAAGCGCGGCCGTTCTGTGGGAACAATGCTCCAAATTTTCCAGAGAGCTTTATTTTTGGAATTTGTGGTTTTTGGTATATATTTTTTGGGCCTAGTTTTTGTTACTGTACAACAGATGTACGTGGGGCCCACTTCGGGATATTTGGTCGATCGAAATTTTAAATTTGTTAGTTTGCAGTATTTGCATTATATCTCCGACCGGGAATGTCATTCGATCGGTAAACCGCGTCTGATTGCTATAGTTCTTTTAGACGGGTTTGCGAACGTGACATTCGCGTTGATGTTCTGTGTTGTGCTGTATTGTTGCGGATTTGTCGTGGTGGATAGCAGGGTGCAATGATAGTGCTGTTTGGATTTAATTGTACATTTGATATTGCGGGGCGAGCGTCCAACATGTGGACTGCCGTTACTGCCTGTTTGTATAATATTCTTTTGGGGCACGACCAGGTTGAGGTCGATGTACCCGTTGTATATATTTTTATTTCTGTACTAGGTTTATCCCACGAAGGAGTGCACGGATAGCCGGGTTCTGGAGGGCAACGGGTCCGTATCTCATGGCTTTGAGAGGCAAAGGGACCTCACTCTAGAATTGGCAGACTATTCGCCGCACTCGTAGGGGGTACAGGTTGACCCAAGGAGGGGTGCTCAATTTACCGGATTCCGTGAAGTGCCGGGTGTTCCATTCACTATATGTGGGGACTACCTCGCTTCAGGTTTTGCCGGGTAACTTGCCGCACCCATAGGGGTCTAGGTTTCATTGCACAGGCTATCCACACGACCAGGGGAACGTCAGGTTTCAGCAGCGGCTCTGTGAAACCCGGGGATCCCAGATTATCTGCATTGTTCTGTGATGCTTATTACTTTTCTGTAATGTTGCATATTATCACGCCTGGAGCGATTATTGTATATTGGTATATATACTATTAGATGTTGTATATGTTTTACACCCGCGCTGGTCCAGTCCCCGCTCTGTCGTTAGTTAAGTAACCTAACGGGTGATGACGGGACCCAGTGACGAATGCGGATGGCATATACGTACATTTTATTTTCGTTCTTTTCTGGTGTGATTGAATGATGGGATTGCGTTGATTCTTATCACTGCGAAGTAAAACAAACCTATATTTGATGTTGTTGGAACAAATTTTTAGAAGTGTTATTACAAAGACGTTTCTTTTTGTTTTGCATAGTGATATTCAGTTAGAATATCCTGCACCTCATTCGACGAGGCAAGGGCCGAGATCCCTTCACTGGGAGTGACCCCTTGGGCAAAAGTTTATGTCAGGGTAGTAACTTTAATATAGTCGATTACAAGTTGCTTTGCATCGCGGTATTCAGTTGGAATATCCTGCACCTCATTCCACGAGGAAAGTGCCGAGATCCCTTCACCGGGAGTGACCTCTTTAGCAAAGGTTTTTCGCCACTATATTTTTATAAAAAGCTATCAGTTTCCTTCAACGAGATCAAGTTCATTACGTTAAAGGTTTTTCGCCAAAAACCAGCCGTAGCCCTCCGTCATTTCTTTTGGGTATTCAGTAGTATTCAAGCTATGCATTTTAGCCAAAGTTAAGGCATAGTGTTTGGTAGCTGCTGGATATTCATCTGTTGCATAGATAGATGAGTTGGTTTAGGACAGTCGTTCTGCCATTTTGGCCAAAGTCAAGGGCATGTGCGGGTGGGTTCAAATTAACCTGGATAGTGACGGGTAGAACTTGGCATGCGACTTATGATATTTTGACCAAAGCCAAGGTCATAAGAGCATGGGGCAAAAATCACATCGGGAGTTTCAAACATAAAGAAAACTTGTCAGGCATGCGCATACCTTCTGGAGTGTGATAACTTGAGTGGCTTCCATCAAGTTATCATGCGATGATAGTTGGATCCCGATTCTCACTGATGAGTTGGTTTACTCTTCGGGTGATCCCGACTAATTCTTCTTTCAGGTTTGGAGGAGAATTTGAGATTACAGTGGGAGGTTTCCTGATTAGATAAAGTGATAACCATTCTGATCTAGGTTAGAGTGCACGCAGAGTGTTTCTTTTCTCTCTCTCTCTTGGGCAGCGACCTTTGACCAACCTTAAATTATGACTCAGTGACCAAGTTGACCGAACCTTCTTAAAATACTGGCTTTTGGATTGTCCGAGTTGCATAAGTCATTGCCGCTCCTTCTTTTACCTTTTGTATTTCTCAGAACACCCCGTATTACTACGGACATCCACTTCCATTGGATAGATCCATCGTATGGTTAGATACGAACTCGAAAGACTTCTTCGAGGATGGATCCAGGTTCAGGAGAAATAGAATTAGTTTATTCAGTTGTCTTTTATTATCACCTTCTCTCAGGTTGCGAGGGCTCCTCAGTTTAGGAGAGTACACCTATTACGCTTATTGGATAGTCTTCTTCCAAACCATAGGCAGGTGCCGAAAGGTAGGGAATGAAGAAAACCAATTAGCCTAAGTAGGGTGTGCAGAAGGTAATATGTAAAGACAAAATAAAGGGATTAGAAAGAGGGCAAAGTAAATTGTGACTGTTATCATTCACGACCAAACCGCGTACTTCATCGCTATTCATATTTCACCTTTGCTTTTTCCCCAGTTCGGGAGAAATAGAATAAGGTATTATTCAGTTGTCTTTTATCATCACCTTCTCTCCAGATACGAGTACTCCTTGGTTTAGGAGAGTACACCTATTATGCTTACTGGATAGTCTTCTTCCAAACCATAGGCTGGTGCCGAACGGTAGGGAAGGAAGAAAACCACTTAGCCTAAGGGGTGTACAGAAGGTAATGAATAAAGACAGATAAAAGGATTTGGAGTAATGGCAAAGAAATATACGGTTACAGTCATGAATAGGATTATGGAAGAGACATTACTATGAATACCAGGTTATCCCTACGAAACATTTTTCATGTTTCAGTTTCACTGTGCATTGTTAATTGTAAACTGATTTCCCGATTACATACTTACTCCAGGGTATGTATTTACCAGGTTTCATTGTCATATCTGTATGGTTTTACAGATGATGAGTGGGAGTAAGTTGTTGGGAATTAAGTGATCATCCTCATTATTTCGGAATTCGTTGTAATTGGTGATATTTGAGGAAATCGCCTGGGTACAGTTTTCAACCTACGTTGCACAGGTTATGAGTTATTCAACTCAGTGGACTTATACAGAGTATTGTATACTGTCCAGTGTCCGTCAGGACAAAGGGGTAGGTCCTCGTACTATATTCTGTTTACTTGTGACTTCTCTAGTTTTTAAACAAGTGTTTCGTTGAAATACAATGTCTAAGTTTTGAGAAGTTATGGGTATAAGAATAAAGTAGAGAACCAGATGTCGCAAGTATCGGGATTCTTCAAAGAGATTGAAGATGTAGATTCTTGTGATTGGTATTCAGTTGGTAGTAACTGTTTTGAGAAACTCGTTTCTCTTTCAGGTTACTCATAATTGGATGGATTCCTAAGTTGAGTAATGCTGATTAGCCTTTTTCTTCATTAAGTAGTTATGCACTGGAGACAGATGCATGATTTGAATCTGGTTCTAATTAAATTAGTGCCTCTGTTTCTATATTGGATATAGAATGGTTCATATCTTAACGATGTTAAGGTAAGGGGAGTTGTCCAGCTTATGCTTGAAACCAGACACTGGATAACTCAAGGCACGTTTCTGTAATGGCTGTTTGTGGGTTGACCCTGGTTTTGACGAAGGTTGACATTTCTACCATCTGGAAGATCAATAGTGATATTGTTCTTGACTCACCACAGTTTTATTAAAATGGACTTTTTCAGAAAACAATAGTGGGGGTATGGTAGAACTGGAAGTGATTCCAGAACCGCAAACGATTACGGAAAATTTAATAGGACCTATATATTCAATCAGGTTTTGACATTCCATTAGCCACTCCGCAGATATGGTGGGTAACCTCAGACACCCGAGAGGTACTCAGGTAGCCTCAAGGACGGTGACAGCGAGGTTCTTGTTTACCCAGACTTGACACTACGGTTGTTCCAGACTATGAGACCCGGCAAGAGGTTAAGTATAACGTCGTTCTAAACTAGCTTTAGAAGTGTACGTAGATATTATTCTGCCAGAGGGTTGTCGTAGTCAGTGGGAGCAGCGGAAGCATAGTGGACAAGAAGCTTATGTCTATTTATAGGCTTGAGCAGATATAACGGAGATTAGATTATCTAATTTTGATGAGACAGTCATGGCTTTGACTTCATCAGAATAGGGGATGGATCTGTTAAGAAGGTAGTAGGGTGTGATGTCCTGGTATTTGGATGACATACACAGAGTAGGAAGTAAAATTCCTATACTACGATCGGTTGTACTTTGGTCGTCACACAGTTGTTTCTCCACAAAGGACATGGATATAATATCAGACATTCTGGATACTTGATCTATGGTTTTAGATCTAGAATTGGATAGTTTCCCAATTCGGGTACTTTGACTATATTCTAATGGTATTTAGAATAGATGACTCCTGGCATGGTAGTGTACCTGCAGGTGATGGAGTCACCCTCTTTAAAGGTGTCTTACGGACTAAAGAAGAGAGGGAAGTGCATGATTGGCAGATCACTTGCTTAGGCAATTGAGTCAATCATGAGATGTCAAGTACCACACCAGATGTTGTTTTTGCACTTGATGCGATAAGTTTATATTAATCCAATCCTGAAGAAACATAAGGAAGCAGTTTTAGAACATAAGTGCATGTTCTACGGATTTGATGACGGCAGCCTCCTTCGGGAGACAGTTATCATTCCAGGCTTCCAAGGTGACATGGATGACAGAGTGATTATCAAAGTTATAGTTTTTCCCTCTGACGAGGGACAGTATTATGGACAGGTGGTCCAAGAGGATACTGTGGGAGGCATGGTGCTGGATACTGATTAGGTTCAGTTATCGATACAGTCTAAGAAGTTTGGATTTGGAGTTCATTTATGGACTAGGTCCCATCAGATATCCAGACATATTCTAAGACGGGTATTACTCGATTCGGGAGATGGTTTTCTCCACGAATTTGAGATTTAGAGAGATATAGAAAGAAACATCAGGGCGGATCCACTCACTGAGGCTATTTCTCGAACACAAGAGTTTTACAAACTAGCTTTGTGAAACTGATTAGTAGAGGAGTTGGATGTTCGGTATCACACGGGCTGTGAGTATGCGACATCACAATAATTAGCCTTGAGTGCAAGTGGGAGATTGTTGGAGATAGTGCCCTCAAAGTCAATTATTGGATCGCAGGTACGTGATTGCAATGATTGAGGCAGGACCTATACCGATATGACAGTCTTGCTCGAGATGATAGTATGTTATCTGGTTTATCTTTATCATCGTATACATGCTTTAGTTCACTATTGCATGATTGATAGAGCCCATAGGATTCTTGCTTGACTGCCAGCAGTATGATGGCGATCATACACGTGGGAGCTGGGGTCTGTAAGCACATCCTTAAAAGTGTCCCTAGTCGTGGAAGTTTCGAGACAGGGTATCGATACTCCAGAGTAGACTAGTGTATACAGTCGAGACCCCGACGAGGGGCGGTGGACGGTCTCACAAGCCACTGGTGTCAGTTGGATCACCTAAGATGTATACAGGTGCTCATTAGGTTATGAGTTCACCGGACATGACTCGCCGGGAACCTGCTAGTTGGTATTATACATATCGTCAGATAGCAGTTCCCTGGTGACATGTGTACATGTTAGTTCATCGACCTGAGATCGTCGTTTGTCTCATGTGAGTTCCTACTGTGCTTAGATTACTACCCTACCACACTCAAAGGAGTTGTACAAACAGGTTTTAGTTGGGTACAGTCCCGAGCCACATTGGAGGCAAGTGAGCGGATCTCGGGGATTCGTCTCTCTCGGTATTGGCGGTTGATGTCGCACAGTGCACGGATGGCCATGACTAGGAATCCTCGGCCGAGGTAGTGGAGAATTACTGATTTGGATCAGTGGTTTCTCAGGTGGTGATGGGATTCATGCCGACACGATTTGTCGCGTTGTTAGGGGTCTGACTTTATCCACCCCCCTAGACTCGATATGCGATACTCTTTAGACGAATGGACCGGACTGTATATACATTGTCACTGTCAGGCTCAGTAGGGTTTATAGATGAGTTCGCTCGTCAACTTCCCTTCCAATCAATACATAGGCAAAATGTTACGTGCAGCCTGACGTGCTAGTGGTTATACCCAGTGCCAGTGTGTTGATGAGTCATTAGAGTCCCACACAGACACTTTCCCAAGTTCGGGCGAAACATTGTAGAGGCCGTATGGGTTTATGGTAAGGTTCGGAAAAAGCACGTGCGTTTTCGCACGTGTCGTTTTTCGGGCAGATAATACTGATAAGCTTTGGTTTAAGCCGGAACCCAGTATTATACTGTGTAGATATAATATTTTTGTCTCAGTTGCATTTGTATTCGGTCGTAATACAAATGCGGGTATGTTTATACTGATACGGGGTTATCCTGAAATTCGTTTCAGGATCACTTTTGGAAGTTGCCAGTTTCCAGTTTTCTATCAGCCGTCTTTTAACATTCGGTTAAAGACGGATTTATCTTTTCTTGATGAGGTGAGTCACTGTTCTAGAAGGTTCTAGAGAGGGTGAAAAGGCTTGTGAGTCATTAGGTCATTAATGGAGCAATTAATGACAAGGTGACTAGGTTAATTATGATTGGTTTGCTTTTAATGCATTCATACTTTGTGTTCACACTAGATATTTTGCTTATTGTCACCACTTTGCTCCTACCCTCACCTCCCTCTTCCTATAAAGTGGCCGGCCACCCCTTGTGGATATGATATGGTTGTTGTTTGAAAAGATTAAGGATTTTGGTTCATGGAAATTGATATACTCCATTTCTCATTTCGTATCGATCCAAAAGGAAACTTCATTAACCGTTCGTCCATAGACTTGGACGTAACGAGACAAAGTTTTCTACTCATTCTCTACTTCATCTTGGTGGTCTCTTTTAGCAAACTTGACGATCGAGTTGCCTCGGTTCAGAGGCGGGAGCCCGTTTAAAGATCCGTCGACGTGGTGCCACCTGGACGACAAGATTGGAGATCGAGAAGATCGGAGCAGCCGCAACAAGCGTGGGATGATGGTTAAAGACCGAAGGACTCGGATCATTCGGTATAACGTTTCTACCCCCTTTGCAATATGTTAGTTTAGCTTTAATGGCAGATCCGGGTTACGGTACACGATAGCGCCAGTTTCGTTAAAAGTTTTTGTTCCGCATTTGGCGTCTGTTAGACGGCCGGGGCGCTACCGTGGACTTACAGAAATTACCATCTCCGGGTTCGATTCACAGTTTTCACGGACGCTGGGGTCCGTAATACTGACGTTACGCTTCGGGTTGCTCATCACTGACATTAAATTTCACGTCATTGACGCGAAAACTTAGTAGAACGCTTTGTTCCGAAGGCCCTGGCTACATGAGTACAACGTCATCCCTTCTACACAATATCAGTGTATGAAGTATTTCAAGGATGGTTTGGAATGCACCGTCACAGGGGAGCTGAATCCGTTCTCCGTAAATGAGGTCTGGAAATATGAAGACGCAAGGTACTTACTACTAGACTTCGAAGATACAAAATAGTGTCATAAGCCTGAGGATAAACAGTAGTCCGTCGCCACTATCCCGATCTTTGGGAGCGATTCCGAGAAAGATGAAGAAATAGTCTACTCGGGGCAACCCCAGAGAGAAAACAACAGGCCCCGTACCATCTACCCCTATTCTGGTCTTTGGCAGCGACTCTGAGGACGAGGCCAATTGATTGATCTGTTTTTAAAGAAGTGTTTGTAGAAATAACCGCAATCAATAACGGTGTCGCGTGTAGCTAAACCGAGATGAGTACGGGTCGTCTTCAGGGATATGTGAATCTTTTAATCTTTCTTTAGACATGTTGATTAGGAAGAGGAAGAAGAATAGATAATAATGAAGAATAGTTATGGAATCTAGATCTACGTTAAACACGGATGTAGAATATAGATCTAGCTTAAAGACGGATGTAGATTTTATTTCAGAAGAGGGCTTGTATGGTTCGTTAAGATTTAGTAGTCATGGATGATTAATTAAAGATTACTCCTTTTATCCTTTAATAGATTTAAAGCTAGATCAACAGAGATGCATGTAGATTAGGGTTTTTGGAGAGAATAGGGTTCCCACTCTTAACCCTTATCTTTACATGGATCTCCGTTCATGTCTAGCCTTTACCAAAATAAATGTTAATCTAATCTCAAATCGTGGCCGTGACTATCAATGAATTGATAGCGCGCCCGATTAGGATATTAACTATTCTTTTGACAAAGTTTATAAACTTTATAGAACGTAAAAGGAGTTAAAGGATTTTTTTCATCCATTGATCTACCCTAATCCTACGAACCCTATCAAGCGGAGAATTACTCGCGCATGATGGAGATAAAAGAACGGATAGAGATCATGATGTAAATAAAGAAAATAAAATGCAATAAGAATAAAACAACTACCTTTATTAATCAATTTGATCAATTACACTTTGTTCCTTTAGAAAGTGATTACAAAACCCTAGTTTGCTTCTCGATCTCTTCTTAAGGAGGTAGATGAACGGCTGATGATCAACCTGGATTCTTGAGTCATCTTGGACTTCATGATCTCGTTGGTTTGATGATTTCTAGGTTTAGCCCTCGGTCCTTTATATAGCCCCAAAGCCAAAACTAAAGATCCCCAGAATAAGGGTTAGTTGTAGCAAATCCAACCTGAAAATCCCAACTCCTGACTCGGTGAATCAGCCGCGGATCCGCCGCATATTTTATGGTTTGGCCACGGATCCGCGGCTGTTTGGTGGGATCTTGGTTGCAATTTCTGGGGCTTTATTCTTGTGACACATGGAGATTTAGCTGATGTCCGGAACTTGAAAATATTTCCTAGGTCTCTGCCAGTATTGATTCTTCGATTTTATCTAACTTCATCGGCAGATTTCTGATTCCTGATATCTCAACATCTCAATCTCCTGACCTGAACTAAACCTTACATAATATCTCAATGAATAATGTTAGTAATATTTAGTATTTTTTTTGAGATATTATCCTAACCATTTGATATGATATTATATTTTAAGAATATTGGTTAAGGATATTTTATATATATGCATATTTAAATTATCAAAAGATTATATAAATATTATATGCATACATTTTCCTTCATAATATTAATTATAATATATAAACATATGAAAATAGATATTTTGCAGATAAACCCTCAAATGTTTCATATTTATAATAAAAAAATTTAAATATCTAAGAAAAGTAAGAAAAATGTTATATCAAATATGTAGTATTTTCGACTGAACACCAATGCAGTGTTCTCAATCCGCCCGTCAGTGCAAACCCTCGACGAAGTAGATCAGAGTTTGCAAATCACAATGGCTCCACCTCGGCATTACAAGGAACTTAATGCGCTCCATACATACAGCATACAAGAACTACAGACATTCTACGTCCCTCCCAGGCGAAGAGGTGAAAAGGTGATACTCTTCTACCAATCTACGGAGACCAGAGTAGAGAAAGAAGTCTGGCACGGTTCCGATCTTGCACTCGACAGGTTTCAACCAATCCGTCTGCCAAAATACTATGCGGAGGGATTGAAAAGGCTGTTAAGACACCAAGGTGTACCCCTCGAATAAACTGTTCGGCGAGCCCAATTCTACAAAAAGATTTGGGATATCCCTGGGACCCAGCGAAAGATGCCCAATGGGAAGATGAAGAAAACCGGGGTCGGATTCGTTCGGTCCAGAAAATGGGAGCAGTTCTACAGCTGCCGCGTCATAAATAGCTCCAGAGAAGAGGAAAATGCTCTTCCAAATGGCCGTGACGTTAAAACAGAGCAAAATCCCGCTCTAAGAACGTTAAGCCCGTCGCTCGAAGAACAAATAGACAAACTGATAGAAGAGGCTTGTCAAAAGAGTCGAGACAATCACAACCGCAAAATATCCATTTATGAAAAGGCCAGGACGCAGCGCCTTAATTAGCAATCTGCGGAGAAAGAAGACTACAATGCCCTTTATCCCCAGCCCGCTGTATGTCCTCGTAAAAAGGAAAAATCCCGAAATAGAGGCAAAATAGGGTAAAGAGCGCAAACAACGTTAAAAAAAATAAGGCAGATCTAAGAATCGACGCTATCAAGAAAAACTTAGTTGGAACCCGTCCTTTATAAAGAAGATGGGTCGGGAATACTCCTTCCCCTAAGACAAGACAGGGAAAATATTCAACCTTGTTATGAAACACCAAATGATGACGCTTCCGGAGCCTCAGCACCCCGAACAAATAAACAAGGTCCATCAACCGGATTATTGCTCTTACCACTGAGCCTTATGTCATCCCCTTGAAGACTGCTTCACCTTCAAAGACTGGGTCGAAGACCAGTATCAACAAGGCAGGTTCAGTTTATCTGACAGCTGGAGGGTAACCCTACCGCAAAAACATGAGCCAAAGAAGACCTATACCATGAAGATAGGACCTGCTCAACACAAAAAATGGAAGCGAACTCGTACTTGCTACATGATAACACTCTCAAAGGAGGGAGGGCACGAGACTATGGATGACCTTCGCATGTGCTTCTCAAATGAAAACGAGGACGAAGTGATCTCCGAGTTTCCACCGGCACCAAGAGAGCTGGAAGATGAGATACATACCAAGGTAGACAACCTAAGAAAAATTGACTTAGGGACAGAAAATGATCCGAGGCAGACATTCGTCAGTAAACTATTATCTGAAAAACAGGTAGCCACGTTAAAAGACGTGCTCATGAAATATAAAAACTGCTTTGCATGGAACTATTCCGAGATGACGGGTCTATATCTAAAGGTGGCAGTATATAAACTGGCCATCTCGCCGGACATAAAGCCAGTTAAACAGGCTCCAAGAAGAATGCGGCTCGAACTTGAGATGAGTATAAATGCTGAGGTCAAGAAACTAATCGACTCCGGCTTCATCCAAGAAGTTCAATATCTTGACTGGATCGCCAATATCGTTCCGGTGATGAAGAAAAATGGGACGGTGCGCATCTATGGGGACTTTCGGGACTTCAACAAAGCATGCCTGAAGGATGACTTCCCAGTACCTGTTACCGAGCTGATGATCGATAACACGTCTACCCATGAGGTCTTCTCCTTCATGGATGGATTTTCAGGATACAATCAAATAAAAATGCATCCTGAAGATCAAAAGCATACCTCCTTCCGTACTCTGCTGGGCATATTTTGCTATAAGGTGATGTCCTTCGGTCTGAAGAACGCTGGAGCTACCTACCAGAGGGCCATGACAAAGATCTTCGATGACCTCATCCATGAGATCGTCGAATGCTACATCGACGACCTTGTGGTTAAAAGCCGATCATATGAGGAACATTGGGAACATCTAAACATAGTGTTCCAACGTCTTCGGAAGTATAATCTGAAGATGAATCCTCTAAAATACGCGTTTGGAGTCTCCTCAGGTAAATTCCTAGGATTCATTATACGGCATCGGGGTATCGAAATCGATCTCTCAAAAGATCAAGGCGATTATAGAAATGCCCACGCCAAGAACTCTCAAACAGTTGTGATCCCTTCAAGGAAAGCTCGCATATATCCGGCGGTTCATAGCCAACCTCTCCGGAAAATGTTGTCCCTACAGTAATCTAATAAAGAAGGGGACCCCGTTCATCTAGGATCAAAAGTGCCAAAATACACTAGACGAAATCAAGCAATGCCTGCAAAATCCGCCGGTATTGACCGCTCCGATTAAGGGAAAACCCCTTATCCTATATACAACAGCCCTTGAGGGTTCTCTACGCGTGCTATGGGCATAAGAGAACGATCAAGGAAAAGAGAGAGCTTTGTACTATTTGAGTTGAGTTCTCCTGGGGGCAGAAAACAACTACACCCCCATCGAAAAGCATTGCCTGGCACTGATCTTCGCGATAACGAAGCTCAGACATTACTCCTTAGCACATGAGTTCCATCTCATATCAAAAGTGGATCCTCTCAAATATCTGATTTCAAGGGACATACTAACAGGAAGGATTGCCAAATAGGCCCTCCTCCTGATGGAGTTCTTGATAACGTATCGACCCCTTAAAGCAGTGAAAGGCCAAGCCATTGCCGATTTTCTTGCGAAGCATCCGATACCAGTCGACTCCCCCTTAAATTGCGAGTTGCCGGATGAACATGCGTTCGACACAATCGAAGGAGATAAGGAAGAAAATGATTCCCGATGGGAACTCTACTTCGATGGAGCATCTTCCATGAAAAGGCGAAAGCAAAACACCCCCATAATCAAAACCGGGGTGAACCTTATCTTTGTGACTCCACAAGGAGGGATAATGTGTTACACCCTTTCCTAAACGGAGCCGAGTGCTAATAACGAAGCTGAGTATGAAGCTTTGATAGCAGGTCTAGGGATCGCTGTCGACATAGGAATTAAAGACCTCCTCATATATGGAGACTCCCAGCTGATCGTTAGCCAAGTAAATGGCGACTATCAGACATGCAAGCCAGAGCTGATAAAGTATGGAGAAAGTGTGCAGCAACTGCTGACACAAATCCCCTCCTACATCCTGGAGAGTATACCGCGTGCAAAAAATAGCAAGGCGGATGCGTTGGCCAAATTGGCTAAGGAATTAGCCGACGAAGACCTCGATGACGTAAAGATCATCTTGCAAAGCCGCAGGATCCTCGCGCCGACAGAAATATCTTCGGGAGACTTAACAAAGCCATCCGAAGAAAATAAATGACCGAACAAGTAGCCTTTCAAATAGAGGACGAAGAAAAGGTCAAGGATTGGAAGGAAGTCTTCATGGACTACTTCAAATCCCAATGAACGCCCAAAAACGCGTTGTCTCGACATCGGTTCATGAAATGTGCTTTGTCTTTCATCTTCGTCAATGATACTCTATATAAGAGACTGTTCGACTGTCTGTGGCTAAGATGCCTGGTGTCACGCCCCGCTTCCCGGTATACGGCGAAGGGGACGCGGCAAGGCCGCTACGTATTTACTCTGAAGTAAATACACTAAGCGTATCTAAGCAATATAAAAGAAATGTACACAAGAGAAAAATGTAAAGAAAAGCAACTTTATTTATTCACATTCTTTTTACAATACATGGAAAGTAAATACATTTGAATGAAAACAATGCCTAAACAGTGGCATAACAGAAATGGAAAGTACTGAAATGAAATAGGTACAAGTGGCTACAGCTCGGGGTCTTCGATGTACTACTTAAAGGCCTGCTCCGAATGCTCCTGAATGGTCTCGTGATCTAGTGCTTCCGATCCACCTGACAACATTCCAAGAAGAAAGAGAACGAATGTCGTCAGCGAACAATCGCTCGGTAAGACCCAAAGATAAGGGAGAAATAAAATAGACAGAAAGAGAAGATAGCTTTAAAAGTTGTATTATATTGTTATATTGTTGTATTTAGTGTTAAAGCTGTTGTTATCGTAAGTTCAAGGATGAATGTCAACCAATCTCAAGAGTGTTCTCAAACCCAACAGGCTCCAATCCAGGGGTAGAGAACCACGGGCCCGAATCAAAAGTTAGTAGCAGGACTTCGACCGTCGTCGAAGTATTACAAACTCAACATGCCACAATCCAGGAGTATGGAAACACGGGCCCTCATGATTGCTTGCTTGTGTTAGTAGACATGGATTCATGATGTAGGGGGACTCTTGAGATTCTGTTGGATTCACGCATGAACTACCCCAATACCCCGTGTATTTATTATATTGATAATAATGATTGTACTGATGATATTGTATTATCTTGAAAATTGAATTTTATAGATGACATGCTGAAACCATGATATCAGCAAATGAATGTAACTGGAGAATCATGTAAATGGATGTAACTGGAAAATCATATAAATGGAAGTATATCCATGGTTCGGTTCGGTCAAGTTGTATAGATTGATAGATTGAATATATGAATTCATGGATTCATGTTGAATTTTAATATTGTAGATTGTACTTGAATCATATTCAAGTCAGATTATTTTAATGAGACTCGGTCTGAGTCAGACAATTAGAAAAGAAATTGAAGTCCTGGTTGTTTTGATGTTATCGGTAACCGCTGCACATGGGCGGCAGGATTTGTGTCTTTTTCAAAGACGATTACCGTGTTGATAACACCGTTGTTAAGTTGTCTACCTTAAATAGGCAAGCACCCACTTCTCCGGCTCTCTGAGACTTAAGAGATTGGTCCTGCTTAAACCTATGTTTATTAGGGTCCTTAGGGTAATTTATAGAACTTGAGAGGGTTTTATGTAAAAATACTTTTTTATAATTTTCAAAATACACCCCAAGTATTTAATTATCGTCTTTAGAGTTGTCATAGATGTAGATTTTATATTTATGACATTTCTAGTGAGAATAACCTATTTTTCATAATATATGGTATTTAATTGTAACATTGAACTTGTATGGAATTCATGATATTTTAATGTAAAGTGATTCTTGTGATGTTTAGAAAAAGTTCACAAAATAGATATTCTAATGATACATACATATATATATATATATATATATATATATATATATATATATATATATATATTTATATAAAAATAATTTTAGTATATATTATATTTCTAGAAGTCACATTTTCTTAAGATATTCGTATTTTAAATCTCTCGAGACCGAATGCTCCTTGCGGAGGTCTGCATCTCGCACTACTAAGCCCAGGGATGTGCGATAATCCGCACCATCCCAGTCGGGTTCCCCAAAATGGGTTGTAGAGGCGCTTTGCAAAGATTTGTAAAATACTTAATCTTATTAGAAAACGGTTTTATTAGTAAATGGTATTTATTTGAAATGTTTCGTTTTCCCGTATTCTATGTTCCCGAAAGGTATTGTGCTATATTGCATATGAGTGTTGTGAGGAGGTAGGTCATTACCTCGTGATCTACTTAAAGGTATAGCAAGTTTGTGATGTTTCAATGTCGAAATGAAACTGTCAGGTATTTTAGTGCAAAAGTACGGTAAAAGTTATAAAATGAATTAGATTGTCATGAAACTTGTTCAACATGTTTATTAATGATTAATAGTCAACATGTAAGGGTTTTGCATGATTGTATTTAAGAAAATGTTGGATTTTTAGAAAGAACCGAATCGGAAATCGGTTTAACTCCGATTCCGTCGGGTTTTGAAATTTCGTATTTTTAGAACAAGATTAGAGAAGATGGTGGGGGACTTATGGGTTTAGAAGTTAGAGATGAGGAAGAGGAGACGGGAGGAGGCGCTGGTGCGTCGTTTCGTCGCCGGGAACTCCTAGGGTTGTCGTCGGAATTTCGCCGAAGCTTTCGTCCTTCGCTACTCCAAAAGTACACTAAGAGTCTAGGGATTTCTTGAGAGTTTTGATCAGAATTTTGGAGTGAGGGGGTGTGTGTAGGGGTTGTATTTATAGGGTAAGGCTATGGTTATGGTAGATGAAAGGTTGAAATGAAAAAATGTGATGAAATGTATTAAAATGTATTAAAAGTTGAGTAATTAGGGTTTTAAAAGAGTTCTGTTACTGGTCTAGGGATTTAAACCATACAGGGGTGCATGGGAGCTGAAAAGACAAAACATTGGTGTTGATGACTCGGCGGTCCGGCCGAGTCCGGCCGAGTCAGGTGGCCGGAGTGCTCTCCGTCGCTCCATTATCCCTCTGGCACAATTAGTTTTACATGTGTAGTGGGGTTTTATGGTTTTAGCACGTGTAGACTCTTGAACTTCTAAAATTTTAAAAAGAAAATAATATTAAAAATAATGTAGGGTATGGGATTTGAACTCTGGTGGCTTGGTTCAGTAGTGCAAGGTATTACCAATGAGCTACAAGCTCCTTCTTGCAATTAAAAAGCAAAACAAACTTATAACTTATGCTCAGGCAAAAGTACCATTTTCTGTAATTTTGAAAAAAATTCTACAGAAAGTTGTACAAAAAGTTTGGGGTTGTTACACCTGGGTGCGGAAGAAGCAAAGAAAGTCGTCCAAGAAACTCACGACGGACTCTGCGGTTCTCACCAAGCTGGGCCAAAATGAAGCTGAAGATCAAAAGAATAGGTTATTATTGGCCCACAATGATTCAGGATTGCCTCGAATATGCAAAGCAGTGTCACTCGTGCCAAATTCACGGAGACTTCATCCACCAATATCAAAATCCGCTACACCCAATAGTCGCTAGCTGGCCGTTCGAAATGTGGGGAACCGATATAATTGGCCCTATTGAACCGGCGTCGTCCAAAGGACATCGGTTTATATTGGCAACGACCGACTACTTCTCTAAGTGGGCAGAAGCAGTACCACTAAGGGAGATGAAGACAGAGAATATCCTCCATTTCTTTGGGACACATGTCATATATCGGTTTGGCACTCCGCGACGAATTATCTCGGACAATGGGCCAGCCAACAGGAGCCATAAAATCATCATCTTCACAGAACAATATAAGATAGATTGGAGATACTCTTCAGTCTATAATTCTTGTACCAACGGTCTAGCTGAAGCCTTCAACAAGACCTTGACAAAGATTATAAAGAAGACGATGTCCAGAAACAAAAAGGACTGGCACGAAAGGCTGCACGAAGCTCTTTGGGCGTACCGAACAACGTTCAAAACAACGACGAATACAACACCATACGCGTTGGTATTCGGTACGGAAGCAGTGCTTCCCCAGGAAATAGAACTCCCTTCTCTACGATGAGCGGTTCGATACGAGCTGACAGATGAAGAAAATGCTCATCTTCGGCTTGAGGAGCTCGACGCCCTCGAAAAAACTCGCCTTATAGCACAGCAAAACCTGGAGACTTATAAGGCAAGGATGACACGGTCATACGAAAGAATGACCAGGCTGAGAACATCCCGCCAAGGCGAACTTGTGCTGGTCGTCAAAAGACCAATGATCCCCAATCGTGCAAAATGGGGGAAATTCGAGCCGAACTATGAAGGCCCGTACATCATAGACAAAGTCTACCAAGGTGGAGCCTACCTGCTCATGGATATGCATGGCGAAAGACCCTTCTGGCCAATAAACGGCCGATTCCTCAAAAAATACTACGCTTGAAGAATCATGACTTAGATCTATGATAGATGACGACGCTCATGTCCGCTCGCTATCTTCCTGAGTCAGGACTCTAAGAGTAGTATACAAAGAAATTCGCCTCAAATATGGCGACAAAGGACCGAGATGTCCTTAAACTAGAAATTCGCCTCAAACATGGCGACAAAGGACCGAGAAGTGCTTAAGCTAGAAATTCGCTTCAAATATGGCGATAAAGGACCGAGATGTCCTTAAACTAGAAATTCGCCTCAAATATGGCGACAACGGACCGAGATGTCTTTAAACTAGAAATTCGCCTCAAAAGTGGTGACAACGGACCGAGAGGTCCCTAAACTAGAACTTCGTCTCAAACATGGAAGCATCGGACCGAGAAGTCCTTAAACTAATTATCCGCCTCAAATATGGCGATAAAGGACCGAGAAGTCCCTAAACTAATTATCCGCCTCAAATATGGCAACAACGGACCGAGATGTTCCTAAACTAGAACCTCGCCTCAAATATGGCAACAAAGGACCGAGATGGCAACAAAGTCCTTAAACTAATTACTCGCCTCAAACATAGCGATAATGGACCGAAAAGTCCTTAAATTAGTTAATCGCCTCAAACATGGTAATACAGGACTGAGATGTCCCTAAACTAAAATTTTGTCTCGAACATGGCGATATAGGAACAAAACGTCCCTAAACTAGCGCATCGCCCCAAATACGGTGATACATTCCCTTGGGATCTATATTGCAATCGAAGTCTTAGCAGGAAAGATTGCAACACGAGTCTCACTGGCTATATAGCTAATCCAGCGATGAAGCCACCCTTAAAACCCACCGGCAAACAGACGGGTCACTTACGACGAAGCTACTTTCGGGAGTTTCGTTGTAAAAAAACGGTATGTCCACATGCAAAATGGGCACGGATGAAAACCCGAAAGGGCGCCGTGAGTAAAAACAGCAGGACTGCCGGCGAGTTTGTGAAAAGCCGGAATGGGCGTAAACTCGTAAAATAAAAAATTCATGCGCACTCGCAAGGTCCTCTTGACCTTGTGATGATAAAATACCCGCCTGAGATCCTTACAACTCACAGAGGAGCAACACACTTAGGAATCCTCATGATTCCTAAGGAGAAATTACACTTGCGAGATCCTCACAACTCGTAAGGAGAATTTCCCTTTTGAGACCCTCACGGCTCATAAGATTCAAAATACATAAGTTACAAGGATCTGAACATGTTCTTAAGCCGTCATATCCCCCAAGTTGCCCTATAGGTGGTCCAATATTGACCCTTGTATACAATCCATCAGCACGAATAAACATTTCCCCACCAAGTTCCACCAAAGGCGAGAAATATCCCCATATGGTGAACGACACTTGTAAGTCCTCTCGACTTATAAGGAGAAACACTCTTGCAAGATCCTTACGACTTACAAGAGAAAATATCACTTGGGAATCCCCACGATTACTAAGGAGAAAATACACCTACGAGATCCTCACGACTCGTAGAGAGAAATACCTTTATGGGACCCATACGGCTCATAAAGTTAAAAAGACTTAGTCGGCAGGATCCTAAACCTGTTTGCTAAGCCACCTTTGTTCAAATTAACAAAGGCAAATGATGATTCGCTCCTGGCAATATCCCAGTTACAGCGATGCTGATGCCTAAAAAGGTATCAAACTTCAAGTCCTCTCAAGGCAAATGATGATTCGCTCCTGGCAATATCCTAGCTGTAGCGATGCTGATGCCTAAAAAGGTATCAAACTCCAAGTCCTTTCACGGCAAATGATGATTCGCTCCTGGCAATATTCCAGTCGTAGCGATGCTGATGCCAAGGTTGGTATCAGATTCCAAACCCGCAATAGAAACAACAGCGATTAGCAAAAAGAAAAAAATGCATATAAAAACAGCCGAAATGATGGGGCAACTCGCAATAAAAATCAGCGAGTAAAAAATATATGCATATAAAAACAGCTGAAATGTTTGGGCAACTCGCAATAAAAATCAGCGAGTAAAAATATTTAAAAAAATAGCAGAAATGATTTGGCACCGCGAAAAATAGCAGAAATGATTGGACAATCACGACTTTCGTGATATGAAAAGGTGAAAAGATAAAGCATCGAGGCAATAAAAAATAAAATAAAAGAAATTCCTCTGCCCTGCAAGTATGTCCATATTGACTGTTGTATACGATCCATGGGCACAAATGAAAGAAAAGAAACCATATTTTTCCACCAGGCTCCTTCAAAGGGAGAGCCAGATCTGGACGGCAATATTTACATCCTAAAGATCAACTTGACGTTCTTCTCATTCTAACAGGGTGCGGATGCAAAGTTAACAAAAGCTCCAAGGAGCCAAATCAAAAAGGAGTGACGGCAAAATCCTAACTCCAGCCCGACGTGCTTCTCATGCCAACAGGATGCAGATGCAACGTCAACAAAAGACCCAAGGGTCGAAACCAAAAAATGGAGTAACGGGAAAATCCTAACTCCAAGTCTCAACGTCACATTTACAACCTAGAGACCATCCCGACGTTACCCCTAATTTCAGCAGGATGCGAATGCGATTATCAAATGAAATTGGAGCAATGGCATATTCCTAACTCCGGACTTCAACTGCGATACATACAGCATAGAAGTCTTACAGATATCTACCTTACTTCAGCAAAGAATCGGCACGGTGTCGTCAAAACAAAAAATGAAGCAACGGCATATTCCCAGTTTCGGGTCTTGAAGGCAACTCATATAAAGCCTAAAAGACTATCGGAGATCATCCCACACCAGTGCGGAGTGGTTATGACTCATCGGGGCTCCAAACTGAGGCTAACCTCAAGTATAAAGCATCATGGCAAATTCCCAACGTTTGCTCTTCCGACGGTAATATGACCTAAAGAGATTACTTGAAGACGTCTTATCCAGCCCCCGAAGGGATCAAAGACACGACAGTCGCAGGGCTACTAGAACAACGGCTTAAGGACCGCATATCGAGGAATACATCAGCCAACGCGACGGTACCACGAACTAAAACCCTAGTACCACAAACCTAACGGACCTCTATCGTAAAGAATGGAGGTTATCTGCATATAACGTTAAGACAAGTTTTCCTGTAAACCCAAGGGGGGTAAACTAAAAAACTCCGAAATGAGTACATAAACTAGAAACTCCGAAATGAGTGAATAAACTACAAACTCCGAAATGAGTACATAAACTAGAGACTCTGAAACGAGTGAATAAACTAGAGACTTCGAGACGAGTGAATAAACTAGAGACTCCGAAACGAGTGAATAAACTAAAAACTCCGAGACGAGTGAATAAACTACAAACTCTGAAGCGAGTGAATAAACTAGAAACTCCGAAACGAGTACATAAACTAGAAACTCCGAAATGAGTAAATTAACTAATGAGCACTAGATTAAGACATCAGGGAACAGAAAGGCGCAACTCATAGGCCTCGGGGCTCGGGATTACGTTCCTTAAGAATCAAGACCTGAGTTAAGCATGGATGACGATGCTTCACTCACGGGTATACCACCATGAGCGAGGTGGAATAACGAAGAATTTGTTCGCATCAGTCCAGTACTCCCCTATGTCTAGATGCATGAATCAGAAACTTCTAAAGTTTAAAATACAAAGTATACGTGCAGAGGTAAGATGCCCACATGAATATGTGCTGGGGATGAAACGTTCAGCAGTCAACAAATTTTTATTTATTCCACAGAAAAAAGATCACCAAATATGGGATCAGATATACAGGGATTAATAAAACAATAAACAAAATTCTCTAACTCCCTCTCCGCCTTCTATACCATGTCAAAGCGGCGATCTTCGCGAGGGATCGCTCCCCATCAGTCAGCACCATGCCGATCAGCGAAGGCGGATATGATGGCCCGCTGAGCCCGCATCTGGCTTAGCAACTTAACATAGCGGTCCTTCAGAGGCTGGGAAATCAAATACGCCTCATAAAATCCCTCGATCTTGTCCTCCGCTGCGTTGAGCATCGCCGGAGTCATCTCTGCTGGATGAGAGGGGATGTCAGCGAGCACAAACGAGAAGACCATCCGGAGCCAAATGGAACCGACAGGAAGAGGAGAGCCCCTACGAGCCAGAAGCTCGTGCATCACCGTGTCACACTGTTCATCAGTAAGAACAGGATCCACTAGTCGTACTGCGAAACGGGGAATAATTCCCTCGATAGGTACTTCCCATGGTTGCCGACGAGCATGCGGACGATTACAAGACATAACTCTTGGTTTGTTAAAAATGGCACTCTCCTTGTGGAGAAAGAGGAAAACATAGATTCAGATTATAAAGAGAAGCATTCAAGTCTAGGCACAGAAAATGTTGTGCATGGTGGAACTATTTCCATGCCCTGACAAAAAGGGCATGGAAAAAGAAAATGCTGACTCATGGGAATCAGAGCAAGAACGTGAAACGATCCCCTCAACCGCGCCTCACGACACGTGAGCGCCAGCGCCGATTCTTTGCAGGTTTAGAACCTATAACGGTGTCTTACGTGCGTAACGCGTGAGCACCGGCGCTAGTTCAGGATTAAGAACTTATAGCAGCGCCCCACGTGCATAACATGAGAGTGCCGGCACCAGTTTTTATATATATGAATAAAAACACTTCACGTGAGGCACATATGAGCATTGGCATAAAGAGAAGGGGGAGTTTTGTCATTTATACTTCGAAGAAATTTATACATTGGTGATAAAAAAATATCATCAGAATGTTTACAATGGTAAGACGCTGAATTCTGGACATGGATTCATGAACTTAGAGGCAAGTTTTAGTAAAGTACTTCTAGCTTCGTTTACCATTTTTATGCATTTTCTCACGAATGAAAGCGTCGGGATCCCCGCTGGTACGCGAATATTATTGCCTTCTCTTGGAAGACGCGATGCAATACAACGACAAGATCATCTCTCCACTTCTTTGAGATCAGGCCCATCAGATATACTGAATGCATCTGGTCTTCAGCATTATCAAGTGCCTCGAGCGGCATAGGCTCATCAAGCTCAGGAAGTGCTTCCCAAATCGACCCAACGATAATCTTCAAAAGAGCAGAACGGCGGGGGAGCAATCGACCGTTGTAATCGTCGAAGCGACACATCACCCCAGCGCACTGGGCATCAGTAAACTCTTGGCCCTGGCAGCGGCCTTGGATGCGAATCACCTCATAAGAGATAATCTCTTCAAGATCATATAGATGAAAATCCATAATATCTAAAAAGAAAAACCAGTAAAGGGTTAGCAATCAAAATACCAAAATCATTACAATCTAGAAAAAGAGTGGCCCTCACAAAATCAAGGCAATACCCCTCATCAATGATGAGGTAGGCACTCATTGTAAGAATCCAAAAGGATTCTCATTTAATAAAGAATCTCATTAAACTGTGGAGTTAAACTCCCAATACCCTCAAAAAATGTGTTCTACAACAGATTTCAAATCTGCAAAAAGAATCCTATAAAAGAAAATAGGAAAAGGGGAATAAAATTCCCAAAAGAATTTCTTAAAAAGAAATTTTCTCAAAGCTAAGCTCTGTAGAACAACCCGGAATTAAATTCCTCTAATAATGGGATAAAATACTAGAAATCCGCTCGGGAAATGGAATTAAATTTCAAACAACCTTCAAAAATCAAAGTCACTAACACGGTAAAACCCTAAGATCCCCAAGACCCATGGGCTACCCAAATAAAGTTTTTTTAGATCTCTAAGAGATCGTTCCAAGAGAAGAGCAAATCTCTGTTAATGGGTTAAAAACCCAAAACAAGAAGAGGTTCTTTTAAGAGTTTCTTTAAGAGTTAAATCGTGGTCATGATTGTTACCAAATTTTGACAGAGTTTGATAAATCATTGATCCAACGGAGATGATAAATCATCAAAGTATAAAATCAAATTCTATTAGGAGAAAATATCTCCCATATCTTTCTAAATAAGAAAGATACTCTCGGTTGGATCAATGATCCAATAATAGAATAAAATTCTATTTTTGGAATATATTCTCTCAATCTTTCCAAACAAAAAAGATCACTCCCTGTAAAACAGAGAACCCTTGGGTTAAAAATCCAGTGGTGATTAAAAAATCACCAATTTACAGAATAAATTCTGTATATAGGAAAATATTTTCCCAATCTTGTTAAAAACAAGAAAACACATTCTGTGAAAACAGAAACACTTGGATCAAAGATCCAACGGTAGGTAAAATTACCCAAATCAATTTTGAGTCCATTTAAATCAATTGGAATCTCTCAATAAGAGGTTTTCTCAAAGTCAATTAACAATTTGCCTCCATTATATAAAGGACCCGAGACTTCAAGTCCCAAAAAAAGGAGGGAGGAAGACGAGGACAGAGAGAGCCAGAACAACATAGAGAGACAGAGAGAGGAAAAAAGAAAGAAAAGAGCATTCAATTCTCAAAGAATAAGAGCTCCATTTTCGAAACCCTAGGTAAAGAAAATATCGAGATCAAAACATCTCCTTTATCTAATATATCTAAGGGTTGAGCCTTTCTAAAAGAACTTAGTTCTTTCTCTGGATCTGAGATCCACAAGAGAAGTCTTCCATAAGTTGAGAATTTAATTCTCATCGGAACTCAGTTCCTTCGAATATGGAGTCCATAATACTTCAGGAACTCAGTTCCTTCGAATCAAGAGCTTAGTTCTTAAAACAACATGATCCCAGATCCTCGAAATAGCGATCTTGGTAATCGTTAATGGTCAAAATACCATTAACAGAGATTTAACTTCTCTAAAAAACATCAACAGAGATTAAATCTCCATATAAAAGAAACTAGCGCCTCACGTGCTTCCCACATGGGCGTCCCACTTTAACAGTGCCCAGCGCCTCACGTGCTCCTCACGCGGGCACCACATAAAAAGTGCTTAGCACTTCACATACAACCAAAACGGCTAAGTTCCTAGCACTGATTGGGCAGCGCCTCACGTGCTCCTCACGTGGATGCCATCAAAAAAGAAGAGAGAAAAGTACCCAGCACTCCATAAACAGTCAAAGTGGCAGAGTGCTCAGCGCTCATTTGGCGGCACCCATAATAAAATGCTTCACATGACACCCATGTGAGTGTCAGAGCTTCAAATAAGTGCTTAGCACTTTTTCGTAAAAAGAAAAAGGCTGGATAGACAGAGCCCAAATGAGTGCTTAGCACTTTTTGAATAAGAGTAGGCAGACTAAGCCCAAATTGGCTTACCCTCTGAAGTTTCTTGCAGCTGAGCCCAAATGCTCTTTTGATGGATCTTATGTAAAAAATGATCCTTAAAAATATTATTGAGCCGATCTTAGTCTCAAACATGATTAATGATCTCTCATTGATGATATCCAAAATGATATTCATCTCATATCTCCTAAAGTAACCTTAGACTCAAATATGACCAACGATTCTTAGGTCCACCACAACCCCTTTTCCCTCAAATACGGGATTTGGTTCAAGGGTACATCTTTACACACCTCTGATATATGTCGTTGTAATTCCTTAACTTCTTCAGAGAGGTGGCAGGTCCCTACAACCAACAACTCCTCTCGCCATACATCGATGCACTTCCAAATTGACGTGCATACCTCAAATCAGATCGTGCCCCAAATTGGGTACATTCCATATCGCCATTGTTCATTTCGTCACGTCACAAATACACTTCCAAATTGACGTGCATATCTCAAATCAGATCGTGCCCCAAATTGGGCACATTCCATATCACCATTGTTCATTTCGTCACGTCACAAATACACATGCGCGTAAGATAAATAATGGACCGAAATGTCCTTAAACTAATATCTGCCCCAAACACGGCGGTAATGGACCGCGATGTCCTTAAACTAAAATAACTGAGCCCAAAATGCTCATATGTTTAAGTTGATCTTAATCGCAAAATAGATTAACGGTCCTTAAGTAAACCAAACCCAAATCTAAAATATACGGATTTGGACTGATCCGCGTCCTACGGGCGACGACATAAATTAGTCTCCGTATACAATCCATGGGCAACCAAAACAAATAAAAACACATACGACATGAAGTGAACTTCCGGAGCAGGAGAAAATGGTTATCGCAGTGCGGTAACGTAATTAACTGCAGGGACTTGCGCCTGCTGGGAAGAGCGTCCCTACAATCAAAAACCACTTATAAAATGAAGGGGAATCTGATAAAGTCTGCTACAACGGTCGCATCCGTCCAAACCTCCAATATACGGTGCCATAAATTAACTTGGTATCTTCGGAAAGGTGGACGGATAAATCCAAATAGTATCTTCCCCCAAATTCAGGCAAGACGATCCATCCCGGTTCGTCTCTGTTTTCGGCGGTAAACAATACTAATACTAATTTAATGTGTGTGTGTGTGTGTGTGTGTGTGTCACGCCCCGCTTCCTAGTTGACGGAAACGGTGACATGGCAAGCCCGCGGCATATTTATCCAGAGAAGGTCATTCCCTAAGTAAATATACTAATCGTATTGAAACAACAATACACAATATAAGAATAAATGGAGACTGTAAAAATTTTCAGTAAACATCTTTATTTACATTCAAGTTCCAATATTTACTTTATCATGACCCAAAATTTGGATGTGACCGGCACATAGATTGTATGATATCTAAAGATACCGACACAATCTGAGTAAGCCAAAAACCAAGATCAAAAACCCTTTATGCGGAATTTAGACAATTTTAGTTTTTTTTAGTAAAAGAATGAAGTAGCATGCCGAATGGTTTTTAATAATTGAAGTTTAAACAACTGATTTTAAAATTTCGACCGTACTACAATTTTAATTATTAATAAAAGCAGTTATAGGGTGTGTGAATAGGTTGCATCCCTAGTTGGGAGAAAAACGATGCCAAACAGCGGAAATCAATACACAATAATAATACGACGCTCAAAATGAAGAATCTCAGGCATAAGTAAAAGAAGTATAATTTAACACAACTAAACGATCTCATCAGTCGAAATAAGATACATACAACCACATCTCGTTCTAAGTCAATTATACAGGGTCTGATGGAGTAATACTAGATCCAATATACATAAACCAAAATAGGAGGGTACTGCGTAGGTAACCCACCTAAAAAAAGAGCGATAAAATCTGATAAGTGGATCCGCACTACTGCTACGCGTCCACACGACTCCACCAAGGAACTATGGCACAACGGGGGTGAGTTGCCAACTCAGTGAATAAAACTAACATATATCGGTTGATAATATAAGTATGACGAACTAAAACTAATATCAACAAGGATGAATATAATGCATGATAATATGTTGCAGCATGAACATGTACAACTAAGTATATAAATCAAAATGGAAATCTCATCAATTATTTCCAAATAAGGTTCATTTTTTCGTGTCCAACACCGACACAAATCTTCTATTTCCATTAGGCATCGTTCCCCGAACGATCCTGTTATCCAATAACACTGGTCGGTATCACCTAGATATCCGCCGTGTTTCACAACTGTCTCCGGTATCGAGTATCCTCGCTAGGCTCCCCGCCTCAAATGCGGCTTTCCTGCCCCTCGGTCTCGACCGGGTCCACCATGAATCCGACTTTATAGCTCCCCCACTCAGTCCGGATAATGTAAAAATCCACAACCGTATAGCTCCCCCACTCGGTCCGGAATAAAATCAAATCATAAAAACAACATCTCATGGTGGACATCTCACAGCAACATGAAAAATCACTGAATCTATTCAATATTGTATAAAAACTCAAATCAATAAATCCGAAATAATCCATTTCATCTTATATCACCATTACAATTACCTGAACATGAAACATGACAACATTTATGCAAAATAACTACCATTATTGATGCTTAAGGTATGATATGAATCATATTTAACATGATAAGTACTAAGTGCGTATGTGACATTTTAATATCGACGAGGTGTAGTGTAACATGTAGATATATGCACGTGCAGCATGACTCGTCGATAATTTGTGCAGTGTTCTAATAATTATTAACATGAAGATGTATATATATATATATGAATGCATGCTATCAACCTTATATACAAAGGAACAATTTTAATTTAAACCTAAAACTACGGGCGTATCACGCCATCCATACAAAATCCCCCGGTAGATGTTTAGTCTACTCACCGGAATATATCGAATCTACTCGGATATCATCAATACCTTTCCTTTCCTTGCGGCCTCCGAAGTTTCCGTACTCGAATCTAATATTGAAATTAACTTCGTATAAGAAACGGCTAAACTCCGATACGGCGAAAACATGAAAATACAAGTTTTACGTACTAACTATATTACGTACGACTATTGTAAATTATCTAATACTTATACTAACTGGATTTTAACCATTCGCTGTTCGTAACAGAAAACAGAAACGTGTCACGAAACATCCGTGTCGTATTTTAGAATTTTAACCCCTTTACAAATATTAGCTTCCAGATTTCATATACTGATAAAATAACTTAAACTAGCAATACCAAACATCCTAATATAAACACAGAGAGCTACCCTAAAAATACCAACACCCAACTCCTACAAAAACCCGGCGAGCACGGATTTTTGGCAATTGTCGCCGGCCAAAATCCGAGGGAATGGGGTCGTCTTCCTATGAGTTATTCTAAGTCCAATTTATAAGATGAAGACACTGTTTGGTTATGTTAATTATCATCTAAACTACAGCAGATTTTACATAGAGCCTATATTTACCACAATACGATATTTTCGATATCCGATTTCTATATTTAAACTTTTCAGAACTAGAATTCTATAGAGTGTGGAGATTATACCTACAGAAGATTACTGAAAAGGCTTCCTCCAAGATACACAAACTCAAGGATCCTAACTTGAGAGTAGTGGTGAAAGTCCTTAACCCTTAGTTCTTCTTCTCTTCTCTCTTTTCTTTTCTCTTTGTTGTGTTCTATGGTGTTTCTTTTTTTTCTAAACAAGTTTATTTTCCCTAACTTAATATATATCAATTGAACTAATTGTTAAAATTAAAGGATAAGAAGAGATAAGGTAGTAGGTGGTGTCACCATACAAGATGGTGGTGGTTTCATGCAAGGAGGAGGTGTGGCCATTAGGTTAACCTAGAGTGGGGTGTCTAGGAGGTATATCTTAATCTTAACCATTCTCTAACCCTATTTGCATAAAAACCCTCATACAACTCTAATTAGCATAAGGAAACTAACCTTCTCACATAAACCCCTCATTACACATGTTATTATATAAACACTATTTTCTTTACTAATTTATTTCCACTTCAATTTAAAAAGCCCTCTTTACTACAATAAAAATTAAATAACATTATCTATTTAAAAAAATAATCTAATTAATTATCTAAAATATTTCAAAATGTTACAATATTCCCTCCTTAAGAAAATTCGGTCGCCGAATTTAAAACTTAGCTACACGTACCTTCAAAAAGATGTGGAAATTTCTTCTGCATCGCATCCTCGGCCTCCCAAGTGACTTCCTCGCAATTCGTTCCTCGCCAAAGAACCTTTACAGACGGAAGTACCCTTGATCTTAGTTTCTTTGCCTGTCGGTCTAGGATAGCTACTAGCTGCACTGTGTAGGATAAATCTTGCTCAAGCTGTAAGGTCTTATGCTGGATCGTGTGAGAGGGATCGTGAAGATACTTGCGAAGCATAGACACATGAAACACTGGATGCACATCGGGAAAACTCGGTGGAAGTGCTAAACGATAAGCTACAGCACCCACTCTCTCCAGAATCTCATAGGGTCCGACATATCTGGGGCTGAGCTTCCCCTTTTTCCCGAAACACATCACACCCTTCATCGGAGATACACGAAGGAACACATGGTCTCCCACATCAAACTCGAGTCTATGACGGCGTCGATCGGCATATGATTTATGTCTGCACTGGGCCGCTCTCATCCTGTCCCGTATCAATTGGATCTTTTCTGTAGTCTCCTGTACTATCTGCGGTCCCAAAATGCTACTCTCGCTGAGTTTTGTCCAGCAAACGGGTGATCGAAACTTTCTCCCATACAAAGCTTCGAAGGGTGCCATCTGGATCGTATCCTGAAAACTGTTGTTGTAAGAGAATTCTATCAACGGTAAGTGACGATCCCAACTGCCACCGAAATCAAGACTGCAGGCTCGAAGCATATCATCAAGAGTCTGTATGGTCCGCTCTGACTGACCATCTGTCTGCGGGTGAAAAGCTGTACTAAAACTCAATCGGGTACCTAGAGCCTCTTGAAGTTTCTGCCATTGTCGGCTGGTAAACTGTGTACCCCTATCGGACACTATGCACATCGGAACTCCATGCAATCGCACAATCTCATCAATATAGATCTGAGCATACTGCGCATATCCAAACATTGTCTTCACCGGAAGAAAATGAGCTATCTTTGTCAATCTATATATAATCACCCAGATGGAATCATACCCTCTGCTAGTCCTGTGTAGACCCATAATGAAATCCATGGAGATCTGCTCCCATTTCCACTCCAGAATAGGAAAGGGCTGCAACTCTCCTACCGGCCTTTAGTGCTCGGCCTTGACTTGCTGACAAGTCAAACATCTCAAAACAAACTCCACGACATCTCTCTTCATTCCTTCCCACCAATAGACATCCTTCAAGTCATGATACATCTTGGTGGAACCAGGATGAATACTATATGCTGACCGATGGGCCTCCTCTAAGATCTCACGTCTCAGTCCCTCCGAATCCGGCACACAAAGACGAGTCCCGAATCATAATACTCCACGGTCATCTATCATGAACTCAGACTCTCTACCCTGTCTAACCTGTTCTTTGATCTCCGACATGCGAACATCTGTGGGCTGTGTCTCTCGGATACGATCTAAGAACTGAGGACGGGTGCGAACATGAGCTAACTATCCTCCTGTCAATGTGAACTCAAACTGTACACGGCTATCACGCAGAATCTGCCAATCTGCAGAAGACTGTCTCTGCACAGTGCACAAACGAGATAAGCTACCTCCAGGCCTCCGACTCAAAGCATATGCTACAACATTTTCCTTGCCCGGATGGTAAAGAATCTCGCAATCGTAATCCTTCACGAGTTCCATCCATCGACGCTGCCTCAAATTCAGATCCCGCTGCTGAAAAATATATTTCAAGCTCTTGTGATCTGTAAATATCTGGCACGACTCACCGTATAAGTAATGCCTCCAAATCTTCAGTGCGAATACCACAGCAGCCATCTCTAAGTCATGAGTGGGGTAGTTCTGCTCGTGCCTCTTCAGTTGCCGAGAAGCATAAGCGACGACCCTGCCGTGCTGCATCAATACACAGCCTAAACCCACTCGAGAGGCGTCACAATAAACAACAAAACCACCTGACCCAGAAGGTAAAGATAAGACTGGTGCAGTCGTCAAGCGAGTCTTCAACTGCTAGAAAATCTGCTCACGCGCCTTTGTCCAAAGAAATGGAACCTCCTTCCTGGTCAACCCGGTCAGCGGTGCAAGGATCCGAGAAAAATCCTGCACAAAACGTCGGTAGTAACCGGCCAGACTCAAGAAGCTGCGAACCTCTGTAACTGATACAGGTCTGGGCCAGTGTTGTACTGCTTCGATCTCCTTTCGGTCCACACATATACCATCTCTCATAACTACGTGACCCAAGAAATCCACACTATCCAACCAGAAAGCACACTTAGAGAATTTAGCGAATAGTTGATGCTCCTTCAAGGTCTGCAATATGATACGCAAGTGCTGCTCGTGCTCCTCCCGGCTCCGGGAATAAACAAGAATATCATCAATGAATACAATAATAAACTGATCAAGGAATGGCCTAAAAATGCGGTTCATCATATCCATGTAAGCAACTGGAGCATTGGTGAGCCCGAACGACATCACCAGAAACTTATAATGCCCATATCGGGTGTGAAAAGCAGTCTTCGGAATGTCATCCTTCCGAACTCTCAATTGGTGATACCCAGGCCGCAAATCAATCTTCGAGAAATAGCCAGCTCCCTGCAGCTGATCGAATAAGTCATCGATACGAGGTAGTGGATACCTATTTCACACAGTAACTCGATTCATCTGCCTGTAGTCGATGCACAGTTTCATGCTACCGTCCTTCTTTTTAACGAACAAGACAGGAGCTCCCCACGGTGATACACTCGGACGAACAAGTCCTCTATCCAACAATTCTTACAACTGACCCTTGAGTTCCTTCAACTCCGTCGGGGCTATCTGATAAGGTGGTATAGAAATAGGCCCCGCACCCGGAATCAAGTCAATGCAAAATTCGATATCGCGATCAGGCGGCAATCCTGGTAATTCGGCAGGAAACACATCCGGAAATTCTCGTGCGGTCGGAACCTGGTCCAACGGGACTTCAGCGGCTCCTACGTCCGGAACAAACGCCAAGAACCCACGACAACCCTTCTTCAAGAGCCGTCTCGCACAAAGAGCAGAAATCATGTTGGCAGGAGTTATACTACAGTCTCCTTGCACAACAAAAATCGGTTCGCCTGGAAAACAAAATCTGACCGCTTTCCCCCGACAATCTACATAAGCATGATAAGTGGTCAGCCAATCCATACCAAGAAGTATATCAAAATCCGGCATATCCAGGAGAATCAAATCAACTAATGAATCCCTATCACCAATACATACTGAATAAGACCTGAATACGTGTCGAGCTATAAAAGAATCTTCTACAGGAGTAATCACAACTAGCGGTAACTCTAACAACGACGACTCTCTCCCCAGAGAAAGTGCAAAGTGTGCAGATACGTAAGAATGCGTAGAACCGGGATCAAATAAAATATGTGCATCTAAGGAACATACTGCAAGAGTACCTGTCACAACTGCATTGGATGCCTGGGCATCCTATGGAGACAGAGCAAAAATTCATGCTTGGCCCCTACCCGCATCTTGTCATCCTCTCCCTCGGTCTCCCCGGCCTCTCTGAAAGCGTCCTGTAAGCCCCAACCTCGCGGTGCAACAGCCTGGCGCATAGTGCCAACGGGGGGAGGAAGTAAGACCATCGAAGTAGAAGGTGGAGGGGGTAAAGCAGCCTGTGGAAAAAGAGTCCCTCCCTGGGGTCTACAATCTCTCGCGAAATGCCCTGGAAGTCCGCAACTAAAACATGTAGATGGGGGCCTCTGATCAACGGGGTACGAACTGAACATCTGGCCCTAGGTCCAACCTCGCCCAAAACTGCGGCCTGGAGTGTGTCTGCCTCTACCTCTGCCAAACTGCCTGGTAACTGACCCAATAGGTCTGGTCCTCTTTGGCTCCGGAACAATCACTGCCTCGTTCAGACGCTCTTCCACTCACATAGCTGCATCTATGGCCTACGCATAAGTATCGAAATGCTGGGAGCTTATAGCAAGAAATAGCTGGGTATCCAGGCTCCTCACAAATCTCTTCACCCGGTGCTCCTCCATGGGAACTAAGGACGGAGCATAGCGTGACAATTGGGTGAACAGTAAATCATACTCTGCCACCGACATACTCGCGGTTTTCCGCAACGCTTCAAAACTGCTGGCTCTAGCGTCCCTCACGCTCTGTGGAAGAAATCTGGAAGGAAGATATCAGAAAACTCTGTCCATGACATCGGAGGAAGACCCGCAACTCGCCCTCTCTCCATCGACTCACACCATGTCTGTGAAAGTCCTTCTAATCGGAAACTGGTCAGCTCCACCGACCTCGCATCAGAACAACGCAATGACCTGGCAATCCTGGCCATCCTATCAAGAAAGGATTGAGGGTCCTCTGCTGCATCGGTCCATGTAAACACCGTAGGCCTCAACCTCATGAATTCTGGAAGAGATACCTCCATCACTCTCGGTCCTACCAGTGCGACAGTCTGCATAGGCTGTTCATCGGGTTCTACCATCGTCAGTACCTGATCATGCTTCTGAACACGGGTGGCCTCAATCAACTGTCCCACCATTTGCTGTAGGCCCAACATGCCCTCCTCTATCCTAGTCAGTCTGTTTGGAGGAGGAGGATCAACATGCTCATGTACCGCCGGAATGTCCGGTACGTCAGTCTCCGTCACAGGCGGATTCGCCCTAGCTGCATCTCTGGCTGTGGCTCGCCTAGCTCGCGTAGCCATAGCAACTGGAACAAGAAACGAGAGTTGATGAGGTGTACGAATAGGAGCAGCAATAATAGGGAGTCAAAGGAAGGATTAAGCAAGATATACATCCTAAGGTTACTTAGGCTGAGTATCGTAGCGTAAATATGCCGCGGAACATATGTACGGTATTCTACTCATCCTAAATTACCTACTCCATCAAACCAAAGGTCATCCTACGTAACGAAACTTAAGTCTACTAACTCCAAATCACTACTCCGTTCCGTAAGGTTAATCCTAAGCTCTGATACCAACCTTTTCATGACAAAAAGTTTGGATGTGACCGGCACTTAGATTGTATGATATCCAAAGATATCGACACAATCTGAGTAAGCCAAAATCCAAGATCAAAAACCCTTTTTGCGGAATGTAGACAATTTTATTTTTTTACTTTTTTTAGTAAAAGAATGAAGTAGCATGACGAATGGTTTTTAATAATTGATGTTTAAACAATTGATTTTAAAATTTCGACCATACTCCCTTTTTAATTATTAATAAAAGCAGGTATAGGGTGTGTGAATAGGTTGCATCCCTAGTTGGGAGCAAAACGATGCCAAACAGCGGAAATCAATACACAATAATAATACGACGCTCAAAATGAAGAATCTCAGGCATAAGTAAAAGAAGTATAATTTAACACAACTAAATGATCTCATTAGTCGAAATAAGATACATACAACCACATCTCTTTCTAAGTCAATTATACAGGGTCTGATGGAGTAATACTAGATCCAGTATACATAAACCAAAATAGGAGGGTACTGCGTAGATAACCCACCTAACAAAAAGAGCGATAAAAGCTGATAAGTGGATCCGCACTGCTGCTACGCGTCCACACGACTCCTGCAAGGAACTATGGCACAACGGGGGTGAATTGCCAACTCAGTGAATAAAACTAACATATATCGGCTGATGATGTAAGTATGACGAACTAAAGCTAATATCAACAATGATGAATATAATGCATGATAATATGTTGCAGCATGAACATGTACAACTAAGTATATAAATCAAAACGGAAATCTCATCAATTATTTCCAAATAAGGTTCATTTTTCCGTGTCCAACACCGACATAAATCTTCTATTTCCATTAGGCATCGTTCCCCGAACGATCCTGTCATCCAATAACACCAGTCGGTATCACCTAGATGTCCGCCGTGTTTCACAACTGTCTCCGGTATCTAGTATCCTCGCTAGGCTCCCCGCCTCAAATGCGGCTTTCCTGCCCCTCGGTCTCGACTGGGTCCACCATGAATCCGACTGTATATCTCCCCCACTCAGTTCGGATAACGTAAAAATCCGCGACCGTATAGCTCCCCTACTCGGTCCGGAATAAAATCGAATCATAAAAACAACATCTCATGGTGGACATCTCACAGCAACATGAAGAATCACTGAATCTATTCAATATTGTATAAAAACTCAAATCCATAAATCCGAAATAATCTATTTCATCTTATATCAACATTACAATTACCTGAACATGAAACATGACAACATTTATGCAAAATAACTACCATTATTAATGCTTAAGGTATGATATGAATCATATTTAACATGATAAGTACCAAGTGCGTATGTGACATTTTAATATCGACGAGGTGTAGTGTAACATGTAGATATGTGCACGTGCAGCATGACTCATCGATAATTTGTGCAGTGTTCTAACAATTATTAACATGAAGATGTATATATATATATATATATATATATATATATATATATATATATATATATGAATGCATGCTATCAACCTTATATACAAAGGAACAATTTTAATTTAGCGTATCACGCCATCCATACAAAATCCCCCGGTAGATGGTTAGTCTACTCACCGGAACATGTTGAATCTACTCGGATATCATCAATCTCTTTCCTTTCCTTGCGGCCTCCAAAGTTTCCGTACTCGAATCTAATATTGAAATTAACTTCGTATAAGAAACGGCTAAACTCCGATACGGCGAAAACATGAAAATACAAGTTTTACGTACTAACTATATTACGTACGACTATTGTAAATTATCTAATACTTATACTAACTGGATTTTAACCATTCGTTGTTCGTAACAGAAAACAGAAACGTGTCACGAAACATCCGTGTCGTATTTTAGAATTTTAACCCCTTTACAGATATTAGCTTCCAGATTTCATATACTGATAAAATAACTTAAACTAGCAATACCAAACATCCTAATATAAACACAGAGAGTTACCCTAAAAATACCAACACCCAACTCCCACAAAAACACGGCGAGCTCGGATTTTTGGCAATTGTCGCCGGCCAAAATCCGAGGGAATGGGGTCGTCTTCCTATAGGTTATTCTAAGTTCAATTTATAAGATGAAGGCACTGTTTGGTTATGTTAATTATCATCTAAACTACAGCAGATTTTACACAGAGCCTATATTTACCACAATATGATATTTCTGATATCCGATTTCTATATTTAAACTTTTCAGAACTAGAATTCTATAGAGTTTAGAGATTATACCTATAGAAGATTACTGAAAAGGCTTCCTCCAAGATGCACAAACTCAAAGATCCTAGCTTGATAGTAGTGGTGAAAGTTCTTAGCCCTTAGTTCTTCTTCTCTTCTCTCTTTTCTTTTCTCTTTGTTGTGTTCTTAGGTGTTTCTTTTTTTTTTTCTAAACCAGTTTATTTTCCCTAACTTAATATATATCAACTGAACTAATTATTAAAATTAAAGGATAAGAAGAGATAAGATAGAAGGTGGTGTCACCATACAAGATGGTCGTGGTTTCATGCAATGAGGAGGTGTGGCCATTAGGTTAACCTAGGGTGTGGTGTCTAGAAAGTATATCTTAACCTTAACCATTCTCTAATCCTATTTGCATAAAAACCCTCATACAACTCTAATTAGCATAAAGAAACTAACATTCTCACATAAACCCCTCATTACACATGTTATTATATAAACACTATTTTCTTTACTAATTTATTTCCACTTCAATTTAAAAAGCCCTCTTTACTACAATAAAAATTAAATAACATTATCTATTTAAATAAATAATCTAATTAATTATCTAAAATATTTCAAAATGTCACAATTTACAAATACATGAGTTCATGCTGGAAAGTAAATACAATAAGGAAATACCTAAACAAGTGGCATATATAAACTGAAGAAAAAGTGAAGCTGAGCTAGCCCTGAGTAGCGATCTGGTTGTAGTCTTCCTCTGTGGTTTCGACTTCCTCTGTCTCGACCGTATCTGACAAACATTCCAAGATAAGAAAAGTGGGTGGAATGCATGTCGGCGAACTAGCACTCGGTAAGTCCCAAAGATAGGTAAGAGTAAAGAAAATGACAAGTGTAGAATATATATGACGAGTAAGAGTATATGATCATGGGTAAATATATTCTATAAGTCTCTATATGATCACTATGTTAACGTTAAGTTCCAAGTGTGAATGTCAACGCAGCCGTAGAAGTATTCACGAGCTCAAGAGTGGGGCTCCAGGAGTAAAGAAACATGGGCCCATTTTCATGTGTTAGTATCGGGGCTCTAGGCCGTGGATAAGCCAACCCGACTGATATTCGAGTAAAATAGAAAGGAGGTTAATACGGGACTCCTGAAACTCCGTTGGATTCACACAAGAAACTATCACAAACACCCCGAGTATAATATATTATAACTGGATAATATACTTAATTGGTTTGATTGATTGATTAACATGTCTTGATCGAAACCATAGATTGCAAAAGATGTAGAATGTATTTGAGTGAGTCGAGTAATATGCGAGTCATGACAATTGCAATCTTGGTTCGAGTCAAGTTGGTTCGAATAGTTTGGGTTCGAGCACATATTCGAGTTTAGATTCGAATTAGGTTAGAGTTCGAGTTTGTGTTCAAGTTCGAGTTCAAGTTTAGATTCGAAATTGGATTCGAGTTCATGTCTTTTTTCATAAGAATTGATTTAAACTGTTAAAATTCTTATGTTCCGGAGAAATCGGCAATTGCTGTACATGGACGGAAGGATTTGTGTCTTTTTCCAAGACAATTGCCATTGATAACTCCGTTAAGTTGTCTAACCAGAATAGGCAAGCGCTCACTTTCTCCGGCTTTCTGGGGCTCAAGAGAAATTATACCGCTTAAACCTATATTAATTCTAGAGTACTTAAAATATTGTTTGCATATCCCGAGGGGGTTTTATGAAAAATACTTTAATATGGTTTAAAAATAAACCTCGAGAGTGATTTACAATATTTAGTGTTTTTATGAACATGTATTTTAATTGTTGTCGTGTTTTGGTGATAAAACCTAGCTTTTTGAAAGTTTATGGTATTTTTATGAAATCTACTACTTTTGGAAACTTGGTGGTATTTTATTAAAAATTCTAATTTTTCATTTTAAAAATATAGTTTCTTAATTTGTTTTTATTGAAAATACGGATTCATAATTTTTAAAAAATTAGTTTTGTTTAAAAAAGTCGCGTTTCTTAAAAAACCGTATTTTTATTTTCTTTTGAGACTGAATACTCCGTGAGGAGTTCTGCATCTCGCTCTACTGTCTCAAGAATGTGTGATAATCCACACCATACATTAGCGGGTCCCCTAACGAGGGTTGTAGAGGCGTAATTGCCAAGGATTTCAAAATACCGATTAAAAAAACCCGGTTTTGTAAAAGTGTGGTATTTTAATGTAAAAACCTATTCTTTAAATGTACCATAGATCTAGAATACCGTGCTATGGAACCATAGTGTGCGTGTGGGGTAGGTCGTTACCCCGTGAAGTTTTTCTAAAAGTATTTAAACTAATTATCGAGAAGTGTTATACAGAAGTTCATGGTATTTTAATGAAAAAGTTCGTTATATATTTGTTTCATATGAATTTTTTGTTAAACTAAAACTAAATGATATGAATAAGGTTAAGATTAGTGTAGCATGTTAGTTTGATTTAATTTGCCTGTCACATGCATTACAAATATTAAAAAGAATATTATATCGGAGATAACCCCTCTTTTGTCGATTTGTTTTAAAAAGTTGTTTTGAGATGGAAAAGGATAGAGATAAAGGGACTTACTAGCTTAATTCGTTAACAAGAATGAGGGGAAGCCTTCGGGTGTCGTGGTTTTTTCGGAGATACTCCGGTCGTCGAGTTTGGCTTGCTACTCCATTTGGGGGCTTAACTCCACTTGATACTTAGAGAGTTTGAGAGAATTTTTGCTAGAAATTTCAGAATGAGGGAGAGCTAAGGCATGTGGTGGTATTTATAGTAGAAAATTAGGGTTTGTGAATTAAAAATGTGGATTAAAAGAATTTAAATGGTGTTAAATGGTGAATTGAAGGGTCTCTGTTTGATTGCAGGAAAATCAAACAGTGCAGGAGAGTTGAGAGGAGTTGAAGAGTCAAGTGTGCAAGGCATGGGGGGATTTGGGGCATTTTGGCCCGTCGGTTGAGGCCAAATTGAGGGAATGGGCAGTCGGATTTGATCGGGTTGTCTCGAGATTTGTGCCACGTGTTAAGTTGGGTATGTACACTTCACTGCGCCTGTTTGATTTTTCTGAAACTTTTCGTTTCTCCGTGTATTGCACGTGCAACTCTTGGGCTTCCGAAAAATTAAAAAGAAAAATCTAAAAAAATAATTGTGTCTGATGAGAATCGAACACACAAGCTATGTCACAACAGTACAGAGGCTTTACCAATGAGTTACAAGTTGCTTCTTACTTCTATTTAACAAAAATAACTTTTAACTCTTACACAACCTGTAATACCACATCGCCTTGAGTGTGTGACAAACTCTGAAAAACACATGAGATTGGTATACATACATATCTTTATATATATATATATATATATATATATATATATTGAAAAACACAGTGATTTCAGAGTCATTATAATAATATATACATACATATCTTTATATATATTTTAATATATATATATATATATATATATTATTTATTATATTAAATATAATGGGTAGGGCCCACCCTCTCTTTTGAGTGTGTGACAAACACATGAGATAGAGAGAGAGTGGGAGAGTTAGGTGTCATGTGTGTGTGTGTGTGTGTGGTTTGCAAAAGAAAGAAAGAAGAGATTATTCTAGTTGTTGCCATTACAATATTCTTCATCTTCTTCCTTGAACTTGAGAACTCAAGCTCTCTACTCTAATGGCAAAAGTTGCCATGGTGAGAGAATGAGAAAAAGAGAGAGTACCCAAATACCACATCGCCTTCCTCTACGCGTAGCATGCCTCTGGAGGAAGTTTCTCAGCTCGGTGACGGAGTTGGAGTTCGGGCAATCCGCTTTCAATGCAGATCATTTACGGCTAGGTGATTTGCGCTCCTATGCGTCCAGGAGCTCACAGAGTCTAGCCAGAATCCTTGATATCCATTGGAGCATATGAATATGCTATAAAGGTTGTAGCAACCTTCTCCTTGCTCTCATGTTATTTCTAGTTTTATCCATCGCTAAGTATTTGATGTTCTTGGTGATAGATTGGGGTTATATTTTGTAAAAGTATTATTTTTCAAATTCCACCGCGGCTGTGATCGTCATGACCCTAACCCCCGTCCACTTGCAGGTGTAATGTTGAGAAATGAATCGGCAGAACCTATCAAGGGAATTGGAAATATATCATTAAAATTTTCTTCGGACAAAATAATTACCTTGAAAGATGTGTTATATGTTCAGGACATTAGAAGAAATTTGATTAGCGGTTTTGTATTTATGAAGATGGGATATAAATTAGAATTTGATTGTAGTCAATTTGTAATAAGTAAAAACAACATGTTTATTGGTAAAGGATATATGTGTGATGGACTATTTAAATTGCATGTAATCCCGTATAATATTTCTAATAATAAAGATCATATTGTTTTAAATATTGAAAGTTCTTGTTTATTGCATGATAGATTATGACATATAAATTATCGTACTTTAATGCATATGATGAAATTGCATATAAGATCATGATGGATTTTATGCTTTATTTAATGGTTTAAAATCTATTTTTCCTTTTTCTTTTGTCCCACATCGCATAGGCAACAAGGTGTTGTTGTCCTTATATATGAAGATGTATCTTAACCTCTTGAAGTAGTTCAAGGGCTAGTGGGCTTGGGCTTTTCCACACACACGCGCGCGCCGTCCGTCCGTCCCGATCCCGTGCCCGGCCCGGGTTCGGTTCGTACGTGCGCTTATCCTTTTGCATAAAAAAATGCTTTTGTTTGGACCCGTTCTTGGACCGTTGCAGCAGCCATAGGCTCGTATTAAGAATGGACCGTTGGATGAATTTTAATGTAGGCGTTTCTGCTTATCCTTTTGCATAAAAAAATGCTTTTGTTTGGACCCGTTCTTGGACCGTTGCAGCAACCATAGGCTCGTATTAAGTGTGGACCGTTGGATGAACTTTAATGTAGGCGTTTCTGCCCGTTGGAGGATAGAGACGTTGGGCCTGCATTAATCTGTGTATTGATGGGCAGTAATGGGCCTGGCTCAGGACTCCTATATAAGGAGCACCCTTTCTCTTATATAAGGAGCACCCTTTCTCTTTGTTCAAAAAAAAAGATAAAACACATCTTCTCACCTCTGCTCTCAACCAAGTTGCTCCTCTCTTCTCCACTGTTCCGGCAAGCTCCCGGCCCTCCACTCCGGCGAGCACCTTCTCCTCTCCCTTTCCCTTCCTATATATTCCAAAGCCCACTGCTACTGCTGCCTCTGTCCAGTTCGGGTTCGGGCCACCTTTTTTCTTGTTGAGCGACGATGGTCAGCGACCGGTTCGACACTTCATCCTACTACACTTCGGGTGGAGTCCCTGTTGGTGGGGCGGTCGTATCTTGGGAATAGATCGTCGGTGAGTCCTATGCTAGAGGCGGCGAATTCTGTTCTTAGGACAGCGATCATTTGGCGTGCTTCCGTCCCAGGCAACTCGGAACTTTGTTCTTATTATTTTTGCTTATTTGTTTAATAGGGTGCATGCTTAGCAAACATAGTTAAATATTTTTCCTTGAAAAATATTAATTTAATTTGTTTTTTGGTCTTACTAGCAACCTCACCCAACAACTAAGAACAGAGTTTTTCCTATAATCTAATAGGTTGTTAGTTTTTTGACCATGAACCTAAACATGTCTAAGGTTAACCCAGAAGACTTAGTCTCAGCCAGACCCGAAACTTTTGCTGGTCAACACTTCAAGCGTTGGCAAAATCGAATGCGGTACTGGCTAACCACCTTAGGTCTTATTTCTTCTATAACTTGTGAGCCTACCCCGTCAGAGCCACCCTCTACTACCCCTGCTCTGACTTCTGCCCTACTTCCAGATGCCCCACCTCCAACTCCTCCACCACCTCCACTTGGGCCTACACCCTTAGAGATAAACTACCTATGCCATGGTAAAATCCTGTCTACTTTGTCCAATGAACTCTACGACATCTATTGCTAAATCCCAACTTCGAAAGAACTTTGGGAAGCATTAGACTCAAAATTTTGACAAGAAGATGTTGGCCTAGAGAGCTATTCCTTTGTGAACTGGTTAAAATTCAAGATGGTAGAGACCAAGACCGTTACAAACCAAATCCTTGAATACCAAAACCTTATCACTAGTGCTAAGATTAAAGACTTCAACCTAGAGGAAAATGTACAAGTAGCTGCCCTCATTGAAATATTACCTTCGTCCTGGGATGACTTTGCTAACAAGCTCCGTTATCGTCAGGGTAACCTTTCTTTGAACTCTTTTATCCAAACTCTTAAAACTGGAGATAGTCATAGGGAGAAAAGCAAGGCTTCTTCTATCCAAGCGAATGTTGTCGAGGCTAAAAACTTTCATAAGAAGCCTTTCAACAAATTCCAGAAGAACCATAACCATAATCATAACAAGAACTACCACCAACAAAAGAACAAGCCTAAATTTAAGCCTAAACCCCAAAACAATGGAAATCATAAGGGGAACAAAGGTGGAAACTGTTTTGTCTGTAGGAGGTCGGGTCACTTAGATCGGAACTGTAAAGACAGAAAAGATGGACCACCTACTAACCCCCAAGTGAACACCTTAACTATGGGGGTCTCATCAACCGTAAACACCGACAGGTCTGGCTTAATAACTCAAAACCCTGAAGTTAACACGCTGAGTCTAACGACCGACTGGTGGTTAGATTCGGCTGCAAATGCCCATGTATGTTGTGACCGATCCTTGTTCTCTTCGTATCAGGTCGATACAGGACGGTGTGTGACATGGGCAGATGCGAGCGCTGCAAGGATTGAAGGATATGGACGTGTGGACTTGAAGTTTACTTCAGGAAAAGTGGTATCCCTTCAAAATGTGCAGCACGTGCCGAACTTTAGGAAGAATCTTGTTAGTGGAATAGTATTGATGAGACTAGGCTATAAGCTTGTATTAGAATCTAATAAAGTTGTAATCACAAAGTTTGGATCCTATGTAGGAAAAGGCTTTGTTTGTGGTAGAGACTTGTTAAAACTTTGTATTATTGATTCATCTTTAAATAAAACTGTTGCATCTAGTTCTGTTTCACCGACTGTTCTTACTTCTGAATGTTGTGACATATGGCATACTCGTCTAGGACATGTAAACAAGAATACCATGCGTAGAACGATGAACTTAGAATTAATTCCGAAAACTCAGATAGACAAAACCAAGCGGTGTGAGGTTTGTGTTCAGGAAAAACTGCCTAAACAACCTTTCAAATCAGTTGATAGTCAAACTGAGTTATTAGAATTAATTCATACCGATGTATGTGACATGAATGGAACTTTAACTAGAGAAAGATGACTTTTCTAAATATTGTTTCATCTTCCTCATGAAAACTAAAGATGAAAAATTTGAGAAATTTAAAATCTATAAGAACCTAGTTGAGAAACAAACCAACAAGTTCATAACAAGAATTAAGTCAGATCGAGGAGGTGAATACACCTCAACTGAACTTAAGAGATTTTGTGAAGTACATGGTTTGATTCATCAAACAACTGCTCCTTACAACCCTCCGTCCAATAGAGTGGCTGAAAGGAAAAACCGTACTTTAGTTGACATGATAAACTCTCTTCTTGCTTAATCCAGTCTTCCCTCTAGAATGTGGGGGGGATGCATTACTTAATGCAAACCACATTCTAAATGGAATTCCTTTTAAACATACCGATAAGACACCATTTGAACTTTGGTTTAGTAAGAAGCCCAACTTGCAACACTTAAAAGTGTGGGGGTCACTTGCCAAAGTAAAGGTTCCTGAATTCAAGAGAAAGAAATTAGGACCTAAAACCGTTGACTGTGTCTTTATTGGTCCTGTAGAAAACTCTAATGCCAACAGGTTCCTTGTAGTTAAGTCCGACTTTAGTGATATTAGAGTAAACTCCATAATTGAAAGTAGACCCGTAGATGCTTTCTATTTTGAACATGTGTTTCCTTTAAAAGATAAAGTAAATAAAACGACGGCTGAAAGTTCATCAACTATTGAGCCTTTTGCTTCTCCTCTGATTCCACATGAAATCATGCATGATAACTTAGATGACAACTTAGAACACAGCTTAGATGTGGAACCTAGAAGAAGCAAAAGACCTAGAATAGAAAAGAACTTTGGTAGTGACTTTATCTCCTATCTTGTTGAGGAAGATCCTGCAACATATAAGGATGCCATGATCTCAATAGATGCTAGTTTTTGGAAAGAAGCTATTAATAATGAATTTGAATCTATTATGCAAAACCATACTTGGATCCTTACAGACTTACCTCCTGGCTGTACTCCAATTGGCTGTAAGTGGATCTTTAAGAAGAAACTTAAAGTAGACGGTACAATAGATAAGTTTAAAGCGTGTTTGGTAGATAAAGGTTTTAGTTAAAAGAAAGATGTAGATTACTTTGACACCTTCTCACCTGTTACCAAAGGTGTTTCCATTAGGATGCTTGTTGCCTTAGCAGCCATTTACAATCTAGAGATACATCAAATGGATGTTAAGACAGCGAGGAGATTTACATTGTTCAACCTGAAGGGTATGTGGTACCTAGTCAGGAAAATAAGGTTTGTAGGCTTGTGAAGTCTTTGTATGGACTTAAGCAAGCACCTAAACAGTGGAACCAGAAGTTTGATAGAGTAATTAAATCTTATGGCTTTAGTTCTAATGAATCTGATAAATGTGTGTACTCTAAAGTTGTAGGAGATGCATGCATAATCCTTTACCTCTATGTTGATGACATTCCGCTATTCGGTTCAAACCCTAATATCATATCAGACACCAAGAAGTTCTTAACTATCCAGTTTGATATAAAAGACTTAGGAGTAGCTGATGTCATTTTAGGGTTTAAACTCATTAGAAACAATAATGGAATTACCTTTTCACAATCCCATTATGCTGAATCTATATTGAAGAAATTTGGGTACTTTGACTGTACACCAGTTTCTACTCCATATGATCCTCTGTTTCACTTGAGATCCCATTCTGGTCCACCTGTAAACCAAACTTTGTATGCTCGGATAATTGGTAGTTTGTTGTATCTGGCTAATGGTTCTAGACCTGATTTATCTTATGCTGTAAGTAGATTAAGTAGATACACTAGTAACCCTAATGCTGATCACTGGAAAGCTCTAGTGACGGCATTTCAATACCTAAAGAGTACTTTGCATGTTGCACTACACTACACCTCTTTTCCTTCCACCATGGAAGGTTATACTGATGCTAACTGGATCTCTGATTCAGATGAAACTAAATCAACTAGTGGCTATGTGTTCTTGCTAGGAGGAGGTGCTGTTTCTTAGAAGTCCACCAAGCAAACAGTCATAGCTAGATAAACTATGGAAGCAGAGTTAATTGCTTTAGACTTAGCTAGTTTGCAAGTTGAATGGCTTAGACTGTTTTTACTTGATATTCCTTTAACTGTTAAGCCATTACCTGCTTTGTCTATACATTGTGATTGTAAAGATTCTATTGATAAGGCCAGACAATCTAAGAGTGATACTGGCAAACGGCACTTGAGAATCCGTTTAGAAGATATCAAGGACCGGATCGCACGCGGTGTGATCTCACTTGATTTTTTGAAATCAGTGAATAACTTGGCAGATCCTCTGACCAAGGGGCTAGCAAGACAGCTAGTCCAATCCTCATCGAGGGGGATGGGTCTGTTGCCCACCACTTAGACACCGTAGTGGATACCCTACTATTCCAAGTGGAGATCCCATGAAGTTTGGTTCAAAGGGACAACGAGCTACTAGCGTGTCTACTTGGAGCACTGACTTTTTTAGGAGTATATCTCCAAGACCCTCCCTATGGTGACAGTGCTTCTGACTGAAACGGTTAAGGAAGAGCTATTGCTCTGAATATGTTCAAGGCCTTTATGGCAGGGTGTAGGTCCGTTCAGTGCACCCTTGGAGAACTTTACTATGTGAGTGTGTTCCTGGGGCCGGGACTATATGAATTGCGGGCATTCGCTAGAGCACTCATGAGACAAGATCAGCGCATGGCCGAAACGCGTTAGCCGACTTATGAACCTGATCTCGTACCCTATATTTGGTTGTGTGGCATGTGGAAGTTCGGTTCAAAGGGTCTGGTTCAAGACCTAGTTCACCACATCCCTTTCGAATGGAAATGTGTCATACTAGGTGAGGTTCAAAGCAAAAAACCACCTCATTGATATGCTAAGTATTATGTCGCTTAATGTGTCCTTTTGTATTTCAACTACACTGATTTTTTAAACCATGTGGGGGATGATGGATTTTATGCTTTATTTAATTGATTAGAATCTATTTTTCCTTTTTCTTTTGTCCCACATCTCCTAGGCAACAAGGTGTTGCTGTCCTTATATATGAGGATGTGTCTTAGCCTCTTGAAGTAGTTCAAGGGCTAGTGGGCTTGGGCTTTTCCACACACGCGCGCGCGCGCCGTCCATACCGATCCCGAGCCCGGCCCGGGTTCGGTTCGTACGTGCGCTTATCCTTTTGCATAAAAAAATGCTTTTGTTTGGACCCGTTCCTAGACCATTGCAGCAGCCATGGGCTCGTATTAAGAGTGGACCGTTGGATGAACTTTAATGCAGGCGTTTCTGCCCGTTGGAGGACAGAGACGTTGGGCCTGCATTAATCTGTGTATTGATGGGCAGTAATGGGCCTGGCTCAGGACTCATATATAAGGAGCACCCCTTCTCTTTGTTCAAAAAAAAAGAGAAAACACCTCTTCTCACCTCCGCTCTCAACCAAGTTGCTCCTCTCTTCTCCACTGTTCCGGCAAGCTCCCGGCCCTCCACTCCGGCGAGCACCTTCTCCTCTCCCTTTCCCTTCCTATATATTTCAAAGCCCACTGCTGCTGCTGCCTCTGTCCAGTTCGGGTTCGGGCCACCTTTTTTCTTGTTGAGCGACGAGGGTCAGCGACCGGTTCGACACTTCATCCTACTGTACTTCGGGTGGAGTCCCTGTTGGTGGGGCGGTCGTATCTTGGGAACAGATCGTCGGCGAGAGGCGGCGAATTCTGTTCTTAGGACAGCGATCATTTGGCGTGCTTCCGTCCCAGGCAACTCAGAACCTTGTTCTTATTATTTTTTCTTATTTGTTTAATAGGGTGCATGCTTAGCAAACATAGTTAAATATTATTCCTTGAAAAATATTAATTTAATTTGTTTTTTGGTCTTACTAGCAATCTCACCCAACATAAATTGCATGTAATCCCGTATAATATTTCTAATAATAAAGATCATATTGTTTTAAATATTGAAAGTTCTTGTTTATTGCATGATAGATTATGACATATAAATTATCATACTTTAATGCATATGATGAAATTGCATTTAATTCCTATTTATAAAATTGATATGAATAAGAAATGCCAAATATGTGTTAACACCAAGCAAACTAAAAATCCTTTTAAAGATGTGTATAGAAATACCAATTTATTAGAACTTATACACTCGGATGTTTGCAATTCTACCGGTACTCCTACTAGAGGTGGCAATAAATATTTTGTAACATTTATTGACGACTATTCCAAATTTTGCTATGTATATCTTATTAAAACAAAGGATGGGATTATGAATAAATTTAAAATTTATAAATCCGAGATTGAAAATCAGAAGGATAAAACCATTAAAATTCTTAGATCGGATCTTGGGGGTGAATATACATCTAATGAATTTACTATGTTTTGTGAAGAGCACGACATCATGCATGAGATGACTGCACCTTACTCTCCTTCGTTTAATGGCATAGCGGTACATAAAAATAGAACATTAATAAATATAGTATATTCAATGTTACTAAATTCTGGTGTTCCTAAGAATATGTGGGGGGAAGCTTTTTTATCCGCATGTTATATTCTAAATATAATACCTTAGAATTTGGTAACCGTACTTATAAACTTTGGAAAAAATCGACCACCTAATATTAATTATGTTAAGGTTTGGGGTTGTTTAGCTTAAGTTTCAATCTCCAAACCTAAAATGAGAAAAATAGGTCCCAAAACTGTAGACTCCGTTTTTATAGGTTATTCTCCAAATAGCAACACTTATAGATATTTAGTGGTTAAATCCGATATACCAGATATATCTAACAATACCATTTTAGAATGTCGTGATGCAACCTTTTTCGAAGAAAGTTTTTCTTTTAAACCAAACATTAGTAACCCTTTACCTATAATACCCTCTAATTTAGATGAATACTCTCATTCTAGTGAATCTTGTGAGACTAATATTCTTTTACATCCTACTCCCGAACCCAAATTTTGAAGATCAAAGAGAACTAGGAAAGAAAAGAATTTTGGTAAAGATATGTTCACTTATTTGATTGAATAAGAGCCATCTAATTATGCCGAGGTTATGTCTAGTGACGAAGCCTCATTTTGGAAACAAGCCAATCAAAGTGAGATAGACTCTATTATTCAAAATAATACATGAGTTGTGACTATTTTACCACAAGAGATTAAGGCTATAGGATGCAAATGGATTTTTAAAAGAAAACTTAGAGCTGACAGATCTATAGAAAAATACAAGGTTAGGTTGGTTGCTAAGACTATACACAAAGGAAAGGTATTGACTTCTTCGATATATATGCTAGCGTTGCATGTATAACTACTATGCATGTTCTGATTGCATTTTCTTCTATTAATGATCTTTTAATTCATCTAATGGAAGTTAGAATTGCATTTTTAAATAGAGATTTGGAAGAAGAGATTTATATGGAGCAGCCGGAAGGTTTTATTGTTAAAGGCCAAGAACATAAAGTTTGTAAATTAATTAAATCACTTTATGGTCTTAAACAGGCTCCAAAGCAATGACATACTAAGTTTGATTAAGTTATTTTAAATTATGGTTTTGTTATTAATCAATATGATAAATGTGTTTATTATAAACAATTTGAAAATGAGTATGTTATTTTATGCTTATATGTAAATGATATTTTATTACTTGGTACACGCTTAAAATAATAAATCATGTGAAGCAATATTTAACTTCTAATTTTGAGATGAAAGATTTAGGTGATGCAGACCTTATTCTTGGTATGAAACTAATTAGATGTGAAAATGATATAGCTTTAACTTTATCGCATGCTATTGAGAAAATTCTTAAGAAATTTAATTATTTTGATGTCAAACAGGTTTCCACACCTTTTGATTCAAACTTCATCTCATTACAAATAGTAGTGAACCTGTATTACAAAATAAATACGCACAAATAATTAGTAGTCTACTTTATGTTGTTAATCGTACTAGACCCGATAATTTTTATACTGTTTCTAGACTTAGTAGGTACACTAGTAACCCAAATAAAGTTTATTGGTGTGCTCTTGAAAGAATTTTTAAATATCTAAAAGGAACATCAGATTATAGTTTGTTTTATTCTGATTTTCCTAATATAATCGAAGGATACAGTGAGGCCAACTGGGTAACTGATTCACTCGATGTGAAATCCACCAGTGGTTATGTATTCTTATTTAGCGGTGCAACCGTCACTTTGGGATCTACAAAACAAATTGTTATTGATAGGAGCACACTAGATTCTGAATTAATTGCGTTGATAGATCAAATATTTAATCTCGCAATTACCTTGTGTTCCAAAACATATATCTGCCGTAAGTGTACACTGTGATAATAAATCCTTATTGGATTTATTAAATCAAGTAAAATACAATAGAAAAATGAATCGACATTTGCAAATGAGATATGCGACTATAAAAGAACACAAGGATAATAATGTTGTATCATTATTATTTGTATATTCTCAGCCAAATTTGGCAGATAATTTGTCCAAGCGTGTTAATCAAAACTAGGTCTTATTTTCATCCAGGAGGATGGGCTTAAAGCCTATATATATATCATCAAGAGCGGGAACCCAACTTTTTTGACTGGGGATCCCACTATAAAGGTTTTCAATAGGAAAAACAAAACTCTTGATGTGACCTGAAGAGTACAAATTTTATTTAGGATTAATTTCCGACTCATCCTTATGGTGAAGGAATGTACTCTATTGGTGACGTTAAAAAAAGTATATACTTTTAATGATGTCAAAGACATAACTTTGTCGAGCTATCTCTCGCACCTTGGTACCTCCTGAGACATCACCTAAGTGAAACACCGTGAGGCCGCGGTTGAGAGATTTAGGCTAATTTTTAGTTGCTTCATGAGAATCAAGGTTCTGCGCATTGACATTAATAGTGCATACTCCCATACTAAGATATCATATGTCTCTTGTTGTGTGTGTGAAATATAAATGACTGTCACAAAGGAATAGTTTCCAAAGTCAAACTTATGACTACTATTATCCTTCGGTCAGGCATAGTCAAAACTAAAATACTTGTTCAAATTTCGTGCTACTGCATTTATGCACAATAATTTTGTATCTATTTTATTTTGGTTATGTTTTGATTATTTCTCTTATATAATTTCATTCTTTTAAATAAAAGAATTTTATACTATACATTATAATTTTGAACATGCAGAGGAATGTTATATCATTTCCGATTAAATCTATATATTTTATAAATAATTAGTTATTGATTATTTTATTCTGATGAATTTATTAAATCGAATTATTAAAAGATTCAAAATTAAAGTTGTGATGATGTGAAGGGCTAAATTGCGAAGAAAATATCATTCAAATAATCTGCCTAAGAATTTGATATGCTTGACAAATGGTACAGATGTCTGGTGAAGAAAACTTCAAATTTCAAACCTTTGTTTCTCTCAGAGACGTTTGAGCAGACGTCTCCTTAAGGAAACATTTAAACTACATACATCTAGTGAAAGAAATTTTGAACTGCGGACGTTTGGTATAGATGTCTCCCCATGGCTGTTACTGACAATTAATTTTAGTTTGAATTTCAAATCGAAGGGGTTCTCTCAATCATTTTTGGCGATTGAGATGTGACTTTTCAAAAGCAACTGTCGGAAGTTAACAATTACTTTTGAAGTTTATAAATAGACTTCAATAAAGAAGAAAAAATTCAATCAATTCTGATGATACAATCAACAAAGCCTAGAATTGTTCTTTGTTTGTAATTTTTTGCGAACGAAAAGCAATTCCTTCAAAAGTCTTCCATACAAAATCTGATTTGAGAAAATCTTTTGATTTATGTTTATTCCGCTGGATGCTTATCGACAACGATATCAAAACCAAAGCTTTCTTGTGATTCGTACTCAACGGGAAAATTGGACGGGCCGAGAGTGTCGTACCTTGAAAACGTGTATGTTGGAAAAACTTGTACGGAGAGTGGCTATACGTTTTTAGGGCAATGCAGTCAACCGCGTGTCTTATATCTACATACTCGGATTCTAAATTTTTCAATTCATAGTTTATATAATTTTATGTAAGAGTTTTTCATTGGAAAATATTTTGAAGATACTTCATTTTGTAAAAGTGTTGAATTTAACAATTATTTTAGTAAAATATCTAAAACTCAACTCTTATCATTACTGAAGAATTTTGGTGAACTCGCAGAACTTTAAGCTTTCATATCGCACGGGCATAAAATTTCACGTCTCATCCTATTGACGGATCAGTTTGCATAGACGTGTTTCAGGAGGAGAATACATTTTTCAAATGTCATTATAAATTCAAAGCTACTTAATAACAAAAAGCATAAACAATAAAAATATTTGGGTAAATTGTCAAAACCCGCGGGCACGCTTTTCCGGTGACAAAAAAACTCATAGCCTCAAAACGGTTGTCAAAATCTCCTGAAAATTTTTCATGCAGTATATGTATGGTTGTCTGCTATATCAATATAGGTCATACTGTTGTGAAAATAAGCACTAAAGTACGCAGCGGATGATTGATGCGCGTGAATCGGAACTAATGAAAAAAATCAAACGCAGCAACTACGCAAAAACAATAAGTAATAAAATTGAAAAGACATCAAGAAAAGATATTATTCAGGTTCGGTGCACACTTGCACCTACTCCTGCAAACCGACGACAAATTGCTTCCACTATTCAACGAAGAATTACAAGAAAATTTTCTGCCCTCTCGATCTCACCCAAAATACAATCTCTCTTTAAGACAAATATCTCTCTCTATGCCTTTTAATTTCTCTAAAGTCGTAGCCTCTATTCTTTGGATCTCCTTTGGATTGAAGGAGAAGCCGCCCGCATAATTTCTTGAAGGCTCTCAATGGAATTTTTTTAATCTGTCCACAGACCTTTTTCAGGCTCTGATAGATTCCTGGATTAAATCACTTTGCCTAGGGATTAATTTAATATATATATAGAGAGAGAGAGAGAGGTGTTTAGAGATATGATTAAATTTAAATAAAGATTAGAGATATATTTGAGAATTTAATTAATTAGATTAATTAAATCTTCTCCAAATATATTCCTACTCAAAACCCCATTGCTGTCACTTGCGCACGCCTAACCGTACGTATCGCGTTTCGCACGTGCTGCACTTGCACGCACTATGCACATGCTGCACTTGCACGCACTATGCACGTGCCTCCAAGTCTTGGGCTTTTGGGTTCTTGATCACGGGCTCTGAATTTGCAATCAATTTTAACAATCTCCACATTGATTCAAATTCGCAAAATCTCTGCACTTTTATGAAAAAACTTGGAATTCTGTAATTTTTTGTCTCTTGCCTTTATCTAGCAACTAGGCAAATCAAGTCCAAGTAAAACTTGAACCTGAAAACTGGGACCATCTTCATAAATGTGTCCGCCGGATTTTCATAGGTACCAATCTTCGTGGGCAAAATAACCTTCTTCTTGTTCTCCAAAAAGAAATCTTTCACCTCGATATACTTAGTTCTCGAACATAAGCCTGATACTCCGCCAAGTGAATCGCGCTCTAACTGTCGCAAAACACCTCCGTAAAAATCTTGCGGAACACCTATACCACATATCAATCCACGCGAATATATAGCGTCCTTGACAGCCTCCGTAGCAGCTATCAACTCGGCCTATATTGTCAATAATGCGAACATGGACTGTAATGTCGATCACCATGACACTGCGCTAATGTCCAATGTGAATATGAAACCCGTCGTAGATTTACTTCTGTCCCTGTCACAAGAAAAATTTGATTCACAATACCCTGTCACAATACAACCATCTATACTGTCTCTGCTGAATAACAAGCCGAACCCCATAGTACCCCTCAAGTACCTCAGAATCCACTTTACAGCCTGCTAATGCTTTTTTCCCAGATTAGCGATGTATCGACTGACCATCCCTACTGCATGTGCAATGTCTGGACGCGTGCAAACCATCGTATACATCAAACTTCCTACTGCACTCGCATATGGCGCTCTTGACATGTACTCTTTGTCCGTATCCGACCCCGGTGATAATTTCGCCAAAAGCATACAGTGCGCCCCTAAAGGAGTAGACATGGGCTTTGCCTTCTCCATCCGATATCGAGCAAGAACTTTCTCGATATACTGTTTCCGTCGCAGACGTAACTCACCACGCTTTCTCTCCCTGACAATCTTCATGCCAAGTATTTTCTTCACAGCCCCTTAATTTTTCATCTCGAACTCCTGAATCAACTGTTGTTTCGATCTGTTGACCTCTAACATGTTGCGTGATGCTACCAATATATTATCCACGTACAATAAAAGATAAATTCGGGACCCATCGTTTAGTAGCCTCACATAAATGCATTGATCCTTAATCTTCCTTGTGTACCAAATCGCTAAAATAAACTGATCAAATCGCTTGTATCACTGTTTTGGAGATCGCTTCAAACCATAAAGAGTACTTCAATTTGCAAACATAGCTATCCTTACCATCGACTACGAACCCTTCTAGCTGATGCATATAAATATTCTCCTCTAGATCACCGTGCAAGAAAGCAGTCTTGACATCAAGCTACTATAACTCCATATTATAAACCGCAACCATGTCTAAAAAAATGTATCGAAGTATATTGAACTACCGGAGAAAAGATCTCGCTGTAATCTTCACCTTTGCTCTGTGCAAAACCCTTAGCCACCAATCTCACCTTGTATCTAATACAATCTGCCTCTGACGAACACTCCTTAATTTTAAAGATCCACTTGTAGCCGATCTTGTGCTTGCACTCTGGTAGAGTAACTAAATCATATGTGTCATTCTGATGAAGAGACTCCATTTCCTCCTCCATCGCAACTCTTCAACTAGGAAAATCGGTAGAATGCACAGCCTCTCTGTAACTGGACGGTTTCTCATATTCAATAGTCAACGCACAAGATGCAACATCGTCGAAACCAACTGCGGTCATATCCTCAAAACCAAGTCTGACCGGCGAATGCCTAACTCGCGTAGATCTCCGCCCTTCTGTTTGTACTGGACCATCTGGCTCTGTCGGACCCTCCGCCTGAATCTGAGTATCAATCACCTCATCTCTTCTATTATCTTGAACCAGAATATCGATCTCCACCTAGTTTAGTGACACAACCGTTCTCTTTTCACCATCTGATTAAGTCCGTTTTCTACGAACTTTCGCAGACTCATTGAATATAACATGCTGGTTGATTACTATCTTCTGGGTCTCAGGACACCACAACTCGTACCCTTTATCTTCACTTGCGTAACCAAGTAGGACATGTAAATGTGTGATGTTAGGGTCACAACATTTGCGAACCGCGGCAGAAATATAGAACAAAAATTTCTCTAACATAGCACCAAACACTATACCCAAAATCATCCATCTAATAGTAGTTTCTAAAAACAAGAAAGCTAAACATACTAAATTAGGAGTTTAGAGGGGCTACAACCTTTGTAGCGTGTCCACTCTCTAGTGAAAGACTCAAGCTAGACTCAATATCATAAGGATCGAGCTTGCTTGCGGACCTCCTTACCGAAGATGATCCACTTCGAAGAAAACCCAATCCAAGCTTCAACTTTACCAAAGAACACTTCTTTGTGAAGCAACTTACTCGCACAATTTGCTAGAATGGAGAGAAAGGAGATGTAGTAAGCTCACTCTCTATATTTCTCTCTTTTTCTCTTTAGCTCTCAAAAATGAGAAGAGAGAAAGTGCAAGAATGAATGAGCTAGAAAGGTGATAGGAAATCATGCTAGAATAGTAAATTATTTCCAATAAAATAATAACCATACTTATCAACCCATACCTCTCTAGCCATGCCTCATTTCTTTATCATTATAAAGAAATGAGGTGTCCCTTCTAGAAGTATGTGTGTATCATATACACAAACATTTTAGTATATGTATCATATATATCTATGTATATACAGATATATATCTATGTATATACATATATACATATACATATATATATTTGTATCACATACAAATAATAAATGAGAGAGAGATAGTAAACATAATACTAGAATACATATCAATATATGTTTTATTATTAAATCAACACTTTATTTAATAATCTGGATTTATAATAAACCGGCTAGTATTATCAAACGTCCGATTAATGTACTTGTTTAATCGAACTCTCGTACATATCATCATACGCACATTACATCGTTTCTTCTGAGCGGGAAAACCCTCTGTGCGGGACTCTAAAGATTCAACAATACATTGGCAATGAGTTGCTAGATCATATCCATAACCCATAAGAACGTCAGCGGCACTAGCTATACGTAACGGTTACCCAGATATATGTCAAAAGAAAGGTCGACAAGTGTTCAGTCGAAAATATCGCACTTTTGATATAATATTTTCCTTACTTTTCTTAAATATTTAAAGGTGTTTATTATAAATATGACACATATGAGGATTTATCTGTAAAAATACTATTTTCATATGTTTATATATTATAATTAACATTATGAAGGAAAATATATCCATATAATATTTTGATAATTTAAATATGCATATCATATCAAATATCCTTAATCAATATTCTTAAAATATAATATCATATCAAATTGGTTAGGATAATATCTCAAAAATACCAAATATTACTAACATTATTCTTTGAGATATGGTGCAAGCTTTGGCTTAGGTCAGGAGATCGAGATGTTGAGATGTCGGAAATCAAAATTCTGCCGAAATATTAAAGAAAATCGAAGAATCAATATTGGCAGAGACTCAGAAAATATTTTCAAGTTCCAGATATCAACTAAATCTCCATGTATCACAAGAATAAAGCCCTAGAAATTTGCACCCAAGATCTCACCAAAAAACCGCAGATCCGCGGCCAAATCATGCAATATACGGCGGATCCGCGGCCGATTCACCGAATCAGGAGTTAGGATTTTCAGGTTGGATTTGCTACAACTAACCCTAATTCTGAGGATCTTTGGTTTCTGGTTTTGGGGCTATATAAAGGACCGAGGGCTAAACTTAGAAATCATCAATCTTTTATACAAGCTAATCACCGTCAAAGAACAAGTGATCCAAGACAGGTCCAAGATTCGACGTGATAAAGCGACGTGAAATTCGACGGAACATCTACATCCGACAAGGCAGAGATCGAGAGCAACTTCTTCTTACTTTTGTAATCTAAACTTGAAGTTTGAACTTGTGAAGTTGATTAATAAAGGTAGATCTTTTGTTTAATTAGTTTAATAATTTAGTTACATTATGAATTTCATCTCTATCCGTTCTTCTATCTCCATCATGCACGAGTAATTCTCCGCTTGATAGGGTTCGTAGGATTATGATCGATCAATGGATGAGAAAATATTTTAAATTCTTTTACGTCTTATGAAGTTTATAAACTTTAGCAAAAGAATCGTTAACATCCTTATCGGGCGCTATACCAATTTATTGCTAGTCTCGACTACGATTTGAGATCAGATTAATAATTGTTTTGTTAAGGGCTAGACATGAATAGAGATCAATGAAAGGATAAGGATCAATAGTGTGGAAACCCTAATTTCTTCCAAGAACCCTAATCCTCATTCATCACTATCAATCTACTTTTAAATCTATCAAAAGATAAAATGGGTCATCTTTATTAGTCATCCAGGATTACTAAATCCTAACGAACCCTACAAGCCCTCTTCTGTTATAAAATCTACATCCGTCTTTAAACTAGATCTATATTCTATATCCGTATTTAACGTAGATTTAGATTCTTTAACTATTCTTCACTATTATCTATTCTTCTTCCTCTTCCTAATCAACACGTCTAAAGAAAGATTAAAAGATTCCACATATCCCTGAGGACGACCCGTACTCATCTCGGTCTAGCTACACGCGACACCGTTATTGATTGTGGTTATTCTACAAACACTCTAAATACAGAACCAATCAACAAGCAAACTCATCTGTACCCAACAGAGCCTATCGGCGACAATCACCGTACAGTCCGGTCTTTTTGTCAAAGAGTGTCGCATATCGGGTCTGGGGGTGGATACTGTTAGACCCCCAATAATCCAATAAGTCATGTCGATGTCAAATTCATAACCATCCGAGATACAACTGATAACACTTACCAGTTTATCTCAACTGCCCTGACCAGGGACTTATGGTTATAGTCAATCATGCACAGCGCGACATCAACTCCCTATACCGGGAGAGATGAATCCCTTCGACTGCGCTTCAGGACTGTACCCAACTAAAACATGTATGCACGGCTCTCTAAATTCGTGGTTGGGTAGTAATCAAAGTATAGTGGGAACACACATAAGACACTATGACGACTTCAAGTCAAAAGACCACCATGTACTCTTGTCATAAGAGAACTGCTATCTGACAATATGTATAATACCATCTAAGAGTTCTTGGCGAGTCCGTTCAGTATGTTCACTCTCCAATGAGCATCTGTATACAATCTTTGGTGTAAAAAACCAATGGTTGTGAGACCATCGTCCCGGTTGGGGTCAAGAAACGTATACACCAATCTTCTTCGGAGTACCGATGCCTAGTCTCGATACTCCCATGACTATGAACATTTAAAGATGTGCTTATGGACTACCCAAGCCCCACTAGTATGATCGCATCATAATCCTGATAGTCAAGTAAAGATCTTATGGTCTTTATCAACATGTATTAGCAATACGTAATAACAAGTAAAACATATACAAATGAATGATAAAGACAAACCAGATAGCATACTATCATGTCGGGCAAAATATTTCTTTCCAGATAGGTCCATGTACAATTACAATAATTGCCTTCAGGGCACCTATATCTAGCAATCTCCCACTTGCACACAAGGCCAATTATTGCAGTATCACATACCCAACTTCTCTAATATCAGTTTTACAAACTGTTTTTGAGAAACAGTCTCAGTGAGTGGATCCGCTACAATGTCTGTTCCCCTCCGGACGGCAGCCGAGATGCGGGGGTGTCTGTGCCTGGGGTTCGGGGCAGATGCTAATTGGTGCTATCCGTCCACCTCTCCGAAGATGCCAAGTTGATTTATGGCACCATGTATCGAAGGTTTAAACGGATGCGGCCGATGTAGCAGACTTCGTCAGATTCCCCCTCGTTTGAGGGGTTTTTGATTGTGGGGACGCTCTTCCCTGCAGGCGCAAGCCCTTGCAGTTAATTACGCTACCGCATCGCGGTAACAACTTTCTCCTTCTCCAGATGGTCACTTCGTGTCGTGTGTGTTTATTTTATGTTTTGTTGCCCGTGGATTGTTTACGGAGACCGAGTTATGTCGTCGCCCGTAGGGCGTGGACTAGTCCAAATCCGTATTATCTTAGATTTGGGTTTGGGGGTTTGGTTTGAGGATACGTTAGCCATACTTGAGGCTAAGATCAACTCAAACGTTTGTTAAAGACACGTTAGTCTAACTTGAGACTAAGATCAACTTAACGGGATCGTTTAGATCCGACAAGAGAGCATTTGGGCTCCATTGTTCCAGTTTGGGGATATAGTGGTCCATCGTATGTATGGCCGTTGGGACCCGTTACCTCTCTGACGGCGTTGAAGGATTACAACGACAGGTGTCAAAGGAGTTCCGAGATGTACCCTTGAACCAAAGTTGATTGGAGGGATTCATAGTCCAGTCTGTTTGAAGGTTTAAGGATACGTTAGCCATATTTGAGGCTAAGATCAACTTAAACGGGATCGTTTAGATCCGGCAAAAGAGCATGCGTGGCTCTATTGTTCCAGTTTAGGGACATGGTGGTCCATTGCTAGTTTAAGGACATTGCGGTCCATGGGTAGTTTAAGGACATTGCGGTCCAATGTTAGTTTTAAGACATCTCGGTCAAGGTTAAGGATGTCGTAGTCCATAGGTTTAAGGACCCCACAGTCCATTGTTAGTTTTAAGACATCTCGGTCAAGGTTAAGGATGTCGTAGTCCATGGGTTTAAGGACCCCACAGTCCATTGTTAGTTTTAAGACATCTCGGTCAAGGTTAAGGACGTCGTAGTCTATGGGTTTAAGGACCCCACAGTCCGTATCAATGCGTGGTCATCAGGACCCGTCACCTCTTTGAAGACGTTGAGGGATTACAACGCCAAGTATCAAAAGAGTGAAGAGATGTACCCTGGAACCGGAGTGGATTAAATAGTCTTTGGCCCAATTTGGGATCAAGACCAATTAATTATGTTATGAGCCCATTAGCCGAGTTAATTACGAATTGAGGACTTATGGCCATCTTGGGCTAAGTCCAATCAGGTCTGGAATATTGGCTTCATGTTGGTCCATTGAAGGAGAGGCTTTGCCTCTGGCCATTTAGCCAATTGGACCAATGCCTAGTGTTAAACACTAAAGACCAATCAGTGTTGAACACTGGGAATGAGATTGATAAGTTAGTGTTTTAACACTAAAAGCTAGTTGGTGTTAAACACCAGCAACAAGGCTTTCAGATTAGTGTTGAACACTAAAACAGACCAGTGTTAAACACTGGCAACAGAAATCCCAAATTAGTGTTGAACACCAAGGTAATCAGTGTTGAACACTGCAAATGAAGTTCTTTGCTTAGTGTTGAACACTAAGGCCAAACAATGTTTTAACACTGGATTCAGGGGTTCCAATTTAGCGTTAGACGCTAAGGCAAGAGGGGTCACGTGGTAGCACGTGAGGGCGCCCTCCCTTCGTTCGTTCTGCTGAGAAGATCGCGTCTTTTGGAGCATCACGTGTCATCACGTGACGGGTGTTTAAATGAAGTATGTTAAATCCTCTGCCAAGGGTCACGTGGGTCACGTGAGGCACTGCCTCAAAGGGGCTCTCTGTAGAACTTTTTAGGGGTCACGTGGTGACACGTGACCCTGCCTCTATGTATGTTGTTTAGAAGATCTGTTAATCCCTTTCAGGAATTAAATTCCTCGTAGGGTTGAACCCTGACAATAATTTCAGAGGAATTAAATTCCTACTTCCTTTTGAAGATTTATATTCTGGAATAGAGTTGGACTCTGGATTTTCTTTAGGAATTAAATTCCTCATATATGTGAAGAACTGAATAGGGTTAAACCCTAATAAAAGCTTTAAAACTCCCACTTTCTGTTAAAGAATTATGATTAAGGGAATTAAATTCCCGTTGTTTCAACAGAACTAAGTTCTTAACTAGGGTTAAACCCTGTTTCTTTTTGTTCTGAAGGAATTAAATTCCCATAACACAGGGTCAAGCCCTAATTTTATTTTAAAGGAATTAAATTCCTATAGTTCTGTGAGAATTAAATTCTCGTGCTTCCATTCCCTCTCTATGCTTTGGATCTGCATGGCAGGATCTCAACCCATTGAGAATTAAATTCTCAACTTCAAGGGGAGATGTGCACTTTATAGATCCTCCATCAAAGAGAGAAGAAAAATGTCCTTCTGTTTTATATCAGAGTTAAACTCTGTTGAGAATTAAATTCCCTTTTCTTTCAATGAAACCTTCCCTTTCTTACCTAGGGTTTTCTTTTGCAGAAGATCCAAATTCCTCTAAAGTATCAAGGCTCTCTCTCTTCTCTTCCCTCTGCACATATCATTTTTCTTGTGTGTCTCTTGGCTCCTATTTATAGGAGAAGCAACCGAGTCAATTAGTTTTTGATGAATCTTTCATTGAGAGATTTGATTTGCATCCATCATTCGTTTTGGAACTTTGGATTATTAGGTGAATTTTATTCACCATTGGATTTTAAATCCAGAGATTCTCCTTTGTTATTTCGGTTAGATTTAAAGGGGACATCTTTCCAAATTCGAGATTTTCCCATAGATAGATGATATTTAATCACCTCTAAATCTTTAATTTAATCGGTTGCTTATAATCTTTTTTCTTTGGAAAGATTTAAGTGATCTCTCCTCAGAATTTGATTCTGTTAAAAGATAGGCTTTGAAAACCGGTCACGTGTGGCCACGTGACCCCCTTGGAACGAGCTTTCTTCTTTCTTTCTGCGCTCTGCTTTCTGGTCGCTGCTTAGCTGTCACGTGCCACCACGTGACCCCTGGTCACGTGTGAGCACGTGACCCTCGGCTGGACTCTTTTTCTTGATTTAAACGGAGAACAAGTCTGCTGCTTTTGAGTATCATGTGCCAACACGTGACCCTGGTCACGTGGGAGCACGTGACCTCTTCTGAAGCCTTTTTGTTGATTTGATCAGGGAACCGGTTTGCTTTTGAAGCTGCTTTTAATTGTCACGTGCCGACACGTGACCCAGGTCACGTGGGAGCACGTGACCCATTCTGAAGCCCTTTTCTTTGATGTAATCGGGAAGCTGAATTTGCCCTGCTGATGCTTTTAGATGTCACGTGCTAACACGTGACTGCTGGTCACGTGTAAGCACGTGACCCTTTTCTGAAGCCTTTTCCATGAGCTTTTCTGATTTTAAATCAGGAAACAAATGCCCCCACAGCGTTGTTCTCACGTGTCCGCACGTGAGTGCAACGCTGTCACCTTTTGCGGCCGTTGGATTCCTCTAGGGATTTGGGGAGATGAAACGTCTCCATCAGCTCCTATAAATACTCACGTTTCTTCAGAAGAGCCTTCACTTTGCTCATCTTCTTCTTCTGAGAACTTTTTTCCCTTGAGAATTTAATTCTCTTCCTCCAGAGCTTAGTTCTCTGCCTCGAAACATTTTCAGAGTTTAACTCTGTTTAAAAGGACTCTTCCTCCTCAGGTAATGGTGATCGAAGCACCTTCGTTTTGACAATACTCTCTGGATTTTAAATCCATATCAAGGGTTTCCCATAGAACCCATTTTTCTCCAAGTTCTTTAACCAAAATATGAGACCACTTAACCTCCAACAGTAGATCTCTTAGGGTTTAGATGATCCCTAGGGAGATGATGATGGCGGTTCAAATCAATGGAATTTAATTTCATCCCAAAAATGTTTCTGGGAATTTAATTCCCTTTTCTTAATAAGGAATTTAATTCCAATGAAGAACTCAATTTCTTCACACGGAGGCTTCTTGGGGTCTCTTGACTCTAGGTTGTCCTTCTGCAATAACAGGAGCTTTCTAATGATTCTCATGACCTTTATTTCAGGTATCATGGATGCCCATCTGTATGGTCTTGACGAAATCATTTCCTATGGGAATATTCGTGCACTGGGCCGCAGTCAGAGCCAGGAGTTCACCGATGCTCAGTGTACCGAGATCATGAGCCGCTTTGACGAGTACAACCATCGGCTACTCCCCCGTCGCTCTTCTCTTCTGAGGCTCATCGTGCTGGCGATTTGGGAGGCGCTTCCTCTCTTCTGCGTCGGTGTGCCACTCAGGGCATTGGACGTTGCCGAGGATAAGATACATTCGGTGTATCTGATGAGTCTGATCTCGAAGAGAAGGCGTGACAACCTCATTGATCTTTTGCACCAGGCGTTTCAGTAGTCGGCCATACTTGCCGCCTACCGGAGGGTGGAGGACATCCGCGAGAACCCCGACGCTTGCGATCGCGAGAGAAAACATACTCGGGCGGTTCGAAGTGCTTGGAGGATCTTGGACAAGGTCAAGCTTGAGTTTCTCAACCCATCCCCCGCGTCTGAAGTCTTACCATTGTAAACGTGCCCTCTTTATCTTGTATGAACTTCTTGAAAGATTCAGTGACAAGTTTTATATGTCTTTCCATGTTTGCATGCCTTTCTCTGGGATTTTATTTTTTTGCTACTGTTGTTGTTGGTGCTTTCAATATGCAGGGTGTTACTCCATTTTTTTTTGTATACATCAGGTTTAGGCCTCACGTGTTCTGCACGTGGGGTCCCTTGATGGGGCTGTTCACAAAATCTTCCCATGCCATATTTTCAGTGCACAATATCAGACGCAGAGAAAAGGGCCTTGGAAATAGTTCCATCTCCTTGGTTTTCGATGCCTTTCCTTTTTTTTGATTTGGAAATAGCTTCATCATGCAGGATTTTCCGCGCACAGCACTTAATGCACTTCTTTATATATGAGGTTATAGCCTTCTTTTCCCTTCACAGAGAGATTTATATTATTTTTTTTTATTTTGGTGTAACTTATCTTGAGAAACAAACGAGCGCCATGGCCTGCAATCGCCCTCATGCTCGTCGACAGCCATGGGAAGTTCCTATTGAGGAGGTGATCCCCCGGTTTGCCGCTCGGTTGGTGGATCTCCTCCTTACCGACGATGAATGCGACTCAGCAATGTATGAACTCTCGATCCGTAGGGGGTCCCCCCTCCCGATGGGTTCCCTCTGGCTCCGGATGATTCTCACGGCCGTGCTTGCCGACATCCCTTCTCACCCGGCAGAGATGACCCCGGCGATGCTTGATGCGGCTGAAGAGAAGCTCGAGAGTTTTCACGAAGCGTGCCTGATTACTCAGGCTTTGAAGGATTGCTCAATTCATCTGCTGAGTCAGATAAAGGCCCGGCAAGCTATTATGTCTGCTTTCGCGGACGAACACGGCGCCAATCGATGGGGAGCGACTCTTCGGGAGAACCGTCGTTTTGATGTGCTGGAGAAAGCAAAGAGAGAGATGGAGAATTTTTTCCTCTGCTTCATTAACCCCTGTGCCGTTGATCCCCTGTTTGGTGACCTTTTCCCGTTAGCGTAGAACATTTTTAAATTAGTCCCTCCTTTTTTACGCTTTATGCCGAACTTCCATGTAGGCTTGGTACTAGTATGTATGTTTCCGCTCGCATAAATAAACTTTGTATTCTTCTCATGAGAACTTTCTTTAATTGCAAATGCTATCATCACTTTCCTGCGTATCAGACTTTTGAATGTTCATACGATTGCAAATGCTGTTATTATTTTTTTGAATACTCATATGATTGCGAACGCATGCTTGAAATATGTCGGAAATCTTTCTTGTTGCCTTTCACGTCAGGTGATGTGAGCGCGTTTTAGATCGATTATTCCCGTCGACTGGAAGCCCATTTATACAGTCTTGTAAATGTCTTGTTTCCAAGGCTGCGGTCACGAAAGCGAGCTTACGTGGCCTGATAGAGCGACACGTAGCGAACATATTGTTGTGCGAGAAGAGGGCTCGGCCGTAAATTTTCGGAGAGGGAGTTGGCTTCTAAGGCGCTGAGCGAGCTTCAGGCCAGCCTCACAGCCAAGGCTTAACAAAGCATACGAACTCTGGCGAGTGCTCCAGGAGTCCATAAAAGAGGTGGTGGCTCTCGATAAAGCTTCCACGTTCACTCGTGAGAGGGTCGAGGCTCATAAAGCCACCGAGAAAGAGCTCGAAGCTCGGCTTGCTTCGTATCAGGCTCAACAAGCTCAGGCGGAGGCTCGTCTTCTGGAGATCTTGCGTCATGAAGCCGTGGCTCAGCAACAGAACGATGAGCTGGTAAAATTACTACACCGCCCGCCGGCTTGAGGACTTGTATCTTTTCTCCCTTTTTTTGTACATACTCATGAATGAGAGTATCTCTTTTTTTGTTTCTTTCATAAATTGTACTTTGTATCTATTTTGGTTTATGAATAAAAGATACATTTTTCCTCTCAATGGTGTGTCCCCTTTTTATTGAATGTATTCTGCGGATATTCTATCTTGATCTCCTTGCAGGACAACGATGGTTTAGGATTCAGGGTTAGGATATGCTTCCTAAGGCTTTTGCATTTTATGAGCCACGAGGGTCTCATAAAGAGTTTTTCTCCCTACAGGTCGAGAGGATCCCATAGGTGTAAGTTCTTCTTAAAAATCGTGAGGATTCTTAAGCGGGTTTTCCCTTGAGAGTCGTAAGGATCTTACAAGAGAGTTTTTCTTCCTTACAGGTCGTGAGGACTTGTAAGTGCTGGATGTGGTCACCCTTGTCCGTGTTTTACGGAGTCAGGGGTTTCTCCGGGTATTGTAGTTTAAAGACGTCGCGATCAAGGTTAAAGACCTCATAGTCCGTGGATTTAAGGACTCCACAGTCCGATGTTAGTTTTAAGACATCACGGTCAAGGTTAAGGACCTCATAGTCCGTGGATTTAGGGACTCCACAGTCCGATGTTAGTTTTAAGACATCACGGTCAAGGTTAAGGACCTCATAGTCCGTGGATTTAGGGACTCCACAGTCCGATGTTTGGTTGCAGAGACCCGTCACCTCTTTGAAGACGTTGAGGAATTACAACGCCAGGTATCAAAGGAGTGAAGAGATGTATCCTTAAACCAAGGCAGAATCGGTAGGGAATCGGGGTGGTTGATCGTTAGTTTTAAGACATCACGATCGAGGTTAAGGACATCATGGTCCGTGGATTTTAAGGACTCCACAGTCCGGTGTTTGCTCTGGATGCTTCACACGGGTTCACTGCCGTGCTTGGCGAGGACCAGGCTCCGCTCTGGGCGTTTTCCGCGTGGTCAAAGAGTGACGTTATCCGCGTTCTACGTAACCAGGAATTTTGCACTAGATGCTTCACACGGGTTCACTGCCGTGCTCTGCGAGGACCAGGATCCGCTCTGGACGTTTTCCACGGGGTCAAAGAGTGACGTTATCCGCGTTCCACGTAACCAGGAATTTTGCACTAGATGCTTCACACGGGTTCACTGCCGTGTTCGGCGAGGACTAGGCTCCGCTCTGGATGCTTCACACGGGGTCAAAGAGTGACGTTATCCGCGTTCCACATAACCAGGAATTTTGCACTAGATGCTTCACACGGGTTCACTGCCGTGTTCGGCGAGGACTAGGCTCCGCTCTGGATGCTTCACACGGGTTCACTGCCGTGCTCTGCGAGGACCAGGATCCGCTCTGGACGTTTTCCACGGGGTCAAAGAGTGACGTTATCCGCGTTCCACGTAACCAGGAATTTTTCACTAGATGCTTCACACGGGTTCACTGCCGTGCTCGGCAAGGACTAGGCTCCGCTCTGGATGCTTCACACGGGTTCACTGCCGTGCTCTGCGAGGACCAGGATCCGCTCTGGACGTTTTCCACGGGGTCAAAGAGTGACGTTATCCGTGTTTCACGTAACCAGGAGTTTTGCACTAGATGCTTCACACGGGTTCACTGCCGTGTTCGGCGAGGACTAGGCTCCGCTCTGGATGCTTCACACGGGTTCACTGCCGTGCTCTACGAGGACCAGGATCCGCTCTGGATGTTTTCCATGGGGTCAAAGAGTGACGTTATCCGCGTTCCACGTAACCAGGAATTTTGCACTAGATGCTTCACACGGGTTCACTGCCGTGTTCGGCGAGGACTAGGCTCCGCTCTGGATGCTTCACACGGGTTCACTTCCGTGCTCTGCGAGGACCAGGATCCGCTCTGTACGTTTTCCACGGGGTCAAAGAGTGACGTTATCCGCGTTCTACGTAACCAGGAATTTTGCTGATTATATCCGCATTTCACGGGATGGAGGTTTGACTGTTGGCGATACGTATACCACCGAGACATGGAACTGGGAGTTGCCGCTGTTCCGCTTAGCTTGAAGTTGTGTCCGTCGTTACGGGACGAATGTTGGGATGATCTCTAGGTCGCTTGTGGCCCGTTGAGACTTAGCTTCTTTCTTTGGTGAAACCTGGGGGGGGGAGGTATGTTCCCTTTTTTCGTTTACGCCCTTGGATTGTGTACAGGGTGTGATGGAACATCACCTGTAGAGCATAAATTTTATTTTTATTTTATTTCTTTTTCCGCGATGCTCTATCGTTTCAGCTTTTATATCGCGAAGGTCGCGATTGCCCCATCATTTCGGCTATTTTTCGCGGTGCCCAATCATTTCGGCTATTTATTTATTTTCTACTCGCTGCTTTTTATTGCGAGTTGCCCCATCATTTCGGCTATTTTTTATGCCTTCATTTTTACTTGCCGCTTTTTATTGCAAGTTGCCCCATCATTTCGGCTATTTCGTAGGCATGTGTGGCTTGCTAGCTTTTTCGCCGCAAGCTTGGATTTTAGGCACCGATTTCGGCATCAGCACCGCTACAACTGGGATGTTGCCAGGAGCGAATCATCATTTGCCTCTGTCGATGTTGAACAAAGGTGGCTTGGCACACAGGGTTAAGGGTCCTGTCGACCAAGGCTTTTGACTTCATGAGCCGTAAGGGTCTCACAAAAGTATTTCTCCCCACAAGTCGTGAGGATCTTGTAGGTGTATTTTTTCCTTAAGAATCGTGAGGATTCCTAAGTGTATGTTCCTCTGCAAGTCGTAAGGATCCTACAAGAGGGCTTTCTCCTTATGGGTCGAGAGGACCTACAAGGGTTGCTTATCATATGGACATATCCCTAGTCACGGGTGGGACTTTGCTGGGGAAATGTTTATTCGCGCCCGTGGATTGTATACAAGGGTCAGTATTGAGCCCCTTGTAGGGCAACATCGAAGGTTGTGGAGGATTTGCTTAAGAACAGGTTTAGGTTTCTGTAACTTAAGACTTTCAAATCTCATGAGCCGTGAGGGTCCCATAAGAGAATTCTCCTTACGAGTTGTAAAGATCTCGCAAGTGCGTTTTCTCCTTAGGAATCGTGAGGATCCCTAAGTGTGTTGCTCCTTTGTGAGTCGTAAGGATTTCACGCAGGTGGTTTCTCCTTACAAGGTCGAGAGGACCCTATAAGTGTCTTTTAACGAGGTTGCGCCCTTTCGGGTCTTCACAAACACTCGCCGGTAGTCCTGCTGTTTTTACTCACGGAGCCCTTTCGGGTTTTCATCCGTGCCTATTTTGCTTGTGGACATAACGTTTTTTTTTCTTTTTCTCTCTTTTTTTTACAAGGTCGCGCCTTTTCGGGTTTTCACGAACACTTGCCGGCAGCCCTGCTGTTTTTACTCACGGAGCCCTTTCGGGTTTTCATCCGTGCCCATTTTGCTTATGGACATACCGTTTTTTTTATATATATATATTTTATATATATATTTTTTTCTTTTTTATCTCGTCAGCCTAAAGATACTGCGGTAGTAGTTTTATGGACGTTTCGGTCCATCGTTAGTTTAAGGACGTTTCGGTCCATCGATAGTTTAAGGACGTTTCGGTCCGTCGTTAGTTTAAGGACGTTTCGGTCCATCGTTCAGGGGAAGGCCGGCTGCTGCTTGTAAAGTCTGAGCTTAGGAAGATAGCGAGCGGACATAGTCGTCGTCATCTATCATTGACCCAGGCTGTGGCTCATTAAGCATAGTACTTCTTTAAGAAGCGGCCGTTTATTGGCCTGAAAGGCCTTTCACCGTGCACGTCCATGAGTAGATAGGCTCCACCCTGGTAGACCTTGTCTATGATGTGCGGGCCTTCATAGTTGGGCTCAAATTTTCCCCGCTTGGCACGATTGGGGATCAAAGGTCTTTTGACCACTAGTACGAGTTCGCCTTGGCGGAATGTCTTCGGCCTGGTCAATCTTTCATACGAGCGCGTCATCTTTGCTTTGTAGGCCTCTAGATTTTGTTGCGCTATGAGCCGGGTTTCATCGAGGGCATCAATCTCCTCAAGCCGAAGGTGAGCATTTTCTTCGTCCGTCAGCTCGTAGTGGACTGCCACTCGTAGAGAGGGTAACTCTATCTCGAGGGGGAGCACTGCTTCCGTCCTAAATACCAACGCGTACGGCGTTGTGTTCGTGGCCGTCTTGAATGTAGTTCGATAGGCCCAAAGGGCCTCTTGCAGCCTCTCATGCCAGTCTTTCTTATTTCGGAACACCATCTTTTTTATGATCTTCGTCAAGGTCTTATTGAAGGCCTCGGCCAGACCGTTAGCTCGTGGATTGTAAACTGAAGAATATCTCCAGTCTATATTGAGCTGCTGCACGAAGCGGCTAATCTTATGGCTTCTGTAGGCTGGCTGATTGGTCTCGAAAGAGTGTGTTTGTAGTTTAACCGCAATCAGAACGGTGTCGCGCGTAGCTAGACCGAGATGAGTACGGGTCGTCCTCTGGGAAACGTGGAACCTTTTACTTTTACCTTAGATGTGTTGAGAAAGAGAGGAGGGATAAAGAATTTTATAGAATGGATTCTAGATCTACGTTAAACAAGAATGTAAAATATAGATCTAGATTATTTTAAGATGTAGATAATATAATAAGAGGGCTTGTAGGGTTCGTTAGGATTTAGTAGTTATGGACGATTAATTAAAAGTTACCATTTTTATCCATTAATAGATTTAAAACTAGAACGACGGTGATGCGTGTAGATTAGGGTTTCTGGAAGGAAAAGGAATCCCACTCTTAACCCTTATCTCGACACGGAACTCCGTTCATATCTAGCCTTTACCAAAACAATCATTAATCTAATCTCTAATCGCGGTCGGAACTAGCAAAGAATTGCTAGCGCGCCCGATTAGGATGTTAATGATTCTTTTGATAAAGTTCTTAAACTTTATAGGACTTAAAAAGGGTTTAGTTATTTTCATCGTCCATTAGCCTACCCTAATCCTACGAACCCTAACAAGCAGAGAATTACTCGCGCATGTTGGGAGAAGAAGATGAAAAGAAAGAGAGGGAAAACATAATGTAAAATGCAAAAGAATTTAAATAAAATAACTACCTTTATTAATCAACTTGAACAATCTACACTTTGATTCCTTAGAAAATGATTACAAAGACTAGTTTGCTTCTCGATCTCTTCCAAGGGGGTAGATGAACCGTTGATGATCAGTCTGGATGCGTGAGCCGTCTTGGACTTCGTGATCGCGTCGACTTGATGAATTTTCCAAGAGGCTCTCGATGCCTTTTTATATTGCAAAGCCAGAATATTTTGGTTGAAAACTTGTTAAAATATTGCATAGATTCACCCCAAAAATCCTCTACCCCTAACTCCCTGGAAGTGCGGCGGATCCGCGGCAAATGGTGGCTAGGGCCGCGGATCCGCGCTACAAGGGTGAGATCTCTTTATTATTTTTCTTGTGCTTGCATCTTGTGACATGTGGCAATCCTAGGCACCTTCATATTTCAGAAATCTTCTCTCGGTTGCTTCCAGACTTGGTCTCCAAGTTTGCTTCTTAATTTGGCAAGATTTCTTCAACAGCTTGATTTCTTTGATATATTCTGCATAACAACTTGGAAAATTCTGCACAACAACTCAAATAAGATTTTAGTAGACTTTGTTCTACTAGGATTAGGTCAATAATATTTGCATACATTTTCCTACCAAAATGATAATTAAAATATATTAACACATGGAAAATAATGTTTTTACACATAAACCCCCATATGTATAATATATTATAATAAAGTCCTTTTTTAATATGAAAATGGTAGGAAAAATGTAATACAAATGTGCAGTTTTATCAACTGAACAAATACCCTCAAACTTATCTTTGATCGTCCCGAGCAAACTAGTTTATTTAAGAGGAGAAAAAGAAAAGGAGAAAACTAAGCACACTTTCGTAGGCAGACACGATTGCACTGAGCACGTGCAACAAGCCGTTAAACCTCTAGGTGTCCCTAGTAGGCGGAGTGTTGTCTCCTGAGGGTTTTCAGCGGATTACACCCACAAAATCCAATAACAAAAGAAAGATGGTGAAATTTGCATATAAAGACAAGAACCATAAAAGAAAGGCCTTGAAAAGAAGAGTTTCCAACTATACTAGCTTTTCAGTTGTCATGAGCCCTATCTTAATAGTCATGAAAAAATGTTAGAAATCACATCATCCCTCAATAAAACATCGTCTTTATTCTTCATTCCTACCTTTCATCTAAACATTGATCATATAACCCCACGTGTGTGTAAATAACATCCCTACACTCGGAGAATTCAATTCAAGCTATCATACTCTTGTCCATCTACCTTAGTACTTTTTAATTTGATGAATATTAAAGATTTGCTCACACATTTTCATGCGACCGTTAATACTTCTTGATGTACTAACCGACCGATTACTCATGTGCTTGCTGATTTGGTGATAATATTTTCCTCGTCTTGCACCACCTAAGGCTTAGCAGTGACTCCCAGACCAGTTGGCCTTAGGGCACTAGGTGAAGGGCACCCTTGCTATATTTTTTTATTGCTGCCTTGGCGATAACAAAACCAGTGTTCATTTTTCTTTTCACCATTTTTATATTTTCTTCATCATTTTTTTTTATTTCCTTCATACTTTGGCTTTTAGACAAGAGCATTTCAAGGTATCCTCTACTATCCCGAGTTTCAAGACGTGTGTAGGTGCATATTGTAGGGTATCAACATTCAAATGTTTGGCTTTCAGAATAGAAACTATTTTTTAGACTTATTTTTATCCTCAGATTAGTGACTTCCTTCATTTTACTAACCCTTGGGACAACAGCTCATAACTACTTATTACCAGTTCATTTAAGAAAACTTCTAATTTTCTTGATTTTCTTAAATTATTCCTATCTTTTGGATGTAATTTTTCACTTTCTACAATTTTGTTATAAAAAAATTTTTAATGCCCGGTGTCAAAGATAATTCAGTGAATACAAACCTCCCCCCCAAACCTGTTTTCAGCAGTGTCCTCACTGATATAGCCTTTTGAGAACAAGGACCTGTATACTAAGGGAGAGATACAAGGGGTAAAATAATAGTTAAATGATAAATTCCCCCAAACTTATTCTTTGACACGCACAGATATTCAATCAAATCCATTTTTACTCACCTCCATTCTTAAAATGAGAAAATGTTAAAAAATATGGAGGTGAGGCGGAGGAATTTTAGTTTTGATAAAGCGGCTCCTGTAAAAACAGGAGCTCCTCCGCGGGGTCAGCAGAAAAATACGGTTTTAATCTATGCCTATTTACTTTAAAAATCGAACCGTTTTTCAAATTTTCGACTTCAACTGCCCCGTACGGGTGTACATACCGCACCACAAAAGGTCCTTTCCAACGAGATTTAAGCTTACCCGGATGAAGATGGAGACGGGAATCGTAAAGAAGGACTTGTTGCCCCGATGTGAAGGTTTTTCTATAAAGATTTTTATCGTGGAACACTTTAGTCCTATTCTTTACTATCACCGCATTATCGTAAGCTTCATCGCGGAGTTCGCTTAGCTCATTCAATTGCAGCTTCCGATAGCTGCCTGCATGATCAAGATCAAAATTAAGCTCTTTAATAGCCCACATTGCCTTATGTTCAATCTCAACAGGGAGGTGACATGCCTTCCCAAACACAAGGCAGTATGGAGACATACCAAGATCGGTCTTATAAGCGGTGCGGAATGCCCAAAGAGCATCCGTCAATTTGGTTGACCAATCTTTACGGTTCTTAGAAACCGTCTTCTCCAATATCTGTTTGATCTGCCTATTTGAGATCTCAGCCTGCCCGCTTGTTTGAGGATGATAGAGCGTAGAAAGCTTGTGAGTGATTGAATATTTCCGCATCAAGGTCTCGAAAGACCTATTGCAGAAATGTGTCCCGTTGTCGCTAATGATAGTGCGAGGGTGTCCGAATCGCGAGAAGATGTTTTCTTTAAGGAACTTAACGACAACTTTGTTGTCATTAGTGCGACACGGTATAGCTTCCACCCATTTCGAGACATAATCAACCGCTAACAAGATATATAGATTCCCAAAGGATTTGGGAAAAGGGCCCATAAAATCAATACCCCAAACATCAAATATTTCCACAACCAATATAGGTTGGAGCGGCATCTCGTTCCTTCGTGAAATCCGACCCAAATGCTGACATCGCGGACAAGTTTTGCAATGTTTAAATGCATCTTTAAATAATGTTGGCCAATAAAAACCACATTGCAAAACCTTCTCCGCCATTTTTCGAGGTCCAAAGTGACCGCCGCATGCCTGATCATGACAAAATGATAACACGCTCTTGAATTCATCGTTAGGGAAACACCTGCGAATGATTTGATCGGAACAATACTTAAATAGATATGGTTCATCCCAGTAAAAATATTTTACTTGGGATAAAAACCGAAGTTTGTCTTGTTTCGACCAATCGCTAGGTGTGAGTCCCGTCGCAAGATAGTTCACGATATCCATGAACCAAGGTTCGTAGGATACATTCAAGAGCTGTTCGTCGGGAAATGAGTCATTTATCGGCACGGTCACAGTTGGCGAAGAAGTGATGCGTGAAAGATGGTCGGCTACTACGTTTTCACATCCACTCTTGTCTTTGATAACAAGATCAAATTCTTGTAACAATAGGATCCAACGTATTAGCCTGGCCTTTGTATCCTTCTTCGTTAAAAGATGTCGTAGGGCGGAGTGATCTGTGTAAACCACAATAGGCGAGCCAATCAAGTAGGGCTTGAACTTCTCTAATGCAAATACAACTGCTAAGAGTTCTTTCTCGGTAGTTGTGTAATTTATTTGTGCATCATTCAAGGTCCTACTTGCATAGTAAATTACATGTGGTATCTTATCAATATGCTGTCCCAAGACAGCACCAATAGCAAAAATCTGATGCGTCACACATAAGCTCGAACGGGTGGTTCCAATCCGGAGATGATAGAACGGGGGCTGTAGTGAGTGATTCTTTAAGTGATTCAAAAGCAGCCTCACAATCCGAATCGAAGTGAAAAGTAGTGTCCTTGGCCAATAGAAGGGTTAAGGGTCTAGCAATTTTGCTAAAGTCCTTAATAAATCTCCTATAAAATCCTGCATGATCAAGGAAGGATCGTATATCTTTGACGTAATTGGGACGAGGGAGGTTTTGAATGACATCTATTTTAGCTCTGTCAACCTCAATGCCTTTATGTGAAATTATATGTCCAAGTACAATACCTTCTTGGACCATAAAATGGCATTTTTCCCAATTCAAAGTCAAGTTCTTATCCTTACAGTGGGTAAGAACAGCGTCAAGATTACGAAGGCAGTCCTCAAAGGAGTCCCCAAAAATGGAGAAATCGTCCATAAAAATTTCTAGAAAATTTTCCACCATATCTGAAAATATCTCCATCATGTACCGCTGAAATGTAGCGGGAGCGTTGCATAACCCAAAGGGCATGCGTTTATAAACAAAAGTTCCGAAAGGACAAGTAAAAGTGGTTTTATCTTGATCCTTTTCGGCGATGGGGACCTGGTTGTAACCAGAGTATCCGTCCAAGAAACAGTAGTATTCGTGTCCCGCTAATCGTTCCAACATCTGGTCAATGAAAGGTAGAGGGAAGTGATCTTTTCTCGTCGCGGCATTGAGTTTCCTGTAATCGATACATACGCGCCACCCAGTTTGGGTGCGTGTTTGGATTAACTCGTTAGCCTCGTTAGTGATGACCGTGATGCCAGACTTTTTAGGGACCACATGAATTGGACTTACCCATTGGCTATCAGATATGGGGTGGATTATTCCACTATCAAGGCACTTGACGATTTCTTTCTTTACCGCCTCCTTCTTAACGGGATTTAACCGTCTTTGTGGGTCTCCGGTTGGTTTGGCTTCATCCATCAGATGTATGTGATGTTCAACAATTAAGGGACTAATCCCTTTGATGTCGGCCATTGTCCAACCAAATGCTTGCCGATTCGATCTCAACACTGCCAAAAGTGCATTCTCTTGCTCTATGGCTAGAGAAGCGGATATAATTACTGGCAAAGTCTCATTCTCTCCTAAATATGGATATTTAAGATGAGAATGTAGCGGTTTGAGATCAAGAATTGGCGGAGAGACAATAGAAGGAGGGGTAACGGAATGATATTCGGACTTCTTAAGAGGTTCAAAACTTGCATAAGATATTGACTCGGAAAGTGCTGCTGACTTTTGCAACGAGTCAACGGGTTCAATCTCAAGGTCGGATTCATTGAACATATCCTCTCTGTGAAGTGGTGCAAGATCAAACGATGTCTCATTAGTGTTGTCGAGAACATCAAAGCAAAGTTCCTCATCCATGCAGCTTTCGGGAGCTATCTCGTGGATGGAACAAACATCCAGCAAATGAGCAGAAGGTTCTGATGGCTGACTTCCTAGCTTGTAAATATTAAGCTCAATTGTCATTTTCCCGAAGGATAGGTTCATAGAACCGTTACGACAATTAATCACAGCGTTAGAAGTTGCTAGGAAGGGTCGACTAAGTATCACCGGGATTTGATTGCGTGGGTTTGCCACAGGTTGTGTATCTAAACCAATAAAGTCCACGGGAAATATGAATTCCCCGACTTTAATTAACACATCCTCTAGTTCGCCCCGAGGTTTGGTGATAGATCGGTCTGCCATTTGGAGAGTACAATGGGCGGGTTTTAACTCTCTAATTCCTAACTGCTCGTATACTGAATAAGGAAGCAAGTTGACGCTAGCGCCTAGATCGAGTAAAGCACGATTTATATTTTTACCCCCAATAGAAATAGAGATTGTAGGACAGCCGGGGTCCTTACGTTTCTTTGGTATTTGTTGGGTAAAAGCTGTGCTAACATTACTCGTCATGAAAACCTTTTTAGGCACTTGAGTTTTTCTCTTCCTAGTGCACAAGTCTTTAAGGATTCTTGCATAAGATGGGACTTGTTGAATAGCATCTAGGAGAGGAATATTCACGCTAACTTGCTTAAACATTTCCACAATCTTCTCCATTTGCGGGTTAGGTCGGTTGGCCCTTAATCGGTTTGGAAATGGAGCTCGATCAATGAGTTTTGGGTCCAACGTTTGCGGAGAAGACTGTGGCGACGGATTCGATCCCAAAATTGGAGTGGGCATCGACTTAGATAGATTTGGCGAAATGTTCGAGCCTTGGGGAAAACGGAGAATAGGCTCGGATGAAGGTGGGAGACTAGACGAATTAGGGGAAGAAGAAGAAGAAGGGGTATCAAATGTGTCACTATCATCAAATTGCTCACCCACTTGGTTATTCAGCATTTTCCCCGATCTCAACGTAGTAATGGCATTCACATTATGACTTTGTGAATGGCCAGGATTCGGTAGGGGTTGAGATGGGAGTTTTCCTTTCTCTCTCGCACTCATTGCGGCATTTAACTGTGCGATTTGGTTTTCTATTGATTTAATACTCTCACCATGGGAGGAGGAGTTTTTCGTTAGGGTATCAATAGAAGACCTTATCTCAGCCGAATTTTGCATGGATTGTTTCATGAACATATCCAAAGTTTGTGCAAGTGAGTTGTCAGTACCGGCCACTTGTGGTGTAGAAATGTTGGCCGGATTTTGGAAATTTTGTGACTGAAAGGGGGGCTGATTCTGTGGTTGTGTTTGCTGTTCGGATCCTTCACACCTAACGGAAGAATGTCCTATGAATGCATCGTTTCAAGCTAATGCTGCTTTTCAGCAGCGACCTAGAAATGATCCTTATTCTTCCACATATAATCAAGGATGGAGGAATCATCCTAACTTTGTTTGGAATCAAAACCAACAAAGTAATTATCAAAGACCATTTGATTGGTCTCGAAAGAGTGTGTTTGTAGTTTAACCGCAATCAGAACGGTGTCGCGCGTAGCTAGACCGAGATGAGTACGGGTCGTCCTCTGGGAAACGTGAAACCTTTTACTTTTACCTTAGATGTGTTGAGAAAGAGAGGAGGGATAAAGAATTTTATAGAATGGATTCTAGATCTACGTTAAACAAGAATGTAAAATATAGATCTAGATTATTTTAAGATGTAGATAATATAATAAGAGGGCTTGTAGGGTTCGTTAGGATTTAGTAGTTATGGACGATTAATTAAAAGTTACCATTTTTATCCATTAATAGATTTAAAACTAGAACGACGGTAATTCGTGTAAATTAGGGTTTCTGGAAGGAAAAGGAATCCCACTCTTAACCCTTATCTCGACACGGAACTCCGTTCATATCTAGCCTTTACCAAAACAATCATTAATCTAATCTCTAATCGCGGTCGGAACTAGCAAAGAATTGCTAGCGCGCCCGATTAGGATGTTAATGATTCTTTTGATAAAGTTCCTAAACTTTATAGGACTTAAAAAGGGTTTAGTTATTTTCATCGTCCATTAGCCTACCCTAATCCTACGAACCCTAACAAGCGGAGAATTACTCGCGCATGTTGGGAGAAGAAGATGAAAAGAAAGAGAGGGAAAACATAATGTAAAATGCAAAAGAATTTAAATAAAATAACTACCTTTATTAATCAACTTGAACAATCTACACTTTGATTCCTTAGAAAATGATTACAAAGACTAGTTTGCTTCTCGATCTCTTCCAAGGGGGTAGATGAACCGTTGATGATCAGTCTGGATGCGTGAGCCGTCTTGGACTTCGTGATCGCGTCGACTTGATGAATTTTCCAAGAGGCTCTCGATGCCTTTTTATAGTGCAAAGCCAGAATATTTTGGTTGAAAACTTGTTAAAATATTGCATAGATTCACCCCAAAAATCCTCTGCCCCTAACTCCCTGGAAGTGCGGCGGATCCGCGGCAAATGGTGGCTAGGGCCGCGGATCCGCGCTACAAGGGTGAGATCTCTTTATTATTTTTCTTGTGCTTGCATCTTGTGACATGTGGCAATCCTAGGCACCTTCATATTTCAGAAATCTTCTCTCGGTTGCTTCCAGACTTGGTCTCCAAGTTTGCTTCTTAATTTGGCAAGATTTCTTCAACAGCTTGATTTCTTTGATATATTCTGCATAACAACTTGGAAAATTCTGCACAACAACTCAAATAAGATTTTAGTAGACTTTGTTCTACTAGGATTAGGTCAATAATATTTGCATACATTTTCCTACCAAAATGATAATTAAAATATATTAACACATGGAAAATAATGTTTTTACACATAAACCCCCATATGTATAATATATTATAATAAAGTCCTTTTTTAATATGAAAATGGTTGGAAAAATGTAATACAAATGTGCAGTTTTATCAACTGAACACTGTCCCATTATCGGAGATAATCCGTCGTGGGGTTCCAAACCGATAGATGACGTGTGTCTTGAAGAAGTGGAGGATATTCTCCGTCTTCACTTCCCTCAGCGGTACTGCTTCTGCCCATTTGGAGAAGTAATCAGTTGTCGCCAGGATGAAACGATGTCCCCGGGACGATGCTGGCTCGATGGGGCCGACTATGTCAGTCCCCCACATTTCGAATGGCCAGCTAGCCACCGTTGGGTGTAGTGGATTCGGATGTTGGTGGATAAAGTCTCCATGAATCTGGCACGAGTGGCATTGCTTCGCATGCTCGAGGCAGTCTTGGACCATCGTGGGCCAATAATAACCCATCCGTTTGATCTTCAATTTCATTTTCGGGTCTGCTTGGCGAGAACCGCAGAGTCCGTCGTGAACTTCCTGAACGACTCTTTCTGCTTCGTCAGGTCCTAAGCATCTCAGCCACAGAGAATCAAACGATCTCCTGTATAGAGTGTCGTTAACAAAAGCGAAAAATAGAGCTCGTTTAATGAGCTGATGTCTTGAGGACGCTTCTTCGGGCATTCGGTGGGACTTAAAGTAGTCTATGAAGACTTCCCTCCAGTCCTCGGCCTTTTCATAGTCTTTTATTTGTAGAGTCGTCTGCTCAGTCGCCCCCTTTTCTTCGTATAATTCCGGAGATATTTCTGCTGGGGCGAGCACTCGACGGCTTTGTACCACAATTCTGACGTCATCGAGGTTCTCGTCAGCCAGTTCTTTAGCGAGCTTAGCTAGCGCATCTTCTTTGGTATTTTCCGCACGGGGTATACTTTCCAAAGTGTAGGAGGGAATTTGGGTCAATAGTTGTTGCACCTTTTCGCCGTACTTCACCAGCTCCGGTTTGCACGTTTGGTAGTCACCATTTACTTGACTAACGACCAGCTGAGAATCCCCGTATATAAGGAGGTCTTCAATTCCCATGTCAATGGCGATCTCGAGGCCCGCTATCAAAGCTTCGTATTCGGCTTCATTGTTCGTCCTCGATTCCGTTAAGGAGAAAGCAAAGCGCATTATCCCTCCTTGTGGGGTTACGAAGATGAGGCCTACTACCGATTTGATTATGGGGGTACATTGTTTGCGCTTCTTCATGGAAGATGCCCCGTCAAAATAGAGTTCCCATCGGGTATCACCGCCGCCGATCGCGTCGAATGCATGTTCGTCCGGCAAATCGCAGTTCAGAGGAGAACCGCAGGTACTGGATGCTCAGCGAGGAAGTCGGCAATGGCCTGGCCTTTCACTGCCTTAAGAGGTCGATACGTTGTTGAGAACTCCATCAGGAGTAGAGCCCATTTAGCGAGTCGACCCGTCAATATAGCCTTTGACATCAAATATTTAAGAGGGTCCACCTTCGAGATGAGACGGACTTCGTGCGCCAACGCATAGTGCCTGAGTTTTGTTATCGCGAAGATTAACGCCAAGCAGTGTTTTTCAATGGGAGAGTAGTTGCTTTCTGCCCCCAGTAGAACTCGACTTAAGTAGTAGAGTGCTCTCTCTTTCCCTTGATCGTTCTCTTGTGCCCATAATGCGCCTAAGGAACCTTCGAGGGCGGTTGTATAAAGAATGAGGGGTTTTCCCTTGACCGGCGCAGCCAACACCGGAGGGTTCTGCAGGTACTGCTTGATCTCGTCTAGTGCACCTTGGCATTTGTGATGCCAAACGAATGGAGTTCCCTTTTTCATCAGGTGGTTGTAAGGATGGCATTTGCCTGAAAGATTAGCGATAAACCGCCGGATGTATGCGAGCTTCCCTTGGAGAGACCGCAACTGTTTGAGGGTTCTTGGCGGAGGCATTTCCATGATCGCCTTGATCTTAGATGGATCTATTTCGATACCTCGATGTCGGATGATGAATCCCAGGAATTTACCCGAGGAGACTCCAAACGCGCATTTGAGGGGATTCATCTTCAAATTATATTGCCGAAGGCGTTGAAATACAGTCTCCAGATGCTTTAAATGCTCTTCGCATGACATGCTCTTTACTACGAGGTCATCGATATAGCACTCGACGACGTCATGTATGAGGTCGTCGAAGATCTTTGTCATGGCCCTTTGATAGGTAGCGCCAGCGTTCTTTAGACCAAAGGGCATAACCCTGTAGCAGAATATACCCAAAGGGGTTCAGAAAGTGGTGTGCTTCTGGTCTTCGGGGTGCATCTTTATCTGATTGTATCCTGACGAACCGTCTATAAAGGAGAAAACCTCGTGAGTGGACGTGTTATCTATCATTAGCTCGGTTACTGGTACTGGGAAATAGTCCTTTGGACAGGCTTTATTGAGATCCCCGAAATCCACGCATATGCGTACCGTCCCATTCTTCTTCATTACCGGGACGATATTGGCGATCCAGTCGGGATATTGGACTTCTTGGATAAATCCAGAATCAATCAGCTTCTTGACTTCGGCGTTGATGCTCATTTCGAGCTCGAGTCGCATCCTTCTTAGCGCCTGCTTGACTGGCTTGATATCTGGGGATATTGCTAATTTATGCACAGCAATCTCCGGATCTAATCCTGGCATCTCGGAGTAGTTCCACGCGAAGCGGTCTTTATACCGTAGAAGCACGTTATTTAACGCAGCCACCCTTTCTTCAGATAGCAGCTCGCTGACAAATGTCGGTCGCGGGTCATCTGCCGATCCCAACTCAATCTTCTTGAGGTTATCTGCAGTAGTATGTATACCATCTTCCAGTTCTTTCGGAGCTGGCGGAAATTCTGAGATCACTCATCATTGCTGTTCTCAAAGCACCAGGGAAGGTCATCCATGTTCTTAGGCTCTTCTTTTAATATCGTAATCATATAACAGGTGCGAATCCGCTTCCAGGACTGAGGTGGATCTGGTTTTGCTTTTGCGGCTTTGGGTTCGCGCTTTTGTGGCAGCGTTACCTTCAAACCGTTGGATAAAGCGAATCTGCCCTGTTGGTACTGGTCCTCGACCCAGTTCTTGAAGGTGAAGCAGTCATCGCTAGGATGTCCTATGGCTCGGTGATAAGAGCAATAGCTCAGATGAGAAGCCTTGTTAGCTTGCTCAGGGTGTCTAGACCCTGGAAGCGCGATCATTTGATGTTTTAAAGCGAGCTTGAGTAACCTCTCCGTCTTGTCTCGGGGGAAAGAGTACGCTCGACTCATCTTCTTCATGAAGGACAAATCCGAGCCGCGCAATACCCGATCACGTAACCCTCTAATCCTGCGTCGTTGTTGTCGGCTCCTCTTTCCGCTTCTTGATTTATTTCCGTCTCTGCGTCGGGCCTTTCGTACAACGGGTTGACAAGGATGAGCATCTTTGTCTTTTGCAGCCTGTTGAAATAGACGTTGCGTCCTGGCCTTCTCGTAGATGGCCATCTCGCGGTTGTGGTCTTCCCGAGCTTTCTGACCCACTTTCCTGATAGGCTTGTCTATTCGTTCTTCAAAAGACGGACTCGGCACTTCAATCGCGGGGTCTAGTTTTGATGAGGGGTTGGCATTTCCTGACAGGGCATCCTCTTCTTCATCAAAGGTATATATAGCGTAGCTACTGTGGGCCCGTTCCCGTTTTCCGGTTCTCACTTATCCAAGCCCAAGTGTTTCCATTTTCCCGTTGGGCAATTTGCGTTGAGTCCCAGGGACATCCCAAATCCTATTGTAGAACCGAGCCTGTCGAACAGTCTGTTTTAAGGGTACTCCTTGGCGCTTCAATAGCCTCTTTAATCCATTTGTATAGTATCTGGGCAGACGGATGGGTTGGAGCCTGTCGAGTGTAGCATCCGCGCCATGCCAGATCTCTTTCTCTACTTTCGACTCTGAGGATCGGTAGAATAGGATCACCTTCTCACCCCTTTGCCTGGGAGGGACGTAAAATGTTTGCAGGTCCTGCACATTGTGAGCTTGAAGTGTGTCGAGATCCTTGTAGTATTCTCGCGGTACCATGGTGATTTGCAAACTATGATCATCGCTAGGGGGTGTTTGTATTGACAGCCGATTGGAGAACACGGCATTAACCTCATCTTCTGAATCACTTCCGAAGACCAACATAGGGGCGGACGTCCCCAGGTTGTTGCGTTGAGATGGCCCGGCATAAACTATCTCTTCGTCTTCTTCGGTATCGCTCACGAAAACAGGGATGGCGGCGGCGGCTTTGTTCTCCAGGTTGCGACACCTTTCTGTATCCTCGAAATCTGGCAAAAAGTACTTCGCATCTTCGTATTTGCGGACTTCGTTCACGGAAAATGGGTTCAACTCACCTGTTACGGTATACTCGAAACCATCCTTAAAGTACTTCATACATTGATGTTGTGTAGAAGTGATGATGTTGTACTCATGTAGCCAAGGACGACCGAGCAAGGCGTTGTAGCAGGTCTTGGCGTCAATGACATGGAATTTGATGTCTGTGACGAGAAGTCCAAAGCGTAATGTTAGTATCACGGATCTGAGAGTCCGTGACGATTGTGAATCGAAACCGGAGATAGTAATTTTGTCACGAGCGAGGTGTTGCATACTCATGTAGATTTCCTTCAACACCTGAACATTAAGGAGATTGACGGAGGATCCATTATCCACCAGGATCTTGCCTATCTTGATATCATGGCAGTATCCAGAGACATATAGGGGACGGTTGTGGTCGCACGTCCCGAGAAGGAGGTCTTCGTCACCAAAAGTGATGTCGGCCGTATGCACTTCCTCCAGTTCATCCTTCATCCTTTCAGTGGCGAGGAAGTCTTGGAACTGCTCAGGTTCTTGTAACGCCTTAATTAGTGAGTCTCGCGCTTCTTTTGATAATAGGAGGGCATCGAAATGCTAAGCTGAGAAGGTAGCTTCCTTAGGTGCGCGAAGATATTGTAGTCTACCTTACCCTTGTAGGGTTCCTAGGCACTCTTGTGAAGGTTCATAAGGCATCAAACATGCCCGGATAAAAATTTAGACGTGCCGAACAACCCAAAGCCGGGATCTTTGCTAGATTATTAGGGTTAAGCATGCAAGATAACAACTTTTTATCTATGTGTGAGGGATTACAACCTTTGTAGTCCGCTCCTTCGCTTCACAAGCTCCGAGTAGAAGTCCCTTCGCCGCGATCCTCGATCTCCCGGACTCAAGAGAGGCTCCACGACTCGAACGATCCATGCTAGCTTGAAGTGTTCCAAATCTCCGATGATCTACGTCGAAGTTCCAATAATTCAAGCTTTCTCACTCTAAAGAGATGAAAACACTAATCTCATAGGCTAGATGAGATGAGGATGAAGGAGTAGTATTTATGCTTTCTTTTTAATTCACTTTCTCACAATTTATCATCACAAATGGAATTTCTAGTGAGCTCAAAATCAAGAGAGAAGAAGATGATAATGGAAAAGATAATGATAATTCCTTTTGTGATGAATAAAAAAGAAAACTATATGATTGATATATCAACCATGGTCAAGGATGAGTGGCTAAGAGTTTGTAGAGAATAAACTAGAGTTAGGGTTTGGTTAGGTTAAGTTATGAGTCATGCAAAAATATCAACCATAATATCTTAAGCATGACAAAAACAAAGCTTCTAGAAGGTGCAAGAAGAAGCTAACCCTAATCAAACCCTAATCCCTTTTAATCATCCTTAAACATGTTTAATAATAAATCATATCATGTCACAATAATATATATCACATATATATTATATATTTGCAACAAAAGAAAATAATACAATTAACATATATCGCATATATATCAATGTATCATCCAGTGAGAAAATGAAATAATAAAGCGAGCCAATATTAGATAATGTAATACAATATATCATATATATTATTATACATTAAATCATCGAATCAACACTTGATCCGACGATCCGGCTATATCGAATATTATCGACTAATATATCATGTACCGATTCATCGAATCAACACTTGATCCGATGACCCGGTTCATATCTAAATATCGCGAGAATATAATACGATAGCTCATATCGCATTATTCTCGGTCCTGCACATATCACATATGCGCCTCTACTCCGTTTCGCCTGAGCCAAGAAACCTCTGTGTAGGACTCTAAAGAATCGTCAATACGCCGGTAGCAGGTGATGATCATATCAAACACCCACAAGCTGCAAGAGGTCAGCTAAACGTAACAGCCACCCAGGTATTGAGCGATCAGAAGATCAACAAGCTAGCCTGTGCGTTCTCCTGTGAATCCAATCAGTAACACTCCCGTACAGTCCGGTCTGTTCGTCTGATATGTCGCATATCAAGTCTAGGGGTGGTATACGTCAGACCCCAGTAACCGATAAGTCGTGTCGATGTGTGGCTCATAACGGGTCGAGAAACTACTAGTAACACTTACCAGTAAATCTCTATATCAGCCCTGGCCAGGGACTTCCAGTTATAGCCAATCGAACACAGCACAACATCAACTCCCTATACCGGGAGAGACGAATCCCCTCCTATCGCTCATTGCCTCCATGTGATTCGGGACTGTACCCAAAAGCCACCGTTTTGCACGCCCTCTTGGACGTGGTAAGTGGAAATCAAAGCACAGTGGGAATCACACAAGACTCTATGACGATCTCGGGTCTACAGACTACCCTGTACCAGTGTCACCAGAGAACTGCCATCTGACGTGTGGTATATCACCATCTGGGAGTTCTCGGAGAGTCCGTCCAGTGTACCTAGTCTCCACTGAGCACCCGTACACCATCTCTGATGTCAAACACCGATGGATATGGGATCATCCATCGCCCATCATATGGGTCAAGATGCGTATACGCTAGTCTACTCTGGTGTATCGATGCCCTGTCTCGATATACCCTCGACTAGGAACAGTTATAGGATGTACTCATCGACTACCATGGCCCTACTAGTATGATCTCATCATAGTCCCAGTAGTCGAGTACAGATCCTAAGGGCTTTATCAACATGTGAGAGAAAAACAGTAAACCAGTACAAGTCAACATGTTAAGATAAAGTGAAACCAAATAGCATACTATCATGACGAGCAAAAAAGTCCTCTCTATATATATCCAAGCATCCATTATAATATACATCATATGTACAACAATGGCCTCTAGGGCATATACATAACTAACAATCTCCCACTTGCACTAAGGCCAGCTGCTGTAGTATCTCATACTTAGCATCCCGAATAATCTCTCAAACTGTATCTGGGGAATAGCCTTCATGAATGGATCCGCAGTGTTGTCCTTCGTATCTACTCTCCTGACCTCGATCTCCCGGCGATCAACTATCTCCCTGATCAGGTGATACCGCCTCAGAATATGTCTGGACTTTTGATGGGACCTGGGTTCCTTGGCCAAAGCCACAGCTCCATTGTTATCGCAATACAGAGGTATTGGATTCTCAATGGATGGAACCACACCAAGTTCACTAATGAACTTCTTTATCCAGACAGCCTCCTTGGCAGCGATGTATTCAGCCTCCATCGTCGAGTCTGCAACAGTATCCTATTTGGAACTCTTCCAACATACCGCCCCTCCATTAAGGGTAAAGACAAATCCCGAGTGCGACTTAGAGTCGTCCTTATCACTTTGGAAGATGGAATCGGTAAAGGACTCCACCTGGAGTTCTCTGTTACCATACACTAAGAACATCTCCTTAGTCCTTCGTAAGTACTTGAGAATGCTCTTTACAGCTGTCCAGTGACTCTCTCCAGGATCGGCTTGATACCGACTCACTACACTTAGTGAGTATGCTACATCGGGTCTGGTACATAGCATCGCATACATGATAGAGCCTACTGCCGAAGCATAGGGTATCCCTTGCATGCGAGCTCTCTCCAAATCAGTCTTAGGAGACATCTCTTTGGAGAGAGTGAGTCCAGAGATCGTGGGTTGGTTCCCACGCTTGGATTCTTCCATACTAAACCTCTTTAGTATGGTGTCAATGTTCCTGGATTGGGACAATCCCAGTATCCGTTTAGATCTATCTCTATAGATCATGATTCCCAATATGCAGGAGGCATCACCTAGATCTTTCATTGAGAATCTCTGTGATAAGAAGAGCTTGACTGATTTGTAGCATAGGAATATCATTTCCTATCAAGAGTATGTCATCCACGTACAATACAAGGAAGACAACCTTACTCTCTGCTACCTTTTTATAGATATAAGGTTCATCTATATTTTTGATGAAGTCAAACTCTTTGACTACAACATCAAAACAGATGTTCCAACTCCGCGATGCTTGCTTTAACCCATAAATGGATTTAAGCAGCTTGCACACCTTTCCGCTGCTCCCACTATCTACGAAGCCCTCTGGCTGAGTCATGTACACGCTCTCTTCTAAATCACCGTTTAGAAAGGCGGTCTTAACATCCATTTGCCAGATTTCATAGTCATGGTATGCAGCAATGGCAAGTAAGATCCGGATGGACTTAAGCATAGCCACTGGAGAAAAGGTTTCGTCATAATCCACACCTGGTCGTTGACGAAAACCCTTTGCTACAAGTCTAGCTTTGAAAGTCTCAACTTTTCCTTCTACACCAAATTTCTTTTTAAAAATCCACTTGCTCCCAATGGGTTTTACCCCTTCAGGAGCATTTTCCAAAATCCATACTTTATTGGTGTACATGGATTCCATCTCAGATCGTATTGCATCCAGCCATTTCACAGAGTCACCACTCGTGATGGCCTGCTCGAAACTAGTCGGTTCATCATCATCCATGATGCAGTCCTCGCTTCCACCATCAATGAGAAAACCGTAGTATCTCTCAGGTGGACGAGAAACCCTACTAGATCGGCGGAGAGGCTGGGGTTCGTCGGGTACTACTGAATCTTCTGGTTCCAACAAATCATCAGTTGCGGTTTGTGGTGCCGGAACCTCTTCCAGCTCTACCTCTCTGCCACTAATTTCTTTTGCAAGAAATTCCTTTTCCAAAAAGGTGGCATGTTGAGCAACAAACACTTTTTGTATCCTTGAGAATTCTTTGGATATCCCACAAATTTGCAAAGGACTGATCGTGCTTCGAGTTTGTCCGGATTTTGTCTTTTGACATAGGCCGGACAACCCCATATCTTAACTCGTTTAAAATATGGTCTCTTCCCACTCCATATCTCATATGGTGTGGTAGGTACAGATTTAGATGGAACTAGATTCGATATGTATATAGCTATCTCAAGCGCATACCCCCAGAAGGAAATAGGTAACTCAGCATCGCTCATCATAGATCGCACCATATCTAATAGGGTCCGATTCCTTCGTTCCGATACACCGTTGTGCTGTGGTGTATAAGGAGGAGTAAGCTGAGAGAGAATCCCATTCTCTTTTAGATAATCTAGGAACTCATTGCTTAAGTATTCTCCTCCTCGATCAGATCGAAGGATCTTAATACTTTTGCCCGTTTGGTTCTCTACTTCGTGCTTATATTCTCTGAATTTCTCAAAAGCTTCAGACTTGTGTTTCAATAGGAACACATGCCCATATCTAGAGAGATCGTCAGTGAATGTAATAAAGTAGGAAGAACCGTTCCTGGCATGCGTAGACATGGGACCGCATACATCACTATGTACCAGTCCTAAGAGTTCGGTGACTCTTTCTCCGTGTCCACTAAACGGAGCTTTGGTCATTTTTCCTTTGAGACATGAATGGCAAGTATCATAAGATGAAAATTCGAATGAATTCAAATATCCATTTTTATGTAACTTAGCTAGCCGTGTCTCATTGATATGACCAAGTCTACAATGCCACAAGAAAGATTCGTTCATTTCTGAACTTTTCCACTTGTGTGTGTTTTGTATATTGAGGACTGTATTCTGATTTAAAATGAATATGCCATTATGTAACGAGCCTGATGCAATCAACTTTTGATCTAGGAATATGTTCATAACATTATCCTTTACTACAAAATTATATCCTTCTTTACTTAATAAAGAAACTGATATAATGTTGCACATCATGTTCGGTATATAATAGCACTCATTTAGAATCAGTGTATTATGACTTGGCAATACTAGGTGATATTCGCCAACTGCTTTGGCTGCAATACTTGCACCGTTCCCTACTTGAACGGAATGATCACCTTTTCCCAGTTCTCTACCTTTACGTAGCCCATGTAACTGTTTACATATCTGGGATCCTGATCCGGTATCTAATACTCAGGACGTAGGGTGAACCGAGAAACGGTTTTCAATAACTAACACACCCGATGAAGATGCATCAATATGTATGTTCTTTTGGGCAGCTTGAGAATCCAGATATTCTCATGTTTCCTGTTCAGTCTTATAACTCTTATAAGAAAGAACGGGTCCAACATTCCCTTGCTCAGTACAATAATTGGGTTCAGTCAATAATCCATATTATTATCTTGATTATGGCCTGACATGGTCGCTACCTGGAGAGAGAGAGAAGAAAACGCTTTAGCGTATGCTCTTCCAAGATTAGATTGGTTATTATCTTATCTAATCAGGATGTCTCCCACTGTTTTTATCAAATCTACCTTCAAACCCTAAAAGGTAAGATTAGCCGGGATTAATTACACCCTACAATTTCGTCAATCTTTCAGCCAGATCAGTGTCGGTACTTTGAGGGAGGTTCCCCGTGCTTTCGCACGGACCTAATTAAAGTAAACCTCATTTTCCCAGAGGCGTAACCCCGTTAACACTTTTCTAGACACCTACTTGATCGACTAATTGTCCTGTGTAAAACTCTCCCAGGAGTAACTCTTACTCGCAGTGGGTATCGGGATCCAACTATCTCATAGAAGGTATGCAATCTCATTGCAAATTTCAACACTTGAAATTCCCGATAATGTTTTGCCCCTAGCGATCTATGACCTTGACTAAGTCAACAAACCATAAATCGCAAGTTAAGTTCAACCCGTACATTTCTCGATTGAATTAAACCCACCCGTACGACCCTTGACTGAGTCAACAAGGCCGTGCGAATACCCTAATCCAATCACATCTCATGTTTTAGCAGATAAACACTACTTAGCTACCGTACACTACGCCTTGACTAAGTCAACAAACATAGCACGAATACTAAATAATATCTATCTGAAATGACGGAGGGCTACACAGGTTTTTTTAGAAAAACCATGAGCGTAATGAACTTGATATCGTCGTAGAATCGAGTAATTTTTGAAAAGGAGTGTTTTTGAGGCTTTTCTTAGTTTCGCTAAAGGGGTCACTCCCGGTGAAGGGATCGTCGGCCCTTTCCTCATCGAATAAGGTGCAGGATATATCATATATACCGCTGTACAAAGCAAAACACTAAAAGCAATCAAAAGACAAACCGAGTTTTGTAGCATCTGCCAGTTTCGCTAAAGAGGTCACTCCCGGTGAAGGGATCGTCGGCTCTTTCCTCATCGAATAAGGTGCAGGATATATCATATATATCACTGTGCAAAGCAAAACTGTAGCTACCCTTTTTATAAAGTTTTGATTCTACAACATCTTTAGGTTTCTTTTCTTTTTATTAATCTTATTAATAAAAATCCCATCAGCTTATGCTTCCTAAGTATCACAGAAGAAACGAAAGCAGTAATATTTATATATCAGCATATATATATATATATATATATATATATATATAGATAGATAGTATAAGCATTCGTCTCAGGCAGTAATATGATCTCATCACAGAACATTGCAGCAGAAGAACATATATGAAATATTGGATATACTAGGACGTTCGTGTTTTCAATACGAGCCTGTATAAAACACGGATTCCACGGTCGCGACGAATAGCCAAACCCACATCACAAGACCCCTACGAGAGCGGCAAGTAACACTGCCAATTCTAGGGTTAGGAGACTCGGTCTCGACTCCTTGAGATGGCCTCCCACTGGACCCTAGAACCCGGTTACTTGTGCTCCCCACCTTGGGTCTACCTAATGCGGAAAAGTAAATAATATACAAGGGTGACATCAACCTCAACCTGGAAGTGCCCCAAATAAAATAATATTACATTACAAATGAATTTTACATGAATGAAAATAAAAACCCTCATCTCACATAAAACCCCCGGCTATTCAGAACACGACGATCCAATATAACATATCACAGCAACACATAATATCACATATCATCAATGTAAGTAAATATGCGCATCCCAATTGTCGTTGACATATAGCAACGAAACCGGCGATATCACATATTACACTTACGGTCACAGAAAAGAAAGTGTAAAACTACAATATTTGGAATTCATAATCACTTTAGACATTGTAAATCCGAAATATCACATACTTCGCATTTCATGCCTAACTATATGAATTCCACATATTGTATCACATTCCAGATAAATAGACAGTATTAAACTTTCCGAACAGATAATCAAATACCCAAAATTTCCTAAAGTGCTCAACACTTGAGCGGAGTTCAAATAATCCCAGAATATGTCACAATACCGGTGATCCAGCCGTAGAAGGGTCAAGCCAACGCCTCACATGTGGCACGCCGTACTGCCCCAAACCCGAAGGTTCTAAAGGCAGTTCAAGACGGTCACACAATCGAGTTAAGGTTTGTTGTCTTCTAGAGAGTCCACCGCTTAACTTGTACAATTTTTCCGAAAGATTTAAATCCATTAAAAATTCAACACTCGAAATTTTTACGTGCCGGGAAAAAGTGAGTTAATGATATCCGTTCGAACATTTTAACAGTTTCTAAATATCCGGAAATCAAAACGAATTTAAATATTCCGATCGAATCTACGATTACAAAGCAAACCCCAGATCACTCAACCTTTGAGTCAATATAAAAATACCAGAAACTATAAAAGCACAAATAAAGAATTACTGTAAAACAAAAAATGTCAACTCGAACAGTACGGCCGCGGAACCGCGGCACAAGAAGGGAATTGCCGCGATTCCGCGGTCGTGTGTACGGATCAGTGGCTCGAAATTCACAGCAATTCTTATTTTTATCTGCTGTATTTTTCAGGTATTTTTGATTCAGAAAAAATCCAGATTTTAAAAAATTTCCAGAGAGGGGGTTAACTTTGTCGGTTCGGGTTCGATCGGAGTTTTAACTTCGTAAACACATCGCCTAATGCTCTAGCTAGGCTCTGATACCACTGTAGGGTTCCTAGGCACTCTTGTGAAGGTTCATAAGGCATCAAACATGCCCGGATAAAAATTTAGACGTGCCGAACAACCCAAAGCCGGGATCTTTGCTAGATTATTAGGGTTAAGCATGCAAGATAACAACTTTTTATCTAAGTGTGAGGGATTACAACCTTTGTAGTCCGCTCCTTCGCTTCACAAGCTCCGAGTAGAAGTCCCTTCACCGCGATCCTCGATCTCCCGGACTCAAGAGAGGCTCCACGACTCGAACGATCCAGCTAGCTTGAAGTGTTCCAAATCTCCGATGATCTACGTCGAAGTTCCAATAACTCAAGCTTTCTCACTCTAAAGAGATGAACACACTAATCTCATGGGCTAGATGAGATGAGGATGAAGGAGTAGTATTTATGCTTTCTTTTTAATTCACTTTCTCACAATTTATCATCACAAATGGAATTTCTAGTGAGCTCAAAATCAAGAAAGAAGAAGATGATAATGGAAAAGATAATGATAATTCTTTTTGTGATGAATAGAAAAAAAAACTATATGATTGATATATCAACCATGGTCAAGGAAGAGTGGCTAAGAGTTTGTAGAGAATAAACTAGAGTTAGGGTTTGGTTAGATTAAGTTATGAGTCATGCAAAAATATCAACCATAATATCTTAAGCATGACAAAAACAAAGCTTCTAGAAGGTGCAAGAAGAAGCTAACCCTAATCAAACCCTAATCCCTTTTAATCATCCTTAAACATGTTTAATAATAAATCATATCATGTCACAATAATATATATCACATATATATTATATATTTGCAACAAAAAAAAATAATACAATTAACATATATCGCATATATATCAATGTATCATCCAGTGAGAAAATAAAATAATAAAGCGAGCTAATATTAGATAATGTAATACAATATATCATATATATTATTATACATTAAATCATCGAATCAACACTTGATCCGACGATCCGGCTATATCGAATATTACCGACTAATATATCATGTACCGATTCATCGAATCAACACTTGATCCGATGACCCGGTTCATATCTAAATATCGCGAGAATATAATACGGTATCTCATATCGCATTATTCTCGGTCCTGCACATATCACATATGCGCCTCTACTCCGTTTCGCCTGAGCCAAGAAACCTCTGTGTATGACTCTAAAGAATCGTCAATACGCCGGTAGCTGGTATTGATCATATCAAACACCTACAAGCTGCAAGCGGTCAGCTAAACGTAACAGCCACCCAGGTATTGAGCGATCAGAAGATCAACAAGCTAGCCTGTGCGTTCTCCTGTGAATCCAATCAGTAACACTCCCGTACAGTCCGGTCTGTTCGTCTGATATGTCGCATATCAAGTCTAGGGGTGGTATATGTCAGACCCCAGTAACCGATAAGTCGTGTCGATGTGTGGCTCATAACGGGTCGAGAAACTACTAGTAACACTTACCAGTAAATCTCTATATCAGCCCTGGCCAGGGACTTCCAGTTATAGCCAATCGAACACAGCACAACATCAACTCCCTATACCGGGAGAGACGAATCCCCTCCTATGGCTCATTGCCTCCATGTGATTCGGGACTGTACCCAAAAGCCACCGTTTTGCATGCCCTCTTGGACGTGGTAAGGTGGAAATCAAAGCACAGTGGGAATCACACAAGACTCTATGACGATCTCGGGTCTACAGACTACCCTGTACCAGTGTCACCAGAGAACTGCCATCTGACGTGTGGTATATCACCATCTGGGAGTTCTCGGCGAGTCCGTCCAGTGTACCCAGTCTCCACTAAGCACCCGTACACCATCTCTGATGTCAAACACCAATGGATATGGGATCATCCATCGCCCATCATATGGGTCAAGATGCGTATACGCTAGTCTACTCTGGTGTATCGATGCCCTGTCTCGATATACCCTCGACTAGGAACAGTTATAGGATGTACTCATCGACTACCATGGCCCCACTAGTATGATCTCATCATAATCCCAGTAGTCGAGTACAGATCCTAAGGGCTTTATCAACATGTGAGAGAAAAACAGTAAACCAGTACAAGTCAACATGTTAAGATAAAGTGAAACCAAATAGCATACTATCATGACGAGCAAGAAAGTACTCTCTATATATATCCAAGCATCCATTATAATATACGTCATATGTACAACAATGGCCTCTAGGGCATATACATAACTAACAACCCTTCCTGGGAGGGTCTTTGGTAGTTAGTTCTTTCATGACCTGGTCATCTAAAGTGATATCCTCAGTGACCTTTTCCTTTCCCTTTTCTTTTCTACTCGCGGGCCCGAGAATCTTTTCTGGGAGTGTGCGATTGAGCAGCTGAATGTTCTCGCAGGCCTCCGATCTCTCCTCTTTCCCTAAAACGGATTCTTTAACGAGAGGGCCCAGAGCCATTTCTTCATCAGAGTCGCTCCCGAAGGTGAGAATTTGTAACCCTCCGGTGTTAACCATGTAACAGTTGCCAGTAGTTCTATTGTGCCCATCGACAGTACTTCTTCGTTCCCGACAGATCTTGCGTTTCATGCGCTTAAAATGTTGCCGATGAGCAACATATCCTTGCCACCATATCTTAAAGGCGTCGCTCTCCTCCATGGGGTGTGAAATTTTCTGATGATATGCGCAATAATCAGGGTGCTTCTCCACCCCATCGAGCGTGTTTCCTTCCGAGGGTGGTAGCTTCATTCCCATTGACATGGCTTTGGCAAACCTTTTCCTCGTCTTGAATATCTTCTTGTCTACTTCGGATGCCTTTCGATCTGGCGGGGGTAGTTCAACTCTTTCGTTCAGTCGCCTGCATTTGGCTCCTTCCGATGCGGCCATCTCACGCTCCTGATCCGCTTTACTCTTTAGACGAATCTCGTCTAGAAAGGCATTGATCATTTCATCTGTTGGCCACACACGTTCTGGTTCAGGCTCTGTTCCCAGTTCCTTAGTGCCGGGGTTTTTTTCATCATCGGTAAACGAGTGGGAGGTTACATTACAACTCGCCACATATCCCTCGGATTCATCCGACGAACTCTCTCTATCATCTCCCTCTTGAAAGATGTGGTTGAGGAACTCTGGCAGTGTGACAGGAGTTCGCGCCTTTTGATTGTACTCTTCCAGCGCGTCGATTTGCTTCTGCAAGTTCGTGTGCTCGTCTCCAAGCTTCACGGGCTTCTTGGATTTCTTCTTCTTTTTCTTCGAAGATTTTGACGGTTGGGCGTGAGTATTTGGGCCCTTATCGCGAGTCTTCGTAGTTGGGCGGGGCTTCAACATCCCTTCGATAATTTGAGGTTCAAGAGGGTCCTTCCATTTGATCGCAGGGCACGCATGAAGGTCTCTCAGCATTCTTTTGGTTTTAGTTGATAGCACGACCTCCCATGGAGCTTCTTCAATAAAGGAGCAGGTTGCCCCCGGTGTATCTGCTTTCTTAGGAGTATGCGGTTGTGGTGGGTTCACCTTCCACTTTTCGGACAGTGCAAACTTCCCCTGGAGGTATTGATCTTCAATCCATCCTTTGAAGACGAAGCAATCCTCAATCGGATGACTTACCGTTTGATGGTAAGGGCAATAGTTAGGGTTATTCACCTCAGTGGGTTACGGCGGTCGCCTTGGATTTGGTAGGTTTATAAGTCTGTTGCGTACTGCCAACTCGAATAACCGTTTCGTCTTGTCTCGTGGGAACGAGTAGGGACTCTTCATCTTCTCATTATAATACCGGCGTCTTTCTTCCAATTGATCTGCCGGCTTCGGGGCGTTAGGTTGCTGCTGGGCATTCGCGATGAAGGTTGCCCTTCCTTTGCCCTTGTCATTCCGAGGTTCCGACTTCGGGGGAGGTGGTCTATGACCCATCTGGTCCATCTAAGCCAACTTGTCGATCAAAGCCTGGAATGTGGTTGGCTTAAAGAACATCATAAACTGGGAGTGCGTTCGCTGGCGCCTGGTTTTACCCTGGCGTTAATCAGTGCCGTTATTGGAGTGCGTTCGCTGGCGCTTGCGAATCGCTGAGTGAATAGCAGCTCCATTTTAGCGAACGTCTTGATTGAATCGTTCGGGAGTTCCGAATACCATTCGAACGCTGTTTCTGATAAGCTGCCCACGAACTGGCGAAGCAACAGTTTATCATCACCGCCGGTGTTACCGCAAAGGGCCCTGAACTGGGCAACATGTTGATGGGGATTGCCGGTCCCCTTATACACGTGGAATTTTGGTATTGTATAACCCGGCGGGTATTTGATTTGGTCGTACCAGCTTGGATACGGCCGGCCCGTCTTTACGACTTGACCAGCTGCCTCAGTCGCATGATGAATCCGGATTTGCTGGGCTATATAATCGACCAAATCAGCCTTAGAGATTGTCTCCTCTTTGGCCGTTGAGAGGGCCGGTGGTGGATTTGACGTTTCTCCTCGGTTGACTTCAAGAACGATTGGGGGATCCTCGGCGGGTAGGTCCTGCTGGATCATCATTCCTATCATATCTTCGAAGAGAAGGCCCATACGCTGTATGTTGGCTGCTTGTTTAGCAGCCTCTTTGTCCTTCTTCTCCAGTATCCGGCGAAGGAATTCAGCGTCGGTTTCTTCCTCCCGGCGTGCGTCTGAGGACGCTTCTGGGTTTTCTTTTGGCCCGGTAAGTGCGGCCATAGCATTCATCATTTCCTGGAGCTTTTGCTGTTGCTCCTGAGCTTTGGTCACCGACCGTGTAAGCGGTCTATGACCTGTGGACGCACGGCTGACTTCTTTTCCTGATGCCATGTATACGGTGTGGACCATCATGCCCCCAGACTTAGGGCGTCTGGGCTCAGTGCTTTTAGCTGTCGTTGCAGGCTGGGGGATCTTCTCTGGCTTCCTCCTTTTATGAGCAGTGGAGGTTGAGGGGGCCGTTGAGATGGGCGTCCAGACAGCCTTTCGTGGTTTAGCCTGGTGACCGGCTTCCGGTTGGATTTTCAGCTTCTTGTGCTGGCGGGAGAAGTTTGGATCGATCATCGAGTCTCGGGCCTGCCGCCAAACCTTATAGATTTTGGAAGACAGCCGTTGAGGGGATCAGGGCTGTTCTGACTTTATTTCCACAACCTTTTTTTAGTGGGGGAGGAGACCTCTTTAGCACTGCAGTAGGAGAATTCCTTCGCACCTTATTTAGCATCTCGAAGCTGTTCCCAGTTGGAACAGCAGCATTAACTTCTGCCATCGGGGCTGATGGAGTTAGCCCGGAGGGGGAGTTGCCCCCAGCCTTCCTTACTCGGCGCCAATGGCGACGTCGAGCGTGTCGAGCGGACGGCGTTGGTTCAGCGGTGAGAATGGCTTCGTCTTGCCCCCTGTATAGGTGGGGGGTCGTTGCTGGTGTTAGCCTATCAAAGACCGATGTCCTTTGGGTAGCAGGAGCGGGAGCTGAAGCCGTCAATCTTGTAAAGACCGACTTTTTGGCCGGAGAAGCCGCCCTGGCGATTTCGGGAGCAGGAGCGGCCACTTTCTTAGAAGCAGCCTTCTCTGGGATTGTAGGCCCCATGATGGGTCCACAGGATTTCTGGCCCAATCTAGAGAAGACCGAGGCACTGACGTTGGGCGACCCGTTGAGAGGAGCCGCGGCAGGGGTAAGACGATCAAAGACTGACTTCTTGGGAGCTTCCTTTGTCAGCACCGGCGCCGTGAAGCTTGTTGGTGGGAGTATAGTCCCAAAGAACAATCCGGTAGTGGCCTGAGTCACCTGGTCCACCGGCATTGTGAATAACGAAGCAGCTTGGGGTCCGTAGGCTATACCTCCTGGCGAGGCAAAGCGTTGGTCGCAATTGCAGTCTGAGCAGTTGGAGAATTTCGCAGAAGTAGAAGCCATCGATCCTTTGCTTTCTGCAATAAGCAAGACGCCAATTCTTAGTATCTTGAAACCCAAGGGCAACCATTAGCAAACCGCGATTGGTTCGCGAATCACGATACACGAAGTGTGGAGTGGAAAAAGGAAAAGGTCCCACCGGGCGTGCCAGAATCTGTTCCCCTCCGAACGGCGGCGGAGACTTGAGGGCGTCTGTGCCTGGGGTTCGGGGCAGATGCTAATTGGTGCTATCCGTCCACCTCTCCGAAGATGCCAAGTTGATTTATGGCACCATGTATCGAAGGTTTAAACGGATGCGGCCGATGTAGCAGACTTCGTCAGATTCCCCCTCGTTTGAGGGGTTTTTGATTATGGGGACGCTCTTCCCTGCAAGCGCAAGCCCCTGCAGTTAATTACGCTACCGCATCGCGGTAACAACTTTCTCCTTCTCCAGATGGTCACTTCGTGTCGTGTGTGTTTATTTTATGTTTTGTTGCCCGTGGATTGTTTACGGAGACCGAGTTATGTCGTCGCCCGTAGGGCGTGGACTAGTCCAAATCCGTATTATCTTAGATTTAGGTTTGGGGGTTTGGTTTGAGGATACGTTAACCATACTTGAGGCTAAGATTAACTCAAACGTTTGTTAAGGATACGTTAGTCTAACTTAAGACTAAGATCAACTTAACGGGATCGTTTAGATCTGACAAGAGAGCATTTGGGCTCCATTGTTCCAGTTTGGGGACATAGTGGTCCATCGTATGTATGGCCGTTGGGACCCGTTACCTCTCTGACGGCGTTGAAGGATTACAACGACAGGTGTCAAAGGAGTTCCGAGATGTACCCTTGAACCAAAGTTGATTGGAGGGATTCATAGTCCAGTCTGTTTGAAGGTTTAAGGATACGTTAGCCATATTTGAGGCTAAGATCAACTTAAACGGGATCGTTTAGATCCGGCAAAAGAGCATGCGTGGCTCTATTGTTCCAGTTTAGGGACATGGTGGTCCATTGCTAGTTTAAAGACATTGCGGTCCATGGGTAGTTTAAGGACATTGCGGTCCATGGGTAGTTTAAGGACATTGCGGTCCAATGTTAGTTTTAAGACATCTCGGTCAAGGTTAAGGACGTCGTAGTCCATGGGTTTAAGGACCCCACAGTCCATTGTTAGTTTTAAGACATCTCGGTCAAGGTTAAGGATGTCGTAGTCCATGGGTTTAAGGACCCCACAGTCCATTGTTAGTTTTAAGACATCTCGGTCAAGGTTAAGGACGTCGTAGTCCATGGGTTTAAGGACCCCACAGTCCGTATCAATGCGTGGTCATCAGGACCCGTCACCTCTTTGAAGACATTGAGGGATTACAACGCCAAGTATCAAAAGAGTGAAGAGATGTACCCTGGAACCGGAGTGGATTAAATAGTCTTTGGCCCAATTTGGGATCAAGACCAATTAATTATGTTATGAGCCCATTAGCCGAGTTAATTACGAATTGAGGACTTATGGCCATCTTGGGCTAAGTCCAATCAGGTCTGGAATATTGGCTTCATGTTGGTCCATTGAAGGAGAGGCTTTGCCTCTGGCCATTTAGCCAATTGGACCAATGCCTAGTGTTAAACACTAAAGACCAATCAGTGTTGAACACTGGGAATGAGATTGATAAGTTAGTGTTTTAACACTAAAAGCTAGTTGGAGTTAAACACCAGCAACAAGGCTTTCAGATTAGTGTTGAACACTAAAACAGACCAGTGTTAAACACTGGCAACAGAAATCCCAAATTAGTGTTGAACACCAAGGTAATCAGTGTTGAACACTGCAAATGAAGTTCTTTGCTTAGTGTTGAACACTAAGGCCAAACAATGTTTTAACACTGGATTCAGGGGTTCCAATTTAGCGTTAGACGCTAAGGCAAGAGGGGTCACGTGGTAGCACGTGAGGGCGCCCTCCCTTCGTTCGTTCTGCTGAGAAGATCGCGTCTTTTGGAGCATCACGTGTCATCACGTGACGGGTGTTTAAATGAAGTATGTTAAAGCCTCTGCCAAGGGTCACGTGGGTCACGCGAGGCACTGCCCTAAAGGGGCTCTCTGTAGATCTTTTTAGGGGTCATGTGGTGACACGTGACCCTGCCTCTATGTATGTTGTTTAGAAGATCTGTTAATCCCTTTCAGGAATTAAATTTCTCGTAGGGTTGAACCCTGACAATAATTTCAGAGGAATTAAATTCCTACTTCCTTTTGAAGATTTATATTCTGGAATAGAGTTGGACTCTGGATTTTCTTTAGGAATTAAATTCCTCATATATGTGAAGAACTGAATAGAGTTAAACCCTAATAAAAGTTTTAAAACTCCCACTCTCTGTTAAAGAATTATGATTAAGGGAATTAAATTCCTGTTGTTTCAACAGAACTAAGTTCTTAACTAGGGTTAAATCCTGTTTCTTTTTGTTCTGAAGGAATTAAATTCCCATAACACAAGTTCAAGCCCTAATTTTATTTTAATGGAATTAAATTCCTATAGTTCTGTGAGAATTAAATTCTCGTGCTTCCATTCCCTCTCTATGCTTTGGATCTGCATGGCAGGATCTCAACCCATTGAGAATTAAATTCTCAACTTCAAGGGGAGATGTGCACTTTATAGATCCTCCATCAAAGAGAGAAGAAAAATGTCCTTCTGTTTTATATCAGAGTTAAACTCTGTTGAGAATTAAATTCCCTTTTCTTTCAATGAAACCTTCCCTTTCTTACCTAGGGTTTTCTTTTGCAGAAGATCCAAATTCCTCTAAAGTATCAAGGCTCTCTCTCTTCTCTTCCCTCTGCACATATCATTTTTCTTGTGTGTCTCTTGGCTCCTATTTATAGGAGAAGCAGCCGAGTCAATTAGTTTTTGATGAATCTTTCATTGAGAGATTTGATTTGCATCCATCATTCGTTTTGGACCTTTGGATTATTAGGTGAATTTTATTCACCATTGGATTTTAAATCCAGAGATTCTCCTTTGTTATTTCGGTTAGATTTAAAGGGGACATCTTTCCAAATTCGAGATTTTCCCATAGATAGATGATATTTAATCACCTCTAAATCTTTAATTTAATCGGTTGCTTATAATCTTTTTCCTTTGGAAAGATTTAAGTGATCTCTCCTCAGAATTTGATTCTGTTAAAAGATAGGCTTTGAAAACCGGTCACGTGTGGCCACATGACCCTTGGTCACGTGTGGGCACGTGACCCCCTTGGAACGAGCTTTCTTCTTTCTTTCCGCGCTCTGCTTTCTGGTCGCTGCTTAGCTGTCACGTGCCACCACGTGACCTCTGGTCACGTGTGAGCACGTGACCCTCGGCTGGACTCTTTTTCTTGATTTAAACGGAGAACAAGTCTGCTGCTTTTGAGTATCACGTGCCAACACGTGACCCTGGTCACGTGGGAGCACGTGACCTCTTCTGAAGCCTTTTTCTTGATTTGATCAGGGAACCGGTTTGCTTTTGAAGCCGCTTTTAATTGTCACGTGCCAACACGTGACCCAAGTCACGTGGGAGCACGTGACCCTTTCTGAAGCCCTTTTCTTTGATGTAATCAGGAAGCTGAATTTGCCTTGCTGATGCTTTTAGATGTCACGTGCTAACACGTGACTGCTGGTCACGTGTAAGCACGTGACCCTTTTTTGAAGCCTTTTCCATGAGCTTTTCTGATTTTAAATCAGGAAACAATGTCTCTAATTTCTTTTCTCTTTTTCTTATTCTCGTGGAGATCAACTATCTTCCAAATCAAGCGATACCAGCCTTAGAATTTGTCTGGATATTTGATAGGGCCAAGTTTAGAAATGAACTTATTTATCCAAACAGCTTCTCAAGTTGTATCCTTCCCTGAGTTATACTCAGCATCCAGCGTCATGTCAACCTCGGTATCCTGCTTGGAACCCTTCCAATATACTGCTCCTCAAAAAAGGATAAACTTATAACCCATGACAGACTTTCTGTCTTCTATGTCACCTTGAAAGCTGTAATCGGTAATCGCCTCCAATTAGAGACTGTCATTACCATATACCAAGAATATCCCCATAGCGCTTCACAAGCACTTGAGAATACTCTTCACTGCTATCATTTGTTTCTCCAGGATTGGACTGATATCTGCTTACTACAGTAAGTGCATAAGCTGCATATGGTCTGGTATATAATATCACATGATTGACCTTGTAACACTCTAGTACGTTTATACAGTATAACTTGGTATTTTAAGTTTTGCTTATAATTTATTTGCTTATTTATTTGGGTTGCGAGTGTTTCAAATAGTAGTAGTGGTTTTCCGACCCGACCCGCATGTTTAGAATCCAATATAGTGCAAGATTACATCTGATATTTACTAGTACCGTGTATCTACGTGAATCAAGTATAATCTATACACTATATATATTTAAATCTTTATATATCTATATATAGATACAAGATATGGATAACTAATATTTTGCTAATTGACATGGCATGGCTTATCAACCCATATATTATTTCACTTTTATCTATTATGTTCAAATCCTAAAATATCAGATAACCAAATATTTATTAAATCTTAAATATATTTATTCAAATCTTATTAGGGGGTATATGTATTTAATATTAGATTATCGCATTATGGCTTAAAATTTTTACGTATGTGTATTTTTTTCTAAAATATATTTTTAGAAAGATTCAGGTAAAAGTTTGGTAGCATTTAATATTATCTAGTTATCCTAATCTTATATATATATATAAATTAAAAACGGTTTATATTTTTATTATTATTAAACTCTCTCCCCCCGTCTCTTTCTCTTTCTCTCTCACACCTCTCGATCTCTTTTCCTCACTTCGCCTCGAGCCCTAACCTACCATCGTGACCTCATCGCCGCCCACCTCCTCCTCGTCATCATCACCTCCTCATCTCCACCTCTTCCTCGTCGTCAACTCGCTCAACTCCGAGATCCCATCCGAGCCCCGACCTCCAAAACCGAGAAACTCACCTCTTTCTTCCTTCTCTCTCGTCGTCGCCTGAACCTGACCACCACCACCATCACCCTCATCACTTTCTCCTTCTCGTCGTTGCCATAACCCAAAACATCACCATCGCCGGCATTTCTTCTTCTTTTTTTCTTTTTCCCTCAATCACCGACCAAACCCAACCACCTCATCTCTTCCCGACCTCGCCGTCGACTTCGCCTCCCTATCTCATCTTCACCGACCTAACCTCGCCTCTCTCCACGATCACAACCCAGAACCCGAGCTCCATCGTCACTCGACATCATCATCTTCTTCTATTTTCTTTCCTTGCCTCGCCGGAGCCGATCACCGCCTTGATCATCCTGTCCCCTCGCCAACGAGCACGGCCCAGACCATTCCCAGTCACCACCTCTTCAGAGAACACCCCATCACCCCTCTCTTTCTCTTCTTCTTCACAAGTTTCTACCATTTCACCACAATACCTATACCATACCACCACAATACCACAACCAAACCACCACCATACCACCACAGTGCCACCTCTTCCATGCCTTGACCATGTCATCACCATGCTACGACCGTGCTATCACCGTACTCAGACCATGCCCAAACCATGCTCAGACCATGCCCAGACCATGCCACTACCGTGACACCGCCATGCCATCATCAGACCACCACCATGTCATCACCAAACTACCACCATGTTATCACCAGACCACCATCATGCCGCCATCATACCCAGACCATGCCATGACCGTGTCATCACCGTACCCAGACCGTGTCACGCCATACCCACTTTGTGCTCAGCTCATGCCACTTGTGTGCTACCATCGCATCATCCCCGTATCACCGCAAGGCCCATACCGTGTCGTGCCGCTTCACGCACCGTGTCGTGTCGCGCCGAGCCGCTGCACACCTTTATCATTGCGGACGCCATTGTCTTTTGATTCTTTGTGTAGCAATAGTCTATTAACCTATTGACGTCATCGCCTGCACATCAACCGTTGTTTCCGAGGCAAGTTTCTAAACTTGCGAAATGCTATATTACGTATTCCATTATATATAGCAATTATTAGTATGCGTATGATAATGGTTAGCATGTTATTTACAATTTACAAATTTTACCGCATCAATCTGTAGTATCTAGTTGCATGCTGGTTCAGTATAAAAATTATTATAATTCTCGTTTCAGTTCAGTATCTTTTATCTAGATTGCCGCAGACGTAAAATGATTATTACAGATAGATCTATGAATAGATTGGTTACACCTTACCACATAGAAATTATGCACTAGTCTTTTTACCGTATTTATATAACTGGTTACGTTTTTCCACCTAATATTCTTCCTATTATTATAAACTGCCTGACGTGTTCATGAGACAATACTAGACATGGTACTTGGATTATTACTAATGCCGACAATCCTGACTTGTTGTCCTGATGGACATGACTTGTTGTCTAGATAGACAAGACATGTACCTGCTTGATCTTGTGTTAGCATTAGATAGATATCATCAATACCTGACTTGAACACAAAACCTGGGGGAAAAGGGGAAATCAATAATGAAACCTGACTTGTAACTCAACAGCTCGATACTTTCCAAAGACTGATCAGTCGATATGGGCTTCGACCCCGGAATGATGATGCTGACTCGTTCGTCTGTACATGATATCATGTTTTTACTTCTTAGCGGCACATCTTGGATTCAGCCCCGAGGGTCTTGACCGTGGTCCCGGGCACGCACGGGATACATTGTGTTACATCGACGATTATATTAATTGATTTCAAAGACTTGTAGAATAGATAATCTAGAAGCACAGACTTTAGGATACACATAACATACCTAAAGCTCATTGTTTTACACCTGTGTTTATTATTTACACTCATGTTTAATCATAGCATTCTATTCTGGTTATTACTATTATTTTGATATTTATGACGCACTAACGTCTGGGTTTTGCATGGCCCAGATACTTGACATAGCATGTGAGTATTCGACTGGATTGCTGATCAGTGAGGACCTCCTCATTGATACAGCTCTTATGCGGGTTAGTTATTCTTTGGATCTTTATTGCTTCCGCTACCTTTTCCAGTTATTGTTCTTGTGCCTATTGGACATGTGATAGATAGATTTAGTAGTTTACTGTTCTTGACATCTGATTGACAGCCGTAATATGACTATGGAACAATCTTTTCTCGCCATAGGTAGCATAATTGGCTTTGTTACGTCCCGAAATTTTCGTATTTTGGGAAGCGGGGCATAACAGACCTCATTACCGAAACATATAGAATATCATTCATGCGAGTCTATTTTCTCATCAGTTTGTAAGACATATTTTTAGAGAGGGTGACTCCACGTTATGCGGGTACACTACCGCGTCAGGAGTCTTCTATTCTAAATCCCTTTAGAATGGTATCAGAGTATCTGCATTGGGACAATCCTTAAATCCTTCTAGATTTAATTTTATAGATCTAGTCCCCAGAATGATTGATATATTACCCAGATCATATATAGAGAAAATTTTGTGACAACCATAGTTTGACTGAATTGTAACATAGGAACATCATTTGCTATTAGGAGGATGTCATCCACATACAATATAAAAAATGTGATAATACTCCTTACATCTTTCTTACAAATACTTGGTTCATCTATAATTTTGATGAAGTCAAACTCTTTGACTGTCACATCAAAACAGATGATCCAACTCCGCGATGCCTGCTTTAGTCCATAAATAAACATAAGCTACTTAAACATTTTTCCGCTGCTCCTACTGACTACAATGCCCTATGACAGAGTCATATACATGCTCGCTTCTAAATCTCCATTTAGAAAGGCGTTATTGACATCCGCCTGCCATATTTCATATTCCTAAAGGGCAGCAATGGCAAGTGCTATCTGAATGGACTTCAGTATAGACACTGGAGAAGAGGTTTCATCACAATCCACACCGGATATTTGACAAAAACCTTCTACTACAAATCTAGTTTTATTTGGTTACTACCTTTCCATTTCACTGATGTTCTTTTGGAAGATCTACTTGCTCCTAATGGGTTTTACCTCTTCAAAAGCATCCAACAAGGTTCATACTTTGTTATAGTGCATGAAGTCCAACTCAGATATCTTGGCATTCAGCCATCAGTCAGAAGTCATTACTCCCTTTGGCATGCTGATAACTAGCAGGGTCATCATCAATCATGATGCAAACCTCTCTTTCACCGTCTACGAGGAAATCGTAGTATCTTTCAGGTGCCTGAGGTTACCTACTAGATCTGCGGAGTGGCCAAGGTTTGTCGGGAACAATTGAATCCTCACGTTCTACTAAATTTTTAGTAACCGTTTGTGGTTCTGGAATCTCTTCTAGTTTTACCATACTCCCACTAATTTCTTTTTTAAGAAATTCTTTTTCTAAAAATGTGGCATGTCGAGAACAAAACAACTTTTGATTCTCAATATGGTAGAAGTAGAGCTCTAGCTAATGCTTAGGATAACCCACAAACTGCTCATTACTGAAACTTGCCCTGAGTTTTTCCGGCTTTTGCTTTCAACATAAGACGGAAAACCCCTTATCTTAACAAACTTAAGACATCGTCTCCTTCCATTCAATATCACATATATAATCTTAAGCACAGATTTAGTCAGAACCTAATTCAATTAGTATACAGCTGTTTACAGTGTATATGTCACGTCCCGCTTCCTAAAAGACGGTAACAGGTATGTGACGAGGTCCGCGGCGTATTTATATCGAGATGGGTATTTCTCGAAATAAATACGTTAAGCGTATTATAAGCGATATAAATATAGATAACAAGAATTTAATAAGGGTATAAATCCAACTATCTATTACATTCCAAGTCACATAATTCAAAACAAGACAATAAGTTTGAAGCTTTAATATAACGAAATAAAAATAACAAAGCACAAATAAGTTGGCATACTGGAAAATAAAACTGAAGGTCAAACTAATAATCTGTTTAGAATGAAAGCTGAGTGTGATCCTCTTCGGTCGGCTCAATATCCTCTGTCACTAAGCGACCTGACAAACATTCCCGAAGAAAGAAAGAAAACAAGAAATGTCCGTCAGCAAACTTGCGCTCAGTAAGTCCCCAATAAAGTGTGATAATAATTTAAGGTGATATAATGACAAATATAAGAACTGATATGATATGTCAAGTAAACAGGGAAAACTATATAAGCATCGCAGTTTTACATAAGCATCGCAGTTTAGTATAAGCCTGGTGTCGGTTAACATAAACATATCATAAGTATAACTGAAGAACATGAAGTGACTGGCAATATGGTCTAAAGAGATTACTACAAGGGTAAACTAATCTAACTTCAGTTCGAATGTGAGCGGCAACTACCGCAGAAGTATTCTCAATACCCAAGGCTATTTTCCAGCGGGCAGGGAAATACGGACCTGAATCAAGAGTTAATAATGTGACTCCAACTGTCGCAAGAGTATTCGTAGACCTAAGGCTATCATCCAGGGGCAAGGAAACATAGGCCATGTTCAAGAGTTAGTATTCAAGGATTCATGTGTTAGTAATGGGACTTCTGAGATTCCGTTGATCGAACTCACTACTCAAACTATTTCAACACCCCGCGTATGTTAAACTATGAATAATGATACCAGTCTTACACGAATCCATGAATAAAGTAAGGTTTATAAGTTCAATTCGAGTTTATGTCAAGTTCAAGTATTCATGTATACAGTATTAATGGTTCGGGTAAGGTTCATGTCAAACATATAATATCTAATCATGTCATCAAGTACAAGCAACAATTTAGAGATCAAGAAACAAGGGTATATATGTTCGAATGGTATGAAATGAGACAAGTACAATATTCAAGTAATAATCAAGAACAGTACTGTAAAAAAGTGTTGTGAACTACCAATTACTCAAGTCAATTGAATTCAGAGATTAAACAAGAAAAATAGCCTTCGATATTATACAAACATGAGTTCGAATCCCTCCGAATTATGACTACTGGTTTGGGAGATATATCCATTTTCGTATCGTCACGCAGAATAGATCAAAATTTGTCCAGTACCATCTGTCATTTTTAAAACACAGTTTGAGTTAATTTCCATAGGTTTTCAGGTTTCAAAAATTATTAGAAATTTTTAGGTCTTTCGTTCTACTTATCTAAATAGCTAAGTTCCGTGCGATTTGTATTTCTAAATCTCTAGTTATGGTCATATTAGTATCAGGTTTTAAAACAGAACTTCTAATTTCTGGACAGCAACTATGGTTTGTCTTGCGGGGCATATAACAGGTTATTCTATCCGTTTCTGAGTCACAAATTATATTGTAAAGTTATAAATCTATCAATTATGAATCCATACATCTAAATTTTTTTATGAAACGATATCAGGAGCTCGAGTTATATCATATTTAAAAACAATGTACGAATTATGGCAGATTTTGTCCAGATTCGTTACATAATTTTATAACGCAGATTTCTATAATTTACGTCGGTTTTCAGGAAAACCTTAAAAGTAAGAAAATCTAGATCTTTCGATCTAATCTATAAACTACTTAATTTTTCTCAAAATGGACCTTGGTAGACATAGTTATGTGTCTTCTAAGGTGGCGGGTAAAAACAGTTTTCTGATTTTAAAAACAGTGAGTAAAAACGACATACATCCTAAACCATTATTCAGTTCGATCTGAAATTTTTATAATGAATTTATAAAAATAAATCTTATATTAAATAATTTTTTTGAAATATCCTGAGATTGGAATTATTATATGATTCTATCTCAAAGTCGGTTGATGTCAAAAGACGGTTTTCTTTCAAGACATATGGTATTTATTTAAAATATAAATACGATTTAACATTCTAAAAGAAAGGAAATAACGTAAAGTTTGTGTGAATCTATTCATGTACTGCGAACTAATTATGTCAGTGAAGTATAGAAGCAAGCATATGAACCGGATCATGAAACATACGCTAAAAATCGTCATAACAGTTATATTAGAACCTTATACAAAAAATCCTTTTATAAATAATTAGGTTTCACGAGGTGTTTGTTCCCCGCCGGAAAGACGCGACCGGGACGTTGGGACGTCCGGCCTGAATTCCGGGGGCAGATGCTAATTGGTGCTATCCGTCCACCTCTTCGATGATGCCAAATTGATTTATGACACCATGTATCGAAGTTTTAAACGGATGCGTCCGATGTAGCAGACTTCGTCAGATTCCACCTCATTTGAGGGGTTTTTGATTGTGGGGATGCTCTTCCCTGCAGGTGCAAGCCCCTACAGTTAATTACGCTGCCGCATAGCGGTAACAACTTTCTTCTTCTCCAGATGGTCACTTCGTGTCGTGAATGTTTGTTTTTTTTTTGGTTGCCCGTGGATTGTATAGGAGACTAATTTATGTCGTCGCCCGTAGGGCGTGGATTAGTCCAAATCCGTATTTTCTTAGATTTGGGTTTGGGGGTTGGGTTTAAGGATACGTTAGTCTCATTTGAGACTAAGATCAACTTAAACGTTTGTTAAGGATACGTTAGTCTAATTTTTAGACTAAGATCAACTCAACAGGATCGTTTAGATCCGACAAAAGAGAATTTGGGCTCTATTGTTTAGTTTAGGGACATTGCGGTCGATTACCAGTTTAAGGACATGGTGGTCCAAGGTTAAGGACATCATAGTCCGTGAGTTTAAAGACATCACGGTCAAGGTTAAGGACTTCATAGTCCGTGAGTTTAAAGACCTCACAGTCAAGATTGACATCATAGTCCCTGAGTTTAAGGACCCCACAGTCCAGGTTAAGGACGTCATAGTCCATGGGCTTAAGGACCCCACAGTCCAGTTTAAAGACGTCATAGTCTATGAAATGTGTGGTTGTCGGGACCCGTCACCTCTCTGAAGACGTTGAAGGATTACAACGACAAATATCAGAGGAGTGAAGAGATGTACCCTCGAACCAAAGTGGATTAAGTGATCTGTAGTCCAATTTGGAACTAAGATCAATTAATTAGAATTATGAGCATATGGGCTCAGTTAAATCTGAATTGAGGACTTATGGCCAACTTGGGCTAAGTCCAATTGGATTTGAAGTGTTGGCCCTTTGTTGGACCATTAGACATTTGTCTGGGTTCAAGCCCACATTATTTAGCAATGCTAAATCAGAGTTTGAGGGCTCTGATACATTTTGTCTTTGACTGAGCATTGAACATTGTAGCTTTGAATTTTAAGGCTCATTTGACAAGGATATTTTCCTCTGGAAAACTTAGCCAATTTGGGCTAAGCTGGTTTTAGAATAGTGTTAAACACTATAGGGTATTTGGCTATCACGTGTCCTCACGTGATGTATTTAAAACAGTGTTAAACACTGGAGACAAAATGCTCAAATTAGTGTTAAACACTAGAAAGGAAGGGGTCATGTGGGGTCACGTGAGGCGCCTGAGATGGGGCCAGACCTCCTTTACTTTGTTCTGTAAATAAGTGTTAAACACTTTTAATTTTTAGCCGTCACGTGTGGGCACGTGATAGGCACTCATGCACTGATCTGTGAAGGCATTTATTAGGGGTCACGTGGTAACACGTGAGAGCGCCCAAAGCACACTTTCCTTTGCTTTTATTCTCTTTGTTTTGGAGGTCACGTGGGAGCACGTGAGGCATTGCCTCAAAGCTTTTTCCTTCTCATTTTTGGGGATCTTTTCATGGGTCACGTGACCTTAGTTCTTTGCATGCATGGAGATCTTTTAAGTCTCCTTATTTTTTAAGAATTAAATTCTCTGTAGGGTTAAACCCTAATTATGATTTTGGAGGAATTAAATTCCTATGTATGTGGAAGAATTAAATTCTTATATAGGGTTAAACCCTAGTTCTGTCTTGAAGGAATTAAATTCCTATGATTTTGGGAGAATTGAATTCTCGAGTAGGGTTGAACCCTAATTTTATTTGGAGGAATTAAATTCCTATAAATTTGGGAGAATTAAATTCTCTAAACTCAATTCTCCCTCTAAGTTTTGGATCTGCATGGCCGGATCTCAACCCGATGAGAATTAAATTCTCAACCTGTGGGGAGATTTGCTTCTGCAGATCTTCAACCAGAGGAAGAACTAAGTTCTTATTCAAAAGTGTTAAACTCTTAAATTGAGAATTAAATTCCCTTTTTGAAGTTTTGATCCTTTCCCCCTTTCTCACCTTGGGTTTCTTTCTTGAGAATTAAATTCTCCTTTCTTTTCTCTCTGCTATTTATGTTTGGAAAATTTCAAGATCCCAAAATTCTATCCCTTTCTCCTCTCCTTGGCTCCTATTTATTGGAGAAGGAAAATAATCAATTTGTTCAGCAAATCTTTCATTGAAAGATTTTGGTTGTTTTTGTAACTAACATGATCTTTTAGATCACTCAGTGAATTTTATTCACCATTGGATTTTTAATCCAAAAGATATTCTGTTTGTTATTCTTGGTGAATTTCAGGGAAATCTTTCTTTGTATAAAATCTTTCCATAAATTGGTGATTTTTAATCACCATTGGATTTTTAATCCAACGGTGCTCCATTTTACAGAGAACAATCCTTTTTTGTTTGGAAAGATTTAGAGAAATACTTTCCCAGTTAGGGCATTTGATTTCCCTTAATTAGAATTTAATTTTATTAATTCAGAAGGCTTTCAAAGCCCATCACGTGTTGGCACGTGACCCTTCTTTATTCAGAATTAAATTCTGTCTTTTAACTGGGCTAAAGAACCATCACATGTCAGCACGTGACCCTTGGTCACGTGTGAGCACGTGACTCCCCATTGGGGTCTTTCCTTAGCCGTTTTATTATGCTTTTTTAATTCTCTTCAATGGGTTTTTTAAAGGCCCATCACGTGTGGGCACGTGACCCCTTTAATTATTTATTTTATTCAGTGCCTACAGGTTTTGCCTGTAAATGGTCACGTGTGGGCTCGTGATGCTCGGTCACGTGTGGGCACGTGATGCCTCATAACTTTTGATCCCGGATGAATTATGAGGTCCATAATATATCAAATCGAAGGATTTTTCGAGACGCTTTCGATACCATCAGAATTTAGCTGTTTATCCTTCGGGAGTTTATCAAAATACAGCCCGAAAAATACTGGTTCACATTTTCTTAAGCGTATCGCTGCCATTTGATACCTTGGGCTCTTTTGCGCGGCAATTTTTGGCGGGAACAAATGCCCCCCACTACTTTGCCCACGTAAGTATGTACGTGGGTGAAATAGTGCAGAGTTATGCATAGCGTATGACCAGTTTCGGGTTGGTATATAACTTTCAGAATCTTGATCTGAGAAGATAACGAGCGGACACAAGCGTTGTCATTTATCATTGACTCAAATCTCGACTCTTAAGGGATATAGTTCCAAACCCTCAGCCCCATGAGCAGCATCCTTCTATTTCTTTATGTCTTACTCTGGCGTGAAGTAGTTTATCTTCTCATGAGTAACTTCTCCATTTCAGTGGCATGTAACTTTGGCAAGTGTGGCCCATAAATGGTAGATAACAGTTCGTCTTGAACTCTTTGTAGGGTAGCGATGGCTTAGGAAACAGGGTTAGGATCTGTTGCCTAAGACTTTCCAACTTTATGAGCCGTGAGGGTCTCATAAAGACTTTTCTCCCTACGAGTCGTGAGGATCTCGTAGGTGTATTTTCTCCTTATGGGTCAGGTGGACTCCTAAGTGCGTTTTCTCTTGAGAGTCGTAAGGATCTCACAAGAGAATTTTCTCCCTTACAAGTCGAGAGGACTCATAAGTGATTGTTTCCTTCCTTGTCGATGTTCGACTTCGGAGAGTGTGGCCTGTAGATAGTCTATCTTGACCTCCTTGTAGGGCACCGATGGCTTAGGAAACAGGATTAGGATCTGCCACCTAAGACTTTTCAAATTTATGAGCCGTGAGGGTCTCATAAAGACTTTTCTCCCTACGAGTCGAGAGGATCTCGTAGGTGTATTTTTCTCCTAAGGAATCGTGAGGATTCCTAAGTGTGTTTTCTCTTGAGAGTCGTGAGGATCTCACTAGAGAATTTTCCCTCTTACAAGTCGAGAGGACTCGTAAGTGGTTGTTTCCCTCCTTGTCGAGATTCGACTTTGGAGAGTGTGGTCCGTGAATAGTATGCAAGAGTCCGTTTTGGACCGACTTGCAGGGCCCCAGTGCTTAGGAAACAGGTCCTTATCCCCACTGCCTAAGGATTTTCCTTACGAGTCGAGACGAATCGAGAAGTTCTCGCAAGGATGTCCTAACATCACAGTTAACCTTTGCTCTTTACGACAGAGGTCCGTTAGGGGTCTATGGTACTAGGGTTTTGCCCGTCGTACCGTCGTGTTGGCTGATGTATCCCTCGATAGGCAATCTTGCTATTCGAGTAGCCTTGCGACTGTCGTGTCTCTGATCCTTCGGGGGCTGGACAAGACGTCTTCAAGCAATCTTCTCAGGCAGTTTGACCGTCAGAAGTGCAAGCGTTATGAATTTTTCCATGCCGCTTTTTATATGAGGTTAGGCTCATTTTGGAGAGCCCCGATGAGTCATAACCACTCCGCGCTGGTGTGGGATGATCTCCGATAGTCTTTTAGCTTTTATATGAGTTGCCGTCAAGACACTGAAGCTAGGAATTTGGCCTTTGCTTCGTTTTGCTGGCATTGTAGGGTTCCTAGGCACTATATAGAGGTCTCACAAGGCATCAACCATGCCAATTTCAAAAATTACGGTGCCGAGAAACCCTAATACGGATCGTTGGCTAGAAGTTTAGGCGAAAAAGAAACTAGTTAACAACTTAACTAAATGGTAAACGGAAATACAACCTTTGTAGATCCGGTTCTCCACCTCCATGGCTCCGCGATGAAGTCTCCTCGCTGTACAAATCGGATCCTGGGCTCTAGCGTCGGCTTCATCGGAGAAAAAGCGGGCTAGGTCATCGACGACGATGCCGAAGATGATCTACGTCGAGGCATCACTAGATCAAGCTCCAACTTCACCAAGTCAAGAAAACTTGTGAAGGAAACACCCTATACTACTTGGAAAGAGGTAGAGGATGAAGAAATAGGAGGTGGGTTCACTTTAGAATTGGATTTCTCACTTATATGCTCAACTTGCCATTAATGAAGACAAGCTTTTTCTTGAAGTGAAGAAGAAGAAGAAGAAGCAAGAATATGATCAATATTATGATAAGTCTTATGAAAAGAATAATAAAATGATTCTTATCATAATATTAACCATGGTAATGTGTAGAGAAATAACTAAGGTTAAATGAATGGTTTGGGTTTAGGAGATGAAGACAAAAGAGTCACTTTGGTCAAAGTTGCATGAAGCTTCAAGAAGCATCATGAATGAAAGCAACCCTTATGCATTCATTTCACATTTCTTTTAATCCAAAATAAATAGATATATGAATGAATGAATAAGAAATAAAACCCTAACCATTTACTTAACCGAGGTTTAACTCTTTACACAAACCCTAGCAATCTTGCATCATCAAACATGATACAATCAAGTGCACAAAAAAATATATCACATATACGATGTGCACATTCAAGTGAGAAAATCCATTTAAAGTGAACCAGTACTAGTTAATGCAAAGTAATATATCAAATATATAATTATACATTAAATCATTAAATCAACACTTGATTCAATGATCCGGTCATGTCGCACATAACCGACTAGTATCAAATGTATCGACTTATCGAATCAATTTCCGATTCGATAACTAGGTTATATCGCATACAACCAATCGAAACATTCATCGCGAGAATGTAATACGGTATCACATACACGCATTATTCTCGGTCCCGCACATATCTCATATGCGCTCCTATTTCGTTTCGCTTGAGCCAGGAAATCTCTGTGTAGGACTCTAAAGACTCGTCAATACGCCGGCAGCAGGTGATGATCATATCAAACACCCATAAGCCGCAAGCGGTCTTCTAAACGTAACGGCCACCCGGGTATTGAGCGATCAGAAGATCGACGAGCAAGCCCGCTCACACTCCAGTGAATCCAACCAGTAACACTACCGTACAGTCCGGTCTCGTCGTCTGATATGTCGCATATCTTGCCTAGGGGTGGTAAACGTCAGACCCCAATAGCTCGATAAGTCGTGTCGATACGAGGTCTATAACAGTTCGAGAAACTACTGGTAACACTTACCAGTATATCTCAGCAACCCTGGCCAGGGATTTCCGGTTATAGCCAATCGAACACAGCGCAACTTCAACTCCCTATACCGGGAGAGACGAATCCCCTCCTATCGCTCATTGCCTCCATGTGATTCGGGACTGTACCTAAAAGCCACCGTTTTGCACGCCCTCTTGGACGTGGTAAGGTGGAAATCAAAGCACAGTGGGAACCACACAAGACTCTATGACGATCTCGGGTCAACAGACTACTCTGTACCAGTGTCACCAGAGAACTGCTATCTGACGTAAGGTATAATACCATCTGGGAGTTCTCGGCGAGTCCATCCAGTGTACCCAGTCTCCACTGAGCACCCGTATATGATCTATGATATCAAACACCAATGGATATGTGATCATCCATCGCCCATCTGTATGGGTCGAGAAAGTATACGCTAGTCTACTCTGGTATATTGATGCCCCGTCTCGATACACCCACGACTAGGGACCTTGAAGGATGTACTTATGGACTACCATGTCCCCACTAGTATGATCCGCATCATAGTCCAGGTAGTCAAGTACACATCCTAAGGGCTTTACCAACATGTAACAGAGATACAATCAGTATACACGTTAAGGTAAAGAGTAACCAGATAGCATACTATCATGTCGAGCAAGAAAGTCCTCCCTATATATGTCCCAGCATCCACTACAATATACATCCTATGTATAGTAATGGCCTCTAGGGCATACATAAAACTAACAATCTCCCACTTGCACTAGGGCCATCTGTAGCAGTAGTTGTAGTATCTCATACTCAACCATCCCATAAAAGTCTCTCTCTGGGAAAAGGCCTTTGTGAGTGGATCCGCCGCGTTATCCTCTTAGTCTGCTCTCCTAACCTTGATCCCCTGGAGATCAACCATCTCCATGATCAGGTGATACTGCCTTAGAATATGTCTGGATCACTGATGGGACGGACGTTCCTTGGCATAAGCCACAACTCCATTGTCACACAATGGGAGGAACTAAGTTCTTCTCATGAACAAATATACATCCAGACTGCCTCTTTGGTAGCATCTTAAGTAGCGATGTATCCAGCCTTTATCGTCTAGTATGTCACGGTATCTAGCTTGGAACTCTTCCAACATACCGTCCCTTTACTGAGGGTAAAGACAATGCCTGTGACTGACATTCAGTCGTCTTTATCACCCTGGAACCCTTCCAGTGATTCTCCCCAGGATCGATTGATACCATCTCACTACATCTAGTGAGTATCCTAACATCCAATTATATCTATCTCATAGATGAAAACTCAGGATTTAGGAGGTATCTTTTTGATCCTATATGGAGAATCATTGTGATAAGCGGAGATTGACCGAGCGTAGTATAGGAAACTACTTCCCTATCAAGAGTATGTCATCCAGGTACTCTACAAGGATCACCACCATACTCCCTACTACCCTTTTATATCTACAAGGTTCATCTACCATTTTGATGAAGTCAAACTCTTTGACTTACACATCAAAACAGACGTTCCAACTCCGTGATGCCTGCTTTATCAAATAAAACATCTTGCACACGTTTCCGCTGCTCCCACTGTCTACGAGGTCCTCTGGCTGTGTACTTATAGACTCCCTCTTCTAAAACATTTTAGAAAAGTTGTCATGACACCCAACCACCAGATATCGTAGTCATGGTATGTAGCCATGGCAAGTAGGATCTGGATGGACTTAAGCATAGCCACTGGAAAAAGGTTTCATCATTATCCACGCCTGGTCGATGACGAAAACCTTTAACAAGTCTAGCTTTGAAAGTCTCAACTTTTCCATGTACACCAAGTAATCTTCTCAAGATATACTTGCTCCTGATGGGGATTTAACCCTTCAGATATAGCAACTAAAGTCCATACTTTGTTGGTGTATAAGGATTCCATCTCAGATCACTAAGCATCCAGCCATTCTTATAGAGTCCCACTCTTGATGGCCAGCTCGAAACTAGTTGGGTCATCATCTCATGATGCAATTCTCGCTCCCACTGTCATCGAGAAACCGAAGCAACTCTCAGGTGGGTGAGGAACCCTACTAGATCGGCGGAGAGGCTAAGGTTCGTTGGAATCTACTGAATCCTTTGGTTCTATCAAATCATCTGATGTAGTTTGTATAGATGGAACATTTCCAGTTCTACATAACAGACCTTGCCTCGAGCTTGTCCGGATTTTGCTTTTAGACACAGGCCGGACAACCCCAAATCTTAACTAACTGAAGATATGGGCTCTTCCCTTTCCATATCACATATGAAGTGGTAGGCAACTGATTTGATTGGAACCCTTATTCAATAGGTATGCAGCTTCTCAAGTGCGTAACACCCAAAAAGGAAAAAGGTAACTCAGTAGTACTCATCATAGAGCACACCTTATCAAATAGGGTGTATCTGCTCCGCCCCGATATACCATCGTGCTATGGTGTATACGGAGGAGTAATTCTGAGAGAGAATCTCATTCTCCTTTAGAATAGTCCAGGAATTCTATGCACAAGTATTCTCCTCCCTGATCTCATCAAAGGACATAATACTTATACCCGTATTGGTTCTCTACTTCTAACTTATATTCTGTGAATATCTCAAAAGGTTCGGACTTGTGTTTCAACAGGAACATATGACTGATTCTTGAGAGATCATCAGAGAATTTAATGAAGTATAAAGAACCGGTCCTGGCATGTATAGACAGGAGACTTTGCATACATCATCATGTATCAGTCCCAAGAGTTCATTTATTCTTTCTCTGTTTCCATTAAACAGGGCTATGGTCATCTAATCTTTGTGACATGACTTGCAAGTTTTCACAAGATGTAAATTCAAACAGATTTAAATATGCATCTATGTGCAACTTAGCTAGTCGGGTCGCATTGATATGACCTAGTCTACAATACCTCAAGAAGGATTTGTTCATTTCTGAACTCTTCCTCTTGTGTGTGTTCCGTATACTAAAAACTGTAGTTTGATTTAGAACATCAATGCTTTTAGATAACGTGCCTGAACCGATCAACTTTTGATATAGGAAATGTTCAAAATATTATCCAACAATGCAAAATTTTATCATTTCTTTACTAAATAAAGAGAGTGATATGATTTTGTATATCAGGTTCGGTATCTAATAACATTCGTTCAGAATCAATGTATTGGTAATACAGGGTGACAGTGACCGACAGACTTGGCTGCAACACTTGCCCCGTTTTCTGCCTCATGAAACTTATCACCCGTTCTCAGTTCTTTACCCTTTTGTAGCCCATGTAACAGATTACATATGCGGGATCCTGATCTGGTATCATATACCCAGGACGTAAAGGACATTGAGAAACAGTTCTGTATAATGAACACACCCGAAGATGATGCATCAGCATGCACTCTCTTCGTTTGGGCGGCACGGGAAATCTGGTATTCCCCTATTTCCTGCTCTGTCTTATAACAATTATAAGTTGGAGCGGGACCAACGTTCCCCAGGTCAGTATAACAAGCGGGTTCGGTCAATAATCCGTATTATTATCTTGATTAAGGCGTGATATGGTCGCTACCAGGAGAGAGAGAGAAGAAAACACTCAGCGTGCGCTCTGTCAAGAATAGATTGGTTATTATTTTATCTAATCAGGATAGCTCCCACTGCTTTTTATCAAATCTTCCTTCAAACCCTAAAAGGAAAGACTAGCCGGGATTAATTACACACTACAAGTTCGCCAATTTTTCAGCCAGGCCAGTGTCGGTACTATGAGGGAGGTCCCCCGTGCTTTTGCACGAACCTAATTAATGTAAACCTCGTTTTCCCAGAGGCGTAACCCCATTGACACCTTTCTAGACACCTACTTGATCGGCTAATTGTAATGTATAAAACTCTCCCAGGAGTAACTCTTACTCGCAGCGGGTATCGGGATCCAACTATCTCATAGAAGGTATGCAATCTCATTGCAAATTTCAACACTTGAAATTCCCAATAATATTTTGCCCCCAGCGTCCTATGACCTTGACAGAGGTCAACAAACCATAGGGTGCTAGTCAAGTTCAACCCGTCATTTCTTGATTGAAGTAAACCCACCCGCACGACCCTTGACAGAGGTCAACAAGGTCGCACGACTACCCTAAATCAATCACATCATATGCTTATGCAGATAAGCGCTAATCAGCTACCGCACACTACGCCTTGACAGAGGTCAACAAACACAGCACGAATACTAACCAGTACATATCTGAAATGACGGAGGGCTACGACAGGTTTTTCTGAAAACCTTTTGCGTAATGAACTTGATATCGTTGTAGGATCGAATGAATTTTGAAATGGAGTGTTTTTTAGGCTTTTCTAGTTTTGCTAAAGGAGTCACTCCCGGTGAAGGGATCGTCGGTCCTTTCCTCGTCGAATGAGGTGCGGGATATATCATATATATCACTGTGCAAAGCAAAATCTCTTAAAAGCAATCAAAAGACAAACCGAGTGTGTAGCATCTGCCAGTTATTGCTAAAGGAGTCACTCCCGGTGAAGGGATCTCGGTCCTTTCCTTATCGAATAAGGTGCAGGATATATCATATATACCGCTGTGCAAAGCAAGAACTGTAGCTACCTGTTTTATTTTGAAATTCGATTCTACAACATCTTAGGTTTCTTTTATTTCATTAATCACATTAATGAAGTCCCATCATTTAAGTACCTAAACATCACAGATAAATACGACGTACACTTATGCCATCCGCATTCGCCTCGATGTCCTCTCGTGCACCGTTAGGTTAGGTAACTAACGGCAGAGCGGGGCAGGGCTAGCGCGGGTGTAAAACATAAGTAACGTCTATATAATATATCATATATACTATATACTGTATCTATCACAGAACATCACATGATCACATCACAGATATCGCAGCAGAAGAAACATATGAAATATTGGATATACTAGGACGTCCGTGTTTTCAATACGAGCCAGTATAAAACACGGATTCCACAGTCGTGATGAATAGCCAAACCCACACCCTTAGACCCCTACGAGAGGGGCAAGCAACCCTACCAATTCTAGAGTTAGGAGACCCGGACTCGACTCCTCGAGTTGGTCTCCCACTGGACTCCAGAACCCGGTTACTTGTGCCCTCCTCCTTGGGTCTATCCTAGTGCGGAAAAGTAAATAATATACAAACGGTGACATCTTCCGCAACCTGGAAGTGCCCCAATAAAAGAATATTACATACAAGTTTTTACATGAATGAAAATGAAAAACACCCATCTCACATAAAAACCCCCGGCTATTCAAACACGACGATCCAATATAACATATCCAGCTACACATAACATCACATGTCATCAACGTAAGTAAACATGCGTATCCCAATTGTCGTTGACATATAGCAACGAAACCGGCGATATCACATATTACACTTACGGTCACAGAAAAGAAAGTGTAAAACTACAACAGTTGGAATCCGCAAACTGCTTAGACATCGCATGCCTAAACAAATGAATTCCTTAGACATCGCATGCCTAACAATTATAAACCCCGCATTTTAGTCTCATTATCGAAAACACTTTTCAATATCAAGTCGGGCAATTCAACAAGATTCCCGACATCCTGATCGAATGCTCGTCGCAAACTTCAGTAGACGGCCGCATCCCCGATGCCGTCGACAAAGTGCACCAAGGCGGAACACCGCTGCCGTGAGCACCCGAACGGATGCTTTCGGCGACGGGGTTCTCCTACAGTCACTTGGTCGGGGCTAAGGGGTGTAGCTGTCTATTAAGTTTACCGGCGAATATCCGCGTACGCTACGTGATTGCGACGGACTTTTGATCACATCAAAATTCCGTGGCAACCGATCAAGTGAGACTAAACTACTATGTTTATAACATTCATTCAGTTATCTCATAACTATTTGTGGATTCCAATTATTGTATCACATTCCAGATAATATTAGAAAATGTTAAACTTTCCGATCGAACAATCGAACACCCAAGTTTTCCCGATACAGCTCAACACATGAAACAAGTTTAAAAAAACATCCAGTTCATGCCTCAGTACCAACGGTCCAGCCGTAGAAGGGTCAAGCCAACGCCTCACATGTGGCACGCCGTACTGCCCCAAACCCGAAGGTTCAAAGGGCAGTTCAAGACGGTCACATAATCGAGTTAAGGTTTGTTGTCTTCTAGAGGGTCCATCGAGTTACTTGCACTACTTAGAATGTCGTTAAACTACGGAAAAATCCAACACTTGGAAATTTCCCGACAGGGGAAAAATTGGGTATTTATATCCGGTCGAACTTTTTAACATATCCAAAAAATTACCCGGAAAGCCACATAGACAAAATTAGACAATCCGATCGATTCATCGAATCCCCAAAACAACCCCAGAAAATTCAACTCTTGAATAAAAATTAAAAATTCCCAGAAAACTCAACACCTAAAAACATGAATTACTGTGCAACAACTAAACAGCTTCTGCCGCGGTTCCGCCGCACTGTAGCAGCTTCACTCGAAAAATTTTGCATCGTAATTCTTAGTTTTTCCTGCTGAATTTTTAAAGAATTTTTAATCTTGAAAAAACCAAGATTTTAGAAAAAGTCCAGAGAGCATGAAAAAGTTAGGGTTTCGGGTCGATCGGGTTTCAAACTTCGTCTAGACTTCGCCTAAGGCTCTAGCTAGGCTCTGATGCCACTGTAGGGTTCCTAGGCACTATATAGAGGTCTCACAAGGCATCAACCATGCCAATTTCAAAAATTACGGTGCCAAGAAACCCTAATACGGATCGTTGGCTAGAAGTTTAGGCGAAAAAGAAACTAGTTAACAACTTAACTAAATGGTAAACGGAAATACAACCTTTGTAGATCCGGTTCTCCACCTCCATGGCTCCGCGATGAAGTCTCCTCGCTGTACAAATCGGATCTTGGGCTCTAGCGTCGGCTTCATCGGAGAAAAGGCGGGCTAGGTCATCGACGGCGATGTCGAAGATGATCTACGTCGAGGCATCACTAGATCAAGCTCCAACTTCACCAAGTCAAGAAAACTTGTGAAGGAAACACCCTATACTACTTGGCAAGAGGTAGAGGATGAAGAAATAGGAGGTGGGTTCACTTTAGAATTGGATTTCTCATTTATATGCTCAACTTGCCATTAATGAAGACAAGCTTTTTCTTGAAGTGAAGAAGAAGAAGAAGAAGCAAGAATATGATCAATATTATGATAAGTCTTATGAAAAGAATAATAAAATGATTCTTATCATAATATTAACCATGGTAATGTGTAGAGAAATAACTATGGTTAAATGAATGGTTAGGGTTTAGGAGATGAAGACAAAAGAGTCACTTTGGTCAAAGTTGCATGAAGCTTCAAGAAGCATCATGAATGAAAGCAACCCTTATGCTTTCATTTCACATTTCTTTTAATCCAAAATAAATAGATATATGAATGAATGAATAAGAAATAAAACCCTGACCATTTACTTAACCAAGGTTTAACTCTTTACACAAACCCTAGCAATCTTGCATCATCAAACATGATACAATCAAGTGCACAAAAAAATATATCACATATACGATGTGCACATTCAAGTGAGAAAATCCATTTAAAGTGAACCAGTACTAGTTAATGCAAAGTAATATATCAAATATATAATTATACATTAAATCATTAAATCAACACTTGATTCAATGATCCGGTCATGTCGCACATAACCGACTAGTATCAAATGTATCGACTTATCGAATCAATTTCCGATTCGATAACTAGGTTATATCGCATACAACCAATCGAAACATTCATCGCGAGAATGTAATACGGTATCACATACACGCATTATTCTCGGTCCCGCACATATCTCATATGCGCTCCTATTTCATTTCGCTTGAGCCAGGAAACCTCTGTGTAGGACTCTAAAGACTCGTCAATACGCCGGCAGCAGGTGATGATCATATCAAACACCCACAAGCCGCAAGCGGTCTGCTAAACGTAACGGCCACCCGGGTATTGAGCGATCAGAAGATCGACGAGCAAGCCCGCTCACACTCCAGTGAATCCAACCAGTAACACTACCGTACAGTCCAGTCTCGTCGTCTGATATGTCGCATATCTTGCCTAGGGGTGGTAAACGTCAGACCCCAATAGCTCGATAAGTCGTGTCGATACGAGGTCTATAACAGTTCGAGAAACTACTGGTAACACTTACCAGTATATCTCAGCAACCCTGGCCAGGTATTTCCGGTTATAGCCAATCGAACACAGCGCAACATCAACTCCCTATACCGGGAGAGACGAATCCCTCCTATCGCTCATTGCCTCCATGTGATTCGGGACTGTACCCAAAAGCCACCATTTTGCACGCCCTCTTGGACGTGGTAAGATGGAAATCAAAGCACAGTGGGAACCACACAAGACTCTATGACGATCTCGGGTCAACAGACTACTCTGTACCAGTGTCACCAGAGAACTGCCATCTGACGTAAGGTATAATACCATCTGGGAGTTCTCGGCGAGTCCGTCCAGTGTACCCAGTCTCCACTGAGCACCCGTATATGATCTCTGATGTCAAACACCAATGGATATGGGATCATCCATCGCCCATCTGTATGGGTCGAGAAGGTATACGCTAGTCTACTCTGGTATATCGATGCCCCGTCTCGATACACCCACGACTAGGGACCTTGAAGGATGTACTTATGGACTACCATGTCCCCACTAGTATGATCCGCATCATAGTCCAGGTAGTCAAGTACACATCCTAAGGGCTTTACCAACATGTAACAGAGAGACAATCAGTATACACGTTAAGGTAAAGAGTAACCAGATAGCATACTATCATGTCGAGCAAGAAAGTCCTCCCTATATATGTCCCAGCATCCACTACAATATACATCCTATGTATAGTAATGGCCTCTAGGGCATACATATAACTAACAGGCATTGCGTCTGCTGTAACGAGACGAATGTCGTGGTTATCTCTAGGTTGCGTATGAACCGTCGAGGCTTGGAACTAGGGATTTTGCCATGGCTCCGTTGTTTGATTGTCGCGTCTGGATTCTGCTGGAGGAAGAACGCTGTGGTGACATCTTGTCTACTGTATCGAGACGAACGTCGAGGTGGCGATCACTCCATGCTGGTATAGGATGATCTCCGGTAGTCTTTCAGGTTTTATATGAGTTGCCGTCAAGACCCTGAAGCTAAGAATTTGGATTTCGCTTCGTTTGTTTTGGCGTGTCCGAATCCTGTTGGAGGAAGGACGCTGTAATGACATCTCGTCTGCTGTATCGAAACGAACGTCGAGGTGGTGACCACTCCATGTGGGATGATCTCCGGTAGTCTTTCAGGTTTTATATGAGTTACCGTCAAGACCCTGAATCTAGGAATTTGGCATTCGCTTCGTTTGCTTTGGCGTGTTCGAATCCTGTTGGAGGAAGAACACTGTAGTGACATCTCGTCTGCTGTATCGAGACGAACGGCGAAGTGGTGACCACTCCATGTGGGATGATCTCCGGTAGTCTTTCAGGTTTTATATGAGTTACCGTCAAGACCCTGAAGCTAGGAATTTGGTCTTCGCTTCGTTTGCTTTGGCGTGTCCGAATCTTGTTGGAGGAAGGAGGCCGTTGTTGACATTGCGTCGGCTGTAACGAGACGAATGCTGCGATGGAGTTAGGATTTTGCCATCACTCTGCTTTGTTTCGACCATGAGGTCTTTTGTTGACGTTGCGTCTGCATCCTGCTGGACTGGGAAGGAACGCCGTTGTTGACATCGCGTCTGCTGTAACGAGACGAATGCTGCGGTGGAGCTGGGATTTTGCCGTCACTCCGCTTTGTTTTGACCATGAGGTCTTTTGTTGACGTTGTATCTGCATCCTGCTCGATTGCGAAGGAACGCCGTTGTTGACATTGCGTCTGCTGTAACGAGACGAATGCTAAGGTGGAGCTGGGATTTTTCCATCACTCCGCTTTGCTGACCATGGGGTCTTTCGTTGACGTTTCATCTACATCCTGCTGGACTGCGAAGGAACGCCATTGTTGACATTGCGTCTGCTGTAACGAGACGAATGCTGATGTGGAGTTGGGATTTTTCCGTCACTCCGCTTTGCTGACCATGGGGTCTTTCGTTGACGTTGCATCTGCATCCTGCTGGACTGCAAAGGAACGCCGCTGTTGACATTGCGTCTGCTGTAACGAGACGAATGCTAAGGTGGAGCTGGGATTTTTCCGTCACTCCGCTTTGCCAACGTTGCGTCTATTGTAACGAGACGAATGTCGAGACGGTCTCTAGGTTGTCTGTGAACCATCGAGACTTGGAACTATGGACTCTGCCGTGGCTCCGGGATTGATTGTCGTTGTGTCGCTTCCGTGCCCTGCTGGCATAAGAAGGAACACCGTTGCTGATCTTCTGGGATGCAGATGTTACTGTTGAGATCTGACTTTCCCTTTTGACAGGATCTGGTGGGGGACATATGGTTCCCTTTTCTTTTATGCCCATGGATTGTATACAGGGGTTAGTATGGACTCACCTATAGGGCAAAATTTTTATTCTTTCATTTTTTTTATTTCCGCAATGCTCTATCATTTCAGCTTTTATATCGCGAAGTTCGCGATTCTCCAATCATTTCGGCTATTTTTCGCGGTGCCTAATCATTTCGGCTATTTTTGTATTTACTTATTGCTTTTTATTGCGAGTTGCCTAATCATTTCGGCTATTTTGCATGCATATATTTTTACTTGCTGATTTTGTTTGCAAGTTGCCCCATCATTTCGGCTATTTCGTATGCATGTGTGGCTCGTTGGTTTTTTGATGCAAGCTTAGAACTAGACACCAATTTCGGCATCAGCACCGCTACAACTGGAATATTGCCAGGAGAGAATCATCATTTGCCTCTGTCGATGTCGAACAAAGGTGGCTTAGCAAACAGGGTTCAGATCGTGTCGACTAAGGCTTTTGACTTCATGAGCCATAAGGGTCTCATAAAGGTGTTTCTCCCTACGAGTCGTGAGGATCTCGTAGGTGCGTTTTCTCCTTAGGAATAGTGAGGATTCCTAAGTGTGTGTTCTCTTATAAGTCGTAAGGATTTTACAAGAGTGTTTTCTCCTTGCAAGTCGAGAGGACCTACAAGTGTTTGTTCACCATGTGAGCATATCCCTAGTCGCTGGTGGGACTTTGTTAGGGAAATGTTTATTCGTGCCCGTGGATTGTATACAAGGGTCAGCATTGAGCTGCTTGTAGGGAAGCATTGGAGGTTGTGGTGGCCGCTTAAGAACATGTTCAGATCCCTGTAGCTTAAGACTTTTGAATCCTATGAGCCGTGAGGGTCTCATAAGAAGGTTCTCCTTACGAGTCGTAAGGATCTCGTAAGTGTAATTTCTCCTCAGGAATCATGGGGATCCCTAAGTGTGTTGCTCCTTTGTGAGTCGTAAGGATCTCACGCAGGTGTTTTCTCCTTACAAGGTCGAAAGGACCTTGCAAGTGTCTTTTAACGAGATTGCGCCCTTTCGGGTTTTCTCAAAACTCGCCGGTAGCCCTGCAGTTTTTACTCACGGAGCCCTTTCGGGTTTTCATCCGTGCCCATTTCGCTTATGGACATACCTCCTTTTTTTTACCACGTCAGCCTGGAGATGCCGCGGGTTTGTAGACGTTTCGGTCATCAGCCAGTTTTAGAACATAGTGGTCCATTGTTAGTTTAACGACGTTTCGGTCTGTATCCAGTTTTAGGACATAGTGGTCCATTGTCGCCGTATTCGAGGCGAATTTCTAGTTTAAGGACTTTTCGGTCCACGGGGATTTCTCTATGAATGACCACGATGCCCCCGGCATGTCCACCTTTTTAAGGGGATAAGGTTGTGGCGGGTTTACCTTCCAGTTTTCGGACAGCGCGAACTAGCCCTATTGGTATTGGTCTTCAATCCAGCCTTTGAAAACGAAGCAATCTTCGATCGGATGACTTACTGTTTGGTGGTAAGGACAGTAATTAGGATTGTTGACATCTCTTGGCTGCAACGGACGTTTTGGATCCGGCAGATTGATGAGTTTGCTGCGCACCGCCAGCTCGAACAGTCTCCTCGTTTTATCCTGGGGAAACGAGTAAGGACGTCTCAGTCTCTCCTCGAGGGATGGGCGTGGACGCACGTTGTTTTGGCGAACAACCGGCTTTAAGTTGCTCGGCTGTTGTTGAGTATTGGCAACGAAAGTTGCTTTTCCTTTCCCCTTTTCATTCCGAGGATCCGTTTTTGAAGGAGACGGTCTATGACCCATCTGGTCCATTTGGGCCAGCTTGTCAATCAAGGCCTGGAACATGGTTGGCTTGAAGAACATCATGAATTGGGAAATGGTCGCCTGAGGGTCGAGAGTACCCACGAACATGCCTACCGCAGGCGCTTCTTCAATGCGCTGCTCGCACTTTGACCATAGGTTCCGCCACCATATCACGTACTGAACCCATGTTTCTCCAGGTTTCACCCTGGCGTAAATTAGTGCAGTAATCGGAGTACGCTTGCGAATCTCTGTGTAAACAGCAGCTCCATCTCCGCAAATGTCTTGATAGAGTCATTTGGAAGTTCAGAATACCACTCGAACGCCGTCTCCGACAAGCTGCCAACAAATTGGCGGAGCAGAAGTTTATCGTCACCTCCAGTGTTGCCGCACAAGGCTCTGAATTGAGCGACGTGCTGATGCGTATTTCCCGTCCCCTTATATACATGGAATTTGGGGATCGTATATCCTGGCGGGTACCTTATTTGGTCATACCAGTCCGGATAAGGTCGTCCAGTCTTAACGATCTGCCCAGCCGCTTCATTCGCCTGATGAGCTCGTATTTGCTGAGAAATATAGTCATCCAGAGCGGCCTTGGAGATGGTCTCCTCCTTGGCTGCTGAAAGAGCCAGAGGAGGGTTTGACGTTTCCGCTCGGTCGTCTTCGAGGATAATCGGAGGATCTTCAGCTGGAGGCTCCGGCTGTAATATCATCCCGACCATGTCTTGGAATAGGAACGCCATTCGTTTTATGTTGGCAGCTTGTTCCGCTGCCTCTTTGTCCTTCTTTTCGAGGATTCTCCGAAGAAACTCGGCATCAGTTTCCTGCTCTCGGCACTGCTCCGAGGACGTTTCCGGGCTTTCTTTTGGCTCAGTGAGTACGGCCATCTGTGTTAACATTTCCTGGAGCTTCTGTTGTTTCTCCTGGGCCTTTGTTACAGATCGCGTAAGCGGTCGATGACCTGTGGAGATACGGCTATCCTCTTTTCCGGATGCCATATAGACGGTATGCACCACCATGCCCCCAGACTTGGGGTGTTTGGAGTTTTGGCCTTTGAAGTTTGCTTCAGGCGCTTGAGCTTTATTAGGCCTCTCTTTTTTTTTATGAAAAGACACTTTGGTTTTGGGAGGAACCGCTGTATCAGGATCCGTCTTGGGATGAGTCTCCTTCACTTGCTTCCACACCTTATATATAGATGAGGAAAGTTGTTTTAGGGAGCGAACTTGTCTCTGCTCTCGTGGGATCTCCATGGGCTGCAGAGATTTCTCAAATATTGCGGTAGGAAAATTTTATCTGACCCTTCATACCAATTTGAAGCTATTCCTGGTTGGAACAACATTCACCACTGAGGTTGAAACAGAACCATACGGATAACTGCCCCCAGCTCATTTTGTATGATGTCAATATCGACGTCGACTATTTCTTACGGCCGGGATTTGATTAGCTTCAGGATTTTGCCGAGCCTGCCCCCTGTTTCCTTTGAGAGCATGAATATTCTGCCCCCTGCGTCGACCTTGGTACTTGGCATGTGCCAGTTGTTTGAGAACTGATTCCGTCGGCAAAGCTGCTACTTGGAGAGCCCGCCTGTGGAAGACAGACTTCCTCTGGGATTCCTCCATCGGCGTTGAGGCACCGAGGGTGGGAGGTGGGAGTATCGACCCAAAAAGAAGCCCGTTGATTTCTTGAAGAGCCGGATTGCAGAGATTTGAGGCTGCAAGTGACCCATACTTGACTCCACCGGATATGACAGAGCCTGAGTTGCTAGGGTGGGAGCAAACGCCATTCTTCATAGAGACGAAATGCCGGCTTTAGTATCCACTCCCCTAAGGGCAACCAAAAACATACACACCGCGATTATCTGATCGCGGGAAAAATACGACACACGAAGTGTGGAGTGGAAAGAGGAAAAGGTCCCACCGGGCGTGCCAGAATCTGTTCCCCGCCGGAAAGACGTGACCGGGACGTTGGGACGTCCGGCCTGAATTCCGGGGGAAGATGCTAATTGGTGCTATCCGTCCACCTCTCCGATGATGCCAAGTTGGTTTATGACACCATGTATCGAAGGTTTAAACGGATGCGTCCGATGTAGCAAACTTCGTCAGATTCCCCCTCATTTGAGGGGTTTTTTTATTGTGGGGACGCTCTTCCCTGCAGGCGCAAGCCCCTGTAGTTAATTACGCTACCGCATAGCGGTAACGACTTTCTCCTTCTCCAGATGGTCACTTCGTGTCGTGGGTGTTTGTTTTGTTTTTGGTTGCCCGTGGATTGTATACGGAGACTAATTTATGTCGTCGCCCATAGGGCGTGGATTAGTCCAAATCCGTATTTTCTTAGATTTGGGTTCGGGGGTTGGGTTTAAGGATACGTTAGTCTCATTTGAGACTAAGATCAACTTAAACGTTTGTTAAGGATACGTTAGTCTAATTTTAAGACTAAGATCAACTCAACGGGATCGTTTAGATCCGACAAAAGAGCATTTGGGCTCTATTGTTTAGTTTAGGGACATTGTGGTCGATTACCAGTTTAAGGACATGGTGGTCCAAGGTTAAGGACATCATAGTCCGTGAGTTTAAAGACATCACAGTCAAGGTTAAGGACATCATAGTCCGTGAGTTTAAAGATCTCACAGTCAAGGTTAAGGACGTCATAGTCCGTGAGTTTAAAGACCTCATAGTCAAGATTAAGGACCTCATAGTCCGTGAGTTTAAAGACCTCACAGTCAAGATTAAGGATATCATAGTCCATGAGTTTAAGGACCCCACAGTACAGGTTAAGGACGTCATAGTCCATGGGCTTAAGGACCCCACAGTCCAGTTTAAAGACGTCATAGTCTGTGAAATGTGTGGTTGTCGGGACCCATCACCTCTCTGAAGACGTTGAAGGATTACAACGATAAATATCAGAGGAGTGAAGAGATGTACCCTCTAACCAAAGTGGATTAAGTGATCTGTAGTCCAATTTGGAACTAAGATCAATTAATTAGAATTATGAGCATATGGGCTCAGTTAAATCTGAATTGAGGACTTATGGACAACTTGGGCTAAGTCCAATTGGATTTGAAGTGTTGGCCCTTTGTTGAACCATTAGACATTTGTCTGGGTTCAAGCCCACATTATTTAGCAATGCTAAATCAGATTTTGAGGGCTCTGATATATTTTTTCTTTGACTGAGCATTGAATATTGTAGCTCTGAATTTTAAGGCTCATTTGACTGGGATATTTGCCTCTGGAAAACTTATCCAATTTGGGCTAAGCTGGTTTTAGAATAGTGTTAAACACTAGAGGGTATTTGGATATCACGTGTCCTCACGTGATGTATTTAAAACAGTGTTAAACACTGGAGACAAAATGCTCAAATTAGTGTTAAACACTAGAAAGGAAGGGGTCACGTGGGGTCACGTGAGGCGCCTGAGATGGGGCCAGACCTCCTTTACTTTGTTCTGTAAATAAGTGTTAAACACTTTTAATTTTTCGCCGCCACGTGTGGGCACGTGATAGGCACTCATGCACTGATCTATTAAGGCATTTATTAGGGGTCACGTGGTAACACGTGAGAACGCCCAAAGCCCACATTCTTTTGCTTTTATTCTCTTTGTTTTGGAGGTCACGTGGGAGCACGTGAGGCATTGCCTCAAAGCTTTTTCCTTCTCATTTTTGGGGATCTTTTCAGGGGTCACGTGGCCTTAGTTCTTTGCATGCATGGAGATCTTTTAAGTCTCCTTATTTTTTAAGAATTAAATTCTCTGTAGGGTTAAACCCTAATTATGATTTTGGAGGAATTAAATTCCTATGTATGTGGAAGAATTAAATTCTTATATAGGGTTAAACCCTAGTTCTGTCTTGAAAGAATTAAATTCCTATGATTTTGGGAGAATTGAATTCTCGAGCAGGGTTGAACCCTAATTTTATTTGGAGGAATTAAATTCCTATAAATTTGGGAGAATTAAATTCTTTAAACTCAATTCTCCCTCTAAGTTTTGGATCTGCATGGCAGGATCTCAACCCGATGAGAATTAAATTCTCAACCTGTGGGGAGATTTGCTTCTACAGATCTTCAACCAGAGGAAGAACTAAGTTCTTATTCAGAAGAGTTAAACTCTTAAATTGAGAATTAAATTATCCTTTTGAAGTTTTGATCCTTTTCCTCTTTCTCACCTAGGGTTTCTTTCTTGAGAATTAAATTCTCCTTTCTTTTCTCTCTGCTATTTGTCTTTGGAAAATTTCAAGATCATAAAATTATATCCCTTTCTCCTCTCCTTGGCTCCTATTTATAGGAGAAAGAAAAGAATCAATTTGTTCAGCAAATCTTTCATTGAAAGATTTTGGTTGTTTTTATAACTAACATGATCTTTTAGATCACTCAGTGAATTTTATTCACCATTGGATTTTTAATCCAAAAGATATTCTGTTTGTTATTCTTGGTGAATTTCAGTGAAATCTTTCTTTGTATTGAATCTTTCCATAAATTAGTGATTTTTAATCACCATTGGATTTTTAATCCAACGGTGCTCCATTTTACAGAGCACAATCCTTTTTTGTTTGGAAAGATTTAGAGAAATACTTTCCCAGTTAGGGTCTTTGATTTCTCTTAATTAGAATTTAATTTTATTAATTCAGAAGGCTTTCAAAGCCCATCACGTGTTGGCACATGACCTTCCTTTATTCAAAATTAAATTCTGTCTTTTAACTGGGCTAAAGAACCATCACGTGTCAGCACGTGACCCTTAGTCACGTGTGAGCACGTGACGCCCCATTGGGGTCTTTCCTTAGCCGTTTTATTATGCTTTTTTAATTCTCTTCAATGGGTTTTTTAAAGGCCCATCACGTGTGGGCACGTGACCCCTTTAATTATTTATTTTATTCAGTGGCTACAGGTTTTGCCTGTAAATGGTCACGTGTGGGCACGTGATGCTCGATCACGTGTGGGCACGTGATGCCTCATAACTTTTGATCCCGGATGAATTATGAGGTTCATAATATATCAAATTGAAGGATTTTTCGAGACACTTTTGATACCATCAAAATTTAGCTGTTTCTCTTTCGGGAGTTTGTCAAAATACAGCCCGGAAAATTCTGGTTCACATTTTCTTAAGCGTATCGCTGCCATTTGATACCTGGGCTCTTTTGCACAGAAATTTTTGGCGGGAACAGTGCCATGCAAGATATGTACTGTGATACGATTCATACGTTTCCATAAACTACTAATATGGAACATTCATTCATAATCAAATGCAAGAAATTTTGACTACTACATACATGAAGCAAAATATTATATCAAACCATATATGAGTTAGACCAATTAATTTATTTTATATATGTTATTTAAATATGAAAATTACCAAATTATGTTCTACTAGAGACATAAGTAGAGACATAACAAGAGGAAGGAGATTCAATAAAAAGGAAGGCTAAGAGGGGACTTATTCATGACGTGATACGGTATAACAACCGTGCCGTCGATTGTGAGAAAAAGCCTCGATCTATTCGAGACTTCGAAGGTTGAAGGATCACCAACGTCAAAGGATTCTTTTTAAAGAGCTAATGTTTCAAGGATGAAGAAGACAGGGGGAAGAAATCAAATAAAGTGTGGAAATGAAGAAAAAAAGAATGAGGGGAATAGCATATAACAAGTGGATTATGGTCACCATAATTCCACTTAATTGCATATTCATAACCATTATAATTGATTTTGGGAGTTCAAAAGAAGAGAAAATGAAAGGTCATTTGTAGCTTATGAAAGGGTTTTAAAAAAATAAATAAAATTAATTCCGAGTCCCGGGGTTCGAACATACGGGCTAGACTAGCAATGCAATGACTTAACCAATATGATACAAACTTACTATTTCACATAATTAAATAGAAACAAATATATACAGAGTTTCAAAAGAGAATAATTTAAAAGATAAACGGAATAAATCATTTTCTTAAACTAAATTTTTTTCCCAATAAAACAAATTATCTTTTCAAAATTTTCCTTTCAAAATAAAATCGAATAAATTTTTTATATTAAAAGAAATCAAAATAAATCTTTTAAAAAATATTTCAAAATCTTTTCTTTTTTACAAAACGAATTATTTCGAAGCAAATAAAATTTTATTTATTAAAAAGAATTACAGTAAATACATGGTCGTTACGTTCTACTTTCCTTAAAAATAATTTCTTCAACGAAATTACTCAAGGAGGATGTTGCAACAGAGTAAGAAAAAAGGTTAGGATAATGCAGTCATGTTTCATCTTCGTGCTCTATCAATCGGTACTCTAATCGATAAGAAGATGTGTGTCAGGAATATATTGCGAGAGAATCAAAAATAGAAGAACAAAAATGATGAGATATTCCTAGTCAAATAATTTGAAGTCCGGCATAACGTTTCTAGGATAATTTCCTAAGTTGACGAAAATGATTCAAGGATGCATGCAAGGGAGCAATTATGGATGCAAACAAGAAGGAAAAGAATTGGCTAGAGTTTAAAAAGTAAGAGAAATCCAACAAGAAGGAAACTGTAAAAAGTAAGGAATAGATAAAGATCATGCAATTGCAAAGGTTGGGTCGAGGCTACTAGTATCGATTGGCTTGTTTTATAGGTGAAAGAAGGACATTCTAAGGAATGCGAATAAGAAGGTAACTTGATTGGAATCTTAAAGAACTTCCGAATATAAATGTCAAGGGTTCGGGAATCTTGAACACTACCCTCCTTTGACGATATTCGAGGGCGGTGTAGATCGTGACACAACGACTTAGGAAGACGTGTAAACAGGAGATGCTTCTGAATTGCTAAGTTTGAAAGCCGGAACATAGAATGTACAAGATGGCCTAAGAGATGTAAAAAGAAACATACATGAATTTTAGAAATTCAAGAAATCGTGAAGTGACCTTCAAGAAAATCTAAGGAAGGAAGTGAGATATATTCAAGAATGACATCATGGTGCAGTCGTTACAGTCCACCCTCCTTAAAAGAATTTTGTCCCCAAAATTCTCTCAAGCATGGGGAATGCCAAGGATAATGTCATGGCATGTCGTTTTTTAGCTCCGTCTATTGATACTCCAACTGGTAAGAAGACAGGTGACCTGAGTATATCGCAATAAAACAAGTTTAGGAGGACTAAATAATACCGATTCAAAAAGATTTGAAGAACGGTACATGCATTCTAGAATAATTCCTAAGTCAACATGGAAGATTCAAGAATGCATGCAAAGGATAGTCTATGAGATACAAGTAGACGAAGTGAACTGAAGTTAAGGATTTAAAAGTCGAGAGATGATGTTCAAGGAAGTCGAAAGTGAAGTTCAAGTTGAATTCAAGGAATAGGATGAGATTCAAAGGAAAGGTTAAAAGGAAAAGTTTGTGTGTAACAATTCTTGTACTGCGAACTAATCGTGTCAGTGAAGTATAGAAGCGAGCAAATGAACCAGATCATGAAACATACGCTAAAAATCGTCATAGCAGTTATACTATAACCTTATACAAAAAACCCTTTTATACATAATTAAGTTCCAGGTGTCATGCAAGATATGTATTGTGATACGATTCTTACGTTCCCATAAACTGCTAATATGGAACATTCATTCATAATCATATGCTAGAAATTATGACTACTACATACATGAAGCAAAATACTATATCAAACCATATATGCATTAGACCAATTAATTTATTTTATATAAACATGGTGATTGCTAAAGTAGAGACATAAGTAGAGACATGGCAAAAGGAAGGAGATTCAATAAAAGTAAGCCTAAGATGGGACTTACTCGTGACATGATACGGTATAACAACCGTGTCGCCGATTGTGAGAAAAATCTTCGATCTATGCGAGAATTCGAAGATTGAGAGAACACCAACGTCAAAAGATTCTTCTTAGAGAGCTATGGTTTTGAGGATGAAGAAGAAAGGAGGAGGAAACCAAATATGGTGTGGAAATGAAGAAGAAAAAGAGAGAGAGGAATAACATATAACAAGTGGTTTATGGTCCCCATAATTCCACTTAATTATATATACATAACCATTCTAATTGATTTTAGGAGTTAAAAAGAAAAGTAAATGAAAGGTCATTTGTGGGTTTTGAAAGGGTTTTTAAAAAAATAGATAAAAATAATTGCAAGTCCCGGGGTTCGAACATGTAGGCTATAGACTAGCAATGCAATGAATTAACCAATGGGATACAAACTTCCTATTGCACATAATTAAATTGAAACAAATATATACATATTTTCAAAAGAGAATAATTTAAAAGATAAATGGAATAAATTATTTTCTTAAACTATTTTTTCTTTCAATAAAAAAAATTCTCTTTTCAAAATTATCCTTTCAAACCAAAATCGAATAAATTTTTTATATTAAAAGAAATCAAAATTAATCTTGTAAAAATCTTTTAAAACCTTTTCTTTTTTATGAAATGAAACATTTCGAAGCAAATATATTTTTATTTATTAAGAAGAATTACAGCAAAAATAGGGTCGTTACAGCAAACCCCAAAATGAAAAAGGTATCTCAGCAATACTCATCATAAATCACACCATATCTGATAGGGTGCGAGTCTTATTCTCAGATACTCCGTAATGTTATGGTATATTCGGAGGAGTAATCTGAGAAAGAATTAAATTCTCTATTACACAACTACGGAATATCGAGCTTAAGTATTCACTTTCTCGATCATATCGAAGAATCTTGATACTTCAGCTCATCTGGATCTCTACTTCATTCTTATCTCTATGAGCTTCTCAAAATTTTCAGACTTTGCATTTCAACAGGAACATGTGTCAAAAATCTAGAGAATTCATAGGTAAACGGAATGAAGTATGAGTACCCACCCCTTATCCGTATAGATATCGGACCACATACATCACTATGTATAAGTTTTAAAAGTTCACTGGCTCTTATTCTGTGTGTTGTAAGTTGAGAACCGTATTTTGGTCAAGAATATCTATACTGTTATTTAATGCACCTTACCCAATCAATATTTGATGAAGGTAAAATGTTCATAACATAATTTTCAAAATTTATTTATATCCTTCTTTATAAAATAAAGAGACGGATATATTATTTTTAAAAGTTTGTGCATGACAACAGTTATTCAAAACCAAAAGTTTGTCGTTTAGGAAAAAACAGGTAATTTTCTCCAATAGCAACATTTACTCTGTTTTCTGACTCAGATAATTAAATCATTCTTTTCCAATACTCTGCTTCTTCTCAGCATCTGTAATACCTTACATATATGAGATCCTGATCCAGTATCATATACCCAGTAAGAAGTGTTAATTGAGAAATAGTTTTCAAGTACAAACACACAAAAGGAGGAAGCATCTTTATGCTTCAAGGGGGTGGTCAAGTATTCCCGGTAATGCCTCTTCCACTGTTCGGGCTCATAACAGTAGTTACAATCTCCTTTCCCATTAAATGTAACCCTTTTAAATGTCTCTACATTTTACCTTCTGTACACCATACTTAGGCTGGTTAGTTTTCTTCCTTCCCTTCCTTTTAGCTTCAGCCTTGGGTTTGGAAGAAGACTATCAAATAAGTATAACTGGTGTATTCTTCTTATTGAAAGAGCTCTCAATCTTGAGAGAAGGTAGAGGGGATAGAAAATAGAATTATATCAATATACAGTTCATTTTCTCCAGAACCAGATTGGTGGCCATGTTCGACCTAAAACACTTTCTTCGAGTTCGTATCTAACTATACGAGATGACCTTCCATGCAATATGGATCTCTGAATCTGATAAAGAGGATTCTGGAGTAAGTAAAGGGAAGTAGGAGCGGTAAGGACATATGCGACTTTATCGTGAATTAGGACAATCTTGACATTCCAAAACCAATTATTATAAAAAACGGTTTGGTTAACTTAGTTTTACAAGTTTTAGTTTAAGGTCAGTCATGGTCGCTACGAAGAGAGAGAAAAGAAACACTCAGTGTGCGCTCTTAGAAGAATAGATAGGTTTATTAATTTATCTAATCAGGATAGCTCCCATTGTTTCGTCAAATTCTTTTTCAAACCTTAAAAAGAGAACTAGACGGGATCATATACACCCCACAAGTTTGCTAAACGGTCGGCCAGGCCAGTGAAAGTACTTCGAAGGAGGCTCCCCGTGTTTTTGCACGGACTTACTTAAATAAACCCATTTTCTTAAAGGCATAATCTCGTAAACACCTTTCTAAGCATCTAATGGGTCGGCTAATTGTGTAGTGAAAATCGTCCGGCAGTAATTATTACTCACAGTGGGAATCAAGATCCAACTATCAAATAGAAACTATGCAATCACATTACAAGTTTCAACAATTGAAACTCCAGATATGGTTTTTTACCCCAAGCGGCATGTAACCTTGACAAAGGCCAACAAACCATAAGTCGCGAGTCAAGTTCAACCCGTCAGTTCGTGATTGATTTAGTCACACCCATATAACCCATGACGAAAGCCAATAAGGTTGTTTGACTGTCCTAACCATTCTCATCTCATGAGGTAGACAAGCATGACCTAGCTACCGTACACTACACCTTGACAAAGGCCAACAAATGTAGTACGAATACTGGGTACTACTCAGCTGAAGTGACGGAGGGCTATGGGTGGTTTTGAAGAAAACTTTTAACATAATGAACTTGATATCGTTGAAGGAATTGAGTGGTTTTAAAAACTAGATTGTTTTTGAAAAATGGATTGGTTTCTACAACATCGGTTTAGGTTTATTTTCTTTACATTAATCTTATTAATGTGGTCCCATCATTTAAACTCCTATCACACCATAAAAGCAAAATAGGAAAAGAAAATAGAATGTTTTTATATTCCATTTGTAATTGCCACGGGGCATCGGGTCTTCACCGTAAGATTACTTAACTTACGGCAGGACGGACGGAGGGCTTTTGCAAATATAAAACATATAGAAACACTTATTTATACATACATTCATACATATACATCACAAGAAAGTAATCACATTACAAGCATGCGGTAAACATCACAGAAAATGGAATATTCGGATATCCTACGGATCTCACGTTTTGTTTGAACCGCAAACGAAACGCGACATTTCATAGTCGTGTGAATAACCCTAATATAAGTAAACCGAAACCCTTACAAGTGCGGCGAGCTACCCGACAATCCTAGAAATGAGGCTATCCGACTTCAACACCTTGATGGGGCCACCTAGCGTATTCTAGAACCCGAAGGCTCGAGCACTCCTCCGCGAGGCAAATCAAAACAATAAGCCCCTCCAAGCGCGGCGAGCAACCTGCCAATCCTATAACGAGGCGACTTGGTCTCAATTCCTTGAGATGGTCACCTAGCGCATTCTAGAACCCGGCGGCTCAGGCACTTCATCATGGGTTTACATACAATAGGGCTTGACTGTCTCAACCCGACAGCGGTCTGAATAAAAGAATAATACATTTGGCAATCCATAGAATACATGAATTTAAAATACTGCTGACACTTGTGTCACACAATCCTCAGTTTTGATAATTTATAACAAAACTTTATCTAAAGAATTCATATGTTATTGACGATGTTTCCAAGTGTTTATTCTTGAGTACAACAAGCATAGTATATCAAATATCAAGCAAGATTGCCTACAATATGATACGCACTCAAAATGCTGATATGGCATGAAGACCTAATGCAAGCGAGAACGTGATGTAAGCTTAATCAAGATACAATGGCATCTTAACGTAATAACTCGAGGAAATGAAGATTGTTCCCATTCAAATAGGGCGCACCCTCTCTGGAGCGCATGCTCCATAAGCTTGGAGTGCAAGATTTGGCTGCGCACTTGGTATGATAGCCAAGTACACTTGCGATGCGCTACGTGTAATACGCTACGATACATGTGCAAGTCATGTAGTGCAAGCGCACCTCATTGAAGCATGCGCTTCTGTTAGAGCTGAAGCTCTATCTGGAAGGAAATCTTCCCTGTTGATCTTTCTTAATAAAAAGATCTTTGGATCAAAGATCCAACGGTGCGTATGCATCCTGAGTTGATATTTATCAATTCAAACCTGTTTGTTATGAATTTACCCTAACAAATTTCTCTCTTATACATAGAATCCTCCTTTTGGAGAAAACTCTCCATAGACGATATAGAGAAACCATATAGATGCAGACGAAAAGACAAAAAGATTGATCTTCATCTACGTTCTCTTTCGGCAAGAAACCCTACCGAAGACTAGGTAAATAAAAAGAGAGAAAATCTCTCTTCTTCATACATAAACTAAGCTTTTTTAAGAGTTTCGACTCATTAAACACAAGATCAAAATATCTTGGGGTTTATCTCCTTTCTATGAAAGTTTAGATTTTGTTGGAGGATTTAATCCTAAGATCCAAGACATTAGGGATAAAAACTCCTGTTGCAAAGTGCCTAGGCATATAAAAATCGAAGCTTTGGCTTCACAAAATATGAACAGAGAACAAAATTGAGTTTCGACTCCGTTGAAAGTTATTAACTTTCACAAAACCCTGGGCACACCCCATACAGATGCGCACACCATGAAAACACACCATCAAAGCGCACCCAAAAGTTCATGAACAGAAGCTTTAGCTTCATTGAAAGCAATGCTTTCATTAAAAAATAACACTTGTTCCCAAGATTGATGCGTGAGTAGGTAAACTAGAAAGAGCAGATAATGTGCGTTGATATCTGGAGCGCATTCCATAAAAACATGCGCACCATGTGCGAAAGTGCCAGGCACTAATGCCAACCTTTGTCCCACCGAATGCCATGAATACGCATCACGTGCCATGCACGTGGACCGATGCCATGCGCATCATAGGTACACAAGAGCACATAAAGACCAAACCAAGGCTTTAAAATATAGAAAATTGCCAAGTATGGAATCTTAGGCTTCATTGGTGATCAAATGATCAACTGAGAACATGTTCTCAATATACACCCAAAAACCTCTAAGTTTGATCTTAGTTCTCAAAGGATACTAATGATCCTTAGACAGAGCTTTTGCCCTCGTCTGAACTAATGGACCTCACAAACGTAAGAAATGCATCCTAAGTTCACCCCTGTTGGTAAACCAAGATACCAACGTGGACCCAAATAATGTCAAATATAAAGTACGAATTTGGACTAATCCACGCCCTACGGACGACAACATAAATTAGTCTCCGTATACGATCCAAGAGTAACCCAAAATAAAAAACCTAAAACACGACACTACGAAGCAAATAACTTGGAGTGCAGAAACTTGTTATCGTTCTCGATAACTTAATTAACTGTAGAGGCTTGCGCCTGCAGGAAAAATGTGTCCCCACAATCAATAAACCTCTCACCCTGAGAAGGAATCTAAAAGTCAGCTATATCGGTCGCATTCATTCAAACCTCCGATATACGGTTCTATAAATCAACTTAGTGTCTTCGGAGAGATGGATGGATCAAATCTATGTATCTGCCCTAAAATTCAGGCAAGACATTCGACACCGGTTCGTCTAATCGGTTTTCGGCGGTAAACAGATTCTGGCATGCCCGGTGGGACATTTTTTACTCTTTTCACTCCACACTTCATTTGTTGTGTTTCGCGAACAAAATCACGGTATATTATGTTTATGGTTGCCCTTGGATTTCAGGATACTAAAGCTAGTGTTTCATCTTCATTCAGATCTCAATGGAATTTCTCTGCAACAACTGTCACCGCAACTCAGATTCCAACGCTACCCCATCCGGAGTAATTCTATCCGGGCAAGCTGCAGCCCCGTTTCTCTACATCCCTGCGGTACAGATTTTGCGAGAGTTGGAGCGACTTCAATTTAGGAAAATGCCTCTGCCTTCAACTACTAGCGCCATAGCGCTGAAAGAGGAGATCAAAAAAAAACGGTCTTTGATAGGCTGGTAACCAACTCCGCAGGCTCTTTCGAGAAGCCTGCGAAATATGAAGGTTCGGTTTCAATAGGCTGAGCTCAAGCTCTGTGGGCCCAGCCAAGAAGCCCACGATCCCAAAGAAGTCAGTCTTTAAAAGGTTGACCTTCGCCGCGCTGGCTATTTCAACTGCTCAGGCCTCCCTGAAGAATTCGATCATTAAGAAGATAGAACCCACAGCTACTGCTACTGCTAAGGCGCCAAAGCATGCTTCATCTCAAGGTAGTCTGTATTCAACAGACTAACAATCAAAGCTCATGCACCGCCTAAGCAGTTAGTGTTCGAGCGATTGGCACCTGCCGAAGGTTAAGATCGAAACAGGGGGCAAGTCCAAGAGGATCCTAAAAAGGAAAGAGCTCCTTCCTACCTCAAGAGGCGCTCGACGGAGATATTGGCGTTGATAAAGACAAGCTGTGGGCAGCTCCCATCGGGACTGACTCCGCTATCCCCAAACCATGTCGTTGTTCCAACTGGGAACAGCTTTGAACCGCTAAGGAAGGTAAAACGCAACTCGCCTACCACTGTTCTTAAGAAGTCTTAACCATCCGTGGAGGTGCCAAATGAGCCAAAGCTAGCGTGCTCACCTCCATGACTTTCTTCAAAAATTTATAAAGTTTGGAAAGAAGTCAAGGGCTCTATCATCGATCACAGCTCCTCTCCCAAGCCGAAGAAACTCAAGAGTCATCCAAACTCTGACAACCCCCCTCTCAAACCCGAGGTGGATTCTTACAAAAGACAGAGTCCAGAGAAAATCCAATCACCCAAGGCAAAACCTAAGGGGTGAGATTCCAAACGTCTTAAGAAAGGGACCATGATAGTTCATACCGTGAGCATAGTAAACTCCGGGAATGAAAGAAATGCGTTCGTTAGTTATAGACCTTATACTCGATCTTTAACTACTTCCTAAAGGCATCAGAAGCTGCAAGAAATGGCTGGTCAAGAGGTAGCACTTGTTAGTCCTCCGCCAAAAGCAAGCTCGGAAGAAGAGCAAAAAGAACCAATAGGACAAGTGTCTGATGTTGATTCTTTGAAGCGTGCCCTCAACAAGAAAGACAAAGAAGCAGCGGAAATGACTGCTAACATGAATAATATGGCTATCCTGTTCTAGAACATGTGTGGGCTAATGATTCAACCGTCAGAACCACCGATCGAAGAAACATCGGTTGCTTCTGACAATGAAAAGGGGGTTGCAATAAGTCCTTCGCAGGCTTTTCCAGCTGTTAAGGGTGATATAATCTCAAAGGCTCAGCTTGATGAATATATCACCCAACAGATCAAAGCACACCAGGCCAGCGAAGCGGCAAATAGGCTGGTCAAGACCGGGCGTCTATATCCAGTGTGGTATGACCAAAAGCAGTACCCTCTGAGATATACGATCCCTAAGTTTAATATCTTCAAAGGGACAGGGAATCCTCACCATTATATCACACAATTTAAAGGCATGTGCGGTAATACCGGCGGTGATGATAAGCTGCTCCTTCGACAGTTCGTCTGCAGTCTGGTAAACACCGCTTTTGAATGGTACTCGAAGCTCCCAAACGACTCCGTTGAAACCTTTGCCGACATGGAATTACTCTTTACACAGAGATTCGTCAGTGCAAGTGAACGCACTACGATTTTTGCATTAATCAATGAAAGGGTAAGATCTAACAAAAAGTTGGTATAATACGCCATCCGATGGAAGAATCACTGGTCAAAATGCGAACAACGCATCACCGAAGGTCCAGCCGTTGGAATGTTTATTGGTACCCTTAATACACAGTCAAAGGTGTACCCGTTCCTAGCCTTTGCCAAGCCTGCAACCTATCAAGAGCTCATCAATAAATTAGCTCTACTCGAGCAGATTGGTCAAACCCCTTGCTCTTCAGGTGGAGAATCTCGGAACAACAAAAGTAAAGGCAAGTCGGTGTATGTCGCCAATTCCCTGCAGCAACAAAGCGCCTCTAAAGCACCCAGCCGTCAAAATAATGATGGAGATTTAATTAGTCTCTCAATTTTAACCGCAAGTGTACAGTTAATCATTTGTAATACGTACGGATCATACCATAAAGAGGCGTTGAGAATTCTAATTAATTCTAAAACAAGTTAAAATAAAGGGTTGATTTAAAACTAGAATTAAGTGCATCAAATTAAAGTGCAAGTAAGAAATTAAATTGCAAGTTAAATTAAAAGGTGGGTTTTGAATAATAAAGAGATCCTTGGGTGTCGAATTACCTTTACTATCATGGTTGGTTTATATGATTCTAGTCTTTTCTAACTTCGTTGTTTTAATTAATTAACTATTAATTATATAAAAGCATAGGGTAAAATAATTTAGCAATGAAATATCAAACAATTAGGAAAGAATACATCATACAATATAGATCTACCCTATTAGTTCTATAAAATCATATAGAAGAATAATTAAAACAATTAATTCTATTTAACCAAAAAGTAATATAGTTTACCCTTCTATTAAATAACTCATAAGTTGTCAATCTACAAATTATCATATTATTTGCGTAACCTAGATTACTCTAGTTAATTAGATTGAATTTACCTTGATCAAATCATTATCTTACCTTCCCTATTTAGTTTTCTAAGTTGTCAATTTATCATTAAACTAAATAGTTTATCGGTGTTACAACTTTTCCTTCAACCAATTCAAGAGCATCAATCTATCATAATTAAAATTAGTTTTTTAGCATGATAACAAAAGGATGTAATTTTCATTAGAGAAAAACTCACAATAAATACATAGAAAAGAGATAGAGAGATTAAAATCACACAACAATGATATCAAAGTGTAATTCTAACCCTATATAGGAATTTATCTACTCATGATATGAGAAGAAAATTCATAAAATAAAATAAATTCATATCAAAATAACTTACAAAAATTGTTGATCTCTCCAAACCAAAAAACCTAATTTGAAATCTAAAGAAGTGATGAAACCCTAATGATAAATATAGAAGTATTTATAGGGGCTCTGGAAAATCTAAGGGTACAGTATAGAAGATACGAGGAAATACAAATTTGCCTAAAAATCTGAGATCCTGAAACCCTAGAATTTCGGCCAAAATCACTAAAAATTCAGTTTTAGCCGAATTTTGGTAGGATTTGGGCTCCTGTTTTTTTTTCCATAATTTTTTATTTGATCTCAAGAATCTTGTTCCACGCAATTTTTTTGATAATTTGTTCCCTTGTCTCTGTTTAAGCTTGATTAAGTCCACATCCAATGTACGTAGTCCGTCTTTTGCGCACTTTTCCCTTTTAGCTCTGTAATCTATAGTAATTGACAAAACAAATCTAGAACAACATAAAATACATAAAATTAAGATAAACATGGCTATATAAATTTGCATAGAAATACACCAATGAAATACCCCCACATTTATCTTTTGCTAGTACTCGAGCAAATTTAGGGTTTCAAATTTTAAACTAAAAACCTAAAAGTAAAAATCTAATAACCTACTCCTATGCTCCTTTTCACAGGCGTGCGATTGCAGTTAGCACGTGTAACAAGCTGTTAAACCTTTAAGTGTTTTTAATAGGAGGAGTGTTGTCTCCTGAGGGTTTTAGCAGATACTACCCATAAAATTCCAAAAAGGAAAACAAAAAATAAAAGAAAAAGAAAAGAAAAATAAAGAAAGTTGAAAACTAAATACAAAGAAAAGAAAGTAGAAAGAAAAAGAAACGTTTTGAATTTCTACTAGTTTTTTAGTTTTCCTGAATTTTCCTCCTAATAGTCTCATTTAATTCTGAAAATTATATCCTCCCTCAATAGAACTTCATCCTATCCTTCCTTCCTATATCTCCTTCAAATTTCGATCATATACCCCTACGTGTGTGTAAAAGATCCCTACATTTGAGAATTCAATTTAAGTTATGGTTTCAATACCCTTATACTCTCGTATTTTATTTTATATAAATATATAAATAGATATGCCCACAACACCTTTCAATGCGACCGTTAATATTTCGTGAGGCACTAACCAACCGATTAATCAATGCGTGAGTTTAATGATGCCTAATCTCGCAACTATTTAGGACTTTCGGCAGTGACTCCCAAAGTTAAAGACACTAGGTGATGAAGCATCCTAAAGACTAAAATTTACTAGTCCTAAGCAATCACAAAACCAAATTTATTATATTTATGCATTTATTTAATACTTGGGATTTTAGGCAAAGATATTTTTAGGTATTCTTTACTATCTCAAGTTTCAAGATTCGTGTATGTGTAATTTGTAGAGTATATATTTTCTAAATTTGAATCTAATGTAAGAAATTATTTTTCAGACTTAGTTTTATCCTCAGATTCAATAATTTCCTTTATATCACTCAACCTTTCGGATTCGAATTTATGATCACCAGTTACTAGTTTGATTCAAAAAACATCCATTTTCCCCCTTTTTCCTAAAAAATGAAAAAGAAGACCTAAAAAATGAAAAAGAAAGAAACTAAAAAAATCTAAGAAAAATGAAAAAGAAAGAAAAATTAAAAAAGACATAAAATTCTAAAAAGGAAAAAGAAAACATAATATAACATAATATAACTAAATAATCAAGAAAAACTCAACTGTACAGACCCCTCCCCCCACACTTAATTTTGACAGTGTCCCCACTATCATCTACCCCGTCCTTTATCTCGAATTAATGAAATTATGTTCACTATTTAACTCAGGGATAACTATAACCAGCAGAGAAATTTATGAAAAAATAAACAGTAGAAACAGAGAGTAAAATGATAGATTTACCTCCCCCAGAAATCTGAGGGGAAACTGCCGTAGAAAACCGGCCAAAACCGGTTTTTGCTAAATTACGGCCAGAAATTTTTTAGCTTTTCGCCATAAAATTTTTGTGGCTGCGTGATTGATGTGAGAAAGTATTTGTAGTTAACCGCAATCAATACGGCGTTGCGTGTAGCTAGCTGTGGTGAATACGGGTCGTCCCCAGGGATGCGTGGAATATCTAATCTTACTTTAGACGAGTTGAATAAAATAAAAGAAGAAAAGAGAATAGTTTCTAGATCTATGTTAAACACGGATGTAGAATTTATATGGAAAAAGGCTTGTAGGGTTCATTGGATTTAGTAGTCATGGATGAATATAAAAGATTACTCCTTTTATCCTTTAATAGATTTAAAACTAGATCGATAGCGATGAATGAAGATTAGGGTTTTTGGAGGGAATAGGGTTCTTACTCTTAACCCTTATCTTTTCATTGACCTCTATTCAAGTCTAGCCTTTACCAAAATAATTGTTAATCTAATCTCAAATCGCGGTCGATACTATGAATAATTTGGTAGCGCGCCCGATAAGGATGTTAACAATTATTTTGGTAAAGTTTATAAACTTTATAAGACTTAAAAGGTGTTAAGAATTTTCATCATCCATTAATCTACCCTAATCCTATGAACCCTAACAAGCGGAGAATTACTCGCGCATATTTTGAGAAGAAGAAGAAAGGATAAAGAAGGAGATCGTATTGTAAAATGCAGAAAGTAAAAATGCGATAAGAATAAAACAGCTACCTTTATTAATCAGCTAAATCAATTACACTTTTTTATCCTTTAGAAAGTGGAATACAAAACTCTGGTTTGGTTCTCGATCTCTCTTGAAGGAGGTAGATAAACAACTGATTGATCAACCTAGATGCGTGGATCGTCTATGACCTCGTGATCTCTTCGGTTTGATGCGTTTCCAAGTGAAGCTCTCAGTCTTATTTATAGTCACAGAAGATACAAACCCTAGATATCATATGTGAGGGTTTGTTGAGAATATCCTACCCACAAAATCCCAAACCCTAATTCCTCATAACGGCCGCGGATCCGCCGCTTTTATAGGGTATTTGCCGCGGTTGGGTGGCGGTTTGGTGAGATCGTCGCTTCAATCTTCTGGTGCTGCCTGGTGTTGACACGTAGGGATTTATGTGATGTCTGGATTCTTCATATCTTCTTCGGAGTCTTTGCCTTTATTGATTTTGTGATTTTAATTAACTTAATCGGCAGATTTTATTCCCGGCATCTCGGATATCCCGATCTCCAGACCTGAGCCAAATCTGCACAATATCTCAATTTATAATATTAGTAATATTTGTTATATCTTATGATATTATCCTAACCATTTGTATGATATTATATTTTTAAGCAATTTGATTAAGATTATTTGATATGATATGCATAATAAAAATATTATATAAATATTATATGGATATATTTTCCTTCATAATATTAATTATAATATATAAACATATGGTAAATAGTATTTTGCAGATAAACCCTCATATGTTTCATATTTATAATAAACACCTTTAAATATTTAAGAAAAATAAGAAAAATGTTATATCAAATGCGCGATATTTTCGACTGAACAAATACCCCCAAACTTAACTTTGGTCGTCCCGAGCAAACTAGTTATTCAAGAGAGGGAGAAAAAGAAAAAGAAAAACCTAACTAGCACATTTTCATAGGCAACATGATTGTACTGAGCATGTGCAACAATCCGTTAAACCTCTAGGTGGCCCTAGTAGGAGGAGTGTTGTCTCCTGAGGGTTTTCAGCGGATTACACCCACAAAATCCTATAAGAGAATGAAAGTTACGTATAAAGAAAAGAACTATAAAAGAAACAACTTGAAAATAAGAGTTTCCTACTACACCAGTTTTTCAGTTGCCATGAGCCCTATCTTAATGTTCATGAAAAGATATTAGAAATCTCATCATCCCTCAATAAAACATCGCCTTTAGTCTTCCTCCCTACCATTCCTCCAAAAATCGATCATATACCCCTACGTGTGTGTAAAAGACATCCCTACACTTAGAGAATTCAATTCAAACTATCATACTCTTGTCCATCTTCCAAAGTACTTTATAGTCGGTGAATATTTTAGATGGAATTGCTCACACATCCTTCATACGACCGTTAATACTTCTTGAGGTACTAACCAACCGATTACAAAATATTCTCACGCATTTAGGCGTAATATCCTCGTCTTGCAACACCTATGGCTTAGCAGTGGCTCCTAAACCAGTTGGTCTAAGGCACTAGGTGATAAAGCACCCTCGCTATATTTTTTTATACTGTCTTATGTAATTACAAAACCAGTATTCATTTTTTTCTTCTTCACCACTTATACTTTTATTTTTCATACTAATGCTTTTAGACAAGAGCTTTTCAAGGTATCCTCTATTATCCCAAGTTTCAAGATGTGTGCAAGTGCGTATATTAGGGTATCATCGTTCAAATGTTTGGCCTCAAGAATAGGGACAATTTTTCAGACTAATTTTATCCTCAGATTAGCAATTTCCTTCATCTTACTAACCCTTGGGATAACGGCTTATAACTACTTATTACTAGTTTCGTTTAAAAAAATATCTAACTTTCTTGCTTTTCTCAAACTATTCCTATTTTCATATGTAATTTTTCACTTTCTAAAAAAACATTTTTTATAGTGCCTAGTGCCAAAAGATAATTCAGTAAATACAAACCTCCCCCCAAATCTGTTTTCAGCAGTGTCCTCACTAATGTTGTTCTTTGAGCGCATAGACCTGTAGACTTGGGAAGAGAAAATAATAGGGGTAAAATAATAGTTAAATGAAAACTACCACCAAACTTGTACTTTGGCACGCACGGATATTCAATTAAGTCTTTTTTCACTCACCTTCACTCTTAAGATAAGACAATGTTACCGAAACATGGAGGTGAGGCGGAGGAATTTTAGTTACGATAAAGCGGCTCCTGTAAAAATAGGAGCTCCTCCGCTGGGTCAGCGGAAAGAGATAGTTTTAATCTATGCCCATTTACTTTAAAAATAGAACCGTTTTTAATATTTTCAACTTCTACTGCCCCATGCGGATACACATACCGCACTACTAAAGGTCCTTTCCAACGAGATTTTAGCTTATCCGGATGAAGATGGAGACGTGAATCGTAAAGAAGGACTTGTTGTCCCGATGTGAAGGTTTTTCTAAAATTGTTTTTATCGTGGAACACTTTAGTCCGGTTCTTTACTATAACCGCATTATCGTGGAGTTCGCTTAGCTCATTTAATTGCAGCTTCCAATAGCTGCTGTCTTGAACAAAATCGAAGTTAAGCTCTTTAATAGCCCACATAGCTTTATGTTCGATCTCGACAGGAAGGTGGCAAGCCTTCCCAAACACAAGTCGATATGGAGACATACCAAGATCGGTCTTATAAGCGGTACGAAATGCCCAAAATGCATCCGTCAATTTGGTTGACCAATCTTTACGGTTCTTAGAAACCGTCTTCTCCAAAATTTATTTGATCTGTCTATTGGAAATCTCAGCTTGCCCGCTTATTTGGGGATGATAGGGTGTAGAAAGTTTGTGGTTTATTGAATATTTCCGCATCAAAGTCTCGAAAGACTGATTACAGAAATGCGTCCCGTTGTCGCTAATTATAGCGCGAGGGTGTCCGAACCGCGAAAAGATATTTTCTTTAAAGAACTTAATAACAACCTTGTTGTCATTAGTGCGACACGGTATTGCTTCTATCCATTTTGAGACATAATCAACCGCTAGCAAGATATATAAATTCCCAAAAGAATTGGGAAATAGGCCCATAAAATCAATACCCGAAACGTCAAATATCTCCACAACCAAGATAGGTTGGAGTGACATCTCATTTCTCCGTGAAATCTGACCCATGTGTTGACATCGAGGACAAGGTTTGCAATGATCATATGCATTTTTAAATAACGTTGGCCAATAAAAGCCGCATTGCAAAATTTTCTCCGCCGTTTTACGTGGACCAAAGTGGCCGCTACATGCCTGATCATGACAAAAAGATAATACACTTATGACACATCTGCGAATGATTTGATCGGGACAATACTTAAACAAATAAGGTTCATCCCAGTAAAAGTGTTTTACTTGGGATAGAAATCGATGATTGTCTTGTTTCGACCAATCGCTGGGAATAAGTCATGTCGCTAGATAATTCACAATATCCACGAACCAAGGTTCGCAGAATACGGTCAAAAGCTGTTCTTCAGGAAAGGAGTCCTTTATTGGCAATGTCAACGTTGGTGAAGAATTGATGCGTGAAAGATGGTCGGCTACGACGATTTCACATCCACTCTTGTCTCCTATGACAAGATCAAACTCTTGTAATAAAAAGATCCAACGTATTAGCCTGGTTTTAGCATCCTTCTTCGATAAAAGGTGTCTTATGGCGGAGTGGTTGATGTAAACCACTATTGGCGAGCCAATCAAGTAGAGCCTGAATTTTTTTAATGCAAATACAACTGCCAAGAGTTCTTTCTCGGTAGTTGTGTAATTAGTTTGGGCATCGTTCAAGGTCCTACTTCCATAATAAATTACATGTGACATCTTATCAATGTGTTGTCCTAAGACTGCACCAATAGCAAAATCTGATGTATCACACATAAGCTCGAACGGGTGGTTCCAATTCAGAGATGATAGATTGGGGGCTGTAGTGAGAGAACTTTTAAGTGATTCAAAAGCAGCCTCGCAATCCGAATCGAAGTGAAATGTTGTATCCTTGGCCAAGAGTAGGGTTAAAGGTCTAATAATTTTTCTAAAGTCCTTAATGAATCTCCTATAAAATCCTGCATGCCCAAGGAAAGATCGTATATCTTCAACGCATTTAGGGGGAGGAAGGTTATCGATGACATCTATTTTAGCTCTGTTTACCTCAATGCCTTTTCGTGAAATGATATGTCCAAGGACAATACCTTCTTGGACCCTGAAATGGTATTTTTCCCAATTTAGAGTTAAGTTCTTATCCTTACAGCGGGTAAGAACCACGTCAATATGACATAGGCAATCCTCAAAAGAGTCCCCAAATAAAGAGAAATCGTCCATAAATATCTCCAGAAAATTCTCGACCATTTCTGAGAATATCCCCATCATACACCGCTGAAATGTAGCGGGAACGTTGCATAACCGAAAGGGCATGCGTCTATAAGCAAAAGTACCGAAAGTACAAGTAAATGTTGTTTTATCTTGATCCTTTTCGGCGATAGGGACCTAGTTATAGCCAGAGTATCCGTCCAAGAAAAAATAGTATTCATGTCCAGCTAATCGTTCCAACATCTGGTCAATGAAAGGTAGATGGAAGTGATCTTTTCTCGTTGCGGCATTGAGTTTCCTATAATCAATACATACGTGCCACCCAGTTTGGGTACGTGTTTGGATCAACTCATTAGCCTCATTGGTTATGACCGTGATGCCAGACTTTTTAGGGACCACATGAATAGGACTTACCCATTGGCTATCAGATATTGCGTAAATTATACCGATGTCTAGGCATTTGACGATTTCCTTCTTTACCGTCTTCTTCAAGACGAGATTTAACCGTCTTTGTGGATCTCGGACTGGTTTGGCTTCATCCATAAAATGTATATGATGTTCAACAATCAAGGGACTAATCCCTTTGATGTCCGCCATTGTCCAACCAAATGCTTGTCGATTTAATCTCAAGACCATCAAAAGAGCGTTCTCTTGCTATAAAGCTAGAGAAGCGGATATGATCACGGGAAAAGACTCACTCTCACCTAAATATGCATACTTAAGATGAGAAGGTAGTGGTTTCAGATGTTGTGTCAGCGGAGAGACGATAGAAGGTGGGGTAAGGAAATGATACTCGGACACTTTAAGAGGTTCATAACTTGCGTGGGATATTGACTCGGAAAGCGCTACTGAATTTTGCGACGAGTCAAAGGATTTGAACTCGGGGGTAGACTCATCGAAGGTGTCCTCTCTATAATAATTTTCTAGATCAAACAATGTCGCACTAGTGTCGTCGAGATCATTATAGCAAAGTTCCTCAACTTCGCAGCTATCAGAAGCTATCTTGTTGATAGAACATACATCGATTAGATGAGAAGTAGGTTCAGATGGTTGACTTCCTAGTTTGTAAATATTAAGCTCAATTATCATCTTCCCGAAGGATACGTTACGACAATTAATTACAGCGTTGGAAGTTGCTAGAAAAGGCCGACCTAGTATCACCAGGATTTGGTTTCGTGGGTTCGCCACAGGCTGTGTATCTAAACCAATAAAGTCCACAGGGAATATAAATTCCCCGACTTTGATTAACACGTCCTCTAGCTCACCCGTAGGTTGGGTGATAGATCGATCAGCCATTTGGAGAGTGCAGTGTACAGGTTTCAACTCTCCAATACCTAGCTGCTCATAAACAGAATACGAGAGCAAGTTAACACTAGCGCCTAGATCAAGTAGAGCACGATTTATGCTTTTACCCTCAATACAAGTAGATATTATAGGAATTCCGGGGTCCTTTCGTTTCTTGGGTAGTTGTTGTGTAAAAGCAGTGCTTACATTACTCGCAAGGAAAACTTTTTTAGGCACTTGAGTTTTCCTCTTCCTAGTGCACAAGTCCTTAAGGATTTTCGAATAAGACGGAACTTGTTGAATAGCATCTAGGAGAGGAATATTTATGTTAACTTGCTTAAATATTTCCACAATCTTTTCCATTTGTGCATTAGCTTTTTTGGCTCTCAACCTGTTGGGAAAAGGAGCTTTATCAATAAGGGTTGGGTCCAACATTGGAGGAGAAGTTTGTGGGGATGGAATCGATCCCAGGTTTGGATTTGGAATCATTTTAGGTTGACTCAAGGGAGTGGGAGGAGGGTTTGAGCCTAGTGGAAAATGGAGAATAGGCTCAAAAGAAGATGGCCTAGACAAAATAGGGTTAGAAGAAGAAGCCGGGGTTTCAATTGATTCCTCATCATCAACCTGTTCACTGACTTGATTGTTCAACACTCTTCTCGATATCAACGTGGTTACAGCACTCACATTATGACTTTGTGAGTAGCCTGGATTCGGTAGAGTTTGAGATGGAAGTTTCCCTTTCTCTCTCTCACTCATCGCGGCATTTAACTGTGCAAGTTGTGCTTCTATCGATTTTATGCTTTCATCGTGGGAAGCGGTGTGCTGCACTAACGTTTAGATAGAAGATGTTAAATTAGTCGTCGTTTGCATGGAATGTTTAATAAACGTTTCCAAGCTACGTTCGAGTGCAGAGAATTTTTCGGTACCGGCCATTGGGAAAGAATTATTATAAGATGTAGAGTTATTGTTCGGATTTTGAAAAGTTTGCGGTTGAAAGGGGTGCCGACTCTGTTGTGGTGGTTGCTGTTGCTGTGGAGGAGGACTTTGACAGTCATTTTAGCTTGGGAACGGATTTTGATTTTGAGTTTTGTTTTGGTTCCAAGTAAAATTAGGATGATTCATTTATCCCTGACTGTATGTGGAAGAATAAGGATCGTTTCTAGGTCGTTGCTGAAAAGTATCATTAATTTGTTCTTGATCTTGAAACGGTGGACTCAAAGGACATTCTTCCGTTAAGTGTGATGGGTCGGAACAGCAACCACACACGGTTTTGGGGAGCGTAACCAGGTTTAGGGAGGCTGATGAAAATTTGTTTTCCATAGCTTCGAGTTTTTTCTGCATCGCTGCCATTTCGTCTTTCATTACGCTGGAAATATCGAGCTGATGGATACCTCCCCTAGACGATGTTGGTCTACTGCTTTCCCATTGCAAAGTTTGTTCAGCGAGATCTTCTAGGAATTGCCAAGCTTCACCATCGTCTTTAGACATGAAATGGCATTGACAAATGGTTTCAAGCATCTGTTTTGTCGCTGGATTAACACCCTCATATATAATGCGGCAAAAGTCCCATCTATTGATTCCGTGATGAGGGAATTAAACAAGCAGATCCTTAAACCGTTCAAAGTATTTCCAAAATGGTTCATTGGGAAGTTGGGTGAACTGGTTAATCTCGCTTCGAATACGGGCGGTCTTATAATTGGGATAAAATTTCATAAGGAATGATATAACGAATTCATCCCAGTTAGCAATAGAGTGTGAGACAGTGTTATAAAGCCATTTTTCTGCTAGATCATACAAAGTAAAAAGGAGAAGACGTAATCTCATAGCATCCACTGAAAGTTGTGAAGGGCCCATCATTGCGCATACGTTTTTGAATTTGGTGATAAAAACGTATGCATCTTCAGACTCAAGCCCGTGAAATTTGGGAAAAAGGTTGATGAAGTGGGGTTTAATTACAAAATATCCCCATTGGCTGGTGGAAGGGATAGGCAAGTAGGGAAGGGAACGCGTATCGGGTAGCATCTCTCTTGGAGAGAGATGCATGGTGGATTCTGCGCACCTGCAGGTGGTGGTAGAGTGGTGTTATTAAAATCTGATGGAGAACCATCCATCTCGGTCGATGTGGTGGGTGGAGGGGAAAAAGAAGATGAAGAAGTACCGACTTCAGAGTCGATAGCAGAAACGCGGACAAGACAGGCACTAGAATCCCGTGTCCAGCCGAGCATGCACTAAGCGGGTTTAGCGCAAGAGGCAGCGTGTGTGAGAAATATTTAAAATGGTTTGTTTTGAAAAATGTCGGACGTGAGACAAATCACACAAAAAATGCACAATCAACCCTAGAACTAAAGTCACCTAGGTCAAGTCACTATACCGCTCCTAGACTTCCAAAGGACAAGCCGCATGATCAATCTTCTACCACCTCTTTATCACTCTTGTGGCCAGGTAAATGCCAGGTAAATGCCAGGTAAGTGGGAGGTATCCGCTATACGAATCACAGAAAATAGCAGGCCTAATTAAGTAACCAATTGCCTCAGTCACACTTGCTTAGACACCATAAAAGAAATGCGGATAAGCGATTGATTACCCACGACCCTCCTCTATCCTAATTGAGCGCGACGGTCCTTACAGTCTTGGTCTAGATATTTTTTAATTAATATAGGGTTATGCAGATACTCGTTTTGTGATTTGTGAGGCCTAGGAAGGGTGATGAAATCCCCCCTAATCTGAATTTTGGCCTTTGTCCCTTAATGTCCGTATTAAAATATGCACAAACAAACCACTTTCAAAACACGCAAAAGATTTTTTTTAGCGGCTAAATTTGCAAAGAATCCTGCAGAAAAATATATTATTGGATTTCCATAGGAGAGAGAAAGAGTTGTGGAAGTTACCAGAAGATTTTAGCTAGGCAAGTCCACCAAGTGGCCACGGTTCCGCGGCTAAATGAACAATATTGTGGCGGTTCCGCCGCACTATGGTGCTTTCTTCTAATGATTTTTCTTCAGTAGCCTTCTAAGTTTCTCTGGGTCTTGATGATGTCTTTGAATCTTTATTTCCTCGCTACAGTGACTCCAGATTCCTTTGCAAAAATTCACACACTAATTGTTAAATACACAATATGCGGTTTGCTTCTCTTTTATAGTATTTTTATGGATAAGATAAGAAATCAACCCGAATTTCAAGAAAAAAATTTACGCACGTATCCCCGGCAACGGCGCCATTTGATTGATGTGAAAAAGTGTTTGTAGTTAACCGCAATCAACACGGCGTCGCGTGTAGCAAGCTGTGGTGAATACGGGTCGTCCGCAGGGATGCGTGGAATTTCTAATCTTGCTTTAGACGAGTTGAATAAAATAAAAGAAGAAAGGAGAATAGTTTCTTGATCTATATTAAACACGGATGTAGAATTTATATGGAAAAAGGCTTTTAGGGTTCATCGGATTTAGTAGTCATGGATGAATATAAAAGATTACTCCTTTTATCTTTTAATAGATTTAAAATTAGATCGATAGCGATGAATGAAGATTAGGATTTTTGGAAGGAATAGGGTTCCCACTCTTAACCCTTATCTTTTTATTGACCTCTATTCATGTCTAGCCTTTACCAAAACAATTGTTAATCTAATCTCAAATCGTGGTCGATACTATCAATAATTTGGTAGCCCGCTCGATAAGGATATTAACAATTCTTTTGGTAAAGTTTATAAACTTTATAAGACTTGAAAGGAGTTAAGAATTTTCATCATCCATTAATCTACCATAATCCTATGAACCCTAACAAGCGGAGAATTACTTGCGCATATTTGGAGAAGAAGAAGAAAGGATAGAAAAGAAGATCATATTGTAAAATGCAGAAAGTAAAAATACGATAAGAATAAAACAGCTACCTTTATTAATCAGCTAAATCAATTACACTTTTTGATCCTTTAGAAAGTGGAATACAAAACTCTAGTTTGCTTCTCGATCTCTCTTGAAGGAGGTAGATAAACATATGATTGATCAACCTGGACGCGTGGATCGTCTGTGACCTCGTGATCTCTTCGATTTGATGTGTTTCCAAGTGAAGCTCTCGGTCTTATTTACAGTCATAGAAGATACAAACCATAGATATCGTATGTGAAGGCTTATTGAGAAGATACTACCTGTTGGGGTAAAAAATTACACCCTGATTGACCAAGTCAAAGTCAAAGTCAACCCCAAGCCAAGTGGGCCTAAGCCCAGGCCAAGTGGGCCCATGTCCAAGTCGAGCCCGAACATGAAGCGGACGGCCTCCCCCATGCCAAAATGAAATCATGTAATAAATAATTTTGATGTAATTTTTTATGCATGAATGTACGAAAAATGGGCATAAAGCCAATTTTTTGTAAAGCCCATGGCTCATGTGCAAAACAAATAAGCACATGAGGCATGGGATGTGCAAGATGCCATTTTGTAAACCACAAGGGGCTATATGTCAGTTTGTAAGCCTATAAAAGGTAACATGATAATGAAATAAAAAAAATAATTCATTCTCTCAAATTCTAGGGTTTGTGCCTCCTTCCCCTTCCTTAAGGTTCTAAAACCTCCCCCCCTTTTGAATTAAATCAAGAGTTTAACCCTTTCTTTTTCAAAAATAAATAGTTATTCACCATAAAAACCCTTGAAGGGGAGCTCGGATCTGCCATCAAATTCCTAAAAGGGGAGATTTTAAGTCCCACCACCCCTTTTTACCCCAAGATCCAGCCAACGGAGAGGAAGAAGAATGATACCGATCTCCAAAAATCCCATTCCAGGAGGATCCAAGGCGCAAAAGAAGATCCAAAGATTTTTAGGAGTTTAAATTCATTCAAGATCTGTTGGAGTTTAACTCCATAAATCAATCCCCATTTTAGGAGTTTAACTCCAAATCTGTACATAATCCATGTTAGGAGTTCAACTCCAAAGCCCCCCCTGGAAGTTCAACTCCTAACCTAAGGGCTAAGCCTCTTTTCCTGCTGGTGTTCCCAGCGGTCGCGTGCCGCACACGTGACCCGCAGGCACCCAGCGGTCGCGTGCAGAGCACGTGACCCGCGGGCTCAAAGCGCTCACGTGCACCATATGCGACCCGCGGGCGCTTAGTGCCCAGTGGTCGCGTGCACCTCACGTGACCCGCTGGCGCCCAGCGGTCGCGTGCTGCGCACGTGACCCGCTGGCGACCAGCGGTCGCGTGCTGCGCACGTGACCCGCTTGCTCCCAACAGTCGCGTGCTGCGCACGTGACCCATGGGCATCCATCACCCACGTGCCTGGCACGTGACCCGCGGACGCCAAGCGCCCACGCGTCTGGCACGTGACCCGCGGGCGCCAAGCGCCCCCACGCCAGGCATGTGACCCGTTGGCGCCCAGCGCCCACGTGCCATGCACGCGTCTTTAAGACGCTCCTCACCCCCACAATTTCCATGCACTCCACACCAGAAACACGTTCCCCGTTAGGAAATTTTTTCTAACGGGGCGTTGTCCCGCACCCCGCAATGGGGCTGCTAGCCCCTTTGACCCCCAGCCTGCTATCCGGGTAGTGGCACCCTCGTAAACTCTGCGAGGCCCCTGATATATCCAAAACCCTTTTAAAACACAACACACGCACACTGCACACTGAGTTCGTATGACTAGTTGACCCGTCAATCGTAGGTTCCCTCGCTCCAAAGGCAAGGGGTAATTAACGGCAGCTTAGTCCGCGGCTGCCGGAGATTCGGATTCCCACAATTAATAAACCCCCTCCTACCCTAGGTAGGGGGAATCTGTAGTACGCCTGACAAGCAACGTGTATTCCCATCTCAAAGGGGTGACGAAAAACACCCTACATATTCTGGTATGCCTGGTGGGACTAATCTCTCCTCCCATATTTCGGGTTAAACGTTCATGCGAACTCAATCAATGTACATATCGATTGCCTGTACTGAAATCATGCTTCTTTGTGCAGGTTAACAAATTTCAAATTGAAATCTCCGGACGCAACAAAATGTCTCCAAGGACAATCTCAACTCTCAGCACAACTCCTATCTCCTACACGATGAAGATGGACGTTAGGACGGTCCTCCCGGCCAGTCTCGGGCGACAGTAGGAGGAGTCGCCGCTACCATTTGGCTCTATTCTTTTCATGCCAGCTAGCTCCATCCCAGCTTCTCAAGCTCCAGTAACAGACAGACTGGCCTCGAAAGGCAGAAGGACAAATGTGGTGATCTCGAAGGCGCCCCAACCCAAATGCAAGTCGGTGTTTGAACGACTTTCCTTGGCCTCAGCTGGGGGCAAGGCCATCAACACCAATAGAGCAACAAGGTGTCTCGGCCAAGCTCCAACGGTGCCCCTGACAACTGCTCAATTGGGTATCTTCTCTAACCTCCCCGTTAATCGGCTCAGATGGCTTCCTGGATGACGGATGCCCGCCAAGCCCTCAAAATCGAGAAGCTAAAACAGAAAAGGCTCAGATACAGAGCCAACAAAAGGGCTAGGGCTCATGCTAGGCTGAACATCATGAGGTTCCAAGAACAGGGTTACCCCGCCAAAGATAAAGAGATGCTTGGATATGTGGTCCACACTGTCTACTTGGTGGGAACGCGCAGCAAGACCAAGGACAGGGCCACCACATCTCAAATACAAACTGGTATGCATGTGGCTGCCATTTTCCAAGACCAGCATCCTCCGGAAGGTAATGAAAATCCTACCATTGAAGCTGATAAGCAGAGAGATCCCTCGGTTCATGAGGAGTCGGGCTCGGAAAGAGAAGAGGAGCCAATCTTCCATCCCAAGACCGCAGAGCAGCAACTTCTCCAAGAGCTCTAAAAGCAACTCAGAAACAAAGACAAGGAGATGGCCAAGCTCTACTCGAAGATTGACGACTTGACAAACGTCGTCTTACAGCTCACGGCCCAAGTTGCCTCTCAGCCGCCTAATCAAGTGCAAGGCTCCGTTCATGAACCGGGAAACAGTGTCCCGAGGCAGCCGACGCTTATTCTCTCAAATCCAAAGGTGGGTGAGCCGCATGAAAGTCGGTCACATACTATCTAGGGAAATGTCTTGGCTACCGATGACAGCAACCCGCTAACGCTAGAGCAAGTCAAGGATTTGGTCGCCAACAAAATCAAAACATAGGTAGCCGATGCCGGAGAGCAAAAAGATGTCAGTAGCAGCGGGAGACCATACCCTGCTCGGTACGATCTTGTGGAGTTTCCCACTGGCTATGTCGTCCCAAAATTTGAAAGGTTCGATGGGACGGGAAATGCGAACTGGCACATCGCCCAATTTAAAGCATCATGTACGAACACTGGGGGCAATGATGCGCTCCTTCTCCTCCAGTTTGTCAATAGCTTGACTGATGTTTCTTTCGATTGGTATGCAAGCATACCGAATGACTCGATCACGACGTTCGCTCAAATAGAATCCATGTTCAAGCAAAGGTTCATGAGTGCCAGCGATAAAATCACCATTGCCGACCTCATAAGGACCGAGCCAAAGAACAACGAAAGAAACATGGATTTTATAGTCCGATGGCGCAATCTCTTTATCAAATGTGAACCGCCGTTGGAGCAAGACCAATCCGTCAGCCTTCTTATAGAAAATCTGAACTACTGGATGAAACCTTTCCTGTGCACCACAGGCCTCAAAACATTCCAAGAGCTGACCAAGAAAGTTCAAATGTTGGAACGTTCAAAGCCCGAGTCTACTCAGAATCTCCAATTCACAAACAGACCGAGAAATCGGAGGGACGACAACCGGAAAAATGAAAGTTCCAACATCACCGATTCTCTAAATAAGCAGAGAGTTGGAAGAGCAAAGACTAACAAATCTCAAGATCCAACTTTGGAGGAAAGAAGAAATAAGGTCTACTCTTTCAGAAGGGACAAGGTCCACAAAATTTTCAAAGATGCTCTGAAGAATGGCCTGCGGCTACCAGAACCAAAAAGGCTAACGGAAGCGAGCAGGACTGATCATCCCAATTTTTACCCATACCACCGAGTTCTAGGGCACACTATTGAAGACTGTTGCATCTTCAAAGATTGGGTCGAAAAGCAATACAAGGCAAGAGAGATAGAACTGTCTAAAGACGTGTTAACAAACAGTCAAGCTGCGACCGCCAATTTCATACAAACGGAGACCGAAGTCCTTCGGGAACCTCATTCTCTCATACATTTTCCTTTATCTGAAAAGAGTGGACCAAGGAAACAAGCTAAGAGCCAAGCGAGCAATATTTCCAATGAAGAAACAATAGACGGGTACACAACCCATACGGTCTACATGATGGAGCTCAGAGGAACAAGTCCTCCTACACCTTCTAGCCAAGACAATGACGCGGTTGTTTCCATCCAACACAGGCTCGATCCAAATGATGAAGAGCCCGCTCAGGCCATTGAGCCAAAGGAACCCATGGTTCTTGCTGAATCAAGCTCATGTGGTAAGGATGACCCCGTTGTCGTACCCAGGACTATAGAACAAGCATTATTCCAAATGGATTTAAAAGCAGCTTCAGGAAGGGGACAAGAAGATGGCTAAGGTCCATTCCAAAGTCGATGAGCTGGCAAACGTCGTGGCAGATCTCACGATCCAAGTCGCCCGATTGCAATTACAGCAAAATTAAATTTTGGTTCGTGAGCTAGGGATTGATATCCAGAATCAGCCAACTGATACTCCCTCCAGCCCAAGAGCGTAACACTTTTGCGAAAAACGGCCGCGATCAGCTTCCAGTCTCTCCGATATGTACCCTGAAAAGGATAAGCGGACAGCAGGCGAACCAAAGACTGATCGGCCTCAAGGACCAGTGTCAATAAGGGCACCTACTCTAATTGAGAGAAAGAAGAAGGTGTATTCCCTCAGGAGGGATAAAGTCCGCGAAATGTTCGTGGACGCCTTGAACAACGGTCTGCAACTCCCTATTCCAAAGAGGCCACATGAAATGAACATGACCGGCAATCCCATATACTGCCCATATCATAGAATGGTGAGTCATACCATTGAAGACTGCTATGTTTTTAAAGATTGGTTAGAGCACCAATACAAACTTGGGAAAGCCTCACAGTCGTCAGATGTACCGACAAACCTCAAAGCTACGGTCGTCAACACAGCTCCCCCAAGATCAAAGTTCGAGGAGCTGGGATAAGCAAACAACTGACCACCACGTCGTTAAACTAGAAACAGACGACCACCACGTCGTTAAACTGGGAACAATCGACCTCTAAGTCGTTAAACTGGGGATGTAAAAAAATGTGTGTAAATAAAATAAATAAAATAAAAAAGCCGAAATGATGGGGCAACTCGCAATAAAAATCAGCGAGTAAAATAAAAATGAAAATAAACAGCCAAAATGATGGGGCAATCGCGAATGAATAGCCGAAATGATAGGGCAATCGCGACCTTCGCGATAAGAAAAGCTGAAATGATAGCGAAATCGCGGTAAAAAAAACACAAAATGGCAAATGACGAGTCGCTCCTGGTACCATATTCCAGTGCAGCGATGCAGACGCCAACCAAAATTCAAATCCCAGATGGCGAATGATGAGTCGCTCCTGGTACCATATTCTAGTGCAGTGATGCAGAAGCCAACCAAAATTTCAAATCACCGAATGTCCCAACAACGAATGATGAGTCGCTCCTGGTACCATATTCCAGTGCAGCGATACAGACGCCAAAAAAATCCAAAAATTCTCCCAGCCCTACGGTTGGTCCCCGAACTGACTACCATATACAATCCACGGGCTCAAATAATTCTCATCATACCCATACCCCACCGCAATCACCAGTCCAGCGGTTGGTCTCCGCCCTTAGAATTATGCTCCATTTGGGAAGACCCACTCATGTGTCCTCACGATACATGAGGAGAACAAACTTACGAGATCCTCTCGACTCATAAGAAAACACCTTCGTGGGATCCTTACGATTCACGAAAGAAAAACACACTTGGGAGTCCCCACGAATCCTGAGGAGAAAGTACACCTACGAGATCCTTTCGACTCGTAGGAAGGAAATGCTTTTATGGGACCCTTACGGTTCATAAAATTGAAAAGTCTTAGGTGATAGGGACCTAAACCTGTCTCCTAAGCCATCGCTCCCCAACGGGGAACGTCAAATGATGAATTGCTCCTGACACATGTGCTTCAGTGTTAGCAACGCTGATACCGGCCCTAACCCCAAAGTTCCAAACTTTCAATCTAATAGACCCTTAAGTCTTTAAACTTGGAACAGATGACCTTTAAGTCGTTAAACTGGGAACTTATGACCCCTAAATCTTTAAATTGGGAACAGAAGACCCCTAAGTCTTTAAACCGGGAACAGATGACCTCTAAGTCGTTAAATTGGGAATAGATGACCCCTAAGTCGTTAAACTGGGAATGAGGGAAATCCCCTAACGGTAAATGATGATTCGCTCCTGGTACCACATTCTAGAGTAGCGATGCTGATGCCAAACCAAAACCAAAATCCCAAGTCTTCCCAGGGCAAATGATGAGTTGCTCCTGGCATTATTCCAGTGCAGCAATACTGATGCAAAATAAATTCCAAATTCCTCTCAAATTCAAAAGTCCCACTGAATAAGGCAAAAATCAAACAAATTGAACCAACCAATTCCAACATTGACCTCTCCGTCAAACAAAGAGACACTCCGTACCGGGAAACTGTCAAGCAGACACTCCGTGCCGGGGATACGTCAAATAACCGACACTCCGTACCGGGGAAACGTCAAAGAGACACTCCGTGCCGGGGAAACGTCAACCAGACACTCCGCTTCGGGGACACGTCAAACAGACACTCCGCCTCGAGTACAAGTCGACCAGCGACACTCCGTGCCGGGGAAACGTCACATACAAACACTTCGTCTTGGGGAAACGTCACAAACAGACACTCCGCCTCGGGGACAAGTCGACCAGCGACACTCCGTGCCGGGGAAATGTCACATATAGACACTCCGTCTCGGGGAAACGTCACATCCAGACAGTCTGAGTCGGGGAAACGTCACAAACAGACACTCTGCCTCGAGGACAAGTCGACCAGCGACACTCCGTGCCGGGGAAACGTCACATACAAACACTCCGTCTCGAGGATACGTTAACTAGACACTCCGCCTCGGGGACAAGTCGACCAGAGACACTCCGTCTCGGGGAAACGTCCAACATAGACACTCCGTGCTGTGGATACGTCAACCATTTACACTCCGTGTAAATCCCCGTTCCCATCAATAAAATCTTTCTACATTTTTCCCAAGTCCCCCGAATATTTCCATTTTTCTTTTTCTCGCAATTTTGTAGGAAATTGGTTGCTAGATTTGTCGTGTTTAAAATTTTCTAAACCTTTAAAATCTAAGCCTACACAAAACAAAACAAAACCAAATATATAAGGAAACCAGCTCAAGCCCAGAACAAATTAAACACTAAATAACCAAAAGAATTAAACCCCTTGCTTGGCCCAGCCCTTTTCCCTAAAGCCAACACCTAACCCTACCCAACCCGTTAAGCAACCTTCTTCCCCACAAAAAAAATCTTTCCCGCTCGAGTTCCTTACATCCCCACGTCGCGCCCACGTCACCTCACCGCCCCACGTTTCCACGCTCGTCGACCCACGATCGTGCGCGCGACTCAACCGCGCCTCGTCCATCTAACCCTCTCTCCTCTCACCCAGCAAGAACCGAGCCTCCACTTCATCTCTCTCACAAACCCAAACCACCATCTTTCCCTCACTGCCTCACCATCCGCGCCATCTCACCGGAGCTCACCACATCACCACCGGACCCGAGCTTATGCTCCACTTCTTCTCATCACCAATACCACTACCACTGCAGCCCTCCTCCTCCATCAACCGAGCTCCATTCTCCAACTCTAACACTCACTGCACCACCTCGGCCACCACCTGCACCATGGCTTAAGCTCCTCGCCGACGAGCTCCCCACTGCCCTGTCGACCTCTACATCCTCAGCATCATCACCATCACCACCAAACCCGAGCACACCCGCTGCCTCCTCTCTCTCCTCGGCCACCAAGCCACGAGCCTCGAACCCCTGCTACACCATCGCCGGAGCGACCACCGCCGACCATCGCCGACCTCAGCACACTCCCAGGAGATCCACAACACCCCACTCCACCTCCAGTGATCACGAGCCATCCCCCGGGCGACTTCGACGACGAACCCAAACGCGAGCCGAGGCCGTGAACCCAAACGGTACCGTTCGTTACGCGTTCGTGCCGTTGCCGCTGCCGTGCGTCGCCAACGCGTCTCCAGGCAACTACCCTACTTGCTACATGCTAGATTATTCCGTTACAATTCAAAATACTATTAATTCCATGTTTACGATTCGTGAAAACTTATATGACATAAGTGCTTGATGAAAAACCCGAACGAAAACCTTCCATTAAATTGACGGAACTTGACTATATATGCTGGCCCGTGTGGTAACGAACATCATGTTAAAATTTGACTGAAAACTATTATCTTTATTGACATGAACGATCATCCCCGATTACACCCGTAAAAAACTGAAAATTTCCCGCGTCTGAAACTTGTAAAAATCATAGTTAATTGTCTACAAATTGAAATGATGCGTTCGAGGGCTCAAATCGAATCGGACTCGACGAGCTGGAACCACATACAAGCTTTAAATTGTTTTTATACTGAAATTGGGACGGAAACTGAGTCAGAGAGCGACTCTGGACTGCAGTCCAGAGCAGCTCTGGTTGTTGTTTTCTGTCTCGTAATGCTTAACCCTTTGCTGCCTGAACTTTTACATTTATACTTTAGTGAAGATGAAATAGTTAGCTAAATAATTAAAGTGGTTTCACCCCTTTTTACCGCTGTTTACTATTTAAACTGCAATTTAAAGGAACAGGACGTATAGCAGTCCCAAACAGAAACAGAACTGATACCCTAATGTTGAACAGTGCATAACTTCTGACGTAGAGGAGAGATTGAGAATCCGTCTGGTGCTTTGGAAACCATATTGGAAAACCTATATTTCATTCAACTGTAGCGTCGCTAAATTCTGATACCAACTGGGTGAAAATTGTGTTTCGAAACGGACGTTCAGTTCAGAAACTGAATTTCCTGCAGCGAGCACTTAAAATGAAACGACCGTAACTTGCAAACCCGAAATCCGATTGCACTGAAATAAATTTTTCTGAACTGCCGACTGAGTGTACTTGTTACCGTTTTTGTATCGTTCCATTGAATTCTGAACGTATGATTTACTGAAATTTTTATAAGCCCATGAGGTGCATAATAGTTCATATTACACATGACTTGTTAACTGCATAAATGCACATATCTTATCCGATTGCCATATACCTAGTGATAGTGCGCGTTATTATTCACTATACAATGCATTATCGTGCATGAATGGTATTGGTTTAGGAGTGCCAAGTATGCCAATGAAAAAGTGAATGATTCGTGACAGTGATTAATACAGTGAACAGTGACAAAACCGTGTTATTGGTGCATACTTGTACATGACTAGACCATACTCCTCAATAGTGTAAACCTGGGGAAAAAGGGGAAATCGAAGTGGAAAGAGCATCGTATTTAGCGAGGACCGTGATTTAGAGGATGATCATTCGAACAGCGACTCTTATATATATTAGGTAGGATCTAGCAATCCGGCTGACAGGGTTATGTCCCGGGCGTGTGGGCCGTTGTCTCGGGTATGTACGAGACCCTCGTTAAACATGATCCTCCTTTCCACAATTCGATTTCAAACATGACTTAGAGACTGATAGGGACACAGATCATACTTTGCATCATTTAGTGACATAGTGATTACCTGCATTTTACTTCCACTGTTATTACCTTATTCGCCTGTTTCATGTCACTATTATAATATTGCTATTACGTCGCTCTGACGACCTGAGTATGCATGCTCAGACCTCGAGGAAGAACCAGCGCAGGAGTCAGACTTACCCTTCGAGCTAGCGGAGATTTAGTCAGGAGTACCTCTTTCATCTTTTCTGCTTTCCCTAAAGAGATCTTGTATTCGAACTCGGTTAGTAGTTCTTTTCTTGTTTATTTGTAAATTGTGAACATGAAAGTTGATGTAATAATTTAGTGATGGATTCGCTTTACTTTTGTGCTTTGTTTACTGATTACCATGTAATGCTAGAAGCCGAAGTGTGACTACGGCGGGATTATTCCTTGACCGTAGGAGCATGGCTGGCCTAGTCATCCCTCGTTTTCCGTATTTTGGGAAGCGGGGCGTGACCCTCCGTCTCGGAGATACGTCAAGCATCGACCTTCCATGTCGTATAAAGGGCAGTGCCAGCCTCCCCAAAAGCGGGAACCAAGTCAAGTCACCTCCACATGAAAGAAGATTCATCAATTTCATGCACACAACCCATACACACGGTGTGCATTTATTGATGGGGGGCACTTTGTTGGGGTCAAAAATTACACCCCGGTTGACCAAGTCATAGTCAAAGTCAAACCCCAAGCCAAGTAGGCCCAAGCCCATGCCTAAGTCGAGCCCGAACATGAAGCGGCCGGCCTCCCCTATGCCAAAATGAAATCATGTAATAAATAATTTTGATGTAATTTTGTATGCATGAATGTAAAAAAAATGGGCTTAAAGCCATTTTTTTGTAAAGCCCATGGCTCATGTGCAAAACAAATGAGCACATGAGGCATGTGATGTGCAAGATGCCATTTTGTAAAGCCCAAGGGGCTATATGTAAGTGTGTAAGACTATAAAAGGCAACATGATAATGAAATAAAAAAAAATTCAATCTCTCAAATTCTAGGGTTTGTGCCTCCTTCCCCTTCGTCAAGGTTCTAAAACCTCACCCCCCCTTTTGAATTAAATCAAGAGTTTAACCTTTCCTTTTTCAAAAATAAATAGTTTTTCACCAAAAAACCCTTGAAGGGGAGCTCGGATCTTTCACCAAATCCCTAAAAGGGGAGATTTTAAGTCTCACCTCCCCTTTTCCCCCCAAGATCCAGCCAACGGAGAGGAAGAAGAAGGATACCCATCACCAAAAATCCTATTCCAGGAGGATCCGATGCTCAAAAGAAGATCCAAAGATTTCTAGGAGTTTAACAACATTCAAGATCTGTTGGATTTTAACTCCATAAATCAACCCCCTTTTTAGGAGTTTAACTCCAAATCTATACATAATCCCTGTTAGGAGTTCAACTCCAAAGCCCCTCTTGGGAGTTCAACTCCTAACCCAAGGGCTAAGCCCCTTTTCCCGCTGGTGTTCCCAGCGGTCGCGTGCCGCGCACGTGACCCGCAAGCACCCAATGGTTGCGTGCAGGGCATGTGACCCGCGAGCGCTAAGCGATCACGTGCACCTCACGCGACCCGTAAACTCTGCGAGGCCTCCAATATATCCAAACCCTTTCAAAACACAATACACACGCACTGCACACTGAGTTCGCATAACTAGTTGACCCGTCAATCGGAGGTTCCCTCGCTCCAAAGGCGATGGGTAATTAACTGCAGCTTAGTCCGCGGCTGCCGAAGATTCCGATTCCCACAATCAATAAACCCCTGCCTACCCTAGGCAGGGGGGTCTGTAGTATACCTGACAAGCGACGCGTATTCCCATCTCAATGGGGTGACGAAAAACACCCTACACTACCCATAAAATCCTAAACCCTAATTCCTCAGAACGGCCGCGAATCCACCGCGTTTATGGGGTATTTACCGCGGTTGGGCGGCGGTTTGGTGAGATCGTCGCTTCAATCTTCTGGTGCTGCCTGGTGTTGACACATAGGGTTTTATGTGATGTCTTATTCTTCATATCTTCTTCCGAGTCTCTGCCTTTATTGATTTTGCGATTTTATTTAATTTCATCGGCAGATTTTATTCCTAACATCTCGGATATCCCGATCTCCAGACCTGAGCCAAATCTGCACAGTATCTCAATTTATAATATTAGTAATATTTGTTATATCTTGAGATATTATCCTAACCATTTGTATGATATTATATTTTTTAAGCAATTTGATTAATATTATTTGATATGATATGCATAATAAAAATATTATATAAATATTATATGCATATATTTTCTTTCATAATGTTAATTATAATATATAAACATATGATAAATAGTATTTTGCAGATAAACCCTCATATGTTTCATATTTATAATAAACACCTTTAAATATTTAAGAAAAGTAAGAAAAATGTTATATCAAATGTGTGATATTTTCGACTGAACACTGCCTCTTCTCTTCGCTAGGGTATCCCAGCTACTCTTGGAATTATAGATAAGGGCACGGGTTGGCTACATATAAGGGGTTAGGTAATTTTGCACATAAGTCCTTCAAAAATAAAATTAGCAAATAAACCTAAAAAATAGAAAAACAAAACTTAGTACATAAGATATAATACATAATATACAAAGAAGGGGTTAAAGAGTTTATATTAAATATTCCGCCTCATGGGGAACCATGAGCTTCTTCTGTACTTTAGCATTGATCACTAAAAAAAATTTAACCAATGCGGTAGAAAGTCCAAAAATAAGAATTAACCAATAAAATAATTTATCAGTTACACATGGGATTAGTAAAACACGATATAACAGTGAGATTTAAAATAAAATATAAATGAAATAAGTTCTAAAATTTCATCGTGTTTAAAGTTGCACGAATTAAATTGCGGTTTTATATTTAAAGCATTAAAAATTTGTAATTTAATTCTAGCAATGTCAGAATTTTGTACAGTATCCATATGACAACAAATAGCATCATATTTTGATAGGTTTAATTGATTTCCAATAGAATGTTCCTCTTTTACATGCAAATCGCAAGATTGCGATGCACTTAATTTATCCAAAATTAGAAGTTCATCCTCAAACAATTCATTAAAAGTTGGCTCAAAAATAATTAATGTCATCAAATATACGTTCATCCTTACCCACGAACGTGAGTTCATCCTCAAAAATCTCTTCAAAACTGTCATTTTAAAAACAGCCATCATCGCAATTGCATACATCCTCCATAGATATTTCCATGAGCTCCTCTAACCCTTCATGCTCGAAGGCAAACATCTTATCGTGAGAAACTTCTTGAATTACACTGACTTCGCGAAGTTGATCATACATGTCACTTTGTTGGCTTTCTAGGTTAAAAATATTTAATTCAATTTTCAAGTTCCCAAAAGAAAGCAGCATTGAACCATTGTGACAGTTGAACAACGCAATTGAGGTGTCTAAGAATGGTCGACCTAAGATCATTGGAATTTGGTTTCTAGGATTTAATACGGGTTGTGTTTCTAAGACAATAAAATCTACCAGGAATATAAATTCGCCTATCTTAAGTAACACATCCTTTATCTCACCCTTCGGTGTCTTGACGGATCGGTCGACAAACAGTAAAGTAACCATGGTAGGTTGTGTTGGATATGTATGCCCTAGAGGTCATTATTGTATATGTATATATAGTAGATACTTGGACATATGCATGTACATGACAATCTTGCTCGATATGATAGTATGCTATTTTGTTTGTCTTTATCTTAACATGTGTATATGTTATACTTGTTATTACATATCGTACATGTTGATAAAACCCATAGGATTAATGCTCGACTACCAGCGTTATGATGACGATCATACATGTGGAAGCTGGGTAGTCTATAAGCACATCCTTAAATATCTCTAGTCATGGAAGTATCAAGACTGAGCATCGATATTCCGAAGTAGACTGGTGTATACGTTTCTAAACCCTGACGAGGGGTGATGGTTGGTCTCATAGCCATTGGCCTTTTGTACCTATGATCGTATACAGGTACTCACTGGGGGTGAGTACACTGGACGGACTCGCCGAGATCATCTAGATGGTACTATACCTACCGTCGGATAGCGGCTCTCAAGTGACATGAGTACAGATTAGTCTTTAGACCTGAGATCGTCGTTTTTCCCATAAGTTCCCACTGTACATAGATTACTACCCTACCACGGCTCTATTAAGTCGTGCAAATAGGTTTTAGTTGGGTACAGTCCTTAGCTACATGGAGGCAATGAGCGATTGTTGGGGATTCGTCTCTCCCGGTATAGGGAGTCGATATCGCACCGTATTCAGTTGGCTAGCACCATAAGTGCTGGATATGTATGCCCTAGAGGCCTTCATTATATAGGATGCTAGGGATATGTATGTACAGGACAATCTTGCTCGATATGATATTATGCTATTTGGTTTGTCTTTATCTTAATATGGATATGCTTTACTTGTTATTTCATATCTCGTATACATATTGATAAAGCCCTTAGGATCCTTGGTTGACTACCAGCGTTGTGATAGCAACCATACTTGTGGGAGCTGGGTAGTCGAAGAGCACGTCTTTAAAATGTCCTTAGTTGTGGGAGTATCGAGACTGGGCATCGATACTCCAGAATAGACTAGTGTATACATATCTAGACCCTGACGAGAGGTGATGGTCCCGCAGCCATTGGTGTGATGCACATAAGATTGTATACAGGTGCTCACTGGGGGTGAGTACACTAGACGGACTCGCCGAGAACTGGCTAGATGGTATTATACTTAACGTAAGATAGCAGTTCTCTGGTAACATGAGTCCAGATAGTCTGTCGACCTGAGGTCATCATTTGTCTCGTGTGAGTTCCCACTGTGCTTTGATTTCTACCCTACCACGGCTTTACTGAGTCGTGCAAACAGGTTTTAGTTGGGTACAGTCCCGAGCCACATGGAGGCAGTGAGCGATTTTTGGGGATTCGTTTCTCCCGGTATAGGGAGTCGATATCGTGCTGTGTTCGGTTTGCCAACACATTAAGTCCCTGCCCAGGGTGGATTGAGAATTACTAGTAGTTAGACCAGTAGATTCTCGGATGGTCTTGAGCCATATCGGCACGACTTGTCAGGTTATTAGGGGTCTGACGTTTTCTATCCCCTAGACCCGGTATGCGATACTCTTAGACGAACAGACCTGACCGTACGAAGATTGTTACGGACAGGTTCAGTAGGGGTTTGGATGAGTTTGCTCGTCAGCCTTTTTTTCGACAGGTACCTGGGTAGCTGTTACGTACAGTTAATGCCACTAACGGACTTATGGTTAAACCTACTGCTAGCAAACTATCGAGTCTTTAGAGTCCCACATAGAGGGTTTTCCTTGTTCAGGAGAAATGATGTAGAGGCCGTATTGTTTTACATGCAGGGTTCTGATCATATACGTGTACTAGTTATACGGATGTTGTTCGGGCAGATAATACTAGTGGGTTTAGGATTAAGCCGCATTCTAGTATTATATTATCGGATTATCTTTATCTCTTGGTATTCGTATTTTTTGCAGTATGAATGCGGCTATGTATATACGGTGATGGCATTCTTGTAATTTTATAAGATATGTTTCTAGAAGGGGATACATCATTTTGGATTTATCTATTTTTGGAAAATAGATAATGAGGTGGAGGAATGGAGATATTTGTGGTATGGTTTGAAGCATGACTAATTCTTTTGTTTATTCATTATCCTTTACTATTCAAGCATGGTTACATTTTTCTATGGAAAAATAATGCATACTTGATTTTGGAAAAAGACTTAGCCATTCTTCACTTGCTCATTCACTTGATCATTCTACACTTCTCATTCTCTCTCCATTGCTCTCTTTCTTCTTCCTCAAACCCTAACCCTCACATGTGTTGTGAATCCTAGGGTTTTTTGAGATAAAATAGTCCAATTAACTATCTATATCTCCTAAGCTACCTAGATTAGCAAACTAGGTACTTTAGTTATCTCATTCTTGAGGTTAGAGCTTGAACCATAAACTCTCGGGTGGATCGTCTTTAACACGAGGAGGCCGACGATCAAGAAAGATCCATACCTTCTAATCCATGCCTTCTAGGAGCTCAAGAAGAGGAGAAGAAGACTCGAAGGACTTTTATCTTGAAGGTATAAACCACTATCATAGTAGTTTAGAACTTCCTTGTGTTTAATTAGTTAAGGTTTCTGAATGATCTTGGAAGTTTAGTCGATGTTACTTGTCATAAAATCGTTTTGTTTTGTAAATTCCGCCTCTCCACAAACCTTGTGGGGTGTGTGACATCGACTTGTAATGGTATCAGAGCCTACTCAAATCTTAACTAGCTTATTAGACGAAGTTTAAAATTACGAAACCGAAATAACTCTGAATCGATAAAATCAAAACCCAAGTTTCTGTTGTTTTTTTCAGAGCCTCTAAAAATTAATTAAACAATTGTAGAGTGCTCATTTTGTTGCAACTAGAACACACTACAAAAATGAGGCACAAACTCCAACGTTGAACCGTCGAAATTGGGATTTTTCCCGCCGTCGCCGGTTTTGTGAGGGAGTTGGGGCTTAAGTTTCTTGTGGTGTTCTGTACTCTTGGATTTAGGATTTTAGTTATTGTTTGATTTTTCCCAGATTTCATATACTGTTATTTTTGTGCTTGGGCAATACGGAGTATTTCGAAGTCGAAATTTTAACATCATTTATTCGTTTTTGTTCGTATATGTGTTTCAAAATGTTTACTAATTGCTATATTTCATTTAGTGGGGGTTGCGCATATCTTCTATCTCGTTTGTGGTTTATGAATATGAAGTATTAGGTCGTCGTGAATGAATAGCCGGGGTGATACGAGAAGAGTGTTCTTTTCTTTCAAATGTATATTTGTAAATTGATGTAATATTCTTTTATGGGGCACATTCGGGTTGAAGTTGTAGCCACCGTTGTATTATTTTATTTAATTTTTCTTGCACCTAGGATAGACCCAAGGAGGGGTGCACAAACTACCGGGTTCTTGAAGTGCCGAGTGGCCTACTCATTTTAATGAGAGATGTTGCTTCACTTCGAGAATTTGGCGGGTAGTTTGCTACCCGTAGGGGTCTAGGCCGAGGGTTTGGCTATTCATCACGACCGTGGAATCCGTTTTTCGTTATAGGCTGAAACGAAACACGGAAATCCTCATATATCCAATATATTCATCTGTGTTGCTTGTGTTGTGATCTGTGATCTGAAATGGATATTATTGCATGAGACAAATGGCTATATATATATATATTATATATATATAATAAACGTTGCTTATGTTTTGCACCCGCTCTAGTCCAGCCTCCACTCTGTCGTAGTTAAGTAACCTAACGGTGCATGATGGGGCCCCATGGCGAATGCGGATGGTATAAGCGTACGTTCTATTTTCGTTTCTTTCTGCAATGATAAGGCTAATTGATGGGACCACATTAATATTGATTAATGCAAAGTAATAAACCAAAAATCTGACGTCGTTGGAACAATTACAAAACCACTCGGTTTTCTTCAAAAACAACTTCTAAAAAGCGGAGCTTAAACCACTCCTTTTTCAAAAGCTATTCGGTTCCTTCGACTATATCAAGTTCATTACGTTAACGATTTTCGCCAAAACCAGCCATAGCCCTCCGTCATTTCAAATAGGTATCTACTAGTATTCATGCTATGTGTTTTGACCTTCGCCAAGACATAGTGTTTGGTAGCATGTGGGTGCTTATCTGTAGCATAGATAGATGCATTAATCTAGGATAAGCGTACAGCTGTTTTGACCTTCGTCAAGGGCTTGTACGAATGGGTCTAGGTTAATCTGGATAATGACGGGTTGAACTTAACTTGCGACTTATGATGTTTTGACCTTCGCCAAGGTTATAAGCGCTTGGGGCAAAAATCACATCGGGAGTTTTAAACATACAGGAAACTTACTAGTGTTGCATACCTTCTGGAGTGTGGTTTTTTTGATAGGCTTCCTTCAAAATTATCACACAATGATAGTTGGGTCCTGATCCTAGTGTGAGTATCTGCTAGTTTTCGGGAGAATTTTTCACTTTGTAATCAGCTAATCAAGTAGGTGTCTAGAAAAGTGTTAACGGATCTACGCCTCTGGGAAAACGAGGTTATTTAATTAGGTCCGTGCGAAAGCACGGGGAACCTCCCTCCGAAGTACCAATACTGGTCTGGCCGAAAGATAAGCGAACTTGTGGGGTGCGATTAATCCTGACTAATTCTTCTTTCAGGGTTTGAAGGAGAATTTGAGGAAACAGTGGGAGCCATCCTATTTAGATAAACTAATAACCAATCTAAACTTGCAAGAGAATAAGCTGAGTGTTTCTTTTCTCTCTCTCTTAATTGCAGCGACCATGACGGGACTTAAGCTACTATTAGATAAAAACAAACTCGCTGGGGAAAATTATAAAGACTGGTTGACGAACGTCCATATGGCCTTACATATGATAAGGTTGCATACGTCCTCATGGCAAAAGCCCCCTATTCCCGGTCCATAATCCTCGGTCGCAGACATTGAGGTTCGTAAGACCTGTGATCTTGATTGTGCGAAAGCCAAGTGCCTCGTGCGGGCCTCCATGGATAATGAATATCAGAGGCGGCACGAGAAGATGGACCTTGCTTCCATCTTTCTCCATACTAAATATTTATATAGAGAGCAATCTCATATCACAAGATACGAGACCTCGAAGAAATTATTTCAAGCGAGGTTGGCTGTCAGATCATCTGTTGGTGACCACGTCCTAAAGAGGATTACTTTTATTAAAGAGCTCGCGGACCTGGGAACTACGTTGGAGAATGAGTTGCACACCGACTTGATTCTACAGTCCCTTCCCTCCACCTTTGTCCAATTCATATTGAATTTCAATATGCAAAAGCTGGAAGTTTCACTTCCTGAGCTCCTCAACATGCTGAGGGTGGCAAAGGGCACCTTGAAGAAATCCAAGGAAACACCCGCTCTGTTTATTGGGGGTCTTCTTCTGCTAGATCCAAGGCTAAGACCAAGGGGAAGAAGAAGAAGGCCCTTCCAAACCGAGGGGAGGTGTGCATAAGGTGCAGGGAAAGGAAAAGGAAGGGGGAGCAACCACAAAGGAAGAATGCTTCTACTTTCGGAAAAAAAGGACATTGGAAGAAGGATTTCCGGGCTTTGAAAGCCAAGAATCAGGATACAAAGCAAGTTGTAGTTTCGGCTTCAGGCGTGTTCGTGATTGAAAACTGTTTCTCTATAAACTCAACTTCCTGGGTATTGGATACCGGATCATAATCTCATATCTGTAATTCATTGCAAGCGCTGAGAAGCCGTAGAGTTTTGAGGAAAGGTGATATGACCCTCAGGGTTGGCAACAGAACCAGTGTGAATGCTGTTGCAGTAGGAGAATATCACCTAGGATTGGCGAGTGGACATATTTAGTTATTGCGCAACTGTCTTTGTGTACCCAGTATGATGCGTAATATTATATATGTATCTTTGTTATCAAATGAAGGATATAATTTTGCACTTGAAAGCAATGTCATAAACATTCACCTAAATCATGAAATGATTGGGTCGGGTATACTTAATAACGGAATATACGTTCTCAATCAACATCAAGTTTTCAACGTCCAAAACACGTTAAAAAGAAAGACTCCAGAAACAAATCGAGCTTTCTTATGGCATTATAGACTTGGTCATCTCAATGAAACACGGTTGACTAAGTTACATAATGATAGATTTTTAAATCCGTTTGAGTATCAATCATATGCAACTTTTCAATCATGTATCAGAGGAAAGATGACAAAAACTCCGTTCACTGGACACGAAGAAAGAGCTACTGAGCTCCTGGGACTCATACACAGCGACGTGTGCGGGCCAATGTCTACACATGCAAGAAGTGGCTATTCCTACTTCATTACTTTCACCGATAATTTCTCAAGTTATGGACATGTACTCTTGATGAAACATAAATCCGAGGCCCTTGAGAAATTCCAGGAGTATAAGAATGAAACGGAAAAGCAAACCGGCAAAAGTATCAAGATGCTCCGATCTGATCGGGGTGGTGAGTACTTAAGTGCCTAGTTCTTGGAATATCTAAAAGAGAATGGAATTCTCTCTCAACTTACTCCTCCATACACACCACAACACAACGGTGTATCAGAAAAACAGAATCGCACCATACTTGATATGGTGCGTTTCATGATGAGTAATGCTGAGTTGCCGCCCTCCTTCTGGGGTTATGCACTAGAATATGCTGCATACCTATTGAATAAGGTTACAACTAAATCTGTGCATACCACTCCATATGAAATGTGGAGTGGGAAGAAGCCCTGTCTTAATTATCTTAAGATATGAGGTTGTCCTGCTTTTGTCAAAAAGGTTCATCCGGACAAACTCGAGGTACGTTCGGTATTGTGTAAGTTTGTGGGATACCCCAAGAACTCTAGGGGGTATTATTTCTATTACGCTGAGGAACAAAAGGTCTTTGTTTCTCATTATGCTCGCTTCATGGAAACTCAATTTCTTGAAAAGGAGATGAGTGGGAGCACAATAGAGCTGGAAGAAATTCCAGAACCACAAACTATTACTGAAAACTTAGTAGAACTTGAGATTTCAATGGAACCGGACGTACCTACACCACTCTGTAGATCTAGTAGGCAGTCTCATCTGCCCGAGACATACTACGGTTTTCTCATAGACGGGGATCGAGAGGATTGTATCATCGATGATGATGAGCCGACTAGTTTTCAGCAAGTAGAGACTCGGTGAAGTGGCTGGATGCTATGCGACCTGAGATGGAATCCATGTACATAAACAAAGTACGGACTTTGGATTTTGCTCCTACTGGGGTAAAACCCATAGGATGCAAATGGATCTTCAAAAAGAAGATTGGTGTAGATGGTCAGGTAGAAACCTACAAAGCTAGACTTATTTCTAAAGTTTTTCGTTAAAGAACAGGATTAGACTTATTGCTAAAGGTTTTCGCTTAAATCCATTCAGATCCTACTTACCATTGTTGCCTTTCATGACTATGATATCTAGCAGTTAGATGTTAAAACCTCTTTTTTAAATGGAAGTTTAGAAGACTGTGTTTACATGGATCAACCAGAGAGTTTCATAGACAGTGGAAGCAGCAGAAAGGTGTGTAAGTTGCTTAAATCCATTTATGGATTGAAGCAAGCATCGCGGAGTTGGAACATCTGCTTTGATAAGACAGTCAAGAAATTTGACTTTATTAAAAATGTAGATGAACCTTATATTTATAAGAAGATTGTAGGGAGAACTGTGGTATTTCTCATTTTATACATGGATGATATTCTCCAGATAGGAAACGATATTCTTATGCTACAATCGGCCAAGTTGTTCTTGTCACAGAAATTCTCTATGAAAGACCTGGGTGATGCCTCGTACATTCTGAGGATTAAGATCTATCGTGAAAGATCTAAAAGAATGTTGGGACTTTCACAGTCAAGGTACACAGACACCGTACTAAAGAGGTTTAGTATGGAAGATTCTAAGCGCAGTAATTTTCCCGCTTGTCACGGAATCACCCTCTCCAAAAAGATGTCTCCCAAGACTGATGAGGAGAGGGCTCGCATGAGCATAGTACCCTACGCTTCGGCGGTTGGGTCGATAATATATGTGATGTTATGTACTAGACCAGATGTAGCTTACGCACTTAGCATCGTAAGAAGGTATCAGTCCAACCCAGGTGAGAAATATTGGATAGCAGTAAAGAACATTCTTAAGTATTTGAGAAGGACTAAGGAGATGTTCTTGGTGTACATTAATGGGGACCTCCAGATCGAGGATTTTACCAACTCTTTCTTCCAAAGTGACAAGGATGACTAAAAATTCCTCTCGGGTTATGTGTTTACCTTTAACAGAGAGGCGGTCTGTTTGAAGAGCTCCAAACAGGACACCGTAGCAGACTCAACGATGGAGGCTAAGTACATCGCTGCAAACAATGCAGCAAAAGAGGCAGTCTGGATGAGGAAGTTTTTTTCTGAACTTCAGGTGGTTCCATCCATTGCAATCCAATACCTTTGTATTGCGATAACAATGGAGCCATGGCTTTGGCAAAGGAACCGCAGTTCTATTAGAAATCCAGACATATCTTGAGGTGGTATCACCTGATCAGGGAGATCATGGATCGCCAGGAGATCGATGTGCGAAAAGTAGATACAAAGGACAACATGGCAGATCCATTCACCAAGGCCATCCCTCAAGTCTAGTTCGAGAGACTGTTCGAGATGTTGGGTATGCGGTACGCCAGCAACTGGATCTAGTGCATACGTTGGGTACTTAATATACTAATTACAGGCCTTAGTGCAAGTGGGAGATTGTTGGATATATATTCCCTAAAGGCCTTCATTATTTAGGATGCTAGGGATATGTATGTATAGGACAATCTTGCTTAATATTATAGTATGCTATTTGGTTTGTCTTTATCTTAACATGTGATATGCTTTACTTGTTATTTCATATCTCGCATACATGTTGATAAAGCCCGTAGGATCCTTGCTTGACTACCAGTGTTGTGATTGCAATCATACTTTTGGGAGCTGGGTAATCGTTAAGCACATCCTTAAAATGTCCCTAGTCGTGGGAGTATCGAGACCGGGCATCGATACTCCAGAGTAGGCTAGTGTATACATATTTAGACCCTGATGAGGGGCAATGGTTGGTCCCGTAGCCATTGGTGCGATGCACCTAAGATTGTATACATGTGCTTACTGAGGGTGAGTACATTGGACGGACTCGTCAAGAACTGGCTAGATGTTATTATACCTAGCGTCATATAGCAGTTCTCCGGTGACATGAGTGCAGATAGTCTGTTGACCTGATGTCTTCATTTGTCTCGTGTAAGTTCCCACTGTGCTTTGATTACTACCTTACCATGGCTTTACTGAGTCGTGCAGACAGATTTTAGTTGGATACAGTCCCAAGCCATATGGAGGCAGTGAGCGATTTTTGGGGATTCGTCTCTCCCGGTATAAGGAGTCAATATCACGCTGTGTTCGGTTGGCCAACACCATAAGTCCCTGGCCTGGGCGGATTGAGAATTACTAGTAGTCAGACCAGTAGATTCTCGGATGGTCTTGAGCCACATCGACACGACTTATCAGGTTACTAGGGATCTGACGTTTTCCACCCCTAGACTCGGCATGCGATGCTCTTAGACGAACAGACCAGGCTGTATAGAGATTATCATGGACAGGCTCAGTAGGGGTTCGGATGGGTTTTCTTGTCGGCCTTCTTTTCGATAGGTACCTGGGTAGCCATTACGTACAGTTAGTGCCACTAACGGACTTGTGGTTAAACCTACTGCCGGCGTACAATCGAGTTTTTAGAGTCCCACACATAAAGTTTTCCTGGCTCAGGCGAAACGATGTACATGCCGTATAGTTTTACGTGAAGGATTCCGATCATATACGTATACCAGCTACACGGATATTGTTCGGACGGATAATATTAGTGGGCTTAGGATTAAGCCGCATTCTTGTATATATTATTGGATTATTTTTATCTCTTGGTTTTCGTATTTTTTGCAGTACGAATATGTGTATGTATATACGGTGAGGGCATTCTTGTAATTTTACAAGATATGCTTCTAGAAGGGGCAACGCATTTTGGATTTATCTATTTTTGGAAAATAGATAATGAGGTGGAGGAATGGAGATATTTGTGGCATGGTTTGAAGCATGGCTAATTCTTTTGTTTATTCATTTGCCTTTACTATTCAAGCATGATTACATTTTTCTATAGAAAAATAATGCTTGCTTGATTTTGGAAAAAAGACTTAGCCATTTTTCACTTGCTCATTCACTTGATTATTCTGCATTTCTCCTTCTATCTCCATTGCTCTCCTTCTTCTTCCTCAAACCCTAACCTTCACATGTGTTGTGAATCCTAGGGTTCTTTGAGATAAAATAGTCCAATTAACTCTCTACATCTCCTAAGCTATCTAGATTAGAAAACTAGATACTTTAGTTACCTCATTCTTGAGGTTAGAGCTTGAACCATAAACTCTCGGGTGGATCGTTTTTGACACGAGGAAGCCGACGATCAAGCGCGATCCGTGCCTTTTAGGAGCTCAAGAAGAGGAAAAGAAGACCCGAAGGACTTGTATCTTGGAGGTATAAACCACTATCATAGTAGTTTAGAACCTCTTTGTGTTTAGCAAGTTAAGGTTTCTGAATGATCTTGGAAGTTGAGTCGATATTACTTGTCATAAAATCGTTTTTTTTTGTAAATTTTGCCTCTCCACAAATCCTGTGGGGTGTGTGACATCGACTTATAGTGGTATCAGAGCTTACTCAAACCTTAACTAGCTTATTAAACGAAGTTTAAAATCACGAAACCGAAATAACTCCGTATCGACAAAATCAAAATCCAAGTTTCTGTTGTACAGGAAAATCTTGCTCAGTTGTATATAGTATATTATTTGAGTTGTGTTTACCATAATATGTGTATTTCTTTCTCTTTTTGATTTATATTACTTACATATATTGATAAAGACTCGATCTAGTAGTATACTATTATGGTTTGACTTTATCTTAACATATGCATATGTTATACTCGATATCACATATGTCGGATACATGTTGATAAAGCCTGTAGGATTTTGCTTGACTACCAGCGATATGATGGCGATCATACTTGTGGGAGCTGGGTAGTCCATAACCACATCCTTAAAGGTCCCAAGTCATAGGAATATCGAGACCGAGCATCGATATTTCAAAGTAGACATGTGTATACATCTTTAGACCCCGACGTAGGGGGGTGGTTGGTCCCACAGCCGTTGGTGTGATCACTTAAGATTGTATACAAGTGCTCCCTGGGGGTAAGTACACTGGACGGCGAGAACCTCTATATGGTATTATACCTATCGTCAGATAGCAGTTCTCAGGTGACATGAGTACAGGTTAGTCCTAGGACTTGAGATCATTATTTGTCTCATGTAAGTTCCCACTGTGCTTTGATCACTACCCTATCACGGATCTACTAAATCATGCAATCAGGTTTTGGTTGGGTACAGTTCCGAGCCACATGGAGACAATGAGTAATTTTCAGGGATTTGACTCTCCCGGTATTGGGAGTCGATATCGCACTGTGTCCGGTTGGCTAGAACCATAAGACCTTGGCCAAGGCAGTTGAGATTTTCTGATGGTTAGATCTGTAGTTTCTAGGATTGGTCCTGAGCCAAATCGACATGACTTATCGGGTCAGTAGGGATCTGACGTTTACCATCCGCTAGACCCGGTATGCGATACTCTTAGACAAAGAGACCGGACTGTACAGAGATTGTCATGGATATGCTCAGTAGGGGTCCAGATGAGCTTGCTCATCAGCCTTCCTTTTCGACAGGTACCTGGGTAGCCGTTACGTACAGCTAGTGCCGCTGACGTGCTTGTGATTAAACCCATTGCCAGTGTACTGTCGACTCTTTAGAGTCCAACACAGAGAAAAAATGTGGTGGCCGTATATTTATACATGCAGGGTTTCGATCGAATGATAATACTTGCCGGCTTAGAATTAAGCCGGATTATTAAATCAGGTATTGATTTAATAATTTACATATACACATTTCGATATGTATATTCTAGTGCCGTCCAGGATTTCGATCAAGCAGGGTTCCGATCGAATGATAATACTAGCCGGCTTATGATTAAGCCGGATTGTTAAATCAGGTATTGATTTAATAATTTACGTATACATATTTCGATATGTATATTCTAGTGTTATCCAGGGTTTTGGATCGGACGGTTGTTAATACTAGCGGGCTTAGGATTAAGCCAGTTTATTAAATCAGATATTGATTTAATGCTAGTATTATATAAGTAGTATTGTTCTATCTCTTGGGTATTCTTATTTTGATACGAATACGGGTATGTATATGCGGTGGAAAGTATTTTGTATTTATACAAAATACCTTCTAGAAGATGACACATCATCATGCATTTTTTCTATTTTGTTGAAAATAGAAAATGAAGTGGAAAGGGTGAGATGACACGAAGCATGGCTTTGTATTTATTGCAAATACTATTGGAGTATGATTGTGATTTTAAAAAGAAAAGAAAATACTTCATGTAAAAAGATTTATCCATTCTTCACTTATGATTCTTCATGTGATCATTTTCTTCACTTGCCTTTCACTTTTCATCTTCTTGAGTTCACTCTCTTGCTCATCCCTTATCACTCTCATGTGTTGAGAAACAAAGGGATTTGAGATAGAAAATTACTACTAAGCCAAACCACATCATCTAAGAAAACTAGATTAGCAAACTAGTTTTCTTAGTTTACTTCTTTTTAGAGGTAGGAGATTGAATCAAAGATCATCAGGTGGATCATTTAGGATCAAGAAGACAATCTAGTAAGGTTGATCAAGGATCCCGAGGAGTTTTAGAAGAGGAGTGAAGACTCTAAGGACACGGATCTTTAGGTATAAGCCTCTATCATAGTAGCTTGATCTCTTGTAGTTTGCTAGTTTAGGGTTATGGTTTGATCACTTGGGTTAAGTTGGTTGTGCTTGCTTAAAAATTTAATTTTTGTGCATTCTGCCTCTCTACTTCGATGTAGAGTGAGCACAACTCACCAACATTAGTTACCCCACAAGATTTTTTGTGTGGAGCTAAAGCAATGAACCACATCTCTCAGGTGGATTATCTTTAACAGAGGAAGACCAGCGGTCAAGCTCGATCAAGAAGATCCCAAGGAGCTAAGGAAGAGGAGATGAAGACCGAAGGACGCGATCTCATGGTATAACCCTCTTCCATAGTAGCTATAGCCTCTTTGTAGTTTTCTAGTATATGTGTTTGATTTAGATTCTAGGGTTTCGAGTTTCTAACGTCTCTAGATTTTTGTTTTTCATTCCGCATAGGCCGCGGTTGTGGCAGCTAGGGTGTTAGGAACCCCAACATGGTATCAGAGCCACCTAAACACATTAATTAGTTAGTTACGACATTTAAATTTCGTCGTTTTCATCGCGCAAAAGCTGCCAACGAAAACAGTCCCGAAAATCCTAATTTTAAGATGTCTGCACTCCCCATGGGCTCACGGTTTGGACCGAGAAGCTGCGGGGTGTTGGGTACCCTGGGGGTTTCCCCAAGTGGATGAAGGTCGAGCCCACCCCACGAGACCACTACAAGGTCGCCTTAGGGGATGAGGATCCGAGCATTACCCCATAAGGGTAGTTTCGGGTCTGCCTTCCCTTATGGGCCACCTCGTGGTGGCGCCTAAGGGTGGATACCCCCCTTAGCCCCCAGGCAATAGTTACTTTTGGTTCCTTTGACGCCACGAAGGTTCGGGCAAGTTTTGAGTTCATTTCGACTCCCGGATTGGCTTAAAATGTTCGATTTTTGGGTTTTAGTAAACTGCTTTTTTATGTTTGGGAAAACTTGTTGTGTGAGGAATTCTAATGTCGTTACTATGGTTACTTGCTTCTGTGATGTGTATATGTGTTATTTAGAGTCTTCTAATCGCTATACATTGATTAGAAGGGGTTACACATATCTTGTTTATCTGTGATGATAATTGTGATATCTTTGTGATGGTTTCGACAGATTGTCGTGATGGATAGCCTTTAGTGCAATGTTTGTTGTACAGTTTTGATTCATTTGTATATTCTTTATTGCAGGGTGAGTGTCCGACATGTGGACTATCGTTTCTTCCTGGTTGTATATTTTTTTGGGGCACGGCCGGGTTGAGGTCGATGTCACCGTTGTATATATTATTTCTTTTCTGTACTAGGATTACACCGCGGCAGAGTTCTCAAGTAGCCGGGTTCTAGAGGGCAACGGGCCTCCATCTCATGGCATTGAGACCAGAGTGCCTTACTCTCGAATTGGAAGACTATTCACTGCACTCGTGGGGGATATAGGATAACCCACGGTGGAGTGCTCAAGTTACCGGATTCCGTGAACTGCTGGGTGGACCATCACTTATTTGATTGGGGTTGCCTCGCTTCCGGGATTGGGGGGTAACTTTCCACACTCGTAGGGGTCTTGGTTCTACATTGTATAGGCTATCCACATGTCCGAGGAACGTCGGCTTTCATTTGCAGCTCAAATAAAACCCGAAGCTCCTAGATTGTCACGCTCTACTTCCCAATAGACGGAAACGGTGACGTGGAAAACTCGCAACATATTTACTATGAGAATACGTTAAGCGTAATTAAGCAATATAACAATGAGCAAGAATAACAAGAGTAATAAGATGAAACATCAACTTTATTTACATTCAAATTTACGTACAACTGATTGTAAATTAAGATACAATGATAAAGCAAATGCCTAAACAATAGCATACTGGAAGTAAAAACAAGTAGGAGCTAATGGTCAGGCTGAGTAGCGAACTGGTACAAGTCCTCCTGGCTCGGCTCTATACCCTCAGAGTCCGATCCTCCTAACCCAAAGAAAAGAAATATAGAGGAATGTCATCAGCGAACTAACGCTCGGAAAGTCCTCGAAAGAAAATAAGTAATGATGAATGAAAGTGAATAGAAATCAAGTGAATATAAACGGGTAAGGTTATATATAAGATTATCTAAGCATATTTATTTACAGGTATAAGATAGTTATTCTAACGTGGTTGTTTGTAGTTTGATAAAGAAAGTATTCATGTATACGAGAGGAGTCCATCTTACCCCGTGGACTATGGTAACATGTAGTATAAGGTCCCATCATAATCCACGGGACAACGACACGTGAATTCATGTAGGTGTCTTTTAAGTGACCTCTTGTGCCACGATATACGTTCCGTACAAATCTACCCCTTTATCCCCGCGTATTGTAGTGTATAGTTCAAGTTAACAGGTCTTGCCCGAATCAATTGTTTCCCCCAATCAGAGCAAAGCTCTGTTTGAATTTCAAAATTCAAAAAAAGAAGCAACGCTTCAGATCCCTTGCGCCGCGCGCTGTGCGCCACGTGTCAAAAGCAGACACGCCAGCACAAGGAGCGCTGAGCCCAAGGCAGCGCACCCCCAATCAGAGCAAGGCTCTATTTCAAAATTCAAATTTTAAAATAAATGAAGTAACGCTTCAGATCTCTTACGCTCTGCGCTGCGCGCCACGTGTCAAACAGTGGTGCGCTAGCGCAGTTGCGCTGCGCTCTGCGCTGTGCGACACGTGTCAAACACAGGCGCGCTAGCGCAATTGCGCTGCGCTCTACGCTGCGCGACACGTGTCAAGCGCAGGCGTGCTGGCGCCAATTGCGCCAGCACTGGAATTTAAATAATAAATTATTAATTAATCAGAATTAAAATTCTAGAAAGATCTTTCTAATCTTATTAAAATAAGAAGATTGTCTTCTGTAAAAACAGAGGCCTTAGGATCAAAGATCCAACGGTGGGGAAATATCCCCAGATCAATCAGAGAAAGATCTCTGTAACTAAATTAACAAGCCAATTGGCCCTATATAAAGGCCCCTAGACTCCAAGTCTCAAAGAGATAGAGATACAGAAGAGAGAGAACCCTCTAAAAACTTTGAAAAAAACTCAAAGAGAAGGAAAGGCAAGCCTTTGAAGAAAGAAGATCATCTTCTTCATCTTTAAAGGTAAAGAATTAAATTCTTGGAAGAACAGAGATGAAAACATCTCACTAAAAGAAAAATTCTCTTCTAAAAAGATCAAAGATCTAAGAACAAGATCAAGATCTTCAATAAAAAAGAAAAAGATCAGAAAGATTCAATCATAAAAGATTAAAAAAGAAGTAATTTACTTCATTCCTAGATCTTTTGATCTATATAAAGGCACAGCCTTTTGATAAGAACAAGAACTTTATTTCTTGGATTTTGAGGTAAAACCTCTTTCCAGAGAAAACTTGTTCTTTGATCTTGAATTGATCAAGATGCGCTCTGCGCTATTGGACAGTGCCTTGCACTTTTAAAATGCGCCTTTGCGCTAATTGGATTATCGCACTGCACCAGAGCGCGCCGCGCGCCGCTCACTGGCACAGCGCACTGGCGCAGCGCATTGCGCTAACAGACTTGCGCTTAGCACAGAGCGTGACACGTGTCACTTTCACATGCGCTAGCGCCTTGCGCTCTTTAATTGGCGCAAAGCGCCTGACAAGTCACATGGCACACTATCAGACCACTATAAATGCTATGCATTATTTAAAAAAGGGAAGAGCCCAAGTAAAGGTCTAACAGGCCAAATATAAATGCTATGCATTTAATTATAGAGCCAAATGCTATGCATTATAAAAGGGCAGAGCCCAAGTAAAAGCCTAATAGGCAGAACATGAATAAAATGTTAAACATTTTCAACTGGACTTAGCCCAATTCTGGCCATAAGTCCTCAATATAAATTGAACTGAGCCCAACCGCTCTTCCAATCAATTTACACCCGGTTCGAGGGTACATCTCTTTACTCTTCTGATATCTGTCGTTGTAATCCTTCAACGTCGTCAGAGAGGTAACGGGTCCCGACAACCACACACTGCTACAGACTGTGGGGTCCTTAAACTCATGGACTATGACGTCGTTAACCTCGACCGTGATGTCTTAAAACTAATACCGGACTATGATGTCCTTAACCTCGACCGTGATGTCTTAAAACTAATATCGGACTGTGAGGTCCTTAAGCTCATGGACGATGATGTCCTTAACCTCGACCGTGATGTCTTAAAACCAACATCGGACTGTGAGGTCCTTAAGCTCACGGACTATGATGTCCTTAACCTTGACTGCAATGTCTTAAAACTAACATCGGACCACAATGTCCTTAAACTACCTATCGACTGCAATGTCACTAAACTAAACGATAGAGCCCCCAATTGCTCTCTTGTCGGATCTAAACGATCGCGTTAAGTCGATCTTAGTCTAAAATTAGACTAACGTGTCCTTAACGAACGTTTAAGTCGATCTTAGCCTCAAATAAGGCTAACGTATCCTTAAACACAACCCCCCCAAACCAAATCTAAGAATGATACGGATTTGGACTAATCCACGTCCTACGGGAGACAACACAAATTAGTCTCCGTATACAATCCACGGGCAACCGAACACAAAGCAAACACCCACGACACGAAATGACCATATGGAGAAGGAGAAAGTTGTTACCGCGATGCGGTAGCGTAATTAACTGCAGGGGCTTGCGCCTGCAGGGAAGAGCGTCCCCACAATCAAAAACCCCTCAAGCGAGGGGGAATCTGACGAAGTCTGCTACATCGGCCGCATTCGTTTAAACCTTCGATACACGGTGCCATAAATCAACTTAGCATCTTCTGAGAGATAGACGGATAGCACCAATTAGCATCTGGCCCGAATTTCAGGCAAGACGTCTGTCGCGCCGTCTTTTGGAGGGGAACAGATTCTGGCACGCCCGGTGGGACTTCGCTTCCTCTTTCCACTCCACACTTCGTGTGTCGTGTTCGCGAACCAATCGCGGTTTACTAATGGTTGCCCTTGGGTTTCAAGGTACTAAGATTTGGCGTTTGCTTGCTGCAGAAAGCAAAGAATCAATGGCGTCCACTTGTGCAAGATGTTCCAACTGCAACCTACGCTCCGCCTCACCTGGAGGTGTAGCTTATGGACCTCAAGCAGCGTCCCTGTTCACGATGCCGGTAGAACAGGTCACCCAGGCTACTACTGGACTATTTTTCGGGACCATGCTCCCGCCAACAAGCTTCACTGCTCCGGTACCCGTACCAGAAGCTCCCAAGAAGTCGGTCTTCGATTGACTTACAGCTACTGCGGCCCCTTTCAACGGGTCGTCCAACACCAACGCCTCGGTCTTCTCCAGATTGGGCCAAAATTCCTGTGGGCCCACAATGAAGCCTGCGATCCTAGAGAAGGTTATTCCGAAGAGAATAACCAACCCTGCTCCCGAAGTGGTCAAGGCGACTTCTCCAGCCAAGGGGTCGGTCTTTACAAGACTGACCGTCCAAACTTCCGCCCCTGCTACTCAAAGAACATCAGTCTTTAACAGGTTGACACCGGCAATAGCCCCTCACTTGAACAGGGGGCAAGTCAAGGCCATCCCCGTCACCGAGTCGACTCCATCAGATCGACATGCTCGACGTCGCCACTGGCGCCGAGTGAGGAAGGCCGGAGGCAACTCCCCTTCTGGGCTAACTCCACCAGCCCCGACGGCGGAAATTAATGCTGCTGTCCCAACCGGGAACAGCTTTGAGCTGCTAAATAAGGTACGTAGGAATTTTCCTACCGCCGTACTAAAAAGATCTCCTCCTCCACTGGAGAAGGTTGCGGAAGCAAAGCCAGAACAACCCCCTCAGCGGCTGTCCTTCAAGATCTACAAAGTCTGGCGGCAGGTCCAGAACTCAGTGGTTGATCAAGACTGCCCCCGCCAGCAGAAGAAGCTGAAGGACCGACAGGAAGAAAACCGTCCTGCTAAGCCACAAAAGATGACGACTACTTGGGTGCCTACTGCAGCGGGCCCCTCAACGTCAACCACTCAGAAAAGAAGGAGGCCAGAGAAAGCCCCTGTGAACGTGACAGACCATAAAAACGTTAAGCCCAAACGCCCTAAGTCTGGGGGCATAACGGTCCATACCGTTTACATGGCATCCGGGAAGGAGGATAGCCGCGCTTCTACGGGCCACCGACCACTCACCCGATCCATCACAAGAGCCCAGGAACAGCAGCAGCAGAAGTTCCAGGAGATGCTGATTGCGATGGTCGCACTCACCGGGCCAAAAGAAAGCCCGGAGGCGTCATCGGAACAACGTCGCGAACACGAGACCGATGCTGAATTCCTTCGTAGAATGCTCGAAAAGAAGGACAAGGAGGCTACGGAACAAGCGGCCAATATAAAGCAAATGGCTCTTCTCTTCCAAGACATGGTCGGCATGATGATACAGCCGGATCCCCCAGCCGAAGATCCTCCAGTAATAGTTGAAGATGATAGAGGAGAAACATCGAATCCTCTGTCGGCTCTGTCAACAGCCAAAGATGAAACAATCTCTAAAGCTGCCCTGGATGACTATATTGCTCAACAAATACGAGTTCACCAGGCAAATGAAGCGGCTGGCCAGGTCGTGAAGACTGGGCGACCGTATCCGGGCTGGTATGATCAGATAAAATACCCGCCGTACACGATCCCGAAATTCCATGTCTACAAGGGGACAGGCAATCCCCACCAGCACGTCGCCCAGTTCAGAGCTCTGTGCGGCAACACCGGGGGCGATGATAAGCTCTTTCTCCGCCAATTCGTCGGCAGCTTATCAGAGACGACATTTGAATGCTACTCCGAACTTCCAAACGACTCCGTCAAAACTTTCGCAGAGATGGAATTGTTATTCACCCAGCGATTCACGAGTGCCAGCGAACGCACCCCGATAACGGCATTGATCAATGCAGGGGTGAAGCCGGGCGAAACTTGGGTTCAATATGCAATCCGATGGCGAAATCTGTGGTCGAAGTGCGAACAGCGCATCGAAGAAGCACCAGCGGTGGGCATGTTCGTAGGCACCCTAGACCCTCATGCAACTATTTCACAGTTCATGATGTTCTTCAAACCCACCACGTTCTAGGCCCTAATCGACAAGCTGGCCCAGATGGACCAAATGGGTCACAGACCGTCTCCCCCGAAGCCGGAACCGCGGAACGACAAGGGTAAAGGGAAGGCAACCTTCGTTGCGAACACCCAACAGCAGCCTAGCGCCCCGAAGCTAGCAGATCAACTGGAAGAGAGACGGCGCTATTACAATGAGAAAATGAAGCGTTCTTACTCATTCCCACGGGACAAGACGAAGAGGCTGTTCGAGCTGGCTATGTGCAACAGGCTTATCAAAATGCCAAATCCAAGGCGAACACCGCTACCCAGCGAAGTGAATAATCCCAACTACTGCCCTTACCACCAAACGGTAAGTCACCCGATCGAAGATTGCTTCGTCTTTAAGGGATGGATCGAGGATCAGTACCTACAGGGTAAGTTTGCGTTGTCTGAGAAGTGGAAAGTAAACCCACCACAACCGCACACTCCTAAAAAGACGGATACACCGGGGGCAACGTGCTCTTTTGTTAAAGAAGCTCCATGGGAGGTCGTTCTTTCGGCCAAAACCAAAAGGATGCTGAATGATCTCCAGACATGCCCAGCAATCAGGTGGAAGAATCCGCTGGAACCCCAGATCATCGAAGGGATGCTGAAGCCGCGCCCAACTCCAAAGATTGGTGATGATGGCCCAAGCACTCACACCCAGCCGTTAAAATCTTCAAAGAAGAAGAAGAAGAGATCCAAAAAGCCCGTGAAGCTTGGCGACAAGCGCACAGAGTTGCAGAAACAGATCGACGCACTGGAAGAGTATAACCAGAAGGCGCGGACTCCAATCACGCTCCAAGAATTCCTCAGCCACGTCCTTGAGGACGAAGATGATGGAGAAGAATCGTCGGATGTATCTGAGGATTACGTAGCAAGCTGCCATGTGATCTCTCATTCATCGCTAGACAATGAAGAGGCTCCCTGCACACAGAGACTAGGGGAAGGTCCCGAGTCAGAACTTCTATGGCCGTCAGACGAAATGATCGACGCCTTCCTGAATGAGATTCATCTGAAAAGTAAAGCCAATCGGGAGCGTGAGATGGCCATATTTGAAAGAGCCAAACGCCGACGACTAGACAAAAGAGCCGAGACACTCCTTCCGAATCAAAGGCCATCCATCGCGGATAAAAACAAGTTCAAGACGAGAAAAAGGTTTGCTAAAGCCATATCAATGGGAATGAAGCTACCACCCTCTGAAGGAAACACTCCTGGTGAAGCAGAAACACATCCTAGCTACTGTTTATATCATCGAAGGATTTCGCACCCTACCGAAGAGTGCGACGCTTTTAAAAGATGGTGGCAGGGATATGTTGCTCACCGACAACATTTTAAGCGGATGAAATGCAAAACTCGTCGGGAGCAAAGAAGTGCGACTGAGGAGCATAAAAGAGATACCGGTAACTGTCGCATGGTCAACACCGGGGGATCGCAAATTCTCACTTTCGGAAGCGATTCTGACGAAGAAATGGCCCTTGGCCCCCTTTTTAAAGAATCTGCATTGGGAAAGGAGGAAGAACCGAAGGACTGTGAAAACATCCAGCTGCGCAATCGCACGCTCCCAGAAAAGAATCTCGGACCCACGCGTAGAAAAGATAAGGGTAAAGAAAAGGTCTCTGAGGATATCGCCCTGGATAACCAAGTCATGAAAGAGCTGACTGCCAAGGACCCGCCAAAGAAGAACAAGGTGAACTACAACGTTCTGGCACACTTGAGGAAGTTACCCTCGCAACTCAGCATTCTCGACACCCTTTTACTATCCAAAGAAGCGAGAGATTCATTGATCAAGGCGCTACAAGAGCCAGAGCAATTCCAAGCCTTTCTCGCCGAACAAAAGATGAAGGACGAGCTGGAGGAAGTACACACAGCCGATATCACCTTCGGTGACGAAGACCTCCTCCTTGGGACGTGTGAGCACAACCGTCCACTCTATGTCTCAAGGTACTGCCACGATATAAATATAGGCAAAATCCTGGTCGACAATGGGTCTTCCGTCAATCTCCTTAACGTGCGAGTATTGAAGGAAATCTGTATGAGCGTCCAGCATCTCGCTCGTGATAAAATCACCATCTCTGGTTTTGACTCCCAGTCATCGCGGACTCTCGGGTCTGTGATATTGACTTACGATTCGGGTTACTTGTCACGGATATTAAATTTCATGTCATTGACGCCAAGACATGTTATAACGCTTTACTCGGCCGGCCTTAGTTACACGAGTACAACACCATCCCTTCTACACAACGCCAGTGTATGAAGTACTTCAAGGATAGTCTCGAGTATACTGTGACAGGGGAGTTGAATCCATTCTCTGTGAACGAAGTCCGCAAATACGAAGATGCAAAATACTTCTTGCCAGATTTCGAGGACACAGAGAGATGTCGCAAGCCGGAGAACAAAGCTATCACCACTATTCCTGTCTTTGGGAATGATACTGAGGAAGAGGAAGAGATGGTTTATTCAGGCCCACCCCAGTACAACAAGCCAGGACCGTCCGCTCCTATGTTGATCTTTGGCAGCAACTCAGAAGACAAGGTTAATGCTATATTCTCTGCTCGGCCTCCAATACAAACATTCGCTGATGAAGAGCAAAGTTTGCAAGTTGCCATGGTTCCGCCCAAACATCATAAAGAACTGGACGCGCTTGATACCTACAGTGTGGAAAAGCTGCAGACGTTCTATGTCCCTCCCAGGCGAGAAGGCGAAAAGGCAATCCTATTCTACCGATCCATGGAAATAAGAGTGGAGAAAGAAATCTGGCACGGCGCGGATTCTATACTTGACAGGCTTCAGCCCATCCGTCTGCCTAGATATTATACAGAAGGCTTGAAAAGGCTGTTGAAGCGCCAAGAGATACCCTTCAAACAGACTGCTCGAAAAGCTAAGTTCTATGACAAGGTCTGGAACGTTCCCGGAACTCAGCGCAAATTGCCCAATGGGAGAATGGAAGCAATCGGGCTTGGATACGTTCGGTCCAAGAAACGGGAGCTACTCCACGACTGCTATGTCGTACATGACTTTGATGAAGAAGGAGATGCTCAATGGGAGAGTGCTAATCCTGAACCAGAAAAAGTCCCCGACATAAAAATGCCCAGTCCGTCGTTCGAAGAACAAATGGACAAGCTTATAAGGGAAGCTGGTCAAAAAATTCGAGACGACCATAATCGCGAAATGGCCATTTACGAGAAAGCCAAGACGCAACGCCTTCTTCAACAGGCTGCGAAAGATGAAAATGCCCCTCCCTGTCAACCTGTTGTACAAAAGGCTCGACGTAGAAGCCGAAACAAGTCAAAGAGCGGAAAAGGCGTTCGACAGCGACAAAGCGGGACTAAGAAGTCACACGAGCAGGAATCGAGCGGTCCGGATTTGTCCCTTATGAAGAAGATGAGTCGAGCATACTCTTTTCCTCAAGACAAGACAAAGAAGATACTCGATCTTGCCATAAGACGTCAAATGATTATCCTCCCGGAGTCCAAGCACCCTGAGCAAACAAGTGAAGTCTCTCACCCGGACTATTGCTCCTATCATAGGGTAATAGGATATCCTATTGAAGACTGCTTCACCTTCAAGAACTGGGTTGAAGACCAATATCAGCTCGGCAAGTTCGCTCTATCCAGCAGTTGGAGGATAGCTCCGCCGCAGAGGCACGAACCAAAAGCTGCGCATACAGCGAGAGTAGAACCAGATCAACATCGGTCGTGGAAGCCAGCTCGTACTTGTCATATGATAACACTATCAAAAGAAGAGCCTAAGGATAGGGGTGACCTCCCCTGGTGCTTTGAAAACAATAATGACGAGGTGATCTCAGAGTTTCCACCGGCACCAAAAGAGCTGGAAGATGGAATACATACCACTGCGGATAACCTCAAGAAAATTGATTTGGGGACGGCAAGTGACCCGCGACCTACATTCGTCAGTGAGCTGTTATCTGAAGAAAGGGTGGCTACGCTAAAAGACATGCTTATAAAGCATAAGGATTGCTTCGCGTGGAACTATTCCGAAATGCCAAGACTAGACCCAGAGATTGCTATCCACAAACTGGCAATATCCCCGGACGTCAAGCCAATCAAACAAGCACCGAGAAGAATGCGGCTCGAGCTTGAGATGAGTATCAACGCTGAGGTTAAGAAGCTGATCGACTCTAGCTTCATCCAAGAAGTTCAGTATCCTGACTGGATCGCCAACATTGTCCCAGTAATGAAGAAGAATGGGACGGTGCGCATCTGCGTAGACTTTCGGGATCTCAATAAAGCCTGCCCGAAAGACGATTTCCCAGTACCGGTCACTGAGCTGTTGATAGATAACACGTCCACTCACGAAGTTTTCTCCTTCATGGACGGCTCATCAGGATATAATCAGATAAAGATGCATCCCGAAGACTAGAAGCACACCGCTTTCCGGACCCCTTTGGGTATATTCTGCTACAAGGTGATGCCCTTCGGTATAAAAAACGCCGGTGCCACCTATTAGAGGGCCATGAGGAGGATCTTCGATGACCTCATACATGAAATCGTCGAATGTTATATCGACGACCTCGTGGTTAAAAGCAAATCATACGAGGAACATCTCGAACATCTGAAGATCGTATTTCAACGCCTTCGGCATTACAACTTGAAGATGAACCCTCTCAAATGCGCATTCGGAGTTTCCTCGGGCAAATTCCTAGGATTCATTGTCCGACACCGAGGCATCGAGATAGATCCGCCCAAGATCAAGGCGATTATGGAAATGCCTCCGCCAAAGACTCTCAAGCAATTGCGGTCTCTCCAGGGAAAGCTCGCATATATCCGGCGATTTATAGCTAATCTTTTAGGGAAATGCCGTACTTACAATCACCTGATGAAGAAGGGAACCCCGTTCGTCTGGGATCAAAAATACCAAAGCGCGCTGGACGAAATCAAGCAATACCTGCAGAATCCACCGGTGCTAGCCGCTCCGATCAAGGGAAAGCCTCTCATTCTTTATACAACAGCCCTCGAAGGTTCTTTAGGCGCATTATGGGCCCAAGAGAACGACCAAGGGAAGGAGAGAGCCCTCTACTATTTGAGTCGAGTTCTACTGGGGGCAGAAAGCAATTACCCCCCTCCATCGAAAAACACTGCCTGGCGTTAATCTTCGCGATAACGAAGCTTAGGCACTATGCGTTGGCGCATGAAGTCCGTCTCATATCGAAAGTAGATCCTCTCAAATACTTGATGTCGAAAGCCATATTAACAGGACGGCTTGCTAAATGGGCCTTTCTCTTGATGGAGTTCTCAATAACTTATCAACCTCTTAAGGCAGTGAAAGGCCAGGCCATCGCCGATTTCCTCGCTGAACATTCGATACCGGCCGATTCTCCCTTGAATTGCGAACTGTCAGACGAACATGCGTTTGACACGATCGACGGAAGTGATACCCGATGGGAACTTTACTTCGATGGAGCGTCTTCCATGAAGAAGCGCAAACAAAGCACCCCTATAATCAAATCGGGGGTAGGCCTTATCTTCGTAACTCCACAATGAGGGATAATGCGCTTTGCTTTCTCCTTAACAAAGCCGAGGAAAAACAATGAAGCCGAGTATAAAGCTTTGATAGCAGGCCTCGAGATCACCATCGACATGGGAATTGAAAACCTCCTCATATACGGAGACTCCCAACTGGTCGTTAGTCAAGTAAACGGCGACTATCAAACGTGCAAACCAGAATTGGTGAAGTATGGCGAGAGAGTACAGCAACTGCTGACTCAAATCCCCTCCTACATGCTGGAAAACATACCACGAGCAGAAAATAGCAAGGCGGGCGCGTTAGCTAAGCTCGCTAAAGAACTAGCCGATGAGAACCTCGATGACGTGAGAATCATTGTGCAAAGCCGCCGGGTTCTTGCGCCGGCGGAAATATCTCCGGAGTCGTCTGAAGAAAAAGGAGCGACCGAACAAATGGCTCTACAAGTAAAAGACCAAGAGAAGGTTGAAGATTGGAGAGAAGTCTTCATAGACTACTTCAAATCCCATCGAACGCCTGAAGATGCGTCCTCAAAACATCAGCTTATGAAGCGAGCCCTATCTTTCGCCTTCGTCAATGATACTCTGTACAAGAGGTCATTTGATTCTCTGTGGTCGAGATGCCTAGGACCTGAAGAGGCGAAGAGAGTCGTTCAGGAAGTTCATGATGGACTCTGCGGTTCTCACCAAGCAGGCCCAAAGATGAAGTTGAAGATTAAACGGATGGGCTACTACTGGCCCACGATGATTCAGGACTGCCTCGAATATGCGAAGCAATGCCATTCGTGCCAGATCCATGGGGACTTTATCCATCAGCATCCGAATCCACTACCCCCAACGGTGGCTAGCTCGTCATTCGAAATGTGGGGAACTGACATAATCGGCCCCATCGAACCAGCGTCGTCCAGGGGACATCGATTCATTTTGGCGACGACTGATTACTTCTCTAAATGGGTAGAAGCAGTACCGCTGAGGGAGGTGAAGACAGAGAATATCCTCCATTTCTTCAAGACGCACGTCATTTATCGGTTTGGAACTCCGCGACGGATCATCTCCGATAACGGGCCAGCCTACAGAAGCCACAAAATCAGCCGCTTCGCACAACAGCACAACATAGACTGGAGATACTCCTCAGTTTATAATCCCCGAGCTAACGGTCTAGCTGAGGCTTTCAACAAGACCTTGACGAAGATCGTGAAGAAGACAGTGTCCCAAAATAAGAAGGATTGGCACGAGAGACTGCAAGAAGCTCTCTGGGCGTATCGAACTACGTTCAAGACGGCCATAAACACAACGCCGTACGCGTTAGTATTCGGCACAGAAGCGGTACTCCCCCTCGAGATAGAATTACCCTCTCTACGAGTGGCAGTTCATTACGAGCTAACGGACGAAGAGAATGCTCACCTTCGGCTTGAGAAGCTCGATGCCCTTGACGAAACCCGACTCCTGGCACAGCAAAATCTAGAAGCTTATAAGGCAAAGATGACGCGCTCCTATGAAAGATTGACCAGGCCGAGGACATTCCGCCAAGGCGAACTCGTGCTGGTGGTCAAAAGACCTATGATCCCCAATCGCGCCAAGCGGGGAAAATTCGAGCCGAACTATGAAGGCCTGTACATTATAGACAAGGTCTACCAGGGTGGAGCCTATCTACTCATGGACATGCACGGTGAAAGACCTTTCAGGCCAATAAACGGTCGCTTCCTGAAGAAGTACTACGCCTAACGAGTTGTGGCCTAGGTCAATGAAAGATGACGACAACTATGTCCGCTCTCTATCTTCCTAAGCCCAAAACTCTATAAGTAGTAGCTGATTAACGGACCGAAATGTCCTTAAACTAACAATGGACCGAAACGTCCTTAAACTAACGACGGGCCACCATGTCCTAAAACTATCTGTTGACCGAGATGTCGATAAACTACGGTGGATTGCAGCATCCCAAAGCTGATACAAAAAAAAAACAGTACGTCCATAAGCAAAATGGGCATGGATGAAAACCCGAAAGGGCTACGTGAGTAAAAACAGCAGGGCTACCGGCGAGTGTTTGTGAAAACCCAAAAAGGCGCAACCTCGTTATATAAAAAAAAGAGATAAAGAGAGAGAGAGAGAAAACGGTATGTCCATTAGCAAAATGGGCACGGATGAAAACCCGAAAGGGCTCCGTGAGTAAAAACAGCAGGGCTACCGGCGAGTGTTTGTGAAAACCCGAAAGGGCGCAACCTCGTTAAAAGACACTTACAGGGTCCTCCCGACCTTGTAAGGAGAAACCACCCGCGTGAGATCCTTACGACTCACAAGGGAGCAACACACTTAGGGATCCCCACGATTCCTAAGGAGAAATTACACTTGCGAGATCCTCACGACTCGTAAGGAGAACTCTCTTATGGGACCCTCACGGCTCATAAGATTTGAAAGTCTTAAGTTACAGAGACCTGAACCTGTTCTTAAGCAGCCCCCACAACCTCCACTACAGCCCTACAAGCGGCTCGACACTGACCCTTGTATACAATCCACGGGCGCGAATCAACATTTCCCTAACCAAGTCCTATCCGCGACTAGGGATATGTTCGCACGGTGAACAACCCTTATAAGTCCTCTCGACTTATAAGAAGAAAACACTCTTGTAAGATCCTTACGACTTACAGAAGAACATGCACTTAGGAATCCTCACGACTCCTAAGGAGAAAACACACCAACGAGATCCTCATGACTTGTAGGGAGAAATACCTTTGTGAGACCCTTACGGCTCATGAAGTCAAAAGCCTTAGTCGACAGGATCCTAACTCTGCTCGCTAAGCCACCTTTGTTCGATATCGATAGAGGCAAATGATGATTCGCTCCTGGTAATATCCCAGTTGTAGCCGTGCTGATGCCAAAATCGGTGTCTAATCCCAAGCTTGCAGCGAAAAGATAGCAAGCCATACATGCATACAAAATAGCCGAAATGATAGAGCAACTTGCAAATAAAAATCAGCAAGTAAAAAATGTATGCATGCAAAATAGCCGAAATGATGGGGCAACTTGCGACAAAATCAGCAAGTAAAAATGTATGCATGCGAAATAGCCGAAATGATTGGGCAACTCACAATAAAAAGCAGCGAGTAAAAATAAAACAAATAGCCGAAATGATTGGGCAATCGCGACCTCCGTGATATAAAAGCTGAAATGATAGAGCATCGCGGAAAGAAATAAAATAAAATAAAAATAAAAATGAAATTTATGCACTACAGGTGATATCACAGCAATCCCTGTATACAATCCAGGGGCGCAAACGAAGAGGGAACCACACTCCTCCTCCCCAGGTTTCATCAGATGAAGAAGCCAAATCTCGATGAGTCACAGATATCCTGGAGATCGTCTCAACATTCGTCTCAGCAGACACAACCTCAAGCAAAGCGGAACCGCGGCAACTCCCAGTTCCATGACTCGGCGGTGTACAGACGACCGAGAGTCAAATCCCGACTCCGTGAAATAAAGAAAAAGTCAAAAATTCCTGGTTATGTGGAACGCGGATAACGTCACTTCTGACCCCGTGGAAAACATCCAGAGCGGATCCTGGTCCTCGCAGAGCACGGCAGTGAGCCCGTGTGAAGCATCCAGAGTGGAGCCTAGTCCTCGCCGAACACGACAGTGAACCCGTGGGAAGCATCTAGTGCAAATTCCTGGTTATGTGGAACGCGGATAACGTCATTTCTGACCCAGTGGGAAACATCCAGAGCGGATCCTGGTCCTCGCAGAGCACGGCAGTGAACCCGTGTGAAGCATCCAGAGCGGAACCTAGTCCTCTCCGAACACGGCAGTGAACCCGTGGGAAGCATCTAGTGCAAATTCCTGGTTACGTGGAACACGGATAACGTCACTCCTGAACCCGTGGAAAACGTCCAGAGCGGATCCTGGTCCTCGCAGAGCACGGCAGTGAACCCGTGTGAAGCATCCAGAGCGGAGCCTAGTCCTCGCCGAACACAGCAGTGAACCCTTGGGAAGCATCTTGTGCAAATTCCTGGTTACGTGGAACACGGATAACGTCACTTCTAACCCCGTAGAAAACGTCCAGAGCGGATCCTGGTCCTCGCAGAGCACGGCAGTGAACCCGTGTGAAGCATCCAGAGCAGAGCCTAGTCCTCGCCGAACATGACAGTGAACCCATGGGAAGCATCTAGAGCAAAATTCCAGGTCACGTGGAACATGGATAACGTCACTTTTGACCCCATGGAAAACGTCCAGAGCGGAGCCTGGTCCTCACCAAACACGGTGGGAAGCATCCAGAGCAAACATTGGACTGTGGAGTCCTTAAATCCACGGACTATGACGTCCTTAACCTTGACCGTGATGTCTTAAAACTAACAATCAACCAAAAATGATTTTAAACCGATTTTACCTTGGTTCAAGGGTACATCTCTTCACTCCTTTGATATTTGTCGTTGTAATTCCTCAACGTCTTCAAAGAGGTGACGGGTCCCATAACCGCCCATATCGCGGACTGTGAGGTCCTTAAACTCACGGACTATGATGTCCTTAACCTTGACCGTGACGTCTTAAAACTAACATGGGACTAAGAGGTCCTTAAATTCACGGACTATGATGTCCCTAACCTCGACCGTGATGTCTTAAAACTAACATTGGACTGTGAGGTCCTTAAACTCATGGACTATGACGTCCTTAACCTCGACCGTGATGTCTTAAAACTAACATTGGACTGTGGAGTCCTTAAATCCACGGACTATGATGTCCTTAACCTCGACTGTGATGTCTTAAAACTAACATTGGACTGTGGAGTCCTTAAATCCACGGACTATGATGTCCTTAAACTCAACCGGGATGTCTTAAAACTAACAACTGACTATGGAGTCCTTAAATCCACGGACTATGATGTCCTTAACCTCGACCGCGATGTCTTTAAACTATGGTATCCCGGAAAGCATCCACAGCAGCCCCTGACTCCGTGAAATGCGGATAAGGGCAACTTCACCCATCACTTATGAGTCCTCACGACTCGTAAGGGAGTAAATTCTCTTGTGATATCCTTACGACTCTCAAGAGGAAACTCACTTAGGAATTCTCACGATTCTTAAGGAGAAAATTACACCTACGGGACCCTCCCGGCCCGTAGGGTGAAAATTCTTTATGAGACCCTCACGGCTCATAAAATTGAAAAGTCTTAGATAACAGATCCTAACCCTGTTTTCTAAGCCATCTCCACTCTACAAAAAGCATAAGATTGACAGTTATATACCATCTACGGACCGCACTTGCTAAAATCGCATGGCAAACAACACAGCAAGAAAGAACAAAGTAGAGAAGCGACACAAGACATTATGAAGAACGTGTATCTTTTATTCATGAATTTGATTGAGTACAAAATACATCGTGTTAAAGAATAAAAGAAACAAATACATTTTATTCACAATCAAAAATGATACAAAATTTTCATGGAGAAGGAAGCGTCTTCAACAAATCCGCAAGTTGCTCTCGCACTTCCTTCAGCGCCTTCTCATGATCGGATGCCGTGGCCAACTCTGCTTCCACCTCGGCTCGCTGCTGCAAGTAGGATGAAAGTTGTTCTTCGACGGCTCGCTAAGCTGCCTCACGACCTTGGACATCACGCTCAACGGCATCGAGCTTCTTCTTCAATGTTAACCCATCAGAGATACTTTGCAGAAGGCCCTCGAAGATAACTTTCACCCGGGCAGCATTCGCGTCGACCTCAGCACGCAGTCGAGCAGACTCGCTTGAAGTTTCTTTGCATTCCCTCCGCTTTAAAGCCACTTCGTGTTCAAGATGGCGGAAGTAAGAAGCACTCTGCTCGATCCATGCCGCCCGTTGTGTGCTCGTGGCCAAAATCTCAGGTGCAGGACGCATAAGTTCCAGCTGATGCAGACAGGCATCGATCTCCCTGCTGTGATTAACCCAAGACTCGACGACGCCTTCATTATGGAAATTTACAAGCGTCGCCAGCATCGGATTAACCTCGGCAGCGAAATCTGCGGCAGATGTATGAGCTTCTGCATCAAGTTCCTCGACGCACCCGCTCAGCATACTCAGACTCATCGTAGCACCCTTTGAGGATGGACATCTGGAGAATGGGCTTGCCGGCATCATAATGCGGGACTCGAAAGGGACCGGAGTCGGAGTGACCGCTGCAAAACAGATCACAATAAAATGACGGTTCAAGAAATATAGGAAGGTCATGAATGATAGAATCTACTATACCAGCTGCAGCAGGTGGCAATGCCAGAAGGACCGGTGGCGCGATTGATCTCTTATCTCCTCCTTCGATCTGTAGCACTGGAATCAGGGCAAGGAAGAATCAGAAACAAGTTCATTATCGAAAAAAGAAAGAGCATTAATTGAAAACTATATTCACCAGCGCCATTGGATGAAGCAAGCTCCGACGGGAAGGAGAAGTGGGGATGCAACACCTGGTACAGGTGGTCAAAAAGAACTCCTGCAAAGACACAATAGAACAACGTCAGTACATAAATTATGCAGTCTAAAGATGAAACTGATAAGTCACAAAATCCATACCTTCCAGCATCTGCGACGGTACGAAAGAGGGTAGAGAGGTGGCCACCGTCAGGGCAGTAACTGGCGGCACTGTCTCGAGCAGCTCGATTTCAGCACTAGCCACCTGCATTAGAAACAAGATAAACTTTATTAGGAAAGATTGCAGAATAAAAGAAGGGCGGTGACCCAAGATTTACATGAAGAGTCGCCGGACAGATCCCTAACGAGGGCGTTACTTGATACAACGGTGGCGTCTTCCTCCTCCATTGGGACGGTCTCACCTCCCGTTGCCTCATCGCCCGACTCTACAGGAGCCATCGTCACGCTCGCGACGCCGGAAGACGACAAAGAACCGTAAGCAGGGAGAGCGATGATCGGAGCGGCGCCCGACTCTTGAGAAAGAGCAGCCGTCTTGTCCTCAGCGATCATGCCCGTCTCACCCGCTACTACCTCGGGCTCAGCGGTCGCAGCCGTCTCGTCCACCGCTGCCATAGGTGCGTCGGTCGCAGCCACTTCATCCGCTGCTGCCTCAGGCTCGGTTGTAGCAGCCGTCTCATCTGCCGCCACCTCGCGCTCGACAGTGGTGGCCGTTACGGGAACAGTAGTCGTGACTGTCTCGTCAGCCACTAGCTCGGGCCCGGCAACTACGGTTGCACCGCCTACCGTCGCCTCGGGTTCAGTTGCTACCTCATCCACCGTCCCCTCAGGCTCGACGGTCGCCGCCACTCCTTCAGTAGGACTCGGCCTTGCAGGACAAGATATATAAGAACCGACGGTTTTAAAACTTTGATAACAAAGCCTCGAAAGCATATTACCTGAAACGGATTTACCGTTGACTTCCCGAGTTGCACGCGCCGCCCGTCTATGAGCAGTAGACAAGGCGACCGGGATCTCCTCTGAAGGAGTAGCGGCGGGAGTAACGGCGCTTGAGCCTGCTCCCACGGCCAAAGCAGCGTTACGCTCCCTCGCTGCGCGCCTCAGGCGCTTTCTTTCCTCCCGGGCCGTCACAACAGACCTTTTGGAAGCCTCCTTCAGCAAGGCGCCGTCGTCTGCGTTCAGGGTTGCCTCCAGGGCCTTCAAGGCATCCATCATCGGCTTTTTAAGTAGGGCCTCTTGCGGCAACCCCGAAGAGGCCGAGACTTCGGTAGCTGGCCCGGTGGTAATTCCTGTATCAGCTTGCGAGGTAGGTCTTGTGGCCCCTGCAATGAGATAAGCAAAGGTTTAGATTGGCCATAAAAAAAGGAGAATGAAGACTCAATGAGCCGAGACGTACCAACGCTCGATAGAGCGTGTTTCCTCTCTTCCTCCCTTCCTCCTCGAAAGTTTTGAGAGAAGCAGCGATGGCTTCTTCGGTAGAAATGCCTGTTTAAAAAGGAAAAGCGTTAAGTAAAAAAAAACAATGATAAAGATACGATGAAATGACGAAAAATACAACTAGTTATTACCTGATTGCGTGAGTTTAGCTAACCACGCGTCGCGCCTTGCCAATCGCTCAGAAGCAGCGATGGCGGCCGCCAGATCAGTGTCTTCTAGCTCTACGAAGAAACCCTCGTTGGTTCCATACTCACTTAGGCCTTCGGTAAGAGGAGCCTGAGGCTCTAAGCCGAGTACGGCATCAAGGGAAAGGACCGACTTCTTCTTATTCTTCTGCGCGCGAACCCCGGTCGCACCCAAAATCAACTTACGCTTCGTAGGCACCTTGGGACGGCGGGTCCCAATTTCCGAGCCCACACCGGATTCGAGCGAATTCACGTTTACCGTCTCCACGGGAGCACGGGGCGCTGAGGGCACGTCCACAGGATCACAGGGCAATCCACGCGTGGGGCTTAGCACACGTGGAAGCTCATCTCCAGCATCTCCTTTTAGTGGAGGAGGGACAGGGGTCCTTCGCTTTAGGGGGACGTTGCGAACCCTGGCGGGGGTCGCGCCCTTGCGATCAAGCAGCAGCCGCTTCTCTTCCCTGATAACGACGCCCATCGCGTGCTGATACCAGGCCCCGTATACGTTGAGGGCCCTTGGAATGCAAGTCGGCTCGCTAATGAAGAAGTGGGAGCCCGTATTTAACCGCATAAAGTGATGCAGTGCACTCCGTATTCCCTCCCTGGTGGCCGCAGGCTCTTCCAAAAACACCTCCAGTGGGACCCCCTAGTTATAGCTTAGTTGTTGGGCGAACCGATGGGGGTTGTACCTCATAAAAAGCGCCGCATTGTTCTGCCTGAACACGAGGAAGCCCGGCCGGATGGAGTATAAATATAGAATCTCCGGGGCTTTCAATACGGAGGCCCCGTCCTTGAAATTATCACGCAACGCCAACACCGCCTTAGAGGTCTCCGGGCCGATCGTCATGACCTTGTCCGTAAAAGAAATGCCTACTCCGACCGTGCGCGGACGAAGAAGCAACCCCCTAGCCTTCCGCGGAGGCGGATTCACAATAGAAGCGCCAATCGGCCGCATAACCCTCGGGAGTCTGCACTTCACGTAAAACAAGGGTCTCTTGTGAATACCAAATACCCCGAGCACATGCATTTCCATCCATGAAGTAAAGTAGTGCATCGGGAAATTGGCGGGTTGCACCCCCGATTCATTTGCGTCCGCCGCCACGCTGAGACCATGGTACAGGTGGGCCAACCCGGCGACTCCAATGGACAATTGTATGCCAGCCACCATCCGATGCGCTGGGTAGAAGTCGGACGGTCTCATGTAGCGCGGGTGCATGGGGAGCGCGAACCAGCACAGCCATAGCCCCTGAAACCCGAGAAAGAAAGTCTCATCGTCGATGCCTGGAGCAGCAATTTCCGACAGAGGGATGGTTGCAGCATCGGGGGAGTAAAAACCTTTTTGATCGGTCTCCAGTGCTGGTCGGCGCTCTAAGCCAAGGCCGAAGGGGTCGTCAAGCTTGGCAAATTTTTCTCCCCGTTGTGATAGAAGCTCCGGTCGAAGAAAGCGGGCGATGAAGTCTGCAAAACTAACTCCCCGGCCTCCCGATTCCAAGAGAAGGCTTTCATACATATTCAGCACCTTTACCAGAGTCAGAAACTGGTGCTGAATAGCATTCTCCGGCGTCAGGTCCATCACCAACGGCTTAGTAGCGAAGACATATTCATCAGGAAGAAGCAGCTCTTCATAGTGTTCCCCCCTCACCGGAAAATCGGAAATCTCAGCAAATTCTTCTAGAGAGATGGAAACTTCCCTGTCCATTAGAAGGAAGGTATGGGTGGGGATGTTCCATTGCTCCACGAACGCCTTAATCCACCACATCGGAGAAGCAGAATATTCGAACAGCGAGGCATAGACTACAGGATACAAACCGATCTTCAACAAATGCGCCCTCTTCGCTGACAAGATGTACCTAGCCCACTGCAAATACCCGGCCGAATGACGAGGGGTCAATCCAATGTTATAGGGTTTTCCCCAAGGGCGCGACTCACCCTGGCATATACGCCGCCCCAAAATATCCACGACTGCCGGCAACTGCACGGGTATGGCAGCAATCGAAGGCTGAAGAAGACCCTCCGAATTCTAATTTACAACCTCCGCGGCATAGTTCATCAGGGGTATATCTGCGTACGAAATTGACGAGATTGGATCTGACAGCGTCGCGAAAGAGAAGCTTCGGCGACTTTTGATAATTTCACTGTACCATCTCCCCCACAGATGAAGGTTCTTGTACTCCGGGTCATAGTCCTTAATGAGAGCAAGAACCTCCCGGTCTGCCGGTGCATCAGGGAATCCTCCCTCTGAACAGAAAAATGGGAACGAAAGATCAGCAGACATGTTGCCTGCGAGAAAAAGCGAAATTCAATTATCAGTATCATAATTTTAAAAGCCCGACGCTTGGTACTTTAAAATTTGTACCACACTGCCATGCAAGGGAGAGGGGACCAAAGGGGGACCCACAAAATCCAGATGACAATGCATCTGTTAATAAGACAGCCTCATCATTGGATGAGACTGTCAATTAATGAGGAAATCCTCAAAGAATATTCTCATTAAATGAGAAATCCCTTGAGACAAAGAGAAAATCTCCCTTTCAGAGCAAAGCTCTATCACAGAGTGACACTTGTCAAACTCTGGTCACAAGGGAATAAAATTCCTTAAGGAGCCTAGCTCTGTAATAATGATGGAAAAATCCATCAAAGAAAAAATAATTCCTAAGAATTAAAGTTTTGGGATCTTAAAGATCCATGAAAAAACTCTTAAGAGTTCTTCATCAAAAGATCAAAAGATCTATACATTATCCATGAGCAAAGCTCTGTTCATGGGTTAAGAAACCCTGAAACAAGATCTCTTTAGATCTATGGATTCTTGAGAGCAAAGCTCTGTTTATGAAACCCCAAAGGGGTTTTCTTTAGATCAAAGGATCTATAAGAGCAAGGCTCTGTTAATTAAAATTGATTTAATTAAATTTAATTTTTACCTAAATTTTTTTTCTAGAGTTTAACTCTTGAAGTTCTTGAAAATGAGAGCAAGGCTCTGGAAATAAAATTCTTGAAGGAGGTGATAATCATCTGAGGACCAATGGTCCTAATTATAGGCGCTGAAGCGCCTCTTCAACTCCTGAATCGATCCAACGGTTCAGATTTTGCCACCGCTGCACTCACGTGTGCGCCACGTGAGCGCAACGGTGGGGGGGGGCATTTGTTTCCCCCAATCAGAGCAAAGCTCTGTTTGAATTTCAAAATTCAAAAAAAGAAGCAACGCTTCAGATCCCTTGCACTGCGCGCTGTGCGCCACGTGTCAAAAGCAGACACGCTAGCGCAAGGAGCGCTGCGTCCAAGGCAGCGCACCCCCAATCAGAGCAAGGCTCTATTTCAAAATTCAAATTTTAAAATAAATGAAGCAACACTTCAGATCTCTTACGCTCTGCGCTGCGTGCCACGTATCAAACAGTGGTGCGCTAGCGCAGTTGCACTGCGCTCTGCGCTGCGCGACACGTGTCAAGCGCAGGTGCGCTAGCGCAGGTGCGCTGCGCGACACGTGTCAAGCGCAGGTGCGCCAGCACAGGAATTTAAATAATAAATTATTAATTAATCAGAATTAAAATTCTAGAAAGATCTTTCTAATCTTATTAAAATAAGAAGATTGTCTTCTGTAAAACAGAGGCCTTAGAATCAAAGATCCAACGGTGGGGAAATATCCCCAGATCAATCAGAGAAAGATCTCTGTAACTAACTTAACAAGCCAATTGGCCCTATATAAAGGCCCCTAGACTCCAAGTCTCAAATAGATAGAGATACAGAAGAGAGAGAACCCTCTAAAAACTTTGAAAAAAAACTCAAAAAGAAGGAAAGGCAAGCCTTTGAAGAAAGAAGATCATCTTCTTCATCTTTAAAGATAAAGAATTAAATTCTTGGAAGAACAGAGATGAAAACATCTCACTAAAAGAAGAATTCTCTTCTAAAAAGATCAAAGATCTAAGAACAAGATCAAGAGCCTCAATAAAAAAGAAAAAGATCAGAAAGATTCAATCATAAAAGATTAAAAAAGAAGTAATTTACTTCATTCCTAGATCTTTTGATCTATATAAAGGCACAACCTTTTGATAAGAATAAGAACTTTATTTCTTGGATTTTGAGGTAAAACTTCTTTCCAGAGAAAACTTGTTCTTTGATCTTGAATTGATCAAGATGCGCTCTGCGCTATTGGATAGTGCCTTGCACTTTTAAAATGCGCCTTTGCGCTAATTGGATTGGCACACTGCACCAGAGCGCGCCACGTGTCGCTCACTGGCCCAGCGCACTGGCGCAGCGCATTGCGCTAACAGACTTGCGCTTAGTGCAGAGCGTGACACGTGTCACTTTCACATGCGCTAACGCCTTGCGCTCTTTAATTGGTGCAAAGCGCCTGACAAGTTACGTGGCACACTATCAGACCACTATAAATGCTATGCATTATTTAAAAAAGGGCAGAGCCCAAGTAAAGGTCTAACAGGCCAAATATAAATGCTATGCATTTAATTACAGAGCTAAATGCTATGCATTATAAAAGGGCAGAGCCCAAGTAAAAGCCTAATAGGCAGAACATGAATAAAATGTCAAACATTTTCAACTGGACTTAGCCCAGTTATGGCCATAAGTCCTCAATATAAATTGAACTGATCCCAACCGCTCTTCCAATCAATTTACACCCGGTTCGAGGGTACATCTCTTTACTCCTCTGATATCTGTCGTTGTAATCCTTCAACGTCATCAGAGAGGTAACGGGTCCCGACAACCACACACTACTACGGACTGTGGGGTTCTTAAACTCATGGACTATGACGTCTTTAACCTCGACCGAGATGTCTTAAAACTAATACCGGACTATGATGTCCTTAACCTCGACCGTGTTGTCTTAAAACTAATATCGGACCGTGAGGTCCTTAAGCTCATGGACTATGATGTCCTTAACCTCGACCGTGATGTCTTAAAACTAACATCGGACAGTGAGGTCCTTAAGCTCACGAACTATGATGTCCTTAACCTTGACCGCAATGTCTTAAAACTAACATCGGACCGCAATGTCCTTAAACTACCTATCGACCGCAATGTCACTAAACTAAACGATAGAGCCCCCAATTGCTCTCTTGTCGGATCTAAACGATCCCGTTAAGTCGATCTTAGTCTAAAATTAGACTAACGTGTCCTTAACGAACGTTTAAGTCGATCTTAGCCTCAAATAAGGCTAACGTATCTTTAAACACCCCCCAAAACCAAATCTAAGAAAGATACGGATTTGGACTAATCCACATCCTACGGGCGACAACACAAATTAGTCTCCGTATACAATCCACGGGCAACCAAACACAAAACAAACACCCACAACACGAAGTGACCATATGGAGAAGGAGAAAGTTATTACAGCGATGCGGTAGCGTAATTAACTGCAGGGGCTTGCGCCTGCAGGGAAGAGCGTCCCCACAATAAAAAACTCCTCAAGCGAGGGGGAATCTGACGAAGTCTGCTTTATCGGCCGCATCCGTTTAAACCTTCGATACACGGTGCCATAAATCAACTTGGCATCTTCGGAGAGGTGGAAGGATAGCACCAATTAGCATCTGCCCTGAATTTCAGGCAAGACGTCTGTCGCGCTGTATTTCGGAGGGGAACATCAATGAATATAAAAATGTACAGGTTCATGTTCAAGATGTAATCACGTATTCAGGTATTCATGTCAGGTTATATCCATGGTTCGGTCAAGTCGAGTCAAGTGTTCAAGTTCAAGTTTGATATTTAAATTCGAGTATTCAGGATCATGATCAAGTATTCAAGTTTGTGTTTGATTTTTTTGGATTCTGATTTGAGTTTGGATTCATGTTGGAGTCAGTATATTATGAAAGAGTTTAGTTCTTGAATTTCTTAAGTTCGGGAGTAATCGGACAAATGCTGCACATGGACAGCAGGATTTGTGTCTTTTTCTAAGACAATTGCCATTTGATAACTCCGTCAATTTGTCTAACTTGATTAGGCAAGCACTCACTTTCTCCGGCTCTCTAGAGCTTAAGAGAAATGATAACGCTTAAAGCTATATTAATTTAGAGTCCTTAAATATTTATTATTGTTGTTTATATTGTATTTATATTGTTTACATTTCTAGAGGGAGTTTTATGAAGAATACTTTAACATTGTTTAAAAATAAACCTCGAGGGTGATTTATAATATTTAGAGTTTTTATGAACATATATTTTAATTTTAGTGGTATTTTAACGATGAAACCTAGTTTTAAATGTTTATGATATTTTTATGAAAACTATCTCTTTTGGAAACTTGATGGTATTTTTATTTAAAACTTTAATCTTTTATTTTAAAATAATGATTTTCACAATTTGTCTTTACTGATAATACGGATTCATAATTTTTTATAATTTTTCAAAGTTTTAATTTGATTTAGAAAAAAGTCGTATTCTTTTAAATCGTATTTTTATTTGCTTTCGAGATCGAATTCTCTGTGAGGAGTTCTGTATCTCACTCTACTATCATAAGGAAGTGCGATAACCCGCACCATCCGTAGATGGGTTCCCCTAAAAGGGTTGTAGAGGCGCAATTGCAAACGATTTTAAAAATGACGATTAAAAACATATTTTTATAAAGTGGTGGTATTTTATTGAAAATTGTTTAATTTAGATGAAAAATTCTAACCAAATATCGTGCTATGAATTAAAAGTGTGCATGTGGGGTAGGTCGTTACCCTGTTAATGTTCTAGATGTATGTATGACTAATTATCGAACAAAGGGTTAAAATTAAAGTTCATGGTATTTAGGTGAAAATTTTTGTTATTTGATCATTTCATATGGAATTTTAATTGCATAAAAATGTAAACAAAGAGAATAACATTTTAAAGTTATGTTAGGTATTGGTGTGACTTAAAAAACAGATTAAACTATTGCAAAGAAAATGTTATCGGTGTTAACTCCACTTTTGTCGGAATGTTTTAAGAATGGGATTAGAGACGAGAAGAAAGGGAAGAAGATGGACTTATGGTTTTAGAGTTTCGAGAAAAGTGTAAGGAAGAGAGAAGAGTCTTCATGGCATCGCGGTAGCTCCGGGAATAACTCCGATCTTCAACGAAGAGAACTTGATCGCTAACTCAACTTGACTCCACTTGTACTTAGCAGATTTTGGAAGAATTTTGATAGAGAATTTTAATATTAGAGAGAGATAGAGGATGTGATGTATTTATAATGTAGGGATGAGGGTGTGTGAATTAAAGAATTGGAATGAAAATGAATTAAAATAGGATTAATGATGAAATGAAAGGTCTCTGGATGAATGCAGAGTAATCAAATAGTACAGGGGAGTATAGAGGAGTCAAAAGGATGCGTGAGCGAAGCACAGAGGCATTTGGCCAAGATCGGACCGCTAGTGGTGGTTAAAACGATGAAATGAGCGATTGGATTTGCTCCATTTGCCTCAAGATTCGTGCCATGTGTTTAACTCGTAATTAAAACCTCATTTATCATGTTTGATTTTTTTAAAACTTTTCGTTTCTCTATATATTGGACGTGCAACTCTTGGGATTTCGAAAAGTTAAAAAAGAAAAATATTAAAAATAATTGAGACTGATAAGAATCGAACACACAGATTATGTCACAGCAGTGTAGATCTTTTACCAGTGAGCTACAAGTTGTCTCTTGATTTTATTAAACAAATTTAACTTTAACTCCTAATCAGGCTGAAATACCCTTTCTATATTTTGAATAAGTTACATTTGTACAGAGATTTCAGAGTCGTTACATTCTACCCTCTTTATAAAAATTTTGTCGACAAAATTTTTATAAGGTACTAATTTTCGAATAGATGAGGATATCTTGCATGCATATCGTCTTCTCTCTCCCAAATCGATTCTCCTGGCGAATCCTTTCTCCACATCACGCGGACCAAGTTCACCTCCTTGTTCCGTAAGGTCTTCACCTTTCGATCCAAGATCTCGGTTGGCTGCTGCTCGCAAGTCAGATCGGTCTGTACTGTGAGCTCTGAGTGATCAAGTATATGGCTGGGGTCGCTCACATATCATCGTAGTTAGGATATATACCAATGAGGGCGGTAGTGCCAAACGGTATGCCACTTCTCCAACTCGTTTGAGTATGTCAAACAGTCCGATGTATCTTGGACTAAGTTTACCCCTCTTGCCAAAACGTATCACTCCTCTGTTCGGAGAGATCTTTAGAAACACATGCCCTCTGGGTTGAAACTCCAGGTGTCGACGCTTTGCATCTGTCCAACTCCTCTGTCGATCTTGGGCTATGCGCATATTTTCCCTGATCTTGCGAACTACGTCCACCGTTGCCATGATCATTTCTGGTCTAAGGACTTCGCAATCTCCAACATCATCTCAACTCAATGGGGAATGACACTTCAATCCGTAGAGTGCTACGAATGGTGACATCCCAATGCTTTCCTGGTAGTTGTTGTTATATGAAAACTCCACAAGGTGTAGGTGATCTTCCCATGAACCTCCGAAGTCTAACATGCAGACTCTCAGCATATCTTCCAGGATCTAAATTGTTCGCTCGGACTGTCCATCCTTTTGTGGAAAATACGCCATGCTGAAATTCAGAATCGTTCCTAGACCTGGTTGAAGACTCTGCAAAACTGGGATCGGAATCCAGTATCACGATCGGAGATGATGCAAACAGGTACCCCATGTAATATCACGATCTCCTGCATGAGTTTATAGGTATCAAGACAAGTATAGTACATCTTGAAGGTTTAAATCTTACTTTACATTTCTTCTCACCTCCATGCACTTCCTTGCCAACGTCTCAGTTGACTAACCAACTCTAAATGGAATAAAGTGAGCTGACTTGGTGAGTCGATCCATAATAACCCAGATTGCGTCGTTTCCCTTCGTGCTATGAGGGAGAGCAGTCACGATGTCCATGGTAATGTACTACCATTTCCATTATGGGATCGGTAACGGCTGAAGTAGACCAGCAGTTCTGTGATGTTCAGCATTCACTTGCTGACACACTAAGCACTTTGCTATGCTCCTTGCCACCTCTCACTTCATTCCATGCCACCAGCAGTATTGACGTAGATTCTTGTACATCTTTATGCTGTTGGGGTGTACCGAATATAGAGAGCTATGAGCTTTTTTCATCAACTCTTCTCGAACAGGGCCGACTGGCACGCATAAACGGCTCTCATACTATAAGGATTCATCTTCGTGGATGATGAAGTCAGTTCGAAGACCACTTTCTACTTGTTCTAGGATCTTTTATAGCTTGGCATCATTTGCTTGAGCTGCCTTGAGCTGATTGACAAGAGTTGACTAGACTTGTAAGTTCATCAAAGATGAGGCATTACCTGGCATAACTACTTCGATCTCCATTCCGTGCAATTCTTGTTGAAGTTTCCACTGAGCTTTGAGATTCATTGCTAAAGGTTGGCGACTAAGTGTATCAGGAACTACGTTCGACTTTTCAGGATGGTACTGTAGGTTGATGTCGAAGTTCGCCATGAGTTCTAGCCATATTCTCTGCCGCATATTGAGTTCCTTCTGAGTAAATACATACTTCAGACTTTTGTGGTCGGTGTATATATCCACTCGTTCTCCCAAAAGGTAGTGACGCCAAATCTTGAGTGCGAAGACCACGGCTGCCAATTCCAGATCATGTGTTGGATAGTTGCGTTCATGAACTTTTAACCGCCTTGATGCAAAAGCCATAACTTTTCCATGTTGATATAGAACACATCCTAATCCTGTATCGGACGCATCACAATTCACATCGAATCCGCCAGATTGATTCGGTATTATGAGGATAGGAGAAGAGGTTAACCTCGACTTGAGTTCTACGAAAGCCTTCTCACATGCTTCTGACCACACAAATACATCGTCTTTACATGTAAGCTTCATCAGGGGTGCTGTGATCTTTGAAAATCCTTCGATGAAGCTTCTGTAATATCCTGCTAAGCCCAGAAAACTTCTTATATCTTTCACCGTCTTTGGTGTCGGCCACTCTCTGACAGCTGATAGCTTAGCTGGATATATAGAGATTCCTTCGCCTGAAACTATGTGTCCGAGAAATTCGACATGATCTAGCCAAAATTCATACTTGTTGTACTTGGCGTAGAGTCGGTGTTGTCGTAATGTCTCCAAGACAATGCGTAAGTGCTCGGCGTGTTCTTTCCGATTGTTTGAATACAGCAGGATGTCGTCGATGAAGATAACAATAAACCTGTCTAAGTACTCTCGAAAAACTTAGTTTATCAGGTTCATAAAGATGGCTAGTGTATTGGTCTCTCCAAATGACATTACGGGATATTCATAATGGCCATAACGAGTCTTAAACGCCGTCTTCGGAATGTCGGACTCTTTGACCTTCACCTGATAATAACCCAAACGAAGATCTAATTTTGAGAATATACAAGATCCACTTAAATGATCGAAAAGGTTATCGATGCGAGGTAGTGGATACTTGTTCTTAATCGTTACTTCGTTCAGTGCTCGATAATCCATGCACATCCTGTAAGTACCTTTCTTCTTCATTAGTAACATCGGTATTCCCCAACTTGAAGTACTGGGTGTGATCCAACCTTTCTTCAGGAGCTCGTCCAATTGGATACAAATTTCTTTCAATCCTTCTGGACTTAATCGATATGGAGCTTTGATTACTGGTTGAGCACCAGGTTGTAAATCAATACTGAATTCAAGAGCTCGATCGGGAGGAAATCCTGATATGTCTTCAGAGAAAACATCCTCGAACCACCGAACTAGTTCAGGCTTTTCTTCTTCAGCTGGTAAGGAGAACACTTGTACATTCTTCGACTTGGCACGGCAGCTTCCTAATTCTAGGGATCTGTCTCCATATTTGAAATAGAAGACTGGGTGATCTGGTATCTTAAATACTACCCTTCTTTGACGGCAGTCAATGGTAGCATAACATACTCCCAGCCAATCCATTCCCAATACAACGTCGAAATTTGGTATGTCCAGCACTTTGAAATTTGCATAGAATTCTAAGCCACAAACTAACACTGGGAACTGATCATATCCCAAAGTTACCTTCAAGAATCCATTCCTGGAGCTGAAATTCCATCTAGAAATGAGTGGCTTGACGGGAATCGCAGGCGTTCTCATGAACTGTTGTGACATGAAGCAATGTGAAGCTCCAGTATCGAAAAGTGTGAATGCAGGAAGGGTGGCTACTTGTATAGTACCTAAGTTGTGTGAGGTTGCATTTAGGTATAGAAAAGAGATAACGATGTACGGGTATCGAAAGTTGAAAGATGGGAAGAATTTACCGGTGATAACTTGTCCTGTGGCTTCGGCCTCTTCGGCCATCATTATGAAAGCCCGACGTCTCGGTACATTCCTCCTCGCCGAAGGCATATTCCTCTGCCCTTGAGGCACGTTTTTCTGTGCCTAATGGAATTGACACTGAGGCTATGCTGGCGGTCCACGTGGAGCTGGTGCAGGAAGAGCTAGGCGGGATGCAGGTGCCTGAATAGCTGACCTTTACGGAGCTAGAATTGTGGGCCTAGGTGCAGGTGCTATGTTACCTCGATATGGGCATGCTTCTATAGCTTGAGTAGATGCGCCACAAATCAAACACATGCCATTTTCCCACCTGCAGTCTTTCGCTAAGTGTCTAGTTCTTTTGCAGTAGAAACAGAAATCTGGACTGGACCGGTTAAACGATCATCCTGGCCTCTTGGGTGCAAGAGTCGGCCTGAAAGAGGCTCCTCTCGTCATTTGGATAGTAGGGTGCTTGATTCCGGCTGCTGGAAGCTTACCCTTCTTGATCACAGTTTCATAACGGCACGCTGCCTTCAGTGCGAGTTCATAAGTTGGATAGTCACATATGGCTAATGCCGCTTGAATCTCCGTGTCTAAGCCTTGTTGGAATCGTCTAGCCCGAATCTTAACGGTCGGGATCAGGTGTGCCGCGAACCTGATATGATGTCGATTTCAGAACAGTGATGTGTTTTACGAAACAGAATTTGAGACGAGTTCTTTACCTGCTAAGTATGATGAATTCGACATCATATTCATCCACGGATTTTTCCCACATAGAGCCTTATTGCAGTTGGATGAACTGTCGTTCCATCTCAAAGCGGGTAGTCTCGGGGAAAAACATCGCATCGAACGGATCGCGGAACGTCTTCTGCTCTATTGGTTGTGTAAGACGGCTTTCTTCGGCTATTCCACTAGACACTTGCGTTATCCGTGAGCTGGAGCTTTGCCACACGAATCCAAGCTATGCCTGGTACCTGCGCTGCTGCAAGGCCGTCTTCGATACTTTATTCCCATTCTTCAGCCTCAAGAGAACTCTCTTTCCCTGAGAAGTTCTTAGGATGGTTCATAAGAATAGTAGTCTGCTGCTGCTGGCCCTCCAGAAGGCTTTTGATAGCTTCTAGAAGCACTGTCTGTTCATTGATCGGAGCAGCAACGGTAAGAGGAGGTGGTAAGGTAGGCAGTGGTGTGTTGCCATTGACATTGGTGCTGGTGTTGTTTGGAGAATCCATCACCTTGATAGAAAAAAAGGTTAGGATAGATTCAAGAAGTTTATAAATGTAAGGAATGTATAGTTGTTGATTCATATAATTCTTGTGATACATTGCTTAAGACTACATACAGAACTGACCTGCATGGGCCACCAACAAAACTTGTCTTGCCCCGCTTCCCAGTAGACGGAAACAGTGACGTGGCAAGCCCGCAACGTATTTACTATGAGAATACGTTAAGCATAATTAACTAATATAACAATGTACAAGAATAACAAGAGTAATAAGATGTAACAGTAACTTTATTTACATTCAAATTTACATACAACTGCTTGTAAAAAAGATACAATGATAAAAAAATGCCTAAACAATGGCATACTGGAAGTAAAAACAGGCAGGAGCTAATAATCAGGCTGAGTAGCAAACTGGTCCAAGTCCTCCTGGCTCGGCTTTATACCCTCAGTGTATGGTCCTCCTGACGAACATTACAAAGAAAAGAAATATAGAGGAATGTTGTCAGTGAACCAGCGCTCAGTAAGTCCCTGAAAGAAAATAAGTAATGATGAATGAAAGTGAATAGAAATCAAGTGAATATGAACATGAAAGATTATATATAAGAGTATCTAAGTATGTTTATTTACAGGTATAAGATAGTTATTCTAACACGGTTATTTGTAGTTTGATAAAGAAGGTATTCATGTATACGAGAGGAGTCCATCTTATCCCATGGACTATGGTAACATGTGGTACACGGCCCTGTTATAACCCACGGGACAACGGTATGTGAATTCATGTAGGTGTCTTTTAAGTGACCTCTCGTGCCACGATATACGGTCCGTACCAATTTACCCCTTTATCCTCGCGTATTGTAGTGTATAGTTCAAGTTAACAGGTCTTGGCCGAATCCATGAATATAAAAATGTACAGGTTCATGTTCAAGATGTAATCATGTATTTAGGTGTTCATGTCAAGTTCATGTCAAGTTATATCTATGGTTTGGTCAAGTCGGGTCAAGTGTTCAAGTTTGATATTTGAATTCGAGTGTTCAGGTTCATGATCAAGTATTTAAGTTTGTGTTTAAATTTTTTTGATTCTAGTTTGAGGTTGGATTCAGGTTGGAGTCAGTATCTTATGAAAGGATTTAGTTCTTAAATTTCTTAAGTTCGGGAGTAAGCAGACAACTGCTGCAGATGGACGGTAAGATTTGTGTCTTTTTCTAAGACAATTTACTATTTGATGACTCCGTTAATTTGTCTAACCTAATTAGGCAAACACTCACTTTCTCCGGCTCCCTGGGGCTCAAGAGAAATGATTCCGCTTAAACCTATATTAATCTAGAGTACTTAAATATTTATTATTGTTGTTTATATTGTATTTATATTGTTTGCATTTCTCGAGGAGATTTATGAAAAATACTTTAATATTGTTTAAAAATAAAGCTCGAGAGTGATTTAAAATATTTAGAGTTTTTATGAACTTGTATTTTAATTTTAGTGGTATTTTAGCGATGAAACCTAGTTTTTAAAAGTTTATGGTATTTTTATGAAAACTATCTTGTTTAGAAACTTGATGGTATTTTTATTTAAAACTTTAATCTTTCATTTTAAAATATAATTTTCACAATTTGTCTTAACTGAAAATACGGATTCATAATTTTTTATAATTTTTCAAAGTTTTAATTTGATTTAGAAAAAAGTCGTATTCTTTTAAATCGTATTTTTATTTCTTTTCAAGACCGAATTCTCCGTGAGTAGTTCTGTATCTCACTCTACTATCTCAACGATGTGCGATAACCCGCACCATCTGTAGATCGGTTCCCCTAAAAGGGTTGTAGAAGAGTAATTGCAAACGATTTTATAAATGACGATTAAAAACATGTTTTTATAAAGTGGTGGTATTTTATTGAAAATTGATTCATTTAGATGAAAAATTCTAACCAAATATCGTGGTATGAATCAAAAGTGTGCGTGTGGGGTAGAACGTTACCCCGTGAATATTCTAGATGTATGTATGTTTAATTATCGAACAAAGGGTTATAATTAAAGTTCATGGTATTTTGTTGTGAAGGTTTGTTATATGATGATTTCACATGGAATTTTAATTGTATAAAAAGGTAAACAAAAAGAATAACATTTTAAAGTTATGTTAGGTATTGGTGTGACTTAAAAAGCGGATTAAACTATTGCAAAGAAAATGTTATCGGAGTTAACTCCACTTTTGTCAGAATGTTTTAAGAATGCGATTAGACACGAGAAGAAAGTGAAGAAGAGGGACTTACGGTTTTAGAGTGTCGAGAAAAGAGTAAGGAAGAGGGAGAAATCTTCATGGCGTCGCGGTATCTCTGAGAACAACTCCAATCTTCAACGAAGAGAACTTGATCGCTAACTCCACTTAACTCCACTTGTACTTCGCAAATTTTGGAAGAATTTTGATACAGATTTTTAGAATGGGGAGAGCTAGGGGATGAGATGTATTTATAGTGTAGGGATGAGGGTGTATGAGTTAAAGAATTGGAATTAAAATGAATTAAAATGGGATAATGATGAAATAAAGGGTCTCTGGATGAATGCAGAGTAATCAAACAGTACAGGCGAGCAGAGGGGAGTCAAAGGAACGCGTGAGCGAAGCAGGAGGCATTTAGCCAAGATCGGACCGTCGGTGGCGGCTAAAACGATGAAATGGGCGGTCGGATTTTCTCCATTTTCCTCGAGATTCGTGCCACGTGTTTAACTCATAATTAAAATCTCATTTATCCTGTTTGATTTTTCTAAAAATTTTCATTTCTCCGTATATTGCACATGAAACTCTTAGGCTTCCAAAAAGTTAAAAAAGAAAATTATTAAAAATAATTGGGACTGATAGGAATCAATCACACAGGCTATATCACAATAATGCAGAGGTTTTACCAATGAGCTACAAGTTTTCTCTTGCTTTTATTAAACAAATTTAACTTATAACTCCTAATCAGGATGAAATACCCTTTCTATCATTGAATAAGTTATATTTGTACAGGGATTTCAGAGTCGTTACATAGATTATCCGCTTTACCATATTGCTTATTACTTTTCTTAGGATGTATCTTATATCATGCCTGTGACAAATGGTTACACACACACACACACACTAGTAGATGTTGTATATGTTTTGCATCCGCGCTAGTCCAGCCCCCGCATTGCCGTTAGTTAAGTAACCTAATGGTGCATGACAGAGTCCCGTAGTGAATGCAGATGGCATATACGTACATTCTATTTTCGTTCTTTTCTGGTGTGATAGGATTTAATTGATGGGGCCGCATTAATTTTGATTAATGCAAGGAAAAATAAACCTAAAAGATATTGTTGGAACAAATTTTTGAAAAATTATAGTCGTATTCATTCTCTCTGCAAAGAGGTATTCGGTCATGCATATCATGCACCTCATTCGAGGAGGCAAAAGCCTAGATCCCTTCATGGGGAGTGATCTCTTGAGCAAAAGTTTATGCTACAATAGATTACTCGGTTTTCATCAAAACCACCAGTTTTTAAAAGCGAAGCCTAAACCCTTCCTTTTCAAAACTGCTCGGTTCCTTCAACGATATCAAGTTAGTATTCGTGCTACCTAGCCCTCCATCATTTCTTACAAATGTTACTTAGTATTCGTTCTGCATGTTTTGACCTAGTCAAGGCGTAGTGTTCGGTAACTGAATGGTGCTTGTTTGTTGCAAGTGTTGCGATTATCTAGGACAACCGCATAACCATTTTGACTGAGTCAAGGGTCTATGCGGGTGGGTCTAAATTAATCTAGGATAAAGACGGGTTGAACTTGAGTAGCGGTATATGATATGTTGGCCTAGTCAGGGCCATAAGCCGTTAGGGGTAAAAACCACATCGGGAGTTTCAAATATACAGGAAACTTACCAGTGTTGCATACCTTCTGGATTGTGGTGACTAGAGTGGCTTCCATTTAGGTTATCACGTGATGATAATTGGATTCCTATCTCACTGATGAGTAGGAATACTCTTGGACGATATTTTTTACCTCACAATTGCTAACCTATTAGGTGCCTAGAAAGTTGTTAACGAGGCTACGCCTCTGCTGAAACGAGGGTTATTTTAATTAGGTCCGTGCGAGAGTACAGGGAACCTCCCTCGGAGTACCAACACCCACTGGCAGAATGGTTAGTGAACTTGTAAGGTGTTAATGATCCTGACTAGTTCTCATTTTAAGGTTTGAAAGAGAATTCGAGGAAACAGCAGGAGCCATCTTGTTAAGATAAAATAATAACCAATCTAAACTTGCAAGAGCACACGCTGAATGTTTCTTTTTTCTCTCTCCAGGTAGCAACCAATTCACGCCTCAATCAAAATAATAAAATGTATGACTTGACCGGCCCGGATTCTTATTCGGGGCTGAGGAACGTCGGTTCAGCTTTGACTTATGACACATATCACGATCATGAGAATAGGAAAGAGGATTACATGAATTCCTTGATGACCCCGATGAAGAAGAAGCATACCATTGCGTCTCCTTCGGGTGTTCTTGTTATTGAGAACTGTTTTTCGGTCAGTCCTGCCACCTGGGTACTAGATACCGGATCAGGATCTCATATCTGTAATTTATTACAGGGTCTGAGAAAAAGTAGGATGGTTGGACCTAGTGATATGTCCTTTAGAGTAGGGAACGGAGCACTAGTTTATGTTGCTGTCGTCGGTGAATATCACTTAGTATTGCCAGTGGCAATACTATGATTTTGAACAACTGCTACTATGTACCTTCCATACTTTGCAATATCATTTCAGTTTCTTTACTTGATTAAGAAAGATATAAGTTTGTTCTAGATAGAAATATCATGAACATTATCTTAATCAGGTATTGGTTGCAGAAGGTATACTGTGTAATGGTATCTACGTTCTAAATCAAAACATAGTTTTAAATATACAAAACAAATGCAAGTAGAAGAGTTTGGATATGAACGAAGCCTACTTGTGGCATTGTAGACTTGGTCATATCAATGAGAAAAGAGTAGCCAAGTTGCATAAAGATGGATTTCTGAATTCGTTCAAATTTTCATCTTATAAAACTTACCAGTCTTGTCTCAAAGGAAAGATGACCAAAACCCCATTTACGCGACATGGAGAAAGAGCAACAGAGGTCTTGGGACTCATACACTGTGATGTATGTAGTCCAATGTCTATACATGCAAGGGGTGGGTTCTCCTACTTCATTACATTCACTTACGATCTCTCTAAGTTCGGATATGTGTATCTTTTGAAACACAAATCTGAAACTTTTGAGAAATTCAGAGAATACAAATACGAAGAAGAGAACCAAACTGGCAAAAGTATCAAGATCCTCTGATCTGATAGAGGAGGGGAGTACTGAAGCACGGAATTCCTCGACTACTTAAAAGAGAATGAAATTCTTCTCAGCATACTCCTCCTTATACACCATAGCACAACGGTGTATTGGAGCGAATGAACCGTACCATTTTAGATATGGTTCGATCAATGATGAGTAATGCCGAGTTACCTATATCCTTCTGGGGATATGCGCTTCAGACAGCAGCATACCTACTAAATGATGTTCCATCCAAATCTGTGCCTAAAACACCATTTGAAATTTAGAATGGTAAGAAAACATATCTTAAAAGATTTAAAATATGGGGTTGTCCGGCTTATATTAAAAAACATAACCCGAACAAACTTGAGGAAAGATCGGTTCTTTGTAAGTTTGTGGGATATCCTAAGAATAGCTATGGATATCTGTTCTACCACACCGAGAAACAGAAGGTGTTTGTTGCTCAGCACGCCAAATTTTTAGAGTGGTAATTTCTTGCAAAAAAAAAATTAGTGGGAGTATGATAGAACTGGATGAAATATCAAAATCACAAATTGAAAATGAGGATTTGGTGGAACCGCTAGATTCAGTAGTAACTGAAGAACCTCAGCCACTCCGCAGATCTAGTAGGATTTCTCATCCGCCCGAGAGATATTACGGTCTTCTTATAGACAGGAATCGAGAGGATTACATTTTGGAAGAAAATGATCCTACTAATTTCAAGCAGGACATTACCAATAGGGACTCTGATAAATGGATGGATGCTATGTGATCCTAAATGGAATCCATGTACACCAATAAAGTTTAGACCTTAGATATTGCTCCTCCCGGGGTAAAACCCGTTGGATGTAAATGGGTCTTCAAAAAGAAGATTGGTGTAGATGGACAGGTGGAGACCTATAAGTCTAGACTTGTTGCAAAAGGTTTTCTTCAAAGATCCGGCGTGGACTATGACGAAATTTTTTCTCCAGTGGCTATGCTGAAATCCATTCGGATCCTACTTGCCATTGCTGCCTTCTATGACTATGAAATCTGGCAGATGGACATAAAAACGATTTTTCTGAATGGAAGTTTGGAAGAGTGCGTTTATATGGATCAACTGGAGGGATTCGTGGACAGTGGGAGCAGCGGGAAGGTGTGCAAGTTGCTTAAATCCATTTATGGATTAAAGCAGGCATCGCAGAGCTGGAACATCTATTTTGATGAGACGGTCAAGGAATGTGACTTCATCAAAAATAGTGTCACGACCCGAAAAGTACGGAACATGACCGGCACTTAAACTACGAAACATCTCGAGGCGTTCGTAATCTAAGTAAGCCGAAAACCCAGAAATCCAAACCAAGAAAAACAGTAGAGTGAAGGAAAACCAATTTAAATCAAGTAGTTTTAATAGCATAAGCCGAATTATGCGTTTTTAAAACATCAATTATTTCCTGAAAATTTCGGCAGAGTCTCCTTTGTAAATACTGCCCTCCAAACGGGATACAATATGAATAGTATACAAAATCAAAAAAAGGGCATCCCCAAGCGGGAGCTAGCTCTTCGTCAATCGACGGCCACAACCACACAAGTAATATAATATACAACGCCAAGGGCGAGGATCAAAACTCAAATAGAAACTCAAAACAACAAGAAATCTACAGAAATATAACACGCGACTCTAAGGTCGAAGGAATAAACAACACTGGTCTCTATCTCAAATAAATACATGTTTGGTTGATGGAACTTCTAGATACAACAGAATAATGATATACAAGGTAATATGATGGGTACGATACCAATAAACCCACTTACTAGCAAGTCACCCGAATGAAACTGTGCCCGCAAAGCCGTAATGAAACATGTACGGCAAACCTGCAAGAAACTGGGGCACAACGGGGGTGAGTTGCCAACTCGTGAATAGAAAAACATCTACGAATAAAAATCGCATGTATGACGCAATCCTAGGTCATACGATCATAATATATCCTCAAATATATAACCAGCAACCCAACAAAAGTTAGGGCAAATATCTAACCTAAGTGTAAATCCATGTGCCGTGTCAGTGCCTCAGGTAGCAATGTATGAATGCATGAAACAGAATGCATGTACTGAAGAAAACTGCTTTCATAAATCAGTGAGATTTCTGTATTTTAAAAGTGAGGTACCATAAATGAAATCAGCATAAAACAGTGCCCAGCATCGACACAAAACAAGTGTCCAAATATCTCGATATCTCTGTATCACAATCTCTGTACCTCAATATCTCAAAATCAATATCTTGGGTGCCGTCAATCCAGACCGGCCCCTACCATCCATCTCAAGACCACGACGGTATCCTCCGGATATCCGACGCGTCGGGTAATATCACCGGTCGGTAGTGCTCCCCTGCCGGGCTCAACGTCAACAACACATTCCTCTTGCCCCTGGGTACCGCACCGGGCCCACCATGTACCCGAAACGGTTCATCCACTCCTCGAATCGGGTCTCGAAATCCATCAGCAAAACTCATGGTGGACGACTCATACATCATGGGAAAACCACACTTTTTATTTTAAAATATAGAAAAGGTTTATTTATGTTTTTGCGGTTTTCCTCCAAATCCAGAAAATCTCAGGGAAATCCGAATCCAAAACCTCAATAACACGTAAAATAGTGAATATATGCATGAGAATCCATGAATGCGGCATAATAATGAATAACAGTATGCATGAAGTAGCAGGTAATAACTACAATGTCTAAACTATTAGCTAACAGGCTATGTCAAGCAATAATATTTTCTAAGGTGTACGTGACATGGCAATTACCGATGAAGATGTGTGTGAGCCGGCAAGTAAGTGTACGTGGTACATACGCATCATCGGTAATGGTGCTGGTGTCCTAACAGCATGATATCAATAATGGAGTATGAAACATAATATAAGCATGTGATGCGAAGCGAACCACAATAATGAGCGGGAGCTGAATACTAGACGCAACAATAACTAATCTGCATTAATCTAATATAAGTCCTACAAATGGTGCCTTTTGAAATAACACGAATCATGGGGTTTTGAAAATAGGGGCTACGGTGTTTTTATGAAAAGATACGTCTTTTGAAATCTCCGTAGGATCCCTTGGGCTGTCTTTTAAAATACCCACGATTCGTTAGTTTTTGAAATAGGTAAGAATCGAATCTAATCTAACAACTAAACTAAACTAAAGGGCTAAGCTAACCAGCTGGACTACAGGTAAGGAAACCACCTAACATATGAGTCGATATATATACATACCTGTATATATATTAGTCGGTGATCCCGCCTCCGTAATATCATATCTGATATCATATCTATAATCAGACATCCCAAGTCAAGAGTGTGGATCAATCATCAATATACAGCTCGTACGTAAATCCGTCGTACGGCATCCCAAATCTGTGTACGGTCAATATAGCATTCATCATACTATCATCTGGTATCCTCTTTATCAAATATCATGATCGGGGTACTGATCTACGTCTAGTACAATACTGATACCATCTATGTATGCATGCAGGTGTAAGAATTACTATGTCAAAAGATCCGCTAAAACATCATGTCGCATCTCAATACGAACCAAATCACATCACCGATCTCCTGGCCTCAAGCCCAATCTTATCGACTCATCTCAAATCCCAATTACTATCCTCAAATCCAGTATATAAACACATAGTCCCATATCCATGTGTAAATATACACATCAATATATATTCCCATACACACATATGAAAGAAAGAATGTATGCAAATATGTGTGTGCGTGCGTGTGTGAGTGCGACCACTACTCTAGGGTTTCACAACTACACTAAACCAATCCAAAAATACCAAATATCCATCTTATCATCAATAATCTCAACAACATATAATCAATATCTATGTGTATACGTATTCGTATACATCACCACGAACTGCGGGGGTGCTATACGCCGTCCACCCGACTTCTCCCCGTAGATATAAATCTACTCACCTGCACTCAGTGTGTCGGTGTCGCCATCATCTTCTGCATCATCTCGGAATCCACATGAAGGTACCTACAATGATCAACCATAGCAATGCGTATGAAAATCAAGGCAGAAAACCGATACAGCGCACAGTGTGCTCATAGGTTGGAACCTATGGCCCAAACATGCAAATCCAACAAACAACCCCTGTTGTCGATGTACGAACACCCGACAACCAAATACAAATCCAAATATCAAGAAAGTGCATTTAAAAATACGGAAAATATCGCCTAAAACACACCAAAATGCTCCCAGATTTTCCCCAGATGACCATTAGCCAAAATTGCATATAGGAGGGGTCTAATTTAGTGCAAAATGAGCCCTGGAACAAAAATGGACCGATTCCCTCCTACTCTGGCCGCAAATTGCGGCCAGAATGCTCAAATTTGCGGCCTTAGGTTTGAGTTAGGGGCTCGGGTCTTGGTGGTAGCTTCCTAGGTGCCTGCACGACTCACTGTGAGCTCAATTTTATTTTTGGTGCCCCCGGGTTGCTCCAGATTCCAGAACACCTTCACAGATCACACAAACCGACATGAAAAGTTCCGTAATTCCGTATTTTTGGGTTTCAGGTTGTGTTAGGCCAGTGTTTTGGTCAATACGGGGTCTAAGGTCACCATTAGAGTCCAATTGCATAGCAACATCTCAACTTTCCCCTAACCCTCTCTAAGTTGGTCCAAAACACACCAAATTACACGATATCGATATGAAACTTGAATTGAAACTTAAGCACAAGAAATAACACTCTAATTTTGTAAGAAATTACCTCATAAGACCCTCATGAATCCTCAACAGCACCAAAACATCTACTTTCTTGGTCCAAAGGCATGCTTGTGAGCTTGTGTACAACTTTTGTGAAATGGAAGTGGGGTTTTGGGGTGAATTTCATGGAGTAATGGGGGTTTGAAGGTGGAGGAAGAGGAGGGCAGCAGGAGCAGCAGCAGCAGCAGCTCATGGAAGAGGGGGGAGAAATGAGAGGAGAAAATAAGAGAGAATGGCCAAGTCAAACACCCTCACCTACCCTCTCTCTCTCACCATACCTATTTCTTTAATCAAAATCCTTTTCTTTTCTTTTCTTTTCCAAAACCTTCTCATTCAAATAGTAAACCCAAAGTAATAGCCATGGTAAGAAAATGTAACACAAGTGTAGGAAAAAGATATGTGTATGTTTTGCACAAAATTGCTAAAAACCCGATTAGCGATTTTTAATCGCGATTAGCACTAAATTAGCATATAATTAATCATAAAAACTTAAAAATGTCATAATTCCATAAAATACCCTATTTTATAATTTTCCATAATTTTTCCAAAAATTTTCCCATTTATCGGTATTTAATTATAAATTTAATATTAAAATAATCAATAAAATAATATTAAATTATAAAAAATCCCAAAATAATATTTTATTATTTTGAAATGTTACAATCTTCCCCACTTAAAGAAATTCGGTCCCCGAATTTAAATTTAAACCCCCAATTTCTAAAACATTTCAATAAGAAATCCAAGTCGCCGGGGCTCCGAAATCATCAATACATAAACGCATCATAGCACAATGCATGTGTAAGAGTAATGAGCAGATAACTCAAAAAAAAATTCCTTCAAGCATCCCGCAATCATCGGAGTTATGGTAAGGACACGAATGCCAAATCCAAAGCAAAACCAATATGATATAAATCAGAACTATACATGTAAATATCAAATCTATACATGTAAGTTTCTAAAGGAAATGGATGCCAAATCTTTTAAAGTTGTTGTGCAATGCGCATAACACTGCACAGTGGCGGACGTCTCTTATAAGAAAATAACCATATACGTATATACCTTTTGTTTAATATGCACGTTCCGCCGTTTTGAAAACAATTTAGAAGGGTTTCCTTGTTTTAAACGTTTCGTGTCTTATCAGACGCGTAGGAAAATACATCGACATGAATTATCGGGTTATTATGGTCTAACGTTTACCACCCCCTAGACCCGGTATGCAATACTCTTAGACGAAAAGATCGGACTGTACGAAGATTGTCAAAGATCGGGTCAGTAGGGGTTCGGATGAGCTTGCTCGTCAGCCTTCATTTTCGATAGGTACCCGGGTAGCCGTTGCGTATAACTAGTGCCGCTGACGTGCTTATGGTTATGGATTTATCTAGTAACTCACTGCCAATATACTGTCGAGTCTTTAGAGTCCTACGCACAGGGTTTTCATGGTTCAGGAGAAATGATGTAGTGGTCGTATTTTGATACGTGCAGGGTTCCGATCAAATGAGTGTACTAGCTATCCAGACTTTTGATCGGACGATTAATAATTCTAGCCGGCTTAGAATTAAGTCGAATTATTAATTCGGGTATTGATTTAATAATTTATATATTGATATGTATATTCTAGTATTATATTCTTTGTATTATTCTATGTCTTTGAGTATTCGTATTTTGATACGAATACGGGTATGTATATACGGTAGAGTGTATTCTGTATTTATATGGAAAACATTCTAGAAGGTAGACACCTCATTTTTGGTTTATCCATTTAAATGGAAAATGAGGTGTAAAGGTAGTGAGGTGAGAATGGTGAGAACCATGCTTGAATAGTGTTGACAAATGAATTGCATATTCATTTGTGCAAACTATTCAAACATGGTTGCTATATTTTATTTGCAAAAACCTTTTATACAAAAACCATGCTTAAATAGTTTCTCTCACTAGATGAAATTCATTCTCACCATTTTGCTTCTCTTTCATCACTAGCTTTTTCTTGAGCTCCTCCTTCCCCTTCAATCCTACACTCTCATGAGTTGAGAATCTAGGGTTGAAGTGAGATAGAAAATTACTAGAACAACTCACTACATCACTAGACACTCTAGATTAGTAACCTGGAGCCTTTAGTTGCTCCACTTTATTTTTAGTGTGGAGCTAGAGCCATGAACCATATCCCTCAGGTGGATCATCTTCGACGGAGGAAGACCGGTGGTCAAGCTCGATCAAGGAGATCCCAAGGAGCTAAAAAAGAGGAGATGAAGACCGAAGGACTCGATCTCATGGTATAACCCTTCTCCAAAGTAGTTATAACCTCATTGTAGTTTTCTAGTATGTGTTTAGTTTAGATTAGGGTTTCGAGTTTCTAGCGCCTCTAGATTTTTATTTTTCGTTCCGCATAGGCTACGGTTGTGGCGGTTAGGGCGCTAGGAACCCCAACAGGTTGAAGAAATGGTAGGACAGTCGGAGTCCTTAAATTTTATAGGCATTGCTTTACAGAGGGCGTCACTAATATTCTCCGCTAGAAAAAAATTCTTTGGAACATTAGTTTGCCTCTTTTTCATGCATAGGTCCTTCAGAAACTTTGCGAAAGATGTAACTTGGTCAATTGCATCTAAGAGAGCTATATTTAATTAACTTTCTTAAATGTTTCCATCATCTTTGCTACTTTTGCATCATATTTCTTGGCCTTAAAGCGTTTAGGATAAGGCGTTTGAGCCACACAAGAATTATCAGTAGAAAAAGGTTGGGACGTAGAAGCAAGGTTTGGAATAGATTTTGGCAGTGCAGATGATTGTGAAGGTAGTTGCTCGTTCTTCTTCGGTACATTATCATAATCTACAAGTATCTGTATCTGAATATCAACCTGTTTTCCCGATCTCAAAGTTGTTATAGCATTTATTTGTGCGGGATTTGTCCTTGGATCCTTAGGATTTAGAATTGGATGACTAGGTAAAGTGCCCATCTCTCGTCCTCCCAATACTGTAACTAGCTAACCAATTTGCTTTTCAATATTAACCATTGTTTGCTTGTTGGCTATTTCGTTTTACAAAAGAGTGGCCAGCTGCGTTTCAACATTATTAAGTCTATTATTCTCATTCACATACCCTTGTTGCGTGTTAGTTTGGGTAGGCTTGGATGGGGGTCATTGTCTTTGGTTTTGGAATTTTTGGCTAGTGTTGCCTTGGTTCGATGCTAAATTTGGATGGTTCCTCCATCCTTATTTATAGGTTTGAGAATAAGGGTTATTGTTATTATATTGTTGATATGCAGTATTAGCGGTTTTTTGACCTAAAGGATCGCACACAAGGGGGCATTCTTCAGCAAGATGAATGGAGTCTTGACAATTTATGCATGGAGAGGGTTTGCTAATTTGTTGAACAGGGGAAGTTGTAATAGTTAGTTTTTCTATTGTACTACTAAGGGCAGCTAATTCGGCTTGCATCCCAATAGAAATCTTCGACTGCGTGTATCCCTTCCTTGGATGTAATTGCACCCCTCTAGCTCGAACTTTCCCACTGCATGGTTTTGTTGGATAGCTCTTCTAGAAAGTTCCATACATCATCTTCCTGCTTCATCATGAAGTCGCCTTGGCACATCGATTCTACCGTTAATTTAGACTCCATACCGTCATACACTATCAATCACAACTCCCACTTTGCAATCCCATGGTGTGAGCATTTAATTAGAAGGTCTTTAAAATGTTCAAAATATTTCCAAAAAGATTCCCCTAATTTTTGAGTAAAAGTTGTAGTTTCATTTCGGAATTTAGCAGTTTTAAAATGAGGGTAAATTTTTTAAAGAAAGTTTTAGTAAATTCCTCCTAACTGCGAATAGTGTTTGCCAGTTCGCTATAAAGCCAATGTTTAGCTTTATCAGTTAAGGCAAAAGGTATGACTCTAAGTTTTATCGCGTTAGTATTTAACTGCTTAATTTAAATAGATGGCATAGATCCTCAAATTCCCTAATAGAGATGTAAGCATATTCTGATTCTAAACCATGGAATTTTGGAAGCGAATTAATAAAAGCGGGTTTAATCTCATAATCACCAGTGGCTAACGGTAAGATTATGCAAGATAGTAAAGAAGCACGCACATGATATCATCGATCCTGTAGCATAGGTGCAGTAGGTACAACATCACCCATTGTATCGACTGAGTCGAAACGAATTAATCTGTGATTTTCGTCTCAACTCGAACCGTGCATATTCTTTTTTTTAATTAATTTGAGGAAAAGTAAATGCAGAATTAAAAACTAGAACTAGAAAAGAAAAACTAAAACAAGAAAAAAGGAAAAATGAAAACCAGAAACGGGCACTGGATCTGAATAGTAGATGAAATTCTGAACATGGTGAAAAAAACCAAAGCTCCAAAAACTTCCAAATTTCGTCCAAAACTAGGTTTTAGCCGAAATTTGGCCGAATCTGTCTCTATGAAAATTCATGTATCCTCTGCAAGCTCCAAGCTCCCTGAATCTGCTTCTAGTTTCCGGAAATAATTTTTTCTTTTGCAGAATCAAATAAAATAGAAAATAAAGAAAATAACTTGAATTAAAACTAATTAGAATGTTATTTGCCTCACCGACAATGGTGCCAAAATCATGATGGAGATTTAATTAGTTTCTCAATTATAACCGCGAGTGCATAGTTAATCATTTGTAATACTTATGGATCGTACCACAGAGAGACGCTGAGAATTCTAATTAATTCTAAAACAAGTTAAGATAAAAGTGTTGATTTAAAACTAAAATTAAGTGCATAAAAATAAAAGTGCAAGTAAGAAATTAAATTGCAAGTTAAATTAAAAAGCGAGTTTTGAATAATAAAGAGATCGTAGGGTGTCGATTTAGCTTTACTATCAAGGTTAGTTTATATGATTGTATTCTTTGCTAAATTCGTTGTTTTAATTAATTAACTATTAATTATATAAATCATAGAGAAAAATAATTTAGCAATGAAGTATCAAACAACTAGGAAAGCATACATCATACAATATAGATCTACCCTGTTAATTCTATAAAATCATGTAGAAGAATAATTAAAACAATTAATTTTAATTAATCAAAAAGTAACATAGTTTTACCATCTCTTAAATAACTCATAGGTTGTCAATCTACAAATTATCATATTATCGGCGTAACCTCGGTTACCCTTGTTAATTTGATTGAATTTATCTTGATCAAAATATCATCATACCTTCTCTATTTAGTTTTCTAAGTTGTCAATTTATCATTAAACTAAATAGTTTATCGGTGTTATTACATTTTCCTAAACTAATTCAAGAGCGTAAATTTATCATAATTAAATTTAGTTTATTAGCATGATAACAAAATGATGTAATTTTGATCAAAGAAAACACACAATAAAAATATAGAAAAGAGATAGAGAGATTAAAACCACACAACCATGATAGCAAAGAGTAATTCCAACCTTAGATAGGAATTTAACTACTCATGATATGAGAAGAAGAATTCATAAAATAAAATAAATTCATATCAAAATAACTTACAAAAATTGTTGATCTCTCCAAACCAAAAAAACCCTAATTTGATAGCTAAATGAGAGATGAAACCTTAATGATGAATGCAGCAGTATTTATAGGGGCTCTGGAAAATCTAAGGGTACATTAAAGAAAACATGAGGAAATAAAAATTTGCCTAAAAATCTGAGATCCTGAAGCCCTAGAATTCTGGCCAAAATCACCAAAATTTCAGTTTTAGTTGAATTTTGGTAGGATTTGGGCTCCAGGTTTTTTCCATATTTTTTGATTTGATCTCGAGAAACTTGTTCCACGCACTGTTTTTGATAATTTGTTCCTTTGTCTCTATTTAAGCTTAATTAATTCCAAATCCAACGCACGCTGTAACAACCGAGTCCAGTTATACCAGATTCAGTTACCGTATGTGTAGTGTGTGATATTTATTTCATTTATAATGCTTTGGATGTTACCGGTTATAGTTTGCACCGTCATGCCATATTCTGCATATAACAATTTAAGTCATCTAAAATTTAATTAAAAATATTTGACATGGCCTGCTCGACACCCGTAACCCTGTGGTAGCGTCCTTGCACCGTGTTTTCGTCCCGTTCAGTGAAACGGACGTGCTTGGACGGCTACGTGCACGTGCGTGCGTCTATTCTTAGGGGTATGCTTTTTAATTGAAAAAACCTTCATTTTAATTTTTGGCACCCGCCAATAATTTTATATTTCAAATTCAAATTTTTAGACCCGACCCGGGCGCAATTAGGAAATATTTTACATTTGCGCCAAATCCTAATTTCTAATTTTATACCGTCGAATATAATATTTTCTTTAACCAACTAATACTATAAACCCCCCTAGAATATTTTTCCTTTCCCTTAAATCTTTCACAAATTCTTAACAGCCAATCACCATTCGTTTAAAACCCTGGGCCCCGCTCCCTTTCTCTCTCTCTTTTCTTCTTCTCTTTCTCTCTCTCTTCTCTCTCTGGCACTACATTCCAATTTTCTTTCTCCTCCTCGTTTCTCTCTCTTCTCGATCTCTCACCTCCTCTCTCTCTCTCTCCTCTCTCTCTCCTCTCGCAGTCTCCTCCCCGTCTCTCTCTCTCTCTCTCCCCGTCTCTCTCTCTCCTATATATATACATACATACATTTCCCTTCCTCAATTTCTTTTTCATCTGAACCCACCTTCGCCGAAGCCCTAGCCACCTAGTCTTTCGTCGTAGTCGCACCAACGTCGACGCCATCATCGCCAACCTCGTCGCCTCCTCGCCCTCGTCACTTCCACCACATCTCCTTCCTCCTTCCTCCTCTCCCCGAGTACCCAGCACGAGCCAGCGCACCCACCTGCACGCCGCAAAACGTCGTGGGATCGCCGCCGGCGTTCTTGATCCGTTCCCTGGCCTCGTGCACCCCCCTCTCGGTGAGTATGGTATTCTTCTTCTTCTTCTCCTCCTTCTTTTTCTATTCCTTCTTCTTCTCCATGCTCGGCTGTTCCCTTAACCGTCGGAGGTCCTCTGCAGGTCGTGCACCGGAGCCCCGTCGACGTGGTCGACGATCACAACCCCTCTACAGATCATTGTGAGCACCCACTTCTCAAATCCTCTTTCCCTTCTTCTTTATTTTCTTTTCTTTTCTTGTTTGCATTTTGATTGTTCACTGTTTTTGGGTTCGCCGGAATCCGGTCGTGCCGGCGACGTGTCCCGACGATCCAGCGAGGTACTCTGACCTGTGTGGTTCCACTGTTTGTCGTTCGGACTTATTCCGTGCACCGTGCGCGCGTCCCGACCTTTCACCCGCCGACGAGTGACGTTCCGTCTTCTGTTTCGCAACCCGTCGAGATAAGTACACCTTGGTACATGCTAAATAATATATATACATACACACCGATAGCACCCTAAACCTGTAGTTTAACTTTAGTACCACAATTTCCCCTTTCCATGTTCAGTGTCGTGTTATATCATTCTAGCTTCCAAACTTGAAACCTACCGTTTGCATTTACTTTATTAAACCTAATAACCGTATTTATATGTTTTAATCACATTTTCACTTTTGACATAGCCTATGGCATTCTCTCTATAGTTTTACTCCATTCGGACACTCGTGTGCATTTAATCTGTATTTGCTGTGATTTCATCCATTGAACCTATATATAAATCATTGCATCCCTAAAATTCTTAAAACTTGTTAACATGATTTAACGACCATGAATGTCCCTCTATACTCATATAATGTTGAAACCGTCTCTGAACCACAACTGATAGTACTGCTAATTGATTGAATCTACTTTATTGTTAATTCATTGCTTAGATTACGTTATTGATAACCATGCTTGATTACTTATAACCATGATTATGCTAGCTGTTTATGGGCACCCACCTGTTATCTTTATACCCTGACATGACTTGCTACACATGTTACCTGACCCGACATGGTACCGTACACTACTTGACTCGACCTGATGTACAATGGCTTGACCCGTTACTTGATCTCGTGTCTAATGCCAACAAACCTGACATGTAGTCCTTACGGACCGTTCCTGTTGTCTATCCAGACAAACCTGCTATTACCTGATCCTGTGTTGGCATTAGCTCATGATTACTGAATACCTGAGTTGACATACATAACTTGGGGGTATGGGGGAATCAATGGTGAAACCTGACTTGTAACTCAACAGTTCGATACCTGTTCTGATCAGTCTTACGGGCTAGGCCAGCCCCGGAGTGATGATGCTGACATCACTCGCCTGTACCTGCTACCTTTTACTGCCTAGCGGCACGTCTCGGTTTCAGCCCGAGGGTCTGTAGACCGTGGTCCCGGGCATGCATGGGATACTATTGAGTTACATCGATAATTCATCAATTGATTTCAAAGACTTGAGAGTAGAAAACCCAATAGAACAGTTTAGTTTACTCACTGCACAATACATTTCACTGCCATAATTTATATTATTGTTACATTTGCTTTTCATTCATGATCATATTTGCATTGCCTGTTACCCTGTTATATTCATTGCTTGATGTTATGACGCGCTGACGTCTGGGTTTTGCATAGCCCAGATCCTTTTACCTTTGTTGCAGACTGATCAGGAGTATTGCCGCTGTTAGACCGAGCGGTGAAGTTCCTGTCGGTATGTAATTTTACTTTCCAGGTGTTTCATTATTGTATCTTTTGCTTCCGCATATCATTATTTCTTGACTCATTCATTCTGTCTCATGGACATGTACTAGATAGTTTAGTTTACTTTCCTGTTCTTGATATCTCTACAGCCGTAATGTGACTGTGGAGGGATTTTTCCTATCCACAGGTAGCATGGTTGGCTATGTCACGTGCCCATCTTAGCGTACTCTAGGAAGCGGGGCGTGACATGGTTCTTTTGGTATCAGAGCCATAGGATAGTCGGGTTGATTCTTTTGTAGTTGGGTATTGTACCCAATACACGAATCAGGAAACCCGTGTTTAGGAAACATGTCCTGCCATCTTGCCGTTTTACCGTTCTTGAATCAAATTCTTCCTGATTATATCATTTACGATGTGCAAACATCCTTTGCATATCGACTCTAAACCTGATTCCTTATTATCTCTAGGACTTGGGCGACTTGGGTAGAGTTATGTAATTGTGCCCATGAACTGCAGCATGGTTACAATGCGGTACTCTATTTAAGTAACTTGGAGTCCTGGTCTTGATTCACTTCCGTATTCCATGATCGTTATATTACCTTGCTTCTCTCGGTTTCATTACTTACCAGTTATTGTTTCATCGCCAGCTTAAATCATGTTTACCGTGGTTAACCCTCTTCAGTATCTTGACTTCGGATGAAGTCATCTTGGTATCTTACTCGTTCTTGTTTTTCCCCGGGTTAGGATTATTCAATCCTGGTGCATTTCCTTGTTTGTTGTTGTCTTGGGAATGGGATTTCGCGGCACCTTTCACGCTCTTGTTGACTGTAAGGAAGGGAGGGTGATCTCCAGATTCCCGGACTTTCGGAAGTTGTTTTGCTGGAGGAAACAGTTCTGTCGGGCCAGTTGAGTTAGGGCTAGGCTGACAACAAGGGTTCTTTCGTCAATGGCAGTAGATAAGGAAGAAGCGCCGGCTATATTACGAGAGTTCTTGGAAGTGTGAAGACATATCAGGTTTACCGCCGAAGTGAGACGTGGAGTTTGCGATTAAACTTGTTCCTGGTACAGCGCCAATCCCAAAAGGCGTATTACACGATGACACCAGTGGAGTTGGAAGAAATCAAGAAACAGGTGGCAGAATTACTTGAGAAAGGTTGGTTTCGCCGCAACAACTTAACTAGGGAAGCTCCAGTTCTTCTAGTAAAGAAGAAGGTGGCACCGGGAAGACGTGCGTCGAGTATAGAGAATTAAACCGGGTGACTATTGAGAACGAGTACCCGATCCCTCGCATTGGCGAAGTGTTTTGAGCTGCTTAGTAGCGCGAGGGTATTCTCGAAGCTGGATTTGCGGTTCGGATATCATCAGGTCCGAGTTAACTCAGAAAATATTTGCAAGACTGTGTTCCGAACTCAGTATGGACATTACGAGTATTAGTGATGCCCTTCGGAGTAACGAATACACCGGCAATATTTATGGACTTGATGAACGGAATCTTTTCACCATTCTTGGACCAGTTTTAGTAATGGTCATGGAAGATATTCTGGTATATTCAAGGAGCCTAGAAGAGCATGCAAAACACTGGAAGATCACACTGCAGACATTGAGGCAAGAAAGATTATATGCAAAGATGAGCAAGTGCGAGTTTTGGCTTGAAGAAGTGAAGTTTTTGGGGCATGTCGTATCCGGAGATGGAATTACCGTTAACCATGAGAAGATTGCAGCAGTTCAAAATTTGCCGATTCCGAAGAATGTAGAGGAGATCAGAAGTTTTCTTGGACTTGCCGGATATCACAGAAGGTTCGTGGAGAATTTTGCTCATTTGGCTGAGCCTTTGACCAAGCTTACGCGAAAAGAGGTACCGTTCGTATGGACGGATGGTTGTGCGTCATCTTTTGAGGCGTTGAAGCAAAGATTGATAACTGCTCCTATTTTGACCGTACCAGACGGTTCCGGAGGATTGGTGATTCATAGCGACGCATCTGGGAAAGGTTTGGGATGTGTTTTGATGCAGCATGGGAAGGTTATAGCTTACGCATCAAGACAGTTGAAGATCCATGAAAAGAATTACCCAACTCATGATTTGGAGCTTGCAGCAGTAATTTTCGGTCTGAAGATTTGGAGACACTATTTATTGGGCGAAAGGGTTGAAGTATTCACCGATCACAAAAGCCTAAAATATGTGTTCACGCAGAAGGAGCTAATTGTGAGACAGCGAAGATGGTTGAAGCTGATGGCTGACTATGATCTTGATCTTGAGTACCATCCGGGAAAGTTAATGTTGTGACAGAAGCGCTTAGTCGGTTGCCAGCAATTCTGATGTTGACTGCACCAAGGGAACTTATTGAAGACTTTCGGAGATTCGAGTTAGAGATCGTGCTACCGCGTTCTTTAGGATAGATGATGCAACTGCAGGTACAGTCATCGTTGATCGAGGATATTGAAGCAGCACAATTGCAGGACCCAAGATTGCAAAAGTTTCGAGAACAGGTTGAAGTTGAACTTCGAACGGGCATGGTGGTTCATGAAGATGGTTCGTTGTGTCAGTTAGCTGTGTGTGCCAATGAAGGTATTCGTGAAGAGCTTATGAAAGAAGCACACAGTTCAGCTCATTCCGTACATCCAGGAGGCACGAAGATATACCGAGACTTACGACAGCATTTCTTGTGGGAAGGTATGGAACGGGAGATGGCTCGCTTTGAGGAAAAGTGCTTGTTGTGTCAGCAAGTTAAGGCTGAACATCAAAGGGTTGTTGGTTTATTGCAACCACTTCCGATTCCTCAATCGAAGTGGGAACATATAACCATGGATTTCGTGACAGCTTTACCGCGGAGTCCAAAGGGCAACAATGCAGTTGGGGTGATAGTTGATCGATTGACCAAGGCAGCTCATTTCATACCATTTCGAGTTGGTCAATCAACGGAAGCGTTGGCGGAACGGTACATGTAGAAGATTGTAAGATTGCATGGAGTACCGGTGAGCGTCGTGTCCGACCGTGACACTCGTATCTTATCCCACTTCTGGAAGAGCTTACAGGAAAGTTTGGGTTCTCGATTGAAGTTAGCACAACTTATCATCCTCAGACAGATGACCAGTCAGAGAGAACGACCCAAACTCCTGAAGACATGTTGAGAGCTTACATGTTAGACTTCAAGGGATCATGGGAGGATCATCTACACTTGGTGGAGTTTCTTACAACAACAGTTTCCAGGCGACTTTTAGGATGGCTCCATTCGAAGCTTTATGTGGTTGTAGGGTCGTTCCCCTGTTTGTTGAGACGATATTAGTAAACGAAGATTGTGGGGACCGGGTTTGATCGTGCACACAGTTGAGAAGGTTAACACTATCCGGAATCTTATCAAAGCAGCACAAGACCGACAGAATAGTTGGGCAGATACATCGGGAAGACCTCTAGAGTTCACCGTTGGTGATTTGGTATTTCTGAAGTTATCACCGACTAGAGGGGTGATTCGTTTCGGAAGTCAAGGTAAGCTTAGTCCTCAATTTGTTGGACCTTTCAAAATTTTGGAGCGTATTGGAGAAGTGGCGTATCGATTGGCTTTATCGCAATCCTTGGCGAATGTTCATGATGTGTTCCTTGTATCTCAACCCCGTAGGTATGCCCGAGATGAAATACATGTATTGGATCTTTCGGAGCAGACTGTACGAGAAGATTTAACCTTTGAGGAGCGACCGATGTAAATTGTGGATCGAAGAGAAAGGGTTCTTAAGAACAAAGTTATCCCTCTTGTACTTGTTTCTTAGGGTAATCGCTCGCATGGAGAGTCCACTTGGGAACGAGAAGATGAAATCCGGCAGAAGTTTCCTCATCTTTTCTTGTAGTTTGTTTTCGCCTATCCTTGTACTCTTGGAATTTCGAGGACGAAATTCATTTTTTAGTTGGGTATAGTGTAACAACCGAGTCCAGTTATACCAGATTCAGTTACCGTATGTGTAGTGTGTGATATTTATTTCATTTATACTGCTTTGGATGTTACCAGTTATAGTTTGCACCGTCATGCCATATTCTGCACATAACAATTGAAGTCATCTAAAATTTAATTAAAAATATTTGACATGGCCTGCTCGACACCCCTAACCCTGTGGTAGCGTCCTTGCACCGTGTTTTCGTCCCGTTCAGTGAAACGGACGTGCTTGGACGGCTAGGCGCACGTGTGTGCGTCCATTCTTGGGGGTATGCTTTTTAATTGAAAAATACTTCATTTTAATTTTTGGAACCCGCCAATAATTTTATATTTCAAATTCAAATTTTTAGACCCGACCCGGGCGCAATTCGGAAATATTTTACATTTGCGCCAAATCCTAATTTCTAATTTTATACCGTCGAATATAATATTTTCTTTAACCAACTAATACTATAAACCCCCCCAGAATATTTTTCCATTCCCTTAAATCTTTAACAAATTCTTAACAGCCAATCACCATTCGTTTAAAACCCTGGGCCCCGCTCCCTTTCTCCCTCTCTTTTCTTCTTCTCTTTCTCTCTTTTCTCTCTCTCTCTCTGGCACTACGTTCCAATTTTCTTTCTCCTCCCCGTTTCTCGCTCCTCTCGATCTCTCACCTCCTCTCTCTCTCTCTCCTCTCTCTCTCCTCTCGCAGTCTCCTCTCTCTCTCTCTCTCTCTCTCTCTCCCCCCCCTATATATATACATACATTTCCCTTCCTCAATTTCTTTTTCATCTGAACCCATCTTCGCCGAAGCCCTAGCCACCTAGTCTTTCGTCGTCGTCGCCCCAACGTCGACGCCATCATCGCCAACCTCGTCGCCTCCTCGCCCTCGTCACTTCCACCATATCTCCTTCCTCCTCTCCCCGAGTACCCTGCACAAGCCCGCGCACCCACCTGCACGCCGCAAAATGTCGTGGGATCGCCGTCGGCAATCTTGATCCGTTCCCTGGCCTCGTGCACCCCCCTTTCGGTGAGTATGGTCTTCTTCTTATTCTCCTCCTTCTTTTTCTATTCCTTCTTCTTCTCCATGCTCGGCTGTTCCCTTAACCGTCGGAGGTCCTCTGCAGGTCGTGCACCGGAGCCCCGTCAACGTGGTCAGCGATCACAACCCCTCTACAGATCATCGTGAGCACCCTCTTCTCAAATCCTCCTTCCCTTCTTCTTTATTTTCTTTTCTTTTCTTGTTTGCATTTTGATTGTTCACTGTTTTTGGGTTCGCCGGAATCCGGCCGTGCCGGCGACGTGTCCCGACGATCCAGCGAGGTACTCTGACCTGTGTGGTTCCACTGTTTGTCGTTCGGACTTATTCCGTGCACCGTGCACGCGTCGCGACCTTTCACCCGCCGACGCGTGACGTTCCGTCTTCTGTTTCGCAACCCGTCGAGGCAAGTACACCTTGCTACATGCTAAATAATATATATACATACACACTGATAGCACCCTAAACCTGTAGTTTAACTTTAGTACCACAATTTCCCCTTTCCATGTTCAGTGTCGTGTTATATCATTCTAGCTTCCAAACTTGAAACCTACCGTTTGCATTTACTTTATTATACCTAATAACCATATTTATATGTTTTAATCACATTTTCACTATTGACATAGCCTATGGCATTCTCTCTATAGTTTTACTCCATTCGGACACTCGTGTGCATTTAATCTGTATTAGCTGTGATTTCATCCATTGAACCTATATATAAATCATTGAATCCCTAGAATTCTTAAAACTTGTTAACATGATTTAACGACCATGAATATCCCTCTATACTCATATAATGTTGAAACCCTCTCTGAACCACAACTGATAACTGTACTGCAAATTGATTGAATCTACTTTATTGTTAATTCATTGCTTAGGTTACGTTATTGATAACCATGCTTGATTACTTATAACCATGATTATGCTAGCTGTTTATGGGCACCCACCTGTTATCTTTATACCCTGACATGACTTGCTACACATGTTACCTGACCCGACATGGTACCGTACACTACTTGACTCGACCTGATGTACCATTGCTTGACCCGTTACTTGATCTCGTGTCTAATGCCAACAAACCTGACATGTAATCCTTACGGACCGTTCCTGTTGTCTATCCAGACAAACCTGCTCTTACCTGATCCTGTGTTGGCATTAGCTCATGATTACTGAATACCTGACTTGACATACATAACTTGGGGGTATGGGGAAATCAATGGTGAAACCTGACTTGTAACTCAACAGTTCGATACCTGTTCTGATCAGTCTTACGGGCTAGGCCAGCCCCGGAGTGATGATGCTGACATCACTCGCCTGTACCTGCTACCTTTTACTGCCTAGCGGCACGTCTCGGTTTCAGCCCGAGGGTCTGTAGACCGTGGTCCTGGGCATGCACGGGATACTATTGAGTTACATCGATGATTCATCAATTGATTTCAAAGACTTGAGAGTAGAAAACCCAATAGAACAGTTTAGTTTACTCACTGCACAATACACTTCACTGCCATGATTTATATTACTGTTACATTTGCTTTTCATTCATGATCATATTTGCATTGCCTGTTACCCTGTTATATTCATTGCTTGATGTTATGACGCGCTGACGTCTGCGTTTTGCATGGCCCAGATCCTTCTACCTTTGTTGCAGACTGATCAGGAGTATTGCCGCTGTTAGACCGAGCGGTGAAGTTCCTGTCGGTATGTAGTTTTACTTTCCAGGTGTTTCATTATTGTATCTTTTGCTTCCGCATATCATTATTTCTTGACTCATTCATTCTGGCTCATGGACATGTACTAGATAGTTTAGTTTACTTTCCTGTTCTTGATATCTCTACAGCCGTAATGTGACTGTGGAGAGATTTTTCCTATCCACAAGTAGCATGGTTGGCTATGTCACGTGCCCATCTTAGCGTACTCTGGGAAGCGGGGCGTGACACACGCAGTCCGTCTTTTGCGCATTTTCCCTTTTAGCCCAATAATCTGCAATAATTGACAAAATATACCTAGAACAACATAAAATAGATAAAATTAAGATAAACATGGCTATATAAATATGCATAAAAATACACTAATCAAATAACAACCGCTCTAGTCCCTCCCTCGAAGAAAGGATGGGACGCGAATATTCATTCTCTCGTGACAAGAAGAAGAAGTTATTTGATCTTGCCATGAAGAATTGCATGCTGTCATTGCTTGAGCCACGACGACCAGCACAAGCCAATATGGTCAATGATCCCAACTACTGCCCTTACCATCGGGTGATAAGCCACCCGATTGAAGACTGCTATGTATTTAAGAACTGGTTCGAAGGCTAATACAAGCAAGGTAAGTTTATGTTGTCAGATAGCTGGAAGGTGGATCCGCCGCAAAGACACACCTCCAAGAAGGTTAATACGACAGGTGCATCTTGCTCGATGGTAGCAGAAGCTCCATGGAAGATGGTTCTTTCGTCAAAGACGAAGAATATGCCGAAAGAGCTACAAGCTTGTCCTATGGTCAAGTGGAAAAGCTTTCTTGAACCACAAATCATCGAGAGGATGTTGATGCCACGTACTAATCCAAAGACCGATGATAAGAGGAAAAGCCCCCAAGTCAATTCTTCTAAGAAAAAGAGGAAGAAGACCAAGAAATCCGTGCAACCTGTTGAATATGTGGATAGCCGTATTGATCTGCAGAAGTATATCGACGCACTGGAAGAATATAACCAAAAGATGTGCTCGCCGATCACACTCGAAAAATTTCTCCAACATTTCTTCGAAAATAGCGATACTGGAGAAGAAGACTCAACGGGAAAGCTAGAAGAGCGTGTGGAAAGTTGACACATGTTCTCTCATTCTTTCATATATGATGAAGATGCCCCGTCAGCATCAGAAAGTGACACGGATGAGCAGGGGGCAGGGCAAGTACAAAGTGCTCTCAATCTGCCGCAAGAAGGTCTAATTAATCAGCTGATAAACGAATCCATTCAAGATGGAGAGAACATGATGAGGCGTGAAATGGTCATTTATGAAAATGCCATACAGTTGTGCCTAAGCGAGCAAGCTGTGGAAGGGACGAATTATGTTGCTCCCCAACCGAAGCAAACTCTGGTCAGAAAGACTAAAAGCAAAATCAAGGTCGAGAAATGGTTCTCCAAGGCTTTTCATTAGGGATGAATCTACCACCGCTCATGTTATATACTTTTGGAGTTCCCTACTTCGACGGTGGGGAAGAACACCCGAAGTATTGTTCGTATCACCGTAGGATCTTGCACCCTATCGATGAATACAATGCATTCAAAATGTGGTGGCGGGCCTATGTCTCTCATAAAATAAAGATAAAGAGAGAAAAGCGAAAAACTCGTGCTCTTCATCCCGAGAATGATAACCCCAGAGCAGGCGACAAAGCGAAATCAACGGCGGAAAACTGCCACAAGATTTCTCAAAGCAGCGACCGTCCAAATAAAGCCCAATCTCTGAAAAGAGGAAGTGGAAAAGTTCCCACCTTCGGAAGTGGCTCTTAAGATGAAATCCTCTTCAATCCTCTTTTCGCAAGCTCCTCTTCTGGAAAAGAAAACGAGACAAAAGATTGCATCAACATCCAGCTGCGAAACCGCACCCTGTCTAAGAAAAACCTCGAACCTGCGAACAAAGCTTAAAAGAAGCAGGATAAGGGGAGAGGAAAGGTGGCTGAAGAAATTGAGGTCGATGGAGAAGTGGCCGAAGATCTCACTTCCAAAGACCCACCTAAGAAAATTAAGGTGGATTATAATGTCTTGGCCCATCTCAAGAAGTTGCCGTCACATTTAAGTATATACGACACTTCGCTCCTGTCAAAAGAATTGCAGGAATCTCTTATCAAGGCTCGAAATGAGCCTGACCAATTCCAAGCTTTCTTCGCCTAGGAAGAAATGAAGAATGAATTGGCAGAAGTGCACATCGCCGATATCACCTTCAGTGAAGAGGACTTACCGCTGGGGACGTTCGAACATAATCGACCTCTTTATATAGTCGAACACTGTGAAGACGTAATGATAAATAAAATTCTTGTTGACAACGGGTCTTCAGTCAATCTGCTAAATGTAAGAGTGCTTAAAAAGCTGTCCATGGATGCCCGATATCTAAGCCGGGAGAAGATCAAATCTCCGGGTTTGATTCCCAGTCCTCAAAAACTTATGGGTTGATGCCGACACATCGGTTCGGACAACTCATCTCTGATGTCAAGTTTCACATCATCGATGCCAAGACCTGCTATAAAGCCTTATTCGGTAGACCTTGGCTACACGAGTATAATATCATCCCCTCTAAGCGGCATCAATCCATGAAGTATTTCAAAGATGGAAAAGAGCACACCATCACAGGAGAGCTCAACCCCTTCTTAGTAAACGAAGTACACAAGTATGAAGACGCGAAGTACTTCTTGTCTGGCTTCGAGAATACCGGAAGATGCGATAAACCCACATTCGAAAGAAAGCAGAAGCAAGCGGCTACTATTCCAGTCTTCGGAAGCGATACTAAGGAAGAACAGGAGATAGTATTCTCGGACCAGCCCAAATTAAAGAATGGTGAGAAAAAGCGGACACCTATCGTTCTTGTCTTTAGGAATGATTTAGAGGAGGATGTTGAAGAAATATTCTCCACTCATCCTATAATGAAAACCCTCGATGAAGCAGATCGGACTTTGCACATCACGATGGCTCCGTCTCGAAATTATAAAGAGCTTGTTATCGTCAATACTCACAATATAAAGGAGTTGTTGACTTTATACGTGCCTCCCAAACATAAAGCTGAAAAAGCAATTCTCTTCTACAAATCTGAGGAGACCAAAGTAGAAAAGGAAATTTGGCATGGACTTAACCCAAATATTGATAGGGTGCATCCCATCCGCATGCCAAGATACTTCACGAGGGGTTTAAAGAATTTCTTGAAGCATTAAGGGGTGCCTTTCGAGCAAACCGTTCGGGAAGCCTAATTCTACAAAAGGATTGGAAGTAACCAGGACTCGCAAAATCAAGCCCGACGGGAAGATTGATACTACTGGATTGGGATATGTCCGATCCAAAAGGCGGGAGCAAACTCATGCCTGCAAATTGATAGAACTCTTAAATGAGAAAGAAAATGAAGAAATGCTTGAACTCTTCGAATGCTTCACAAATGAGGACGAGGGGATTTCAGAATAGCCGCCAACACCAAAAAAGCTGGAAGATAGGATCTGGCAGATAACCTAAAGAAGATCAACTTGGGAATGGAAGATGATCCGAGACCAACGTTTGTCAGCGAATTACTATCCGAAGAACATGTAGCTACCTTGAATACAGTACTCAAGGAGTATCGAGACTGCTTCGGATGGCACTACTCCGAGATGCCGGGACTAAATCCAGAAGTAGCGGTGCACAAATTGGCCATAAAGCCGGGGGGCAAAACCCATCAAACAAGCTCCAAGAAGGATGCGTCTTGAACTCGAAATGAGCATCAACGCCGAAATCAAGAAGTTAATTGACTCTGGTTACATCCATGAAGTACAGTACCCTGACTTGATTGCCAATATCGTCCCCGTAATGAAAAAGAAAGGGACAGTTCGGAAATGTGTGGACTTCCAGTACCTAAATAAAGCATGTCCGAAAGATGATTTCCCTGTTCCAGGAACGGTGCTCATGATCGAAAACACCTCCACTCATGAGGTCTTCTCTTTCATGGATGGATCTTCCGGATACAATCAAATAAATATGTACCTTGAAGATCAAAAGCATACAGCCTTTCACACCCATCAAGCGTATTCTGTTACAAGGTGATACCCTTCGTACTAAAGAATGCCAGAGCCACATGTCAAAGAGCTATGACCAAAATATTCGACGGCTTGATCCACGAAATCGCCGAATGCTACATAGATGATCTCATGGTCAAAAGTATGTCTTATGAGGAGCATTGGGGACATCTCAAAATAGTCTTCGAACGCCTCAAGAAATACAACCTGAAGATAAATCCGTTAAAATGTGCTTTCGGAGTCTCGTCAGGAAAATTCCTAGAATGTATCATCCATCATCGGGGGATTGAAATCGATCCCTCCAAAATTAGGGCAATTACAGAAATGCCCCCACCAAGAAACTTCAAGCAATTGCGATCGTTCTAAGGGAAGCTCACGTATATCCGGAGATTCATCGCCAACCTATCTGGAAAATGTCGTCCTTTCGCCTACTTCATGAAGAAAGAAATCCCGTTCATATGGGATGGAAAATACCAACGGGCATTAGAAGAAATCAAGCAGTACATGTGAAATCCGCGGTATTAGCTGCTCCGGTCACAGAGAAACCCCTTTATACTATACACAAAAACACTTGATCACTCTCTAGGCAAACTATGGGCATAAGAGAATGAACAGGGGATAAAAGAACCATGTACTACCTAAGTCGAGTCTTGCTCGGGGCAGAATGCAACTATTCCCCCATAGAGAAGCGTTGCTTGGCGTTGATCTTTGAAGTTATGAAGCTCAGACACTACGCCCTAGCACATGAAGTTCACCTTATATAAAAGGTGGATCCTCTCAAGCACCTGATAAAAAGGGATATTCTGACAGGAAGGTTTGCCGAATGGGCTTTTCTACTGATGAAGTTCTCAATCACATATCGCCCTTTCAAGGCGATAAAACGACAGGCCATCGCCGATTTCCTCGTTGAACAACACATCTCCGCCGACTCCCCGCTAAATTGCGAGTTTCCGGACGAACACACATTCAATGCGATTGTCAATGAAAAAGAAAAGACAGAAAAGCATCAATGGGAGCTCTATTTCGATAGAGTGTCTTCCATGAAGGTGCGAAAGAGGAATACCCCAATTATCAAAGCTGGGGTGGGTCTTATCTTTGGGACTCCGTGAGGTGGGATAATACACTATTCAATCTTGTTGATGGAACCAAGAACCAAAAACGAGGTAGAATATGAGGCCCTTACAGCCAGTCTCGAAATCGCGATTGACATAGACATTAAGGATCTTCACATATACGGAGTTTCTTAATTGATCATTAGTTAAGTCAACGGAGATTATAAAACATGCAAGCCGGAACTGATAAGATATGGCGAAAAGGTACAGGTGCTATTAAAACAAGTTCCATCCTACAAGCTGGAAAGCGTGCCGAGAGAGGAAAACAGCAAAGCGGACGCGTTACCCAAACTGGCCAAGGAACTAGCGGATGAAAATCTCGATGGTGTAAGGATCATTGTCCAAAGCCGCAAGATTCTAGCGCTAGCAAAATTACCTTCGGAGTGTCCAACGGAAATATCTGAAGAAAATATCCTTCAAGCTGATGAAGAGGAAGAAGAAGACTGGCGAGAAGTCTTCATCGACTACTTTAAGTCCCGGCGGGTTCCTAAAGATGCATCATAAAGACATCAGCTTATAAAACGAGCTCTGTCATTCTCCTTTATCGATGGAACTTTATACAAGAGATCCTTCGACCATATATGGTTAAGATGCCTAGGGCCGAATGAAGAAAGGAAGGTCATTCAAGAAATTCAGGACAGACTTTGCGTATCCCCAAGTTGGTCCAAGAATGAAGGTGAAGATTAAAAGAATAGGTTACTATTGGCCCACAATAATCTAAGATTGCATAAAGTATGCCAAAGGATGTCACTCGTGTCAGATACATTGTGATTTCATCCATCAACATCCTAATCCACTGCATCTGACCATGGCCAATTGGCCTTTCGAGATGTGGGGGACCGATATAGTGGGCCCCATTGAACCAGCATCATCCAAAGGGCATCGATTCATCCTGGAAACAACAGACAACCTCTCCAAATGGGCAGAAATAGTACCGCTAATAGAAGTGAAGACGGAAAATATCCTACACTTCTTCAAGACTCATGTCATCTACCGGATCGATGTTCCGAGAAGAATAATCTCGGACAATGGGCCAACATACAAAAGCCATAAGATAAGTCATTTCGCACAACAGCACAAGATAGACTAGAGATATTCCTCCATCTATAATTCTCGAGCCAACGGTCTAGTTGAAGCTTTCAACAAGACCTTGACAAAGCTCATCAAGAAGATGGCATCCAAGAATAAAAAGGATTGGCACGAAAGATTACATGAAACTCTTTGGGCCTATCGAATGACAATCAAGACAGTCACAAAGATAACACCATATGCGCTGGTGTTCGGCACTGAAACAGTGCTCCCACTGGAGATTGAGTTTCCGTCACTATGGATGACAATTCAACACGAGCTTACGGATGAGGAAAATGCCAATCTCCGGCTCGAGGAACTCGATGCTCTCGATGAAACTTTTCTTGTAGCACAACAAAATCTGGAAGCTCATAGGACGAAGATGATGAAAGCATACGAAAGGCTAACCAGACCGAGAACATTTTGCAAAGGCGAACTTGTGTTGGTTGTCAAGAGGCTGATGATCCCCAACCGTGAAAAGCGTCGGAAATTTGAGTCGAATTATGAAGGCCCGTATATAATAGACAAGGTCTACCAAGGCCGGGCTTACATGCTAATGAACATGCATGGAGAAAGACCCGTTTGGCTGATAAAGGATCGTTTTCTCAAGAAGTACTACGCTTGAAAAGTTGCGACTTGGGTCAATGATACATGATGATGCCTATGTCCGCTCCCTATCTTCCTAGGTCAAAACTCTAAAAGTCTCACAGGTGAGCAATACTCCCTGAACATATGTTTTCCTACAGACGACCTCCAAATTGGCTACCGTATACAATCCACGGGCATAAACAATATGGATCCTAATAATGTTCCCTTAAAAAATATGTTTTGCTCTAAGGTAGGTCTTCAAATTCACTTCCTTATAAAATCCACGGGCCTAAAAAATATGGATTCCAACAATGTTACCCAAGTACATGTTGCCCTACGGCTCGTATCAAAATTGGCTACCGTATACAATCCACAGGCTACCCACAGCAAAGCTGCACCACCAAGTCCCATAGGTGAACGATACTCCCATAAAAGTATACTCTGCCTTACGGCCAGTCTACAAATTAAATAGTTTACCGCCGAAAACAAAGACAAACTGGGATAGAACGTCTTGCCTGAATTTAGAGGCAAATATTATATGGAACATATTCATCCACCTCTTCGAAGGTACCAAGTTGATTTATGATACCGTATATCGGAGGTTTGGATGGATGCGACCGTTGTAGCCGAACTTTTCATATTCCACCTCGTATGTGAGAGGTTTTTTTTTATTGTGGTGATACTTTTTCCTGCAGATGCAAGTCCTTGCAGTTAATTACGTTATCGCCAAGCGATAAAAACATTCTCCTACTCCATGAATATCACTTTGTGTCATGTTATATATTGTTTATTTTGGGGTTGCCCTTGGATTTTATATGGAGACTAACTTTGTCGCCTGTAGGGCATGGATTAGTCCAAATCCGTAAATCTCATATTTGGGATGAACTAAGGTATTTTCTGCCATCATTTCAGAGGTTTAAGGATCGTTAATCTTGTTTTAGACTAAGATCAACTTAACACATATCGATATAAGGACTGTTAGTCATCTTTGAGACTAAGATCAACTTATATTTATTAATGTTTTGATCAATGGATCATACATGAGAAGCAAAATCTTCTGTACTTAGTTTATTTTTGACTGACTGATCAAGCAATGGTTTTTTGTTTCAAGTGCGCAAGCACGTATGAGATCCGCATGTATATTTATTCTTTTGAAAATGGTGTGCACGTGATGCGCATTTGTTGTTGGGTCAAACTTCTATGTGTGCACGTATATATGTGTGCATCTGACTAAGTCAACGACTTTGACTTGCGTGCATGTGCTCTTCACGTGTTGCACATGCATTCATTGGGTAGCATTTTCTTCTACGCCCACGTAGATATCGCGTGACACGCATGCCTTTATAGGCGGTTCATCAAGTGCGTACACGTACATATCACGTGATAAGCACATCTCCAGGGTCATTATTTTCCCATGTGCACACGTGTGTATCACGTGATGCACAGGTCTATATGATTTTTATCAAGTACACACTTGGTTTTTAAAGTGCGCATATCTTGAACAGAAAGTAAAGGCTTTCAAGTAGAACAATGGCTTCTTTTCTTTGATTTTTCTTTTCTTTTCCTCCTTCTTTTCTTTTTCCAGAAGCAGAAGCTTCAGTTGTTATGATGCCTAGGTATCTTTGATAGGGTTTTTTCTTGAAAGTTAGGATTAATCTCTCACAAAAGTTGAAACTTTTGTAAAATGAGGGATCAACCCTAAGATCTCATGATCTTTTTTCTTGGTGAATCGATGGATTCATTAAAAGAAGTAAAGGCTTTTATATAAAGCAAAACCTTTATTATTTTATATAAAAGCCATAGCTTTTTGAGATAGGAGAAGTCTTCTTATTTTCTTTTTTTTATCTTGTTTAGGGAGGAAGAAAATGAGAATTATCTTTTTTTAAGCTTATGGGGGTCTACGGTATGAGATTTCTGTGAGTGAGGCTTCTATTTATAGGAAAGGAAAAATTAGGATTTGTTGGATTTGTTTTGATCTCAATCTGATATCAGATTGATTTAACCGATTCTTATCAATTAAATGTGACATGCGCACCATTGGATTAAGATCCATAAATCTGTTTGTTAAGGTATTTTAACCAACAGAATAATTTTCTGTTAAATAAATATTTAAATCCTTATTAACAAGATTTATTTCTTTTAAAAATGTATGTTTCATGGGGTTCGCATGCACACTATTGGTGATGCATGTGTAGCATTGGATCATTGATCCCAAATTTATTTGATTTGATTTTATCATTATGGGATTGGCTATTATCAGGGTGCGCATGTGCACGTGCGTTGCATGTGTCACATGTCTCGAAGATAGGCTTTACTACTTGCGAAGATGCCACGTGCGCATCTAGCATATACACATGGAAGCCGGTGATTTTACCAAGTGCGCATGGCGAGGATGTGCACGTGTCGCTGCCTATGTCATGCATTAGCCATCATATGTGCACACGTATAAGTGTGCATGTCATCAGAGCCGTTTTTCCTTCAAGTGTGCACTTGATATTGATGCGCACTTAAATAGGTGCGAAGAAGTACCGTATACGATCCATGGCTACCCGCAACGAAGTTGCATTCAAGACCTCCTCCATTAGAATACCATGTTAACAACGAGGAGAAGACCCACTCATGTATCCTCACGACCCATGAGAAAAATGGTGCATTAAAAAAATCAAAAAAAATAACCAACACGTCCACAAGCAAGATGGGCATAGATGAAAACCTGAAAGGGCTCCGTGTGTAAAAACAGTAGGACTATCAGTGAGTTTGTAAAAACCCGAAAGGTCGCAGACTCGTGAAAAGAAAGAAACGGCCCTAAAAGTATTTTGACCCCGGCTCTTGTATACAATCCACGGGCACATAAAAAGTATATTTCAATAAAGTCCCACCAAAAGCGGGCAATACCCCCAGCATAGTGAATGTCACTTGCGAGATCCTCTCGACTTATAAGGAGAAAAAACTCTTCTAAGATCCTTATGACTTACAAGAGAAAAACCACTTAGGAGCCACCACAACTCCTAAGAAGAATACAAACCGATGAGATCCTCTAGACTCATAAGCAAAAACAACTCTGTGAGAACCTTACGGATCATGAAGATTAAAAAAGCTTTAAATGACAGGGACCTAAATCTGTCTTTAAGCCACCATTATCAAATGGGCAATGGCAAATGATAAATTGCTCCTGGCATACGTGCTTTAGTGTTAGCAACGCTGATGCCGGCCTCGGTTCCAAACTATCGACCCTTAAGTCGTTAAATTGAAATGATTGGGCAGCTCGGAATAAAGACCAGCGAGTAAAAAAAATAAGTAGCTGAAATGATTGGGTAGCTCATAATAAAAATCAGCGAGTGAAAATAATAAATAAATAATAGCCGAAATGATTGGGCAACCGCGAATAAATAGCCGAAATGATTGGGCAATCGCGACTTTCATGATAAGAAAAGCTGAAATGATAGAGAAATCGCGGATATAAAAAAAAAGAAAAGAAAATTTTTCTACCCTACAAATTGTTCGATCCCGACTCTTGTATACAATCCACATGCACAAACAAATGAAAAACGAGCAATGTGTTCTGCCATGTTCGACCGAAAAAAGAGTGGAGTCTTAACGGTAATATATATAACCTAGAAACTATCTGGTTGTCTCTCTTACTCCAGCAGGATACAAACGCGACATCATGAAAGCTCAAAAGAGCCAAAGAAAAAGTGGAGTGATAGCAAATACCAAGCTCCAAGTCTCGATGGCAATATATATACGGCCTAATGACCAATTTAACGCCCCATCGTATTCCAGCGGAGTACAGACACAGCGTCAGCAAAGACCAAAGGGTCAAACAAAAGCGGTGCGACGACATTGGCCTAACACCAAGTCTTAAGAGTAATACAGCCTAAAGACTACTTGGACGTTCCTCTACTCCAAAAGGGTAGAGACGCAACGTCATGAAAACTCAAAGGAGCCAAAACAAAAGCAGAGTGAAGACAAATTCCAAGCTCCAGGTCTCAACGGCAGCACATACATGCTTAAAGACCATTAGATGCCATCACAACTCAGAAAGGTGCAGTTATGACTTCTCTAGGACTCAAAAGAGTCTGACCTCAAGGTAAAATGCCACGGTGATGCCTAACGCTGAATCTCTGATGGAAACATACATATACCACCTCAGAAGAGTTTGGAGACACAGCAAGTCCGAAGCTACTCGAATAGGGACCTGAGAGAACGCAAATCGAAAAAAGTAAGCTAACTGATATGTGCAATTTATTGCATAATTTTATATCATATTTATCGTCTATATTTCATATTTTATATTACTTTGGGTATTCTTGTGAATAATTACAGATAACAGGACTTGATTGCAAAAAAACGGAAAAGTGCGCTAAAATGAATATTATGTGCATAGGATATGCTTCGTGTGGATAATTTCAAAATAACAAAAGATCATGTGCCTGTCACGTCCCGCTTCCCAGTGTATGGGCAGAGGTCGCGACGAGGCCGCTACGTATTTACTCTGAAGTAAATACGCTAAGAGTATCTAAGCAATATAAAAAAATGTACACAAGAGAAAAATGTAATGAAACAACAACTTTATTTATTCACATTCTTTTTACAATATATGGAAAAGTAAATACATCTGAACGAAAGCAATGCCTAAACAATGGCATAACAGAAATAGAAAGTACTGAAATGAAATGTGTACAAGTATAACTACAGCTCGGGATCTTCAATAAACCGGTCCAAGTCTTCAGTACTGGGCTCGATCTCTGGAAGGTCCGAATCACCTGGCAACATTCCAAAGAAGAAAGAGAAGGAATGTCGTCATCGAACAATCGCTAGAAAAGTCCCAAAGATAAAGGAGAAATAGAATAGATAGGGAGAGAAGGTAGCTTTTAAAGTTGTATTATATGGTTAACACTGTTGTTTGTAGCTTGGTACAGAAGGATGTCGGTGTATACGAGAGGAGTCTCTATATGCCAGAGACTAGAGGCAAATGGAAGTACAAGGCTCCGTTAGAAAGCCCGGAACAACGGCGTTGTATTCAGGTTAGGTGTCTTAAATTTTGCAGTCTCGTGCCACTTCAAACACCTTCCGTACCAATCTACCCCTTAAACCCCGCTAAGTATTGTTTGTATTGTATTGCAACTTGTATTGTCTTGTAATATAGATTGTATAATTGGATGACTTGCCGAAACCATGATATCAGTAAAATGGATGTTACTGGAGAATCATGGATATAACTGGAGAATCATGTAAATGGAAGTATATCCATGGTTCAGTTCAGTCAATAAAGATTGAATAGATTGAATATATAGATTCATAGATTCATATTGAATTGTAGTTTGTACTTGAATCATATTCAAGTCAGATTATTATAATGAGACTCAGTCTAAGTCAGAACAATTAGAAAAGAAATTGAATCCTGAATTAGGTTTTGGTGTTATCGGTAACCGCTACACATGGGCGGCAGGATTTGTTTCTTTTTCAAAGACGGTTACCGTGTTGATAACACTGTTTATTAAGTTGTCTACCTTAGATAGGCAAGCACCCACTTCTCCGGCTTGCTGAGGCTCAAGAGATTAGTCCCGCTTAAACCAATGTTTACTATGGGTCCTTAGGGTAATTTATAGAACTTGAGGGGTTTTATGTACAAATAATTTTGTATAGTTTTCAAAATACACCTCAAGTATTTTATTATCGTCTTTAAAGTTTTCATAGCAGTGAATTTTATATTTGTGACATTTCTAGTGAATAAACCTATTATTAATAATACATGGTATTTAATTGTAAAGTGTTGGACTTGTATGGAATTTCATGGTATTTTCATATAAGGTGATTCTTGTGATTTAGAGAATAATTGGAATATTTATAATATATCAAAAATAGATATTTTGATGATATATATATATATATATATATATATTTAGAAAAATAATTTTAATTTATTATTTTCTAGAAATCTCATTTTCTTAAGATATTTGTATTTTAAATCTCACGAGACCGAATGCTCCTTGCGGAGGTCTTCATCTCGCACTACTAAGCCCGAGGATGTGCGATAATCCGCACCATCCCGATCGGGTTCGCCAAAATGGGTTGTAGCGGCGCTTTGCAAAGATTTGTATAAAATACATAATCTTGTAGAAAACGGTTTTAATAGTAAATGGTATTTATATGTAAAGTTTCGTTTTCCCGTATTCTATGTTCCCGAAAGGTATTGTGTTATATTGCATATGAGCGTTGTGAGGAGGTAGGTTATTACCTCGTGATCTAATTAAAGTTATAGCAAGATTAATGATGTTTTAAGGTAGAAAGTAAACTACATGGTATTTTAGTGAAAAAGAGCGGTAAAAGTTACAAAATGAAATATTTTCCTATGAAACTAGTTCAACATATTTTGTTAATGATTAATAGTCAAGATGTAAGAGTTTAACATGGTTGTGTTAAGGAAAATTGAACTTTATAAAGAAAACCGAATCAGAAGTCGTATTTAACTCCGCTTCCGTCGGGTTTTACTTTTACAAGTTTTTAGAATGGAATAGAGAAGAGGGTGGTCGGACTTACGGGTTTAGAGGTTAGAGAAGAGGGAGAGGAAGACGTAGGATTTTCCGGTGCGTCGTTTCGTCGCCGGAATCTCCTAGAGTCGTCGTTGGAAGATCGCCGGAGTTTCGCACTCCACTTGTACACAAAAGTTCTAGGAATTTTATTGAGAGTTTTGGACAGAAATTTGGAGTGAGGAGGGTGTGTTTTGGAGTGGTATTTATAGGGTAATCTAGGGTTTAGGGTAGATGAAAGGTTGAATTGAAAATTTAATAAAATTTTTATTAAAAATAGGTTAATGGGGGTTTTAAAGAGGCTCTGTTACTGTGCAGGTAATTTAAACTATGCAGGGGAGTTAAGAAGCCAAAACGACACAAGTTTCATGTTGAGCAAACTCGGCTCCGACTCAGCACGGCCGGCGGCGGCGGGCCGAGTCGGCCGAGTCGCCGGCCGAGTCACGGCAAGTCAGGCCGGGGCTCACTGCCGTGGGTCCGTCGTCGTTTGGTCTTCTCCCTGGGTCAGTTTGTTTTTAGTGTGACGTGGGGTTTTTACGAGTTATGCACGTGTAGACCCTTGGACTTCTAAAAATTTAAAATAAAATAATATTAAAAATAATATGGGTGATGGGACTTGAACTCTGGTGCTTTGTAACAGCAGTGCAAGGTCTTACCAATGAGCTACAAGCTCTTGCTTGCTATTAAAAAGCAAAACAAACTTATATCTTGTGCTCAGGCAAAAGTACCCATTTCTGTATTTTTGAAAAAATTGTACAGAAAGTTGTACAGAAAGTTATGGTTGTTACATTCTAAACTCTTAATAAAAATTTTGTCCTCGAAATTTGTAAAAGGAAAGTGTAACAGATTTAAGGAAAGTTTGGTAGTGTATGAAGAATAACAAAGTGATACAAGGATTTGAGAATGTGAAAGGGAATTACCAGTGTTACCTTGACCTACAGCCTTGGCTTCTACGGCTGCTAATGTGAAAGTCTGTCGCTGTGGTACATTTCTCCTAGCTAGAGGCACATTCTGTCCTTGGGGCACGTTTCTCTGCCCTCGAGGCATGTCCCTCATTGCTTGTTGGAATTGGCGAGTAGGCTGTGCAGGTGGTGGAGCAGGGAGTGCTAGACGAGGAGAAAAAGCCTGGATAGTTGACTGTTGCGGGTAGTTGGTGGGTGTGTGAACTGGGTTGCGTCTATAAGGACAGTTTCCAATTCCGTGATTGGACGCGCCACAAACTATACATAGGCCTTTTGCGCGCCTACAGTCCTTCCACAAGTGTCCCTTTCTCCTGCAGTAGTAGCAGAAGTCTGGAATCGACAGGTTATTGATTTCTTCAATTCTCCTGGGTTCGAACGATGGCCTGGAAGAGGCTCCTCCTACCATTTGAGTGGCAGGGCATTTCAAACCGGCAGGTTGAGGTCTGCCCTTCCTCTTTATTATTGCTTCATATCTTCGGACAGCCTTCAAAGCCAAATCATGGGTTGGGAAATCCCATGTAGCTAATGCAGCTTGGATTTCCGGGTCCAACCCTTGCTGAAATCTTCTAGCTCTGATCTCAGCAGTTGGTATGAGATGGGCCGCAAACCTGTTACGGTCTTGTGTTAGCTGTGTAGTATGTGATATAAAATCGAACAATGAGACATATCTTACCGACTGAGCATGGTGAATTCAGCGTCATATTCATCTACTGACTTGGTCCACATTGAACCTTGTTGCAGATGGATGAACTGTTGTTCCATGTCGAACCTGGCAGTCTCAGGGAAGTACTTTGCGTCGAACATGTCACGGAAAGTCTTCCATTCGATGGGTTGATCAAGACGACTCTCTTCCGCCTTCCACCAGACCCGTGCGTTGTCCGTGAGCTACAGTTTCGCAACACGAACCCAAGCTATTTCTGGCACTTGTGCTGCTGCCAGATCATCTTCGATGCTCTGAGGCCATTCCTCAGCTTCTAGAGGGATCTCTTTTCCTGAGAACTGTTTGGGATGCAAAGCTCTGAATTGCTTCACCCCAGGCGCTTCTGCCTCTGGACGGTTCATTAAAAGTGCAGTCTGCTGCTGCTGTCCTTCTAAGAGGCTGCGTATCGCCTCAGACAGAACCGTCTGCTCGTTGAGCGAAGCAGGGACGGCAGGTGTGATTGATAGTGGATGTGGAGTGTTGTTGAAGTTGGTGCTGGTGTTGTTTGGGGAATCCATAACCTTTGAAAGAAAGATTTAGGTTAGGACAGATTCAAAGTATATGAAATGATGAGATTCAAGAAGTATGAATTGTAAAGAATGTTTTAGTTGGTGATTCTTGTGTTATATTACTTAGATTGTTCACGCAGAACAGAACTGCATGGTAGTGTTCCATACAGCTCTGACCAACATGGGCCACCAACAAAACCTGTTACGCCCCGCTTCCCAGTGTACGGGCAGAGAACGCGACGAGGCCGCTATGTATTTACTCTGAAGTAAATACGCTAAGCGTATCTAAGCAATATAAAGAAATGTACACAATAGACAAATGTAATGAAACAACAACTTTATTTATTCACATTCTTTTTACAATACATGGAAAAGTAAATACATCTGAATGAAAGCAATGCCTAAACAATGGCATAATAGAAATGGAAAGTTCTGAAATGAAATGTGTACAAGTGTAACTACAGCTCGGGATCTTCAATAAACAGGTCCAAGTCTTCAGTGCTGGGCTCTATCTCTGGAAGGTCCGAATCACCTGACAACATTCCAAAGAAGAAAGAGAAGGAATGTCGTTAGCGAACAATCGCTCGGTAAGTCTCAAAGATAAAAGAGAAATAGAATAGACAGAGAGAGAAGGTAGCTTTTAAAGTTGTATTATATGGTTAACGCTGCTGTTTGTAGCTTGGTACAGAAGGATGCCAGTGTATTCGAGAGGAGTCTCTATATGCCAGAGACTAGAGGCAAATGGAAGTACAATTCTCCGTTAGAAAGCCCGTAACAACGGCGTTGTATTCAGGTTAGGTGTCTTAAATCTTGCAGTCTCGTGTCACTTCTAACACCTTCCGTACCAATCTACCCCTTAAACCCCGCTAAGTATTGTTTGTATTGTTTGTATTGTATTGCAACTTGTATTGTCTTGTAATATAGATTTTATAAGTGGATGACTTGCCAAAACCATGATATCAGTAAAATGGATGTAACTGGAGAATCATGGATGTAACTGGAGAATCATGTAAATGGAAGTATATCCATGGTTCGGTTCGGTCAATAAAGATTGAATAGATTGAATATATGGATTCATGGATTCATATTGAATTGTAGTTTGTACTTGAATCATATTCAAGTCAAATTATTATAATGAGACTCGGTCTGAGTCAGAACAATTAGAAAAGAAATTGAATCCTGAATTAGGTTTTGGTGTTATCGGTAACCGCTGCACATGGGCGGCAGGATTTGTGTCTTTTTCAAAGACGGTTACCGTATTGATAACACCGTTTGTTAAGTTGTCTACCTTAAATAGGCAAGCACCCACTTCTCCGGCTCCCTGAGGCTCAAGAGATTGGTCCCGCTTAAACCTATGTTTACTATGGGTCCTTAGGATAATTTATAGAACTTGAGGGGGTTTTATGTAAAAATAATTTTGTATAGTTTTCAAAATACACCTCAAGTATTTTATTATCGTCTTTAAAGTTTTCATTGCAGTGGATTTTATATTTGTGACATTTCTAGTGAATAAACCTATTTTTCATAATACATGGTATTTAATTGTAAAGTGTTGGGCTTGTATGGAATTTCATGGTATTTTCATATAAGGTGATTCTTGTGATTTAGAAAAATTGGAATATTTATAATATATCAAAAATAGATATTTTGATGATATATATATATATTTATTAAAATAATTTTAATTTATTATTTTCTAGAAATCTCATTTTCTTAAGATATTTGTATTTTAAATCTCTCGAGACCGAATGCTCCTTGTGGAGGTCTGCATCTCGCACTATTAAGCTCAAGGATGTTTGATAATCCGCACCATCCCGATCGGGTTCCCCAAAATGGGTTGTAGCGGTGCTTTGCAAAGATTTGTATAAAATATATAATCTTGTAGAAAACGGTTTTAATAGTATATGTTATTTATTTGTAAAGTTTCGTTTTCCCGTATTCTATGTTCCCGAAAGGTATTGTTCTATGTTGCATATGAGTGTTGTGAGGAGGTAGTTCATTACCTCGTGATCTAATTAAAGGTATTGCATGATTAATGATGTTTTAAGGTAGAAAGTAAACTACATGGTATTTTAGTGAAAAAGAGCGGTAAAAGTTACAAAATGAAATATTTTTCTATGAAACTTGTTCAACATATTTTGTTAATGATTAATAGTCAAGATGAAAGAGTTTAACATGGTTGTGTTAAGAAAAAATTGAACTTTATAAAGAAAACCGAATCGGAAGTCGGATTTAACTTCGCTTCCGTCGGGTTTTAGTTTTACAAGTTTTTTGAATGGAATAAAGAAGAGGGAGGTGAGACTTACTGGTTTAGAGGTTATAGAAGAGGGAGAGGAAGACGTAGGATTTGTCGGTGCGTCGTTTCGTCGCCGGAAGCTCCTAGAGTCATCATCGGAAGATCACCGGAGTTTCGCACTCCACTTGTACACTAAAGTTCTAGGGATTTTCTTGAGAGTTTTGGACAGAAATTTAGAGTGAGGAGGGTGTGTTTTGGAGTGGTATTTATAGGGTAATCTAGGTTTTAGGGTAGATGAAAGGTTAAATTGAAAATGTAATAAAAATTGTATTAAAAATAAGTTAATGGGGGTTTTAAAGAGGCTCTGTTACTGTGCAGGTAATTTAAACTATTCAGGGGAGTTAAGAAGCCAAAACGACACAAGTTTCATATTGAGCAAGCTCGGATCCGACTCAGCTCGGCCGGAGGCGGCGGGCAGAATCGGCGAGTCACGGCGCGTCAGGCTGGGGCTCGCTGCCGTGGGTCCGTCGTCGTTTGGTCTTCTCCCTGGATCAGTTTGTTTTTAGTGTGACGTAGGTTTTTACGAGTTATGCACGTGTAGACCCTTGGACTTCTAAAAATTTAAAATAAAACAATATTAAAAATAATATGGGTGATGGGACTTGAACTATGGTGCTTTGTAACAGCAGTGCAAGGTCTTACCAATGAGCTACAAGCTCTTGCTTGCTATTAAAAAGCAAAACAAATTTATATCTTGTGCTCAGGCAAAAGTACCCCTTTCTGTATTTTTGATAAAATTGTACGGAAAGTTAGGATTGTTACATCCTACCCTCCTTATAAAAATTTTGTCCTCGAAATTTGTAAAAGGAAAGTGTAACAGATTTAAGGAAAGTTTGGTACTGTATGAAGAATAACAAAGTGATACAAGGATTTGAGAATGTGAAAGGGAATTACCAGTGTTACCTTGACCTACAGCCTTGGCTTCTACGGCTGCTAATGTGAAAGTCTGTCGCCGTGGTACATTTCTCCTAGCTGGAGGCACATTCTGTCCTTGGGGCACGTTTCTCTGCCCTCGAGGCATGTCCCTTATTGCTTGTTGGAATTGCCGAGTAGGCTGTGCAGGTGGTGGAGCAGGGAGTGCTAGACGAGGTGCAGGAGCCTGGATAGTTGGCTGTTGCGGGTAGATGGTGTGTGCGTGAGCTGGGTTGAGCCTATAAGGACAGTTTCCAATTCTGTGATTGGACGCGCCACAAACTATACATAGGCCTTTTGCGCGCCTACAGTCCTTCCACAAGTGTCCCTTTCTCCTGCAGTAGTAGCAGAAGTCTGGACTCGACAGGTTATTGATTTCTTCAATTCTCCTGGGTTCGAACGATGGCCTGGAAGAGGCTCCTCCTGCCATTTGAGTGGCAGGGCATTTCAAACCGGCAGGTTGAGGTCTGCCCTTCCTCTTTACTACTGCCTCATATTTTCGGGCAGCCTTCAAAACTAAATCATGGGTTGGGAAATCCCCTGTAGCTAATGCAGCTTGGATTTCCGGGTCCAACCCTTGCTGAAATCTTCTAGCTCTGATCTCAGCAGTTGGTACGAGATGGGCCGCAAACCTATTACGGTCTTGTGTTAGCTGTGTAGTATGTGATATAAAATCGAACATTGAGACATATCTTACCGACTGAGCATGGTAAATTCAGCGTCATATTCATCTACTGACTTGGTCCACATTGAACCTTGTTGCAGATGGATGAACTGTTGTTCCATGTCGAACCTGGCAGTCTCAGGGAAGTACTTTGCGTCGAACATGTCAAGGAAAGTCTTCCATTCTATGGGTTGATCAAGACGTCTTTCTTCCGCCCACCAGACCCACGCATTGTCCATGAGCTGCAGTTTCGCAACACGAACCCAAGCTATTTCTGGCACTTGTGCTGCTGCCAGATCGTCTTCGATACTCTGAGCCCATTCATCAGCTACTAGAGGGATCTCTTTTCCGGAGAACTGTTTGGGATGCAAAGCTCTGAATTGCTTCACCCTAAGTGCTTCTGCCTCTGGACGGTTCATTAAAAGTGCAGACTTCTGCTGTTTTTCTTCTAGGAGGCTGCGGATCGCCTCAAGCAGAACCGTCTGCTCGTTGAGCGGAGCAGGGAAGGCAGGTGTGATTGATAGTGGAGGTGGAATGTTGTTGAAGTTGGTGCTGGTGTTGTTTGGGGAATCCATAACCTTTGAAAGAAAGATTTAGGTTAGGACAAATTCAAAGTATATGAAATGATGAGATTCAAGAAGTATGAATTATAAAGAATATTTTAGTTGCTTGTTCTTGTGTTATATTGCTTAGGTTGTTCACGCAGAACAGAACTGCATGGTAGTGTTCCATACAGCTCTGACCTGCATGGGCCACCAACAAAACCGGTCACGCCCCGCTTCATAGTGTACGGGCAGAGGACGCGACAAGGCCGCTACGTATTTACTCTGAAGTAAATACGCTAAGAGTATCTAAGCAATATAAAGAAATGTACACAATAGACAAATGTAATGAAACAGCAACTTTATTTATTCACATTCTTTTTACAATACATGGAAAAGTAAATACATATGAACGAAAGCAATGCCTAAACAATGGCATAACAGAAATGGAAAGTACTAAAATGAAATGTGTACAAGTGTAACAACAGCTCGGGATCTTCAATAAACTGGTCCAAGTCTTCAGTGCTGGGCTCGATCTCTGGAAGGTCCGAATCACCTGACAACATTCCAAAGAAGAAAGAGAAAGAATGTCGTCAGCGAACAATCGCTCGGTACGTCCCAAAGATAAAGAAGAAATAGAATAGACAGAGAGAAAAAGTAGCTTCTAAAGTTGTATTATATGGTTAACGCTGTTGTTTGTAGCTTGGTACAGAGGGATGCCAGTGTATACGAGAGGAGTCTCTATATGCCAGGCTCCGTTAGAAAGCCCGGAACAACGGCGTTGTATTGAGGTTAGGTGTCTTAAATCTTGCAGTCTCGTGCCACTTCTAACACCTTCCGTACCAATCTACCCCTTAAACCCCGCGAAATATTGTTTGTATTGTTTGTATTGTATTGCAACTTGTATTGTCTTGTAATATATATTGTATAATTGGATAACTTGCCGAAACCATGATATCAGTAAAATGGATGTAACTGGAGAATCATGGATGTAACTGGAGAATCATGTAAATGGAAGTATATCCATGGTTCGGTTCAGTCAATAAAGATTGAATAGATTGAATATATGGATTCATGGATTCATATTGAATTGTAGTTTTTACTTGAATCATATTCAAGTCAGATTATTATAATGAGACTCAGTTTGAGTCAGAACAATTAGAAAAGAAATTGAATCCTGAATTAGGTTTTGGTGTTATCGGTAACCGCTGCTCAGGGATGGCAGGATTTATGTCTTTTTCAAAGACGGTTACCGTGTTGATAACACCGTTTGTTAAGTTGTCTACCTTAAATAGGCAAGCACCCACTTCTCCGGCTCCCTGAGGCTCAAGAGATTGGTCCCGCTTAAACCTATGTTTACCATGGGTCCTTAGGATAATTTATAGAACTTGAGGGGGTTTTATATAAAAATAATTTTGTATATTTTTCAAAATACACCTCAAGTATTTTATTATCGTTTTTAAAGTTTTCATAGTTGTCGATTTTACATTTGTGACATTTCTAGTGAATAAACCTATTTTTCATAATACATGGTATTTAATTGTAAAGTGTTGGACTTGTATGGAATTTCATGGTATTTTCATATAAGGTGATTCTTGTGATTTAGAAAAATTGGAATATTTATAATATATCAAAAATAGATATTTTGATTATATATATATATATATATATATATATATTTATAAAAATAATTTTAATTTATTATTTTCTAGAAATCTCATTTTTTTAAGATATTTGTATTTTAAATCTCTCGAGACCGAAAGCTCCTTGTGGAGGTCTGCATCTCGCACTATTAAGCTCAAAGATGTTTGATAATCAGCACTATCCCGATCGGGTTCGCCAAAATGGGTTGTAGCGGCGCTTTGGAAAGATTTGTATAAAATACATAATCTTGTGGAAAACGGTTTTAATAGTAAATGGTATTTATATGTAAAGTTTCGTTTTCCCGTATTCGATGTTTCCGAAAGGTATTGTGCTATGTTGCATATAAGTGTTGTGAGGAGGTAGGTCATTATCTCGTGATCTAATTAAAGTTATAGCAAGATTAATGATGTTTTAAGGTAGAAAGTAAACTACATGGTATTTTAGTGAAAAAAAGCGGTAAAAGTTACAAAATGAAATATTTTCCTATTAAACTTGTTCAACATGTTTTGTTAATGATTAATAGTCAAGATGTAAGAGTTTAACATGGTTGTGTTATGGAAAATTGAACTTTATAAAGAAAACCGAATCGGAAGTCGTATTTAACTCCGCTTCCGTCGGGTTTTAGTTTTACAAGTTTTTAGAATGGAATAGAGAAGAGGGAGGTCGGACTTACGGGTTTATAGGTTATAGAAGAGGGAGAGGGAGACGTGGGATTTGCCGGTGCGTCGTTTCGTCGCCGGAAGCTCTTAGAGTCGTCGTCGGAAGATCGCCGGAGTTTCGCACTCCACTTGTACACAAAAGTTCTAGGGATTTTCTTGAGAGTTTTGGACAGAAATTTGGAGTGAGGAGGGTGTGTTTTGGAGTGGTATTTATAGGGTAATCTAGGGTTTAGGGTAGATGAAAGGTTGAATTGAAAATGTAATAAAAATTGTATTAAAAATAGGTTAATGGGGGTTTTAAAGAGGCTCTGTTAGTGTGCAGGTAATTTAAACTATACAGGGGAGATAAGAAGCCAAAACGACACAAGTTTCATGTTGAGCAAACTCGGATCCGACTCAGCTCGGCCAGCGGCGGCGGGCCGAGTCGGCCGAGTCGCCGGCCGAGTCACGGCTAGTTAGGCCGGGGCTCGCTGCCGTGGGTCCGTCGTCGTTTGGTCTTCTCTCTGGGTCAATTTGTTTTTAGTGTGACGTGGGGTTTTTACGAGTTATGCATGTGTAGACCCTTGGACTTCTAAAAGTTTAAAATAAAACAATATTAAAAATAATGTGGGTGATGGGACCTGAACTCTGGTGCTTTGTAACAGCAGTGCAAGGTCTTACCAATGAGCTACAAGCTCTTGCATGCTATTAAAAAGCAAAACAAACTTATATCTTGTGCTCAGGCAAAAGTACCCCTTTCTATATTTTTGAAAAATTGTACAGAAAGTTAGGGTTGTAACAGTGCGATAGAAATCAAATTGGAGATAATTGTTCCCCTCCGAATGACGGCCAAGACTGAACGTCTTGCCTGAGATTCGGGGCAGATACTATTTGGTTTTATCCGTCCACCTCTCCAAAGATGCCAAGTTGATTTATGACACCGTGTATCGGAGGTTTAGACGGATGCGGCCAATGTAGCAGACTTCGTCAGATTCCCCCTCTCTTGAGGGGTTTTGATTGTGGGGACGCTCTTCCCTGTAGGCGCAAGCCCCTGCAGTTAATTACGCTACCGCATCGCGGTAACAACTTTCTCCTTCTCCAGAATTTCACTTCGTGTCGTGTGTGTTTGTTTTGTTTGTGGTTGCCCGTGGATTGTATACGGAGACTAAGTTATACCGTCGCCCGTAGGACGTGGATTAGTCCAAATCCGTATTTACTTAGATTTGGGTTTGGTGTTTTGGTTTGAGGATTCGTTAGCCATATTTGAGGCTAAGATCAACTCAAACGTTTGTTAAGGATACATTAGTCCACTTTGAAACTAAGATCAACTTAACGGGATGGTTTAGATCCGACAAAAGAGCATTTGGGGGCTCTATTATTCCAATTTAGGGACATAGTGGTCCATAGGTAGTTTAAGGACATTGCGGTCCATTGCCAGTTTAGGGACATGGTGGTCCATCTCCAGTTTAGGGACATGGTGGTCCATTGTATGCATGGCCATCGGGACCCGTCACCTCTCTGACGACGTTGAAGGATTACAACGACAGGTGTCAGAGGAGTTCGGAGATGTACCCTCGAACCGGATGTAAATTGATTTAGAAGAGCAGCCGTGCTCAGTCAATTTAATTTGAGGACTTACGGCCAAGATTGGGCTAAGTCCAGTTGGGAACATTTTATTTGCATTTGGCCTATTAGGCATGTGCTAGGGCTTTGCCCCTTTTTAATAATGCACTGCATTTTGTTTTGTTTGGGCTCTGCCCTTTTATAAATGGTGCAGAGCATTTTATAAATGATGCAGAGCATCTATTTTGTTTGGGCTCTGCCCTTTTAATGCATTGCATTTTATTTTGGCCTGTTAGGCCTTTTTTATTTGGGCCTGGCTCTTCAGTAAACAATGCAGTGCATTTGTCAGGCGCTTTGTGCCAATCATTGAGCGCAAGCGCTTGTGGTGGTGACACGTGTCGAGCAAGCGCAGCGCGCTGCGCCAGTGCGCTGCGCTACTGCGCTGCTGACACGTGGCGCGCTCTGGTGAGTTGCGCCAATTTCAGAGAGCAATGCTCTAACTTAAAAGCGCATGGCGCAAGTGGTTCTGGTGCTGACACGTGGCGCTCTCTGGTGGCTTGCGCCAACCCAAGACCGTAACAGTGCAGTTTTGCAAGTGCAAGGCACTATTTCAAAGTCTTGATCCGATTTTGGATTCAAGAAAAGAATCTTTAAGATTCCAGAACCAATGGTTCATAAAAAAGTGCAAGGCACTATTATTATTTATTTTTTATTGAAGATCCTTGATCTTGTTCTTAGATCAATGATCTATTCAGAAGAAATTCTTCTATTTTAAAGGTTTTTACCTTTTTCTTGAATCTCTTTTCAAGTTTCTTCAGAGTTGAAGTTCTTGATGATTCTTGATGTTGATGATGATCTTTTTTCCTCCTTTTTTTCTTGAATTGGGGTCTAGGGGCCTTTATATAGTGCCCACTAATTTGTTAAATTTGTTAAAGAGATCCTTCTCTGAGTGATTTGGGGAATTTTCCCCACCGTTGGATTTTTGATCCAAGGGCTTCTGTTTTACAGAAGACAATCTTCTTGTTTTAACAAGAACAGAAAGATCTTACTGGAATTTTTATTCTGTTTGGCGCAAACGCCCCAGCGCTTGACACGTGTCGCGCAGCGCACAGCGCAGCGCCACTGCGCTGACACGTGTCGCGCAGTGCAACTGCGCTGACACGTGTCGCGCAGCGCAACTATGCTGACACGTGTCGCGCAGCGCAGCGCTCACGCAACTGCGCTTGCGCAACAGCGCTGATACGTGTCGCGCAGCGCAGCCCTTGCGCAACTGAAGCGTTGCTTCCTTTAATTTTTTTTTAAATAGAGCCTTGCTCTGATTGGGCGCACTGCCTTGGGCGCACTGCCTTGGGCGCTGCGCTCCCTGCGCTGGCGTGTCTGATTTTGACACGTGGCGCTCTGCGCCCAGCGCAGGGGATCTGAAGCGTTGCTTCATTTATTTTAACTTTAATTTTCACTTCAATTTTCAAAACAGAGCTTTGCTCTGATTGGGGGAAATAGAAGCGTTGCTTCGTTTCCCACCTTGGAATTTGAACAGAGCATAGCTCTGATTGGGGTAAACAAATACCCCCCCCCCCACCGTTGCGCTTACGTGGCCTCCAAACGTGAGCGCAACAGTGGCAGAATTCCAACCGTCGCGCCATCCCTTGGAAGTTGAAATGGCTCTTCAATGCCTATAAATAGGACCTTTGGTCCTCAACAGATGATCATCATCTTTTAAGATTTTTACTTTCAAAACTTCAGAGCCTTGCTCTTGCCTTCAAGAACTCCAAGAGTGAGAATTTCTTTAGAAAACACTTTTTTAGGTAAAAATTTTAATTTAATTAAATTAATTTTCATTGACAGAGCCTTGCTCTCAATAGATCCCTGATCTAAAGAAAACCCATTTAGTGTTTCACTTAGCAGAGTTTTGCTCTAAAAGGATCTAAAGAGAACTAAAGAGAACCCTGTTAGGATTCCATCAATAGAGTTCTGCTCTCTGAAAGATTTCACTTATAATTTCTTGATTCATTAATGGAGCTTTGCTCCTTTTAAATCATATAGCAGAACTCTTAAGAGTTGCTGACTTTTGTCGATCTTCTTTTATAGGAGTGATGGACGCCCACATGTACGACCTCGACGAGATTATCTCCTACGGGGACATCCGCCGACTTGGCCGTTCTCAAAATCGAGAGTTCACAAACGAGGAGTGTGCTGAAATCATGAGCCGCTTCGACGCATATAACGGTCAACTGCTTCCCCGACGTTCCTCCTTCCTGAAGCTTATCGTGGGAGCCATCTGGGAAGTGCTTCCCCTATTCTGTTCCGGTGTGCCGCTTAGGGCGTTGGATGCTGCCGAGGATAAGGTGCACTCGGTGTACCTGATGAATTTAATCTCGAAGAGACGGCGAGACAATCTTGTCGATCTCCTACACCAGGCCTTCCAACAGTCTGCCATACTCGCTGCTTATTGGAGGGAAGAGGACATCAGTGGAGACCCCGACGCTTGTGCTCGCGAAAGAAGGCACACCAGGTTGGTTCGCCAGGCTTGGAAAGTTTTAGATAAGGTTACTTTCGAATTCTTCAATCCATGTCCTAGATCCGAGGTTATACCGTTGTAAACATTTTAATAATGTTGTTGTTTATTTCATTATTGATGTAAAAACTTTCCAAGTATGAATGACAACTCTTTTGCCTCCTTCCTTTTATTTTCTGCTTTGTTACTGGCACATTCCTTAAATAAGCATAGCCTGTAAGCGATATATAACATTCTGTCTTGAACATCTTGGGGAGTAGTGATGGCTTAGGAAGCAGGTTCAGGTCTGCTACCTAAGGCTTTTCAACTTCATGAGCCGTGAGGGTCTCATAAAGACTTTTCTCCCTACGAGTCGAGAGGATCTCGTAGGTGTATTTTCTCCTTAGGAATCGTGAGGATTCCTAAGTGCGTTTCCTCTTATAAGTCGTAAGGATCTTATAAGAGAATTTTCCCTCTTATGAGTCGAGAGGACCCGTAAGCGGTTGTTCCCCTCCTTGTCGAGATTCGACTTTAGAGAGTGAGACCCGTGGATAGTATGCAAGAGACCGTTTTGGGCCGACTTGCAGGGTCCCAGTGCTTAGAAAACAGGTTTTTTAATCCTTACTGCCTAAGGCTTTATCTTACGAGTCGAGCCGCATCGAGAAGTTCTCGCAAAGACATCAATTTCTTCACAATTCGAGACGATTCGAACATTTCTCGCAAGAATATCCTAACGTCAAAGTTAACCTCTGCTCTTTACGACAGAAGTCCGTTAGGGTCTGTGGCACTTAGGGTTTTGGCCGTCGTACCGTCTCATCAGCTGATATATTCCTCGATAGGCAATCGTGATGTTCGAGTAGCCCTGCGACTGCCGTGTCTCTGATCCCTTCGGGGGCTGGACAAGACGTCTTCAAGCAATCTTCTTAGGCAGTTTGACCGTCAGAAGAGCAAGCGTTAGGAATTTTGCCATGCCGCTTTTTACTTGAGGTTAGGCTCATTTTGGAGAGCCCCGATGAGTCATAACCACTCCGCGCTGGTGTGGGATGATCTCCGATAGTCTTTCAGGTTTTATGTGAGTTGCCATCAAGACCCTGAAGCTAGGAATTTGGCATTCGCTTCGTTTGCTGGCATTGCGTCTGCTGTATCGAGACGAATGTCGCGGTTGTCTCTAGGTTGCTGGTGAACCGTCGAGGTTTGGAACTAGGGATTTTGCTGTGGCTCCATTTGTTTGATTGTCGCGTATGATCCCTGCTGGAGGAAGAACGCCGGGGTGACATCTCGTCTGCTGTATGGAGACGAACGCCGAGGTGGAGCTGGGATTTTTCCATGGCTCCGTTTGTTTGATTGTCGCGTCTGATTCCTGCTGGAGGAAGAACGCCGGGGTGACATCTCGTCTGCTGTATCGAGACGAACGCCGAGGTGGAGCTGGGATTTTTCCATGGCTCCGTTTGTTTGATTGTCGCGTCTGATCCCTGCTGGAGGAAGAACACTGGGGTGACATCTCGTCTGCTGTATCGAGACGAATGCCGAGGTGGAGCTGGGATTTTGCCATGGCTCTGTTTGTTTGATTGTCGCGTCTGATCCCTGCTGGAGGAAGAACGCTGGGGTGACATCTCGTCTGCTGTATCGAGACGAACGTCGAGGTGGAGCTGGGATTTTGCCATGGCTCCGTTTGTTTGATTGTCGCGTCTGATCCCTGCTGGAGGAAGAACGCTGGGGTGACATCTTGTCTGCTGTATCGAGACGAACGTCGAGGTGGAGCTGGGATTTTGCCATGGCTCCGTTTGTTTGATTGTCGCATCTGATCTCTGCTGGAGGAAGAACGCTGGGGTGACATCCCGTCTGCTGTATCGAGACGAATGCCGAAGTGGAGCTGGGATTTTGCCATGGCTCCGTTTGTTTGATTGCCGCGTCTGATCCCTACTGGAGGAAGAACGCTGGGGTGACATCTCGTCTGCTGTATCGAGACGAACGTCGGGGTGGAGCTGGGATTTTGCCATGGCTCCATTTGTTGACATTGTGTCTGCAATATTGCGACAAACGTCGAGGTTGTCTCTAGGTTGTCTATGAACCGTCGGGATTTGGCTTTGCTTTCTGGTGGAGCCTGTTGGGAAGGTATGGTTCCCTCTTTGTTTGTGCCCTTGGATTGTATACAGGGATCGATGTGATCTCACCTGTAGGGCAAAAGTTTCATTCATTTCTTTTTTAATTTTTTTTTTATTTTTTTTTATTTTCTTTCCGCGATGCTCTATCATTTCAGCTTTTATATCGCGAAGGTCGCGATTGCCCAATCATTTCGGCCATTTTTTCCGCGGTGCCCAATCATTTTCGGCTGTTTATTTTATTTTTACTCGCTGCTTTTTATCGCGAGTTGCCCAATCATTTCGGCTTTTTATTTTATTTTTACTCGCTGCTTTTTATTGCGAGTTGCCCAATCATTTCGGCTATTTTTCATGCATACATTTTTACTTGCTGCTTTTTATTGCAAGTTGCCCCATCATTTCGGCTATTTCATATGCATTTTTGGCTCGCTGAATTTTTTTATCGCGAGTGTGGAACTTGGAATCTGACGTCAATCTCAGCATCAACATCGCTACAACTGGAATATTGCCAGGAGCGAATCATCATTTGTCTTTGTCGATGTCGAACAAAGGTGGCTTAGCGAACAGGGTTAGGGTCCTGTCGACTAAGGCTTTTGACTTCATTAGCAGTAAGGGTCTCACAAAGGTATTTCTCCCTACAAGTCGTGAGGATCTCGTAGGTGTGTTTTCTCCTTAGGGATCGTGAGGATTCCTAACTGTATGTTCCCCTGTAAGTCGTAAGGATCTTACAAAAGGGTTTTCTCCTTATAAGTCGAGAGGACTTATAAGGGTTGTTCACCATATGGACATATCCCCAGTCGCGGGTGGGACTTGGTTAGGGAAATGTTTATTCGCACCCGTGGATTGTATACAAGGGTTTAATATCCAGCCGCTTGTAGGGCATTATCGAAGGTTGTGGGAGTTGCTTAAGAACAGGTTCAGGTCTCTGTAACTTAAGACTTTCAAATCTTATGAGCCGTGAGGATCCCATAAGAGAGTTCTCCTTACGAGTCGTGAGGATCCCGCAAGTGTAATTTTCTCCTTAGGAATCGTGAGGATCCCTAAGTGTGTTGCTCCCTTGTGAGTCGTAAGGATCTCACGCGGGTGGTTTCTCCTTACAAGGTCGAGAGGACCCTGTAAGTGTCTTTTAACGAGGTTGCGCCCTTTCGGGTTTTCACATACACTCGCCGGTAACCCTGCTGTTTTTACTCACGGAGCCCTTTCGGGTTTTCATCCGCGCCCATTTTGCTTATGGACATACCTTTTTTTTTATTCTCTTTTTTTTATTCTCTTTTTTTTTCTTTTCTAACGAGGCTGCGCCCTTTCAGGTTTTCACAAACACTCGCCGGTAGCTCTACTGTTTTTACTCACGGAGCCCTTTCGGGTTTTCATCCGTGCCCATTTTGCTTATGGACATACCGTTTTTTTATTTTTTTTTATTTTATTCTTTATTCTTTTTTTTTATCTCGTCCGCCTGAGGATGCTGCGGTAGTAGTTTAAAGACGTTTCGGTCATTTGCAAGTTTTAGGACATTGCGGTCCATCATTAGTTTAAGGACGTTTCGGTCCGCCGTCGCCGTATTTGAGGCGAATTTCTAGTTTACTGACTTTTCGGTCTATGGTGCTTTCCCTATGAATGAGCATGATGCCCCCGGCATATCCATCTTTCTCGGAGCATGCGGTTGTGGCGGGCTCACCTTCCAGTTTTCGGACAACGCGTACTTGCCCTGTTGGTATTGGTCTTTGACCCAGTTTTTGAAGACGTAACTGTTAGTGTATATGCCCTAAAGGCCATTACTGTATCATACTAGTTTGTATATTACTTAATGGATGCTTGGGATATTCACCTTGTATATACAATCTTTCTCAAAATAGTAGTATGCTACTTGGTTTATTTCTACTTCAATGTGTACATGTGTTTATTTTTGTATATCGCCTATACACATTAGTAGAGCCCTTAGGATCTTTGCTTGATTACCAGCGATGTGATGGCCGTCACACTAGTGGGGCTGGGTAATTTATAAGCACATCCTTATGCAGGTCCCTGGTCGCAGGACTATCGAGACAGGGCATCGATACTCCGGAGTAGACCAGCGCATGCGCTTCTCATCCCAGTGTGGGAGACGGTCTGTCCCACAGCCGTCAGTACGTCGTACTTGAGATGGTATGCGGGTGCTCGTTAGGTTACGGGTACACTGGACAGGACTCGTCGGGAACTGACTAGTTGGTATTATGCCTATCGTCAGTTATCAGTTCCCAGGTGACATGAGTACAGCTTAGTCCGCTGACTTGACACTGTCACTTCGCCTCGAGTGTGTTCCCACTGTACTTTGATCACTACCCTACCACGGCTCAAAGGAGTCATGCAAACAGGTAGTGGTTGGGTGCAGTCCCGAAGCACTTGGAGGCAGTGACGGTTAGACAGGATTCTTCTCTCCCGGTATTGGGGGTTGACATCGCGCTGTGTCTAGGAGAGCCATTACACGAGTAGTCCCTGGCCAGGGCAAACGAGATATACTGGTAGGCTTCCAGTGTTATCTCAGGGTGTTTTGGGCTTCGCTCCGGCACGACTTGTACCGCTATTGGGGACTGACGTTTACCGCCCCCTAGGCCCGCCATGCGATGTATCAGACGAACAGACCGGACTGTACGGAGAATGTCACACTCAGGCTCAGTAGGAGTTCAGATGGGTTTCGCCTCGTCGGTCTTCTTATCGGCATTACCTGGGGACCGTTACGCACAGCTAGTGCCGCTTGCGGTCTGTGGTTAAACCCACTGCCAGCGTAGTGTCGAGTCTTTAGAGTCCCACACAGAAAGCTTTTCGCCTTTAGGCAAAAGAGTAGAGGTCGCATGGTATTGCGACAGGTCGCATGGTTTTGCGACAGGGTTCGGTCACATCCGTGTACTTGTGCACGTACAGTGTCCGGACAGTTTACACTAGCGGGCTTTGGTTTAAGCCGGATCCTAGTGTACCTTATGGGATTGGATTTATCCAGTTTGCATGCGTGTTCCTCGGAACGCGGATGCGGGTGTGTATGCACAGTTGACAGGGAGGCAGAGGCAGCGGATTCTCATTAGGGTTGTTGACAGTTGACCGTTGACTATTTGACCTTTTGATCAACCCTAATGAGAATATGATATGTGATTAACTATTATATTAATTAAGTATTATGGTGACATGGTTGTTGACTTTTGTTGACTTTGTTGACTTGTTGACTTTTGTTGACTTGTTGGCTTTGTTGACCGGTTGACTAGGCTTGACTAGTTGACCATCATGATAACCATAGCCATCATTTCATGGTAAAGACTTTTACTTGCTTGCTCATTTGTGTAAAATGAGTGCATGATATGATATGGTTATGGTTGCTTCAACCATCACATAAGATTTTTGTTGATATGATGAGTTATGATTACTTTGGATTATGAGAGGGTGAAAGACAAAAGAGTTGCTCATTCTTTCTTGCTCATTCTCTCTCTTGTTCTTGAGCTCTCCTTTTGCTCTCACCCTTTTTGCTCTTGCTCCCTCTCTTTAATCTATGGTTCTCTTGTCTCATGAGTTGAGAATCAAGAACCATAGATAAAATCCCATTCTAATTCTTCTCTACTCATTCTAGTTCACTAGGTTTAGCAAACCAAGTGAACTAGTTTCTTCAAAGAACGAAGAAGGAGCTAAAGGTTGGAGCTTTCAGGTGGATCTATCTTCGGCGTACGGAGACGACGAGAAGAAGCCATCGGACCACCATCGGAGCTTGAAGACGAAGGAGTTCAAGACAAGCAAGGTATAACCCCCTAACCGAGTAGCTAGAAACTCATAGTTAGGTTGTTAGATAGATGTTTAACCAAGATCCGGGTTTTAGGTCCATGTTACCATCTTTAAGAAAATCGTTTTTTACCAAATTCCGCATTCCCGAAAGTACCGGGAGAGGTAGCATGGACTTACAGTAACAGTTTTCGATCGGATGGCCCAATACTTGATGGTAAGGGCAATAATTAGAACTGTTGACATCATCCAGTTGTAGTTGGTATTTCGGCTCCGGTAGAGTGATAAGCCTGTTATGCACTGCCACTTCGAACAGCCTCCTTGTTTCATACTGGGGAAATGAGTAAGGACGTTTCAAGCTCTCTTCGAGGGATGGGCGTGGTCGCACATTGTTTTGGCGAACAACCGGTCTAGGGCCACTCGATTGCTATTGAGTGTCGGCTACGAAGGCTATTTTTTCCTTCCCTTTATCCATTTTGCTCGATCCTTTGTTTGCGGGGCCGAGATTTTTTTTGAGTAGCGTGCGATTGCACGGCTGAATGTTCTCACAATTCCTCAATTCTTTCATTTTTGAAATGGATTCCTTGAGGAGAGGGTTGAGGGTAGCTTCTTCGTCAAAGTCGCTTCCAAAGGTGATAATTTGCGATCCCTTGGAGTCGGCTATATGACAGTCGGCGGCGGCTCTTTTGCGCTCATCTATCGCATTTTTCTGATGTCTACGAGCTTCACGCTTTGTCCTGTTGAAGTGTTGCTTTTGAGCGACATACCCTTGCCACCAACACTTAAAGGAGTCGCAGTCTTCAGTAGGATGTATAATCTTCTGATGATATAAGCAGAAGTTAGGATGCATCTCTACTCCACCGAGAGTATTTTCTTCAGAGGGTGGTAGATAGGGCTTTGGCGAACCTTTTCCTCGTCTTGAATTTGTTTTTATCCGCAGCGGATGACTTTTGATTTGACGGAAGTGCCTCGACTCTTTGGTTTAGTAGTCGGTGTTTGGCTCCTTCCAGTACGGCCATCTCACGTTCTTGATTGGCTTTAACTTTCAGACGAATCTCATTCAGGAAGGCATCGATCATCTCGTCTGACGACCGCAGAATTTCTGGTTCAGGGTCCGCTCTCGTTTACTCGGCGCTAGGAACCTCTTTATCATCTGCCAATGAGTGAGAAATCACATGACAAGTTGCCCCTGGTGCGTCCGTCTTCTTTGGAGTGTGCGGCTGTGGTGGGTTCACCTTCCAGTTTTCGGACAACGCGAACTTGCCTTATAGGTACTGATCCTCGATCCATCCTTTAAAGACAAAGCAATCCTCGATCGGGTGACTTACCGTTTGGTGGTAAGGGCAATAATTAGGATTATTGAGATCGCCTGGCTGCAACAGACGTTTCGGACTCGGCAGATTAATGAGTCTGTTGCGCACTGCCAGCTCAAACAGTCTTCTCGTTTTATTCTGAGGAAACGAGTAAGGACGTTCCGGTCTCTCCTCGAGGGATGGGCATGGACGCACATCGTTTTGGCGAACAACTGGCTTTGAGTTGCTCGGTTGTTGTTGAGTATTGGCGACGACGATCGCCTTCCCTTTCCCCTTCTCATTTCGAGAGTCCGGTTTTGGAGGAGACGGTCCATGGCCCATCTGGTCCATTTAGGCTAATTTGTCGATTAAGGCCTGGAAGGTGGTCGGCCTGAAGAACATCATGAATTGCGATATGGTTGCTTGCGGATCGAGGGTTCCCACGAACATGCCTACTGCAGGAGCCTCTTCTATGCGTTGTTCGCATTTCGACCATAGGTTCCTCCACCGTATCGCATATTGGACCCACGTTTCGCCTGGCCTTATCCTGGCATTAATCAGTGCTGTTATCAGGGTGCGTCCACTAGCACTCGTGAATCTTTGTGTAAACAGTAGCTCCATCTCCGCAAATGTTTTGACAGAGTCGTTAGGTAGCTCCGAATACCATTCAAAGGTCGTTTCTGCTAGGATGCCGACGAATTGGCGAAGCAACAGTTTATCATCGCCTCCAGTGTTGCCGTAAAGAGCCCTGAATTGAGCGACATTCTGATGTGGATTCCCCGTCGCCTGATATACGTGGAATTTAGGGATCGTATATCCAGGCGGGTATCTTATTTGGTCATACCAGCCCGGATATGGTCGCCCAGTTTTAACGACTTGCCCAGCCGCTTCATTCGCCTGGTAAGCCTGTATTTGCTGAACAATGTAATCATCCAGGGCAGCTTTCGAGATGGTCTCTTCCTTGGCTGCTGAAAGAGCTGGAGGAGGATTAGGTGTCTCCCTTCCATCGTCTCCAACAATGATCGGAGGGTCTTTAGTTGGAGGGTCCGGCTGTAACATCATCCCTACCATATCTTGGAAGAGGAGCGCCATTTGTTTTATGTTAGCTTCTTGCTCTGCGGCTTCTTTGTCCTTCTTTTCGAGGACTCTGCGTAAGAAGTCAGCATCGGTTTCTTGCTTGCGGGGCTGCTCTGATGATGCCCCCGGGCATTCTTTTGACCCGGTGAGTGCATCCATTTGCGTCAGCATTTCCTGAAACTTCTGTTGCTGTTCTTAGGCTTTTGTCACGGATCGGGTTAGCGGTCGGTGGCCCGTCGAAGCACGGCTTTCCTCCTTTCCGGAAGCCATATAAAGAGTAAGAACCACTATACCCCCAGACTTGGGGCGTTGGTGTTCAGCGCTTTTACGGTTCGCCGTGTTCGTAGGGGCTTTTTGCGGCTTCCTTTTCTTTTGAGTGTGTTACGACCCGCTTCCCAGTGTACAGCGAAGGGGACGCGACGAGGTCCGCTACGTATATACTCATAAGTATATACGCTAAGCGTATCTAAGCAATATAAAATAAATACACAAGAGACAAGAAATAAAAAGAACAGCAACTTTTATTTATTAATATTCTTTGTACAATGCATGAAAGGAAATACAACTGAAATAAAAAGATGCCTAAACAGTGGCATAACAGGAAATGTAAAATACTGAATGGAAAAGTGTACAATGAACTAAAGTGCTGGATCTTCGGCAAACTGCTCCAAGTCTTCTGCAGATGGCTCGATCTCTGCCGGGTCCAAACCACCTGACGACATTCAAAAAAGAAAGAAATAGAATATCGTCAGCGAACAGGTCGCTCGGTAAGTCCCAAAGATAAGAGGAGAATAGAATAGACAGAGAGTAAGAGAGAGAGGGAGAGAGTAGCTTTTACAGTTGTATTATATTGTTATATTATTGTAGTATTGTGTTAACGCTGTTGTTTGTAGTTTGGTACAGAAGGATGCCAGTGTATACGAGAGGAGTCTCACTTGCCCCGGAGACTAAGGTATCAGGAACTCAAGGAACCGTTTATGCCACGGTACAACAGCAATTGGATTCATGTTAGGTGTCTTAATCTTACTGTCTCGTGCCATTTTTAACACCTTCCGTACCAATCTACCCCTTAAACCCCGCGATGTCTTATTTGTATTGTTATCTTGTAAATTATATTGATTGTAAGATTGATTTACTGACTGACCGAAACCATGATATCAGGAAACGGTTGCAACCGTAGAGTCATGTAAATAGAATACTTAGAATCATGTAAAAGGAATATATATCCATGGCTCGGTTCAGTCAAGTTGTATAAATTGATATTTGGATTCATGGATTCATGTGTTTATATTGAATTGGAATCTTGTAGATTATAAATTGACTTGAATCATATTCAAGTCAGTTTAATCAGACTCAAACCCGAGTCAGACAATCAGAAATGTGAATCGAAGTCTTATAATTGCTAGGGTCCTTAGGGTAATTTATAAAACTTGAGAGGGTTTTATGTAAAAATACTTTTATATACTTTTCAAAATACACCTCAAGTATTTATTGTTCGTCTTTACAGTTTTAATGAGGGTGGATTTTATGTTGTGACATTTCTAGTGAAAATATCCTAGTTTTATAAATTAGGTATTTATCTGTAATATTGATTTATTTGAAGTTCATGGTACTTTAGTGTAAAATCTATTCTTGTGATTTTTAGAAAAAAAGTGAAAAATTTATATTATAATAAAATAGATATTTAAATGATAAATATACATATGTTTATAAAAAAATAATTTTAATAAATATTTTATATTCCAAGAATCTCATTTTCTTAATATGTCGTATTTTAAACCTTTCGAGACCGAATGGTCCTTGAGGAGGTCTGAATCTCGCACTACTAGCCCGAGGGTGCGCGATAAACCGCACAGTCCCGAACGGGTTCTCCATAAATGGGTTGTAGCGGCGCTTTGCAAAGATTGTAAAATACCAATCCTTTAGAAAACGGTTTTATAAAGTAAAAGGTATTTATTTCCAAAGTGTAATTTTCCGTATTTTAGATTCTAGGAAACGGGTTTCCTAAGCCAACTAGCCTATTTCTAAATGGTCTAAACGACAAGTCGTTAGAAGCCTCAAATCGCCTCTTCACCGCCAATTGTGGCCAGGTAAGTACAAATGAGGAAGGAAGGATCCGCTCACGAATCGTGAGGCGGGCCTTTTGAAGTTACCTTTGCTCACTTGCCTAGCCTAGACATCATAAAGTCAGGTTTAGATAAACGATCAATGTCCACAACTTATCGTGTTTTCCTAATAAGAGGTATTTATTTAAAAGTGTATCAAAGCTAAACTTTTAGAATTAGTTTTATTAAGAATATGGTATTTAAATGAAAGTTTTGTTTTATCGTATTCTAAATTTTAATGATATCGTTTTAGGGTTGTATCTGCGTGTGTGTGGAGGTAGGTCATTACCCCGTGCTCTACTTTAAATGTATAGCAAAGTTAAGGGGTTAAATGTGAAATCGAAACATGGTGGTATTTAAGTGAAAAATACGATAAATTGGAAATGCTATCATTTCATGTGATGAAACTTGATCAAATTGATTGTTAAATGTTTAATAGTCGACATAAAGATGTTTAGGCATGAATGTATTGATGAAAAGTGAAATTTTATAGAAAACCGAATCGGAAATCGGATTTGTTCCGATTCCGTCGGGTTTCGTAGTTTCCTATTTTAGAGAAATAGAAAAGGGGACAGAATGGGACTTACGGGTTTTGATTACTCAAGAGAGTGAGGGGGAACTAGAAGAATCGTCGGTGTGTTGCGTCGTCGCCGATAGCTCCTAAAACGTTCGCCGGAATTTCCGCCGGAATTTCGTCGGAGTTTCGCCTCGAGCTTGTTTTCAAAGTACACAACTCTTGGAAAATTTTTGAGAGAGTGGCTCAAGATTTTGGGGGTGAGAGGGTAGTGTGTAGGGTTGGTATTTATAGGGTTAGGCTAGGGTTAGGGTAGATGAAAAGTTAAAAATAAAAATGTGATAAAATGTAATAAAAAAGTATTAAAAGTGGAGTAATTGGGGTTTTTAAAGATCTCTGGAAGTGTTATGAGACTGAAATTTTGTAGGTGCATAGGGAATATGAAAAGACACAACTTTCATGTTGTGGCCGTCGCCGGAATCGGCCGACTCGGGGGTGACTCGGCCGTGACTCGGTCGGAGCACTGAGTCGGACGAGTCAAGGCCGAGTTGGCCGATTTCCGGCCGAGTCCGGCGGCCAGGATCCCCCCCGACGGTTCATCTAACTCATGGAAGTGTTACATCTTTGGGTGTAGTGGGGTTTTTGTGAGATATGCACGTGTAAACTCTTGGTATTCTAAAGGTTTTAAAAAAATCAATATTAAAAATAATGTGGGGTATGGGATTTGAACTCTGGTGGCTTGGTTCAGCAGTGCAAGGTATTACCAATGAGCTACAAGCTCCTTCTTGTAATTATGGTATGAAATAATTACTTAAAGTGGTAACAGTAACATTAAATACCCCAAGTATACTTTAATTTTTAAACAATTTTATGTACACTAAAAATGGAGTTATTTAAAAACAAAATAATTACTTATATATTGTGCTCAGGTTAAAATACTCCATTATAGATTTTGAAAAAATTAATTTAAAAATTTGTATAGAAAAAAGTGTATAAGAAAATTAGGTTTGTTACATTCTACCCTCCTTATAAAAATTTCGTCCTCGAAATTTGTAAAAGGAAAGTGTAACAGTTCAAGGAAGTTTGGTGACTGCAGTATAGATAGTGTATAGATGTGATACGATGCTGAAAAAGGCTTACCGGTGTTACCTTGACCTACAGTCTCGGCTTCTAATGTGAATGTCTGTCGCCATGGTACATTCCTTCTAGCTGGAGGCACATTCTGTCCTTGAGGCATGTTTCTCTGCCCTCGAGGCATATCCCTCATTGCTTGTTGGAATTGGCGAGTAGGCTGTGCAGGTGGTGGAGCAGGTAGTGCAGGACGAGTTGCAGGAGCCTGGATAGCTGGCCGCTGCGGGTAGTTGGTGGGTGTGTGAGCTGAGTTATATCTATATGGACAGGTCTCAATTCTGTGATTGGACGCGCCACAAACTAGGCACAGGCCTTTTGCGCGCCTACAGTCCTTTATCAAATGTCCATCTCTCTTGCAATGGAAACAGAAATGTGGTCTTGGCTGGTGATTGGGTTCTTCAGTTCTCCTGGGTTCGAACGTTGGCCTGGAAGAGGCTCATCCTGCCATTTGAGTGGTAGGGCATTTCAAACCGGCAGATCGAGGTCTGCCCCTCGCCTTTATCACCGCCTCATAACTGCGGGCAGCTTCTAAAGCATCTTCATGTGTCAGAAATTTTCCCATGGCTAGAGCAGCCTGAATCTTTGTGTCCAAACCTTGTTGAAATCGACGGGCTCTGATCTCGTCCGTCGGTATCAAGTGTGCCGCAAATCGGCTTAGCATGGTGAATTCAGCATCGTACTCATCTACTGATTTGTCCCGCATCGAACCTTGTTGTAGATGAATGAACTGCTGCTCCATGGGAAACCTGGCAGTCACAGGGAAGTATTTCGCGTCGAACTTCTCGCGAAAAGTCTTCCATTCAATAGGCTGTACAAGACGGCTTTCTTCCGCCTTCCAGCAGTTGCGAGCATTGTCCGTGAGTTGCAGTTTCGCCACACGGACCCAAGCTATGTCTGGCACTTGTGCTGCTGTCAGATCATCTTCTATACTTTGTGCCCATTATTCAGCTTCAAGAGGGCTTCCTTTTCCGGAGAACTGCTTCGGATGTAAAGTCCTGAATTGCTTTACCCCCGGTGCGTCAGTCTCGGAACGGTTCAGGAGTTGTTGCTGTCCCTCGAGAAGGCTGCGGATCGCCTCAAGTAGCACTGTTTGCTCGGTGGGTGGCGCAGGAACAGCAGGTGTGAGAGGTAGTGCTGGAGGTGTGTTGTTGACGTTGGTGCTGGTGTTGTTCGGGGAATCCATAACCCTGAAGAAAAATTTGGGTTAGGACAGATTCAAATACATGAAATGATAAGATTCAAGGAATATGAAATTGCAAGATTCAAGGAACATGAATTGTAAAGAATGTTTTAGTTGCTGGTTCTTTTTTTATATTGCTTAGGTTGTTCACGCAGAACAGAACTGCATGATAGGGTTTCATACAGCTCTGGCCTGCATGAGCCACCAACAAAACCTGTCACGCCCCGCTTCCCAGTGTACGGCGAAGGGGACGCGACGAGGTCCGCTACGTATATACTCATAAGTATATACGCTAAGCGTATCTAAGCAATATAAAATAAATACACAAGAGACAAGAAATAAAATGAACAACAACTTTTATTTATTAATATTCTTTGTACAATGCATGAAAGGAAATACAACTGAAATAAAAAGATGCCTAAACAGTGGCATAACAGGAAATGTAAAATACTGAATGGAAAAGTGTACAATGAACTAAAGTGCTGGATCTTCGGCAAAATGCTCCAAGTCTTCTGCAGATGGCTCGATCTCTGCCGGGTCCAAACCACCTGACGAAATTCAAAAAAGAAAGAAATAGAATGTCGTCAGCGAACAGGGCGCTCGGTAAGTCCCAAAGATAAGAGGAGAATAGAATAGACAGAGTAAGAGAGAGAGGGAGAGAGTAGCTTTTACAGTTGTATTATATTGTTATATTATTGTAGTATTGTGTTAACGTTGTTGTTTGTAGCTTGGTACAGAAGGATGCCAGTGTATACGAGAGGAGTCTCACTTGCCCCGGAGACTAAGGTATCAGGAACTCAAGGAACCGTTTATGCCACGGTACAACAACAATTGGAATCATGTTAGGTGTCTTAATCTTACTGTCTCGTGCCACTTTTAACACCTTCCGTACAAATCTACCCCTTAAACCCCGCGATGTCTTATTTGTATTGTTATCTTGTAAATTGTATTGATTGTAAGATTGATTGACTGACTGACCGAAACCATGATATCAGGAAATGGTTGTAACCGTAGAGTGATGTAAATAGAATACTGAGAATCATGTAAAAGGGATATATATCCATAGCTCGGTTCAGTCAAGTTGTATAAATTGATATTTGGATTCATGGATTCATGTGTTCATATTGAATTGGAATCTTGTAGATTATAGATTGACTTGAATCATATTCAAGTCAGATTAATCAGACTCAAACCCGAGTCAGACAATCAGAAATGTAAATCGAAGTCTTATAATTGCTAGGGTCCTTAGGGTAATTTATAAAACTTGAGGGGGTTTTATGTAAAAATACTTTTATATACTTTTCAAAATACAGCTCAAGTATTTATTGTTCGTCTTTAGAGTTGTAATGAGGGTGGATTTTATATTGTGACATTTCTAGTGAAAATATCCTAGTTTTATAAATTAGGTATTTATCTGTAATATTGATTTATTTGAAGTTCATGGTACTTTAGTGTAAAATCTATTCTTGTGATTTTTAGAAAAAAAGTGAAAAATTTATATTATAATAAAATAGATATTTAAATGATAAATACACATATGTTTATACAAAAATAATTTTAATAAATATTTTATATTCCAAAAATCTCATTTTCTTAATATGTCGTATTTTAAACCTTTCGAGACCGAATGGTCCTTGAAGAGGTCTGAATCTCGCACTACTAGCCCGAGGGTGCGCGATAAACCGCACAGTCCCGAACGGGTTCCCCATAAATGGGTTGTAGCGGCGCTTTGCAAAGATTGTAAAATACCAATCCTTTAGAAAACGGTTTTATAAAGTAAAAGGTATTTATTTGCAAAGTGTAATTTTCGGTATTTTAGATTCTAAGAAACGGGTTTCCTAAGCCAACTAGCCTATTTCTAAATGGTCTAAACGACAAGTCGTTAGATGCCTCAAATCGCCTCTTCACCGCCAATTGTGGTCAGGTAAGTACAAATGAGGAAGGAGAGATCCGCTCACGAATCGTGAGGCGGGCCTTTTAAAGTTACCTTTGCTCACTTGCCTAGCCTAGACACCACAAAGTCAGGTTTAGATAAACGATCGATGTCCACAACTTATCGTGTTTTCCTAATAAGAGGTATTTATTTAAAAGTGTATCAAAGCTAAACTTTTAGAATTAGTTTTATTAAGAATATGGTATTTAAATGAAAGTTTTGTTTTATCGTATTCTAAGTTTTGATGATATCGATTTAGGGTTGTATCTGCGTGTGTGTGGAGGTAGCTCATTACCTCGTGCTCTACTTTAAATGTATAGCAAAGTTAAGGGGTTAAATGTGAAATCGAAACATGGTGGTATTTAAGTGAAAAATACGATAAATTGGAAATGCTATCATTTCATGTGATGAAACTTGATCAAATTGATTGTTAAATGTTTAATAGTCGACATAAAGATGTTTAGGCATAAATGTATTGATGAAAAGTGAAATTTTATAGAAAACCGAATCGGAAATCGGATTTGTTCCGATTCCGTCGGGTTTCATAGTTTCGTATTTTAGAGAAATAGAAAAGGGGATAGAATGGGACTTACGGGTTTTGATTACTCAAGAGTGTGATGGGGAACTAGAAGAATCGTCGGTGTGTTGCGTCGTCGCCGCTAGCTCCTAAAACGTTCGCCGGAATTTCGTCGGAGCTTCGCCTCGAGCTTGTTTTCAAAGTACACAACTCTTGGAAAAATTTTGAGAGAGTGGCTCAAGATTTTGGGGGTGAGAGGGTAGTGTGTAGGGTTGGTATTTATAGGGTTAGGCTAGGGTTAGGGTAGATGAAAAGTTAAAAATAAAAATGTGATAAAATGTAATAAAAATGTATTAAAAGTGGAGTAATTGTGGTTTTTAAAGAGCTCTGGAAGTGTTATGAGGCTTAAATTTTGCAGGTGCATAGGGAATATGAAAAGACACAACTTTCATGTTGTGGCCGTCGCCGGAATCGGCCGACTCGGGGGTGACTCGGCCGTGACTCGGTCGGAGCACTGAGTCGGACGAGTCAAGGCCGAGTGGGTCGATTCCCTGCCGAGTCCGGCGGCCAGGATCCCCCCGACGGTTCATCTAACTCATGGAAGTGTTACATCTTTTGGTGTAGTGGGGTTTTTGTGAAATATGCACGTGTAAACTCTTGGTATTCTAAAGGTTTTAAAAAAATCAATATTAAAAATAATGTGGGGTATGGGATTTGAACTCTGGTGGCTTGGTTCAGCAGTGCAAGGTATTACCAATGAGCTACAAGCTCCTTCTTGTAATTATGGTGTGAAATAATTACTTAAAGTGGTAACAGTAACATTAAATACCCCAAGTATACTTAAATTTTAAAACAATTTTATGTACACTAAAAATGGAGTTATTTAAAAAACAAAATAATTACTTATATATTGTGCTCAGGTTAAAATACTCCTTTATAGATTTTGAAAAAATTAATTTAAAAATTTGTATAGAAAAAAGTGTATAAGAAAATTAGAGTTGTTATAGAGTGATTGACGTTGAAGGAGCCGTTGCAGTGGGCACCCATCCAGCTGTTGCTTTTTCTGGCTTGACAAAGTAGTCCTTCTCCTGCCGAACCTTCATCTTTTTCTGTCGGCGGAGATAGTCTTGATCCATTACGGAGTCTTGGACTTGACGCCAGACTTTGTAAATTTCATAGGATAGTCGTTGAGGAGGTTGCTCCGGCTTCTTCTTTGTAGCATTCTTCACAGGTGAAGGAGTTCGTTTCAACACCGCAGTAGGAGAGTTTCTGCGCACCGTGTTCAGCAATTCAAAGCTGTTCGCGGTTGGAACGGCAGCCTCGATCCCCACCATCGGAGCTGGTGGCGTAAATCCAGAGGGGGAGTTACCCCCAGCCTTCCTTACTCGGCGCCAGTAGCGACGTCGATCGTGTCTTGCTGATGGAGTTGTTTCAGCTATAAGGGTGACTTCATCATGCACATTGCTTTGAAGAGAGACTGTTATTGGTGTTAGCCTGTCGAAGACTGACACCCGTTGAGAAGCAATGTCTAATCTGTCAAAGACAGACCTCTGAGCAGGGGAAGCAGCTTTGAGGACCTCGCCTGGAGCAGCAACCGGAATGGCCAGCCTTGTAAAAATTGACTTCTTGGAAGGAGGAGCCTTTCCAATGATTTTGTCCGCTTGAGCCGGGGTGGCTATCCGCTTTGGGATGGCAGCTTCGGGTATTGCGGGCTTGCAGACGTTCTGGCCCTGTCTGTTGAAAACTGAGGTATTAGAGTTGGGCGAGCCGTTGAGAGGGGCCGCGGCAGTGGTAAGTCAATCAAAGACCGACTTCTTTGGGGCTTCTTGCAATGCCATTGGGGCATTGAAGCTCATCGGTGGGAGCATAGTCCCGAAGAATAGTCCAGCGGTGGCTTGAGTTACCTGCTCCACTGGCATCTTGAAAAAGGAGGCCGCTTGGGGCCCATAAGTCACTCCTCCAGCAAGGACGAAGCGAGAGTTGCAGTTGCAGGTAGTGCAGTTTGAAGCCATTGATCTTTTGTTCTCTGCACGGAGCAAGACACCAAATCTTAGTACCTCGAATCCATAGGCAACCACAGCAAATCGCGATTCGTTCGCGAACACGACACACGAAGTGTGGAGTGGAAAGAGGAAGAGGTCCCACCGGGCGTGCCAGAATCTGTTCCCCTACGAATGACGGCCAAGACTGAACGTCTTGCCTGAGATTCGGGGCAGATGCTATTTGGTTTTATCCGTCCACCTCTCCGAAGATGCCAAGTTGATTTATGGCACCGTGTATCGTAGGTTTAGACGGATGCGGCCGATGTAGCAGACTTCGTCAGATTCCCCCTCGCTTGAGGGGTTTTTGATTGTGGGGACGCTCTTCCCTGCAAGCGCAAGCCCCTGCAGTTAATTACGCTACCGCATCGCGGTAACAACTTTCTCCTTCTCCAAAATTTCACTTCGTGTCGTGTGTGTTTGTTTTGTTTGTGGTTGCCCGTGGATTGTATACGGAGACTAAGTTATGCCGTCGCGCGTAGGACGTGGATTAGTCCAAATCCGTATTTACTTAGATTTGGATTTGGTGTTTTGGTTTGAGGATACGTTAGCCATATTTGAGGCTAAGATCAACTCAAACGTTTGTTAAGGATACATTAGTCCACTTTGAGACTAAGATCAACTTAACGGGATCGTTTAGATCCGACAAAAGAGCATTTGGGGGCTCTACTGTTCCAGTTTAGGGACATAGTGGTCCATAGGTAGTTTAAGGACATTGCGGTCCATTGCCAGTTTAGGGACATGGTGGTCCATCTCCAGTTTAGGGACATGGTGGTCCATTGTATGCATGGCCATCGGGGCCCGTCACCTCTCTGACGACGTTGAAGGATTACAACGACAGGTGTCAGAGGAGTTCGGAGATGTACCCTCGAACCGGATGTAAATTGATTTAGAAGAGCAGCCGTGCTCAGTCAATTTAATTTGAGGACTTACGGCCAAGATTGGGCTAAGTCCAGTTGGGAACATTTTATTTGCATTTGGCCTATTAGGCATGTGCTAGGGCTTTGCCCCTTTTTAATAATGCACTGCATTTTGTTTTGTTTGGGCTTTGCCCTTTTATAAATGGTGCAGAGCATTTTATAAATGATCCAGAGCATCTATTTTGTTTGGGCTCTGCCCTTTTAATGCATTGTATTTTATTTTGGCCTGTTAGGCCTTTTTGATTTGGGCCTGGCTCTTCAGTAAACAATGCAGTGCATTTGTCAGGCGCTTTGCGCCAATCATTGAGCGCAAGCGCTTATGGTGGTGACACGTGTCGCGCAAGCGCAGCGCGCTGTGCCAATGCGCTGCGCTGCGCTGCCCTACTGCGCTGCTGACACATGGCGCGCTCTGGTGAGTTGCGCCAATTTCAGAGAGCAATGCTCTATCTTAAAAGCGCATGGCGCAAGTGGTTCTGGTGCTAACACTTGGCGCTCTCTGGTGGCTTGCGCCGACCCAAGAGCGCAACAGTGCAGTTTTGCAAGTGCAAGGCACTATTTCAAAGTCTTGATCTGATTTTGGATTCAAGAAAAGAATTTTTAAGATTCCAGAACCAATGGTTCATAAAAAAGTGCAAGGCACTATTATTATTTATTTTTTATTGAAGATCCTTGATCTTGTTCTTAGATCAATGATCTATTCAGAAGAAATTCTTCTATTTTAAAGGTTTTTACTTTTTTCTTGAATCTCTTTTCATGTTTCTTCAGAGTTGAAGTTCTTGATGATTCTTGATGTTGATGATGATCTTTTTTCCTCCTTTTTTCTTGAATTGGGGTCTAGGGGCCTTTATATAGTGCCCACTAATTTGTTAAATTTGTTAAAGAGATCCTTCTCTGAGTGATTTGGGGAATTTTCCCCACCGTTGTATCTTTGATCCAAGGGCTTCTGTTTTACAGAAGACAATCTTCTTGTTTTAACAAGAACAGAAAGATCTTACTGGAATTTTTATTCTGTTTGGCGCAAACGCCCCAGCGCTTGACACGTGTCGCGCAGCGCACAGCGCAGCGCAACTGCGTTGACACGTATCGCGCAGCGCAGCGCTTGCGCAACTGCGCTGACACGTGTCGCGCGCTTGCGCAACAGCGCTTGCGCAACAGCGCTGACACGTGTCGCACAGTGCAGCGCTCGCGCAACGGCGCTGACACGTGTCGCGCAGCGCAGCCCTTGCGCAACTGAAGCGTTGCTTCCTTTAATTTTGTTTTAAATAGAGCCTTGCTCTGATTGGGCGCACTGCCTTGGGCGCTGCGCTCCCTGCGCTGGCGTGTCTGATTTTGACACGTGGCGCTCTGCGCGCAGCGCAGGGGATCTGAAGCGTTGCTTCATTTATTTTAACTTTAATTTTCACTTCAATTTTCAAAACATAGCTTTGCTCTGATTGGGGGAAACAGAAGAGTTGCTTCGTTTCCGGCCTTGAAATTTGAATAGAGTATTGCTCTGATTTGGGTAAACAATAATCAGAAAAATCGAAAATCAATTAGCAATTTTGGAATAAACTCTGGAAATATATAGATGAAAACAAATATTATGAAAGAAGCCAGAAACTGTCGGGTGTCAACATTTCAGCCGAAATGCCTCATATAGAAGATTCGGCCGGTTTTTCAGAGCTTATCAAGTCTAGATTTTGAGCAACAATTCGTACTTTTTAGTTAATCTATAAAGTTTGTTGGAAGTCTCATAAAAGACTATATAAACTCTTGTATAGTATAGGGTTTAAATCATCTCTCTTTTGGCAATAACTTATTTAAGTTTCTTAGAGAGATCAGCTCTATTATAAGTATTTTAGTTTTAATTTTTAATAAAGATGCCTTTTTTATTTTATATTGTCTTGTTTTTCAATATGAGTAATTAATCTTTTTCTAAGGTTTTTATTTGCTATCTTTTGTGGTGTGATGTTTTATTAACTTCATTTCTTGCATTAATATGAATATTCTTAGATCTTTATGTTTCTCTAAAAAAAAGTAATTTCTATGATTAAAAAGTTGACGTCTTTAATAAAATTTATGGATAGATTAGAATACCTAAAAACTAATTAAGTTGATGATGGTTGACACCTAGAAATATAATTAGGGATGGTAAAATAAAATATAGATCTTTAATATTCTAATTTAGTAATTAATCTAATCTAGAATAAAACCTAGAACATGTTATTTGTAAATTCATGGCCTACACATACACATAGACGGTTAACCCTAGCTTAAGTTAAGAAACTAGAATTAAGATTTTAATTAAATCTACATGAGATAACATAATTGATAGGATAAGATTAAATCATAAATAATTTATCTTATGCTTTTATGTTGTTGATAGGTAATTAATTAAAACTAGAAAAAAGAACTAAAGATATCATTTAAACCACCACATTAGAAAAGCAAATCAAAATCCTAGATATTCCTTTTATAAGTAAAACAATCATTTTAAATTTTCTTGCTTTTAAATTTTTGCGTTTTTAAATTATTGCAATTTTATTTTATTAAAAATCAAATCTTTTCTTTAACTTGTTTTTAAATTTAAATTAACACTCCTCTTCGTGAGAACGATCCTCAAGTACTACTGCAATATAGCTATATACTTGCGGTTTAATTTGGAGGCTATAAAAAATCCTCAAACACTAACGCAATGGTGCGATGGAATACACCCAGTACCGCAAACCTGACGACCCTTTATACTAATAGGGGTATGTTAACGTCGGTCTGAGTTTATCCATGCCTAAAAAGGGATAAAGTAAATGCTCCGGAATGAGTAAATAAACTAAGAAAAAACAGTTCAACGCAATCAGAGAGAAGAAGAAGTGCAATTCGCGAAAACATAATAAGCATACAAAAGGAGTTTTTCATTAATACGTCAAAAGTTGAAGAAAGACTACCGATACAAAACAGCTGCGAGGAAATAAAAGACAAACATTGCTCAAAGCTCAAAGTGGCCATATACTAGCATTGGTACAAGGATTGACAACATAGCTTCCTGGGCGTCGTCTACCATCTTCTTGTACGCCCATTCATGAGGACAGGCTTCGAGATCGGCACTGATATCTTCCGTCCTTGCATACGAAGATATGGTTGCCCACTGCTGATAAATACGGTGTAAGAGAGTAGGAGTATCATCCCTTCGCCTCTTCGAGATCAAACCCATCAGATAAACCGAGTGCACTTTGTCCTCAGCATGATCAAGTGCTTCAAGAGGCATCACCTTTGGGAACTTGGGAAAAGCGCCTCGGATTTTTTTAAACACCATATGCAAGAGAGAGGAGCGGCGTGGAAGTATTGCCCACAGTGAGCTTCAAAGCGACGCAGCACGGCTTCTCATTGATCGTCAGTATAATCTGGCCCATAAAAGCGGATGTCAGCATAAGAGATGATATCCCTGATGGAATACAAGTGACCATCCATTGTATCTGCAAAGAAAGCAAAAGGAGTATCATTTAAAAACACTGTAAGTTTAAGGTGTGGAGTCTCTAGCTTCATAACTAAAAGACCCCACTGGGTCAAAGGGACTTAGAGCAAAGAAGAACCAAGTTCAAGAAAGGAGATATTAGTGTTGTATATATTTATAGTGTTGATCACATAAGGTTAGAAACCACATTCCAACATATTTTCTATTCTCTAGAAGTCTCTCGTCTCATTGAGAGACGTCTAACCTATCTGTTGGAATTCAAACTGCCCAAGTTTCAAAAATAGATATTTAACCATGTCAAAAAGTAGACGTCTGTACCAGACGTTTGCCTCACAAATTTTTGAATCCCAGAAGTCTGGTACATACGTCTGTAGTATCAATTTCCAAGATATCAAATACTAGATATATTTCAGAGACGATTCATCAGACGTCTGCTAAATACTTTTTGATCTCCAGACGTCAGCTAAATACTTTTTGATCTCCAGACGTCTCTTACAAACGTTTGGGGAAGGAAATTTTTCTAACTACAGATGTCTGTACTGGCGGTTTCGGGCAGTTGTTTTTAGTTTGAATTTTCAAACGAATGGATATTTACGTTGTTTTTGTTTCTAACCGTTCCCAACGGTCATTAACTGTTTTGTGGCAGTTAGAATAACTATCCCATTCAATTCCTATATAAAGCCTTAAGATCACACACATTCATTCACTTATTCATTGCAAATCTTTTAAGATTTTTCTTGTTCTTCTTGAGCGTTAACTTGCCCAAATATTTTCCATTTCCTCCAGAGCCAAAACTTGATATAATCTCTTAAAACAATTCTTGTGCCACACAGGTTATAATCTATTGAGATCATAAGATTGTGTCACACCCCGCTTCCCAGTGTACGGATAAGGAGACGCGACGAGGCCCGCTATGTATTTACTCAAAAGTAAACACGCTAAGCGTAACTAAGCAATATAATGTAAATATACACAAGAAGACATGAAATGTAAATGAACAGCAACTTTTATTTATTAAACATTTCTTTACAATACAACTGAAAAGTAAATACAATGATGAAAGCAATGCCTAAACAATGGCATGAACATGAAAGTAAAGTATATACAAAAGTCTAAAGCTCGGGGTCCTCGCTGAATTGATCCAAGTTCTCTGAACTGGGCTCTATCTCCAGTGAGTCGGATCCACTTGACAATATTCTAAAGAAAGAAGAGAGAAGGAATGTCGTCAGCAAACAATCGCTCGGTAAGTCCCAAATAAAAGTAGGAATAGAATATACAGATGAGTAGACAGATATGAGAATATAACCGGTGTATAGTGAGTTTGTTATGTTAACGCAGTTGTTTGTAGTTTGGTACAGAATATTCCAGTGTATACGAGAGAAGTCCAACTACTCCGTGGAGTAAGGTATACGGAGCATAAGGAACTGTTAAGCCACGGAACAACAGCAATGGATATTCAGCTTATGTGTATTAAAGTGGCCATCTCGTGCCACTTCTAACACATTCCGTACCAGTTTACCCCTTTAAAACCCCGTAATGTATTTTGTATTAATTTGTATTGTTTTGTTTAATAGATGAACGACTTGCCGAAACTATGATATCATGTAAACGGAATGGATATAAATGGATAGTCATGTAATTAGAGTATATCCATGGTTCGGTTTAATCGGGTCATGTTGATATAGATTGAATTCTGGTATAAATGGATTCATGTTGAATTGGAGTTATACTTGAATCATATTCAAGGATATATTGATTGATTGATTTTAGATTAGACTGAGACTCTGCCTGAGTCAGACACTTAGACAGAATTGAAGTCCCGAATTAGTTTTGATGTTATCGGTAACTGCTGCACATGGACGGCAGGATTTGTGTCTTTTTCCAAGAAAATTACCGTATTGATAACACCGTTTTTAGGTTGTCTATCTTAGATAGGCAAGCACCCATATTCTCCGGCTCCCTGAGGCTCAAGAGAACTGGTCCCGCTTAAAGCTATATTTACTAAGGTCCTTATTATAAATTAATATAACTTGAGGGGGTTTTATGGAAAAATAGTTTTGATATATTTTCAAAATAAACCTCAAGTATTTATTTATCGTATTTAGGGTTTTCATACTTGTAATTTTTATAAAATAAAAAATTCCAGTGGATATAAACCTAACTTGAATAGTATACGGTATTTTCTTGTAATTTGACTTGTATTGAATGTGATGGTATTTTCATGATCTTTTGTGATTCTTTTTTTTTATTAAAAAACATGGAATATATATTATATTTAAAATAGATTTTTTGATAATATTTTTATATATATAATTATAAAAATAGAATTTATTTATTAAATAGAAATCACGTTTTCTTAAAAATTATAATAAAAATTCCATCGAGATCGAATGCTCCGTGAGGAGGTCTGCATCTCGCTCTACTAGTCCCGAAAACGTGCGATAATCCACACCATCCCGATCGGGTTCCCCAAAATGGGTTGTAGAGGCTTATTTGCAAGGAATTAATTAAAACAATTTAAAGAATATTGGTTTTGATAGTTTAAGGTATTTTAATATAAATTGTGTTTTTTCCTACAAAAATTGTTACAAAAGTCATCGTGTTATGTTAAGATGAGTGTTGTAATGAAGTAGGTCATTACCTCGTGCAATTTCTAAAGGTAAAATGAGCAAAACCATAAAGTAATGTCATAGGTAAGCTTGATGGTATTTTACCGAAAAAGGCAAAATAGAATTTGTTTAACATTAAATTTTGAATTGAAACTTGGTAAAATTGTTGTTTTATGGTTGCTAAACAATATATGAAAAGATGGTAAATTTTTTGTTTAAGAAAATTTGAATTTTTAAAGAAAAGAGAATCGGAAGTTGGAATAACTCCGCTTCCGATGAGTTTTGAAAAGAGGTTGTTTTAGATTTGAAATGGCGAAGGGGAGAGAGGACTTACTTATTTGGAGAAGAGAGAGGAGGTAGAGGGAACTTTCGAAGGCGTCATGGAGTCGCGTCGTCGCCAGATTTGTCCCGAATTGTCGTCGGAACTTTGACCTTGAGCTAACTCCACTTGTACAACTTTTGGACTTAGAAATTTTTAGAGAGTTTTGGCAATGGATTTCTGAATGAGGAGGATAGGGTGTGATGTTTGTATTTATAGGAGAAATTAGGGTTTTGAGGATTGAAGAATGAATTAAAAATATGCATTAAAATGGATTAAAGAAGTGAATTTAATCTCTCTATAAATTTGCAGAGAAATCAAAACAGAATGGGGGTAGTGGGGTAGGCCAAGGGGTGCTGGGGAAAAAAGTAGGGGGCATTTGCTACGGGGGGGCCGGCGGTGCCGGCCCCAATAGCAATCTCACCGGCCATCTAGGGGGTGGGGGAATCTGAATTGAAGACACGTATCCTGGTCGCTTCATATAGCTCAGTACATATGTTTGTTTAATCTGACTTTTCATTTTTACGTGTATTGCACGTATAAACTTTTGGGCTTCTAAAAGTTTAAAAGAAAAATCATTAAAAATATTATGTGGCTGAGGGGATTTGAACACAGGGGCTATGTCACAGCAGTGCAAGACTTTACCAATGTGCTACAAGTGCTTTCTTGCTGTTCAAAAACAAATTAAATACTTATAGCATACACAGGATTGAAAATACTCCATTTGTACATTAACTTTTAAACAAATTTTCTGTATATTAAAACAGAGTCGTTACATTCTACCCTCCTTACAAAAATTTTGTCCTCGAAATTTACAATTATTTTAAGGACTAATTTCCAAAAAGTGAGGGTATCTTGCACGCATATCATCTTCTCTTTCCCACGTTGATTCTCCTGGTGTGTCTTTTCTCTACATCATCCGGACTAAATTTACTTGCTTGTTCTCAAGTGACTTCACCTTTCTGTCCAGAATTTTAACGGGTTGTTGCTCACAAGATAGATCCGTCTGTACAGTGAGCTCGGAGTGATCAAGAATGTGACTGGGGTCACTTACATACCTTCTGAGTTGGGATATGTGGAACATATTGTGCACTCCTTCCAACGAGAGTGGAAGTGCCAAGCGATAAGCCACTTCTCCGACTCGTTCGAGTGTGTCGAACGGTCCAATGTATCTCAGACTTAGCTTACCCCGCCTTCCAAAGCAAATCACTCCATGGTTTGGTAAGATCTACAAACAGACATGATCTCTCGGTTGGAACTCCAAGTGACGGCGCTTTGTATCAGCCTAGTGCTTCTGTCGATCTTGGGCTATGCGCATTCTTTCCCTGATAGTGCGAACTACATCTTCAGTTGCTACTATCATCTCAGGTCCAAGGAGTTCTCTATCTCCGATGTCGTCCCAACTTAATGGTGAACGACACTTCCTTCCATATAGAGCTGCAAAGGGTGTCATTCTAATACTTACTTGGTAGCTGTTGTTGTATGAAAACTCCACAAGGTGTAGGTGATCTTCCCACGATCCTACGAAGTCTAGCATACAAGCTCTTAGCATGTCTTCAAGTATCTGAATCGTTCGCTCAGACTGTCCATCTGTTTGTGGATGGTACGCAGTGCTGAAGTTTAGACTCGTTCCCAAGCTAGCTTGCAGACTCTGCCAAAATTGCAATCGAAATCTGGTGTCACGATCGGAGACAATGAAAACCGGTACTCCATGTAATCTCACGATCTCCTGCATAAGTTCATGGGTATCGGAGATAGTACATATTGAAGATTTAAATCTTATTTGGATTCATACTTACTTCCATGTACTTCTTTGCTGATGTCTCGGTGGATTGGCCAACTCGAAATGGGATGAAGTGAGCCGACTTTGTGAGTCGATCCACAATAACCCATACCGCATCGTTACCTTTTGTGCTGTGAGGAAGAGCAGTCACGAAGTCCATAGTGATGTGTTGCCACTTCCATTCTGGAATAGATAACGGTTGAAGTAAACCAGCAGTCCTATGATGTTCAGCTTTCACTTGCTGACACACCAAACATTTAGTGACGCTTCTGGCTACTTCACGCTTCATTCCATGCCACCAGTAATGTTGCCGCGGATCTTTGTACATCTTTTTACTACCAGGGTGTACTGAATAGGGGGGAGTTATGAGCTTCTTTCATCAATTCTTCCCGAACAGGACCTTATGGTACACACAATCTACTGTCATATCTCAAAGATCCATCTTCATGGATGATGAAGTCTATTCTAAGTCCACTTTCTACTTGTTCTCTGATCTTTTGCAACTTGGCATCACTTGCTTGAGCTACTTTGATCTGATTGATAATAGTAGACTGAACTTGTAAGTTCATCAAACTTGAAGCGTTACCTGGCATGATCACTTCTATCTCCATTTGATGCAAATCTTGTTAAAGCTTCCACTTTGCGGTGAGATTCATTGATAGTGGTTGGCGACTAAGTGCATCAAGTACTATATTCATCTTCCCTGGATGATATTGTAGGTTGATATCGAAGTCTGCCATAAGTTCTAACTATCTTCTCTGCCGCATATTCAACTCTTTCTGAGTAAACACATATTTCAGACTCTTATGGTATGTGTATATGTCCACTCATTCTCCAAAAAGATAATGGCGCCAAATCTTAAGTGCAAAAATAACGGCTGCCAACTCTAGATCATGCGTCGGATAGTTGAGCTCATGAACCTTCAGCTGTCTTGATGCATAAGCTACAACTTTACCGTATTGATGTAGAATACATCCTAATCCCTTACCGGATGCATCACAATGCACTACGAAACCTCCAGATTGATCCGGTATGACGAGAATAGGCGCTGATGTCAATCTTGACTTAAGTTCTATGAAAGCTTGTTCGCATGCTTCTGACCACACGAATTCTTCATCTTTACATGTAAGCTTGGTCAGGGGTGTTGCAATCTTCGAAAATCCTTCAATTAATCTTCTGTAATATCCTGCTAAACCCAAGAAACTTCGAATGTCCTTCATTGACTTCGGTGTCGTCCATTTTCTTACTGCTGATACCTTAGCTGGATCTACAGAGATACCATCACCTGATACAATATGTCCGAGAAAACCGACTTGATCTAGCCAAAACTCGCACTTACTGTACTTGGCATAGAGTTGATGCTGTCGTAAAGTCTCCAGGACAATTCGCAGGTGCTCAGCATGTTCTTTCTGACTCTTAGCATACACCAGGATGTTAATGATGAAGATGACAACAAACCTGTCTAGGTACTCTCGGAAAACTTAATTCATTAGGTTCATGAATATAGCTGGTGCGTTGGCCACTCCAAATGGCATCACAAGAAACTCATAATGGCCATAGCGAGTCCTGAATGCCGTCTTCGGAATATCAGACTCTTTGACTTTCACCTGATGATATCCCGAACGAAGATCTAACTTGGAGAAATTGGAATACCACTTAGCTGATCGAATAGATCGTCAATGCACGGAAGTGGATACTTGTTCTTTATAGTTACTTCGTTCAGAGCTCTATAATCAATGCACATTCGATATGAACATTCCTTCTTCTTCAAAAGCAGAACTGGAGATCCCCAACTTAAAATGCTGGGAAGAATCCATCCTTTCCTCAATAATTCGTCCAACTGAGTTCGGATCTCTTTCAAACCTTCGGGACTCAAGCGATACGGAGCTTTGATCACCGGTTGTGCTCCAGGTACTAAATCAAAATTGAATTTAAGAGCTCGATCGGGAGGCAAACCTGATATGTCTTCAGGAAATATATCGTCGAACTATCGAACTACTTTTGGCTTATCTTCTCCCGCCTGTAGAGTTGCAATCACTGCCTTCTTCGGTTTTGATTTGTATATGCTTGGCTCTAGGGTACGGTCTCCACTTTTGAAATAAAAGACCGGATGTTCTGGAATCTCGAACACTACCCTCCTTTGACGACAGTAAATGGTAGCATAGAATGTTCCTAGCCAATCCATACCCAAAACGACATCAAAATTCGGTATATCCAGCACCTTGAAGTCGGCATAGAATTCTCTGCTGCAGAAGGCCACTGGACCGTATGCCATTATTTCCTTTAGAACGCCGTTCCCTGAACTGACATTCCAGCTGGATACAAGTGGTTTGACTGGAATCGCATGAGTTCGGACGGACCGTTGCGACATAAAGCAATGAGATGCTCCAGTATCGAAGAGTGTTAGTGCAGGAAGTGAGGCTACTAAGATCGTACCTAAGTTATGTGGGATAGGTTTTAGGTATAAGAAAAAGATATCTGGGTATGTTTAAAGATTGAAAGAAAGCTTGAAAGAAAAAGAGTTACCAGTGAAGACTTAGCCAGTGGCTTCAGCTTCTTCCACAGTCATTGTGAAAACATGTCGCCTCGGTACATTCCTCCTTGCTGGAGGAGCATTCCTCTGTCCGTTCCTCTTTACTTGAGGTAAGTTCCTTTGTGCTTGATAGAACTAACAAGGAGGAGGTGCAGTCGGTCCACAAGGAGGTGGATCTTGGAGAGCAAGACATGGAGCTGGTGCCTAGATAGCTGGCCGCTGTAGATATGTAATTGCTGGTATGGGTGCAGCATTTGGATTGAGTCTACGAGGAAAAGACCCAATATCATGTGTGGATGAGCCACTGACTAAGCAAATGCGATTAGCACGCCTACAATCCTTCGCCAGGTGTCCATCCCTCCTGCAATAGGTGCAAAAGGCTGCACTGGGCCGGTTGATTGGTACTCCCGGTCTCCTGGATACAAAACGTGGCCTTGAAGAGGCTCCTCCTGCCATCTGAGTGACAGGGCACTTCATTCCGGCAGATTGGGGTATGCCCTTCATCTTTACTACTGCCTCATATCGACGGGCAGCTTTCAGAGCCAGTTTGTGGGTTGGAAAATCCCCTGTAGCTAAAGCAGCTTGGATCTCCGGATCTAACCCTTGCTGAAATCGTCTGGACCTGAGCTCAGCAGTCGGAATGAGGTGTGTCGCGAACCTGTTATGGTCTTGTGTTAGCTGTGTAGTATGTGATATAAGAAAATCGAATATTTGAGACATATCTTTACCTGCTCAACACAGTGAACTCGGCATCATACTCATCCACCGATTTGCTCCACATAGAGCTTTGTTGTAAGTGAATGAATTGCTGCTCCATGTCGAATCGGGCAGTCTCGGGAAAATACTTCGCATCGAACATGTCGCGAAAAGTTTTCCATTCGATAGGCTGGGCAAGACGGCTTTCTTCCGCCTTCCACCATACTCGGGCATTGTCAGTGAGTTGCAGCTTTGCAACCCGTACCCAAGCGATCTCTAGCACTCGTGCTGCTGTCAGGTCGTCCTCAATGCTCTGAGCCCATTCTTCAGCTTCCAAAAGGCTCTCTTTCCCAGAAAATTGCTTCGGGTGCAATGCCCGGAATTGCTTCACTCCGGGTGCTTCCGTTTCTGGACGGTTCAATAAGATAGCAGTCTGCTGCTGCTGTCTTTCCAGGAGGCTTCGGATTGCCTCAAGCAATACCGTTTACACGTTGATCGGAGCTACATCGGTAGGCGTAAGTGGAAGAGGTAGTGGTGTGTTGTTGAAGTTTGTGTTGGTATTGTTTGGAGAATCCATAACCTTGAAAGAAAAAATAGGATTAGGATAGATTCAAAGAATATGAAATTGTAAGGTTCAAGGAATATGGAATGTGAAGAATGTTTTTAGTTGCTGATTCTTGTGTTATATTGCTTAGGACTTCATGCAGAATTGACCTGCATGTCCATACAAAACTGATCTGCATGGGCCGCCAACAAAACATGCCATGCCCCGCTTCCCAGTGTACGGGTAAGGAGATGCGACGAAGCCCGCTACGTATTTACTCAGAAGTAAACACGCTAAGCGTAACTAAGCAATATAATGTAAATATACACAAGAAGACATGAAATGTAAATGAACAGCAACTTTTATTTATTAAACATTTATTTACAATACAACTAAAAAGTAAATACAATGATGAAAGCAATGCCTAAACAGTGGCATGAACATGAAAGTAAAGTATATACAAGAGTCTAAAGCTCGGGGTCCTCGCTGAACTGATCCAAGTCCTCTGGACTAGGCTCTATCTCCAGTGAGTCGGATCCACCTGAAAACATTCCAAAGAAAGAAGAGAGAAGGAATGTCGTCAGCGAACAATCGCTCGGTAAGTCCCAAAGAAAAGTAGGAATAGAACAGACAGATGAATAGACATATATGAGAATATAACTGTTGAATTGTGAGTTTGTTATGTTAACGCAGTTGTTTGTAGCTTGGTACAGAATATGCCAGTGTATACGAGAGGAGTCCAACTATTCCGTAGACTAACGTATACAGAGCACAAGGAACCGTTAAGCCACGGAACAACATCAATGGATATTCAGGTTAAGTGTATTAAAGTGACCAACTCGTGCCACTTCTAACACATTCCGTACCAGTCTACCCCTTTAAAACCTTGTAATGTATTTTGTATTGTTTTGTTTAATAGATGTATGACTTGCCAAAACCATGATATCATGTAAACTGAATGGATATAAATGGATAGTCATATAATCAGAGTATATCCATGGTTCGGTTTAGTCGAGTCATGTTGATATAGATTGAATTCTGGTATAAATGGATTCATGTTGAATTGGAGTTATACTTGAATCATATTCTAGGATAGATTGATTGATTGATTTCATATTAGACTGAGACTCTGCCCAAGTCAGACACTTAAACAGAATTGAAGTCCTGAATTAGTTTTGATGTTATCGGTAACTGCTGCACATGGACGGCAGGATTTATGTCTTTTTCCAAGAAAATTACCTTATTGATAACACCGTTTTTAGGTTGCCTATCTTAGATAGGCAAGCACCCATATTCTCCGGCTCCCTGAGGCTCAAGAGAACCGGTCCCGCTTAAACCTATATTTACTAGGGTCCTTATTGTAAATTAATATAACTTGAGGGGGTTTTATGAAAAATAGTTTTAATATATTTTCAAAATAAACCTTAAATATTTATTAATCGTCTTTAGGGTTTTCATAGTTTTAATTTTTATAAAATGAAAAATTCTAGTGGATATAAACCTAACTTGAATAGTATATGGTATTTTCTTGTAATTTGACTTGTATTGAATGTGATGGTATTTTCATGATGTTTTGTGATTCTTTTATTTTGATTAGAAAACATGGAATATATATTATATTTAAAATAGATATTTTGATAATATTTATATATATATATATATATATATAATTATAAAAATAGAATTTATTTATTAATTAGAAATCACGTTTTCTTAAAAATTGTAATAAAAATTCCATCGAGATCGAATGCTCTGTGAGGAGGTCTGCATCTCGCTCTACTAGTCCCTAGGACATGCGATAATCCACACCATCCCGATCGGGTTTCTCAAAATGGGTTGTAGAGGCTTATTCGCAAGGAATTAATTAAAACAATATAAAGAATACGGGTTTTGATAGTTTAAGGTATTTTAATGTAAATTGTGTTTTGTCCCACAAAAATTATTACAAAAGCTATCGTGCTATGTCAAGATGAGTGTTGTGATGAGGTGGGTCATTACCTCATGCAATTTCTAAAGGTAAAATGAGCAAAACGATAAAGTAATGTCGTATGTAAATTTGAAGGTATTTTACCGAAAAAAGTGAAATAGATTTTGTTTAACATTAAATTTTGAATTGAAACTTGGTCAAATTGTTGTTTTATGATTGCTAAACAATATATGAAAAGATGGTAAATTTTTTGTTTAAGAAAAGTTAAATTTTTAAAGAAAAGAGAATTGGAAGTCGGAATAACTCCGCTTCCGACGAGTTTTGAAAAGATGTTGTTTTAGATTAGAAATGGAGAAGGGAAAAGAGGACTTACTTATTTGGAGAAGAGAGGGGATATAGAGCGAACTTTCGAAAGCATTGTGAAATCACGTCGTCGCCGGATTTGTCCCGAATCGTCGCCGAAACTTTGACCTTGAGCTAACTCCACTTGTACAACTTTTGGACTTAGAATTTTTAGAGAGTTTTGGCAATAGATTTTTGAATAAGCAGGCTAAAGTGTGATGTTTGTATTTATAGGAGAAATTAGGGTTTTGAGAATTGAAAAATGAATTAAAAATATGCATTAAAATGGATTAAAGCGGTGAATTTAATCCCTTTGTAAATATGCAGAGAAATCAAACAGATTGGGGGTAGTGGGGTAGGCCAAGGGGTGCTGGAGAAAAAAGTTGAGGGCTTTTGCTACGGGGGGGCCCGGCGGCGCCGGTCCCAATAGAAATCTCGTCGACCATCTTGGGGGTGGGGGCTCTGGATTGAAGACACGTGTCCTAGTCGCTTCATATGGCTCAGTGCACATATTTGTTTAATCTGACTTTTCTTTTTTATGTGTATTGCACGTGTAAACTTTTGGGGTTCTAAAAGTTTAAAAGAAAAATCATTAAAAATATTATGTGACTGAGGGGATTTGAACATAGGGGATATGTCACAGCAGTGTAAGGCTTTATCAATGAGCTACAAGTGCTTTCTTGCTGTTCAAAAGCATATTAAATATTTATAGCATACACAGGATTGCAAATACTCCATTTGTACATTAACTTTTAAACAAATTTTCTGTACATTAAAACAGAGTCGTTACAGATTGTGAGTGAGTAATTTGTCTTTTTTAAAACGGTTATAAATCCCCGAAGAAGGTTCGATATTCTTCAACCCACGAGAGGGGGTGCCTCTCATTACTTGAATTGTGTGGATTCGGAGTGGAAAGAGATATCTTCCTAGAGAATCATGGATTAGAGAGGAAAGTATGGCTTTCCTAGAGAATCATGGATTAGAGAGGAAGAAGGCATGTTTCCAAAGGAATCGCAAGTTCAAGAGTGTGATCCTTATGAAGAAGGATTTGCGTTCTTCACATCCCTGTGAAGAGATATTCGTGTTCTTCACAATAATAGTGCAAGAATCCTAAGACGGTGTCTCAGGCGGGGACTAGCCACAAGAGAGTGGTGAATCCTAGTCAACAAATCTCTCGTGTTTGCATTGCTTTTGACTCTATTTATTTTTCTATGATTTTCTTGATTACCACACTAAGTTTCATTGTTTAAACTTTTTTAAATTATTTCCGCAGAAACTTAGTAATCAATTCAAAATATAATAATTAAGTTTTAAGTTTGCCATAGGGCACATAGTTACCTTATTCATCCCCCTCTAAGGTATTTTCAATTGGTATCAGAGTAAGGTTGCTTATATTTTAAAGATTAACATCCTAAGTTTTTAGATCCCACCATGGCAAACCAATTGGAAGGTCAAACCACCACATGACCTCCACTGTTTCACGGCACTAAATTTCAGTTTTGGAAAACCAAAATAAGAATATTTTTATAATGCATTGATTTAGAAATATTAGACATATTAGACACATCCTATGTTATCCTTATAACTAAACCTTATTCTGACGCTGATAAACGTTTGATGACCCTAAATGTTAAAGCCATGAACACCCTTCATTCCTCATTGGTTCCAGAAGAATTCAATAGAATTTTCATGTATCAAACGACACATGATATCTGGAATACCCTTAAAACTGCACATAAGGGGACTAACCAAGTAAAAGAAAATAAAATAAATCGTTTAATGCATGAATACGAAATGTTTTCTATGAATGAAAACGAAACCATAGATTCTATGTACTCTATATTTAATAATATAGTAACATAATTATTTAACTTAGGAAAGAAATTTGTATAGAAAGAAATTAACTATAAAATTCTTCGATCACTAATTCTTTCTTGGCAGCCTAAGATTACCGCGATAGAAGAAGAAAATGACATGAGCACCATAAGCATTGATACACTCATAGGGAAATTAACGACCTATGAGATGCAATTTGGTGATATCAGGATTAAAGAAGACAACCAACGCAAGAATATCGCACTAAAGGTATCAACTAACAAGATCAAAAAACCACATCCATCGAGCGACGATGAAGAAATGACCAACATCGCGAGATACTTCAAAAAGTTTCTTAAAAATAGAGGCAACTCTTTTAAGAAACGGCTAAATTCAACTAAAGACCTGCGATATTTTGAATGAAGAAAGAAGGTCACTTTAAGGCAGACTGCCCGAACCATAAAGTCAAGAAGAATAAATCCAAATGGAAGAAGCGTTCAGAATGACGCACTTTTCAGGCCATCTGGGATGAGTCTGACTCAAGTGAGTCAGAAAATGAAGAAGTCATGAACATGTGCTTTATGGCGATAAATGATGATGAGGTTAGTGACGATATCCTTGATACTGAAAGTTTATCTAAACATAACTTAGTAAACTTATGTTTTTATTTGAAATCTGGTTATGATAAGATACATTCTAAATATAAACAACTTAAAAATAGTGATAACAAAAATGATAGTCCAACTAAAAATAAATGTGAAAAACAAATTCTAGAAAATATTGACTTAAAAGAAAAAATAGTATTAAAAGAAGAAGCGCATTTGAATACTATTAATATTATAGGAACTTTAAAGAATTAAATTTTTGGTTTAAAGAGAAAATTAGAAATTTAGGAAAATATAATTCTTAAGTTTACAAAAACTACCTTGACGTAATGCTAAGTACTTGCATAAATCATTATAAATGTCAATGAGTAGGTTTTCATGACGATTCAAAGTATGAAAAACCAAATAAATTTGCTAGAAGTAAAAATTCATATAGATATGGTAATAGATATGCAAATGTTACATGTAATTATTGTTGTACTTTAGGACATGTTTCTAGATATTTTCAAATTAAATTAAATTCAACCCATAAACATCACTTTACTCTTAACCCCAGTGGACCGAGAATGAAATGGATTCCTAACGTCACACCTCCGTCTTCTTATTTTGCAGAATCCCAAATCATATAGCGAGAAGTGGATCCTTGATAGCGGTTGCTCGAGGCACTTGAATGGAAATATCAAATACTTCCAAATGCTATCAAGAGAAGATGGTGGTGCCGTTACATTTGGTGATAACAAAAAGACCAACATAATCGGTAAACGTACCATTTTATTTAATAATGATTCCAATACTGCAATTATAAATGATATTTTGTTTGTAGATAGTCTAAAATATAACTTGTTTAGTGTGAGTCAGTTTTGTGATAGGGGTTATAACGTAGTATTTGGAAAGAATGTTGTAAAATTATCTATAATAATGTAACAATTCTAACTGGAAAAACATATAATAATATCTATCTTATTTACACTCACAATTATAGCAATAAAGATTTAAAATGTTTAGTCATAAACTACAATGATAAATCGTAGCTTTGACATAGGAAGGAAGGCCATGCATTTATGGACATCTTTACTAAAATCTCTAAGAACAACTTAGTTAAAAGAATCCCTATATTAAAATACAAAACAGATAAACAATACGATGCATGTTTAAAAGGTAAACAGACAAAATCCTCATTTAAATCTAAGAATGAAGTATCTACTAATAATCCGTTACAACTAATACTTACGGACCTATTTGGTCCTAGTAGAAACGCTAGTCTAGGAGAAAAACACTATGCCTATGCTATAGTAGACGCCTATTCTAATTCTTCCTTGAAACTAAGGACGAAACGTTTAATATTTTTCAAATTCTTCTCCAAACGTATTCAAAATGAGATGAATTTTAGAATTTCTAGGATTAGAAGTGATCATGGTGGAGAATTTAAAAACAATCTTTTTGAAGAATACTGTAATAAGAAAGGTTATAAACAAGAGTTCTCTTGTGCCCGAATACTACAACAAAATAGTGTTGTTGAAAGGAGGAATCATTCTTTGCAAGAAATAGTACGAACCATGTTGAATTAAAACAATCTACCTATGTATTTTTGGGAAGAAACCGTAAACACGTCATGCTATATCATAAATAAAGTTAATATTAGGAAATTCTTTAACAAGACACCATACGAAATTTTCTATAATAGAAATCCTAATATAAAATATTTTAGAGTTTTTGGATGTAAGTATTTTATTCTAACTTCCCAGACAATTTGGATAAGTTTGACTGTAAATGCGATGAAGATATCTTTGTTGGTTATTCCATGACTAGTAAAGCCTATCATGTTTATAATAGGAGAACCCAGGTCATACAAGAAAGTATTAATGTTGAATTTGATGAAAACAACTCAATCTCTAAGATCTTTCAAAATGATGATGAGCCAAACATCTTAAATGGTTTTGAGAACTTATCAATAGAAAAGGGGATTGCGGAGCCACATGTAGAAGATATACCACAAGTTGTGGAAGAAGATCTTCCAAAATATTGGCAATTCAATAGAGATCATCCTAAGGACTTGATCATAGGAGAAATCGATAAAGGAGTTGTAACTCGATCATCAACCTTCAACACTTGTATAAACTTAGCCTTTATATCTTTAATAGAGCCAAAAATATAAACGAGGTCATAATAGATGAAAATTGGATTATAGCTATACAAGATGAATTAAATAACTTTAAGAGAAACAATGTATGGTATCTACTACTAAGACCAAAAGATAGACCAAAAATATGAATTAAGTGGGTATTCAAAAATAAACTTGATGAACTGGTAAAGTAGTTAAAAAATAAAGCCTGTTTAGTATCCCAAGAATATAACCAAATAGAAGGAATAGACTACGATAAAACTTATACACATGTCGCTGGGTTAGAAGCCATACGTATCTTACTTGCATATGCTTGCTATAAAAACTTCAGAGTTTTTCAAATGGGCGTTAAAAGTGCGTTCTTAAATGGTCAAATAGACGAGGAAATGTATGTATCTTAACCTCCTGGTTTTGAGAATCATGAATTTCCAGATCATGTCTATAAGTTAAGAAAAGCACTATACGGCCTTCAGCAATCCCTTCGTGCTTGGTATGAACGTTTAAGTTTCTTTTTTAGAAAATATAGGTTTTGCGAAGGGTAGACATTATTTACTAAAATGCTTAACCAAGACATTATAATAGTTTAGATATATGTTGATGATTTCATTTTTGGATCGACAAATGAACGTCTTTGTGAAGATTTCGCTAAATCCGTGCAAGATGAATTTAAAATAAGTATGATGGGAGAACTTAATTTTTTACTCAGATTTCAAATAAAACAAATGGATGATGGTATCTTCATTAATCAAGCCAAATAAGCTAAAGAATTAATAAAGAAGTTTGGCTTAGAAAACGGAAATACATGTGAAACACCTATGGTTACCAACACTAAACTCACTGGCGATAAAAATTATCAAGAAGTTGACACTAAATTTTATCGTGGCATGATAGGAAGTCTACTATATTTGACTTCTAATAGACCAGATATCATGTTTGGTGTGTGTTTGTGTGCAAAATTCCAGGCTAATCCTAAAGAGTCACATTTGACTATTGTCAAAATAATTTTTAGATATCTGAAAGGAACTATAAATTTTGGCTTATGGTATCCTAAGAATAACTTTTTTCATTTGACAAATTATTCAGATACAGATTATGCCGGAAGTCTGAAAGATCGAAAGAGTACAAGTGATACTTGTCACTTTCTAGGAAACTATCTTGTCTCTTGGATTTCCAAGAAACAAAATTCAGTAGCTCTATCGAGAGCGAAGGCAGAGTATATCACTGCCGGTGCTTGTTGTGCAAAGAGCCTATGGATGAAATACACACTTGAAGATTATCAAAAGAGTATTTCAAAGATTTCTACACTCTGTGACAATACAAGTACAGTTCATATGACCAAAAATGTTGATCAACATTTTAGGACTAAGCATATCGATATACGAAATCACTGCCTTAGAGATTATTTTGATAAGGTAGACATCGTTTTGGAGTATGTGTCAACAGAAAGTCAACTCGCCGATATATTTACTAAGCTATTAGATAAAACTAGGTTTTCTCATCTAAGAGGAGAATTAAATATGATAGAATTAACCACATCTTAAATCCTTACACCACATTAATAAAATATATATATATATATATATATATATATATATATATATATATATATATAAATTTAAGCAGCAGACGTCTCCTACAGACGTCTGGTCTGATAAATATCAGAAACAGACGTCTCCTATAGATATCCGCCCTAATTGATTTTTTTATTAATAATTATTTAATAAATTAAATATACATTCATTCTAATCAACATATATAATTAATTATTAAATCAACTAAAATGTGAACAGATGTGTAATATTCTGTAATTCGAATTCAAATTTAGGAATTCAAAAAATTCAAAATTAAGAGTGAGTTAGAAAAACTTATGGTTAGTTTTTCAAACTCCATGGTGGTTTTTAAAACTTCTTTCCCTCTTTATAAATAGGGATTGATTCCTTAGGAATTGAACATCCTATTATTTGAAAATGGAGAACACTAATGTTTACAAGAGAAAGGCGAAAGTGGAAACTGAAGACAGTTCAAAAAAAGTGAAGGAAGATCCTCCAAGCCCTCATTCTGAAAAGGACATGGGTGAAGACTCTATTCCACTTTCTCCATTTCCACCACCACCCAACCAAAATCCACCACACCCTCCTACAGTAGGTGGAATTGTGTTACTTTTTGGTCAAGCCTTCATGGATGATATTTGTATCTTCTTCGACCCTGAAGAAGATATGATTATCAAAAATAGGACAACTGACGTCATGAAGAAATTTAAGAAGGATAAGGTTATTTTATTGTATGTTTATTTGTATTTGCTTTTCTGAATTGTTTGTTTGTTGTAATGTATGTTTTTAATTACTGAAATGTGTTTAAGTTCAGTTTATAAATTAATTCAAAAATTAAAACCATAAATAAACTTCCAGAAAACTACATCAGATTTCTGTAATAGACGTCTTTTTAAAAATTCTTAACCTACAGATGTCTGCAGCAGACGTCTGTTTCCAAAAAATTTTGAACACCAGACACCTGTGGCAGACGTCTACTGTTCATTTTGTACTCCGGGAAATTCCGTTCAGAGATGTTTGTTCCAAGCCCCAAAACGTCTGCGCGGGATAATTTTGAAATGATCGGTTTTTACTGACCGTTCGATTTCCTCTGGTAAATCCTACCCGTCCAAATATCCAATATAAATTATCCTTTCCCCTCCTAAATTTCTAATCCTAAGCAACTCCGACACAAACCGACCCTTCCTCTCTCTCTCTCCAAATTCTAAAAACCCTAGAAAACTCTTAAATGCCCCCATTTTTCATCTCTAATTTCGTCATGGCTCCTAAAAAGGCCCTGGCTTCGTCATCCAAGAAGAGGAAGACGATCCCAACCGAGCAATCACCCGACTCCAACCTTTTCCTCAACGATGATTGTAAATCCAGGTATTCTTCGATTATCTCAAAACCCATTCAATCTGGATCCACCGTTATTTTCCGAGAAATCATTGAATTTCGTTTCCAAGAGTTATTTGAGTTTCGAGGGTGGATGTCATTTCACACATTGGATTGCCTAACATTTGACAGAGTCGTTAGACTTTTTATACCGATCTCATTAGCACCAATGAAGATCCTCTAAAGTACACGACCAAAGTTTTCGATTCTACCTTAAACTTCACACCAAGAACACTCACTGGGGCTTTAGATATTCCTAATGAAGGAGTTGACATTTATATGAAGAATCTAAGCAACTTCGAGTATTCCGACACGATGACTAAGGAAAAGGCATCGCAAATCCTTCACAGCCCTGAGAATTCTCATCTCTTCAATGACTATCAAGCCAATACCCTTACCAAAAGAGCCCGCGTTCTAGCAAACCTCCTCAGACACACCGTCTTAGCAAAGTCCGAGAGTCGAGAAACCCTATACAGACCTCACAAGTTGATGACTTATTGTGTTTTGTCGAAAATCCGAGTCAATCTTCCATTGTTCCTAATTCATAGTATATAGGACGTCTTGAGTGGTCCCACGAATCTCTACTATGGATGAGTCATCATCAAACTTTTGGAGTATCATAACATTGTTTTACCTGATCTCAAAGACAAAATAAAGGACCACCTCGATTTCGAAGCCCGAAATGTCAATTTGATGAAGTTAGACCAACTTTCGAGTTCTTCCCAACTTCCTTAAGATCCCGTTGACGCTCCTCCTCCTCCTCCTCCTCCAACAGAACCACATCAAGAGTTTGACTTCCAAGCTTTCGAGACCCGGATTATAGATCGCATTTCTGGCTCTCATGATCATCTTTCAGGACGTATAGATCATCTTTTTGGTCAAATTGATCATCTTACGGAGCAGATGAATCGATTTTCAGGAAGCTTTGAACATCATATGTCCTATATGAACTCTAAGCTTCAAATTTTCTCTCCACCTCCACCTCTGGAAGAATGAAGACTACCGATCTTAGTTTCTTGCTATCTTAGGTTATTAAGGTCTTAATTTAGTTTTTAGTTTGTAGTTTAGTTTGTTTTTGCTTTAGTTTGTGTTTGTGTTAAGTTTTTAAATTTCTAGTTTGAAATTCTATGTGTTTCGTATGTAGTTGTGAACTTTTTGTTTAGTTTATTTCATTATGAACTTTATTTTTCGTTATTAATCATGTTTTCATGCACTTTATTCTATGTTCTAGTTGTTATTGTGAATCATGTGCTAATATGGCTCTTATTCTTAATCGATTCATTATCCTTACTTTGTTCATTTGATATGCCCTAATAATGTCTCATTTTGTTTTCAATAAACATAAAATTTTTATATTCATGTTTATTTCTTTACCCCTTACTCTATTTATACAACTTTTTGATATTTTTTTAAAAAGGGGAGAAAGTATTCATGAATACATATGACTTGCATATAACATATGCTTAATTTGTTATAAACTTTAAATATTATATATGTGCTTAATTGGTAATAAAATTTGAGTTATATCACTCGTTTTCATGAAGTGCTTCTTGAAAAATAGTATTGGTGGTATGGGACACTGATATGAGTTCAAAGATTTTTTCAACTGAGCATGAATTGTGGGGGAGTATTTAACTCGAATTTATATTTTTATATGTATCATGAATCCTTTAAATAAGTTTTGCTAAATATCAAAAAGAGAGAGATTGTTGATACTTGTGTGACACGATCCTCGGTTTTTATTATTTAGAACAAAACTTTATTTACAGAATTCATATGTTACTGACGATGTTTCCAAGTGTTTATTCTTGAGTACAGCAAGCATAGTATATTAAATATCAAGCAAGATTGCCTACAATATGATACACACTTAAAACGGTGATATGGCATGAAGACCTGATGCAAGTGAGAACATGATGCAGGCTTAATCAAGATATAATGACGTCTCAACATAACAACTGAAGGAAATGAAGATCAGAGAAGAACCAAGTTCAAGAAAGAAGATATAAATGTGGTACATATATCTAGTGTTGATCTCATAAGGTTAGAAAGCACATTCCAACATGTTTTCTTTTCTCCTGACGTCTCCCTTCACATTGAGAAACGTCTAACCTATCTATTGGAATTCAAACTGTCCAAGTTTCAAAAGCAGATATTTAACCATGTCAGAAAGCAGACGTCTGTACCAGATGTATGCTTCACAAATTTTTGAATCCCAAACATCTGGTACAGATGTCTGTAGTACAAATTTCCATGATATCAAATACTAGATATATTTCAGAGACGGGCCATCAGACGTCTGCTGAATACTTTTTTATCTCCAAACGTCTCTTACAGACGTCTGATGAAGGAATTTTTTCTAACTACAGAAGTCTATACTGGAAGTTTCTGGCAGTTATTTCTTGTTTGAATTTTCAAACGAATGGATATTTACGTCGTTTTTGTTTCTAACCGTTCCCAACAGTCATTAACTGTTTTATGGCAGTTATTAGCGGTTATTAGCTGTTAGAATAACTACCCCATTCGATTCCTATATAAAGCCTTGAGATCACACACATTCATTCACCCATTCATTGCAAATCTTTTGAAATTTTTCTTGTTCTTCTTGAGCGTTAACTTGCCTAAATCTTTTCCATTTCCTCCAGAGCCAAAACTTGGTATAATCTCTCAAAGCAATCGTTGTGCCACGTTGGTTATAATCTATTGAGATCATATGATTATGAATGAGTAATTTTTCGTTTGTAAAACAATTGTAAATCCCCAAAGAAAGTTTGATATTCTTCAACCCACGAGAAGGGGTGCCTCTCATTGCTTGAATTGTGTGGATTCGGAGTGGAAAGATATATCTTCCTAGAGAATCGCGGATTATAAAGGAAAGTAGGCTTTCCTAGATAATCGCGGATTAGAGAGGAAGAAAACTTTTTTCCTTAGGAATCGTAAGTTCAAGAGTGTGATCCTTATGAAGAAAGATTTGTGTTCTTCACATTCCTATGAAGAGAGATTCGTATTCTTCATAACAATAGTGCAGAAATCCTGAGAAAATGTCTCGGGCGAGAACTAGCCACATGAGAGTGGTGAACCCTAGTCAACAAATCTCTCATGTTTGCATTACCTTTGACTCAATTTATTTTTCTGTGAGTGTCTTGATTACCATACTAAGTTTTATTGTCTAAATTATTTCCGCAGAAACATACTAATCAATTCAAAATATAATAATTAAGTTTTAATTTTCCATAGTCCATGTAGTTACCTTATTCACCCCCCTAAGGTATTTTCAAATACAACATTTGTATACATTCAAATTCATACGATGGGGTATTCATCACGACAATTTAAACCAAATCATCACACACCAACATCACGTTCATCAATGTGCAACCTAGTCTAATTGATCGCACATCAATTAGGCTACGTTTATCAACACATATCCTTATACATGTCCAAACAAAATCAATCAAACACTTGGATCGGGTTAATTTGAAGCCACGACCAAACAATTCCATAACCCACGAAGCCGCACACTTGAAAATACAAAAAATGAAGTTCAAGTTCACCCCGGCAAACAAAAAATCCCTTATTTTGCATAAAATCAAGTCCCGAAAAACACGAATAGTGCCCGAGACCCTGACGAGGATCTCGGGCATGACCTATGAGCTCCCTAGAAGGTCTGGGTGGGGGTCCTTACCCTAGCCCCTGGAGGAGATTCGGAGTCTCCCCTGAGCCTGCCTGAAGGTCTTAGTCCGAACCAAAGGTCACTGAGGCTCGTGTATGAGCCAAAATGAGAGGATTTTCATGCAACTTTGAAGCTAGTTTTTCAAAAAATTGGGTTTTTGAAATCGTTATTCACAAAAAAAACTACTAGTAGATTAATCGGCTTTGATACCATGTAAATGTGTGGTGCTAGGGTCACAATACTTGTGGACCGCGGCGGAATTATAGAACAAAAATTTCTATAACATAATACCAAACACTATACCCAAAATCATCCATATAATAGTAGTTGATAAAAACAAGAGAGCTAAACATACTAAACTAGGAGTTTAGAGGGCTACAACCTTTGTAGCATGTCAACTCTTTAGTGGAAGACCCAAGCTATACTTTATGTCGTTGGAATCGAACTTTCCTGCGGACCTCCTTACCGAAGATGATCCGCTTCGAAAAAAACCCAACCCAAATTTCAACTTCACCAAATAACACTTTTTTGTGAAGCAACTTGCTCTCATAATTTTGCTAGAATGGAGAGGAAGGAGATGTAGTAAGCCCACTCTCTATATTTCTCTCTCATTTTCTCTTTAGCTCTCAAAAATGAGAAGAGGGAAAGTGCATCAGTGAATGAACTAGAGAGGAGAGAGGCAACCATGCTAGAATTGTAAATTATTTCCAATAAAATAATAACCATACCTAGCAACACATACCTCTCTACCCATGCCTCATTTCTTTATCATTATAAAGAAATGAGGTGTCCCTTCTAGAAGTATATGTGTTTCATATATACAAACATTTTAGTATATGTATCATATACATATACATCTATTTATATAACATACAAATAGCAAATAAGAGAGAGAGAGATAGTAAACATAATACTAGAATACACATCAATATATGTTTTATTATTAAATCAATACTTGATTTAATAATCCGGCTTTATAATAAACCGGCTAGTATTATCAAATGACTGATTAATGTACGTGTATCATATATACATGTTTAATCGAACTCCCGTACGTATCATCACTTCTAGAAGTATATATGTGTCTCATATACACAATGTTTTAGTATATGTATCATATACATATACATGTATTTGTATCACATACAAATAGCAAATGAGAAAGAGAGAGAGAGAGAGTAAACATTATACTAGAATACATATCAATATATTTTTTATTATTAAATCAACACTTGATTTAATAATCCGTCTTTATAATAAACTGGCTAGTATTATCAAACGCCCGATTAATGTACGTGTTTAATCAAACTCCCGTATATATCATCATACGCACACTACATCGTTTCGGCTGAGCGTGGAGACCCTCTGTGTAGGACTCTAAAACTCAATAATACAATGGCAGTGAATTGCTGGATCATATCCATAATCCACAAGCATATCAGCAGCACTAGATGTACCTAACGGCTACCCAGGTATATATCAAAAGAAAGGTCGACAAGCAAACTCAACCGCACCCAACAGAGCCTATCGGTGACAATCACCGTACAGTCCGGTCTCTTCGTCAAAGAGTGTCGCATATCGGGTTTGGGTGTGGATACTGTTAGACCCCCAATAACCCAATAAGTCATGCTGATGTTAAACTCATAACCATCCGAGATACAACTGATAACACTAACCAGTTTATCTCAACCGTCTTAGCCAGGGACATAATGTTATAGTCAATCATGCACAGCGCGATATCAACTCCCTATACCGGGGGAGACGAATCCCTTCAATCGCTCACTGCCTCCATGTGCTTCGGGACTGTACCCAACTAAAACCTGTATACATGGATCTTTAAAGCCGTGGTTGGGGAGTAATCAAAGTACAGTGGGAACACACATAAGACACTTTGACGACCTCAGGTCAAAAGACTACCATGTACTCTTGTCACCAGAGAACTACCATCTAGAAGTTCTCGATGAGTCGATTCGGTGTACTCATTCTCCAATGAGCACCAATATACAATCTTTTGTGTCAAACACCAATAGCTGTGGGACTAACCATCGCCCCGGTCAGGGTCAAGAAACGTATATACTAGTCCACTCTGGAGTACCGATGCCCAGTCTCGATACTCCCATGACTAGGAACATTTAAGGATGTGCTTATGACCTACCCAAGCTCCACTAGTATGATCGCATCACAATCCTGGTAGTCAAGCAAAGATCCTATAGGCTTTATCAACACATATTAGCGATACGTAATAATAAGTAAAACATATACAAATGAATGATAAATACAAACCGGATTACATACTATCATATTGAGCAAGAATGTTCTATCTATACTAGAATTTTTGCACGTGTGTTGCACATGTTTAAAAAATTTGAGAAGGGAAGAGAGAAATGTGGAGCATTCTAGAGTCTTATTTATTTATTTATTTGTAAAAAAGGGGAGGGATGAGGTGGATGGCGTGAGAGAGATGATGTGGAGGGCTTCAGAGGTGAGGATTTTTCTCGTTTCTTCTTTTTTTAGAAAAAAGAAGAAGGGTGGATCTCTAACCAAGGGTATTTGCATTATATATAGAAATTTGTGCACATGCGTTGCACGTGTTTAAAAAAAATTGAGAAGGGAAGAGAGAAATGTGGAGAGTTCTAGAGTCTTATTTATTTATTTATTTCTAAAAGGGAGGATGAGATGGAGGACTTAAGAGGTGAGAGAGATGATGTGGAGGGCTTGAGAGGTGAGAATTTTTCTCGTTTTTTTTCTTGTTTTCTAGAAAAAAGAAGAAGGGTGGACCTCTAACCTAGGGTATTTGCATAGATTTGTGCACATGCGTTGCACGTGTTTAAAAAAATTTGAGAAGGGAAGAGAGAAATGTGGAGGATTCTAGAGTTTATTTATTTATTTTTTTAAAAAAAGGGGAGGGATGAAGTAGAAGGCTTGAGAGGTGAGAGAGATGATGTGGAGGGTTTGAGAGATGAGAATTTTTCTCGTTTTTTCTTTTAAGGGTGGATCTCTAACCAAGAGTATTTGCATAGATTTGTGCATGTGCGTTGCACGTGTTTAAAAAATTTGAGAAGGGAAGAGAGAAATGTGGAGGGCTCTAGAGTCTTATTTATTTAGTTATTTTAAAAAAAGGGGAGGGATGAGGTGGAGGGCTTGAGAGGTGAGAGAGATAATGTAGAGGGCTTGAGAGGTGAGGATTTTTCTCGTTTTTTCTTTTTTTCTAGAAAAAAGAAGGGTGGACCTCTAACCAAGGGTATTTGTATTATATATAGAGATAGGTCCAAGTACAATTACAATAATTGCCTTTAGAGCACCTATATCTAACATGACACACTTCCTAGCTCTCGGCTCTAGCTAATCGCTCCTCTACTGAACAAAAGCTGGGCACCAAAATATACAAAGCCAGCTGTAATCTTCAGCCTTCCCGGTCTACATTTCCTTAGGAATGTTCTTATCTATCACTGCCGATGGTAATCTGTTGATGAGGTACACAGCGGTAGATAGGGCTTCATCTCAAAACTCCCTTGGAAGCCCAACTGTAAACCGCAAATATCTGGTCTTCTCAAGTAGTGTCCAATTCATCCGTTCTGCAATGCATTTGACCAAGGGTCTCCCGGAGTGGTGTAATGGCGCACAATCCTCTCTGACTAACAGAACTCTACAAACGCATGCGAAGTAAACACTCCGTCGTTATCAGACCGAAGAACATTTACGTGCCTACCAGTATGCTTCTCCACCCTGGGCTTCCACGTCTTGAACTTCTTAAAAGCCTCGTCCTTAAACTTGAGAGCATACATCCAGACTTTTGTCGAAAATTCATCACGAAAGAAACGATGTATCCGGCTCCACCTCGCGAAAGAACTGGTGCTGGACTCCAAGCATCAGTATGGACATAATCAAGAATACCCTTCATATCATGTACTACTATCCCGAACTTCACCTTTGTCTGCTTTTTTCGGACACACTCCTCACAGAAATCAGGACCGCAAAAATATCCATCTCCAAGCAGCTGCCTCTTACGCAGCACCTCCAAACCCGAATCCCCAATATGGCCAAACCGTAAGTGCCACAATCTAGCCGAATCTGAATCACCTGAACGAGTAGATACCGCAGTAATATCATCTGTAACTGACTGCTCCTCTAGAAAGTACAAGTTCCTCACATTCTTTCCTTTCATAACAATAAGAGTCTCGTTGAAAATTTTCATAGAACATCTATCGACTACGCACTTGCAGCCGATCCCCGCCAAAGCTCCTATAGAAATCAAACTCTTCTTTAGATCTGGCATATATCTGACATCCATCAAAGTCCGCACTACCCCATCAAACATGTATATCCAAATAGAAGCAATCCACTCAATCTTGCACGTAGCATTATTCTCCATCAAGACCGAACCTCCATCAAGATAACAAAACGTCACAAACCAACTCCGATATGGAGTCATGTATAAAAATCTCCCCGAATGCAGCATCCATAGATCATGTATGTCGCCGACTGCAAAAACTGATAATACGGAACAATCGCTGCCATCATCTGAATCATTTATGACAAATGCGCTACTAGAAGACTCCTCTTAGTAACCTCCTTGAACTTCTGACAGTCCTTCTTCCAACGGCCTTTCAACTTGCAATAATTGCACTCGTCATTGGTGCAATTCCTCAATTTGGACCTCGCTCTATTCTTGGAACCACCATGTAACCGCTTCTCAAAACGGCCTCTAGAAACTAGTGCATCGCCCGGACCACCCTTATCACCTGATACCTTCTCCCACAACATCTCACTGTGTAGGCCGGCTTTAACGTCTTCTAAAGAAATTTTATCTTTGTCGTACACTATTGATTTCACGAACTGGATATATTCAGAAGTTAAAGAGCAAAGTAAGATCATAGCTTGGTTCTCGTCTTCAATTTATACCTCTATGTTGAGTAAGTCCATAATGATTTAGTTGAGTTTGTCTAAGTGGTCTTTGACTGATGTACCTTCTTTCATCTTCAATATGTATAGATGTTGCTTGAGATAGAGATGATTTGTTACAGATTTCTTCATGTACAAGGATTATAGCCTGCTCCATAAACCTGTTGTCGTTATTTCTTGTGCAACTTTGCGTAGAACCTCGTCAGCCAAGCTCAGCTGCATCGAAATGAAAGCCTTATCCTCCATATCTCCTTTCTGAATATCTATGGTCGTCGAAGAAATCTTCTTTTTTTGAATACTATCTTATGAATTCCTTGTTATTTTAGACTCGCCGTTATTTTAGAAAGGAGATATTTTCACAACAAGTGGTATTATACCTTTTGTCCCTTCCGTCAAACTTATCAATCTTATAATGTATAGAAACCATCTTCCCAATAATTTGAATCACTGTAACAAAAGGTATAATACCACTTGTTGTGAAAATAGGCACCAAAATAAGTAGCGGATGATCAATACACGTGAATCAAAACTAATGAAAAATATCAAACGCAGCAACTATGCAAAAACAATAAGTAATAAAAGTGAAAACACACCAAGGAAAGAACACAAGATATTATCCAGGTTCTGTACACACTTGCACATAATGTTGCAAACTAACGATGAATTGCTTCCACTATTCAACGAAGAATTACAAGAGAATTTTCTGTCCTCTCGATCTCACCCAAAATACAATCTCTCTCTAATAAAAATATCTCTCTCTCTCTCTCTCTCTGCCTTTTAATTTCTCTAAAGCCGCAGCCTCTGCTCTTTAGATCTCCTCTGGATTAAAGGAGCAGCCGCCCACAGACTTTCTTTAAGGCTCTCTGTGGAATTTTTTCAATCTGACCGCAGACCTTTTTGAGGCTATGATGGATTCGTGGATTAAATCACTTGGCTTAAGGATTAATTTAATATATACAGAAATAGGTTTAGAGATAAGATTAAATTTAAATAGAGATTAGAGATAAGTTTGAGAATTTAATTAAATATTCTCTAAACATATTCCTACTCACACCTAACAGCACATATCGCGTTCCGCACGTGCTGCACTTGCACGCACTATACACGTGCCTCCGAGTCTTGGGCTTTAGGGCTCTTGATCTCGGGCTATTCGCAATCAATTTCAACACATACATATCGCATGTAAAACTGTATATATATATATATATATACATATATATCACTTAATAAGTAGATATAGCAGGTAACTATACATATACCGCATGCAGGGTTTTTTTTACGACTGAAACCTTTTTGTTTTTAACAAGCCACTACTACAAATGTGCCCAACAGTAACGGGGCATTGGTAGCAGTTCCAACCGCCACCAATTACTCGTAACGGTTGTCATAGTATTGGTAGCAGTTGAAACCGCTACCAATGCCAATATATGGCGGGCCCTACAACCCTGTCGAGATAAAACACCAGTTTCCCTCAAAAATCACCCGAGCCCTCTTCTTTTTCCTTCTCCGAAAACTTCGAGCCAAAATCTCCCGCGCGCCTAGCCATAGCTCGAGCCCTCGCTACCTCTCCTTGCCTCCGTGGTCGTAGCTAGGCCTCCGTGGCCACCGCCTCTCCTCACCTCTGTGCCCTATCTCGAGCCCCCGCGTACGCCTCCATGGAAGCCTCATCTCCATGCCCAAGCTTGAGCCCCGTCTTCGCCCAAGACTTGGTCTCGTTGCCGTTTAAGAGATCCCCAGCCCAAACAATGCTCGATTTAGCCCAAGATAGTGAGTTCCTTCCAATTTTACTTTTTATATGGATTATCTTGAAATTGCTATGTGAAATCTTATTTCCCTCTTTTTGATGATGATAATTTTCCTTATTGAACCTTTGAAATTTGGATTTGATGAGATTAGGGTTAGGGTTAAAAATGATTAGGGTTAATGGCTAGGGTTAGGACTAGGGTTAATGGCTAGGGTTAGTGTTAGGGTTAGGTTTAGGGTTAAACTAATGATTAGGGTTAACTGTTAGGGTTAGGGTTAGGGTAATTTAATGAATTTTTGTAGGTAGTTTAGTGAAAATAACAATAGTTAAGGGTAATTTAGTGAAAAAGTTATAATAGTTAAGGGTGTTTTCGTATAAAAGAGTAAAATTGAGCAAATGGGGTTTTTAGAAAAAAATTTAATGATAGTTTAGTGAAAAAACAACAATAGTTAAGGGTATTTTAGTGAAATTTATAGTAATTTAAGAAGATGGATTTTTTAGCTAAATTTTTTAAGGTAGTTTAGTGAAAAACCAACAATAGTTAAGGGTATTTTAGTGTAATTTAGTAAAATTGAATAAATAGGTTGCTTAGGAAAAAATTTAAGGCAGTTTAGTTAAAAATAGCAATAGTTAAAGGTATTTTAGAGTAATTAGTAAAATTGAACAAAATTGAGCAAATTTAAAGTGTTTAGGAAAAAATTAAAGATGTCGTGTCCAATATCCGAATACATGCAACTTGGCATACACATACACCAAAACTAAATCGTCAATTAAAACTAAATTTAACAAATTCGTCAATTGAAGATAAAACTAAAACCATATATACACCTAAACTAAATCGTCAATCGAAACTAAATTGCGCGCCTTATATCCCATCCATCGGCTAACATATGTTTGTTTTCGTCATGATAAAAAAACTACACGAATGTTGTCAACATCGAATGGTATCATTCGGTGCTAACAACCGTCGTGTAGTTTATATGACGAGAAGATTTATTGTATGATAACTGATACATTTGTCCGGTGTGGACAAGTTAAAAATGTATAAAGCAAACACGTTCATTTACTTGTGTTTTCATTCATTTCGAGATATTTCGTCGGTACCTTTCTGTTGGTTCTCCATGTACAATGATAGATTAGATGTTCATTTCAATGTTGTTTGGCAGCATTGAAATTATCATCTTTTTTATTACAGTGTACTTGGAGAACGGCGGGGAGGTGCTGCCGAAATTTTTTCGAAATGGATGAAAGCACAAGTGAATGGGTGTATGCTCTATACATTCTTAATGGGATAGAAATCTTACCCCCGACAGTCGCTGCGTCGTTGCATGCTACTTAACCTACACCTACACCTAAACTAAATCGTCAATTGAAACTAAACTTAACTAATAAAGCGTCAAGTGAATAGGTGTCCCGTATCCATATCCGAATCCATGCTACTTACCCTACACCTAAATTAAATCGTCAATTGAAACTAAACTTAACCAAACCATCAATTAAACCTAATACTAATGCTTCTAGGTATCCGTCTATCACGTATTTATCAAAAAATCTTAATTCCATGACTCTTGTTTATAGGAACCTTACTTCTTCCAAACTGATCCAATATGGCATTTCCATACCTCCATAACATGAGTTGGATATACGTCGATGCTCTCTCGAGAGTGCATGAGTTTTTCTTTAACGTTGTTCACCTTTTCACCGATTTTACCTACATACGTCTTGGTTTATCGAAAGAGTACAAAATCTTATGTTCTTGTTCTTAATGTATGAACACGCGATTGCACAAGAAGAGAGAAGTTGAGTTATCTATTGAATTTTTAGTTATCTATTAAATTCTATTGAATTATCTAACAGTTTATTATTTGTAGATCCATGTTCTACCAGCGGGATGGCATCTGGCACCAGTTCTAGCAGCACGCCAGGGACATCAGGGGCAGGTATAATCATTATTGCTTAAAAGCTTTTAAATAACGATTATAATTTAAATTTGTCAAATGCTATATATATATAATCTGAATATTATAATATTTTTTCTCTATATCTTTTTGCAGGCACTAGCAGTGTTAGAAGGAGGGTCGTTCTCAGCTCGCCAGCTCTAGGCCAGTCGAGGGAACCAGACCCTGAACGCTGATGTTCAATGAGCGGGGTGTGCCTGTTGGTGACAACGCCACCAAGTGGGGGGATTATATGGGCCACGAGGTCCGGACTGTTGGATATAGGTGCCCTCAAGACAATTATTGTAATTGAAGGAGGGTCTATACGAGAGAACAATCTTACTCGAGATGATAGTATGCTATCTGGTTTTTCTTTATCATTCATATGAATACGTTTTACTCATTATCATGTATCACTAATACATAATGATAAAGCCCGTAGGATCTTTACATGACTGCCATGACTATGATAGGGATCATACTGGTGGGGCCTAGGTAGTCCATAAGCACATCCTTAAATGTCCCTAGTCGAGAGAGTATCGAGACTGGGTATCGATACTCCAGAGTAGACTAGTATATACGTTTCTTGACCCCGACCGGGGCGATGGTTGATCCCATAGCCATTAGTGTTTGACATCAAAGATTGTATACATGTGCTCATTAGATGAATGAGTTTAACTAGACGGACTCACCAGAGAACTCCTAAATGGGATTATACCTATCGTCAGATAGCAGTTCTCTAGTGAGATGAGTATATGATAGTCTGTAGACCTAAGATCGTCATAGTGTCTTGTGTGTGTTCCCACTGTATTTTGATTACTACCCTACCACGGCTTTAAAAAGCTGTGCAAACAGGTTTTAGTTGGGTACAGTCCCGAAACACATGGAAGCAGTGAGCGGTCGAAGGGATTCGTCTCTCCCGGTATAGGAAGTTGATGTCGCACTATGCGTGACTGGCTATAACCATAAGTCTTTGGCCAAGACAGTCGATATTTACTGATAAGTGTTATCAGTAGTTTCTCATATGGTTACATGCTTGACTTCAGCATGACTTATCGGGTTATTAGGGATCTGACGGTTTCCACCCCCTAGACCCGATATCCGACACTCTTAGACAAAGAGACCGAACTGTACGGTGACTGTCACTGATAGACTTTGCATGGTTCGGATGAGCTTGCTCGTTGATCTTCTTTCAATCAAGACATGGATAGCCATTACATGCACTAAGTACCGCTAACGTGCCTGTAGGCCATGGATAAAATCCTAACCTAATGCCAGTATATTATCGATTCTTTAGAGTCCCACATAGAGCTTTCCCAGCTCAGGTGAAACGATATAGAGGGCGTATGGTGATACATGCAGGAGTTTGATCAAACACGTGTATTTGATACACATGGTTTGATCGGACGTTTTAATAATACCAGCCGGCTCTTATTGAAGTCAGATTATTAAATCAATTATTTATTTAATAATTATATATATATATATATATATATTCTAGTATTATGCTCATTCTATTTATCTCTCATTTGTATTTATATTTGATACAAATACTTATTAATGTATATGATACATTATTATACATGTATATGCTACATGTTAGTTGTGTGTATGCGACACACATGGAGAATTAAATGAGAACAAACCATTTTCTTTATTTATTAAATAAAGAAAGTGAGTCATGACCTTTTGAATCTTGTGGAATTTGGTGGAAAATTCTTGTTTTTTTCTTTTGTTTTAAATGGCTAGCTTCTTTGGTTCTCATCTCATTCTCACCACTATCTTTTCTCTCTTCTTTTTTCATGAGAGAAAAAGAGAGAGTTCATGAGAGTTGATTAATGAGGAAAAATTCATACATCTTTTTTTAACATTTTTTTGGCAAACCAGTATTATTAGTTAATCCATATCCATCTTGTTTGTAGATTTGAAGCTTGTGTTGGAGTTACTTCAAGGTGGATCATATATGGTAAGGAGATCTTCGTGCAAGCTTATTCTGGACCTAGTGGAGACTATTCGGAGTCCAAGGAGAAGTGGCTAATGCGCTACAAAGGTTGTACTTTGTAAAGCTCTCATTTTAGCTCTCTTGTTTATTACAAGTTTAGTCTTTTGGGTTGTTGTCTTGGTTGTCGATATTAATGCTCTCTAGATTTTTGAAAGTATACACTCTGCTGTGTTTTAAAACCCTACTGGGAGAGCTTATCATCCCTACAGTGGTATTAGAGCTGTCCTAAAAGATTTAAACTTGTTTGGACAAAATTATAGTTTCAATCACGAAAATTTTCCATATTCTATTTTCGAAGATTAAGCCACTGTTCTTTTTTTGAAAACGCGGCCTGAGAATTTTTCAAATGGTACCATTGAAATGTAAATGTTTTGAAAATAATGTGGGGGAACCCGGGCCTGCAATTCTTCACCCTGTCTTCCGGTGGCGGTTTTCTGGCAACTGCGTGTTTGAATTGTAGGGTCATGTTCCTACAGTGGCTCAATTGTTTGGAAATAGGATTTTTGGGTTACTTGTTTTTATCCCAGATTTCGATGTGATCGATATAGTGTTCGGAAAGTTTTGTAATCGAAACCGTATCTTTGTTTTAGTTTCCCAATTAAAGAAATGTGTTTGTTAACATCGTCGAATCGATGTGATCTGTTCGACGGGGTTGCACAATAGTTAGTTGCGATATTGTGATATTGCGATTGTTTATTGTTGTTATGGTTTAGTGGATCATCGTGATGAATAACCCCTCGTATAAGATGCTTGTGTAATTTTTATATATGTATTTCATTTATTCGGGATGATCGGTCGACATGTGGCCGAAATTGCCGTAGTTTGTATATTATTTTTTTTGGGGACACTTCCGGATTGAGGATGATATCACCACTTGATGTATATATATTTTGATTCATGTACTAGGAGTTAGTTATATATATGCCCTAGAGGTCATTGTTGTACATATGATGTATATTATAGTGGATGCTTGGATATATATAGAGAGGACTTTCTTGCTCGACATGATAGTATGCTATTTGGTTTCCCTTTGTCTTAACATGTTGACTTGTATTAGTTTACTGTCTTACTCTCACATGTTGATAAAGCCCTTAGGATATGTACTCGACTACTAGGACTATGATGCAGATCATACTAGTAGGGTCAGGGTAGTCAAAGAGTACATCCTATAATTGTTCCTAATCGAGGGAGTGTCGAGACTGGGCATCGATACTCCAGAGTAGACTAGCGTATACGCATCTTGACCCATATGATGGGCGATGGATGATCCCATATCCATCGGTGTTTGACATCAAAGATAGTGTACGGGTGCTCAGTGGAGACTGGGTACACTGAACGGACTCGCCGAGAACTCCTAGATGGTATTATACCTATCGTCAGATAGCAGTTCTCCGGTGACACTGGTACAGGTTAGACTGTAGACCCGAGATTGTCATAGAGTCTTGTGTGATTCCCACTGTACTTTGATTTCCACTTTACCACGTCCAAGAGGGCGTGCAAAACGGTGGCTTTTGGGTACAGTCCCGAATCACATGGAGGTAATGAGCGATAGGAGGGGTTTCTTCTCTCCCGGTATAGGGAGTTGATGTTATGCTGTGTTCGATTGGCTATAAATGGAAGTCCCTGGCCAGGGCTGATATGAAGTGCTACTGGTAAGAGTTATCAGTAGTTTCTCGACCTGTTATGAGCCTCACATCGACACGACTTATCGGTTACTGGGGTCTAACGTTTACCATCCCTAGACTGGATATGCGACATATCAGACGAAGAGACCGGACTGTACGGTAGTGTTACTGATTGGATTCACAGGAGAATGTACATGCTTGCTTGTTGATCTTCTGATCGCTCAATACCTGGGTGGCTGTTACGTTTAGCTGACCGCTTGCAGCTTGTGGGTGTTTGATATGATCATCACATACTGCCGGCGTATTGACGATTCTTTAGAGTCCTACACAGAGGTTTCCTGGCTCAGGTAAAACGGAGTTGGAGCACATATGTGATATGTGCGGGACCGAGAATACTACGATATGAGATACCGTATTCTATTCTCGCGATATGTGATATCGGCCGGATATATGTGATATAGCCAGGTCATCGGATCAAGTGTTGATTCGATGAATTTGTACAAGTTATATTAGTCGGTTATATGTATTATAGCCAGGTTATCGGATCAAGTGTTGATTCGATAATTTAATGTATAATTATATATGTGATATATTACATTACGTTAACTAATATAAGCTCGCTTTATTGATTCTTTTTCTCACCGGATAATACATTGATGTGTATGCGATATATGTTAATTGTATTATTTTCTTTTGTTACATTATATATTATATATGTGAAATATAATATTGTAAATGCAACATGTATTATGAGAATAAAACAAGTTAGGGTTTGGATTAGGGTTAGCTTTTGGGTTAGCTTTTGGATGCTTCATGAAGCTTTTGACTTTGTCATTTAGCTTAGATATTTTGTGTAGATATTCTTTAACCCAACCCAAACCCTTAACCTATGGTTTATTCTCTACAAGGGTTAAGCCTTCATTCTTAACCTAAGCTTTCAATTGTAACCAAAAACAATATTTCATTATTCATCACAAAAGCTTTCTTCATCTTCCTCCTCCTTGAAAAAGCTTGCTAGCTTTTTGTGTGTGATGAACTAGTGTGAGAAATTGAAAACAAAAGAGAGCTAAATTCCTACTTCATCATCCTCATCTATTCTAGCCACTTAGATTAGGGTGTTCACTTCTCTAATTACTTCATTAGTGAAGTGTAAGCTTTGGTTAGAGATTCTTCAAGGTAGATTATCTTAGATCATGAAGACTACAAGCAAGGTGTCTCATTTACCTCATAGAGCCACTCGAGAGTCGGAGTTCATGTTGATCGCAGCGAAGGGACCTCAACACGGAGCTTATGAAGCGAAGGAACGGACTACAAAGGTTGTAATCCCTATCTCTTTACTTCTTTGTATGTGATACAATTTTTGTTACCATAGAAATTCTAGCAAGATTCATGGTTAGTTAGTTTTGCACCTCTCTAATTTTTAAAATGGCATGAGTGATGCTACCAAACCCTAGACTAGGTGCAAGGGTAACCCAACAGTGGTATCAGAGCCAAACTAGAATTCTAGATACGGTGTTATAACAATTATGAAAATGAAAATCACTTCGAAATACGGTATTAGGAAACCCCATTCTTGCTCTCTGGAAATTTTACAAAAGGTCCTTTAAAAAATTTTCAAACAGGTGCAGAATGGTCTCTGGGCCAAAATATGAGCATGGGAGAAATACGGAGGGAGGGAACCGGTTTTGAACCGGCCACAGGAGGGGATATTCCGGCCAGGCCGGCCCCAGCACTTCCTCTGGACTCCGTATTTCCCCTGTGGTCTTATGTCTCTAGTTTGGGTTTCCTAGTATTGTTTGTTTAGCCCAATTTTCATGTGATGATCTGTTTGACATGGGGCTAATTCGTAGTGTTTCGTAGTCGTATAACTTAACACTGTATTGGTAACCTTGACTATTTTTAGCAGTTCGATCGAACCTCGCACACCACATTTTGTACCCCGTTGAAATTTCCAAGTGTTGTGATTTTCCGAAGTTGATTGTATTCGTTAAATCGTGCAAATACCCCTATGGACCCTCTAGAAGAACATAATAACCTTAACTCAATTCTATGCCCACGGAACCGCGATCGAACCTTCGGGTTTGCCGTAGTTCCATGGTGTCATAGGTGAGGCATTGGTTAACTCCTTCTACGGCTGGACCGTAGACACTGTGGCATGGTTTTTGAGTGTTGAGCTCACGGGGGTAATTTGTGAGTGTATGTTGATTCGATCGAAACGTTAAACATAGTCATGATATTCTGTGATTGTGATACAATATGTGGAATTCATATAGTTAGGCATGAAATCCGTAATATGTGATATTTCGGGTTTACGATGTCTAAGTCGATTGTGGATTCCAAATGTTGTAGTTTTACACTTTCTTTTATGTGACCGTAAGCGTAGTATGCGGGGGTATTGCCGGCTTCGTTGTTATACATCAACGACAATCGGGATACGCATACTTGCTTACGTTGATGATATGAGATATTATGTGTTGCTGTGATATGTTATATTAGATCGTCGTGTTTTGAATAGCCGGGGGTTTTATGTGAGATGAGGGTTTTTATTTTCATTCATGTAAAATTCATTGTATGAATATTCTTTTATTGGGGCACTTCCGGGTTGAGGATGATGTCACCATTGTATATTATTTACTTTTCCGCATTAGGATAGACCCGAGGAGGGGAGCACAAGTAACCGGGTTTTAGGGTCCAGTGGGAGGCCATCTCGAGGAGTCGAGACCGGGTCTCCTAACCCTAGAATTGTAAGCATTACTTGCCGCTCTCGTAGGGGTCTAGGGATGTGGGTTTGGCTATTCATCGCAACCGTGGAATCCATGTTTTATACTGGCTCGCAATAAAACACGGACCTCCTAGTATATCCAATATTTCATATGTTTCTTCTGCTGCTGATATATTGTGATGTGATCATTTTATATGCGTGAGACGAATGCTTTATTATTGTATATATGATATATAATAAACGTTGCTTATGTTTTGCACCCGCGCTAGTCCCGTCCCAGTATGCCGTTAGTTAAGTAACCTGACGGTGCATAACGGAACATTGTGGCGAATGCGGATGGCATAACCGTACGTTGTATTTTCGTTTCTTCTGTGATGCTTAGGAAGCATAAATGATGGGATTTATTAATGAGATTAATAAAAGAAAAGAAACCTAAAAGATGTTGTAGAATCAAATTTTCGAAAAGGGTAGCTACAGTTTTTGCTTTGCACCGTGGTATATGCGATATACCCTGCACCTTATTCGATGAGGAAAGAGCCGAGATCCCTTCATCGGGAGTGACCTCTTTAGCAAAACTGGCAGATGCTACAAACTCACGATTTAGTTTTTGATTGCTTCTATAGTTCTTGCTATGCACAGCGATATTTGTGAAATATCCTGCACCTTATTCGATAAGGAAAGAGCCGAGATCCCTTCACCGGGAGTGACCTCTTTAGAGAAACTAGAAAAGCCTCAAAAACACTCCTTTTCTAAATCACTTGCTTCTACAACGATATCAAGTTCATTACGCTCATGGTTTTTCTGAAAAAACCTGCGTAGCCCTCCGTTATTTCAGATAAAGATTATTTAGTATTCGTGCTGCGTTTGTTGACCTCTGTCAAGGCGTAGTGTGCGGTAGCTGATTAGTACTTATCTGTAAAGCATGTGATGAGATTAGATTAGGGTATCGTACGACCTTGTTGACCCATGTCAAGGGTCGTGCGGGTGGGTTTGATTCAATCAAGAAATGACGGGTTGAACTTGACTAGTGCACTATGGTTTGTTGACCTCTGTCAAGGTCATAGCACACTAGGGGTAAAAGTATTATCGGAAATTTCAAGAGTTGAAATTTGCAATGAGATTGCATACCTCCTATGAGATAGTTGGATCCCGATACCCACTGCGAGTAAGAGTTACTCCTGGGAGAGTTTTACACAGGACAATTAGCCGATCAAGTAGGTGACTAGAAAGGTGTTTACGGGGTTATGCCTCTGGGAAAATGAGGTTTATTTTAATTAGGTCTGTACGAAAGCATGGGGAACCTCCCTCAAAGTACCAACACTGGCATGGCTGAAAGATTGGCGAACTTGTAAAGTGTAATTAATCCCGGCTAGTCTTACCTTTTAGGGTTTGAAGGAAGATTTGATAAAAACGGTGGGAGCCATCCTGATTAGATAAGATAATAACCAATCTAATATTGCAATAGCATACGCTAAAGTGTTTCTTTCTCTCTCTCTCCAGGTAACGACCATGTCAGGACTTAATCAAGATTATAATATGGATGTATTGACTGAACCCGCTTATTATACTGAGCAGGGAAATGTTAGTCCCACTCCAACTTATAATTGTTATAAGAAAAATCAGGGAATAGGAGAATATCTGGATTCTCACGCCGCCCAAACGAAGAATAAGCATGTTGATGCATTTTCTTCAGGTGTGTTTGTTATCGAGAACTGTTTCTCAGTTCACTCTACATCCTGGGTATTAGATACCGGATCAGGATCCCACATATGTAATATGTTACATGGGCTACGGAAAGGTAGGGAAATGGGAGAGGGTGATCATTCCGTAAGAGTTGGGAATGGTGCAAATGTTGCAGCCAAAGCAGTTGGCGAATATCACCTGGTGTTACCAAAAGGTAATACATTGGTTCTGAACGAATGCTATTACATTCCGACCCTGATATGCAATCTTATATCAGTTTCTTTATTGAGCAAAGAAGGATATAATTTTTTAGTACAGGATAATGTTATGAACATATTCCTGAATCAAAAGTTGATTGGATCAGGATCGTTAAATAATGGCATATACATTCTCAACCAAACTACAATACTTAATATACAAAACACACACAAGAGGAAGAGTTCAGAAATGAACGAATCCTTCTTGTGGCATTGTAGACTATGTCATATAAATGCGACACGACTAGCTAAGTTGCATAAGGATGGATATTTGAATCCGTTCGAACTTTCATCTTATGACACTTGCCAGTCATGTCTCAAAGGCAAGATGACCAAAACTCCGTTTAGTGGACACGGAGAAAGAGTTACAGAACTCTTGGGACTGATACATAGTGATGTATGTGGTCCCATGTCTACACATGCCAGGAACGGTTCCTCATACTTCATTACATTCACTGATGATCTCTCAAGATACGGACATGTGTTCCTGTTGAAACACAAGTCTGAAGCTTTTGAGAAATTCAGAGAATATAAGAACGAAGTAGAGAACCAAGAGGGTCACAGTATTAAAATCCTTCGATCTGATCGAGGAGGAGAATACTTGAGCAATGAGTTCCGGGATTATCTAAAAGAGAATGGGATTCTCTATCAGCTTACTCCACCGTATACACCACAGCACAACGGTATATCGGAACAGAGGAATCGCACCCTATTATATATGGTGCGCTCTATGATGAGCACCGCTGAGTTACCTATTTTCTTTTGGGGTTATGCGCTTGAAGCAGCAGCATACCTATTGAATCAGGTTCCATCAAAATCTGTACCTACCACACCATATGAGATATGGAGTGGGAAGAGACCGTGTCTTAAACGGGTTAAGATATGGGGTTGTCCGGCCTATGTCAAAAGGCAAAATCCGGACAAACTCGATGCACGATCAGTGCTTTGTAAGTTTATAGGATATCCTAAACATTCGAATGGATATTTATTCTACCATACTGAACAACAAAAGGTGTTTTTTGCTTAACATGCCACCTTTTTAGAAAAGGAATTTCTTGCAAAAGAAATTAGTAGCAAAGAGGTAAAGCTGGAAGAAGTTCCAGCAGCACAAACTGCAACTGAAGATTTAGTGGAACCAGAGAATTCAGTAGTTCCCAACGAACCTCAGCCGCTCTGCCGCTCCGCCGATCTAGTAGGGTTCCTTATCCACCTGAGAGATACTACGGTTTTCTCATTGATGGTGGAAGCGAGGATTGCATCATGGAAGATGATGACCCGACTAGCTTCGAGCAGGCCATCACGAGTGCTGACTCTGTGAAATGGCTGGATGCAATGCGATCTGAGATGGAATCCATGTACACCAATAAAGTATGGACTTTGGAAGTTGCTCCTGAAGGGGTAAAACCCATTGGGAGAAAATGGATCTTTAAGAAGAAACTTGGTGTAGATGGAAAAGTGGAGACTTTCAAAGCTAGACTTGTTGCAAAAGGTTTTCGTCAACGTCCAGGTGTGGATTATGACGAAACCTTTTCTCCAGTGGCTATGCTTAAGTCCATCCGGATCTTACTTGCCATTGCTGCATATCATAACTATGAAATCTGGAAAATGGATGTTAAGACCGCCTTTCTAAATGGCGATTTAGAGGAGTGTGTGTACATGACTCAGCCAGAGGGCTTCGTAGACAGTGGGAGCAGCGAAAAGGTGTGCAAGCTGCTTAAATCCATCTACGGGTTAAAGCAGGCATCGCGGAGTTGGAACATCTGTTTTGATGTTGTAGTCAAAGAGTTTGACTTCATCAAGAACGTAGATGAACCTTGTATATACAAGAAGGTTGCAGAGAGTAAGGTTGTCTTCCTCGTATTGTACGTGGATGACATACTCTTGATAGGAAATGATGTTCCTATGCTGCACTTGGTCAAGCTCTTCTTATCACATAGATTCTCGATGAAAGATCTAGGTGATGCCTCCTGCATTTTGGGAATTAAGATCTATAGAGATAGATCTAAACGGATACTGTGATTGTCCCAATTCAGGTACATTGACGCCATACTAAAGAGGTTTAGTATGGAAGAATCCAAGCGTGGGAACCAACCCACGATCTCTGGACTCACTCTTTCCAAAGAGATGTCTCCCAAGACTGATTTGGAAAGAGCTCGCATGCAAGAGATACCCTATGCTTCGGCAGTAGGATCTATCATGTACGCGATACTATGTACCAGACCCGATGTAGCATACTCACTAAGTGTAGTGAGTAGGTATCAAGCAGATCCAGGAGAGAATCACAGGACAGCTGTGAAGAACATTCTCAAGTACTTGAGAAGGACTAAAGAGATGTTCTTGGTGTATGGTAACGGAGAACTCCGGGTGGAGTCCTTTACCGATTCAAGCTTCCAAAGTGATAAGGACGACTCTAAGTCGCACTCGGGATTTGTCTTTACCCTAAATGGAGGGGCGGTTTATTGGAAGAGTTCCAAGAAAGAAACCACGGCAGCATCGACGATGGAGGATGAATACATCGCTACCAACGATGCTGCCAAAAAGGCTGTCTGGATGAAGAAGTTCATCACTGAACTTGGTGTGGTTCCTTCCATTGAGCATCCAATACCATTGTATTGTGATAACAATGGAGCTGTGGCTTTGGCCAAGGAACCCAGGTCCCATCAGAAGTCCAGACATATTCTGAGGCGGTATCACCTGATCCGGGAGATAGTTGATCGCCGCGAGATCGAGGTCAGGAGAGTTGACACGAAGGACAATACTGCGGATCCACTCACGAAGGCCATTCCCCAGATACAATTTGAGAGACTCTTCGGGATGTTGGGTATGAGATACTACAACAGCTGGCTTTAGTGAAAATGGGAGATTGTTAGTATATATATGCCCTAGAGGCCATTGTTGTACATATAATGTATATTATAGTGGATGCTTGGATATATATAAAGAGGACTTTCTTGCTCGACATGATAGTATGCTATTTGGTTTCCCTTTGTCTTAACATGTTGACTTGTATTAGTTTACTGTCTTACTCTCACATGTTGATAAAGCCCTTAGGATATGTACTCGACTACTAGGACTATGATGCAGATCATACTAGTGGGGCCAGGGTAGTCAAAGAGTACATCCTATAATTGTTCCTAGTCGAGGGAGTGTCGAGATTGGGCATCTATACTCCAGAGTAGACTAGCGTATACGCATCTTGACCCATATGATGGGCGATGGATGATCCCATATCCATCGGTGTTTGACATCAAAGATGGTGTACGGGTGCTCAGTGAAGACTGTGTACACTGAACGGACTCGCCGAGAACTCCTAGATGGTATTATACCTATCGTCAGATAGCAGTTCTCCGGTGACACTGGTACAGGTTAGTCTGTAGACCCGAGATCGTCATAGAGTCTTGGGTGATTCCCATTGTGCCTTGATTTCCACCTTACCACGTCTAAGAGGGCGTGCAAAACGGTGGCTTTTGGGTACATTCCCGAATCACATGGAGGAAATGAGCGATAGGAGGGGTTTCGTCTCTCCCGGTATAGGGAGTAGATGTTGTGATGTGTTCGATTGGCTATAACTGGAAGTCCCTGGCCATGGCTAATATGGAATGCAACTGGTAAGAGTTATCAGTAGTTTCTCAACTTATTATGAGCCTCATATCGACACGACTTATCGGTTACTGGGGTCTGACCTTTACTACCCCTAGATTGGATATGCGACATATCAGACGAAGAGACCGGACTGTACGGTAGTGTTACTGATTGGATTCACAGGAGAATGCACATGCTTGCTTGTTGATCTTCTGATCGCTCAATACCTGGGTGGCTGTTACGTTTAGCTGACCGCTTGCAGCTTGTGGGTATTTGATATGATCATCATCTACTGCCGGCGTATTTACGATTCTTTAGAGTCCTACACAGAGGTTTCCTGGCTCAGGCAAAACGGAGTAGGAGCACATATGTGTTATGTGCGGGACCGAGAATAATACGATATGAGATACCGTATTCTATTCTCGCGATATGTGATATCGGCCGGGTATATGTGATATAGCCGGGTCATCGGATCAAGTATTGATTCGATGAATTGGTACAAGTTATATTAGTCGGTTATATGTATTATAGCCGGGTTATCGGATCAAGTGTTGATCCGATAATTTAATGTATAATTATATATGTGATATATTACATTACGTTAACTAATATAAGCTCACTTTATTGATTCTTTTTCTCTCCGGATAATACATTGATGTGTATGCGATATATGTTAATTGTATTATTTTCTTTTGTTACATTATATATTATATATGTGATATATAATATTGTAAATTCAACATGTATTATGAGAATAAAACAAGTTAGGGTTTGGATTAGGGTTAGCTTTTGGGTTAGCTTTTGGATGCTTCATGAAGCTTTTGACTTTGTCATTTAGCTTAGATATTTTGTGTAGATATTCTTTAACCAAACCCAAACCCAAACCCTTAACCTATGGTTTATTCTCTACAAGGGTTAAGCCTTCATTCTTAACCTAAGGTTGCAATTGTAACCAAAAACAATATTTCATTATTCATCACAAAAGCTTTCTTCATCTTCTTCCTCCTTTAAAAAGCTTGCTAGCTTTTTGTGTGTGATGAACTAGTGTGAGAAATTGAAAACAAAAGAGAGCTAAATTCCTACTTCATCATCCTCATCTATTCTAGCCACTTAGATTAGGGTGTTCACTTCTCTAATTCCTTCATTAGTGAAGTGTAAGCTTGGGTTAGAGATTCTTCAAGGTAGATCATCTTAGATCATGAAGACTACAAGCAAGGTATCTCATTTACCTCATGGAGCCACTCGAGAGTCGGAGTTCATGTTGATCGCAGCGAAGGGACCTCAACACGGAGCTTATGAACCGAACGAACGGACTACAAAGGTTGTAATCTTTATCTCTTTACTTCTTTGTATGTGATACAATTTTTGTTACCATAGAAATTCTAGCAAGATTCATGTTTAGTTAGCTTTGCACCTCTCTAATTTTTAAAATGGCATGAGTGATGCTACCAAACCCTAGACTAGGTGCAAGGGTGACCTAACACTAGGATACCCCACGGTAAAGCGCTCGAGTCACGGGATTCTAGAATATAGAGGTTGGCCATCTCTGAAAGTTCTTATTGCCCTTGCCGCTACAACCGCGGCAGATGCGGAATCGAAAAACATAAATTTTATGGAGAGCACTAGAAACAAATCCCTAATGGTCGTTCCAAATACTAAACTAATATACAAAGCAAGCAAGATTATAGAATCTACAACATTTGATGTGTGTCCACCCAATCGTGGAAGACCCATTCACGCTCCTCGTAGGCCGTCTGGAACAAGCTTGAGAGGCGACCGCTCCTACCGAAAATGATCCATTCGAAAGAACCGATCCAAGCTCAAACTTCACCTGATGAAGCAACCGACACTCCAAAATTGCTAGAAATGAAGTGTGGAGATGTAGGAATTTTCCACTATCGTTTTAACTCTGAAACTCAAGCTCAAGAGGGAATGCAAGAAGAAGGAGGAGAAAAGAGGAGAGAGAATGTATGCGTTGAATGAATGAGAGAGGAGAGAAGAATGGCTTCATATATTTTTTTAACCATCAAAGAAAATATCTCACAACTATTTTTCTATAAACAAATGAAGCTCATTCCTATCTACATGTTATCAACCATGCTCAAAGCCATCTCACCCTCCACCTCATTTTCTTGAATATTCATAAATGAATATTCACAAATGAGGTGTCTTCCTTCTAGAAGGTATTCCGTATAAATATGGAATACAACCTGGTATACGTATCGAAATTCATATACGCGTATTCATATATAAATTCGAATAGCTAAGAGAGATAAAATGAATAGTGAACATAATACTAGAATATATATATATATATCATTAAATCAACTTTATTTAATAATCCGGCTTAATTCTAAGCCGGCTCGTATTATCAACCATCCGATTAAACTCCGTGTAGCCTGTACATGTATTCAATAGGACCCATGTATGTATCAACATACGTCATCTACATAATATCTTCTAAACCTAGAAAACCCTTTGTTTGGGACTCTAAAGACTCGACAATACGCTGGCAGTGAGTTACTGGATAAATCCATAATCACAAGCACGTAAGTGGCACTAGCTGTACGTAACGGCTACCCAGGTATATGCCGAAAGGGAGGTCGACAATCAAGTCCGTATGTACCCTAATGATCCTAAATGTGACAATATTCGTACAGTCTGGTCTTTTCGTCTAAGAGTATCGCATACTAGGTCTAGGGGGTGGATAATGCCAGACCCCTAATAACCTGATAAGTCATGCCGGAGTCAAGCTCATCACCAACCGAGAAACTACGGAACTCCTATCAGTAAATCTCATCCACCGTGGCCATGGATTTATGGTGATGGCCCACCAAACACAGCGCAACATCGATTCCTAATACCAGGAGAGACGAATCCCTGACAATCCCCCACTGCTTCCATGTGGGTCGGGACTGTACCCAACTAAAACCTGTTTCACGGGCTATTCACACGACCGTGAAATTTCATGTTTCGTAATCGATTCAAACGTAACGCGTTATTCCTAGTAAATCCGCTTTTCCATATTCTGTGATGTTCATTGCATGCCTGTAATGTGATTATCTGCCTGTGATGATATTTATCGCTTGCCTGTAATGTTGATAATCTGCCCTGCGATGATATATATATATATATATATATATATATATATATATATATATATATATATATATATATATATGTTGATATATGTTTTGCATCTGCTCTAGCCCTTCCTCCGCCCTGTCGTAAGTTAACTAACCTTACAGTGAAGACTCGATGCCCCATGGTGAATGTGGATGGCATATATAGCATTCTATTTTATTTTCATATCATACTTTTTCTGTAATGGTTTGAGAAGATGTTGTAACATTTTGGAAAATTATAAATTTTAATTTGTAATTTTAAAGATGAATATAATAAGTTTACAAAAATGATATCGCTTATGAAATTGGGTATCAGAATTGTATCCGTAAAAATATAATTATTTTGGGAAATATGAAGAAAAGTGTGTGATATCATAAAAATAATATATTAATTATTTTAACATGACATGATATTTTATATCAAGATAATGATATTTAAGTATTAGAATAAGTATTTCATTTCTTTTTTCATATGGATTTAGAATTTTACATAAAGGGTTTTAATTAAGAGGAAAATGGTGTATTCTTGTTTTTATGTTTTAAGGTTAGGTAAATGTTAGTTAGCTTAAACCCTCACATCTAGCACACCTCACCCATGCTCACATCCCTCCACCTTCTTCTTCTCAACTTTACACCTCCTCCTTCTCCCATGGCACCTCATGCTTGTCTTGCATAAGACTATGTCACCTCCTTCTTTCTCTACATAAATCCTCACACCTATTCTTTTCTCATAATATTATATTCCAAGTCTCTAACTGAGCCAAACACCCTCATCCCAACAATTGAATCCTTCCTCAAATCAAAGAGAGAAAAGAAAATCATGGTCCCTTCATCAAATTGTTCACAACCTCAAACTTGATTCACTACAACACCTAGGAGCTTTCTTAGGCGCTTCTTGAGCTGATGTTCCTTTGTGAATCAACTACATAGGTATATATCCTTCTTTTCTTACAATTTCAATTCTGTTTGATACCTGTTTTTAGTATGCGGTATCAGAAAACTGGATTTTTGTGATATTGGTCATACTGAAATTGAATCTGGAACCATTAGGTGTAACCACTAGAAAAACTAACAAGACTGTAGCATGATGAGACTGCTAGAAGATGTACCCTAAAGCCCGAGCCCCTAATTCCATGATTGACCCAGCAACATTCTCATTTTGACCGGCGCCGCCGGACTTCTGAGAGAGTTTGGTGTTGATTTTGTTCTGTATGTGTATTTGGTTATTTTATGATATAAAGTATTGTTTGATTTGTTCCAATATTCATATATAGAAATCTTGGAATGTTTTAGTAAGGGTTTTGTTAAAGTTTCCGATATTTCGATATGGGTTTTTCGTATTTCTGTGCCGTAACTGATTTGTTGACGTTTGTACGTTAACAACAGGGTTATCTTGTCGTTTTGTGAGTAAGTGAGCTGTAGTGTCTAACCTACGGGTGCCTATCTCGTTGTTTTGATTTCGATATGATATTTACATCGATATTATTTAATTACGACTATAGGTACGATCGCGAAGGTTTCCGAGACGGAGTTGACGGACATAGCAATCGTGGATTTAATGATCTCGACAAGTTGGTGAGTAGATTTACATCTACGAGGGAAGTCGGGTGGATGGCGTATAGCACCCCCGCAACCTTATAAATAGGGTAGTTATGATATCTAGTTAGTTCTTAGTGTTTATTCAAGTTTATGATATTGGAGTTATGTTGCATCTAGTATGTTATTCATGTGCATATAGTTTTATTCATGGGTTGGTGGAATTGTATGAAGGATCATACCGTACTTGTGATGAAGAGATTAGCGTGCCAAATATGGCCAAGTTCCTTTAGACTCGTGGAGTCATGTTTTTTTCGTGTTAGAACGTAATACTTGAGTGAGCTACACTCTTCTAAAAACTAACGATTCGTTTCCCTTTTTAATGATAAAAGACAAGGATGCGATGCCAATTTCCAAAACGAATATCTATTTTTAACCTAAGGAAGCTTCCTTATTTCAAAACCAACATTTCGTTCCATTTTCAAAGATAATGATATAGCTCATAGCAAGTAGTAACATTTAATAGTTACGCTTAGATTTATTTTACATGTTCGCGATATATTTATCGATATTCTACGTTTCCGTGATACAAACACTCTGATAGAACACTGCACAACTACCAATGAGTATTATGTTGCACGAGCACATACGCATATGTTACACTATAGCTCATTGGTACTGCCATGTCACTGTAGGACCGATATACTACCTAGTGCGTATGTAAATATTGATACAAGTATGATTTATACACTTATATAACACTAGCACAAATACTAATGATTTCCATACTACACGAGCACAGACGCGTATGCTACACTACACATCATTAGTATTGCCATGACACAGTAGAATTGATACGTTTATTTGCTTGTATGACTTATTTACGTACTTTAATTTATTATCTGTTAAGCATTGCGAATACCAGTACCATGGGTATTCATATTTGATTCTTATGAGTTTTCAGGATATTTTACTGTGATAATATATATCAGTGGCATGGGACGCTGTTATATATGTGTATATATATAATATATTATCAGAATGATATATGCAAGTATTCTTATTCTTTACTTGATATTTCTGGATACGATGACTTGACGTCCACCATGAGCTTGATGTTTTCTGATTGTTTTATTCCGAACAGAGTGTGAAAGATATACGGTTTCGGACTTGCTACTTATCCGGACTGAGTGGGGGAGTATACAGTCGGATATATAGTGGACCCGGTCGAGACCGAAGGGTAGGAAAGCCGCATTAGAGGCGGGGAGCCTAGCGAGGACACTCGATACCGGAGATAAAGATGAGCACGGCAGATATCCAGGGGATACTGACCGGGGCACGATTTGGACACGTTGGATATCCAGAGGATACCGACCGGGGATCATCTGTTGAGATGGTGTCGATGGTATCTGCATTTGCGTGTTGGTGATGGACACGAAAGATTTGAGGATTTGCATATCGGTGATAGACACGAGGGATTTCTGATTTCGGGTTTCGATGCTGGACATCCAGATGTTGATATGTTGCTATCATATGAGGTATACAGTTATGTTATGAGTTATTGTAGCCGACCAGGACTGATCCGGGGGACAGTACATGCATACCTTTTTACGGGTATTTGCATATAAAAAGGAATTCAAAATCGAGCTATAGCCTCATTATTTTGACGTGTCTGATATGACATTGGGATCTTTTAAATTGTAAACCTCTTAACACTCTTCACTAAAACAGCAGGATGTATATCTTAAATAAGATACCTATTATATTTCATACTATCACGTCTACTTTTATGTCGTGACATATGTATTCCGCGGCTATTTTAAAGAAAATGTTTTACCTATATATTTTCGGCTACTTATGGGCTTATACCTAAATACAGGTCATTTGCATATGGTATATTCTATTTTGGGATTCATATGATGGATAGAGTTGTATTTATGGTACATATGCATATCATATATTATATTAATGCAGAATATGATAGTATTATATTTATGACCTAGGTATCGTTGTGCATTTCGATTTCTACCTTGTGATGTTCTTTTATTCACTGAGTTGGCAACTCACCCCCGTTGGGCCACAGTTTCTTGCGGGTTTTACCGCTTGGATTATTAGCGGCTTGGGGCACACACTCGTTTCAGTGATTGCTTTGTTAGGTGGGTTATTGTTGTATCGTACTCACATTTGTATATTCATATCTTCTTGTATCTGGTAAAACTCCATCGACTTAGAACTGGTATATTGTGGACTTAGAAGCGAGATTAAGAATTGTGTGTTGTGGGCGTCGTACTCATTGGAGTCGACATTTTTATATTGTTGATTTTGTTTCGCTTTTCTTTTCTTCGCCGTTGTGCGTCGTATAGTGTTTGCTTGGTTGATCCGCCGTTTGGGCGTGGAATCTAGCTCCTATTGGGATGCTATTTTTATGATTATATTGTATCGGGTTTTATGCAAGATTTACAAAGGAGGTGCTGTCGAATTTCAAAACGTCATAGATGCCTTTTCAAACATGCTTAGTTAAATTTAAATGTTTATTTTAAACTAATTCCATCTGATGGCTATTTTAAATCTCACCTCCAATATTTTCAAAAAAGGGTTTAGATTCTGGGTTTCGGCTTACTTGGACCGCGTCGATGACTTTAGATGTCACGTGATTTAAGTGCCGATCATGTGCCACATTCGGGTCGTGACAGATACTAGATGATTTGTGATTATCTAAATGACGGGATTGCATTAATTCGGATTAATGCAAAGGAAACAAACCTAAAACACATTGTTGAAACCAATCTATTTTTCAAAAGAAATTATAGTCGTGTTCTTTTGTTTTGCATAGAGGTATTCGGTTAGGAATATCCTGCACTTCATTCGATGAAGTAAGACCCATGATCCCTTCACGAGGAACCCGCACTTAAGCAAAAGTCTATGTAACTATAAATTTTCAAAACCACTTGGTTCCTTCAATGAGATCATGTTCATTGTGTTAAAAGTCTTCTTCAAAACCAACTATACCCTCTGTCATGTCAGAAAGTAGTACTTAGTATTTGTGCTGCGTTTGTTGCCATGTGTCAAGGCGTAGTGTACGGTAGCTAGGTGGTATTTCTTACTTGTATAGTAATGCGATTGGTAGGGACATTCACACAGCTTTGTTGGCAAGCGTCAAGGGCTTGTGCGGGTGGACTCGAATCAATCACGAAATGATGGGTAGAACTTGACTAGTGGCTTATGATTTGTTGGCAAGCGTCAATGTCATAGGTCGTTAAAGGTAAAAACTGATATCGGGAGTTTCAAGCGTTGAAACTTGCAATGTGATTGTGTACCTTCTATGTGATAGTTTGGGTCTCGATTCCCACTATATGAGTAATTGTTACACTTAGGAGATTTTCTATAAATGATCCCGGCTGGTTCTCCTTTTATGATTTGAAGGAGAATTTCTCCTTTTATGATTTGAAGGAGAATTCGACAAAACAGTGGGAGATCAGATTAGATAAATTAATAAACCAATCTAATCTAGATTAGAGTGCATGCTGAGTGTTTATTTTCTCTCTCTCTGGCAGCGACCCATGACCGAGCTTAAACTAAGACTCGTTAACCAAATTAACCGGCCTTTTACAATTGTTGGCTTTGGAATGTCATAATTGCCCTAACTCACAATAAGGTCGCATATATCCATTCCGCTCCTACTTTCCATTTTGTGTTCTCCAGAACACACCATATCAGTACGGGGATCCATATTGCTTGGAATAGCCATCACATATAGTTAGATACGAACTCGAAAAAATTGTTTTTGTCCGAGAATGGCCGTTGGTTCTGGAGAAAGTAAATTGTTCATTTGTCCCTCCCCTCCATCTTATCTCAAGTATGAGAGATCTTTAAATGAGGAGAATACACCAGTTATGTTTGTTGGATAGTCTTCTTCCAAATCCAAGGCTAAAGCTAAAAGGTATGGTAAGAAGAAAATCAACTAGCATAAGTTCGTTGTACACAAGGTAAGTGGGAAAGACATCAAAAAATGTTGAAATGAGCTGAAAGGAAATTTCAACTACTATCGTGAGCCAGGGCATTGAATGAGGTGTTACTAGGAATATCTGGCCACCACTTGAAACGTTTTGATATTTCTTATTTCTTCTATAGTTAATTGAAACCTTTTCTCAATTAACTCTAACTCCTGAGTATATTGATACTGAATTAGAATCTCACTTCTGTAAGTTGTTACAGGTTCTGAGAAGGAGTGGAGTATTGGGAATGGTGATTTGATCCCGAATGTCGAAAATCGAATTAATTGTTGCTATTAGGGAAATCACCTGGTTTTTCCAATAGGCAAATTTTTGGTTTTGAATATCTGTTATTATGCACCAATTTTTAAAACTGATGTATCCACCTCTTTATTAGATAAAATGGGATATAAATTTTAAAACACATTTTCTAAACATTTACCAATGTCTATATGTTTATTTGGTAAGGTGCATAATGATAGCGGTGTAAATATTTTTAACCAAAATACAGTTTTCAAATTACAACACACAAAGTATGAGTTAGTAAACTCATAGGACTTATACATAGTGATGTATGTTGTCCGGTGTCCAAATGGACAAGAGGTTGGCGCCCATATTTCGTTCCGTTTTCCTATGAGTTCTCTGGTTTTAGACACGCATTCTTGTTGAAATGCAAAGTCCAAAGATTTTGAGAAGTTCATAGAATATAAGAGAATAAAGTAGAAAACCAAACATTGCAAGTATCAAGATTATTTGAAACATTCGAAGATGTGGATACTTATGCCAGGTATTTCGTAGTTATATAATCGAGAATTTGATTCTCTCTTAGATTACTCATCCATGGTGCGCTTCTTGATGAGTAGTGCTGAATAGCCTTTTTCATTTAGGAATATACACTGGAAACAGTTGCATACCAATTGGATATGGTTCCATCTAAATTAGTGTCTGGATTCTATATGTGATTTAGAATGAGAACATATCTTAAGGTTGTTAAGATATGGAGTTATCGGGTTTATGCTTAAAACACAATCCGGAAAAACTCAAGGCATGTTTCTGTAATAGGAAGTTTGTAGGTTATCCCAAACTTTAGCAAGGGTTTAACTTCTGCCATTTTCAGGATCAAAAGTTGTTTTGTTCTTGACACGCCTCCTTTTTAGAAAAAGAATTTCTTGCAAAAGAGATTAGTGGGAGTATGGTACCAAAATCACAAATGGTTACTGAATATTTAGTAGAACCTGGAGATTCAATTGACCCTGACAAACCTTAGCCACTCCGCAAATTTAATAGGTAATCTCAGCCACCCAAGAGATACTTCAGTTTCCTCGTAAACAGTGACAGGAAGACTTGCCTCATGTGATGATGACCCTACTATATCAGCAGGCTATATGAAGTAATGACTTCTGACTGATGGCTAGATACATGATATATCCAAGTTGGACTCCACTCACTCTAGCAAATTATTGACTTTGTTGGATACTTCTGAAGGGGTAAAACCCATAAGGAGTAAGTGGATCTTTCGAGATCATTGCAGATGGAAAGGTAGTAATCTAATAAGGCTAGACTTGCAGTAAAAGCTTTTCATCAAATAACCGGTCTGGATTGTGATGAAACTTTACTTCAGTGTCTGTACTAAAGTCCATACGGATATAACTTACCATTACTGTTTTCCATAACTATGATATATGGCAGGTGGATGTATAAAATGTCTTTCTAAATAAGGATTTAGAAGTGTACGTGTATGACTCTGCCAGAGGGTTATCGTGGTCAGTGGGAGCAGCGATAGGTGTGCAAGTTGCTTACGTCTATTTGTAGACTAAAGCAGGTATAGCGGAGAAAGGATCATCTGTTTTTTATGTTACGGTCAAAATATTTGACTTCACCAAAATGATAGATGAGCCTAATATTTGTAAGAAGGATGTAGCGAGTACTGTCGTGTTCCTCATATTGTATGTGGATGACAAACTCCTGATAGGAAGTGAAGTTCCTATACTACAGTTCAGTCAAACTATGGTATTCACAAATGTTTCTACATATATGATTTGGATAATATATCAACTGATTCTAGTAACTAAATCTATAGAGATAGATCTAGTAGGAGTATTTGGGATTGTCCTAACTCAGGTAAAATGATACCATTCTAAAAGGGTTTAGAATGAACGACTCAAAACGTGGTAGTGTACCCTCATATGGAAGAGTCACTCTTTCTAAAGTGATGTCATATATCATACCAGATGTTGCTTTTGCACTTGATGTATCAAGAAGATATTAGTCTAATCCTGGAAAAACAAATGGAAACCAATGAAGAACATAAAAGGATGTTCTTGGTGTATGGAAATGACAGCCTCCATTTGAAGGCAATTACCGGTTCCGGTCTCCAAGGTGATATGAAATACAGAGTGCCTGTCGTGAGTTATTAGTTTATTCACTTTAGTAGGAGCAGTATATTAGAAAGAGTTCCAAGCAGGATACTGGGGTAGTCGTGACACCGGGTGTTGATTATGAATCAGTTGTGGATACAACCCAAGAAGTTGCTGGATAAAACTGTTCATTTATGAAATTTTTCCATAGTCTATCCAGGCAAATTCTAGGAAAGGTATCGCTCAATTCGGAAGATAATTGATCTCCGTGAAGTTGAGTTATAAAGAGATAAAGATAGATTCATTGTAGCAGATCCACTCACGGAGGCTGTTTCTCGAACACGGTTTGTAAAACCGTTAATAAAGAAGTTGGGTATGCGATACCGCAATAATTGGCCTTAAGTGCAAGTGGGAGATTGTTGGATATAGGTTCCCTCAAGGAAATTATTGTAATTGAAGGAGGATCTATACGAAAGAAAAATCTTACCCGAGATGATAGTATACTATCTAGTTTGTCTTTATCATTCATATGAATACGTTTTACTCGTTATCACATATTGCTAATACATAATGATAAAACCCGTAGGATCTTTGCTTGACTACCAGGATTGTGATAGGGATCATACTAGTGGGGTCTGGGTAGTCTATAAGCACATCCTTAAATTTCCCTAGTCGAAGGAGTATCAAGACTGGTTATCGATACTCCAGACTAGACCAGTGTATACATTTCTTGACCCTGACTGAGGAAATGGTTGATCTCATAGCCATGGGTGTTTAACACCAAAGATTGTATACATGTGCTCATTAGATGAATGAGTTTCAATAGACGGACTCACCAGAGAACTCCTAGATGGGATTATACCTATCGTCAGATAGCAGTTCTCCAGTGACATGTGTACATGATAGTCTGTAGTCCTAAGATCGTCATAGTGTCTTGTGTGTGTTCTCACTGTACTTTGATTATTACCCTACCACGACTTTAAAGAGCCATGAAAACAGGTTTTAGTTGGGTGCAATCCCGAAGCAAATGGAGGCAATGAGCGATCGAAGAGATTCATCTCTCCCGGTATAGGGAGTTGATATCACACTGTGCGTGACTGGATATAACCATAAGTCCTTGGCCAAAGCAGTCAATATTTACTGATAAGTGTTATCGGTAGTTTCTCACATAGTTACAAGCTTGACTTCAGCATGAATTATCGGGATATCAGGGGTCTGACTATTTGCACCCTTAGACCCGATATGCGACACTCTTAGACGAAGAGACCAGACTGTACGATGTCTTTCACTAATAGACTTTGCAGGATTCGGATGAACTTACTCGATGACCATCTTTCGATTAATACTTGGAAAGTCGTTACGTGCAGTTAGTATCGCTGGCGTGTTTGTAGGCCATGAATATGATGCTAATTTGCTGCCAGCATATTGTCGAGTCTTTAGAGTTCCACATAGAGCTTTCTCAGCTCAGGTGAAACGATGTAGAACACGTATGGTGATACATGCAGGAATTCGATCAAACACGTGGCTCTTGTTGAAGCCGGATTATTAAATCAATTGTTAATATATATATATATATATATATATATATATATATATATATTCTAGTATTATGCTCATTCTATTTAATTATCTTTCATTTGTATTTGTATTTGTATTTGATACAAATACTTATTAATATATATGATACATTATTATACATGTATATGCTACATGTTTGTCAGTTGAGTGTATGAGACACACGTGGAGAATTAAATGAGAACAAACCATTTTCTTTATTTATTAAATAAAGAAAGTGAGTCATGATCTTTTGAAGCTTGCGGAATTTGGTGGAAAATTCTTGTTTTTTTCTTTTGTTTTGAATGGCTAGCTTCTTTGGTTCTCGTCTCATTCTCATCACTATCTTCTCTCTATTTTTTTCATGAGAGAAAAAGAGAGAGTTTATGAGAGATAATTAATGAGGAAAAATTCATACATCTTCTTTTAATATTTTTTTTAGCAGACTGGTATTATTAGTTATTCCATATACCTCTTGTTTATGGATTTGGAGGCTGGGTTGGAGTTATTTCTGGGTGGATCATCTATGGCAAGAAGATCTTCATGTAAGTTTGTTCCGGACCTAGTGGAGACTAGCCGGAGTCCAAGAAAAGCTGGATAACGCGCTACAAAGGTTGTACTTTGTCAAAACTCTCATTTTAGCTCTCTTGTTTGTTACAAGTTTAGTCTTTTGGGTTGTTGTCTTGGTTGTGGATGTTGATGCTCTCAAGATTTTTGAAATTATACACTCCGCTGCGTTTTAAAACTCTACCAGGTGTACCTATCATTCCTACACGGACATACTATCGGTACCCGCTCCATATTAGGTAGGACTCGCGCCAGACCGAGCATGCCCAGGCTTTTTTTTAGTCGGACACGGTATCACATATCCTTTTAAATATTTCAATTTCAATTTCAATCGTCGTTATATATATATATATATATATATATATATATATATATATATATATATATAATTTTGTAATTTCTAACCCGACAAAATCACAGGTTCATCGGTGTTCCCAGCGAGGATGGCGTTCATGTGTCATTCGATGCACATCGCGTCCTTACCTAAATCATAAACAATATGTAGAATATCAAGAGAAGACGCCGATGAAAAGCAAAGAAGCTTTACTATCAGGTCTGGGTCGCGGCGACTGAGGAGCAGTGAGGGCAGATTCTGGATCGGATAGCGGCGGATGTCCATTGAGATGATTGGTCATGGCTGGTCAAATACTTTTCTCGCACCGATGATCAGATATAAATTTAATTTTAAAGATTATAACAATATAATATGAAATTATATTCTGAAATATAATATAATCGTTTTTTATATTTACAAGGCGGAGTCGGTTCGCAATACGCAAAACCGAAACAACGGTGTGAGATCCTGCGCTGTCTCGATCCAAAGGAAGCACACGCAGGCCAACGCACTGCACCTCCTCGTCAGTGCTTCGACGCTTACAAATATATATTTTCTTTGTCACAGATTATTTATTAAAATTAATCTTAATTTTATCGCAGAAAAAGAAATATCCTGCCAGATATAATCCTGCCCCTGGGTGGGCCGCAGTACACAAGGGTACCGGCGAGTACATAGTAAGTTTTATATAATCAATTTGATTATGTATTTTAAATTAACACATATCTATATATCTATATAAACTATTTGCATAGCCAGTTTCAAGAAAAGACGGCCTCCTTGGGGCTTGGCCCCAACGACCCGATTACCGCCATTGCCCCTGTCATCGACGAGCTATCCTGCAGGCATTACGATGGGTATGAGCGCGGGGTTGTTCCTGGGGCCCACCGACTCTTTGCTGGGAGTGAGGTCGCCCACGAGTACGCCGTGATCCAGACGCGGGCAGATGCGGCAGCAGCGTCGACAGAGAAGATTCGATCGCTCCGCGAGGAAAATCAGCAGACACGACAGTAGCTGCAGGCGCTGACAGAGCGGGTCGAGCATATGACGCGGCAGCAGCAGGAGGCCATGCGGTGTGTTCTACAAGACGTGTTAGGTACTATGTTCAGGTCACGAGACAGTGATGGAGGTGCATCGTCCCAACAACCTTAGATCATGTACATTTGTTTTGTACTATATATTTTTTGTTTATTTTTTTGGATGTATATTATGGAGATTTGTATATTATTATCCGTGTTTTTTGTGTCGTGTTCTTTCATATTATTTGTTGATTATTATAATTGCTTACGATTTGGTGATATTATTATAATTGTGTGTGATTTCAGGTTTAAAAAAATATATATCTACATATTGGTAACGGTTCTAACCGTTACCAATAAGTAGCATGTATCTGATATATTTCAGATATCATTATCTTATACACCTCCGTGGTAACGGTTCCAACCGTTACTAATGGGTGGATATAAATGATATTTGTCGTATAATGCAATTCATTGGTAATTGTTTTTACCGTTACTAAAAGGGGATAACGGTAACGGTTCACACCGTTACCAAACTTCTGATGACATGGTTATTGGTAACGTTTATGTAACGGTTGGAACCGTTACCAATAGGGGTTTAGGTAACAGTTCTGACCGTTAAGAATGACCCTCTCTGTAGCAGTGAGTGTTTCGAGGGCAAGGGGGTTTTTGTCAACGGAAAAACCCGCTAGCTTGGAAGGTTTATGACAATTTACTCTATATAAAATCATGTGTTGCAAATCTCTCGTCACGGTTTTGATGCAGTGAAACGGACCATAACAACAGTGTGAACACTATGCATGGTGCACACGTAGGCAAGCAAAAGAGGTGCATCTGGCTAGCTAATAATGCACAATGAGAGAGATGAGAGAGAGAAAGAGGGGCCCGCACTCACAAAGGGACAAATTGGAGCCCATCCAGCAAAATTCAATCATTGTAATCCCAAAGGCATCTCTCTCTAATACTCCAAAACTCCCAAAAGTTGTCTTTGCTTTCTCCCTTTTGAAAGGGATTGGCCCAAAAAAGGACAAGACAAGTTCACATATCAAACGATATCAATGTTTGCTTCCTAATTCTCATCACCATCATGATTAATGTGTTTTGATCTCCTAGCATATATTTGCGTGCCAGCTTTGAGCTGGCTACAATGTACTTTGTGATTCATTGAAGGGGGCTGCTATAACTAGTACTTGTCCCCATTGAATGTACTTGCAAGTGAAATGAGTTAACCCTCACCAACTTTGCAAGAATAGAGTTTGTTTGCTGAAATCAAAAAACAATAATGAGAATGGAGGTTTTACAAACATACATTTTTGTCTCATGAAATTGTCAATCTTTTATTTGTTTATAATGAATTATAATGGTTTCTATCCCTTTCAATCTTTTCCTTTGTTTGGTTGCATAAAGAAAAATGGGAATTGAGTTTTAGGAATTGGATAAAAAGGGAATAGGTAACCATAACTTTTTCCAAATAAAATAATATATCTAATCCTATGTGTCTTTGAGAACGGGTAATTTCATCCAAAAAAGCTTGGAGTTGGAATTGCCAAAAAGGTAATGTCAATTCCCATCTTGATGCTATCAATTCCCAAAACTTGCAATTCATGTTCTATGCAAACAAACAAAAGGAATGTCAATTCCATGTTTTTTTTGTTTTGATGAATAATGTCTTGTCCCCTCAATTGCCATAAGTTTTGGTAATTCTTTGCGAACAAACAGACCCTGTGTAAGAGAAAGAGAATGTTATAGATGAAAAGGGGATCATTTATCTTTTAGGGGGATCGGATTTGGATCCAAAGCGTACGGTTATAAAATGTTTTGCTCGTAATTCACCGGACCTTTTCGTAATGTAACAAACCAAAATCTTGAATACCAAACATGAACAGAAATTGACGAGAATTTTGGGTATAATTAAGTTTCTTAGATAGCCTTTGAAGTACTTATAACCTTCATTGGATATCGACTCCAATCCAACTTAATATTTGGTTGAATCTAAATTTTCGATCATTTCTAAATTTAAACCAGGCTAAATTAAGGGAAGAAAAATAATAACTGATGATGTTCATAAGTGGGAACTCTTCGGATCATGACACGTGGCAGATGACGTGTCCTGGAGCTCACGCAAACAGGGCAAGCACTATGCGTTAGAGACTCTCTCCGGGCTATCGTCCCGAGGTGTGCTTCGATCTCCTATGGGTCCCTGAATGCTCTTATGCACACCTTACAAATGACCGTGGGCTCGTCTCCGAGCCCTTCTATACGCTGAGCCTCTTCGGCCCTTCCAGCTCGTCCCCGAGCTATCACAGAACCGAGCTTCCTCGGCCTCCCACCTACTTGGGCCTCCCGCCGAGCTAAGCCTTCCTGGTTTTACCGAGCAACCTAGAACACATATCACAGGCGCCTCCACCGTGGCTCCGCGTATCTCGCCAGACGTGAGATACCCGCAGCCCCACGATCCCGCGTTCCACGCCGCCGCATCCCCCCATTAACGAGCGTATCTCGTCATTAATGGGGGGATCCCGTCATTCACGCAGGCGTAACGGCCGGCGAAGATCTCGCGCTAGCAAGCTCATGGCGACCGCTATAAAAACCCCTCTCCCAGACGACTCAGGTAACGCAATTTCATTCCAATAAGCCGCTACTCTGCTCAAATACCTCGGCTAACTTGATCGTCGGAGGGTCCACGGTGGTACAACCATCCCGGGACTTCTTTTGCAGGTAGCTCGGCTTCACCCTGAATCAAGCCTACTGAGATCTACACGCTCAGGGAGATAACCCTCAACATCAATCTCAGCCGTCCATCAACGCTCGCGGCAGATCGACGGAGGACAGTATCTGAAGGAGATCCTGACCTCCATCAGTTGGCGCCGTCTGTGGAAAATCTGAAAATTCCACTCATCGAAAGTTGATCTTCCGATCTCGAACTCATGGCGAGTGAACACCGTGACGATCCAAGCACAAGCCGCCGCCCTCCCCACAATGGAGGTGCAGACGGATCCACTCTTCCCCCTAACGCCATCCACGCCCTCTCTGCACGGATCGACAGGCTCACATCCATACTGGATGCCCTTGTCCGCGTCCAAACGGCGGGACCAGCCCCCCAGGTCGCCGTTCCCCCTGCTCGGGATCACTACCTCCGCAGAGGGGGAGATGACACTTCCCATGCTGGCACCACTGAACAGCGTCTTGCTATCTCCGGCGGCCATAGGTCCCCCGCGGCGACCGATTCAATGACCCGCTGGGCGCCTCACAGCTCCACGCCGAGGTCTCGTGAAAGAGCCCCCCGCCCCGAGGCCCATCACGCTCCCGTCCCTTCCAAGGAGGTGTCGGTCAGCTCGCCTGCTCCCAAGCATGACCGGCACCCTCTCCCTCGATGGGGTCGCGCGGGCGGCATTCGCCGCAATGACTCAAGAATAACCTCGCCAGGGGACCTGAGGAACCTGATAGAACAGAACCGCAGCCGCAGCCAGGCGTAGGCCGCCAGCGGGAAAGACCATAACTTCGACTACGCCGAATCCTCGGGATACCACGACCGCCTCGACGCCCTCGAAAAGAAAATCGAGGGTATACGTCGGGAGGGTCATCCTTCAAACGAGGGGGCTAGGTATGCCGCCGACTCTCTTACGAAGCCCTTCACTGAAGAGCTGCTCGCCATCCGCGTCTCCTCCAGAAACAAGCCTCCAAAAGTGGCCCTCTTTGACGGGAAGTCCGACCCGAAAGACCATCTAGATGCGTTTACGGTGGGCATGAGCTTCCAGGACAACTCCGACGCTGCCAATGCTGAGCTTTCCCCGCCACTCTCATCCGGGCTGGACGAGATTGGTTCCGAGGACTCACGCCATGCTCCATCTCTACCTTTGATGAGCTGGCCGCCCAGTTCCTCATACATTTCGTCGGGAACAGACGACAGAAGCGGACCGTCGATTACCTCTTCACTATAAAGAGTGGGGACAAGAAATCCTTTAAAGGATATGTTACTCGCTTCTACAACGCTCTTCTTGAAGTTCCCGAGCACCAGGATAAGACTGTAATCACAGCTCTAAGGTCAGGTCTTAGGCACAAGGAGTGGCTCCGCTCCTTTCCATTAGCGCAACATAGGACCATGGCCGAGGTAAAACTTGGACCGAGCGGGAAATCCAGCTCAAGTCTGAAATAAACGCAAACCTACTCCGGGGCGACCAGGCCGACCAAAAGAAGAGGGGCAGAGAAGAGAAGAAGAAGCTCGACCGGCCAAAGCCATACTCCCCGAAGTTCTAAGAGTATACTCCGCTCAACATCTCTCATACTGAGCTGTTGGAGGAGGCGAAGGGCGATCGATTCTTCAAGCTCCCTCCAGTCACCAATAGGACGGCCAAATGGACTCTAGGCCTGTACTGCGCTTTCCATAGGTCATAGGGACACCCTACCGAGAGCTGTAAACAACTCCAAGACATCGAAGAGTTGATTCGCTCGGGCCACCTTGTGAAATACCTGCGGGAAAACGAAAGGCAGACCGGGGGCAAGAAAACCATCCCCCTCCTGACGAGTTAACGATCGGCCAAATCATGGTCCTATCCTTGGGGGGTGTGGATGGAGTCGGCGAGATTCGCCGCCTCCTATCGGTCGAGGGAACTAGCGACCAGCCCCGGAAGAAAAACAAAGCAGCCGAGCTTATCACCTTCACTGATGAAGACCGCCACGGAATATTCTTGCCTCATAATGACCCCTTCGTGATTACAGCACGGGTCCACCGCTATGAGGTTCAAAGGATACTAGTCGACTCGAGAAGCTCGGCGGACATCCTTTTCTATGACTGCTTCCTACGTATGGGGCTCGGCCCGTCTGACCTGTGGCCAACCACCAACATTCTGTCGGGGTTTACTAACCACTCCATCCCGGCAGAGAGAGTGGTCACCCTCCTCCTTAACATTGGAGAGGGGGGCCGTACGAGAACCGTACCGGTAGAGTTCATCGTCGCCACGATCCCCTCATCCTACAATATCATCATGGGACGCCCGACGTTAAACTCCCTTGGGGGCACAAATCTCGACCTACCACCTTACGATAAAGTTTCCATTGGATCAAAGGGGAATAGGCCGGGCCTATGGGAAACAGCAAATCGCCAAGATTTTCTTCACAGCGACATCCACCTCCGAGGAGCGAAGCGATGACCTTGGAAGCGCGAGTCATTTCCAGGGGTCCTTGGATACCCGTGACGAACAAAAAGAAATCCGAGGGGCCCCGGTGGAGGCGCTAACAGAGGTCCTCCCTCATCGAGGGGAACAATGAACGAATTGTCCAGATCGGATCCATATTAACGGGAGCCCGACGCGAAGAATTGATCCACTTTCTCCAAGGAAACTCGGACGTGTTCGCTTGGGCGCCCTCCGACATGCCTAGGATCGACCCCAAGGTAATCTCGCACAAGCTCGGGGTCGACCCGACGGCCCGACCCGTCAGGCAAAAGAAACGAAGTTTTGCCCCGATCAAACAAAAGGTGATCGGGGACAAGGTCAATAGGTTGCTTGCAGCCAACTTCATTCGAAATGTAGCCTACTCGGAATAGCTAGCGAATGTGGTTATGGTTAAAAAACAAGTGGGACGTAGCGCATGTGCATCGACTTCACAGATCTCAACAAGGCCTGCCCGAAAAACAACTATCCCCTCCCTCGGATAGATCAGCATTTCGACAGCACGGCAGGCCACGAATTGCTCGGCTTTATGGATGCCCTCTCCGGCTACAACCAGATCCATATAAACCCGGAAGATGAGGATCTTACCGCATTCACAACGGACTGGGGGTATACTTCTATAAGGTGATGCCCTTCGGCCTCAAAAACGCCGGAGCTACATACCAGCGCCTGGTCAACAGAATGTTCAAACCGCAGATCGGGAGGAACATGGAGGTTTACGTCGACGACATGCCCGTCAAATCGACCTCATCGGACGAGCATGCCAAAGATCTTGGCGAGACATTCGACATCCTCCGCAAGTACAAAATGAAGCTGAATCCCGCCAAGTGCGCGTTCGGGGTCACTAGCGGGAAATTCCTCGGGTTCATGGTTACCCACCGAGGAATTGAGGCTAACCCGGAGAAGATCAGCGCCATCCTCAACATAGCCACGCCAAAGAGCAACGTGGAGATCATGCGACTTACGGGGATAGTGGCTTCCCCTAGTCGCTTCATGTCGAGGTCCGGGGAAAAGTGTCTCCCGTTCTTCAAAGCCCTGAGGAAAATCCCAAAGTTCGAATGGTCGGAGGATTGTCAAATCGGTTTCGAGCAACTTAAGGTGCACCGGGCAACTCCCCCACTGCTCACCCGGGCTGTCGAGGGAGACGAGCTGCCGCTGTACCTTACGGTGTCCGATCATGCTGCCGGTTCAGTGCTCGTCTGAGAAGTCAAAGGAGTACAGAAGCCGGTCTACTACATGAGCCACGTCTTTAAGGACGCGGAAACAAGGTATCCGGCCATAGAAAAGATTGTCTTGGCGCTTATCGTGGCCTCAAGGAAGCTACGGCACTACTTCCAGGCACACACCATCCACATCCTCACCGAGCGTCCCCTAGGGGCTATTCTCTCCTCTCCCGAGTTCTGTTCGTCTGGAGAAATGGATGTAGGAGTTATCTCAATTCAACATCAAATACCGCCAAAGGCAAGCTATCAAAGCACAAGTCCTGGCAGACTTCGTTGTCGAATGTAATATCCCCAACAAGGAAGCAGTGTCGACGCCCGTCCTTGGGTCCCAACCCTCGGTCGAGGAAGGGCCCGACTCTATCCCAAATTGGGTCATCTACGTCGATGGATCTTCTACCGAGGAGGGGAGCGGTGCCTGCCTTATCATTCGAGGCCCGAACGAGGTAGAGAAGGAGTACTCTTTGAAGCTCGGGTTCAGAGCTTCAAACAACGCCGTGGAGTACGAGGCCTTACTAGCTGGACTATGAATCGCCTTCGGAGTGGGGTTGAAGACGATCCGAATCCGCAGCGACTCCGCCCTAGTCGTAGGCCAAGTGACCGACCGTTTCGAGGCCCGGGAGCCACTAATGGTGAAGTACTTAGCCGAGGTAAAGAGTCTACGAAAAGATTTCGACGAAGTTCAAGTGGAGCAGATTCCTCGGCACCTAAACGCCCAGGCCGACGCCCTAAGCAAGCTAGCCTCCTCCTATACGGCTAACAATAAGAGGAATATCCTCTTCGGAGTCTTGCCACGGCCCAGAGTGGAAGACAGGGAGGCAGCACTTCAAGTATACACTACTCAGGAGGAAGGCCGGGATTGGAGGAAGCCCCTTGTAGAGTTCCTGAAGGAAGGTACACTCCCAGAAGATCGAGGGGAAGCACGCCGCCTTCGAGCCAAAGTCTGCCATTTCGTGTGGAGCAATGGAAACCTCTACAAGAAGTCCTACACGCAACCTCTACTTCGGTGCGTTGACCCCCACGAAGCCGACTACGTCCCGCGTGAGATTCACGAAGGGGGAGGTGGATCATACCGAGGGGCCCGCACCATAGTTCAGAAGACGCTACTCCAAGGGTACTATTGGCCGACGATTCACCAAGACGCTTAAAAGCTCGTCAGAAGATGCAAAACCTGTCAACTTCACGGTAGCATACCCCGTCTTCCGGCTACCGAGCCAACAGCCCTGACCCCCCCTAACCGTTTTCCCAGTAAGGGATGGACATGGTGGGACAACTCCCAACTGGCACGGACGGGCATAAATACATCCTCGTCGCGGTAGACTATTTTACGAAGTGGATCGAGACCGTCCCCATTAGAAAACCGGACGCCACCACAACCATAAAATTCCTGCAGAACAACATAATATCCCGATTCGGGATCTCGAGGTGTATTGTTACTGACCACGGGATAAATTTCGAAAACGACAAAGTCAAAGGATTCTGCAACGAGTACCACATACTAATGGAGTTTGCAGCGGTCGCACATCCTCAATGCAATGGGGCAGGACGAGGTCGCTAACCGAGACGTCATTCAAAGTCTTCAAACTCGTTTAGAAGGAAGACAGGGCAGCTGGATCGAAGAACTACCCCGGGTTTTATGGGCCTTATGCAGATCGAAGAAGACCCCCACTGGAAAAACTCCCTTTAGCTTCTGCTACGGCACCGAGGCGATGGTCCCGGCAGAGATTGGACTGCCCAGTTACAGAGTCAAACACTTCAACGATGAAGCAAACACCTCGGCGCTCCGGACTAATCTAGACATCTTGCTAGAAAAACGGGACCGGGCATAGATCAAAGCCGTCGCTTATCAACAGCAAACTGCCCGCTACTACAACACATGAGTCAAGCATCGCGCCTTCAAAATAGAAGATTTGGTCCTAAGGCAAAATGAATTCATAGACCAAGGAAAGCTGTACATGTTCTCCCCAAAGTGGGATGGCCCATTCCCCGTCTCCGAAGTATTGCCTGGAGAAGCCTATCGCTTACAAGACGTGGGAGGACGCAAGTTTCCGCGGTCTTACAACGCCGAGAAGCTCAAATTGTACAAGTGAATGTATTTTCAAATTTTGTATCGGTGAAAATGTTTCCTTCTTTATTGAAGAGATGTAAATTTTCTTTATTATTAAGTCTCCTGAATTAAAGGAATCTCCTTCGATATGTTTCCCTCTTCCTTTGTTACAAGACCTCTGGGTTCATTTTTGTGAAAATACGCAAAATCACAAAGAAAACAAAAAAGAGACAAAAACACATCGCAAAAAAAAACTTTATTCATCAAAGGTATTATGGGCTCCCTAGCCTTACACAAAAATTATTATTACAATAAAGAGGGCCGGAGATGGAGGAAGCATTGTTGATGATACTCCGACGAAATCTCCGTCAGCCGAGCCCTAGCTTCCTCAGCCACCTCTAAAGTGTCACCCACCGGACAAAAATCAACAATCAGCCTCCTCTGGAAACACTCCAGAAGAAGGCCCTCCGATCTATCCCGCCTGCTCTTCAAGATCAGACCGAGGTGGTAAAGCGAGTGCAACTTCTCGATCGTCTCATCCCTCAGCTGCGGAGACAAGGCATTTTGTAGACCCGGAGACCTCCTTCAGATCACATAAATGAGCACTTATAGGTGTGGAGATCGTCGGGGAAGAAGACGTCCAAAATGGGCCTCCACGCGGTCTATCACCGCCTCGTACGTCTGTTCGGACCGGTCGAGATTGTAGAGATACACATCGTCCTGGGAAATCATCTCGCTGATAAGCACACACGGACGTCTAGCCATTTTCAGAAACCCAACGCTGAAAGAGACCAACACCCTTTTGCTATTTATAGCCCCAACAGAATCCCAAAAGGCCGAAGTTTGCGCACGCGGCAACGCGATTCACAGGGCTTTTTCAAAGTCCCCAATGCAGGGCTGCCACGTGGCGACCATGCCCCCAAGCGGCCAAATGGAAGTTGGAACGACGCGCACTACGAAGAGTCATGCCTTCCCACACGTCTCTGCCACGTGTTGCCTTTGACGGTCTCTCTCCCCAGATTTTACGGGTCAAGAGAGACGGACCGACACCAACGAAGCCCTCATCACGAGGCCATCGAATAGCTTCCCTGCTCGGCCAATCCTTAGCAGGTAACTTCCTACCCATAGACGCTAAGGATCGAAGCCCTCCTCAAGAGGCCACCGGGAAGCTTCCCTTCTCGGTCAATCCCTGGCGGGCAGCTCCTACCCATCCACGCCAAGGATCGAAAGCCCTCACCAAGAGGCCATCGAGCAGCTTCCCTGCTCGGTCAATCCCTGGCGAGTAACTCCTACCCATCCATGCCAAGGATCAAAAGCCCTCCTCAAGAGGCCACCGGGCAGCTTCCCTGCTCGGTCAATCCCTGGCGGGTAGCTCCTACCCATCCACGCCAAGGATCGAAAGCCATCATCAAGAGGACATCGAGCAACTTCCATGCTCGGTCAATCCTTAGCGGGTTACTTCCTACCCATCTACGCTAAAGATCCGAAGCCCCGATCCAGAGGCCACCGCCGACCAATTCTAACTTGGCTGATTTTAACTTACGCTAAGAGAAGTGGTCGCCGGTCCGACTCAGAGGAATGGGCAAATCTCGACCTACCTATACTGAAGGATCTTCTAATGTATTCTAACCGAACGATCGCCACTTCGACTCTGGGGGCGGGAGGGGACTGACCTTCCTACACTTAGCGATTAACTGGCTTACACTCGACCGGAGATCACCATCTAAAAGACTGGTCATCGACCTACGGCCTTACTCCTGGAACGAGGAAAACACTAACAAGCTCAAGTGCTCGCACAAGAAAATAAAGCCATGAAGAAAATTAAAAAAAAATTATTTACGATCTGAGAGTCTTTACAAGGTACTATGGGCTCCTCAGCCTTACAAAAGTGCCATGAGGCTTACAAATTTTTTTTAAAAAGGGGCGAGAAAATGACAGGAAGGCTCAGGCCTCGGGACAGGGGAAGATCTCAATCTGCTCAACGCCAGCGTCGAGAACCGAGGTCGCAGCCTTTGGGTCGGTGCTCCCACCAGGAGCTTTGTCTGCAGCACTCCCACCGGCAGCCTCTCCCCCGGAGGCACTCCTTGCGGTCTCCCCCTGCGGCACATCCTCGGAGAGGGGGTACGGAAGCCGAAGCTCGCTTTCACAACCCGTAATTTAGCACATGACCGGCACTTAAATCATGCAACGTCAAAAGGCGTAACGTAAATCAAGTAAGCCGAAGCCAAGAAAAATCTAAACTTTTTGCGGAAAATAGTGGGGGTGCAGTTTTCAAATAAAGGTATAATGAATCATGTTTTTCTTTAAATGCATAGCTAATGAAACATAAAAATGCAAGTGGGTTATACTACAGTTGAAAACATGTTTCGTCTTTAAAAATTTGGGCAGCACCTCCCTTGTATATTTTGATCCAAAAACATATACACAACAATATATAGGCATCCCTAAGCGGGAGCTAGCTCTTCGCCAACTGGCGGAATCACAACTACGCAATAACATATATACGACGCCCAACGGCTAAGAATCAACCCAGAAAGAACAAATAAAGAAGCAAGACATCAAAACTCAAGAAAGCGATCATAAACCCATCGCTATAAGTCTCGCACAAAACCCAAGTCTGACTAAGTCTACCAATATACAATTCTAGTCTCTGATTTGATCTGATTTAATGTGATGTGATGGAGTTTATCTAGAAACAATGAAATATAATCAGTACGAGAGTGGGCACGATCCAACATGTGTCCCACCTACCAAAGCAAAGCACCCTGAAAGAAGCTGTGTGCCAGCAATACCGCAACTGATCCTAAGCGGTCAAATCTGCAAGAACTGTGGCACAACGGGGGTGAAATGCCAACTCGTTAGTAGAAAACATCAGCAAGTAGAAATCGAATAAAACAATGATTTCCTAGGTCACTATATTCTGAAGGTAATACTATGATATCACTATATTATGAAGGTAATACTATGATATTTAGGTTGACCAAGTACGCATATATGTCAACAATCTATCAATGCAATAACATATAAAAATAAATATCCGACATCATATGCCTATATGCATGTGGATATCATCCACGTGTCCATCAACGACACAAACAATATTATGGAACCTGAGTGTCCCACACCGAAACTCGAACATCATGAAAACATAAGCCTGTATATATATATTAGGATATAAACCACGTGTGTCCATCAACGACACATCAAAATCATGGAACCTGAGTGTCCAACACCGACACACGAAACATCATGAAACCCATGTCCAGCATTGACACGTAAATCCTCATATCTCTGGCTCCGTCAATCCGGATCAGCCCATATCATGACTACGGTCGGTATCCTCAAGATATCCGCCGCGCCAAACTATCTCGGGCTCCGTCAGTCCGGATCGACCCATATCATCTCACAACTCTGGTCGGTATCCTCCATATATCCGCCGAGCCCAAAACTATCACCGGTAGGTAGTGTTCCCACTGCCAGGCTCATCGTCTACATCTTGAGCTTCTTGCCCTTGGGTATCTCACCGGGTCCACCATGTACCCGCAGACGGTGCCTTTCGCTCCTCGAATCGGGTATACTCACTGCTCAGAACCGAGAAAACTCATGGTGGACACCTCGAAATATGATATCAAGAGAAACCACATTTTAAAGTAATACATAATTCCCTTTGAATTATAACTGCGGTTCTCAAATCCAGAGATCTCATAAAACAGTATCTCAATGCATATAACCATAAAGTATGATGTATGCAACATAGAGTAGTAATATGGGCATATCGAGTATATCATGCAAGCATGTCAAGTGATAGTACTGAACAATGAGTGTACTTTTTACTTTTAAGATTAATATCATGATAGGGCAGTTCTCCTGTATAAGTAATATGGCAATTCTATTTTGTAAGTGACATGGCAATTACCGATGAAGAATGTGTGTGAGCCGGAAAATCTGTGTATGTGTAACATGCGCATCAACGGTAATTGTGCAGGTGTACTAGCAAATGATATCATATAGCATTAAATACCGGCATGTGGTATGTACATCACGAGGGGTAATATCCTACACAACATGAACAATAAATGGGTGTATCTATCTACACAAGAATCATACGGTCATTTTTAAACGATACATATCGTCGCATTGAAATTAGGTATGGTTCGGGTGGCAATCTTTATATCGGCGATCCCGCCCCATAACATCCAATATGACAATAATTATCGATCATCATCCTCAAATTACTAGCGCGGATCAATCATCCGATACATCTCATCGCGTACAGTAATCCATCGTATGGGGTCATCAACAGAATAAGGAATATATCGACCTATACAATAATGAGGGTACGGATCTAAAGTCTCGTACGGCATATTACTCATTATACTTATAAACACACACACACACACACACACACACACACACACACACACATATCTCAAATCACATTTGTATCAATCTCATATACTGATATCTTGCACATACGTCATATCTTATTTATTCCACTATACCTCTATCTCAATCTCGTATCGTGCTTATCGATCTCGATCTCATATCATACCATTAACAACTTATACTTGTCCTCTTTCAATTCATACCATTAACCACTCATATATCAATTAGTGTCAACTTTTATCATATTATATCTTATTTAAATCCTATAACCATGTCCGTAAGTTTGTAGCATATCCTTTATCAAAATATAACTAAAAACACAATCTTCCATATCAATGGTTGTGGGGGTGCTATACGCCATCCACCCGACTTCCCCCGTAGATATAAATCTACTCACCTGCTAAACTCCTCGCTTAGCCGAATTCGATGTGCTTCGTCGTCTCGGAAGTCCACGCGAAGGTACCTACAATCAATACACAATCGCAATTCTATTAAAACCAATATCCGAAAACTGATACGGCACACGGATTGCTTATAGATTAGAACCTATAGCCTACGCATGAAAGATCAACCAAATAACTCTCGTCCGTTGACGTACAAACGTCCAACGACGGAATCAAATCCAAATATAAAAACCACGCATTCCAAATACAAAAACCAAGAATTCACATATTGGAAAACATAGCCAAAACACTCGCAAACAACTCCCAGATTTTTACTCAGGTAAATGGGAAATAAACAAGCAAGTATAAGGGATAGGTTATAGGGTAAGTGAGCTACAGGCAAAACCACATCACCATAGGAATTAGGGTGTCCGGCGACATCATCAAAAAGTCCGGTCTCTCCGGTCGAAGTAGGGTAGAATGGGTTCGTACTTCTGTGGTGGTCTTCTAGTGGTCTATCTAGGTCAATGGACTTGCTTGATTTTCTTAAAAATACCTTCAGATAGCTCCAGATGCCCTGTAGGCCTTTAAGTTCACAAAACCGACACGGAACAATTCTAACTTCATGTATCGGGTTCTATTCTCATTTCCACGCCAGTAAATCAATCTCTAAGGTCTGGAAAACACTCACTAATCCTCAATTTAACACTTAACATCATCTTGGAATTTTCTAAGATCACAAACCTAACTAAATCAATATCTAAACTAGAATAGGATATATTAACACAAATACTTAACTAAAAGTGTAGCGATATACCTCATTAGCAACTAAAGAAAATTCTTGAGTTGCCCAAAGTCTTCAAAATCCAAACTTGAATGGTACTAAGGGTTTAGGATAGGCTTGTGCATATTTTATGTGAAGGGGGCATGAGATTTTGAGAAGGAAATTGAGATGATACATGGAGGTAGAGTGGGAATGAAGAAGCATGGAGGAGATGAAGAAAAACAATGGAGAATGAAGGAAAGGGGCAGCCAAGTCTCACTCTCCCTCTCATATGCTCACTCTCTCAACAAAATATCTATTTTTTTTCTTTCACAAAAATCCCATGGCATCAATTCTATTCTTTTCACACTTAAAACTCTTGTTTTCTTTCTTTGCTTTTACTTTCTCTTTTCTTTTCTCATCCTCACAAATTCACAAGTCACAACACAAACACAACATGCACATAACATGGTGCTCTAGTCATGGAAAAGTCTAAAAATACGGATTTGACCAAAATCCGATAAATATTATTAAAATAAATAAATCATTTTAATCTCCGATTAATTTCCAAATATTTATATATACTTATACCATTTTACGAAAAATCCCTATTCGCAAATCGAATAGTTTTCGCGAAATATATTATTTTAATATTAAATTTCCAAAAATAATATTTTATAATTCTAAAATGTTACAGTCTTCCTCCCTTAAAAAAATTCGGTCCCCGAATTTAAATTTAAATCCCCAAATGCTAAAACATTTCAATAATCGGCTCAAATCAACGGGGTTCCGAAATCATGGAAGATATAGAAATATCATAGTGCATCCTGTGCGCATGAAAAAGAGTACGAAACTCAAAATCAAACTCCGTTAAGCATCACGCAATCATCGGAGTTAAAAATGGAAATACGAATCTCAAATTCCACTACTGAAATCCAAATGCACTATAGCCAAAATCATAATACATATAAAGCACACATCTTTGTAAAACCGTTTTAAAAGCTGAATAACTCATACCAAATCTTTCCCAAATCTCCGTGCTATGTGTAGCTCACGGCACAAGTGGCGGACGATCGTTTGTAAAGTAGTAAATATATACTTATATATGTTTTACTCAAATTATACGTCCTTCCTTTTTGAAATATCCTAAAATGTTCTCTTTATAAAATTTCGTGTCACTCACGGACACGTAGAAAATAGCGAGACTATAACCCCTTTTTTGAAAACCTTTGGTAACTTTTGATGCATGAAAAAGTACTCAGGCACTGTTCTCAGACCAGCCCTGCTCGGCTACTATACACTATAGTATCCATCATCAAAAGCGATGCTCATAAATAAAATCAGCCTCAAAAGGCGTATCCAACATCACGTGCTTCTGGTGCGCACGGAAAACCAAATTCAATACAAGTGCCACAAATATGCATAAAAGCAAAACTAAGTGCAACATGTGTGCACGAAAGCATCTTTCCAGTGCAACGGATGTGCACGACGACAATATCAAATGCATCTATAGTGCATGAAAAACTCAACCCAGTGCAACTAACATGCACGAATGAAAATCCCAAACAAGTGCATCCACAGGTACGAATAAAAATCTCAATCGAGTGCATCCGGTGTGCACAAAATCTCATATCCTGCGTCCAACATACGCGAAAATCTAAATCAAGTGCATCAAGTCCGCACAAAACATCTAGTGCAGTAGCGTGCACGATAACGAACGCCTAGTGCAGACGCTCACGAAAACATAAATCTGGTGCAAAAAATGCACAAAATACAAATCCGGTGCAACCAATGCATGAAAACTCATCAATATCTCAAATGCGTATTAAAACAACACCGAGTATACCAAGATGTATAGAACCATAAACGTGTGCAACTGTGTGCACAAAACATGAATCAATGCACCGCAAGCACATATAAGCTATACCGAGTGCATAAGTAAAGACGAGTGCATACAACATACACGAAATCAAATCGACAGCATCGAATCCACGAAACCATAAATACGTGCAACGAAGGCACAAATCTATACCTAGTGCAATAGATATGCACAAATCATAAACCAATGTAGCGGTGTATAAGACATAAATCAAGTGCAATAATTATGCACAATATAAATCTCCAGTAGGTGCAGCCATGGTGCACAAAAACATAATATAGAAACTCAAGTCCAAGCGATAAAAGTGTGATGCTCGTATCACAAAACGCAATCGCAATAACTGACATTGAGGTATACCTCCTACAATGTCGAAAAATATGCCGGTGCGCCCAAACTGGTAGAGCAAGATCATCTACTTGCTTTCTGCTCACGGTCTGGCATCTCCGGTCTCTGGGTCCCTGTTCCTCTCTGGATTACCAATCTCGCAATCCTTCTGCTCGTCGACCTGGTCAAGTGTACTAACAGAATAGTTCCGCTCTGGCACTCCTCTGATCATCATCTGTCCAATCAACATGACCACTCTCAAACGGTACATTACTGACGGCGACATCTGGCCCTCTGAATATGCATGCTATAACTGACCCTGGGTGCAAATCTCTATCGCTGCGGTGTCTTGGAAAGAACCTGCTCACATATTCTTCCGATCTCACCTATGTCGAACTATACGAAGGTTGGCACTCTTGCGTAACTCTTTTCTCATAACCGGACAGCTGTGTCCTCAGTACGGCTTTCCTCTAGAAATTTGGTTGTATCTAACGCCTATGCACACATATCAATCCTCTGGCATCAACGGAGAGTAACAACCGCTCGTTAACATCTCGTACGAATCTCTTGTTCCACTCGTCTTTATTATCGTCCACTTCGACGTCATCTCTTGCTGTCTACATATTGCAATTCATTCTCGGCTACGGTCAATCTGGAGTCTCTCACACGGACTCGAAATTACAAACTCGGTATCTTCATCACTCTGTAGAAGATATCTAGCCGAACACATCCTCGGGAACTCATCCAAATCATCGGAGGAATACACTTTATTCATCCGTTCTCGATCAACTCACAACACATCTGGGTGAGGTCCTTCTATCTGAAACCGGTCAACTTACCGATCTCACATCGGAGCATCTGACGAAAAATGTCCTCTCTTGCTCGACTTACTCTAGATCTGAGTAAGATCCTTCAACTGGAATTCTTCAACTCAACTGGGCCTGCATCGACACATCAAATCTGACGAATCATATCAGTCGCTTAACTCGAGATAGTCTAGCTATCTCCTGTCACATCTCTGCCTGGAATCTCCAGCGGTTTCAGCTCATAAACTCTGAAAACGACATCCTGTCAATCTCAACAATAGCTGGGTCATCTGTCTACATGGTAGACAACATCACGATCTCTGAGGTAGGCTGTACATCAACAGTCCTCTCAATCTGGCAGCCTCTATCAATAGCCCGATCATCCGGTGCAAAACCGAACACTCACTTCAAACGAGAGATCACAACACAACACCATACCTATACGTCCCTATGTCACCAGAAAACAACATCATGGTCAGCCCTCGTCTGTGATGAGCTCGCTCTGACCGCAACACTAGCAGCAGCTCAATCTGCGCTCAAACCATGGTGACAGGAACCTCAAGCAGGTATCAAAGAAGATAGATCAAATGAATGAAAGAAATCAACAGATCCCAAATGGATATATAATCATAGGAACAAATAGTATCAAAGATCTCAAGATAAGTAAATCCTAAGGTTTCTTAAGTGGAGTATCGTATCGTAAATATGCCACGGAACATACATATAGTACGTTACTCTACTCAAGCTACCTAATCCATCAATCAAGGTCAACCTCTTAAACAAAAGTTCGGGTCTAATACCCCCCGTTAAGTCTAATATCCGTAAGGTCAAGCCTAGGTTCCGAAATATATACGTCCTAGACTCCGCATAGTCAAACCTAGACTCAAAACAAGGTTAAACCTAACGCTCTGATACCAACTTTGTCACGACCCGTAATTTAGCACGTGACCGGCACTTAAATCGCGCAACGTCAAAAGGCGTAACGTAAATCAAATAAGCCGAAGCCCAGAAAAATCTAAACCTTTTTGCGGAAAATAGTGTGAGTGCAGTTTTGAAATAAAGATATAATGAATCATGTTTTTCTTTAAATGCATAGCTAATGAAACATGAAAATTCAAGTGGGTTATACTACAGTTGAAAACATGTTTCGTCTTTAAATATTTGGGCTGCACCTCCCTTGTATATTTTGATCCAAAAACATATACACAACAATATATAGGCATCCCCAAGCGGGAGCTAGCTCTTCGCCAACTGGCGGAATCACAACCACGCAATAAAATATATACGAGGCCCAACGGCGAAGAATCAATCCAGAAAGAACAAATAAAGAAGCAAGACATCAAAACTCAAGAAAGCGATCATAAACCCATCGCTATAAATCTCGCACAAAACCCAAGTCTGACTAGGTCTACCAATATACAATTCTAGTCTCTAATTTGATCTGATTTGATATGATGTGATGGAGTTTATCTAGATACAATGGAATATAATCAGTACGAGAGTGGGCACGATCCAACATGTGTCCCACCTACCAAAGCAAAGCACCCTAGAAGAAGCAGTGTGCCAGCAATACCGCAACTGATCCCAAACGGTCAAACCTGCAAGAATTGTGGCACAACGGGGATGAATTGCAGACTCGTGAGTAGAAAATATCAGCAAGTAGAAATCGAATAAAACAACGATTTTCTAGGTCACTATATCCTGAAAGTAATACTATGATATCACCATATCCTGAAGGTAATACTATGATATCTAGGTTGATCAAGTACGCATATATGTCAACAATCTATCAATGCAATGACATATATAAATAAACATCTGACATCATATGCCTGTATGCATATGGATATCATCCACGTGTCCATCAACAACATAAACAATATCATGGAACCTGAGTGTCCTATACCGACACTCGAACATCATGAAAACATATGCCTGTGTATATATATATATATATGAGGATATAAACCACGTGTGTCCATCAACGACACATCAAAATCATGGAACCCGAGTATCCAACACCGACACTCGAAACATCATGAAACCCGTGTCCAGTATCGACACGTAATCCTCATATCTCGGGCTCCGTCAGTCCGGATCAGCCCATATCACGACTACGGTCGCTATCCTTTAGATATTCGCCGCGCCAAACTATCTCGGGTTCCGTCAGTCCGGATCGGCCCATATCATCTCACGACTCTGGTCGGTATCCTCCAGATATCGCCGAGCCCAAAACTATCACCGGTAGGTAGTGTTCCCACTGCCAGGCTCATCGTCTACATCTCGAGCTTTTTGCCCCGGGGTATCTTACCGGGTCCACCATGTACCCGCAGACGGTGCCTCCCGCTTCTCGAATCGGGTATACTCACTACTCAAAACCGAGAAAACTCATATTGGACACCTCGAAATATCATATCAAGAGAAACCGCATTTTAAAGAAATACATAATTCCCTTTGAAATATAACCGCGGTTCTCAAATCCAGAGATCTCATAAAAACAGTATCTCAATGAATATAACCATAAAGTACGATGTATGTAACATAGAGTAGTAATATGGGCATATCGAGTATATTATGCAAGCATGTCAAGTGATAGTACTGAACAATGAGTGTACTTTTTACTTTTAAGATTAATATCATGATAGGGCAGTTCTCCTGTATAAGTGACATGGAAATTCGACTGTGTAAGTGACATGGCAATTAACGATGAAGAATGTGTGAGCCGGAAAATCTGTGTATGTGTAACATGCGCATCAACGGTAATTGTGCAGTGTACTAGCAATGATATCATATAGGATTAAATACCGGCACGTGGTATGTACATCACGAGAGGTAATATCCTACACAACATGAACAATAATTAGGTGTATCTATCTACACAAGAATCATACGGTCACTTTTAAACGATACACATCGTCGCTTTGAAATTAGGTATGGTTTAGGTGGCAATCTTTATATCGGCGATCCCACCCCATAACATCCGATATAACAATAATCATCGATTATCATCCTCAAATCACTAGCGCGGATCAATCATCTGGTACATCTCATCGCGTACGGTAATCCATCGTACGGGGTCATCAACAGAATAGGAATCTATCGACCTATAAAATAATGAGGATACGGATCTAAAGTCTCGTACGGTATATTACTCATTATACTCATAAATACACACACACACACACACACACACACACACATATCTCAAATCACATTTGTATCAATCTCATATACTGATATCTTGCACATACGTCATATCTTATTAATTCCACCACACCTCTATCTCAATCTCATGTCGTGCTTATCGATCTCGATCTCATATCATACCATTAATAACCCATACTTGTCCTATTTCAATTCATACCATTAACCACTCATATATCAATTAGTGTCAACTTTTATCATATTATATCTTATTTAAATTCTATAACCATGTCCGTAAATTCGTAGCATATCCTTTATCAAAAGATAACTAAAAACACAATCTTCCATATCAATGGTTGCGGGGGTGCTATACGCCATCCACCCGACTTCCCCCGTAGATAAAAATCTACTCACCTGCTAAACTCCTCGCTTAGCCGAAGTCGATGTGCTTCGTTGTCTCGGAAGTCCACTCTAAGGTACCTAAAATCAATACACAATCGCAATTCTATTAAAACCAATATCTAAAAACCGATACGGCACACGGATTGGTTATAGGTTAAAACCTATAGCCGACGCATGAAAGATTAACCAAATAACCCTCGTTCATTGACGTACAAACGTCCAACGACGGAATCAAATTCAAATATAAAAACCACGCATTCCAAATACAAAAACCAAGAATTCACATATCGGAAAACATAGCCAAAACACTTGCAAACAACTCCCAGATTTTTGCTCAGGTAAATGGGAACTAAACAAGCAAGTACAAGGGATAGGTTATAACGTAAGTGGGCTACAGGCAAAACGACATCACCATAGGAATTAGGGGGTCCGGCGACATCATCAAAAATTCCGGTCTCGCCGGTCGAAGTAAGATAAAATGGGTTCGTACTTCTGTGGTGGTCTATCTAAGTCAATGGACTTGCTTGATTTTCTTAAAAATATCCCAGATAACTCCAGATACTCTGTAGGCCTTTAGGTTCACAAAACCGACACGGAACAATTCTAACTTCGTGTATCAGGTTCTATTCTTATTTCCAGGCCAGTAAATCAATCTCTATGGTCTTGAAAACACTCACTAATTCTCAATTTAACACTTAACATCATCTTGGAATTTTCTAAGATCACAAACCTAACTAAATCAATATCTGAACTAGAATAGGATATATTAACACAAATACTTAACTAAAAGTATAGGGATATACCTCATTAGCAACTAAAGAAAATTCTTGAGTTGCCCAAAGTCTTCAAAATCCAAACTTGAATGAAGGGTTTAGGATAGGCTTGTACATATTTTATGTGAAGGGGGCATGGGGTTCTGAGAAGGAAATTGAGATGATGCATGGAGGTAGAGTGGGAATGAAGAAGCATGGAGGAGATGAAGAAAACAATGGAGAATGAAGGAAAGGGGCAGCCAAGTCTCCATCTCCCTCTTTTATGCTCACTCTCTCAACAAAAAATCTATTTTGTTTCTTTCACAAAAATCCCATGGCATCAATTCTATTCTATTCACACTTAAAACTCTTGTTTTCTTTCTTTGCTTTTCGTTTCTATTCTTTTCCTTTCTCTTTTCTTTTTTCATCCTCACAAATTCACAAGTCACAACACAAACACAACATGCACATAACATGGTGCACTAGCCATGGAAAAGTCTAAAAATACGGATTTGACCAAAATCCGATAAATATCATTAAAATAAATAAATCATTTTAATCTCCGGTTAATTTCTAAATATTGGTATATACTTATACCATTTTACAAAAAATCCCTATTCGCAAATCGAATAGTTTTCACGAAATATATTATTTTAATATTAAATTTCCAAAAATAATATTTTATATTTCCGAAATGTTACACTCGCCGTCAGCAAACCCCGGCATCAACGCCTTGATGGCGTTGAGAGCCTGGTGCCAAACAATGGCTGAGGCGTCGGCAAGATGGCGTAAAACGGTTCCGATGTCTTGTACCTCTTCACCGATTTTGCATCCCGGAGGTCGGGGAGCTTCACGGCATCCTTCGCCGCCTCGGTTTCCCTCTAGCAGGAGTCCCACGACTTCTTCATCATGGCATTAAGCACCTTAGCCTCCTCCAACTTAGCCTGGATGGCCTTGTTGGATTCACTCAGAAGGCGAACGGACTTCTTGCATTTGGAGTTCGTTACCTCCTCGACGGCCACCTGGGTTTCGAGGGCGGTGATCATCTCCTTCGCCTGCTACAAATCCAGGCGCAAATCCTCCTCCCGCGAGGAAGACTCGCTCGCCTTCCGCATCGCCGGGGCAATCTCCTCGGAATCCATGTTGACGATAAGGGCGCAGTGCTGGAGGACCTGAGGAAAGTAGAGGAAGGGGTTAAAAGCATCCAATCCGAGAAAAAAATACTTGGCGAAAATCTCAACGGAAAGCAGATACTGACCTGCACAGCCTCCTGAGCGATGGCGGCAACTTGGGCCTTAAGGGTCCCCCGGGGAATTTTGCATTCGGCCGATCGTTCCATATCAGAAAGCAAGCTATCGGCAACAGAAAGCCCCGAGGGCACCTTGAAACAGACGTCCCCCTCTTGCACGAGGATCGGGGAGGCCGGAGATCGAGAAACCGTCCACTTGTACCTCTTGAGGGGGACCTCTGGGGGGTCGGCCTCATCCTCCACCTCCCTCGCCCGGGGCTCCGCTTCTCGAGCATTCTTATGGCTCTCCCCACGGCTGGTTTCCGAAGCTCGGAGCACGGCGGAGGGCTTAGCCGTTGCGGCTACCTTCGGGGCCGAGCTTGAACCGGGGAGGGACGAGCTAGCACCCCCGGTCTTCCTCCCCTTCTTTGCGGCTATGGCAACCAGGAATTTGGATCGGTCCATTTGCTCTGCAAAAAGGAAAATACGCAAAGAGAGTTAGTGACGCTGGAAATAGAAAAAGAAAAATATTCAAGTCTAGACAGATCGTCTAAGCTCCTAACTTACCCACGAATCGAACGGGGCTGAGCCCGACCTAGCTAAGGACCTGCTCGGAAAGCAAAACATCGGCCCGCTGGATCGGCTCCCACATGGACACCGCCCTCACCTCGGGAGCGTACGACCACTTCACCTGTGGGCAATCGGCCCTGTGCCACTGTACAGCCACATGCCAATCCTCGCCCTCGGGTGGCCCGACGAATACGAACCTCTCCTTCCATTCGTGAATGGAAGAAGGAACTACTACTACCCCCGCCCCGGCCGCCCCTCCCTTACGTTTTTTGAAGGAAATGTACACCCAGCTCGGCTCGTCCTTACGGGTACCGGGATGATTTTGTAACAAAGGAAGGAAGTGAGAAGGATCAAGCTGAAAGGGATTTCTTCAAGTCTCAACCGGACCAGGAACCCGAGGAGAATTCTCTATGAGTTCGGCACTAGCTGGCCCGGGACAAGTTGGAAGCAACGTAGTACCCCGCATACTTCGGTGGGGAAAGGGCAGACGTATCCCAGACCAGAATGCGTCCTAGTACAAAGCAATCTCCTTGCCCTGCACCTGATCTGTCCTTTCGTCCTCCCTAGCTAAATGAAGCAAATAGCTAGGGGGAATATGAAAATGAGGCCGAATCTCAGTGAGCTCGTCCACGTTTCTTAGGAAGGAGGGCGCATCGCGAGTGTTCCCGATGCGTACTTTGGGGACCCTTACCATCGCCTAACGACGAGCAGCGCGGGTGGACCTAACTCTATGAGGGGAACCCGACTCGGATGGGGCAGAGGAAGAAGCGGGAGAAGACTCCCTAGACTCTATCCTAACTATCTCAACAGACTTCTCAGAGAAAGACATCTAACCTAATTCAAAAGAAGGAGTCCTCCGAGGAAAGAGCGCGAGGGGTCCAATCTAAAAGATGGAGCGCTGAGCTATCTCTCACACCAAAAGGAAAATAGTGGGGAAAGTGTAGACCCTGGGGGATCCCACCCCTATTTATACTATTTAGGCGATGCATCTAATGACTCAGATCGTTTCCCACCAAAATGAAGCTTCGCGCCAGCCAGCTGTCAACACCTCACATGTCAAATGACCATTGGAGGCGTCCCTTCAGGTGCAAGTGACAACGACAGCCTGTCATGTCCGCCAATCTGCGTAGGACACGCGGCCTGCGTCTCAACGGACGTACAAGAGAATCGGTGCTCCCTCTTTAATGCACGATCTCCCCCTGATCCGCTGACGTCGTCGAAAATACGCCTAACCGCCCCAGAGATCCACGCTGGAAAGTTCTTGACTACAAGCTAAGCCGGGGGACCGATCAGACCACTCTTGACCCGACCCATAAATAGGTCGGGATGATAGTGGAGGGCTAATGATGATGCTCATAAGTAGGAACTCCCAAGATCATGACACGTGGCAGATGGCGTGTCCCGGGGCTCACGCAAACAGGGAAAGCACTATGCGTTGGAGACTCTCTCCGGGCTATCGTCCTAAGGTGTGCCCCGACCTCCTATAGGTCCTTGAACGCTCTTATACACACCTTAAAAATGACCGTGGGCTCGTCTCCGAGACCCTCTACGTGCTGAGCTTCCTCAGCCCTTTTAGCTCGTCCCCGAGCTATCACAGAACCGAGCTTTCTCGGCCTCCCGCCTGCTTGGGCCTCCCGCCGAGCTAAGCATCCCCGGTTCTACCGAGCAACCTAGAACGCAGATCACAGGCGCCTCCGCCACAGCTCCGCGTATCTCGCCAGACGCGAGATACCCGCCGCCCTACGATCCCGTGTTCCATGCCGCCGTATCCCCCCATTAACGAGCGTATCTCGTCATTAATGGGGGGATCCCGTCATTAACACAGGCGTAACGCCATGGGCGTAACGGCCGGCGAAGATCTCGCGCCAGCTAGCTCATGGCGACTGCTATAAAAAAACCTCTCCCAGACGACTCAGGTAATGCAATTTCATTCCAATAAGCTGCTACTCTGCTTAAATAGCTCGGCTAACTTGATCGTCGGAGGGTCTACGGTGGTAAAACCACCCCAGGACTTCTTTTGCAGGTAGCTCGGCCTCATCCCGAATCAAGCCCACTAAGATCCACACGCTCAGGGAGACAACCCTCAATATCAATCTCAGCCGTCCATCAACGCTCGCGGCAGATCGATGGAGGACAACATCTGAAGAAGATCCTGACCTCCATCAATAACTTTTGTCTGATTACCATGAAACCATCCTCTTCTTACCCTCCCTCCGACTCTAACAACATTAGTAATACTTCGAAGTCAAAGTTTACGTCCAAAATTTCAATATTTTAAACCTGTTTCATTAATAATTCATGTTTAATATCAATCAAGAGGGATCTTTGTTAAGAAATCATTGGGTTTGCGTGTATCGGGTATTAGGGTTTCATAGCTTGTTTTGTATAGAGACACATTGTATATTCTACTCTTTGATCGATCAATAATAATGATTTTTTTCCTCCTAAATCTATAATTTGTAATATGGTTTTAAAGTTAGGTTGAGCACTAGTGGATTTAAGTATTTAATAGCACCTCTGAGAGAGAGCCGTCTACATGCCTCTGAGAAATTAACCTCTACATGTGTTTGTCTTCATGCCTCTGAGAGAGTATTCTTTATATGTGTTGTACGTTCCACGTGATAACCATGTTTGCACGTGAGGAGGTGTTGAGATATGTTTGGGAATAGTATGAGAGATACATGAGTATAAGATATATATGGGCCCCTAATCAATTAGGCTTAAGTGTATTTGGATGGATCTTATTTATGTTCAAATCCCGTATATGCCCTCATATACATAAATATATAACCAGTCCCCTTCATTCGTGTAAAAATGGTTAAGATTGCAATACAAAAAAATCTAGTCCGAGTGATTGAGACTCGGGTGACTGAAACCCCTAGCAACCGGAAAGCTTTAGGATATGCTCTTTTAGAATCAATTTGAACCATCAGCTATATGTTGTAACAATCAAAAAGTTGAAGTTTGTTGTAGTAGGTAGCATGCTTAAAAGGGGAGTGATTTTTTATGCTAAAGGGGAAAAACGGAAAACAATTCCAAGCAATTTTTCCTTTAAAATAATAATCTCTAAATATGAATGAAAATTCAAATCCTAACTAAATCTACTCATGACATGCTTCTAAATTTTGACCCCTTTTCTGGGCTCGATTTTGAAACCAAACCACTGGAATTTGCTCCCTGTAGATAATTCACCTATTAATTATTAGCAAACAGGCTTGATCATGACAATACATATTGTTGCAAATATTTGCTACTTGAGTTCTTGATATAAACCTCAAAAATTTGTTGTTAAGTCACATCATAACCTTGATCTTAATTAGAACCATCAAAGATCAAAATGGAAGTAGAAGTGGTTACCCAACAGTGGAAGAGGTCATTAGGTGGCTAACAACAACGGAACACAATTTGCATCAGCACTGTACACATTAGTATTTTTCTTTCAACCTCATGCAAGTTCAGGGTGGCAATCGGCCCGGGTCGGCGACCCTAAGTCCACCAGGCTTGGCTGGTCTTCGGGCCAGGCCAAGCCTGGTTTGACCGCTCTCAGGCGGGCCTCAGGCCGGCCGAGAGCTCCTTCACAGAGCCCAGCCCGGTCTAGGTCCGGTTTGGATCGGACCGGCCTATCGAGCCAGCCTGGCAGCACTTTTTTCTAATTTTTTTTGGATTTTCCTTTTAGCCCGAGCTTCGTTTAGGTCCCGGGTCATACCTTAATATTTTATTGATTTAAATTTTTTTGAGGGGGTATAAGTTGGCAAACATTACCCTTGATACAGTAACCAAAAAAATAAAAAATACAATTCATTAAAAAAATTTAATTAGTGAACTCATATCGGTCTTTATTCTTCATCAGTGTCGGAGTCTTCATTAGTTTTAAGGTATTGTTGTCTAATTTCAGTATCGAACTAATCTCTTTGGCACACTGCGCCCTCCGCTACTTCATCCGGATAGTCGCATTTTCTTTTTGCTCAGAACTCTATTACCTGCATTAAAATCAAATTCCGAAGCTACTGTGGACACTAGAGTTAGCAATTCACGTGCCATAGCAGAAATCACAGGATACATGTGTTCATGTGTTTTCCATCAAGCCAAAATATCAAAATTTTCTATTTGTTCAGAAATGAGAAAACTATTGAAATTATTTTGTAAATACATTGTAAGTTCATTACAAGAAGAAGTAGAAATGATACTTTTTTGTTTCTTTTTATTTAAAAATTCAAAAATTCTATTTTCAGAAGTTTGAAGTGAAGATGAAGATGAAGAAAAAGTTCTGTTCTTACCGTATTGTGAGTCATATATGATATACGTATTTTGCAAATAAGAATTTAAAATATTTTTATAATCTTCTATTTCAATATTTAAGTTATCAATGTATCCTTTTAGTAAATCAATTAAACTATCTAATTTAATTCTAGAATAAAAAACTGTAGCTAAACAAAACAATGCAGAAATCCCCCCCCCCCCCCCCCCCCCCCCCCCCCCCCTCCCCCCCCCAAATATTTATTCAATTTAGAAAGCATACTATCTAACATTCCAAAAAATGAACCTTCAGTGTCAAGCATATAATTATTAATAACTTTACTAATATAAAATAATTTTTCTACTGCTAAACATATAGTTGGATAATAAATACTAGATAAAATACTAGCTGCAGTATAAAATATTTTTAAAAAATTCATAATATATTCATAAACAAACCAATCAAGATCCTTTAAATCATTAGTGGGCATTTGTTCCTGATAAAATAAAGTAATAGGAATTCTATATTTAAAAAGATATTTCAATATTTTATAAGTAGAATTCCACCTATTTGGAATGTTAAATTTGAAAGATCTAAATTTTAAACCCAACTAGACACAAATTAGCTTAAAAAATTGTTTTCTAGGTCCAGAGTTTTCAATAAATATCATGACATATTTAAGTTTTGATAAATGAGAATCAATAACTTTAAGACAATCATATACAATTAAATTTAAAATATAGCAAGCACATCTTTAATGAAATAATACTCCATGCATTTAAAATAGAATTTAAATTATTTTTTAAATTGTTATAGCAGTAGTATTATTAGTAGCATTACCAAAATAATTGAAAATATTTTATTTTGAATATCATAGTCACGTACAGTGGTCATAATACAATTATTTATATTATTTCCAGTATGTGGATGCTCTATTTTTGAAGAACCAATAATTCTTTTTTTAACAACCAATCATTATCAATAAAATGTGCAGTAACACAAATATAATTAATGCCCCATTTTGTTGTCCAAAAATGAGAAGTTAATGCAATTTTTACCTTTAAGATTAGTAAAAATACAAAATAAATTAGCTTTGGCTTCATAAGAAATTTAAAAATATCACCTCTAAGTATATTTCTTGGTACTCTTTAAAATACAGGATTATATGCAGTTTTTACTAATCTATCAAATTTTTCATTTTCAGTAAATCAAATGGTTGTTCAGCATGTATAACATATCTAGTAAGTTCTCTTTAATTAGTTTCTTGAGAATAAGAAAAAATAGTTAAAGAATTAGATGTCATGCTTAGAGTCGTCTGTCAAGAATCCGCATTTTGATGGGTGTTTGTATGTCCTCTTAGATAGTTAGTTCTATCTTTTCCAGCACAGGTAAAATCTTTTCTGCAAGTCTTATAAACAGCCCGTAACTATTTACCTGCAATTTTTTCTTATACAAAATGTTTCCAAACTTCATAAGTTCTAGCTCTTTCGGATTTGGGAATATCAGGACCAGAAACGCTGGCATCAGGAACATTAGAAGCAAGAACTTCTTTGTGGACGTGACTTTGTGGTGTAAGCATTTCAAAATTAGCAGGTATTTCAAAATTAGCAGAATCAAAATTAAGAGAATAAGAATCAATTATTGGCACCATGTTTCTTAATCTAATTGCATCTTGTGTATCCAAATCAATTTGAAAAGAACGTCTATGTGATGATGTACCAGTCATATTTTTTTAATCTAATTGCTTCTTGTGAGTTCGAATCAAGTTGAAAAGAACGTTTACGTGATATTGGACTACCCCTCCTATCTTGACAGTGCAAGATATTATAGAAGGTCTATGTGCTGATGTACGGGTAGTCCATCATCATGTAACGTTCTTTTCAAGTAGGAGAGATCAGAAGTTTTCTTGGGCTTACCGGATATTATAGAAGGTTTGTGGAGAACTGCGCTCGAATAGCTGAACCATTGACCAAGTTAACACGAAAGGAGATATCGTTCGTATAGACGGAGAAATGTGCGTCGGCTTTTGACATGTTGAAGCAAAAATTAACCACCGCGCCTATCTTGACGGTTCCAGAGGGTTGGTTATTCACAGCGACGCATCTGAGAAAGATTTGAGATGTGTTCTAATGTAGAATGGGAGGGTTATAGCCTACACGTCGAGACAATTGAATACTCATGAGAAGAACTACCCAACTCATGATTTGGAGCTAGCAGCAGTAATTTTTGCTTTGAATATTTGGAGACACTACTTATTGGGCGAAAGGGTAGAAGTATTTACCGATCACAAGAGCATAAACTATGTGTTCACACAAAAAGAGCTCAACATGAGGCAGCGTAGATGGTTGGAGCTGATGGCTGACTATGATCATGATCTAAAATACCATCCGGGGAAAGTTAATGTAGTGTCGGATGCTCTAAGTCGGTTGCCAGCGAAACGGATGTTAACTTCACAGAAAGAGATTATAGATGATCTTCAGAGATTCGAGTTGGATATTGTATTACCGCATCCTTCGGGATAGTTAATGCAATTGCAAGTACAGTCATCCTTGATCGATAACGTTAAAGCAGTGCAGTCGCACGATCCACGCTTGCAAAAGTTTCGAGAACAAGTAGAAGCGGGACTTCAAACAGACTTGTTAATTCATGAAGATGGTTCGTTACGATATGAGAGCCGTTTATGTGTGCCTAAAGGAGACATTCGTGAAGAAGTCATGAAGGAGGCCCATAGTTCCGCGTATTCCGTACATCCGGGAGGCACAAAGATGTACCGAGATCTACGACAACATTTTTAGTGGGAAGTCATTAAAAGAGAGATTGCTCGCTATGTATCGAAGTACTTGGTGTGTCAGCAAGTCAAGGCTGAATATCAAATGGTAGCTGGTTTGTTGCAACCACTTCCGATTCCTCAATGGAAGTGGGAAAATATAACAATGGATTTCGTGAAAGCATTACTGCGGAGTCCAAAGGGCAATAACGCAGTTTGGATGATTGTTGATCGATTGACCAAGGCAGCTCAGTAGACGGAGGCTTTAGCAGAACGGTACATGCAGGAGATTGTGAGATTGCATGGAGTACATATGAGCATCATTTCCGATCGTGATACCCGATTTTTATCGCACTTTTGGAGGAGTCTTCAGGAAAGTTTGGGGACTCGATTGAAGTTTAGTACAGTCTATCATCCCCAGACAGATGGCCAGTCAGAAAGAACGATCCAAACTCTTGAAGATATGTTAAGAGCGTGCAAGTTAGACTTCAAGGATTCATGAGAGGATCATTTGCACTTGGTGGAGTTTTCATACAATAACAGTTTCCAGGAGACTATACGCATGGCTCTATTCGAAGCATTATATTGTCATAAGTGTCACTCGCCTGTCTGTTGGGATGATATTGGAGAAAGAAAATTATTGGGACCGGATCTTATTGTGCAAACAGTGGAGAAAGTCGGCATGATCCGAAATCATATAAAAGCGGCACAAGATCGACAGAAAAGTTGGGCTGATACAGAACGAAGACCTCTGGAGTTCGCAGTTAGTGATCTTGTATTCTTGAAGATATCACCGACCAGATGAGTCATTCGATTTGGTAGTCGAGGCAAACTTAGTCCACAATTCATGTGGCCTTTCGGTATTATCGAGCGCATTGGAGAAGTAGCTTATCGATTAGCTTTACCACCATCCTTGGCGAGTGTTCATGACATGTTTCATATATCTCAACTCCGCAAGTATGTTTGAGATGAGACGCACGTCCTAGATCACTCGGAACTGACAGTAATGGAGAACTTAACATATGAAGAAAGACCAATGGCGATTGTGCATCGACAAGACAAGGTCCTCAAGAACAAGGTTATCTCTCTTGTACTTGTTTCAAGGGGGAATCGTTCGCACGGAGAATCTACTTGGGAACGTGAAGACGAGATCCGACAGAAGTTTCCACAGCTCTTTTCTTAGATCCGTGTTTTCTTGTCTTTTCTTGTTCCGGGAATTTCGAGGACGAAATTCTTTTGTAATTAGGTATAATGTAACACCCTAGTGCATTTATACGATATTTTATTTGGGGTATTTTATAATCTTGCGACAACTTCTTGTTTATTATTGTTTTGGGTGCGGATAGTGCTTTTGGTATCTGTGGTTAATATGCGACCCGATCCGCATACTTGAAACCCATTATAGTTCAAGATTACGTCATGTATTTGCTAGTATAGAGAATCCGTGCGCATCTAGATTCGATACACACTTATATGATATATGTATATGCATATCTTTTAATAATACAAATAATAACCAAATAACATATTTTGATATCTAGTATGGTATGTAATCATACCCTATATCATATGTTTGCATCCATATATCGTGTTCACGTCCAGATTGATAAAACAGATTGGTTTGGATCGCTACGTATATTTACGTAGATCACTTGGGGGTATGCATTTTTGTTAACCGGACATCGCATTATGGTTTTAGTTTGTACGTATATTCTCCATATTTTAAAACTAGATTTTTAGAAGAAACCCGAATAATTTTCGGAGTATTCTGATATTAGCTGTATAATCCAAATATATATATATATATATATATATATATATATATTATAATATTTTTATATATTAACAATATATATATATACATACAAACAAATATATAATATATATATAAATATATATAACTAATAAATCTTATCTCTCCCTCTTATTCTTTCTCTCTCTCTCCTATATAAATATATATTAATTAACCTAAGTAATTAAACACCTCATTCTCTCTCTCTCTCCCCTCTATTTTTCTTCTTCCTTCCCTCGACGACGAAGAAACCCAAAACCTAACCCAAACCCTAGCCCCTCACCTCGCCGCCGACCTCCCATCGTCGTCATTACCACCCCGTCACCCTCATCACAACCTCATCCGCAACCACCTCCTCTTCTCCATCTACGACGCTACACCCTGCAACCCCGAGCACCCAGCAACCTCACCGACGCCGACCCAAGAAACCTCATCGTTGCAACCCCTCGTCATCTCGTCGACCTCATCCCGATCTCATAACAACCTTCTCCACCTCCACCTCCTCCTCTATCCCCGAAAACCCACGGTCCCCGACAACCCCAACCCCTGCAGCAAATCCAAACCCCGGCTCCCACGCCTGCACCCCTCACCACCTTCACCTCCTCGTCCTTCTCTCTAACTCCCGACGCCAACCACCACACCCAGCAATCCTCTGACGACCACAACAGCACCCGAGTAACCCACTGCCCTCGTTGTCGACGGCAGCCCATCATTGACGTCTTCTTCTACTCTGTCCTCTGTCCCCAGAAACCCAACCAAGCAGCCACCCCCATTCCTCTTCTTCCTCTATTTCTTTCCTTCTTTCTTTCTTCTCTTTCTTGATCGGTTCTTGATCATCTCGCCGAAATCGCACGCTTCGCCGACGGTCTAGATGACCCAGTCATCGTCGTCATCCAGCCTAATCATCACATTATGACATTTTTCAGCCAGATCCAGTCCTGCATGCGTAGTTGCATTGTGATGTTTATCCGACATCGAATGTAGCATCCGTATTCCTTCATGAGATCCGATCAGGCAAGTTTAACTTGCAGCATGCTATGCTACTATATCGATACCTATATGAATAAAAATAATACGTGTGCTTTTATTATACAGCAAATGTTATAGATTTGCAGTTTTACAGTATCCGTTTGTATCCGTACTGATCTAATTGTATGCCGGAACATCCTGATATCATTATACTACTATATTAGTACAACATGCTATCTAGATTGCATCATACTTGGTAATGGATATATAAAGGTTATTACAGATAGATACATATGAATCCTGGTATCAGTTTGGTTACCGTGTTCCGATATTCGTTACAGTTTCACATTTGGCACCTATTTAGGTTAATATATATTACATGACATGTTCACGACCCACTATCAGACTTGTTACTTGGATCTTCTTGCTAATACCAACAATCCTGACTTGTTGTCCTAACGGACGTGACTTGTTGTTTACATAGATAAAACATGTACTACTTGATCCTGTGTTAGCATTAAATTCATATCATCAATACCTGACTTGAATACATAACCTTGGGAGTAAGGGGAAATCAATAATGAAACCTAACTTGTAACTCAACGGTTCGATGCTTATACCGACCAGTCTTTACAGGCTAGATGTAACACCTGAGCCCAATGCTACTATTTTCAGTTACTGTTTGAGCATAATGTGGTACTCATTTCATTTAACTTGCTTGTTTGTTGCTTACTGTAAAATTTACCCGGCAAAGACATTTCTACATATAACAAATTTTGGCATCTAAAATAAAATTGAAAATATTCATCTTGGCCTACTTGACACCCCTAGCCTCGTGGTAGCGTCCGTGCATTGTGTTCTCGTCCCATTCAGTGAAACGGACGAGTTTGGATGGATACGTGCACGTACGTGTGTCCGTTTGGGGGTATACTTTTTAATCATAAAACACTTAATTTTAAAATTTGGATCCCGCTTAAAATCCTATTATTTCAATTTCAAATTTTTGGACTCGACCCGGGCGCGATTTGGAAATGTTTTATTTGGCGCCAAAATCCCAAATTTTAATATTATTAAAACCATCGCATATATTTTTCTAACTAACCTGATATCTTACTGTTCATTACCTATCTTTTAAATCTTTAAGTTAACCATATAATATTTTTACAATTTTTTTATATCCTTCTCAATTTATTCTCTCAGCCAATCGCAACCTCCCCTTTAACCCCGTGGGCCCCACTTTCTCTCTCTCCCTCTTCTCTCTCTCTCCACTTTTTTCTCTCTTTCTCTCCCTCATATATTCTCTCGTACTTCTCTTTATCATTCTTTCTCTTCTTGCTTCATGTCTCGTTTCTCATTTTTTTAACTGTTCTTTCGTTTCCGGAATTCCGTCGTGCCGGTGACGCTTCTCGACGTTCCAGCGAGGTACCCCGACCCGTGTGGTTCCTTTGTTCGTCATTTGGGTTCATTCCGTGAACTGTGCGCCCGTCGCGAGTTTTCCCCGCCGACGGTTAACGTTCCGTTTTCCCGATTCGCGACCCATCGAGGCAAGTTAATCTTGCTACATGCTATATAATTCATTTTATACCTATTTAAATAAATACCATACCTATAGTTTAAATCTAGTGCCCCATGTTTAATTTTATAACGTTTCGATGTTCCGTTTGCATCCGTTTATATCATATTAAATCTAGATCATGAAAACTTATCTTGTGACATACTAGATTACATTATACTGCATCCATATCAATTAAAATATACATCGTCGTAATATTTCTTATTATTATCTTTAATTGGTTTATAATCTGCATTTTATGATATTATATATTTAAAATATTATAGTTTACACATGAAACGTCGTTGAAAAAGCGGATACGACAAATCTGAAATTTACTGTACACCTTACCGTATAAAATTCATTATAAATCATATAAAAATCATTAGTATACGTTCTTTAGTTCGTTACGAAGCTAACTCAGAATAATATAACTCTATGAAATATTTACTTGCAAAGTAAATTGTTTAAATAACGTAAAATGCAAATGAAAATGTCTCCAAACTGCTGTCCAGGAAATTCCAGCAGCAAACTTTCAACTTCGAATGTTCATAACTTTTTGTAGGGACAACCTGAGATGCTTATACTTATAAAACTGAAAATCTTATTGAATTACTTTTGTTTTGGTATAAGACACGTCCCTTTTGGAGAACGTTTGTTATTTTTAAGCTATTTTACAAATTAGGGTGACGCTGAATTTCTGAACGGAACTTTCTTGTGCATGGTTAATCAATACCACTTTTATAGTTATTAATCGCTTTGAATATGCTATCCATATTAATATTATTATATCAATATTTATATCACATATTGCTTAGTTGTACATCCCACATTACCATTTTATAGTTTTATAACTTTTCGGATACCCGTTTGAATCCATCGCATTTAAGATACATATAATTGCATCCATAGATCACATTACTACATAATAATGTGATATTAACACTCCATGTTTAATAAATTGCATCCTAATTAATATTGGAACTATAAATGTAACCCTAATCGATAACTGTGCATCCATATCCTTGAAATTATATCTATTTGCATATCATATTACATGTTCCAGATTATTGTTCTGATAGTACTCATGCTTGTTTATTTATACACATGCTTATGTTAGTTTGATTATGAGCACCCACATGATATCTTGTGCTTCCTGACATGACCTGTTACACTTCCTACTTGACATGACATGGTACCGTACACTCTTGACATGACATGACACCTTTATACATTACCTGGCTTGACCTGATGTACCATGGCTTTACCTGTTACCTGATCTTGTATCTAATGCCAACAAACATAACATGTAGTTCTCATGGACCGTTCCTGTTGTCTATCCAGACAAACCTGCTTTTACCTGATCCTGTGTTGACATTAGTTCTTGATTACTGAATACCTGACTCGACATACATAACTTGGGGGTATGGGGAAATCAAAGGTGAAACCTGACTTGTAACTCAACAGTTCGATACCTGTTCTGATCAGTCTTACGGGCTAGGCCAGCCCCGGAGTGATGATGCTGACATCACTCACCCATCCTGCTACCTGTTACTGCCTAGCGGCACGTCTCGGATTCAGCCCCGAGGGTCTTGACCGTGGTCCCGGGCATGCACGGGATACTATTGAGTTACATAGATGATTCATCAATTGATTTCAAAGACTTTAGAATAGAAAACCTGATAGAACTGTTTAGTTTACCCACTGCACGCTACCCTGTACTGGTATGATTCATATTATTGCTATTCTTGCTGTATTCATGTTTATATTACATTGCCTGCTACACTGTTCATATTATATTACTTGATGACATGACGCGCTGACGTCTGGGTTTTGCATGGCCCAGATTCCGTACCGCTGTTGCAGTCCGAGCAGGAATACTTCAGCCAGCAGGCTGAGCTGTGAGTTCAGTAGTAGTTAGTTTTATTTCCTGATGTGAGCCCGCATTATGGGACACATTTTTCAGTTATTTGTATTGGATCATTTGCTTCCGCATTTATTTATTATTGACTCCTGTTATTCTGGATTATGGACATGTTTTAGATAGTTTTATCTTGTTCTTGATATCTCTACAGCCGTAATGTGACTGTGGATGGATACTTCCTACCCACAGGTAGCATGGTTGGCTATGCCACGTGCCCAATCTAGCGTACTCTGGGAAGCGGGGCGTGACATGGTTCTTTTGGTATCAGAGACATAGGATAGTCGGGTTGATTCTTTTGTAGTTGGGTATTGTACCCAATACACGAATCAGAATACCCGTGTTTAGGAAACATGTCCTGCCACCTTGACCGTTTTACCATTCTTGAATCACATTCTTCTTGATTATATCTTTTACGATGTGCAAACTTCCTTTGCATATCGATTCGAAAACCTGATTCCTTATTATCTCTAGGACTTAGGCGACTTGGATGGAGTTATGTAATTGTGGCTATGATACCGCGGCATAGTTACAATGCGGTACTCTATTTAAGTATCTTGGAGTTCTAGCCTTGATCTATATTCAAAATCTATCATCATTCTAATGTTGCGTATTTTGAGTTCAGGATTATGGCCGGTAAGAAATTGAAGACATACCAGAGGCGTGTGGACGAAGCCGCCATGCTTGGAGTGATAAGAGGAATGCTGGAGAATCAAAGAAACAGACCGAGCTGATCCAGCAGCAAGCAGACTCGTTTCGGGAAGGTTTGCAGATCGTTCAGCAGTCTGTGAACAATCTTGGAGCTAGACCAGTTGACCGAGTAGGGACCGTAGCAGATTTCAGGCGGTTGGGTCCGTCTACATTTACTGGTTTAAAGGAGCCGTTGCCAGTGGAGCAGTGGCTAGTTGACACAGAGAACTTGCTTTTGCGGTACAGATTCCAGATGACAAAAAGGTTGTTGTTGTACGCATTCAGCTAGTGGACTACGCCCGAGAATGGTGGCTTGTTGAGGAGACCCGCTTTCCCAAGCCGATCAAGTGGGCGGATTTTTCTAAGAGTTTCCTGGAGAAGTTCTTCCCGCGGACTGCACGGGAGGAAATGGAAGAGAAGTTCATCGGACTAAAGCAGAAGGGAGCACCCGTAGATGTGCATGTAGCAGAATGGACGAGACTCAGTAGTTTCGCTGGACCTTTAGTTGCCAACGATGCAGACAGGGCACGGAGGTTCATGCGCAGACTGGACGTGGACATCCAGAGGCAGATTGTCTCCCTGGGTTTGACCACTTTCTCATAAATACTTGCAGCAGCCAAGAGCAGCAGAGTTTATCTGGGATGAAAGGGAGTTTGCAGCAGACAGCAGTGTGTTAAGGAAGCAGTTCGGTCGGGCCGGTCGAGTTTAGGGCTAGGCCGACAAACAATATTCTTGCATCAATGGAAGTGATGAAAGTAAAGAGCCGGCTGTTGTTCGTGATTCTATGGATGTGTTTGAAGATATATCGGGTTTACCGCCGAGGAGAGACGTGGAGTTCGCAATTGATCTTATTCCTGGTGCAGCGCCAGTATCTAAAGCGTATTATTCAATGGCGCCAGTAGAGTTTGAAGAAGTAAAGAAACAGGTTGCTGAATTGCTTGAAAAGGGTTGGATTCGAAGCAGTAACTCGCCTTGGGGAGCTCCAGTTCTTCTAGTAAAGAAGAAGGATGGCACAAGAAGGATGTGCATCGACTATCGAGAATTAAACCGGGTGACTATTAAGAACAAGTACCCTATCCCTCGTATTGGAGAACTTTTTGAGCAGCTTAGTGGCGCGAGGGTATTCTCGAAGCTCGATTTGCGATCCGGATATCATCAGGTCCGAGTGAAAACAGAAGATATTTGCAAGACGGCGTTCCGAACTCGGTATGGACATTACGAGTACTTAGTGATGCCCTTCGGAGTAACGAATGCGCCGGCAGTATTCATGGACTTGAGGAACCGAATCTTTTCACCGTTCTTGGATCAGTTCATTGTGGTATTCATTGACGATATTCTGGTTTACTCGAAGAGTTTTGAAGAGCATGCTGAGCATTTGAAGATCGCACTGCAGACGTTGAGACAGGAGAAATTGTATGCGAAGATGAGTAAGTGCGAGTTTTGGCTGGAGGAAGTAAGGTTTTTGGGGCATGTTGTGTCTGGCGATGGCATTGCCGTCGATCCAGAAAAGATTGCAGCAGTTCGAGATTGGCCTATTCCAAAGAATGTTGCTGAGATAAGAAGTTTCCTTGGATTAGCCGGATACTACAGGAAATTTGTGGAGAACTTTGCTCGTCTGGCAGAGCCGTTGACCAAGCTTACGCGCAAGGAGGTACCTTTTGTATGGGCGGATAAGTGTGCGTTAGCTATCGAGACGTTGAAGCAGAAGTTGATAACCACCCCTATTCTGACCGTGCCAGACAATTCCGGAGGATTGGTGATTCATAGCGACGCATCTGGGAAAGGATTGGGATGTGTTTTGATGCAGCATGGGAAGGTTGTAGCATACGCATCGAGACAGTTGAAGACCCATGAGAAGAATTATCCAACTCATGACTTGGAGCTTGCGGCTGTGATTTTCGCTTTGAAGATTTGGAGACACTACCTTTTGGGTGAAAGAGTCAAAGTTTTTACAGATCATAAGAGCTTGAAGTATGTGTTCATACAGAAGGAGCTTAACATGAGGCAGCGTAGATGGTTGGAGCTGATGGCTGACTACGATCTTGATCTTAAGTACCATCCGAGGAAGGTTAATGTTGTGCCGGATGCGCTTAGTCGGTTACCAGTAATTCAGGTGTTAACTACGCAGAAGGAGATCGTCACAGATTTTCGAAGATTTGACTTGGAGGTTGTGCTACCACATTATACGGGACAGTTGTTGCAGCTGCAAGTACATTCGTCATCGATCGAGAATATTAAAGTAGCTCAATCGCAGGATCCTAGACTGCAAAAGTTTCGAGAGCAGGTTGAAGCCGGGCTACGAACAGATTTATTGATCCACGAAGATGGTTCGTTGAGGTATGGTAGCCGTTTGTGTGTGCCAAAGGGTGATGTTCTTGAAGAGCTTATGAATGAGGCACACAGTTCAGCTTATTCTGTACATCCAGGAGGCACAAAGATGTACCGAGATATTCGACAGCATTTCTGGTGGGAGGGCATGAAGCGGGAGATTGCTCGCTTTGTGGCAAAGTGCTTGGTGTGTCAGCAAGTTAAGGCTGAACATCAAAGGGTTGCTGGTTTATTGCAACCACTTCCGATTCCTCAGTGGAAGTGGGAACATATAACCATGGATTTCGTGACGGCTTTACCGCGGAGTCCAAAAGGCAACAATGCAGTATGGGTAATTGTTGACCGATTGACCAAGGCAGCTCACTTTATTCATTTTTGGGTTGGTCAATCAACAGAGACTTTGGCAGAGCGGTACATGCAGGAGATCGTAAGATTGCATGGAGTACCGGTGCGCATCGTGTCCGATCGGGACACTCGGTTTTATCACTGTAGGGTTCCTAGGCACTCTAGTGAGGTCTCACAAGTGATGAAACACGCACAAATCAAATTTTACGGGTGCCTACAAACCCTAATACGGATCGTTAACTAGAAATCAATGCGAAGCAAGCAAATAATCAAATTAAATGCTAAGGGAAAGTGACTACAACCTTTGTAGATCCGGTCCACCACCTCCTAGGCTCCGTGATGAAGTCCCTCCGCTGTCCAAAACGAACCCATGACTCTAGCATCGGTATCATCGAAGAATGGGCGGGCTTGATCGTCGGTTCGATGCCGAAGATGATCTACGTCGAGGTATCACAAGAACAAGCTCCACCTTCACCTAGCCATGAAAACTTGTGAAGGAAACACCCTATACTACTTGGCAAGAGGTAGAGGATGAAGAAATAGGAAGTGGGTAGACTTTAGTTTTGGATTTCTCACTTGTTTTCTCAAGTTGCCATTGAACTATAAAGCTTTTCTTTTTCTAGTTCTTTTTTAGGAAGAAGAAGAAAGATATGATAAGTCTTATATTTAAAAAGGAAAATAAAAAGAATACTTATCATAACTTCAACCATGGTTTAGTGTAGAGATTTAACCAAGGTTTAGATGAGTGGTTAGGGTTAAAGAAGAAACAAGAATGGTTGACTTGTTCAAAGCTTCAAGAAGCTTTAAAGAAAAAACAAACTATGCCACCATTTCTTTTTCTCTTTATCTTTTCCAAAACAATAATAAATGGATAAATAAATAAGAGAAAAGAAACCCTAACCATTCACTAAACATGGTTTAATCTTTACACAAACCCAAAAGAGCAAGTATCATCAAACATGATACAATCTTGTGCACAAAAGTATATCACATATACAACTTGCACAATTCAAGTGAGAAAATCCTTTTAAAGTGAACCAATACTAGTTAATGCAAAGTAATATATCAAATATATAAATATGCACTAAATCATTAAATCAACACTTGATTTAACGATCCGGTCATATCGGATATAATCGATTAGTATCATATGTATCGGCTTATCGAATCAATCCTTGATTCGATAACTAGGTTATATCGCATATAACCGTTCGATACATTCATCGCGAGAATAGAATACGGTATCACATACACGAACTATTCTCGGTCCCGCACATATCTCATATGCGCTCCTATTTCGTTTCGCTTGAGCCAGGAAACCTCTGTATAGGACTCTAAAGACTCGTCAATACGCCGGCAGCGGATGATGATCATATCAAACACCCACAAGCCGCAAGCGGTCTGCTAAACGTAACGGCCACCCGGGTATTGAGCGATCAGAAGATCGACGAGCAAGCTCGCTCACACTCCTGTGAATCCAACCAGTAACACTTACCGTACAGTCCGGTCTGTTCGTCTGATATGTCGCATATCTCGCCTAGGGGTGGTAAACGTCAGACCCCAGTAGCTCGATAAGTCATGCCGACTTGAGGTCCATAACATTCGTGAAACTACTGATAACTCTTACCAGTATATCACTACAACCCTGGCCAGGGATTTCCTGTTATGGCCAGTCGAGCATAGCACAACACCAACCCCCAATACCGGGAGAGACGAATCCCCTCCTATCGCTCATTGCCTCCATGTGAATCGGGACTGTACCCAAAAACCACCTGTTTGCACAACTCAGTAGAGCCGTGGTAGGGTGGAAATCAAAGCACAGTGGGAGACACACAAGACTCTATGACGATCTCGGGTCAACAGACTAAGCTGTACCAGTGTCACTAGAGAACTGCCATCTGACGTGAGGTATAATACCATCTTGGAGTTCTCGGTGAGTCCGTTCAGTGTACCCAGTCTCCACTGAGCACCCGCATACCATCTCCGATGTCAAACACCAATGGATATGGGATCATCCATCGCCCATCGCATGGGTCGAGAAGATATACGCTAGTCTACTCTGGAATATCGATGCCCCGTCTCGATATTCCCACGACTAGGAACAATGAAGGATGTACTCATTGACTACCCAGGCCCCACTAGTATGATCTGCATCATAGTCCTGGAAGTCGAGTACACATCCTAAGGGCTTTATCAACATGTAATCAGAGAGATAGAAAGTATACATGTTAAGATAAAGAGCAACCAGATAGCGTACTATCATGTCGAGCAAGAAAGTCCTACCTATATATGTCCCAGCATCCACTACAATATACATCCAATGTACAGTAATGGCCTCTAGGGCATACATATAACTAACAATCTCCCACTTGCACTAGGGCCATCTGTAGCAGTGGTCGCAGTATCTAATACTCAACCATCCCATATGAGTCTCTCTCTGGGAAAAGGCCTTCGTGAGTGGATCCGCCGTGTTGTCCTCTGAGTCTACTCTCCTAACCTCGATCACCCCGGAGATCAACTATCTCCATGATCAGGTGATGCTTCCTCAGAATATGTCTGGGTCACTGATGGGACCAGGGTTCAAGGGCCGAAGCCACACTTCCATTGTCATACAATGGCAGGAACCTAGTTCATCTTATGAACCAATATACACCCAAACTTCCTCTTTGGTAGTATCTTCAATAGCGATGTTACCAGCCTTTATCGTCTAGTTTGCCACGGTATCGAGCTTGGAACTCTTCCAACATACCGTCCCTTTACTGAGGGTAAAGACAGTGCCTGTGACTGACATTCAGTCGTCTTTATCACCCTGGAACTCTTCCAGTGTTTCTCCCCAGGATCGATTGATACCATCTCACTACATCTAGTGAGAATCCTTGCATCCAATTACATCTATCTCATAGATGAAAACTCAGGATTTAGGAGGTATCATTTTGATCCTTTTTGGAGAATCCTAGTGATAATAGGAGATTGACCGATCGTAGTATAGGAAACTCTTTTCCTATTAAGAGTATGTTGTCTACGTACAATATGAAGATGACTACCTTACTCTCTACTACCCTTTTGTATATACAAGGTTCGTCTACCATTTTGATGAAGTCAAACACTTTGACTATCACATCAAAAAAGACGTTCCAACTCCGCGATGCCTGCTTCATTATGTAAAGCAACTTGCACACGTTTCCGCTGCTCCCACTGTTTACGAAGACCTCTGGCTGTGTTCTTATAGACGTTCTCTTCTAAATCAGTATTTAGAAAAGCAGTCAGGGCACCTAACCGCCAGATATCGTAGTCATGGTATGTAGCCGTGGTAAGTAGGATCTGGATAGACTTAAGCATAGCTACTGGAAAAAGGTTTCATCATTATCCACGCCTGGTCGATGACGAAAACCTTTAACAAGTCTAGCTTTGAAAGTCTCAACTTTTCCATCTACACCAAGTAATCTTCTCAAGGTATACTTGCTCCTGATGGGGATTTAACCCTTCAGATATAGCAGCTAAAGTCCATACTTTGCTGGTGTACATGGATTCCATCTCAGATCGCTAAGCATCCAGCCATTCTTATAGAGTCCCTACTCTCGATGGCCTGCTCGAAACTAGTTGGGTCATCATCTCATGATGCAATCCTTGCTCCCACTGTCATCGAGAAACCGAGGTATCTCTCAGGCGGATGAGGAACCCTACTAGATCGGCGGAGAGGCTGAGGTTCGTCGGGAACTATAGAATCCTTTGGTTCTGTCAAATCATCAACTGCAGTTTTGTATAGCTGGAACCTTTCCAGTTCTACAGAACTGATCCTGCCTCGATCTTGTCCGGATTTTGCTTTTGACATAGGCCGGACAGTCCCAAATCTTAACTCGCTTAAGAGATGGGTTCTTCCCATACCATATCTCATATGGAGTGGTAGGCACTGATTTGATTCAAACCTAATTCAATAGGTATGCAGCTTCTCAAGTGCATAACCCCAAAAGGAAATAGGTAACTCAGTAATACTCATCATAGAGCACACCATATCTAATATTGTGCAATTGCTCCGCCCTGATACACCGTTGTGCTGTGGTGTATTCAGAGGAGTAACACTGAGAGAAAATCTCATTCTCCTTAAGAATAGTCCAGGAATTCTATGCACAAGTATTCTCCTCCCTGATCTCATCATAGGACTTAATACTTATACCTGTATTTTGGTTCTCTACTTCTAACTTACATTCTGTGAATATCTCAAAAGGTTCGGACTTATGTTTCAACAGGAACATATGACTGAATCTTGAGAGATTAACAGAGAATATAATGAAGTATAAAGAACCAGTCCTGGCATGTGTAGACAGGAGACTTTACATACATCATCATGTATCAGTCCCAAGAGTTTACTAACTCTTTCTCTGTTTCTAATAAACAGAGCTATGGTCATCTAATCTTTGTGACATGACTGGCAAGTTTCACAAGATGTAAATTCAAACTGATTTAAATATGCATCTAAAATGTAACTTCAGCCAGTCGGGTCGCATTGATGTGACCTAGTCTACAATGCCTCAAGAAGGATTCGTTCATTTCTGAACTCTTCTTCTTGTGTGTGTTTAGTATACAAGGAACTGTAGTTTGATTTAGAACGTCAATGCTTTTAGATAACGTGCCTGAACCGATCAACTTTTTATATAGGAAATGTTCAAAACATTATCCAACAATACAAAATTATATCATTTCTTTACTAATAAAGAGACTGATATGATTTTATATATCAGGTTCGGTATCTAATAGCATTTGTTCAGAATCAATGTATTGGTAATACAGGGTGACAGTGACCAACAGACTTGGCTGCAACACTTGCCCCGGTTTCTGTCTCATGAAACTTATCACCCGTTCTCAGTTTTTCTACCTTTTTGTAGCCCTATGTAACAGCTTACATATCTGGGATCCTGATCCGGTATCATATACCCAGGATGCAGAGGATGCTGAGAAACAGTTCTTTGTAATGAACACACCCGAAGGAGATGCATCATATGCACTTTCTTCGTTTGGGCGGCATAGGAATTCTGGTATTCCTCAATTTCCTGCTCTGTCTTATAACAATTATAAGTTGGAGCGGGACCAACGTTCCCCAGCTCAGTATAACAAGCAGGTTCGGTCAATACATCCATATTATTATCTTGATTAAGGCGTGATATGGTCGCTACCTGGAGAGAGAGAGAAGAAAACACTCTGCGTGCGCTCTTGCAAGATCAGATTGGTTATATATTTTATCTAATCAGGATGGCTCCCACTGTTTTTATCAAATCTTCCTTCAAACCCTAAAAGGAAAGACTAGCCGGGATTAATTACACTCTACAAGTTCGCCAATCTTTCAGCCAGGCCAGTGTCGGTACTTTGAGGGAGGTTCCCCGTGCTTTCGCACAGACCTAATTACAGTAAACCTCGTTTTCCCAGAGGCGTAACCCCGTTGACACCTTTCTAGACACCTACTTGATCGGCTAATTGCAAAGTGCAAAACTCTCCCAGGAGTAACAATTACTCGCAGTGGGTATCGGGATCCAACTATCATATAGAAGGTATGCAATCTCATTGCAAGTTTCAACACTTGAAACTCCCGATAAAGGTTTTTACCCCTAGCACCTATGACCTTAACTATGGTCAACAAATCATAAGTACTAGTCAAGTTCTACCCGTCATTTCGTGATTAATCAGACCCACCCACATGACCCTTGACTAAGGTCAACAAAGTCACGCGACTGTCCTAACGAATCGCATCATATGCGGTGTAGGAAGACATCACTTAGCTACCGTACACTGTGCCTTGACTATGGTCAACAAACACAGCACGAATACTAAGTACTCTACTTCCTAAAATGACGGAGGGTTGCGGCTGGTTTTTGTGAAAACCTTTAACGCTTCGAACTTGATCTCGTTGCGGAATCAAATGGTTTTAAATGGAATATTTTTGAGGCTTTTCTAGTTTTGCTAAAGGGGTCACTCCCGGTGAAGGGATCGTCGGCCCTTTCCTCGTCGAATGAGGTGCGGGATATATCATATATATCACTGTGCAAAGCGGAAACTATAGAAGCGATCAAATGAAAAACCGAGGGTTGTAGCATCTGCCAGTTATTGCTAAAGGAGTCACTCCCGGTGAAGGGATCTCGGTCCTTTCCCTATCGAATAAGGTGCAGGATGTTCTACAAGGAACACCACGATGCAAAGCAAGAACTGTAGCTACCGGTTTTATTTTGAAATTCAATTCCACAACATCAATTAGGTTTATTTTCTTTCATTAATCTCATTAATGAATATCCCATCATTTAAGTCCACCTAATCATCACAGATAAATATAATGTACGCTTATGCCATCCGCATTCGCCTCGATGTCCCCTCGTGCACCGTTAGGTTAGGTAACTAACGGCAGAGCGGGGCAGGGCTAGCGCGGGTGTAAAACATAAGTAACGTCTATATAATATATCATATATACTATATACTACATCTATCTGAACAGAGCACAGAACATCGCATGATCACATAAAGCACAGCAGAAGAAACATATGAAATATTGGATATACTAGGACGTCCGTGTTTTCAATACGAGCCAGTATAAAACACGGATTCCACGGTCGTGATGAATAGCCAATCCCACACCCCTAGACCCCTACGAGAGCGGCAAGCAACCCTACCAATTCTAGGGTTAGGAGACCCGGACTCGACTCCTCGAGTTGGTCTCCCTCTGGACCCCAGAACCCGGTTACTTGTGCTCCCCTCCTTGGGTCTATCCTAGTGCAGAAAAGTAAATAATATACATCAACGGTGACATCTTCCGCAACCTGGAAGTGCCCCAATAAAAGAATACTACATACAAGTTTTTACATGAATGAAAATGAAAAACACTCATCTCACATAAAAACCCCCCGGCTATTCAAATACGACGATCCAATATAACATATCCAGCAACACATAACATCACATGTCATCAACGTAAGTAAATATGCGCATCCCAATTGTCGTTGACATATAGCAACGAAACATGCGACATCACATATTACACTTACGGTCACAGAAAAGAAAGTGTAAAACTACAACAGTTGGAATCCGCAACCACCTCAGACATCGCATGCCTGACCAAATGAATTCCTTAGACATCACATGCCTAACAATTATAAACCCCGCATTTCAGTCTCATTATCGAAAACACTTTTCAACACCAAGTCGGGCAATTCAACAGGATTCCCGACTCCTGATCGAATGCTCGTCGCAAACTTTAGTAGGCGGCCGCACCCCCGACGCCGTCGACCAAGTGCACCAAGGCGGAACACCGCACCGCGAGCACCCGAACGGATGCTTTCGGCGACGGGGTTCTCCTACAGTCACTTGGTCGGGGCTATGGAGTGAGGCTGTCTATTAAGTTTACCCGGCGAGTATCCGCGTACGCAACGTGATTGCGACGGACTTTTGATCACATCAAAATTCCGTGGCAACCGATCAAGTGAGACTAAAGTGCTATGTTTATAACATTCATTCAGTTATCACATAACTTTTTGTGAATTCCAATTATTGTATCACATTCCGGATAAACAGAAAATGCTAAACTTTTCGATCGAACAATCGAACACCCAAGTTTTCCCGATACTACTCAACACATGAAATAAGTCTAACAACATTCAGTTCGTGCCTCAGTACCAACGGTCCAGCCGTAGAACGGTCAAGCCAACGCCTCACATGTGGCACGCCGTACTGCCCCAAACCCGAAGGTTCAAAGGGCAGTTCAAGACGGTCACATAATCGAGTTAAGGTTTGTTGTCTTCTAGAGGGTCCATCGCGTTACTTACACTACTTAGAACGTCGTTAAACTACGGAAAAATCCAACAATTGGAAATTTCCCGGCAAGGGAAAAAGTGGGTATTTATATCCGGTCAAACTTTTTAACATATTCTAAAATTACCCGGAAAGCCACACCGACAAAATTAGACAGTCCGATCGAATATACAGAGTTCCCAATACAAGCCAGAAAATAAAACTCTGGAATAAATATTAAAATATTCCCAGGAAAACCAGCACTAAAAACTAGGAGTTACTGTGAAAACGAATAATGCTGATGTGACTAGTCGGCCGCGGAACCGCCGCACGAGCCATGCTTGTGCCGCGGTTCCGCCGCGGTTTAGAGGAATCGTGCTGCCGAATTTCACAGTCATTCTTAGTATTACCTGCTGATATTTCTGCATATTTTTAATTCCAAAAAATCCACATTTTACAGAAAAGTCCAGAGAGCATTTTCAAAGTCGGGTTTTGGGTCGATCGGACTTCTAACTCCGTCGGGACTTCGCCTAAGGCTCTAGCTAGGCTCTGATACCACTGTAGGGTTCCTAGGCACTCTAGTGAGGTCTCACAAGTGATGAAACACGCACAAATCAAATTTTACGGGTGCCTACAAACCCTAATACGAATCGTTAACTAGAAATTAAGGCGAAGCAAGCAAGTAATCAAATTAAATGCTAAGGGAAAGTGACTACAACCTTTGTAGATCCGGTCCACCACCTCCTAGGCTCCGTGATGAAGTCCCTCCGCTGTCCAAAACGAACCCATGACTCTAGCATCGGTATCATCGAAGAATGGGCGGGCTTGATCGTCGGTTCGATGCCGAAGATGATCTACGTCGAGGTATCACAAGAACAAGCTCCACCTTCACCTAGCCATGAAAACTTGTGAAGGAAACACCCTATACTACTTGGCAAGAGGTAGAGGATGAAGAAATAGGAAGTGGAGTTTTGGATTTCTCACTTGTTTTCTCAAGTTGCCATTGAACTATAAAGCTTTTCTTTTTCTAGTTCTTTTTTAGGAAGAAGAAGAAAGATATGATAAGTCTTATATTTAAAAAGGAAAATAAAAAGAATACTTATCATAACTTCAACCATGGTTTAGTGTAGAGATTTAACCAAGGTTTAGATGAGTGGTTAGGGTTAAAGAAGAAACAAGAATGGTTGACTTGTTCAAAGCTTCAAGAAGCTTTAAAGAAAAAACACACTATGTCACCATTTCTTTTTCTCTTTATCTTTTCCAAAACAATAATAAATGGATAAATAAATAAGAGAAAAGAAACCCTAACCATTCACTAAACATGGTTTAATCTTTACACAAACCCAAAAGAGCAAGTATCATCAAACATGATACAATCTTGTGCACAAAAGTATATCACATATACAACTTGCAAAATTCAAGTGAGAAAATCCTTTTAAAGTGAACCAATACTAGTTAATGCAAAGTAATATATCAAATATATAAATATGCACTAAATCATTAAATCAACACTTGATTTAACGATCCGGTCATATCGGATATAACCGACTAGTATCATATGTATCGGCTTATCGAATCAATCCTTGATTCGATAACTAGGTTATATCGCATATAACCGTTCGATACATTCATCGCGAGAATAGAATACGGTATCACATACACGAACTATTCTCGGTCCCGCACATATCTCATATGCGCTCCTATTTCGTTTCGCTTGAGCCAGGAAACCTCTGTGTAGGACTCTAAAGACTCGTCAATACGCCGGCAGCGGATGATGATCATATCAAACACCCACAAGCCGCAAGCGGTCTGCTAAACGTAACGGCCACCCGGGTATTGAGCGATCAGAAGATCGACGAGCAAGCCCGCTCACACTCCTGTGAATCCAACCAGTAACACTTACTGTACAGTCCGGTCTGTTCGTCTGATATGTCACATATCTCGCCTAGGGGTGGTAAACGTCAGACCCCAGTAGCTTGATAAGTCATGCCGACTTGAGGTCCATAACATTCGTGAAACTACTGATAACTCTTACCAGTATATCACTACAACCCTGGCCAGGGATTTCCTGTTATGGCCAGTCGAGCATAGCACAACACCAACCCCCAATACCGGGAGAGACGAATCCCCTCCTATCGCTCATTGCCTCCATGTGAATCGGGACTGTACCCAAAAACCACCTGTTTGCACAACTCAGTAGAGCCGTGGTAGGGTGGAAATCAAAGCACAGTGGGAGACACACAAGACTCTATGACAATCTCGGGTCAACAGACTAAGCTGTACCAGTGTCACCAGAGAACTGCCATCTGACGTGAGGTATAATACCATCTGGGAGTTCTCGGCGAATCCGTTCAGTGTACCCAGTCTCCACTGAGCACCCGCATACCATCTCCGATGTCAAACACCAATGGATATGGGATCATCCATCGCCCATCGCATGGGTCGAGAAGATATACACTAGTCTACTCTGGAATATCGATGCCCCGTCTCGATATTCCCACGACTAGGAACAATGAAGGATGTACTCATTGACTACCCAGGCCCCACTAGTATGATCTGCATCATAGTCCTGGAAGTCGAGTACACATCCTAAGGGCTTTATCAACATATAATCAGAGAGACAGAAAGTATACATGTTAAGATAAAGAGCAACCAGATAGCGTACTATCATGTCGAGCAAGAAAGTCCTACCTATATATGTCCCAGCATCCACTACAATATACATCCAATGTACAGTAATGGCATCTAGGGCATACATATAACTAACAATCACACTTCTAGAGGAGTTTACAGGAAAGTTTGGGGACTCGATTGAAGTTTAGCACAGCTTATCATCCTCAAACTGATGGTCAGTCGGAGAGAACGATCCAAACTCTTGAGGATACGTTGAGAACATGCAGGTTGGACTTCAAGGGGTCTTGGGAGGATCATCTACTTTTGGTGGAGTTGTCTTACAACAACAGTTTTCAGGCAACTATTCAGATGGCTCCATTTGAAACTTTGTATGGTCGTAAATGTCGTTCACCTGTTTGTTGGGACGATGTCGGTGAACGAAGATTATTGGGACCAGATTTGGTTGTGCAGACAGTTGAGAAGGTTAACCCTATCAGAAATCATATGAAGGCAGCACAGGACCGACAGAAGAGTTGGGCAGATACGTCAAGAAGACCTCTGGAGTTCACCGTGGGTGATTTGGTATTCTTGAAGATATCACCGACTATAGGGGTGATTCGTTTTGGAAGTCGAGGAAAGCTTAGTCCTCGATTCGTTGGACCCTTGAGATCGTGGAGCGTGTTGGTGAGGTAGCGTATCGTTTGGCGTTACCGCGGTCCTTGGCAAATGTGCATGATGTGTTTCACGTATCTCAACTCCGTAAGTATGTTCGAGATGAAACACACGTTTTGGATCATTCGGAGCTAACAGTACGAGAAGACTTGACTTTTGAGGAGCGACCGATTGAAATCGTGGATCGAGGGGAAAAGGTTCTTAAGAACAAGATTATCCCCCTTGTGCTTGTTTCTTGGGGTAATCGCTCGCGTGGAGAGTCCACTTGGGAACGAGAAGATGAAATCCGGCAGAAGTTTCCTCACCTTTTCTTGTAGTTATCTATTTTTGTATTCTTGGAATTTCGGGGACGAAATTCTTTTTGTAGTTGGGTATAATGTAACACCCGAGCCCAATACTACTATTTTCAGTTACTGTTTGAGCATAATGTGGTACTCATTTCATTTAACTTGCTTGATTGTTGCTTACTGTAAAATTTACCCGGCAAATTCATTTCTACATATAACAAATTTTGGCATCTAAAATAAAATTGAAAATATTCATCTTGGCCTACTTGACACCCCTAGCCTCGTGGTAGCGTCCGTGCATTGTGTTCTCGTCCCGTTCAGTGAAACGGGCGAGTTTGGATGGATACGTGCACGTACGTGTGTCCGTTTTGGGGGTATGCTTTTTAATCATAAAACACTTAATTTTAAAATTTGGATCCCGCTTAAAATCCTATTATTTCAATTTCAAATTTTTGGACTCGACCCGGGCGTGATTTGGAAATGTTTTATTTGGCGCCAAAATCCCAAATTTTAATATTATTAAAACCATCGCATATATTTTTCTAACTAACCTTATATCTTACTGTTCATTACCTATCTTTTAAATCTTTAAGTTAACCATATAATATTTTTACAATCTTTTATATCCTTCTCAATTTATTCTCTCAGCCAATCGCAACCTTCCCTTTAACCCCGTGGGCCCCACTTTCTCTCTCTCCCTCTTCTCTCTCTCTCCCTCTCTCTCTCTCTCCACTTTTTTCTCTCTCTCTCTCCCTCATATATTCTCTCGTATTTCTCTCTCTCTCTCTCCCTCATATATTCTCTCGTATTTCTCTTTATCATTCTTTCTCTTCTTGCTTCATGTCTTGTTTCTCATTTTTTTAACTGTTCTTTCGTTGCCGGAATTCCGTCGTGCCGGTGACGCTTCTCGACGTTCCAGCGAGGTACCCCGACCCGTTTGGTTCCTTTATTCATCGTTTGGGTTCATTCCGTGAACCGTGCGCCCGTCGCGAGTTTTCCCCACCGACGGTTAACGTTCCGTTTTCCCGATTCGCGACCCATCGAGGCAAGTTAATCTTGCTACATGCTATATAATTCATTTTATACCTATTTAAATAAATACCATACCTATAGTTTAAATCTAGTGCCCCATGTTTAATTTTATAACGTTTCGATGTTCCGTTTGCATCCGTTTATATCATATTAAATCTAGATCATGAAAACTTATCTTGTGACATACTAGATTACATTATACTGCATCTATATCAATTAAAATATATATCGTCGCAATATTTCTTATTATTATCTTTAATTAGTTTATAATCTGCATTTTATGATATTATATATTTAAAATATTATAGTTTACACATGAAATGTCGTTGAAAAAGCGGATACGACAAATCTGAAATTTACTGTACACCTTACCGTATAAAATTCATTATAAATCATATAAAAATCATTAGTATACGTTCTTTAGTTAGTTACGAAGATAACTCAGAATACTATAACTCTATGAAATATTTACTTGCAAAGTAAATTGTTTAAATAACGTAAAATGCAAATGAATATGTCTCCAAACTGCTGTCCAGGAAATTCCAGCAGCAAACTTTCAACTTCGAATGTTCATAACTTTTTGTAGGGACAACCTGAGATACTTATACTTATAAAACTGAAAATCTTATTGAATTATCTTTGTTTTGGTATAAGACACGTCCCTTTTGGAGAACGTTTGTTATTTTTAAGCTATTTTACAAATTAGGGTGACGCTGAATTTCTGAACGGAACTTTCTTGTGCATGGTTAATCAATACCACTTTTATAGTTATTAATCGCTTTGAATATGCTATCCATATTAATATTATTATATCACATATTGCTTAGTTGTACATCCCACATTACCATTTTATAGTTTTATAACTTTTCGGATACCCGTTTGCATCCATCGCATTTAAGATACATATAATTGCATCCATAGATCACATTACTACATAATAATGTGATATTAACACTCCATGTTTAATAAATTGCATCCTAATTAATATTGGAACTATAAATGTAACCCTAATCGATAACTGTGCATCCATATCCTTGAAATTATATCTATTTGCATATCATATTACATGTTCCAGATTATTGTTCTGATAGTACTCATGCTTGTTTATTTATACACATGCTTATGTTAGTTTGATTATGAGCACCCACATGATATCTTGTGCTTCCTGACATGACCTGTTACACTTCCTACTTGACATGACATGGTACCGTACACTCTTGACATGACATGACACCTTTATACATTACCTGGCTTGACCTGATGTACCATGGCTTTACCTGTTACCTGATCTTGTATCTAATGCCAACAAACATAACATGTAGTTCTCATGGACCGTTCCTGTTGTCTATCCAGACAAACCTGCTTTTACCTGATCCTGTGTTGACATTAGTTCTTGATTACTGAATACCTGACTCGATATACATAACTTGGGGGTATGGGGAAATCAAAGGTGAAACCTGACTTGTAACTCAACAGTTCGATACCTGTTCTGATCAGTCTTACGGGCTAGGCCAGCCCCGGAGTGATGATGCTGACATCACTCGCCCATCCTGCTACCTGTTACTGCCTAGCGGCACGTCTCGGATTCAGCCCCGAGGGTCTTGACCGTGGTCCCGGGTATGCATGGGATACTATTGAGTTACATCGATGATTCATCAATTGATTTCAAAGACTTTAGAATAGAAAACCTGATAGAACAGTTTAGTTTACCCACTGCACGCTACCCTGTACTGGTATGATTCATATTATTGCTATTCTTGCTGTATTCATGTTTATATTACATTGCCTGCTACACTGTTCATATTATATTACTTGATGACATGACGCGCTGGCGTCTGGGTTTTGCATGGCCCAGATTCCGTACCGCTGTTGCAGTCCGAGCAGAAGTACTTCAGCCAGCAGGCTGAGCTGTGAGTTCAGTAGTAGTTAGTTTTATTTCCTGCATTTATTTCCTGATGTGAGCCCGCATTATGGGACACACTTTTCAGTTATTTGTATTGGATCATTTGCTTCCGCATTTATTTATTATTGACTCCTGTTATTCTGGATTATGGACATGTTTTAGATAGTTTTATCTTGTTCTTAATATCTCTACAGCCGTAATGTGACTGTGGATGGATACTTCCTACCCACAGGTAGCATGGTTGGCTATGTCACGTGCCCAATCTAGCGTACTCTGGGAAGCGGGGCGTGACACTAGACCAGCCCCGGGATGATACCGCTGACATCATTTATCTGTACATGTTACCTGTTTACTGCCTAGCGGTACATCTTAGATTCAGCCCGAGAATCTTGACCGTGGTCCTGGGCACGCACGGGATACTATTGAGTTACATCGACGATTCCATTAAATTGATTTCAAAGACTTCTAGAATAGATAATCTAGAAGCACAGACTTTAGGATACACATCACATACATACATCTCACTGTTTTACACCTGTGTTACTCATTTATATTCATGTTTACCTATATCGTTATATCCTGCTTATCACTGTTATTTTGATATTATAACGCACTGACGTCTGGGTTTTGCATGGCCCAATTCCTCTACCTTTATTGCAGGCAGATCAAGAATATTTTAGCAATCAAGCCGAGCAATGAGGAGCGAGCTATTTAGTTTTAGACTCTTAGTTTATTTATCTCTGTAGTTTTATTTCTTTTGATGTGAGCCCATATTGGGACATGATTCAGATGTTGTTTATTGGATCTTGATTTGTTTCCGCTTATGCATTTTCCTGATTTTATTTATTATGGAAAATGGACATATATGTTCCCCGCCGAAAGACGCGACCGGGACGTTGGGACGTCAGGGCCTGAATTCCGAGGGCAGATGCTAATTGGTGCTATCCATCCACCTTTCCGAAGATGTCAAGTTGATTTATGGCACCATGTATCGAAGGTTTAAACGGATGCGGCCGATGTAGCAGACTTCATCAGACTCCCCCTCGCTTGAGGGGTTTTTGATTGTGGGGACGCTCTTCCCTGCAGGCGCAAGCCCCTGCAGTTAATTACGCTACCGCATCGCAGTAACAACTTTCTCCTTCTCCAGATGGTCACTTCGTGTCGTGGGAGTTTGTTTTGTTTTTGGTTGCCCGTGGATTGTATAAGGAGACTAATTTATGTTGTCGCCCGTAGGACGTGGATTAGTCCAAATCCGTATCTTCTTAGATTTGGGTTTGGGGGTTGGGTTTAAGGATACATTAGTCTCATTTGAGACTAAGATCAACTTAAACGTTTGTTAAGGATACGTTAGTCTCATTTCAGACAAAGATCAACTTAACGGGATCGTTTAGATCCAACAAGAAAGCATTTGGACTCAATTGTTTAGTTTAGGGACATTGCGGTCGATGACCAGTTTAAGGACATGGTGGTCCAACACCAGTTTAAGGACATAGTGGTCCATCGTTAGTTTAAAGACATCTCGGTCAAGGTTAAGGACATCATAGTCCGTGAGTTTAAAGACCTCACAGTCAAGGTTAAGGACATCATAGTCCGTGAGTTTTAAGACCTCACAGTCAAGGTTAAGGACATCATAGTCCGTGAGTTTTAAGACCTCACAGTCAAGATTAAGGAAATCACAGTCCATGAGTTTAAGGACCCCACAGTCCAAAGAAATGTGTGGTTGTCGGGACCCGTTACCTCTCTGAAGACGTTGAAGGATTACAACGACAGATATCAGAGGAGTAAAGAGATGTACCCTCGAACCGATGTAAGTTGATTGAAAGATCAGTAGTCCAGTTTGGGACTAAGATCTATTAAAATATTTATGAGCAGATGAGCTCAATTAATATAAGTTGAGGACTTATGGCCAGTCTTGGGCTAAGTCCAATCAGTTAAAATGTTTAACATTTTATTTTGGGCTGTTGAGCCTTTATTTGGGCTTGGCCCTTTTAATAATGCTGAGCATTAGATCCTGACAATTTTTATCTTGTATTGAATGCATAGCATTCATCAGAACAATGTGTGTTCTGACAGCGCGCCAGGCGCTTTGCGCCCATTAAATAGCGCATTGCGCTTTTAATTTATGAGCGCTTTGCGCTGATTTAATGGCGCACCAGTGAGTGACACGTGGCGCGCTTGGCGCTGAGCGCCAGCCCATGAGCGCAGTGCGCTGTTTCAGAAGCGCAAAGCGCAAGCTGTGTCTGTGCTTGACACGTGGCATGTTTTAGCACTGAGCGCCAGTCCAAGGAGCGCAAAGGCGCAGTTCATGAGTGAAAGGCATTTTCCAATAGCGCAAACCGCATTTGATCAAATTTATGATTAGAGAAACAAGTTTATGTCCTTTTTAAATGAGGCTTTGACTCAAGATTCAAGAACAAAAGTTCTTGCTTTATTTATAAAAAGGCACTGCCTTTGTAGATCAATGATCTGTAAATGAAGCAAATACTTCTTCTTTTTGTTTATAATAAGATCTTTTGATCTATTTTATATCAAAGTCTTTGGTCTTTTTATAGATCTATGATCTTTTTTAGAAGATAGTTCTTCTTTTCATGAGATGATTTCATCTCTGTATCCAAGAATTATGTTTTTTACCTTGAAGAAGATGATCTTCCTTTTGACAAAAGCTTGCTTTTCTCTCTTCGAGTTTTCTCAAAGTTTTTAGGGAGGTTTTTCTATATTTTTCTCTTTTTTCTCGAGGCTTGGAGTCTAGGGACCTTTTTATAGGGCAAATTGATTTGTTAAATCAGTTAAAGAGATCTTTCTCTGATTGATTTAGGAATGTTTCCCCACCGTTGGAACTTTGATCATAGGGCTTCTGTTTTACAGAAGACAATTTTCTTGTTTTTAACAAGATTGGAAAGATCTTTCCATAACAGAATTTTAATTCTGATTAATTGATAATTTATTATTATTAGATCTTTTGATCTAACGGTGGGGAATTTTTAATTCCAGCGCTGGCGCACCTACGTTCGACACGTGACGCGCAGCGCAGAGCGCAACGTAACTGCGCTAGCGCATTCGTGTTTGACAAGTGGCGCGCAGCGCAGAGCGCAGCGCAACTGCGCTAGCGTACCCGTGTTTGACACGTGGCACGCAGCGCAGAGCGCCGGATCTGAAGCGTTGCTTCAACTTTTGAATTTTGAAATTCAAAATAGAGGTTTGCTCTGATTGGGGGGAACAAATGCCCCCCCCACTGTTGCGCTTACGTGGCCCACACGTGAGCGCAGCTGTGGCAACATCTGAGTCCTTGGATCAACTCAGAAGTTGAAGAGGTGGCTTAGCGCCTATAAATAGGACCTTTGGTCCTCAGATGATTATCATCTTCTTTCTTGAGAATTTTTATTCAGAGTGCAGCTCTTTTGTTTAAGAACTTCCCAAGAGTAAATACTCTTTCCAAACTTAGGTAAAATTTAAAAAAATTTAAATTTTAATAAATTAGGTTTTTACAGAGCCTTTCTCTTCGTAGATCTTTGATCTAAAGAAAACCCATTTAGAGTTTCATTAACATAGCTTTGCTCTGATGAACCCATAGATCTAAAGAGATCTTTTCTTGGGGTTTCTTAGCCCATGAACAGAGCTCTGCTCTTCTGAATCATGTTGATTTGTTAATTTTTTGATAAAGAACTCTTAAGAGTTTTTTTTCATGGATCTTGAAGATCCCAGAATTTTTAATTCATAAAAATTAATTGATTTTAATTTTCTTTTCTGATGGGTTTTTCTATCATCATTACAGAGCCAGGCTCTTGACATTCTCGGGGAATCTCTTTAAATTCCTTTCATAATTGATTTTGACAGGTGTCATTCGCGTTTGTAGAGCATTGCTCTCGAGGAGTTTAACTTTTTGACCCGAAGGGTCGCTTATTAAATGAGATTCCCTTTTCAGGCTTTCTCACAAATTCGAATTTATTAGGTGTCATAATTAGAATTTGTTTTCTCCATGAGGATATCAAGAGTCGTTTAAATTCCGTATCTGTTTTTCTTCATTACTAATCTTCTAATGATATTTCTTTTCAGGCATTATGGCTGTTCATTTATATAGTCTGCACGAGTTTACAGATGCCCAATGTGCGGAGGTTATGGATCAACTGCATGCACGCGTCGGTTGGCTGCTTCCTCGCCGTTCCGCTCTCTTGAAAATCATAGTGGGATCAATTTGGAGAGAACTTCCCGGGTTTCACGAGGCCATGCCGCTTAATGCGCTGGATGATGCCGAAGACAAAGTGCATTCAGTGTACCTGTCGGGGCTGATCTCGAAGAAGCGGCGAGATAACCTCATTGATATTCTGCATCAAGCTTTCCAACAGACGACGATAATCGCTTCTTATCGAAGGAAATGGGACATTGGCGAGGATCTCGACACTCGTGAGCGCGAGAGGATGCACACGAGAATGGTCAGAAAGGCCAGAAAGGCCAGAAAGATTCTAGACGGCCTCACTTTTGAATTCCTCAATCCATGCCCTGGATCTGAGGTCTTACCATTGTAATCATTTTGATGATGTTTTCGTTTACTGCTTTCATAATTGTAAGAACTTTTTCGAAGTATAAATGGCAAATTCCTCATTTCAGCGTGTTTTATTTTATGCACTAAATATTTTGCACATGCATGAATGGGTATGCTTCGAACGTTTAACTGAATGCGAATCAAATGTTCGCCTTTTTTTTTTGCCGGCATGTCGCTTTAGTAAGCATAGCCTGCGGATGATAGAGTGAGCATCTTGTTTTGGCTTCTTCAAGAGGTAGTGATGGCTTAGGAAGCAGGTTCAGATCTGCTACCTAAGACTTTTCAATTTTATGAGCCGTAGGGGTCTCATAAAAACTTTTCTCCCTACGAGTTGAGAGGATCTCGTAGGTGTATTTTCTCCTTAGGAATCGTGAGAATTCCTAAGTGCGTTTTCCCTCATAAGTCGTAAGGATCTTATCAGAGAGTTTTCTTCCTTACGAATCGAGAGGACCCGTAAGTGTTTAATGAGATTGACGTTATCCGCATTTCACGGAATCAGGAGTTGCTCTGGATGCTTCCCACGGGGTCATAGTCGTGTTCTGCAAGGACCAGGATCTACTCTGGACATTTCCTACGTGGTCAGGATTGACGTAAGCCGTGTTCCACGTGACCCGGAATTTTGCTCTGGATGCTTCCCACGGGTTCACTACCGTGTTCTGTGAGGACCAGGCTCCGCTCTGGATGCTTCACACGGGGTCATTACCGTGCTCTGCGAGGACCAGGATCCGCTCTGGGCGTTTCCCATGGGGTCAGGATTGACTTAAGCCGCGTTCCACGTAACCAGGAATTTTGCTCTGGATGTTTCCCACGGGGTCATTGCCGTGTTCTGCGAGGACCAGGCTCCGCTCTGGATGCTTCACACGGGGTCATTGCCGTGCTCTGCGAGGACTAGGATCCGCTCTGGACGTTTCCCACGGGGTCAGGATTGACGTAAGCCGCGTTCTACGTAACCAGGAATTTTGCTCTGGATGCTTCCCACGGGTTCACTGCCGTGTTCTGCAAGGACCAGGCTTCGCTCTAGATGCCTCACACGGGGTTATTGCCGTGCTCTGTGAGGACCAGGATCCGCTCTGGACGTTTCCCACGGGGTCAGGATTGACATAAGCCGCGTTCCACGTAACCAGGAATTTTGCTCTGGATGCTTCCCACGGGTTCACTGCCGTGTTCTGCGAGGACCAGGCTCCGCTCTGGATGCTTTACACGGGGCCATTGCCGTGCTCTGCGAGGACCAGGATCCGCTCTGGACGTTTCCCACGGGGTCAGGATTGACGTAAGCTGCGTTCCACGTGACCAGGAATTTTGCTCTGGATGCTTCCCACGGGTTCACTGCCGTGTTCTGCGAGGACCAGGCTCCGCTCTGGATGCTTCACACGGGGTCATTGCCGTGCTCTGCGAGGACCAGGATCCGCTCTAGACGTTTCCCATGGGGTCAGGATTGACGTAAGCCGCGTTCCATGTAACCAGGAATTTTGCTCTGGATACTTCCCACGGGGTCATTGCCGTGTTCTGCGAGGACCAGACTCCGCTCTGGATGCTTCACACGGGGTCATTGACATGCTCTGCGAGGACCAAGATTCGCTCTGGACGTTTCCCACGGGGTCAGGATTAACGTAAGCCGTGTTTTACGTAGCCAGGAAGAGTTGACTTTATCCGCATTTCACGGAGTCGGGGTTTGACTCTCGGTCATCTGGGCACCGCCGAGTCATGGAACTGGGGGTTGCCGCTGTTCCGCTTTGTTTGATGTTGTGTCTGTTGCAATGAGACGAATGTTGAGATGATCTCTAGGCTGTCTGTGAACCATTAAGATTTGGCTTCTCCTTCTGATGAAGCTTGGGGAAGAAGGGTGTGATTCCTTCTTTGTTCGCGCCCCAAGATGGTATACAGGGACTGACATGATGTCACCTGTAGGGCATGAATTTCATCATCATTTTTTTTTATTTCATTCCGCGATGCTCTATCATTTCAGCTTTTATATCGCGAAGGTCGCGATTGCCCAATCATTTCGGCTATTTTTCGCGGTGCCCAATCATTTCGGCTTTTTGTTTTATTTTTACTCGCTGCTTTTTATTGCCCCAATCATTTCGGCTATTTTGCATGCATATATTTTTACTTGCTGATTTGGTTTGCAAGTTGCCCCATCATTTCGGCTATTTCGCATGCAGGTGTGGCTCGCTAGCTTTTCGCTGCAAGCTTGGAATTAGACACCGATTTCGGCATCAGCACCGCTACAACTGGGATATTGCCAGGAGCGAATCATCATTTGCCTCTGTCAATGTCGAACAAAGGTGGCTTAGCAAACAGGGTTAAGATCCTGTCGACTAAGGCTTTTGAGTTTATAAGCCGTAAGGGTCTCATAAAGGTATTTCTCCCTGCGAGTCGTGAGGATCTCGTAGGTGCGTTTTCTCATTAAGGATCGTGAGGATTCCTAAGTGCATGTTCCCTTATAAGTCGTAAGGATCTTACAAGAGTACTTTCTCCTTATAAGTCGAGAGGGCTTACAAGGGGTGTTCATCGCATAGACATATCCCTAGTCACGGATGGGATTTTATTAGGGAAATGTTTATTCGCGCCCGTGGATTGTATACAAGGGTCAGTATTGAGCCGCTTGTAGGGCAGTATCGGAGGTTGTGGTGGCTGCTTAAGAACAGGTTCAGGTCCCTGTAACTTAAGACTTTTGAATCTTATGAGCCGTGAGGGTCTCATAAGAGAGTTCTCCTTACGAGTCGTGAGGATCTCGCAAGTGTAATTTCTCCTTAGGAATCATGGGGATCCCTAAGTGTGTTTCTCCCTTGTGAGTCGTAAGGATCTCACGCGGGTGGTTTCTCCTCACAGGGTCGAGAGGACCTTGCAAGTGTCTTTTGACGAGATTGCGCCCTTTCGGGTTTTCACAAAACTCGCCGGTAGTCCCGCTGTTTTTACTCACGGAGCCTTTTCGGGTTTTCATCCGTGCCCATTTCGCTTATGGACATACCTTTTTTATTATTATTTATTTTTTTTTCTTTTTTTTTCTTTATTTTGTATCAGCTTTGGGATGTTGTGATCCATCGTAGTTTATCGACGTCTCGGTCAACGGTTAGTTTAGGGACATAGTGGTCCATCGTTAGTTTAAGGACGTTTCGGTCCGTTGTTAGTTTAAGGACGTTTCAGTCCGTTGTTAGTTTAAGGACGTTTTGGTCCGTTAGCCGGCTACTACTTATAGAGTTTGGGCTTAGGAAGATAGCGAGCGGACATAGTTGTCGTCATCTATCATTAACTTAGGCCGTGACTCGTCAAGCGTAGTACTTCTTTAGGAAGCGACCGTTTATTGGCCTGAAAGGTCTTTCACCATGCATGTCCATGAGTAGATAGGCTCCACCATGGTAGACTTTGTCTATGATATACGGGCCTTCATAATTCGGCTCGAATTTCCCCCGTTTGGCCCGATTGGGGATCATAGGTCTTTTGACCACTAGCACGAGTTCGCCTTGGCGGAATGTTCTCGGCCTAGTCAATTTCTCATATGAGCGTGTCATCTTTGCCTTATAAGCCTCCAGATTTTGTTGCGCTATGAGCCGGGTTTCATCAAGGGCGTCGAGCTCTTCAAGCCGAAGGTGAGCATTCTCTTCATCTGTTAGCTCGTAATGAACTGCCACTCGTAGAGAGGGTAGCTCTATCTCGAGGGGGAGTACCGCCTCTGCACCGAATACCAATGCGTACGGTGTTGTGTTCGTGGCCATTTTGAACGTAGTTCGATACGTCCAGAGAGCTTCATGCAGTCTTTCGTGCCAGTCCCTCTTATTTCGAGACACCATCTTTTTCACAATCTTCGTCAAGGTTTTGTTGAAAGCCTCAGCTAGACCGTTAGCTCGGGGATTGTAGACCAATGAATATCTCCAGTCTATGTTATGCTGTTGTGCGAAGCGGCTGATCTTATGGCTTCTATAGGCTTGCCCGTTATCAGAGATAATCCATCACGGAGTGCCAAATCGATAAATGATGTGTGTCTTGAAGAAATGGAGGATATTCCCCGTCTTCACTTCCCTCAGCGGTACTGCTTCTGCCCATTTGGAGAAGTAATCAGTTGTCGCCAAAATGAATCGATGTCCTCTGGACGATGCTGGTTCGATAGGCCTGATTATGTCAGTTCCCCACATTTCGAATAGCCAACTAGCCATCGTTGGATGTAGTGGATTTGGATGCTGATGGATAAAGTCCCCATGGATCTGGCACGAGTGGCATTGCTTCGCGTATTCGAGAAAGTCCTGAATCATCGTGGGCCAATAGTAGCCCATCTGTTTGATTTTCAGCTTCATCTTCGGCCCGGCTCCGCAGAGTCCGTCGTGAGTTTCTTGGACGACTATTTTTGCTTTCTCAGGTCCCAGGCATCTTAGCCACAGAGAATCAAACGATCTCTTATACAGAGTATTATTGACGAAAGAAAAAGACAGAGCTCGTTTCATAAGCTGATGTCTTGAGGACGCATCTTCAGGTGTTCGACGGGATTTGAAGTAATCTATAAAGACTTCCTTCCAATCCTCAACCTTTTCCTGGTCTTTTACTTGTAGAGCCATTTGCTCGGTCGTTCCCTTTTCTTCGGACGACTCCGGAGATATTTCTGCCGGTGCAAGAACCCGACGGCTTTGTACAATAATCCTCACGTCATCGAGGTTCTCGTCAGCCAGTTCCTTAGCGAGCTTGGCTAATGCATCCGCCTTGCTATTTTCCGCACGCGGTATGCTTTCCATGGTGTAGGAAGGAATTTGAGTCAGCAGCTGCTGTACTCTCTCGCCGTACTTCACCAACTCTGGCTTGCACGTTTGATAGTCGCCATTTACTTGACTAATGACCAGTTGGGAGTCTCCGTATATGAGGAGGTTTTTAATTCCCATGTCGACAGCGATCTCAAGACCTGCTATCAAAGATTCATACTCGGCTTCATTGTTTGTCCTCGGCTCTGTCAAGGAGAAGGCGAAGCGCATTATCCCTCCTTGTGGAGTTACGAAGATGAGGCCTACCCCAGATTTGATTATGGTGGTGCTTTGTTTGCGCTTTTTCATGGACGATGCCCCATCGAAGTAGAGTTCCCATCGGGTATCACTCCCTCCTTTCTCCCCGTCAATTGTGTCAAACGCGTGCTCATCTGGCAAGTCGCAGTTCAAGGGAGAATCGGCAGGTATTGGATACTCAGCGAGGAAGTCGGCGATAGCCTGGACTTTCACTGCCTTAAGAGGCCGATAAGTTATCGAGAATTCCATCAAGAGTAGGGCCCATTTAGCAAGACGCCCCATTAATATGGCTTTTGACATTAAGTACTTGAGAGGATCCACTTTTGATATAAGATGGACTTCATGCGCCAATACGTAGTGTCTGAGCTTCGTTATCGCGAAGATCAACGCCAGGCAGTGTTTTTTTTATGGGAGAGTAATTGCTTTCTTCCCCCAGTAGAACTCGACTCAGATAGTAGAGAGCTCTTTCTTTCCCTTGGTCGTTCTCTTGCGCCTACAGCGCGCCTAAAGAACCTTCGAGAGCTGCTGTATACAGAATGAGAGGCCTTCCCTTGACCGGAGCGGTCAGCACCGGCGGATTCTGTAGGTATTGCTTAATTTCGTCCAGTGCACCCTGGCATTTGTGATCCCAAACGAAAGGGGTCTCTTTCTTCATTAGGTGACTATAAGGACGGCACTTGCCGGAGAGATTGGCTATGAGTCGCCAGATATACGCGAGCTTTCCTTGGAGAGACAGCAGTTGCTTGAGAGTCTTTGGCGGAGGCATTTCCATAATCGCCTTGATCTTCGACGGATCTATCTCGATGCCTCGGTGGCGGACGAAGAATCATAGGAATTTGCCTGAGGAAACTCCGAACGCACATTTTAGAGGGTTCATTTTCAAATTGTATTTCCGAAGGCGCTGAAACACGATCTTCAGATGTTCTAGATGTTCCTCGTATGATTTGCTTTTAACCACGAGATCGTCGATATAGCATTCGATGATCTCATGTATGAGGTCGTTGAAAATCTTCGTCATGGCCCTATGATAGGTGGCGCCGGCGTTCTTTAGACCGAAGGGCATCACCTTGTAGCAGAATATACCCAACGGGGTCCGGAAAGCGGTATGCTTCTGGTCCTCGGGATGCATCTTTATCTGATTGTATCCTGATGAGCCGTCCATAAAGGAGAAAACTTCGTGAGTGGACGTATTATCTATCATCAGCTCAGTGACCGGTACTGGGAAGTCGTCCTTCGGGCAGGCTTTATTGAGATCCCGAAAGTCCACACATATGCGCACCGTCCTATTTTTCTTCATTACTGGAACAATGTTGGCGATCCATTCGGGGCACTGAACCTCTTGGATGAAGCCAGAGTCGATTAGCTTCTTGACCTTAGCGTTGATGCTGATTTCAAGCTCGAGCCGCATTCTCCTTTGTGCTTGTTTGATCGGTTAGACGTCCGGGGATATCGCCAATTTGTGCACAGCAATCTCTGGATCTAATCCTGGCATCTCAGAATAATTCCATGCGAAGCAATCTCTATGCTGCATAAGCACGTCTTTTAGTATAGCCACCCTTTCTTTAGACAGCAACTCACTGACGAATGTCGGTCGCGGGTCACTTGCCATTCCCAAATCAATTTTCTTGAGGTTATCTGCAGTGGTATGTATTCCATCTTCCAGCTCTTTTGGCGTCGGTGGAAACTCTGAGATCACTTCGTCATCATCGTTTTCGAGGCACCAGGGGAGGTCATCCGTATTCTCAGGCCCTTCTTCTGACAGCGTTATCATATGACAAGTACGAGATCGCTTCCAAGACCGATGTTGATCTGGTTCTACTCTCGCGGCTTTGGGTTCATGCTTCTGCGGCGGGATTATCCTCCAACTGTTGGATAAAGCGAACTTGCCGAGTTGGTATTGGTCTTTGACCCAGTCTTTGAATGTGAAGCAATCTTCGAGAGGATGTCCTATTGCTCGGTGATAGGAGCAATAATCCGGGTAATTAACGTCACCTGCTTGCTCGGGGTGCTTGGACTCCGGGAGTGTCATCATCTGATATTTCATGACAAGATCGAATATCTTCCTTGTCTTGTTTTGGGGAAAAGAATATTCTCGATCCATCTTTTTTATAAGAGACGGCTCCCGGCTGCTCGATTTCCGATCACGTGGTTTCTTGGACCCGCTTCGCTGCTGTCGAACGTTTTTTTTCCTTTCTTTGGTTTATTTTTGTCTCTGCGCCGAGTCTTTTGTATGACGGGCTGGGGACGAGGAGCATTGTCATTTTCTGTGGCCTGTCGAAGGAGGCGCTGCGTCCTGGCTTTCTCGTAGATAGCCATTTCACGATTATGGTCGTCTCGAACCTTTTGACCTGCTTCCCTTATCAGCTTGTCCATCTGTTCTTCAAACGACGGACTTGGCATTCTGATGGCAGGATCTCGTTTTGGTTCAGGGTCAGCGTCTTCCCATAGAGCATCTCCTTCTTCATCAAAATCATGTATGACGTAGCAGTCGCGGAGTAGCTCCCATTTCTTTGATCGAACATATCCAAGCCCGATCGTTTCCATTCTCCCGTTGGGCAACTTTTGTTGAGTTCCGGGAACGTTCCAGATCCTGTTATAGAACCGTGCTTGTTGAGTAGTCTGTCTAAAGGGTACCCCTTGGCGCTTCAAGAGCCTTCTCAAGCCTTCCGAGTAATATCTTGGCAGACGGATGGGCTGGAGCCTGTCAAGTGTAGAATCGGCACCATGCCAGATTTCTTTCTCCACTTTGGTTTCCCCTGATCGGTAGAATAGGATCGCCTTTTCATCCTTTCGCCTGGGAGGGACATAGAATGTCTGGAGTTCTTGCACGTTATAAGCTTCAAGTGCATCGAGCTCTTTGTAATGCTCCCGCGGGACCATGGTAATTTGCAAACTCTGATTATTGTCAGCGAAGGCCTGTATTGACGGTCGAGCGGAAAATATAGCATTAACCTCATCTTCCGAGTCGCTGCCGAAGATCAACATGGGGGCGGACGGTCCCGGGTTGTTGCGTTGAGGCGACCCCGAATAAACTATCTCTTCCTCCTCCTTGGTATCACTCCCGAAGACTGGAATAATGGTGATAGCTTTGTCCTTTGGTTTGTGACACCTCTCCGTATCCTCGAAATCTGGTAAAAAGTATTTCGCATCTTCATATTTCCGGACTTCGTTCACGGAGAACGGGTTCAACTCACCCGTCACAGTGTACTCGAGACCATCTTTGAAATACTTCATACACTGGTGTTGTGTAGAAGGGATGATGTTGTACTCATGTAACCAAGGCCGGCCGAGCAAAGCATTGTAGCAAATCTTGGCGTCAATGACGTGAAATTTAATATCCGTGACGAGTAGCCCGAAGCACAGCGTCAGTATTACAGACCCGAGAGTCCGTGATGACTGGGAGTCGAAACCGGAGATGGTAATTTTATCGCGGGCGAGGTGCTGAACGCTCATGCAGATTTCCTTCAATACTTTCATGTTGAGGAGATTTACGGAAGACCCATTGTCAACCAGGATTTTGCCTATCTTTATATCGTGACAGTATCCGGAGACATAAAGGGGACGGTTATGCTCGCACGTCCTAAGGAGGAGATCTTCATCGCCGAAGGTGATATTGGCTGTGTGCACTTCTTCCAGCTCGTCCTTCATCTTTTCTTCGGCGAGAAAAGCTTGGAATTGTCCTGGCTCTTTTAGCGCCTTGATCAATGAATCTCTCGCCTCTTTGGATAACAGAAGGGCATCGAGAATACTGAGCTGCGAGGGTAGCTTCCTCAAGTGTGCCAGAACGTTGTAGTCCACCTTGTTCTTCCTTGGCGGGTCCTTGGCAGTCAGCTCTTTGATGACTTGATCATCTAGGGCGATATCCTCAGGGACTTTTTCCTTTCCCTTATCTTTTCTATTCATGGGTCCGAGATTCTTTTCTGGAAGTGTACGATTGCGCAGCTGAATATTTTCGCAGGTCTTCGGTTCTTCCTCTTTCCCCGAGGTGGATTCTTTGACGAGAGGGCCAAGAGTCATTTCTTCATCGGAGTCACTCCCGAAGGTGAGAACTTGTGGTCCCCCGGCGTCGACCATGCGACAGTTGCCGGTAGTTCTTCTAAGCTCCTCGGTCGTACTTCTTCGCTCCCGACGAATTTTGTGTTTCATCCGCTTAAAATGTTGCCGGTGAGCAACATATCCCTGCCACCATCCTTTAAAGGCGTTGCACTCTTCGGTGGGGTGCGCAATCTTTCAATGATATAAGCAGTAGTTAGGATGCATTTCTGCTTCATCAGGAGTGTTTCCTTCGGAGGGTGGAAGTTTCATTCCCATTGATATGGCTTTGGCGAACCTTTTCCTCGTCTTGAACCTGCTTTTATTCGTGGCGGATGTATTTTGATCTGGCGGGGGCATTTTAGCCCTTTCGTCCAGTCGCCGACGTTTTGCCTTTTCAAATATGGCCGTCTCACGCTCCTGATCAGCTTTGCTTTTAAGACGGGCTTCGTTTAGAAATGCATCAATCACTTCGTCTGATGGTCCTAGAAGTTCAGGCTCAGGATCTGCCCCCAGTTTCTCTGTGTAAGGAACTTCTTCATCGTATATCGATGAGTGAGAGATCACATGGCAACTTGCTACGTAATCTTCAGATTCATCTGACGAGTCTTCCCCATCCTCTCCGTCTTCAAGGACGTGACCGAGAAATTCTTGAAGTGTGATTGGGGTCCGCGCCTTCTGATTATATTCTTCCAACGCGTCAATCTGTTTCTCTAGGTCCGTGCACTTATCGCCAGGCTTCACGGGCTTCTTGGATTTCTCTTTCTTCTTTGAAGATTTTGACGGCTGGGTGTGAGTGCTTTGGCTATCACCACCAATTTTTAGAGTTGGGCGCGGTTTTAGCATCCCTTCAATGATCTGGGGTTCTAACGGATTCTTCCACCTGATCGCCGGGCATATCTGGAGATCATTCAGCATTCTTTTGGTTTTCGCTGAAAAAGCGACCTCCCATGGAGCTTCTTCAACAAAAGAGCATGATGCCCCCGGTGTGTCCGTCTTCTTAGGAGTGTGCGGTTGTGGTGGGCTTACTTTCCACTTCTCAGACAGTGCAAACTTGCTTTGTTAGTACTGATCCTCGATCCATCCCTTAAAGAAGAAGCAATCTTCGATGGATGGCTTACCATTTGGTGGTAAGGGCAATAATTGGGATTATTCGCTTCGCCGGGTTGCGATGGTCGCTTTGGATTCGGCAGATTGATAAGCATGTTGCGCATCGCCAGTTCAAACAGTCTCTTCGTTTTGTCGCGTGGGAACGAGTAAGGACGCTTCATTTTCTCATTATAATAGCGTCGTCTCTCTTCCAGTTGATCCGTTAGTTTCGGGGCACTGGGCTGCTGTTGAGTATTCGCAATGAAGGTCGCCTTCCCTTTACCCTTTTCGTTCCGCGGCTCCGGCTTCGGAGGGGACGGTCTATGACCCATCTGGTCCATTTGGGCCAGCTTGTCGATTAAAACTTGGAACGTGGTCGGTTTAAAGAACATCATGAACTGTGAAATAGTTGCATGAGGGTCTAGGGTGCCCACGAACATGCCCACCGCTGGTGCTTCTTCGATGCGCTGTTCGCATTTTGATCACAGATTCCGCCATCGGATTGCGTATTGAACCCACGTCTCGCCTGGCTTCACCCTGGCATTGATCAATGCTGTTATTGGGGTGCGTTCACTAGCACTCGCGAATCGCTGGGTGAACAACAACTCCATTTCTGCGAAAGTCTTGACGGAGTCGTTTGGAAGTTCGGAGTACCACTCAAATACCGTCTCCGATAAGCTGCCGACGAATTGGCGGAGCAAAAGCTTATCATCGCCACCGGTGTTGCCACAAAGAGCCCTGAACTGAGCAACATGTTGATGGGGATTGCCTGTCCCCTTGTACACATTGAATTTGGGGATCGTGTAGCCCGGCGGGTACTTTATCTGATCATACCAGCCTGGATATGGTCGCCCAGTTTTAACAACTTGGCCGGACGCTTCATTCGCCTGGTGAGCTCGTATTTGCTAAGCAATATAGTCATCCAGAGCGGCCTTAGAAATGGTTTCCTCTTTGGCTGCTGAAAGAGCCGGAGGAGGGTTCGATGTCTCCCCTTTGTCGTTTTCGATGATGATCGGAGGGTCTTTGGCTGGAGGATCCGGCTGTAATATCATCTCGACCATGTCTTGGAAGAGAAATGCCATTCGCTTTATATTAGCCGCTTGTTCTGCGGCTTCTTTGTCCTTCTTTTCGAGGATTCTGCGAAGGAAGTCAACATCGGTTTCTTGTTCATGACGCTGCTCCGATGACGCCTCCGGGCTTTCTTTTGTTCCGGTGAGTGCAGCCATTGCCGTCAGCATCTCCTGAAGCTTCTGCTGTTGCTGTTCCTGAGCCCTCGTTATTGATCAGGTGAGCGGTCGATGGCCCGTGGAAGCGCGACTTTCCTCTTTTCCAGAAGCCATGTAAACAGTATGGACCGTTATGCCCCCAGACTTGGGACGTTTGGGTTCAGCATCTTTACGATTTGCCGCAATCACCGGGGCTTTCTTCGGCTTCCTCCCCTTTTGAGCAGTTGAAGTCGAGGGGGGCGTCGCAGCGGGCACCCAGGTAGTTGTTGCCTTTTGTGTCTTAGCACGACGGTTCTCTTCTTGTTGAACCTTCGCCCTTTTCTGTCGGCGAGGGTAATCTTGATCAACTACTGAGTCACGAACCTGCCGCCAGACATTGTAGATTCTGGAGGACAGCCGCTGAGGGGACTGTTCTGGCTTTGCTTCCGCAACATTCTCCACGGATGGAAGAGATCTTTTCATTACGGCGGTAGGAGAGTTCCTGCACACCTTGTTCAGCATCTCGAAGCTGTTCCCAGTTGGAACAGCAGCATTAACTTCAACGGTTGGGGCTGGTGGAGTTAGTCCAGAAGGAGAGTTGCCCCCAACCTTCCTTACTCGGCGCCAATGGCGACGTCGAGCTGTTGGGATGGTTTCAGCTTGAGGGGTGACTTCGTCATGTCCCCTGTTCAGGTGAGGCGCTGTTGCTGGCGTCAGCCTCTTGAAGACCGATGTCCATTGAGTAGCAGTATTTAGTCTGCCAAAGATAGACTTTGGAGCGGGAACGGGAGCCAGAGTGGGTGCCGGGACAGTCAGTCTTGTAAAGACCGACCCTTTTGCAGGAGAAGCCGGCTTGACGACTTCAGGAGCAGGGATGGCTATCCTCTTCGGAACAACCTTTCCTTGGATTGTAGGCTTCATCATGGGCTCACCGGAACTTTGGCCAAATCTGGCGAAGACTGAAGTGCTGGAGCTGGAAGACCCGTTGAGAGGGGCCGCAGTAGTTGTAAGCCGATCAAAGACCGACTTCTTGGGAGCTTCCTGGGCTGGTATAGGAGCGCTGAAGCTCATCGGTGGGAGCATGGTCCCGAAGAACAGTCCAGTGGTAGCCTGCGTCACCTGGCCCACTGGCATCGTGAACAGAGAAGCCGCTTGGGGCCCGTAAGCTATGCCTCCAGATGAGGCGGAACGTGAATTGCAGCAGCAGTTAGAACACTTCGCGCAAGTTGATGCCATTGATTCTCCGCTTTCTGCACCAAGCAAAACGCCAAATCTCAGTACCTCGAACCCAAGGGCAACCATTAGCAAACTGCGATTCATTCGCGAACACGACACACGAAGTGTGGAGTGGAAAGAGGAAAAGGTCCCACCGGGCATGCCAGAATCTGTTCCCCGCCGAAAGACGCGACCGGGACGTTGGGACGTCAGGGCCTGAATTCCGAGGGCAGATGATAATTGGTGCTATCCGTCCACCTCTCCGAAGATGCCAAGTTGATTTATGGCACCATGTATCGAAGGTTTAAACGGATGCGGCCGATGTAGCAGACTTCGTCAGATTCCCCCTCGCTTGAGGGGTTTTTGATTATGGGGACGCTTTTCCCTGCAGGCGCAAGCCCCTACAATTAATTACGCTACCGCATCGCGGTAACAACTTTCTCTTTCTCCGGATGGTCACTTCGTGTCGTGGGTGTTTATTTTGTTTTTGGTTGCCCGTGGATTGTATACGGAGACTAATTTATGTTGTCGCCCGTAGGACGTGGATTAGTCCAAATCTGTATCTTCTTAGATTTGGGTTTGGGGGTTGGGTTTAAGGATACGTTAGTCTCATTTGAGACTAAGATCAACTTAAACGTTTGTTAAAGATACGTTAGTCTCATTTCAGACTAAGATCAACTTAACGGGATCGTTTAGATCCAACAAGAGAGCATTTGGACTCAATTGTTTAGTTTAGGGACATTGCGGTCGATGACCAGTTTAAGGACATGGTGGTCCAACACCAGTTTAAGGACATAGTGGTCCATTGTTAGTTTAAAGACATCTCGGTCAAGGTTAAGGACATCATAGTCCGTGAGTTTAAAGACCTCACAGTCAAGGTTAAGGACATCATAGTCCGTGAGTTTTAAGACTTCACAGTTCAAGGTTAATGACATCATAGTCCGTGTGTTTTAAGACCTCACAGTCAAGGTTAAGGACATCATAGTCCATGAGTTTTAAGACCTCACAGTCAAGGTTAAGGACATCATAGTCCATGAGTTTAAGGACCCTACAGTCCAAAAAAATGTGTGGCTGTCGGGACCCGTTACCTCTCTGAAGACGTTGAAGGATTACAACGACAGATATCAGAGGAGTAAAGAGATGCACCCTCGAACCGATGTAAGTTGATTGAAAGATCAGTAGTCCAGTTTGGGACTAAGATCTATTAAATATTTATGAGCAGATGGGCTCAATTAATATAAGTTGAGGACTTATGGCCAGTCTTGGGCTAAGTCCAATCAGTTAAAATGTTTAACATTTTATTTTGGGCTGTTGAGCCTTTATTTGGGCTTGGCCCTTTTAATAATGCTGAGCATTAGATCCTGACAATTTTTGTCTTGTATTGAATGCATAGCATTCATCAGAATAATGTGTGTTCTGACAGCGCGCCAGGCGCTTTGCGCCAATTAAAGAGCGCATTGCGCTTTTAATTTATGAGCGTTTTTCGCTGATTTAATGGCGCACCAATGAGTAGTGACACGTGGCGCGCTTGGCGCTGAGCGCCAGCCCATGAGCGCAGTGTGCTGTTTCAGAAGCGCAAAGCGCAAGCTGTGTCTGTGCTTGACACGTGGTATGTTTTGGCGCTGAGTGCCGGTCCAAGGAGCGCAAAGGCGCAGTTCATGAGTGCAAAATACTTTCCAATAGCGCAAAACGCATTTGATCAAATTCATGATCAGAGAAACAAGTTTATGTCCTTTTTAAAGGAGGCTTTGCCTCAAGATTCAAGAACAAAAGTTCTTGCTTTATTTATAAAAAGGCACTGTCTTTGTAGATCAATGATCTGTAAATGAAGCAAATACTTCTTCTTTTTGTTTATAATAAGATCTTTTGATCTCTTTTATATCAAAGACTTTGGTCTTTTTATAGATCTATGATCTTTTTTAGAAGATAGTTCTTCTTTTCATGAGATGATTTCATCTTTGTATCCAAGAATTATGTTCTTTACCTTGAAGAAGATGATCTTCTTTTTGACAAAAGCTTGCTTTTTTTTGACAAAAGCTTGCTTTTTTTTGTTTGAGTTTTCTCAAAATTTTTAGGGAGGTTTTTCTATATTTTTCTCTTTTTCTCGAGGCTTGGAGTCTAGGGGCCTTTTTATAGGGCAAACTGATTTGTTAAATCGGCTAAAGAGATCTTTCTCTGATTGATTTAGGGATGTTTCTCCACCGTTGGATATTTGATCCTAGGGCTTCTGTTTTACAGAAGACAGTCTTCTTGTTTTTAACAAGATTGGAAAGATCTTTCCATAACAGAATTTTAATTCTGATTAATTGATAATTTATTACTATTAGATCTTTTGATCTAACGGTGGGGAATTTTTAATTCCAGCGCTGGCGCACCTACGTTCGACACATGGCACGCAGCGCAGAGCGCAGCGCAACTGCGCTAGCGCATCTACGTTTGACACGTGGCGCGCAGCGCAGCTGCGCTAGCGCACCCGTGTTTGACACGTGGCGCACAGTGCAGAGCGCCGGATCTGAAGTGTTGCTTCAACTTTTGAATTTTGAAATTCAAAACAGAGCTTTGCTCTGATTGGGGGAAACAATATACTAGATAGATTATATATTTTCTGTTCTTGATATCCTATAAACAGCCGTAATATGACTGTGAAGGGATGTTTCCTAACCACAGGTAGCATGGTTGGCTCTGTCACGTGCCGTAATTTACGTATCTTGGGAAGCGGAGCGTGACAGGGTTTGTTTAGTATCAGAACCTTAGGATTTAGAGTTAATCAGATTTGGTTCTTTTGTAGTTGGGTATTGAACCCGATACACTAACCAGGAAACCCGGAATTAGGAACATGTCCTGCCACATTACTATCTTTTCAGTCTTGAATCTATAGCTATCTTGTTTATTGAATCATGTTTACCGTTGCTAATCCTCTTAAGTGTCTTTGCTTCATAATCATGGAGGATAGAGATTTGTGATCGTACCAGAGGCGTGTTGATAACGCCGCATTCCTTGGAGTTATACATAATATGCTGGAAAACCAGAGGCGGCAAACTGAGATGAATCGGCGGCAGGCCGGGGCTTTCCAGGAGGGTCTGCGGACAGTATAGCAGTCCGTAGTTACAGTAGCACCCAGGCCAGCACAGCGTAAGGGCACCGTGGCGGACTTTAGAAGGCTCGGTCCGTCCACATTTACAGGATTGGAGGAGCCATTGCCAGCGGAGCAGTGGCTAGTTGATACAGAAAATCTGCTCGTTACCGTGCAGATTCCAGATGAGAAAAGGTTGGATGTAGTACGCATCCAGTCGGTAGATTACGCTCGCGAGTGGTGGCTCGTAGAGGTGACCCGTCTGCCCAAACCGATTATTTGGGCAACGTTTTCATGAAGTTTCTTAGAGAAGTTCTTTCCGCAATCTGCTCGAGAGAAAATGGAAGAAAAGTTTATTAGCCTGAAGTAGAATGGCGGATCCGTTGATGCGCATGCGGCTGAGTGGACTCGGCTCGGTCTATTTGCGGGACCTTTGGTTGCCAACGATGTAGATAGGATACCAAGGTTTATGCATAGCTTGGATGTGGAGATCCAGAGACACATCATATCTCTGGGATTGACCACCTTCTCCCAAGTTCTCAAGACAGCCAGGGAGCAGCAGAGTTTATCGGTGAAAGCGAAGGATACTCAATAGCAAGCCGTCATAGTGCGGAAGCCGACATTTACGCCAAGCAGAGCTCCTGTATGCAGAGGCATCCCGGTGAACAGGCGAGGCATTGTACCTATGAAGAAGCCCGTCGTATCCGACCAGAAAAGAAGTGTGATTTATGACTTCTGCCGTCTACCTAGACACCTACAGAAGGACCGTCGAAGGAGGCTTAGACTTTTTCTAGTTTGTGGATCGGCTGACCATACCATCATTGCTTTCCTGTCAAAACTACGATTAAGAGACGATATTCAGAAGCCACAGTAGAAGCAGATTCAGGGGCAGAAGTAGATCACTCAGAAGCCTAATCAAGCACGGGCCTTCACTTTGACGGCCGATGTGGCCAAAGCTTCAGACGAAGTTGTTTCAGGTATCCTCCTCGTTTATAATTTTCCCGCATTGGCATTATTCGATTCAGGTGCATCCCATTGCTTTATATCGTCCAAGTTTATTAGTGCACACTCGATTTCACACGCGGCCTTGTCTAGTTGCTGGGACATACACACTGGGAATGGGAAGATTATATCTAGTAGTGAATATAAGGATTGTCCGATTGTTATATGCGGACGAGAGTTATTCGCTGATTTATTGGTGATTAATACTGACAGCTATGATGTCGTCTTGGGAATGGACTTTCTTGACGCTTTCCACGCTCACATTGATTATAGGGAAAAGAAAGTGATTTTCCAGATTCCCGGACATACGAAGTTCATATTTTTGGGAGGTAGCAGATCTGTCGGGCCAGTCGAATTTAGGGCTAGGCTGACAAGTGTCGTTCGTGTGTCGATAGAAGTAGACAAGGAGGAAGCACCAGCAGTACTCCGAGAGTTTATAGATGTGTTCGAGGACATCTCAGGTTTACCGCCAAAACGAGATGTGGAATTCGCGATTGACCTTATTCCTGGAGCAGCGCCGATTTCAAAAGCTTATTATCTAATGGCACCGGTGGAACTAGAAGAAATAAAGAAACATGTTGCCGAATTACTAGAGAAGGGTTGGATTCGCAGCAGCAATTCACCCTGGAGAGCTCCAGTTCTTCTAGTCAAGAAGAAAGATGGCACACAGAGGATGTGCATCGATTATCGAGAATTAAACTGGGTGACTATTAAGAAAAAGTACCCGATCTCTCGCATCGGTGAATTATTCGATCAACTCAGTGGCACAAGGGTATTCTCGAAATTGGATTTGCGATCCGGATATCATCAGGTTCGGGTGAAATCAGAAGATATTTGCAAGACGGCGTTATAAACTCGATATGGGCATTACGAGTACTCAGTGATGCCGTTTGGAGTTACGAACGCACCGGCAATATTTATGGACATGATGAACCGAATCTTTTCACCGTACCTGGACCAGTTCGTAGTAGTGTTTATTGATGATATTCTGTTCTATTCGAGGAGCAAAGAAGAGCACGCAGAATACTTGAAGATCGTACTGCAAACGTTGAGGCAAGAAAGGTTATATAAGATGAGCAAGTGTGAGTTTTGGCTCGAAGAAGAGAAGTTCTTGGGTAATGTTGTATCCGAAGATGGAATTGCCGTTGACCCTGAAAAGATTGCAGCTGTTCATGATTGGTCAATTCCAAAGAACTTGGGAGAGATCAGAAGTTTTCTTGGGCTTGCCGGATATTATAGAAGGTTTGTGGAGAACCTCGCTCGAATAGCTGAACTATTGACCAAGCTAACACGAAAGGAGGTACCGTTCGTATAGACGGAGAAATGTGCGTCAGCTTTTGAAATATTGAAGCAAAGATTGACCGGCGCTCCTATCTTGACAGTGCCAGACGGTTACGGAGGGTTGATTATTCAAAGCGACGCATCTGGGAAAGGCTTGGGATGTGTTCTAATGCAGAATGGAAGGATTATAGCCTACGCGTCGAGACAATTGAAGACTCATGAGAAGAACTACCCAACTCATGATTTGGAGCTAGCAGCAGTGAGTTTTGCTTTGAAGATTTGGAGACATACTTATTGGGTGAAAGGGTAGAAATATCTACCGATCACAAGAGCCTAAACTATGTGTTCACGCAAAAAGAGCTCAACATGAGGCAGCGTAGATGGTTGGAGATGATGGCTGACTATGATCTTGATCTAAAATACCATCCGGGGAAAGTTAATGTAGTGTCGGATGCTCTAAGTCGGTTGCCAGCGATACGGATGTTAACTTCACAGAAAGAGATTATAGCTGATCTTCAGAGATTCGAGTTGGAGATTGTACTACCGCATCCTTCAGGATAGTTAATGCAATTGCAAGTACAGTCATCCTTGATCGATAACGTTAAAGCAGTGCAGTTGCACGATCCAAGGTTGTAGATGTTTTGAGAACAAGTAGAAGCAGGACTTCAAATGGACTTGTTAATTCATGAAGATAGTTCGTTACGATATAGGAGCCGTTTATGTGTGCCTAAAGAAGACATTCGTGAAGAAATCATGAAGGAGGCTTATAGTTCCGCGTATTCCGTACATCCGGGAGGCACAAAGATGTACCGAGATCTACGACAACATTTCTGGTAGGAAGTCATGAAAAGAGAGATTGCTCGCTATGTATCGAAGTACTTGGTATGTCAGCAAGTCAAGGCTGAATATCAAAGGGTAGCTGGTTTGTTGCAACCATATTCGATTCCTTAATGGAAGTGGGAACATATAACCATGGATTTCGTGACAGCATTACCGCGGAGTCCAAAGGGCAATAACGCAGTTTGGGTGATTGTTGATCGATTGACCAAGGCAGCTCATTTTATACCATTTTGAGTTGGTCAGTCGACGGAGGCTTTAGCAGAACGGTAAATGCAGTAGATTATGAGATTGCATGGAGTACCTGTGAGCATCGTTTCCGATCGTGATACCCGATTTTTATCGCACTTTTGGAGGAGTCTACAGGAAAGTTTGGGGACTCGATTGAAGTTTAGTACAGCCTATCATCCCCAGACAGATGGCCAGTATGAAAGGACGATCCAAACTCTTGAAGATATGTTGAGAGAGTGCATGTTAGACTTCAAGGGTTCATGGGAGGATCATTTGCACTTGGTGGAGTTTTCATATAATAACAGTTTCCAGGCGGCTATACAGATGGCTCCATTCGAAACATTATATGGTCATAAGTGTCGCTCGCCCGTCTGTTGGGACGATGTTGGAGAAAGAAAATTATTGGGACCGGATCTTATTGTGCAAACAGTAGAGAAAGTCAACATGATCCAAAATCATATGAAGGAGGCACAAGATAGACAGAAAAGTTGGGCCGATACAGAACGAAGACCTCTGGAGTTCGTAGTTAGTGATCTTGTATTCGTGAAGATATCACCGACAAGAGGAGTGATTCGATTTGGTAGTCGAGACAAGCTTAGTCCTCGATTCGTGGGGCATTTCGATATTATCGAGCGCATTGGAGAAGTAGCTTATCGATTGGCTTTACCACTATAACACCCAGCTCCTTTTTATACCAAAATACGTATCTCTCTTTAACTTATAAAGCTCTTATTTTTATTATTTATTTTATTTATAATTATTGATTTATTTTAAAACCTTTTTAGCCCAAACCCAAACTATAGATTTATTCTTCATCAAAATACATTTCCCTATATTACTATATTTCTAGTTTTCTAACTCTAGTTGTTTTATATTTCTAATCTAAAACCCTAGTTTTAAATATTATCCTAAACCCCAAGCCCATTCCCTTTTAATAAATAAATTTTCTCTTCCCTTTTTATTTCCCTGCGGCCCAACATCCAAGCCCGGCCCCATTCTTTTCTCATTTAAATCTTTGAATTTCCTTTAAATTCCTGGCCCAGCCTAGGCCCACTCTCCCCTCACCCGCTTCAGCCCTCACCCGCACCCGATTCACTACCCGACCCGCCACCAACAGTGCCTTCTCCCCCAACGGCTATTTCCTCATTTCCCGCGCGCGTTTCCTTCGCGACCCACTCCTTTCGCCAACTCCCCCGCCCACGCTCGCTCACCGTTACCCCCACGACGCGCGCCTCGACCTCTCCTCTCGTACTCACCCTCTTCCTCATCCCGTTCTCTCTCTCCCTCGTTCTCCTTCTTCCTCCTCTCCATCGCTCACAAACCCACAGCACCCTCAGGTCCCCGTCGCCGACGACGACGAGAACGACCACCGTCACTGCCCTCGAGCTCACCATCTCCCTCCCTCGTTCTCCATTTCTCCACCTCTTCCCATTTCCTCTCTCGACCACCTTTACACCCATCGTCGTCGCCACCTTCGTCCCCGACGACCCAACCCCACCACCTCATACAACCCTCACGACCCCCGTCTTACGCACCGCTCTCTTCCTCACCACCCTCCCTCACTCATCCCTGCCACCATCAACCAATACCCCAGAACCCACAGCCAAGCTCAAACTCTCTGCACCCATCACCGGCCACACTGCGCCCTCTCACCGGCGATCGCCTCCTCATCGTCGCCATCGTCTCTGCTTTCTCCCTCTCTCTCTTCCTCTACTCTCTCTCTGATATCACTGTCTCTCTCTCTCTCCCCTATCTCTAATCCCTCCTCTCTCTCTCTTCCTTCTTTCTCAGTTCTCTCTCTCTCCCTCTCTCTCTCTCTCTTCTCTCTAAACTTCTCTCTCTCCCCGCACACACTTCCTCACTCCCATCATTCTCTCCATCGGCCTCGACAGCATCAGCGATCCCCAGCCCCGACACCGCCTGAGCTCGCAACAACCCATCCCCAAGCTCGAACCAAGCCCAAGCCTAGCCGAGACTCGTCGCGTGCTTGCTACTCCATGCCCGAGACGTGTCACTACTGCCTTCGCTGCCGTGCCATCAGTTCACCGTCTCCAGGCAAGTTCTCTACTTGCTTCATGCTATTCTATTTATGTTACAAATCCAAATCGTATAAATTGCAATGTTACTATTCGTGATAACGTACACTATTTACCTGTTCGACGTATGGCCCCAATGAAAATACTTGCTTAATTTGACGGAACTCAATGGTATAATCTGGGCCGTATGGCTGTGAATGGAGTGTGTGAATTTCGTGGGATAATATGACTGTTAATGACTAAAACGACTACCCCCAAGTTTACTCGTAAAACTGGAATTTTCTTGTACCTGAAAACCGTTAAAATCACCATAAATTATATACATACTGGAATGATTCGTTTGAGGGCTTAAATTGAAGCCGACTCGACGAACTACAACCCTATGCAAGTTTCCAAATATTTCTGTTCTTAGACTGTGACAATAATTGGATCGGAGTGTGACTCTGGACTGCAGTCCAGAGCGACTCTGTTTATGGGGTGCTGTTTCGTAATGGGTACCACCTTGTTTCCTTAACTCGTAGGTTGCGGAACTCCGCTGTTTTTTTATAGGTAAATCTGTTAGCTAGACAACATAAGTGGTTTCATCCTATTTTGTTATCGTCTGTTATTTAATCTGTAATTTATAAGATCGGGACGTATAACAGTCCCAACAGAATCAGAATTGACATACTAGTATTGAACAGTGTATATCTCCGGATGTACAGACGCGATTGAAGATCCGTCTATTGCGTTGAAAACCTTACTGAAAACCCTATATTTCATTCAACTGTAATGTCGCTAAAATCTGATCCCAACTAGGATTAAAATGCGTTGCGAAACGGACTTCCGATTCTGAAACCGGATTTCCAGCCGTAAACGCTTAAAATGAAATGGCTATAATTAATGATCCTGGAACCCGATTGGTATGAAACCAAATTCGCTAGATAGATAACTGAACATACTATTTATTCCCCGTTGATTGTTTCACTAAACTATGACCGTATGATTTATGATAAATTATGCAAGTGGTAGATTATTGATTCATGATACCCTAATCATGCCTTACATACTGTTTACGCATCATATCATACCCATGTCACTGCATTGATAACCTAGTGATAACGTGCATTACCCAGTGTTAGGTATTAATGATGATTGTGGCAAGTACGTTAGTGTTCGTGTATCAGTGAATAAGTGAAAGTGATACGTTCTTGTACACAATCAGTGAACCTTATGATTCTATTGCATTGTCGACGTCTGTGGGACGCGTGTACGTGTAACTATAAGTGGTATGGGACACTTATGGAAACTCTTGCACGGGTGTCACAGATAAGACATCAGCCTCTGCCATTTATCTTAGGTATTAGTCGGGACGTACTTGATGGAGGTCCTGCCTCCAATTCTCGCGCAGACTTGTCACAGACCGACTGGTATTTAGGGTTATGGTTAGCGATTGATGTAGACCATGGGGTGTGGGGTAGTTCGAGTGTGAGTTCAATAGAATCTCGGGTGTCCCTTGCCGGCTTATATATATGGAGATATATGGAGATTTACAGGGTACATGATTATTACCGTGAGTTACAAGTTGGGCCCGTGGTCCCTTGCCCTTGGGTTCTACCCTTGGGTGGAGGACACTCGCGAGTGGTTGACTCTCACACTTGGACTGACGATAGGTTTAGTGACCTGTACAGTGAGACTTAGAGATTGATAGGGATGATAGCATCGATATACATACTTACTGTGTTGGCATACGTGGCATATCATTCTACTGCTTTTACTGTTCCGCTGCATTGATTACTGTATATTCATATATGTACCGTCATTGATTTACTGTTATACATACCTATTATCACTGTTAGAATTGTCTCATGATTTTATATATTATATTGCTATTGTGTCGCTCTGACGACCTGAGTATGCATGCTCAGTGTGAGGAGAAGATTTAGCCTGGACCAGGACTAGACGTATATCACAGACATCTCGATTTGCTATCCAGAGTTATATTCTTTTGTTTCCCCTCAGGTCAGTTCTTTACATTGTTTCATTCAGTTACTGCATTTCTCATTACCTGCGCATCATTTACTGTTTACCATGAAAAACTAGAAGCCGAAGTGTGACTACGGCAGGACATTTTCTTGACCGTAGGTGCATGGTTGGCCTTGTCAACCCCTCGTATTCCGTATTTTGGGAAGCGGGGCGTGACTTGGTTTAGTTGGTATCAGAGCCAGGTTTTGCTTCGAGTGGGATTGCAGTTTTCCGTGTATAGTTTGACAATCTAAGACATCCCTCAGTCTAGATTGTAAACCTGATATCCTTGATCCATATTCACATTGAGTGTTCTGCTATCCATTCGCTAGGGATTCGGGTGACTTGGCAAGGTTACGTGGTTGCAATTGCACTACCGTACTCTGTTTAAGTGACTTAGAATCCTACAGTTGATTTTCCACTTGTAATGAATTTCATCACATTTGATATTCCTGAACCTTTGTCCAATCCATGTTATAATTGATTCTTATAGCTTGTGCCTTATATCATTCTCAAAATTATTGTCTCAGGATCATGTCTTCCAACGACTTTTCGTCTATCTCCACTCCCCAGAATCAGACCGTTGAGATTCTGAGTGTACTGCAAGGTCTGAAGGAAGCCCAGGAGCGAACAAACGACTTGTTAGCTGAAGGGACTGAGAAGGCAGGTGAATCAGGCACCAGCGGGAGTCTCAAATGGTAAAGGGATCCCTGTTAGGCGAGGAAAAGAGAAGAAGATGAAGCGCCAATTTGTTTCCCCGCGACAGAAGCAGCAGAAGACCCCATGTTGTGGGTACTGTAAGAGGTCAGGACACCTTCAGAGGGATTGTCGCCGCGCCCAAGGGAAATGTCTGATTTGCGGATCCAGCGGACATCTTATCAACGGTTGCCCAAAAAGGAAGGAGCTACAAGGAGAAGACTCATCCACACTCTCGACTTCTGCCAAGTGATGATTATTGCGTAGTTCAAACATCGAGGATAAGGCGGACCCAGCGCAGGATTCAACTCACGTGACGAGAATGCAACGTTCTAGTAGTCAAAGAAGAATTTTCATGTTTTCTACTTTCAGTAATAATGTTGTCATCCTCTTATGAATATTTCTTTCCGTTTGAAATCTTATATCCGTTGAACTTTTAGTTGAATGCAATAAAACTTGAATCGTAATATATGTATCATTCTCTTGCTTTCTTCTTATTTATACTATTCATTATCACAGCATTTTAATCCTGATCTTTCAGTTCCTGCCACCGCATATTTTCCTATACTTTGTACCCTGAGCTATTTTCTTGATGTATTCCGCTGCCTAATCATGACTCTTACTTTTCAGGCCATGGCTCACCTTGGAGCAGCGCCGCAGCTAGATAAGGATGCACAGTCATGTGTTTCCTTAGACCACACGCTGATGAGTTCTGACGATGAGATCAACGGTCCCCAGGTCAATTTCGGAAACAACGATTCAGAGGACGAAGGAGAAGCCGCCCCAGAGTTCGACATGATAGGCGATTCCGACGAAGAGGAAGGAGACCCTGAAAAGAACCCGATAGAGGAAGACCCCGAGGAAGAACCGATAGAAGAAAATCCAGTGGAGGAAAACCCCATGAAAGAGAATCCAGAAGAAGAGAATCACATGGAATCAGACCTCGATGAAGAAGCTCCAGCCGAGGAAGAAGGACCAGAAGATCAAGACCCGGCTGTGGAAGAACTCCCAATGGCGATCCCTGCGAGGCGCTATGGGAATGGACGCCCCTATCTGAGCGCGCGAGCCTACCGCAACCTGTTGAATCTCCACAACCGCGACTGACGGGATTTCTTTTAGATGTTGTCTTTTCTGGCCAAATAAAACTGTGTATAGTTTAGGGCCACTTTTCGTCTTTGAGAATGCCTTGTTTAAAATCTAGTGAAATGAAATAAATTGTATAGTTCGCTAATCTATCGATCTTCTTAGTTCCCTTGATGTTTGATTATTTCTTCTATATAATTATTTTTCCTACTGAGATCTGTCCACCCCTACTCCTTACATTGTCTTAACACTCACTGAGATTAACCAGTACCACACCTGATCTTTTAGAGGTCCACCATCATCCTTCGTCTTTGCCCCGTTTGAGATCCTTCTGGGAGGAGAACATTTCTTGTGAAACTTCCGAGTTCACTAACCCTTCAAATTCTTGATTCATATGATGTACCGAACGTTATCCTCCCCATACTTTTCCCTTGTAGTCCTTTGTTGCTCACCCTTACTTCATGTACTGACCCGATCCCAATCTCCTTAATATTCAGCCTAGAGCCCCCATACTCCAACCTTTGAATGATCCACACTTCCTTGTAATCTTTACCCTAACTAGCCCTATACATTTTTGTGTGTTTTTCCTATTACCCTATATATATTTAGGGACTTTATTATTCGAAATTTGGTTTTCACTATCTTGTATTTGTCGAGGAGTGTGTGTTATTGACTACTTAGTTTTATGTATTTCAAAGCACACTACTATTATCCCCATTTTTTTGTAGCGCAACCTTACATCGCGCATATTTTGGTCCATGTTTCTTAATTTCACTATACAAGTTTTCTAAATTATTTTAAACCTATTTTATCGATACATTATCCTAAAATGTTTTAACCTACCGACTAATTTTCACTACTTTATTGTCGTTACTTTATTTTTGGGTTTTGTGCCTATGGTTACTATTATAAATGGTGGTGTCTTATACTTATTATTTCTACCTTGCTGCTTTTGATATATTTATATGAGCACACATTTGGGTTTCGATTTTTTTAAACACGCCTTGATTATTTTGTTCGTTATTGTTATCTATATTCTCGTATACTTGTAGTTCGTCCTTATAGTTATTTCTGCCGTATACTTATTCAAATCCATCCTTTTGTATGTTGTTCTTGCATATATATATCTTCAAAAATTTCATCCACCCGTTTTAAGTAAACCATTATGAGTTAGTTTGTGATATGGTAGCTTTCACTTTTGATTTTACAACTTATCGTTTAGTTTTAAATTTCGAGGACGAAATTTTTATAAGGGTGATATGATATAACACCCAGCCCCTTTTTATACCAAAATACGTATCTCTCTTTAACTTATAAAGCTCTTATTTTTATTATTTATTTTATTTATAATTATTGATTTATTTTAAAACCTTTTTAGCCCAAACCCAAACTATAGATTTATTCTTCATCAAAATACATTTCCCTATATTACTATATTTCTAGTTTTCTAACTCTAGTTGTTTTATATTTCTAATATAAAACCCTAGTTCTAAATATTATCCTAAACCCCAAGCCAATTCCCTTTTAATAAATAAATTTTCTCTTCCCTTTTTATTTCCCTGCGGCCCAACATCCAAGCCCGGCCCCATTCTTTTCTCATTTAAATCTTTGAATTTCCTTTAAATTCTTGGCCCAGCCCAGGCCCACTCTCCCCTCACCCGCTTCAGCCCTCACCCGCACCAGCTTCACTACCCGACCCGCCACCAACAGTGCCTTCTCCCCCAACGGCTATTTCCTCATTTCCCGCGCGCGTTTCCTTCGCGACCCACTCCTTTCGCCGACTCCCCCGCCCACGCTCGCTCACCGTTACCCCCACGACGCGCGCCTCGACCTCTCCTCTCGTACTCACCCTCTTCCTCATCCCGTTCTCTCTCTCCCTCGTTCTCCTTCTTCCTCCTCTCCATCGCTCACAAACCCACAGCACCCTCAGGTCCCCATCGCCGACGACGACGAGAACGACCACCGTCACTGCCCTCGAGCTCACATCTCCCTCCCTCGTTCTCCATTTCTCCTCCTCTTCCCATTTCCTCTCTCGACCACCTTTACACCCATCGTCGTCGCCACCTTCGTCCCCGAAGACCCAACCTCACCACCTCGTACAACCCTCACGACCCCCGTCTTACGCACCTCTCTCTCCTCCTCACCACCCTCCCTCACTCATCCCTGCCACCATCAACCAATACCCCAGAACCCACAGCCAAGCTCAAACTCCCTGCACCCATCACCGGCCACACTGCGCCCTCTCACCGGCGATCGCCTCCTCATCGTCGCCATCGTCTCTGCTTTCTCCCTCTCTCTCTTCCTCTACTCTCTCTCTGATATCACTGTCTCTCTCTCTCTCTCTCCCCTATCTCTAATCCCTCCTCTCTCTCTCTTCCTTCTTTCTCAGTTCTCTCTCTCTCTCCCTCTCTCTCTCTCTTCTCTCTAAACCTCTCTCTCTCCCTGCACACACTTCCTCACTCCCATCATTCTCTCCATCGGCCTCGACAGCATCAGCGATCCCCAGCCCCGACACCGCCTGAGCTCGCAACAACCCATCCCCAAGCTCGAACCAAGCCCAAGCCTAGCCGAGACTCGTCGCATGCTTGCTACTCCATGCCCGAGACGTGTCACTACTGCCTTCGCTGTCGCGCCATCAGTTCACCGTCACCAGGCAAGTTCTCTACTTGATTCATGCTATTCGATTTATGTTACAAATCCAAATCGTATAAATTGCAATGTTACTATTCGTGATAACGTACACTATTTACCTGTTCGACGTATGGCCCCAATGAAAATACTTGCTTAATTTGACGGAACTCAATGGTATAATCTGGTCCGTATGGCTGTGAATGGAGTGTGTGAATTTCGTGGGATAATATGACTGTTAATGACTAAAACGACTACCCCCAAGTTTACTCGTAAAACTGGAATTTTCTTGTACCAGAAAACCGTTAAAATCACCATAAATTATATACATATTGGAATGATGCTTTCGAGGGCTTAAATCGAAGCCAACTCGACGAAATACAACCCTATGCAAGTTTCCAAATATATCTGTACTTAAACTGTGACAATAATTGGATCGGAGTGTGACTCTGGACTGCAGTCCAGAGCGACTCTGTTTATGGGGTGCTGTTTCGTAATGGGTACCACCTTGTTTCCTTAACTCGTAGGTTGCGGAACTCCGCTGTTTTTTTATAGGTAAATATGTTAGCTAGACAACATAAGTGGTTTCATCCTGTTTTGTTATCGTTTGTTATTTAATCTGTAATTTATAAGATCGGGACGTATAACAGTCCCAACAGAATCAGAATTGACATACTAGTATTGAACAGTGTATATCTCCTGACGTACAGATGCGATTGAAGATCCGTCTATTGAGTTGAAAACCTTACTGAAAACCCTAGATTTCATTCAACTGTAACGTCGCTAAAATCTGATCCCAACTGGGATTAAAATGCGTTACGAAACGGACTTCCGATTCTGAAACCGGATTTCCAGCCGTAAACGCTTAAAATGAAATGGCTATAATTAATGATCCTGGAACCCGATTGGCATGAAACCAAATTCGCTAGATAGATAACTGAACATATTATTTATTCCCCGTTCATCGTTTCACTAAACTATAACCGTATGATTTATGATAAATTATGCAAGTGGTAGATTATTGATTCATGATACCCTAATCATGCCTTACATACTGTTTACGCATCATATCATACCCATGTCACTGCATTGATAACCTAGTGATAACGTGCATTACCCAGTGTTAGGTATTAGTGATGATTGTGGCAAGTACGTTAGTGTTCGTGTATCAGTGAATAAGTGAAAGTGATACGTTCTTGTACACAATCAGTGAACCTTATGATTCTATTGCATCGTCGACGTCTGTGGGACGCGTGTACGTGTAACTATAAGTGGTATGGGACACTTATGGAAACTCTTGCATGGGTGTCACAGATAAGACATCAGCCTCTGCCATTTATCTTAGGTATTAGTCGGGACGTACTTGATGGAGGTCCTGCCTCCAATTCTCGCGCAGACTTGTCACAGACCGACTGGTATTTAGGGTTATGGTTAGCGATTGATGTAGACCACGGGGTGTGGGGTAGTTCGAGTGTGAGTTCAACAGAATCTCGGGAATCCCTTGCCGGCTTATATATATGGAGATATATGGAGATTTACAGGGTACATGATTATTACCGTGAGTTACATGTTGGGCCCGTGGTCCCTTGCCCTTAGGTTCTACCCTTGGGTGGAGGACACTCGCGAGTGGTTGACTCTCACACTTGGACTGACGATATGTTTAGTGACCTGTACAGTGAGACTTAGAGACTGATAGGGATGATAGCATCGATATACATACTTACTGTGTTGGCATACGTGGCATATCATTCTACTGATTTTACTGTTCCGCTGCATTGATTACTGTATGTTCATACATGTACCGTCATTGATTTACTGTTATACATACATATTATCATTGTTAGAATTGTCTCATGATTTTATATATTATATTGCTATTGTGTCGCTCTGACGACCTGAGTATGCATGCTCAGTGTGAGGAGAAGATTTAGCCTGGACCAGGACTATACGTATATCACAGACATCTCGATTTGCTATCCAGAGTTATATTCTTTTGTTTCCCCTCAGGTCAGTTCTTTACATTGTTTCATTCAGTTACTGCATTTCTCATTACCTGTGCATCATTTACTGTTTACCATGAAAAACTAGAAGCCGAAGTGTGACTACGGCAGGACATTTCCTTGACCGTAGGAGCATAGCTGACCTTGTCAACCCCTCGTATTCCGTATTTTGGGAAGCGGGGCGTGACAACCACTATCCTTGGTGAGTGTTCATGACATATTTCATGTATCTCAACTTCACAAGTATGTTCGAAATGAGACGCACGTCCTAGATCACTCGGAACTGACAGTAATGAAAGACTTAACATATGAAGAAAGACCAATGGCGATTGTGGATCGACGAGACAAGGTCCTCAAGAACAAGTTTATCCCTCTTGTACTTGTATCATGGGGGAATCGTTCGCACGGAGAATCTACTTTGGATGGTGAAGACGAGATCCGACAGAAGTTTCCACAGTTCTTTTCTTAGATCCATGTTTTCTTGTCTTTTCTTGTTCCGGAAATTTCGAGAACGAAATTTTTTTGTAATTGGATATAATATAACACCCTAGTGCATTTATACGATATTTTATTTGGGGTATTTTCCAATCTTGTGATAACTTCTTGTTTATTATTTTTTTGGGCGCGGATAGTATTTTTGGTATCTATGGTTAATATGCGACCCAACCCGCATGCTTGAAACCTATTATGGTTCAAGATTACGTCATATATTTGCTAGTATAGAGAATCCGTGCATATCTATATTCGATACACACCTATATGATATATGTATATGCATATCTTTTAATAATATAAATAATAGTCAGATAATATATTTTGATATCTAGCATGGTATGTAATCATACCCCATATCATATGTTTGCATCCATATATCGTGTTCACGTCCAGATTGATAAAACAGACTCGTTTGGATCGCTACATATATTTACGTAGATCCGTACTTGGGAGTATGCATTTTTATTAACCGGATATCGCATTATACTTTTAGCTTGTACGTATATTCTCCATATTTTAAAACTAGATTTTTAGAAGAAACCCGAATAATTTTCGGAGTATTCTGATATTAGCTGTATAATCCAAACATATATATTATAATATTTTTATATATTAACAGTATATATATGAAAACAAACATATATAATATATATATATATAACTAATAAATCTTACCTCTCTCTCATTATGTCTCTCTCTCTTATTCCCTCTCTCTCTCCCCTATATAAATATATATTAATTAACCTAAATAATTAAAGACCTCAATCTCTCTCTCTCCCCTCTATTTTTCTTCTACCTTCCCGCGACGATGAAACCCAAAACCTAGCTCCTCACCTCGCCGCCGACCTCCCATCGTCGTCACCACCACCCCGTCACCCTCATCACAACCTCCTCCGCAACCACCTCTTCTTCTCCATCTTCGACGTTACACCCTGCAACCCCGAGCACCCAGCAACCTCACCGATGCCGACCCCAGAAACCTCGTTGTCGCAACCTATCGCCACCTCGTCGACCTCATCCCGACCTCATAGCAACCTTCTCCACCTTCACCTCCTCCTCTACCCCTGAGAACCCACAACCCCTGACGACCCCAATCCCTGCAGCAAACCCAAACCCCGACGCCTATGCCTGCACCCCTCACCACCTTCACATCCTTATCCCTCTCTCTAACTCCTGATGCCAACCACCACACCCTGCACTCCCTCGACGACTACAATAGCACCCGAGTAACCCACTGTCCTCGTCGTCGACGGCAGCCCATCGTCGTCGTTGTCTTCTCCTCTGTCTTCTGTCCCCAGAAACCAAACCAAGAAGCCACCCCCATTCCTCTTCAGCCTTTCTTTCCTTTTTTCTTTCTTCTCTTTCTTAATCGGTTCTTGATCGTCTCGCCGAAGTCGCATGTGTCGCCGACGATCCGAACAACCCAGTCATCATCGTCGTCCAGCCTAATCATCACGTCACGTCATTGTTCAGCCAGGTTCAGTCCTGCGCGCGTAGCTGCATCGTGACGTTTATCCGACATCGGACATCGAACATAGCATCCGTATTCCGTCGTGAGATCCGATCAGGCAAGTTTAACTTGCAATATGCTATGCTACTCTATCGATACCTATATGAATAAAAAATAGTACATGTGCTTTTATTATACAGCAAATGTTATAGATTTGCAGTTTAACAGTATCCGTTCATATCCGTATTGATCTAATTGCATGCCGGAACATCCTGATATCATTATACTACTATATTAGTACAACATGCTATCGAGTTTGCATCATACTTGGTAATGGATATATAAAGGTTATTACAGATAGATACATATGCATCCTGATATCAATTTGGTTACCGTGTTCCGATATTCGTTACAGTTTCACATTTGGCACTTATTTGGGTTAATATATATTACACGATATGTTCACGACCCACTACCAGACTTGTTACTTGGATCTTCTTACTAATACCAACAATACCGACTTTTTGTCCTGACGGACATGACTTTTTGTCTACATAGACAAAACATGTATCTGCTTGATCCTTTATTAGCGTTAGATTCATATCATCAATACCTGACTTGAACACATAACCTTGGGAGTAAGGGGAAATCAATAATGAAACTTGACTTGTAACTCAATAGTTCGATACTTATACTAATCAGTCTTTACGGGCTTGGCCAGCCCCGGGATGCTTCTGCTGACATCATTCATCTGTACATATTACCTGTTTACTGCCTAGCGGCACATCTCGGATTCGGCTCGAGAATCTTGACCGTGGTCCTGGGCACGCACGGGATACTATTGAGTTATATCGACGATTCCATTAAATTGATTTCAAAGACTTCTAGAATAGATCATCTAGAAGTACGGACTTTAGGATACACATCACATACATATATCTCATTGTTTTACACATATGTTACTCATTTATATTCATGTTTACCTATATTGTTATATCCTGGTCATCACTGTTATTTTGATATTATGACGTACCGACGTCTGGGTTTTGCATTGCCCAGTTCCTCTACCTTTATTGCTAGCAGATCAAGAATATTTTAGCAATCAAGCCGAGCAATGAGGAGCGAGCTATTTAGTTTTAGACTCTTAGTTTATTTATCTTCGTAGTTTTATTTCTTTTGATATGAGCCCATATTAGGTCATATTTCAGATGTTGTTTATTGGATCTTGATTCGTTTCCACTTATCCATTTTCCTGATTTTATTTACTGTGGCAAATGGACATGTACTGAATATATTATATATTTTCTATTCTTGATATCTTATAGACAGCCGTAATGTGACTGTGGAGGGATGTTTCCTAGCCACAGTTAGTATGGTTGGCTCTGTCACGTGCCGTGGTTTACGTATGTTAGAAAGCGGGACGTGACAATTGATGTGGAGTGGAACATAAGGTCCCAAAGCTAGAGTTAGGCCTCATGTTTATAGAAGAAGACTCTTACCCGTAGGTAAGTAGAGATTTCCAAGTGGTGCATTATGGCAATGCCAAGCTTCCAGGGCAACAAAGAATGTGGTACCTTGGTGCCCATAACTTTGATGCGCTCACAAAATAATTTCTATGGAGGTTGCTATAAGTAGGGATTTTTAGCGCCGGTTGCCTATTTTTTATATGTGCAATTCTTATCTTGTTCCTCAGTACAAGTTCGATATAACGTTTGTGACTGATTCTGTCTTTAAAAATATGTATGGTGTTTTGTAACAATTGATTTAGTGGATATTCAAATGGATGGATAGATTGTGCATTCAAATAGTAGGTTGTTGTAACTGGATATATACCGGTTGTCTTTTAACACATGTCAGACATTACATTGATATAATGCTCTTTCTAAAAGAAACAACATCTCCTTTCCTCACCTTGTTAGATGTTTCATTCCAAGCTATAACTAACTATGCATCTAGTGGACCTAACCTAATTTGCTGCTTCATCAAGAACACTAAGATGTAACAAATTAAAGGAAAAGAAACCCAAAAAATAGAAGAGATCACAAGCACTTGTGGAGTACAAAGAGCACAACTCTTATATAGGCATGTGATAGCACCATGGCACTACTTCATGGTGTCCTTATCAACTCTCACTCTCTCTCTCTCTCTCTCTCTCTCTCTCATTAATCCAAATACAAGCTCATTCCCCTTCCATGTGGCATTGCACTCAAGATTCCCACTTTAATCTTTCCCCTTTTTCCCTTTCAAGAGACCACGTTTTCCTTCTACTAACTCACCAAAATTGTCCTTTTCCATTCAATTAGAGGCATTGGTGAGGATCTAGCGTTGCTTTGTTGGCATTAAAATATAAAGTTTGCCCCCACCCCCCACGCCAAAACACACACACTCACAAAAATGGTATCTATCATGATAATATAGATAAATGCAAGTAGATGAAGGTTATTGTTTCCATCCTGTACTCACTTTATCTTAATGATCTATGGAGGGAAATACATAAATATTTTGTTTAACAGGGGAAAAATCTATTATCATTGGATGTAATTTTCTTCCATACAAATCATTTACTTTTCACTTTTCTATATTTCTCTTTCTCTTACATTTATAGACTAAACTTGGATACATAAAAATCTTACTGTTTTCAACTTTAATTATTTTTTCTCATGAATGTGAATATAGAAAAATCTTTAAATGTTCCAACCATATGAAGGGCCAAAAAATATGAATGCATCATGAAAGTCGGCTGATCATGCACTATTTAATTAGAGCAAAAAGCGTGATACATTTTATTCTTTTCTGGACGTTGCGAGGAAGAGAGTTTGACCATGACGCAATTAAAAGGATGCGGGATTGTAACCATATTAACACAAAATACATGTCAGAGCACTAAAATCTAAAGTTTGCAATCAATTCATTTAGATATATGTTACATGCATCTTATAAAAACATTATATTATGTTAAAATCAATCCATTTAATATATATCTCTTATGGTAATTTTTTAGGTATTTGCTCCATGATGATGCTCAGAAATGGTATTTCCCCAGATCATGACATGTGGCAAGTGATGTGTCCCAAAGCTTACGAGAAAGGATCAAGAACGGTACATTGAAAGCATGCCCCGGGTTCTCGACCCGAGGATGTTCCCGACCTTTGGTGGCCTTCCAGACCACTCCATGCTCGCCTTACAAACAACAGTCGGCTCGCCTCTGAGTCTTCCCTCACACTGAGTTCCCTCAGCTCCCTGGCTCGCCTCCGAGCTATCACAGAACCAAGCTCGCTCGGCCTCCCGCTCGTTCTCGAGCCACCCGTCGAGCCTAGCTTCCTCGGTCTCATCGACCGACCCACAGCACTGATCACAGGGGTCTCCGCCACGGCTCCGTGAATCTCGCCAGACGCGAGATATCCGCCGCCCATGATCTCCCGTTCCACGCCATCGCGTTTCCCCCATTAACGAGCATATCTCGTCATTAATGGGGTATACCGCATTTCACGCGGGCGTAACGCCAGGGGCGTAACGGACGGCGTGAATCTCGCGCCCGCCTGCCCATGGCTGCCACTATATAAACCCCTCTCTCAGACGACTCAGGTAAAACAATTTTACCCCAATAGGCCGTTACTCTGCCAAAATATCTCGACTAATTTGATCGTCGGAAGGTACATGGTGGCACAACCACCCCGGGACTTATTTGCAGGTAGCTCGGCTTCATCACCAAATCAAGCCCACTGAGATCCACACGCATCAAGAGGTAACCCTCAAATCCAATCTTAGCCATCCATCAGTGCTCGTTGCAGATCAACGGAAGGTAACATCTGAAGGAGATCCTGCGCTCCATCAGTTGGCGCCGTCTGTAGGAACTGCTCTAGTTCCACTCAACGAAAGTTCACCTTCCGATCTCAATCTCATGGCAAGCGATCACCGTGACGATCCAAACACCAGACGTCGCCCTCCTCACAATGGAGACGAGGGAGAATCCCATCCTCCCCCGAACGTCATTCACGCCCTATCTACTCGGATAGATCGACTCGCGTCCATCGTGGATGCGCTCGTTCGTGTACAAACGGCCGGGCAAACTCCCCAGGTCGCCGCTGCCCCACCTCGGGACTGGGACCCCTATAGAAGGAGAGAAGCTGCCGCCCACGTCGGCACGACCGAGCACCACCTTACTATCTCCGGCGGACACAGATCCCCTGTGGCGACCAATTCAATGACTCGTTGGGCGCCGCACAGCTCAACACCGAGATCTCTCGCAAGAGCACCCTGCCCTGAAGCCCCTCGCGCTCATGTCCCTCCCGAGGAGGTGTCGGTCAGCTCGCCTGCTCCCAGGCATGACCGGCACCCCCTCTCTCGACGGGGTCGCACGGACGGGACTCACCACGGTAGCTCGAAAACGACCTCGCCAGGAAACCTCAGGAACCTCAACGAACGGAACCGGAGCCGCGGTCAGACGCAGGTCGCCAGCAACAGAGGCCATAAATCATAGTATGCCGAATCGTCGGGATACCATGGCCAACTCGATGCCCTCGAAAAGAAGATCGGGGGCATACATCGAAAAAATCATCCTTCGAGCGACGAGGCTAGATATGCCGCCGACTCGCTCACGAAGCCCTTCACCAAAGAGCTGCTCGCCGTCCACGTCTCCTCTCGGAACAAGCCCCCGAAAGTCTCCCTCTTCGCCGGGAAGTCCGACCCAAAAGACTATTTGGACGCGTTCATAGCCGGGATGAGTTTCCAGGACAATTCCAACGCCGTGCAATGCCGCGCTTTCCCCACCACTCTCATCCGCTTTGGACGAGACTGGTTCAGAGGACTCGCGCCATGTTCAATCTCTACCTTCGATGAGATGGCCATCCAGTTCCTTGGTCATTTCATCGGGAACAGACGACAAAAGTGGACCGTTGATCATCTCTTCACCATAAAGAGCGGGGGAAAAGAATCCTTTAAAGGACCCGCTTCTACAACGCTCTCCTTGAGGTCCCCGAGCACCGGGACAAGACGGTCATTACGGCCCTTAGGTCGGGTCTTAGGCACAAGGAGTGGCTACACTCCTTTGCATTAGCGCAACCTAAGACCATGGCCGAGGTAAAGGCCTGGACCGAACGTGAAATCCAGCTTGAGTCCGAGGTGAATGCCAAACTGCCCCGGACAGAGCTAGCCGATCAAGAGAAAAGGTCCAGGGAGGAGTAAAAGAAGATTGAGCAGCCAAAGCCCTACTTCCCGAAGTTTCAGGAATACACCCCGCTCAATGTCTCCCAGACGAAACTGTTAGAGGAAGCAAAAGGCGAAAGGTTCTTCGAGAAATAGGGGATTTCCGCCACGTGTCGGTGCAGTAACGGTCACCCTTCCCGATGTTTACCAAAGAAGGTTAGATAGAACCTTGCAAAGCCAGGCAGTTTCCCTGCTCGGTCCATCCTTAGCAGGCAACTCCTTGCCCTCCCACGCTAAGGATCGAAGCCCTCATCAAGAGGCCACCGAGCTGTAGGGATTCTTTAGCACCATGCCTAGGTTTAGGGTTGCATCATACATGATATAACAAAAATTTAAGAAGGTGCTAAACAATCCAACCATGAATCGAACTAGAAAAATAGAGTAACAAAATATAGTATCTCATACTATCTAGTGTATAACACTAAGTGGGGAGAAATACAACCTTCGTAGACCTCCTCCTTGACTATTGGATCGTGTAAGGTTTGAACCGGTTGGCTTGTATCCTTCCGCGTCCACGATGATCCACCATGAAGTCTCTTTGCACCAAGCTCCAAGCTTCACTTAATCATGGATGAAGATGAAGCAAACACTCCACACTAGTGGGCTATACTAAAGTAGAATGGTAATGTGGGTTTAGATCTCACTTAAAAACCTTTTCTTTTTAATTTATTCTCTTTCTTTTAAAACCCTAGAAAGCTTTAAGGAGAGAGAGGAAGAAGGAGATGGCTCAAGCTTGACTCAAAAGAATAATAATGAATAACTCTAACTAAACTCAAGAGAGTAAGTGAGAGTCATGCCATGCTAAACTATGGTTACAAAATATCTGGATATTTTGTAACTTGAGTTTAAGCAAAACCATGTGCTAAAACCATGGGCAATGAAACCATGGTATTGACTTTGTCAACACAAGAAATGAGGGTTGAATAGTCAACCATGATTTAATTGCCATTTTGCTTTTCTCAAATAAACAAAATATATAAATATGCAACCATGTGAGTCTTGCATTGCCACCACCAATGTATCATCAACCATGACACATGTATGCTTGCATGTGTGCATCCATATCAACATATACATACACTCATGCATGCATCATAAAGAAATAGGTTTTAATAAATGAGCTAATGGACTTAATATTAAATCAACACTTGATTTAATATCCTGGTCATATCACATACGACCCGTCCAATAGAAAACGCCCGATTAAAATACGGTATCCAATACACGCATTTAATCGAGCTCCCGCACATATCACATATGCACCCCCACATCTTTTTGCCTGAGCTAGGAGACCCCTTTGTAGGACTCTAAGACTCATCAATACGCTAGCAGTAGGCAGTGATCACATCACATGCACATAAACCGTCAGTGGCACAAGCTGTACGTAATGGCTCGCAGGTATTGAGCGATCAGAAGAAACACAAGCAAACCTACTAAAACTCCCGTCGAGCCAACTGGCCACACTTACCGTACAGTCCGATCTCTTCGTCAATAGTGCTGCATATCAAGTCTAAGAGTGGTATCGTCGACCCCATTAACCCAATAAGTTATGCCGGTATATGGCTCATAACAGATCGAGAAACTACTGATAACACTTATCAGTAAATCTCAGCAGCCCTGGCCAGGGACTTCCTGTTATAGCCAATCGTACATAGCGCAACATCAACCCCCAATACCGAGAGAGACGAAACCCCTCCTATCGCTCATTGCCTTCATGTGCCTCGGGACTGTACCCAAAATCCACCTGTTTGCACGACTCAGTAGAGCCGTGGTAGGGTGGAGATCAAAGTACAGAAGGAGGACACACAAGACTCAATGACGATCTCGGGTCTACAGACTAACCTGTACCAGTGTCACCTGAGAACTATTATCCGACGATAGATATAACACCACATAGGAGTTCTCGGCGAGTCCGTTCAGTGTACCCAGTCTCACTGAGCATCCGTATACGGTCTTTGGTGTCACCACACCAATGGATATGGGACCATCCATCGCCCATCATATGGTACCATCCATCGCCCATCATATGGGACAAGCAACGTATACGCTAGTCTACTCTGGTGATATCGATGCCCCGTCTCGTTACACCCACGACTAGAAACATTTCAAGGATATGCTCATAAACTACACATGTCCCACTATTATGATCCGCATCATAATCTCAGTAGTCAAGCATATCCTAAGGGCTATATCAACATGTACCAAATGAATGAAAGCATGATCAAATGAACATGTCAAGATAAAAGTGCAACCGGATAGCATACTATCATGTCGAACAAGAATGTCCCCTAAATACGCGCGCGCACACACACACACACTTATATATATATATATATATATATATATATATATATATATATATATATAGACACACACACACACACACACATATACTGGTACATACACTAGCATATAATAGCCTCTAGGGCATACATATATCCAACAATCTTCCACTTGCACTAAGGCCAATTATTAGCGTATCTCATACCCAACATCTTAAAAATTCGCTCATGCTGCGGCAGAGGGAGGGCATTGGTGAGTGGATCCGCGGTGTTATCTTTTGTATCTACTCTCCGAATCTCAATCTCGCGGCGATCAACTATCTCCCGGATCAGATGATATCGCCTGAGAATATGTCTGGATCGCTGATGGGACCTGGGCTCTTTGGCTAACGCCATAGCCACATTATTATCACAATACAATGGTATTGGATCAATAATGGTCGGAACTACTCCTAACTCCGAGATGAACTTTCTTATCCAGACGGCTTCCTTGGCAGCATCATTTGCAGCAATATACTCAGCTTCCATCGTGGAGTCTGCAACGGTATCCTGTTTAGAACTCTTCCAACACACCGCCCCTCCATTGAGGGTAAAGACAAACCCTAAGATAGATTTGTTGTCATCCTTATCACTCTGGAAGCTCGAATCGGTAAAGGCCTCCATTTGGAGATCTCCGTTACCATACACTAAGAACATTTTTTTAGTCCTTCGCAAGTATTTAAGAATGTTCTTCACAGCTGTCCAGTGATTCTCCCCTGGGTTGGATTGATACCTGCTTACTAGACCCAGTGCATAAGCCACATCAGGGCGTGTACATAACATCACATACATTATAGATCTTACAGCAAAAGCGTAGGGTATAATGCTCATGCGAGCTCTCTCTTCATCAGTCTTTGGGCCAAAGTCCTTGGAGAGAGTGACTCCATGACTAGCGGGTAAGGAACCCCGCTTGGAGTATTTCATACTAAATCTCTTTAGGATGGTGTTAATGTACCTGGTTTGGGATAATCCTAATAACCTTTTAGATCTATCCCTATAGATCTCCATGCCCAATATGTACGAGGCATCACCCAGGTCCTTCATGGAGAACCTTTGTGATAAGAACAGTTTGACCGATTGTAGCATAGGAACATCGTTTCCTATCAGAAGAATGTTATCCACGTACAATACGAGGAATGTGACAGTATTTCCTACAATCTTCTTATAAACACAAGGTTCATCTGGATTTTTGACGAAATCAAACTCTTTGATAACATCATCAAAACAGATGTTCCAACTCCGTGATGCCTGTTTTAATCCATAAATGGATTTAAGCAACCTACATGCTTTCCCGCTGCTCCCACTATCGATGAATCCCTCTGGCTGATCCATATAAACGCACTCTTCTAAATCACCATTTAGAAAAGCAGTTTTAACGTCCATCTGCCAGATTTCATAGTCGTTGTGAGCAGCAATAGCAAGTAGGATCCGAATGGATTTAAGCATGGCTATAGGAGAAAAGGTTTCGTCATAGTTCAGTCCTGGTCTTTGCCGAAATCCTTTCGCTACAAGCCTTGCCTTATAGGTCTCTACCTGCCCATATACACCGATCTTTCTCTTAAAGATCCATTTGCACCCTACGGGTTTTACCCCATAGGGTACAACATCTAAAGTCCATACTTTGTTGGTGTACATAGACTCCATTTCGGATCTCATGGCATCCAGCCACTTCACAGAGTCACCACTCATGATAGCTTGCTGAAAACTGGCAGGGTCATCATCATCCATGATGCAATCTTCTCCATCACCATCAACGAGGAAACCATAGTACCTCTCCGGTGGGCGAGAAGTCCTACCAGATCTACGGAGTGGCTGAGGTTCATTAGGTTTTGCTGCAACTTCAGGTTCAACCAAGTCGTCATTTGTAACTTGTGTCTCTAGAACCTCTTCTAGATCTACCACATTGCCATCAGCATCATTTGGAAAAATATCATTTTCTAAAAATGTGGCATTTCGAGAAACAAACACCCTTTGTTCCTCCTTGTGGTAGAAAAGATATCCATATGAATCTTTTGGATATCTCACAAATACACACTTGACTGATCGTGTCTCAAGTTTGTCCGGATTCTGCTTTTTGACAAAAGCCGGACAACCCCAAATCTTAACTCGCTTAAGAGATGGTCTCTTCCCATACCATATTTCATATGGAGTGGTAGACACGGCCTTGGTTGGAACCATGTTCAACAGAAAAGCTGCAGTCTCCAATCCATACCCCCAAAAGGAGAGGGGCAACTCAGCATCACTCATCATAGATCGTACCATATCTAATAGGGTTCGATTCCGCCGCTCTGACACACCGTTGTGTTGTGGTGTGTAAGGGGGAGTGAGCTGAGAGAGAATCCCATTCTCTTTTAGGAAGTTCGAAAACTCTGTACTAAGATACTCTCCACCTCGATCTGATCGAAGTATTTTGATGCTCATTTCAGTTTGTTTTTCTACTTCAAGTTTGTACTCCTTGAATTTCTCGAAAGTTTCAGACTTGTGCTTTATTAAAAACACATGACCGAACCTTGAGAAATTATCAGTAAAAGTTATGAAGTGAGAAAAACTGCCTCTTGCATGTGTAAACATTGGCCCACATACATCATTATGTATTAGGCCCAAGAGCTCAGTAGCTCTTTCTCCGTGTCCAGTAAACGGAGTTTTGGTCATTTTCCTTTTGATATAAGACTGACAAGTCGCATAAGATTTATACTCAAAAGAATTTAAATATCCATATTTATGAAGCTTGTTTAGTCTTGTTTCATTAATATGACCAAGTCTACAATGCCAAAGAAAAGCTTCATTTATATCTGAAAATTTTCTTTTGTTTGTGCGTTGTATGTTGAAAACTGTGTGTTGATTAAGGACGTATATCCCGTTATTAAGTGTACCACAACCAATCAACTCTTGATTTAGTTTAATGTTCATAACATTGTGCTGCAATACAAAATGATATCCTTCATTGTCTAACAAAGAAACGGATATTATATTACAAAGCATGCTTGGTACAAAATAACATGGGTTCAAAACCAATATACAACCCGATGACAACCCCAGATGATACTCTCCCACTGAAACTGCATGTACATTGGAACCATTTCCGACCTGAAGAGTATGATCACCTGTCTTCAAAACTCTGCTATTTCTCAACCCCTGCACAGAATTGCAGCTATGAGAACCCGAACCGGTATCCAATACCCAGGAAACAGAGTTTATAGAAAAACAGTTTTCAGTTACGAACACACCTGAAGCTGAAACATCACCATACTTCTTTTTCTTGAGACCAAGGTACTCAGTACAGTTCCGCTTCTAGTGTCCCGTCTTCTTGCAAAAGAAACATTCTCCTTTTCCCGACTCCGCAGCTTTGGATTTGTCTTTCCCCTTTGCCTTCTTGATTCTACCTCTCGGCTTGGTAGATTTCTTCTTGTTCTTTCCCTTGGCCTTGGATTTTGGGACGGAAGAGAAAGATTGTCCAACAAGCAGGGAGGGAGACTTCGCCTTCAGCGTGCTCTCCACATTTCTCAACATATTGAGAAGTTCGGGTAGTGATTTCTCCATGTTGTGCATGTTGAAGTTCACTATAAAAGGAGCAAAGGCAGAGGGAAGAGACTGTAGAACAATATCAGTATATTGCTCGTTATCCATTGTCCATCCAAGACCCTCAAGCTCTTCAATAAGAGCTATCATCTTCAAAACGTGGTCACCTACTGATGTGCCAGGAGCAATCCGCATCTGAAACAGCTTTCGAGACGCTTAGTATCGTAGGATACGAAATTGCTCTCCATACAAATCCTTTATATGGAGAAAGATAGATTGAACATCTATCTCCTCGTGCTGCTTTTGATGTGTATTGTCCATTGATGCAAGCGCGAGGCATTTGGCAGTGGCACAGTCAATATCCCACGTTTTGCGGATTTCCTTATCCGCAACAGAAGATTCAGGGCCTGGTTTGGGCAGGGCTGAGGCAGTCAGGACATATGATACTTTATCATATGTGAGTGCAATGTTAATGTTCCTCAACCAGTCTTTATAGTTCGTTCCGGTAAGCTTATGTTTCTCTAACAGTAGCTTAAGTCCAGTCATGGTTATCTGCCATTAGAAGAGAGAAAAGAATGCACTCAGCGAAAGCTCTTGCAAAGATCAGATTGGTTATTTAATCTTATCTAATCGATATCTCCCACTGCTTTTATCAAATTTTTCTTCAAACCTTAAAAGGAAAAATTTAACCAGGATTAATTACATTCTACAACTTCGCTAACCGTTCATCCAGGCCAGTACCGGTACTTTTGAGGGAGGTTCCCCGTGCTTTCGCACGGACCTAATTAAAATAAACCTCATTTTCCCAGAGGCGTAGCCCCGTTGACACCTTTCTAGACACCTAATGAGTTAGCTAATTGTAAAGTGCAAAACTCTCCCGGGAGCAACTATTACTCACAGTGGGATCGGGATCCTACTATCATATATAAGGTATGCAATCTTATTGCAAATTTTAACACTTGAAACTCCCGATATGGTTATTACCTCTAATAACTTATGACCTTGACTATAATCAACATATCATAAGTACTAGTCAAGTTCTACCCACCATTTCATGATTAATTAGACCCACTCACATGACCCTTGACTATAATCAACATAATCACATGAATGTCCTAATTAATCGCGTCTTATACTGTGTAGGAAGACATAATTTAGCTACTGTACACTACGCCTTGACTATAATCAACATACGTTGCACGAATACTAAGTACTCTACTTCCTAAAATGACGGAGGGCTGCGAATAGTTTTTAAGAAAACCTTTAACGCTTTGAACTTGATATCGTTGTAGAATCTAATAGTTTTAAAAGGAGTGGCTCAAGCTCCGCAATTTGAAAACTTGCTTTTTCACAAAAATCCGAGCAGGTTTCAAATCTGATTCTACAACATCTTTTTAGATTTCTTTTTGTTTACATTAATCTTATTAATGTAGTCCCATCATTTAAGTTCTTAAGCCATTACAGAAAAGAAACAAAAATAGAACGTACGCTTATGCCATCCGCATTCGCCACAATGTCCCGTTATGTACCGTTAGGTTACTTAATTAACGGCATAGCGGGGTAGGACTAGCGCGGATGCAAAACATAAGCAACTTTTATTATATATAATATATATAATCATCATTTGTCTCAGCATATAAAGTGATCACATCACAGAATATCAACAGCAGAAGCACATATATGAAAATACAGGATATACTAGGAGGTCCGTATTTTATATTTAGCCAACAATAGAAAATACGGATTCTACGGTCGCGATGAATAGCCAAGCCCACACCCCTAGATCCCTACGAGAGTGGCAAGTGACCCTACCAATTCTAGAGTTTAGGAGAACCGGCCTCGACTCCTCGAGATGGCCTCCAACTGAACCCTAGAACCCGGTCACTTGTACTCCCCTCCTTGGGTCTATCCCAATGCGGAAAAGTAAATAATATACAAAAATGGTGACATCGTCCTCAACCCGGAAGTGCCCCAATAAAAGAATATTACATACAATTAATTTTACATGAATGAAAAGAAAAACTCTCATCTCACATAAAAAAAACCTGGCCATTCATTCACGACGATCATGTACATCATATCTCAGCAACACATAATATCGCATATCATCAACGTAAGTAAGTATGTGTACCTCAATTATCGTTGATGTATAGAAACGAAACCGATGATACACCACAAACTACATTTACGGTCGCAGAAAAGAAAGTGAAAAGGTACAACAAGTGGAATCGACACTGCCTTTAAACATCATAAACCCGGAATATTACATATTCAGGATTTCATGCCTAACAATGCAAATCTTATACTTAGGTCTCAAGTATGAAAACACCTTTTGAAAAGAAACCGGGTAATTCAATAAGATTCCTGATTCTACCGAGGCCAAAATATTAGATTTACACGCAACTAATTACTTTTCACAAAACTAATTAATGTAGATTCCAATTATTGTATCACATTCATAAATATCAAGACAATGTTAAACGTTTCGATCGAGTCAACAAACACCCACAAAATGCCCCTAAAGCTCAACACTTGAGCAAAACTAAAGTACCCAAAAACGTGCCACAGTACCTATGGACCAACCGTAGAAGGGTCAACCCTTTCCTCACCTATGGCGCTACAGAACTACGGTAAACCCTAAGGTTCGGCCGCGGTTCCATGGTCATAGAATCGAGTTAGGGTTATGTTCCTCTAGAGGGTCCATAGGGTTACTTGCATGAACATTCAAATATCTTTAACTTATGAAAATTCCAACACTTGGAAATTTTCAGCGAGGGTAATGGGGGGTGATTGTTGTTCGCTCAAACTGTTAAACATCGTCCAAGTTACCAATACAATGTTAAAATATACGACTACGAAACACTCCGAATAAGCCCCTATGAAAAATTAGCATCACATGAAATTTTGGCCTAAACAAACAACACCTGAAACCCCAAAATCTAGACACCAGAGCACAGGAAAAATTCGAGGCAATTCTGGGCAAATATGGCCGGCCTGCTCGGTTTTGAGAGGCTTGTGGTCGGGTGAAATCCGAGGGAATTGCCTCAATTTTGTTCTGTGTTCTCAGTGCAACATATACACTCTTCTGCAGTTGTTTAAAAAAATTTTCAAGCCCGTTTTAAAATCGACAAAGAGCATAATTTCAGGGTTGCAATTTTGTTAATTCGGGGTTGTTTCGGTTTCGTAATTAATCTAATATCGTCTAAGTTTCTAGCTTGGCTCTGATACCACTTGTTTCCTGATTTAAAATCAGAAAAGCTTATGAAAAAAGCTTCAGAAGAGGGTCACGTGCTTACACGTGACCAGCAGTCACGTGTTGGCACGTGACACCTAAAAGTATCGGCAAGGCAAGTTCAGTTTCCCAACTACATCGAGGAAAAGGGCTTCAGAAAGAGTCACGTGCTCCCACGTGACCAGGGTCACGTGTCGGCACGTGACATTTAAAAGCAAGCGGCAAAGGTACATTGGTTCCCTGATCAAATCAAGGAAAAGGCTTCAGAAGAGGTCACGTGCTCCCACGTGACCAGAGGTCACGTGGTGGCACGTGACGGCTAAGCAGCAGAAGAAGACAGAGCACAGAAAGAAAGAAGAGGGCTCGTTCCAAGGGGGTCACGTGCCCACACGTGACCAAGGGTCACGTGGCCACACGTGACCGACTTCAAAGCCTATTTGTTAACAGAATTAAATTCTGAGAAAAGAACTCTCAAATCTTTCCAAGAGCAACCGATTAAATTAAAGATTCAGAAGTGATTAAATATCATCTATTTATGGGAAAATCTCGAATTTGGAAAGATTTCCCCTTTAAATCTAACAGAAATCACAAAGGAGAATCGCTGGATTTGAAATCCAATGGTGAATAAAATTCACCTAATAATCCAAAGGTCCAAAATGAATGATGGATGCAAATCAAATCTCTCAATGAAGATTCGTCAAAAAACTAATTGACTCGGCTGCTTCTCCTATAAATAGGAGCCAAGAGACATACAAAAAGGATATACACACAGAGAGAAGAAAAGGGAGAGAGCCTTGATACTTTGAGGAATTTGGATCTTCTGCAAAAGAAAACCCTAGGTAAGAAAGGGAAGGCTCCTTGAAAGAAAAGAGAATTTAATTCTCAACAGAGTTCAACTCTGATGTAAAACAGAAGAACATATTTCTTCTCTCTTTGATAGAGGATCTGTAAAGCGCACATCTCCCCTTGAAGTTGAGAATTTAATTCTCAATGGGTTGAGATCCTGCCATGCAGATCCAAAGCATAGAGAGGGGATGGAAGCACGAGAATTTAATTCTCACAGAACTATAGGAATTTAATTCCTTTAAAATAAAATTAGGGTTTGACCCTGTGTTATGGGAATTTAATTCCTTCAGAATGAAAAAGAATCAGGGTTTAACCCTAGTTAAGAACTTAGTTCTGTTAAAACAACAGGAATTTAATTCCCTTAATCTTACTCCCCAGAATAATTCTCTAACAGAGAGTGGGATTTTAATTCCTTAAAGCTTTTATTAGGGTTTTAGCCCTATTCGATTCTTCATATATATAAGGAATTTAATTCCTACAGAAAGTTCAGAGTTCAACTCTTCAAAAGAAACTAGGAATTTAATTCCTTTGAAATTATTGTCAGGGTTCAACCCTACGAGGAATTTAATTCCTGAAAGGGATTAACAGATCTTCTAAAACAACTACAGAAAAGAAGGGTCACGTGTCACCACGTGACCCCCCCCCCCAAAAAAAACTACAGAAAGCCCCTTTGAGGCAGTGCCCCACGTGACCCACGTGACCCTTGACAGAAGCTTTAACACACAAAGCGCTTGAATGCCCGTCACGTGGTGGCACGTGATGCTCTAGAAGATGCAATAGTCTCAGGAGAACAAATGAAGGGAGGGCGCTCTCACGTGTTGCCACGTGACCCCTCCTGCCTTAGTGTTTAACGCTAAACCCATGAATTCAGTATTAAAACATTGTTTGGTCTTAGTGTTCAATACTAAGCAAAGAACTTTACTTGCAGTGTTCAACACCGATTACCTTAGTGTTCAAACACTAGTTTGGGACTTCTGTTGACAGTGTTTAACACTGATCTGTCTTAGTGTTTAACACTAATTCGAAAGCCTTGTTGCTGATGTTTAACACCAATTATCTTTTAGTGTTAAACACTGACTTATCAATCTCATTCCCAGTATTCAACACTGATTGGTCTTTAGTGTTTAACACTAGGCATTGGCCCAATTGGCTAAATGGATAGAGGCAAAGCCTCTCCTTCAAGGGACCAACAGGAAGCCAATATTCCAGACACGATTGGACTTAGCCCAAGCTGGCCATAAGTCCTCAATTCGTAATTAACTGAGCTAATGGGCTCATGACATAATTAATTGGTCTTGATCCCAAATTGGGCCAAGGACTATTTAATCCACTCCGGTTCCAGGGTACATCTCTTCACTCCTTTGATACTTGGCATTGTAATCCCTCAATGTCTTCAAAGAGGTGACGGGTCCCGATGACCACATATTGATATGGACTGTGGGGTCCTTAAACCCATGGACTACGACGTCCTTAACCTTGACCGAAATGTCTTAAAACTAACAATGGACTGTGGGGTCCTTAAACCTATGGACTACGACGTCCTTAACCTTGACCGAGATGTCTTAAAACTAACAATGGACTGTGGGGCCTTAAACCCACGGACTACGACGTCCTTAACCTTGACCGAGATGTCTTAAAACTAACAATGGACCGCAATGTCCTTAAACTACCCATGGACCGCAATGTCCTTAAACTACCCATGGACCGCAATGTCCTCAAACTACCCATGGACCGCAATGTCCCTAAACTGGAACAATAAAGCCACGCATGCTCTCTTGGCGGATCTAAACGATCCCGTTTAAGTTGATCTTAGCCTTAAAATATGGCTAACGTATCCTTAAACCTTCAAACAGACTGGGCTATGAATCTCCCCTAATTAACTCTGGTTCGAGGGTACATCTCTAAACTCCTCTGACATCTGTCGTTGTAATCCTTCAACGTCGTCAGAGAGGTGACGGGTCCCGACGGCCATACATACGATGGACCACTATGTCCCTAAACTGGAACAACGGAGCCCAAATGCTCTTTTGTCGAATCTAAACGATCCCGTTAAGTTGATCTTAGTCTCAAGTTAGACTAACGTATCCTTAACAAACGTTTGAGTTGATCTTAGCCTTAAGTATGGCTAACGTATCCTCAATCCAAACCCCCAAACCCAAATCTAAGATAATACGGATTTGGACTAGTCCACGCCCTACGGGCGACGACATAACTCGGTCTCCGTAAATAATCCACAGGCAACAAAACATAAAATAAACACACACGACACGAAGTGACCATCTGGAGAAGGAGAAAGTTGTTACCGCGATGCGGTAGCGTAATTAACTGCAGGGGCTTGCGCCTGCAGGGAAAAGCGTCCCCACAATCAAAAACCCCTCAAACGAGGGGGAATCTGACGAAGTCTGCTACATCGGCCGCATCCGTTTAAACCTTCGATACATGGTGCCATAAATCAACTTGGCATCTTCGGAGAGGTGGACAGATAGCACCAATTAGCATCTGCCCCGAATCTCAGGCGAGACAGTCCACGTCTCGGCCGCCATTCGGAGGGGAACACCACTGTAGGGATTCTTTAGCACCATGCCTAGGTTTAGGGTTGCATCACACATGCTATAACAAAAATTTAAGGGGGTGCTAAACAATCCAACCATGAATCGAACTAGAAAAATAGAGTAAAAAAATATAGTATCTCATACTATCTAGTGTCTAACACTAAGTGGGGAGAAATACAACCTTTGTAGACCTCCTCCTTGACTCCTTGGATCGTGTAAGGTTTGAACCGGTTGGCTTGTATCCTTCCGCGTCCACGATGATCCACCACGAAGTCCCTTTGCACCAAGCTCCAAGCTTCACTTGATCAAGGATGAAGATGAAGCAAACACTCCATACTAGTGGGCTAGACTAAAGTAGAATGGTAATGTGGGTTTGGATCTCACTTTAAAACCTTTTCTTTTTAATTTCTTCTCTTTCTTTTAAAACCCTAGAGAGCTTTGAGGGGAGAGAGGAAGAAGTAGATGGCTCAAGCTTGACTCAAGAGAATAATAATGAATAACTCTAACTAAACTCAAGAGAGTAAGTGAGAGTTATGCCATGCTAAACTATGGTTAACTTGAGTTTAAGCAAAACCATGGGCAATGAAACCATGGTATTGACTTTGTCAACACAAGAAATGAGGGTTGAATAGTCAACCATGATTTAATTGCCATTTTGCTTTTCTCAGATAAACAAAATATATAAATATGCAACCATGTAAGTCTTGCATTGCCGCCACCAATGTATCATCAACCATGACACATGTATGCTTGCATGTATGCATCCATATCAACATATACATACACTCATGCATGCATCATAAAGAAATAGGTTTTAATAAATGAGCTAATGGACTTAATATTAAATCAACATTTGATTTAATATCCCGGTCATATCACATATGACCCGTCCAATAGAAAATGCCCGATTAAAATACGTTATCCAATACACGCATTTAATCGAGCTCCCTCGCATATCACATATGCACCCCATATATTTTCGCCTGAGCTAGGAGACCCCTTTGTGGGACTTTAAGACTCGTCAATACGCTAGCAGTAAGCCTCCCGCGCTAAGGGTCAAAGCCCTCATCAAGAGGCCACCGAGCAGCTTCCCTTCTTGGTCCATCCTTAGCAGGCCACTTCATGCCCTCCCGCGCTAAAGATCAAATCCCTCATCAAGAGGCAACCGAGCAGCAACCCTGCTCGGTCCATCCTTAGCAGGCCACTCCTTCCCTCCCGCACTAAGGATCGAAGCCCTCGTCAAGAGGCCACCGAGCAGCTTCCCTGCTCGGTCCATCCTTTGCCGGTAATCTCTTACCCAACGACGCCAAGGATCAAAGCCCTCATTAAGAGGCAACCGAGCAGCAACCATGCTCGGTCCATCCTTAGCAGGCAACTCCTTGCCCTTCCACGCTAAGGATCAAAGCCCTCATCAAGATGCAACCGAGCAGCAACCCTGCTTGGTCCATCCTTAGCAGGCCACTCCTTGCCATCCCGCGTTAAGGATCAAAGCCCTCATCAAGAGGCCACCGAGAAGCAACCCTGGTCGGTCCATCCTTAGCAGGCCACTCCTTGCCCTCCCGCGCTAAGGATCAAAGCCCTCATCAAGAGGACACCAAGCAGCAACCCTTCTCGGTCCATCCTTAGCAAGCAACTCCTTGCCCTCCTGCGCTAAGGATCAAAGCCCTCATCAAGAGGCCACCAAGCAGCAACCCTGCTCGGTCCATCCTTAGCAGGCCACTCCTTGCCCTCCCGCGCTAAGGATCAAAGCCTTCATCAAGAGGCCACCGAGCAGCAACCTTGCTCGGTCCATCCTTAGCAGGAAAATCCTTGCCCTCCCGCGCTAAGGATCAAAGCCCTCATCAAGAATCAACTGAGAAGCAACCATGTTCGGTCCATCCTTAGCAGGCCACTCCTTGCCCTTCCGCGCTAAGGATCGAAGCCCTTGTCAAGAGGACACCGAGCAACTTCCTTGCTCGGTCCATCCTTGGCTGGTAATCTCTTACCCAACGATGCCAAGGATCAAAGCCCTCATCAAGAGGCAACCGAGCAGCAATCCTGGTCGGTCCATCCTTAGCAGGCCACTCCTTGTCCTCCCGCGCTAAGGATCGAAGCCCTCATCAAGAGGCAACCGAGCAGCAACCCTTCTCGGTCCATCCTTAGCAGGAAACTCCTTGTCTTCCTGCGCTAAGGATCAAAGCCCTCATCAAGAGGCCACCGAGCAGCTTCCCTGCTCGGTCCATCCTTGGCTGGTAATCTCTTACCCAACGACGCCAAGGATCAAAGCCCTCATCAAGAGGCCACCGAGCAGCTTCCCTGCTTGGTCCATCCTTGGCTGGTAATCTTTTACCAACCGACGCCAAGGATCAAAACCCTCACCACAAGGCAACCGAGCAGCTACCCTGCTCAGTCCATCCATGGCTGGTAGTTACTACCCACCGACGCCAAGGATTGATGCCCTCATCTTGAGGCCACCGCACAGCTGCTCTGTCCGGTCCATCCGCAGCTGGTGGCTTCCTACCCCCACAACGCTACGGATTCAAAGCCCTCATCACGAGGCGACCGAGCACCCTCATGCTCGGTTCATCATGGCGGGCAGCTTCCTGCCCCACGACGCTGCGGATCGAAGCCCTCAACACGAGGCGATCGGGCATCCTCATGCTCGGTTCATCCTGGTGGGCAGCTTCCTGCCCCCACGATGCCAAGGATCGAAAGCCCTCCTCAAGAGGCGACCAGGCATTCTCCTACTCAGTCCGTCCACTCCAGGCAGCTTCCTGCCTTACAAAGAGATGGATCAAGGCCCTCGTCACGAAGCCGCCAGACATCTTCATGCTCGGTCTCAATGGTGGATCCCTGAGCCTCACATTGGACCAGCTAGCAAGCCTCTGCTCGGCGCATGCACCCGAAGAAGGAAGGCTCCTAACATGGCTCAAATAAGCAAAAAATAGGAGAGCTCAAGTTGGTCAATAGCCAGCCCTAACAGACGAAACGACGCCTCCATTCGTTCCTGGGAAATCGACATCATGATTCTCGGTGCCAAACCAAGCAGAAGATTCTCTGTATAGTCCACTCTCGACCCGACCCATAAATAGGTCGGAACGAGAGTGGGGGGCTAATGATGATTCTCAGAAGTGGTATTTCCCCAGATCATGACACGTGGCAAGTGACGTGTCCCAAAGCCTACGAGAAAGGATCAAGAATGGTACATTGGAAGCATGTTCCGGGCCCTCGACCCGAGGATGTTCCCGACTTTTGGTGGCCTTCCAGACTACTCCATGCTCTCCTTACAAACAACCGTCGGCTCGCCTCGGAGCCTTCCCTCATGCTGAGTTCCCTCAGCCCCCTGGCTCGCCTCCGAGCTATCACAGAACCAAGCTCGCTCGGCCTCCCGCTCGTTTCCGAGCCACCCGTCGAGCCTAGCTTCCTCGGTCTCATCGACCGACCCACAACACTGATCATAGACGTCTCCGTCACGACTCCGCGAATCTCGCCGGACGCAAGATATCCGCCGCCCATGATCTCGCGTTCCACGCCATCGCGTTTCCCCCATTAACGAGCATATCTCGTCATTAATGGGGTATCCCGCCTTTCACGCGGGCGTAACGCCAGGGGCGTAACGGCCGGCGTGAATCTCGCGCCTGCCTGCCCATGGCTACCACTATATAAACCCCTCTCTCAGACGACTCAGGTAAGCTAATTTTACCCCGATAGGCCGTTACTCTGCCAAAATATCTCGACTAACTTGATCGTCAGAGGGTCCACGATGGCACAACCACCCCTGGACTTATTTGCAGGTAGCTCGGCTTCATCACCATATCAAGCCCACTGAAATCCACATGCGTCAAGAGACAGCCCTCAATTCCAATCTCAGCCATCCATCAGCGTTCGCTGCAGATCAACTGAAGATAACATCTGAAGGAGATCCTGCGCTCCATCACTCCATGACCAACATTTTGACAAAATTATATGAAAATTAAATACTCTGTATACACTATTTAGCAATAATAATCCATATCTAAAGTAGGATCTCAAATTTGATAATTTAACATGTATTTAATTTCTTTTATGTATGTGTGTGTGTATGATCCAGTGAGATACGATGAGACGGTTCACTCTCATTTCCGTTGGAATCAAAGAGGGAAAAAATAAGCAGCGTTGATTAGATAATACTAATTTAGACAGTTCCAAATTTAACTAATTATTTTTTCTCAATATATATTTCCTAAAATCCCATCCTCTCCAATCACACAAACATCAATTTATTAAACCCAACATTTTTCACATCTGCTAAAGTTGGAGTTGAGAATATAGATCTTTTCTTCTGCTTCTTTTCCTAATTTGGGCAAAGAAATTAGCTTGAATCCATATTGCTAGATAAAATTTCAAGACTTATGTGATCTGATTTTCATATCATGAATCATCATGGGAGAATTAACTTGGCACAACATAATATTGTGCACCTTGGAAATCATTATTAATGATTGGGTATATTTTATGAAGAAACAATTAACCATGGTTATCCTCATATATGGGAATTTGTTTTTTTTTTTTTGGATGGGAGGAGGAATAAAGGAGGACAAAACATAAAAATGATATGCGAGAAAATGTAATCAATTATATCCCTATAATATAAGAGGTTAATGGAGAAAATGCGCCATAGGAGGGAATTTCCTCCTATGGCGTCGGAAAAATGGGTTCTTCATGATTTTTTTCGACGATCGGTATACATCACTTCTATATTTATCATCTGAGATGTGAATACACCAAATTTCATGTGATTATACCATTTTTTTACCGTTGATTTAGTTGCTGCAAAATTAATGGTTTACCGACAATAGAACCTTTTATATTGCTAATTCAACGGTGAAAAAGTGGTGAAATCACATGAAATTTGGTGTATGCGCATCTTAGATGATGATGGATGCCGATCGTCAGAAAAAATGGTGGAGGTTGTATTTTGGTCGCCATAGAAGGAAATCCCCTCCGGTCTCTTTTCTCCATTATTCTCATAATATAATTATGAAAGTGATTAACTAAATTAGATTTAATATTGATCAATCGTGACCATTCAATAATTTCTTTTTAATCCAACGAACCACAGTTCGTTGTCCGTCTCACATAAAAATTGCGCATGCCCGTGTGTATTGTGTGCGTGAACATGCATCCGCAGGCATGCATAATACATCACATGAAGGAGTAATAATTTTACAAGAATGAAGACATGAGGCTCTTCTACTACTGTTCCTTGATCTATATATTATCGATTCAGATTACCAAAAGGACCACAACCAAATTAAATAAATATATAAATAAATATATGTTATATTTGTCTTGATATTACAAGTACAGCTCTTCCACGATGGTGGGGTGGGAATCTGAATCATTTGGATGAATTAGGAAACAGTAGTATATGCTCTCCTTTTCATTTTATTATCTTTTGTAACCTTTTTGTTTATTTTCTTTTCTTTTTTTTTTTAACCTTATTAGCCCCCTTTTCTCTACTGTGGAGCTGCCTATGCAAAATTTCTATAAATTATCTTTGTGCAGCTTGATCTGTAATGGTTTCCTGTTTGAGCCATTTCTTATTGCTGGAGCTTACGTCCCCCATGACGTTCTCTCTCCCCATTAGTTTACATTTTAAAGCCCCCAATACACGTGCATTTGAAACGCAAAAAATATACCGCTGCACACAGATCCAGATTAAGTAAAAATAGAGGGACGGAGAAATGGTAGAATAGAGAAAAATATACATGCTCGACTCTTGACACGTGGATTTCTAATGCACCGCAGAGATTTTAAGTCATTGGATCTTGATCATGTGATCTCTCCGTTGTTGGTTCACTTGTACGTACTTTAATGATGTGAGTGATGGGCTTCGGCTTAGATTGGAAAAGAAAAATACTTCTGAGTTCATTCTTTCCTTTTCTAAATTTGTAGTTTAACCACAATACAATAGATGAATATGATGCGGATACATGCAGGATACATGCAGCGGAAACATGAACGGCCTGCAAACGTTTATTCTAATAAAGATCGACATGTAGATATATCTTACGGTGAATTTCTCCTTTGTTGATTTCATCGTCTGTTTCTTGAGTGGGACGAATTCACTTGTAAGCAAGAAGCCCTATGTTACCATGGCATTTCCCAGTTTACCCGCGGAAAGACCGAGAGAATATGAAAGTGCACGGCTTAGATGGCAAAGATAACAAGACACCTCAAACCCTTAACATAGCATCATATGTATATCGAGAGAGAGGATTTAGACGAAGCGAATAAACGATTATAAACCGACCGAAACCGAATCCTAGCCAAGCTACTTACGAACAAGCCCAAGAAGGGTTGGTTCAGGTCCCTCGACTCAACTTGCCCACTTGCTTGGACGGATATATATCGGGACGGGCCTGAAACCGATGCCAACAATATCCAAGTATGTGAAAATTAAAATTAAAATATAATGATTATTTTCAGTATGTATCTTTGTAATATATATGAGGATGGAAAATAAGAGATTCACGCCTATGCCTTGCAATTAGAAAGAAACATAGTACATAAAAAACCAATTCTAGCTAACTCTCCATGACTCTAAATTAAGCTCACAAGATCCAAACTTTTTCACCATTAATTTTATTTGAAGCACTAGGGTCCCATTCCATGAATATTATCATACATGTAGTAGCTTTTGTCATACGCCATTTTGAAGCATTTGGCTTTTCAACTATGCCCTATAAATATAGTGAGGGTTTCATCAACTTTATCATGGTGCCTTTTCCTCTAGCCCACTGTTTTGGGGGTTTGGGCTCCACCATTAATGTATGTCCAAAGCATCAACTTGTACATTTCACAATTGACAGCCACGTTTGTGTGTATATATATAGAGAGAATATGTCATGTTCCACCTCCAATACAGAGAGTATTATCCGTTCTGATCGAAACCGCACGGTTTTGTCCTTCGGAGCAAACCGGACCCGACTGGGGCTCTTCTCTTTCAAAATGTATTTCGAAAATTCCCCATTGTTTTACAGTGGGTCCTCATGCTTATCTGGTGTATATATAGAGAGAGAGAATATGTCATGTTCCACCTCCAATACAGAGAGTATTATCCGCTCTGACCGAAACCGCACGGTTTTGTCCTTCGGAGCAAACCGGACCCGACTGGGGCTCTTCTCTTTCGAAATGTATTTCGAAAATTCCCCATTGTTTTACAGTGGGTCCTCATGCTTATCTGGTGTATATATGGGTATACCTGATAATACCTGGGGCCACTTCCCAGGAGATCACCCATCTCAGGACTTTCCTGGCCCGAACACGCTTAACTACGGAGTTCTCAAACTCCTGTAGTGCCAGTTCACTTAAAAGACGCATTTGTATTGAAGAGTGGTATCATTCCATTTATAGTACAGATCTGTTCTCTTTCGGAATATATTCCGAAAATTCCCATTATTTTACAGTGGGTCCCCATACTTATCTGGTGTATATATGGGAATACCTGATAATACCTGGGGTATTACATTCTCCCCCACTTAGAACAATGGTTCATCCTCGAACCACAGACCTAATATTGAGTAACCTGGCTCCGATGCCATTCTGTCATGCCCCACCCCAAATACAGAGAGTATTGTCGCTTTGACCGAAACCGTACGGTTTTGTCCTTCGGAGCGAACCAGACCCGACCACGGGCCACTTCCCAGGAGGTCACCCATCCCATGACTTTCCTGACCCGAACACGCTTAACTACGGAGTTCTCAAACTCCTGTAATGTCAGTTAACTTAAAAGGTGCATCTGTATTGAAAAACGGTATCATTCCATTTATAGTACAGATCTGTCACGACCCGAAAATGGCACGTGACGGCACTTAAACTACGTAATGTCTACAAACGTAACGCAATTCAAGTAAGCCGAAAACCCAGAAATCTAAACCACCCTAAAAAGGGATAACTGGAGAAAATATTGTTAAAACTTTTGGGAATCTCAAGCAAAAATCTTTAAACTCCAAATTTACTTTCTTTAAAATTTGGCAGCACCTCCTTTGTAAAAACTAGCCCCGAAAAGGGTACAAATATAGATATAAGTAAAGCATCCCCAAACGGGAGCAAATCCACGCCCAAAGGCGGAAACAACCACTACAAGCATATATATGACGCCGTAGCGAAGAAATATAAATAAAAACAGCATAAGGAGATAAAACTACATAACAAAGGCCGGCTCCCACGACCACGGCACCCAAAGTCACAAAATAATACAACATCGATCCTCACAACTCGTCTCTAAGTCAAATACATGAAGGTGGTAGATGGAGAGTACTAGATCCAACAAAAAGATATACAATGTACATAAACGGATAACCGCGAACCCACCTATAGCAAAGGCTCAAGCCAACCGTAGCGGTACCCGCAAAAGTAGAGATAATATGAAGCCCTGTCGTGACTACTCTGAGGGTCTAACCTGCAAAACACTGTGGCACAACGGGAGTGAGTTGCCGACTCGTGAATAGTAAATAACATCATGCAGGTAATCGCAGGTATCCACGTACTGCGATAATCTATCACATGCAAGCTGATAGTATAATATGGCAATATGTATATGCAACAGTCATGAAAGGTACTCTATCAGGTACTACTAATACATGAAGCAATGCATATCAAATAAATGCTGAGTATGAGATAAAACATATCATCATCATGGAACCTGAGTGTCCAGCATCGACACCCGAAAACATCATGAAACCCGTGTCCAGTATCGACCCGTAAATACTCATCTCTCAGACGCCGCCACCAGGACCGGCCCTCATATCTGTACATCTCATGGAACTTGAGTGTCCAACATCAACACTCACAATCCATGAACCTGAGTGTCGAACCTCGACACTCGCAATCCACATATCCATATATAACTCTGGTCGGTATCTCCCAGATAACTGCCGAGACCAAATACTATCACCGGTAGGCAGTGCACCTCCCTTGCCAGGCTCATCGGCTTATCCATCGACATCCATTTCTTGCCCCGGGGTACCATACCGGGTCCACCATGTACCCGCACACGGCCTCGTTCACTCCTCGCATCGAGTTTCTAATACAAGTCTCAGAACCGAGAAATCTCATAGTGGACGCATCGAAATATTATATTAAGATAAACCGGGTTTTTCAAACAATGCATAATTTCATGAAATACCACGGTCCTCAAATCCAAAAAAAATATCATATGAAATCCATATCTCAATTCGTAAAACCATGAAATATAATATATGCAACATAAAACAGTAATATGAGCATTGTTTTCCACCGAAAACGGGAGACGGAACCGCGTAGGTCGTCTTGCCTGAATTTGGGGGCAGATACTATTTGGATTTATTCGTCCATCTCTCCGAAGATGCCAAGGTGATTTATGGCACCATGTATCGAAGATTTAGATGGATGCGACCGATGTAGCAGATTTCGTCAGATTCCCCCTCGTTTGAGGGGTTTTTGATTGTGGGGACGCTCTTCCCTGCAGGCGCAATCCCCTGCAGTTAATTACGCTACCGTATCGCGGTAACAACTTTCTTCTTCTCCAGATGGTCACTCCGTGTCGTGTGTATTTGTTTTATTTTCGGTTGCCCGTGGATTGTATACGGAGACTAATTTATGTTGTCGCTCGTAGGGCGTGGATTAGTCCAAATCGGTATTTTCTTAGATTTGGGTTTGGGTTGGGTTTAAGGATCGTTAGTCTTATTTTAGACTAAGATCAACTTAAACATTTGTTAAGGTTACATTGGTCTGATCTTAGACTGAGATCTACTTAACAGGATCATTTAGAGCCAACAAAAGAGCATTTGGGCTCTATTGTTTTAGTTTAGGGACATTGCGGTCCATAAGTTTAAGGACATCATAGTCTATGATAGTTTAAAGACGTCATAGTCTGTAAAGTTTAAAAACATCATAGCCTATGAGTTTAAGGACCCCACAATTCATAAAGTTTAAGGACATCATAGTCCATGAGTTTAAGGACCCCACAGTCCATGGAATGCCTGGTTGTCGGGACCCGTCACCTCTCTGAAGATATTGAAGGATTACAATGACACATATCAGAGGAGTGAAGAGATGTACTGTAACACCCGAGCCCAATAATACTATTTCTATTTCTAGTTGAGTGTTATATGTTGCTCTTTACAATTATCCTGATTGTTTGGTGTTTATTGCTAAATTTTAACCGGTTAAGTCATTTTGGCACATAACAAATTTTAACTCCTAAAATGAAATTAAAAATATACATGTTGGCCTACTCGTCGCCACTAGTCGCGTGGTAGCGTCCGCGTGTCGAGATTCCGTCCCGTTCGGCTAAACGGGCAAGTTTGGACGACTACGCGCGCGTGCAAGTGTCCGACTTAGGGGCATGCATTTTAATCATTAAACACCTCTTTTCGAAATTTGGAACTCGCTTAAAATCCTATAATTTGAATTTAAAACATTTGGGCGCAACCCGGGCGCGATTTGGAAATGTTTCATTTAGCGCCGAAAATACCCATTTTAATTTAATATTTTAAACTATATAATCATTCTGTTCCTAATCTTTAACGTAAAATCCCTATTAAATCTTTTAGATTTGATTTTTTTAAACCTCCCGTACACTTCCCCAGCCAATCGCGTGGCTCCAATCTTCGTGGGCCCGCCTCCACTCTCTCTCTGTCCCTCTCTCTCTATTCTCTATCTCTCTCTCTCTCTAACCAATCTCTCTCTCTCTCTCTTCCTATATATATATTTCCCTTACGCAGCCGCCTCCTCCACCACGAGAAACATCTCGCAACCCTACCCTAGCTCCTCATACTCGCGCCGCCGACCTCCCCGCGACCTCGCCGTCGCCGTCAACACCTCCTCAGCCTAGCCGCACCCTCCTACCTCCTTCCTCCGCCTCTTTCCGCGTCTGCACCCAACCCCGACGCCACCTCCTGCACCGCAAACCTCGCCGTCGCCGCCGCCTCCCGTCGCCAACGATGCCCGAGACTCCCTCTCTTCCTCCTCGTCCCGACCTCGTCGTCGCCTTCCTCCTCCCATCGCCGGACCACCAACAGACCCGAGCCCGACCCTAGCACCAATCCCCGGGTCGCCGGAAAACGTGCCGTCGACCCTCGTCGACGTCACCCGCGCCACCTCCGACCACCCTCTCTCCCCTGCGACCAGAACCCGGCTCTACCTCCCCCCTACTCACAGCACAACCCGACCCAGCCGCCTCCAGCACTGCAGCCGCACTCCCAGGTCGCTGCCGGCGCCCCTCGCCGTCGAGTCCGTCGTGGTTGCCCTCGTTCTTCTCTGTAAGCATCCCTTTATCGTTCCTTTTGTGCTAGATCCCTTTCCCCGCTGATCCTTGTTACGCATATCGTATTTTGCTAACGTGTTACCGTTTGACTTTTCGCCGGATTCCGGCCGTGCCGTCGTTTGGACCCGACGCTCCAGCGAAGTATTCTGGTCCGTGTGGTTCCACTGTTCGCTGTTAGGACTCGATCCGTGGCCCGTGCACCCGTCTCGTATTTTCTGCCGACATCGCATCCGTGCTTTCCGGTTTGCGAAACCGTCGAGGCAAGATTTCTTGCTACATGCTAAGTTAACTAATTAAATATTTGACTCATAAAACGTGCTGTTTTAACTAAGTATTGTTACTTGTTCTCATCGGACGAAATATGATGTGCACCACCTAACCTTAATAACAACTACCTGCTAATCATTTTAATATTTAGAGGATAATAGTCGCACACTTAAATATTTATTGCCTGCTGTTATTAATATTGCGCTACACTGTGATTATTGCACCCCAAGGGTGCTTGAACCCGTTAATAAGAGAATACAAAGCATCACTGCGTTTACATGGGATAATATTGTTATTTGTCGTTCCTGCTGTTGTTCCTTATTCGTTACTATACCCGTTATCAGCTTACATTTGATTGCATTACATATTGACCGATCTTGATACACCTGACACATGTACTGATACACCGGACATGACACCCTATACATATCGACTCAACCTGTTAAAACGTGACCTGACCTGTTACCTGATTTCATACCTAATGCCGACAAACTTGACCATTCCTGCTGTCTATCCAGGCAGACCTGTTTTTCACCTGATTTTGTGTTGGCATTAGTCCTTGACTATTGAATACCTGACCTGACATACATAACTTGGGGGTATGGGGAAATCAAAGGTGAAACCGACTTGTAACTCAACAGTTCGATACTTGTTCTGATCAGTCTTACGGGCTTGGCCAGTCCGGGAGTGATGATGCTGACATCACTCATCCATCCTACTACCTATTACTGCTTAGCGGCACGTCTCGGATTCAGCCCCGAGGACCTTGACCGTGGTCCCGGGCACGCACGGGATACTATTGAGTTACATCGACGATTCATCAATTGATTTCAAAGACTATAGAGTAGAAACCTGATAGGACAGTTTAGTCACCCTTGCACATTACCCTGCTCTGTTATTTCTTAGTGCTGCTTTATTCATGTTCATACCTGCATTGTTTATTACCATGTTTATACGGTATACTTGATGACATGACGCGCTGACGTCTGGGTTTTGCATGGCCCAGATTCCGTACCACTGTCGACGACCGAGCAGGAGTACTTCAGCCAGCAGGCTGAACTGTGAGTTCCTTAGGGTTTAGTTTATTTATTTTCATTTCATTTCCAGATGTGAGCCCGCATTATGGGACGTACTGTTTATTCATTGTATTGGATCATTTGCTTCCGCACTTATTGTTTATTGATTCTTGTTATTATGGATTTGGACATGTATTAGATTAGTTTATTATTTTGTTCTTGATATCTCCACAACTGTAACGTGACTGTGAATGGATAATTCCTACCCACAGGTAGCATGGTTGGCTATGTCACGTGCCTCATCTTGCGTACTCTGGGAAGCGGGGCGTGACATGTACCCTTGAACCAATATTGGTTGGGAGATCTGTAGTCCAATTTGGGACTAAGATCAAAGATTTATGAGCATATGGGCTCAATTAATATGAATTAGGGATCTGTGGCTAACTTGGGCTCGGCCCATTCGGTTAAAATATTGGACATTTAATTAGGCTCGGTCCTTTTTCATTTAACAATGCTGAGAATTGGTTTGGGTTCTGACAACATTTTTGTCTTTTACTGAGTGCTGAGTACTCATTATGGCTCTGGAGCTTTATTAAAGAACAATTTATGTTCTCTCAGCGCACACATGAGGAGCACGTGGTGCGCTTGGCGTTGAGCGCCAGATTTAGAGCGCTAAGACGCTTCCTGTGAAAGAGCGCACACGTGAGGAGCACGTGATGCGCTTGGCGCTGAGCGCCAGTAAATGAGTGCAGAGCGCTCCTTGTGAAAGAGCGCACACATGAGGAGCACGTGGTGCGCTTGGCGCTGAGCGCCGGTAAATGAGTGCAGAGCGCTCCTTGTGAAAGAACACACACGTGAGGAGCACGTGGTGCGCTTGGCGCTGAGCGCCAGTAAATGAGTGCAGAGCGCTCCTTGTGAAATAGCGCACACGTGAGGAGCACGTGGTGCGCTTGGCGCTGAGCGCCGGTAAATGAGTGCAGAGCGCTCCTTGTGAAAGAGCGTACACATGAGGAACACGTGGTGCGCTTGGCGTTGAGCTCCAGTAAATGAGTGCAGAGCGCTCCTTGTGAAAGAGCGCACACGTGAGGAGCATGTGGTGTGCTTAGAGCTGAGCGCCAGTAAATGAGTGCAGAGCGCTTCTTGTGAAAGAGCGCACACGTGAGGAGCACGTGGTGCGCCCTTGAAGCGCTGGGCATTTCTTTTAAAATAGCGCTTGGAGCGCTGCGGCGTTGTGCGCCAGTCTTGGAGCGCTGAGGTGCTTCTTTAAATTAGAGCGCTGAGGCTCTTTTTAGGCAACTTTGATCAGTTCTGCACTCTGAGAATTAAATTCTCATTTATTGGAGACTTTGTCTCATAGATCTAAGAACTAAGTTTTTTTTATAGGAGATGTTACAATCTCTTTTTTTTTGTGAAAGGCTTTGCCTTTATGGATTTGTGATCTAAAGAGAATTGAATTCTTCTTCCTCCCCTCTTTCTTTATGATGAGATGCTAAGATCTCTTTGTGAAAGAAATCTTTTTTATAGATCTATAATCTAAAAAAAGAACTATGTCCTTCTTCCTTGATGAGATGTTTTTTATCTCTCTGTTTTTACCTTAAAGAAAAGTTCTTCTTCTCAGAACTTGCCCTTTTCTTTGAAATTTCTCAAAACTTGTGGGGGGTTCCTCTCAGCAAGACTTGAAGTCTTGGGGCCTTTTTATAGGGTTGACTGATTTGTTGAATCAGTTAAAGAGATCTTTTTCTGATTGATTTGGGAATGTTTCCCCCCATTGTATCTTTGATCCTAGGGCTTCTATTTTACAAAAGGCGATCTTCTTGTTTTTAATAAGATTGGTAAAATCTTTTCCCATACAGAACTTATTCTGTACCTTGGTGATGATTTTTTTAAATCACCATTGGATCTTTGATCCAACGGAAGGGAACATTTAGTTCCAGCGCTAGTGCTCTCGTGCTTTGCACGTGAGCGCTGCAACAGAGTATTTGACTCTTAGCGTTGGCGCTGCCAACGCCAGCGCTCTCGTGCTTTGCACGTGAGTGCTGCAACAGAGTCTTTGACTCTTAGCGCTGGCGCTGCTAACGCCAGTGCTCTCGTGCTTTGCACGTGAGCGCTGCAGCAGAGTTTTTGACTCTTAGCGCTGGCTCTATTATGAAGTGCTGCTTCATTTCAAGTTTCAAAATTTGAACAGAGTTTTGCTCTGATTGGGGGAAACAAATGCCCCTCTACCATTGCGCTCACGTGGCCTGCACGTGAGTGCAGCGGTGGCAGCATCTCCACCATTAGATCAACTTAGAAGTTGAAACGGCTCCCAGTGCCTATAAATAAGGCCTTTGGCCCTTGAGATGACCTCTGTTCATCTTCTTGTTTATTTTTCTGAGAATTAATTCTCTTTCAGAGCCAAGCTCTCTGTTTTAAGAACTCTCTTAGAGTCAGAACTCTGTCAAAAATCTAGGTAAAGATCAAATCTTTGAAGAGATTATTCTATAATCTAGGGTTTTACCTATTAACAGAGCTTTGCTCTTTTCAAATCATATAGATTTTTAGGGATTCTCAATAGAGTTTTGCTCTTCATAGATCTAAAGTGATCTTTCTTAGGGTTTCTTACCCTATTAACAGAGTTTTGCTCTTTTCAAATCATATACATTTGTTAATCTTTCATGAAAAACTCTTAGAGTTTGTTCATAGATCTTGAAGGTCTCGGAATTTTTAATTCATTAAAAGCTTTACTTTTAGGTTTTCTGATAGATTATTCCATCATCTTTACAGAGCATGGCTCTTCAGAACTTTTCTTGAGAGATTTTTTATTCCCTTCATCATCGGAGTTGACATATGTCACTCTATTGTAGAGCGCTGCTCTCAAGGAAAATTTACTCCTTGGCCCGATGGGTCCTTATTAAATGAGAATCCTTTTAGGATTTCCCCATTTAATAAATGTCTCGTCAAATGATGAGACTGTTTTATTAATGATGAGTCATCATCTAGATTATGTGGGTCCCCCTTGGTCCCTTTCCACTGCATTGCAGTGTGGCACGAATTTAAAATACAAAGTGTCGGAACTTAAATTGTAGCATTGACGGTTATTCTTTTGTGCTTTTTTTTCGTGCAGGCATTATGTCTTTTGACATCTCTCTCGTCCGTTCAGAAAGCGGATTCCTTGAAGCGCCTGTGGACAGGGAAGTCTTTGTGTTGATCAAAGATCACGACCCGGAGCAAAAGAATCTTCATTTATGGGGTAAATGGTACAGTCAAATAATCAGAGGCCGACGGAGCTTTTCTTGCGCGGTACCTTCGGAGCCCATTTCGGCGATTCCTTATGCTGACGCACCTCCGGTGAATTATGCCGTGGAGGAGGTCAACTGGACTTTAGAGGGTCTCCTTCAGCCTTCTATGGCTGTGATACCCGTACAGCCACCGACGGCTTTGGATACTCTAGGGCGGCGTATATGCCAGGATGAGTCGCGCCCTTGGGGACAGCCGTACATGATAGGCCTAACTCCTCGCCATCCAGCCGGGTATTTGTAATGGGCCCGCTACATCTTGCCGGCCAAGAAGTCGTAGATGCTGAAGCTCGGATTGTATCCCGCGATTTACGCTTCTCTCTTTCAATATTCTGCTCCTCCTGCATGGTGGGTCAAGGCTTTTCTGGAGCAATGGAATATTCCGACCCGCACCCTCCTTCTGTCAGATCGAGAAGTCTCAATATCTTTGGAAGAGTTTGCAGAGATCTTTGGATTATCCGTTAGGGGAGAACACTATGCAGAGTTGCTTCCTCCGGACGAGTATATCTTTGCCACCAAATCAGTGGTAATGGGTCTTACCCCGGAGAACGCCATTCAACACCAATTCCTGAGTTTGATCAAGGTGTTGAATATATACGAAAGTCTATTACTGGAGTCTAGAGGGCGTGGAGTTAGCTACGCAGACTTCATCGCTCGCTTTCTTCATCCAGAAGCCTTATCGAAGCAAGCTGCGCTGTTCGCCAAGCTTGATGACCCGTTCGGTTTTAGTTTGGATAACCAACTGACGGCGGAGGCGGATTTAAAAGGTTTCTTTATTCTGGTTGCTCCTATTGTTCCCTTCGCCGAGCTTGCTTCTCCGGACGTCGATGAAGAGACATTCATGCTAGGGTTCATTGGCTTATGGCTGAACTGGTTCGTGCTTCCGATGCACCCTCGTTATATAAGGCCATCAGTCTTTTATCCAGCCCATCATATGGTTGCGGTAATGCAAGTGGCTATCGAAATTGTCGGGTTATCACACCTATACCATGGTCTCAGCTTAGCGGCGGACACCACTCAGCCAGGTGTACAGCCCGTCACTTTCTCGCTGTATTATTTTATGTCATGGATCGAGCTGCACTTACTAGGCGCTTTTGGTGTCCATAAACGATCTCGATTCTACAACAGTTACAACTTCCCTCGGATTATGCACCTTGTTGACGCATCTATTGTAAATCCGATATAGCGGGAGGCTAGGGGTGTGCTCCTTCGTCCGCGCATGGTTGGAGATGGCATGACCTTTGTCGATAAGGTTTTTACCATTGGCAAAGAATCCACAAAAACAGTGCAGCCACTGCAGGACACATTTAAAAACGGGGTCTCCACTTTGAAAGCTCGGGAGATTCTTCATCTATATTCAATTAGGCCGGGCTTTCTCGTGTTTAGGAAGAACGATTCGGCATTGTTCATGCGATACAACCCGCACCTTTTCGCCCAGCAATCAAGTTATAATCAGGGCATCCCGCTTGAAGCCTTCCTAGTTGAGCCAACTGCCACAGAAGAAGGTATTCAGAATGCATTGCACTATTTTATGCGGTTGAACACCGGCTCCAATTTCTTTATCAGCGAGCCGAGTTGCGTTCCGCGAATCATGAACGCATATGCGGCGTGGTATCAACATTCGATGGGCGCCGTTATTAGGGAAGAAAAGCGATTACTGCTTGATCGCAAGGGCACCGCCCCGGCTGGTAATCCAGCCGTTCCCTTGAAGTGACGGACCATCGTCCATCCTCCCTTGAGGGAAGCTGCTGCGGCTGTGGTGCCACGTGTTATGCCTGAGCTGCCCCTACCCCGCGTGCCTGTAGAAGCGGTAGCAGTGGTGTCTCCCGGGTCTGGCGTGGGTACTGAGATCGGGAGTCGTCGCCCCAAAATGCCCGTGAAGCGTAGGCTCCTATTGTCGGCAGCCGGGGCTCGTTCGCTGAAGAAGAAGAAGTCGGTGTTTTCTCTCGACGTCGTACTCGGGCAGGAGCCCCATGCTCCCTATAGCGAGGGTTTGAGTGAGTACGAGACTAATGAGGGTCTATTTATCGAGCATGCGGATGATACTGATTTTCAAGCCGCCCTTGTGGCTTCCGAGCGACAGGCTCGTGCAGAGGCGGCGTTGTTATCACTTGCGGAAACGGGTATGCTCTACTCATGTCATTTTGAGCTTTTTTCCTTCTCTTTTATTATTCATTTATTAATACATCCTTCTTTGTCAGGCATCTCCGCTGAAGAGGCTCTGGCGGCTTCCCTTCGGACTTTTGAGGAGGAAGAGAGGCTTTGCACTTCTTTAGGCCTCGGTATCTTTCGGCTCATTGTGTTTTCATTCCTTTTTTTATGGATAGTCTAACCCCCCCTTTTTTATTACAGGGACTACTTCGACTCAGGTTATCCCGAATGTGGTTCCAATCCCGCATGGTGACGTGGCGACGCTCCCAAAGCCGGCTGCCGAAGTCCCAGCTCCCCTAGTATTGCCGAAAGAAGCTTCGCTCAAACAGCCGATGACGAACGCCATAGAAGCTCCAGAGGAAGAACTTAGTTCGGACGATGCCGTCTCCTTGACAGAGGTCTTGAGGAGGTCACTTCTCACTGCCAAGGCCGACAAGAAGCGTAGAAAGCGCGCGGCTAAGGAACGTGATGCCGCTTTGGCTATAGGTGTAGGCTCAAGCGCCATTCCATCCGTCACTATTTCTTCCGAAGATGCCCCAGCTGCCCTGTCAACCGGCCATAGACAAATGGTGCGCGCGGCTTGGGAAGAAGCCGAAAAGCCATCCCAAGGTAACATAATGCTGAGTCTTTTCTTGGAATTTGATCTTCAAATTCTTATACATCATATCTTGCAGGGCCAAGTCCTGACGTTGAGGCGGCAGGCAAGATGATGGCGACCACAGAGCCCGAAATGGCTACTCTCTCTCAGGAGTCTGGGACTGTCCCAATCACCGCTCTTTCTCCTTATGGTTCGTTTTTATCAGCGAGTATCGCGAGTGTCACGATGGCCCTTATCGAATCGGGGGACGAAGCCACGGGCACAGAAACTATTCCAATGGCGGAGAGCGAAGGAGCTGTTGTGCCTAGTGACGCTCTCGCCGCGGTTTCGGTTGGCGACTTATCAGGTAGATCCAGGGTCACCGGTTTCTTTTTATCTTTCGATCCCGCTCATCCCCATCTGATGACATTTTGTTCGTTTTGAGTGTAGGTGCAGTAAATGCGGAGATTGCGCCATCTGAAGCATCTCGGATTGCCGCCGTGACAGCTGTTGTCCCGTTGCCTTCTCCCATGTCGTCTGGAATGCTGGAAGGTATATGTTTGCGACTTATCGGGTTCATTGTAGGTAATATACTCTTGGTACTGACATCGTATTGGTACAATCCTGCAGGAGTCCTTTTTGACCATCTTTATCAGGTGCTGACCCCGCATTTCTCCTTCCAGTCGGAAGTCACTTTGCCTGCTGGTGCCGGTGAGTATAGTTTTTTTTAGCCGACGTCCTTTTCTTTCTTTGGTGGGCGACCCTGCCGTTGTTAATTTCAAATTGATTGCAGCACTACAAATTGAAGGAGGGGACGAGAGAACAGTCGCGCCTCCGACACTCCCAGCTTTACCACCTGTCATGGCCGGTATAGTAGACCTTATTACTCGTGCATTTTTCTTTATCTCTTGAGCCGACATCTGATTATGATTCGTTTTGCAGTGATCACACCGACTTCGGCTCCTTTCGAGTCTCGAATCTTAATGCCTGCAGAACCCTTTTCCAGACGGCCATCTTCCAAAGGCGCTGTGACCAGCCTGCGTATATTGAGCGAATACATCGAGGAGCTTGACGCGGAGGCCCCTACATTCGCTGCAGATTTTTGTACCGAGGTTAATCCAATACTGGCGACGCTTGTGAACTTCCATAACGAAAGCGTCGTTGAGTCTTAGGTTAACCACTGCAGGAAGATTGAGGCATGCCTGCATGAGATTGAGCTCAGGCGTCCTGCTCCGGAAGTGTTGGCTTTGAACTCCCAACGGGCTGTGTGGGTTGAGCAGAGCGTTCTTTTCCTTCGCCATTTGAACAAGAAGCGACCTTGAGGCGGAAGGAACGTGAGGAGGCTTCATGTGAATCCGCCCGGCTGTGCACCCAAGTTGAAATGAATGCCGCGAAACTGAGAGCTGTCTTTGACAATCTGCAGCGATGCATTTCGGACGGGCTGGCATTGAGGCAGAAGCTCGACTTCATTGAGCGGGTTACGAAGAGTCGCGAAGCTGCCCAACGGGAAATCGATGAGAAAGTTTCATCCTGCTTGCAGCAACGGGCTCGAGTCGAAGAGGAACTGGCCGCAACAGCCGACTATGAGAAAGAGTTGAGGGGAGTGCGCGAGCAACTGGCTGATTTATTGAAAACGACTCCTTCTCAGTAGTTGTCTTTGTATCAATTAAACATTTGTAATCTTTGAATAACATGTATTCATTCATTTTTATTCTTTTATATGACTCGTCTTGTACTCAATTGAATTTGTAACACCCGGCCCTTTTTATACCAAGTCCGTATTTTGTTATTTTAAAATTCTATTTTATTTTATTTATAATCTTAAGTGTTTTATTTAAGAAATTATTTATTTATCATAACCTCTTCTTTAAACCCCAAACCCTATTTTTCCCTTTCTAATTATACCAATCTCCCTTACTAACTTATAAGCGCAGCCCATCCCCTTTCTCATTTTATCTTTGATTTTCCGTTCATGGCCAGTTTCCATTTTCCATTTGATTTCTCCATTAAATCCTTCCTCAGCCATTTTTGGAAATATTAAGAATTAAATTTAAACGGCCCAGTCTTCTTCTTTTCCCCCACAATTCTTTTAGTTATCCTCTAGCCCATCTCTTTATTGTTTCATAAATTTTCTTTCAGCCGCAACCCAGTTCAGCCCTCTCTAAATACTTAACTTTTCCCTTTTAATATTTCGGCCCAGCTCACTCAGTTCACTCCCCATTCCTATCCAATTTCTTTTAAATTTAAACTAAATTTTTCTCTGGCCTGGCCCATGTCTCCCACACCCCTTAAATTCTCTTTAAATATTTTAGCCACCTCTTCAGCTCAGCTTGGCCCGGCCTCTTCTATTTACAGAAAATCCTTTCCTTTTCCAGCCCTTTCAGCTCAGCCCGGCCCCCTCAAATTTATGCCGGCCCATGTATTCTCTTTTCTTTAATCGATTTTCTTTGCAGGCCCAGCCTTTCTTTGGCCCGCGTCCCCTCTCCAAGCCCAGCGCCCACTCCCCGTTCATCTTCTTAAAATTTCCAACGGCTACACCCCCAAATCCCGCGCGCGTTTTCCTCCGCCCACGCCGCCTCCTTCGCCCACGTCGCCGCTCGTCGCGCGCCACGCTCGCGAGCGTTACACCCACGACGCTCATCCCCTCGTCTCCCCATCTCTTCTCCCTCACTTCCATCATACCCTCCTCCTCGCTCGCCCCCTCTCTCGTTCTCCTCTTCTTCACCCTGCACCCCTCATCGGCCAACCCCTTCACTCGCCTCGCCGCCGACGACGACGTCGACGACAACAGCAACCGCCCCTGCAACTGCTCCTCCACCGAGCCCCGCCGCGACCACCTTGCACCACCTCCATCGCGACGCAACCACCTCCTTCTCCTCCAACTCCAACCACCACCTGAATCCACCTCAAAATCTCTGCACCCCGCCTCCTGCGCCTCTCGCCGGCGGACCCCCTACACCGTCTTCGACCCCATCATCATCCTCGTCGTCGTTCTCACCCTCTCCCTCCTCTGTTTTCTTCTCTAACTCATAGCTCTCTCTTTCTCCCCCTGCTTCCCTCCCTCTTCTCACTCTCACTCTCAAATTTCTCTCCCTGCTCACCCCTCTATCTCTCTGTCACTCTCACTCTCTACTCTCCCTCTCCTCTCTCTCCCTGCAAACACACTCCCTCACTCTCTCTCTGTCTTTCTCTCTCTAACTTCCCCTCTCTCCAAATCTAACTCTCTCTCTCTGCTTAACTCTCTCTCTCTCTCCGTCTAACTCTAACTCTCTCTCTCTCCTTCTATCAACCGACCACCCCCCGCAGCATCGCCTGAGCTCGCAGCCGTCACAGCCATTACACAAGAGCCAAGCTTCCGCTGCGCCCCGACCACCAAACTGCGAGCCGTCGTGCCGAGACTCATGTTCGAGCCAAGTCAGGTGCCGAGCCGCGCGTGTGTCGCGCGTTCGTGATGCTACAGCCACCGTACATCCCCGGGACGTCTCCAGGCAAGTTCTTACTTGCTTTCATGCTATTCCGTATATATTACAAATTAGAATCGTAGATATATTCCATGTTTGCTTGATGTTATATATTGTCACAAAACTGTTCGATGCTTGTTCCCATAGAAAATCATTATCGTATTTGACGGAACTGGACATATTATATTGGCCCTTGTAGAGATGATTAACGTGTGCAAATTTCATTAGAAAATACGACTGTTAACAGTTAAAATGACTACCCCCAAGTTTGATCGTAAAACTGAAATTCTGTTGCACCTGAAAATAGTTAAATTCATCATAAATCATATACATATTAGATTGGTGCGTTCGAGGGCTCAAATCGAAGCTAACTCGACGAACTTTGACCCTGTGCTAGTTTCCAGATATTACTGTACTTAAATCGTGATGATAATTGTATCGGAGTGCGACTCTGGACTGCAGTCCAGAGCGACTCCAGTTATTGGTTACTGTTCCATAACGTGTACCACAGGGTTTCCTTAACACTTAGGTTGCGGAACCCCGCTGTTCACTATAGGTAAATCTGTTAGCTAGACAACATAATTTATTTCATTCTGTTTCGTTACCGTTTGATATTTAAATTGTAATTTAGGAGATCGGGACACATACCAGTCCCAGCAGATTCAGGATTGACATGTTAATATTAAACAGATTGTAACTCCTAACGTACATACGCGATTGAAGATCCGTTTGTTGCGTTGAAAACTTTACTGAAAACCCTAGAATTCATTCAACTGTAGCATCGCTAAATTAAGATCCCAACTAGGGTTAAAATGCGTTGCGAAATGGATTCCTGATTCTGAAATTGGATTTCCAGCCGCGTGCGCTTAAAATGAAACAGATATAACTAATGATCCTGAAACCCGTTTGACCTGAAACAAAATTCTAAGGATAGATAGCTGAACATATTAAATACTACCTGTTTATCATTTCGCTAAATTATATACATATGTTTCATGATAAATCGTGCAAGTGATAAACTGCTGCTTTTATGATACCTTAGTTGTGCTTCTTATACTGCTCATGCATCATATCATACCTATATCATTGTAGTGATAACCTAGTGACATCGTGCATTTACCCAGTGTTAGATTTTAGTGTTGATTGCGGCAAGTACGTCAGTGTTCGTGTATTCGTGATTTAGTGAAAGTGATACGTACTTGTGCACAATCAGTGTCCCTTTTTATTCTATTGCATTGTCGACGTCTGTGGGATGCGTGTACGTGTGACTATAAGTGGTATGGGACACTTATGGAAGCGCTTGCACGGATGTCACAGATAAGGCATCCGACACTGCCATTTATCTTAGGTATTAGTCGGGACGTGCTTGATGGAGGTCCTGCCTCCAGTTCTCGCGCAGACTTGTCACGGATCGATTAGTATTTAGGATGATGGTTAGCGTTTGATGTAGACCATGGGGTGTGGGGTAGTTTAAGTGTGAGTTCAACAGAATCTCGGGAGTCCCATGCCGGCTTATATATTTAGGGAGTTATATGGAGATTTACAGGGTACGTGATATATACACCGTGATATTCTTGTTACATGTTGGGCCCGTGGTCCCTTGCCCTTGGGTTCTACCCTTGGGTGGAGGACACTCGCGAGTGGTTGACTCTCACACTTAGACTGACGATAGGCTTAGTGACCTGTGCAGTGAGACTTAGAGACTGATAGGGTTACTGTCATTTACATTCATTCTATACTGTCTTGACATTCGTGACATATTATTATACTGCTTTATTTTCCGCTGCATTGATCTCTGCTCATTCATATTCATGCTGTCATTGATTTACTATTATTCATATCTATTACCACTGTTAGAACTGTTACTTGATTATATACATTATATTGCTATTGTGTCGCTCTGACGACCTGAGTATGCATGCTCAGCGTGAGGAGAAGATTTAGCCTGGACCAGTGCATCACAGACTTCCTGACTTGTCGTTCCTAGTTACATCCGTTTGTTCCACTTCAGGTCAGTTTACTTTATTGTATCTTTCGTTTACTGCATTTCTCAGTACCTGCGCATCGTTTACTGTTTACCATGATAAACTAGAAGCCGAAGTGTGACTACGGCAAGACTTTTCCTTGACCGTAGGAGCATGGCTGGCCTTGTCTACCCCTCGTATTCCGTATTATGGGAAGCGGGGCGTGACAGAATTCATGAATAAAAGATACAATTTTTTTATTATCGCCTTCCTTTCTTTGCTGCGTTGTTATCATGTTACTCCAGTAAGTGTAACTTGTAGACGATAACTAACAGTTCATCTTGAACACTTTGTGTGGTAGTGATGGCTTAGGAAACAGGTTCAGATCTGCTGCCTAAGACTTTTCAATTTTATGAGCCATGAGGATCTCATAAAGATTTTTCTTCCTACGAATCGTGAGGATCTCGTAGGTGTATTTTCTCCTCAGGAATCATGAGGACTCCTAAGTGTGCTTTCCCTTGAAAGTCGTAAGGATCTCACAAGAGAATTTTCTCTCTTACAAGTTGAGAGGACTTGTAAGTGATCGATGAGTTAGCCTTTTTCCGAGTCGAAGCACTGCTCCGATGAAGAGGTAATTTGGTTGACGTATTTCCGCGATGGGGTCATTGGATGACGTATTTCCATGACGGGGTCATGTGCTGACGTATTTCCGCAACAGGGTCATATGCTGACGTATTTCCGCAACGGGGTCATGTGCTGACGTATTTCCGCGACGGGGTCATTGGATGACGTATTTCCGCGACGGGGTTATGTGCTGACGTATTTCCACGACGGGGTCATGTGCTGACGTATTTCCACGACGGGGTCATGTGCTGACGTATTTCCACGACGGGGTCATGTGCTGACGTATTTCCGCGACGGGGTCATGTGCTGACGTATTTCCGCGACGGGGTCATTTTGACTTGCTCTGTTTTCTGCGGTGTCGGGGCTGACTCTAGGTTGTCTGTGAACCGTAGAGTTCCGGAACTGGGGACTATGCCGTGGCTTCGATTGGTGGTGTCGCGTCCGTGACGTGCTGGCATGAGGAGGAACGCCGTTGTTGATCTTTTGGGATGCAGATGTTGTTGTTGAGATCTGACTTTCCCTTTTGACAGGTCTGGTGTGGAACATATGGTTCTCTTTTCGTTTATGCCCATGGATTGTATACAGGGGTCAGTATGGACTCGCCTGTAGGGCAAAAATTTTCATTCTTTCATCATTTTTTTTATTTCTTTCCGCGATGCTCTATCATTTCAGCTTTTTATATCGCAAAAGTCGCGATCATCCAATCATTTCGGCTATTTTTCGCGGTGCCCAATCATTTCAGCTATTTTTCTTTTTACTCGCTACTTTTTATTGCGAGTTGCCCAATCATTTCAGCAGTTTTTGTTTTTACTCGCTGCTTTTTATTGCGAGTTGCCCAATCATTTCGGCTATTTTTGTATGCATATCTTTTACTTGATGATTTTGTTGCAAGTTGCCCCCATCATTTCGGCTATTTCATATGCATTTCTTTTACTTGCTGATTTTGTTGCAAGTATAGAATTTAGAACCTGATGTCAATCTTAGCATCAGCATCGCTGTGACTGGAATATTGCCGAGAGCGAATCATCATTTCCCGTGAAAGGACTTGGAATTTGATACCGATTTAGGCATCGGCATCGCTACCACTGGGACATTACCAGGAGCAAATCATCATTTGCCTATGTTGATGTCGAAAAAAGGTGGCTTAGCAAACAGGGTTAGGATCCTGTCGACTAAGGCTTCTGACTTCATGAGCCGTAAGGGTCTCATAAAGGTATTTCTTCCTACAAGTCGTGAGGATCTCGTAGGTGCATTTTCTCCTTAAGAATCGTGAGGATCCTCAAGTGTGCGTTCCCTTATAAGTCGTAGGGATCTTATAAGAGTGTTTTCTCCTTATAAGTCGAGAGGACTTATAAGCGTTTGTTCGCCGAATAGGGGAATTTCACGCTATTGGTGGAACTTGGTGGGGGAGACGTTTATTTGTGCCCGTGGATTGTATATAAGGGTCAACATTGAACCACTTGTAGGGCAATCTGTGGAGTGTGATGGCTTAAGAATAGGTTCAGATCCCTGTAGCTTAAGGCTTTTGAATCTTATGAGCCATGAGGGTCTCATAAGAGGTTTCTCCTTGCGAGTCGTGAGGATCTCATAAGTGTAATTTCTTCTTAGGAATCGTGGGGATCCCTAAGTGTGTCGCTCCTTTATGAGTCGTAAGGATCTCACGCAGGTATTTTCTCCTTACAAGGTCGAGAGGACCTTGCAAGTGTCTTTTAACGAGACTGTGCCCTTTCGGGTTTTCACAAACTCGCCGGTAGCCCTGCCGTTTTTACTCACGGAGCCCTTTCGGGTTTTCATCCGTGCCCATTTTGCTTATGGACGTACCTTTTTTTTTGCGTCAGCTTTAGGATGCTGCAGTTCGTAGTAGTTTACAGACGTTTCGGTCGTTAGTTTTAGGATATTTCAGTCCATAGCTAGTTTTAGGACATTACGGTCCACTATTAGTTTAGGGACGTTTCGGTCCTCTATTAGTTTAGAGACGTTTCGGTCCACTATTAGTTTAGGGACGTTTCGGTCCATTATCGATATTTTGGAGGCGAATATTAGTGTAGGGACATTTCGGTCCATTATCGCCGTTTTGAAGGCGAATATTTGTTAGTGATATGTATGCCCTAGAGGCCATTACTGTACATACGATGTATATTGTAGTGGATGCTTGGACATATATAGGGAGGACTTTCTTGCTCAACATGATAGTATGCTATCTGGTTGCTCTTTATCTTAACATGTACTCTGATTGTCTCTATGTTACATGTTGATAAAGCCCTTAGGATGAGTACTTGACTACCAGGACTATGATGCAGATCATACTAGTGGGGACAGTGTAGTCGCTAAGTACATCCTTTAAATGTTCCTAGTCGTGAGAGTACCGAGACAGGGCATCGACACTCCAGAGTAGACTAGCGTATGCGCTTCTTGACCCATATGATGGGCGGTGGATGATCTCATATCCATTGGTGTTTGACATCAGAGAAGGTATACGGGTGCTCAGTGGAGACTGGGCACACTGGACGGACTCGCCGAGAACTCCCAGATGGTATTATACCTCACGTCAGATGGCAGTTCTCTGGTGACACTGGTACAGGTTAGTCTGTAGACCCGAGATCCTCATAGAGTCTTGTGTGATTCCCACTGTGCTTTGATTTCCATCATACCACGTCCAAGAGGGCGTGCAAAACGGTGGCTTATGGGTACAGTCCCGAATCACATGGAGGCAATGAGCGATCGGAGGGGTTTTGTCTCTCCCGGTATAGAGAGTTGATGTTGCTCTATGTTCGATTGGCTATAACTGGAAATCCCTGGCCAGGGTTGCTGAGATTTACTGGTAAGTGTTATCAGTAGTTTCTCGAACTGTTATGGACCTCATACCGACACGACTTATCAAGCTACTGGGGTCTGACGTTTACCACCCCTAGGCGAGATATGCGACATATCAGACGAAGAGACCGGACTGTATGGGAGTGTTACTGGTTGGATTCACAGGAGAATGTACAGGCTTGCTTGTTGATCTTCTGATCGCTCAATACCTGGGTGGCTGTTGCGTTTAGCTGACCGCTTGCAGTTTGTGGGTGTTTGATATGATCATCACCTACTGCCGGCGTATTGACGATTCTTTAGAGTCCTACACAGAGGTTTCCTGGCTCAGGCAAAACGGAGTAGAAGCACATATGTGATATGTGCGGGACCGAGAATATTACGATATGAGATATCGTATTCCATTCTCGCGATATATGATATCGGCCGGGTATATGTGATATAGCCGGATCATCGGATCAACTGTTGATTCGATGAATCGATACATGTTATATTAGTCGGTTATATGCGATATAGCCGGATTGTCGGATCAAGTGTTGATTCGATAATTTAATGTATAATTATATATGTGATATATTACATTACATTAACTAATATAAGCTCGCTTTATTGATTCATTTTCTCACCGGATAATACATTGTTATATATGCGATATATGTTAATTGTATTATTTTCTTTTGTTACAAAAATATATTATATATGTGATATATAATATTGTAACAAGTTAGGGTTACAAATGCAACATGATTTGTGGGGTTTAAACAAGTTAGGGTTTGATTTGGGTTAGCGTTTGGGTTAGCTTTTGCATGAAGCTTCATGGAGCTTCCTTTTGTTTTTTTGCTTAGATATTTTGTGTTGATATTTATTAACCCAACCCAAACCCTTTACCTTAGGTTTATTCTCTACATGAGTTAAGCCCTTCATTCTTAACTCATGGTTGATTTGTAACCACAACAATAATTTCATTATTCATCACAAAAGCTCTTCTTCTTCTTCTTCCTTGAAAAAGCTTGATAGTTTTTTGCATGTGATGAATTAGTGTGAGAAATTGAAAACAAAAGAGAGCTAAATTCCTACTTCATCATCCTCATCTATTCTAGCCACTTAGATTAGGGTGTTCACTTCTCTAATAAGTTGTTTAGTGAAGTGTAAGCTTGGGTTAGAGAGTCTTCAAGGTAGATCATCTTAGATCATGAAGACTACAAATAAGGTGTCTCATTTACCTCATGGAGCCACTCGAGAGTCGGAGTTTATGTTGATCGCAGCGAAGAGACCTCAACACGGAGCTTATGAAGCGAAGGAACGGACTACAAAGTTTGTAATCTCTTTCTCTTAGATGTAAAGTTGTTTACATGCTATGTTATTCCTAATACTCTAGTTAAGATCTTGGTTAGGGTTTGTTTAGCACCCCAAAAATTTTAAAGTAGCATGTTTGATACTTGCCAAAACCTTCATAAGGTGCTATGCTAACCCTACAGTGGTATCAGAGCCAAGCTAAAGTATTAGGCGATGTGTAGACGAAGTTAAAAGTCCGATCGAACCCCGAAATATGATTTTGGACCCCCTCTCTGGAAATTTTTTGAAAATTTGGTTTTTTCCGTATTAAAAATACTCAGAAAAATAAGCAGGTGATTATATGGATATCTGTGAAGTATGACTCCCTAAATCCATCAAGACACCGCGGAACCGCGGCCAAACCAAGCTATTGGCGGCGGTTCCGCGGCAGAACATGAGGATTGAGGGATCGTACTTCAAGAGGTGATCCGTAGGTATTAAATTATGCTTCTGGGAATTTTTAATATTACTCAAGTGTTGAGTTTTCTGGAGATCTTAAGAATTCGTTGATTCGATCGGAAAGTTTAACATCGTTTAGTTTTTCGGATAATTTAGAACGTGTTAAAGGTTCGAACGGATATCAATAACTCATTTTCCCCTCTGTTGGAAAACTTTCAAGTGTTGGATTTTTCCTGAGTTTAAAACTTTCGGGAAATCATGCAAGCGTATCTGTGGACCCTCTAGAAGAACGTAACCTTAACTTGATTATGTGACCGTCAAAACCGCCACTGAACCATATGGTTTGTGGTAGTTTAGCGTTGCCACATGTGAGGCGTTGGTTTGACCCTTCTACGGCTGGTTCATAGCGGCTGTGACATGTTCTGGGACTTTTTGAACTCCGCTCAAGTGTTGAGCTATTTGGGAAATCTTCGATGTTTGTTTATTCGATCGGAAAGTTTAACATTGTCTATTTATCTGGAATGTGATATAATATTTGGAATCCACAAGAAGTTATGAGATAACTAATTTGAATGTTATAAATCTAGCAGTTTTTAGTCTCATTTGATTGGTTGCCATGGGATTTTGATGTGATCAAAAGTCCGTCGCAATCACGTAGCGTACGCGGGTACTCGCCGAGTAAACTTAATAGATAGCCACGCCCCATAGCCCCGACCAAGTGACTGTAGGAGAACCCCGTCGCCAAAAGCATCCGTTCGGGTGCTCGCGGCAGTGGTGTTCCGCCTTGGTGCACTTCGTCGTCGGCATCGGGGGTGCAGCCGTCTACTAAAGTTTCCGATGAGCATTCGATCAGGATGTCGGGAACCTTGTTGAATTGCCCGACTTGATATTGAAAAGAGTTTTCGATATTGAGACTAAAATGCGGGGTTTATAATTGTTAGGCATGCGATGTCTAAGGAATTCATTTGGTTAGGCATGAGATGTCTAAAGAGGTTGCGGATTCCAACTGTTGTAGTTTTACACTTTCTTTTCTGCGACCGTAAGTGTAATATGTGGTGTATCGCCGGTTTCGTTGCTATACATCAACGACAATTGGGATATGCATATTTACTTACGTTGATGACATGTGATGTTATGTGTTGTTGTGATATGTTATATTGGATCGTCGCGTTTTGAATAGCCGGGGGTTTTATGTAAGATGAGAGTTTTTCTTTTTCATTCATGTAAAATTCATTGTATGTAATATTCTTTTATTGGGGCACTTCCGGGTTGAGGATGATGTCACCATTGTATGTTATTTACCTTTCCGCATTAGGATAGACCCAAGGCGGGGAACACAAGTAACCGAGTTCTAGGGTCCAGTGGGAGACCATCTCGAGGAGTCGAGACTGGGTCTCTTAACTCTAGAATTGGCAGTGTTACTTGCCGCACTCGTAGGGGTCTAGGGATGTGTGTTTGGCTATTCATCGCGACCATGGAATCCGTGTTTTATACAGGCTCGATATAAAACACTGACGTCTTAGTATATCCAATATTTCATATATGTTCTTCTGCTGCAATGTTCTGTGATGAGATCATATTACTGTCTGAGACGAATGTTTATATTATATATATGAGATATATATTGTATATTGATGATTTCGTTTCAAATGTGATGCTTGTGAAGCATAATAAAATGGGACTTCATTAATGAGATTAATGAACTAAAAGAAACATAAAGATGTTGTAGAAACTTGTCTCAAAAACAGGTAGCTCTAGTTCTTGCTTTGCATAGCGGTATTCCTTGTAGAATATCCAGTACCTTATTCGATAAGGAAAGAGCCGAGATCCCTTCATCGGGAGTGACCTCTTTAGCGAATCTAGCAGATGCTACAAACTCGGTTTGTCTTTTGATTGTTTTTATAGTTTTTTCTTTGCACAGTGATATTTGTGAAATATCCTGCACCTTATTCGATGAGGAAAGAGCCGAGATCCCTTCACCGGGAGTGACCTCTTTAGCAAAACTAGAAAAGGCCTCAAAAACATTCCATTCAAAATTACTCAATTCTACAACGATATCAAGTTCATTACGCAAAAGGTTTTCTTAAAAACCAGTCGTGGCCCTCCGTCATTTCAGATAAGTACTACTTAGTATTCGTGCTACGTTTGTTGACCTTAGCCAAGGCGTAGTGTGCGGTAGCTAATTAGTGCTGATCTGTATAAGCATATGATGCGATTGAGTTAGGGTAGTCGTGCGACTTTGTTGACCTTAGCCAAGGGTCGTGCGGGTGGGTTTAATTCAATCGGGAAATGACGGGTTGAACTTGGCTAGCGCTTATGATTTGTTGACCTTAGCCAAGGTCACAAGTTGCTAGGGGTAAAATATTATCGGGAATTTCAAGTGTTGAAATTTGCAATGAGATTGCATATAGTTGAATCTCGATACCCACTGCGAGTAAGAGTTACTCCTGGGAGAATTTTACACAGGACAATTAGCCGATCAAGTAGGTGTCTAGAAAGGTGTTAACGGGGTTATGCCTCTGGAAAAATGAGGTTTATTTTAATTAGGTCCGTGCGAAAGCACGGGGAACCTCCCTCAAAGTACCAACACTAGCCTGGCTGAAAGATTGGCGAACTTGTAAGGTGTAATTAATCCCGGCTAATCTTTCCTTTTAGGGTTTGAAGGAAGATTTGATAAAAACAGTGGGAGCCATCCTGATTAGATATATTAATAAACAATCTAATCTTGCAAGAGCATACGCTGAGTGTTTTCTTCTATCTCTCTCCAGGTAGCGACCATGTCACGCCTTAATCAAGATAATAATACGGATGTATTGACCGAACCTACTTGTTATACTGCGCTAGGGAACGTTGGTCCCGCTCCAACTTATAATTGTTATAAGACCGAGCAGGAAATAGGGGATTACCAGAATTCCCGTACCGCCCAAACGAAGAAAGTACATGCTGATGCATCTTCTTCGGGTGTGTTCATTACCGAGAACTATTTTCTCAGTATCCTTTACGTCCTGGGTATGAGATACAGGATCAGGATCCCGCAAATGTAATTTGGTACATGGGCTACAGATAGGTAGAGAACTGAGAACGGGTAATAAGTTTCAAGAGTTGGAAATGATGCAAGTATTGCAGCCAAGTCTGTTGGCAGTTATCACCCTGTATTACCAGAATACATTGATTCTGAATGAATGTTATTAGATACCGAACCTGATATACAACATCATATCAGTCTCTTTATTAGTAAAGAAGGATATAATTTTGTATTGTTGGATAATGTTTTGAACATTTTCTATATCAAGAGTTGATTGGTTCAGGCACGTTATCTAAAAAGCATAGACGTTCTAAATCAAACCACAGTTCTTAACGTACACAACACACACAAGAGGAAGAGTTCAGAAATGAACGAATCCTTCTTGAGGCATTGTAGACTAGGTCGTATCAATGTGACCCGACTAGCTGAAGTTACATAAAGATGCATATTTAAATTAGTTTGGATTTACATCTTGTAAAACTTTCCAGTCATGTCACAAAGATAAGATGACCATAGCTCCGTTTATTGGAAACAGAGAAAGAGTTACAGAACTCTTGGGACTGATACATAGTGATGTATGTGGTCCCATGTCTACACATGCCAGGAACGGTTCTTTGTACTTCATTATATTCACTGATTATCTCTCAAGATCCGGACATATGTTCCTGTTGAAACACTAGTCTGAAACTTTTGAGAAATTCAATGACTATAAGTTAGAAGTAGAGAACCAAAACAGGTATAAGTATTATGTCCTTTGATGTGATCAAGGAGGAGAATACTTGAGCACGGAATTCCTGGACTATTCTGAAGGAGAATGAGATTCTCTCTTAGCATTACTCCTCCATTTGCACCACAGCACGTCGGTGTATCGGGGCGGAGCAATCACACCCTATGTGATATGGTGTGCTCTATGATGAGTACTACTGAGTAGCTTATTTTCTTTTAGGGTTATGCACTTGAGAAGTTGCATACCTATTGAATAGGGTTCCAACCAAATCAGATGCCTACCACTCCATATGTGATATGGTATGGGAAGAGCCCATCTCTTAAAGAAGTTAAGATTTAGGGTTGTCCGGCCTATGTCAAAAGAAAAATCCGGACAAGCTCGGGGCAAGGTCTATTCTGTGGAAATTTGTTAGATATCCCAAGCATTAGCAAGGGAATATCTTCTACCAAACTGAGGAACAAAAGATATTTTGTTTTCTCAGCATGCCACCTTTTTGGAAAGGGAATTTCTTGTGAAGAAATTAGTGGTCATAAGGTAGAACTGGAAGTAGTTCCAGCTAAAACAATCTGCAGCTGATGATTTGGTAGAACTGGAGGATTCAATAGTTTCCAACGAATCTCATCCTCTCCGCCGATCTGGTAGGGTTCCTCATCCACCTGAGAGATACTTCGGTTTCTCTATGACAGTGGGAGCGGGGATTGCATCATAAGATGATGACCCAACAAGTTTCGAGCAGGCCATCAGGAGTGGGGACTCTATGAGAATGGCTGGATGCTTAGCAATCTGAGATGGAATCCTTATACACCAATAAAGTATGGACTTTGGTTGCTTTATCTTGAGGGTTAAAAACCCATCAAGAACAAGTATATCTTGAGAAGATTACTTGGTGTACATGGAAAAGTTGAGACTTTCAAAGCTATGCTTAAGTCCATCCAGATCCTACTTGCCACTGCTACATACCATGACTACGATATCTGGCGGTTGGGTGTCATGGCTGCTTTTCTAAATAGTGATTTGAAAGAGAGCGTCTATAAGTACACAGCCAGAGGGCTTCGTAGACAGTGAGAGCAGCGAAAATGTGTGCAAGATGTTTTATGGGATAAATCAGGCATCACGGAGTTGGAATGTCTGTTTTGATGTAGTAGTCAAAGAGTTTGACTTCATCAAAATGGTAAATGAACTGAGTATATACAAAAAGGTAGTAGGGAGTATGGTGGTGATCCTCGTATAGTACGTGGATGACATACTCTTGATAGGGAAGGAGTTTCCTATGCTACGCTCGGTCAATCTCCTCTTATCACAAAGATTCTCCATATAGGATCAAGGTGATACCTCCTAAATCCTGGATTATGAATCTATGAGATAGATCTAATTGGATGTTAGGATTCTTACTAGTTGTAGTGAGATGGTATCAATCGATCCTGGGGAGAACCACTGGAAAGGTTCCAGGGTGATAAGGACGACTGAATGTCAGTCGCAGGCATTGTATTTACCCTCAATGAAGGAACGGTATGTTGGAAGAGTTCCAAGCTAGATACCGTGACTTACTAGAAGATTAAAGGCAAGATACATCGTTACAAAGGATGCTACCAAAGAGGCAGTCTGGATATATTTTAGTTCATGAGATGAACTTCGTTCCTGCCATTGTGTGACAATGGAGTTGTGGCTTATGCCTAGGAACCCTCGTCCTATCAAAGATCCAGACATATTTTTAGGCAGTATCGCCTGATCATGGAGATGGATGATCTCCAGGGTGATCGAGGTTAGGAGAGTAGACACAGAGGACAACAGCGCGGATCCACTCACAAAGGCCTATTTCCCAGTAGAGATTTTTATGGGATGGTTGAGTATGAGATACTTCAACCACAGCTGATTGTTGAGTATGCGATACCACAACAAATGGCCCTAGTGCAAGTGGGAGATTGTTAGTGATATGTATGCCCTAGAGGCCATTACTGTACATACGATGTATATTATAGTGGATGCTTGGACATATATTGGGAGGACTTTCTTGCTTGACATGATAGTATGCTATCTGGTTGCTCTTTATCTTAACATGTACTATGATTGTCTCTATGTTACATATTGATAAATCCCTTAGGATGAGTACTTGACTACTAGGACTATGATGCAGATCATACTAGTGGGGACAATGTAGTCGCTAAGTACATCCTTTAAATGTTCCTAGTCATGGGTGTACCGAGACAGGGCATCGATACTCCAGAGTAGACTAGCGTATGCGCTTCTTGACCCATATGATGGGCGATGGATGATCGCATATCCATTGGTGTTTGACATCAGAGAAGGTATACGGGTGCTCAGTGGAGACTGGGCACACTGGACGGACTCGCCGAGAACTCCCAGATGGTATTATACCTCACGTCAGATGGCAGTTCTCTGGTGACACTGGTACATGTTAGTCTGTAGACCCGAGATCGTCATAGAGTCTTGTGTGATTCCCACTGTGCTTTGATTTCCATCATACCACGTCCAAGAGGGCGTGCAAAACGGTGGCTTTTGGGTACAGTCCCGAATCACATGGAGGCAATGAGCGATAGGAGGGGTTTCGTCTCTCCCGGTATAGGGAGTTGATATTGCGCTGTGTACGATTGTTTTTAACTGGAAATCCCTGGCCAGGGTTGCTGAGATTTACTGGTAAGTGTTATCAATGGTTTCTCGAACTGTTATGGACCTCATATCGACACGACTTATCAAGCTACTGGGGTCTGACGTTTACCACCCCTAGGCGAGATATGCGACATATCAGACGAAGAGACCGGACTGTACGGGAGTGTTACTGGTTGGATTCACAGGAGAATGTACAGGCTTGCTTGTTGATCTTCTGATCTCTCAATACCTGGGTGGCTATTACGTTTAGCTAACCGCTTGCAGTTTGTGGGTGTTTGATATGATCATCACCTACTGCCGGCGTATTGACGATTCTTTAGAGTTCTACACAGAGGTTTCCTGGCTTAGGCAAAACGGAGTAGGAGCACATATGTGATATGTGTGGGACCGAGAATATTACGATATGAGATATCGTATTCCATTCTCGCGATATATGATATCGGCCGGGTATATGTGATATAGCCGGATCATCGGATCAACTGTTGATTCGATGAATCGATACATGTTATATTATTCGGTTATATGCGATATAGCCGGATTGTCGGATCAAGTGTTGATTCGATAATTTTATGTATAATTATATATGTGATATATTACATTACATTAACTAATATAAGCTCGCTTTATTGATTCATTTTCTCACCGGATAATACATTGATATATATGCGATATATGTTAATTGTATTATTTTCTTTTGTTACAAAAATATATTATATATGTGATATATAATATTGTAACAAGTTAGGGTTACAAATGCAACATGATTTGTGGAGTTTAAACAAGTTAGGTTTAGCATTTGGGTTAGCTTTTGCATGAAGCTTCCTTTTGTTTTTTTTGCTTAGATATTTTGTGCTGGTATTTATTAACCCAACCCAAACCCTTTACCTTAGGTTTATTCTCTACATGAGTTAATCCCTTCATTCTTAACTCATGGTTGATTTGTAACTACGACAATAATTTCATTATTCATCACAAAAGCTCTTCTTCTTCTTCCTTGAAAAGCTTGCTAGGTTTTTGCATGTGATGAATTAGTGTGAGAAATTGAAAACAAAAGAGAGCTAAATTCCTACTTCATCATCCTCATCTATTCTAGCCACTTAGATTAGGATGTTCACTTCTCTAATAAGTTGTTTAGTGAAGTGTAAGCTTGGGTTAGAGAGTCTTCAAGGTAGATCATCTTAGATCATGAAGACTACAAATAAGGTGTCTCATTTACCTCATGGAGCCACTCGAGAGTCGGAGTTCATGTTGATCGCAGTGAAGGGACCTCAACACGGAGCTTATGAAGCGAAGGAACGGACTACAAAGGTTGTAATCCATTTCTCTTAGATGTAAAGTTGTTACATGCTATGTTATTCCTAATACTCTAGTTAAGATCTTGGTTAGGGATTGTTTATCACCCCAAAAATTTTAAAGTAGCATGTTTGATGCTTGCCAAAACCTTCACAAGGTGCTATGCTAACCCTACAATATTAGTTTAAGGACATTTCGGTCCATTGTTGTCGTTTTGGAGACAACAGTTTTGCTTATAGAGTTTAGGCTTAGGAAGATAGCGAGCGGACGTAGGCGTCGTCATCTATTGTTGATCTAGGCCGTGACTCATCAGGCATAGTATTTCTTCAGGAACCGGCCGTTTATTGGCCTGAAGGGTCTTTCGCCATGCATGTCCATGAGCAAATAAGCCCCACCTTGGTAAACTTTGTCTATGATGTACGGGCCCTCATAGTTGGCTCGAATTTCCCCCGTTTGGCATGATTGGGGATCATAGGTCTCTTGACCACTAGCACGAGTTCGCCTTGGCAAAATGTCCTCGGCCTAGTCAATCTCTCGTGTGAGCACGTCATCTTTGCTTTGTAAGCCTCCAAGTTTTGTTGCGCCATAAGACGAGTTTCATCGAGGGCATCGAGCTCCACAAGACGAAGATGAGCATTCTCTTCGTCTGTTAGCTCGTAATGAACCGCCACTCGCAGAGAGGGTAGCTCTATCTCCAAGGGGAGTACTGCTTCAGCGCCGAATACCAATGCATACGGCGTTGTGTTTGTGGCCGTTTTGAACGTGGTATGATACACCCAGAGAGATTCATGCAATCTCTTGTGCCAATCTCTTCTATTTCTGGATACCGTCTTCTTTATGATCTTCGTCAAGGTCTTGTTGAAGGCCTCTGCTAAACCGTTAGCTCGGGGATAATAGACCAAAGAGTATCTCCAGTCTATATTATGTTGCTGCGCGAAATGGCTGATTCTGTGACTTCTGTAGGCTGGCCCGTTATCCGAGATAATCCGTCGTGGAGTGCCGAACCGATAGATGACGTGTGTCTTGAAGAAATGGAGGATGTTCTCCGTCTTCACTTTTCTCAGCGGTACTGCTTCTACCCACTTAGAGAAGTAATCAGTTGTCGCCAATATGAACCGGTGTCCCCTGGATGACGCTGGTTCGCTGGGTCCGATTATATCGGTTCCCCACATTTCGAACAGCCAGCTAGCCACTGTCGAGTGTAGCGGATTTGGATGCTGGTGGATGAAGTCCCCATGAATCTAGCACGAGTGGCACTGCTTCACGTATTCGAGGCAGTCTTGGATCATCGTGGGCCAATAGTAGCCCATCCTTTTGATCTTCAGCTTCATCTTTGGCCCGGCTTGATGAGAACCACAGAGTCTATCGTGAGTTTCTTGGAAGACTTTCTTTGCTTCTTCCGGTCCTAGGCATCTTAGCCACTGAGAGTCAAACGACCTCTTATATAGCGTATCATTGACGAAAGCGAAAGACAAAGCTTTTTTCATGAGCCGATGCCTTGAGGATGCATCTTCAGGTGTCCGACGGGATTTGAAGTAGTCTATAAAGACTTCTCTCCAATCCCTAGCCTTTTCCTGGTCTTTTATTTGTATGGTCGTTTGCTTGGTCACTTCTTTTTCTTCAGACGACTCCGGAAATATTTCAGCTGGTGCAAGAACCCAACGGCTTTGCACAACGATCCTCACGTCATCGAGGTTTTCGTCAGCTAATTCTTTAGCGAGCTTAGCTAGTGCATCAGCTTTGCTATTTTTCCGTGTGTGGTATGCTCTCCAGCATGTAGGAGGGGATTTGGATCAGCAGTTGCTGCACTCTCTCACCGTACTTTACCAACTCCGGTTTGCATGTTTGATAGTCGCCGTTTACTTGACTAACGACCAACTGGGAGTCTCCATATATAAGGAGGTTTCCGATTCCCATGTCGACAGCGATCTCAAGACCTGCTATCAAAGCTTCATATTCTGCTTCATTATTTGTCCTCGGCACTGTTAAGGAGAAGGCAAAGCGCATTATCCCTCCTTATGGAGTCACGAAGATAAGGCCTACCCCAGATTTGATTATAGGGGTGTAGTGCTTTCGCTTCTTCATGGAAGATGCTCCGTTGAAATAGAGTTCCCATCGGGTATCATTCTCTCTACTCCCCCTATTGATCGTGTCAAACGCATGCTCGTCTGGCAATTCGCAATTTAAGGGTGAATCGGCGAGTATCGGATGCTCAGCGAGGAAGTCGGCGATGGCCTGGCCTTTCACTGCCTTGTGAGATCGATATGTTATCGAGAATTCCATTAAGAGTAGGTCCCATTTAGCGAGTTATCCTGTTAGTAAGGCTCTTGACATCAAATATTTGAGAGGATCCACTTTTGATATGAGATGGATCTCATGCGCCAACGTATAGTGTCTGAGCTTCGCTATCGCGAAAATTAATGCCAGACAGTGTTTTTAAATTGGGGAGTAGTTGTCTTCTTCCCCCAGGAGAACTCGACTCAAATAGTAGAGGGCCCTCTCTTTCCCTTGATCGTTCTCCTGTGCCCATAGTGCGCCTAAAGAACCTTCAAGGGCTGTTGTGTACAGGATGAGAGGTTTTCCTTTGACCGGAGCGGTCAGCACCGGCGGATTCTATAGGTATTGCTTGATTTTTTCCAGTGCGCTTTGGAATTTGCAATCCCAAACGAACGGGGTCCCCTTCATTAAATGACTGTAGGGGCGGTATTTGCCGGAGAGATTAGTTATGAACCGCCGGATATATGCGAGCTTTCCTTAAAGAGACCACAGTTGCTTGAGAGTCCTTGGCAGAGGCATCTCCATGATCGCCTTGATCTTTGACCGGTCTATTTCAATGCCCTGGTGTCGTACGATGAATCCTAGGAATTTACCTGAGGAGACTCCGAACGCGCATTTGAGAGGGTTCATCTTCAAGTTGTATTTCCGAAGACGTTGAAACACGATCTTCAGATGCTCCCAATGTTCCTCGTACGATTTGCTTTTAACCACGAGGTCGTCGATATAGTATTCGACGATTTCATGTATGAGGTCATCGAAATTCTTCGCCATGGCCCTCTGATAGGTAGCGTCGGCATTCTTCAGACTGAAAGGCATCACTTTGTAGCAGAATATGCCTAAAGGGGTCCGGAAAGCGGTATGCTTCTGGTCTTCGGAATGCATCTTCATTTGATTGTACCCTGATGAGCCGTCCATGAAGGAGAAGACTTCGTGAGTGGACGTGTTGTCTATCATCAGCTCGGTGACCGGTATGGGAAAGTCATCTTTTGGACAGGCTTTGTTGAGGTTCCGAAAGTCTACGCAGATGCGCACCGTCCCGTTCTTCTTCATCACTGGGACGATGTTGGCAATCCAGTCGGGGTACTGAACTTCTTGGATGAAGCCGGAGTCGATTAACTTTTTTACTTCGGCGTTGATGCTCATTTCAAGTTCGAGCTGCATTCTTCTTGGTGCTTGCTTGACTGGCTTAACGTTCGGAGATATCGCCAATTTATGCACAGCTATCTCTGGATCTAGCCCCGGCATCTCGGAGTAGTTCCATGCGAAGCAGTCTTTATACTGTATGAGCACGTCTCTTAGCGTAGCTACCCGTTTGCCATTTCCAAGTCGATATTCCTTAGGTTGTCCGCAGTAGTATGTATTCCATCTTCCAGCTCTTTTGGCGCCGGTAGAAACTCTGAGATCACCTCGTCATCATTGTTTTCGAAGCACCAGGGGAGGCCAGCCATATCCTCGCGTACTCCTTCTCCTGACAGCGTTATCGCGTGACAGGTACGAGATCGCTTCCAAGACCGATGTTGATCCGGCTCTACTATCGCTGCATATGTGGCTTTCGGTTCATACTTCTGTGGCGGGGTTACCTTCCAATTGCTGGATAAAGCGAACCTGCCTTGCTGATACTGGTCCTCGACCCAGTTTTTGAAGGTGAAGCGGTCTTTGAGAGGATGTCCTATCGCTCGGTGATAGGAGCAATAATCCGGGTGAGAGACCTCATCTGCTTGTTCGGGGTGTTTGGACTGCGGGAGGATAATCATTTGATATTTCATGACAAGATCGAATATCTTCCTTGTCTTGTCTTGGGGAAAAGAATATGCTCGGCCAATATTCTTTATAAGAGACGGATCCCAGCTGCTCAATTCTCGATCGCGTGGTTTCTTAGACCCGCTTTGCCACTGTCGAACGTTTTTTCCGTTCTTTAGCTTGTTTCTACCTCTGCGTCGGGTCTTTTGTATGACGGGCTGGCGACGAAGAGCATCGTCATTCTCCGTAGCCTGCTGAAGGGGGCGATGCATCCTGGCTTTCTTGTAAATGGCCATTTCGCGGCTATGGTCATCCTGGACCTTTTAACCCGCTTCCCTTATTAGCTTGTCCATCTGTTCTTCGAACGACGGACTTGGTACTTTCATGGCGGGACCTCGTTTTGGTTCAGGGTTAGCGTCTTCTAACAGAGTATCTCCTTCTTCATCAAAATCATGTATAACGTGGCAACCATGGAATCGCTCCTGTTTATTGGATTGAACATATCCAAGCCCGATCGTTTCCATTCTCCCGTTGGGCAATTTTTTGCTGAGTTCCAGGGACGTTCCAGATCCTGTTGTAGAACTGAGCCTGTCGAGCAGTCTGTTTGAAGGGTACGCCTTGACGCCTCAACAGCCTTTTTAATCATTTCGTGTAGTATCTAGGAAGACGGATGGGCTGGATCCTGTCAAGCGTAGAATCGGCACCATGCCAGATTTCTTTCTCCACTTTATTTTCCGCGGATCGATAAAAGAGGATCGCCTTTTCATCTTTCCGCCTGGGAGGGACATAGAACTTCTGCAGCTCTTGTACACTATAGGTATCGAGTGTGTCGAGTTCTTTGTAATTCTTTCTCGGGACCACGGCGATTTGCAAACTCTGATCATCTCCGGTAAAGGCATGCATCGATGGGCGGACCGAGAACACTGCGTTGACCTCGTCTTCAGAGTCACTGCCAAAATTCAGAATAGGGGTAAACGGTCCCGGCTTGTTGCATTAGGGCGGCTCCGAAAAGACTATCTCTTCTTCCTCCTCGGTATCACTCCCGAAGACCGGAATAGTGGTGATAGCTTTTTGCTTATGCTCCGGTTTATGGCATCTTTCCGTGTCTTCAAAGTCTGGCAGAAAGTACTTCGCGTCCTCGTATTTGCGGACTTCATTCACAGAGAATGGGTTTAGATCCCTCATTACGGTGTACTCAAGACCATCCTTAAAATACTTCATACACTGATATTGTTTAGAAGGATTGATGTTGTTGTTCAGTTGATAAAACTGCACATTTAATATGACATTTTTCCTACTATTTCTATATAATAAAAGGTGTTTATTATAACTTATGATACATATGAGGGTTTATCTGTAAACATACTATTTTCATGTGTTTATATATTATAATTAACATTTTGTAGGAAAAAGTAAGCATATAATATCCATGTGACATTTGGCCCATTTAAATATGCCTACCTTATTAAAAGCCTTTGACCAATTCTTAATGGTTAAGTTAATATCTCCATAAAACAAACTAATATTATTTGTTGAGTTGTTGTGCAGAATTTTCAGGAGTAAAATCAAGGAAATCAAAGTTGGCGAAACAATCCTGCCTAATTAAGAAAGTAAACTAAAGAAATCAAGTCTGGCAGTTACGAAGAGAAGATTTTCAATTCCAGAGATGTGAAAAGATCACCACGTGTCATATAGATAAAGCCCCAGAAAAACAACCACATGATCTTCCTGTTTGGCCGCGGAACCGCGGCTAAACCCACCTATTGGCCGCAGTTCCGCCGCGGATTTGAGGAGTTAAGATATGGGATTTTGGTGGTTAGGCTCCTAACAACTAGTTTCCATATTAGGAAACTAGGGTTCTGATTCTGGGACTATAAATAAGGACTGAGAGACTCTTGGAAGAATCATCAAGCTGAAGAGATCACGAAGTCCGCGACAGGCTCACGCATCCAGGCTGATCATCAACTATTCATCTACCTCCTTAGAAGAGATCGAGAAGCAAACTAGGTTTTTGTAATCATTTTCTAAGGAAACAAAGTGTACTTGATCTTGTTGATTAATAAAGGTAGTTTTATTCTATTGCATTTATTTTCTTCATGATTTCTATCTTTTCTTATCCCAACATGCACGAGTAATTCTTTGGTTGTTAGGGTTCATGGGATTAGGGTAGGTTAATGGATGATGAAGATCCTTAAACTCTTTTTACGTCCTATAAAGTTTATAAACTTTATCAAAAGAATAGTTAACATCCTAATCGGGCGTGCTACCAATTCATTGCTAGTCTCGACCGCGATTAGAGATTAGATTAACAATTGTTTTGGTAAAGGCTAGATATGAACGGAGATCCATGTCGAGATAGGGGTTAAGAGTGGGAACCCTTTTCCCTCCAGAAACCCTAATCTACATGCATCACCATCGTTCTAGTTTTAAATCTATTAAAAGATAAAAACAGTAATTTTTAATTAATCATCTATAACTACTAAATCCCAATGAACCCTACAAGCCCTCTTTTAATATTAAACCTACATCCGTAGCTAATCTAGATCTATATTCTGCATCCGTGTTTGACGTAGATCTAGAACCTACAACCATTCTCCACCATTCATTATTCTTCCTCCTTTCTTTCTCAACACGCCTAAAGTAAGAATAAAATATTCAACGTTTCCTAGAGGACGATCCGTACTCATCTCGGTCTAGCTACACGCGACACCATTATTGATTGTGGTTAACTACTGCACATAAAATCACAAACCAATCAAATGGCGCCGTTGCCGGAAATACGTGCGTAATTTTTTATTCTTACTATTTGTGTTGAATTCTTATTCGATCTATATCATAATTAAAACAAAACTGCAAATTGTATATTTAACGATTTGTGTGTGAATTTTGCAAGGAGATCTGGAGTCACAAACTTGAGGAAACAGAAAGACAGAGACATTCATCGAGATCCAGAGGAGTACAGAAGGCCACGTAGCAAAAATCTTCATCGAATCTTCCTAGTCGGCGGCGGAACCGCGGCACAAAGAGCATGTTGGCGGCGGAACCGCGGTGCATTAGGGGATTTATGGTTTCTAAATTCTCTGGTATCTTTTATATATCTTTCTCTCTCCTCTGAAATCCAATAAAATATCTTTTCTGCAAGATTCTTTGCAAAATATCGCCGCTCAAAAATCTTTTTGCAAAGTTTTGTTATTGGTTTGTTATTTCATATTTTAATACGGATTTTTAAGGGGCAAGACCAAAATTCAGATTAGGTAGGGATTTTATCACCCTTCCTAAGCCCCACAAATCACAAAACGAGCAGCCGCATCACCCTACATTAATTAAAAAATATCTAGACCAAGACTCTAAAGACTGTCGCGCTCAATAAGGACAGAGGAAGGGCATGGGTAATCTATCGCTTATCCGCATTACTTTTGTGGTGCCTAGGCAAGTGTGTCTAAGGCAAGTGGTTACTTAATTAGGCCCGCTATTTTCGGTAATTCGTATAGCGGATACCTCCCACTTACCTGGCACTTACCTGGCCACAAGAGTAGTAAAGAGGTGGTAGAGGATTGATCCTACAGCTTGTCCTTTGGAAGTCTAGAAGCGGTCTAGAGACTTGACATAAGTAACCTTAGTTCTAGGGTTGTTTGTGCATTTTTGTGTGATTTGTCTAAGTCCGACACACTTTTTCAAAAACAAACCAATTTTAAATCACACACACGCTGCCACTTGCGCTAAACCCGCTTAGTGCATGCTTGGCTGGACACGGGATTCTAGTGCCCGTCTTGTCCGCGTTCCTGCTATCGACTCCGAAGTCGGTACTTCTTCGTTTTCTTTTTCCCCACAACCCACCACATCGACCGAGATGGACGGTACTCCATCAAATTATAACACAACGCTGCGACCGCCTGTAGATGACCAGAATCCACTGCGCATCTCTCTCCAAGAAAGATGTTATCCTATCCGTGGTCCACTTCCCACCTGCTTATCTATTCCACCAGCCAACGGGGATAATTTTAAAATTAAACCCCACTACATCAATCTGTTGCCCAAATTTCATGGGCTTGAGTCTGAAGACGCGTACGTTTTCATCACTAAATTTGAAAACGTATGCGCAATGATGGGTACTTCACAACTGACTGTGGATGCTATGCGCTTGCGTCTTCTCCCATTCACTTTGTGCGACTTGGCAGAAAAATGGCTTTATAATACTGCCACACACTCTATCATTAGGATGAATTCGTAATAGCATTTCTTTAGAAGTTTTACCCAAACCATAAGACCGCCCATGTTAGGAGCGAGATCAACCAGTTTACCCAGTTTCCCAACAAACCATTTTGGAAGTGCTTTGAACGTTTCAAAGATCTGCTTGTCCAATGTCTTCATCAAGGAATCAATATATCGGATTTGTGCCAAATTATATATAAGGGCATTAATCCAGCGACAAAGCAGATGCTTGAAACAAATTTTCAATGCAATTTCATGTCTAAAGATGATGGTGAAGCTTGGAAATATCTGGAAGACCTCGCTGAAAACACTTTGCAGTGGGAAAGCATAAGACCGCCTTCATTTAGGGGAGGTATTCATCAGCTCGATGTTTCCATCGCAGTAAAAGACGAAATGACAGCGATGCAAAAGAAACTCGACGCTATTGAGAACAAATTCTCATCAGTCTCCCTAAATCAGGTAACGTTCCCAAGACCGTGTGTGGTTACTGTTCAGATCCTTCACACTTGACGGAAGAATGTCCTATGAATGCACCGTTTCAAGGTCACGAGCAAACTAATGCTACTTTTCAGCAGCGACCTAGAAACGATCCTTATTCTTCCACGTATAATCAAGGATGGAGGAATCATCCTAATTTTGCTTGGAACCAAAACCAACCTCAAAATCAAAACCAGTTCCAAAACAATTATCAAAGACCTCCTCCACAGCAACAGCAACCACAACCACAAAGTCAGCACCCCTTTCAGTCACAAAATTTTCAAAATCCGGCCAACACTTCTGCACCGCAATTGGCCGGTACTGATAACTTTTCACTCACACAAACTTTGGATTTATTTATGAAACATACCATTCAAATGTCGGCTGATATGAAGTCTTCTATTGATACCATAAAGAAAGACTCCGCCTCCCACGGTGAGAGTATTAAATCAATAGAAAACCAAATTGCACAGTTGAACGCCGCAATGAGTGCGAGAGAAAAAGGGAAACTTCCGTCTCAACCCCTACCAAATCCTGGCCACTCACAAAGTTATAATGTGAGTGTCGTTACTACGTTGAGATCGGGAAGAGTGCTGGATAACCAAGGGGTGAACAAGTTGATGATGTTAGTGATACCAATGATATCCCGTCTTCTACTTCTTCCCCTAATTCGTCTAGTCTCCCACCTTCTTCCGAGCCTATTCTACGCTTCCTACAAGGCTCGAACCCTCAGCCCACTTCCATAAATCTATCTAAAACGATCCCCACTCCAATTCTGGGATCCATTCCATCCCCACAATCCTCTCCAATGTTGAACCCAACCCTTATTGATAAAGTACCTTATCCAAACAGGTTAAGGGGCAACAGACCAAGTCTACAAATAGAGAAGATTGTGGAAATTTTTAAGTAAGTTAACATAAACATTCCTCTCCTAGATGCTATTCAACAAATTCCGTCTTATACGAAAATCCTAAAAGACTTGTGCACTAGGAAGAGAAAAGTTCAAGTACCTAAAAAAGTTTTCCTTGCGAGTAATATGAGCACTGCTTTTACACAACAACTACCCAAGAAACAAAAGGACCCCGGAAGTCATACAATTTCTATTTCTATTGGGGGTAAAAATATCAATCGTGCTCTATTCGATTTAGGTGCTAGTGTTAACTTGCTTTCGTATTCTGTTTATGAGCAATTAAGGATCGGAGAGTTAAAACCGGCGCATTGTACTCTTCAGATGGCCGATCGATCTATCACCCAACCTAGGGGTGAGCTAGAGGATATGTTAATCAAAGTCGGGGAATTTATATTTCCTGTGGACTTTATCGTTATAGATACACAATCTGTAGCGAACCCACGAAACCAAATTCCGGTGATTTTAGGTCGACCTTTTCTTGCGACTTCCAATGCTGTAGTCAATTGCCATAACGGCTCTATGAACCTATCCTTCGGGAAGATGTCAATTGAGCTTAACATTTACAAGTTGGGAAGTGAACCCTCCAAACCCTATGCTCTTGTATGTTCTGTCGAAATAATAGATTCCGACAGCAGCGAAATTGAAGAGCTTCACGATACTGATCTCGACTCCGCTATTACGTTGTTGTCCGGGTCAACATCTAACGCGGAATATGAACCTTTTATGGAGTCCGAGTATCATCATGTTCTTTCCGATGAGATTATTATTCGGGATATCGATGAAAGCTTTAAAGAAATTTTTGCTGAAGAACTCGCATTCTTAGAAAATACGGGCGGTGTGATGAATCAACCTCAACACAAAGAAATTGAACCATCACCACTTCTTCTTATTGATAACAAGAATGCGAGTAATCCATCATCATTGTTTCGTCTCTACAAATCGAGACGTAAACCTTTTCCATTACACCTCTTATCTCCTCCCCACTTCTTCACATCAATAGGCGACATGTTCTTCCACCAACCTTGGTGCTTCAACGATAAAATTTTTGAATGGTTGGTGTTGACTTTTGGTCTTTGCAAGGCTTCACTTTGACCAATAATTTTAACCCCCCAAATAACTTTAAATGCTTAATACGATTTTACTTAAGTTTGGGGGGGATATTTTGGCTCTTGAAAGAAATTTTTTATAAGATTGTGAGCCAAAAATAAGTTTGGGGGAGGATTTCACTTTCATTATTTCTTGTCCCCTTTTTCCTCCCAAGTCTACAGGTTTTTGAGCTTAACAGATGATATCAGTGAGGACACTGCTGCAAACAGGTTTGGGGGAGGATTGTGCTTATTTACGCGTTACTTTGCACTATACTTATTTACGCGTTACTTTGCACTATACTATATATAAAAAAAATTGATAATAAAATATTAGATAGTGAAAAATTACATCCAAAAGATTGGAAAAATTTAAGAAAACCTAGAAAATTAGAAGTTTTCTTAAACGAAACTAGTAATAAGTAGTTATGAGCTGTTGTCCCAAGGATTAGTAAGAGAAATCACTAATCTGAGAATAAAAATAAGTCTGAAAAATAGTTTCTATTTTGGAAGCCAAACATTTGAATGTTGATACCCTACTATACGCACTTACACACGTCTTGAAACTCGGGATAGTAGAGGATATCTTGAAATGCTCTTGTCTAAAAGCCAAAGTATGAAGGAAAAAAAATTGAAGAAAATATAAAAATGGTGAAGAAAAATGAACACTGGTTTTGTAATCACCAAGGCAGCAATAAAAAAATATAGGGAGGGTGCTTAATTACCTAGTGCCTTAGACCAACTGGTTTGGGAGTCACTGCTAAGCCTTAGCTGTTGCAAGACGAGAAAAATACTAATACGCCTAATAAGCAAGCACATGAGTAATCGGTCGGTTAGTACCTCAAGAAGTATTAATGGTCGCATGAAAAATGTGTGAGCAAATCCATCTAAATATTCATTGATTAAAAAGTACTGAGGTGATGGACAAGAGTATGATAGCTTGAATTGAATTCTCCGAGTGTAAGGATGTCTTTTACACACACGTAGGGGTATATGATCGATGTTTGGATGAAAGGTAGGAATGAAGAATAAAGACGATGTTTTATTGAGGGATGATGTGATTCCTAATATCTTTTCATGACTATTAAGATAGGGCTCATAGCAACTGAAAAACTAGTGTAGTTGGAAACTCTAATTTTCAAAGTCTTTCTTTTATAATTCTTAGCTTTATATGTAACATTCACGGTCTTCCTTTTATTATTAGATTTTGTGGGTGTAATCCGCTGAAAACCCTCAGAAGACAACACTTCTCCTACTAGGGACACCTAGAGGTTTAACGGCTTGTTGCACGTGCTCAGTTCAATCGTGTCGCCTATGAAAGTGTGCTTAGCTTTCTCCTTTCTTTTTCTCCTTCTCTTGAATAAACTAGTTTGCTCGGGACGATCAAAGATAAGTTTGGGGGTATTTGTTCAGTTGATAAAACTGCACATTTAATATGACATTTTTCCTACTATTTCTATATAATAAAAGGTGTTTATTATAATATATGATACATATGAGGGTTTATCTGTAAAAATACTATTTTCATGTGTTTATATATTATAATCAACATTTTGTATGAAAAAGTAAGCATATAATATCCATGTGACATTTGGCCCATTTAAATATGCTTACCTTATTAAAAGCCTTTGACCAATTCTTAATGGTTAAGTTAATATCTCCATAAAACAAACTAATATTATTTGTTGAGTTGTTGTGCAGAATTTTCAGGACTGAAATCAAGGAAATCAAAGTTGGCGAAACAAACCTGCCTAATTAAGAAAGTAAACTAAAGAAATCAAGTCTGGCAGTTACGAAGAGAAGATTTTCAGTTCCAGAGATGTGAAAAGATCACCACGTGTCATATAGATAAAGCCCCAGAAAAACAACCACATGATCTCCCTGTTTGGCCGCGGAACCGCGGCCAAATCCATCTATTAGCCGCAGTTCCACCGCGGATTTGAGGAGTTAAGGTATGGGATTTTGGTGGTTAGGATCCCAACAACTAGTTTCCATATTAGGAAACTAGGATTCTGACTCTGGAACTATAAATAAGGACCGAGAGCCTCTTGGAAAAATCATCAAGCTGAAGAGATCATGAAGTCCGCGACAGGCTCACGCATCCAGGCTGATCATCAAATGTTCATCTACCTCCTTAGAAGAGATCGAGAAGCAAACTAGGTTTTTGTAATCATTTTCTAAGGAAACAAAGTGTACTTGATCTTGTTGATTAATAAAGGTAGTTTTATTCTATTGCATTTTATTTTCTTCATGATTTCTATCTTTTCTTATCCCAACATGCACGAGTAATTCTTTGCTTGTTAGGGTTCATGGGATTAGGGTAGGTTAATGGATGATGAAGATCCTTAAACTATTTTTACGTCCTATAAAGTTTATAAACTTTATCAAAAGAATAGTTAACATACTAATCGGGCGCGCTACCAATTCATTGCTAGTCTCGACCGCAATTAGAGATTAGATTAACAATTGTTTTGGTAAAGGCTAGATATGAACGAAGATCCATGTCAAGATAGGGGTTAAGAGTGGGAACCCTTTTCCTTCCAGAAACCCTAATCTACATGCATCACCGTCGTTCTAGTTTTAAATTTATTAAAAGATAAATTGAGTAATCTTTAATTAATCATCCATAACTACTAAATCCCAATGAACCCTACAAGCCCTCTTTTAATATTAAACCTACATCCGTAGCTAATCTAGATCTATATTCTGCATCCGTGTTTGACGTAGATCTAGAACCTATAACCATTCTTCACCATTCATTATTCTTCCTCCTTTCTTTCTCAACACGCCTAAAGTAAGAATAAAATATTCAACGTTTCCCAGAGGACGACCCGTACTCATCTCGGTCTAGCTACACGCGACACCGTTATGATTGCGGTTAACTACTACACATAAAATCACAAACCAATCAGTTGTATTCGAGTAACCAAGGCCTATCGAGCAAAGCGTTGTAGCAAGTCTTGACGTCAATGACATGAAACTTGATGTCAGTGACGAGCAGCCCAAAGCGTAACGTCAGTATCACAGACCCGAGCGTCTGTGATGACTGGGAGTCGAACCCGGAGATAGTGATTTTATCCCGAGCGAGGTGTTGAATGCTCATGCAGATTTCTTTTAGCACCCTCACATTTAGGAGATTGACAGAGGACTCATTGTCAACTAGGATCTTCCCTATCTTGATATCATGTCAATACCCGGAGACATATAGGGGACGGTTGTGCTCACACGTTCCGAGGAGGAGATCTTCGTCGCCGAAAGTGACGTCAGCAGTGTGCACTTCTTCCAGCTCGTCCTTCATCTTTTCTTCGGCAAGGAAAGCTTGGAACTGCTCGGGCTCTTGTAGTGCCTTGATCAAAGAATCTCTCGCCTCTTTAGATAGCAGAAGGGCATCGAGAATGCTTAGTTGTGAGGGTATCTTCCTCAGGTGTGCCAGAACGTTGTAATCCACCTTACTTTTCTTGGGCGGGTCCTTGGCTGCCAAATCCTCGACGACTCGATCATCGAGGGTGATATCTTCAGGGAATTTTTCTTTCCCCTTATCTTTTTTATTTGTCCCCATGTTTGTGGGTCCGAGATTCTTTTCGGGTAACGTGCGATTACGTAGCTGAATGTTCTCGTAGGTCTACGTCTCTTCTGTTTCAGAGATGGATTCCTTGAAGAGAGGGCCGAGGGCTATTTCTTCATCAGAATCGCTCCCGAAGGTGAGAACTTGCGATCCTCTGGAATTAACCATGTGACAGTCGCCGGCAGTTCTTCTGCGCTCATCTGTCGTGCTTCTCTGCTCTCGACGAGTTTTGTGCTTCATCCGCTTGAAATGCTGTCGATGAGCAACGTATCCCTACCACCAATTTTTAAAGGCCAAGCATTCCTCGGTAGGGTGTGTGATCCTCTGATGGTATAAGCAGTAATTTGGATGTGCATCTAGTTCGCCAGGGAACATATTTTCTGAAGTGTCTTCTTTGAAAGGCGGCAACTTCATTCCCACCGACAGGGCTTTGGCGAACTGCTTCCTTGTCTTAAACTTGCTTTTCCTGGTGGCAGAAGTACTTCTATCCGGTCGGGGTACTCTATGACTTCTCAATACCGGAGCTTCTTCAATGCGACGCCAACGTTTGGCCCTTCTATATATGGCCATTTCACGCTTTCGGTCAGATTTGCTTTTCTGAAGCGCGTCATTCAGGAATACGTCAATCATCTCGTTTGACGGTTCTAAGAGTTCCGGTTCGGGATCTGCCCCCAGTTTCTCTGCATCAGGAGCTTCTTCATCATTTATTGATGAGTGGGAGATCACGTGGCAGCTTGCCACATAATCCTCAGGCTCTTCTGAAGAATTGTCTCCTTCATCAGCGTCATCGGCTTCATTCTCAAGAACAAGCTTAAAGAATTCATCCAACGTGATTGGGGTCCGAGCCTTCTGGTTATATTATTCCAGTGCATCGATATATTTCTGCAGAGCTGTACGGCTATCTTCGGGTTGGACGGGCTTCTTGGCCTTCTTCTTTTTCTTTAAAGATTTTGGAGGCTTGGCCTGAACGTTTTGTCCACCTTTACCAACTTTCAGCGTTGGGCGCGGCTTCAGCATCCCCTTAATAATCTCGAGTTCCAAAGGGCTCTTCCACCTAATCACCGGGCATGTTTGGAGATCTTTCAGCATTCTTTTCGTTTTGGCTGAAAGAGAGACCTTCCATGGAGCTTCTTCTATAAATGAGAATGATGCCCCCGGTGTGCCTACCTCTTCAGGAGCGTGCGGCTGAGGCGGGCTTACTTTCCAATTCTCGGACAGTACGAATTTGCCCTGTTTGTATTGGTCCTCAATCCAGCCTTTAAAGATGAAGCAATCTTCGATTGGATGTCCTACTACTCGGTGGTAGGAGCGGTAATTGGGATTGTTGATGTCACCTGGTTGCAGTGGGCATCTCGGATCTGGCAGAGTGATGAGCCTGTTGCGCACTGCCAGTTCGAATAGTCTCCTTGTTTTATTCCAAGGGAAAGAGTAAGGACGTTTTAACTTTTTGTTGATAAATCGTTGTCTATCGTTTTGGCGATCAGCTGGTTTTGGACCACTCGGCTGTTGCTGAGTATTGGCGATGAAGGTTGCTTTTCCTTTCCCCTTTTCATTTCGGAGCTCCGTTTTTTAAGAGAACGTCCTGTGGCCCATCTGGGCCAGCTTGTCTATCAGGGCCTGGAAGGTAGTCGGCTTGAAGAACATCATGAACTGGGATATGGTCTTCTGCGGATCAAAGGTACCCACGAACATGCCTACTGCAGGAGCTTCTTCGATGCGTTGTTCGCATTTCGACCATAGGTTCCGCCAACGGATTGCATACTGAACCCATGTTTCTCCCGGCTTCACCCTGGCATTGATCAATGTCGTAATTAGGGTGCGTTCACTAGCGCTTGCAAACCTTTGTGTAAACAGTAACTCCATTTCTGCAAATGTCTTAACGGAGTCGTTCGGGAGCTCAGAGTACCATTCAAACGCTGTCTCCGACAAGCTGCCAACAAACTGGCGAAGCAGCAGTTTGTCATCACCCCCAGTATTACCGCACAAGGCTCTGAATTAAGCAACGTGCTGGTGTGGATTTCTCGTACTCTTATATACGTGGAATTTAGGGATCGTATATCCCGGCAGGTACTTTATTTGGTCATATCAACCCGAATAGGGTCATCCAGTCTTAACAATTTGCCCAACCGCTTCGCTCGCCTGATGAGCTCGTATCTGTTGAGCTATATAGTCATCCAGGGTGGCTTCAGAGATCGTCTCCTCTTTGGCTGTTGATAGAGCCGGAAGAGGGTTCGATGTCTCCCCTTTGTCGTCTTCAAGGATAATCGGAGGGTCTTCAGCTGGAGGATCCGGCTGTATCATCATCCCGACCATATCTTGGAATAAAAGCACCATTTGTTTTATGTTGGCCGCTTGTTCCGCGGCCTCTTTGTCTTTCCTCTCGAGCATTCTTCGGAGGAATTCAGCATCAGTTTCCTGCTCTCTGCGCTGCTCTGACGATGCTTCCAGGTTTGCTTTTGGCCCAGTGAGTGTGGCCATGGTTGTCAGCATCACCTAGAGCTTTTGTTGTTGTTGCTCCTGAAACTTTGTCACAGACCATGTAAGTGATCGATGACCCGTTGAAATATGGCTATCCTCTTTCCCGAAAGCCATGTAAATGGTGTGCACCACCATGCCCCTAGACTTGGGGCTTTTGGATTCAATGCCCTTACGATTCGCCGCAGATGCAGGGATCTTCTCCGGTCTTCTCCTTTTGTAGGCGGTCGAAGTTGAGGGGGCCGTTGTAGCGGGCACCCAAGTAGATGACACCTTCTGTGGTATGTCAGGATGGTCCTTCTCTTGCCGAACCTTCATTTTCTTCGGTTAGCGAGAGTAATCTTGGTTAATCACAGAGTCTTGGACCCTTCGCCAGACCCTATGGATTTTAGAGGACAGCCGCTGAGGGGGCTGCTCCGGCTTCGCCTTTGTGATCTTTTCAGCAGGCGGAGGGGACCTTTTCAGCACGGCAATTGGCAAATTCATGCGCACCTTGTTAAGTGGTTCAAAGTTGTTCCCAGTTGGAACAGCAGCATCAATTTCCACCATCGGAGCTGATGGAGTCAATCCAGAGGGGGAACTGCCCCCAGCTTTTGTCACTCGGCGTCAGTGGCGACGTCGAGCATGCCTTGCAAACGGTATTGGCTTAGCTATGGGGATGGCTTCATCATGCCCCCTGCTTTGGTGAAGGGTTGTCGCCGGTGCCAGCCTCTTGAAAACCGACGTCCGCTGAGAAGAAGTGCCCAACCTGTCGAAGATTGACCCTTGGGCAGGGGAAGCAACTTTGGTGATCTCGTCTGAAGCGGGAGTTGGAACGGCCAGTCTTGTGAAGACCGACGCCTTAGCAGGAGAAGCCGCTTTAACGACTTCAGGAGCAGGAATGGCTAACCGTTTTGGGATAACCCTTCAGGTATTATGGGCTTCTTCACGGGCCTATTGGAGCTTTGTCCCAGTTTGTTAAAGACTGAGGCGTTGGATTTGGACGACCCGTTGAGAGGGGCCGCGGTAGTTGTAAGCCGATCAAAGACCGACTTCTTCGGAGCTTCTTGCGACGGTAATGGGGTGTTGAAGCTCATTGGTGGGAGCATGGACTCGAAGAACAGCCCAGTGGTGGCTTGTGTCACCTGTTCCACCGGCATCTTGAAAACGGAGGCCGCTTGAGGCCCATAAGCCACTCCTCTAGCAAGGACAGAGTGGGAATTGTTGCAGTTGGTGCAGTTAGAAGCCATTGATCTGCATGGGATCAAGACACTAAATCTTAGTACCTCGAATCCAGGGGCAACCATAGCAAATCGCGATTCGTTCGCGAAACACGACACACGAAGTGTGGAGTGGAAAGAGGAAAAGGTCCCACCGGGTGTGCCAGAATCTGTTTTCCGCCGAAAATGGGAGACGAACCACGTAGGTCATCTTGCATGAATTTAGGGGCAGATGTTATTTGGATTTATCCGTCCACCTCGCCGAAGATGCCAAGGTGATTTATGGCACCATGTATCGAAGGTTTAGACGGATGCGGCCGATGTAGCAGACTTCGTCAGATTCCCCTTCGTTTGAGGGGTTTTTGATTGTGGGGACGCTTTTCCCTGCAGGCGCAAACCCCTGCAGTTAATTACGCTACCGCATCGCGGCAACAACTTTCTCCTTCTCCATATGGTCACTCCGTGTCGTGTGTGTTTGTTTTATTTTCGGTTGCCCGTGGATTGTATACGAAGACTAATTTATGTTGTCGCCCGTAGGGCGTGGATTAGTCCAAATCCGTATTTTCTTAGATTTAGGTTTGGGTTGCGTTTAAGGATCGTTAGTCTTGTTTTAGACTAAGATCAACTTAAACGTTTGTTAAGGATACGTTAGTCTAATTTTAGACTAAGATCTACTTAACATGATCTTTTAGATCCAACAAAAGAGCATTTGGGCTCTATTGTTTTAGTTTAGGGACATTGCGGTCCATAAAATTAAGGACATCATTGTCCGTGACAGTTTTAAGACGTCATAGTCTGTAAAGTTTAAAGACATCATAATCTATGAGTTTAAGGATCCCACAGTCCATAAAGTTTAAGGACATCATAGTCCATGAGTTTAAGGACCCCACAGTCCATGGAATGCCTGGTTGTCGGGACCCGTCACCCTCTGAAGACATTGAAGGATTACAACGACACATATCAGAGGAGTGAAAAGATGTACCATTGAACCAATATTGGTTGGGAGATTTGTAATCCAATTTGGGACTAAGATCAAAGATTTATGAGCATATGGGCTCAATTAATCTGAATTAGGGATATATGGCCAACTTGGGCTCGGCCCATTCGGTTAAAATGTTGGACATTTAATTAGGCTCAGTCATTTTTCATTTAACAATGCTGAGCATTGGTTTGGGTTCTGACAACATTTTTGTCTGTTACTGAGTGCTGAGCACTCATTATGGCTCAGGGGCTTTATTAAAGAACAATTTATGTTCTCTCAGCGCACACGTGGGGAGCACGTGGTGCGCTTGGCGCTGAGCGCCAGATTTAGAGCGCTAAGGCGCTTCCTGTGAAATAGCATACACGTGAGGAGCACGTGGTGCGCTTAGCGCTGAGCGCCAGTAAATGAGTGCAGAGTGCTCCTTGTGAAAGAGCGCACACGTGAGGAGCACGTGGTGCGCTTGGCGCTGAGTGCTAGTAAATAAGTGTAGAGCGCTCCTTGTGAAAGAGCGCACACGTGAGGAGCACGTGGTGCGCTTGGCGCTGAGCGCCAGTAAATGAGTGCAGAGCGCTCCTTGTGAAATAGCGCACATGTGAGGAGCACGCGCATGTGGTGCGCTTAGCGCTGAGCGCCAGTAAATGAGTGCAGAGCGCTTCTTGTGAAAGAGCGCACACGTGAGGAGCACGTGATGCGCTTGGCGCTGAGCGCCACTAAATGAGTGCAGAGCGCTCCTTGTGAAAAAGCGCACACGTAAAGAGCACGTGGTGCACTTGGCGCTGAGCGCCAACCTTGAAGCGCTAAGCGTTTCTTTTAAAATAGCGCTTGGAGCGCTGCGGCGTTGTGCGCCAGTCTTGGAGCGCTAAGGCGCTTCTTTAAATTAGAGCACTAAGGCTCTTTTTAGGCAACTTTGATCAGTTCTGCACTCTGAGAATTAAATTCTCGTTTATAGGAGACTTTGTCTCATAGATCTAAGAACTAAGTTCTTATTTTATAGGAGATGTTACAATCTCTTATTTTTTTTTTGAAAGGCTTTGCGTTTATGGATTTGTGATCTGAAGAGAATTGAATTCTTCTTCCCCCCATTTTTTATAATGAGATGCTATGATCTCTTTGTGAAAGACATCTGTCTTATAGATCTATGATCTAAAAAAAAGAATTATATTTTTCTTTCTTGATAAGATGTTTTTTATCTCTCTGTTTTTATCTTGAAGAAAAGTTCTTCTTCTCAGATCTTGCTCTTTTCTTTGAAATTTCTCAAAGCTTGTGGGGTGGGTTCCTCTCTGCAAGATTGGAAGTCTTGGGGCATTTTTATAGGGTAGGTTGATTTGTTGAATCAGTTAAAGAGATATTTCTCTGATTGATTTGGGGATATTTCCCCACCATTGGATCTTTGATCATAGGGCTTCTGTTTTACAGAAGGCGATCTTCTTGTTTTTAACAAGATTGGGAAAATCTTTTCCCATACAGAACTTATTCTGTATCTTGGTGATGATTTTTTTTAAATCACCATTGGATTTTTGATCCAACGGCAGGGAACATTTAGTTCCAGCGCTAGCGCTCTCATTTTTTACACGTGAGTGCTGCAGCAGAGTCTTTGACTCGACGCCGGTGCTCTCGTGCTTTGCACGTGAGCGCTGCAACAGAGTCTTTGACTCTTAGCGTCGTGCTTTGCACGTGAGCGCTGTAGCAAAGTCTTTGACTTTTAGCGCTGGCGCTATTATGAAGCGCTGCTTCATTTCAAATTTCAAAATTTGAACAGAGCTTTGCTCTGATTGGGGGAAACAAGCATATCAAAGAAAAACCGCTATTTAAATGCATCAAGTTATTAAATATATCATGTGGTTCCCAATTCTCCAAAATCCAATGCAACATCATATAAAGGTGAACATGTGGCTATAGCAAGGTATAAGGGTGTACATATAAGTATGTATGCATGATGTACATGTAGCTATAGCAAGATATGTGTATATACCTGTCAATAATGATGCAATACCATATAGGTATATGTGTAGCTGTAGTAAGGTATGTGTATAAACATGTCAATAATGATGCAATACCATATAGGTATATGTGTAAGCATGTAGGTATAGCATGTATACTACATTTCATATGCGCAATGGAATAAGAATCAATATCTCAATTGTCCCTAACCAATATAATATCACGTATGTATATGTGTTAGCTATATCTCATATGCACAATGGAATAAGAATCTACGTCTCAATATCCCTAACCAATACAATATCACATAGGTATAGGGGTTGTGCGTGTCATGGCAAATTACCGACGGTGTGAGTGTAGCATACAATTAGTGCTCGTGCGACATGAACCGTCAATAATAGTGCAGTATCCAATGGGTACAAGTCCAGGCACAACAAGTGATAATATGCAATGAAGTTCATGCATAATCTCTATGTACATATACTTATAACTAATAATCCTATCATTGAATCTAGCCCAGAAGCATAACACCATGCGGGAGATTCCCCTGTAGATGTTAAATCTACTCACCGATGACCTCGAGCTAAGTAAATCCGACCACCTGCTTTCCTTTCTTCGCAGCGTCCGAAATCCCTGCTCGCGATCCTAAAATTTCACAAACACAACACATAAGACTAAATATTCTGCGCCGACACAAAGACAACGAAACGTAAGGATAACGTCCACAAGGTATACACATTGTGCGCTTAGTGCACAAAATGCGTATGACATCGGCACAACCTCAGTTAGGAACGCTAAACGACACAACCACCAAGCCTAGACCCTGATCGTACCGATCGCGCATACACAACACAATATATATCGTGGAAGATAATAAATATAACATCATAACGCCAATTGAAACCCACACCTAATTTATCCGAAAACCTAGTAAGCATATTTTAATCATTTTAGCTCAAGTCTAGAAGTTTAACAAAATCTAGTGGCCACAATCAACACATTGTAGCTTACCTAATCCACACAAACCTTTACTACAATTTTAATCTCACCCATATAAGATTTATTAAAAGTTAGTTTGCAATTAAGCTTAATTAGACAATTAGGAAAATAACAATTAACAATCTCACAATTAGGTTAAGTTTTCCTTGTCTAAACAATTCACTTAACCATTACACATAATCAAAAGCTTAACTTGATCTTCAAAAACCTTTTCTTGAATTCCAAAACATGCTAGTTAAAGCTTTATTTAAGCATCTAATAACTAGATTAAGGTATTTAAACAACAACTAAAGGTTGGGGTTAGGATTTTATACCTCCACTTGATTCACAAACTTGCAACAAGATCATCAAAATAGCCTCTAAAATGCTAACTTTCATGAAGATCCAAGCTTGATTAAGGCTAAAAAATAATGGGTATGGATTTGTTTTTGAGTTTGTGGGATTATTTGATGAATTTTGATGAATTTTAGAAGCTTGAAGAAGTGAAAATGGAGTGAGAAAAGAAATGGGGCAGCAAGGGGGGTTCAGCCACTTCATGGAAGAAAAGGGAATGTGTGGAAGTGTGTGGAAAAATCCTATGTTAAAATACATTAAAACTCAATTACTTATGCCACCTCTTAATCCTTTAATTAAAATTTTCTTTAAACCTTCAAAACATCTAGATATTTTCCAAGATATTTTGCAAGAAGTCAAATATGCTTAATCTTGTGATTAAGTTAGCATGGATTCACATTAGCATAATTAACCTAATCCAAATTGTAATTACCACTAATTAAGTGTATAATTAAAAGCTTATAATAATATTTTAATTAAGGAAAAATATTTAAGTGAACTAAAATTTACAAGTGACTAACTAAATACCGCAACTAGCAATTTCCTAGTTAAACTAGGTGCAGTAAATTCTATACTGACAAATGATCAATCCTAGATTTTTACGGAAAAACACAGTTATTTTACCTATTAAGGGAAAATTCGCCTAAACGATTTCTAAAACGTTACAATCTTCCCCCCTTAAAGAAATTCGGTCCCCGAATTTAAAATTTCTTACTAAACTTACCTTCAAAGAGATGAGTGAAAACTTCCGCATCTCGCTCGCATCCTCCCAAGTGATCTCCTCACTAGGCGGCTACGCCAAAGAACATCCACAGATGGCAAGACCTTTTACCGAAGTTTCTCCACCTGCCGATTCACTATAACTATCGGCTGCTTGGTAAACGAAAAATCGCGTCCAAATTGAATGGTCTGGTGCTAAATCATGCGAGAAGGATCATGAAAGTATTTGCGAAGTATCGACACAAGGAACATGGGGTGAACATCCGAAATCTGGGCGGAAGTGCAAAACGTTAAGCAACAGTATCGACTAGCTCAAGGATCTCAAAAGGACCTACAATTCTGGGACTAACTTTTCCTTCTTCCTAAAACTCAACACGGCATTCATCGGAAAAATCCGTAGGAATGCATGATCTTCCACTGCGAACTCAAGTCTGCGACAACGACGGTCGGCATAAGACTTATGTCTGCACTGGGCTGCTCTCATCCTGTCCTGAATCAACTGGATCATCTCTGAAGTCTCTTGACTAGTTGGGGTCTAAAAATCCTGTTCTCGCGGAGTCGATCTAACAGACTGGTGATCGACACAATCTATCATGCAAAGCCTAAAAAGTTGCCATCTGAATCGTCTCCTGATAACAGTTATCATAGGAGAATTCCATCAATGGCAAGTGACGATCCCAATCGCCAACAAAATTAAGCACGCACGCACGAAGCATATCCTCCAGAGTCTGTATAGTCTGCTCTGACTGACCATCGGCCCACGGATGGAAAGCGGTGCTAAAGCTCAACCAGGTACCCAAGGCTTCCTGAAGTTTCTGCCAAAGACGGCTAATGAACTGGGTGCCTCTAATGGATACAATGCATGAAGGAACTCCGTGCAAACTGTCACGCCCCGCTTCCCAAAATACGGAATACGCGGGGTTGACAAGGCCAGCCATGCTCCTACGGTCAAGGAATATCCTGCCGTAGTCACACTTCGGCTTTTAGCTTCATGTGGTAATCAGTAATCAATGCACAGGTAATGAGAAATTCAGTCACTAAATCAACACAGATATAAAACTAACCAGATAGAGTCAAAGGAAAGATAGCGCTGATGTCGCTGATCTAGATGTCCTCAATATCCTCAAGGTACGACAGGTGCTGATCCGAGCTAAGTCCACTTCTCACTCTGAGCATGCATACTCAGGTCGTCAGAGCGACACAATAGCAATATATATAAATGCAAAAGTAAACACGTGCAATGATGATGAATATGAAGCAGTAAATATAGAATGATGATGCGCATGAAGTAATCGGTACAGGTAAACAGTAAAGTAGGTATATCAAATCAGTAATCAATGCATGTCAATGTCACTAACCCTATCAGTCTCTAAGTCTCACTGTCCAGGTCGCTAAAGCTATCGTCAGTCCAAGTGTGAGCGTCAACCACGCAGGAGTATCCCCAACCCAAGGGTAGGGCCCCAGGAGCAAGGGAACACGGGCCCGAATCACACACGATAATAATCAGTAACACCATCCATACAACTCCCAAAATCACTGTATATGCCGGCAATGGGACTCCCGAGATTCCGTTGAACTCACACTCAAACTACCCCACACCCCGTGGTCTATATCAACCACCGACTATAAACCCAAATACTAGTCGGTCCATGACAAGTCTACGCGAGAACTGAAGACAGGATCTCCATCAAGCATGTCTCGACTGGTACCCAAGATAAATGGACTGTATTTGACGTCTTACCTATGACACTAATATAAGTGCTTTCATAATCGTCCCATACCAGTTCTAGTTACACTTACATATGCCCCATAGGCATCGACAATGCAATAAATTAACCGGGTCCGCTGATTGTGTACAAGTACGTGTCACTTCACTTATTCATTCACACTTTAACACTAACGTACTTGCCACAATCAAATCACTAATATCTATCACCGGGTAATGTACACGATCACTAGATTATCAATGCTTCATGACCATTATTCAATGAGAATATAACCGCTACATGATATGATGGGAATGCAATTAATTAAAATACGAATAAGACATAGCAGCCGGTGTCATACCACTTGCAAATTTTACTATAATACATACGTGCAGAATTTAGCAAAACAATATAAAAGGGGTAAGACGTATGTTTAATTATATATCCATAAAAAAAATTTCCGCGTCAATCGGGTTTCAGGTTCGCTAGTTATGGCCATTTCATTTTAAGTGTTTACTGATGGAAATCCAATTTATGAACCGGAAGTCCGTTTCGTAACATATTTTAATTCCAGTTGGGATCATAATTAAGCGACGCTACAATTAAATAATATGTATATTTTTCTGTTGTGTTTCCAACGCATCAAACGGATTATCAATATCAGTTCTTTATTAAAAGTTATGTCCTATCTAGTGTAGCTATGCAAGAGGAGTCACTGCAGAAACTGCAGAACACCTAAGTACGTTAAAATGAAAATTAAATATCAAATGATGGTGAAACAGCACGGGACTAGATTCAGGTATTAGCTAACTAAATTATCTCCGCGACCATATAGGGCTCCGCGTATTTTCAGTTTAAAGAAGGGGTATAGAGGTGTTCCAAATCTGGGTATCCAAAACGAACGCTGCCCTGGACTGCAGTTCAGGGCCGCAAATCGCCTCAGTATTCGTCGTTATACCTTAATAAAATACAAGGATAACTCTGGAGTACTGTAGTTTTATCTGTTGGCTTCGATACGAGCCCTAGAACTCTGAGATCCGATATATAGATAATTTATTATGATTTTAACCGTTCAGCTTGTCCGAGAAAATCAGATTTCACAAGGTTTATTGGGTTGTCGTTTTAGGGGAGGTAACCAACTTTATTCTACAGCCAAATTTATATACGATATTTGCTAACCACGCAGGGTTTCATTGATCATGAGTTCCGCCATTCTAAAGTAGATTTTCGCTTAGGGTCTAGCGTCAAACACTTGATTAATTAGAGCAATATGAATTTATATATAAATGTGTATCAATATATAGCATATTAGCACGTAAAGCAAGTGAGGGGTTCACTTGCCTTTGGTCGCTTGATATATAAGAGACGCCGCTTGCAGACTTCGTCTCGACACACGAGACGATACGATGCTGGGCACGGGCACGTGGCACGAGCGCGATGCGCGGTGATCCGGTACTGGGCGCGGTGGCGACGCGGGTGTGATACGGTAGTAGGTATGGTCCTGACTCGGTGCGTAGCAAGGCGCGACATGGCACTAGGCACGGTCCTGACTCGGTGCGTGGTCCGGGAGCGGCATGGTGCGTGCACTGGATCGGGCACGATATGGCACGTGGGCTGACATGGGGCGCGACACGTGAGTGGGTCCGATGGTGGCGTGGAGCCGGGTACAGAGTGGGTGTTGTCGTGGCACACATGCGAGCACGGCACGACGCGGGAGTGGGTCCGATGGTGGCACGGTGGTTCTGGGAGAGGGCACGGGTCTAGCACAATGCAGCATGGACACGAGCACGACACATTCCCGGATGCGACAATGGTACTTGAAGGCTCCGAATTCACAGAGATGAGGCCGTCGATGGTGGAGTGGTCGTCACGCAGTGCGGGGTCATGGCCGGAGCAGGTGGAGGGAGCCAGAGGAGCTCGGGTACGGGGCTTGGAAGTTGGTGACGAGGTGCGGATGTTGGCAACGTGGAGGAGGTCGTGCGGGTGCTCAGGCGGCGCTAGGGTGAGCCGACGACGGTGGTGGTGGTCGGTGCTCAGGGCGGCGAGTGGGTCACGAGGTCGAGGAAGAGACAACGAAGTTCGTGAGGGAGTCGTTGGTGGTTGCTGAGGTGATGGAGCTCGGGCTCGTCGGCGAGGTGGAGTCATGGGGTTGAGTTAGGGCTGCCGGCGGCTCGCGTTCGTCTGCGGAGGTGAGGAGCTCGAGAAGAGGCGATGGCAAGGGTGCTCGAGGAGGCGGTCGGCATCGTGCAGGGAAAAGTGAGGGGAGGAGAGAAAGAGGTGTGGGTCGAGGAAAGGGTGGCCGCGCGGGTGAGGAGGTGGTCGACGATGCGAGGTGTGCAGGTGGAGGTTCGCTCGGTGCGGTAAGAAGAAGAGGTTGGGTGTGCAGGGGGAGTTGGGAAAGGAGAGTGGGAGTTGAGGGGAGAAGAGAAGAAAGGTAGGAATGGTTGCTGGGGAGTTTGTTTGGGGAGCAGGGGCGAGCGGGAACTTGATGGTGATAGGGTCGAGGAAAGGGCGCGGGTCTCGTGGAGGTGAGTGTGGGGATGCGGCCTCGTAGGCGGAGGACCGCTGCGAGGAGGGGGCGAGTCGTGCAGATGGCGCGAGGAAGGAGGAGAGGGGATTCGCACGAGAAACGCGAGGGAGGAGGAAGACGTGGGGCGAGGACGAGGTCAAGGAGGAACGGTTCGTGGGGAACTGGAAGGAAAGAAGGTGAGGGAGAAGAAGAAGGAAAGGAGTGAGGAGGTAACGGGTCGGGTTCGGGTTCGGGTCGGGTAGGGGTGAAGGGTGAGGGAAAGGGGATTGGGCTAGGCTCAGGAAAAAAGAAAAAGGAAGAAATTAAATTAATTAGGGTTTGGTTGGGTCATGGGCCGGGTTGGGCTGGGTTTGAAGAAAAGAATTAAAAGAGAGAGAGAGGAAAGAAATGAGCTGGGTTGGGTTGAGGTTTGGTAGGAAAATTAGAAAAAAAATTTAAAGGTTAGGGTTTATAAAATTAGATGAAAATTAATTAGGAAATTAAAATAAGAGTGGGAAAATAATTAGGAAAAATAAGATTTAACGGAAAATGAAATAGGAGGAATATAGGGAAAATATTTGGAAAAATATAGGAAATAAATTTGAAAAAAATATACAAAATTTATATATATAAGATACCGGGTATTACACAAACGCAAAAACTTATCGACAAACAACTGAGCATACTGAGCATAACCGGACAACAATCACCCAAATGGAGTCATACCCTTGACTAGACCTGGATAGACTCACAACGAAATTCATGGAGATTTGCTCACATTCCCACTCTGGAATGGTTAAAGGTCGCAACTCTCCTGCCGGTCTCAAATGCTCAACCGTAGCTCACTGACAAGCTACGCACTTCAAAATGTAATCTGAAACATCACTCTTTATCCCTGCCCACCCGTAACTATCTCTCAGGTCACGTTACATCTTGGTGGAACTTTGGTGAACACTGAAAGCTAACTGATGTGCCTGCTCTAAGATCCCGCGTCTCAACCCAACAGTATCTGGTACACACAAGCGAGTCCCGTAACGTAGCACACCCTGGTCATCAATCAAGAACTCTGAATCTCTACCCTGCCGAACATGCTCAAGAATCTCATACAAATGGGCATCGGTGGGCTGTGCCTCATGAAAACGATTAAGTAGAATTGGAAGGGCGCGGACGTGAGCAAGCTGTCCCCCAATGGAAGTGAACTCAACTGTACTCAGCTGTCGCACAAGAACTGTCAATCTGCAGAAGATTGTCTCTGAACTGCGCTCATCTGAGACAAGCTAACCCCCGGGTCTACGACTCAAAGCATCAGCTACCACAATCGCCTTGCCCCGGGAAAAGAAATAAAGGATCTCACAATCATAATCCTTCACAAGCTCCATCCAACGGCGTTGTCTCAAACTCAGATCCCGCTGCAGGAAAATTAAGCTCTGGTGGTCTGTGAAAATCTGACACGACTCTCCATACAAGTAGTGTCTCCAAATCTTCAGCGCAAGACCACCGTGGCCATCTCAAGATCATGAGTGGGATAATTCTGCTCGTACTTCCTTCAACTGTCGGGAAGCATAAGCGATAACTCTATCATGCTGCATCAATACACAATCGAGCCCCACTCGCGAAACATCACAGTAAACGACAGAGTCGCCCGATCCAGAAGGCAAAGATAGAACCGGTGCAGTCGTCAACTGAATCTTCAACTGCTGAAAACTCAACTCGTATGCCTCAGTCCAAAGAAAAGAAACCCCCTTCCTGGTCAGTCCAGTCAACGGTGCAGCGATACACAAGAAATCCTGCAGAAAACGGTGGTAAAAACCGGCTAAGCCCAAAAGCTGCAGACCTCAGTCATTGATACAGGTCTGGGCCAAAGCTGTACGGCCTCGATCTTTCTCGGGTCCATACGAATACCGTCTCCCGTAACCACATGACCTAGGAAGTCAACACTATCAATCATGAAGGAACACTTTGAGAATTTAGCAAACAGCCGGCGCTCTCTCAATGTCTGCAAAGCCATTCTCAAGTGATGCTCATGTTTCTCTCGACTCTTGGAATAGACCAGAATGTCATCAATAACACAATAATAAACTGGTCGAGGAACGGCCTAAAAAATCTGGTTCATCACATCTATGAACGCTACTGGGGCATTGGTTAGTCCAAACGACACCACCAAAAACTCATAATGCCCATAGCGCGTACTAAAAGCAGTCGTCGGAATGTCGTCATTCCGAACCCACAACTGATGATGACCTGATCTCAAATTAAACTTAGAAAAATGTTTTGCACCCTGGAGCTGATCAAACAAATTGTCAATGCGAGGTATAGGATACCTATTCCGCACCGTAACTCGGTTCAATTGACGATCAATCAATACACAACCTCAACTGTCGTCCTTCATCTTGACGAACAGAATAGGAGCTCCCCAAAGCGAAACACTTGGACGTACAAGTCCCCCTAACAAATAACTCTGGCAGCTGATCCTTAAGCTCCCTAAGCTCTGCCGGCTCATCTGGAACAACGTCGGAAACTCTGGCACAATAGGAACCCGGTCCAACGAATCTACTGTGGCTTCGGTATCATGAATGAAAGCCAAGAATCATCGACATCCTCTCCTCAAAAGCCGACTGGCGAAAAAGGCTGAAATCAAGATGTGAGGGGCGGCACCACGGCCCCCCTGCACAACAAGAACTGACTCGCCGGAAAAAAAACCTGACTGTTTTCTCGCGGCAATCCACAGACGCATAGCACGTGGCTAACCAGTCCGTGCCCAGGAGAACGTCAAAGTCCAACATATCTAGAAGGATTAAATCGACGGACGAATCTCTATCTCCTATCCGATTGGCACTCGACCGAAACACGTGTCACGCAACAAAAGAATCACTAACAGGAGTAAACACAACAAACGGCTGATCTAGCAAACACGACTCTCGGCCCAACCTCGACACGAAGTGTTTAGAACAAACGAGTGCATAGATCCCGGATTAAACAAACATGCACATCAAAAGAACATACGAAAAAAATACCTGAAACCACTACATTGGACGCTCGCGCGTCCCGATGAGTAGAAACAAACGTTCATATCTGCCCTCTACCAGCAACTGGCTGTTCTCCTCCTCTACCATTATGTTCTCTCTGAACGAACCCTCCACGCCCACGACCTCTCTGAACATAAGTCTGACACAGTGCGAAAACATGCGCAAGGGGCAACGTTCCCTGAGGTGAAGGTGGTAAGGTAACATATGGCACTGCTGCCTTCCTCTGGCGTACCACGGTACAATTCTTGACAAGGTGATGGAAACTCCCGCACCGGAAACATCCATACGATGACTGCTGACCCTCCTGGGGATAAGAGCTAACCAACTGACCTCGTCCCAAGCCTCTGCTACTCCCGCGACCTGAACGAAATCTGTCGCGACGTCTAAACATCTGTCTCTGGGCTGATACACCTGTACGAGCCCTCCTCGGTTCCGGAACTTCCAAAGTCTCGGAAAGACGCTCCTCATCTAGTAGGGTTGCATCCACTGCTGCTGTATACGTGAAGCGGGGAATAACTGGGTAACAGGAGTGGCAATCTCCTGTCGCTGCGCTCGACTGGCCTCAACCAACGATCCCATCATCTGGCGCAAATCCTGCATATCTGTCTCTAGCCCAGCGATACGATCTATCGAAGGCGGATTAATCTGCTCCTGTACAGCGAGCGTACCGTCCTAGTCAGTCCTCATCTCAAACGAGTCAACTCTGACCTTGGCTCTCACTGCCTCTCTCTGAGCCCTCGTAGTCTTCGGCAGCATAATGGCTAGAAATGGAACATGATTCGATAAGAACACGGAAATCAAATCACAAGGATGTATATAATCATGGAAGGAATTTCAAGCAATAAGTACTAAGGTCACTTAGGCGGAGTATCGTGTCGTAAGTATGCCGCGGACATACACACGCTACGTCACTCTGCTTAAGCTACCTACTCCAACATACCAAGGTCATCCTACACTCCGAAAGGTAAAACCTAGCGCTCTGATACCAACTTTGTCACGATCCGAAAATGGCACATGACGGCACTTAAACTACGTAACGTCTACAGGCGTAATGCAATTCAAGTAAGCCAAAAACCCAGAAATCTAAACCACCCCAAAAAGGGATAAGTGGAGAAAACATTGTTAAAACTTTTGGGAATCTCAAGTAAAAATCTTTAAAGTCCAAATTTACTTTCTTTAAAATTTGCCAGCACCTCCTTTATAAAAACTAGCCCCGAAAAGGGTACAAACATAGATATAAGTAAAGTATCCCCAAACGAGAGCAAATCCACGCCCAAAGGCGGAAACAACCACCATAAGCATATATACGACGCCGTAGCGCAGAAAAATAAATGAAAACAGTATAAGGAGATTGTTCCTTGATTAAAAATCAAGAATTACCTCAATAAGGTATCACGTGTTCACGCGTGACCAAAGGTCACGTGTTGACACGTGATCCATTTAGAGAATTAAAAATCCTAAGCAATCAGAAGTAAAACAAGCGGCTGAAGAAAGACCCCAATGGGGGGTCACGTGCTCACACTTGACCAGGGGTCACGTGTTGACACGTGATGATCCTTCAGCCCAGTGAGAAGACAGAATTAAAATTCTGAATGAGGAAGGGTCACGTGCCAACACGCGATAAGCTTTGAAAGCCTTATGACTTGATAGAATTAAATTCTAATTAAGGGAAATCAAAGACCCTAACTGGGAAAGTATTTCTCTAAATATTTCCAAACAAAAAAGGATTATGAGGGACCGTTAGATTAAAAATCCAAGGGTGATTAAAAATCACGAATTTATGGAAAGATTTTAGACAAGGAAAGATTTCCCTAAATTTTACCAAAAATAACAAACATAATATCTTTTGGATTTAAAATTCAATGGTGAATAAAATTCACTGAGTGATCTAAAAGATCACATTAGTTACGAAAAACAAACAAAATCTTTCAATGAAAGATTTACTAAACAAATTGATTCTTTTCCTTTTCCTATAAATAGAAGCCAAGAAGAGAATTTTTAGGATATAGAATTCTGGGATCTTGAAATTTTCTAAAGGCAAATAGCAGAGAGAAAAGAAAAGAGAATTTAATTCTCAAGAAAGAAACCCTAGGTGAGAAAGAGGAAAGGGATCAAAACTTCAAAAAGAGAATTTAATTCTCAGATCTAAGAGTTTGACTCTTCTGCAAAAGAACTTAGTTCTTCCTCTGGTTGAAGATCTGCAGAAGCAAATCTCCCCATAGGTTGAGAATTTAATTCTCATCGGGTTGAAATTCTTCCATGCAGATCCAAAACTTAGAGGGAGAATTGAGTTTAGAGAATTTAATTCTCCCAAATTGACAGGAATTTAATTCCTCCAAAATAAAACTAGGGTTTAACCCTATATGAGAATTTAATTCTCTCAAATTTACAGGAATTTAATTTCTTCAAGATAAAACTAGGGTTTAACTCTATATGAGAATTTAATTCTCTCAAACTCACAGGAATTCAATTCCTTCAAAATAAAACTAGGGTTTAACCCTATATGAGAATTTAATTCTCCTAAATTTATAGAAATTTAATTCCTTCAAGACAGACAAGACCAGGGTTTAACACTACTTGAGAATTTAATTCTCTAAAATTGATAGGAATTTAATTCCTCCTAAAATGAAATTAGGGTTTCACCTTACATAAGAATTTAATTCTTTTATATATATAGAAATTTAATTCCTCTAAAACATAATTAGGATTTAACCCTACAGAGAATTTAATTCTTAAAAATAAAGAGACTTGAAAGATCTCCATGCATGCAAAAGTTAGGTCACGTGTCCCCATGTGACCCCTGAACAGATCACCCAAAAATGAGAAGAAAAAGTTTTGAGGCAATGCCTTACGTGCTCCCACGTGACCTCCAAAATAACGAGAACAAAGCAAAGACAGGTTCTAACTTGGGCGCTCTCACGTGTTACCACGTGACCCCTTGATAAACGCTTTAACAATCAGCGCACAAACCTCCATCACGTGCCAACACGTGATAGCCAGAAAATCAAAGTGTTTAACACTTATTTGCAGAACAAAATAAAAGGGGATCTGGCTCCACCTTTGGGTGCCTTCACGTGTCCCCACGTGACCCATTCCCATTTTAGTGTTTAACACTATTTTTGAAGCGTTTTGTTCTTAGTGTTTGACACTATTTTCAGCGCATCACGTGGGAACACGTGACCATAAAATATATGTTAGTGTTTAACACTATATTCAAATCAACCCTAGCCTAAATTGGCTAAGTCCTTCTGAGGCAAGACTTCTCTTTATATTGAGTCTTAAGTACATCCTTGCCTTCCAAAATTAATCATTCTATATGGCATATGAGTGCCCAGCACTCAACAAAGATAAAATATTGTCAGAACCCCTGTTTAGCAGTGCCAAATAATGGGGGGTTGAACCTAGACAAATGTCTAATGATCCAATAAAGGGCCAACACTTCAAATCTAATTGGACTTAGCTCAAACTGGCCATAAGCCCTCAATTCAGATTTAACTGAGCCCATGAGCTCACAATCTAATTAATTGATCTTAGTTCCAAATTGGACTACAGATCCCCAATCAACCTTGGTTCAAGGGTACATCTCTTTACTCCTCTGATATTTGTCGTTCTAATCCCTCAACGTCTTCAGAGAGGTGACAGATCCCGACAACCACACATTTCACAGACTATGACGTCTCTAAACTACGGACTGTGGGGTCCTTAAACTCATGGACTATGATGTCCTTAACCTTGATTGTGGGGTCTTTAAACTCACGGACTATGATGTCCTTAATCTCGACCGTGATGTCTTTAAACTAACATTGGACTGTGGGGTCCTTAAACCCATGGACTATGATGTCCTTAACCTCGACCGTGATGTCTTTAAACTAACATTGGACTGTGGGGTCCTTAAAATCATGGACTATGATGTCCTTAACCTCGACCGCGATGTCTTTAAACTAACATTGGACCGAGATGTCCTCAAACTAACAATGGACCGTAATGTCCTTAAACTAATAGACCGCAATGTCACTAAACTAAACAATAGAGCCCAATTGCTCTTTTGTTGGATCTAAACGATCCCGTTAAGTTGATCTTAGTCTAAAATGAGACTAACGTATCCTTAACAAACGTTTAAGTTGATCTTAGTCTCAAATGAGGCTAACGTATCCTTAAACCCAACCTCCCAAACCCAAATCTAAGAAGATACGGATTTGGACTAATTCACGCCCTACGGACGACAACATAAATTAGTCTCCGTATATAATCCACGGGCAACCAAAAACAAAACAAACACACACGACACGAAGTGAGCATCTGGAGAAGGAGAAGTGGTTACCGCGATGCGGTAGCGTAATTAACTGCAGGGGCTTGCGCCTGTAGGGAAGAGCGTCCCCACAATCAAAAACCCTTCAAATGAGGGGGAATCTGACGAAATCTGCTACAGCGGCCGCATCCGTTTAAACCTTCGATACATGGTACCATAAATCAACTTGGCATCTTCGGAGAGGTGGACGGATAGCACCAATTAGCATCTGCCCCCAGATTCAGGCAAGACGGACCTACGCGGTCGCGTCTTTGTATTCAGCGGTGAACAGAAATAAAACTACATAACAAAGGCCGACTCCCACGAGCACGGCACCCAAAGTCACAAAATAATACAATATCGATCCTCACAACTCGTCTCTAAGTCAAATACAGGAAGGTGGTAGATGGAGAGTACTAGATCCAACAAAAAGATATACAATTTACATAAAAGGATAACCGTGAACCCACCTATAGCAAAGGCTCAAGCCAACCGTAGCGGTATCCGCAAAAGTAAAGATAATATGAAGCCCTGCCGCGACTACTCTAAGGGTCTAACCTGCAAAACACTGTGGCACAACGGGGGTGAGTTGCCAACTCGTGAATAGTAAATAACATCATGCAGGTAATCGCAGGTATGCACGTACTACGATAATTTATCACATGCAAGCTGATAGTATAATATGGCAATATGTATATGCAACAGTCATGAAAGGTACTCTATCAGGTACTACTAATACATGAAGTAATGCATATCAAATAAATGCTGAGTATGGGATAAAACATATCATCATCATGGAATTTGAGTGTCCAGCATCGACACCCAAAAATATCATGAAACCCGTGTCCAACATCGATACGTAAATACTCATCTCTCAGGCGCCGTCACCAGGACCGACCCTCATATATGTACATCTCATGGAACTTGAGTGTCCAACATCGACACTCGCAATCCACGGAACCTGAATGTCGAAGCTCGACACTCGCAATCCATATATCCATACATAACTCCGGTCGGTATCCCCCAGATAACCGCCGAGTCCAAATACTATCACCGGTAGGCAGTGCATCTCCCCTTCCAGGCCCATCGGCTTATCCATCGACATCCATTTCTTGCCCCGGGGTACCATACCGGGTCCACCATGTACCCGTACACGGCCTCTTCCACTCCTCGCATCGGGTTTCTAACACAAGTCTCAGAACCGAGAAATCTCATGGTGGACGAATCGAAATATCATATCAAGAGAAACCGTGTTTTTCAAAAAATGCATAATTTCATGAAATACCACGGTCCTAAAATCCAGAAAAAATATCATATGAAATCCATATCTCAATGCGTAAATGCATGAAATATAATATATGCAACATAAAACAGTAATATGAGCATATCAAGAAAAAATCGCTATTTAAATGCATCAAGTTATTAAATATATCATGCGGTTCCCAATTCTCGAAAATCCAAAGCAACATCATATAAAGGTGAACATGTGGCTATAGCAAGGTATAAGGGTGTACATGTAAGTATATATGCATGATGTACATGTAGCTATAGCAAAATATATGTATATACTTGTCAATAATGATGCAATACCATATAGGTATATGTGTAGCTGTAGCAAGGTATGTGTATAAACATGTCAATAATGATACAATACTATATAGGTATATGTGTAAGCATGTAGGTATAGCATATATACTACATTTCATATGCGCAATGGAATAAGAATCAATGTCTCAATTGTCCCTAACCAATACAATATCACGTATATATATGTGTTAGCTATATCTTATATGTACAATAGAATAAGAATCTACGTCTCAATATCCCTAACCAATACAATATCGCATAGGTATAGGGGTTGTGCGTGTCATGGCAAATTATCGACGGTGTGAGTGTAGCATACAATTAGTGCTCGTGCGATATGAACCGTCAATAATAGTACAGTGTCCAATGGGTACAAGTCCAGGCACAACAAGTGATAATATGCAATGAAGTTCATGCACAATCTCTATTTACATATACTTATAACTAATAATCCTATCATTGAATCTAGCCCAGACGCATAACGTCATGCGGGCAATTCCCCTGTAAATATTAAATCTACTCACCGATGACCTCGAGCTAAATAAATCCGACCACCTGCTTCCCTTTCTTCGCAGCATCCGAAGTACCTGCTCGCGATCCTAAAATTTCACAAACACAACACATAAGACTAAATATCCTGCGCCGACACAAACACAACGAAACGCAAGGATAACGTCCACAAGATATACACACTGTGCACTTAGTGCACAAAATGCGTACGACATCGACACAACCTCAGTTAGGAACGCTAAACGACACAACCACCAAGCCTAGACCCTGATCGTACCGATCGCGCATACACAACACAATATATATCGTGGAAGATAATAAATATAACATCACAACGCCAATTGAAACCCACGTCTAATTTATCCGAAAACCTAGTAAGCATATTTTAATCATTTTAGCTCAAGTCTAGAAATTTAACAAAATCTAGTGGCCACAATCAACACATAGTAGCTTACCTAATCCACACAAACCTTAACTACAATTTTAATCTCACCCATTTAAGATTTAGTAAAATTTAGTTTGCAATTAAGCTTAATTAGACAATTAGGAAAATAACAATTAACAATCTCACAACTAGGTTAAGCTTTCCTTGTCTAAACTACTCACTTAACCATTACACATAATCAAAACCTTAACTTGATCTTCAAAAACCTTTTCTTGAATTCCAAAACATGCTAGCTAAAGCTTTATTTAAGCATCTAATAACTAGATTAAGGTATTTAAACGACAACTAAAGATTAGGGTTAGGATTTTATACCTCCACTTGATTCACAAACTTGCAACAAGATCATCAAAATAGCCTCCAAAATGCTAACTTTCATGAAGATCCAAGCTTGGTTAAGGCTAAAGAATAATGGGTATGGATTTATTTTTGAGTTTGTGAGATTATTTGATGATTTTTGATGAATTTTAGAAGCCTGAAGAAGTGAAAATGGAGTGAGAAAAGAATGGGGCAGCAAAGGGGGGTTCGGCCACTTCATGGAAGATAAGGGAATGTGTGGAAGTGTGTGGAAAAATTCTAGGTTAAAACACATTAAAGCTCAATTACTTATGTCACCTCTTAATCCTTTAATTAAAATTTTCTTTAAACCTTCAAAATATCTAGATATTTTTCAATATATTTTGCAAGAAGTTAAAAATATTTAATCTTGTGATTAAATTAGCATAGATTCACATTAGCATAATTAACCTAATCCAAATTGTAATTACCACTAATTAAGTGTATAATTAAAAGCTTATAATAATATTTTAATTAAGGAAAAATATTTAAGTGAACTAAAATTTACAAGTGACTAACTAAATACTGCAACTAGCAATTTCCTAGTTAAACTAGGTGCAGTAAATTCTATACTGATAAATGATCACTTCTACGTTTTTACGGAAAAACACAGTTATTTTACCTATTAAGGGAAAATTCGCCTAAACGATTTCTAAAACGTTACAAGATCCGTCCTCTTTCGGAATGTATTACGAAGATTCCCTATTATTTTACAGTGGGTTCCCAAGCTTATCTGGTATATATGGGTATACCGGATAATACCTGGGGTATTACAGAATGATGGAGGAAAGAGGCCATAGAAAGGAATTTTCTCCTATGGCGTCGAAAAAATACAACATCCACCATTTTTCCGACAATCGGCCTCCATCATCATCATTGTTATCATCTAAGATGTACATATCCCAAATTTCATGTGATTCCGCCACTTTTTCACCGTTGAATTAACAATGTAAAAAGTTATATTGTCGGTAAACCATTAATTTTGCATCAACTAAATCAACGGTGAAAAAAATGGTATAATCACATGAAATTTGGTATATCCACATCTTAGATGATAAAAATGGAAGTGATGTATGCCGATCGTCGAAAAAAATCACGGAGTATGTATTTTTCCGATGCTATAGAAGGAAATTCTCTCCTATGACACCTTTCCTCCGTAAACCTCATTCAAAATCATTTCATGCAGTGTGTATTTTATAACCAATTTTTTTTCTATATTTTTTTTGATAATTTTGTTAAGTGTGTGGTTTATGCTTAAACAACATGTATTATACTGATATACCGATTCAAAACTGTAAGGAATAAAGTTGATTCCAAAAGAAGGAGGACGATTTTTGACTGCTATAGAAAAGAATCTAATCTTCAGCATTTTTTCCTTTGAAAAAGCTGAAATACTGGAATCGGAAACCTTAGCATGATAAGAATGTAGCTATTTATTATAGGTTTTTTCCACCGTGTCTTAGGAAATCATCTTACCATCAAAGAACCTTAATAACAACCATTGATTACTAATGAAAAATCATAGGGTAAACGAGGATTAACTAGGGTTAGCAAGTTCTTTTGGCAGAAATAAAAATCATACAAAAGTTAGATTTACTAGAAAAGAACATTCAAATGTTTTTTTTCCTAAACGTGAGAGCAGGACTCTTTATAAAGTCCGTCCCATAAAACAACATGCAAGTTTGTTTCGTCCAACTTTATAAGCAAAATGATGTACACTTTTTGGTTGGCATAATTAGAGTACTTTGTTACAAAAATTAGTTAACAATTTAATATTTAGAATACAATAACAAATAAGGCTTTGATCTTTTCTTTGATACCTGAACTCGGAAACGGAACAAAAAGTAGTTTCGAAATGACCGGTCTATCTCTTTGCATGTCGCTTAAATTTTTTTTTAAGAAAGACATGTTTTTGCCGCATTTGTTCTCTCGTACTATTAGTTATTGCAATTTTTTTAAATTACAAGTTGCACTTGTAATTTAACAACCAAACAATCTTATTCATAGGGGTATATATGTAATAATACTTATGTACACGTGTCAAACAGCCAGTTCAGAACCACATGCTCTTCTCATGCATTGGACCCACATCTGATCACATCACCCCATAATACAAAAAAATTAAAAATAATGAATAAATTACTTTATACAAAAAACAAATTCTCAGGCCATTGAAAAAGAAGGCAGCGTTCAAGATTTGCTCTCACTTTCTCTCTCTCTTCATTCTCATTCGCTCGCTCTCTCTCTATAAATATTCAGCTGCTCTCATCTCCTCCCTTTTCTATTTCATCACCTCTCTCCCCATTCTCAAAGTCATAGCAGCAAAAAGCTATAATTTTAGTTCTAGAGAGTTAAGGATTGAATCTTTTTAGAGAGAGAAAGAGATGTTTGCTGAGCCTGGGCTCATGTTCCCTCTGCTTCAGAGCTTCCCTCATCTTGATGAGGAGCTGCTCTGCCGATTTCACACCGAGTTCCCCTTTGATGCTCCTCAAATGGTATGATTTCTTTCGATTTATGATTTCTTTTTTTGCTCATAATTTGTTTGAGGAAATTCCCATATGGGTTCTCTTGTTCTTGCTATGTTCAGTTTAAAGTTGAGATTTTTTTGGGTAATTTGGTAAATTGGAGTGTTGAAGAGTATCATTTTTGGGTGAAAATACCCATGGAGCCCTCAATGCAGCAGCTTAGTTGAACCCTTTTTTTAAATGTTCCTAGAAAGTTGTTGCCTTTTCCAAAATATCTGTAGGTAATTTGGTAATTTAAAAAAAAAATTGAGTTGTGCCTGCCAGTGAGTAATTAATTTCTTTAATTACATAGGAATGAAATTGATGACAATTACAGCTGATATAAAAAATAATTGCCTCAAATTAGCATCTTCATTTTTTTATTCTTGTGCTTTTGAGATGTGAGAATAGACAAATTGGAAAAGCTTTATGTTTGGCTTTTGGCTTTATCACTGCCTCTGAGTTGAATGCAATTTCTTATGGAAATTATATTATATATATTTCTCCTTCAAATAGACTATTTTGTTTTGTTTAGCAGAAATTTGGAGGCTTTTTGTAGTCTAGTGGAAAATTGGAGGAGACAAATTGGATTTTAAGGACTTTAAGAAGACCCTTTTCATGTCCATAATTTTCTCAGCCAAGAATTTCCTTGAATTATAAGAGAGTTGGTTGATTGTGAAACTTCAAATTTTGTCGAACCTTCGGTGGATCCTTGCTCTATAGCTGACCTCATTTTTAGTGGAGAAAGACAGATTTGGAGAACTGAGAAAGTTTCACTAAAAGATAGATCCCCACCCCCACCCACCCAAAAAAAGGTTTATTTCATTTTAAAAAAATTTGCAGTGACCACTATTCTTTTGGACAAAGATCTCCACCAACTTTTTGAATCTGGTTTTTCAATCCCCTTGGCAATGGAGTAATGAAATTGTCGACGGTAATTTATTATGAGGACCGTCTTTTCCTCCTTTTTCTATCTTTACTATATAACTTCAAGAAAGCAGTTTAATTGTATAGTTAAAATTACAGTTCATCATTACTGAATAATGTGTTGATTGGATTAGGTATGCCTTAGGGCATGATTGAATGTTCACGGTAAAACCTTGGCTATATAATATTTTAGAATTTAGAATACTCTATCAGGTGAGCGAATAATATCGGACATGTGGGATTTGAACTTCGGTCAATGTTCTACTTTTAATAAAATATATTTTTGTTTTTAATTTGTAAGTTCTGTTGCTGTTACATCTAGGAACTTAGGTAGTCGATATTGTTGGTTTTTATCTAAGATAACTCAATTTGAAAATTATATGTCTATTTTCTTAGTTATTTAGCCTTTTAAACTTTGTTTGATAGGAGACTGGTGGTTATGTTGCTCTATATTGATGATTATTACCGAAGAAAAAAAGATGAAAATGGAAAAGAAAGCACTTTTCTTCCAATTTATTTTCACTCAACAAAAGTTATCTTTTCTTCGTTTCTGGGTATGTTTAGATAGCAGCTCATCTTCCCTACCCTTGGTGGTCGTGCTGTGCACGTAAAGAGATACCAATACACAAATGGTTTGCACCTCCAATGGACACATCTTCCTTGGCTAACCGCACGAGGTTGGCGATATGTTCTTTAGGGCAGCGACTTTCACGCCTGCCTTGGGGACGGTAACTGTTATATTGTTTTATTTGTATTGTAGGCAATTTCCTTTTTTTCTTTATTTAAAATTTCAGGAAAAATAAACGATATGTGAAGATTAATCTAAATTTTCCTTTTGTTCAAAGTCTAGCCCTCTATTCTCTATCAATTTTTTCATGTTGGAAATTATTTGCGATTTGTTGTCTTTAATTTAAATATATAATAAGAAGCTGTGTAATATTTGGAATCCGCCTTCTCTATATTTGCGTGGAATCTTATATATTACTATTATCTAAAATTATAATTGTTTATTGTTGTGGCTAATTCAGATGTTTAGCTGGTACCAGGCAATTTATTTAAATAGCGATAGTTTTGTACCCGGGTCTAATTAGTAGAACATGTTTCTTAACATTGTTTTCGGTGGTCTAAGAGAATTGAATTTCCGGCTTTCTTTTGCGTTATTCAATTAAAATACAGAATATCACATGTTTACTAGAGTCATTCTAGTTCTGTAGTGACTTTTAATGTCTTGCTAGATGAATGTAAAGAACAAGGAAGCAAATTAGTTTATTGTACCTTGCATTGGATCTTCAAACAGGATTTTTATTGTAGCAAACTGATGTGATGGGGGACATGCAGTACTATCCTTGTAAACTTCTGTTATAATTAAACTATCACTTGTCTAAAACTGTTTGGAATTTTTTTTTATCTCACATGCATATCAGTTTTATTGCATGATCTTTTCTTGAATTAGAGTTTGTTAGTTGTATTGCATAAAAGCAGTAAACTTTCCAAATTTAGTTGCTTAGTCAATCCTACTTCTCCACATCCACTTTTTAAATTTTATCATGTAATACCTATAATATACATAATCCGAAAGAATGATATAATTGTCATTTCTCTGAAATTGTATTAACTCGAAACTGATATTTTGTTGTGGCTAGCTAAGATTGTCTAGATCCCAATAAAGTTTAACTCTTGGTAAATTTTGTTCTATAATCCATATATAACTTAAAAGGTTGCAGCAGTCAAGAATTGAAGTCATTTCTTGTAATTGGCTTCTTTTTTATGTGTGTGTGTGTGAGAGAAAATAATTCTTTAAGCCCGAGCTTCTTTTAATCCAATTCGTGCACCAAGTAAAAAAGAAACTCCCGGCCCATAATTTGGATGATCAATACCCTGCATGTTGATCTTCATGTCTTAAAACACGGATACCCTAAAGATCATGTAGTGTCGTACTCTTTTCCCTTGCATCGTAAGGTTGCAAAATTAACGTAAATATGATATTGAACAATTTCATTGTTAGATTCATGAAAGTTTATACTTGAGTTTTTATGTTTCTAGATTTTAGGCCATAGAAATGAAGATAACTGGTGTGGAGAATTGACTTATAAATTAGTGAAAAGAAAGCCTCAAGATTCATTTCCCTCCAAGATCTAAAGAGGCAAAATTCTTCATTATGCAAAAACCGTTAATCTTGCGAACATCTAATGCGGTAGTAAAGGATATGAAGATTATCTGAACCTATGACCATGGAAATTATCTGAACAACAAAACATGGATTATGTCATTCTTATATTAAGAGTTTGCAAAAGGCTTAGCATGTTTAAACCTCGGTAATTGTCTACTTTCACGTAACAACAAATAATTTACGAATGCATTTTTTACGACTTCGTTTCACTATTATTTCACTGGCCAACCGAATAGGGAACGAATGCATTTTTTTACAACATTGTTTCACTATTATTTCACTCGTGGATCTCCTAAATGTAATGTGAATTAAGATGTTAGTAATTTTCAACTCAAATCAAAGTGTCTTTCTTCTACCTCTGCACACATAATTAAAGCATCGTTAAATATCTAGCTATACTTTAAAACTTAATGAATTCATTTAAGGCTTTGTTAAGCTTTTGAAATTGTCACCTCTGTAGGGAAACTTGATGCAAACATCGAATATTTTGGAGTACGATCTTGGAGCCGAAGGAGATCTATTCAAAGCTCCAGAGCCAATCATAGAAGAACCCGTACTCACATTAGATCCTCTAAGCGCTGCCATGACCATTTTTTCTAACGGACAAGATGCCATGACTGAAACAATTGAAACGTTCAAAGCTGCAGATATAGAATCGATCCAAAACGAACAATTGAACGATGTCTTATATGAGTGCAAGAAAGAACTTTTGGCCAAGTACGCAATTACCGAATCATTTACTGAGACGCAAGATGTTAAAATTCCTGTGATTGAAACAGAGGAAAATCTGAGTCTGGAGAATGTTACATTGAGTGCAGAAGGGCAGCAGCTTCAAAAAAGTGTTAGTTCAGGGTGTCTCAACTCGATGGAATGGATTGGTAACTGCAGTGTGAGGCCGAATTTTTTAGATTTTCAGGGCATGGATTTTGAGACGGCATTTCGGTTGAGGAGGGCATATAGTGAAGGAGACATTCAGGTGAGCATTTTTTTTTTCCTTTTTAATTTTCATTATTTTCTATTGTGCAGAACAACGGCAACGTTAAACTACCTTTAGCTATAAGGGCTTGAGGTTTTTTCTATTGTGGTGAGCTCCCTTGAAGGCTACAATTAAGGTTATTTTAGTGAGAAATTTTACTTACAACTGAAATTTTAGGTAGTTTACTGAAAAAACAGCGATGGTTAAGGGTAAATTTTTGTGGGTAATTTGTGTGATTTAGCATTACTCTGCTGTCAGACAAATACTATTATCGAGAACTAGAGAAAAAAAGAAGCAAATTTATTAGATGGGATTAGTGGATGTATAATATGTTGAATTGTTTGGTGAGCGGTCTAAAGAGAAGAATTACCATTTAGAGTAAACCTGCATATTTTCGCCGGTGGTTCCATAGTACCAGTTTTCGATTTTTTTCGTGTTATAGTTTATTATTATTTTTATTTATTTAAAATTATTCTTGATTTTATTGATCAACTAGACTGCCCCATTGAATTTTTTGCTTAAATTGTTAACCCTACATCAAGTCTCTACTATTTAATTAGTGTCTAGTTAATTGTTTCCTAGTATATATTTATTTATTGAAATCACTGATTTGAGTTCTCTAAATAGGCTCTTGGAAGCACCAATGCAAGCTTCGAAAACACAAGCAGCGTCCGTGCTTCATTTGAGAGGCAACTAACCATCAGCGAGATGAAGACCAAGGAACGTATGCAGAAACTTTCCAGGTACCGAAAGAAGAAGAACAAACGCAACTTCGGGAGAAAAATCAAGGTATATTGCATGCTGGAAACCAATATCTTTATTCACTCTCTTTTAGCATTAGAAGTTTATTTAGGAATCTTTATTCGTTGTGGATCCACAGTATGCGTGCAGAAAGGCTTTGGCGGATAGCCAGCCCCGAGTCCGAGGAAGGTTTGCAAAGACTGAAGTTTGCGAGGTCTCGAGAGATCTCGCAAGGAATTAGATGGGAAGCTGATATTTAGTTATAGCAGTAGCAGCAAGTTTGAAGAGTCCGTGTTCATCAGAACACAAGGTTTAGAAACTGGCTCCCTCTGTGATGACTTGATGAACCTCTCAATTTCTGGGGATATCTTTTCTTTCATGTAATAGTATCTCTTTGTTGTAATAACTTTCCTTGTACCTTTTCGTAGCTACATGGAGCTTTAGTTGTGTAAAATGGTTTGAATAAAGATTGCTTATGATGTCCCATGGAAGTGTTTTGTTTTTTCTCACATAAATAAATGAGTCTGCATCAAAATCTGCCTCAGCACAGATAGAGTTTGACCCGGGCTTGTTTCTAGGCGGGTTTATCAATCTCATCGAGTTGGCTTGTTGACGGTTTGATTATAAACAAACCGAGCTCATAAGCCAACATGCGCTTGGCTCACAAGTCAAGTGACCTTAATTTGGGGAAAAAGATGGCGAATGATCCAACATCCTTTGATGGCCCGTATGGGGAGCAAGATGAGAGTTGGGAACACACGGACAAAAAATTGAAGGCAATTTTAAAGGGGATTCTATGTCGATGGGCATACTAATTATTGTGTGAATAGGGGTTTTAATGATGTTTGGGGGGGGGGGGGGGGGGGAGGGATAGGTAAAAGTGTTGGATATGTATGCCCTAAAGGCCTGTAAAAGTGTTGGATATGTATGCCCTAAAGGCCTGTATTGGATAGGATGCTAAGGATATGTATGTGCATGACGGTTTTGCTCAGTTGTATAGTATACTATTTGAATTGTCTTTATCTGAACATGTGTATTTGTTTTTCTTACTACTTTATATTGCTTATATACATTGATAAAGACTCGTTACAGTAGTATACTATTTTGGTTTGTTTTTATCTTAACATGTGCATATGTTATACTCGATATCACATATGGCCGATGCATATTGATAAAGCCCGTAGGATTTTGCTTGGCTGTCATTGTTATGATGGCGATCATACTTGTGGGGTTGGGTAGTCCATAAGCACATTCTTAAATGTCCCAAATCGTAGGAGTATCGAGACCGGACATCGATATTTCAAAATAAACTTGTGTATACGTTTCTAGACCCCGATGAGGGGCGGTGGTTAGTCCCGCAGCCATTGGTGTGATCACCTAAGATTGTATATAGGTGCTCACTGGGGGTGAGTACACTGGACGGACTCATCGAGAAGCTCTAAATGGTATTATACCTATCATCAGATAGCGATTCTCAGGTGACATGAGTACATGTTAGTCTTTAGACCTGAGATCGTCATTTGTCTCGTGTGAGTTCCCACTGTACTTAGATCACTGCCCTACCACGGCTCTACTGAGTCATGCAAACAGGTTTTGGTTGGGTACAGTCCTGAGCCACATGAAGGCAGTGAGCGATTGTCAGGGATTTTTCTCTCCCGGTATTGGGAGTCGATATCGCACTGTGTCTGATTGGCCGGAACCATAAGACCGTGGCCAAAACAGTTGAGATTTACTGATGGTTACATCAATAGTTTCTCTGATCGGTCCTGAGCCATATCGACACGACTTAGCGAGTCAGTAGGGGTCTGACGTCTACCACCCCCTTGACCCGGTATGCGATACCCTTAGACGAAAAGACCGGACTGTACGAAGATTGTCACGAATAGCCTCAGTAAGGGTTCTAATGAGCTTGCTCGTCGGCCTTCTTTTCGACAGATACATGGGTAGCCGTTACGTGCAGCTATTGCCGCTGACGTGCTTGTGGTTAAACCCACTGCCAGTGTACTGTCGAGTCTTTAGAGTCCCACACAGAGGGTTTCCTTGGTTTAGGCGAAATGATGTAGAGACCGTATGTTTATATGTGTAGGGTTCTGATTTATTACGTGTACTGGTTGCGTGAAATTTAATCAGACGGATTATAATACTAGTGGGCTTAACATTAAGCCGGTTTGTTAAATCAAATATTGATTTAATACTAGTATTATATTAGCAGTAGTATTCTATCTCTAGGGTATTCGTATTTTGGTACGAATATGGGTATGTATATACGATAGAAAATATTTTGTATTTATACAAGATACCTTCTAGAAGATGGCACCCCATTATGTATTTCTCTATTTATTAGAAATAGAAAATGAGGTAGAGAGGTGAGGTGGCTTCAAGCATGGTGAGAAGCATGGCTATTGGTTTTATTTATTCATTTGGGAAAACTATTCAAGCATGGCTGATATTCTTTATTGAAAAATGATATGCTTGATATTTTTTCCTTAGCCATTTTCTTCATCCATTCTAAGTTTGTCATTCTCTCCCTTCTCTTGAGTTTATCTTCTTCCTAAAACCTTAACCTTCTCATGAGTTGAGAACATAGAGATTTAGAGATAGAAAAACACTATCAAACATCTCTACATCACCTAAGCAAACCAGATTAGCAAACTAGTTTGTTTAGTTGCTTCTTTTTTAGGTGCAAGCTTGAACTACAGACTCTCGGATGGATCATCTTGGATCAAGAAGGCCCTCAGGCAAGATTGATCAAGGATCCCCAAGAGAACAAGAGGAAGGAGTTTTGAAGACTCGAAAGACACGAATCGTTTCGGTATAAAACTTAAACTCCTAATAGTTGCTAGTTTAGGGTTATGGTTTGATCCCTTGGGTTTTTGTTGGTTTTGCTTGCTCAAAATTTGATTTTTGTGCATTCCGCCTCTCTAATTCTATTGTAGAGTGAGCACAGCTAACCAACATGGTATCAGAGCCACTCCATAAGTCTTAACTAGCTTTTTATGACGCTTTAATTCCATCGTTTTCATCGTGCAAAAACTGCCGACGAAAACAGTCTCAAAAATTCAAGTTTTGAGATATTTGCGCTCCCTGCAGGCTCACGGTTTGGACCGAGAAGTCGCGGGGTGTTGCGTGGGTATCCCGGGAAGACGAAGGTTGGTCCCACCCCCCCTAAACCACCACAAGATGGCCTTGTGGGTGGGGACCCGAGACTACCGGCCTTAAGGGTGGGAACCCGAGACTTCCCCTAAAGGGTAGTCTCGGATATACCCTCCCTTGTGGGCCACCTTGTGGTGGCCCCCAGGGGTGGGTACCCTTTAGCCTTCCTAGGCGACAGTTAATTTTGGGTATTTCTCTATCGCGAACGTTTGGCCGAGTTTCGAGTTCGTTTTGACTCCCGGATTGGTTTTAAACGATGAAATTTTGGGACTTAGTGAACTATTTTTCTGGGTTTGGGAAAACTTGTTTTTGTTTGCTATTTGTGCGCGGAATTCTTTTGTCTTAGCCTTCATTACTTGGTTATGTGATGCGTATATGTGTTGTGAATGTCTTCTAATTGCTATACGTCGATTAGAAGGGGTTACACGCATCTGGTTGTTGCGATATTTATCTCTGTGATATTTTGGATGGATTGTCGTGATGGATAGCCTTTAGTGCAATGTTTGTTGTACAGTTTTGAATTCATTTGTATATTCATTATTGCGGGGCGAACGTCCGACATGTGGACTACCGTTTCTGCTATTTTGTATATTCTTTTATTGGGGCACGGCCGGGTTGAGGTCGATGTCACCATTGTATATATTTTTCTTTTCTGTCCTAGGATTACCCCGCGGCAGAGTGCTCGAGTAGCCGGGTTCTAAAGGGCAACGGGCCTCCATCTCATAGCGTTGAGACCGAGGGGCCTTACTCTAGAATTGGCGGGTTATTTTCCGCATTCGTAGGGGGTAAAGGATGGCCCATGGAGGGGTGCACAAGTTACTGGATTCTGTGAAGTGTTGGGTGGTCCATTCACTTCGTTGATTGGGGTTGCCTCACTTCCGGGATTGGCGGGTAACTTTCCGTGCTCATAGGGGTCTTAGTTTTATATTGCACAGGCTATCCACACGATCAGAGAATGTCGAGTTTCATTTTCGGCTCAAATGAAATCTGGGGCTCCTAAATTATCCGCTATTCCATTTTGCTTATCGCTTTTCTGTGATATTGCTTATATCATGCATGGGACAAATGGTGTTATATATATATATTTATATATATATATATATATATATATATATATATATATATATTGCATTCGCGCTAGCCCTGCCCCCGCTCTGCCGTTAGTTAAGTAAACTAACGGTACATGACGGGGCCCCGTGGCGAATGTAGATGGTATATACGTACATTTTATTTTCGTTCTTTTCTGGTGTGACAGGAATTAATTGATGGGACCGCGTTAATTTTGATTAATGCAAGGAAAATAAATCTAAAAGATGTTGTTGGAACAAATTTTGAAAAACCCTAGTTGTATTTTTTTGCTTTGCATGAGGTATTCGGTCATGAATATCTCGCACCTCATTCGAGCGGGCAAGTGCCTAGATCCCTTCACGAGGAGTGATCTCTTAAGAAAAATTTTATGTTACTATAGATTATTCGGTTTTCTTCAAAACCACCAGTTTTCAAAAGCGGAGCCTAAATCACTCCTTTTCAAAACTGCTCAGTTCCTTCAATGACATCAAGTTCATTACGTTAATGGTTTTTCGCCAAAAAACCAGCCGTAGCCCTCCATCATTTCAGATAATTAGTGCTTAGTATTCGTGCTGCGTTTGTTGATTGTTTCCCCAAATCAGAGAGCAAAGCTCTATTCAAAATTTGAAATTTGAACTGAGGCAGCGCCTTATGAGAGCGCTCGCGCCAAGAGCTCCAGCGCTAAGAGTCAAAGATTCTGAGGCAGCGCTTCACGTGCAAGCCACTAGAGCGCCAGCGCCAGCGCTAAAGACTCTGAGGCAGCGCCTCACGTGCAAAGCACGAGAGCGCTAGCGCCAAGAGTCAAAGACTCTGAGGCAGCGCCTCACGTGCAAAGCACGAGAGCGCCAGCGCTAGAACTAAATGTCCTCCACCCTTGGATCAAAGAACCAATGAAGATGATAAATCATCAAATTACCAGAATAAAATTCTGTTAAGGAAATACTCCTCAAATCTTTCCAAACAAGAAAGATTGTGCTCTGTAAATCAGAGCACCGTTAGATCAAAGATCCAATGGTGATTAAATATCACCAAGATACAGAATAAAGTTCTGTATGGGAAAATATTTTCCCAATCTTGTTAAAAACAAGAAAAATGTCTTCTGTAAAACAGAAGCTCTTGGATCAAAGATCCAATGGTGGGAAACATCAACAAATCAATTAGAAATATCTCAATGAGAGATTTCCTTAACTGATTTAACAAATCAGTCTCCCCTATATAAAGGACCCAAGACTTCAAGTCTTGCACAGAAGAACCCCCATAAACTTCAAACAAAACAAAAAGAGAAAACATCCCTATAAGTTTCAAGTTCTCAGAAAAGAAAAAGAGAAGAGCAAGCTCTAAGAAGAAAAACCTTCTTCAAGGTAAATAAAACAAAGAGATCATAGCATCTACTCATAAAAAAAGAACTCGGTTCTTAGATTCATAAGACAAAGTCTTTCATAAAAACAAAGAGATCATAGCATCTCCTCATAAAAGAAGAACTCGGTTTTTAGATCCATGAGATAAAGTCTCTTATAAACCGAGAATTTAATTCTCAGAGCACAGAACTGATCAGAACTGCCAAAGAAGCGCCTTAGCTCTCCAATCTAAAAGAAGCGCTTTAGTGCTCCAAGTCTGGCCACGTGCTCCTCGCGTGGGCGCTATTTTATAAGAAGCGCCTTAGCGATCCAATTTAAAATAAGCGCTTTAGCGCTCCAAGTCTGGCGCTCAGCGCCAAGCGCTCCACGTGCTCCTCATGTAGGCACTATTTTATAAGAAGCGCCTTAGCGCTCCAAGTCTGGAATTCAGCACCCAGCGCTTTACGCGCTATTTTATAAGAAGCGCCTTAGAACTCTAAGTTTGACGCTCAGCGCCCAGCGCTCCACGCGCTCCTCACATAGGCCTTGGTGCTCCAAGTCTGGTGCTCAGCGCCAAGCGCTCCATACGCTCCTCACGTGGGCGCTGAGGAAACATAAAGCGCTCTGTACATAATGCCCCAGCACCATAAAAAGCGTTCAACACTCAATAAAATACAAAAAGAAAAAGGGGTGTCAGAACCTAAATCAATGCTCAGTATTATTGAATAAAAAGGGGCTGAGCCCAAACAAATGTTCAACATTTTATTCAAAATGAGTGGACTGAGTCCAAACAAATGTTCAAACACTTTATTTAGGATTGAGTGGACTGAGCCCAAGTTGGCCACAAGTCCCTAATTCAGATCAAATAAGCCCATGTGCTCGTAATCCCTTTAATTGGTCTTAGTCTCAAACCTAACTACAGATCTCCCAACCAACATTAGTTCAAGCTTACATCTCTTGACACCTATGATATGTGTCGTTGTAATTCTTCAACATCTTCAGAGAGATGGTGGGTCCCGACAACCAGAAACTCCATAGACTATAATGTCTTTAAACCACGGACTACGATGTCCTTAAACCCAATGGACCGCAACGTCCCTAAACTAAATTCCATAGACTATGATGTCTTTAAACCACGGATTACAATGTCCTTAAACCCAATGGACCGCAATGTCCCTAAAATAAAACGATAGAGTCCAAATTCTCTTTCGTTGGATCTAAATGATCCCAAAACCTTGTTAAGTAGATCTTAGTCTAAAATTAGACTAACGTATCCTTAATAAGCATTTAAGTTGATCATAATCTAAAATAAGATTAATGATCCTTAAACCAACCCAAACCTAAGAAAATACGGATTTGGACTAATCCACGCCCTACGGACGACAACATAAATTAGTCTCCGTATACAATCCACGGGCAACCAAAAATAAAACAAACACACACGACAAGAAGTGACCATCTGGAGAAGAAGAAAGTGGTTACCGCGATGCGGTAGCGTAATTAACTACAGGGGCTTGCGCCTGCAGGGATGAGCGTCCCCACAATCAAAAACCCCTCACAATGAGGGGGAATCTGACGAAGTCTGCTACAATGGCCGCATCCGTCTAAACCTCCGATATACGGTGCCATAAATTAACTAGGCATCTTCGGAGAGGTGGACGGATAAAACCCAAATAGCATCTGCCCCCAAAATTCAAGCCAGACGTCCCAACGGCCCGGTCGCGTCTTTCGGCGGAGAACATTGACCTTTGTCAAGGCGTAGTGAATGGTAGCTAGATGGTGATTTTCTGTTGCATAGTGATACGATTGGTTAGGACAGTCATGCGGCCTTGTTGACCTCTGTCAAGGATCATACGGGTGGGTCTAATGCAATCAAGATAATGACGGGTTGAACTTGACTAGGACTTATAATTTGTTGACCTCTGTCAAGGTCATAAGTCGTTAGGGGTAAAAACCACATCGGGAGTTTCAAATATACAGGAAACTTGCTAGCGTTGCATACCTTCTGGAGTGTGGTAACTAGAGTGGTTTCCATCTAGATTATCATGTGATGATAGTTGAGTCCCGATCCCACCGATGAGTAGGATTACTGATCAGTCGAAAATAATGTATTTTTAACACGTCAATTTCCCTATCATCTGCACTCATCTAGAGGTGTTCGGTATTCATATTGCACATATTAGCAAAACGGTTGTAAAATACAAGATTACATGTGTTATACTCTAAAACCGGCATTTTTAGGGAAATTGACTGTTTATCATGGCATCGCATCATTCTTGTGTAGCGCAACACTTGTTTCGAAGTCTGTGCAGGAAATTCCAGAAACCGAGCCAAATTGTCAAAAGTGCTGATCAAAATTACACCAAGTCTAAGTCTGGTGATCTGGCAGTAAACAATAAGGTGTAAAACTATTCCAAAAATTTATTCAAGGCCAATGGGCGCTTCCCGCCGCGGATCCGCGGCATGATGACGTCAGCAGAGAAGCAGATTTTCCCCATGTGCTTATTTCTAACGGCAAAGCTTCCAGAAATCTCCAGAAACTCCACGTGGCTTCATCTAGAAGGCTCGGCCTAACAACCTAGTTCTAGAATCCTCCCTCCAACTAACTTCTTCTAGAAACCTACTTATAACAACCTTCTTCTAGAAAGCTCTCTCCAACAACCTTCTTCTAGAAGCCTACTTATAACAACCTTCTTCTAGAAGGCTCCTTGTAATAACCTCATTCTAGAATATTCTCTCCAACAAACTTCTTCTAGAAGATTCTTTCTAACAACCTCATTTTGGAGGGAAAATTCAAATGAGGTGGTTCATTTTGGAGGGAAAATTCAAATGAGGTGGTTCATTTTGGAGGGAAAAGTTGTTCATTTTGGAGGGAAATTTGAAATTTGAATTCTAGATCTAGGGTTATGAAAGCTTATAAAAGGGAGCCTAGATCTAAGGTTAATGGTTTTTCATTCTTCTCTCTTCCTCTTCCACCCACAAGTTGAGTGACACAACTTGTGCCTCAAAACCCTAACCCTAATTCCAATCCAAGATCAAGAATTCCGAGTTCAATCAAAGCAAGAAGCCTAGATCCTTTTGGAGCGAAGCCGGACTTCATCGGAGCATGTGATCCAAGCCGATCCGCGACTCAAGGAGCCGATGCAACGCTAGATTCGACGATCTTGTTCCCTTCTCAAATTCTTGTAGTTCTTTGAGCAAAGTGTAACAAATTGTTGAATAAATAAAGGTGAGATTCTTTTAAATTGCTTATCTTTCAATTCAAGCATTATGATTCAATCTAGATTCTTGAATGTTTGCTTTGTGCTAATGTTTGAGTAAAACTCCGCTCGTAAAGGAGTCGAGACGATCGATAGAATGATGATGATTTAGATTCTTTCACAATTCTTAAATCCTATAACGTTTGTAAATTCTTGTGAATCGAATGATCGATGATCTAGTTTCGAGACGATGCTTTCTTGATTGTGTTCGCTCGAAACTAGAGATCAACGATCGATCATTCGATTTACTAGAAGCTAGTTTGTGAATGAGATTCATCGAAAGGACAAAGGATAAGATGAGGAAACCCTAACTTCTTCGCAAGATCCTTAACCTCGATAAATCGTCATCGATCTAGTATCAATTCGTTAATGGATAAGAATATGAAATCATTAGATCTCGTCACATCTATAGATCTGATCTACTCCTACGAGCCACACTTCGAATCTTGATTATTGGTTTGGAAATCATCAAATATTAATTCTTGATTTTATCGTTTCTTGATTTAGACTAGATTTTTCTAATTCTTGAACTTCAAATCCTTAAATCATGAATTGTTGTTTGTTTTCTTTTTCTTTAAATTTTCGACTCATCTAATTCTAAACACGAACGATTACACTTTCCCTGTGGACGATCCGCACTTACTAACGCGCTACATTCGACACCGTTATTGATTGCGGTCAAAATATTTTTGGTTGTGATTTCTATACAATTTTCTATAAACCGACACAACAAGAAATTTGTATCAATCAAATGGCGCCGTTGCCGGGGATGGTGCGCTAATTGTTCGTTTTTTTTTTGAAATTTGAGTTGAAAAGTTTATTCCATTATAATTTTTGAGATCAAAATTCGCGCAAACACTAAACGTGTTGTTGTGATTTGTTGCGAGGAAATATGGAACTTGTGGAGCCGTTGAAAAAATTTTCTGCAAATTCCAGAGAGCTTAGAAGGTGAAAAGAGGCACACGGTAAAATTTTGGTGCAGAGATCTTTCAAACCTGCGGCGGTTCCGCGGCATTAGGCGCTTATTGCGGCTAAACCGCAGAGCTACAGTAAAAAAATTCTCAGGTGACTCCTCTGCTTTCTTATCTTCTCTCTCATCTGCTCCAATTAACAATTTGCTGTAGGTTTCTTTGCAAATAAATCGCAGCGCCGCAAAAATCAATAAAAATTGTGCGTGTTTTTGATTTTTGGTTGTTTGCATATTAATACGGAAATTAAGGGGTATAGACCAAATTCAGATTAGGTGGGGAGTTCATTACCCTTCCTAAGCCCCAAAAATCACAAACTTGCATCCGCATTACCCTCATTAACTAAAAAAGATCTAGAGATGACTCTAAGGACCGTCGCGCTCACTTAGGATAAGAGAAGGCCATAGGTAATTCATTGCTTATCCGCGTTTCTTTTGTGGTGTCTAAGGCAAGTGTGTCGAAGACTAGTGGTTACTTAATTAGGCCCACTGCTTACGTAGTGGAGAACCTCCCACTTACCTGGCACTTACCTGGCCATAGGAGAGACAAAGAGGCAGTGGAGGATTGATCCTGTGACTTGTCCTTTGGCAGTTAGGAGTGGTCTAGAGTTTTGACCTAGGTGACCACTAGATTTTAGGGTTGCTTGTTGCATTTGTTGTGATTTGCATCATCTTTTCAAAAATCCGTATATTTTTCAAAACAAACACCAATCATATTCTTTCCCCTAATTATAAGTCACGCTGCTACTTGTACTAACCCTTTTTAGTGCAAGATAGGCTGGACACGGGATTCTAGTGCCCGTTTAGTCCGCGTTCCCCCGATCGACTCCAAAAGTCGATATTTCTACATTTACCTCTTCTTTACCCACCACCACACCCACACCGATGGATCCGTCTCCATTGAATTTCTTTACCACTAATCTGCCGCCGTCCGTAGGTGCGCAGAATCCATCCCGCATCTCTCTCCAAGAGAGGTGCTATCCTACACGAGGTCCTCTTTCGACCTGTCTCTCCATTCCACCAGCCAACGGGGAAAATTTTCAAATAAAACCCCAATACATCAACCTTCTACCAAAATTTCACGGTCTCGAGTCTGAAGACGCATATGCCTTTATCACCAAATTTGAAAATATATGCGCAATGATGGGTACCTCACAGCTTTCTATGGATGCTATGCGTCTACGTCTTCTCCCATTTACCTTGTGCGATATAGCTGAGAAGTGGCTTTAAAACACAACCGCACATTCCATTTCGTAAAAGCATTCCTAAAGAAATTCTACCCAAATCATAAGACAGCTCGAGTACGTAGCGAAATCAATCAATTCACCCAACTTCCAAATGAAACATTTTCACAATGTCTTGAACGCTTTAAGGATCTGTTAGTCCAATGTCCACTTCACGGAATCCCCAGATGGGAACTGTGCCGAATCATTTATGAGGGCATTAATCCTAACACAAAACAGACCCTTGAATTAATGTGTCAAGGCAACTTCATGACCAAAGATGATGGGGAAGCTTGGAAATTCCTAGAAGATTTCGCTAAAAAATCGTTACAGTGGGAGGGTGTGAGTCAATCGTCTAAGGGGGGCAATAACCAATCGGATGTTTTCATAGGAGTTAGAGCTGAAATTTCAGCTTTACACAAGAAATTCGACAATATGGAAAACAAATTTTTAGCCGCCGCCTTAAGTCAAATGTCACTCTCCAAAACTGTATGTGGATGCTGTTCTGATCCTTCTCACTTGACGGAAGAATGTCCATTTCAAGGTCATGAGCATACCAATGCCGCATTTCAAAGACCTAGGAACGATCCATATTCTTCCACATATAATCAGGGTTGGAGGAATCACCCTAACTTTGCTTGGAACCAATCACAATCTTAAAACACGGTTCCAACCCAAAACAATTTCCAAAGGGTCCCTCCACCGCAACAGCAACCACTTCCATTGAGTCAGCACCCCTACCAATCACAAAACTTCCAAAATCCGGCCAACACTTTTGCACCACATGAAAACTTTTTGCAATTGACCGGTACTGATAATACCTCTGCACTAGCACAAACCTTGGATACTTTCATGAAACAATCCATCCAAGGGACGGCAAGTTTGTAATCTTCCGTCGAGAATGTGATGAAGATCATTGTCTCTCAAAATGAGAATATCAAATCGATGGAAGCACAAATTGCACAACTAAAAGCCGAAATGAGTGCAAGAGAGAAAGGGAAACTTCCAGCTCAACATTTTTCCAATCCTGGCTATTCACATCATGTGAATGCAATCACGTTGAGATCTGGAAGAGTGCTTGACAATCACGTTGGGGAAGAGATTGATGACACTTAAAAATATATCGATGATACCCCGGCTGTGACCTTTCCTTCCACTTCTACTTCTAATTCTGACCCCAGTTCTTCTACCCCACCATTTTCTTCCGAGCCTATTCTCCGTTTCCCACAAGGCTCGACACCTCAGCCCATCTCTTCTAGTACACAGAAAACGATCCCCACTCCTATTCTGAGATCATTTCCACCCACACGATCTTCTCCAATGTTGGACCCCGACCTTATTGTCCAAGCTCCTTACCCGAATCGGTTAAGGGAAAACAGACCAAGTCCACAAATGGAGAAGATCACTGAAATCTTGAAACAGGTTAACATCAACATCCCTCTTCTAGATGCAATCCAACAAGTACCCGCTTATGCAAAAACTCTTAAGGACTTGTGCACTAGAAAAAGGAAGACTCAAGTGCCCAAGAAGATATTCATGGCAAAGACAGTAGATACGGCTTTCCCCCAACAATTACCGAGGAAACATAAAGATCCTGGATATCCTACGATTTCCATTTCTATCGGGGAGAAACACATCAACCGTGCTCTACTTGACCTTGGCGCAAGTGTTAACCTGCTTCCTTTCTCGGTTTACGAGCAGTTAGGGATCGGAGAGTTGAAACCAGCACATTGCACTCTCCAGATGGCTGACCGATCAAGCACTAAACCTAGGGGTGAACTGGAGGATGTGTTAATAAAAATTGGGGAATTTGTATTCCCTATGGATTTTATTGTAATTGATACACAGCCTGTAGCGAACCCACGGAATCAAATTCCGGTGATTTTAGGTCGCCCCTTTTTGGCCACTTCCAATGCTATCATCAACTGTCGTAACGGCTCTATGACCCTATCTTTCGGGAATAGGTCAATTGAGCTAAACATTTACAAGTTGGGAAGTGTACCCTCTGAACCTACTGCTCAGGTCTGTTCTGTCGACTTAATGGATGTCGACAGCAGCAAATTTGATGATCTTCATGATACCGATCTTGACTCTTTCATATGTTATTGTTTGACCCAATTATGTATCATACACATACGGACTCTTCCACCGAGTTGTCCGGGTCAACAACTAACACTAATTATGAACCGTTTTTGGAGTCAGAAGATCACCCCGCGCTTTTTGATGACATTATTCTTCGGGGTATTGATGGAACTTTTGAGAAAATTTTCGCTGATGAACTCGCATTTTTGAAAGACACGGGTGTTGAGATGAATCATCTCCCAATCAATGAAATTGAACCTCCACCCCTTCTTCTGAACTGTAAAAAGAATGCGAGTAAACCATTACATTCACTGCATCGTCTCTCCAAAATGAGACGCAAACACATTCTATTCCACCACTTACCTTGTCCCCACTTCTTCTTCCACCAACCAGAGCACTACATTGATAAAATTTTCGAATGGTTGGTGTTGACCTTCGGTCTTTGCAAAGCTTGTTATCGACCAATAATCTTAACCCCCTCTTGCGATTTTCAAAGATTAACATGGTTTAACTCAAGTTTGGGGGGTATAATCTGGCTCCTGAGAAGAATTTTTTTTTACACAAAATGGTGAGCCAAAAATAAGTTTGGGGGAGAATTTTCACTTAAATATTTTGCCCCCATTAATAAATTTCCTCCCAGGCTTACAGGTTTTTGAGATTTAGCAGATGGCAACAGTGAGGACACTGTTGAAAACAAGTTTGGGGGAGCTTTGTGCTTATTTTCGCATCATTCGCATCATACTTTGCATAAGCACAAAACATTTGAAAACCTATAAAAATTTAAAAATTTTCAAAAAAATAAAAAATAAATTTTTTGTACATAAATAAGATAATAAAAAATTAGATAGTGAAAAATTACATCCAAAAAATTGGAAAAATTTAAGAAAACCAAGAAAATTAGAAGTTTTCTTATACGAACTAGTAATAAGTAGTTATGAGCCGTTGTCCCAAGGGTTAGTAAGATGAAAGAAGTCACTAATCTGAGGATAAAAATAAGTCTGAAAAATAGTTCCTATTCTGGAAGCCAAACATTTTGAACGTTGATATCCTACTATACGCACTTACACACGTCTTGAAGCTCGGGATAGTAAAGGATACCTTGAAATGCTCTTGTCTAAAAGCCAAAGTATGAAGGAAATAAAAAAAAATGAAGAAAATATAAAATGGTGAGAAAAATGAACACTGGTTTTGTTATCGCCAAGGTAGCAATAAAAAAATATAGCGAGGGTGCCTCTTCACCTAGTGCCTTAGACCAACTGGTCTGGGAGTCACTGCTAAGCCTTAGGTGGTGCAAGACGAGAAAAAACACCAAATAAGCAAGCACATGAGTAATCGGTCGGTTAGTACGTCAAGAAGTATAAACGGTTGCATGAAAGTGTGTGAGCAAACTCATCTAAATATTCATTAATTAAAAAGTACTGAGGCTGATGGGTAAGAATACGATAGCTTGAATTGAATTCTCCGGGTGTAGGGATGTTCTTTACACACACGTAGGGTTATATGATCGATATTTGGAAGAAAGATAGGAATGAAGAATAAAGACGATGTTTTATTGAGAGATGATGTGATTTCTGACATTTTTTCATGACTATTAAGATAGGGCTCATGACAACCGAAAAGCTAGCATAGTTGGAAACTCTAATTTTCAAAGTCTTTCTTTTACAATTCTTATCTTTAAATGTAATATTCACGGTCTTCCTTTTATTATTGGATTTTGTGGGTGCAATCCGCTGAAAACCCTTAGGAGACAACACTCCTCTTACTAGGGACACCTAGAGGTTTAAAGGCTTGTTGCACGTGCTCAGTGCAATCGTGTTGCCTACGAAAGTGTGCTAGTTAGTTTTTCTCTTTCTTTATTTTCTCCTTATCTTTTTAATAAAACAGTTCGCTCGAGACGACCGAAAATAAGTTTTGGGGAATTTGATCAGTCGAAAATAATGTATTTTTAACACGTCAATTTCCCTATCATCTGCACTCATCTAGAGGTGTTCGGTATTCATATTGCACATATTAGCAAAACGGTTGTAAAATACAAGATTACATGTGTTATACTCTAAAACCGGCATTTTTAGGGAAATTGACTGTTTATCATGGCATCGCATCATTCTTGTGTAGCGCAACACTTGTTTCGAAGTCTGTGCAGGAAATTCCAGAAACCGAGCCAAATTGTCAAAAGTGCTGATCAAAATTACACCAAGTCTAAGTCTGGTGATCTGGCAGTAAACAATAAGGTGTAAAACTATTCCAGAAATTTATTCAAGGCCAATGGGCGCTTCCCGCCGCGGATCCGCGGCATGATGACGTCGGCAGAGAAGCAGATTTTCCCCATGTACTTATTTCTAACGGCAAAGCTTCCAGAACTCTCCAGAAACTCCACGTGGCTTCATCTAGAAGGCTCGGCCTAACAACCTAGTTCTAGAAGCCTCCCTCCAACTAACTTCTTCTAGAAGCCTCCTTATAACAACCTTCTTCTAGAAAGCTCTCTCCAACAACCTTCTTCTAGAAGCCTCCTTATAACAATCTTCTTCTAGAAGGCTCCTTGTAACAACCTCATTCTAGAATATTCCCTCCAACAAACTTCTTCTAGAAGATTCTTTCTAACAATCTCATTTTGGAGGGAAAATTCAAATGAGGTTGTTCATTTTAGAGGGAAAATTCAAATGAGGTGGTTCATTTTGGAGGGAAAATTCAAATGAGGTGGCTCATTTTGGTGAGAAAAGTTGTTCATTTTGGAGGGTAATTTGAAATTTGAATTCTAGATCTAGGGTTATGAAAGCTTATAAAAGGGAGCCTAGATCTAAGGTTAAGGGTTGTTCATTGTTCTCTCTTCCTCTTCCACCCACAAGTTGAGTGACACAACTTGTGCCTCAAAACCCTAACCCTAATTCCAATCCAAGATCAAGAATTCCGAGTTCAATCAAAGCAAGAAGCCTAGATCCTTTTGGAGCGAAGCCGGACTTCATCGGAGCATGTGATCCAAGACGATTCGCGACTCAAGGAGCCGATGCAATGCTAGATTCGACGATCTTGTTCCCTTCTCAAATTCTTGTAGTTCTTTGAGCAAAGTGTAACAAATTATTGAATAAATAAAGGTGAGATTCTTTTAACTTGCTTATCTTTCAATTCAAGCATTATAATTCAATCTAAATTCTTGAATGTTTGCTTTGTGCTAATGTTTGAGTAAAACTCCGCTCGTAAAGGAGTCGAGACGATCGATAGAATGAAGATGATTTAGATTCTTTCACAATTCTTAAATCCTATAACGTTTGTAAATTCTTGTGAATCGAATGATCGATGACCTAGTTTCGAAACGATGCTTTCTTGATTGTGTTCACTCGAAACTAGAGATCAACGATCGATTATTCGATTTACTAGAAGCTAGTTTGTGAATGAGATTCATCGAAAAGACAAAGGATAAAATGAGGAAACCCTAGCTTCTTCGCAAGATTCTTAACCTCGATAAATCTTCATCGATCTAGTATCAATTCGTTAATGGATAAGAATATGAAATCATTAGATCTCGTCACATCTATAGATCCGATCTACTCCTACGAGCCACACTTCGAATATTGATTGTTGGTTTGGAAATCATCAAATATCAATTCTTGATTTTATCGTTTCTTGATTTAGACTAGATTTTTCTAATTCTTGAACTTCAAATCCTTAAATCATGAATTGTTGTTTGTTTTCTTTTCTTTAAATTTTCGACTCATCTAATTCTAAACACGAACGATTACACTTTTCCTGTGGACGATCCGCACTTACTAACGCGCTACATTCGACACCGTTATTGATTGCGGTCAAAATATTTTTGGTTGTGATTTCTATACAATTTTCTATAAACCGACACAACAAGAAATTCGTATCAATCAATTACTCTTGGGAGATTTTTCACTTCATAATTAGCTACCTATTAGGTGTCTAGAAAGGTGTTAATGGGGATACGCCTCTGTGGAAACGAGATTTATTTTAATTAGCTCCGTGCGAGAGCACGGTGAACCTCCCTCGGAGTACCAACACCCATATGGCTAAACGGTTAGCGAACTTGTAAGGTGTAAATGGTCCCGACTAGTTCTCCTTTTAAGGTTTGAAGGAGAATTCGAAAAAACAATGGGAGCCATCCTGATTAGATAAACTAATAACTAATTTAAATCTTGCAAGAGCGCACGCTGAGTGTTTCTTTTTTCTCTCTCCAGGTAACAACCATGTCACGCCCTAATCAAGATAATAAAATGTATAACTCGACCAAACCAGCTTATTACACTGGGCTGGGGAATGTCGATTCGACTCTAACTTATGACAACTGTCATGAGTATGGGCAAGGGAAAGAGAACTATCAAGGATTCCATATGACCATAATGAAGGAAAAGCATTCTAATGTATCTTCTTCGGGTGTATTTGTTATTGAAAACTGTTTTTCAGTCAACCCTACCTCCTGGGTATTAGATACCAGATCAGGATCTCATATCTGTAATTTATTACAAGGAATGAGAAAAAATAGAATGGTTGGACCGAGTGATATGTCCCTGTAGAGAATGGAGCACAAGTAGATGCTACTGCCGTCGCCGAATATCACCTTATGTTGCCAAGTGGCAATACTATAATTTTGAACAATTGTTACTATGTACCTTCCATACTCTGCAATATTATATCAGTATCTTTACTAGATAAAAATGGATATAACTTTGTTCTAAATAGAAATATCATGAACATCTACCTTAATAAGGTACTGGTTGCAGAAGGTACATTATACAATGGTATCTATGTTCTTAATCAAAACACAGTTTTCGGCATACAAAACACACGCAAGATGAAGAGTTCAGATGCGAACGAAGCCTACTTGTGACATTGTAGACTTGGTCATATCAATAAGAAAAGACTATCTAAGTTACATAAAAATGGATATTTGAATCTGTTCGAATTTTCATCTTATGAAACCTGTCAGTCTTGTCTCAAAAGAAAGATGACCAAAACTCATGTTTCCCCCAATCAGAGCAAAACTCTGTTTGAATTTCAAATTCAAAGGGTGAAGCAACGCTTCAGATCTCTTACGCTGCGCACAGAGCGCCACGTGTCAAAAGCAAACACGCCAGCGCAAGGGGCGCTGCGCCCAAGGCAGCGCACCCCAATCAGAGCAAGGCTCTGTTTTAAAATTTAAATTTTAAAAATAAAGGAAGCAACGCTTCAGATAACTTGCGCTCTGCGCTGCGCGACACGTGTCAGCGCAGTTGCGCTGCGCGACACGTGTCAGCGCAGTTGCGCTGCGCGACACGTGTCAGCGCAATTGCGCTGCGCGACACGTGTCAAGCGCAGATACGCTTGCGCCAGCACTAAAATTTAAATAATAAATTATTTAATTAATCAGAATTAAAATTCTAGAAAGATCTTTTTAATCTTATTAAAATAAGAAGATTATCTTCTGTAAAACAGAATCCTTAGGATCAAAGATCCAACGGTGGGAAAATATCTCCAGATCAATCAGAGAAAGATCTCTGTAACTAACCTAACAAACTAATTGGCCCTATATAAAGGCCCCTAGACTCCAAGTCTCACATAGATACAGAAATAGAAAAAATGGGAGAATTCTGAAAAATTTGAAAGGGAAGCCTTTGAAGAAAGAAGATCATCTTCTTCAAGGTAAAGAATTAAATTCTTGAAAGAACAGAGATGAAAACACCTCACAAAAAAGAAGAATTTCTTCTAAAAAGATCAAAGATCTAAGAACAAGATCAAGATCTTCAATAAAAAGAAAAAGATCATAAAGATCTAATCACAAAAACAATAAAGAAGTAATTTACTTCACCCCTAGATCTTTTGATCTATATAAAGGCGCAGCCTTTTGATGAACCATTGGTTCTTGAATCTTGAGGTAGAACCTCTTTAGAACAAGAAAAACTTGTTTCTTTGATCTTAATTAGATCAAGATGCGCTCTGCGCTATTGAACAGTTCTCTGCACTCTTAATTTGCGTTGTTGCGCTCCTTGGACTGGCGCAAGTCACCAGAGAGCGCCACGTGTCAATCTGCGCCTTGCGCTCCTAAAAACATAGCGCTGCGCTCTTGAATTGGCGCACTGCACCAGAGCGCGCCACGTGTCAGCAGCGCATTAGCGCAGCGCACTGCGCTAACAGACTTGCACCCAGCAGAGCGTGACACGTGTCACCTCCACATGCGCTGGCGCCTTGCGCTCTTTAATTGGCGCAGAGCGCCTGACAGGCCACGTGGCGCACTGTCAGAAAAACAAATGCTGTGCATTATTAAAAAGGGCAGAGCCTAATTAAAAGGTCTAACAGACCAAAACAAATGCTACGCATTATTAAAAAAAAAGGGGCAGAGCCCAATTAAAAAGCCTAACATGCCTAATATAAATGCCATGCATTTAAATAAAAAGCCCAATGCTATGCATTGTTTAAAAAGGGCAGAGCCCAAAAAAAGGCCTAACAGGCCAAATATGAATAAAACGTTAAACATTTTCAAATGGACTTAGCCCAATTCTGGCCATAAGTCCTCAATTTAAATTGAACTGAGCACAACTGCTCTCCCAAATCAATTTACACCCGGTTCAAGGGTACATCTCTGAACTCCTCTGATATTTGTCATTATAATCCTTCAACGTCATTAGAGAGGTGACGGGTCCCGACAACCATACATTGCTACGGACTGTGGGGTCCTTAAACTCATGGACCGAAATTTCCTTAAACTAATATTCATCCCCAAAATGAGAATGTTGGACCGAAATGTCCTTAAACTAATATTCGTCCCCAAAATGGGAATGTTGGACCACCATGTCCTTAAACTGGCAATCGACCGCAATGTCTCTAAACTAAACAATAGAGTCCAAATGCTCTCTTGTTGTATCTAAACGATCCCGTTAAGTCGATCTTAGTCTCAAATTAGACTAACGTGTCCTTAACAAACGTTTAAGTTGATCTTAGTCTCAAATAAGACTAACGTATCCTTAAACCAAACCCAAACCCAAATCTAAGAAAATACGGATTTGGACTAATCCATGTCCTACGGGCGACAACACGAATTAGTCTCCGTATACAATCCACGGGCAACCACAAACAAAACAAACACCCACGACATGAAGTGACCATCTGGAGAAGGAGAAAGTTGTTACCGCGATGCGGTAGCGTAATTAACTGCAGGGGCTTGCGCCTGCAGGGAAGAGCGTCCCCACAATCAAAACCCCCTCAAACAAGGGGGAATCTGACGAAGTCTGTTACATCGGACGCATCCATTTAAACCTTCGATACAGGGTGTCATAAATCAACTTGGCATCTTCGGAGAGGTGGACGGATAGAACCTATTAGCATCTGCCTTGAATTTCAGGCAAGATGTCTATCGCGTCCCGCTGCGTCTTTCGGAGGGGAACAGATTCTGGCACGCCCGGTGGGACCTTTTCCTCTTTCTACTCTACACTTCGTGTGTCGTATTCGCGAACGAATCACGGTTTGTTAATGGTTGCCCTTGGGTTTCAAGTTACTAAGATTTGGTCTCTTGCTTGGCGCAGAAGGCAAACAGCAATGGCGTTCAACTGCTCGAATTGCTCCAACTGCAACTGCAACCGACGCTCCGCCTCACCTATAGGTGTAGCCTATGGACCTCAGGCGGCATCACTGTTCACGATGCTGGTGGAACAAATCACCCAGGCTACTAGTGGACTATTTTTCGGGACCATGCTCCCGCCAATGAGCTTCACGGCCCCAGTGCCCGTACCGGAAGGTCCTAAGAAATCGGTCTTCGATCGACTTACAGCTGCTGCGGCCCCTCTCAACGGGTCGCCCAACACCAATGCCTCGGTCTTCTCCAGACTAGGCCAAAAATCTTGTGGGCCCACGATGAAGCTTGCGGTCCCAAAGATGGTTATTCAAAAGAGAGTAGCCAAACCTGCTCTTGAAGTCGTCAAGGCGGCTTCTCCCGCTAAGAGGTCGGTCTTTACAAGACTGACCGTCCCAACTCCTACTCCCGCTCCGGCTACTCAAAAGGCATCAGTCTTTAATAGGCTGACACCGGCTACAGCCCCTCACCTGAACAGGGGGCAAGACAAGGACGTCCCCGTCACCGAGCCAATTCCCACAACTCGACATGCTCGACGTCGCCACTAGCGCCGAGTGAGGAAGTCCGGAGGTAGTTCCCCTTCTGGGTTAACTCCACCAGCCCCGACGACGGAAGTTAATGCTGCTGTTCCGACTGGGAACAGCTTTGAACTGCTAAATAAAGTGCGTAGGAATTATCTTACCGCTGTACTGAAGAGGTCTCCCCCTCCGCTGGAAAAGGCTGTAGAAGCAAAGCCAGAAGAGCCCCAATCCCCTCAACGGATGTCCTCCAAAATCTATAAAGTCTGGCGGCAGGCCCGAGACTCGGTGATCGATCCAAATTTCTCCCGCCAGCACAAGAAGCTGAAGGTCCAACAGGAAGTCAGCCATCCTTCTAAGCCACGAAAAACTGTCTGGGTGCCCACCTCGACGGCTCCCTCAACTTCGACCGCTCCTAAGAAAAGAAGGCCGGAGAAGATCCATGTGCCGGTGACAAAAGCCAAAAACACTGAACCCAAACGCCCTAAGTCTGGGGGCATGGTCGTCCATACCATTTACATGGCGTCTGGGAAGGAGGATAGCCGCGCTTCAACGGGCCACCGACCACTTACCCGATCCATCACAAGAGCCCAGGAGCAGCAGCAGCAGAAGCTCCAGGTGATGCTGACTGCAATGGCCGCGCTCACCGGACCAAAAGAAAGCCCGGAGGCGTCATCGGAGCAGCGTCGCGAACACGAAACCGATACTGAATTCCTTCGTAGAATGCTTGAAAAGAAGGACAAGGAGGCTACAGAGCAAGCGGCCAATATAAAGCAGATGGCTCTCCTATTTCAAGACATGGTCAGGATGATGATCCAGCCAGATCCCCCAGCCGAAGATCCTCCGATTATCCTTGAAGATGACAGAGGAGAAACGTCAAATCCACCGCCGGCTCTTTCAACAGCCAAGGAGGAGACAATTTCCAAACCTGCCCTGGATGACTATATTGCTCAACAAATATGAGTTCACCATGCAACTGAGGCAGCCGGTCAAGTTGTCAAAACAGGGCGACCATATCCGAGCTGGTATGATCAGATCAAATACCCGCCGGGATACACGATCCCGAAATTCCATGTCTACAAGGGGATAGGCAATCCCCATCAACATGTTTCCCAGTTCAGGGCTCTTTGTGGCAACACCGGCGGCGATGATAAGCTCCTGCTTTGCCAATTCGTCGGCAACTTATCGGAGACGACGTTTGAATGGTACTCCGAGCTTCCGAATGACTCCGTCAAAACTTTCGCTGAAATGGAGTTGTTGTTTACCCAGCGTTTCGCAAGCGCCAGTGAGCGTACTCCAATAACAGCTTTGATCAATGCAAGAGTAAATCCGGGCGAAACATGGGTTCAATATGCAATCCGATGGCGGAACTTGTGGTCAAAATGCGAACAACGTATCGAAGAAGCGCCAGCGGTGGGCATGTTCGTGGGCACCCTAGATCCTCATGCAACTATTTCACAGTTCATGATGTTCTTTAAACCAACCACGTTCCAGGCCTTGATCAACAAATTAGCCCAAATGGACCAGATGGGCCATAGACCGTCTCCTCCAAAGCCGGACTCTCGAAATGAGAAGGGGAAAGGAAAAGCGATCGTCGTCGCCAATGCTCAACAACAGCCGAGAAACTTGAAGCCGATTGTCCGTCAAAACAATATGCGTCTATGCCTATCCCTCGAGGAGAGGCTAGGACATCCTTACTCATTTCCTCAAGAGAAAACGAGAAGACTGTTCGAGCTGGCAGTGCGCAACAGACTCATCAATCTGCCAGATTCAAAACGTCCGTTGCAGCCAAACGACGTCAATGATCCCAATTACTGCCCCTACCACCGAGTATTGGGTCATCCGATCGAAGATTGCTACGTCTTCAAAAACTGGATTGAAGACCAATACCAACAAGGCAAGTTCGCGTTATCCGAAAGATGGAAGGTGAACCCGCCACAACCTCATACCCCTAAAAAGGTGAATATGCCGGGGGCAACGTGCTCCCTTGTTAAAGAAGCCCCATGGGAGGTCATCCTTTCATCCAAAACCAAAAGGATGCTGAATGATCTCCAAACATGCCCGGCGATCAGGTGGAAAACCCCGCTGGAACCCCAGATCATCGAAGGGATGCTGAAACCGCGCCCAACTCCAAAGATTGGTGGGGATAGCCAAAATGTTCACATCCGGCCGTCAAAATCTTCGAAAAAGAAGAAGAAATCCAAAAAGCCTGTGAAGCATGGCGACAAGCGCACGGACCTACAGAAACAGATTGACGCGCTGGAAGAGTACAACCATAAACAAAACAAACACCCACGACATGAAGTAACCATCTGGAGAAGGAGAAAGTTGTTACCGCGATGCGGTAGCGTAATTAACTACAGGGGCTTGCGCCTGCAGGGAAGAGCGTCCCCATAATCAAAACCCCCTCAAACGAGGGGGAATCTGACGAAGTCTGCTACATCTGACGCATCCGTTTAAACCTTCGATACAGGGTGCCATAAATCAACTTGGCATCTTCGGAGAGGTGGACGGATAGAACCTATTAGCATCTTCCCCGAATTGCAGGCAAGACGTCTATCGCGTCTCCGCCGCGTCCTTCGGAGGGGAACAACTCCGTTTACATGGCACGGAGAAAGAGCTACAGAGCTCTTGGGACTCATACACAGTGATGTATATAGTCCAATGTCTATACATGCAAAGGGTGGATTCTCGTACTACATTACATTCGCTGATGTTCTCTCTAGATTCGGACATGTATTCTTGATAAAACACAAATCCGAAACTTTTGAGAAATTCAAGGAATATAAGAACGAAGTGGAGAACCAAACTGGAAAAAATATTAAGATCCTCCAATCTGATCGGGGAGGGGGTACTTAAGTACGGAATTCCTTGACTATCTAAAAGAGAATGGAATTCTCTCTCAGCTTACTCCTCCGTATACACCACAGCACAATGGTGTATCGGAGCGGAGGAATCGCACCCTTTTGGATATGGTTCGCTCCATGATGAGGAACGCCGAGTTACCTCTTTCATTCTGGAGATATACGCTTGAGTCGACAGCATATCTATTGAATCAAGTTCCGTCCAAATCCGTGCCTCAAACTCTAAATGAAATATGGAGAGGAAGAAGACCAAATCTTAAACGTGTTAAGATATGGGGTTATCCGGCCTATGTTAAAAAACATAGTCCAGACAAACTAGAGGCACGATCAGTATTATGTAAGTTTGCAGGATATCCAAAGCATTCAAATGGATATATGTTCTACCACACTAAAGAACAGAAAGTGTTCATTGCTCAGCATGCCACCTTTTTAGAAAGAGAATTTCTTGCAAAGGAAATTAGTGGAAGCATGGTAGAACTGGAAGAAATTCCGGAATCACAGACTACAAATGAAAATTTAGTAGAACCTCAGGATTCAATAATCCCGGACGAACCCCAGCCACTCCACAAATCTAGCAGAATTTCTCGTCCGCCCGAGAGATATTACGGTTTTCTCATAGACGGGGATCGAAAGTATTGCATCTTAGAAGAAGATGATCCTACTAGTTTCGAGCAGGCCATTACCAGTAGGGATTCTGTGAAATGGCTGGATGCTATACGATCTGAAATGGAGTCCATGTACACCAGCAAAGTTTGGACTTTAAATGTTGCTCCGTCCTGGATAAAACCCATTGGAGGCAAGTGGATCTTCAAAAAGGAGATTGGTGTAGATGGACAGATGTAAACCTATAAGGCTAGATTTTTTGCAAAAGGTTTTCGTCAAAGACCAGGAGTGAACTATGACGAAACCTTTTCTCCAGTGGCTATGCTGAAATCCATTCGGATCCTACTTGCTATTGCTACCTTCCATGACTATGATATCTGGCAGATGGACGTAAAAATGGCTTTTCTAAATGGAAGTTTAGAAGAGTGCATTTATATGGATTAGCAGGAGGGATTCGTAGACAGTGGGAGCAGCAGGAAAGTGTGCAAATTACTTAAATCCATTTATAGATTAAAGCAGGTATCGCAGAACCGGAACATCTGTTTTGATGAGACAGTCAAGGAATTTGACTTCATCAAAAATAAGGATGAGCCATGTATATACAAGAAGATTGTAGGAAGAACTGTCGTATTCCTAGTCTTATCTATAGACGACATTCTCTTGATAGGAAATGACATTCCTATACTGTAATCAGTCAAGCTGTTCTTGTCACAAAAGTTCTCCATGAAAGACCTGGGTGATGCCTCCTACATTCTGGGGATTAAGATCTACAGAGATAGATTCAAGAGATTTTTGGGACTTTCACAGTCCAGGTATATAAACACCATACTGAAGAGATTTAGTATGGAAGATTCCAAGCACGGTAATATACCCACTTTGCACGGAATCACCCTCTCTAAAGAGATGCCTCCCAAGACTGATGAAGAGAGGGTTCGCATGAGCATTACTCTAAGTTTCGGCGGTAGGATCTATAATGTGCGATACTATATACCGGACCAAATGTAGCATACACGCTGAGCGTGGTGAGCCAATATCAGTCGAACCCAGGTGAGAATCATTGGACAGCTTTAAAGAACATTCTCAAGTACTTAAGAAGGACTAAGGAGATGTTCTTGATTTACGGTAATGGAGACCTCCAGGTCAAGTCCTTTACCGACTCAAGCTTCCAAAGTGACAAGGATGACAGCAAGTCTATTTTGGGTTTTATGTTTACCCTCAATGGAGGGGCGGTATGTTAGAAGAGATCCAAATAGGACACCGTCGCTGACTCGGCGATGGAGGATGAATATATTGCTGCCAATGATGCCGCAAAAGAACCGGTTTGGATGAAGAAGTTCATTACTGAAGTTGAGGTGGTTCCATCCATTGTTAATCCAATACCTTTGTATTGCGACAACAATGGGAATATGGCGTTAGTGAAGGAACCACGATTCCATCAGAAATCCAGACATATCTTAAGACGGTATCACCTGATAAGGAAGATCGTAGATCATCAGGAGATCGAGGTCCGGAGAGTAGATACGAAAGACAACATGGCAGATCTATTTACTAAGGCTCCCCCTCAAGCGCAGTTTAAATGACTTTTTGAGATGTTAGGTATGCGATACGCCAACAACTGGCCCAAGAGCAGACATTGGGTATTTGGTACGCCAATTACAGGCCTTAGTGAAAGTGGGAGATTGTTGGATATGTATGCCCTAGAGGCCTGTATTGTATAGGATGCTAGGGATATGTATGTACAGGAAAATCTTGCTCAGTTGTATAGTATACTATTTGAATTGTTTTTATTTGGACATGTGTATTTGTTTTTCTTACTGATTTATATTGCTTATACACATTGATAAAGACTCGTTACAGTAGTATACTATTTTGGTTTGTCTTTATCTTAACATGTGCATATTTATACTCGATATCACATATGGCTGATACATGTTGATAAAATCCGTAGGATTTTGCTTGATTACCAGCGCTATGATGGTGATCATACTTGTGGGGGCTAGGTAGTTCATAAGCACATCCTTAAATGTCCCAAGTCGTAGGAGTATCGAGACCAGGCATCGATATTCCATAGTAGACTTGTGTATACGTTTCTAAACCCCGACGAAGGGCGGTGGTTAGTCCCACAGCCATTGGTGTGATCACCTAAGATTGTATATAGGTGCTCACTAGGGGTGAGTACACTGGGAAGAATTGTCGAGAACATCTAGATAGTATTATACTTATCGTCAGATAGCGGTTCTCAGGTGACATGAGTACAGATTAGACTTTAGACCCGAGATCATCATTTGTCTCATGTGAATTCCCACTGTACTTAGATCACTGCCCTACCATGGCTCTACTGAGTCGTACAAACAGGTTTTGGTTGGGTACAGTCCCGAGCCACATAGAGGCAGTGCGTGATAGTCATAGATTCGTCTCTCCTGATATTGGGAGTCGATATCGCACTGTGTCCGGTTGGCCAGAACCATAAGATCTTGGCTAAGGCAGTTGAGATTTACTGATGGTTACATCAGTAGTTTTTCGGATCGGTCCTGAGCCACATCGACACGACTTATCGGATCAGTAGGGGTCTGATGTTTACCACCCCCTTAGACCCGGTATGTGATACTCTTAGAAAAAAAGACCGGATTGTACGAAGATTGTCACGGATAGGCCCAGTAAGGGTTCTGATGAGCTTGCTCATCGGTCTTCTTTTCGACAGGTACCTGGATAGCCGTTACGTACAGCTAGTGCCACTGACATGTTTATGGTTAACCATCTGCCAGCGTACTGTTGAGTATTTAGAGTCTCACACAGAGGGTTTCCCTAGTTCAAGTGAAACGATATAGAGGCCATATGTTTATACATGCAGGGTTCCGATTAATTATGTGTACTAGTTGCGCGAAATTTAATCGGACGGATTATAATACTAGCAGGCTTAGGATTAAGCCGGTTTGTTAAATCAGATATTGATTTAATACTAGAATTATATTAATAGTATTATTCTATCTCTAAGGTATTCTTATTTTGGTACGAATACGGGTATGTATATACGGTAGAAAGTATTTTGTATTTATAGAAAATACCTTCTAGAAGATGACATCTCATTATGTATTTCTCTATTTATTAGAAATAGAAAATGATGTGGATAGGTGAGGTGGTTTCAAGCATGGCTATTGGTTTTATTTATTCATTTGGGAAAATTATTCAAGCATGGTTGATATTCTTTATTGAAAAATGATATGCTTGATATTTTTTCCTTAGCCATTTTCTTCACTCATTCTAAGTTTGTCATTCTGTCTCCTCTCTTGAGTTCATCTTCTTCCTAAAACTCTAACCCTCTCATGAGTTGAGAAATATAGAGTTTTAGAGATAGAAAAAGATTACTAAAAATTTTTACATCACCTAAGTAAACTAGATTAGCAAACTAGTTTGTTTAGTTGATTCTTTTTGAGGTGCAAGCTTGGACTACAAACTCTCGGGTGGATCGTCTTGGATCAAGAAGGCCCTTAAGCAAGATTGATCAAGGATCCCCAGGAGAAAAAGAGGAAGGAGTTTTAAAGACCCGAAGAACACGAATCGTTTCAGTATAAAACTTCTATCATAGTAGATAAACACCTAGTAGTTGCTAGTTTAGGGTTATGGTTTGATCACTTGGATTTTTGTTGGTTGTGTTTTCTCAAAATTTGATTTTTGTGCATTCCACCTCTCACTTCCATTGTAGAGTGAGCATAACTAACCAATAAAAAGGGTCTCTAACAATGAGAGGATTGAAGTAGAAGCAGAAGTGGTCGTCAACGGTTAGGATGAGGATGTGAACGAAGATAAGGTTAGGCGCTGATTTCGCGACAACCAGAGGAAGTAATATCGACGGATTTGTATGCTCTTATCAAAATAAGAATAGAGGATGCGGTGGCAAAATTAACATCAAATGGTGGAGCAGTAGAGGAATACGGTACAAACAGGTTGGGTCAGCAGGGAGGGTAGTCTGAAGGAGATACAAGATAATGACCTAAAAGTGACGAACGACAAGAGGAACAGATGAACAAAGAACCGGTACAAGAGGACAGCTTGATGGCGAATAGTCGTAAGAGCGGGAGACTACAAGCTAAACAAGGTGTCAGCGGGAATAAAAAAGGTGCTGAATTGGCAAAAGTTAAAGAGGCGAAGAAGAATAAAGCAACATCCTCAGGTACTATGTTTAATTCAGTTTCTATTTTCGGTAGTTTGCTTAATAGCAATATGTTACATTTTTTGCGATGCATCTGGTATAGACAGAGGCTCGTCTAAGGAGGAGGTAAATAGAAACCTGTCTGCTATTAAAATCTTGGAATGCGAAAGAGTGGGTACCAGCGTTGCTCCTCAGAAGGAGGACGTGGTGGTACAGTGAGGGGACCTGAAGGGCGATGGGATATGCGGGGACTCTTTTTTTTAAATGAATTGTGTTTTTTGGAATGTGCAGGGTTTGGGGTTATCGCTTAAAAGGCGAATGGTTAGGGAGGTTATTAGACCGGGTCATTTTACGATAATAGGTTTATCAGAAACGAAACTTGGGAATCCTTCGACATGAATCTTGAATAGCTTGGGAGCAGACAGAGAGGTGACGTGGATTGTGAAGAACGCGGAGGGAGCACGTAGAGGTATTTTATTGGGAATTGATCAAGGGATGATGGAGATTAAAGATTCCTTCGTCGGTGATTTTTCGATAACAATAGTGGTTAAAAATAAGGCTGATGGATGGGAACAAATGATTACTACGGTATATGGACCGTTTAGGAAGGAGTTTCGAAAGGATTTTTGGAGGGAACTTCATCAGATAAGGGGAAAATGGGATGCTCCCCGGATTATGGGTGGAGACTTCAATGTGGTAAGGTTTATGGACGAAAAGGTCGGGACCTTAATGGACGAAAGAGATAGAGGGATTTTTAATCATATGATAAATAATTTAGACCTTATGGAGATACCAATGAAGGAACGAAAATTTACTTGGTCGAGTTGGAGAGTACGACTAGCAAAGCTGGATAAAATTTTGGTTTCTCTAGATTGGGAGTTACGTAATTCTTTTGCTTTTACTACAGTAGAAAAGAAGATCACGTCGGATCATGTTCTGATTGTGCTTGACGATGGAAGGAGGGAACCTCAGAGGAGGGGTAAGAAATTCAGGTTTGAGAAAAGTTGGTTGGAAGAGGAGAAGGTAGGGGGGTTGATTAAGGAAAGTTGGGGATGTCCGACGTTTTGTCAAGATGCGGCTGGTAATTTTGTCGCGAAACTACGGTGTCTTCGAAAGGTTCTACAGAAATGGGACAGGAAACGGTTCCTTGCGGAGAATCAGAGGAAGGAGGAGTTAATAGGATATATTGAAAAAATGGAAATCAAGGAAGAAGATAGAAGTTTATCAAATGGAGAGTTTGATAACCTGAGTAAATGGAGAGTGGAGCTTAAAAAAATATATAGGAAGGAGAACGCCTTTCGGCTTGATCTTAGGCCCTGACTATAGAGTGGCATTAAAAATCCAGACAACAGTGGCTGAGAGAAGATAAAAACATGTCTTTTTTTCATAGATCGGCTAATGTGAAGCGGATATCTAATTTTATTAGGAGTATTGAAAGTGATGGTCAAATTATACAGAAGAAGCAAAAATAAAGGAGCTAACGATGGACTATTATAAGGACCTAATGGGGATGGCTAAAGGAACAAGGTGGAAGCTACAAGTGGGATTTTGGGAGAATGAAGATGCTTTGACGATGGAATAAAGAATGGAGTTGGTGGAGGGTTTTTCGGAAGAAGAGATTAAAACAGCTATTTTGGAAATGGGAGAAGAATAATTGTCGGGACATGATGGATTTCCAATGTTATTCTATCAAAGGTTTTGGGAACTCGTCAAGGAAGATATTATATGGTTATTCAGAGCAATAGAGATGGATAATTTAATCTGAGACAAACTTAAGTGTTCAAGCGTAATTCTCATCAAAAAGAAGTCTGATGCAAAGGGATTGAAGGATTATAGACCGGTCAGCTTAATTTTTCGTGTAAAATTTTGTCAAAGGATTTGGCGATTAGAATAAGGAGGATTTTAAGAGGTATTTTCAAAGAGTCACAGATTGGATTTATGGCGGGTCGATATTTTATGGATGGGATAGCGATGGAAAATGAGGTGATTCAAGATACTAAGCATAAGGGAATGAGTAAATATATGTTGAAATTAGATTTTAAAAAAGCGTATGATATGGTGGATTGGGGTTGTATACATGAATGTTTGGACTTGAAAGGTTTCACACCAGTATGGAAAACATGGTTTAAAAGGTGGCTGTCGTCGGCATCAACAAGTGTGTATTAATGAGGGGATACTAAGGAATTTCGGTGTAGGAGGGGACTCCAACAAGGGGATCTGTTGTCCCCACTAATTTTTACCTTGATGGCAAACGGATTAGCAAAGATGATACAACGTTGTAGGAAAAGAGGTTTGTTTGAAGGACTGGAGCCAGGGGATCTACGAACAGAGATAATTAATTTACAGTATGTATATGACACACTAGTGTTTGGACGACTCTATGAACGACAAGCAGGGCTTCTAAAATGGATTTTATACTTCTTTGAAATATGGTCAGGCCTGAAGATAAATTTCCATAAGAGCTCAGCAATATGGTTAGGGGATGCAGAGGAGTGGTGTAATACCCAGTTCCTTTTAAATAATTTCCGTATTTTTAAAACCAAAAAATTACAAATTTTTATTTAATTAAATATTTCTTTTCCTAAACCCAAACCTTAAACTTTTATTTTTCCTAATTCTTATTTTCCTACCCCAAAGCTCAACCCCATGAATCCCACTTCAAGCCCCGACCCAATTCCCTCAACTAAACCCAAAACATTTTCCCTTTACCTTACCCCGGACCTAAACCCGACCCGACCAGTTACACCCCCACTCCCTTCTTCTACTTCTCCTCTTCTTTTCTCCTTCCCACTCTTTTCCTCGCCTCCGCGTAACGAGCCCCACTCCCACGAGACCCGCTCCTCAATGACCATGACGAACGCGCCCACTACACTGGCGTCCCCACGAGATCTCCTCCGCCGAATCCTCACCCGCTCCTCCCCGTGACATCATCCCGTTTCCACGTTTTCCCCCACATCTTCCCCCTCCTTCGCGCTCCCTCGAAATCCCCACAACCTCCCTCGATCCCCTCGCCTCCCTCCCTCTCTTCTCACAACCGATCCCCCACTCTTCACTCCTCTCTTTCTTTTCACTCGCGAAGCTCCACCTCTCGAGCTCCTCACCTCCGCCGACGAGCTCGAACCCACCAAGATCCCCCATCGGCCTCACTGCATCGACCGCCTGCTGCCACCGCTCACCTCCACCTCACCATCGCTGACCATCGACCACGACGCCACCTCCGCCGAGCAAGCCCCGCGACTCAACCTCACGACACTTGCTGCCACCGCCATCGTCTCCATCTTCTTCCTCCTTCCTTAAGCCCATCACCAGCGCACCAACCTCGATCCCGAGCACCTCTCCGCGACCACCACCATCGCAGCTCATCTCCTCCTTCACCGTCGAGATCACCGGCGAGCCACCACCTCGCAGCTGTGACTGCACCCTCGTCTCCGAGGAACCGCGACCATCTCACTCGCTACCTCCATCGCCGGCGGGGCCTCATATCCAACCTCTACCGAGCCTCCTTCGTTGCCGGAGATCTCCTTCACCGCCTCCAACCTGAGCTCCTCCGCCACTCTTCGTCGGGGCTACTCTGGATCGTTGCCGACCACCCTCGACTGTCGTCTCATTCCCTCGCTGTCATCGCCACTACACTCGCATTAAGCTCCCCGCTGTCCAGTGCTAGACCCGAGCCTTCACCACCTCCTTTGCACACCCGAGATCGACGTTTCTGTCGCTGTGATCATGCCGTGACCGTGCCGTTATCTCTGTCGTTCCATCCATCGCCATCGTCAAGCTATCTTCTCCAGGCAAGTTAAGCACTTGCTTTACATGCTATATATATACAATCGAAACTTAATTATATTTCTTGGAGTCTGACAAATGTGGAGACCCGTATTCGTGCGTTGCATAGCAAACTGAACAAATGATGAGTCTAATATCCGTGGTTGATATATATAGTTCACAGAGATCGAATCCCGTTCATGTATGTGGGATAAACCAAATCTGCTATAGTTTCGAAATGAGGTGTTAAGTGCTCAATGTGAACATTATGCGAAAATAAAATCTAAAATGGCAGAACTCATGATTTTTAGACCCTAATATGGTTAAAAACACTCTATAGAAATTTGGTGGCAAATCGATGTCGTTTTCACACATAAAGTGACGCCCTAATTTCAATACCGAAACTTGTGTTTTACCGAATACTTGACACTGTTAAATTCATAAGTAATTCCAGAAAAATCCAATCGCAGCGTGCCTGGGTTCATTGCGAAGGATACTTCATAATATTTAAAACGACGTATAGCTTTACTGTTAGATATATCCTCTGAACATCAAAAACAAATAACTTACCTGACCTTGGACTGCAGACCAGAGCAGGAACTTACCCTTGACATGATTTTATACGCCTGAAACCGTAATGTTTAATTGTGATAGTGTGTGGATCAAAATACCGCTGCATATACAATTGTTTTATCTTTCCAATGGTACTTGTTTCACTAAATTCCAGTATCATTTGTTATTTAAATCATATTTTAAACGGATGACATGTACGGCAGATTTCTGTCATTTCAGCTTGCACCCTTCATCAGTGATCTGACCATAACTCTTAAACCAAGATGACTATTGTTGATCCGTCTCCTGCACTATAAATTTAACTCATATCCCTACAATTAGTTGAATATTAGAGTTGCGTAATTATGCTCCCAACAGGGAGTAAAACGTGTTACGAAACGGACTACCAGTTCAGAAATTGGATTTCCAGCAGTGGACACTTAAAATGGAATGACCATAACTAGCAAACCTGAAACCCAATTGACTCGAAACTAATTTTACTGTAGAGATAATTAAATATACTACTTATCCATTTTATATTGTTTTGCTTAATTCTGCACGTGTGACATATAGTAAATTTTGCAAGTTGTATGACACTGGCTGCTATATTTTATTCGTATCATAATTGATTCCATTCTTATCATATCATGTGGCGGTTATATCCGCATTGAATAGGGGACATATACATTGATATCCTAGTGACCGTGTTACATTACCAAGTGATAAATGTTAGGGATTGGATTGTGACAAGTACGTTAGTGTAAAAGCGTGCATGAATAAGTGAGGTGACACGTACTTGTATACAATCAGCGGAACCAATTAGTTATTGCATTATCGACGCCTATGGAGCATATATAAGTATAACTATAACTGGTATAGGATGGTTATGAAAGCACTTATATTAGTGTCATAGGTAAGACATCGAGCACTGTCCATTTATCTTGGATACCAGTCGAGACATGCTTGATGGAGACCCTGTCTCCAGTTCTCGCGTAGACTTGTCATGGAACGACTAGTATTTGGATTCATGGTCGGTGTTGATGTGGACCATGGGATGTGGGGTAGTTTGAGTGTGAGCCCGATCAACGGAATCTCAGGAGTCCCACTGCCGGCATATATAGTGATTTCGGGAGTTGTATGGATGGTATTTCTGATTCTTAGCGAGCGTGATTCGGGCCTGTGTTCTTCTGCCCCTGGGGCCTATCCTTGGGTTGGTGATACTCTTGCGATGGTTAACTCTCACACTTGGACTGACAATAGATTTAGTGACTTGGACATTGAGACTTAGAGACCGATTGCTTTAGTGACATGGATATTGCATTGATTACTGATTCGATACACTTGCTTTATTGTTTACCTGTACCGGTTACTTCATGCTCATGTCATTACATCCATGTTTACTGCTTCATGTTCATCATCATTGCACGTATTACATATGTATTTATATATATTGCTATTGTGTCGCTCTTACGATCTGAGTATGCATGCTCAGAGTGAGTAGTGGATCTAGCTCAGATCAGGACCTGCTTTACCTCGAGGATATTGCGGACATCTAGATCAACGACGCCGGCACTATATTTCTCTTGACTCTATCTGGTTAGTTTTACATCTGTTCTGATATAATTAGTGACTGCATTTCTCATTACTTGTGCTATGATTACTGATTACCACGTCATGCTAGAAGCCGAAGTGTGACTACGGCAGGATTTTTTCTTGACCGTAGGAGCATGGCTGGCCTTGTCACCCCTCGTATTCTGTATTTTGAGAAGCGGGGCATGACATGGTTTTGTTGGTATCAGAACCAGGTTTAGAATGAGATTACAATTTCCGACTAAAGGCTTGACAATTTAAGTCGCCCATTCGGTCTAGATTGTAAACTTGTTATCTTTGACTAGAATTCCTATAGTTTGTCAAGCTACATTTTGACTCCATCCGCTAGAGTTTTAGGTAACTTAGTAGAGTTATGTGGTTATAAGTATGAACCGCGGCATAGTTACAAGGCAGCACTCTACTTGAGTGACTTGGAATTCTACATTTGATTTCCGCTCGGTTAAGTTTCGTCTCACCATATATTCTTGCTACGTTGTCAATTCTATATTGTATTCTGATTCTTATATCTTAAACCGTCGTCCGAAAATTTGCTGTTTCGAAATCCTGGCTTCCCACGACTCTCCTTCTACCGCCTCTTTCCAGGATCACCCCGCCGAGATTTTGGACGTACTGCAAGGATTGAGAGAAGCTCAGGAGAGGACGAACGACCTTTTAGCTGAGGGGTTAAGGAGGCACTTAGTTCGGACACCAGGAGGATCCCCGATCATGAGGGAATCCCTGTTAGTAAAAGAGGAGGTGTGCAGATGAAGCACCTATTAGTTCTCAGTAGAAGAAGCAACGGAGGACTCAAGTCTGTGATTATTGCAAGAGGCCGGGGCACCTTCAGAAGAATAGACGCCATGCTAAAAAGACGGTGTTTGGTTCAGGGATCTGGTGAGCAGCATACAAGGATGATATAGGCTGCAAGGAAGAGATCCATCGACGCCATCCATATCTAATTGAGAAACTTGGTTGTTTCATTGTTTTGTACTTTGAATTTCAAGGATGATATGGGCCCAGCACATAATTCAAACTTGCCTTACGAGATCACAGAGATTCAGACATCGACGCGGAGTTATCACTTTCCCTTCTTTTAACAAAGATATTTTTTTTCAGTTGTTCCTCTTCGTTTAACTCTTGTATCTGTTGAACTTCTTGGTTTGAATACAATAAAGTTGTGAAATACAATTAACTACTTTTGTTTGACTCACTATATCTAGACCCTAAACTTAGTTGACACCATGGTTCATTACCGCACCCCTGACTTTTTCCCAATTAGATTGTATCTTGCCGCATACCCCTGTCCGAAACTGTCAAACCCTATCCTCATTGTAAATTTATATCTTTCCCAGATATTGAATCCGAATTTCATCCTTATATCTTTGTGTCATTCTGGACAACTCAATTCCTATTTACGTTTCTTTCATTCGAGTGCTTGCTTGCGGCGTCACCTTTCGAAATATATACCGCAATATTTTCTCTGGTTAGTCTACCATATATTACTGGTGTTATTTTCCTGTTAACATAGTTATAACTAGTAGTGCTTACTATATTAAATTTAGAGTCTTGCCTATTTGTAGTTACTTAGATTCCCATTATGTGTTGGTAGGTATTTTAGTTTTACTCACGGTCTTGAAATACTCTACTTTTTTTTCCCAATAGTTCAAATTTACATCGTATATTTTATTTCTAGTAAATCGTTCCTATTAATACTTTTCGTACTATCGTCCTTTTATTATGAAGTTCCATTCTTTGTGCCTTTTTGTTTTGATTTTTTTTCCTGCTCCAATTACATGATGTCATTTTGAGTTATTTTCTACTCTATATTTCTTATAATATTTTATTGTTTATTATACTGTTATTATTCCTATTCATTTCGTTTGTTGGCATTCTTTTGATTAACTTTCAAAATTTATATTATTAGTGGTTTGAGTTTTCTTTAAAAATGAGTTTCATATTGACTTTCTATATAGTATTCCCTTTTCTTTGTTCATATTTATGCTAACCATCTTTTGTTTTCGTATTTACGTTTACTCATGTATTCTTGTGCTCCAATCGATTTAAATTTTCTATTTACTGTAATATAAATTATGGTTATCTTGTATGCTAATACATTTTTATTTACTTGTACACATATCATTATCTTGGTATTATCTTAGTTTCTTTTGTACGGTATTATCTCCGCACTTCTACAAATTTAGTTTAGTCTTGATTTTTACGTTAATTGTTAATATCTGGTTTGTTTACTAGCCACCTATATTTTCATTTTATTTTCCCCTATATTTTACCATATGAATATTCTCAGCTTATTATATAATTGCTTGATTCGTAGTAGTTTTGGTTCTTAAGGCCTATCAGCCAACCCCTCATTATTGTTTATTATTGTCATTCTATTTATATTGTATTTGTATATATATAGTGCATCGCAATTAATAGTTATGTCCTTATGTGTGACTGTTCCTTTTAACTGCTCTATTTTTTATATGTAAATATTTGATTTTCCTCTAGTTGCTTTTACGTAAACCGCTGCATAGTAGTATTTCATTTTGTTGCTTTTCGCATGGCATTGTATAGCCTATCATTTATTTAAATTTCGAGAACGAAATTTTATATAACTAGGGTATGATGTAATACCCAATTCCTTTCAAATAATTTCCGTATTTTTAAAACCAAAAATTACAAATTTTTTTAATTAAATATTTCTTTTCCTAAACCCAAACCCAAACCTTTTATTTTTCCTAATTCTTATTTTCCTACCCCAAAGCTCAAGCCCATGAATCTCACTTCAAGCCCCGACCCAATTCTCTCAACTAAACCCAAAACATTTTCCCTCTACCTTATCCCGGACCCTAACCTGACCCGACCCGTTACACCCCCCCACTCCCTTCTTCTTCTTCTCCTCTTCTTTTCTCCTTCCCACTCTTTTCCTCGCCTCCGCATAACGAGCCCACTCTCGCGAGACCCGCTCTCCAACGGCCACGACGATCGCGCCCACTACACCGGTGTCCCCACGAGATCTCCTCCCCCAAATCCTCACCCGCTCATCCCCACGACTTCGTCCTCGTCTCCACATTTTCCCCCACGTCTTCCCCCTCCCTCGCACTCCCCCGAGATCCCTGAAACCGCCCTCGATCCCCTCGCCTCCCTCCCTTCTCACAACCGACCCCTCTCTCTTCACTCCTCTTTATTTCTTCACTCGTGAAGCCCCACCTTTCGAGCTCCTAAACTCCGCCGACGAGCTCGAACCCACCAAGATCCCCAATCGGCCTCACTGCATCGACCGCCTGCTGCCACCGCTCACCTCCACCTCACCACCGCTGACCATCGACCACGACGCCGCCTCCATCGAGCAAGCCCCGCGACTCAAACCCACGGCACCTACTGCCACTGCCATCGTCTCCATCTTCTTCCTCCTTCCTCAAAGCCCATCACCGGCTCACCAACCTCAATCCCGAGCACCTCTCCGCAACTACCACCATCGTAGCTCATCTCCTCCTTCGCCGTCGAGATCACCGGCGAGCCACCACCTCGCAGCTGCGACTGTACCCTCGTCTCCGACCAGCCGCGACCATCTCACTCGCTACCTCCATCACCGGTGGGACCTCATATCCAACCTCTACCGAGCCTCTTTCCTTGCCGGCGATCGCCCTCACCGCCTCTAACCCGAGCTCCTTGCCACCATATCGACGAGCAACCCAGCACCCTGATCTCCACCACTCTTCATCGGGGCTGTTCTGGATCATCGCCGACCACCCTCGATCGTCGTCTCATCCCCTCGCTGTCATCGCCACTACACTCGCATCAAGATCCCCGCTATCCAGAGCCAGACCCGAGCTTTCACTGCCTCCTTTGTACACCCAAGATCGTCGTTGTTGCCGCTGTGATCGTGCCGTGACCGTGCCGTTATTTCTGTCGTTCCATCCATCGCCATCGTCAATCTATCGTTGCCAGGAAAGTTAAACACTTGATTTACATGCTATCTATCTATATATACACACACGCACACACACAATCGAAACATATTATTATTTCTTGGAGTCTGACAAATATGGAGACTCGTATTCGTGTGTTGCACGGCAAACTGAACAAATGATGAGTATAATATCCGTGGTTGATGAATATAGTTCACAGGGATCGAATCCCGTTCATGTATGTAGGATAAACCAAATCTGCTATAGTTTCGAAATGAGGTGTTAAGTGTTCGATGTGAACCTTATGCGAAAATAAAATCTAAAATGGCGGAACTTATGATGTTTATACCCTAATACAGTTAACAAACACTATGTAGAAATTTGGTGGCAAATCGATGTCGTTTTCACACATAAAGTGACACCCTAATTTCAATACCGAAACTTGCATTTTACCGAATACTTGACACTGTTAAATTCATAAGTAATTCCATAAAATTCCAATCGCAGCGTGCTTGGGTTCGTTGCGAAGGGTACTGCATAATCTTTAACCCAACGTGTATATTTACTGTTAGATATATCCTATGAATATCGAAAACAAATAACTTACCTGACCTTAGACTGCAGACCAAAGCAGGAACTTACCCTTGACATGCTTTTATACACCTGAAACTGTAATGTTTAATTGTGATAGTGTGCGGAGACAATTACCTATGCATAGACAATTGTTTTATCTTTCCAATTGTACCAGTTTCACTAAATTCCAATATCATTTGGTATTTAAATCATATTTTAAACGGATGACATGCACGGCAGATTTTTGTCATTTCAGCTTGCACCTTCATCAGTAATCTGACCATAACTCCTAAACCAAGATGACTATTGTTGATCCATCTCCTGTGCTGTAAATTTAACTCATAGACCTACAATTAGTTGAATAATAGCATCGCCTAATTATACTCCCAACAGGGAGTAAAACGTGCTACAAATGGACTTCCAGTTCAGAAATTGGATTTCCAGCAATGAACACTTAAAATAGAATGATCATAACTAGCAAACCTGAAACCAGATTGACTCGAAACAAATTTTGCAATAAAGATAATTAAATATACTGCTTACCCCTTTTATATTGTTTTGCTTAATTCTGCACGTGTGACATATAGTAAATTTTGTAAGTTGTATGGCACTGGCTGTTATATTTTATTCGTATCATAATTGATTATATTCTTATCATATCATGTGGCGGTTATACCCGCATTGAATAGGGGCCATATACATTGATATCCTAGTGACTGTGTTACATTACCAAGTAATAAATGTTAGGGATTGGATTGTGGCAAGTACGTCAGTGTAAAAGCGTGAATGAATAAGTGAAATGACACGTACTTGTACAAAATCAGCGGAACCAATTAGTTATTGTATTGTCGACGCCTATGGGGCATATATAAGTGTAACTATAACAGGTACGGGACGGTTATGGAAGCACTTATATTAGTGTCATAGGTAAACATCGAGCATTGTCCATTTATCTTGGATACCAGTTGAGACATGCTTGATGGAGACCCTGTCTCCAGTTCTCGCATAGACTTGTCAAGGAGCAACTAGTATTTGGATTCATGGTCGGTGTTGATGTTGACCACGGGGTGTGGGAAAGTTTGAGTGTGAGTTCGATCAATGGAATCTCAGGAGTCCCACTGCCGGCATATATAGTGATTTCTGGAGTTGTATGGATGGTATTTCTGGTTCTTAGCGAACGTGATTCGGGCACGTGTTCCTCTGCCCCTGGGGCCTACCCTTGGGTTGGGGATACTCCTACGGTGGTTAACACTCACACTTGGACTGACGATAGATTTAGTGACTTGGACATTGAGACTTAGAGACTGATTGTTTTAGTGACATGGACATTGCATTGATTACTGATTCGATACACTAGCTTTATTGTTTACCTGTACCGGTTACTTCATGCTCATGTCATTACATCCATGTTTACTGCTTCATGTTCATCATCATTGCATGTATTACATATGTATTTATATATATTGATATTGTGTCGCTCTGACGACCTGAGTATGCATGCTCAGAGTGAGGAATGAATTTAGCTCAGATCAGAATCTTCTTTACCTCGAGGATATTGCGGACATCTAGATCAGCGACGCCAGCTCTATCTTTCCCTTGACTCTATCTGGTTAGTTTTACATCTGTTCTGATAGAATTAGTGATTGTATTTCTCATTACTTGTGCTATGATTACTGATTACCACGTAATGGTAAAAGCCGAAGTGTGACTACGGCAGGATTTTTCCTTAACCGTAGGAGCATGGCAGGCCTTATCACCCTTCGTATTCCATATTTTGGGAAGCGGGGCGTGACAAGTGGGGTGAGCGTTTGGCGATTATTTTTAATTGTACAGTGGAGAATTTCCCAATAAAATATCTGGGCTTACCTTTCCGGCCAGGGAGGCTAAAAAGGATAGATTTGTTACCATTTATCAATAAAGTTCAGTCCATATTGGAAGGGTGGAAGGGAAGATGCCTGTCGTTCGGTGGTCGAGTAATGATAATTAATTTTGTGTTAACTTCACCGCCTGCATACTTTTTATTGTTTTATTTGCTACCTGTGTGGGTTGTGAAAAAAATTGACCGAATTAGGAGAGGGTTTTTATGGGAGGGAGCTCCAGCGGAGAAACGAAAATATAACCCGGTGAAGTGGGGAAAAGTTTGTAGGCCAAAGGAGGAGGGTAGATTGGGTATAAAGAATATTCAAGATATGAATAGGGCTCTTTTAAGCAAGTGGCGGCGGCGGCGATGGGTTGCCGGAAACAAGAAATGTTGGATGGTGAGTATTAGCGCAGCCTATGGTAACAAGACAGGGATTATAAATGCACCTAATAAGAACATGTCAACGATTTCTGGCTTTTGGAAACGGGTGATGTCAGTTATGGAAGTCATCTTCATGGCGATATCTTACACCATAGGCGATGGTAAGCTCTTTAGTTTTTGGCAAGATTACTGTTGTGGAAACCAAATGTTGCAGGAAAAGTATCCCAGGCTGTTTGAATTGGCAAAGAATAAGAAGACATCGGTGATGTAACAGTGGAGAGAAAGTAAATGGTGGCCATAATTCGCACGGGCTTTGTCAACACAAGAGCGAAAAGAACGTCGTGCGCTAATTGGGTATCTTCAAGAATGGAAGACGATGGAAAGGGGGAGAGAGGATAAACCATTGTGAAAGTGGGCGGCGAATAATGCATTCTCTGCAAATTCGTTTTATAAAGGTCTAAATTACGGAGGTATTACAATGTAACATTTCAGAAAAATTAAATATTATTTTTGGGAAATTATATAATTTAAATAATAAATATTATGAATATTTTAATGATGCGGTATAATTATATACCGATAAATTGGGAAATATTGGAAAATTAAATTGAATGGTGATTTTTGGAGGGATTTATGTGATTTAGGCAAATTATAAAATTTTATAATTAATTATATGCAAGTTATTTCTAAACTTGATTAATTTTCTCTAATCTTGCATTAAGCTTGAATTTTTGCATCATGACATGCAACAAACTTGTTACATTTTATTCTACCATGATTTCTCTTTTTGTGCATGGTTGCATTTTTGGGGTTTTTCATTTTGGGTTACAAAAGAAAAGAAAAGAAAAGGGAATAGATTAAACAATTGGCTATGGGCAAGAGAGAGAGAGAGAGAGAGGTGAGGGGTCAATTGACCATGGCTCATTGTTCCCCCTTCATTAGTTCCTTCATCATTTTCCCCACTTTCTCTCATGGATGCCCTCTCACTCCCCCCTCTTCTACCTCCTCACAACACACCCTAAAACACATCAAAACATCATCTTCCTATCATTAAAAATGTGCACAAGCTCACTACAAGCATTTTGGACTAAGAAATCTAGGATTTTGAGCACTTTGGGCGACTCAAGAATTTTCTTGAGTTGCCAAGTGAGGTGCTTTCTTCACCTTTAGTGTAGTAATCCACTTCCTTTAGCATCTATATTAGTTTAGAATCGATTAAGTGTAGTTTAGTGAGCTAGGAAAATTCCAAGTTGAGCTTAGGGTTTGTTTTGAATTGAGATGGTGCAATTGAGATTAGTAGAGACCATACAACCCCTTTAGTGTTTGATTAAAGATCAAAACCTGAGACTAAAACCCTATTTCACAAACTTAGAAAATCCCTGATATCGTATTTTGTGGAAATTGTGATGGGAAATTGAAATCTGCTATGACCCGGAGCACCTGAAAATTTTATAGTGATTACTGTGAGTCGTGCAGGCAACCTAGAAGCTACCCTGAAGACCCGAGACCCTAACCCCAAACCCTGGCCGCAGATTTATCCCTTCTGGCCGCAAATTGCGGCCAGGACTTGGCCTCTGGGACTCGTGCTTGTTCTGTGGCTCCTATGTCAGATAACTAGACCTTTTACATATGCAAAATTGGCTAATTTCACCGGGGGTAAAAATCTGGAAGTTTTTTTCATAGTTTCTGATTTCGGTTTATGAATTCTGTTAACTTGAACTTTGGTATTTGTGTTTTATCTCGATCACTTGACGTTTGTACGTCGATATCGAGAGTCGTTCGGTTGATCTTGCATGCGTTGGCCGTAGGTTCTAACCTATGTGTATCCCGTGTGCCGTTTTGGTTTTCATATTCGATTCTTATTACTATATGACGCATTGGAAATTGTAGGTACCCCCACGTGGACTTCAAGACGACGAGGAGAGCGCGGCGTCATCGACTCCGGCAAGCAAGAATCAATGTGAGACGACCCGCCGAATTCACATCAGAAATCGATATCTACGGGGGAAGTCGGGTGGATGGCGTATAACACCCCCGCAGTTTCGTAGTGTAGTATATATATATATATATATATATATATATATATATATATATATATATATATATATATATGTGTGTGTGTGTGTGTGTGTGTGTGTGTGTATTGTCAGACTCATGATTATCAAGATAGGTTTTAGGTGTCTATGGGTTAGTTTTAGTGTAATTAGAAGTAACTTAATTTAGCTTCTTAGTCGCGAAACCCTAGAGTAAAGAGCACACACAAGCATACACTTGTTTTACTTGTGTGTGTGTGTGTGTGTGTATAGACATAGATGTTGAAGATAGTATATGGTACTTGGAGATGGGTCGAGGTGATTGGGCATGATGCCACGAGATCAGTGATGTGACTTGGTTCGTATTATGAGATACGACATGATATTATAGCGGATCTTTAGGTGATGTGTTTTCATACACACGCATATATATATGTTGATGGTATCGGAATGTACTAGACTTTAGATCAGTACCCCTAATTCAGGATATGATGATAAGAATACCAGATGAATAATGAGATAAATGTGATATTCGACCCGTACCCAGATTTGGGATGCCGTACAATGGATTTACCGTACGAGAGATAATTATGATGATTGATCCGCACTCTTGATTTGAGAATGGCGTATTATATAGTTTATCGTATGTGACGCTACTGTGGCAGGATCACTGACTACTAGATATATATATATTGACTCAGACTTAGGTGGTTTCCCTTACCCTTCTGATTAGTCTCTTAGCTTGTCCTGTAGTTTACTTAGTAGATATTAGACTGGGCTCGAGTCATACTTATTTCCAAAAACTAACGAATCATGTGTATTTTAAAGATAGGCCAAAGGATACTACGGATATTTCAAAGGACATACCTTTTCTTAAAACCACCGTAGCCCCTATTTTCTAAACACCACGATTCGTGTTATTTCAAATGCCAAAACTGTATGACTCATATATAAATTGTACATTCCTTATTGTTGCGGTTACTATTCATTTTCCATATGTTCTTGCTATTCGCATCGCATTGCATGCTTAAATGTGTTTTCGTAGTTATTATAAAATCATGCTGTCAGGACACCAGCACCATTACTGATGATGTGTATGCTCCACGTACACCTGCTTGCCGGCTCACACACATCTTCATCGGTAATTGCCATGTCGCGTACATATTAGAAAACACTATTTCATTAGTACAAATTGCTAGCTGATAGTTTCGACATCGTACTAGTGCGTTTGCTTTTATATGCTAGTTTAGTTATTGCATTCTTTGCTTGATATTCGAGGCATATATTCATTTGTCATGCAATATTATGGTATTCACTGTTTATTGAATTTTGATTATGGGATTCAGATTTTCCATGAGATTTATGGATTTGGAGAAACCGCAAGAATTTTATAAACTCATTATCATTTTCAAAAGATAGAAATTGCGGTTTTCTCATGTTATGATGTGAGATATGTCCACCATGAGTTTTCTCGGCCCTTGAGCGATATCATACACCCGATTCGAAGAGGAGGAGGAACCGTCTGTGGGTGCATGGTGGACCCGGTGTGGTACCCCGGGGAAAGATGGTCGCAGATGATGGCGTTGAGCCTGGCATGGGAGCACTACCGACCGGTTATTGTGACACGGCGGATATCCTGAGGATGCCGACGTAGTCTTGAGGTTTTATGTTATAGGCCAGTCCGGATTGCCGGAGCCTGAGATATTGAGATTTGATGATACGGGCCAGTCCGGATTACCGGAGCCCAAGATATTGAGACAACGAGATATATATTTTGTGTCGATACTAGACACTGATTCTCTATTGATTTCATTGATGATACTTCGATTTTTATACAGAAATCTCACTGAGATAAGAAAACAGTTTTCTCATTTAGATTTATTCTGTTTTCATGCATTCATACACCATATATATATATATATATAATATGTTGCTATCTGAGATATTGACACGAGCACTTGGTATTACACTTATGTATAGATGTTTACCTTTACCACTATTATATGCTTCAGGCTATATTATTTGAGGATATTACTATACCGTATGACCTAGGATAGAGTCATACATGCGATTTCTTCTTGGTGATTTTTTCTACTCACGAGTTGGCGGCTCACCCCCGTTGTGCAACAGTTTCTTGCAGATTTTGCCGTACAGGTTTCCTTGGCGGTTTTGCTGGCACATTGCTTCTTTCCGGGTGATTGCTCTGTTTGGTGGGTTCACTCGCATCGTGACCACCATTGTATTTTATTTATATTCAGTTGTATCTAGTAACTCCATCAACCAGACTGTATTATTTGATAGCCTTAGAAGACCAGTTGTTTATTCTTTTGACCTTAGAGTCGCAAGTTGTATTACTATGGTTTTCCTTTGGTTTTCTTCTGAGTTTTGATTCTCGCCCTTCGGCGTTGTATACTATTACTTGCGTGGTTGTGACCGCCAATTGGCGAAGAGCTAGCTCCCGCTTGGGGATGCCTTTATCTATTATGTATATTATTCATGTTTGTACCCGTTTGGGGCTAGTATTTACAAAGGAGACTCTTCCGAAATTTTCGGGAAAATATGACGTTACTTTTAAATGTTTAATGCCACTTAATTATTAAAACCACTTGCTTTAAAACAAGTTTTCTTCACTTCTTCCTTAAAATGGTTTAGATTTCTGGGATTTTTGGTTTACTTGAATTAGATGGGGTCATATAGACTTCATATGATTCAAGTGTCAGTCACGTGCCATTTCGGGTCGTGACATACAATGATGGAACAATGGAAGATTTGGAAATTCTCTATACCTCCTAAATTAAAGATCTTTATGTGGTTGGCTCATAATAATGTGATATTGACAAGAGATAACCTTTGCAAACAAAAGTGGGAGGGCTCGACACATTGTGGAATGTGCACGATCGATGTAGAATGGGTGGATCATTTGTTCATGTCATGTGTCATTGTAGGCAAATTTGGAATAGGTTTGTTCGTAACACAAGGGATGGGTTGCATTTTAACACCTTCGTTGATCTTTGGAGTCATGGAGACAGAGGTTGGACATACGGTTTCACGGGATTTGGGATATAGTTATTTCGGCTATTTGTTGGGGTATTTAGGTAGAACAGAACGATGGAATTTTTAATAATGGTAAAAATTCTACTATGCATGGAATCAACATTATTGAATCAAACATTGCATTTTGGTTAGGTGCAGCGGCTGGGAGGCCAAAGAAAAAAGCGAAAGTTACTGCAACGGTGGAAGGAGCGAAGGGATTTATGGTCAGACCTTAGCTGGTATAGTAGAGGATATGACTGAGGGGGAGATTGCAAACTAGGGCGGCCGTGTGGTGAAACTGCTTTGGAAAGGGTTTTTTTCTTTTCTGTTTTCTTTGTTTTCTTTTTTTGGGAGACAATGATATGTATGTTTCGATAAAAAAAATTATTTATTTGATGAAACAGGAGGGTATTAGCCTGCCTTTGATCAAAAAGAATAGTTTGGGTACTCTTATTAATTTGGATTACTCTTATTAATTTGGATGCTAGGTAAGAGTCCATAGAAAATATGTCAATTTGGACAAACTATTTTTTTTGAAAATTAAATATTGTTTTTAAAATATATAAAATATGACGTGATACAAAAACAAGTTGAACTCAAGCCATAAACAAACTAGCGACGGTCAACTCAAGTTCAGATGAGTTCAGCTTAGATAAACAGGACGAACTTTTTAGCTCAAGTCCGGTTCATTTATTAATGAACCGAACTTGAACGAATGAGCAAGACGAATCCAAGCCTGCTCGTTCAATTAACACCCCTATCCTGAAGGCAGTTTGAAATGAATTTCCTGAATGATGCTGAGCTCAGCTATAAGATTGAAGAGTTGGCGTCGATCACAAAACTACCATGAAAGATCTTCCAAGCTGAAACTAATGCAACACTTTTGCCGCAAACATAACACAACCTCATGGCAAGAACATAAAATGCAACCAAACGGATCACATCACAAGCCAAAACAAATTTGGCTTCCAATTGTTCAACTCGCCAAGATAAAAGGAACATGTACAAAAAAAGTGATCTACTGCGTTGTGTTTTTCCGTAAACGAAACACCTCAGACTCGGGCAAGAACATAAAATGCAACCAATCAATTAACTTCACAAGCCAAACCAAATTTGTTTTCAATTGTTCCAACTCACCAAGATAAAAAGAATATGTACGAAAAAAGTGATCTTCAGAGCAAAGGCAACAATGGTTCGAAACAAAGCAATACCAAAGAGTTGACAAATAATGCAGCTACATTATAAAAGTTGAGCAAGAAACTTAAAGCCCATTGACCGTTGCTGCGGAGAAACCCATATCTTTTCTTCTCCTTTTTTTCTCATGCGAACCAAATGAAAATGCAACGTCGAATGAGCTGATGCTCCAATCCTACCATTGAAGTTCTCCATAATGCCATGGAGAACGTTTTCAATTAAAAGAGTTGGGGCTCACCAACGCCCAGGGCGAGCTCCACCTCTAAAACCTCCCTGCTGCTGCTGCTGCCACCGCTGTCGTTGCGGAAGAGATCCACCTCTGCCGCCGCCACGTAACTGCTGTTGCCGCTGAGCATGATGCCTCGGTGCATTTTGATTGTTATCTTGAAAAGTTGGTCGCTGAGATGAGAACACCATCATCCTCTTCTCCTTCATATTTGCAAAGAGAGCATCCATAGTCTGAGGCCTCTGCTTTGGATTTGAGTCCTGCGCCATATAATTTGGATATTTTATTGTGTAATTTCACACACACGCACAAGGCAGCATGATTAGGCCCTAAATTGATCCAAGACTTTTAAGGTTTATAATTAGCTTTTATAACAAGAAGGCTTAATTAACATATTCTTCAACATGAAACCTCGAGGAATCTTATGCAAGCTCCTGTCAAAGGAAAGACACAATAAGCAGCAGGCAGTTTTTTATAACAAATTCAAAATTAGGTTGCACAAAACACCCCTGTAGTTTACCGGGCAGCACTTAAACCTAATCAAGTAATTTATTAGCGCAAAGACTCCTCTATTCATCAATCAACCCTAAAACATTCTACTCTTTAACAATAAAAACAAGTTCTAGAGCTGTAACTATTGAGTGTTGTTAATGGGTTTTGGATGATAAAACAAAGGGTGTTTACATAACAAATCACTTGTGGGGGGTACAAGTGGAAAGGGGCTTTTGAGCAATTAATCCTCAAAAGTTTGTAATGCAAAATTTGTCGCTGCACTTGCTACAAGACTAATATGGAGACTGCATGTCGATTATACATCAAAAAAAGGCCGGGCTGATACAGGTGTAAAGGCTGGCATATTGTTACTTTAAGCGAGAAGCGAGAACAGAAAAGGATGTAACATTTGACATATTGTTACTAGGAAGATCTCAGAAAAAGAACATACTTTGTCCAAACTTTTTAGCATGGAAGCTCGTAGGTCAAAAAAGTAAAAGTTTGAAAGGTGTAAAGATTGTTAAACTATTGTAATCTTATGCCAGAAGCTAGAACAGAAAGAATGCGTCATTTGAGGCTACCGGAGGTTAAATATCAGTTATCAGCGGATATAGGAATTGTATCAGATAGGTTTTCCTAGATCATACACAGCCGATATATCAGCCAAAATATATAGCTTTTACCGTATCACCAGGGTCCTGATATGGCCAATATATCGGCCAGTATGGCCAATATTTGAATCATTGTACTGTGTGTGCACGCGCGCTATGCCCCCCCCCCCTCCCTCCCTCCCTAATAGAACATTCTTAAAATGTGACTTAAGATTACCTTTCCAGCAACTCTGCCATCAGCAGCTTTCCTTTGGGCAGTAGGCCTACACAAAGGGGAAAAACATATATATCATTACTGACAAAAATAAACATACATTCTACCAACAGGAACCAATATAAGACAAAATCATTGCTTAATACTGAGCATAAATACAATGTCAGAGCTAGGCGAATCATCCTCCTTTCGATGGCTCAACTAAAGCAATCTGCTTGAAATAACTTACCGTCATCTAGCGAAAACTTACCATCGTCTCATGAAAACAAATTTTATAATTAAACGGCGTAATAGAAAACTCTACCAAACCCTTCATTAAATGAATGAATTCCTGAACTTGAAGAACTTCTCCTCCATGAGGAAAGCATGCTTATGCAAAACATCCAAAACTCATTCAAAGAACTATACATTTGGATAACATCAGCCCAGCTCTCATAGATTTAAGACTCAATGGCAACTGTAATAGGACGTCTAATGGCGAGGATGCACCGTTTAGCAGAACTCTTCCATGCATGTTCCAGTAATGCAGCATCACAAAACAAAAGCGGAGATGGATGATCAAGAGACTCAAGACCTAGTAAAGAAAGTCCTAGCACAGGTATTGAAAAATCAAACTAGCTCGTACAAAGCCAAAACTCAGATGCTGCAACAAGGTGACAATCCACACAATGCAAGAAGCTAGCTGCACTGCTCGATTCCTCAGATAATTTTCATGAACAGAAATGTCACTCCCCCAGTAAGATATAACCTGCTTGAACAAGGTACTTGATTCTGTTTACTTCACCATTTGGGACAAAGGAACACAATCAAATGCTTACGAATTATATGCACTCTTCTCGATTATTAACACGCTTGCCAAGAAACTGAAGAAGTTAGTATTAGACAACCATCCTCTACAATTGAGATGTTATTATCCATCCATAACTCGTATAAGGATATATGGATCAGCACGCATCATAGAACTCAAAACAATTCTGAAACAAACTAGGTTCAAGAAATTGCAAGGACTCCCAATCATTTAATGACTGCCTCATTGGAACACCATCTACACAGTTATCCTTCCATGGTAGCCTGACTGGAAAGCAACGAGGATACTTTGATCCATAAATTAGGTCAGTTTATAAGATAAATGATATGGCTTAATAAAAGCCTCATTACAACAAGTTCAGGACAACTGAAGAAGAAGTTGTTAGAAAGTCACCAACAATAGGTAAGGAAATCGTCGAATATGTTGAGATGAAGGTAATTTGATCGACCACAGTTTGCAGTATAGAAAACTTCTGCCAAAGAAAAGAGCTTCAACATCCAAGAAAAGGCCTACGGAAAAACATGCCATAGCCATCATCCCTTCACCACAATGTGAAGTATCTTGAGCAGTACCACTATAAGTATGTCTTCCCAGGCTCATAAATGATGTGAGTAGCTAATGTGTGCTGATATGCATACAGTAATACTTGGTGAACGATGGCCCAAAAAATTTCTGAAATTTGAAGCACCTACTAAGTGTGCATCTATCAGTCGATGATGTCAGTATGCTTAAGGGACCAAAGGACATGGTAAACATTAACAGCCAATTCATGACAACAATGCAGTTCAATTAACAGTTTGACTGATTCTCTGGCCAGAATTTTTAATGCATCACAAAGAAACATGAGAGCCATCAGGATATCAGTAGTGTTCCTCTTGCGCAAGTCATTTAACAAACAACACTATGCCTTGCACACCGAGAACTGAATACACCGAAATTTCCAAACAAGGACCACAATGAGACAACTCTCATGAGTAAGGTGATCTTAGATTCGGCCCATCTAACAATTCAATGTCCCCAAAAAAAGAACCGCTAAAATGAGATTGCATGTACATGGAAGTTTTCCCATCAAACAGAAAATTACAGAGATTACCTGAAGAGATAGATATAGACCCATCAATAATCATTATTCTAATAGCCAACACAAAATCGGCATAATGTAGTCATACATTAGATGAAATATAGCATACCTCAGTTTATTCCTATTGACTGTCATGTTATGTGAAGGCATCACAGCCATGTTGCGAACAGGCATCACAGAAGCCCTTCTTGCAGCATTAGCTGTTAATGGAAATTGATTCCCACGAAAGTTTGATCTTCTCTGCGCTAGTACACCCTATAAACATAACACGGCTAATTGAACAATTTGAACATGATATGTAAATCCAGTGACGAGACTAAAACATGCATCCATCTATCTCACCTGTCTAATTGATGATCTAGAATCCATAAAGCTCCGGACCCTATTGTTACGCTGTGCAGCAATGCTATTCAAGAATCCTTGACTTTTGATCTGTCAACAAGAAAACTAACTTTAAGGTATTCCATGGCATACTAATATTTGTTTACAAAATCAGAAATATGACATGCACTACTCACCGGACGCCTTGGAGCTTTTTCTTCTTTAGAAGTTGTTTTCTTTGTCATCTTGATAATTTCGTCTAGAAAGAATTTCAGGCACTCAGTTTATCCTGCTTTTCACAGGATATTAAAAATCACAGACTGCACTAGTTGTGACATACTTACCAAGAGTCATGTCCATTTTCTTCTCAGTAAGGGCAATTGCTTCGGTTGTTAAAGGTTTAGCTGCCATCTATAAAATCATTAAGCATAAAGTAAATAGGAGTTCTGAAAGAGTGGCAGATGAAGCACAACAACAACAACTGAGCCTTTTATCCCAAGCATATGGGGTAGGCTGGCAGATGAAGCACAACAAAAAAAGAAATGACAGCTGAACACTTCCAAATATCAAGAAGGAAAAAATGCCAGCAGCATGAGATAATAAATGAACTTTCCTATTCAAACAAAAATAAGATATATAGTTCAAAATGCATAAATTTTTACAAACCCAAATAATAACATTTTAAGCGTACCATGCAATATGCATAAAAATTACAAAGCAACAGTTAGGTATACAGTTCTTATGTAATGAGACATCGAAAAATAATTGAGGATGAAAGGAGCATGCAAGTATATAGCTCTATGTTTGCTACTCCAATTGGCAGAGGCAAGTAAGGGTGGCAATTCAACTCCCACCCACCAACCCCCACCCAAAAAAAACTACAGTCCCACCCCACCCCAAGACAAGGGCGTGCGCACAGACATACAACTATTACCAACTACAACACCCTCCAAGTAAAGAAAACATTTTGTTTATCCTACCAATTAGAAACAGAGTAATCGTAAGATATTCTGTTCTGCAACTACTATTTCATCAACCTTTTCTTTAAATTTGCATCCCAGAAATGCAGACTGATTGTTAAACATCAGTGTAATAGTACTAACTGCAATTAAAAAGTATATGACACCTCCTAATATTCACAAGTTTAATTACAGAATGAAAAGACATTTTAGTAGAGTAAGATAAAGGAAATATTAGCATAAGAGTAACAATATAAATTGCCAATAACAATCTTTAATTTTGTGACATTAATTAAAAAAAAATGTCCATTGATCGTTTATACTTCTAACTTCCATTGATGAATAATATTTGAGTTCATTATGTTATAATTTCATCTCAATAAATTAGCTTTCTTACTCATTATGCTATTTTTTCTCAAATTGTATTTTGAGATTTCCTGTAAGAGAAATATTTTCCCCAGTGCGTACAAGTACCAATGATTGGCTTTTATCAAATCGTCTTAATAATACAAAATCTTTCACAAAACTCTTTTATTCCTATCAAATATATAAAGATTTTACCAAATCTAGTTCAAAAATTCAAGCTTTTTAATTCATATACCTAGCCCGGGGGGAAACCTCATCAAATTGTTCTCTTTTCCCCTACATTGGCTCTAAATTGCAAATATATGCAACATAAGAACTACACTGTTAATTCTTGGTTATTTTTCATCATATAAAGGAATTTCTAACACCTGAATACAAAATCAACAGAGATGAAAGAAACTCAAACGAAAACCTTAATTCTCGAAGACCCTCATCTCCTCCCCAAAAAGGATATACAACCCAAAAAGAAACACAAATTGTAACACCTGCAGCTACAAATCAATCAAATTACACTAATACTACGAAACTACAACAGAAAAAAACGAAACAAGAAGCCTAGGTTCCAAATAAGAGGTCGACCGAGAATAGAACTCACCAGATCCGCAGAAGATACGCTCAAGATCCACGAAAACTACGGTTTTCGAATGAAAATTGAAAGAAATTGGGAGGATTTAGGGGGAATTTAAGGAGAAATTAGGGCTTGGCCCTTTTGATCTCTCGGCAGAGATTTGGGGAAAAGATTGGGAATTTTTTTGGGGGAGGCCTCGGGGGTCAAAAGCCGACCTTTATTATAGTGTTGGTGAAGCGGCGCTAGAGACGGGTCAGGTTTGGATTTAGTTAGAGTATGAACCCGGCCCGTTTCAGATACGGTTTTGCATAAGGTAAAATAATTCGACCTGTCTTACAAAACTATTAGAAAAACATTTCTTTTATATTTTAAATATGATGAGATCATAAATTAACCCAATAAAATAATGAAAATTACACCGTGAAATCTAAGTGATGACCGCTTGCTTTGGAGAGGAAATACGTATCAGCGTTATTGCATGAGCTAGCTAACCCTAATTAGTAAGCAGATAGATTATGTTCCTATCAGGGTTTAGCTGTTAGATCCATTTTGGGATTTGTACAATTAATTCTGGAGAGAAACTTTTATTTATTTCAATATCTTTGTTTACGCAAATCTTAAATCTTATTAAAGACTGAAAACTTGATCTGATTTGTTTCTAAATCCTATTGAGTGTAGCATGGTCCCTCTTTCTCTCTCTCTTAATAGATAGCCGAAATAGGAATTTTCTCATAGTCCATCTTAAACCTCATAGATTCACCTTATCAATCTTAATCCACGTATCTTCACATTACAAATGCATGTTCTCTGAATGTGAATGCGCAACACAAAAACATTGTAGTTAATTGTTTAAGTGTGTGGTTATTTCTGGCTAAAATGCAAGAATAATGATCACTCATAGCTCAAAAGTAAGAAATCACCATATTTTAACTTTAAAAACCATTATTCTGCTCCCCTTTAACTATAATTTTTTCCCATCTAAAATCTAATTGGATTAAAATAACCCCAATTTTTTAGATCACATCACTCTTATAACATATGCGGCGGACCCCAAACAACTCCAACAACTCCGAAGTAGTTCCGACCTATATCTACCTGTAAAGTCCCTCTCCTAACCACAATTTTCTTATTCAGAGATCCAACGTTCTCGACCCCCTCCCCCCACCACGCCAAAAAAAAGACATGGATTTGCATTTTAGAAATTTGGATTTCATTTTGAGATTGGATTATGATTTAGTTTAGAGTCTTGATCTATGGTTTCACTAGTTTCAATTAGGTTTGGTTTAGGATTTCTATTTAGGGTCAGAATTTGTCAAGCTCCAAGACCAGTGTGGCCGTAATCCTCCACTCAAAAGGAATCGCAAGACCTAGCCTACCTGTAATTGTCATGAATATACACAAAACTATATTTTCATAACCGACAATTTATAATCAATATAAACCAAACCGATTCAACTTCCCAAAAGAACAGTTTCAAATTTTTAATATCCATATCCATAAATCACCACTGATAATTTGAGGTTATATATAGGCATGGCTAATAAATCGAATCGAGGTAGTTCGCCTTGCGACTCGCCCAATTCGTGAAGAGACACGAGGCGAGTTGGCTCGCCTTGCCGACTAGGCGAGGCGAGATCAACAGTGCCGACTGAAAGTGTCTTAACACTACCACTAGGTTTAGACAAGCATGAAGTATGCAATTTTAAAAAATCCAGAGTGTTAAGCTACACTAACCTAGAATTGAATTAGAGAATTAGGGTTTGTAAGCAAGTAAATAAGTTCTATACTAAGTGAAGAGGGTTACAATCTTTATAAACCAAGTCCTTCACTTCTAAAACTCCAAGTAGTAGTTCCTAAGCTCCAAGTAGTAGTCTCTAGAACTCTTCTTAGACTCCACTTGGTGAAAAGAATGAGTTTGCTTCGTCTTGTTCGAGACCGAAAATGATCCACCTTGAAGTTTCTCTAACTCAAGCTATCTCTTTACTAATCAAGAAATTAGTGAAGCAAACAACCTAATTTTATGAGATAGATAAGAATAGATTGATGAAGTATGAATTTTGCTCACTTTAGAAATTCTTCTCTCTTTTTCTTTTCCAACTCAAGAAAACCTAGAAAGGATTATGATGAACTTGGATAAGGAAAAATTTCAAGCAGTGAAGTGAGAGAGTGAACCATAGTTTAAAGATAAGAGTTGGATGAGAAAAACATCTAGACTAAAACAAAAATTAGTCGGATGAGTCATGGTTTCTATATACTTCTACAAGTATCTAAGCCATACTCATTTCCACTTCATTTTGAATTTACTCTAAATAAATAATTACCCAAATTATCTTTATCCTTGGTGTGAGTCCCATACACCCATGTTCAATGATCATCTACCATGACCGAAAAGAATTTTATATATAAATAAATATACACACACACACACACACAATTATATATATAACAAGAGAATAAAAACTTTAGTAATCTAAATATTATTTAATATATAAATATATCATATATAAATATATATTAAATTATTAAATCAACACATGATTGAATAATCCGGTTATATCATATATAACCGACTTATATTATTTATATATATATCAAATCAACACTTGATTCAATAACCCGGTCATATTACATATAACCGACAAATATTCAATACTACATTAAATCAACACTTGATTCAATAATCCGGTCATATCATATATAAATCAAATACACACGCACACATATAACATATCATTGAATCAACACTTGATTCAACAATCCGGTTATATCACATATAACCTAACCGATATCAAATATCGCGAGATTAGAATACGGTATCACAAACTCGTATTTAATTAAGCTCCTGCACATATCACCATATATGTCCTATTTCGTTTCGCTTGAGTTAAGAAACCTCTGTGTGGGACTCTAAATACCCATCAATACGCCAGCAGTAGGTAATGATCACATCAGTCACCTACAAGCCGTCAGCGGTACTAGCTGGACGTAACGGCTACTCAGGCATTGAGCGAATAGAAGATCAACAAGCAAGCTTATCCAAACTACCGCAAAGCCTATAAGCAACACTTACCGTACAGTCTGGTCTCTTCGTCTGATATGTCGTATATCGAGTTTAGGGGTGGAATCGTCAGACCCTGGTAACTTGATAAGTCATGCCGATGTGTGACTTATAACCGTTCGAGAACTACTAATAACACTTATCAGTAAATCTCATCAGCCCTGGTCAGGGACTTTCTGTTATAGCCAATCGAGTATAGCGCAACATCAATTCCCTATACCGAGAGAGACGAAACCCCTCCTATCGTTCATTACCTCCATGCGACTCGGGACTGTACCCAAAATCCACTTGTTTTCATGACTCCTTTGAGCCAAAGTAGGGAGGAAATCAAAGCACAGTGGGAATCACATAAGACTCTATGACGATCTCGGGTCTACAGACTAACCTGTATAAGTGTCATCAGAGAACTGCTATCTGATGATAGGTATGGTACCATCTAGGAGTTCTCGGCGAGTCCTGTTCGGTGTACTCATTCTCTAATGAGCACATGTGTACAATCTTTGATGTCAAACACCAATGGTTGTGGGATCAACCATCACCCTCATATAGGGTCAAGAAATGTACACACTAGTCTACTCTGGAATATCGATGCCCTGTCTCGATACTTTCTCGACTAGGAACAGTTAAAGGATGTGCTTGCGGACTACACAAGCCCCACTAGTATGATCTGCATCTTAGTCTCAAGCTAATATCCTAAGAGTTTTATCAACATGTATCAGAGAGGCAGAATAATATATGTGAACATGTTAAGATAAAGTGCAACCAGATAGTATACTATCATGTTGAGCAAGAAAGTCATATATATATATATATATATATATATATATATATATGTATGTATGTATGTATGTATGTATGTATGTCTGTCCAAGCATCCACTTTAATATACAATAATGGCCTCTAGGGCATACATATCACTAACACCGACACCGGAACCTACTCGCCTCGCCGCATCGCCTAGGCGAATCGCGAGGCGATTCACATGAGTCAGGCGAGTCAACTCATCTGGCTCTGGTGAATTTTTTTTATAAAAAAACTTAAAAATTAAGAAAATCAAAAGTTGAACCGAAATTTTTATGAAAATAAATAAAATTACAATTTCATAATACAATTTGTTTTTTTTTATATTAGAGACCGAACCCATTCGAGCTGCCTACGTATCTTTCCTAAATATTGAGCTCAATGAGAGAGAATCAGTTCTACGTAGTTCCTTTTCTACTATTATAGATCCTACTCACTACTCGTCGGTGCCGGTTGTGGTTCCTCTTTCGGCGTTGGTCTCATCCGATCCTGTAAGTTTCTCAAGTAGATAATATGATTCCAAAGTGATTGCATTTTATTTCCTAACAACTGTTGTTTCCCAATCTTGTGAGCAAATCATGCACTCTATTGTGTTGTACGCCAAACTGCATCTCTTCTCGCTTAATATCTTGCTACCTGTACTAAAAACACTTTCCGACGCTACCGTGGACACTAGAATGGTTAGTAAATTATGGGCCATAGTAGAAAGCACTGGATACAAATATCTGTGGCTTTTCCACTAGGCTAAAATATCAAACTCATTTATGGTAATCCATGTCTGACTCAGTTTGTAAATATATTGTTAACTCATTTAAAGATGACAATGATGAGGCCACGTGGCATTATGCTTTTTTCTTCTGTTGAATAAGTGCTAAGCTGGAATCGAAACATGTGAACTGGTTGCAGCCGGTTGTCTACTAGTCTTACCAGCAGAAGATCATGCAACATACAAATCAAACACTTCATCTAAATTACTTCTAACGGTACTAACTAAATATCAATATCTACATTATGCCCTATGCATCCATGGAACCTGTTTAAAAGAGCCTCCAAACCTTCTAATTTAATTCTGGAGTCCATTACCGAACATAAATATTAAACAATTGGAATTTCAGAGAAATATTTAGAAATTTTAGTTAGCATAGCAAGCATAATCGGCTGAAGTAATGGATTATCAGAGTAACCAGCAAAACATTGAGCTATATTATACAATTCAGAGACAAGAATATGAGAAATGGGGGTATAAGTAGCAGAAAATCGTTTGCTTGCTATTTTAAAAGTCATAAGAAAATCTTTAAAAAGTTTCGTAACCGCCTAATGATGCTCTGTTAAGTGGTTTTCTATAGGCATTTGTTCATTCCACATGTTACTAATAATTTCAGCGGTCTTTGATGCAGCACAAAACATGTCATATGTACTATTTCACCTAGTGTCCATATCTTTTCTAAGAGACGGCCTTATTCCTTGAGCCTGGTATCTAGCTTTATATTCAGATCTTCTTTTTTCAGGACTTTTAATAAACCTACATGCATCTTTAATGTTTGAATATTTGAACTACATAAAGTATATGCCTGTACAGCAAGATTAAGTATATAAATACACAACGAATATGAAAAAAGCGACCATTGCAAATTGGTTTGCATATCAAGATAAGTTCAGAAACAACGACATTATTGTTGCTAGCATTATCGAAAAAAATAGAAAAAATTTATTTACACAATGATATTCTTCTAAAATAGATCTAATTTCAGAAGTTATATTAAAAGCACCAGGGAATTGAAATTGTTTAAAAGCAATAATTCTTTTTTGCAAATATTAGTTAGAATCTATCCAATGTGCAGTAACACAAATCCAGTGAAGTTCTCTTCTATCGGTCCAAAAATCAGAAATTAATGAAATACTGGTATCTAAAGAAGTAAGAGTAACAATTAATACCTGTTTACCGTCGTTGTAGAGACTAAAATAACGACTTTTGAGCATAGTCCTCGGAACCCTTTTGTATGCCGATTACAATGCCATTTGAACGTACCACTTAAAACATTGGCTTTCTCCGAATTCGAGAATTTGTTCATCCACCATAATAAATCTTGTCAATTCTGAAACATTTAAATCATGATTATATCGAAAAAGAACTTGACTGGCGAAACCAATTTGTGATTGTGTAGAGAAGGAATCGGCCGAGGCTTCTAAGTGTTTTTTTGCATGTTTATGCAACGTACCGATGTCGGTACCGCCTTTAAGTTTATATGCATTGTCACAATATTTGTAAACTGCGTATCTAACACCATCCTTAAATTCAATTTTATAGTGCTCCCAAACATTATTACTGGTCACACATTTTTAGCTTCTCTAGATATAGTGTGGATTCTTCTGCTTGTGCTTCTATTTCGGGATGAGGAACTTAGGTTTGATGTGTATCGAATGAACCCTCCATATTAATATTTTAACTAATTAAAAAATTAAATACGAAACATAACAAAACCGGAAATACCAATATAACCACAAAAGAGAGCCAATAAAATAAAAACAAGAAATAAGAAAGAGAAAAGAATTTCAGAATAACAGTAGAGTAGAAATTTAGAATGAGTCGGTCGAAAGCTCGGAGATTCGAAAATTCAGAGTCGGACCGTCGGAGGATCGAAGTTTCTATTCTTCAAAACTTGGAAATTAGAGAGAGTATTTTTTTGAGAGATGGTATTTTTGGGGTGATGGTATTTTTTTGTGAGAGAGGGTAATTATTTTAATTTAGGAGAAATGGATTTGAAATGTGAAGAAATGGGGGTTTAGAGGTATTTATAGGGTTTTTAAATTTTTTAAATAACCTGGCCTTTTATGACCGTTATAAGGCGAGGCGATGCGATTCGCCTCGCCTCGCCTCGCCTCGATATTCTCGTTCATTATCGTTGGCTTTGGTTCCCAAGATGAGACGAGACAAATACAAGGTGAGTTTCGACCATCAGGCGGCGAATCCGAGATGAGGCGTCATGAAGCGAGGCGAATCTTAGAGCTCCTAGCCATTTTGTACCGTTGGATGCGGATTTCATGGCGAGTCGGCTGACGGGTCGAGACGAGGCGAGTCGACACGGCAATTCACGACAATTTCGAATGATTTACAAGGCGAAGCGAGGTAATTCGACGATTTCGACGAGGCGAATGCGTGTTAGGCGGCTCCAGTGATTTTCTGAACCTACTCGCCTTGCCTGATTCGTTGCGACGAGATGAGTCAATTCGTTGACTCGTCTAAGTCAGCGATGAGGCGGAGCGGGCCGACTCACGTTTCGTTCTCCTCATTAGCCAGGCTTAGTCATACGCCCATGAAGATAAACTAGCATTCCAAGGTACACTTCTAGCCCGAAAACTTCATGCTAATCTGATAAGTTATTAAACGAGCAAATCACAACTCAACAAGTAAAGGTTATACGAATAACTTATGCAACCAAAGTAATGAATCAAATGAATAACCAATACTAAGGTATATTTTCGTGTGTGTGTGTGTGAAAAATTACTAAACATAGAATATAAGGATAAAAAATAGAACATGACAAATATTATAAATTACGAGCCCCATTTACTCCTCAGTCATCAGGTTAGCGGCGGCCTAGAACATCACTGTTGGCATTGGGCCCACTTAATCGAGTGGGTGGGGTCTGCCTATTAATGAAGACCAAGTCCTATTAGGAAATAGGACTTGGCTCCCAAGATGTAATCTAGACCGTCCGTTGTCTTGCCCTTTAATATCTATCTATCTATCTATCTATATAAATATATATATATATGCATGCAAAGGCTAAGGTTGGTAATCAATATATCTAGGGTTTCATATGAGTTAGAGAACAAGAGAGAAAATTATGGTTTTTTAGGTTCTTCATCTTTTTCCATATAGTAGTAGCCGTGGTGAACAAGAGAGATTTTCGACCAACGTTGTAATCGTCTCGTGCCGACCATCACGAAGAGGGAAGAAGAACACGCAAGGAATAAAAATCAGAGATCCACAAATCGATAAGGGTGGTCTTCCATCCCGCTAAGGTTTGCAAGATCCTAGTGTTCCACCACTAGTTATATATTTGATTTCGCTGTATTTATGTTAATCCTCCAATGGATCTGATTTTATGGATAAATCTAAGATTTGGTCATATATCATCGTTAGCCTACATTGGTATCGAAGCCCTAAAAGGATTCTTATCTTTCTCTCTATAAGATTATCATGTCTAAGTGTCTTAAATCATTAATGTTTTTATTTTTAATTTGATCTAAAGGAAGACGCTTTAAGCCCTTTTCATGATCCGTCCTAAAAATTAAATTTTTATTTTATTTTTATGATCCATAAAGATGCATGATATTTTAAAAGACTTTCTTGTGATCTTCCCAAATTAATTTAACTTGTGATTTAAAAAGTTGATAATTTTGTTCTAAAAATTATTGTAAAATCAAGTTTGGCATTGTTATTAATTATAGTCGAGATTAAATATTATTCTTTTCAAGTTAGAGGATGGCACCGTGATTTTTGCATTGATGGCGGCCACCATGCTTGAAAAACCCTAAACCTAATTTTGAAATTCTATTTTTGTTGATATGCTAAAAATCATTAGGGATTTTTTTTTGTATTATTTTGATATTTTTTCAAAAGATTTTCTCAAAAAGACATAACAAAAAATATTCTCTTTAGTAAGAATTTTTTTTAAGTTGAATTTTTTTTTGTGATAAGAAAATATTTTAGAAAGATTTTAATTTTTTTTAGATTTGATTAAAAATTTTAATTAAAAACGGGGGCCGTGGCTCGGTTTGAGCCAGCTCGAGTCGTGCTTGAGCTAATAGGTCGGCCTAGGGGCACCGAGCCGGCGGCTCAGCCTGAGCCGAGCTCTGGCCGACGGCTCGGAGCCAGCGGCTCGCCTGAGCCTGTTCGGAGCCAGCGGCTGGCCTGAGCCTGTTCGGAGCCGGCGTCTCGGCCTGAGCCGGGATCGAGCTGACGGTTCAGCTGTGTCCCCCCAATAATAGAAGAGTAAGGCTCTGTTCAAAATTTGAAAAAAGGCAGCGCCTCACGTGCTTTGCACGAGGGCGCCAGCGCCGAGAGCTAAGAACTCTGAGGCAGCGCCTCACGTGCCTTACAGAAGGCGCCAGCGTCGAGAGTTAAAAACTCTGAGGCAGCGCCTCACGTGCCTTGCATGAGGGAAAAAACTCTGAGGCAGTGCCTCACATGCCCCGCACGAGGGCGCCGACGCCAGAACTAAAAGTTCTCTGCCGTTGGATCAAACATCCAACGGAGATGATAAATCATCAAAATACAGAATTAAATTCTGTTGAGAAAATATTCCTCAAATCTTTCTGAACGAGAAAGATTAATCTCTGTAAAACAGAGCACCGTTGGATTAAAAATCCAAGGGTGATTAAAAATCACCAAGCTACAGAATAAACTCTGTATGGGAAAATATTTTCCCAATCTTTCTAAACAAGAAAGATTACGTTCTGTAAAATAGAGAACCGTTGGATTAAAAATCCAATAGTAATTAAAAAGTCACCAAGTTACAGAATAAGCTCTGTATGGGAAAATATTTCTCCAATCTTTCTAAACAAGAAAAATTACGCTCTGTAAAATAGAGCACCGTTGGATTAAGGATCCAATGGTGATTAAAAATCACGAAGCTATAGAATAAGCTTTGTATGGAAAATATTTTCCTAATCTTGTTAAAAACAAGAAAAATATCTTCTGTAAAACAGAAGTCCTTGGATCAAAGATCCAACGGTGGATAAAATCCCCAAATCAATTAAGGATCTCTCAATGAGAGATTTCTTTAACTAAATCAACAAACTTTCCTCCACTATATAAAGCCCCCAAGACTTCAAGTCTTAAACAAAAGAACCTCCATAAACTTCAAGTTCAAAAAAAAGAAGAGCAAGCAAAAAAAAAGTAGCTTTAAGAGAGATGAAGGAAGAAGAACTTTCTTCAAGGTAAATAAAGATAATAGAGATCATAGTATCTCATCTGCATATCTAAAGGTTCAACCCTCATAAAGAACATAGTTCTTTCCCGTGGATCCGAGATCCATGAGACAAGTCTTCCACAAATGAGAATTTAATTCTCGTAGGGACGAATTTGTTCTTAGGAATCGAAGATCCACGGGAGAACAGAGAATTGAACATCTTCAAAAAAATGCACAAAGAAAGAAACAACGCTAAGCGCCTCACGTGCCCCTCACGTGGGCGCTGCTCAAATAAAGAGTGTTTAGCACACAATAGCTGGCGCTCAACGCCAAGCGCCTCACGTGCCCCTCACGTGGGCGCTGCTCAAATAAAGAGTGCTTAGCATTCAATAGTTGGCGCTCAGCGCCAAGCGCCTCACGTGCCCATCACGTGGGCGCTGCCCAAATAAAGAGTGCTTAGCACTCAATGAGTGGTGCTCAGCGCCCAGCGTCTCACCTGGCCATCACGTGGGCGCTGCTTAACGTGAAGTGCTCTGCACTCATCAAACAGTGCCTAGCGCCTAGCCCCTCACGTGTTCCGCACGTGGGCGCCATAAAAAGTGTTTAACACCCCATAAAAAACAAAAAAAGAGAGGATAAAGTAAAGGGTGAACGTCAGAGCCCATATCAATGCTCAGCGTTGTTTGCACAGAGAAGGGACTAAGCCCAAACAAGTGTTTAACACTTTATTCAAAGACTAAGTGGGCTAAGTCCAAGTTGACCAAAAGTCCCTAATTCAAATCAACCAAGCCCATGTGCTCACCATTTTCCAAATTGGTCTCAGTCCCAAACACGACTATTGATTTTCCAACGGACATTGGTTCAAGGGTACATCTCCTCACACCTCTGATAAATGTCGTAATTCTTCAGCGTTTTCAGATAGGTGGTGGGTCCCGATAACCAACAACTCTTTAGTGTACTCTCAAATTGACGGGCACATCCCAATACGGACCGCAACGTCCTTAAACTAGCTGTGGACCGCAATATCCTTAAACTAGCTCTGGACCGTAATGTCCTTAAACTAGCTATGGATCGAAATGTCCTTAAACTAAACTCTCACACAAAAAATGGTGATCTATGGACCGCAACATCCTTAAACTAACAACGGACCGTAACGTCCTTAAACTAAAAAGATAGAGCCCAAATGCTCTTTCGTTGGATCAAAAATGATCCTGAACCTCCTGTTCTTCGCCGAAAACCAGGAAGACAGATGTCTTGCCTAAATTTGGGGGCAGATACTATTTGGATTTATCCGTCAACCTCTCCGAAAATGCCAAGTTGATTTATGGCACAATGTATCGGAGGTTTAGATGGATGCGGCCGTTTTAGCAGACTTCGTCAGATTCCCCCTCATTGTGAGGGGTTTTTAATTATGGGGACACTCTTCCCTGCAGGCGTAAGCCCCTGCAGTTAATTACGTTACCGCGTAGCGGTAACCATTTTCTCCTTCTCCAGATGGTCACTTCGTATCGTGTGTGTTTGTTTTATTTTTGGTTGCCCGTGGATTGTATACGGAGATTAATTTATGTTGTCGCCCGTAGGGCATGGATTAGTCCAAATCCGTATTTTCTTAGATTTGGGTTTGGGTTTGGTTTAAGGATCGTTAGATCAACTTAAACGTTTGTTGAGGATACGTTAGTCTAATTTTAGACTAAGATCTACTCAACAGGATCATTTAGATCCAACAAAAGAGTATTTGGGCTCTATTATTTTAGTTTAGGGACATTGCGGTCCATTGGGTTTAAAGACATCATAGTCCATGAGTTTAAGGACCTTATAGTCCATAAGGTTTAGAGACATCATAGTCTGGTTTAAGGATGTCATAGTCTATACGGTTTAAAGACATCATAGTCTGTAAGGTTTAACCATTTGGGGATGCACCAAAAGTTATTGGTTATTGGGACCCTCCATCTCTCTGAAGACGTTGAAGAATTACAACGACATGTATCAAAGGTATGAAGAGATGTACTCTTGAACCAGATTTCAGATTGAGGAGTCATCAGTCATAAGCATGGAAGCTCGGTTTATTTAGAGATTTAATCTCAGGAAAGACTTAGCCAATCTGGGGTTTGAAGCTGGCCTCTTATGGTGTTAAACACTAGTATATGCTCATCGCTCACATGCTCCCACGTGAGGTTTTATAGTAGTATTGAACATTAAGAATTTTGAGGTGCTCACGTAGGGTCACGTGAGGTGCTTGGAGTAGTGTTAAACACTAATAGTTGAGGCGCTCACGTGGGGTCACGTGAGGCACTTGAAGTAGTGTTAAACACTAAAAGTTGGAGGCGCTCACGTGGGGTCACGTGAGGCGCTTGAAGCAGTGTTGAACACTAAAAATTTGAGGCGCTCACGTGGGGTCATGTGAGGCGCTTGAAGTAGTGTTAAACACTAAAAGTTAGGGCGCCCCCGTGTGGCACGTGAAGCGCTTAAAGTTGGGCGCTGCCTCTTTTATTCTTTTATTCTAGTGCTGAGCACTGTTGGGTCACGTGGGATCACGTGAGGCACCCCATAATAGGAAATGTCTTGGGTTTATTCCTTTTTTCTCTTTTATAAGTGCTGAGCACTTCTCAGGGGTCACGTGTGGCGCCCCAAAATAGGGTTTATTCCTTTATTCTCTTTTATAACTGCTGAGCACTTCTCAGGGGTCACGTGGGATCACATGAGGCGCCCCAAAATAGGGTTTATTCCCCTATTCTCTTTTATAAGTGCTGAGCACTTCACGTGGGGTTACGTGGCTAGATCTCAGTCTTCCCTTTTTTGTTCTTCAAAGGTGCTCATGTGGGAACACGTAAGCTTTTATTGTGTAGCATTGAACACTAATATGCATGGAGCTCTGGATCTAAGTTTTGTGAATTTCAGGTCCCTTATTTTATAAGAATTAAATTCTTTTATAGGGTTAAACCCTAGTTTTATCAGAGGAATTAAATTCCTATATCTTTTTGGTTAGAATTAAATTCTTTGAACTTAGCCTTTTCCTCTAGGTTTGGATCTACATAACAGAATCTCCCCGATGAGAATTAAATTCTCAACTTGTAGGGAGATCTGCTTCTGCAGATCCCAACCAGAGGAAGAACTAAGTTCTTTGAGAAGAGTTAAACTCTTGATTTGAGAATTAAATTCTCTTTTGGTTTTTGCTTACCAAGGGGTTTTCCTCTCTGTTTTCTGTATTTTTGAACTTGAAGTTTATGGGGGAGTTCCTCTGTACAAGACTTGAAGTTTTGGGTCCATTATATAGGGGAAGCTGATTTGTTGAATCAGTTAAGGAAATCTCTCATTGAAAGATCTTTAATTGATTTGGGAATTTATCCCACCATTGGATCTTTGATCCAAGGGCTTTTGTTTTACAGAAGACATCTTTCTTGTTTTTAGCAAGATTTGGAAAATATTTTTCCATACAGAACTTATTCTGTATTTTGGTGATGTTTAATCACCATTGGATCTTTAATCCAACGGTGCTCTGATTTACATAGCACAATCTTTCTTGTTTGGAAAGATTTAAGAAAACATTTTCCAATTAGGGGTTTTGATTCCTCTTAATTAGAATTTAATTCTATTGGTTCAGAAGACATAGGAGCCCATCACGTGTAGCACGTGACCCCAACAAATTAAGCCTATCAAAGAGCGTCACGTGCTATCATGTCAGTTTTTGTTCTGGCCAATTGTTTGCTTTATTCAGGCGCCTATATACTTTGTATATAGAGATCACGTGTCTACACGTGAGGCCTAGTTTTAGCTTAGTTTGTCAAGTGCAGCACCTATCACGTGTGGGCATGTGATGCTCCATTTGGAGACTTTTTCCCGTTGCTTTTATTTATTATTCATTTTTATAAGAGAACAAATGCCCCCACAACGTTGTTCTCACGTGGTTTGCATATGAGTGCAACGTTGTCTTCTTTACAGTCGTTGGATTGCCTAGGGGGACGGGGAGATGAACTGCCCTTGTCACGTCTTATAAATGCGAGGGTTTAGTTTCTTCTGCAGCCATTGTTTCCTTCATCTTCTTCTTCCTTCGTTTTCTTTAGGAATTTAATTCTCCTCCTCAGAGCTTAGTTCTCTGCCATTGCAATCCAAGAGTTAAACTCTGTAAAAAAGAAAACCCTTTTTAGGTAAATATCCTACACATCATTAAAAGACTTTTCTTTTTGAACAAAAAATTTCTGGATTTTAAATCCATCATGAGAGTTTTGCTCTCCTTAGAAACCATTCACTTAGGGATCCAAAGATGTGATCTTTGATCAGTAAATTTCCATATCTCGAACATTCACCTCTGTTTTTGAGGATTCATGGGATTTTATTTCTCATATATGTTTTTTGTGAGTTTCTGGAATTTAATTCCATCATATAAAAAAGGAATTTAATTCCTAAAGCGAAGAGCTTAGCTCTGAAAGATCAGGAGAACCCTTTGGGAATTTTATTCCCTGGTGTTCTTGAAAATCTTTTCATAGGGTTTTACTCTTATTCGCACAAATTTGAATTTGTTGGTAACTTAACAGAACTTGTTTTCCCAAGAATTGTTTGAATTCTAATGTCTGTCTACTGAGTATCTTCTTGATTCTCACAATGATTTCCCTATCTCATCATTAGTGAGCCGCCATATTGATTTTGTGGGGTCCATGTGTTTTGTAGGCAGTGGTCCCGCAAGAAAGATATCTTGTCATTTCCTCTTGTTGTTATTATATGTGTGTGTGTGTGTGTGTGTGTATGTATGTTTATGTATGTGCATGGGTTTCACTAATGCTTCTTCTTTTCCTTATTTCAGGAACAATGGCCTCTCTTCCTTATTTCCCTTACACCCGCTCGGATGCCGCCTTTCCACAATCGCCGTCGGATGAGGAGGCAATGGAGATGATCAGAGCTCATGATAAAGACCGGACAAGTCTACTCTTATGGGGCACTTGGTATGGCCACATCATCCGAGAGCGCTGAAGTTTTATTTTCGAAGAGCCAGCGGAACCTCTTTGCCCTATACTGCCGATGGAACACCCACAGAATGCTTACGCGGTAGAGGTAACCAATTGGACTTCTTCGGGCCGGCTGGAGCCCTCTACACCCGGGATACCTAACCAGCCCTTGCCGGCTATAGACATCTTGGGGTGTCGGATTTTCCAAGGTGAAGCTCGACCTTGGGGGTAGGTCTATAAAGTGGGCGTTACTCCCGGCACCCGGTAGGCTACCTTATTTGGGCTCGCTACATTCTTTCCGCCCATCGCGCAAGACTACAAAAGGTCAGGATGTATCAGGCAGTATAAGCGTCACTATTCCACTATCGGGCTCCTCATGTCTGGTGGATCAAAACTTTCGTAAACCAATGGAATCTGCCTACCAACACCTTTCTGCTAGGGGATCGAGAGGTGTCTATTTTATTGGATGAGTTTCGTGAGATTTCGGGGTTGCCAATCAGGGGTGAGCATTACAAGGAGTTGCTGCCTCCGGATGAATATGTTTTCTCCACCATGCCGGCTACGCTTGACGGCATGACGCCCGAAACTGCTGTCCGTCATAAGTATCCTAGTCTAATCAAGGCTTTGGGTATCTTCGACAGATTGTTTGCGAAGTTAGAGAGGCAGGGCGTCACTTTCGAGAGTTTCATCGCCTGCTTCATCTGGGAAGATGCTCTATCCAAGGATGCCTCGAAGTTTGCGAGTCGATGACCTTTTTGGGTTTGGGTTGAATAAGCTGCCGGCCAAAGAAGAAGATTTACCGCAGTTTTACATACCAATCATGTCGGCCGTGTCTTTTGATGCAATTGCGGTCCTTGGCATAGACGAAGAGACCTTCTTCGTCGGTTTTATTAGCCTCTGGCTCAGTTGGTTTGCGATACCGACCCACTGCCGCTTCATGAGAGCTTCTGCCTTCTGCCCCGCCTATCGTGCAGCTGAAGGGGAAAGGTTGGCCATTGGTATTGTGGGATTATCACACCTTTATCATGGGTTAAGTGTTGAAGCCAACACTTCGACTCCAGGTGTAGATGTTGTGAATCTCCCCCTTCATTACTTCACATCTTGGATCGAAATGCATGTGCTGGGGGCATTCACAGCACATCGACGACCGAGTTTCTATGACTCCTACACCTTCCCGTGAGTTATGAGATTGGTGGATGCCTCCGCTCCCGATCCGACTCGGCTAGGGGCCCTCCACATTCTGCATAATACATATGCTAACGAGGGTGGGACGGTGTTTACTGATCGAGTTCTTTCTGCCCCGGCGGGGCCCATCCAACAGCTATTCGACTTGTCGAAAGGGGGAGCACCATCTTTAAAGCCTAAGGAGATCATGCATTTGTATTCGATTAGGCCAGGCTATTTGGTGTTCTGCCGGAATGATACGGCTTTCCTTATGCGGTATAAGCCGCACCGCTTCTCTCGGCAATTGGGCTATAATCAGGGCGTCCCCTTTGAAGCTGTTCACCGTCGAATACAGAGACGAAACCGCGTAGGTCGTCTTGCCTGAATTTGGGGGCAGATGCTATTTAGTTTTATCCGTCCACCTCTCCGAAGATGCCAAGTTGATTTATGGTACCATATATCGAAGGTTTAGACGGATGCGGCCGATGTAGCAGATTTCGTCAGATTCCCCCTCATTGTGAGGGGTTTTTTGACTGTGGGGACGCTCTTCCCTGCAGGCGCAAGCTCCTGCAGTTAATTACGCTATCGCATCGCTGTAACCACTTTCTCTTTCTCCAGATGGTCACTTCATGTTGTGTATGTTTGTTTTATTTTTGGTTGCCTGTGGATTGTATACGGAGACTAATTTATGTTGTCGCCTGTAGGGCGTGAAATAGTCCAAATCCATATTTTCTTAGATTTGGTTTTGGGTTGGGTTTAAGGATCGTTAATCTCATTTGAGAGTAAGATCAACTTAAACGTTTGTTAAGGATACATTAGTCTAATTTTAGACTAAAATCTACTTAACAGGATCATTTAGATCCAACAAAAGAGCATTTGGACTCTATTGTTTTAGTTTAGGGACGTTGCGGTCCATTGGGTTTAAGGACATCATAGTCCATGACAGTTTAAAGACATCATAGTCTATGAGTTTAAGGACCTCACAGTCTATAAAGTTTAAGGACATCATAGTCCATGAGTTTAAGGACCCCACAGTCCGTAAAGTTTAAGGACATCATAGTCCAGTTTAAAGACGTTAAAGTCTGTGTGGTTTTGGTTCAACCATTTAGGGATGCACCAAAAGTTATTGGTTATTGGGGCCCTCCATCTCTCTGAAGACGTTGAAGAATTACAACGACATATATCAGAGGTATGAAGAGATGTGCCCTTGAACCAATGTTGGTTGGGAGATCTGTAGTCAAGTCTGGGACTAAGATCGGTTAAAAAGGTTTATGAGCATATGGGCTCAATTAATCTGAATCAAGGGTTTGTGGCCAACTTGGGCTTGGCCCACTCAGTTTAAACATTGAACATTTAATTAGGCTCAGTCCTTTTTTATCTAACAATGCTGAGCATTAGTTTGGCTTCTGACAACCTTTTTTTCCTTTTATTGAGTGTTGAGCCCTCATTATGGCTCTAGGGCTTTATTTAAAGAACAGTTTATGTTCCTTCAGCGCCCACATGAGGAGGATGTGGCGCACTTGGCTTTGAGCGCCAGCCAATGAGTGCAGAACGCTTTTGTGAAATAGCGTACACATGAGGAGCGCGTGGCGCGCTTGGTGTTGAGCGCTAGACTTGGAGCACTGATACACTTCTTATGAAATAGCGCACATGTGAGGAGCACGTAGCGCCCTTGGCGCTGAGTGCCAGACTTAGAGCGCTAAGGCACTTCCTGTGAAATAGCGCACACATGAGGAGCACGTGGTGCGCTTGGCGCTGAGCGCCAGACTTGGAGCGCTGATGCGCTTCTTATGAAATAGCGCACATGTGAGGAGCACGTGGCGCACTTGGCGCTGAGTGCCAGCCAATGAGTGCAGAGCGCTCCTTGATCAATTTTATGCTCTGAGAATTAAGTTCTCGTTTATAAGAGAATTTGTCTCGTGGCTATAAGAACAAGGTTCTTATTTTAATAGGAGATGTTACAATCTCTTATGTTTTTTTTGTGAAAGACTTTGTCGATTGTATCCTGATTGTATCCTGACGATCTCTTATGTTACAATTTTATGCTTCTGGTCTTCGGGATGCATCTTTATCTGATTATATCCTGACGATCCGTCCATGAAGGAGAAGACTTCGTGAGTGGACATGTTATCTATCATCAGCTCAGTGACCGGTACTGGGAAATCGTCCTTCGGGCAGGCTTTATTGAGATCCCGGAAGTCCACGTATATGCGCACTGTCCCATTTTTCTTCATCACCGGGACGATGTTGGCGATCCAGTCAGGATACTGCACCTCTTGGATGAAACCAGAGTTGATTAGCTTCTTGACTTCGGCGTTGATGCTCATTTCAAGCTCGAGCCACATTCTTCTCGGCGCATGTTTGACTGGCTTGGCGTCCGGGGATATGACCAGTTTGTGGACAGCAATCTCTAAGTCTAGTCTTGGCATCTCAGAATAATTCCATGCGAAGCAATCTCTATGCTGCATAAGCACATCTTTTAGCGCAGCCACTCTTTCTTCAGATAGCAGTTCACTGACGAATGTCGGCCGCGTGTCATTTGCCGTCCCCAAATCAATTTTCTTGAGGTTATCCGCAATGGTATTTATTCCATCTTCCAGCTATTTTGGCGCCGGTGGAAACTCTGAAATCACCTCGTCATCAATGTTTTCGAAGCACCAGGGGAGATCACCCCTATCCTCAGGTTCTTCTTTTGATAGTATTATCATATGACAAGTACGAGCTCGCTTCCACGACCGATGTTGATATGGTTCTACTCTCACTGTATGCGTGGCTTTTGGTTCGTGCTTCTATGGAGGATTTATCCTCCAGCTGCTGGATAGAGCAAACCTGCCTTGCTGATATTGATTTTCGACCCAGTTCTTGAAGGTGAAGCACTCTTCAATAGGATGTCCTATTGCCCTATGATAGGAGAAATAGTCTGGGTGAGAGACTTCGCCTGCTTGCTCGGGATGTTTGGACTCCGGAAGTGTAATCATCTGATGTTTTATGGCGAGATCAAGTATCTTCCGTGTTTTATTCTGAGGAAAAGAGTATGCCCGACTCATCTTCTTCATAAGGGACGAATCCGGATTGCTCGATTCCCGATCGCGTGGCTTCTTGGTCCCGCTTTGTTGTCGTCAAACGCCTTTTCCACTCTTTGACTTGTTTCTGCCTCTACGTCGGGCCTTTTGCACAACAGGTTGACAGGGAGGAGCATTTTCATCTTTCGCAGCCTGTTGTAACGTTTTAAAAATAAATAAATAAATAATTAAATAAATAAAATCCTTTAAGTGAATTTTCTGATTTTCGATAAAATAAACTGTATTTTCCGTAAAACTTAACTATAAATAATTTTCATCATAAATTTAAAAAATACCTATTTTAATTATGTAATTACTAGTAAATGGTGTTTATTTATTCACTTATAAATTTTTAGTTTAATTAAATATTTTTCCTAAATTAATTATTTTAAATATTAACATAAGCTTTATTTATACATTAAATTAGTGCAAATTACAAATCTGAATGGGTTAAATTAGCAAAAGTAAACCATTACATATTGGAATCAAGTGTGTTTCATGCAAAATTCATTTTCAAAATTTTCCATGGTTCTAGACTTTTCTAGGTTTAACTTAGAAAAGAAAATAAACAAAATTAATTAAATTAGTGAAAGGACATAAAGAGATGTAATTAATTAGTGAAGTTTTTATACTTTGCTACACAATTCTCCTTCTCTCCCTCTCCTCAAGATGGTGGCCGGCCTCACCCCATGGCAGCCCCCCATTTTCCAACTCATTTTCCCTTCAAAAATCATTAAAATTTCAACAAAAATTCTAAAAATAAACCTCAAAATCAATATTCAATCTCTACCATTTTCCTTTGACCTATTTAGCATGGATCTTGGAGTTGGAAACCATTATTTTGGAGGCATATTTTCATGTTTGGATCTCATGTTGTGGAGGTATAAGTTTTATTCCAATGATTAATTGTTATTAAATGTTTTAATCTAGCATATTTAGATTTTCTTAATTAATTCTATTTGCAAGTTTAAAATTCAAGATAGGGTTTATAAAATCAAGTTATGGTTTTTATTAATTAAGTGGGGTTATAATAACTAGTTTAACATTTTTAAAAATGAAAAATCTTGTATGGTTGATGTATTGTAAATTGTTCATTCAAAATTGTTTAAATTAACAATTTTGCAAACTAGATTTTTATAAATTATATATATTGGTGAGATAAAATTCTAATTAATGTTTTTATCATTAGATTGTGGTTTTAATGAGAATATTAACATGTTAAAGGAATGAAAAACCTAATTTGGTTACTAGTTTCATTTGATAATGGAAAATTGTGATAAATATGTTATTTTTGCTAACTAGATTTTAGAAATTTTTGAAATAATTGAGATTTAAAATCTAATTATGGTTTCATTACATTATTAACATCATAAATTGAAGTTTAATAAGTTAATTCATGCAAAATCAAGTTTAGTTGTGAAGTTGTGAAATTTTGCTTGCAAGGTGTTGAAATTGATAAAATTGCAAACTAGAATTTCCAATTTAATACAAATTAGTGTGATAAAAATATGGTAATGGTTTATATAATCTAGTTATGTTATTTAATGAATATTATGACCATTAGTTTCATTTAAACATCAAGTTTTGAAGTAAAACGGTAAATTGACGTTTTCTAGGTTTTTACGAAATCGGACGATTTGATCGATTTTAAGGTTTCGATGATTTAAACCATGTTTTATATTATAAATAATGAGTTTTGAAACTACGAGTTGTTTGTTTGTGTTTTATCTCGATCAATCGGTGTTTGTACGCTGATATCGAGCGATATTTGATTCTTTTGCATGAGCGGGTCATAGGTTTTAACCTATGCGCGTTTCGTGCGTCGTTTTGGTTTTGTCCGTGATTCAGTTTACAATATTATATATGTTTGCGTATAGGTACCCCTCACGTGGACTTCGGACGAGGAAGAAGAGGAGGGAGACGTCGTCTTCGGCAGACAAGGACCAGGTGAGTAGATGTATATCTACGTGGGAAGTCGGGTGGATGGCGTTTAGCACCCCCGCAAACGTAGAATAGGAATATTACTTATTGTCATTAGGAAGTCGGACGTGACCTTAAATTCTTGGAGAGGAGGATCCTATTAAAGACTTTAGGTTAGACTAGACTGATTTAGAAAGATTTTACCAGAGGATTAATGTCTTGAAGGGAATTCGTAGGTTTCAGGTAGACACACACACACGCACACATAGAAACTCGACTTGGTGTATATATGTATGTGTATACACACACACACACATATATATATATATAGGAATGTGTGCAGGTATATATCTATATATATCTATATATATCTATATAGGAATGTGTGTAGGTATATATATATCTATATCTACACACACACACACACACAAAACATGTATATGTGATATAAGGATGTTATATGATATATGGGGATGAGACAATATAACTGGGCTTGATGTCGTGATCTCTTGGCTATACAGTCGTGTTATGATGTTAGCGGATCGTTGGAAAATGAGAAAATGGATATGTATACATAAACTGTCACGACCCGAAATTGGCACGTGACGACCCTAATACTACGCAACGTCTACAGGAGTAACGCAGTAAAAGAAAGCCAAAACCCAGAAATCTAAACCATTAAAAGACAAGAAAAGATAAGAAACATTGTTTAAAAGTCTTTGAAATCACAACCCAAATTCTTTAAAAAGTCCAACTTTCTTTTTTTAAAATTTTGGCAGCACTTCTTTTGTAAAAACTAGCCCCAAAAATGGGTACAACATAAATATAAAAATAGCATCCCCAAACGGGAGCAAATACACGCCCAAAGGCGGAAAACAACCACCACCACAATAAATATACGACGCCGTAGCGAAGAAATAAAAGACGATAGAAAGAAAACTGTATAAAAGATAACAAGTCACAAATAATATACAATATCGTCCTCACCAAGTCTCTAAGTCAACAAAATAACAGTAGATGGAGAGTACAAGGATACAACAATATACAATACAAAATACGGATAACCACAAAAACCTACCTAAGCAAAACTGCACACTATGAGCTGAAGCGGTATCCGTAGCAAAAGATGATAGATGAATAGCCTGTCTTGACTACTCTGGGGAACACCCTGCAAAAACACCTGTGGCACAACGGGGGTGAGTTGCCAACTCGTGAATAGTAATTAACATATGCAGGTAATCGCAAGTATGTACGTACAGCGCGAATCTAATATAGGCAATTACTAGCAGATAAAGGTCATATGAATGCAATAATCATGAAAAGTACACCGGCAGGTACAATTAATACATGAAGCAATAATATGACAATATGTATGCAACAATCATGCAATAATGATATGAAATGTATATATATATATATATATATATATATATATATATATATATATATGCAACAATCATGAAAGGTACACTAACGGGTACTACTAATACATGAAGCAGTCCATATAAATAAAGGTATGTAAATACAACAGTCATGAAAGGTACACGAACAGGTACTACTAATACATGAAACAGTGCATAAACAATAAATGTGAGGTATGGAATGTAATATGCCATTTTCATGGAATCCTGACATCGTGGTAGGATCATAATCCATCAAGACAATCCAAATTCCAATTCCTCAAATCAGTCCCTAAATTGGCTCTCATATCATATAAGTCTCACAAATCTTGAATGTACACTATCAAGTAGATCTCACATATCCCGTATGTAAAATATCAAGTGTATCTCGTATACCCCTAATGTACAATATCAAGTAGATCTCACATATCCAGAGTGTACAAAATCAGCAATCTCATATATATCCTGTAATTAATATCAAATGAATCACCTATATCCCAAATCCAATATCAAGTACGAATCTAACATTCTAAATATATTTGCATGAATAAGTATGATGATGTATACTAATTAATGTCAATACACATATATTAGTGTCCCATTCCACTAATATTGGTCTAAGGGTATATATAACAGCGGCTCAATCCCCTGTTATATATACAACGGAGTAAAAAGAATATCATGAAATCAATGTGTCAAGTATCGACACAGAAATGCTGATCTATCAGGTGCTGTCACCATGACTGGCCCCTGATAGGTACGTATCATACGCTATTCCGAAAGCTCGAGTGCCTAGCTCTGACCCTCGCCTTTCGACGTATCTATACGTACATGACTTCCGAAAGATGAGTCATTGGTAATATCACCGGAGTGTATGGTTCCCCTGCCAGGCTCAATCGGCAAAGCGCATCAATCATCTTGCCCCGGGGTACCCCCGGGCCCACCATGTACCCTCATACGGCACCACTCCTCGTATGGAGTATATAATCAGAACCGATAAATCTCATGGTGGATGCTGAAATATCATATCAAGGGAAACCGGGTTTTTCAAATAATGCATAATTTCATGAACTCCCACGGTCCCCAAATCCAGAAAACATCATGAAAAAATCCATATCTCAATGCGAAAATCCATGAATAAAGTATACGCAACATAAAACTGTAATGTAAGCGTATAAAGGAAAAGCCGCTAATTAACTGCAACAAGTTAATATAAATATCACGCGGTTCCTAATTTCTCCAATTCTAAAATAACATCAAGTAAAGGTAAACATGTAGCTATAACCTGATACATGTGCAACATAAAGGTATAGCAAGATATATGTATCTACCTATAAGTAATGATGTAGTATACCCCCTGGGTATAAGTAAAATATGTGAGCAAGTTATACCTGTAGCTATATCGTAAAGTGTGTATGTACCTATCACTAATGGTACAATACTCTATAGGAAAACATGTATGCTAAATGTCATATGTGATAAGAAGTATGAATCAATGTCACAATGTCCCTAACCAAGCAATATAATACCTATAAGTGGTTTGTGTGTGATATGATAGTTATTGACGGTGTGTGTAGCATACAATCCGTGCTCGTGCAACATGAATCGTAAATAATATGTGCAGTGTCCTAAGGCTACTAGTCCAAGCACAACAATATCTAAGTAATAGAGAAAATGCGCAATTCTAAATATGGCATAGAATATGCGACAAGTATTAATATCACTAGCCCAGACGCATAACGCCATGCGGGCGATTCCCCTGTAGATGTTAAATCTACTCACCAACGCTCCAAGCTAGGTGAATCCTACCACCTGTTTTCTTTTTGTAGCAGCGTCCGTAGTTCCCGCCTGTGAACCTGCAACATTAACAATAACACAAGTATATATCAATAATAACCTAAAATACTAACAATCTACACAGACCAATACGACACACATACATACTCTAAAGGGTTCGTATTGTAGCTAACGCGTATAGCGATACTACGAAACCAACTCAGCGCAACAGCAACACGGAACACACACCGTATCGGATAACGTATCACACGAAACGAAACACTAGAAACACACAAGTGGTCCCAGATTTTTCTGTGTTAACAATTTGTAAAAATTGCAAGTACCATGAGACTACAATTAACCCCAGAGACCCCTACACCAAAACCCCAAACCCTAATTCCCCAGTCTGGCCGCAAATTGCGGCCAGAAGCATTAAATTTGCGGCCTGGCAATGGTGGATTTGGCTCGTATTTGGTGGGTAGGTTCTATGTCTCTATACTAGGTTACTGTCAAGTCAATTTTTGCAACACAAACTTAGTTTAACAGCAGATCATCCGAGACCCCAAACCGACACTAAAAATACGATATTTATCCGAAACGATACGATACACGATAAAAACTGCAACTAATTAGCTAAGCTACACAAAAATGACTTAAAGAACAGAAAAGAATCATTACCTAATCAAACAAACACAAAGATCCAAGCTTTGTGCACTTTATAGCAAGCAAGAGGGAAATCCAAGGAAAAGATGTGATTTTGTGATGATTTTGGTGATTTGTGATGAATTTTGATGTAGAGAAGGAGAGAGTGTTCAGAAATTGTTGAGAGAGATAGAGAAAAAGAGTTAGAGGAAAAGAGAAAGGGTTTGTGAGGAAATGAGAGAGGGAGGTGAGTGTAGGAGAGGTGAGGGTGAGAGTATCATATGCATTAATTCCCATTTAATGCCTTCACACCACCATTGCCACCTCCTCACTTCCCTAAAAATATCTCTCTCTCACTCACAAAAGATCTAGGGATGGTTAATGATGGATTAAACAAGGATTAAAGCAAAAGGAAAGATTAGGGTTAAGTGTCATGGTTGCTAATAACAAAAATTAGCACAAACAAACCCTCACTTTTACGTGCACACGTGCGTGCATGCTTATAACAAATAAAAATAAATTATTAATTAAATGTTATAAAAAATGAGGAACCCGAATTGGTAAACTTTTTACAGTAAACTCGCATTAAAATAATATTAAAATTGGGAAAAATTCAAATTGGACCAAAACGTCCCATATAACCCCAAAGCTTGTGCACTAGCTTTATTTTAGCTAAACTAGGTGCTGGCAAGTCTATATGGTCGTTTGATCACAGTCGGTATAAAACAGAAAATACCGACAAATTTTACCAAAAAACGGAAACATTCACATAACGATTTCTAAAACGTTACATAAACGATAATAGGTGATGCTGATATTGAGATATATGAGACTCTAGAATAGAACCCGGACTGTAACCTGTGACTGAATCACGATATGATATATGTGTGACTTGGTTACGATATGATATATGTGTGACTTGATTACGATATGATATATGTGTGACCTAATTACAATATGATATATATGACATGATATTTCTGAGGAAAAATTGACGATGTATATGTACGCAGACAATGATATATGATTGATGATATTGGGATTTATGCGATTACAGTACAGTACCTTTGATCATGACATTATTTGATGATGATATTATACGAATGATGATGTACGTAGGTGATACTTGACCCGTACCCCGATATTGGGATGCCGTACGATGGATTTTACCGTACGAGGCATAGATGTGATGATTGCTCTGCACTCTTGATTCGAGGGAGTCGTACTACGTACGTGACGCTATTGAGGCTGGATCGCCGATTATTAGAGATATGGACTCAGACCTTAGGTGGATGCTTATTTCTTATCGACTAGTTTCTTTAGTTTAGTTCCTTAGGGGGTTAAATAGATATTAGTTTAGGCTCGAGTCATATAGTTGTAGTTAGACATGTATATTACAAATGAGTGATTAATACACATTCATCTTTACATTCAGATCGTAATCATCAAGTTGCATGTTCATACATATGTTCTTTAGTCAGTATGAAACTCTGCCTGTTAGGACACCAGCACCATTACCGATGATGCGCATATTCCACGTACACTTATTTGTCAGCTCACACACATCATCATCGGTAATTGCTATGTCACGTACACTTTAGATCATATTATCTTTTATTGGTAGAATCGGCTAAAGGCTAGATCAATATAATATTGTGATTACTCTCAGGTGTTAGTCTAGACATTGCATTTATTACTTAGACATTTCATGCATTCACATTTTCATGTTATCATGCAGTATTGTGGGGCTTATGCCGATACTTATTATTTACTTACTCATGATTTTGGGATTTTGGATTTCTATGAGATTTCTGGATTTTGGGGAAAACCGCAAGAATATATATATAAAAACTTCTCTTCTCCCCCTCTCTTTTTAAAATAATAGTTGCGGTTTTCTCGTGATGTATGTGTCGTCCACCATGAGATTTCATGTTTTCTGTTGGATTTCGAGACCCGATTCGAGGAGTGGATGAACCGTCTCGGGTACATGATGGGCCCGGTATGGTACCCCGGGGCAAGAAGATCGAGTTGTAGACGATGAGCCTGGCAGAGGAAGACTACCTACCGGTGATGTCTGGCGCGGCGGATATCCGGAGGATACCGACCGTTGTCATGAGATTTGATGATATGGGCCGATCCGGACTGACGTAGCCCAAGATATTGAGACTATGGGGTATTGAGACTTGAGATTTATATGTTTTGTGTCGATGCTTGACACGGATTTCCATGGATTTCATCGATGATGTTTCAGATTTCTATACAAATTTTACTATGATGAAAGTTAAAGACTTCTTATACAGATATATCCAGATTTCAGGGTTGATTGTTTTACATTCATGGTGCATGCACACTCATTCACATGACATATTACTATTTGAGGCACTGACACGAGCACGGAGCATTTGCACTTACGTGTAGTTTGTTACCCTGCCATTACTAGATGACTAGTGATATATTGGTATATTATTATGACCTAGGACAGTGTCGTGTATTCGATTTCTTTTCGCAGATGTCTTCTACTCACGAGTTGGCAACTCACCCCTGTTGTGCCAAATTTTATTACAGGTTCGATGTACAAGTTTCCTTGGCAGTTCTGGCACATCATTTCATTCAGGGTGATTTGCTTGGTAGGTTGGTTCACTTGTATCAGGACCGCCGTTGTACTTTTATTATTTCATCGGTATCTAATAAGCTCCATCAACCAGACTTGTATTACTTGATAGTTTAAAAGACCAGTTATTTATTTCGACCTTAGAGTCGCACTTGTATTATTATGGTATCTGGTAGATTTGTTTTCTTTTGGGTTTTGAGCCTCGCCCTTTGGCGTTGTATATTATTGTGCATGGTGTGGTTGTTTCCGCCTGTTGGCGTAGGGCTAGCTCCCGCTTGGGATGCCTTTTTATTGTTTGTATATATTATTCTTGTTTGTACTCGTTTGGGGCCAGTTTTTACAAAGGAGACTCTGCCGAAATTTTTGAAAAAAATGGATGTTGATTTTAAACTTGTTTTTCTACATGTTTTCTTTTACTTCTTCTTTTATATGCTTTAGATTTCTGAGCTTTGGCTTACTTAGATTACCTTGCGCCTCTAGACGCTTCGTAATTTAAGTGCCGGTCACGTTCCGTACCTTCGGGTCATGACACCTATTGAAGAAGGCGTTGCGTCCTAGATTTCTCATAGAGGGCCATTTCGCGATTATGGTCATCTCGAACCTTTTGACCCGCTTCCCTGATAAGCTTGTCTATTCGTTCTTCAAATGACGGACTCGGCATTTTGATTGCAGGATCTCGTTTTGGTTCGGGGTCAGCGTTTTCTGACAGGGCGTCCTCTTCTTCATCAAAGTTATATATGACGTAGCTACCATGGACTCGTTCCCGTTTCCCGGATTTCACATATCCAAGCTCGAGCGTTTCCATTCTCCCGTTGGGCAGCTTACGCTGAGTTCCAGGGACATCCCAAATCCTGTTGTAGAACCGAGCTTGTCGAATGGTCTGTTTGAAAGGTACCCCTTGGCGCTTCAAGAGCCTTTTTAGTCCGTTCGTGTAATATCTGGGCAAGCGGATGGGCTGGAGCCTGTCGAGTGTAGAATTCGCATCATGCCAGATTTCTTTCTCCACTTTAATTTCCCCAAATCGGTAGAATAGGATCGCCTTTTCGCCTTTTCTCCTGGGAGGGACATAGAACGTCTGCAGCTCTTCTACACTGTAGGTATCAAGGACGTCTAGTTCTTTATGATGTTTGGGCGGAACCATGGCAATTTGCAAACTTTGCTCTTTATCAGCGAATGTTTGTTCAGAAGGCCGAGCGGAGAATATAGCATGGAACTCATCTTCCGAGTCATTGCCAAAGATCAACATGGGAGCGGACGGTCCCGGCTTGTTGTACTGAGGTGGACCTGAATAAATTATCTCTTCCACTTCCTCAGTATCACTCCCGAAGACAGGAATGGTGGTGATAGCTTTGTTCTCCGGTTTGCGACATCTCTCCGTGTCCTCGAAATCTGGCAAGAAGTATTTTGCATCTTCATACTTGCGGACTTCGCTCACGGAGAATGGGTTCAACTCTCCTGTCACGATATACTTAAGGCCATCCTTGAAATATTTCATACACTGATGCTGTGTAGAAGGGATGATGTTGTACTCGTGTAACCAGGGCCGGTCGAGCAAAGCATTGTAGCATGTCTTGGCATCAATGACATGAAATTTAATATCCGTGACGAGTAACCCAAATCGTAATGTCAATATCACAGACCCGAGAGTCCACGATGACTGGGAGTCAAAACCGGAGATGGTAATCTTATCATGAGCGAGGTGCTGGACGCTCATGCAGATTTCTTTCAATACTCGCACGTTGAGAAGATTGACGGAAGACCCATTGTCGACCAGGATTTTTCCTATCTTTATATCGTGGTAGTATCCTGAGACATACAGGGGACGGTTGTGTTCGCACGTCCCGAGGAGGAGATCTTCATCGCCGAAGGTGATATCGGCTGTGTGCACTTCTTCCAGCTCGTCCTTCATCTTTTCTTCGGTGAGGAAAGTTTGGAATTGCTGTGGCTCTTGTAGTGCCTTGATCAATGAATCTCTTGCTCCTTTTGATAGTAAAAGGGCGTTGAGAATGCTGAGCTGCGAGGGTAGCTTTCTCAAGTGTGCCAGAATGTTGTAGTCCACCTTGTTATTCTTTGGCGGGTCCTTGGCAGTCAGCTCTTTAATGACTTGGTCATCTAGGGCGATATCCTCAGAGACCTTTTCTTTTCCCTTATTTTTTTTGTTCGTGGGTCCGAGATTCTTTTCTGGAAGCATGCGATTGCGCAGCTGAATGTTTTCGCAGGCCTTTGGTTCTCCTTCTTTCCCCGAGGTGGACTTTCTAAAGAGAGGGCCAAGAGCCATTTCCTCGTCAGAGTCGCTCCCGAATGTGAGAATTTGCGATCCCTCGGCGTTGACCGTGCGACAGTTGCCAGTATTTCTTTTATGCTCCTCAGCCGCACTTCTTTGCTCCCGACGAGTTTTGCGTTTCATCCGCTTAAAATGTTGCCGGTGAGCGACATATCCCTGCTACCATCTTTTAAAAGCGTCGTACTCTTTGGTAGGGTGCAAAATCTTTCGATGATATAAGCAGTAGCTAGGATGCATTTCTGTTTCACTAGGAATGTTTCCTTCAGAGGGTGGTAGCTTCATTCCCATTGATATGGCTTTAGCAAACCTTTTTCTCGTCTTGAACTTCTTTTTATTCGCAACGGATGTTCCTTGATTTGGCGGGAGTGTCTCGACTCTTTCGTTTAGTCGCCGGTGTTTGGCTCTTTCAAATATGGCCGTCTCACGCTCCCGATCGACTTTACTTTTCAGATGAATCTCATTCAAGAAGGCGTCGATCATTTCGTCTGACGGCCATAGAAGCTCCGGTTCGGGACCAGCCCCCAGTCTCTTTGTGCAGGGAGCTTCTTCATTATCTAGCAATGAATGAGAGATCACATGGCAACTTGCTACGTAATCCTCAGATTCGTCCGATGATTCTTCTCCATCATCTCCGTCTTCAAGAACGTGGCTGAGGAACTCTTGGAGCGTGATTGGAGTCCGCGCCTTCTGGTTATATTCTTCTAGAGCGTCAATCTGTTTCTGTAGGTCCATGTGCTTGTCGCCAGGCTTCACGGGTTTTTTGGATTTCTTCTTCTTTTTCGAAGATTTCGACGGCTGAGCATGAACGCTTTGGCTATCACCACCAATCTTTGGAGTTGGGCGCGGCTTCAGCATCCCTTCGATGATCTGGGGTTCCAGCGGGTTCTTCCACCTGATCGCTGGGCATGTCTGGAGATGATTCAGCATCCTTTTGGTTTTGGCTGAAAGAGCCACCTCCTATGGAGCTTCCTCAACAAAAGAGCATGTTGCCCCCGGTGTGTCCGTCTTCTTAGGAGTGTGCGGTTGTGGTGGGTTTACTTTCTACTTCTCAGACAGCGCAAACTTGCCTTGTAGGTACTGATCCTCGATCCATCCCTTAAAGACGAAGCAATCTTCGATCGGATGGCTTATTGTTTGGTGGTAAGGGCAATAATTAGGATTATTCACTTCGCTGGGTTGCGGTGGCCGCCTTGGATTTGGCAAATTGATAAGTCTGTTGCGCACCGCCAGCTCGAACAGCCTCTTCGTTTTGTCCCGTGGGAATGAGTAAGGGCGCTTCATTTTCTCATTGTAATAGCGTCGTCTTTCCTCCAATTGATCCGCTAGTCTTGGAGCACTGGGCTGCTGTTGGGTGTTCGCAACGAAGGTCGCCTTCCCTTTACCCTTTTCGTTCCGCGGTTCCGGTTTCGGAGGAGACGATCTGTGACCCATCTGATCCATCTGGGCTAGCTTGTCGATTAAAGCCTGAAAGGTGGTCGGTTTGAAGAACATCATGAACTATGAAATAGTTGCATGAGGTTCTAGGGTGCCCACAAACATGCCCACCGCTGGTACTTCTTCGATGCGCTGTTCGCACTTCGCCCACAGGTTCCGCCATCGGATCGCGTACTGAACCCACGTCTCGCTCGGCTTCACCCTGGCATTGATCAACGCCGTGATTGGGGTACGTTCGCTGGCGTTTACGAAACGCTGGGTAAACAACAACTCCATTTCAGCGAAAGTTTTGACGGAGTCATTTGGAAGTTCGGAGTACCACTCAAATGCCGTCTCCGATAAACTGCCGACGAATTGGCGAAGCAAGAGCTTATCATCGCCGCCGGTGTTACCACAAAGAGCCCTGAATTGGGCGACATGTTGATGGGGATTTCCTTTCCCCTTATACACATGGAATTTCGGGATCGTATAGCCTGGCGGGTATTTTATCTGATCATACCAACCTGGATATGGTCGCCTAGTTCTAACAACCTGTCCAGCCGCTTCGTTTGCCTGGTGAACCCGTATCTGCTGAGCTATATAGTTATCCAGGGCAGCCTTAAAAATAGTTTCCTCCTTGGCTGCTGACAGAGCCGACAGAGGGTTTGATGTTTCTCCTCTGTCGTCTTCAATTATTACTGGAGGATCTTCGGCTGGGGGATTCGGCTGAATCATCATACCCACCATGTCTTGGAACAGAAGAGCCATTTGCTTTATATTGGCCGCTTGTTCCGCAACCTCCTTGTCCTTTTTTTTCGAGTATTCTCCGAAGGAATTCAGCATCCGTTTCCTGTTCATGGCGCTGCTCCAAGGATTCTTCTGGGCTTTCTTTTGGCCCGGTGAGTGCGGCCATCGCAGTCATCATCTCTTGAAGCTTTTGCTGCTGCTCTTGGGCTTTAGTCATTGATCGCGTAAGCGGTCGATGACATGTAGAGATACGGCTATCCTCTTTTCCGGATGCCATATAGACGGTATGTACCAACATGCCCCCAGACTTAGGACATTTGGGCTTAGTGCCTTTGACATTTGTCACAGGCATGGGGATTTTCTCCGTCCTTCTCCTCTTATGGGCGGTCGAAGTTGAGGGGGCTGTTGCAGTGGGCATCCAGGTAGCCGTCGTCTTTTGTGTCTTAGCAGGACGGTTTCTTCCTGTCGGACCTTCGACTTCTTATGCTGGCGGGAGAAATTCGGATCAATCACCGAGTCTTGGACTCGATGCCAGACCTTGTAGATTTTAGAAGATAGCCGTTGAGGGGGCTGTTCCAGCTTTATTTCTGTGACAGTCTCCACTGGTGGCGGAGACCTTTTCAGCACGGCGGTAGGAGAATTCCTACGCACCTTATTCAGCAGCTCAAAGCTGTTCCCAGTTGGAACAGCAGCACTAATTTCAGCCATTGGGGCTGGTGGAGTTAGCCCAGAAGGGGAGTTGCCCCCGGCCTTCCTTACTCGGCGCCAGTGGCGACGTCGAGCATGTCGAGCCGTTGGTGTTGGTTCAGCGATGGGAATGGCTTCGTCTTTCCCCCTGTTCAGATGAGGGGCTGCTGGTGCCAGCTTCTTGAAGACTGACGTCTTTTGGATAGCGGTATCCAGTCTGTCAAAGACAGATCTTCGAGCAGGAACGGGAGTGGGAGAAGTCAGTCTTGTAAAGACCGACCCTTTGGCAGGAGAAGCCTCCTTAACGACTTCAGGAGCAGGGTTGATTACTCTCTTCGGAATAATCTTTTCTTGAGGTGCAGGCTTCATCGTGGATCTGTAGGGTTACTAGGCACTCTCACAAGGGTCTACGAGGCATCAACCATGCCCGATTTAAAATTTAGACGTGCCGAACAACCCTTAACCAAGATCTTAAACTAGAGATTAAGAGAAACAAAGCATGTTAAACACTTTAACACTAAGTGAGAGGGATTACAACCTTTGTAGATCCGGTCCTTTAGTTCTTAAGCTCCGTGTTGAAGTTCCTTCGCTACGATCATCGTGTTCTGGACTCTCGAGAGGCACCACGAAGAGAAATATGCAAGCTTGTTTCCGATCTTCGATAACAAAAATGATCTACCTTGAAGTTTCATTAACACAAGCTCTCACTCACTAAATGAAGTGAACACCCTTATCTAAATGGCAAGGATAGATGAGGATGATGAAGTAGGATTTTCTCTCTCATTTATTTTCTATTTCTCACTCATTTTCATCACCTTTGAAAAAGCTAGAAAGCTTTTCCATGAAGAACTCAAGGAAGAAGAAGATGAATAATCATTTGTGATGTATAATGAAATGTTGTCATAATCGTTTATGCAACCATGGTTCATGTAACCTTTGTAAAGATTTAACTAGGGCTAGGGTTTGGGTTGGGTTAAAGCATGAGTCACTTAAAAATATCAACACAAATATTTTTGCTCATGACAAAAAGAAAAGATTCTAGAAGCTACAAGAATGAGCTAACCCAAATCAAACCCTAACTTTGTTTAATCTCCACTAAAAATGTTGCATTAGTAATTATAACATGTTACGATATTATATATCACATATATAATATTTATTGTAACAAAATAAAATAATACAATTAACATATATCGCATATATATCAATGTATTACCCGAGCGAGAAAAAGAATCTTTTAGTGAGCTTATATTAGTTAATGTAATTTAATATATCATATATATAATTATACATTAAATCATCGAATCAACACTTGATCCGATAATCCGGCTATATCGCATATAACCGACTAATATATCATTTACCGATTCATCGAATCAACACTTGATCCGATGATCCGGCCGATATCAAATATCGCGAGAATAGAATACGATATCTCATATCGCATTATCCTCGGTCCTGCACATATCACATATGTGCCCCTACTCCGTTTTGCCTGAGTCAAGAAATCTCTGTGTAGGACTCTAAAGAATCGTCAATACGCCGGCATTAGGTGATGATCATATCAAACACCCACAAGCTGCAAGCGGTCGGCTAAACGTAACAGCCACCCAGGTATTGAGCGATCAGAAGATCAACAAGCAAGCCTGTACATTCTCCTGCGAATCCAATCAGTAACACTCCCGTACAGTCCGGTCTCGTCGTCTGATATGTCGCATGTCTCGCCTAAGGGTGGTATACGTCAGACCCCAGTAGATTGATAAGTCGTGTCGATATGAGGTCTATAACAGTTCGAGAAACTACTGATAACACTTACCAGTAAATCTTAACAACCCTGGCCAGGGATTTCCAGTTATGGCCAATCGAACACAGCGCAACATCAACTCCCTATACCGGGAGAGACGAATCCCCTCCTATCGCTCATTGCCTCCATGTGATTCGGGACTGAACCCAAAAGCCACCTTTTTGCACGCCTTCTTGGACGTGGCATGATGGAAATCAAAGCACAATGTGAATCACACAATACTCTATGATGATCTCAGGTCAACAGACTACTCTGTACCAGTGTCACCGGAGAACTGCTATCTGGCGTGAGGTATAATACCATCTGGGAGTTCTCGGGGAATCTTTCCAGTGTACCCAGTCTCTACTGAGCACCCGTACACCATCCTTGATGTCAAACACCGATGGATATGGGATCATCCATCGCCCATCATATGAGTCAAGATGCGTATACGCTAGTCTACTCTGGTGTATCGATGCCCTGTCTCGACACACCCTCGACTAGGAACAGTTATAGGATGTACTCATCGACTACCGTGGCCCCACTAGTATGATCTCATCATAGTCCCATTAGTCGAGTACAGATCCTAAGGGCTTTATCAACATGTAACATAGAGACAATCAGAGTACATGTTAAGATAAAGTACAACCAGATAGCATACTATCATGTCGAGCAAGAAAGTCTTCCCTATATATGTCCAAGCATCCATTACAATATATATCGTATGTACAGTAATGGCCTCTAGGGAATACATATAACTAACAATCTTCTACTTGCACTAGGGTCATTTGTTGTGGTATCACATACCCAACAATTAGCTGTGGTTGAAGTATCTCATACTCAACCATCCCATAAAAGTCTCTGCTGGGAAAAAGGCCTTTGTGAGTGGATCCGCGCTGTTGTCCTCTGTGTCTACTCTCCTAACCTCGATCTCCCTGGAGATCAACAATCTCCATGATCAGGTGATACTGCCTAAGAATTATATCTGGATTTCTGATGGGACGGGGGGTTCCTTGGCAAAAGCCACAACTCCATTGTCACGCAATGGTAGGAACAAAGTTCATCTCATGAACTTATATATATCCAGACCGCCTCTTTGGTAGCATCCTTGGTAACGATGTATCTTACCTTTAATCGTCTAGAAAGTCACAGTATCTAGCTTGGAACTCTTCCAACATACCGTCCCTCTACTGAGGGTAAAGACAATGCCTGCAACTGACATTCAGTCGTCCTTATCACCCTGGAACTTTTCCAGTGATTCTCCCCAGGATTGATTGATACTATCTCATTACAACTAGTGAGTATCATAACATCCAATTAGATCTACCTCATAGATCCAAAACCCAGGATTTAGGAGGTATCACTTTGATCTTATATGGAGAATCCTTGTGATAAGCGGAGATTGACTGAGCGTAGCATAGGAAACTCCTTCCCTATCAAGAGTATGTCATCCACATACTCTACGAGGATCACCACCATACTCCATACTACCTTTTTGTATATACAAGGTTCATCTACCATTTTGATGAAGTCAAACTCTTTGACTACCACATCAAAACAGATGTTCCAACTCCGCGATGCCTGCTTTATCCTATAAAGCATCTTGCACACGTTTCCGCTGCTCCCACTGACTACGAAGCCCTCTGGCTGTGTACTTATAGACGCTCTCTTCTAAAACATCATTTAGAAAAGCAGTCACGACACCCAACCATCAGATATCGTAGTCATAGTATGTAGCAGTGGCAAGTAGGATCTGGATGGACTTAAGCATAGCTTTGAAAGTCTCAACTTTTCCATGTACACCAAGTAATCTTCTCAAGATATACTTGGTCCTGATGGGGATTTAACCCTTCAGATAAAGCAACCAAAGTCCATACTTTGTTGGTGTATAAGGATTCCATCTCAGATCACTAAGTATCCAGCCATTCTTACAGAGTCTCACTCTTGATAGCCAGCTCGAAACTAGTTGGGTCATCATCTCATGATGCAATCCTCGCTCCCACTATCATAGAGAAACCGAAGTATCTCTCAGGTGGGTGAGGAACCCTACTAGATTGGCGGAGAGGCCGAGGTTCGCTGGAAACTATTGAATCCTTTGGTTCTACCAAATTATCTACTGCAGTTTGTATAGCTGGAACTGTTTCCAGTTCTACCTCATGTCCACTAATTTCTTCACAAGAAATTCCCTTTCACAAAGGTGGCATGTTGAGAAACAAAATATTTTTGTTCCTCGGTTAGGTAGAAGATATTCCCTTGCGTATGCTTGGGATATCCAACAAACTTCCGCAAATCTGACTTTGCCTCGAGCTTGTCCGGATTTTGCTTTTCAGACATAGGCCGGACAATACCAAATCTTAACATACTTAAGATATGGGCTCTTCCCTTTCCATATCACATATGAAGTGGTAGACAACTGATTTGATTTGAACCCTATTCAATAGGTATGCAACTTCTCAAGTGCATAACTCCCAAAAGGAAATAGAAAACTCAGTAGTACTCATCATAGAGCACACCATATCACATAGGGTGCTATTCCTCCGCCCCGATATACCATCGTGCTGTGGTGTATACGGAGGAGTAATGTTGAGAGAGAATCTCATTCTTCTTTAGAATAGTCCAGGAATTCCGTGCTCAAGTATTCTCCTCCTTGATCTCATCAAAGGACATAATACTTTTACCCGTTTTGTTTCTCTACTTCTAACTTATATTCAGTGAATATCTCAAAAGCTTCGGACTTGTGTTTCAACAGGAACATATGTTTGAATCTTGAAAGATCATCAGAGAATGTAATGAAGTACAAAGAACCGGTCTAGGCATATATAGACGGGGACCTTACATACATCATCATGTATCAATCCCAAGAGTTCACTAACTCTTTCTTTGTTTCCAATAAACAGAGCTGTGGTCATCTTATCTTTGTGACATGACCGGTAAATTTCACAAGATGTAAATTCAAACTAATTTAAATATGCATCTAAATGTAACTTAGCTAGTCGGGTCGCATTGATATGACCTAATCTACAATGCCTCAAGAAGGATTCATTCATTTCTGAACTCTTCCTCTTGTGTGTGTTCTGTATACTAAGAACTGTAGTTTGATTTAGAACGTCAATGCTTTTAGATAACGTGCCTGAACCGATCAACTCTTGATATAGGAAATGTTCAAAACATTATCCAACAATACAAAATTATATCCTTCTTTACTTATAAAGAGACTGATATGATATTGTATATCAGGTTCGGTATCTAATAACATTCATTCAGAATCAATGTATTCTGGTATACAGGATGATAACTACCAACAGACTTGGCTGCGACACTTGCACCATTTTCTATCTCATGAAATTTATCACCCGTTCTCAGTTCTCTACCTATCTGTAGCCCATGTAACAAATTATATATATGGGATCCTGATCCGGTATCTCATACCCAGGACGTAAAGGATACTGAGAAACAGTTCTCTGTAAAGAACACACCCGAAGAAGATGCATCAGCATGCACTTTTTTCGTTTGGGCGGCACGGGAATTCTGGTAATCCCTAATTTCCTGCTCTGTCTTATAACAATTATAAGTTGGAGCGGGACCAACGTTCCCTAGCTCAGTATAACAAACGGGTTCGGTCAATACATCCGTATTATTATCTTGATTAAAGCATGATATGGTCGCTACCTGGAGAGAGAGAGAGAGAAGAAAACACTCAGCATATGCTCTTGCAAGATTAGATTGGTTATCTAATATATCTAATCAGGATGTCTCCCAGTGTTTTAGTCAAATCTTCCTTCAAACCCTAAAAGGAAAGACTAGCCGGGATTAATTACACGCTACAAGTTCGCCAATCTTTCAGCCAGGCCAGTGCCGGTACTTTAAGGGAGGTTCCCCGTGCTTTCGCACGGACCTAATTAAAGTAAACCTCGTTTTTCCAGGGGCGTAACCCCGTTGACACCTTTCTAGACACCTACTTGATCGACTAATTATAATGTGTAAAACTCTCCCACGAGTAACTCTTACTCGCAGCGGGTATCGGGATCCAACTATCTCATAGAAGGTATGCAATCTCATTGCAAATTTCAACACTTGAAATTCCCAATAATATTTTACCCCTAGCAGCTATATGACCTTAACATAGTCAACAAATCATAAGTGCTAGTCAAGTTCAACCCGTCATTTCCCGATTGAATTAAACCCACCAGCACGACCCTTAATATGGTCAACAAAATCGCACGACTACCCTAATCCAATCGCATCATATGCTTATACAGATAAGCACTAATCAGCTACCGCACACTACGCCTTAACATAGTCAACAAACGTAGCACGAGTACTAATTAGTACTTATCTGAAATGACGGAGGGCTACGACAGGTTTTTATGAAAACCTTTTGCGTAATGAACTTGATATCGTTGTAGAATCGAGTGATTTTAAATGGAATGTTTTTGAGGCTTTTCAAGTTTTGCTAAAGAGGTCACTCCCGCTGAAGAGATCGTCGGCTCTTTCCTCATCGAATAAGGTGCAGGGTATATCATATATACCGCTGTGCAAAGCAAAAAACTATAGAAACAATCAAAAGACAAACCGAGTTTGTAGCATCTGCTAGTTTCACTAAAGAGGTCACTCCCGGTGAAGGGATCTCGGCTCTTTCCTTATCGAATAAGGTGCTGGATGTTCTACAAGGAACACCGCTATGCAAAGCTAGAACTGGAGCTACCAGTTTTTAATCAAGTTTTTACAACATCTTTAGGTTTCTTTTATTTCATTAATCTCATTAATGAAGTCCCATTTTATTATGCTTCACAAGCATCAGATATGAAACGAAATCAACAATATATAATATATATCTCATATATATAATATAAACTTTCATCTCAGGCAGTAATATGATCTCATCACAGAACATTGCAGCAGAAGAACATATATGAAATATTGGATATACTAGGACACCCGTGTTTTCAATACGAGCCTGTATAAAACACGGATTCCACGGTCGCGATGAATAGCCAAACCCACATCCCTAGACCTCTACGAGAGAGGCAAGCAACACTACCAATTCTAGGGTTAGGAGACCCGGTCTCGACTCCTCGAGATGGTCTCCCACTGGACCCTAGAACCCGGTTACTTGTGCTCCCCGCCTTGGGTCTACCTAATGCGGAAAAGTAAATAATATACAATGATGACATCATCCTCAGCCCGGAAGTGCCCCAATAAAAGAATATTACATACAAATGAATTTTACATGAATGAAAAAGAAAAACTCTCATCTCACATAAAACCCCCGGCTATTCAGAACACGACGATCCAATATAACATATCACAGCAACACATAACATCATATGTCATCAACCTAAGTAAGTATGCATACGCCGATTGTCGTCGATGTATAGCAATGAAAGCCAGCGATACAACTACATACTATACTTACGATCATAGAAAAGAAAGTGTAAAACTACAACAGTTGGAATCCGCAATCTCTTTAGACATCGCATGCCTAACCAAATGAATTTCTCAGACATCGCATGCCTAACAATTATAAACCCCGCATTTTAGTCTCATTATCGAAAACACTTTTCAATATCAAGTCGGGCAATTCAACAAGATTCCCGACATCCTGATCGAATACTCCTCGCAAACTTTAGTAGACGGCCGCACCCTTGGATGCCGTCGACGAAGTGCATTAAGGCGGAACACCACTGCCGCGAGCACCCAAACGGATGCTTTTGGCGACGGGGTTCTCCTACAGTCACTTAGTCGGGGCTACGGGGCATGGCTGTCTATTAAGTTTACCCAGCGAGTATCCGCGTATGCTACGTGATTGCAACGGACTTTTGATCGCATCAAAATCCCGTGGCTACCGATCATCTGAGACTAAACCGCTAGATTTATAATATTCAAATTAGTTATCTCATAACTACTTGTGGATTCCAAATATTGTATCACATTCCAGATAAATAGACAATGTTAAACTTTCCGATCGAATAATCAAACATCCAAGTTTTCCCAAATAGTTCTCAACGCTTAAAATTAGTTTAAAAACATTCATCACATGCCACAGTACCAATGGTCCAGCCGTAGAAGGGTCAAGCCATCGCCTCACATGTGGCACGCCGTACTGCCCCGAACCCTAAGGTTTAGAGGCAGTTCAAGACGGTCACATAATCGAGTTAAGGTTTGTTGTCTTCTAGAGGGTCCATCGCGTTACTTGCACGACTTAGAACGTTCTTAAACTAAGGAAAAATCCAACGCTTGGAAATTTTCCGGCAGGGGAAAAAGTGAGTTATTGATATCCGTTCGAACTTTTTAACACGTTCTAAAAATTTACCCGGACAAGCTAAACGAAGTTAAATTATTCGATCGAATCAACGAGTCCCCAATACAACCCAGAAAACTCAACTCTTGAGTATAATTTTCCCAGAAGAATCAGGAAGTACCAGCGGTTATTACTGTGCAAACCTTATCCATCAATCTTCATTTCTTGCCGCGGAACCGCCGCCAATACCCTGGTTTGGCCGCGGTTCCGCGGCTCTTTAGGTGATTTAAGGGGTCGGGTCTCACAGTAATTCCTAAAATACCCTGCTGATTTTTTTGAGTATTTTTAATGCAGAAAAATCAACTTTTTGAAAAATATCCAGAGAAGGGTATATCCGGGGTTTTCGGAGTTTGATCGGACTTTAAACTTCGCCGAGACTTCGCCTAAAGCTCTAACTTAGCTCTGATACCACTGTAGGGTTACTAGGCACTCGCACAAGGGTCTACGAGGCATCAACCATGCCCGATTTAAAATTTAGATGTGCCGAACAACCCTTAACCAAGATCTTAAACTAGAGATTAGGCGAAACAAAGCATGTTAAACATTTTAACACTAAGTGAGAGGGATTACAACCTTTGTAGATCCGGTCCTTCACTTCTTAAGCTCCGTGTTGAAGTCCCTTCGCTGCGATCATCGTGTTCCGGACTCTCGAGAGGCTCCACGAAGAGAAAGATGCAAGCTTACTTCCGATCTTCGATAACAAAGATGATCTACCTTGAAGTTTCATTAACACAAGCTCTCACTCACTAAATGAAGTGAACACCCTCATCTAAATGGCAAGGATAGATGAGGATGATGAAGTAGGATTTTTGCTCTAATTTATTTTCTATTTCTCACTCATTTTCATCACCTTTGAAAAAGCTAGAAAGCTTTTCTATGAAGAACTCAAGAAAGAAGAAGATGAATAATCATTTGTGATGTATAATGAAATGTTGTCATAATCATTTATGCAACCATGGTTCATGTAACATTTGTAGAGATTTAACTAGGGCTAGGGTTTGGGTTGGGTTAAAGCATGAGCCACTTAAAAATATCAACACAAATATCTTTGCTCATGACTAAAAGAAAAGCTTCTAGAAGCTACAAGAATGAGCTAACCCAAATCAAACCCTAACCTTGTTTAATCTCTACTAATCATGTTGCATTAGTAATTATAACATGTTACAATATTATATATCACATATATAATATTTATTGTAACAAAATAAAATAATACAATTAACATATATCGCATATATATCAATGTATTACCCAAGTGAGAAAAAGAATCTTCTAGTGAGCTTATATTAGTTAATGTAATTTAATATATCACATACATAATTATACATTAAATCATCGAATCAACACTTGATCCGACAATCCGGCTATATCGCATATAACCGACTAATATATCATTTACCGATTCATCGAATCAACACTTGATCCGATGATCCGGCCGATATCAAATATCGTGAGAATAGAATACGGTATCTCATATCGCATTATCCTCGGTCCTGCACATATCACATATGTGCCCCTACTCCGTTTTTCCTGAGTCAAGAAACCTCTGTGTAGGGCTCTAAAGAATCGTCAATACGCCGGCAGTAGGTGATGATCATATCAAACACCCACAAGTGGTCAGATAAACGTAATAGCCACCCAGGTATTGAGCGATCAGAAGATCAACAAGCAAGCCTGTACATTCTCCTGCGAATCCAATCAGTAACACTCCCATACAGTCCGGTCTCGTCGTCTGATATATCGCATATCTCGCCTAGGGGTGGTATACGTCAGACCCCAGTAGCTTGATAAGTCGTGTCGATATGAGGTCTATAACAGTTCGAGAAACTACTGATAACACTTACCAGTAAATCTTAACAACCCTGGCCAGGGATTTCCAGTTATAGCCAATCGAACACAGCGCAACATCAACTCCCTATACCAGGAGAGACGAATCCCCTCCTATCGCTCATTGCCTCCATGTGATTCGGGACTGTACCCAAAAGCCACCTTTTTGCACGCCCTCTTGGACGTGGTATGATGGAAATCAAAGCACAGTGGGAATCACACAAGACTTTATAACGATCTCGGGTCAACAGACTACTCTGTACCAGTGCCACCAGAGAACTGCCATCTGACGTGAGATATAATACCATCTGGGAGTTCTCGGCGAGTCCGTCCAGTATACCCAGTCTCTACTGAGCACCCATACACCATCCTTGATGTTAAACACCGATAGATATGGGATCATCCATCGCCTATCATATGGGTCAAGATGTGTATACGCTAGTCTACTCTGGTGTATCGATGCCCTGTCTCGATACACCCTCGATTAGGAACAGTTATAGGATGTACTCGTCGACTACCGTGGTCCCACTAGTATGATCTCATCATAGTCCCGGTAGTCGAGTACATATCCTAAGGGCTTTATCAACATGTAACATAGAGACAATCAGAGTACATGTTAAGATAAAGTACAACCGGATAGCATACTATCATGTCCAGCAAGAAAGTCCTCCCTATATATGTCCAAGCATCCATTACAATATACATCGTATGTACAGTAATGGCCTCTAGGGAATACATATAACTAACAGGACCCACCTGAACTTTGGCCCAATCTGGAGAAGACCGAGGAGCTGGAGCTGGACGACCCGTTGAGAGGGGTCGCAGTAGGTGTAAGCCGATCAAAGACTGACTTCTTGGGAGCTTCCGGTGTCAGCACAGGAGCGGCGAAGCTCATTGGCGGGAGCATGGTTCCGAAAAACAGCCCTGTGGTGGCTTGAGTGACCTGTTCCACGGGTATCGTGACTAGGGCAACCGCTTGGGGCCCGTAGGCTACGCCCCCAGTTGAGGCAGGACGTGGGTTGCAGTTGCATGTGGAACACTTTGAGCAGGTGAACGCCATTGCTGTTTCGCTTTCTGCACCAAGAAAACGCCAAATCTTAGTACCTCGAAACCCAAGGGCAACCATTAGCAAACCGCGATTGGTTCACGATCACGACACACGAAGTGTGGGGTGGAAAGAGGAAAAGGTCCCACCGGGCGTGCCAGAGTCTGTTCCCCTCCGAAAGACGCGGCTGAGACGCGATGGACGTCTTTGCCTGAAATTCGGGGAAGATGCTAATTGGTGCTATCCGTCTACCTCTCCGAAGATGCCAAGTTGATTTATGGCATCGTGTATCGAAGGTTTAAACGGATGTGGCCGATGTAGCATACTTCGTCAGATTCCCCCTCGTTTGAAGGTTTTTTGATTGTGGGGACGCTCTTCCCTGCAGGCGCAAGCCCCTGCAGTTAATTACTCTACCGCATCGCGGTAACAACTTTCTCCTTCTTCATATGGTCACTTCGTGTCGTGGGTGTTTGTTTTGTGTTTGGTTGCCCGTGGATTGTATACGGAGACTAAATTATGTTGTCGCCCGTAGGGCGTGGACTAGTCTAAATCCGTATCTTTCTTAGATTTGGGTTTGGGGGGGTTGAGTTTAAGGATACGTTAGCCTCATTTGAGACTAAGATCAACTTAAACGTTAGTTAAGGATACGTTAGTCTAATTTTAGACTAAGATCAACTCAACGGGATTGTTTAGATCCGACAAGAGAGCAATTAAGCTCTATCGTTTAGTTTAATGACATTGCGGTCGATTACCAGTTTAAGGACCTGGTGGTCCAATGTTAGTTTTAAGACATCGCGGTCGAGGTTGAGGACATCATAGTCCATAGATTTAAGGACTCCACAGTCCATTATTAGTTTTGAGACATCACGGTCAAGGTTAAGGACATCATAGTCCGTGGAATTAAGGACTTCACAGTCCAATGTTAGTTTTAAGACATCGCGGTCGAGGTTAAGGACATCATAGTCCATGAGTTTAAGGTCCCCACAGTCCGTTGTTAGTTTTAAGACATCACTGTCGAGGTTAAGGACATCATAGTCCATAAGTTTAAGGACCCCACAGTCCGATGTTAGTTTTAAGACATCACGGTCGAGGTTAAGGACATTATAGTCCATGAGTTTAAGGACCCCACAGTCCGTAGTTTAGAGACGTCATAGTCTATGAAATGTGTGGTTGTCGGGACCCGTCACCTCTCTGAAGACGTTGAAGGATTACAACGAAAAATATCAGAGGAGTGAAGAGATGTACTCTCAAACCAAAGTGGATTAAGTGACCTGTAGTCCAATTTGGAACTAAGATTAGTTAATTAAATTACGAGCACATTGGCTCAGTTGAGTCTGAATTGAGGACTTATGGCCAACTTGGGCTAAGTACAATTAAGTTTGAAGTATTGGTCCTCTGTTGGACCATTAGACATTTGTCTGGGTTCAAGCCCACATTATTTAGCAATGCTAAACAAGAATTTAAGGGCTTTGATAATATTTTTATCTGAGATTGAGCAGTAGATATTAGAGTTCTAATTTTTACTCAATTTTGAGTGGAAGGCTTTGCCTCTGGAAGATTAACCAATCTGGTTAAAACTGGTGTTAAACACTAAAGAACGATAGTGTTAAACACTGGAGATAGAACTATCAAATTAGTGTAAAACACTGGAAATATAGAATCCTAAATTAGTGTTAAACACTAGAAAGTAACAGTGTTAAACACTGGAAATAAGGTTTTGGAATTAGTGTTAAACACTAAAAGATAATCAGTGTTAAACACTAGGAATAAAGCTCACGAATTGTGTTTAAACACTAAATGGGAATAGGTCACGTGGGGCCACATGAGGGCGCCCAGAGGCGGGACCGGATCCTTTTACTTTGTTATGCAAACGAGTGTTAAGCACTTTTTTATATTTTATTTTGGAGCATCACGTGCTGGCACGTGAGGAGGATTCATGCACTGATCGTTAAAGCGTCCGCCAAGAGGTCACGTGGGAACACGTGAGAGCGCCCAAGGCCTTTATTTCTTTTCCTTTTTCTTTCTGTGTTTCGGGGGTCACGTGGAGCACGTGAGGCGTTGCCTCTGAGCTCTTTCCTTCTCATTTCTGGGGATCTTTTCAGGGGTCACATGGGGACACGTGACCTCGATTCTTTGCATGCTTTGAAGATCTCTTTATCTTTTAAGAATTAAATTCTTCATAGGGTTAAACCCTAATTATGATTCTGAGGGGGGGGGGGATTAAAACCCCTATTGTGAAAGAGTTAAATTCTTATGTAGGGTTAAACCCTAATTTTCTTTTAGAGGAATTAAATTCCCATATATGAAAGAATTAAATTCTTATATAGGATGAAATCGTAATTTCATCATTTTAGGGGGAATTAAATTCCTAAGATCTGAGAGAATTAAATTCTCAATTAGGGTTAAACCCTGATTTTGTCCATCTTGAAGGAATTAAATTCCTATAATTTTAGGGGAATTTAATTCCTATAGATAGGGTTCAAACCCTAATTATGATTTGAGAGAATTAAATTCTCTAAACTCAATTCCCCCTCTAAGTTTTGGATCTGCATGGCAGGATCTCAACCCGATGAGAATTAAATTCTCAACTTGTGGGGAGATGTGCTTTTGCAGATCCTCAACCAGAGGAAGAACTAAGTTCTTTGCAAAGAGTTAGGCTCTTAGATTTTTGAGAATTAAATTCTCTTTTTCTGAAGTTTTGATCCCCTTTCTTTTTCTCACCTAAGGTTTTCTTTCTGAATTTTCAAGATGCCAAAATTCTCTCCAAAGTTTTCTCTCCCAAAATTCTATATCCTCTATTCTCCCCTTGACTTCTATTTATAGGAGGAGGAAAAGAATCAATTTGTTTAGTAAATCTCTCATTGAAAGATTTGATTTGTTTTTGAAATTAACATGATCCTTTAGATCATTTAGTGAATTTTATTCACCGTTGGATTTTTAATCCAAAGATATTCCGTTTGTTATTTCGGTGAGATTTGGGGAAATCTTTCCTTGTTTAAGATTTTTCCATAAACTGGTGATTTTTAATTACCCTTGGATTTTTAATCCAACGGTTCTCTATAACCCTTTTCTATTTTGGAAAGATTTAGAGAAACCTTTAGAATTTAATTCTATTAAACTATGAGGCTTTTAAAGCCAGTCACGTGCTGACACGTGACTTTTGGTCATGTGTGAGCACGTGACCCCTGGTCACGTGTAATCACCCCCCAAATTGACTTCTTTTCCCAGCGCTATTTGCGCTGCTGCTTTAACCATCACGTGTCAACACGTGACCATTGGTCACGTGTGAGCATGCGATGGCCTTTTTGAAGTTTTTCCTGATTTTTTAATCAGGGAACACCAGTCCTTTTTATTTTTGGACACCGTCTTTTTCACAATCTTCATTAAGCTCTTTATGAAAGCCTCAGCTAGACTGTTAGCTCGGGGATTATAGACCGAAGAGTATCTCCAGTCTATATTATGCTGTTGTGCGAAGCGGCTAATCTTGTGGCTTCTGTAGGCTGGTCCGTTATCGGAGAAAATCCTTCACGGAGTGCCGAACCGATAAATGACGTGTGTCTTGAAGAAATGGAGGATATTCTCCGTCTCCACTTCTCTTAGTGGTATTGCTTCTGCCCACTTGGAGAAGTAATCAGTTGTCGCGAGTATAAACCGATGTCTTCTGGACGATGCTGGTTCGATGGGCCCGATTATGCCAGTTCCCCACATTTCGAATGGCCAGCTAGCCACCGTTGGATGTAGTGGATTTGGATGCTGGTGGATAAAGTCCCCATGAATCTGGCACGAGTGGCACTGCTTCGCGTATTCGAGGCAGTCTTGGATCATTGTGGGCCAATAATAGCCCATCCTTTTGATCTTTAGCTTCATCTTCGGCCCGGCTTAGTGAGAACCGCAGAGTCCGTCGTGAGTTTCTTGGACGACTCTCTTTGCCTCTTCAGGTCCCAGGCATCTTAGCCATAGGGAGTCGAACGATCTTTTATACAGAGTATCATTGACAAAGGTGAAGGATAGAGCCCGTTTCATGAGCTGATGTCTTGAGGACGCGTCTTTAGGTGTTCGACGGGATTTGAAGTAGTCTAAGTCTTCTCTCCAATCTATAGCCTTTTCCTGGTCTTTTACTTGTAGGGTTGCTTGCTCTGTCGTTCCCTTTTCTTCGGACGACTCTAGAGATATTTCTGCTGGTGCAAGAACCCGACGGTTTTGCACAATCCTCACGTCATCGAGATTCTCGTCGGCCAGTTCTTTAGAGAGCTTAGCTAACGCATCCGCCTTGCTATTTTCCGCACACGGTATGCTTTCCAGGGCATAGGTAGGGATTTGAGTCAGCAATTGTTGTACCCTTCCGCCGTACTTTACCAACTCCGGTTTGCACGTTTGATAGTCGCCGTTTACTTGGCTAACGACCAGTTGAGAGTCTCCGTATATGAGGAGGTTTTCAATTCCCATGTCAACAGCGATCTCAAGACCCGCTATCAAAGCTTCATATTCAGCTTCATTGTTTGTCCTCGGTTCCGTTAAGGAGAAGGCAAAGCGCATTATCCCTCCTTGTAGAGTCACGAAGATGAGGCCTACCCCAGACTTGATTATGGGGGAGCTATGCTTTCGCTTCTTCATGGAAGATGCTCCATCGAAGTAGAGTTCCCATCGGGTATCACTCCCTCATTTCTCCCCTTCGATCGTGTCAAACGCGTGCTCGTCTGGCAGTTCGCAGTTCAAAGGAGAATCGGTAGGTATAGGATGTTCGGCAAGGAAGTCGGCGATGGCTTGGCTTTTCACTGCCTTGAGAGGACGATATGTTATTGAGAATTCCATCAAGAGTATGGCCCATTTAGCGAGTCGTCCCGCTAATATGGCTCTTGACATCAAATACTTGAGAGGTCCACTTTCGATACGAGATGGACTTCATGTGCCAACGCATAGTGTCTGAGCTTCGTTATCGCGAAGATCAATGCCAGGCAGTGTTTTTAGATGGGGGAGTAATTGTTTTCTGCCCCCAGGAGAACTCGACTCAGATAGTAAAGAGCTCTTTCTTTCCCTTGGTCGTTTTCTTGTGCCCATAATGCGCCTAGAGAACCCTCAACGGCGGTTGTATATAGAATGAGAGGCTTTCCCTTGACCGGAGCAGTCAGCACCGGCGGATTCTGCAGGTATTGCTTAATTTCGTCCAGTGCGCTTTGGCATTTGCGATCCCAGAAGAACGGAGTTCCTTTCTTCATTAGGTGACTGTAAGGACGGCACTTGCCAGAAAGATTGGCTATGAATCGCCGGATATACGCGAGCTTTCCTTAGAGAGACCGCAGTTTCTTGAGAGTTCTTGGCGGAGGCATTTCCATGATCGCCTTGATCTTTGACGGGTCTATCTCGATGCCTCGGTGCCGTACGACGAATCCTAGGAATTTGCCCAAGGAAACTCCGAACGCGCATTTGAGAGGGTTCATCTTCAAATTGTATTTCCGAAGGCACTGAAACACGATCTTCAGATGCTCTAAATGTTCTTCGTATGATTTGCTTTTAACTAAGAGGTCGTTAATATAGCATTCGACGATTTCATGTGTGAGGTCATCGAAAATCTTCGTCATGGCCCTCTGATAGGTGGCACCGGCGTTCTTTAGACCGAAAGGCATCACCTTGTAACAGAATATGCCCAAAGGGGTCCGGAAAGCAGCATGCTTCTGGTCCTCAGGATGCATCTTTATCTGATTGTATCCTGATGAGCTATCCATGAAGGAGAAAATTTCATGAGTGGACGTATTATCTATCATCGGCTCGGTGACCGGTACTGGAAAGTCGTCCTTCGGGCATGCTTTGTTGAGATCCCGAAAGTCCACACATATGCGCACCGTCCCATTATTCTTCATCACTGGGATGATGTTGGCGATCCAGTCAGGATACTGAACCTCTTGGATAAAGCCAGAGTCGATTAGCTTCTTGACCTCGGCGTTGATGCTCATCTCAAGCTCGAGCCGCATCCTTCTCGGCGCTTGTTTGACTGGCTTGATGTTTGGAGATATCGCCAATTTGTGCACAGCAATCTCTGGATCTAGTCCCGACATCTCGGAATAGTTCCATGCGCAATCTTTATACTGCATGAGCATGTATTTAAGCGTAGCCTCCTTTTCTTCAGACAACAGTTCGCTAACGAACGTCGTCCGTGGGTCGTTTGCCGTCCCCAAGTCAATTTTTCTGAGGTTATCTGCAGTAGTATGCATCCCATCTTCCAGCTCTTTTGGCGCCGGTGGAAATTCTGAGATCAACTCATCTTCATTATTTTCGAAGCACCAGGGGAGGTCATTCGTATTCTCGGGTTCTTCTTCTGACAGTGTTATCACGTGACAGGTATGAGATCGCTTCCAAGACTGATGTTGGTCTGGTTCAACTCTCATCGCATAAGTGGCTTTTGATTCATGTTTCTGTGGCAGACTTACCCTCCAACTGCTGGATAGAGCAAACCTGCCTTATTGATATTGGTCTTCGACCCAGTTCTTGAAAGTGAAGCAGTCTTCGAAAGGATGCCCTATCGCTTGGTGATAGGAGCAATAGTCCGGGTAAGAGATCTCGCCTGCTTTCTCGGGGTGCTTGGACTCCAGGAGCGTCATCATCTGATGTTTTATGACAAGATCGAATATCTTCTTTGTCTTGTCTTGGGGAAAAGAATATGCTCGACCCATCTTCTTTATAAGAGACGAATCCTGGTTGCTCGATTCTCGATCGTGTGGCTTCTTGGACCCGCTTTGTCGCTGTCGAACGCTTTTTCCATTATTGGGTTTATTTTTGCCTCCGCGTTGAGTCTTTTTTGTGACGGGTTGGCGACGAAGGGCATCATCGTTCTTTGTAGATTGCTGAAGGAGGCTCTGCGTCCTGGCTTTCTTGTAGATGGCCATTTCGCAGTTATGGTCGTCTCGAACCTTTTGACTCGCTTCCCTTATAAGCTTGTCCATCTGTTCTTCAAACGACGGACTTGGCATTTTCAAGGCGGGACATCATTTTGGTTCAGGGTTAGCATCTCCCTCTTCATCGAAGCCATGTATCCATAGCAGCCATGGAATTGCTCCCGTTTCTTGGATCGGATATATCCAAGCCCAATCGCTTCCATTCTCCCGTTGGGCAATTTTCGCTGAGTTCCGGGGACGTTCCAGATCCTGTTGTATAACTGAGCTTGTCGAGCAGTCTGTTTGACGGGTAAACCTTGGCGCCTCAACAGCCTTTTTAATCCTTCTATGTAGTATCTGGGTAGACGGATGGGCTGGAGCCTGTCAAGCGTAGAATCGGCGCCATGCCAGATTTCTTTCTCCACTTTAGTTTCTGCGGATCGATAAAAGAGGATCTCCTTTTCATCTCTTCGCCTGGGAGGGGCATAGAATGCCTGTAGTTCCTGCACACTATAGGTATCAAGTGCGTCGAGCTCTTTGTAGTGCTCTTGCGGGACCATGGCGATTTGCAAACTCCGATCATCGTCAGCGAAGGCTTGTATCGATGGCCGAATAGAAAATACGGCATTGAACTCATCTTCCAAGTCGCTGCCGAAGACCAGAATAGGGGTGGACGGTCCTGGCTTGTCGCATTGGGGTGGCCCTGAATAAATTATTTCTTCTTCCTCCTCGGTATCATTCCCGAAGACCGGAATGGTGGTGATAGCTTTGTTCTTCGGTTTGTGACATCTTTCCGTGTCTTCGAAATCTGGTAAGAAGTATTTTGCATCTTCTTACTTTCGGACTTCATTCACGGAGAATGGGTTCAGCTCCCCTGTCACGGTATACTCGAGACCATCCTTGAAATACTTCATACACTGATGTTGTGTAGAAGGGATGATGTTGTACTCATGTAACCAAGGCCTGCCGAGCAAAGCATTGTAACATGTCTTAGCGTCAATGACATGAAAGTTGATGTCCGTGATGAGCAGCCCAAAGCGTAACGTCAATATCACAGACCCGAGCATCCGTGATGACTGGGAGTCAAACTCGGAGATGGTGATTTTATCACGAGCGAGGTGCTGAATGCTCATGCAGATTTCCTTCAACACTCTCACATTGAGGAGATTGATGGAGGACCCATTGTTAACCAGGATCTTGCCTATCTTGATATCATGACAGTATCGGAGATGTAAAGGGGACGGTTATGCTCGCATGTCCCGAGGAGGAGATCTTCATCGCCAAAAGTGATATCGGCCGTGTGCACTTCTTCCAGCTCATCCTTCATCTTTTCTTTGTCTAGGAAAGCTTGAAATTGGTCAGGCTCTTGTAATGCCTTGATCAAAGAATCTCTCGCCTCCTTAGATAGTAGAAGGGCGTCGAGAATGCTTAGCTGTGAGGGGATCTTCCTTAAGTGTGCCAGAACGTTGTAATCCACCTTGTTTTTCTTGGGCGGGTCCTTGGCTGCCAGTTCTTCGACGACTCGATCATCGAGGGCGATATCTCAGGGATCTTTTCTTTCCCTTTATCCTTTTTGTTCGATCCTTTGTTTGCGGGTCCAAGATTCTTTTCAGGTAGCGTGTGTTTCCCCAATCAGAGCAAAGCTCTGTTTGAATTTCAAATTCAAAAGGTGAAGCAACGCTTCAGATCCCTTGCGCTGCGCGCAGAGCGCCACGTGTCAAAAGCAGACACACCAGCGCAAGGGGCGCTGCGCCCAAGGCAGTGCACCCCAATCAGAGCAAGGCCCTGTTTTAAAATTTAAATTTTAAAAATAAAGGAAGCAACGCTTCAGATAACTTACGCTCTGCACTGTGCGACACGTGTCAGCACAGGTGCGCTGCGCGACACGTGTCAGTGCAGGTACGCTAGCGTAGTTGCACTGCGCTCTGCGCTGCGCGACACGTGTCAAGCGGAGGTGCACTTGCGCCAACTGTGCCAGCACTAAAACTTAAATAATGAATTATTTAATCAGAATTAAAATTCTAGAAAGATCTTTTTAATCTTATTAAAACAAGAAGATTACTGTGCCAGCACTAAAACTTAAATAATGAATTATTTAATCAGAATTAAAATTCTAGAAAGATCTTTTTAATCTTATTAAAACAAGAAGATTATCTTCTGTAAAACAGAGGCCTTAGGATCAAAGATTCAACGGTGGGGAAATATCCCCAGATCAATCAGAGAAAGATCTCTGTAACTAACCTAACAAACTAATTGGCCCTGTATAAAGGCCCATAGACTCCAAGTCTCAGATATACAGACATCCTCTAAAAACTTTGAGAAAAACTCAAAAAGAGAAAAAAAGGTAAACCTTTGAAGAAAGAAGATCATCTTCTTCATGTTTGAAGATAAAGAATTTGGTTCTCGAAAAACAGAGATAAAATACCTCACAAAAAAGAAGAATTTCTTCTAAAAAGATCAAAGATCTAAGAACAAGATCAAGATCTTCAATAAGAAAAAAAGATCAAAAAAGATCTAATCATAAAAGATAAAAAAAGTAATTTACTTCATTATTAGATCTTTTGATCTATATAAAGGCACAGCCTTTTGATGAACTATTGGTTCTTGAAAACTTGAGGTAGAACCTCTTTAGAACTAAAAAAGATTCTTTTCTTTGATCTAAATTTGATCAAGATGCGCTCTGCGCTATTGAACAGTGCCCTGCACTCTTAATTTGCGCTGTTGCGCTCCTTGGATTGGCGCAAGTCACCAGAGAGCGCCACGTGTCAATCACAGAACAAATCCGCGTCTTGCGCTTCTAAAACAGAGCATTGTGCTCTTGGATTGGCACAAGTCACCAAAGCGCGCCACGTGTCAGCAGCGCACTGGCACAGCGCACTGCGCTAACAGACTTGCGCTCACCAGAGCGTGACACGTGTCACCTCCACATGCTCTGGTGCCTTGCGCTCTTTAATTGGCGAAAAGCGCCTGACAGGCCACATGGCGCACTGTCAGATTATTAAATGCTGTGCATTATTAAAAAAGGGCAGAGCCCAATTAAAAGGTCTAACAGACCAAAACAAATGCTACGCATTATAAAAAAAGGTGCAGAGCCCAATTAAGAAACCTAACAGGCCTAATATAAATTCCATGCATTTAAATAAAAAGCCCAATGCTATGCATTGTTTAAAAAAGGGCAGAGCCCAAACAAAGGCCTAACAGGCCAAATGTAAATAAAATGTTGAACATTTTCAAATGGACTTAGCCCAATTCTGGCCATAAGTCTTCAATTTAAATTGAATGGAGCACAACTGCTCTCCCAAATCAATTTACACTCGGTTCAAGGGTACATCTCTGAACTCCTCTAATATTTGTCGTTGTAATCCTTCAACGTCGTCAGAGAGGTGACGGGTCCCGTCAACCATACATTGCTATGGACTGTGGGGTCCTTAAACTCATGGACCGAAATGTCCTTAAACTAATATTCGTCCCCAAAATGGGAATGTTGGACCGAAATGTCCGTAAACTAATATTCGTCCCCAAAATAGGAATGTTGGACCACCATATTCCTAAACTGGAAATAGACCGAAATGTCCCTAAACTAAACAATAGAGTCCAAATGCTCTCTTGTTGGATCTAAATGATCCCGTTAAATTGATCTTAGTCTCAAATTAGACTAACGTATCCTTAACGAACGTTTAAGTTGATCTTAGCCTCAAATAAGGCTAATGTATCCTTAAACAGCGTGCGATTGCGCAGCTGAATGTTCTCGCAGCTCTCCGGTTCTTCCTTTTTTTTCTGGGGTGGATTCTTTGAAGAGGGGGCCGAGAGTCATTTCTTCTTCAGAATCTTTCCCGAAGGTAAGAACTTGCGATCCCTTGTTATGAACCATATGACAGTTGCTGGCAGCTCTTCCTCGCTCATCTGTCGCATTTTTCCGCTGTCGACGAGCTTCACACTTTATCCTCTTGAAGTGTTGCCTGTGAGAGATACCCTTGCCACCAATCTTTAAAGGCATTGCATTCTTCAGTAGGGTGTGAGATCTTCTGATGATATAAGCGGAAGTTAGGATGTGCGTCCGCTTCATCAAGATGTATACCGCCAGGAGAATTTCCTCCGAACAAGGGGAGCTTCATTCACATTGATATGTCTTTAGCGAACCTTTTCCTTGTCTTGAACCTGCTTTTATTTGCGGCGGATGTGCTTTGATCTGGTGGGAGTGTTTCAACCCTTTCATCCAGTCGCCGGTGTTTGGCTTTTTCAAATATGTCCATTTTACGCTCTCGATCAGCTTTGCTTTTCAGAAGAGCTTCGTTCAGGAATGCATCAATCATTTCGTCTGATGGTCCTAGAAGTTCCGGCTCAGGTTCTGCCCCCGGTTTCTCTGCATCCAAAGCTTCTTCACCGTCTATCGGCAAGTGAGAGATCTCATGGCAGCTTGGCACATAATCTTCAGGTTCATCCGACGAGTCTTCTTCATTATCATCATCTCCGTCCCCAAGGACGTGGCTAAGAAATTCTTGGAGTGTGACTGGAGTCCGCACTTTCTGGTTATATTCTTCCAGCGCGTCAATATGTTTTTGCAGGTCCGTGCGCTTGTCATCAGGCTTCACGAGCTTTTTGGTATTTTTCTTCTTCTTCGAAGACTTTGACGGCTGGGTGTAGGCGCTTTGACTATCACCACCAATTTTTGACGTCAGGCGCGGCTTCAGCATTTCCTTGATGACTTCGGGTTCTAGCGGACTTTTCCATTTGATCGCCGGGCATGTTTGGAGATCCTTCAGCATTCTTTTCATTTTGGCTGAAAGAGCGACCTCCCATGGAGCTTATTCGACAAAAGAGCACGATGCCCCCGGTGTATCCCCCCTTTTAAGAGCGTGCGGTTGAGGCGGGCTTACTTTCCAATTCTCGGATAATGCGAATTTGCCCTGTTGGTAAAGACAAAGCAATCTTCAATTGGATGGTCTATCTCTTGGTGATAGGGGCAATAATTAGGATTATTAGCCTCACCGGGTTGCAATAGGCGTTTTGGATTCGGCAAATTGATGAGCCTGTTGCGCACCGCTAGTTCAAACAATCTCCTCGTTTTATCCCGGGGAAACGACTAAGGGCGCTTCATTTTCTCATTAAAGAATCACCGTTTCTCATCTTGGCGATCAGTTAGTTTCGGACCACTGGGCTGCTGTTGAGCATTGGCGACGAAGGTCGCTTTCCCTTTCCCTTTTTCATTCTGAGATTCCAGCTTCGAAGGAGATGGTCTATGACCCATCTGATCCATTTGGGCTAGCTTTTCAATCAAGGCCTGAAAAGTAGTTGGCTTGAAGAACATCATGAATTGCGAAATGGTCGCCTGCGGATCAAGAGTACCCACGAACATGCCTACCGCAGGCGCTTCTTCGATTCGCTGCTCGCACTTCGACCATAGATTCTGCCACCGTATTGCATACTGAACCCATGTTTCTCCAGGCTTCACCCTGGCATTGATCAATGCCGTGATCGGGGTGCGTTCGCTAGTGATTGCGAAATGCTGGGTGAACAGCAATTCCATCTCTGTAAAAGTTTTGACGGAGTCTTTGGAAAGCTCTGAATACCATTCGAACGCCGTCTCCGCCAAGCTGCCGACGAATTGGCGAAGTAGTAGCTTATCATCCCCTCCAGTGTTGCCGCAGAGAGCCTTGAACTGAGCGACATGTTGGTGGGGATTGCCTGTCCCCTTGTATACGTGGAACTTATGGATCGTATATCCTGGTGGGTACTTTATTTGATCGTACCAACCCGGATAGGGCCGTACAGTTCTGACGACTTAGCCAGCCGCTTCATTCACTTGATGAGCTCATATTTGTTGAGCTATATAATCATCCAGGGTAGCTTTTGAGATGGTCTCCTCTTTGGCTGCTGAACAAGGTAGAAGAGGGTTTGACGTCTCCGCTTGGTTGTCTTCGAGGATAATCGGAGGATCTTCAGCTGGAGGATCCGGCTGTAACATCATCCTGACCATGTCTTGGAATAAGAACGCCATTCGTTTTATATTGACAGCTTGTTCCGCTGCCTCTTTGTCCTTCTTTTCGAGGATTCTGCGAAGGAACTCAGCATCAGTTTCTTGTTCTTGACGTTGCTCTGATGAAGTTTCCGGGCTTTCTTTTGGCCATGTGAGTACGGCCATCTGCGTCAACATTTCTTGGAGCTTCTGTTGTTGCTCTTGGGCCTTTATTACAGATCGCGTAAGCGGTCGATGACCTGTGGAGATACGACTATCATCTTTTCCGAATTCCATATAGACGGTATGTACCACCATGCCCCGAGACTTGTGGCGTTTAGGCTCAGTGCCCTTGACATTTATTGCAGACATGGGAATTTTCTACGGCCTTCTCCTCTTGTGAGCGGTCGATGTTGAAGGAGCCGTTGCAGTGGGCACCCAAGTAGCTGTTGCCTTCTGTGGCTTGACAGGGTGGTTCTCTTCTTGCCGAACCTTCATCTTTTTCTGTCGGCGGGGATAGTTTTGATCTACCATGGAGTCCTGGAGCTATCGCCAAACTTTATAAATTTTAGAGGACAGCCGCTGAGGGGGCTTCTCCAGCCTCGCCTTTAGGGCACTTTCCATAGATGGAGTAGATCTTTTCAGCACAGCAGTTGGCGAATTCCTGCGCACCCTGTTAAGTAATTCAAAGCTATTCCCGGTCGGAACAACAGCATCAACTTCCACCATAGGAGCTGGCGGAGTCAGTCCGGAAGGGGAATTTCCCCCAGCTTTCCTCACTCGGCGCCAGTGGCGACGTCGAGCATGTCGTGCGGCCGGGATCACCTCCGCTGTTGGATGAGCTTCTTCATGCCCCCTGCTTTGAGGAGAGACTGTTATTGGTGCTAGCCTGTCAAAGGCAGATGTTCGCTGAGAGGGGGTAGTCAGTCTTGCGAAAGCCGACTTTCGAACATGGGAAACAGTCTCATGACTTCGCGTGTAGTAGGAGCTGAAACGACCAGTCTTATGAAGACCGGCCCCTTAGCAGGAGAAGCCGTCTTAGGGACTTCAGGAGTAGGAATGGCTATCTATTTTGGGATAAACTCTTCAGGAATTGTAGGCTTCTTCATGGGCCCATCTGAGCTTCATCCCAGTCTGTTGAAAACTGAGGCAGTGAACTTGGACGACCCGTTGAGAGGGGTCGCAGTAGTTGCAAGCTGATCAAAAACCAACTTCTTTGGAGCTTCTTATGATGGTACAGGAGCGCTGAAGCTTGTTGGCGGGATCATGGTCCCGAAGAATAGCCCAGTGGTGGGTTGGGTCACTTGTTCCACCGGCATAGCGAAAATGGAGGCCGCTTGGGGCCTATAGGTTACTCCTCCAGATGAGGCGGAATGGGAGTTGCAGTTGCAGTTAGTATAGTTTGAAGCCATTGATCTTCTGTTTTTCTACATGGAGCAAGATACCAAATCTTAGTACTTCACATCCAAAGGCAACCATAGCAAACAACGATTCGTTTGCGAAACACGACACACGAAGTGTGGAGTGGAAAGAGGAAATGGTCCCACCGGGCGTGCCAGAATCTGTTCTCCGCCGAAATACGCGACCGAGACGTTGGGTCGTCCGGGCCTGAATTTTGAGGGCAGATGCTAATTGGTGCTATCCGTCCACCTCTCCGAAGATTCCAAGTTGATTTATGACACCGTGTATCGAAGGTTTAAACGGATGCGGCCGATGTAGCAGACTTCGTCAGATTCCCCCTCATTGAGGGGTTTTTGATTGTGGGGACGCTCTTCCCTGCAGGCGCAAGCCGTTGCAGTTAATTATGCTACCGCATCGCGGTAAGCACTTTCTCCTTCTCCAGATGATCACTTCGTATTATGTTTGTTTGTTTTGTTTTTGGTTGCCCATGGATTGTATACGGAGACTAATCTATGTTGTTGCCCATAGGGCATGGATTAGTCCAAATCCGTATCGTTTTAGATTTGGGTTTGGGGTTGGGTTTAAGGATACGTTAGTCTCATTTGAGACTAAGATCAACTTAAACGTTTGTTAAGGATACGTTAGTCTAATTTCAGACTAAGATCAACTTAACGGGATCGTTTAGATCCGACAAAAGAGCATTTGGGCTCTATTGTTTTGTTTAGGGTCATTGCGGTCCATTGTTAGTTTAATGACATTATGGTCCAAGGTTAAGGACATCATAGTCCATGGGTTTAAGGACCCCATAGTCCATGGTTAGGGACATCATAGCCCATGGGCTTAAGGACCCCACAGTCCAAGGTTAAGGACATTATAGTCCATGGGTTTAAGGACCCCACGGTCCAAGGTTAAGGACATCATAGTCCATGGGTTTAAGGACCCCACGGTCCAAGGTTAAGGACATCATAGTCCATGGGTTTAAGAACCCCATGGTCCAAGGTTAAGGACATCATAGTCCATGTAAAATATGGTTGTCGGGACCCGTCACCTCTCTGAAGACGTTGAAGGATTACAACGACACATATCAGAGGAGTGCAGAGATGTACCCTTGAACCAATTTTGGTTGGGAGATCTGTAGTCCAATTAGGACTAAGATCTTAGATTTATGAGTATATGGGCTCAATTAATTTGAATGAGGGGTTTATGGCCAACTTGGGCTCGGCCCACCCAGTTAAAATATTAAACATTTGACAATGCTGAGCATTGATTTGGGTTCTGACAGCCTTTCTGTCTTTTATTGAATGCTGAGCATTCATCATAGCTCTAGGGCTTTACTTATAGAACAATTTATGTTCTTTCAGCGCACACGTGAGGAGTATGTGGCGCGCTTGGCGCTTTGCTCCAGTTAAAGAGCGCAGAGCGCTTCTGCTGGGTAGCGCATTCGTGAGGAGCACGTGGTGCGCTTGGCGCTAAGCGCCAGATAATGGGCGCATTGCGCCAGTTTATGAGCGCAAAGCGCTATTTTATGAGCGCAAAGCGCTATTTGTTCAGTAGCGTACACGTGAGGAGCATGTGGTGCGTTTAGCGCTGAGCGCCAGTCCATGAGCGCAAAGCACTATTTTATGAGCGCAAAGCGCTATCTGTTCAATGGCGCACACGTGGGGAGCACGTGGTGCGCTTGGCATTTTGCGCCAGTCAAAGAGCGCAGAAGCGCATCTGATCAATTTTATGATCTGAGAAATAAATTCTCGTTTATAAGAGACTTTGTCTCAAGATTCTAAGAACAAAGTTCTTATTTTATAGGAGATGTTTCAATTTCTTATTTTGGTGAAAGGCTTTGCCTTTATGGATCTGTGATCCTAAGAGAATTGACTTATTCTCCCCCATTTATTTTATTGAGATGTTCATGATCTCTTTATATATAAGACCTTAGTCCTGTAGATCTATGATCTTAAACAAAGAAGTGAATTCTTCTTTTTAATATGAGATGATTTCATCTCTCTGTTTATTTTTACCTTGAAGAAAATTTTCTTCTTCTACTGAGAGCTTGGCTCTTCTTTATGAGATTTCTCAAAGTTTATGGGGGGGGGGTTCCTCTGTATGTTTTTCTATATCTGAGACTTGAAGTCTTGGGGCCTTTATATAGGGCGAGCTGATTTGTTCAATCGGTTAAGGAGATTTTTTCTCCAATTCATTTGGGGATTTTCCCATCGTTGGATCTTTGATCCAAAGGCTTCTGATTTACAGAAGGCAATCTTCTTGTTTTTAAAAAGATTGGGAAATCTTTCCCCATACAGAATTTATTCTGTATTTTAGTGATTTTTAATCACCATTGGATCATTGATCCAACGGTGCTCTGATTTACAGAGCACAATCTTCTTGTTTGGAAAGATTTTGAGGAATCTTTCTTTAACAGAATTTTATTCTGGTTAATTGATGATTTATCATCTTTATTAGATCTTTGATCTGACGGTAGGGAGCTTTTAGTTCCAGTGCTAACGCACCCGTGCTTTGCACGCGGTGCGCTGCTTAGAGTGCAGCGCACTTAGCGCTAGCGCACACGTGCTTTGCACATGGTGCGCTGCTTAGGGCGCAATGCACTTGGCGCTGTTATGAAGTTTTGCTTCATTTTAAAATTTGAATTTTGAACAGAGCTTTACTCTGATTGGGGGAAACAGCGCTGCCTCAGAGTCTTTGACTCTTTAGCGCTGGCTCTCAGCGCTCTCGTGCTTTGCACGTGATGCGCTGCCTCAGAGTCTTTGACTCATGGCGTGGGCACTCAGCGCTCTCATGCTTTGCACGTGATGCGTTGCTTCAGAGTCTTTGACTCATGGCTCTGGCGCTCTCGGCGCTCAGCGCTCTCGTGCTTTGCACATGAGGCGCTTTCTCATTACTGAAGGTGTCTTTTCACCTTCCTTCTCCGTTTTTCCTGAGTCAAGTTTCTCTTTCCCAGAACTTGGAAATAGTTTCATCATGCACAACATTTTCTGTGCCTAGACATAAATGTCTCCCTTCATAATATGAAGCAATACTTCTTTTCTCTCTCATTTTCGGAGAATCATTTTAACAGAGAAAAGCCATGGCTTGTAATCGCCCACATGCTCGCCGTCAGCCATAGGAGGTGCCCATTGAGGAAATTGTTCCTCGTTTTGCTGCACGCTTGGTAGCCCTACTCTTACGGATGACCAATGCGACACGGTGCTGCACGAGCTCTTGACTCGTATAGGATCTCCTCTCCCCATCGGCTCCATTTAGCTCCAGATGGTTTTCTTGTCTGTGATCAATGATATCCCCCTCCTCCGGCGGAGATGACTCCGGCAATGCTCGACGCCACGGAATACAAGATCGAGTGCTTCCACGAGGCACTTCTGATCACCACACCTCTGAGGGATCGCTCTGTTCGGCTGCTAAGCCAGATACGGGCTCAGCGGGTCATCATGTCTGCTTTTGTTGATGGGTGCGGTGCTGACCGATGGGTAGCCACTCTTCGTGAAGATCGCCGCTTTGTCATGGTGGAGAAGGCAGAGAGGGAGTTTGATAATTTTATCCATAGTTTTGTAAATCCCTGTTCTTTCGATCCCGTGTTTGGTGATCTATTTCCTGTAGAATAAAATGGTCAATTAAATGCTTTGTCTTTGTCGTTGAGCACTTGTTCTTCCCTTGATGTGTGCATGTGCGTATGTGAATGAGCATGGTTTCACACATATCTGTAAACGAAACTTAAGCCGGCATAAACAGGAATAAATAGCTCTTGACCGAAGATTTTTGCGGGAACAAATACCCCCCACTACTTTGCCCAAATAAGTATGTACGTGGGTGAAGTAGTTCAGAGTAATTCATAGAGTATGATCAGTTTCGGGTTGGTATATAACTTTCAGAATCTTGATATGAGAAGATTGCGAGCGGACACAAGCGTCGTCATTTATCATTGACTCAAATCTCAACTCTTAAGGGATATAGTTCCAAATCCTCAACCCCATGAGCTGCACCCTGTTCCCCTCCGAAAGGCGGCCTAGACTTTACGTCTCGCCTGAGATTCGGGGCAGATACTATTTGGTTTTATCCGTCTACCTCTCCGAAAATGCCAAGTTGATTTATGGCACCGTGTATCGGAGGTTTAGACGGATGCGGCCGATGTAGCAGACTTTGTCAGATTCCCCCTCGCTTGAGGGGTTTTTGATTGTGGGGACGCTCTTCCCTGCAGGCGCAAGCCCCTGCAGTTAAATACGCTACCGCATCGCGGTAACAACTTTCTCCTTCTCCAGAATTTCACTTCGTGTCGTGTGTGTTTGTTTTGTTTGTGGTTGCCCGTGGATTGTATACGGAGACTGAGTAATGTCGTCGCCCGTAGGACGTGGATTAGTCCAAATCCGTATTTACTTAGATTTGGGTTTGGTGTTTTTAGTTTAAGGATATGTTAGCCGTATTGAGGCTAAGATCGACTTAAACGTTCGTCAAGGATACGTTAGTCCTGTTTGAGACTAAGATCAACTTAACGTGATAATTGATTTAATATCTGGCCATCGGGACTCGTCACCTCTCTAACGTCGTTGAAGGATTACAACGACAGATGTCAGAGGAGTTCAGAGATGTACCCTTGAACCAAGGTTGATTTGGAGTTTTATAGTCCGTTTGAATGTTTAAGGATACGTTAGCCGTGTTTGGGGCTAAGATCAACTTAAACGGGACCGTTTAGATCCGGCAAAAGAGCATTTGGATGCTCCATTGTTCCAGTTTAGGGACATGGTGGTCCATCGCCAGTTTAGGGACGTGGTGGTCCATATTCCAGTTTAAGGACGTGGTGGTCCGATATTAGTTTAGGGACGTTTCGGTCCGATATTAGTTTAGGGACGTTTCGGCCCGATATTAGTTTAAGGACGTTTCGGTCCACGAGTTTAAGGACCCCGCAGTCCATTTGAATGTTTAGTCGTCGGGACCCGTCACCTCTCTGACGTCGTTGAAGGATTACAACGATGGGTGTCAGAGGAGTTCAGAGATGTACCCTCGAATCGGATGTAAATTGATTTAGGAGAGCAGCTGTGCTCAGTCAATTTAGTTTGAGGACTTACGGCCATGATTGGGCTAAGTCCGGTTTCAACATCTTTTGTCTTTGGCCTGTGCTAGGGCTTTGCCCCTTTTTAGTAATGCACTGCATTATTCTTGTTTTGGTTGGGCTCTGCCCTTTTATAAATGATGCAGAGCATCTATTTTGTTTGGGCTCTGCCCTGCATAGCACTTTTTTATTAGGCCTGTTAGGCCTTTTAATTGGGCTCTGTCCCTTTTCTTTAATAATGTAGAGCATTAAATACTTTGACAGTGCCCCACGTGGCTTGTCAGGCGCTTTGCGCCAAGTAATGAGCGCAAACTCATATGGTGGTGACACGTGTCACGCTCTGGTGAGCGCAAGCGCAACAGCGCAGTGCGCTGTTGCACTGCTGACACGTGGCGCGGCTTGCGCAATAGTGCATTTCTGGCAAGTGCTGGGCACTGTTCTTATTATTTTGGATCAATTTCAGATAAAATGTGCGAGGCACTGTTATCTTGAGAATCTTTTAGATTCAGAACCAATGGTTTATAAAAAGAAGTGCAAGGCACTGTTTTTTATTTTCCTTTTCCTTAGAGGTCCTTGATCTTGTTCTCAGATCAATGATCTGTTCAGAAGAAATTCTTCTTTTCAAAGGTTTACCTTCTTTTCTTTCTGATTTCTTCTCAAACTTTCTTTTTAGGAGTTCTCTGAATTCTTTCTCTGTTTCTCTGTCAATATTCTCTCTTCTTCTTTTTTTTTTATTTTAGAAAGAAGGATCATTGGTCGTTGGGACCCACCACCTCTCCGACGACACTGAGAGATTACAGTGCCATATATCGAAGGTGTGCAGGGATGTACCCTTTGAACCATGTCTCACTCATTAGGGGGAAGAACAGGCTGGAGCTTAAGCTTCTCGCTGCTGAAAAAGGCTTCTTTGCGTTCGCGCACGTGCGTTGCACGTGTTAGGCGCACGTGTTTGCACGTAGCGCACATGGATCTTGCGCATATGCGCATTATGGGGGGGGGGAGCAAGCTCCTATGGAGAACGAGTCTCCTTTTAATTGAATATTCTCATGTGGTGTGCACGTGCGTTGCACGTGGTGCGGGCGTGGCGAACACACGTGCGTTGCACGTGGCGCACATGCGCATTATGAGGAGAAGCAGAGCTTCTATATATGGAGAACATGCTCCTTTTAATATTATTAATTGTTCTCTTGTGGTGCGCACGTGCGTTGCACGTGGTGCGCGCGTGGCGAGCACACGTGCGTTGCACGTAGCGCACATGCGCATCATGAGGAGAAGCAGGGCTTCTATATATGGAGAACATGCTCCTTTTAATATTATTAAATGTTCTCATGTGGTGCGTACGTGCGTTGCACGTGGTGCGCGCATGGCGAGCACACGTGCGTTGCACGTAGCGCGCATGCGCATTATGAGGAGAAGCAGGGCTTCTATATATGGAGAACAGGCTCCTTTTAATATTATTAAATGTTCTCATGTGGTGCGCACGTGCGTTGCACGTAGTGCCGCATGGCGGGCATACGTGCGTTGCACGTAGCGCACATGGCGCTTGCGCATATGCGCATTATGGAGGAGCATGCTCCTATCTTGGAGAACTAAGCTCCTTTAGAGAACTAAGCTCCTTTGAGTATTGAATCCTTTGAGGATTTCACTCTACCTTTCTAAGAGGTATCCCCTCTTATTTATATGGGAGTGGTAGAGAAGCCATCTCTCCTTTTCCCGATGTGGGACTAAAAAATGCATTCCCCATGTAGTAGAGCATTACTTTAGATTACACGTGTATAACACATTTGCTCATAACTTTTGATCTCGGATGAATTATGAGGCCCATAATATATCAAATCTAAGGTCTTTTCGAGATGCTTTCAATATCATCAGAATTTGGCTGTTTTTCGTTCCGGAGTTTGTCAAAATACAGCTCGGAAAATACTGGTTCGCATCTTCTTCCTTAGATCACATGTGCATAGACATTTGCTCATAACTTTTGATCCCGGATGAATTATGAGGCCCATAATATATCAAATCGAAGGTTTTTTCGAGATGATTTCAATACCATCATAATTTAACAGTTTCTCATTGGGGAGTTTATCAAAATACAGGCCGGAAGATACTGGTTCGCATTTTCTTAAGCGTATCACTGCCATTTGATACCTTGGACTCTTTTGCGCAGAAATTTTTGGCGGGAACAAATGCCCCCCACTACTTTTCCCACGTAAGTATATATGTGGGTGAAGTAGTGCAGAGTAATGCATAGCGTATGACCAGTTTCGGGTTGGTATATAATTTTCAGAATCTTGATCTGAGAAGATAACGAGCGGACACAAGCGTCGTCATTTATCATTGACTCAAATCTCGACTCTTAAAAGATATAGTTCCAAACTCTCAATTCCATGAGCCGCACCCTTCTATTTCTTTATGTTTTACTCTGGTGTGAAGTAGTTTATACGCTCTTGAGTAACTTCTCCATTTCAGTGGCATGTAGCTTTAGCAAGTGTGGCTCGTAGATGGTCCATCTTAACCTCTTTGTAGGGCAGTAATGGCTTATAAGACAGGGGTAGGATCTGCCACCTAAGACTTTTCAACTTTATGAGCCGTGAGGGTCTCATAAAGACTTTTCTCCCTACGGATCGAGAGGATCTCGTATGTGTATTTTCTCCTTAGTAATCGTGAGGATTCCTAAGTGTGTTTTCTCTTATAGGTCGTAAGGATCCTGTAAGAGAATTTTTCCCTCTTACGAGTCGAGATGACTCGTAAGCGGTTGTTTCCCTCCTTGTCGAAACTCGACTTCGGAGAGTGAGACCCGTGAATAGTATGCAAGAGACTGGTTTAGATTGACTTGCAGGGTCCCATTGTTCAGGAAGAAAGTTTTTTAGTCCCTGCTGCCTGGGGCTTCATCTTGCAAGTTGAGACGAATCGAGAATTTCCCGCGGAGGCACTGGTTGCCCTACGAGCCGACGCGAATCTGGAGGCTCTCATCAAGGATTGTTTGTATCCGTGAGTCGAGGGATTTGCTAAGGATTATTTGTTTCCCTAGCGTCAAGGATTATTTGTTTCCTTGGGGTTGAAACGAGTCGAGAATTTTCCACAGAGGCACTGGTTGCTCTGCGAGTCGACGCGGATCAGGAGGCTCTCGTCAAGGAGTGTTTGTATCCATGAGTCGAGGAATTTGCTAAGGATTATTTGTTTCCCTAGCGCCAAGGATTATTTGTTTCCTTGGGGTTTGAAACGAGTCGAGAATTTCCCACGGAGGCACTGGTGGCTCTGCGAGTCGACGCGGATCAGGAGGCTCTCGTCAAGGAGTGTTTGTATCCGTGAGTCGAGGAATTTTCTAAGGATTATTTGTTTCCCTAGCGCTAAGGATTATTTGTTTCCTTGGGGTTTGAAACGAGTCGAGAATTTCCCACGGAGGCACTGGTTGCTCTGCGAGTCGACGCGGATCAGGAGGCTCTTGTGAAGGAGTGTTTGTATCCGTGAGTCGAGGAATTTGCTAAGGATTATTTGTTTCCCTAGCGCCAAGGATTATTTGTTTCCTTGGGATTTGAAACGAGTCGAGAATTTCCCACGGAGGCACTGGTGGCTCTGCGAGTCGACGCGGATCAGGAGGCTCTCGTCATGGAGTGTTTGTATCCGTGAGTCGAGGAATTTGCTAAGGATTATTTGTTTCCCAAGCGCCAAGGATTATTTGTTTCCTTGGGATTTGAAACGAGTCGAGGATTCCCCACGGAGGCACTGGTGGCTCTGCGAGTCGACGCGGATCAGGAAGCTCTCGTCAAGGAGTGTTTGTATCCGTGAGTTGAGGAGTTTGCTAGGGATTATTTGTTTCCCAAGTGCCAAGGATTATTTGTTTCCTTGGGGTTTGAAACGAGTCGAGGATTCCCACGGAGACGCTGGTGGCTCTGCGAGTCGACGCGGATCAGGAAGCTCTCGTCAAGGAGTGTTTGTATCCGTGAGTTGAGGAGTTTGCTAGGGATTATTTGTTTCCCAAGCGCCAAGGATTATTTGTTTCCTTGGGGTTTGAAATGAGTCGAGGATTCCCACGGAGACGCTGGTGGCTCTGCGAGTCGACGCGGATCAGTAGGCTCTCGTCAAGGAGTGTTTGTATCCGTGAGTCGAGGAGTTTGCTAGGGATTATTTGTTTCCCGAGCACCAAGGATTATTTGTTTCCTTGGGGTTTGAAACGAGTCAAGGATTCCCCACGGAGGCACTGGTGGCTCTGCGAGTCGACGCGGATCAGGAGGCTCTCGTCAAGGAGTGTTTGTATCCGTGAGTCGAGGAGTTTGCTAGGGATTATTTGTTTCCCAAGTGCCAAGGATTATTTGTTTCCTTGGGGTTTGAAACGAGTCGAGGGTTCCCCACGGAGGCACTGGTGGCTCTGCGAGTCGACGCGGATCAGGAAGCTCTCGTCAAGGAGTGTTTGCATCCGTGAGTCGAGGTATCTGCTGAAGACATTTGTTTCTTCGGAGTTGGACTGAAACGTCGAGATTTGGCTTCGTCTTCTGGCGGAGCCTGTTGGGAAAGTATGGTCCCCTCTTTGTTTACGCCCTTGGATTGTATACAGGGATCGATGTGATCTTAACTGTAGGGCCAAAGTTTTATCATTTCTTCTTTTTTATTTTATTTTATTTCCGCGATGCTCTATCATTTCAGCTTTTAAATCGCGAAGGTCGCGACTGCCCAATCGTTTCGGCTATTTTTCGCGGTGCCCAATCATTTCGGCTATTTATTTTATTTTCACTCGCTGCTTTTTATTGCGAGTTGCCCAATCATTTCGGCTATTTTCCATGCATACATTTTCTTTACTTGCTGTTTTTTTATTGCAAGTTGCCCTATCATTTCGGCTATTGCATATGCATATGCGGCCTATTGGCTTTTTGCTGTAGACCAATTTCGGCATCAGCACCGCTACAACTGGGATATTACCAGGAGCGAATCATCATCTGCCTCTGTCAATATCGAACAAAGGTGGCTTAGCGACCAGGGTTAGGGTCCTGTCGGCTAAGGCTTTTGACTTCATGAGCCGTAATGGTTTCACGAAGTTATTTCTCCTTACAAGTCGTGAGGATCTTGTAGGTTTATTTTCTCCTTAGGACTCGTGAGGATTCCTAAGTGTTCGTTTCCTCTGTAAGTCGTAAGGATCCTACAGGAGGGTTTTCTCCTCATAAATCGAGAGGATTTACAAGGGTTGTTTACCATGCGAACATATCCCCAGTCACGGATGAGACTTGGTTAGGGAAATGTTTATTCGCGCCCGTGGATTGTATACAAGGGTCAATATTGAGCCACTTGTAGGGCAATATCGTAAGTTGTGGGGGTTGCTTAAGCACAGGTTTAGGTCTCTGTAACTTAAGACTTTCAACTCTTATGAGCCGTGAGGGTCCCATAAGAGAGTTCTCCTTACGAGTCGTGAGGATCTCGCAAGTGTATTTTCTCCTTAGGAATCGTGGAGATCCCTAAGTGTGTTGCTCCCTTGTGAGTCGTAAGGAGCTCACGTGGGTGGTTTCTCCTTATAAGGTCGAGAGGACCCTATAAGTGTCCTTTAACGAGGTTGCGCCCTTTCGGGTTTTCACAAACACTCGCCGGTAGTCCTGCTGTTTTTACTCACGGAGCCCTTTCGGGTTTTCATTCATGCCCATTTTACTTATGGACATACCATTTTTTTTTTATTCTTTTTATTTTTATATATTTTTTTTTACGAGTTCGCGCCCTTTCGGGTTTTCACGAACACTCGCCGGTAGCCCTGCTGTTTTTACTCACGGAGCCCTTTCGGGTTTTCATCCATGCCCTTTTTGCTTATGGACATACCGTTTTTTTTGTTCTTTTTATTTTTATATATATTTTTTTATATCTTGTCAGCCTAAAGATGCTGCAGTAGTAGTTTAAAAACGTTTCGGTCTGCTATTAGTTTAAAGACATTTCGGTCCGTCGTTAGTTTAAGGACGTTTCGGTCCGTCGTGGAGAAGGCCGGCTACTTTTTATAAAGCTTGAGCTTAGGAAGATAGCGAGCGGACATAGTCGTCGTCATCTATCATTGACCTAGGCTGTGGCTTATTAAACATAGTATTTCTTTAGGAAGCGACCGTTTATTGGCCTGAAAGGCCTTTCACCGTGCATGTCCATGAGTAGATAGGCCCCACCCTGGTAAACTTTATCTATGATGTACGGGCCTTCATAGTTTGGCTCGAATTTTCCCCGCTTGGCGCGATTGGGGATCATAGGCCTTTTGACCACTAGCACGAGTTCGCCTTGGCGGAATGTCCTCGGTCGGGTCAATCTTTCGTATGAGCGCGTCATCTTTGCTTTATAAGCTTCCAGATTTTGCTGTGCTATGAGCCGGGTTTCATCAAGGGCGTCAAGCTCCTCAAGCCGAAGGTGAGCATTTTCTTCGTCCGTTAGCTCGTAGTGGACTGCCACTCGTAGAGAGGGTAACTCTATCTCGAGGGGGAGTACTGCTTCTGTACCGAACACCAACGCGTACGGCGTTGTGTTCGTAGCCGTCTTGAACGTAGTTCGATATGCCCAAAGAGCTTCTTGCAGTCTTTCGTGCCAGTCTCTCTTATTTCGGGACACCATTTTCTTTATGATCTTTGTCAAGGTCTTGTTGAAGGCTTCAGCTAGACCATTAGCTCGCGGATTATAAACCGAGGAATATCTCCAGTCTATATTATGCTGTTGCGCAAAGCGACTGATCTTGTGGCTTCTGTAAGCTGGCCCGTTATCGGAGATGATCCGTCGCGGAGTTCCAAACCGATATATGACGTGCGTTTTGAAGAAGTGGAGGATATTTTCCGTCTTCACTTCTCTTAACGGTATCGCTTCTGCCCACTTAGAGAAGTAGTCAGTCGTTGCTAGGATGAAACGATGTCCTCTAGACGATGCTGGTTCGATGGGGCCGACTATATCAGTCCCCCACATTTCGAATGGTCAGCTAGCCACCGTTGGATGTAATGGATTTAGATGCTGATGGATGAAGTCTCCATGAATTTGGCATGAGTGACATTGCTTCGCATATTCGTGGCAGTTCTGGATCATCGTGGGCCAATAGTAACCCATCCGTTTGATCTTCAACTTCATCTTTGGGCCTGCTTGGTGAGAACCGCAGAGTCCATCGTGAACTTCCTGGACGACCCTTTTCGCTTCGTCAGATCCTAAGCATCTCAGCCACAGAGAATCAAATGACCTTTTGTACAGAGTATCATTGACGAAGGCGAAAGACAGAGCTCGTTTTATGAGCTGATGTCTCATGGACGCTTCTTCGGGCAATCAGTGGGACATAAAGTAGTCTATGAAGACTTCCCTCCAATCCTCGGTATTTTCCCAATCTTTTACTTGCAGGGTTGTCTCCTCGTTCGCTCCTTTTTCTTCGGATGATTCCGGAGATATTTCTGCTGGGGCAAGAACTCGACGGCTTTGTACCACGATTCTAACGTCGTCGAGGTTCTCGTCAGCCAGTTCTTTAGCAAGTTTGGCCAACGCGTCTGCTTTGCTATTTTCCGCACGCGGTATGTTCTCCAAAGTATAAGAGGGAATTTGGGTCAACAGTTGTTGTACCTTTTCTCCGTATTTCACCAATTCTGGCTTGCACGTTTGGTAGTCGCCGTTTACTTGACTAACGACAAGTTGAGAATCCCCATATACGATGAGGTTTTCAATTCCCATGTCGATGGCGATCTCGAGACCTGCTATCAGAGCTTCGTATTCGGCTTCATTGTTTGTCCTCGGCTCTGTTAAGAAGAAAGCGAAACGCATTATCCCTCCTTGTGGAGTCATGAAGATGAGGCCTACCCCCGATTTAATTATAGGGGTACTTTGTTTTCGCTTCTTCACGGAAGATGCTCCGTCGAAATAAAGCTCCCATCAGATATTATCACCGTCGATCGCATCAAATGCATGTTCGTCTGGAAGATCGCAATTCAGAGGAGAGTCGGTAGGTATCGGGTGCTCAGCGAGGAAATCAGCGATGGCCTGGCCTTTCACTGCCTTGAGAGGTTGATACGTTATCGAGAACTCCATCAAGAGCAGGGCCCATTTAGCGAGTCGTCCCGTCAATATGGCCTTTGACATCAAGTATTTAAGAGGGTCCACCTTTGAAATGAGACGGACTTCGTGCGCTAACGCATAGTGCCTGAGCTTTGTTATCGCAAAGATCAACGCCAGGCAGTGTTTTTCAATGGGGGAGTAGTTCCTTTCTGCCCCCAGCAGAACTCGACTTAAGTAGTAGAGTGCTCTTTCTTTCCCTTGATCGTTCTCTTGTGCCCATAATGCGCCTAAGGAACCTTCGAGGGCGGTTGTATAAAGAATGAGGGGTTTTCCTTTGACCGGAGCAGCCAACACCGGCGGGTTCTGCAGGTATTGCTTGATCTCGTCTAGTGCGCTTTGGCATTTTTGATCCCAGACGAATGGGGTTCCCTTCTTCATCAGGTGACTGTAAGGACGGCACTTTCCTGAAAGGTTGGCTATAAATCGCCGTATGTACGCGAGCTTCCCTTGGAGAGACCGCAGTTGTTTGAGAGTTCTCGGCGGAGGCATTTCCATGATCGCTTTAATCTTTGACGGATCTATTTCAATACCTCGGTGTCGAACAATGAATCCCAGGAATTTGCCCGAGGAATCTCCGAATGCACACTTGAGCGGGTTCATTTTCAAGTTATATTGTCGAAGGCGTTGAAATACGGTCTTCAGATGCTCGAGATGTTCCTCGTATGATTTCTTTTAACTACGAGATTATCGATATAACATTCGACGATTTCGTGTATAAGGTCATCGAAGATCCTCGTCATGGCCCTTTGGTAGGTGGCACCGGCGTTCTTTAGACCAAAGGGCATCACCTTGTAGCAGAATATACCCAAAGGAGTCCGGAAGGCGGTGTGCTTCTGGTCTTCGGGATGCATCTTTATCTGATTATACCCTGATGAGCCATCCATGAAGGAGAAAACCTCATGAGTGGACATGTTGTCTATCATCAGTTCGGTGACCGGCACTGGGAAATCGTCTTTCGGGCAGGCTTTATTGAGATCCCGGAAGTCCACGCATATGCGCACTGTCCCATTTTTCTTCATCACCGGGACGATGTTGGCGATCCATTCAGGGTATTGAACTTCCTGGATGAAGCCATAGTCGATCAGCTTTTTGACTTCAGCATTGATACTCATTTCAAGCTCGAGTCGCATTCTTCTCGGCGCCTGTTTGACTGGCTTGATGCTTGGGGATATTGCCAATTTATGCACAGCGATTTCTGGATCTAGTCCCAGCATTTCGGAATAGTTCCACGCGAAGCAATCTTTATGCTGTAGAAGCACATCCTTTAACGCAGCCACCCTTTCTTCAGATAGCAGCTCGCTGATGAATGTCGGTCGCGGGTCATTTGCCTTCCCCAACTCAATTTTCTTGAGATTATCTGCAGTGGTATGTATTCCATCCTCCAGTTCTTTCGGAGCTGGTGGAAATTCTGAAATCACCTCATCATTGCTGTTTTCGAAGCACCAGGGAAGGCTGTCCATATTCTCGGGCTCTTTTTTTAATATTGTAATCATATGACAGGTGCGAATTCGCTTCCAATCCCAATGTGGAACTGGTTCTTCTTTTGTGGCCTTGGGCTCGTGCTTTTGTGGTGGTGTTACCCTCCAGTTGTCGGACAAAGCGAACTTGCCAAGCTGATACTGATCTTCGACCCAATTCTTGAAGGTGAAGCAATCCTCGAGAGGGTGCCCTATTACTCGATGGTAAGAGCAATAGTCCGGGTTAGAGACTTCACCCGCTCGTTCGGGGTTTTTGGACTCCGGCAGTGTAAGCATTTGATGTTTTAGAGCAAGATCAAGTATCTTCTTCGTCTTGTCCCGAGGAAATGAGTACGCTCGACCCATTTTCTTCATAAGGGATAGATCAATAACGCTCGACTCCCGTTTGCGTGGCTTCTTAGCTCTGCTTTGTTGTTGTTAAGCGCCTTTTTGGCCTTTCGACTCATTTATGCTTTTGCGCCGAGCCTTCTTTATAACAGGTTGACAGGGAGCAGCCTTTTCATTTTTCACGGCTTGTTGGAGAAGGCGTTGCGTTCTGGCTTTCTCGTAGATGACCATTTCGCGGTTATGGTCGTCTCGGACTTTTTGACCCGCTTCCCTTATAAGCTTGTCCATTTGTTCTTCGAACGACGGACTGGGCTCCTTTGCATCTGGCACTTTTATTGGCTCAGGATTAGCGTCCTCCCATTGAGCATCCGCTTCTTCATCGAAGTCATATATGACATAGCAGCTATTTAATAGCTCCCGTTTCTTTGACCGGATGTATCCGAGCCCGATCGTCTCCATCCTCCCATTAGGTAGCTTGTGTTGAGTTCCGGGGACGTTCCAAACCCTGTCATAGAATTTGGCCTTCCTAACAGTCTGTTCGAAGGGTATCCCTTGGCGCTTTAACAGTCGTTTCAAGCCTTCTGTATAATATCTAGGTAGACGAATGGGTTGAAGCCTATCCAGCGTTGGATCTGCTCCATACCAGATTTCTTTCTCCACTTTATTTTCTTCAGAGCGGTAAAGCAGAATTGCTTTCTCTCTCTTTCTCCTGGGAGGGATATAGAATGTCCGCAATTCTTCTACACTATAGATATTAAGTGTATCCAGTTCTTTATGGTGTCTAAGCGGCACCATGGCTATCTGCAGACTTCGCTCTTCATCACCAGAAGCTCGTATTGAAAGCCGAGCAGGGAATACAGCATGAACTTCATCCTCCGAATCACTATCGAAGATCAATGAAGGAACGAATGGTCCCGACTTGGTGTATTGGGGCGGACCCGAATAAGTTATATCTTCTTCCTCCTCGGTATCGCTGCCGAAGACAGGGATGGTGGCGTTAGTTTTGTTCTCAGGCTTGTGACACCTTTCCGTGTCCTCGAAACTCGACAAGAAGTATTTGGCATCTTCATACTTACGAACTTCATTCACGGAAAACGGATTCAATTCTCCTGCCACAGTGTACTCGAGACCATCCTTGCAATATTTCATACACTGATGCTGTGTAGAAGGGATGATATTGTACTCGTGTAACCATGGTCGACCGAGCAGAGCATTGTAGCATGTCTTGGCATCTATGACATGGAATTTAATATCTGTGACGAGCAACCCGAAGTGCAACGTCAATATCACAGATCCAAGAGTTTTTGATGATTGGGAGTCGAACCCGGAGATGGTGATCTTGTCTCGGGCGAGGTGTTGGACACTCATGCAAACTTCCTTTAACACCCGCACATTGAGTAAATTAACAGACGATCCGTTATCGACCAAGATTTTACTTATCTTTATGTCATGGCAGTATCCTGAGACATAAAGGGGACGATTGTGTTCGCATGTCCCGAGGAGAAGGTCTTCATCGCCAAAAGCAACGTCGGCCGTGTGCACCTCTTCCAACTCATTCTTCATCTTTTCTTCGGCCAGGAAGGCTTGGAACTGGTCCGGATCTTGTAGCGCCTTAATCAAAGAATCCCTCGCCTCTTTTGATAGTAACAGGGCATCAAGAATGCTGAGTTGTGAGGGCAGCTTCCTCAGATGCGCCAAGACATTGTAATCCACCTTATTTCTCTTCGGCGGATTCTTGGCGGTTAGCTCTCCCGCAACTTGGTCATCTAGAGTAATATCCTCAGAGACCTTTTCTTTCCCTTTATCTTTCTTGTTTAAGGGTCCGAGATTCTTTTCAAGTAACGTCCGATTGCGTAGCTGGATATTTTCGTAAACCTTTGGCTCTTCTTCTTTTCCCGAAGTTGACTCTTTAAAGAGAGGGGCGAGTTCCAGCTCCTCATCAGAATCGCTCCTGAATGTAGGCACTCGTGACCCGCCAGTGTTAACCATGCGACAATCGCCAGTAGTTCTTTCAAGCCCTTCGGTCGTATTTCTTTGCTCTCGACGAGTTTTACGCTTTTCCCGCTTGGAGCGTTGTCGACGAGCAACATATCCTTGCCACCATTTATCGAAAGCTTTGCATTCTTGAGTGGGATGCGAAACCTTCTGATGATATAAGCAAAAGGAGGGGTGCGTTTCCACTTCACCGGTGATGTTTCCTTCAGAGGATGGTAGCTTCATGCCCATTGATCTGGCCTTAGCAAACCTTTTCTTTATCTTGAATTGGCTTTTGTCGGTAGCGAAGGTATTTTGCTCCAGCGGGATCGTCTCAGCTCTTTCATCAAGTCGCTGGCGCTTGGCCCTTTCAAATATAGCCATCTCGCGTTCTCGATCAGCTTTACTTTTCAGTCGAGCTTCGTTAAGGAACGCGTCAATCATTTCGACTGATAGCTCCAGAATTTTTGATTCGGTATCTGCCCCCAGCGTTTTAGTGCCAAAGCCTCCTCATCGTTCATGATCGAATGGGAGATCATATGACAGCTCGCTACATATTCCTCGGATTCATCCGATGAACTTTCTCCCTCATCTTCTTCTTGAAAGACGTGCTTGAGGAACTCTTGGAGCGTAATGGGAGTCCGTGCCTTTTGGTTGTATTCATCCAGCGCGTCAATTTGCTTTTGTAAGTCCGTGCGCTTGTCGCCAGGCTTCACGGGCTTCTTAGATTTCTTCTTCTTCTTTTTCGAAGATTTTGACGACTGGCTGCGAGTGTTTGAGCCACCACCATCGGTCTTTGGAGTTGTACGCAGCTTCAACATCCCTTCAATGACCTGCGGTTCCAACGGGTTCTTCCACTTGATCGCTGGACATGTCTGAAGATCGTTTAGCATCCTCTTTGTCTTGGCTGTTAATACAACCTCTCAAGGAGCTTCTTCAATGACGGAGCATGTTTCCCCCGGCGTATTCGTCCCTTTAGAGGTGTGGGGCTGCAGGGGATTCACCTTCCATTTGTTAGATAACGCGAATTTGCCCTGTCGGTACTGGTTTTCAAGCCAATTCTTAAAAACGTAGCAGTCTTCGATCGGATGGCCTAGTACTCGATGATAAGGACAGTAGTTGGGCTCGTTGATGTCACTTGGTTGCAACGGACGTTTTGGATCCGGCAGATTTATGAGTCTGTTGCGCAATGCCAGCTCGAATAACCTCTTCGTTTTACCGCGGGGAAAGGAATAAGGACGTCCCATCCTATCCTCAAGGGGTACGTACGGGCGCATATTATTTTGACGAGCCACTGGCTTCGGGTTGCTAGGTTGTTGTTGAGCATTAGCGATGACGATCGCTTTTCCCTTCCCTTTGTCATTTCGGGAGTCCGGCCTTGGAAGAGGAGGTTTATGGCCCATCTGATCCATCTGTGCTAGTTTGTCGATCAAGGCTTGGAAGGTAGTCGGCTTGAAAAACATCATAAACTGCGAGATGGTTGCTTATGGATCGAGGGTTCCCACAAACATACCCACTGCGGGAGCTTCTTCAATGCGTTGCTCGCACTTCGACCATAAATTCCGCCATCGTATAGCGTACTGAACCCACGTCTCGCCGGGTTTTACCCTGGCATTAATCAGGGCCGTCATCGGGGTACGCTCACTGGCACTTGCAAAACGCTGAGTAAACAGTAGCTCCATCTCCGCAAAGGTTTTGATAGAGTCATTCGGGAGTTCAGAGTACCACTCAAACGCCGTATCCGATAAACTTCCAACAAACTGGCGCAGTAAAAGCTTGTCATCACCACCGGTATTGCCGTAGAGTGCCCTGAACTGGGCAACATGCTGATGAGGATTACCCGTCCCCTTGTAGACATGGAACTTAGGAATTGTATAACCTGGCGGGTACTTGATTTGATCGTACCAACTTGGGTATGGCCGCCCCGTTTTTATGACATGACCGGCCGCTTCGGTCGCATGATGCACCCGTATTTGCTGGGCGATGTATTCATCTAAATCAGCTTTTGAGATGGTATCCTCTTTAGCTGTGGATAGAGCCGGTGGAGGATTCGACGTCTCTCCCCTATCATCTTCAAGAATGATCGGGGGATCTTCAGCAGGTGGATCCTGTTGAATCATCATACCCACCATATCCTGGAACAGGAGAGCCATTTTCTTTATGTTGGTTGCCTGCTCCGCAGCTTCTTTATCTTTCTTCTCTAGTACGCGACGAAGGAATTCAGCATCTGTTTCTTGTTCTTGACGCTCGTCCGAGGGTGTTTCAGGGGTTTCTTTTGGCCCTGTAAGTGCGGCCATAGCGTTCATCATCTCCTGGAGCTTCTGTTGCTGCTCCTGAGCCTTGGTCACTGACCGTGTAATGACCCGTGGATGCACGGCTGTCTTCTTTTCTCGATGCCATGTAAACCGTATGAACTGTTATGCCCCCTGACTTGGGGCGTTTAGGTTCACCATTTTTAACTTTTGCCGCTGACGCGGGAGTTTTCTTTGGCCTCCTTCTTTTGTGGGCCGTTGAGATTGAAGGAACCGTTGAAGGGGGCACCCTAGCAGCTGCTGTCCCCTGCTGTTTAATGGGACAGTCCTTGTCTTTTTCCACTTTCGCCTTTTTCTGGTGACGAGAGTGACCTGGGTCAATCACAGAGTCTTGAACCCTCCGCCAAACTTTATAAATTTTTGAAGACAACCATTGAGGGGGCTGTTCTCGTTTCGTTTCTGGAACTCTCTCCGCAGGTGGAGGAAATCTCTTCAATGTAGCGGTTGGAGAGTTCTTCCGTACCCTCCTCAGCAGTTCAAAGCTGTTCCCAGTTGGAACAGCAGCGTTGATTTCCACCACTGGAGCCGGTGGAGTTATCCCTGAGGGGGAGTTGCCCCCTGGCTTCCTCACTCGTTGCCAATGGCGACGTCGAGCACGACGAGCCGTTGGGACTGGCTCAGAGATAGAGATAGCTTCTTTTTGCCCCCTGTCTGAATGAGGCACCGCCGGTGTTAACCTTTTTAAAACCGAGGTCGTTCCTTGCGGGGTAATATCCAATCTGTCAAAGACAGATCTTCGTGCAGGGGCAGGAGCAGGAATCATCAGTCTTGAAAAGACTGACTCTTTGGCGGGAGAAGCCGCCTTAACGACTTCCGGAACAGCGGCCGTTGCCCTCTTTGGGACAGCCATTTTAGAGTTCTGATTTAGCCTGGTGAAAACAGAGGCTGTTGGTTCGGCAGTGGGCGACCCGTTGACAGGGGTCGTCGTAGCAGTGAGCCAGTTGAAGACCGACTTCTTGTTCACTTCCGGTGCAGGTATTGGCATAGAGAAGCTTGTAGGTGGGATCATGGTCCCGAAGAACAGGCCAGTGGTGGCTTGGGTCACCTGGTCTACCGGCAGAGCGAGGAAGGAAGCCGCTTGGGGCCCATATGCTACACCTCCTGGTGAGGTGGAGCGTCCGTTGCAGTGGCATTTCGAGCAGTTGGTGCAGTTGAAGGCCATTGAATCTTGAGTTCTTTGCCAGGCAAAAGACCAAATCTTAGTAACTTGAAATCCAAAGGCAACCATTAACAAACCGCGATTGGTTCGCGAAGACGACACACGAAGTGTGGAGTGGAAAGAGGAAAAGGTCCCACCGGACGTGCCAGAATCTGTTCCCCTCCGAAAGGTGGCCTAGACTTTACGTCTCGCCTGAGATTCGGGGCAGATGCTATTTGGTTTTATCCGTCTACCTCTCCGAAAATGCCAAGTTGATTTATGGCACCGTGTATCGGAGGTTTAGACGGATGCGGCCGATGTAGCAGACTTCGTCAGATTCCCCCTCGCTTGAGGGGTTTTTGATTATGGGGACGCTCTTCCCTGCTGGCGTAAGCCTCTGCAGTTAATTACGTTACCGCATCGCGGTAACAACTTTCTCCTTCTCCAGAATTTCACTTCGTGTCGTGTGTGTTTGTTTTGTTTGTGGTTGCCCGTGGATTGTATACGGAGACTGAGTAATGTCGTTGCCCGTAGGACGTGGATTAGTCCAAATCCGTATTTACTTAGATTTGGGTTTGGTGTTTTTAGTTTAAGGATATGTTAGCCGTATTGAGGCTAAGATCGACTTAAACGTTCGTCAAGGATACGTTAGTCCTGTTTGAGACTAAGATCAACTTAACGTGATAATTGATTTAATATCTGGCCATCGGGACTCGTCACCTCTCTAACGTCGTTGAAGGATTACAACGGCAGATGTCAGAGGAGTTCAGAGATGTACCCTTGAACCAAGGTTGATTTGGAGTTTTATAGTCCGTTTGAATGTTTAAGGATACGTTAGCCGTGTTTGGGGCTAAGATCAACTTAAACGGGACCGTTTAGATCCGGCAAAAGAGCATTTGGATGCTCCATTGTTCCAGTTTAGGGACATGGTGGTCCATCGCCAGTTTAGGGACGTGGTGGTCCATATTCCAGTTTAAGGACGTGGTGGTCCGATATTAGTTTAGAGACGTTTCGGTCCGATATTAGTTTAGGGACGTTTCGGTCCGATATTAGTTTAAGGACGTTTCGGTCCACGAGTTTAAGGACCCCGCAGTCCATTTGAATGTTTAGTCGTCGGGACCCGTCACCTCTCTGACGTCGTTGAAGGATTACAACGATGGGTGTCAGAGGAGTTCAGAGATGTACCCTCGAACCGGATGTAAATTGATTTAGGAGAGCAGCTGTGCTCAGTCAATTTAGTTTGAGGACTTACGGCCATGATTGGGCTAAGTCCAGTTTCAACATCTTTTGTCTTTGGCCTGTGCTAGGGCTTTGCTCCTTTTTAGTAATTCGCTGCATTATTCTTGTTTTGGTTGGGCTCTGCCCTTTTATAAATGATGCAGAGCATCTATTTTGTTTGGGCTCTGCCCTGCATAGCACTTTTTTATTAGGCCTGTTAGGCCTTTTAATTAGGCTCTGTCCCTTTTCTTTAATAATGTAGAGCATTAAATACTTTGACAGTGCCCCACGTGGCTTGTCAGGCGCTTTGCGCCAAGTAATGAGCGCAAACTCATATGGTGGTGACACGTGTCACGCTCTGGTGAGCGCAAGCGCAACAGCGCAGTGCGCTAAGGCAGTGCGCTGCGCTGTTGCACTGCTGACACGTGGCGCGGCTTGCGCAATAGTGCATTTCTGGCAAGTGCTGGGCACTGTTCTTATTCTTTTGGATCAATTTCAGATAAAATGTGCGAGGCGCTGTTATCTTGAGAATCTTTTAGATTCAGAACCAATGGTTCATAAAAAGAAGTGCAAGGCACTGTTTTTTATTTGTTTATTTTCCTTTTCCTTAGAGGTCCTTGATCTTGTTCTCAGATCAATGATCTGTTCAGAAGAAATTCTTCTTTTCAAAGGTTTACCTTCTTTTCTTTCTGATTTCTTCTCAAAGTTTCTTTTTAGGAGTTCTCTGAATTCTTTCTCTGTTTCTCTGTCAATGTTCTCTCTTCTTCATTTTTTTTATTTTAGAAAGAAGGATCATTGGTCGTTGGGACCCACCACCTCTCCGACGACACTGAGAGATTACAGTGCCATATATCGAAGGTGTGAAGGGATGTACCCTTTGAACCTTGTCTCACTCATTAGGGGGAAGAACAGGCTGGAGCTTAAGCTTCTCGCTGCTGAAAAAGGCTTCTTTGCGTTCGCGCACGTGCGTCGCACGTGTTGGGCGCTCATATTTGCTTAGGGGTCGTGAGGACTCCTAAGTGCGTTTTCTCTTGAGAGTTGTAAGGATCTCACAAGAGAATTTTCTCCCTTACAAGTCGAGAGGACTCGTAAGTGGCTGTTTCCTCCTTGTCGATATTCGACTTGGGAAAGTGTGGCCTGTAGATAGTCCATCTTGATCTCCTTGCAGGAAAGTGATGGCTTAGGAGACAGGGTTATGATTTGTCACCTAAGACTTTTCAACTTTATGAGCCATGAGGGTATCATAAAGACTTTTCTCCCTACGAGTCGAGAGGATCCCGTAGGTGTCTTTTCTCCTTAGGAATCGTGAGGATTCCTAAGTGCGTTTTCTCTTGAGAATCGTAAGGATCAAAAAAGAGAATTTTTTTATGCGCAGGGACACTAATTTCCCCGCAGGTCGAGAGGAATCGAGAGATTCTCGCAAAGACACTGATTTCCTTGCGGGTCGAAACGAATCGAGATTATCGCCAAGGATGCTGATTTCCCTAAAACGAGATATTTTGCCAAGGATACTGGTTTCCCCGGGGTTGAGATGAATTGAGAAATTTCTACAAAGACACTGATTTCTTTGCGGGTCGACACGAATCTAGATACTCTCATCAAGGACACTGATTTCCCTGAATCGAGATAAGAAGTGATGGCTTAGGAAACAGGTTCAGATCTGCCGCCTAATATTTTTCAACTTTATGAGCCATAAGGGTCTCATAAAGGGTGTTCTCCCTACGAGTCGAGAGGATCCTGTAGGTATCTTTTCTCCTTAGGAATTGTGAGGATTCCTAAGTGTGTTTTCTCTTAAGAGTCATAAGGATCTCACAAGAGAATTTTTCTCGCTTACAAGTCGAGATGATTCGTAAGTGGTTGTTTCCCCCTTGTCGATATTCGACTTGGGAAAGTGTGGCCCGTGAATAGTATACAATAGTCCATCTGGGACCAACTTGCAGGACCCCAGTGCATAGGAAACATGTCCTTTGCCCTACGAGTCGAGACGAATCGAAAAGTTCTCGCAAGGACACTAATTTCCTCACGAGTCGAGACGAATCGAGAAGTTCTCGCAAGGGTTTCCTAACGTCACAGTTAACTCCTGCTAATAGAAGTCCGTTAGGGTCTGTGGTACTAAGGTTTTTTTTACCCGTCGCACCGTCGTATTGGCCGATATATTCCCCGATATGCAATCTTGTTGTTTGGGTAACCCCGCGACTGTCGTGTCTCTGATCCCTTCGGGGGCTGGACAAGACGTCTTCAAGTAATCTTCCTGTTGATATTACCGTCGAAAGAGCAAGCGTTAGGGATATTACATGTCACTTTTTACTTGAGGTTAGGCTCAGTTTGGGAGCCCCGATGAGTCATGACCACTCCGCGCTAGTGTGGGATGATCTCCGATGGTCTTTTCAGGTTTCATTTGAGTTGTCGTCAAGACCCTGAAGAGAGGGATTTTCCTTGGCTTCGTTTGTTGACATCGTGTTTGCAATTGCGACGAACGTCGAGGTTGTCTCTGGGTTGTCTGTGAACCGTCGAGGTTTGGAACTAGGGGACTTTGCCATGGCTCCATTTGTTGATGTCGCGTCTGCATCCTACTGGAGGAAGAACACTATTGTTGATCTCTAGGCTGTAGATGTTGCCGTCGAGACTTGGAACTAGGGACTCTGTCATGGCTCCGAGGTAGTCTCTAGGTTGTCTGTGAACCGTCAAGATTTGGAACTAGGGGACTTTGCCGTGGCTCCGCTTTGTTAACGTTGTGTCTGCATCCGATTGGAGTACGGAGAAACGCCGGTGTTGATCTCTAGGTTGTCGATGTTGACGTCGAGACTCTGAAGCTAGGGATCTTCCTTTGCTTTGTTTGTTGATATTGTGTCTGCAATATTGCGACGAATGTCGAAGTTGTCTATGAGCCATCGAGATTTGGAACTAGGGGACTCTGCCATGGCTCTATTTGTTGATGTTCCATCTGTATTCTGCTGGCATGAGGAGGAACGTCGTTGCTGGTATTCTAGGATGCAGATATTGCTGCTGAGACCTGACTCTCCCTTTGATGGAGTTTGTTGGGATATGTGGTTCCCTTTTCGTTTATGCCCATGGATTGTATCAGGGGTCAGTATGGACTTACTTACAGGCAAAAGTTTCATTTCATATTTATTTTTTTTGTTTTCTTTCCGCGATGCTCTATCATTTCAGCTTTTTATATCGCGAAAGTCGTGATTGCCCAATCATTTTGGCTATTTTTTCTTTTTACTCGCTGTTTTTTATTGCGAGTTGCCCAATAATTTCGGCTGTTTTTGTATGCATATATTTTACTTGCTGATTTTGTTGCAAGTTGCCCTATCATTTCGGCTATTTCATATACATTTATGGCTCGCTGACTTTTGCCGCGAGTATGGAACTCGGGATCTGATACCAATCTTGGTATCAGCATCGCTGCGACAGGAATATTGCCAGGAGTGAATCATTACTTGCCGTTGTCGATTCGAACAAAGGTGCTTAGCAAACATGGTTAGGATCCTGACGACTAAGGCTTTTGACTTTATGAGCCGTAAGGGTCTCATAAAGGTATTTCACTATACGAGTCGTGAGGATCTTGTAAGTGCGTTTTCTCCTTAGGGGTCGTGAGGACTCCTAAGTGCGTTTTCTTTTGTAAGTCGTAAGGATCTTACAAGAGTGTTTTCTCCTTATAAGTTGAGAGGACTTATAAGTGTTGTTCACCAAGCGGGGAAATTTCGCGCCATTGGCGGGAACTTGGTGGGGGAGACATTTATTTGTGCCCGTGGATTGTATACAAGGGTCAATATTGAACCGCTTGTAGGGCAATCTGGAAAAGGTGATGGCTTAAGAACAGGTCCAGATCCCTGTAGCTTAAGACTTTTGAATCCTATGAGCCGTGAGGTTCTCATAAGAAGGTTCTCCTTACGAGCCGTGAGGATCTCGTAAGTGTAATTTTTCCTTAGGAATTGTGGGGATCCTTAAGTGTGTTGCTCCTTTGTGAGTCATAAGGATCTCACGCAGGTATTTTTCTCCTTAGAAAGTCGAGAGGACCTTACAAGTGTCTTTTAACGAGATTGCGCCCTTTCGGGTTTTCACAAACTCGCCGGTAGCCCTGCTGTTTTTACTCACGGAGCCCTTTCGGGTTTTCATCCGTGCCCATTTTTCTTGTAGACATACCTTTTTTTTTACGAGTCTGCGCCCTTTTAGGTTTTCACAAACTCGCTGGTAGCCCTGCTGTTTATACTCATGGAACCCTTTCGGGTTTTCATCCGTGCCCATTTTGCTTATGGACGTACCATTTTTTTGCGACGTCAGCCCAAGAATGCTGCGGGATTGTAGTAGTTTAAAGACGCTTCGGTCAGTAGTTAGTTTTAGGACATTTCGGTCCATTGTTTCCATATTTGAGGCAAATTTCTAGTTTACGGACTTTTCGGTCCATAGTAGCTTTGAGGCGAAGTTTCGTCGGATGCTCTATGAACAAGTAGGTTTCCCCTTGATAGACCTTGTCACATAATCCAAGGATTTTGGCACTGCTCCTTCCCCCAGCTCCTCTACGTTATCTTCTAACGCCGAGTGAGCTTCTTTGTTATTTAGTGACGAATGAGAGATCATGTAGCAACTTGCCACATAATCTTCGGGTTCCTCCGACGAGTCGTCTTCCTCATCATTGTCGTTATCTTCACTTTCAAGGATGTGATTGAGAAACTCTTGAAGCGTGACTGGGGTTCGTGCCTTCTGGTTGTATTCATCTAGCGCGTCAATATTCTTTTGCAGATCCGTGCGCTTGTCGTTAGACTGCGTGGGTTTTTTGGTCTTCTTCTTTTTCTTCGAAGACTTTGACGGCTGGGTCTGAGTGTTTTGCCCATCCCTACCAACTCCCGATGTTGGGCCTGGTTTCAGCATCCCATCGATGATCTCCGGTTCTTGCGGGCATTTCCACCTGATCGCCGGAAATGTTTGAAGATCTTTCAACATTCTTTTAGTTTTTGTCGAGCTTCCTCTATGAATGAGCATGATTTCGGCATGTCAATCTTTTTCGGAGCATGTGGTTGTGGCGGGTTCACCTTCCAGTTTTTAGACAACACGAATTTGCTTTGCTGGTATTGGTCTTCAACCCAGTTTTTGAAGACGTAGCAATCTTCGAGTGGGTGACCCATTACTCTGTGGTAGGGACAATAGTTAGGATGATTAATATCACCAGGTTGCGACGGATGTCTTGGATCCGGCAGAGTGATGAGCCCGTTGCGCACTGCCAGTTCGAACAGTCTCCTTGTTCTATCCTGGGGAAATGAGTAAGGACGTCTTAACTTCTCATCGAGGGATCGTCGCTTGTTGCCTTGGCGAGCAGCTGGTTTCGGCTCACTCGGCTGTTGTTGAGCGTTGGCGACAAAGGTCGCTTTCCCTTTGCCTTTTTCATTTTGAAAATCCGCTTTTGAAGGGAAAGGCCTATAGCCTATCTGGTCCATTTGGGCTAACTTGTCAATCAAGGCCTGGAAGGTAGTCGGCTTGAAGAATATCATGAATTGGGAGATAGTCGACTGAGGGTCGAGGGTACCCACGAACATGCCTACGGCAGGAGCTTCTTCGATGCGCTGTTCGCATTTCGACTATAGGTTCCGCCACCGGATTACATACTGAACCCATGTTTCTCCCGGCTTCACCCTGGCATTGATCAATGCCGTGATTGGGGTGCGTTTGCTGGCGCTTGTGAAGCGCTGAGTGAATAGCAACTCCATCTCTGTGAATATTTTGACGGAGTCGTTCGGAAGTTCCGAATACCATTCGAAAGCTGTCTCCGCTAAGCTGCCGAAGAATTGGCGAAGCAGCAGCTTATCGTCACCTCCAGTATTGCTGTAGAGAGCCCTGAACTGGGCGACATGCTGATGGGGATTGCCCGTCCCTTTATACACATGGAGCTTAAGGATCGTGTATCCCGGCAGGTACTTTATTTGGTCGTACCAATCCGGATAGGGTCGTCCAGTCTTGACGATTTGGCCAGCCGCTTCGCTCACCTGATGAGCTCGTATCTGTTGAGCTATATAGTCGTCAAGGGCGGCTTTGGAGATGGTCTCCTCCTTGGCTGTTGAAAGAGCCGGAAGAGGGTTTGATGTCTCCCCTCTGTTGTCTTCAAGGATTATTGGAGGGTCTTCAGCTGGAGGATCCGGTTGTATCATCACCTCGACCATATCTTGGAACAGAAGCGCCATTTGTTTTATGTTGGCGGCTTGTTCCGCGGCCTCTTTGTCTTTCTTCTTGAGGATTCTGCGGAGGAATTCGGTATCGATTTCTTGTTCCTGACGCTGCTCCGACGATGTTTCAAGGCTTTCTTTTTGCCTAGTGAGTATGGCCATGGCTGTCAGTATCTCTTGGAGCTTTTGTTGTTGTTGCTCCTGAGCCTTAGTTACCGATCGTGTGAGTGGTCGATGGCCCGTGGAGATTCGACTATCCTCTTTCCCGGAGGCCATATAGACGGTGTGCACCACCATGAACCCAGACTTGGGGCGTTTAGGTTCAGTGCCCTTGAGATTTGTCGCAGACAAATGGATTTTCTCCGGCCTTCTCCTTTTGTAGGCGGTCGAAGATGAGGGGGCCGTTGCAGCGGGCACCCAAGTAGATGACACTTTCTGTGGTACGACAGGGTGGTTCTTTTCTTGCCGAACTTTCATCTTCTTCGGTCGACAGGAGTAGTCTTGGTTGATCACCGAGTCTTGGACCTGTCGCCAGACCTTATGAATTTAGAGGACAGCCACTGAGGGGGCTGCTCTGGCTTCACCTTTATAACGTTCTCCATAGGTGGAGGAGATCTTTTTAGCACGGCCGTCGGAGAGTTATTGCGCACCTTCCTAAGTGGTTCAAAGTTGTTCCCAGTTGGAACAACATCGTTAGTTTCCACCGTTGGAGCTGGTGGGGTAAGTCCGGAAAGGGAACTGCCCCAAGCTTTCCTCACTCGGCGCCAGTGACGAAGTCGACCATGCATTGCAGACGGTATTGGTTCAGCTATGGGAGTGGCTTCATCATGCCCCCTGTTCTGGTGGAGGGTTGCTTCCAGTGCCAGCCTCTTGAAGACTGATGTCCGCTGAGAAGAAACGTCCAACCTATCGAAGAATTATTTTTGAGCAGGGAAAGAAGCCTTAGTGATCTCGCCCGAAGCGGAAGTTGGAGAGGACAGTCTAGAGAAGACCGATCCCTTAGCAGGAGAAGTCTCTCTAATGACTTCATTTACTGGAACAGGGATGGCTATCCGCTTCAGGATAACTCCTTCGGGTATTGCAGGCTTCTTCACGGGCCCATTGGAGTTTTGGCCCAGTCTGTTAAAGACTGAGGCGTTGGATTTGGGCGAACCGTTGAGAGAGACCGTGGTAGTCGTAAGCCGATCAAAGACCGACTTCTTCGGAGCTTCTTGCGATAGCATTGGGGTTCCGAAGCTTGTTGGTGGGAGCATGGTCCCGAAGAACAGTCCAGCGGTGGCCTGAGTCACTTATTCCACTGGCATGGCGAAGATAGAGGTTGCTTGGGGCCCATAAGTCACTCCTCCAGCTGTCACACCCCGCTTCCCAGTATACGGGCAGAGGACGCGACGAGGCCGCTACGTATTTACTCTGAAGTAAATACGCTAAGCGTATCTAAGCAATATAAAAGTAAACGCACAAGAGACAATATATAATAAAACATCAACTTTATTTATTCACATTCTTTCTGTACAATGCATGGAAAAGTAAATACAACTGAATGAAAGTAATGTCTAAACAATGGCATAACAGAAAAAGAAAAGTACTGAAATAAAAGTGTACAATAAACTAAAGCTCTGGGTCTTCAATGAAGTGGCCCAAGTCTTCACTAGTGGGCTCGATCTCCGGAGTGTCCAGATCACCTAATGACATTCAAAGAAGAAAGAAAGAGAATGTCGTCAGTGAAAAAATTGCTCGGTAAGTCCCAAAGATAAGGGAGAAATAGAATAGACAGAAAGAGAAGGTAGCTTTTAAAGTTGTATTATATCGTTAACGCTGTTATTTGTAGCTTGGTACAGAAGGATGCCAGTGTATACGAGAGGAGTCTCTATATGCCAGAGACTAGTGGCAAGTGTAGTACAAGGAACCATTTATGCCACGGTACAACATCAACTGGATTCAGGTTAGGTGTATTAAATCTTACAGTCTCGTGCCATTTCTAACACCTTCCGTACCAATCTACTCCTTAAACCCCACGATGTCTTGATTGTATTGTTTGTGTTGTATTGCAACTTATATTGTCTTGTAATATAGATTGTATAATTGGATGACTTGCCGAAACCATGATATCAGTAAATAGATGTAACTGGAGAATCATGTAAATGGAAGTATATCCATGGTTCGGTTCAGTCAATATAGATTGAATAGTTTGATCCGATTGATTATGTGGATTCATGGATTCATGTTGAATTGTAGATTGTAGATTGTACTTGAATCATATTCAAGTCAGATTATTATAATAAGACTCAGTCTGAGTCAGAACAATTAGAAAAGAAATTGAAGTCCTGATTGTTTTGATGTTATCGGTAACCGCTATACATGGGCGGCAGGATTTATGTCTTTTTCAAAGACGATTACCGTGTTGATAACACCGTTGTTAAGTTATCTACCTTAAATAGGCAAGAAACCACTTCTCCGGCTCTCTGAGGCTCAAGAGATTGGTCCCGCTTAAACCTATATTTACTAGGGTCCTTAGGGTAATTTATAGAACTTGAGGAGGTTTTATGTAAAAATAATTTGTATACTTTTCAAAATACACCCTAAGTATTTAATTATTGTCTTTAGAGTTGTAATAATTGTAGATTTTATATTTGTGATATTTCTAGTGAAAATAACCTACTTTCATAATATATGGTATTTATTTGTAATATTGTACTTGTATGGAATTCATGGTATTTTAATGTAAATTGATTCTTTGGTTTGGAAAAATTGGAATATTTATATTATAAAAAAATAGATATTTTGATATTACATATATATATATATATATTTATAAAAATAAATTTTAATATATATTATAATTCTAGAAATCTCATTTTCTTAAGATTTTCGTATTTTAAATCTTTCGAGACCGAATGCTCCTTGCGGAGGTCTGCATCTCGCACTACTAAGCTCAGGAATGTGCGATAATCCGCACTATCCCAGTTGGGTTCCTCAAAATGGGTTGTAGCGGCGCTTTGCAAAGATTTGTATAAAATACTAATCTTTTAGAAAACGGTTTTAATAGTAATGGTATTTATTAGAAATATTTCGTTTTCCCGTATTCTATGTTCCCGAAAGGTATTGTGCTATATTGCATATGAGTGTTGTGAGGAGGTGGGTCATTACCTCGTGATCTACTTAAAGGTATAGCAAGTTTTTAATGTTTAAATATCGAAAATGAAACTATATGGTATTTTAATGAAGAAGTACAGTAAAATGGAAATAGCAATTTCTTTTGATATGGAACTTGTTCAATATGATTAGTTAGTGTTTAATAGTCAACATGTAATGGTTTAACAAGATTGCATTAAAGGAAAAGTGAGATTTTTGGAAGAACCGAATCAGAAATCGGATTTGCTTCGATTCCGTCAGGTTTTAGAATTTCGTATTTTCAGAAAGAGGAGAGGGAGAGGAATCGGGAGGAGGCGCCGGTGCGTCGTCTCGTCACCGGGAACTCCTAGGGTTGTCGCCGGAAAATTCGCCGGAGCTTTGCCTCTTTATTCACTTCAAATGCACACTAGGATTTCTAGGAATTTCTTGAGAGTTTGCTCAGAATTTTGGTGTGAGGGGGTATTGTTTAGGGGTTGTATTTATAGGGTTAGTCTAGGGTTAGGGTTAGGTGAAGGGTTGTAAAGAAAAATTGTATTAAATTGTAATAATATGTATTAAAATATAGTAATTAGGGTTTTATGGAGTTTCTGGAACCGATCCAAGAAAGTTAAGTGTGCGGGAGTACTGGGGAGCGGAAAAGCCAAAGGTTTCATGTTTGGGAGTCGGCTGTCCGGTCGAGTCCGGCCGGCGGCGGCGGCCCGAGTCCGACCGAGTCAGGTGGTCGGGGGTCCCCTCGTCGGTCCAATAACCCTCTGGCACAGTTACTTTCTCTAGTGTAGTGGGGTTTTTTGTGAGATATGCACGTGTAAACTGTTGGTATTCTAAAAATCCAAAATAAAACAATATTAAAAAATAATGTGTGGTATGGGATTTGAACTCTGGTGGCTTGGTTCAGCAGTGCAAGGCATTACAAATGAGCTACAAGCTCCTCCTTGTAATTAATTAGTAAAACCAATATTTATGGTACTCACAGAATTGCAATTATTCCAAATATACATTTATTTTTAAACAATTTTCTGTACACTAAAATTGGTGTTGTTACAGTCTACCCTTCTTACAAAAATTTCGTCCTCGAAATTTACAACTTTTATTTAAGGACTAGTTTACAAAGAGGTGAGGATTCTTGCACGCATTTCATCTTCCCTTTCCCAAGTTGATTCTCCTGGAGTGTCTTTTCTCCATGTCACTTAAACCAAGTTGACTTCCTTGTTCCGAAGTGACTTCATTTTTCTATCCAGGATCTCCACAGGTTGTTGCTCATAGGATAAGTCGGACAGTATACTGAGCTCGGAATGATCAAGAACATGGCTCGGGTCACTCACATACCTTCTGAGTTGGGATATGTGGAACACATTATGCACTCCTTCCAATGAAGGTGGAAGTGCTAAGCGGTATGCCACTTCATCGACTCGTTCGAGTATGTCGAACGGTCTAATGTATCTCGGACTTAGCTTACCCCGTCTTCCAAATCGGATCGCTCCGCTGTTCGGAGATATCTTTAAGAATACGTGATCTCCTGGCTAGAACTCTAAGTGACGTCTCTTTGCATCAGCCCAGTGCTTCTGTCGATCTTGGGCTATGCGCATTCTTTCTTTGATAGTACGAACCACATCAACATATGCTACTATCATCTCCGGTCCAAGAAGTTCCCTATCTCCGATGTCGTCCGAACTTAATGGCGATCGACACTTCCTTCCATACAGTGCTGCAAAAGGTGCCATTCCTATGCTTGCTTGGTAGTTTTTGTTGTACGAAAACTCCACAAGATGTAGGTAATCTTCCCACGATCCTTTGAAGTCTAACATACATGCTTTGAGTATATCCTCCAAGATCTGAATAGTTCGCTCAGACTGACCATCTGTTTGTGGATGATAAGCCGTGCTTAAGTTCAGACTTGTTCCTAAGCTTGCTTGCAGACTCTGTCAAAATTGCGATCGGAACCTTGTGTCACGATCGGAGAAAATGCAGACCGGTACTCCATGAAGTCTCATAATTTCCTGTATGATTTCATGGGTATCAAAGATAGTACATTATGAAGAGTTTAAACCTTAAGTAGATTATTATCTCCATGTACTTCTTTGCTAATATCTCAGTTGATTGGCCAACTCGGAATGGGATGAAGTGAGCCGACTTTGTGAGTCGATCCACAATGACCCATACCGCATCGTTACCCTTTGTGCTGTGAGGATGAGCAGTCACAAAATCCATCATGATGTGTTGCCACTTCCATTCTAGGATTGATAACGGTTGAAGTAATCCAGCTGTCCTGTGATGTTCAGCCTTTACTTGTTGATACACCAAGCATTTAGCTACACTTCTGGCTACTTCACGCTTCATTCCATGCCACCAGTAATTCTGACGTAGATCTTTGTACATCTTTGTACCTCCAGGGTGTACCGAGTAGGGAGAGCTATGAGCTTCTTTCATTAACTCTTCCCGAACAGGACCTTTTGGTACACACAATCTGCTGCCGTATCTCAAAGACCCGTCTTCATGAATGATGAAGTCTGTTCTGAGTCCATTCTCCACTTGTTCTCTGATCTTTTGCAACTTAGCATCACTTGCTTGAGCTACTTTGATCTGATTGACAATGGTTGATTGAACTTGTAAATTCATCAAACTTGAGGCTTTACCTGGCATGACTATTTCAATCTCTATCTGATGCAAGTCCTGTTGAAGCTTCCACTGAGCAGTGAGATGCATTGCTAATGGATGGCGACTAAGTGCATCAGGTACCACATTTACCTTCCCTGGGTGATATTGCAGGTTGATGTCAAAGTCCGCTATGAGTTCTAACCATCGTCTCTGCCGCATATTCAACTCCTTCTGAGTAAACACATATTTCAGGCTCTTATGATCTGTGTATATGTTCACTCGCTCACCAAGTAGATAGTGGCACCAAATCTTAATAGTAAATATGACGGCTGCCAACTCCAGATCATGCGTCGGATAATTGCGCTCATGAGTCTTCAGCTGTCTTAAAGCATAAGCCACAACCTTACCGTGCTGATGTAGAACACATCCTAATCTCTTACCGGATGCATCGCAATGCACTTCAAAACCTCCAGATTGATCCGGTATGACAAGAATAGGCGCTAATGTCAACCTTGACTTGAGTTCTACGAAATCTTGTTCACATGCTTCTGACTACACAAAATCTTCATCCTTACGTGTGAGCTTGGTCAGGGGTGTTGCTATCTTTGAAAAGCCTTTAATGAATCTTCTGTAATATCCAGCTAAACCCAAGAAACTCCAAATGTCCTTCATTGACTTTGGTGCCGGCCATTCGCTTACTGCTGAAACTTTTGCTGGATCCACAGAAATTCCTTCGCTTGATACAATATCTCCATGAAAACCAACTTGATTTAGCCAAAACTCGCATTTTCTGTACTTGGCATATAATTGATGTTGTCGTAGAGTTTCCAGGATAATACGTAGGTGCTTGGCATGTTCTTTCCGGCTCTTGGAATACACCAGGATGTCGTCGATGAAGATGACAACGAACCTGTCTAAATACTCCCGGAAAACTTGATTCATTAGGTTCATGAATATTGCTGGTGCGTTGGTCACTCCAAATGGAATCACTAGAAATTCGTAATGTCTATAGCGAGTTCTGAAAGCCGTTTTATGAATATCAGCTTTCTTGAACTTCACCTGATGATATCCTGAACGAAGATCTAATTTAGAGAAAACACAAGATCCACTTAGCTGATCGAATAAATCGTCGATGCGCGGAAGTGGATACTTGTTCTTTATCGTTACTTCATTCAAGGCTCTATAATCGATGCACATTCTGTATGAATCTTCCTTCTTCTTCACAAGTAGTACTGGTGATCCCCAACTTGAAGTGCTGGGACGAATCCATCCTTTTGCCAATAATTCATCCAACTTTGTTCGTACTTCCTTCAAACCTTCCGGACTTAAACGATAAGGTGCTTTGATCACCGATTGTGTTCCTGGTACTAAATCAATGCTAAATTCAAGAGCTCGATTGGGAGGCAAACCTGATATATCGTCAGGAAACACGTCGTCGAACTCTCGAACCACTTCTGGTCTTGATTCTTCCTCCGCTTGAGTTGCTACAATCACTGCTTTCCTTGGCTTCGCCTTGTATGTACTTGGCTCTAGTGTACGGTCTCCACTTTTGAAATAGAAGATCGGATGGTCTGGAATCTCGAATACTACCCTCCTTTGACGACAGTCGATGGTAGCATAAAAGGTTTCGAGCCAATCCATACCTAGAACCACATCGAAGTTCGGTATCTCCAGCACTTTGAAGTCAACATAAAATTCTCTGCTGCAGACGACTACTTGACACAAGCTGTATCCCGTTGTTGCCTTTAGAATGCCATTTCCTGAACTGATATTCCAGCTGGATACAAGCGGTGTGACTGGAATTGCGTGAGTTCGGACGAACCGTTGCGACATAAAGCAGTGAGATGCTCCAGTATTGACCAGTGCTAGTGCAGGTAGTGAGGCTATTAAGATTGTACCTAAGGTATGCATGATATGTTTTAGGTATAGGTAAAGGTATGTAGATAGGTAGAAAGACTGAAAGAAAATTTGAGAAAGAAAGGTTACCAGTGATAACTTGGCCACCGGCCTCAGCTTCTTCTACGGTCATTGTGAAAGCCTGGCGCCTTGGTACATTCCTCCTGGACTGAGGAGCATTCCTCGAAACTTTCCTTTGAGCTTGATGGAACTGACGAGGAGGAGGTGCAGCTTGTGGTCCTCTAGGTAGTGGAGCGGGTAGTGCAAGTCTCGAAGCAGGTGCTTGGATGGCTGGGCGCTGTGGGTAAGTGTTTGCTGGCCTGGGTGCAGCAATTGGATTTTGTCTATAAGGACAAGACCTAATATCATGAGTAGCTGAGCCGTAGATTAAGCAAAGGTTGTTCGCACGACAACAATCTTTTGCCAGATGCCCATTTCTCTTGCAATAGTTATAAAAGGATGGGCTGGGTCTGTTGTTTGGTACTCCCGGCCGCCTTGGCATAAAAAGTGGCCTGGACAAGGCTCCTCCTGTCATTTGGTTGACAGGGCACTTAACTCCTGCAGACTGAGGTCTGCCCTTCGTCTTTATCACTGCTTCATAACGGCGGGCAGCTTTCAGAGCCGATTCATGGGTCGGAAAATCTCCTGTGGCTAGTGCAGCCTGGATCTCCGAATCCAAACCTTGTTGAAATCGACGGGCTCTGATCTCGTCCGTCGGTATCAAGTGTGCCGCAAATCTGTTTAAGTATTGTGTTAGATGTGTAATATGTGGTATTTAAAAATTCAATTATTGAGACATATCTTACCGAATGAGCATGGTGAACTCAGCGTCATACTTATCTACCGACTTGGTCCACATTGAACCTTGTTGCAGATGGATGAACTGTTGTTCCATGTCGAACCTGGCAGTCTTAGGGAAGTACTTTGCGTCGAACATATCGCGGAAAGTCTTCCATTCAATAGGCTGATCAGGACGGCTTTCTTCTGCCTTCCACCAGTTCCGTGCATTGTCCGTGAGCTGCAGTTTCGTAACACGAACCCAAGCTATTTCTGGCACTTGTGCTGCTACCAGATCATCCTCTATAATTTGTGCCCATTCTTCATCTTCCAGTGGGCTTCCCTTTCCTGAGAACTGTTTGGGATGTAAAGCTCTGAATTACTTTACCCCAGATGCTTCAGCCTCGGGACGGTTCAAGAGCTGTTGTTGTCCCTCTAGGAGGCTGCGGATTGCCTCAAGCAGAACCGTTTTCTCGTCGAGTGGAGCAGGAACGACAGGTGTGATTGGTAGTGGAGGTGGAGTGTTGTTGAAGTTGGTGCTGGTGTTGTTTGGGGAATCCATAACCTTGAAGAAATTTTTTTTGGGTCAGGACAGATTCAAGTATTTGAAATGATAAAATTCAAGGAATATGAATTGTAAAGAATGTTTTAGTTGCTGGTTCTTGTGTTATATTGCTTAGATTGTTCACGTAGAACAGAACTGCATGATAGTATTCCATACAGCTCTGGCCTGTATGGGCCACCAACAAAACCTGTCACGCCCCGCTTTCCAGTATACGGGCAGAGGACACGACGAGGCCGCTACGTATTTACTTTGAAGTAAATACGCTAAGCGTATCTAAGCAATATAAAAGTAAATGCACAAGAGACGAGATATGATAAAACATCAACTTTATTTATTCACATTCTTTCTATATAATGCATGGAAAAGTAAATACAACTGAATGAAAGCAATGCCTAAACAATGGCATAACAGAAAAAGAAAAGTATTGAAATAAATGTGTACAATGAACTAAAGCTCTGGGTCTTCAATGAAGTGGTCCAAGTCTTCACTAGTGGGCTCGATCTCCGGAGTGTCCAGATCACCTGATGATATTCAAAGAAGAAAGAAAGAGAATGTCGTCAGCTAACAAATCGCTCGGTAAGTCCCAAAGATAAGGGAGAAATAGAATAGACAGAAAGAGAAGGTAGCTTTTAAAGTTGTATTATATGGTTAATGTTGTTGTTTGTAGCTTGGTACAGAAGGATGCCAGTCTATACGAGAGAAGTCTCTATATGCCAGAGACTAGAGGCAAGTGTAGTACAAGGAACCATTTATACCACGGTACAACAACAACTGGATTCAGGTTAGGTGTATTAAATCTTACAGTCTCGTGCCACTTCTAACACCTTCCGTACCAATCTACCTTTAAACCCCGCGATGTCTTGATTGTTTTGTTTGTGTTGTATTGCAACTTATATTGTCTTGTAATATAGATTGTATAATTGGATGACTTTCCGAAACCATGATATCAGTAAATGGATGTAACTGGAAAATCATGGATGTAACTGGAGAATCATGTAAATGGAAGTATATTCATGGTTCGGTTCAGTCAATATAGATTGAATAGTTTGATCTGATTGATTATATGGATTCATAGATTCATGTTGAATTGTAGATTGTAGATTGTACTTGAATCATATTCAAGTAAGATTATTATAATAAGACTCAGTCTGAGTCAGATCAATTAGAAAAGAAATTGAATTCCTGATTGTTTTGATGTTATCGGTAACCGCTGCACATGGGCGACAGGATTTGTGTCCTTTTCAAAGACGATTACCGTATTGATAACACCGTTGTTAAGTTGTCTTCCTTAAATAGGCAAGTACCCACTTGTCCGGCTCCCTGAGGCTCAAGAGATTGGTCCCGCTTAAACCTATATTTACTAGGGTCCTCAGTGTAATTTATAGAACTTGAGAGGGTTTTATGTAAAAATAATTTGTATACTTTTAAAAATACACCCCAAGTATTTAATTATCGTTTTTAGAGTTGTAATAATTATAGATATTATATTTGTGATATTTCTAGTGAAAATAACCTACTTTCATAATATATGGTATTTATTTGTAATATTGTACTTGTATGGAATTCATGGTATTCTAATGTAAATTGATTCTTTGATTTGGAAAAATTGGAATATTTATATTATATAAAAAATAGATATTTTGATATTATATATATATATATTTATAAAAATAAAATTTAATATATATTATAATTCTAGAAATCTCATTTTCTTAAGATTTTCGTATTTTAAATCTTTCGAGACCGAATACTCCTTGCAGAGGTCTGCATCTCGCACTACTAAGCCCAGGGACGTGTGATAATCTGCACCATCCCAGTCGGGTTCCCCAAAATGGGTTGTAGCGACGCTTTGCAAAGATTTGTATAAAATACTAATCTTTTAGAAAACGGTTTTAATAGTAATGATATTTATTTGAAATGTTTCATTTTCCTGTATTCTATGTTGCCGAAAGGTATTGTGCTATCTTGCATATGAGCGTTGTGAGGAGGTAGGTCATTACCTCGTGATCTACTTAAAGGTATAGCAAGTTTGTAAAGTTTAAATGTTGAAAATGAAACTATATGGTATTTTAATGAAAAAGTACGGTAAAATGGAAATAGCAACTTCTTTTGATATGGAACTTGTTCAATATGATTAGTTAGTGTTTAATAGTTAACATGTAATGGTTTAACAAGATTGTATTAAAGGAAAATTGAGATTTTTGGAAGAACCGAATCGGAAATCGGATTTGCTCTGATTCCGTTGTGTTTTAGAATTTCGTATTTTCAGAAAGAGTAGAGAAGGGGGAAGGTGGGACTTACGGGTTTGACTTAAAGATGATAGGGAGAGGAGTTAGGAGGAGGCGCCGGTGCGTCTTCTTGTCGCCGGGAACTCCTAGGGCTGTCGCCGGAAAATTCGCCTCTTTGTTCACTTCAAATTCACACCAGGGTTTCTAGGAATTTCTTGAGAGTTTGCTCAGAATTTTGGGGTGAGGGGGTAGTGTTTAGGGGTTGTATTTATAGAGTTAAGCTAGGGTTAGGGTTAGGTGAAGGGATGTAAAGAAAAATTGTATTAAATTGTAATAAAATGCATCAAAACTTAGTAATTAGGGTTTTATGGAGTTTCTGGAACCGATCTAAGTATGTTAAGTGTGCAGGAGTACTGGGGAGAGGAAAAGCCAGAGGTTTCATGTTGGGGAGTCGGCGGTGGCCCGAGTCGGCCGGTCTGCCGGCCGAGTCCGGCTGAGTCAGTTGGTCGGGGGTCCCCTCGTCGGTCCAATAACCCTCTGGCACAGTTACTTTCTCTAGTGTAGTGGGGTTTTGTATGATATGCACGTGTAAACTGTTGGTATTCTAAAAATCCAAAATAAAACAATATTAAAAAATAATGTGGGGTATGAGATTTGAACTCTGGTGGCTTGGTTCAGTAGTGCAAGGCATTATCAATGAGCTACAAGCTCCTCCTTGTAATTAATTAGTAAAACCAATATTTATGGTACTCAAAGAATTGGAATTACTCCAAGTATACTTTTATTTTTAAACAATTTTCTGTACACTATAATTGGAGTTGTTACACCGGCGATGACGGAGTGGGAGTTGTTGCAATTGTTGCAGCCGGAGCAGTTAGAAGCCATTGATCTTCTTTTTCTGCATGGAGCAAAACACAAAATTTTAGTACCTTGACTCCATGGGCAACCACATTATACCGCGATTCTTTCGCGAACACGACACACGAAGTGTAGAGTGGAAAGAGGAAAAGGTCCCACCGGGCGTGCCAGAATCTGTTCACCGCCGAATACAGAGACGAAACCGCGTAGGTCGTCTTGCCTGAATTTGGGGGCAGATGCTTTTTGGTTTTATTCGCTCACCTCTCCAAAGATGCCAAGTTGATTTATGGCACCATGTATCGAAGGTTTAGACGGATGCGGCCGATGTAGCAGACTTCGTCAGATTCCCCCTCATTGTAAGGGTTTTTTTTTATTATGGGGACGCTCTTCCCTGCAGGCGCAAGCCCCTGCAGTTAATTACGCTACCGCATCACGGTAACCACTTTCTCTTTCTCCAGATGGTCACTTCGTATCGTGTATGTTTGTTTTATTTTTGGTTGCCCGTGGATTGTATACGGAGACTAATTTATGTTGTCGCCCGTAGGGCGTGGATTAGTCCAAATCCGTATTTTCTTAGATTTGGTTTTGGGTTGGGTTTAAGGATCGTTAATCTAATTTGAGACTAAGATCAACTTAAACGTTTGTTAAGGATACGTTAGTCTAACTTTAGACTAAGATCTACTTAACAGGATTATTTAGATCCAGCAAAAGAGCATTTGGACTCTATTATTTTAGTTTAGGGATGTTGCAGTCCATTGGGTTTAAGGACATCATAGTCCGTGACAGTTTAAAGACATCATAGTCTATAAAGTTTAAAGATATCATAGTCTATGAGTTTAAGGACCTCACAATCCATAAAGTTTAAGGACATCATAGTCCATGAGTTTAAGGACTCCACAGTCCGTAAAATTTAAGGACATCATAGTCCAATTTAAAAACTTCATAGTCTGTGTGGTTTTGGTTCAACCGTTTGGGGATGCACCAAAAGTTTTTGGTTATTAGGACCTTCCATATCTCTGAAGACGTTGAAGAATTACAACGACATATATCAGAGGTATGAAGAGATGTACCCTTGAACCAATGTTGGTTGGGAGATCTGTAGTCAAGTCTGGGACTAAGATCAGTTAAAAAGATTTATGAGCATATGTGCTCAATTAATCTGAATCAACGGTTTGTGGCCAACTTGGGCTCGCCCCACTCAGTTTAAATGTTGAACATTTAATTAGGCTCAGTCCTTTTTATTTAACAATATCGAGCATTGGTTTGGGTTCTGACAACTTTTTTGTCTTTTATTGAGTGTTGAGCCCTCATTATGGCTCTGGGGCTTTATTTAAAGAACATTTTATGTTCCCTCAGTGCCCACATGAGGAGAACATGGCGCGCTTGGCGCTAAGCGCCAGCCAATGAGTGCAGAGCGCTCTTGTGAAATAGCGTACACGTGAGGAGCACGTGGCGCGCTTGGTGCTGAGCGCCAGACTTAGGGCGCTGATGTGCTTCTTATGAAATAGCCCACGCGTAAGGAGCACGTGGCGCGCTTGGTGCTGAGTACCAGACTTAGAGCGCTAAGTCGCTTCCTGTGAAATAGCGCACACGTGAGGAGCATGTGGTGCGCTTGGCGCTGAGTGCCAGAATTGGAGCGCTGATGCGCTTCTTATGAAATAGCGCACACGTGAGGAGCACGTGGCGCTGAGCGCCAGCCAATGAGTGCAGAGTGCTCCTTGATCAATTTTGTGCTCTGAGAATTAAGTTCTCGTTTATAAGAGACTTTATCTCGTGGCTCTAAGAACAAGGTTCTTATTTTAATAAGATATGTTACAATCTCTTATGTTTTTTTGTGAAAGACTTTGTCTTTATCTTATAGATCCGTGATCTAACGAGAACTAAGTTCCTCTCCCTCTCTTTTTATGATGAGATGCTATGATCTCTTTTGTGAAAGACCTCTTTCTTATAGATCTATGATCTTGAAAAAGAACTAGGTTCTTCTTCTTTTGATGAGATGCTTTGATCTCTCTATTTTATTTACCTTGAAGAAATTCTTCTTCCGAGAGCTCGCTCCTCTTTGAAATTTCTCAAAGTTTGTGTGTGTGGGGGTTCCTCTGTGCAAGACTTGAAGTCTTGGGTCCTTTATATAGGGGATGCTGATTTGTTGAATCAGTTAAGGAGATCTTTCTCTGATTGATTTGGGGATGTTTCCCTACCATTGGATCTTTGATCCCAGGGCTTCCGTTTTACAGAAGAAAATTTTCTTGTTTTTAACAAGATTGAGAAAATATTTTCCCATATAGAGTTTATTCTGTATCTTGGTAATTTTTTAATCACCATTGGATCTTTGATCCAACGGTGCTCTGATTTACAGAGCACAATCTTTCCTGTTTGGAAAGATTCTGAGGAGTATTTCCTTAACAGAATTTTATTTTGGTAATTTGATGATTTTTAATCATTTTTGTTGGATCTTTGATCCAAGGGTAGAGAACATTTAGTTCCAGCGCTAGCGCTTTCGTGCTTTGCACGTGAGCGCTGCATCAGAGTCTTTGATTCTTAGCGCTTGGCGCTCAGCGCTCCCGTGCTTTGCACGTGAGGCGCAGCATCAGAGTCTTTGACTCTTTAGCGCTGGCGCTCAGTGCTCTCGATGCGCTGCTTCAGAGTCTTTGACTCATGGCGGTGGCGCTCAGCGCTCTCGTGCTTTGCACGTGATGCGCTGCCTTAGAGTCTTTGACTCATGGCGTTGGCGCTCTCGTGCTTTGCCCGTGAGGCGCTTCCTTATTACTGAAGGTGTCTTTTCACCTTCCTTCTCCGCTTTTCCTGATTCAAGCTTCTCTTTCCCAGATCTTGGAAATAGTTCCATCATGCACAACATTTTCTGTGCCTAGACTTAAATGTCTCCCTTCATAATCTGAAGTAATGCTTCTTTTCTCTCTCATTTTCAGAGAATCATTTTAACCGAGAAGAGCTATGGCTTGTAATCGCCCACATGCTCGCCGTCAGCCATGGGAAGTGCCCATTGAGGAAATTGTTCCTCGTTTTGCTGCACACTTGGTGAACCCTACTCTTACGGATGACCAATGCGACACGGTTCTGTATGAGCTCTTGACTCGTATAGGATCTCCTCTCCCCATCGGCTCCATTTGGCTCCAGATGGTTTTCTTGTCTGTGATCAATGATATTCCCCTCCTCCGGGGGAGATGACTCCAGAAATGCTCGACGCCGCAGAAGACAAGATCGAGTGCTTCTACGTGATACTTCTGATCACCACAGCTTTGAAGGATCGCTCTGTTCGGCTGCTAAGCCAGATACGGGCTCAGCGGGTCATCATGTCTGCCTTTGCTGATGGGTGCGGTGCTGACCGATGGGTAGCTACTCTTCATGAAGATCGCCGCTTTGTCATGGTGGAGAAGGTAGAGAAGGAGTTAGATAATTTTATCCATAGTTTTGTAAATCCCTGTACTTTCGATTCCGTGTTCGGTGATCCATTTCCTGTAGAATAAAATGTTCAATTAAATGCTTTGTCTTTGTCATCAAACACATGTTCTTCCCCTGATGTGTGGATGTGCGTATGTGAATGAGCCTGGTTTCACACATATCTGTAAATGAAACTTAAGCCGGCATAAATAGGAACAAATAGCTCTTGACCGAAGATTTTTGCGGGAAAAGAAGTGTTTTTGGTTGAGCCTACCTCATCTCTTGGAGTTATTCGCGACGTCATTCATCACTTCATGCGACTGAACATTGGCTCTGTGTTCATGATCTCGGAACTTGACTACCTCCCAAGGCTTGTAGGGTCCTTTATGCGCTGGTATCACCATCGGGTTGGTCCTGTTATTACTGAGGAAAGGAGGGTACTATTCGAGTATAAGACTCCTGCTCCCACCCAAGCTGCCAGCATTCCGTTGCGACCGCGGTCAGTCATTCGCCCTCTTGTGAGGGATGGCGGCGTGGTCCTTATCTCGCAAGTCGTAGAAACCGAATCGATTCCTCCTACTTCAGGGATGCCAATGCGCGCTAGAGCTCAAGCAAAGGCTTCCGCCAAAGCGTCAGCGGCAGTGCCATTAGTGGCGACGCTATCAGTAGTGGTGTCGCCAAAAGTGGATAGTGGAGGCGAAGTAGGTCAACATCGCGCCAAAGCGCCGAAGGGAAGGAAACGTTCTTCTTCCAGTGTTAATTCTGGGTCGAAGAGGAGAAAGAAGACGGTCACCTGTCTGCTTAACCTTTTGCTGGAATCCGAGCCTATTGTTCAAGACGAGCCCATATCCATGCAAGAGTCGGATGACGGTCTTCTCTTTCCGGGTTTGTCTGCTGAGGAAGCCGCACAATTGGATGAGGCTATAAGGCGCTCACAAGACCAAACTGAGAACGTGGGTGTCCCGAAGAAAGCTTACCCTCCTGTCATATTCTACGAAGGTTCCCCATCACTACGGAGGGTACATATGGGTCACCTGTGATGGGAAGATGAGATAGCCGTCAAGCAACCTATCTCAGCTGCTTCAAAAGATGAAATGGAATTAAAGACCGGTGGCCATGAATCTGCATTTGAACCCCGGCTAGCACACTTCCTTAGGAAGGAACGGCGGCTTGAAAAAGCCATACTAGAAGCATATTGGCGCATCGGTATGTGTGCTTTCCGTATTTTTTCCTTTCAGCAAATAATTTGTATTGCTTTTTATATCTCCTTAACTTCGTGAAAAAATTTGCAGGGACTTCGGTGATGACAGAGGATTTGATTCCAAGTCGTGCTCCGCCTGTGGATTTTACAAATGTCTCTGATGAAGCATCGACAGGTGCGGAGGAGATTGTTATAGCTGCTATTCCTGCTACGGAGCTTCCGATGATAGCCTCTACTTCTTCATTGCCTACACCTTCCACAGAGGCGACCTTGTCGGTTATAGACCCGATGGATCTTTCTGTTGGCACCTCGAAGATTGTAGAAAGCACCTCTATGGCCATTGTTCCCTCCTTGGAGCCTGAAATGGCAGATGTCGTTTCGCGACTGGAAGCTGCCACACCAGCCCATGTCCTCAGTGATGTGCCTGAGGGTACGGAGGAGGCTACCGAAGCTGCTATCCCTCCAGTTCAAAGCGGGAGAAGCATCGAAGGTAATCTTCTATATTTTTTTTTGATGATCTTTCCATTATCCGAATCTTTCTGTCTTTTCAGAATTACGAGGGTTGGAGGCGTCCATCGTGGATCTATCCCTCAGGAAGTCTTTTCAGCGTCTGCTCGAGATGGCCGCCCCACAGGCAATATCCCCGCAAAGCATCATCCTCTCTTCTGGGCAAGGTTGGTGTTCTTTGACCCCCCTTTTATTATTATTCTTTATAATAACACTGATACATGCTCTACAGTTCTGGAGGCTGATGACGGGGTCAAGATCCTCGATGGGCCTGGGGATCATTCAAACCCTCCTTGCATGGCTGGGGGTAAGTTAGGCTTTTATCTTTGGCATTGATTTACCTATTTCATGTTTGTGGCTCTCACTGACTGTTCACAAACCTTGACAGCTCTGCCAACCCTAACTCCGTTGGAATCTCAGATCTTCATGCCATCGGGTCCCTATGCCCGGCGTGCATCCGAAAGGATGGCGAAGCAAAGCATCCATTCCCTGACGGCTCTCATTGAAGACCTTCGCACTGGTACCTCTGTCCCGGCCGAAGAATTTGCTGTCGAAGCCAATGCTTCCTTGTCCGTCCTCTCTACCTTTCATGATGAAGTATTGGTACGTGTCTAGGTTGAGTATTGTCGTAGAGTGAAGGCTTGCTTACATAATCTCGAGTGTATCCGCCTTCCTTCCGAGCTCTTAACTGTCAAGGTGAGCCTGCGGGGGTGGATTGAGCGGTGTGCCGCTAATCTTCAGTCCTACGAAAAGAGGCTCAACCGGAAATTTTCGGAGAGGGAGCTAGCTTCAAATGTTTTGGGGGAACTTCAAGCTCAACTCACTGCTAAGACTACTCATGCGTACGAACTTTGGCGGGTGCTTCAAGAAGCTATCACGGTGGTGGTAGCTCTTGATAAAGCCATTATTTTTACCCGTGAGATGGTTGAAGCTCACAAAGTAGCTGAAAGGGAGCTTGAGAGTCGGCTCGCCTCGTACCAGGCTCAACAGTCTCAGGCGGAGACCCGTCTCATTGCCATAATAAAGCTTGAAGCCAAGGCCCAGCGGAAGAATAACGAATTGATGAACTTATTGCATCGTCCGCCGGCCTGAAGATATATGTTTTTTTTGTATTCTCCTTTTGTACTTACTCCTGAATGAGAGTATTTTTTGATTCTTTTATAGATTGTACTTTGTATTCATTTGGATTTATGAAGAAAAGACATATTTTGTTTCATGGTGGTGTGTCCCTTTTAGCAAATGCATTTTATAGATAATCTATCTTGATCTCTTCGCAGGATAGCGACGTCATTGGAAACAGGTTCAGATCTGCTGCCTAAGACTTCTCAACTCTATGAGCCGTGAGGGCCTCATAAAGACTATTCTCCCTACGAGTCGAGGGGATCCCGTAGGTATATTTTTTCCTTAGGAATCGTACGGACTCCTAAGTGTATACTTTCTCTCGAGAGTCATAAGGATCTCACAAGAGAATTTTTCCCCTTTACGAGTTGAGAGGATTCATAAATGGTTGTTTCCTTCCTCGTCAATATTCGACTTTGGAGAGTGTGGCCCGTGAATAATGTATAAGAGTCAGTTTAGACCTGCTTGTAGGGCAGCGATGGCTTAGGAAACAGGGTTAGGATCTGCCGCCTAAGACTTTTCAACTTTATGAGCCGTGGGGGTCTCATAAAGACTTTTCTCCTTACGAGTCGAGAGGATCCCGTAGGTGTATTTTCTCCTTAGGAGTCATGAGAATTCCTAAGTGCGTTTTCTTTTGAGAGTCGTAAGGATCTCACAAGAGAATTTTTCCCCTTTACGAGTTGAGAGGATTCGTAAATGGTTGTTTCCCTCCTCGTCAAGATTATACTTTGGAGAGTGTGGCCCGTGAATAATGTACAAGAGCCAGTTTGGACCTGCTTGTAGGGCAACGATGGTTTAGGAAACAGGGTTAGGATCTGCCGCCTAAGAATTTTCAACTTTATGAACCGTGGGGGTCTCATAAATACTTTTCTCCCTGTGAGTCGAGAGTATCCCGTAGGTGTATTTTCTCCTTAGGAGTCGTGAGGATTCCTAAGTGCGTTTTCTCTTGAGAGTCGTAAGGATCTCATAAGAGAATTTTCTCCTTCACAAGTCGAGAGGGCTCGTAAGTGGTTGGTGAGTTGACTTGTTTCCAAGTCGAAGCATTGCTCTGACGGGGAGGTCGTTGGTTGACTTGTTTCTGAGACGGGGTCATTGGATGACGTATTTCCGCGACGGGGTCATTTGCTGACGTATTTCCGCGACGGGGTCATTTGCTGACGTATTTCCGCGACAGGGTCACTGGATGACGTATTTCCACAATGGGGTCATTGGATGACGTATTTCCGCGACGGGGTCATGTGCTGACGTATTTTCCGCGACGGGGTCATTGGATGACGTATTTCTGCGACAGGGTCATTTGCTGACGTAGTTCCGAGACGGGGTCACTGGATGATGTATTTCCGTGACGGGGTCACTGGATGATGTATTTCCGAGACGGGGTCATTTGCTGACGTATTTCTGCGACGGGGTCATTGGATGACGTATTTTCCGCGACGAGGTCATTGGATGACTTATTTCTGCGAAGGGGTCATTTGCTGACATATTTCCGAGATGGGGTCATTCGATGACGTATTTCCGTGACCGGGTCATTGGATGACGTATTCTGCGACGGGGTCATTGGATGATGTATTTCCGTGACGGGGTCATTGGATGACGTATTTCCGAGACGGGGTCATTTGCTGACGTATTTCCGCGACGGGGTCATTGAATGACGTATTTCCGCGACGGGGTCATTTGCTGACATATTTCCGAGACGGAGTCATTGGATGACGTATTTCTGTGACGGGGTCATTGGATGACTTATTTTCGTGACGGGGTCACTGGATGACGTATTTCCGAGACGGGGTCATTTGCTGACGTATTTCCGTGACGGGGTCATTGGATGACGTATTTCCGCGACGGGGTCATGTGCTGACGTATTTCCACGATGGGGTCATTTGCTGACGTATTTCCGAGACGGGGTCAATGGATGACGTATTTCCATGACGGGATCATTGGATGACGTATTTCCGCGACTGGGTCATTGGATGACGTATTTTCGAGACGGGGTCATTTGCTGACGTATTTCCGCGACGGGGTCATTGGATAACGTATTTCTGCGACGGCGTCATTTGCTGACGTATTTCCGAGACGGGGTCATTGGATGACGTATTTCCGTGATGGGGTCATTGGATGACGTATTTCCGAGACAGGGTCATTTGCTGACGTATTTCCGCGACGGGGTCATTGGATGACGTATTTCTGCAACAGGGTCATTTGCTGACGTATTTCCGAGACGGGGTCATTGCATGACGTATTTCCGTGATGGGGTCATTCGCTGACGTATTTCCGCGATGGGGTCGGGTTGACTTGTTCCACTTTCTGCGGTGTCGGGACTGACTCTGTGAACCGTAGAGTCTTGGAACTGGAGAATTTGCCGTGGCTCCGATTGATGGTGTCGCGTCCGTGCCCTGCTGGCATAAGGAGGAACGTTATTGTTGGTCTTCTGGGATGCAGATGTTGCTATCGAGCTCTGACTTTTCCTTTTGACAGGGTCTGGTGAGGGACATGTGGTTCCCTTTTTATTTATGCCCATGGATTGTATACAGGGGTTAGAATGGACTCGCCCGTAGGGCAAAAAGTTTCATTTCATTTTTTTATTTCTTTCCACGGTGCTCTATCATTTCAGCTTTTTATATAGAGAAAATCGCGATTGCCCAATCATTTTGGCTATTTTTCGCGGTGCCCAATCATTTCGGTTATTTTAATATGCATATATTTTACTCGTTGATTTTTATTGCGAGTTGCCTAAACATTTCGGCTATTTTTATATGCACATATTTTACTCGCTGATTTTTATTGCGAGTTGCCCAAACATTTCGGCTATTTCATATGCATTTTTTTCGCGAGTATGGAACTCAAGATCTGATACCAATCTTAGCATCAACATCGCTGTGACTGGAATATTTCCAGGAGCGAATTATCATTTGCCTTGAAAGGACTTGGAATTTGTTACCGATTTAGGCATCAGCATCGCTACAACTGGGATATTGCCAGGAGCGAATCATCATTTGCCTTTGTCGATTTAAACAAAGATGGCTTAGCAAACAAGGTTAGAATCCTGTCGACTAAGGCTTTTAACTTCATGAGCCGTAAGGGTCTTATAAAGGTGTTTCTCCCTACGAGTCGTGAGGATCTCATAAGTGAGATATCTCCTTAGGAATCGTGAGAATTCTTAAGTGTATGTTCTCTTGTAAGTCATAAGGATCTTGCAAAAGTGTTTTTTCCTTGTAAATTGAAAGGACCTATAAGTGTTTGTTCACCAAATGAGAGAATTCCTCGTTGTTGGTGAGACTCGGCAAGGAAATGATTATTTGTGCCCATGGATTGTATACAAGGGTCAATATTGAACCGTTTGTAGGGCAGTCTGGAAAGTGGGATGGCTTAAGAACATGTTTAGATCCCTATAGCTTAAGGATTTCGAATCTTATAAGCCATGAAGGTCTCATAAGAGGGTTCTCCTTACGAGTCGTGAGGATCTCGTAAGTGTAATTTCTCCTTAGGAATCGTGGGGATCTCTAAGTGTGTTTGCTCCCTTGTGAGTCGTAAGGATCTCACGCAGGTATTTTCTCCTTACAAGGTCGAGAGGACCTTGCCAATGTGCATGAATTTTTTTACTAGTCTGCGCCCTTTCGGGTTTTCACAGACTCGCCGGTAGCCCTGCTGTTTTTACTCACGGAGCCCTTTCGGGTTTTCATCCGTTTCCATCTTGCTTATGGACGTACCGTTCTCTCTTTTTTTAACATGAGTCTGCGCCCTTTTAGGTTTTCACAAACATCGCCGGTAGCCTTGTTGTTTTTACTCACGGAGCCCTTTCGGGTTTTCATCCGTGCCCATCTTGCTTATGGACATACCGTTTTTTTTGTTTTGTTTCAGCCCTAGGATGCTGCGATTTGTAGTAGTTTAAAGACCTTTCCGTCCGTTGTTAGTTTAAGGACGTTTCGGTCCGGTAGCGATTTTGAGGCAAAGTTTCGCTGGATACTACTTATAGAGTTTGGGCTTGGGAAGATAGCGAGCGGACATAGGCGTCGTCATCTATCGTTGACCTAGGCCGTAACTTGTCAGGCATAGTACTTTTTCAGGAACCGGCCGTTTATTGGCCTGAAGGGTCTTTCGCCATGCATGCCAATGAGTAGATAGGCCCCTCCTTGGTAGACTTTGTCTATGATGTATGAGCCCTCATAGTTCGGCTCGAATTTCCCCCGTTTGGTACGATTGGGAATCATAGATCTTTTGACAACCAACACGGGTTCGCCTTGGCGAAATGTCCTCGGCCTAGTCAATCTCTCGTATGAGCACGTCATTTTTGCTTTGTAAGCCTCCAAGTTTTGTTGCGCTATGTGTTCAGTTGATAAAATTGCACACTTGTATTACATTTTTCCTACCATTTTTATATTAAAAAAGGACTTTATTATAATATATTATACATATGAGGGTTTATGTGTAAAAACAACAATTTTCCATATGTTAATATATTTTAATTATCATTTGGTAGGAAAGTGTATGCAAATAAATTCATTGACCTAATCCTAGTAGAACTAGGTCTACTAAATTTTATTTAAGTTGTTGTGCAGAATTTTCCAAGTTGTTATGAAGAATTTATCAAACAAATCAATTTGTTGAAGAACCCTTGCCAAATTAAGAAGCAAACTTGGAGACCAAGTCTGGAAGCAACCGAGAGAAGATTTCTGAAATATGAAGATGCCTAGGATTGCCAAACGTCACCATCAGAGAGCCCAAGAAAAACGACAAATTGATCACACACCTTGAGCGCGGATCCGCGGCCAAACCCCCCTGGGGCCGTGGATCCGCCGCACTATTGAAGAGTTAGAAGGCAATATTTTGGGAGATTGATCTATGCAATATTTTACCAACTTTTCAACAAAAAGATTCTGGGTTTGCACTATAAAAGGGCACCGAGGGCCTCTTGGAAAAACTATCAAGCCGAAGAGATCACGAAGCCTCTGACGCTCACGCATCCAGGCTGATCATCAACTGTTCATCTACCTCCTTGGAAGAGATCGAGAAGCAAACTAGGTTTTTGTAATCATTTTCTAAGGAATAAAAGTGTACTTGATCTTGTTGATTAATAAAGGTAGTTCTTTTTCTTATTCTATTTCTTCATGCATTTTCTCTCCATCTCTTTTTCTCCCAACATGCGCGAGTAATTCTCCGCTTGTTAGGGTTCGTAGGATTAGGGTAGGCTAATGGACGATGAAAATAATTAAACTCTTTTTAAGTCCTATAAAGTTTAGGAACTTTATCAAAAGAATCATTAACATCCTAATCGGGCGCGCTGGCAATTCTTTGCTAGTTCCGACCACGATTAGAGATTAGATTAATGATTGTTTTGGTAAAGGCTAGATAATGAACGGAGTTCCGTGTCGAGATAAGGGTTACGAGTGGGATTCCTTTTCCCTCCAGAAACCCTAATCTACACGCATCACCGTCGTTCTAGTTCTAAATCTATTAATGGATAAAAAGGGTAACTTTTAATTAATCTTCCATAACTACTAAATCCTAACGAACCCTACAAGCCCTATTATTATATTATCTAAGTCTCTAAAATAATCTAGATCTATATTTTACATTCTTGTTTAACGTAGATCTAGAAACCATTCTATAAAATTCTTTATCCCTCCTCTCTTTCTCAACACATCTAAAGTAAAAGTAAAAGGTTCCACGTTTCCCAGAGGACGACCCGTACTCATCTCGGTCTAGCTACACGCGACACCGTTATTGATTGCGGTTAACTACAAAAACACTCTTTTCGAATAAATCAAATGGCGCCGTTGCCGGGGAAACGTGCGTAATTTTTTATTTTTACTATTTGTGTTGAATTCTTAGACGAGTCATATCATTATTAAAACAAAACCGCAAATTGTATATTTAACGATTATTGTGTGAATTTTTGCGAGGAAATCTGGAGTCACGGACTTGAGGAAACAGGAGATCTAAGGTTCACACTTCTCTGGTAAGATTCTAACTCCCTTCTCTCTCCTCTAAAATCTAATAAAATCTATTTTCTGCAGGATTATTTGCAAAATATCGCCGCTCAAAAATCTTTTTGCAAAGTTTTGTTTTTCGGTTTGTTTTTGCATATTTTAATACGGATCTTTAAGGGGCAAGGACTAAATCAAGATTAGGTGGGGATTTCATCACCCTTCCTAAGCCCCACAAATCACAAACCTAGCATATAGAACAACCCTTCATTAATTTAAAAAATATCTAGACCAGACTCTAAGGACTGTCGAGCTCAATAGGAAAAAGACTAGTATAGGCATCGGCCGTTTATCCTAACTGACATTGCGGTGTCTAGGCTAGTGGTTTTTAATTAGGCCCACTGTAGTGGTGGTTCCTTCCCACTTACCTGGCCATACTTGTCCGTGAAGAGGCGGTTTGAGGTCCTATTTCTAGCCTTAGTTAGGAGCTGTCTAGAGACTGGACCTAGGTAACCATAGTTCTAGGGTTGTGCATTTTTTTTTGTGATTTGTCTAAATCCGCCATTTTTCAAAACAAACCAATTACTGTCTCTCCTTTTTACCCCTTCCCCCTTCTTCTCTTCTTATAATGGGTGACCTAAACAGAAGAACACTTGCCGAGCTTTGCTGTCCACAACCAGATATCTCTTGTTTTCGAAATCCCTTCGGTATACCGTCCGGCTCTTCCATGTCCTTAAGAGATCATATAGAACAAGCAAGAAGAAACGGTTGGCCACCTCAGTCTAGGTCTTATGAACCGTATCCTAATCCTACACCTGTTTCAGTTCATACCCAGAGTGAGGAAGCACCTAGACGAATGTCCATTGCTGAGCACATAGCTTGGTCTAGAGGCCAAAGTTTCAACCCGAACCAATATCAACCATCACCACCACTGTCCGGAGAAGAGTTTGATATGCGGTTTGTATATAGCCAACTAACCAACCCATATCAATATTCTTCTTATCATAATATTGATCCTACTCCTACCCAAGTTCAGCAACCATTCTATTCCTATCAATCCAATCCGACTTTTCCACCTACTCTAGACAGTTCTTCTAATCAGTCATTTGGGAGTTTTAATTATCCACAGGAATTTCAATCTTATACTGAAACCCCTTATCAGCCCAAGACTAGTCTGGAGCAGACATTAGAAAAATTTATGGAAATGTCGAACCAAATTATGAAGGATTTGGGTAAAAAGACAGAACTGTACCTCCAAACTGAAATCCACAACTCCAGTTTCATAGATTCATCAAGTACACCAAATAGAATGACTGATAAGTTGTGTGACTTTGTAGTGTTTGATTTACCCAACTGTGAAGGGTCCCTTTCAAGTGAAACCATACCCAACCCTTGTGATCTCTACACCTCCACTCTTGAACCAAAACTGATTGAAAACCATACTTTTGATGAGGAGTTTGAGAATTTTAACCTTCACTTGAATGAGGTGATTGACGTTGGGGATATTTTGATTGATGAACCCGAAATTTTGGATGATTTTGTCCCACCAATTCATCAAATCCTTTCACTTCCTTGTGGTGATCATCTAGAGCCCTTAATTCTTCCCGAACCCCAAATATGTCTTGAAGTTGATGATAATGGTATACCCGAAGATTAGACCGAAATACAACCTCCATCTTCCACATCTGGTTCAGCAACACTCGACACACCAATTTGTTTACCCATTTCACTTTCTACTTTCTCCGGTTCTTCTTCTGTTCCTATAGTTTCAGTGAGTTTTGATGAATCACAATCCGTTAACTCAAGTTCACTAATACCAGAAGTTCAACTTGATATTTTTGAAAATGAGGTAGATGAGTTTTTCGAGTCCTCTACCTCAATAATTTTTGAATCTAGTAGGATAAATTCTGGCACAAAACTCTTTGACAGCAAAATGTTCAATCACACCATTGATAAAAGTTTTGAAGAACTTTTTGCTGACGAACTTGAATTTTTAAACAATACGGATTTTGTGATTGATCAATCTCCACCTATAGAGGTTGAACCGTCACCATTCCTTCTTCCTAATCATTCACATTCATCCTCATTCTTTCTTTTCTCTAATTTCAAACCCTTTCCAAACCACCTCTTATCCCTTCCCCATTTTTTCTTGAGTCGATACAACACATTCTTCCACCAACCTATACGATATACTGATAAAATTTTTGAATGGTTGGTGTTAACTTTTGGTCTTTGTAAAGTCTTACTTTGACCAAATGACTCACCCCCTCTTAAAATGCTTCGTATTGTCTAACTCATGTTTGAGGGGGGGGGGTATATTTTTGGCTCTTGATCATAACTTTTGTCCTCAAATTTGTGAGCCAAAAATAAGTTTGGGGGAGCATTTTCACTTTCATATATTCTTGCCCCCATTAATATTTTCCTCCCAAGTCTACAGGTTTTTGAGCTTAATGGATGACATCAGTGAGGACACTGCTGTAAACAGGTTTGGGGGAGATTTGTGCTTATTTACACATCAATTTGCATCATATTTTGCATAAGCACAACATTTTCAAAAATTTTTAAAAAAAAAAATCTTTTATAACAAAAGAGTAGAAAGTGAAAAATTACATCCAAAAGATAGGAATAGTTTAAGAAAACCAAGAAAATTAGAAGTTTTCTTACACGAACTGGTAATAAGTAGTTATGGCTGTTGTCCCAAGTGTTAGTAAGATGAAGGAAGTCACTAATCTGAGGATAAAAATAAGTCTGAAAAATAGTTTCTATTCTGGAAGCCAAACATTTGAATGTTGATACCCTACTATATGCACTTACACACGTCTTGAAACTCGGGATAGTAGAGGATACCTTGAAATGCTCTTGTCTAAAAGCCAAAGTATGAAGGAAGAAAAAAAAAATGAAGAAAATATAAAAATGGTGAAAAGAAAAAAATGAACACTGGTTTTGTATCGCCAAGGCAGCAATAAAAAAAATATAGCGAGGGTGCCTATTCACCTAGTGCCCTAAGGCCAACTGGTCTGGGAGTCACTGCTAAGCCTTAGGTGGTGCAAGACGAGGAAAATATTATCACCTAATCAGCAAGCACAGGAGTAATCGGTCGGTTAGTACCTCAAGAAGTATTAACGGCCGCATGAAAATGTGTGAGCAGTTCTAAGTATTCATCAAATTAAAAAGTACTGAGGTAGATGGACAAGAGTATGATAGCTTGAATTGAATTCTCTGAGTGTAGGGATGTTCTTTACACACACGTGGGGTTATATGATCAATGTTTGGATAAAAGGTAGGAATGAAGAATAAAGACGATATTTTATTGAGGGACGATGTGATTTCTAACATTTTTTCATGACTATTAAGATAGGGCTCATGACAACTGAAAAGCTAGTATAGTTGGAAACTCTTCTTTTCAAAGTATTTCTTTTATGGTTCTTATCTTTATATGTAAATTTCACCATCTTTCTTTTGTTATAGGATTTTGTGGGTGTAATCCGCTAAAAACCCTCAGGAGACAACACTCCTCCTACTAGGGACACCTAGAGGTTTAACGGCTTGTTGCACGTGCTCAGTGCAATCGTGTCTGCCTACGAAAGTGTGCTTAGTTTTCTCCTTTCTTTTTCTCCTCTTGAATAAACTAGTTTGCTCGGGACGATCAAAGATAAGTTTAGGGGTATTTGTTCAGTTGATAAAACTGCACACTTGTATTACATTTTTCCTACCATTTTTATATTAAAAAAGGACTTTATTATAATATATTATACATATGAGGGTTTATGTGTAAAAACAATAATTTTCCATATGTTAATATATTTTAATTATCATTTGGTAGGAAAGTGTATGCAAATAAATTCATTGACCTAACCTAGTAGAACTAGGTCTACTAAATCTTATTTAAGTTGTTGTGCAGAATTTTCCAAGTTGTTATGAAGAATTTATCAAACAAATCAATTTGTTGAAGAAAACTTGCCAAATTAAGAAGCAAACTTGGAGACCAAGTCTGGAAGCAACCGAGAGAAGATTTCTGAAATATGAAGATGCCTAGGATTGCCAAACGTCACCATCAGAGAGCCCAAGAAAAACGACAAATTGATCACACACCTTGAGCGCAGATCCGCGGCCAAACCCCCCCCGGGGCCGCGGATCCGCCGCACTATTGAAGAGTTAGAAGGCAATATTTTGGGAGACTGATCTATGCAATATTTTACCAACTTTTCAACAAAAAGATTCTGGGTTTGCACTATAAAAGGGCACCGAGGGCCTCTTGGAAAAACTATCAAGCCGAAGAGATCACGAAGCCCCTGACGCTCACGCATCCAGGCTGATCATCAACTGTTCATCTACCTCCTTGGAAGAGATCGAGAAGCAAACTAGGTTTTTGTAATCATTTTCTAAGGAATAAAAGTGTACTTGATCTTGTTGATTAATAAAGGTAGTTCTTTTTCTTATTCTATTTCTTCATGCATTTTCTCTCCATCTCTTTTTCTCCCAACATGCGCGAGTAATTCTCCGCTTGTTAGGGTTCGTAGGATTAGGGTAGGCTAATGGACGATGAAAATAATTAAACTCTTTTTAAGTCCTATAAAGTTTAGGAACTTTATCAAAAGAATCATTAACATCCTAATCGGGCGCGCTGGCAATTCTTTGCTAGTTCCGACCACGATTAGAGATTAGATTAATGATTTTTTTGGTAAAGGCTAGATAATGAACGGAGTTCCGTGTCGAGATAAGGGTTACGAGTGGGATTCCTTTTCCCTCCAGAAACCCTAATCTACACGCATCACCTTCGTTCTAGTTCTAAATCTATTAATGGATAAAAAGGGTAACTTTTAATTAATCTTCCATAACTACTAAATCCTAACGAACCCTACAAGCCCTATTATTATATTATCTAAGCCTCTAAAATAATCTAGATCTATATTTTACATTCTTGTTTAACGTAGATCTAGAAACCATTCTATAAAATTCTTTATCCCTCCTCTCTTTCTCAACACATCTAAAGTAAAAGTAAAAGGTTCCACGTTTCCCAGAGGACGACCCGTACTCATCTCGGTCTAGCTACACGCGACACCGTTATTGATTGCGGTTAACTACAAAAACACTCTTTTCGAATAAATCACTATGAGACGAGTTTCATCGAGGGCGTCGAGCTCCTCAAGCCGAAGATGGGCATTCTCTTCTTCTGTTAGCTCGTAATGAACCGTCACTCGTAGATAGGGTAGCTCTATCTCCAAGAGGAGTACTGCTTCAGTGCCGAATACCAATGCGAATGGCGTTGTGTTCGTAGCCGTTTTGAACGTGGTCCGATATGCCCAGAGAGCTTCATGCAATCTCTCGTGCCAGTCCTTCTTATTTTTGAACACCGTCTTCTTTATAATCTTCGTCAAGGTCTTGTTGAAAGCCTCAGCCAGACCGTTAGCTCGTGGATTGTAGACCGAAGAGTATCTCCAGTCTATATTATGCTGATTTGCGAAGCGACTGATTCTGTGACTTCTGTAGGCCGTCCTGTTATCAGAGATAATCCGCCGCGGAGTTCCGAACTAATAGATAACATGAGCCTTGAAGAAATGGAGGATATTCTCCGTCTTCACTTCCCTTAGCGGCACTTCTTCTGCCCACTTAGAAAAGTAATCGGTTGTCGCCAATATGAACCGATGTCCTCTGGATGACGCTGGTTCAATGGGTCCAATTATGTCGGTCCCCTACATTTCGAACGGCCAGCTAGCCACTGTTGGGTGTAGCGGATTTGGATGCTGGTGGATAAAGTCTCTATGAATTTGGCACGAGTGGTACTGATTTGCGTATTCGAGACAGTCCTGAATCATCGTTGGCCAATAGTAGCCCATCCTTTTGATCTTCAGTTTCATCTTTGGCCCGGCTTCCGTAGAGTATGTTGTGAGTCTCTCGGACGACTCTCTTTACTTCTTCCGGCCCCAGGCATCTCAGCCATAGAGAGTCGAACGATCTCTTATATAGAGTATCATTAATGAAGGCGAAAGACAGAGTTCGTTTCATGAGCTGATATCTTGAGGATGCATTTTCAGGTGTTTGACGAGATTTGAAGTATTCTATAAAGACTTCTCTCTAATCCTTGGCCTTTTTCCGGTCCTCTATTTGTAGGTCCGTATGCTTGGTCGCTTCCATTTCTTCAGAAGACTCCGTGGACATTTCTACTGGCGCAAGAACCCGACGGCTTTGTACAACGATCCTTACGTCATCGAGGTTTTCGTCGGCCAGTTCTTTAGCGAGTTTGCTAAGACATCCACCTTGCTATTTTCCATACGTGGTATGCTTTCTAGGACGTAGGAAGGGATTTGAGTCAGCAATTGTTGCACTCTCTCGCCGTACTTTACCAACTCTGGTTTGCACGTTTGATAGTCGTCGTTTACTTGACTAACGACCAGCTGGGAGTCTCCTATATGAGGAGGTTTTCGATTTTCATGTCGACAGCGATCTCAAGACCTGCTATCAAGGCCTCATATTCCGCTTCATTATTTGTCCTCGGCTCTGTTAAGGAAAAGGCAAAGCTCATTATCCCTCCTTGCGGAGTCACGAAGATAAGGCCTACCCCCGATTTGATTATAGGGGTGGTGTGCTTTCTCTTCTTCATGGAAGATGCCCCATCGAAGTAGAGTTCCCATCGGGAGTCACTCCCTCCTTTCTCCCTGTCGATCGTATCAAACGCGTGCTCATCCGGCAATTCACAATTGAGGGGCGAATCGGCAGGTATTGGAAGCTCAGCGAGGAAGTCGGCGGTGGCCTGACCTTTCACTGCCTTGAGTGGTTGGTATGTTATCGAGAATTCCATTAAGAGTAGGGCTCATTTAGCGAGTCGTCCCGTTAGTATAGTTCTTGACATCAAATACTTGAGAGGATCCACCTTTGATATGAGATGGACCTCATGCACCAAAGCATAATGCCGAAGCTTCGTTATAGCGATGATTAACGCCAGGCAATGTTTTTCGATAAAGGAGTAGTTGTTTTTTGCCCCGAGGAGAACTCGACTCAAATAGTAAAGGACTCTATCTTTCCCTTGGTTGTTCTCTTGTGCCCATAACGCGCCTAAAGAACCTTCAAGGGCAGTTGTGTACAGAATGAGGGGCTTTCCCTTGACTGGAGCGGTCAGTACCGACGGATTCTGCAGGTATTTCTTGATTTCGTCCAGTGCATTTTGGCATTTGTGATCCCAAACGAACGGGGTTCCCTTCTTCATTAAATGGCTGTAGGGGCGACATTTGCTGGAAAGATTGGCTATGAACTGCCGGATATACGCGATCTTTCCTTAGAGAGACCGCAATTGCTTGAGAGTTCTTGGCGAAGGTATTTCCATAATCGCCTTGATCTTTGATGGATCCATTTTGATGCCCTGGTGTCGGATGATGAACCCCAGGAATTTGCCCGAGGAAACTCCAAATGCGCATTTGAGAGGGTTCATCTTCAGATTGTATTTCCGAAGACGCTGGAATACTATTTTCAAATGCTCTCAGTGTTCCTCATATGATTTGTTTTTCACCACGAGGTCATCAATATAGCATTCGACGATTTCATGTATGAAGTCATCAAAAATCTTTGTCATGGCCCTCTGATAAGCAGCGCCAGCGTTCTTCAGACCGAAAGGCATCACTTTGTCGTAGAATATGCCCAGAGGAATCCGGAAAGCGGTATGCTTCTGATCTTCGGGATGCATCTTTATTTGATTGTACCCCGATGAGCCGTCCATGAAAGAGAAGACTTCGTGAGTGGACGTGTTGTCTATCATCAGCTCGGTGACTGGTACGGGAAATTCATCCTTCGGACAAGCTTTGTTGAGGTCCCGAAAGTCTGCGCAGATGCGTACCGTCCCATTCTTCTTCATCACTGGGACGATATTGGCGATCCAGTCAGGGTACTAAACTTCTTGGATGAAGCTGGAGTCGATTAACTTCTTGACTTCGGCATTGATGCTCATTTCAAGTTCAAGCCGCATTCTTCTTGGTGCTTGCTTGACTGGCTTAACGTTCGGAGATATCGCCAATTTATGCACAGCTATCTCTGGATCTAGCCCCGACATCTCGAAATAGTTCCATGCGAAGCAGTCTTTATACTGCATGAGCACATCTCTTAGCGTAGCTACCTGTTCTTTGGACAACAGCTCACTGACAAACATAGGCCTCGGGTCGTTTGTCGTCCCCAAGTCGATCTTCCTTAGGTTGTTCGTAGTAGTATGTATCCCATCTTCCAGCTCTTTTGGGGCCGGTGGAAGTTCTGAGATCAACTCATCTTCATCCTCATTTGCGAAGCAATGGGAGAGGTCATCCATTTTCTCGTGCTCTCCTTCTTCTGACCGCGTTATCACGTGGCAGGTATGAGATCATTTCCAAGACCGATATTGACCTGGTTCTACTCTCGCGATATACGTTGCTTTTGGCACATGCCTTTGCGGTGGGGCTACCCTCCAACTGTTGGATAGAGCGAACCTACCGAGTTCATATTGGTCTTCGACCCAGTTTTTGAATATGAAGCAGTCTTCGAGAGGATGTCCTATCGCTTGGTGATAGGAGCAATAATCCGGGTGAGAGACATCGTCTGCTTGTTCGGGGTGTTTGGACTCCGGGAGCATAATCATTTGATGTTTCATGACAAGATTGAATATCTTCTTTATCTTGTCTTGGGGAAAAGAATATGCTCAACCCATCTTTTTTTACAAGAGATGGATCCCGGCTGCTCAATTCTCGATCGCGTGGCTTCTTGGACTCGCTTTGCCGCTGTTGAACGTTTTTTCCGTTCTTTAGTATGTTTTGCCTCCACGTCGGGTCTTCTGTATGACAGGCTGGCGACGAAGGGTACCGTCATTCTCCGTAGCCTGCTGAAGGAGGCGCTGCGTCCTGGATTTCTCATAAATGGCCATTTCATGGTTGTAGTCATCCCAGACCTTTTGACCCGCTTCCCTTATTAGCTTGTCCATCTGTTCTTCAAATGACGGACTCGACACTTTTATGGCAGGACCTCGTTCTGGTTCAGCGTCAGCATCTTTTAAAAGAGTATCCTCTTCTTCATCATGGTCCTTTATGACATGGCGGCCATGGAACTGCTCCCGTTTCTTGGATTGTCATTTCCGAGCCCGATCGTTTCCATTTTTCCATTGGGCAATTTTCGTTTAGTTCCGGAGACGTTCCAAATCCTGTTGTAGAATTGAGCCTATCGCGCATTCTGTTTGAAGGGTATGCCTTGGCGTCTCAACAACCTTTTTAATTCTTCTGTGTAGTATTTGGGCAGACGGATAGGCTGGAGCCTGTCAAGCATAGAATCGGCACCATGCCATATTTCTTTTTCGACTTTAGTCTCCGCGGATCGATAAAATAAGATCGCCTTTTCACCTTTTTTCCTGGGAGGGACGTAGAATGTTCGTAGCTCTTGCACACTATATGTCTTAAGCTCTCTGTAGTGCTTCCGCGGAATCATGGCGATCTGCAAACTCTGATCATCTCCAGTGAGGGCCTGCACCGATGGACGGACCGAGAACAATGCATTGACCATATCTTCAGAGTCGATGCCGAAGATCAACATAGGGGTAGACGGTCCAGGCTTGTTGTATTGGAGCGGCCCCGAACAGACTATCTCTTCTTCCTCTTCGGTATCGCTCCCGAAGATCGGAATAGTGGTGATAGCTTTTTGCTTATTCTCCGGCTTATGGCATCTTTCCGTATCTTCAAAGTCTGGTAAGAAATACTTTGCATCTTCGTACTTTCGGACATCATTTATGGAGAATGGGTCCAGCTCCCCTGTCACGGTATACTCGAGACCATCTTTGAAGTACTTCATACACTGATATTGTGTAGAAGGGATGATTTTGTATTTGTGTAACCAGGGCCTGCCGAGCAAAGCCTTATAGCAAGTCTTGGTGTCAGTGACATGAAACTTGATGTCGGTGAAGAGCGACCCGAAGCGTAACGTCAGTATTACGGACCCGAGCGCCTGTGATAACTGGGAGTCAAAACCGGAGATGGTAATTTTATCTCGAGCTAGGTGCTGAACGCTCATGCAAATTTCTTTTAGCACTCTGACATTTAGGAGGTTGACAGAGGACCCGTTGTCAACTAGAATCTTCCCTATCTTAATGTCGTGGCAGTACCCGGTGACATATAGGGGCTGTTGTGCTCGCACGTCCCTAGGAGGAGGTCTTCATCATGTTCAGACCATAATATTGCATTTTTCATTCCCCTATTCTTATCCTTTTTATAAATAAACAGGTACTCTTGACGCACGTTTGTTGCATATTACAGGATACAGGTTTCTGGAGCAAGTACAGTGAAAAAGACACAAAACAACAGAAAAAGGGACTTTTGACCAACTATTAGACGGATCCTAGTCTAGCCTAGATGAAGAACAATGCAAGGTCCAAAATGTTAACGCAAACGGTCAAAAGATACTTACAAGTGTTCACTGAAACATCTGGAGGAAAACCAGAAGCCCAAAAGAGAAAATAAGTGAAGAAACAGAAGCCCACAGAGCCACTGAACTAAGCCCAAACTTTTGGCAGCCCAAGACCACCATAGGGCCGCGGATCCGCGGCCCAAGCCATCCAATGCCGTGGATCCGCGGCCTTACAGAGAGCTTGTCGGTGGAAATTTGATGCGTCGGCGCGTCGGTGCAGATGTTAGGATTTTACGTGGGCAAATCTGTAATTTTGCATGTGCGAGAGTCTGTAGCCCTAGGTTTCCTATTTTCCTATAAATTGTAATCCTAGATCTGAAAAATGTATGCCTCTTTTCAATAAATGAAATTCAGAATTTCTGGGAGTGACATTCAGATCTATTCTGTCTTCTACTTGGAGGGAGCCATCAAATCTGTAGGTAATTTATTTCCTTGCTTTTATTTTCTAGTATAATTTATCATCCCCTAATGAACGAGTAGTCTCCTCGCTTGTTAGGGTTAGCCTTAGCGAAAGGGTTGAGAGATGAGATCTCTCACCCCTTTCAATCCCATCTTCACTTTAGAGTTAGAACTCCATGCATACGCACACATCCGCTCCCTACGGCACCCTACCCCTCGAGGTAACGGTGAACCGTAGTATAAAGGGCCGGTTGCGCGCGTTTTCCATGGGGGTTAGGGTAATTATCAACAAAGGAAGGATACGAATCTAGAGGAAGAAACATCTTCCCAAAAGATTCGTATCCACTTTATTGATAATTAACTTAACACCTAATAGATCTAAAAAAGAAGGTATTGAAAGAAGTGAAGAAAACATTAATCTCCAAAACTTCCCCTAAGCCTAACCCTAGCAAGATTCTTAATTAGATTAATTAGATCCAGTATTTTAGATTGTTATAAACCAACCCAAAAACTATAAATTGAATCAACTCGTTAAAACACATAAAAGGAATTTACCCGTCTCTGTGGATCGACCCGTACTCACCGGCTAGCTGCGAAGCGACGCCGTTTCTGATTGCGGTAAATACAAGTTTTTGGACTAACCAAATGGCGCCGTTGCCGGGGACGGCGTAATCTTTCTTTTTGTGAATTTTCGGGTTGATATAAATTTTAAAAATTATAAAAATCTGAAAATATAAAAAAATAATCAAATTTGATCTGTTTGAAGGGTGTATCTTTTGGATCTTGCAGGAACAGCGAAGAATCAAGAATCTGGAATTTTACAGAGGGAAAAACAGAAAAGTACATATAAGAACAGAGAGGAACTGAAGTCACAGAACAGCAGAATTTTTTTCAGCGGCCGATCCCTCTACGCAGCCGCGCTTCCGCCGCAATATAGGGCCCCAGACCGCGGATCCGCGCCTCTTCTGTCACTTCAGCACCTGAAAATTTACTGGTTTGCTTTCTTTTCCTCCCCTCTGCAACCTACAATATATCTCTCTGTAAAAAAAAAAAAAATTTCTGCAGGAATTCTTTGCGTAAAGAGTCTTTCTCCCCTTTCTCAATAACAGATTTTCTGCAGGTTTCTTTGCGCCGCGCTAAAAAATTCTGATTGCAAGTGAAATTTTATTTGTTTTGCATAATTTAACCGGATTCTAAGGGGCTAATTGACCAAACTCAGATTGGGTGGGGATTTCATCACCCTTCCCAGGACCCCAGAAAACACCTAAAGCATTCTGCATCGACCACAATTAATTAAAAAAGATTAGACTCAGACCTAAGGACATCGAGCTCAATAGGAAAAGGACTAGTATAGGCATCGGCCGTTTATCCTAACCGACTTTGCGGTGTCTAGGCTAGTGGTTATTAATTAGGCCCACTGTAGTGGTGGTTCCTTCCCACTTACCTGGCCGTATTTATCCGTGAAGAGGCGGTTTGAGGTCCTATTTCTAGCCTTAGTTAGGAGCTGTCTAGCAGACCTAGGCAACCCTAGATCTAGGCCTGATTGTGCATGTGTGGTTGATACATTTGTGTCACGAGTCCTATGTTCTAAAACCTCTTTGCAAAACTCTCACAAAAAAAAAAGAGGGAAAAATCTTTTAAAAACTTGCAAAAATTTTGTCGCTAAGAAATCCTTGCATTCTTCTATCATGGGTACCCCACATAACAAATCACTTGCCGAATTTTGGTATCCCGAACCTAACTTTGCGTCGTTCGTCAATTGTTTCGGTCAATTTAAAAGCGATCCCTCCTTGCCAAAAATTTCGTTGAAAGATCAAATAGAGGCGTCTAGGAGAAATAGTTTGACTTTTCAACCCACTTTGTGTCAACCGAGTCAACCTTTACAACCTACATATGTTGACACCACTTCTTCAAGTCCTTCTGTCACTCCTAGGCCGATGTCCATTGCTGAGCATATTGCTCAATCTCGCAGTCGATCTTTCACCCCTCTCCACTCATCTAGTTTTAGGGATCCACACGATTATTCACCTTCTTATCCATATGTTGACCCTACTCCTGTCTTACCACCCACTTCCTACCAGTCATACCCGACCTTCCCACCTTCACTAGACGCTGTTTCGAAACAGCCATTAGGGAGTTTCACATACCCAACTAATTTTGAATCTTTTACTGAAACCCCCTCACCACCTAAGTCTAGTTTGGAAGAGTCGTTGGAAGCATATATTGCTGCAACAAATAAAATGATGAGGACAGTGGAAGCATCCATGGCCGCCCTTACGCAACCTAGTGAACCGGTAGCTAGTGTCCCGCTAGCTCCGAATTTTTCAATGTGTAAGGCGGCAGTTGGACAGAGTGAGAATGAGAGAGGATTTTCAAATCAAACCTACCCTTACCCAATTGAAACCCACAACTCCGGTTTTCCATCTATTGTTCCAAATGATTCACCAGTTGAAAATAAAAATGAGTTGTGCGATTTTGTAGTGTTTGATTTGCCAAATTGTGAGGAACCCCTTTCGAGTGAAACCGTACCTAATCCTTTCGATCTTTACACCTCCACTCTAGAACCTACATTGATAAATATCCATGCTGTGGATAAAGTGTCTAAAGAAATTGATTTTCACTTGATTACGGATATAGACGCCGGGAATATTTCGAATGATGAACCTGTCGATTTAATAGAAATTTTATGTTCAAATCATCATCCTGAGTTATTAAATGTTTCCCCCGAATCTCATATGCGTCTAGATTTTGATGATAATGGCATGAATGAATTACATATTGAGGATAGTACTGAGGAGAGCCTTGAGGATAATATCGAGGTTGAACCATTTTTATTGGATGTGTCGGATTTTCCAATTCAGCCTCCTGAACCTTTGACTGTTATATCACCCTCCCTCCTTCCTATTGTTCCGACCGAACAAATGACCGTTACGCTTTCATCTCCGATACCAAGTTCGGCGTACCCATGTTTTCTTGCGAATCTTGAGGGATTTGATCCCATTGCACGACGAGTTGGTAGGTTAGCGTAATCGCTTTTAACACATCGGGCATCACAAATTGCGCTGATTTATTCACTCAATTTACACCCTCAAGATCGCACTCCACTTCTTTCTTCTTTCCTTCTTTCTTCTCCCCCACCGAGACCATATTCTACCATTCTTCTTTCCACACGGTCTCGCGTGCTTTTCATCTCTTTTCTTTCCATCCCATTTTTGCACCAACTCTACCATTACCATGATAAGATTTTTGAATGGTTGGTGCTAACATTTGGCCTGTGTAAGGCTAAGCTTAAGTTTGGGGGGGGGGCCTTTGTATATATGTATATATATCCTTTTGTTTTCTTTTTCTATAAAAAAAAATTAAAAAAAATTCAAAACATAAAAAATTATAAATAAATAAACAGGGGAGTATCGGTATTTTGACCCTCTTGGTTTAGCATGACAGTGAGGACACTGTCAAGTTCAAGTTTGGGGGTATGCTCGGTACGTCTTCTTCCTTCGCATTCATTTGTACATATTTTTTGCATTTGCATATTTATTTGAAAAACCCATAAAAATTGAAAAATTTCAAAAATTATAAAAATTATTGTATTCAATTTTGGCTAATTGACTTGAGATTGACAAATAGGTCAACTAGCTAGGAACAACTAGATCTTAGACTTAGTAAGTTAAAAACCCTAAAGATAACCTTCCTTAAAGTTTAACGGTAGAAAGTATATGCCTTGTAGTTTATTTAGAAATAGGCATATTTTGGGTTCACTTCTTGGGCTAAGTCGAAACAAGGGAAGAGTATTGATGTTCTCATTAGAGTATAAGTTTGAAAAATAGTTCCTAGCTTAAGTCTAGATTCTGAAAACGTATACCCTACAATTTGCACAATCACGCACCTTGAAACTTGGAATAGTAGAAGAGACCTTGAAGTGCTCTTGTCTAAAAGTCCTTAGTACAATGAAAGAACATAAAAGAAAAAGTGTGAATAAAGAATAAAAAATGGACACTGGTTTTTGTGATTACTTAAGGCTGCAAAAATAGAAAAATATTTAGCGAGGGTGCTTCATCACCTAGTGCCTTAGACCAACTGGTTTGGGAGTCACTGCTAAAGCCTTGGGTGTTGCAAGGACTAGGAAGTACGCTTTAAAGTGCAAACGCATTTTGTAATCGGTCGTTGGTACCTCAAGAAGTATTAACGGTCGCATGAAGAATGTGTAAGCAAATTTCATTTAAATTCACCAACTAATTAGTACCTTGGACAATGGACAAGGGCATGATTGCTTGAATTGAATTTCCGAGTGTAGGGGTGATCTATACATACACGTAGGGGTATGTGATTGGAATTTAGATAAGAGAGAGGAATGAAGAATAGAACTTGTATCTTTAGTAAAGTTGATAGAAATTCCTAAGTGGAGATAAAACCCTAGAAGGAAAACTTAAGAAATGCCGAAAGCTAAGTAGATCTGCAGGATATATATAATCTTAAGTTAAATGATGAGGAAGTGTGAAGAATGTGGGTGGATAATTTACGAGTCAAAAGATAATAGAATTCCTTGTTAGAAAACCTAATTGGAGAACAAAAGTCAATGGGCCGAGTTGATAGGATTTTGTGGGTGTAATCCGCTGAAAACCCTCAGGAGACAACACTCCTCCTACTAGGGACACCTAGAGGTTTAACGGCTTGTTGCACGTGCTCAGTGCAATCGCGTTTCCCTACGAAAGTGTGGTTAGGATTTTAGTGAATAAATAATAAGTTTGCTCGAGGACGAGCAAAAGGTAAGTTTGGGGGTATTTGTTCAGACCATAATATTGAATTTTTCATTCCCCTATTCTTATCCTTTTTATAAATAAACAGCTACTCTTGACGCACGTTTGTTGCATATTATAGGATACAGGTTTCTGGAGCAAGTACAGTGAAAAAGACACAAAACAACAGAAAAAGGGACTTTTGACCAACTATTAGACGGATCCTAGTCTAGCCTAGATGAAGAACAATGCAAGGTCCAAAATGTTAACGCAAACGGTCAAAAGATACTTACAAGTGTTCACTGAAACATCTGGAGGAAAACCAGAAGCCCAAAAGAGAAAATAAGTGAAGAAACAGAAGCCCACAGAGCCACTGAATTAAGCCCAAATTTTTGGCAGCCCAAGACCACCAAAGGGCCGCGGATCCGCGGCCCAAGCCATCCAATGCCGCGGATCCGCGGCCTTACAGAGAGCTTGTCGGTGGAAATTTGATGCGTCGGCGCGTCGGTGCAGATGTTAGGATTTTACGTGGGCAAATCTGTAATTTTGCATGTGCGAGAGTCTGTAGCCCTAGGTTTCCTATTTTCCTATAAATTGTAATCCTAGATCTGAAAAATGTATGCCTCTTTTCAATAAATGAAATTCAGAATTTCTGGGAGTGACATTCAGATCTATTCTGTCTTCTACTTGGAGGGAGCCATCAAATCTGTAGGTAATTTATTTCCTTGCTTTTATTTTCTAGTATAATTTATCATCCCCTAATGAGCGAGTAGTCTCCTCGCTTGTTAGGGTTAGCCTTAGCGAAAGGGTTGAGAGATGAGATCTCTCACCTCTTTCAATCCCATCTTCACTTTAGAGTTAGAACTCCATGCATACGCACACATCCGCTCCCTACGGCACCCTACCCCTCGAGGTAACGGTGAACCGTAGTATAAAGGGCCGGTTGCGCGCGTTTTCCATGGGGGTTAGGGTAATTATCAACAAAGGAAGGATACGAATCTAGAGGAAGAAACATCTTCCCAAAAGATTCGTATCCACTTTATTGATAATTAACTTAACACCTAATAGATCTAAAAAAGAAGGTATTGAAAGCGGTGAAGAAAACATTAATCTCCAAAACTTCCCCTAAGCCTAACCCTAGCAAGATTCTTAATTAGATTAATTAGATCCAGTATTTTAGATTGTTATAAACCAACCCAAAAACTATAAATTGAATCAACTCGTTAAAACACATAAAAGGAATTTACCCGTCTCTGTGGATCGACCCGTACTCACCGGCTAGCTGCGAAGCGACACCGTTCTTGATTGCGGTAAATACAAGTTTTTGGACTAATCACATCACTGAAGGTAATGTCGGCCGTGTGAACTTCTTCCAGCTTATCCTTCATCTTTTCTTCGGCAAGAAAGGCTTGAAACTGTACGGACTCTTGCAGTGCCTTGATCAGAGAATCTCGTGCATCCTTAGAAAAAAGAAGGGCGTCCAAGATGCTCAGTTGCGAGGGTATCATTCTTAGGTGTGCCAAGACAGTGTAATCCACTTTGCTCTGCTTAGGCGGATCCTTGGCTGTGAGCTCTTCGGCGAATCTCTCATCGAGGGCGATATCCTCGGGGAATTTTTCCTTCCCCTTATCTTTTTTGTTCGATCCCTTGTTTGCGGGTCCGAGATTCTTTTCAGGTAACGTGCGGTTACGCAGCTGAATGTTCTCACAGTTCTTCGTCTCTTCCTTTTTGCTGAGGTGGATTCTTTGAAGAGAGGGCTGAGAAATACTTCTTCGTCAGAATCTCTTCCGAAGGTGAGAACTTGCGATCCCCTGGCATCGACCATGTGACAGTTGCCGGCAGTTCTTTTGTGCTCATCTGTCGTGCTTCTCTGCTCCCGACGAGTTTTGCGCTTCATCCACTTGAAATGTTGTCGGTGAGCAACGTATCCCTGACATCACTTTTTAAAGGCTATGCATTCTTCGGTAGGGTGTGCAATCCTCTGGTGGTATAAGCAATAGTTAGGATGTACGTCTGCTTCGTCAAGGTGTGTATCCTCGGGGATATCTTCTTTGGGCAGTGGCAGCTTCATTCCCATGGACAAGGCTTTGGCAAACCGTTTCCTCGTCTTAACCTTGCTTTTGTTTGCCGCAGGTGCATTTTGATCTGGTTGGAGTGTTTTGCGATTTATCTCTATCACGACTTCTTCAAATTGACGCCGATGTCTGGCCCTTTCGAATATGGCCATTTCACGTTGCTGATCAGCCTTGCTCTTCTGATGGGCTTCATTCAGCAGCATGTCGATCATCTCGTCAGACGGTTCCAAGGGTTTTGGCTCCGATCCTGCCTCCATCTGCTCTATGTTGTCTTCTAACGCCGAATGAGCTTCTTCTATATTTAGTGATGAGTGAGAGATCATGTGACAGCTTTCCATATAATCCTCAGATTCTTTTGATTAGTCATCTCTATCATTATTGTCGTTATCTCCACTCTCAAGGGTATTTTTGAGAAATTCTTGTAGTGTGACCGGGGTTCGCGCCTTTTTGTTATATTCCTCCAGTGCGTCAATATGTTTTTACAGGTTCGTGCGCTTGTCATCAGGCTTTACGGGCTTTTTGGTCTTCTTCTTCCTTTTCGAAGATTTTGACGGCTGGGCCTGGGCATTTTGCCCATCGTTACCAATTCTTAGCGTCGGGCGCGGCTTCAGCATTCCTTCAATGACCTCAGTTTCCAGTGGATTTTTCCACCTAATCGCCGGGCATGTTTGAAGATCCTTCAGCATTCTTTTTGTTTTGGCTGAAAGAGCGACATCCCATGGAGCTTCTTCTATAAATGAGCATGATGCCCCTGGCGTGTCTATCTTTTTAGGAGCGTGCGGCTGCGGTGAGCTTACCTTCCAATTCTCGGACAGTGCAAATTTGCTTTGTTGATATTGGTCCTCGATCCAGCTTTTGAAGATGAAGCAATCTTCAATTGGGTGGCCTACTACTCGGTGGTAGGGGCAGTAATTGGGATTGTTGACATCACCTGGCTGCAGTGTATGTCTCGGATCTAGCAGAGTGATGAGTCTGTTGTGCACCACTAGTTTGAACAGTCTTCTTGTTTTATCCCGAAATAATGAGTAAGGATGTTTTAACTTTTCGTTGATAAATCACTGTCTATCATTTTGGCGATCAGCTGGTTTTGGACCACTCAGCTGTTGCTGAGCATTGGCGACAAAGGTCGCTTTCCCTTTCCACTTTTCATTCCGAGGTTCCGTCTTTGAAGAGGAAGGCCTATGGCCCATCTGGTCCATTTGGGCCAGCTTGTCGATCAAGGCTTGGAAAGTGGTCGGCTTGAAGAACATCATAAACTGGGATATGGTTGCCTGCGGATCGAGGATTCCCACAAACATGCCTACTGCAGGAGCCTCTTCTTTGCGCTGTTCGCACTTCGACCCTAGGTTCCGCCACCGTATCGCATAGTGAACCCATCTTTCTCCAGGCTTCACCCTAGAATTGATCAATGCCGTGATTGGGGTGCGTTCTCTAGCACTTGTGAAACGCTGGGTGAATAGCAACTCCATCTCCGTAAAAGTTTTGACGGAATCGTTGGGAAGCTCTGAATACCATTCGAACGCCGTCTCTGCCAAGCTGTCGATGAATTGGCGAAGCAGTAGCTTATCGTCACCTCCAGTATTGCCGCACAGAGCCCTGAACTGAGCGACATGTTGATGGGGATTGCCTGTCCCCTTGTATACGTGAAACTTAGGAATCGTGTATCCTGGCGGATATTTAATCTGGTCGTACCAGCTAAGATATGGTCGCCTAGTTCTGACGATTTGGCCAGCAGCTTCGTTCGCTTGATGGGCTCGTATCTGTTGAGCTATATAATCATCGAGCGCAGCCTTCGAGATTGTTTCCTCCTTTGCTGCTGAAAAGGCTGGAAGAGGGTTTGATGTCTCCTCTCTGTCGTCTTCGATTATTATTGGCAGATCATTGGCTGGAGGGTCTGACTAGATCATCATGCCTACCGTATCCTGGAACAATAGCGCCATTTGTTTTATATTGGCCACTTGTTTCGCTGCCTCTTGATCTTTCTTTTCTAGCATCCTCCAGAGGAACTCGGCATTGGTTTCTTGTTCCTGGCACAGATCCGACGATGCTTCGGGGCTTTCCTTATGTCCCGTGAGTGCAACCATCTTCATTAACATCTCTTGGAGCTTCTGTTGTTGCTCTTGAGCTTTTGTTACCGATCGGGTGAGTGGTCGATGAGCCCCAGAGGCATGGCTCTCCTCCTTCCCAGAAGCCATATAAACAGTATGCACCACCATGCCCCATATTTGGAGTGTCTGGGTTCAATGCCCTTGAGATTCATTGCAGGCCTAGGGATCTTCCCCGCCCTCCTCTTTTTATGGACGATTGAAGTTGAGGGGACTGTTGCAGTAGGCACCTGAGCAGACGATACTTTGCATGGCATGGCAGAGGGATGGTCCTCTTCCTGTTGAGTCTTCAACTTCTTCTGTCGGCGGGAATAGTCCTTGTTGATCACAGAATCTTAGACTCTTCACCAGACTTTGTGGATTTTGGAAGACAGCTGCTGAGGGGGCTTCTCCGGCTTCAACTATGTAACATTCTCCACAGGTGGAGGAGATCATTTCAATTCAGCGGTCGGAGAATTCTTGCAGACCCTCCTGAGTGGTTCAAAGCTGTTCCCGATTGGAACATAAGCATCGACTTCAACCATCAGAGCTGGTGGAGTCAATCCAGAAGGGGAACTGCCCCCGGCTTTCCTCACTCGGCACCGGGGCGATGTCGAACATGTCTTGCAGATGGTACCGGCTCAGTTACAGGGGTGGCTTCATCATGCCCCTGTTCTGGTGAAGGGTTGCTGTTGGTGCCAGCCTATCAAAGACTACTGTCCGCAGAGAAAAAATTTCCAACCTGTCGAAGACTGACTTTTGGGCAGGGGAAGTAGTTTGGACGACCTCACCCGAAGTAGGAAATGGGATGGCCAGTCTCGCAAAGACCGATCACTTAGCAGGGAAAGCCCCTTTGACGACTTCGTCCGTCGGAGTTGGAATGGCTATCCGCTTCGGGATGACTCGTTCAGGTATTGCAGGCTTCTTCATGGACCCAATTGAGCTTTGTCCTAGTCTGTTAAAGACCGAGGCATTGGACCTGGAATTGGTCGGCCCGTTGAGAGGGGCCGTGGTAGTGGTAAGCCGATCAAAGACCGACTTTTTCGGAGCTTCCTATGACGGTATTGGGACGCTGAAGCTTGCTGGTGGGATCATGGTCCCAAAGAACAGTCCAGTGATGGCCTGAGTCACTTGTTCCACTGGCATGGTGAAGATGGAGGCCGCTTGGGGTCCATAGGTCACTCCTCCAGCAAGGACGGAATGGGAGTTGCTGTTGCAGTTTGTGAAGTCGGAAGCCATTTTCTCCTCACGGGAGCAAGACACCAAATCTTAGTACCTCGAATCTAGGGGCAACCATATTAAACTGCGATTTGTTCGCGTACACGACACACGAAGTGTGGAGTGGAAAGAGGAAAACGTCCCACCGGGCATGCCAGAATCTATTCTCCGCCGAAAACTGGGCAGACAGACGTCTTGCCTGAATTTGGGGGCAGATGCTATTTGGATTTATTCGTCAACCTCTCCGAAGATGACAAGTTGATTTATGGCGCCATGTATTGGAGGTTTAGATGGATGCGGACGTTGTAGCAGACTTCGTCAGATCCCCCCTCATTGTGAGGGGTTTTTTAATTGTGGGGACGCTCTTCCCTGCAGGCGCAAACCCCTGCAGTTAATTACGTTACCGCGTTGCGGTAACCACTTTCTCCTTCTCCAGATGGTCACTTCGTGTCATGTGTGTTTGTTTTATTTTTGGTTGCCCGTGGATTGTATACGGAGACTAATTTATGTTGTCGCCCGTAGGGCGTGGATTAGTCCAAATCCGTATTTTCTTAGATTTGGGTTTGGGTTGTGTTTAAGGATCGTTAATCTCATTTGAGACTAAGATGAACTTAAACGTTTATTGATAATACGTTAGTCTAATTTTAGACTAAGATCCACTCAACAGGATCATTTAGATCCAACAAAAGAGCATTTGTGCTCTATTGTTTTAGTTTAGGGACATTGCGATCTATTGGGTTTAAGGACATCATAGTCCATGAGTTTAAGGACCTCATAGCCCGTAAGGTTTAGAGACATCATAGTCTGGTTTAAAAACGTCATAGTCTGTACGGTTTAAAGATATCATAGTCTGTAAGGTTTAACCGTTTGGGGATGCACCAAAAGTTATTGGGACCCTCCATCTCTCTGAAGACGTTGAAGAATTACAACGACATGTATTAGAGGTATGAAGAGATGTACCCTTGAACCAGATTTCATATTGAGGAGTCATCAGTCATGAGCATGGAGGCTCGGTTTATTTAGAAATTTAATCTCTGGAAATACATACCCAATCTGGGGTTTGAAGCTGGCCTCTTATGGTGTTAAACACTAGTATATACTCATCGCTCACGTGCTCCCACGTGAGGCCCTATAGTAGTGTTGAACACTAAGAATTTTGAGGCGCACACATAGGATCACGAGAGGTGCTTAGAGTAGTGTTAAAACTAAGAGTTGAGACGCTCACATAGGGTTACATGAGGTGCTTGAAGTAGTGTTAAACACTAAAAGTTGGAGGCGCTCACGTGGGGTCACGTGTGGCGCTTGAAGCAGTGTTGAACACTAAAAATTTGAGGCGCCCCCATATGGCACGTGAGGCGCTTGAAGTAGTGTTAAACACTAAAATTTGGGACGCCCCCATATGGCACGTGAGGCGCTGCCTCTTTTATTCTTTTATTCTAGTGCTGAGCATCGTTGGGTCACGTGGGATCACGTGAGGCGCCACAGAATAGGAACTGTCTTGGGTTTATTCCCCTTTTCTCTTTTATAAGTGCTGAGCACTTCTCAGAGGTCACGTGGGATCACGTAAGGTGCCCCAAAATAGGGTTTATTCCCCTATTCTCTTTTATAAGTGCTGAGCATTTCTCAGGGGTCACGTGGGATCACGTGAGGCGCCCCAAAATAGGGTTTATTCCCCTATTCTCTTTTATATGTGCTGAGCACTTCTCAGGGGTCATGTGGGGTCACGTGGCTAGATCTCAGTCTTCCCTTTTTTGTTCTTCAAAGGTGCTCACATGGGAACACGTGAGCTTTTCTTATGTAACATTGAACACTAATATGCATGGAGCTCTGGATCTAAGTTTTGTGAATTTCAGGTCCCTTATTTTATCGGAATTAAATTCTTTTATAGGGTTAAACCCTAGTTTTATCAGAGGAATTAAATTCCTATATCTTTTTGGTAAGAATTAAATTTTTTGAACTTAGCTCTTTCCCTTAGGTTTGGATCTACATAACAGAATCTCCCCGATGAGAATTAAGTTCTCAACTTGTAGGGAGATCTGCTTCTGCAGATCGCAACCAGAGGAAGAACTAAGTTCTTTGAGAAGAGTTAAACTCTTAGTTTGAGAATTAAATTCTCTTTTGGTTTTGCTTACCAAGGGGTTTTCTTCTCTGTTTTCTGTATTTTTGAACTTGAAGTTTATGGGGGGGAGGGGTTCCTCTGTACAAGACATGAAGTTTTGGGTCCTTTATATAGGGGAAGATGATTTGTTGAATCAGTTAAGGAAATCTCTCATTGAAAGATCTCTAATTGATTTGGGAATTTATCCCACCATTGGATTTTTGATCTAAGGGCTTCTGTTTTACAGAAGACGTCTTTCTTGTTTTTAGCAAGTTTGGGAAAATATTTTCCTATACAGAACCTATTCTGTATCTTGGTGATGTTTAATCACCATTGGATTTTTAATCCAACGGTGCTCTGATTTACAGAGCACAATTTTCTTGTTTGGAATGATTTTCCAACTGGGGGTTTTGATTTCTCTTAATTAGAATTTAATTCTATCGTTTAAGAAGGCATAGGAGCCCATCACGTGTAGCACGTGACCCCAATAAATTAAGCCTATCAAAGACTGTCACGTTCTATCACGTGAGTTTTTGTTCTGGCCAATTGTTTGCTTTATTCAGGCTCCTATATACTTTGTATATAGAGGTCACGTGTCTGCACATGAGGCCCGGTTTCAGCTTAGTTTTTCAAGTGCAGCGCCTATCACGTGTGGGCACGTGATGCTCCATTTGGGGACTTTTTCCCGTCGCTTTTATTTATTATTCATTTTTTATAAGGGAACACCCCCGTTAAGTAGATCTTAGTCCAATATCGGATTAACGTATCCTTAACAAATATTTAAGTTGATCTTAATCTCAAACAAGGTTAACGATCTTTAAATCAAACTAAACCCAAATCTAAGAAAATATGGATTTTGACTAATCCGCACCCTACGGGCGACAACACAAATTAGTCTCCGTATACAATCCATGGGCAACAAAAATTAAAACAAACACACACAACACGAAGTGAATATCTGGAGCAGGAGAAAGTGGTTATCGCTACGCGGTAACGTAATTAACTGCAGGGGCTTGCGCCTGTAGGGAAAAGCGTCCCTACAATAAAAAACCCCCTCACAACGAGGGGGAATCTGACGAAGTCCACTACAACGGTCGCATCCGTCCAAACCTCCGATACACGGTGCCATAAATCAACTTGGCATCTTCAGAGAGGTGGACGGATAAATCCAAATAGCGTCTGCCCCTAAATTCAGGCGAGACAACCTACGCGGTTCCGTCTCCCGTTTTCGGCGGTAAACAGATTCTGGCATGCCCGGTGGGACCTTTTTCTCTTTCCACTCCACACTTCGTGTATCGTGTTTACGAACGAATTGCCATTTAATATGGTTGCCCCTGGATTCGAGGTACTAAGATTTGGTGTCTTGCTCCGTGCAGAAGAGAAGATGACATCGATAGCTTCCAACTGCACCAATTGCAACAGCAACTCCCACTCCATCCCTGCTAGAGGAGTGACTTATGGGCCCCATGCGGCCTCCATCTTCGCAATGCCAGCGGAACAGGTGACTCAGGCCGCAACCGGACTGGTCTTCGGGACCATGCTCCCGCCAATGAGCTTCAATGCTTCAATGCCATCATAGGAGGCTCCAAAGAATTCGGTCTTCGATCAGCTTGCAACTACCACGACCCCTCTCAACGGGTCGTCCAATTCTACCGCCTCAGTCTTCTACAGGCTATGCCAAAGCTCTAACGGGCCCGTAAAGAGGCCCACGATACCTGAAGGGGTTACCCCGAAGCGGATAGCCATTCCAGTACCGGTACACGAAGTCGTCAAAGTAGCTTCTCCTTTTAAAGAATTGGTCTTCACAAGACTGTCCGTTCAAACTCCCGCTTCGGGAGAAATCATCAAGGCTGCTTTCCCTATTGAAAGATCGACCTTTGCAAGATTGACTGTTCCCTCTCAGCGGACGTCGGTCTTCGACAGTCTGACACCAACACCCCACCAGAGTAGGGGAATAACGAAGCCACTCCCATAACTGAACTATTCCCATCTGCACGGCATGCTCGACGTCGCCACTGGCGCCGAGTAAGGAAGGCTGGGGGCAGTTCCCCCTCTGGACTTACCCCACCAGCTTTAACGGTGGAAATTGATGCTGCTGTTCCAACTAGGAACAACTACGAGCTGCTCAGGAGGGTGCGCAAGAACTCTCCAACCGCCATACTGAAGAAGTCTCCTCCGCCGGTTGAAAACACAACACAGGTGAAGCCGGAACAGCCTCTTCAGCGGTTGTCGTCCAAGATCCATAGAGTTTGGCGAAAAGTCCAAGACTCTGTAATTGATAAAGATTATTCTCTCCGACTGAAGAAGACGAAGGCTCGGCAAGAGGAGGAATATCTCTCCGTCGTACCACGGAAGGTGTCATCTACGTTGGTGCATGCCTCAATGGCCCCCTCAACTTTGACCTCCTATAAGAGGAGAAGGCCGGAAAAGATCCCCATACCTGCGGTAAATTTCAAAAGCATTGGACCCAAAAGCCCTAAGTCTGGAGGCATGGTAGTGCATACGGTGTACATGGCTTCCAGCAAAGATGAAAGCCGTACTTCCGCGGGTCATCGACCACTTACACGGTCCGTGACAAAGGAGTGTTGAAGGAGATTTGCATGAATGTGCAGCACTTGGCTCGGGATAAAATTACCATCTCCGGTTTTGACTCCTAATCATCACAAATGCTCAGGTCTGTAATACTGACATTACGCTTCAGACTGCTCGTCACTGACATCAAGTTCCATGTTATTAACGCCAAGACTTGCTACAATGCTTTGCTCGACAGGACTTGGTTACATGCGTACAACATCATTCCTTCTAAACAACACCAGTGCATGAAGTACTTCAAGGACGGCCTCGAGTACACAGTTACAGGGGAGTTGAACCCATTCTCTGTAAATGAAGTACGCAAATATGAAGACGCCAAGTACTTCTTACCAGACTTCGAAGACATGGAAAGATATCGCAAACCAGAGAACAAACAAAAAGCCATCGCCACTATCTCGATATTTGGGAGCAATACCGAAGAGGATGAAGAGATGATTTACTTGGGACAACCCCAAGGCAACAGGCCAGGACCATCTACTCCTATTTTGGTCTTTGGCAGTGACTCTGAAGACGAGGCCAACGCAGTGTTCTCCATCCGCCCGTCGATACAGACTTTTGCTGGAGCTGACCAGAGTTTACAGATTACCCTATTTCCGCAGCGGCATTACAAAGAACTTGATGCACTTGATACGTACAGCATGCAAGAGCTGCAGACCTTCTGCGTCCCTCCTCGCCAAAGAAGTGAAAATGCGATCATTTTCTATCAATCCACCGAGACTAAAGTGGAGAGAGAGGTATGGCACAGTGCCGAACCCGCACTCGACAGGCTTCAACCAATCCATTTGCCCAAATACTACGCAGAAGGACTGAAAAGGCTATTGAGACGCCAAGGCGCACCTTTCAAACAGACTTTTCGACAAGCCCAGTTCTATAACAAGATTTGGGACATTCCTGGGACTCAGCGGAAGATGCCCAACGGGAGAATGGAGACGACTGGCCTTGGATACGTTCGGTCCAAGAAACGGGAGCGGTTCCATGGCTGCTATGTTATAAATAACTCTGGTGGAGAAGCGAATGAATTTCCGGACATCGTTGATGTCGAACCAGAGCGATATCCCGCCATGAGAATACCAAGCCCGTCATTCGAAGAACAAATTGACAAGCTGATGAGAGAAGCGGGTCAAAAGGTTCAGGATGACCATAACCGCGAAATGGCCATTTACGAGAAAGCTAGGACGCAACGTATCATTCAGCAAGCTACGGAAGGAGAAGATGACGATGCCCTTCACCCTCAGCCTGTTGTGCGCTCTTGCGGCAAGGATAAAGTCCGACGCAGAAGCAATGAAAAGATCAAGAACGGAGACGACGTTCAAAGACAGCGAAGCGGATCCAAGAAGCCACGCGAGCGAGAAAAAGTCAGCTGGAACCCGTCTTTTATGAAGAAGATGGGTCGAGAGTACTCTTTCCCTCAAGAAAAGACAAGGAAAATATTCAACCTTGTCAAGAAGTATAAAATGATGATGCTCCCGGAGTCTCGATACCCCGAACAAATAAACGAGATCCATCACCCAAATTATTGCTCCTACCACCGAGTAGTGGGACATCCTCTTGAAGACTGCTTCACCTTCAAAGACTGGGTTGAAGATCAGTATCAGCAAGGCAAGTTTTCTCTATCTGACAGTTGGAAGGTAGCCCCTCCACGAAAGCATGAGCCAAGAGCAACCTACACTGCGAGGGAAAGTCTAGATCAGCATCGAGCTTGGAAACGAGGTCGTACCTGCTATATGATAACATTTTCAAAGGAAGGAGAGCACGAGAATACGAACGACCTCTCCCAGTGCTTCATAAATGAAGATGAGAATGAGGTGATCTTAGAATTTCCACTAGCGCCATAAGAGCTGGAAGATGGGATACACACCACAGCAGAAAACTTGAGAAAAATCGACTTGGGGACGGCAAACGATCCAAGACCAACGTTCGTCAGTGAGTTGCTGTCTGAGAAACAGGTGGCCATGTTAAAGGACGTGCTTATGCAGTATAAAGACTGTTTCGCATGGAACTATTCCGAGATACCAGGATTAGATCCAGAGATAGCTATACATAAACTGGCAATATCACCGGACGTCAAGCCAGTCAAACAGGCACCAAGAAGAATGCGGCTCGAGCTTGAGATGAGTATCAATGCCGAAGTCAAGAAGCTAATCGAATTCGGATTCATCCAAGAAGTTCAATACCCTGACTGGATCGCCAATATCATTCCGGTAATGAAGAAAAATGGGACAGAACGCATCTGCGTAGATTTTCGAGATCTCAACACAGCTTGTCCGAAAGATGACTTCCTAGTTCCTGTTACCAAGCTGATGATCGATAACACATCCACCTATAAAGTCTTCTCCTTCATGGACGGATCCTAAGGGTACAACCAAATCAAGATGCATCCTGAAGACCGAAAGAACACTGCTTTCCGGACTCCGCTGGGCATATTCTGCTACAAAGTGATGCCCTTTGGTCTGAAGAACGCCGGCACCACCTACCAGAGGGCCATGACAAAGATCTTCGATGAACTTATACATGAGATTGTCGAATGCTATATCGACAATCTCGTGGTGAAGAGCAAATCATACGAGGAGCACTGGGAGCATCTGAAGATAGTGTTCCAGCACCTTCGGAAGTACAACCTAAAGATGAACTCCCTGAAATGCGCATTTGGAGTTTCCTCAGACAAATTCTTAGGATTCATAGAACGACATCGGGGCATCGAAATAGACCCATCAAAGATCAAGACGATTATAAAAATGCCTTCGCCAAGAACTCTCAAGTAACTGCGGTCTCTTCAAGGAAAGCTCGCGTATATACGACGGTTCATAGCTAACCTCTCCGGTAAATGCCGTCCCTACAGTCATCTAATGAAGAAGGAGACCCCGTTCGTTTGGGATCGTAAATGCCAAAATGCACTGGACGAAATCAAGCAATATCTGCAAAACCTGCCGGTACTGACCTCTCCGGTCAAGGGAAATCCTCTTGTAATAACCCTAAATTTCCTGTACAACTTTTTGTAGAATTTTTTCAAAATTTCAGAAAAGAGTATTTTTGCCTGTGTACAAGTTATAAGCCTGTTTTGCTTTTTAATTACAAGAAGGAGTTTGTAGCTCATTGGTAATACCTTGCACTGCTGAACCAAGCCACCAGAGTTCAAATCCCATACCCGACATTATTTTTAATATTGTTTTATTTTGATTTTTTAGAATACCAAGGGTTTACACATGCATATCTCACAAAAACCCTATTACACCCAAAAACATAACAGTACCAGAGGTTACATGAAGCGAAAAGGGAGACTCCGGCCACATTCCGGCCGACTCGGCCGGCGGATGAGCCGACTCGGGCCGCCGCCGCCGGCCTGACTCGGCCGGACCGCCGAGTCACCAACAGGAAAAAGTTTCCTTTTCATTTTCCTTTTACACCTGCATACTTTAATTTCTCAGATCAGTAACAGAGCACCTTTTAAACACCAATTACTCCACTTTTAATACATTTTATCATATTTTTTCATTTAAACCTTTCACCTACCCTAAACCCTAGGCTTACCCTATAAATACAACCCCTAAACACACACCCCTCACTCCAAAATTCTGATCAAAACTCTCAAGAAATCCCCAGACTCTTAGTGTACTTTTGGAGTAGCGAAAGGCGAAAGCTTCGGCGATTTTCCGACGACGACCCTAGGAGCTCCCGGTGATGAAACGACGCACCAGAAGCTACGTTCACTTCTTCTTCTTCATCCCTAACTTCTAAGCCAGTAAGTCCCCCTCCCTCTTCTCTAATCTTGTTTTTAAAATACGAAATTTCAAAACCCGAAGGAATCGGAGTTAAACCGATTTCCGATTCGGTTCTTTCTAAAAATCCAACATTTTCTTAAATACATATAAGTCCATCTCACGCACCCCACGAGCTTGTGGAGAGGCGGAATATAAGAAAAACAAATATCAAAGCTTCGTAACACGGACTTGAGCACACGGATCATGTATAAACCATTACTATCAAACTACGAAAGGTTTAACTACTCGGATCCGAAGTTATACCTCACGTTACTTATCCTTCGGGTCTTCATCGCTGTCCTCCACACCTCGTAGGCTCTATGGAACGTCGGCACCTCAACGGCCTCCTCGAGTCAAAAACGATCCATCCGAGAGCTACTACTCCAAGCTTGACCTCTAACTTGAGGTAACTAGGTTACTAAAAGTGGTAATCAAAGCAACCTAGGGGATATAGAGTTGGATTAGGGATCAATTAGTCTTGCTAACCCTTGATCTCAACACATGAGAGATTAGGGTTAGGGTTTGGAGAGAGAGAGCTTGAGGAGAGAGAATGTGATAATAATAATGAAATGGAATTAACTCATTTGTATATATATATATATATATGAAGCATAATATATTTTGCATAAAAAATCTCTTTGCACAAATATCTTTATGCTTCATTTAATACATAATGAATCATGAAGTGAGTCATTAAAAAAACATAAATGCTTCATTAACTCTCTTGATGAATCATCTCCATGAGTCACAAAACCATTTAATGCATATAACACCTAAGCTCTTCTTGTCATCAACCTTCTAGAAGCTTCTCGACAATTTACGAGAACGCCCCTCCTATTCGTGAAAACACGGAAATACTGAGACTGTATAAATCCAATAATCCGATACTAGAATTTGACTTAAACTAAAGCCCGCTAGTAAAAACTGTCCGAACATCGTACGTGCGTAAAAACACGTATGCGTCTGAACCCTGTCGTAAAACCATACGACCTCTATATCGTTTCACCCGAAGCAGGGAAACTCTCTGTGTGGGACTTTAAAGACTCGACTACTACGTTGGCAGTGGGTTTAACCACAGACCGCAAGCGGTACTAGCTGTACGTAACGGTCCCCAGGTAGATGTCGATAAGAAGGACGATGAGGAACCCATCCGAACTCCTACTGAGCCTGATGTGACAATCTCCGTACAATCCGGTCTGTTCTTCTAGGACTATCGCATATCGGGCCTAGGGGGGCGGTAAACGTCAGACTCCTAATAGCGGTATAAGTCGTGTCGGAGTGAAGCCCATTACACCTTGAGAAACTACTGGAAGCCACCAGTAAATCTCGCTTGCCCTGGCCAGGGACTTTGCGTAATGGCTCTCCATACATAGCACGATATCAAACCCCAATACCGGGAGAGACGAATCCTGTCTAACAGTCACTACCTCCAAGTGCTTCGAGACTGCACCCAACTACTACCTGTTTGCATGACTCCTTTGAGCCGTGGTAGGGTAGTAATCTAAGTACAGTGGGAACACACCCGAGGCGAAGTAGCAGTATCAAGTCGACGGACTAAGCTGTACTCATGTCACCTGGGAACTGCTATCTGACGATGGGTATAAATCCAACCTGCAGTTCCCGGTGAGTCCTGTCCGATGTACCCGTAACCTAACGAGCACATGCATACTATCTCCAGTACGATGTACTGATGGCTGTGGGACAGACCATCTCCCCAACTGGGATGAGAAGCGTACACACTAGTCTACTCCGGAGTATCGATGTCCTGTCTCGATAATCCTACGACTAGGGACCTGAAAAAGGATGTGCTTGTAGACTACCCAGCCCCCACTAGTGTGACTGCCATCACAACGCTGGTAGTCAAGCAAGATCCTAAGGGCTCTATCAATACGTACACACATATTAAGATAGATATAAACCAAGTAGCATACTACCAAGTTTAGCAAGACTGTTAATATAGCTCTCCCTGATCAGGTGATACTGCCTTAAGATGTGTCTGGACTTCTGATGGGACCTGGTTTCCTTTTCTAAAGCTATAGCGCCGTTGTTGTCGCAATACAGAGGTATTGGTTCAACATTGGTAAGAACCACCTGAAGTTCTGTGAGGAACTTCTTCATCCAGACAGCTTCTTTTGCGGCATCGCAAGCAGCTATGTACTCCGCTTGTATCTTTGAGTCAGCAACGGTGTCCTGCTTGGAACTCTTCCAATAGACCGCCCAAGTAGCATACTACCAAGTTTAGCAAGACTGTTAATATAACTGTGAATATCCCAAGCTTCAATTAAGTAATATAAAAGCTAGTATGATACAATAATGGCCTCTAGGATATAAACACTAACAATCTCCCACTTGCACTAGGGCCATGTACTGGCATATCGCAGACCTATCATCTCGAATAGCTTCTCGAACTGCGTCTGAGGAATGGCCTTTGTGAATGGATCAGCAATGTTATTCTCTGTATCTACTCTCTTTACCTAGATCTCCCGGCGATCTACGATCTCCCTGATCAGGTGATACTGCCTTAAGATGTGTCTGGACTTCTGATGGGACCTGGGTTCCTTTTCTAAAGCTATAGCGCCGTTGTTGTCGCAATACAGAGGTATTGGTTCAACATTGGTAAGAACCACCTGAAGTTCTGTGAGGAACTTCTTCATCCAGACAGCTTCTTTTGCGGCATCGCAAGCAGCTATGTACTCCGCTTGTATCTTTGAGTCAGCAACGGTGTCCTGCTTGGAACTCTTCCAATAGACCGCCCCTCCATTGAGGGTAAAGACATAACCCGACATGGACTTGGAGTCATCCTTGTCACTCTAGAAGCTGGAGTCGACAAAGGCCTCGATCTGGAGGTCTTTTCCTCCATACACCAAGAACATCTCCTTAGTCCTCCTCAGATACTTGAGAATGTTTTTTACTGCTATGCAGTGTTTCTCCCCTGGGTTTGCCTGATACCGGCTCACAACGCTCAATGAGTATGCTACATCTGGTCTGGTACATAACATCGCATACATTATAGAGCCTACCGCAGAAGCGTAGGGTATAATCGACATGCGATCCCTTTCCAAATTAGTCTTGGGAGACATCTCTTTGGAGAGGTTGATTCCGTGACAAGCCGGTAGGTTACCGCGCTTAGAATCTTCCATACTGAATCTTTTCAATATGGTGTCTATGTACCTGGACTGCGAAAGTCCCAACATCCTCTTTGATCTATCATGATAGATCTGGATCCCCAGAATGTAGGTGGCATCACCCAGGTGTTAGTTATATGTATGCCCTATAGGCCATTACTATACATACGATGTATATTGTAATGGATGCTTGGACATATATAGGGAGGACTTTCTTGCTCGACATGATAGTATGCTATCTGGTTGTACTTTATCATAACATGTACTCTGATTGTCTCTATGTTACATGTTGATAAAGCCCTTAGGATGCGTACTCGACTACTGGGACTATGATGAGATCATGCTAGTGGGGCCACGGTAGTCGACGAGTACATCCTATAACTGTTCCTAGTCGAGGGTGTATCGAGACAGGGCATCGATGCACCAGAGTAGACTAGCGTATATGCATCTTGACCCATATGATGGGCGATGGATGATCCCATATCCATCGGTGTTTGACATCAAGGATGGTGTACGGGTGCTCAGTAGAGACTGGGTACACTGGACGGACTCGCCGTGAACTCCCAGATGGTATTATACCTTACGTCAGATGGCAGTTCTCCGGTGACACTGGTACAGAGTAGTCTGTTGACCCGAGATCGTCATAGAGTCTTGTGTGATTCCCACTGTGCTTTGATTTCCATTATACCACATCCAAGAGGGCGTGCAAAAAGATGGCTTTGGGTACAGTCCCGAATCACATGGAGGCAATGAGCGATAGGAGGGGATTCGTCTCTCCCGGTATAGGGAGTTGATGTTGTGCTGTGTTCGATTGGCTATAACTCGAAATCCCTATCCAGGGTTGCTGAGATTTACTGGTAAGTGTTATCAGTAGTTTCTCGAACTACTATAAAGCTCATATCGACACGACTTACGAGCTACTGGGGTCTGACGTTTACCACCCCTAGGCGAGTTATGCGACATATCAGATGACGAGACCGGACTGTATGGGAGTGTTACTGATTGGATTCACAGGAGAATGTACATGCTTGCTTGTTGATCTTCTGAGCGCTCAATACATGGGTGGCTGTTACGTTTAGCTGACCGCTTGCAGCTTGTGGGTGTTTGATATGATCATCACCTACTGCCGGCGTATTGATGATTCTTTAGAGTCCTACAAAGAGGTTTCTTGATTCAGGAAAAACGGAGTAGGAGTACATATGTGATATGTGCGGGACCGAGGATAATGCAGTATGTGATACCGTATTGGATTCTCGCAATATGAGATATCGGCCGGGTGTATGTCATATAGCCGGGTCATCGTATTAGTCGGTTATATGCGATATAGCCGGATTGTCGGATCAAGTGTTGATTCGATAATTTAATGTATAATAATATATATGATATATTAAATTACATTAACTAATATTAGCTCACTAAAAGATTCATTTTCTCACGGGATAATACATTGATATATATGCGATATATGTTAATTGTATTATTTTCTATTGTTACAAAATATATTGTATATGTGATATATAATATTGTAACATGTTAGGGTTATAAATTTAACAATGGTTTAGGGTTTAAACTTGGTTAGGGTTTGGATTAGGGTTAGCTTTTGCATGAAGCTTCCATGAAGCTTTGACTTTGTGGTTGCTTGATATTTTGTGAAGATATTATGTTAACCCAATCCAAACCATTAACTCTAGTTAACTCTCTACAAGGGTTAACTCTTTCATGCTTAACCCTTGGTTAGATTTGTAACCACTACAATAATTCATTGTTCATCACAAAAGAAAATTGATTATTCATTCTTCTTCTTCCTTGAGTTCCTTCTTCAAAAGCTTGCTAGTTTTGCTTTTGTGATGAAAGTGAGTGAGAAAAGATTATAAATGAGAGCAAAAATCCTACTTCATCATCCTCATCTATCCTTGCCATTTAGAAGAGGGTGTTCACTGCATATTATGAGTGATAGCTTGTGTTAACGAAACTTCAAGGTAGATCATCTATGTTATCGAAGATCGGAAGCAAGACTGCATCTTTCTCTTCGTGGAACCTCTCGAGAGTCCGGAACACGATGATCGCAGCGAAGGGACCTCAACACGGAGCTTAAGAAGTGAAGGACCGGATCTACAAAGGTTGTAATCCCTCTCACTTAGTGTTAATGAGTTTAACATGCTTGTTTTCTCCTAAACCCTAGTTTAAAGATCCGGCTTTGGGTTGTTCGGCATGGCTAAAATTTTAATCGGGCTTGGTTGATGCCTCATAGACCTTTTTATGCGTGCCTAGCAACCCTACAGTGGTATCAGAGCCAAGCTAGAGTTTTAGGCGAAGTCTAGACGAAGTTTAAGTCCGATCGAACCCGGAAACCCCGATGTTTACCCTTCTCTGTACATTTTTCAAAATTGTGCTTTTTTATGAATTAAAAATGCTCAGAAAAACAAGCAGGAAAAACTAAGAATTAATGTGAAGTACGGTTCACTGAGTCAACTATTTGACCGCGGAACCGCGGCCAAACCAAGGGTTTGGCGGCTGTTCCGCGGACAAAATTATGACTTAGTCCCTGGAATTTCATGAATTTATTCTTAGTTCCTTTCTTGGCAATTTTTTTCTGGGAATTTTTTAATTCCACTCAAGTGTTGAGTTTTCTAGGGTTGTATTGGGGACTTGTTGATTCGATCGGATAATTTAACTTTGTTTAGTTTTTTCCGGATAATTTTAGAAACTGTTAAAAAGTTCGAACGGATATCAATAACTCACTTTTTCCCCTGTCGGAAATTTTTTCAAAAGTTGGATTTTTTTTCTTGAGTTTGAAACTTTCTAAGTCATGCAAGTAACGCGGTGGACCCTCTAGAAGACAACAAACCTTAACTCGATTATGTGACCGTCTTGAACTGCTTCTGAACTTTAGGGTTTGTGGCAGTACGGCATGCCACATGTGAGGCGTTGGCTTGACCCTTCTACGGCTGGACCATTGATACTGTGGCATGTGATAGATGCTTTTAAACTCCGCTCAAGTGTTGAGCTATTTGGGAAAACCTGGGTGTTTGATTATTCGATCGGAAAGTTTAACATTGTCTATTTATCTGGAATGTGATACAATATTTGGAATCCACAGGTAGTTATGAGATAACTAATTTGAATGTTATAAATTTAGCAGTTTAGTCTCAAATGATCGGTTGCCACGGAATTTTGATGTGATCAAAAGTCTGTCGCAATCACGTAGCGTACGCGGATACTCGCCGGGTAAACTTAATAGACAGCTACGCCCCATTGGCCCGACCAAGTGACTGTAGGAGAACCCCGTCGCCGAAAGCATCCGTTCGGGTGCTCATGGCAGCGGTGTTCCGCCTTAGTGCACTTCGTCGACGGCATCTGGGGGTGCCACCGTCTACTAAAGTTTGCGACGAGCATTCAATCAGGATGTCGGGAATCTTGTTGAATTTCCCGACTTGATATTGAAAAGAGTTTTTGATAAAGAGACTAAAATGCGGGGTTTATAATTGTTAGGCATGCAATGTCTAAGGAATTCATTTGGTTAGGCATGCGATGTCTAAAGAGGTTGCGGATTCCAACTGTTGTATTTTTACACTTTCTTTTCTGTGACCGTAAGCGTAGTATGCGGTGTATCGCCGGCTTCGTTGCTATACATCAACGACAATCGGGATACGCATACTTGCTTACGTTGATGATATGAGATATTATGTGTTGCTGTGATATGTTATATTGGATCGTCGCGTTTTGAATAGCCGGGGGTTTTATGTGAGATGAGAGTTTTTATTTTTCATTTATGTAAAATTCATTTGTATGTAATATTCTTTTATTGGGGCACTTCCGGGCTGAGGATGATGTCACCGTTGTATATTATTTACTTTTCCGCATTAGGTAGACCCAAGGTGGGGAGCACAAGTAACCGGGTTTTGGGGTCCAGTGGGAGACCATCTCGAGGAGTCGAGACCGGGTCTCCTAACCCTAGAATTGGCAGTGTTGCTTGCCGCTCTCGTAGGGGTCTAGGGATGTGGGTTTGGCTATTCATCACGACCGTGGAATCCGTGTTTTATACAGGCTCGTATTGAAAACACGGACGTCCTAGTATATCCAATATTTCATATATGTTCTTCTGCTGTAATGTTCTGTGATGAGATCATATTACTGCCTGAGATGAATGTTTATATTATATATATGAGATATATGTTATATTGTAGATTTCGTTTCAAATGTGATGCTTGTGAAGCATAATAAAATGGGACTTCATTAATGAGATTAATGAAACTAAAAGAAACCTAAAGATGTTGTAGAAACTTGTTTAAAAACTGGTAGCTCTAGTTCTTGCTTTGCATAGCGGTGTTCCTTCTAGAACATCCAGCACCTTATTCGATAAGGAAAGAGCCGAGATCCCTTCACCGGGAGTGACCTCTTTAGTGAAACTAGAAGATGCTACAAACTCGGTTTGTCTTTTGATTGCTTCTATAGTTCTTGCTTTGTACAGCGATATTTGTGAAATATCTTGCACCTTATTCGATGAGGAAAGGGCCGACGATCCCTTCACCGGGAGTGACCCCTTTAGCAAAACTAGAAAAGCCTCAAAAAACACTCCATTTAAAATCACTCGATTCTACAACGATATCAAGTTCATTACGCTCATGGTTTTCTTAAAAACCTGCGTAGCCCTCCGTCATTTCAGATAAGTACTACTTAGTATTCGTGTTGCGGTAGTTTGGCATGCGTCAAGGCATAGTGTACAGTAGCTAACTAGTGCTTATCTGCTAGCATATGATGCGATTAGATTAGGGTATTCGTACGGCGTTGTTTGGCATGCGTCAAGGGTCGTGCGGGTGGGTTTAATTCAATCAAGAAATGTATGGGTTGAACTTGACTAGCGGACTATGGGTTGTTTGGCATGCGTCAAGGTCATAGCACGCTAGGGGTAAAATATTATTGGGAATTTCAAGTGTTGAAATTTGCAATGAGATTGCATATCTTCTATGAGATAGTTGGATCCCGATACCCGCTGCGAGTAAGAGTTACTCCTGGGAGAGTTTTACACATTACAATTAGCCGATCAAGTAGGTGTCTAGAAAGGTGTTAACGGGGTTACGCCCCTGGGAAAATGATGTTTACTTTAATTAGGTTCATGCGAAAGCACGGGGGACCTCCCTCAAAGTACTGACACTGGCCTGCCCGAAAGATTGGCGAACTTGTAGCGTGTAATTACTCCCGGCTAGTCTTTCCTTTTAGGGTTTGAAGGAAGATTTGATTAAAACAGTGGCAGACATCCTGATTAGATATATTAGATAACCAATCTGATCTTGCAAGAGCATACGCTGAGTGTTTTCTTCTCTCTCTCTCCAGGTAGCGACCATATCACACCTTAATCAAGATAATAATACGGAAGAATTGACCGAACCCGCTTGTTATACTGAGCTGGGGAACGTTGGTCCCGCTCTAACTTATAATTGTTATAAGACAGAGCAGGAAATTGGGGAATACCAGATTTTCCGTGCCGCCCAAACGAAGAAAGTGCATGTTGATGCATCATCTTCGGGTGTGTTCATTACAGAGAACTGTTTCTCAGTATCATTTACGTCCTGGGTATGTGATACCGGATCAGGATCCCGCATATGTAATCTGTTACATGGGCTACAGATAGGTAGAGAACTGAGAACGGGTGATAAGTTTCATGAGATAGAAACGGTGCAAGTGTTGCAGTCAAGTCTGTTGGTCACTATCATCCTGTATTACCAGAATACATTGATTCTGAACGAATGTTATTAGATACCGAACCTGATATACAACATCATATCAATCTCTTTATTAGTAAAGAAAGGATATAATTTTGTATTGTTGGATAATGTTTTGAACATTTCCTATACCAAGAGTTGATCGGTTCAGGCACGTTATCTAAAAGCATTGACGTTCTAAATCAAACTATAGTTCTTAGTATACGGAACACACAAAAGAGGAAGAGTTCAGAAATGAACGAATCCTTCTTAAGGCATTGTAGACTAGGTCATATCAATGCGACCCGACTAGCTGAAGTTACATTAAGATGCATATTTAAATTTGTTTGAATTTACATCTTGTGAAACTTGCCGGTCATGTCACAAAGATAAGATAACCATAGCTCTGTTTATTGGAAACAGAGACAGAGTTAGTGAACTCTTGGGATTGATACATGCTGATGTATGAAAGTCTCCTGTCTACACATGCCAAGACCGGTTCTTTGTACTTCATTACATTCTCTGATAATCTCTCAAGATTCAGACATATGTTCCTGTTGAAACACAAGTCCGAAGCTTTTGAGATATTCACAGAATATAAGTTAGAAGTAGAGAACTAAAATACGGGTAAAAGTATTATGTCCTTTGATGTGATCAAGGAGGAGAATACTTGAGCACGGAATTCCTGGACTATTCTAAAGGAGAATGAGATTCTCTCTCAGCATTACTCCTCCGTATACATCACAGCGCGTCGGTGTATCGGGGCGGAGCAATAGTACCCTATGTGATATGGTGTGCTCTATGATGATTACTACTGAGTTTCCTATTTCCTTTTGGGTGTTATGCGCTTGAGAAGCTGCATACCTATTGAATAGGGTTCAAATCAAATCAGTTGCCTACCACTTCATATGTGATATGGAAAGGAAAGAGCCCATATCTTAAGTTTGTTAAGATTTGGGGTTGTCCGGACTATGTCTAAAAGCAAAATCCGGACAAGCTCGAGGCGAGGTCTGTTATGTAGAACTGGAAATGTTCCAGCTATACAAACCGCAGCTGATGATTTGGTAGAACCAAAGGATTCAATAGTTTCCAATGAACCTCAGCCTCTCCGTCGATCTAGTAGGGTTCCTCACCCACCTGAGAGATACTTCGGTTTCTCTATGACAGTGGGAGCGAGAATTACATCATGAGATGATGACCCAACTAGTTTCGAGCAGGCCATCAGGAGTGGGACTCTGTAAGAATGACTGGATGCTTAGCGATCTGAGATGGAATCCTTATACACCAACAAAGTATGGACTTTGGTTGCTCTATCTGAAGGGTTAAATCCCCATCAGGAGCAAGTATATCTTGAGAAGATTACTAGGTGTACATGGAAAAGTTGAGACTTTCAAAGCTATGCTTAAGTCCATCCAGATCCTACTTGCCACGGCTACATACCATGACTACGATATCTGGCGGTTGGGTGTCATGACTGCTTTTATAAATTTTTATTTGGAAAGGAGCATTTATAAGTACACATCCAGAGGGCTTCGTAGACAGTAGGAGCAGCGGAAACGTGTGCAAGATGTTTTATGTGATAAAGCAGGCATCGCAGAGTTGGAACGTCTGTTTTGATGTGGTAGTCAAAGAGTTTGACTTCATCAAAATGGTAGATGAACCTTGTATATACAAAAAGGTAGTAGAGAGTATGGTGGTGATCCTCGTAGAGTACGTGGATGTCATACTCTTGATAGGGAATGAGTTTCCTATGCTACGCTCGGTCAATCCCCGCTTATCACAAGGATTCTCCATATAGGATCAAAGTGATACCTCCTAAATCCTGGGTTTTTGGATCTATGAGATAGATCTAATTGGATGTTAGGATTCTCACTATTTGTAGTGAGATGGTATCAATCGATCCTGGGGAGAATCACTGGAAAGGTTCCAGGGTGATAAGGACGACTGAATGTCGGTCGCAGGCATTGTCTTTACCCTCAGTGGAGGGACGGTATGTTGGAAGAGTTCCAAGCTAGATACTGTGACTTACTAGATGATTAAAGGCAAGATACATCGTTACCAAAGATGCTACCAAAGAGGCATTCTGGATATATATTAATTCATGAGATGAACTTCGTTCCTACCATTGTGTGACAATGGAGTTGTGGCTTTAGCCAAGGAACTACCGTCCCATCAAAAATCCAGATATAATTTTTAGGCAGTATCACCTGATCATGGAGATGGTTGATCTCCAGGGAGATCGAGGTTAGGAGACTACACACAGAGGACAACAGCGCGGATTCACTCACGAAAGCCTTTTTCCCAGTAGAGACTCTTATGGGATGGTTGAGTATGAGATACTTCAACCGCAGCTAATTATTGGATATGTGATACCACAACAGATGGCCCTAGTGCAAGTGGGAGATTGTTAGTTATATGTATGCCCTAGAGGCCATTACTATACATACGATGTATATTATAATGGATGCTTGGACATATATAGGGAGGACTTTCTTGCTCGACATGATAGTATGCTATCTGGTTGTACTTTATCATAACATGTACTCTGATTGTCTCTATGTTACATGTTGATAAAGCCCTTAGGATACGTACTCGACTACTGGGACTATGATGAGATCATACTAGTAGGGCCACGGTAGTCGACGAGTACATCCTATAACTGTTCCTAGTCGAGGGTGTATCGAGACAGGGCATCGATGCACCAGAGTAGACTAGCGTATACGCATCTTGACCCATATGATGGGCGATGGATGATCCCATATCCATCGGTGTTTGACATCAAGGATGGTGTACGGGTGCTCAGTAGAGACTGGGTACACTGGACAGACTCTCCGAGAACTCCCAGATGGTATTATACCTTACGTCAGATGGCAGTTCTCCGGTGACACTGGTACAGATTAGTCTGTTGACCCGAGATCGTCATAGAGTCTTGTGTGATTCCCACTGTGCTTTGATTTCCATCATACCATGTCCAAGAGGGCGTGCAAAAAGGTGGCTTTTGGGTACAGTCCCGAATCACATGGATGCAATGAGCGATAGGAGGGGATTCGTCTCTCTCGGTATAGGGAGTTGATGTTGTGTTGTGTTCGATTGGCTATAACTCGAAATCCCTGGCCAGGGTTGCTGAGATTTACTGGTAAGTATTATCAGTAGTTTCTCGAACTGTTATAGAGCTCATATCGACACGACTTATCGAGCTACTGGGGTCTGACGTTTACCACCCCTAGGCGATATATGCGATATATCAGACGACGAGACCGGACTGTACGGGAGTGTTACTGATTGGATTCACAGGAGAATGTACAGGCTTGCTTGTTGATCTTCTGAGCGCTCAATACCTGGGTGGCTGTTACGTTTAGCTGACCGCTTGCAGCTGGTGGGTGTTTGATATGATCATCACCTACTGCCGGCGTATTGACGATTCTTTAGAGTCCTACAAAGAGGTTTCTTGACTCAGGCAAAATGGAGTAGGAGCACATATGTGATATGTGTGGGACCGAGGATAATGCGGTATGTGATACCGTATTGGATTCTCGCGATATGAGATATCGGCCGGGTGTATGTGATATAGCCGGGTCATCGTATTAGTCGGTTATATGCGATATAGCCGGATTGTCGGATCAAGTGTTGATTCGATAATTTAATGTATAATAATATATATGATATATTAAATTACAATAACTAATATTAGCTCACTAAAAGATTCATTTTCTCATGGGATAATACATTGATATATATATGCGATATATATTAATTGTATTATTTTCTATTGTTACAAAATATATTGTATATGTGATATATAATATTGTAACATGTTAGGGTTACAAATTTAACAATGGTTTAGGGTTTAAACTTGGTTAGGGTTTGGATTAGGGTTAGCTTTTTCATGAAGCTTCCATGAAGCTTCATGAAGCTTTGACTTTGCGGTTGCTTGATATTTTGTGAAGATATTATGTTAACCCAATCCAAACCATTAACTCTAGTTAACTCTCTACAAGGGTTAACTCATGGTTATATTTGTAACCACTACAATAATTCATTGTTCTTCACAAAATAAAATTGATTATTCATTCTTCTTCTTCCTTGAGTTCCTTCTTCAAAAGCTTGCTAGTTTTGCTTTTATGATGAAAGTGAGTGAGAAAAAGATTATAAATGAGAGCAGAAATCCTACTTCATCATCCTCATCTATCCTTGCCATTTAGATGAGGGTGTTCACTTCATATTATGAGTGATAGCTTGTGTTAACGAAACTTCAAGGTAGATCATCTATGTTATCGAAGATCGGAAGCAAGACTGCATCTTTCTCTTCGTGGAACCTCTCGAGAGTCTGGAACACGATGATCGCAGCGAAGGGACCTCAACACGGAGCTTAAGAAGTGAAGGACCGGATCTACAAAAGTTGTAATCCCTCTCACTTAGTGTTAATGAGTTTAACATGCTTGTTTTCGCCTAAACCCTAGTTTAAAGATCCGGCTTTGGGTTGTTCGGCACGGCTAAAATTTTAATCGGGCATGGTTGATACCTCGTAGACCCTTGTATGCATGCCTAGCAACCCTACACCAGGTCCTTCATAAAGAAATTCTGTGACAAGAATCTTTTGACTGACTGTAGCATAGGAATATCATTTCCTATTAGGAGAATGCCATCCACGTACAATACGAGGAATACAACAACTCTCCCTACAATCTTACTGTATATGCATGGTTCATCTGGATTCTTGATAAAGTCGAATTCTTTGACAGTATCATCAAAACAGATGTTCCAACTCCGCGATTCCTGCTTTAGTCCATAAATGGACTTAAGTAACTTGCACACTTTACCGCTGCTCCCACTCTGAATGAATCCCTCTGGCTGATCTATGTAGACGCACTCTTCCAAATTACCATTTAGAAAGGCCGTCTTTATGTCCATCTGCCAGATCTCATAATCGTGGAAGGCAGCAATGACAAGAAGGACCCGAATGGATTTGAGCATAGCCACTAGAGAAAAGGTTTCGTCATAGTCCAAACCAGGTCTTTGACGGAAACCCTTTGTAACAAGTCTAGCCTTATAGGTTTCAACCTGTCCATCTACACCAATCTTCTTTCTAAAGATCCATTTGCATCCTACGGGTTTTACCCCATCTGGAGCAATGTCCAAAGTCCATACTTTTACCGAGTCGCCACTCTGAATGGCTTGCTGGAAGCTAGTAGGGTCATCATTATCAATGTTGCAATCTTCTCGATCCCCTTCTATGAGAAAACCGTAGTATCTCTCGGACGGATGAGACTGCCTACTACTTCTGCGGATAGGCGCTGGTATGTCCCTTTCTTCTGAAACCTCTGGTTCTACTATACTTTCAGTAATAGCTTGTGGTTCTGGAATTTCTTCCAGTTCCATTGCGCTCCCAGTCTTCTGATTTTCTAAAAATTCAGCTTCTAAGAAGTTAGCATGATGAGAAACAAAAAGCTTTTATTTCTCTGCGTAATAGAAATAATATCCCTTGGAGTTATTTGGATATCCCACAAACTTGCATTGTACTGAGCGTGCCTCGAGCTTGTCCGCATGCTGCTTTTTTACAAAAGCTGGACATCCCCATGTCCTAAAATGTTTAAGACAGGGTTTCTTCCCACTCCACATCTGATATGGTGTGGTAGGCACAGTCTTGGTTGGAGCCTGGTTCAAAAGATATGCAGCTGATTCTAGTGCATAACCTCAGAAAGATCGCGGTAACTCAGCCTTACTCATCATGGAACGAACCATATCTAATAGGGTTCGATTCCTCCTTTCCGATACACCGTTGTGTTGTGGTGTGTATGGAGGAGTAAGCTGAGAGAGAATTCCATTCTCTTTTAAGTAACCCAGCAACTCGACACTTAAGCATTCACCACCTCGATCAGATCTCAATGTCTTAATACTTTTGCCTGTTTGGTTTTCCACTTCATTCTTGTATTCCTGGAATTTCTCAAAGGCCTCAGATTTATGCTTCGTCAAGAAGATATGTCCATACCTAGAGAAATCATCCGTAAAAGTAATGAAGTAGGAATAACCACCTCGCGCATGTATAGATATTGGACCGCACACGTCACTGTGTACGAGTCCCAAGAGCTCGCTCGCTCTTACTCCATGTCCAGTAAACAGAGTCTTTGTCATCTTTCCCATGAGATAAGATTCATAAGTAGCATAAGATTGATATTCGAACGGATTCAAATATCCTTCTCTATGTAACTTAGTTAATTGTGTTTCATTGATGTGACCTAGTATACAATGCCATAAGAAAGCCTGATTTATTTATAGAGGCTTTCTTTTAAGTGTGTTCTGGACATCGAAAACCTGAGCTTGATTCAATACGTATATACCGTCATCTAATGTACCGGACCCAATCAGAACTTGATTTAGGTGTATGTGAACTACATCGCTTACGAATGTAAAATCATATTCCTCTCTCGAAAGTGAGGACACTGATATGATATTACAAGTCAAACTAGGTACATACAAACAGTTACGTAGAATCAATATCTGCCCACTTGTTAAACTTAGGCGATATTCTCCCACGGATTCAGCGTCCATGCTCATTCCGTTTGCAACTCTGAGAGACAAATCACCTACCCTGATAACTCTACGGTTTCTCAAAGCATGTAATGAATTACAGATATGAGATCCTGATCCGGTATCTAGTACTCAGAAAGTAGAGTTAATTGACAAACAGTTCTCAATCACAAACACACTCGAGGCCGAAGCCACAACATACTTCGTATCCTGGCTACTGGCTTCCAAAGCCTTGCAATCCTTCTGCCAATGCCCGTTCCCATAATAGTAGGAACATCCCTCCTTCCCTATACTAAGTCCCAAAACTTTTGCTCTTCCCTTTCTTCCTACTTTACTGACACCGTATATCGGATTTGTGGAGGTCTTCTTCTTTTCACCCTTTGCTTTCGCCGTGGATGCAGAAGAAGAAGGTCCCCCATTAAGCAAAGCTTGTGTCTCCCTGGTTTCTTTCAGGGTGTAAGTAGAGGGTAGGGACTGTGGAAAGAAGTAAGCGCATGACCTGTTTCCCAACGTGGTCTCCAGGTCCGTGAGCTCATCAATATAGCTAGTCATCGTAAGGACGTCGTCCGTTACAGATGACCCGACAGCCAACCTCGCTTGAATTAATTCGTTGAGGTCTCATATCTTGCGATATGAGATTACTCTCCATATAAACCTTTGTTATGGAGAAATATGGAAACTAAGTCCATCTTCTCGTGCTGCTTCTGGTATACACCATCAACTGAAGCCAACGCGAGGCACTTGGCTTTCGCATTATCCTTTTCCCTTGTCTGACGGATATCTATATCCGCGACGGTGGAAACTGGACCTGGGACGGCGGGATCTTGAGTAGTAATAGGGTGGTACAGCTTGTCATAGGCAATGGACATCTGGACAGAGCTTTGCCAGTCATAAAAGTCAGATTCAGTCAACTTGTTATCTAGATGTAACCTAGTCATGGTCACAAGGTCACTGCAATGAGAGAGAGAGAAGAAAACACTTTAGCATGATGCTTTTGCAAGTTTAGATTAGTTTTTAGTTTATCTAAACTGGATGGCTCCCACTGTTTCTCGAATCCTTCCTCAAACCATAAAAGAAGAATTAGCCAGGACTGATCTCATCGTACAATACTTGCTTAACCGTTCAGCCAGGCCGGTGTCGGTACTTCGAAGGAGATTTTCCAACGCTTTCATGAAGTTCCTTAATTAAATAACCTCTTTTCTCTGAGGGCGTAGACCCGCTGATACCTTTCTCAACACCTACTTGGTTTATAGCATTGATCGTTAAGTGACGAATCTCCCGATGAGTAGCGGATACTCACAGTAGGATCGGGATCCAAATATCATCGTGTGATAATGCTGAAGGAATCCTACCAACATTCATCAAATTCCAAATGGTACGCAACACTAGCAAGTTTTAGTTTCTTTAGAAACTCCCGATGTGGATTTTTGCCCCAATATTCTTATGACCTTGACTAAGGGCCAACAAATTATAAGTCACATGTCAGGTTCTACCCATCATTATCTTGTTAATTTGAACCCACCCGTATATACTCTTGACTAAGGGCCAAACAAAGTAATACGACTGTCCCAAACAAACTCATCTATCTATGCAACAAATGAATACCCCAGCAGCTACCAATCACTATGTCTTGACTAAGGGCCAAACAAACATAGCTTGAATACTACTGACCATCCATAAGAAATGACAGAGGGCTACGTCTGGTTTTGGCGAAACCGTGAACGTAGTGAACTTGATATAATCGAAGGAACCTGATAGCTTTTTAAAAGGAGTGGTTAAAGCTCCGCAATTAAAAAATCTGCTCTTTTAAAATAACCGAGTGGTTTCTTTTAAATTTGTTCCAACGATTCAACTTTGGTTTGTTTTCTTTGCATTAAAATAATATGTCCCATCATTTATCCTATCATTGCAGAAAACAACGAAAATACAACGTCCTCTTATGCCATCCGCATTCGCCACTGAGTCCCGTTGGTTACTTAACTAACGACAGAGCGGGGGCTGGGCTAGCACGGGTGCAAAACATAAGTGACGTCTAATAGCTATCATATATAGATATTGTACATTCATCAGACGCAATAATAGGCATTCCAGATCACAGATGAACATTATTGGATATACAAGCAATCCGCGTTTCTTTTGAGCCTGCAACGAAAGACGGATTACACAGTTGTGATGAATAGCCATTACCCCACCCTAGACCCCTACGGGTACGACAAACTACCTGCCAAGTACCCGAAGTGAAACGGTCTCCCTCAACAACATGAGTAGGCCACTAAACACTTCAACGTACCCGGTAGTTTGTGTACCCCACCTTGGGTCTATCCTAGGAGCATAAAACAGTAAATGAAATAATACAACGGTGGCTACAACCTTAACCCGGATGTGCCCCGCAAAAGAATATTACATCATATTACAATTTACATCGAATGAATGAATATAAAAACTCATCTCAAACCCCGACGAATCATCACAACGATCCAATCAAGTTTATATACACAAACTAGTAAAAACCATTACAGAAATGTGCAAACCCCTGCTAACCGACATACTAGCAATTAGGGAAGGTTTACGGACACATTAAACATTACAGATAAAACCCGATTAGCAAATAACTTAGAATATCGATCGACAACCTTTTTCCGTGTCTACCCCAAATGCAAGCCAGCACTGAAGTAACCTGGGCAGAAATAGAATATACAGGAAAACAAAACACCACAAAATAAGAGTTACTGTGCAAATCCGAGTCAACTCAGAGTTGACTCGGCCGCGGATTCCTGGCGGATCGCACCAATCCGCCGCGCTTCCGCGGCAGTCCAATCGAGTTACCTCCTCGTATTTTCCCAGTATTCTTAGAATCCCCTGCTGTGAATTTTCATACCTATCAAATAATTTTTTCGACACGTTTAAAATTGACAGAAACTTGAGGGGTCCGGGGTTATGTTTTCGCGTTTTTCCGACGATCGAAGTTCTAATTAGTTGCTAATAAGCTAGTAAAGGTTTATTAGGCTCTGATACTACTGTATGTCCATGTCACACACCCCACGAGCTTTTGGGGAGGCGGAATATATGAAAAACAATTATCAAAGCTTCGTAACACAGACTTGAGCACACGGATCGTGTCTAAACCATTACTAGCAAACTACGAAAGGTTTAACTACTCGGATTCGAAGTTATACCTCACGTTACTTGTCTTTCGAGTCTTCATAACTGTCCTCCACACCTCGTAGGCTCTATGGAACGTCGGCACCTCAACGGCCTCTTCGAGTGAAAGAGGATCCGCCCGAGTGCTACTACTCCAAGCTTGACCTCTAATTTGAGGTAACTAGGTTACTAAAAGTGGTAATCAAAGCAACCTAGGGGATATAGAGTAAGATTAGGGATCAATTAGTCTTGCTAACCCTTGATCTCAACACATGAGAGGTTAGGGTTAGGGTTTGAAGAGAGAGAGAGCTTGAGGAGAGAGAATGTGATAATAATAATGAAATGAAATTAACTCATTTGTATATATATATGAAGCATAATATATTTTGCATAAAAAATCTCTTTGCACAAATATCTTCATGCTTCATTTAATACATAATGAATCATCAAGTGAGTCATTAAAAAAACATAAATGCTTCATTAACTCTCTTGATGAATTATCTCCATGAGTCACAAAACCATTTAATGCATATAACACCTAAGCTCTCCTTGTCATCAACCATCTAGAAGTTTCTCGACATTTTACGAGAACGCCCCTCCTATCCGTGAAAACGCGGAAATACTGAGACTGTATAAATCCAATAATCCGATACTAGAATCTGGCTTAAACCAAAGCCCGCTAGTAAAAACTGTCTGAACATCGTACGTGCGTAAAAACACGTATGCGTCCAAACCCTGTCGTAAAACCATACGACCTCTATATCGTTTCGCCCAAAACAGGGAAAGTCTCTGTGTGGGACTCTAAAGACTCGACTACTACGCTGGAAGTGGGTTTAACCACAGACTGTAAGCGGCACTAGCTGTACGTAATGGTCCCCTGGTAGATGTCGATAAGAAGGACGATGAGGAACCCATCCGAACTCCTACTGAGCCTGATGTGACAATCTCTGTACAGTTCGGTCTGTTCGTCTAGGACTATCGCATATCGAGCCTAGGGGGGCGGTAAACGTCAGACCTTTAATAGCAGTATAAGTCGTGTCGGAGTGAAGCCCATTACACCTTCAGAAACTACTGGAAGCCACGAGTAAATCTCGCTTGCCCTGGCCAGGGACTTTGCGTAATGGATCTCCATATACAGCGCGATATCAACCCCAAATACCGGAAGAGACGAATCCTGTCTAACCGCCACTGCCTCCAAGTGCTTCGGGACTGCACCCAACTACTACCTGTTTGCACGACTCCTTTGGGCCGTGGTAGGGTAGTAATCTAAGTACAGTGGGAACACACCCGAGACGAAGTAGCAGTATCAAGTCAACGGACTAAGCTGTACTCATGTCACCTGGGAACTGCTATCTGACGATGGGTATAAATCCAACCTGCAGTTCCCGGCGAGTCCTGTCCGGTGTACACGTAACCTAACGAGCACCTGCATACTATCTCCAGTACGACATACCGATGGCTGTGGGACAGACCATCTCCCCATCTGGGATGAAAAGCGTACACACTAGTCTACTCCGGAGTATCGATGCCCTGTCTCGATAATCCTACGACTAGGGACCTGAAAAAGGATGTGCTTGTAGACTACCCAGCCCCCACTAGTGTGACTGCCATCACAACGCTGGTAGTCAAGCAAGATCCTAAGGGCTCTATCAATATGTATACACATATTAAGATAGATATAAACTAAGTAGCATACTACCATGTTTAGCAAGACTGTTAATATAACTGTGAATATCCCAAGCTTCAATTAAGTAATATACAAGCTAGTATGATACAATAATGGCCTCTAGGGCATAAACACTAACAATACATTCACCCAAAACTCTTACATATTGACTATTAAACATTAATAAATATGTTGATCATGTTTCACGACAATCTAATTCATTTTGTAACTTTTACCGTACTTTTTCACTAAAATACCATATAGTTTCATTTCGACATTTAAACATCACAAACTTGCTATACCTTTAAGTAGATCACGAGATAATGACCTATCTCCTCATTACACTCATGTGCAACATAGCACAATACTTTTCGGGAACATAGAATACGGAAAAACGAAACATTTCAAATAAATGCCATGAATTAATAAAACCATTTTCTAAAGGATTAAGTATTTTTATAAATCTTTGCAAAGCGCCGCTACAACCCATTTGGGGAACCCAACTGGGATGGTGGGGATTATCTCACATCCCTGAGCTTAATAGTGCAAGATGCAGACCTCCGCAAGGAGTATTCGGTCTCGAAAGATTTAAAATATAAATATCTTAAGAAAATGACATTTCTAGAAAATAATAAATTAAAAATTATATATATATATATATATATATGTATATGTATTATCAAAATACCTATTTTTGATATAATATAAGTATTCCAACTTTTCTAAATCAAAAGAATCACTTTACATGAAAATACCATAAAATTCCATACAAGACCAACACTTTACAATTAAATACCATGTATAATGAAAAATATGTTTATTCACTAGAAATATCACAATGATAAAATCAACAACTATGAAAACTCTAAAGACGATAATTAAATACTTGGGGTGTATTTTAAAAAGTATAAAAAAATTATTTTTACATAAAACCCGCTCAAGTTCTATAAATTACCATAAGGACCCTAGTAAATATAGGTTTAAGCGAGACCAATCTCTTGGGCCTCAGGGAGCTGGAGAAGTGGGTGGTTGCCTATTTAAGGTAGAAAACTTAACAACGGTGTTATCAACACGGTAATCGTCTTTGAAAAAGAAAAAAATCCTGCCGCCCATGTACAGCGGTTACCGATTACATCAAAATAATCAGGACTTCAATTTCTCTTTCTAATTGTCTGACTCAGACTGAGTCTCATTAATAGTAATCTGACTTGAATATGATCAAGTATCCAAACTACAATTCAACATGGATTCATATATTCAAACTATTCAATCTATATTGACCGAACCGAACCATGGATATACTTCCATTTACATGATTCTCCAGTTACATCCATGATTCTCCAGTTACATCCATTTACTGATATCATGGTTTCGGCAAGTCATCTATACAATTCAATTTTCAAGACAATACAATACAATACAATACCATCAGTACAATCAATACTATCAATACAATAAATACACGAGATATTGGGGTAGTTCATTTGTGAATCCAACAGAATCTCAAGAGTCCCCCTAGGTCATGAATCCATGTGTACTAATACAAGCAAGCTATCATGAGGGCCCGTGTTTCCATGCGCCTGGATTATAGCCTGTAGAGTTTGGAATACTTCGACAACAGTCGAAGTCCCGTTACTAACATTTGATTCGGGCCCGTGGTTCCCTACCCTTGGATTACAGCCTGTTGGGTTTGAGAAAACTCTTGAGATTGGTTGACATTCACCTTTGAAATTACGATAACAACAGCGTAAACACTAAATACAACATTATAATAATATAATACAACTTTAAAAGCTACACATACACACACTCTCTCTCTCTGTGTATTCTATTTCTCCCTTATTTTTGGGACTTACCGAGCGATTTGTTCGCTGACGACATTCCTTCTCCTTCTTCTTTGGAATGTTGTCAGGTGATCTGGGCACTCAGGAGATTGAGCCTACCAGCGAGGACTTGGACCATATTACATACGATCCAGAGCTCTAGCTACATTGTACACTTTTATTTCTGTACTTTTCTTTTCTGTTATGCCACTGTTTAGGCATTGTTTTCATCAGTTGTATTTGCTTTCCCATGAATTGTACAGAAAGAATGTGAATAAATAAAGTTGCTATTTTATTATATCTTTTCTCTTGTGCATTTATATTTATATTTCTTAGTTACGCTTAGCGTATTTGTTTCTGTGTAAATACATAGCGGCCTAGTCGCGTCCTCTTCGCCGTACACTGGGAAACGGGGCGTGACAGGTTTTGTTGGTGGCCCCATGCAGGTCAGAGTTGTATAGAACACTGCCATGCAATTCTGTTCTGTGTGAACAACCTAAGCAATATAACACAAGAACCAGTAACTAAAACATTCTTTACAATTCATGCTCCTTGAATCTTATCATTTCATATTCTTTGAATCATATATTTTGAATCTGTCCTAACCTAAATTTTTCATTCAAGGTTATGAATTCCCCAAACAACACCAGCACCAACTTCAATCACACTCCACCTCCACTACCAATCATACCTGCCGTTCCTGCTCCACCCAACGAGCAAACGGTTCTGCTTGAGGCAATCCACAGCCTCCTAGAGGGACAACAACAGCTCTTGAACCGTCCCGAGGCAGATGCACCTGGGGTGAAGCAATTCAGGGCTTTGCACCCTAAACAGTTCCAAGGAAAGGACAGCCCACTTGAAGCGGAGGAATGGGCTCAGAGTATAGAGGATGATCTGGCAGCAGCACAAGTGCTAGAAATAGCTTGGGTTCGTATTGCAAAATTATAGCTCACGTGCAACGCCTTAGATTTAGATCAGTGTTAGTTTAGGCGGTAATGCGGTTTTTTGGTAAAAAGTTTACCAATTTGGGTTCTTCACATTTTATAATATTTAATTAATAATTTATTTTTATTTGTTATGGCTTGCACTTACGTGTGCACATTAATGTGAGGGTTTATTTGTGCTAAACTAGTTTGGTGACTATGACAACTTAACCCTAATCATAATCCTTTGCTTTAACTTAATCCTTTGCCTTGGTTTAAACCCTAGATATTTGTTGTGAGATATTTCATTTGGGTTTTGTGTTGGAGAGAGGTGGCATAGTGACTCACTTGAGAGCATGGTTTGCATTAATGAAAGGAGTTATTGCAATGGTGCACTCACCTTAACCTCACCTCTCTCTCTCTTTTCTTCACACCTTACTCATTTCTCTTTCACTTTATCCCTTATCATTTTCTTTCATCTTACCTTCATCTCAACTGAACACTTATCTATCCTTCATCAAAACCTTCACAAACTTCACAAAAATCTCACCCAAATTACTTCTAAATCCTTGTTTTGCCTCTTGGATGCCTTGGAGCTTGGAAAGCTAGGATTTTAGAGCTTTTGTGGATTGGTAATGATCTCTATCAGTTAAATAAGTCTTTTTAGTGTTGCGTAGCTTATTCGTTTCAGTTTAGAACGCTTAATGTTTCGTTTCGTGCAAATATCATATTTTTAGTGTAGTTTGGTGTCTCAGATGATCTGGTATCAAACCAGGTATTTGTTGGAAAAGTTCCCATCACAGTGACCTAGTGTAGTGACCTAGAACCCACCATAGAAATCCGAGCCCAATCCCTTTCTTTTTGGCTGCAGATTTAATGGTTCTGGCCGCAATTTGCGGCCAGAGTGGGGGGTGGAGGGTTGTGTTTTGGGGTACGGGTCTCTGGTGTAGTATATGGTCTTGTGGTATGTGCAACTTTTACAAATTATTTGTGCAGCAAAATCTGGGATCACTTGCTTGTTTTCTAGTGTTTCGTTTACGCGCGTTATGTTATCCGATACGGTTCGTGTTCTGTGTAGCTGTTGCTCTGAGTTGGTTTCGTTGTGTCGCTATGCACGTTAGCCACTAGATGAACACTTGAGAGATTATTTGGAGTTGTCGCGTCAGTCAAACGTAGTTTGTATGTGTTATTGGTCGTTTTCTAATATACATACTTGTTATATTGTTTTATGTTTTAGGATCGCAGGCGAGGACTTCGGACGCTGCAAAGAAGGGGAAGCGAGTGGTTAGCTTTACTTAGCCAGGATCGTTGTGAGTAGATTTAACATCTACAAGGGAATCACCCGAATGTCGTTATGCGTCTGGGCTAGATTAAATGACATGACTATTAGTTAGAAGTATACGGATATTGATTGTGCATATGTACCTTAGTTGCATATCTCATTTACCTATTTTGTAGGGACTTAGTACTAATGAGACACAACACCATTATTGACGGTTCATGTTTCACGAGCACTAATTGTATGCTACACACACCGTCGATAATTTCCATGACACGCACAACAACTATACATATATGATATTGTATTGTTTAGGGATATTGAGACATGATCCTTATTTTCCTTCGAGCATATGACATATAGTATACCTGTATACCTACATGCTTACACATATTCCTTGACATGCTTACATGCTAGTTACCCATATACCTATATGGTATTGTACCACTAGTGATAGGTATATACACATATGAGACATAGCTACATGTACATCTTGCATACATACTTACGCTTATACTTGGAGGGTATTAAATCATTACTGATAGGTAGATACATATACCTTTCTATACCTACATGTTTACATATATATCTGGCTATACCTACACGTTCACCTTTATTTGATGTTATATAGTCTTGGAGAAATTAGGAACCGCATGATATATATATTAACTTGTTGCAGTTAAATAGCGGCTTTTCCTTTATATGCTCACATTTCAGTTTTATGTTGTATATATTATATTCATGGACTTTCGCATTGAGATATGGATTTTTCATGATGTTTACTGGATTTGAGGACCGTGGTAGTTTCATGAAATTATTCATTATTTGAAAAACCCGGTTTCTCTATATATGATATTTCAGCAGCCACCATGAGATTTCTTGGTTCTGATATATACCCCATGCGAGGAGGCGTCGTGGGCCGTGTGTGGGTACATGGTGGGGCCCGGAGGTACCCCGGGAAAAGAAAGGTATGTCGATGGACCATGCCGATGAGCCTGGCAGGGGAATCATACCTACCGGTGACAGTATTTAGACTCGGCGGTTATCATGGGGATACCGACCGGAGTTATTACGTATGGATACGTCGAATTGCGAGTGTCGAAGCTGGGCCCTCGGGTTTTCGAGATAGCGTATGATACGTACCTATCAGGACCAGTCGTGGTGACAGCCCCTGATAGATCAGTGTTTATGTGTCGATACTAGACACTTGTTTTCATGATATTTTACTCCTAATTATATATAACAATGGAATGGGACACTGTTATATATATATATATATATATATATATATATATATATTAGTGGAATGGGACGCTAATATATATGTATACATATCTAATTTATATACATCATCATAATAATTCATGCTAATATACTTATTTATTTCATGAGACTTACTCGATATTGGATACAGGATATATGCGATTTACAGGATATGAAAGCCAATTTAGGGGCTGATTTGAGGATATTTGGGATTTTGATTGTCTTGATGGACTTTGGTCCTACCACGAGGTCAGGATTCCGTGAGGATGATATGTTTTATTCCATACCCCGCATTTATTTTATATGCATTGCTTCATATATTAGTAGTACCTGATAGAGTACCTTTCATGACTGTTGCATATACATATTGCCATTTATTGCTTCATGTATTAGTAGTACCTGATAGAGTACCTTTCATGACGGTTGCATATACATATTGCCATTTATTGCTTCATGTATTAGTAGTACCTGATAGAGTACCTTTCATGACTGTTGTATACATATTGCCATTTATTGCTATCCGCATGCATATGTTAGATTCGTGCTGTACGTGCATACTTGTGATTACCTGCATATGTTATTTACTATTCACGAGTTGGCAACTCACCCCCGTTGTACCACAGTGTTTTGCAGGTAGACCCTCAGGGTAGTTGAGGCAGGGCTTTCTATCTATCGTATCATCTTTTGCTGTGGATACCGCTACGGTTGACTGTTTACAGTTTTGCTATAGGTGGGTTTTACGGTTATCCGATATTGCTCATTGTATATTCGTTGTACCATGTACTCTCCATCTACCATTCTCATGTATGACTTAGAGACTTGATGTGAGGACGATATTGTATATTATTTTGTGACTTGGAGGTCTTTTATGCAGTTTTATTTATATCCTCTTTTGTTTCTTCGTTACGGCGTCGTATATCTGTTGTGGTGGTTGTTTTCCGCCTTTGGGCGTGTATTTGCTCCGGTTTGGGGATGTTTTACTTATATCTATGTTGTACCCCTTTTTGGGGCTGGTTTTTACAAAGGAGGTGCGGCCAAAATTTTAAAGGAAATAAAGTTGGACTTTAATGAATTTGGTTTGAGATTTCAAAAGTTTTAAAATTGTTATTATCACTTACTACTTTTGATGTTTTAGATTGCTGGGTTTTCGGCTTACTTAAATTGCGTTATGCCTGTATACGTTGCGTAGTTTAAGGGCCGTCACGTGCCAATTTCGGGTCATGAAAAAGTTGGTATCAGAGCGCTAGGTTTTACCTTTCTGAGTGTAGGATGACCTTGGTATGACGGAGTAAGTAGCTTAAGCAGAGTAACGTAGAGTGTGTATGTCCGCGGCATACTTACGACACAGTACTCCGCCTAAAGTGACCTAAGTACTAATTGCTTGAAATTTCTTCCTTGATGATACATATCCTTGTGATTCGATTTCTGTGTTCATATCGAATCTTATTTCCATTTATAGCCTTTTGCCGCCGATGACTATGAGGGCTCAGAGTGATGCAGCAAGGGACGAGGTCAGAGTTGACTCGTTTGGGACGAGGATTGACCAGGATGGTACGCTTGCTGTACAGGAGCAGATGGATCCGCCTTCGATAGATCGTATCGCTAGGCTTGAGGCAGAGATGCAGGACTTGCGCCAGATGATGAAGTCGTTGGTTGAGGCCAGTCGAGCGCAGCAACAGGAGGTTGCTACCCCTGTTACCCAGTTATTCCTTGCGATCAACACACATCATAGTGTTACGTTTATAGCACCAGTGGACGCAGATCTATTCGATGAGGAGCGTCTTTCCGAGACTTTGGGAGTCCGAGGACAAAAGAGGGCTCGTGCAGGTGTACCAGCCCAGAGACAGAGGTTCAGTCGCCGTAATAGGCTTCGTGCACGTCACGAGAGTAGCAGAGGCTTGGGACGAGAACAGTTGTTTACCTCTCATCCCAAGGAGGGGCAACAGTTTTCATCTGGATGTTACCGGTGCGGGAGTTTTGGTCATCGGGTTCGAGATTGTACAGAGCCACGTGAGCGCGAGGCAACTGTACCGCAGAGAGGTCATGGCCGTGGAGGATTCGTTCCGAGTGTACAGGATGGCAGAGGAGGAGTTCAGCCAGTTGTGGGTAGAGGACAGACACGAGTGTTTTCTTCTACTCATCGGTACGCGCGGGCATCCAGTGCAGAGTTTTCAGGTAATCTTATTCGTATGTTTTCTTATTGCACTCGTTTGTTCTACACACTTAGTGCCGTGGTTGGGCCGAGAGTCGTGTATGCTAGATCAGCCGTTTGTTGTGTTAATTTCTATCAGCGATCCTTCGGTTCAGCGACACGTATTTCGGTCATGTGCCAATCGGATAGGAGATATAGATTTGTCCTTCGATTTGTTCCTTCGTGAGATGTTGTGCTTTAACGTTCTCCTGGGCACGGACTGGTTAGCTATGTGCTAGGCATCTGTGGACTGCCGCGAGAAAACAGTCAGGTTTTGTTTTCCCGGCGAGTCAATTCTTGTTGTGCAGGGGGACAGTGGCGCCGTCTCCCACAGTTTGAATTCGGCCTTTTTCGCTTGTCGGCTTTTGAGGAAAGGATGTCGAGCATTCTTGGCTTTCATTCATGATACCGGAGCCACAGAGGGTTCGTTGGACCGGGTTCCTATCGTGCGGGAGTTTTCCGACGTTGCTCCAGATGAGCCGGCGGAGCTTAGGGAGCTTAAGGATCAGCTGCAGAGTTGCTAGATAGAGGGGACTTGTGCGTCTATGTGTTTCGCTTTGGGGAGCTCCTATTCTGTTCGTCAAGGAGAAGGACGGCAGTTTGAGGTTATATATCGATTGATCGTCAATTGAACCGAGTTATGGTGCGGATATGTATCCTTTACCTCGCATTGAAGATTTCTTTGATCAGCTTCAGGGTGTGAGACATTTTCTAAGTTTGTTTGGGATCAGGTCATCATTGTTGCGGGTTCGGAGTGATGACATTCCGAACACTTCTTTTGTACATGTTACGGGCTTTATGAGTTTTGGTGGTGTCGTTGGACTCACTAATGCCCTAGCCGCATTCGTGGATATAATGAACCAGATTTCTTCAGATCATTCCTCGACCAGTTTACTGTTGTGTCTTTGATGACATTCTGGTCTATTCCAAAAGTCGTGAGGAACGTGAGCAGCACTTGAGGATTTGTTTTGCAAACACTGGGAGAGCACCAGCTGTTTGCTAAATTCTCGGAGTGTTCCTTCAGGCTTGATTATATTGACTCCTAGGTCTTGGGTTACGGGAGACGGTTTTCGTATGGACCCGAGAAAGATCTAGGCCTTACAGCTTTGGCCCAGACTTGTGTACAGGACGGAGGTCCGCAGATTTTTGGGCTTAGCAGGCTTTTACCACCGTTTCGTGCAGGATTGCTTATGTATCGCTGCACCGTTGACTGGACTGACCGGACTGACTGGAAAGGAGGTTCCTTTTCTTTGGACTGAGGCATGCGTGCAGAGTTTTCAGCAGTTGAAGACCCGGATGACGACTGCACCAGTTCTTTCTTTGCTTTTTGATCGGGCGACTTTGTTGTTTACTGTGATGTTTCGTGAGTGGGGCTCGATTGTGTACTGATGTGACACTATAGAGTTATCGCTTTTGCTTCCCGACAGTTGGGGGAAGTACGAGCAGGATATCCTACTCATGATCTGGAGATGGCCGCAGTGGTCATGCGTTGAAGATTTGGAGACACTACTTGTGTGGAGAGTCGTGTCAGATTTTCACGGATCACCAGAACTTAATGTAAATCTTCCTGCAGCGGGTTTTGATTGTTGAGATAGCGCCGTTGGATAGAGTTTGTGAAGGATTGTGTTTGTGTGATCCTCGTTACCCGTGGCAAGACGATTGTGGTAGCTGATGTTGGAGTCGTAGGCCCGGGGTAAGCTTGTCCAAGTTGTGCGCGGTTCTGAGACAGTCTACTGCAGATTTACAGTTCTTATGTGATCGTTGAGTACAGCTTAAGTTCGCCTCTACTGAGGGGACAGCTTGCTCATGTCCGCGCCCGTCCATTTTTCCTTAATCATTTTTGTGAGGCACAGCCTGCCGATACTCGTTTGTCATAGATTCTTGAGTATACTCGGCTGGGTAAAGATTCGGAGTCCTTGATTTGTGACCAAGGCGTGTTAAGTTTAGGGACGCGTTTGTGTGTACCTGATACTGATGGGTAGAAACGCGAAATCCTAGAGTAGGCATATCAGTCAGCTTTCTTTGTTCATTAAAGTTCCACCAATATGTGACGTGACTTGTGAGATAGTTACGGGTGGGCAGGGATGAAGAGTGAAGTTTCGGATTTCATTTCAAGGTGTCTGTCTTGTTGTGAGCTAAGGTTGAGCATTTGAGACCGGCTGGAGAGTTGCAATCTTTAACCGTTCCGGAGTGGGAATGGGAGCAGATCTCCATGAATTTCGTTGTGGTGTCTACCCAGTTCTAGGCAGGCTGTAACTCCATTTGGGCGTTTGTTGTCCGGTTATGCTCAGTTGTTCTTCGTTAAGTTGTGTGTTGCACGGAGTTCCTTCATGTGTTGTATCCAATAGAGGCACCTTGTTCGCTTGCCGTCTTTGGCAGAAGCTTTAGGAAGCCTTGGGTACTGGTTGAGCTTTAGCTCCGCTTTTCCTTCCGCAGGACGGTGGTTTGTGAGAGTGGGCTATACAGACTCTGGAGGATATGCTTGTGCGTACGTACTAATTGTTGTTGGCAGTTGGGATCGTCACTTGCCATTGTTAGGATTCTCCTTCGATAGTTGTTATCAGGAGACATTCCAATTGGCAACCTTTAGGCCTTGTTTGGCAGGTGGTGTCAATCGCCAGTCTGTTTTTCTGACTCCGCGAGAGTAGGATTTTTGGACCCCAGCTAGTCGAGAGGGTTCGGAGATGATCCAGTTGATTCAGGTCAGGATGAGAGCAGCCTGTTAGTTATATGTATGCCCTAGAAGCCATTACTGTACATTGGATGTATATTGTAGTGGATGCTGGGACATATATAGGTAGGACTTTCTTGCTCGACATGATAGTACGCTATCTGGTTGCCCTTTATCTTAACATGTATACTTTCTGTCTCTCTGTTACATGTTGATAAAGCCCTTAGGAAGTGTACTCAACTTCCAGGACTATGATGTAGATCATACTAGTGGGGCCTGGGTAGTCCATGAGTACATCCTTCAATGTTCCTAGTCATGGAAATATCGAGACGGGGCATCGATATTCCAGAGTAGACTAGCGTATATCTTCTCGACCCATGTGATGGGCGATGGATGATCCCATATCCATTGGTGTTTGACATCAGAGATGGTATGCGGGTGCTCAGTGGAGACTGGGTACACTGAACGGACTCGCCGAGAACTCCTAAATGGTATTATACCTCACGTCAGATGGCAGTTCTCTGGTGACACTGGTACAGCTTAGTCTGTTGACCCGAGATCGTCAAAGAGTCTTATGTGCCTCCCACTGTGCTTTGATTTCCACCCTACCACGGCTCTACTGAGTCATGCAAACAGGTGTTTTTTGGGTACAGTCCCGATTCACATGGAGGCAATGAGCGATAGGAGGGGATTCGTCTCTCCCGGTATTGGGGGTTGATATTGCGCTATGCTCGACTGGCCATAACTGGAAATCCCTGGCCAGGGTTGCAGTGATATACTGGTAAGAGTTATCAGTAGTTTCACGCTTGTTATGGACCTTACATCGGCATGACTTATCAAGTTACCGGGGTCTGACGTTTACCACCCCTAGGCGAGATATGCGACATATCAGACGAACAGACCGGACTATACTGTAAGTGTTACTGGTTGGATTCACAGGAGTGTGAGCGGGCTTGCTCGTTGATCTTCTGATCGCTCAATACCCGGGTGGCCGTTACATTTAGCAGACCGCTTGCGGCTTGTGGGTGTTTGATATGATCATCACCTACTGCCGGCGTATTGACGAGTCTTTAGAGTCCTACACAGAGGTTTCCTGGCTCAAGTGAAATGAAATAGGAGCGCATATGAGATATGTGCGGGACCGAGAATAATACCAGTATGTGATACTGAATTCTATTCTCGCGATTTGTATCATCGGACGGTTATATAAGATATAACCGGGTTACCGAATCAAGTGTTGATTCGATAAATTGATACACTAGATATTAGTCGGTTATATGCAGTATGACCGGATCATTAAATCAAGTGTTGATTTAATGATTTAATGTATAATTATATATTTGATATATTACTTTACATTAACTAGTATTTGTTCACTTAAGATGGATTTTCTCACTTGAAGTGCACATTGTATATATGATATAGTTTTGTGCACTAGTTTGTATCGTGTTTGATGATACATGCAAACTTGGGTGTGTGTATGCATTAAACCATCTTTAGGTTAATGGTTAGGTTTTAATTTACTTTATTTATTTTATGAAAACAAAATGGTGGCTTTCTTCTTTATTTGCTAGAAGCTTCAAGCATCTTTGAAAAAGGTCAAAACCATTTTGTTTTTATTCTTAAACCTAACCATTACCTAAACCCTAGTTTATTCTCTACATGAGTTAATCTCACCCATGGTTGCATTATGATAAGAATCACTTGGATTTTCTTTTTGAAAAAATATTCTTTTTCTTTCTTCTTCTTCATGAAGAAAAAAAAAGCTTGCTAGAAAATTCTAAGTGATGAAATCAAGTGAGAGATCCAAATCCAAAGTGAACCCACTTCCTATTTCTTCATCCTCTACCACTTGCCATGTTGTATGGGGTGTTTTCTTCACAAGTTTTTTGACCTAGTGAAGATGGAGCTCGAGTTAAAGTCGCCTTGACATAGATCATCTTCGGCATCGAAGTCAACGACCTAGCCCGATCATTTCTCCAATGAAACCAACGCTAGAGTCCGGGATCCGGTTGATCGCAGCGGAGGGACGTCATCACGGAGCTAGAGAAATGGAGGACCGGATCTACAAAGGTTGTAGTCTCTTTCACTTAGTTGCAAAGTAGTTTGCTTGCTTAGTTTCGCCTTACCTCTAGTTAACGATCTAGTATAGGGTTCTTTGGCACATGGAAACATTTGAATTTGGCATGGTTGATCAGTTTGTAGAACCTCATTGGTGTGCCTAGTAACCCTACAGTGGTATCAGAGCCTAGCTAGAGCCTTAGGCGATGTGTAGACGAAGTTAGAAACCCGATCGAACCCAAAACCCTAATCCAAAACCCTTATCTGTACATTTTTTGAAATCGTGGATTTTTGTGAATTAAAAATATCCAGAAAATTCAGTAGGCTTTTCTTGGGATTACTGTGCTGCACGTGCTCATAATTCTACCAAGGCACCGCTGAACCGCGGCATAAGCATGGCTCATGCGGCGGTTCCGCGGCCGTACCATCACCTCATTCATTGAAGTTTGCACAGTAATTCCTATCTGTAAGTGATGTGTTTTCTGGGAATTTTTAATTTCTATTCAACAGTTGAGTTTTCTGGGTTGTATTGGGATTTCGTTAATTCGATCGGGAAGTTTAACTTTGTCTGTGTTTTTCCGGGTATTTTAGAACATGTTAAAAAGTTCGACCGGATATAAATACCCATTTTTCCCCCAGCCGGGAAATTTCCAAGTGTTGGATTTTTTCCAAAGTTTGAGAACGTTCTAAGTAGTGCAAGTAACGCGATAGACCCTCTAGAAGACAACAAACCTTAACTCGATTATGTGACCGTCTTGAACTGCCCTTTGAACCTTAGGGTTTGGGGCAGTACGGCGTGCCACATGTGAGGCGTTGGCTTGACCCATCTACGGCTGGACCGTCGGTACTGTGGCATGAAGTGAATATTTTTGAACTTATTTCATGTGTTGAGTTGTTTCGGGAAAACTTGGGTGTTTGATTGTTCGATCGGAAAGTTTAACATTTTCTATTTATCTGGAATGTGATACAATATTTGGAATCCACAAGTAGTTATGAGATAATTGAATGAATGTTATAAATCTAGCACTTTAGTCTCACTTGATCGGTTGCCACGGAATTTTGATGTGATCAAAAGTCCGTCGCAATCACGTAGCGTACGCGGATACTCACCGGGTAAACTTAATAGACAGCTACACCCCATAGCCCCGACCAAGTGACTGTAGGAGAACCCCGTCGCCGAAAGCATCCGTTCGGGTGCTCGCGGCAGCGGTGTTCCGCCTTAGTGCACTTCGTCGACGGCATCGGGGGTGCGGCCGTCTACTAAAGTTTGTGACGAGCATTCGATCTGGATGTCGGGAATCTTGTTGAATTGCCCAACTTGATATTGAAAAGTGTTTTCGATAATGAGACTAAAATGCGGGGTTTATAATTGTTAGGCATGCGATGTCTAAGGAATTCATTGGGTTAGGCATACGATGTCTATGCAGTTTGTGGATTCCAACTGTTGTAATTTTACACTTTCTTTTTTGTGACCGTAAGTATAATATGTGATATCGCCGGTTTCGTTGCTATATGTCAACGACAATTGCGATGCGCATATTTACTTACGTTGATGACATGTGATGTTATGTGTTGCTGGATATGTTATATTGGATCGTCGTGTTTGAATAGCCGGGTTTTTTTTATGTGAGATGAGTGTTTTTCATTTTCAATCATGTAAAAACTTGTATGTAATATTCTTTTATTGGGGCACTTCCAGGTTGCGGAAGATGTCACCGTTGATGTATATTATTTACTTTTCCGCATTAGGATAGACCCAAGGAGGGGAGCACAAGTAACCGGGTTCTAGGGTCTAGTGGGAGACCATCTCGAGGAGTCGAGTCCGGGTCTCCTAACTCTAGAATTGGTAGGATTGCTTGCCGCTCTTGTAGGGGTCTAGGGGTGTGGGATTGGCTATTCGTCACGACCGTGGAATCCGTGTTTTATACAGGCTCAATATAAAACACAGACGTCCTAACATATCCAATATTTCATATGATATTTTCTGCTGCGTTATCCGTGATGTGATCATGTGATATGTTCAGATAGATATTGTATATAGTATATATGATATATTATATAGACGTTGCTTATGTTTTACACCCGCGCTAGCCCTGCCTCGCTCTGGCGTTAGTTACCTAACCTAACGGTACAGACGGGACATCGAGGGGAATGCGGATGACATAAGCGTACGTTATATTTATCTGTGATGTTTAGGTGGATTTAAATGATGGGACATTCATTAATATGATTAATGAAAGAAAATAAACCTAAAAGATGTTGTGGAATCGAATTTCAAAAATAAAACCAGGTAGCTACAGTTCTTGCTTTGCATCGCAGTGTTCCTTGTAGAACATCCTGCACCTTATTCGATAAGGAAAGGACCGAGATCCTTTCACCGGGAGTGACTCCTTTAGCAATAACTGGCAGGTGCTACAACCCTCGGTTTGTCTTTTGATTGCTTCTATAGTTTTTTGCTTTGCACAGCGGTATATATGATATATCCTGCACCTTATTCGATGAGGAAAGGGCCGACGATCCCTTCACCGGGAGTGACCCCTTTAGAAAAACTAGAAAAACCTCAAAAACACTCCATTTAAAAACCATTTGATTCTGCAATGAGATCAAGTTCAAAGCGTTAAAGGTTTTCTTAAAAACCATCCGCAACCCTCCGTCATTTTAGGAAGTAGAGTACTTAGTATTCGTGCTGTGTTTGTTGACCATAGTCAAGGCACAGTGTACAGTAGCTAAGTGATGTCTTCCTACACCGCATATGATGCGATTAGTTAGGACAGTCATGTGGCTTTGTTGACCTTAGCCAGGGGTCATGTGGGTGGGTCTAATTAATCACGAAATGACGGGTAGAACTTGACTAGTGCTTATGATTTGTTGACCTTAGCCAAGGTCATAGGTGCTAGGGGTAAAAATCTTTATCGGGAGTTTCAAGTGTTGAAATTTGCAATGAGATTGCATACCTTCTATATGATAGTTGGATCCCGATACCCACTGCGAGTAAATATTACTCATGGGAGAGTTTTGCACTTTGCAATTACCCAATCAAGTAGGTGTCTAGAAAGGTGTCAACGGGGTTACGCCTGTGGGAAAATGAGGTTTACTGTAATTAGGTCCGTGCGAAAGCACGGGGAACCTCCCTCAAAGTACTGACACTGGCCTGGCCGAAAAATTGGCGAACTTGTAGAGTGTAATTAATCCTGGCTAGTCTTTCCTTTTTGGGTTTGAAAGAAGATTTGATAAAAACAGTGGGAGCCGTCCTGATTAGATAAAATAAATAACCAATCTAATCTTGCAAGAGCGCACGCAGAGTGTTTTCTTCTCTCTCTCTCCAGGTAGCGACCATATCACGCCTTAATCAAGATAATAATATGGATGTATTGACCGAACCCGCTTGTTATACTGAGCTGGGGAACGTTGGTCCCGCTCCAACTTATAATTGTTATAAGAAAGTGCAAGAAATAGGGGAATACCAGAATTCCGATGCCGCCCAAACGAAGATAGTGCATATGATGCATCTCCTTCGGGTGTGTTCATTATAAAGAACTGTTTCTCAGTGTCCTCTACGTCCTAGGTATTAGATACCGGATCAGGATCCCGCAAATGTAATCCGTTACATGGGCTACAGAAAGATAGAGAACTGAGAACGGGTGATAAGTTTCATGAGACAGAAAACGGTGCAAGTGTTGCAGCCAAGTCTGTTGGTCACTGTCAACCTGTATTTCCATATACATTGATTCTGAAAAAATGCTAATAGATACCGAACCTGATATACAAAATCATATCAATCTCTTTATTTATTAAAGAAGGATATAATTTTATATTGTTGAATATTGTTTTGAACATTTCAAAAGTTGATCGGTTCAGGCACGTTATCTAAAAGCTTTGACGTTCTAAATCAAACTACAGTTCCTAGTATACAGAACACACACAAGAGGAAGAGTTCAGAAATGAACGAATCCTTCTTGAGGCATTGTAGACTAGGTCATATCAATATGACCCGACTGGCTTAAGTTACATTTTAGATACATATTTAAATCAGTTTGAATTTACATCTTGTGAAACTTGCCAGTCATGTCATAAAGATTAGATGACCATAGCTCTGTTTATTGGAAATAGAGAAAGAGTTAGTAAACCCTTGGGACTGATACATGATGATGTATGTAAGGTCCCCTGTCTACACATGCCAGGACCGGTTCTTTATACTTCATTACATTCTCTGATAATCTCTCAGGATTCAGTCATATGTTCCTGTTGAAACATAAATCCGAAGCTTTTGAGATATTCACAGAATATAAGTTAGAAGTAGAGAACCAAAATACGGGTATAAGTATTATGTCCTATGATGAGATCAAAGAGGAGAATACTTGTGCATAGAATTCCTGGATTATTCTAAAGGAGAATGAGATTCTCTCTCCGTATTACTCCTCTGAATATACCACAACACAACGGTGTATCGGGGCGGAGCAATTGCACCATATTTGATATGGTGTGCTCTATGATGGGTATTACTGAGTTACCTGTTTCTTTTAAGGGGTTATGCACTTGAGAAGCTGCATGCCTATTGAACCGGGTTCGAATCAAATCAGTGCCTACCACTCCATATAAGATATGGTATGGGAAGAGCCTATCTCTTAAGTAAGTTAACATTTGGGATTGTCCGGCCTATGTCAAAAGCAAAATCCGGACAAGATCGAGGCAAGGTCAGTTCTGTAGAACTGGAAAGGTTCCAGCTATACAAAATTGCAGCTGATTTGACAGAACCAAAGGATTCTATAGTTCCCGACGAACCTCAGCCTCTTCGCCGATCTAGCAGGGTTCCTCATCCGCCTGAGAGATACTTCGGTTTCTCGATGACAGTGGGAGCGAGGATTGCATCATGAGATGATGACCCAACTAGTTTCGAGCAGGCCATCAAGAGTGGGGACTCTATAAGAATGGCTGGATGCTTAGCGATCTGAGATAGAATCCATGTACACCAACAAAGTATGGACTTTGGATGCTATATCTGATGGGTTAAATCCCCATCGGGAGCAAGTATATCTTGAGAAGATTACTTGGTGTAGATGGAAAAGTTGAGACTTTCAAATCTAGACTTGTTAAAGGTTTTCGTCATCGACCAGGCGTGGATAATAATGAAACCTTTTTCCAGTAGCTATGCTTAAGTCCATCCGGATCCTACTTGCCATTGCTACATACCATGACTACGATATCTGGTGGTTGGGTGTCATGACTGCTTTTCTAAATATTGATTTATAAGAGAACGTCTATAAGTACACAGCCAGAGGGCTTCATAAACAGTGGGAGCAGCGGAAACGTGTGCAAGTTGCTTTACAGAATAAAGCAGGCATCGCGGAGTTGGAACATCTGTTTTGATGTAGTAGTCAAAGAGTTTGACTTCATCAAAATGGTAGATGAACCTTGTATATACAAATGGATAGTAGGGAGTATGGTAGTGATCCTCATAGAGTACATAGATGACATACTCTTGATAGGGAAGGAGTTTCCTATGCTACGCACGGTCAATCTCCTCTTATCATAAGAATTCTCCATATAGGATCTATGTGATACCTCCTAAATCCTGGGATTTGGATCTATGAGATAGATATAAATGGATGTTAGGCTTCTCACTAGGTTTAGTGAGATGGTATCAATCGATCCTGGGGAGAATCACTGGAAAGGTTCCAGACTGATAAGCACGACTGAATGTCAGTCGCAGGCATTGTCTTTACCCTCAGTAGAGGGACGGTATGTTGGAAGAGTTCCAAGCTAGATACCGTGGCAAACTAGATGATAAAGGCAGGTAACATCGCTATTAAAGATACTACTAAAGAGGCAGTTTGGGTGTATATTGGTTCATGAGATGAACTAGGTTCTTACCATTGTGTGACAATGGAAGTGTGGCTTTGGCCCAGGAACCCTGGTCCCATCAGTGACCCAGACATATTCTGAGGCAGCATCACCTGATCATAGAGATAGTTGATCTCCAGGGTGATCGAGGTTAGGAGAGTAGACTCAGAGAACAACACGGTGGATCCACTTACAAAGGCTTTTTCCCAGAGAGAGACTTATAAGGGATAGTTGAGTATTAGGTACTACAACCACTGCTACAGATGGCCCTAGTGCAAGTGGGAGATTGTTAGTTATATGTATGCCCTAGAGGCCATTACTGTACATTGGATGTATATTGTAGTGGATGCTGGGACATATATAGGTAGGACTTTCTTGCTCGACATGATAGTACGCTATCTAGTTGCCCTTTATCTTAACATGTATACTTTCTGTCTCTCTGTTACATGTTGATAAAGCCCTTAGGATGTGTACTCGACTTCCAGGACTATGATGTAGATCATACTAGTAGGGCCTGGGTAGTCCATGAGTACATCCTTCAATGTTCCTAGTCGTGGGAATATCGAGATGGGGCATCGATATTCCAAAGTAGACTAGCGTATATCTTCTCGACCCATGTGATGGGCGATGGATGATCCCATATCCATTGGTGTTTGACATCAGAGATGGTATGCGGGTGCTCAGTGGAGACTGGGTATACTGAACGGACTCGCCGAGAACTCCCAGATGGTATTATACCTCACGTCAGATGGCAGTTCTCTGGTGACACTGGTACAGCTTAGTCTGTTGACCCGAGATCGTCATAGAGTCTTGTGTGTCTCCCACTGTGCTTTGATTTTCACCCTACCACGGCTCTACTGAGTCGGGCAAACATGTGGTTTTTGGGTACAGTTCCGATTCACATGGAGGCAATGAGCGATAGGAGGGGATTCGTCTCTCCCGGTATTGGGGGTTGATGTTGCGCTATGCTCGACTGGCCATAACTGGAAATCCCTGGCCAAGGTTGCAGTGATATATTGGTAAGAGTTATCAGTAGTTTCACGCTTGTTATGGACCTTACATCGGCATGACTTATCAAGTTACCGGGGTCTGACGTTTACCACCCCTAGGCGAGATATGCGACATATCAGACGAACAGACCGGACTATACTGTAAGTGTTACTGGTTGGATTCACAGGAGTGTGAGCGGGCTTGCTCGTTGATCTTCTGATCGCTCAATACCCGGGTGGCCGTTACGTTTAGCAGTCCGCTTGCGGCTTGTGGGTGTTTGATATGATCATCACCTACTGCCGGCGTATTGACGAGTCTTTAGAGTCCTACACAGAGGTTTCCTGGCTCAAGCGAAACGAAATAGGAGCGCATATGAGATATGTGCGGGACCGAGAATAATACCAGTATGTGATACTGAATTCTATTCTCGCGATTTGTATCATCGGACGGTTATATAAGATATAGCCGGGTTACCGAATCAAGTGTTAATTCGATACATTGATACACTAGATATTAGTCGGTTATATGCAGTATGACCGGATCATTAAATCAAGTGTTGATTTAATGATTTAATGTATAATTATATATTTGATATATTACTTTACATTAACTAGTATTTGTTCACTTAAGATGGATTTTCTCACTTGATGTGCACATTGTATATATGATATAGTTTTGTGCACTAGTATGTATCATGTTTGATGATACATGCAAACTTGGGTGTGTGTATGCATTAAACCATCTTTAGGTTAATGGTTAGGTTTTAATTTACTTTATTTATTTTATGAAAACAAAATGGTGGCTTTCTTATTTATTTGCTAGAAGCTTCAAGCATCTTTGAAAAAGGTCAAAACTATTTTGTTTTAATTCTTAAACCTAACCATTACCTAAACCCTAGTTTATTCTCTACATGAGTTAATCTCACCCATGGTTGCATTATGATAAGAATCACTTGGATTTTCTTTTTGAAAAAAAAATTCTTTTTCTTTCTTCTTCTTCTTCTTCATGAAGAAAAGAAAAGCTTACTAGAAAATTCTAAGTGATGAAATCAAGTGAGAGATCCAAATCCAAAGTGAACCCACTTTCTATTTCTTCATCCTCTACCATTTTCCATGTTGTATGGGGTGTTTTCTTCACAAGTTTTATGACCTAGTGAAGATGGAGCTCAAGTTAGAGTCGCCTCGTCGTAGATCATCTTCGGCATCGAAGTCAACGACCTAGCCCGATCATTTCTCCGATGAAACCAACGCTAGAGTCCGGGATCTGGTTGATCGCAGCGGAGGGACGTCATCATGGAGCTAGAGAAGTGGAGGACCGGATCTACAAATGTTGTAGTCTCTTTCACTTAGTAGCAAAGTAGTTTGCTTGCTTAGTTTCGCCTTACCTCTAGTTAACGATCTAGTATAGGGTTCTTTAGCACATGGAAAAATTTGAATTTGGCATGGTTGATCAGTTGTAGAACCTCATTGGTGTGCCTAGTAACCCTACACAGCCCAGTGCAGACAGAGGTCTTATGCCGACCGTGGTGGTCGCAAACTTGAGTTCGCAGTGGGAGATCATGTACTCCTACGGATTTTCCGATGAATGACGTATTGAGTTTTGGGAAGCTTGTTCCAGGATTGTAGATGCTTTTGAGATCCTCGAGCGAGTTAGTACTGTTGCCTATAAATTTGGCACTTCCATCCAGATTTTTGAGTATTCATCCCTTATTTCTATTGTTGATACTTTGCAAATACCTTCATGACCTTTCTAACATGATTCAGCATCAGACCATTTAGCTCGGACGCGATCTTTCGTTCACCGACAACTGATAGTGTTAGGGGATCGGCAGGTGGAGAAACTTCAGTCAAGGGTCTTGCCATCTGTGGAGGGTTTTTTTTTGCGTAGCCGTATAGTGAGGTGATCACTTGGGAGGCTGCGAGTGAGATGTGGAAGTTTTGCACTCATCTCTCTGAAGGTATGCATAGTAAGAATTTTAATTCGGGGACGAATTTTCTTTAGGGGGGAGATTGTAACGCCTTAAATTTAGATTAGTGTTAGTTTAGGCGATAATGCGGGTTTTTGGTAAAAGTTTACCAATTTTGGTTCCTCACATTTTATAACATTTAATTAATAATTTATTTTTATTTGTTATGGCTTGCACGCACGTGTGCACGTTAATGTGAGGGTTTGTTTATGCTAATCTAGTTTAGTGACCATGACAACTTAACCATAATCCTAATCCTTTGCTTTAACCTAATCCTTTTCCTTGATTTAAACCCTAGATATTTGTTGTGAGATATTTCATTTGGGTTTTGTCTTGGAGAGAGGTGGCATGGTGACTCACTTGAGAGCATGGTTTGCATTAATGAAAGGAGTTATTGCAATGGTGCACTCACCTTAACCTTACATCTCTCTCTCTCTTTTCTTCACACCTCACTTATTTCTCTTTCACTTTATCCCTTATCATTTTCTTTCATCTTTCCTTCATCTTAACTGAACACTTATCTATCCTTCATCAAAACCTTCACAAACTTCACAAAAATCTCACCTAAATCACTTCTAAATCCTTGTTTTGCCTCTTGGATGTCTTGGAGCTTGGAAAGCTAGGATCTTTGAGCTTTTGTGGATTGGTAATGATCTCTATCTACTAAATAAGTCTTTTTTATTGTTGCGTAGCTTATTCGTTTCAGTTTAAAACGCTTAATGTTTCGTTTCATGCAAATATCGTATTTTTAGTGTAGTTTGGTATCTCGGATGATCTGCTATCAAACCAGATATTTGTTGGAAAAGTTCCCATCACAGTGACCTAGAACCCACCATAGAAACCTCAGCCCAATCTCTTTCTTTTTGGCAGCTGATTTAATGGTTCTGGCCGCAATTTGCGGCCAGAGTGGGGGCTGGAGGGTTGTGTTTTGGGGTAGGGGTCTCTGGTGTAGTATGTGGTCTTGTGGTATGTGCAACTTTTACAAATTGTTTGTGCAGCAAAATCTGGGATCACTTGCTTGTTTTCTATTTTTTCGTTTACGCGTGTTACGTTATCCGATACGGTTCGTGTTCTGTGTAGTTGTTGCTCTGAGTTGGTTTCGTTGTGTCGCTATACACGTTAGCCACTAGACGAACACTTGAGAGTTTGTTTGGAGTTGTCGCGTCGATCAAACGTAGTTTGTACGTGTTATTGGTCGTTTGCCAATATACATACTTGTTATATTGTTTTATGTTTTAGGATCGCAGGCGAGGACTTCGGACGCTGCAAAGAAGGGGAAGCGAGCGGTTGGCTTTTCTTAGCCAGGATCTTTGTGAGTAGATTTAATATCTACAGGGAAATCACCAGCATGGCGTTATGGGTCTGGGCTAGATTAAATGACATGACTATTAGTTAGAAGTATACGGATATTGATTGTGCATGTGTACCTTTGTTGCATATCTCATTTACCTATTTTGTAGGGACTTAGTACTAATGAGACACAACACCATTATTGATGGTTCATGTTTCACGAGCACTAATTGTATGCTACACACACACCGTCGATAATTTCTATGACACGCACAACACCTATACATATGTGATATTGTATTGTTTAGAGATATTGAGACATGATCCTTATTTTCCTTCGAGCATATGACATATAGCATACCTGTATACCTACATGCTTACACATATGCCTTGACATGCTTACATACTAGTTACCCATATACCTATATGGTATTGTACCATTAGTGATAGGTATATACACATATGAGACATAGTTACATGTACATCTTGCATACATACTTACACTTATACCTGGAGGGTATTACATCATTACAGATAGGTAGATACATATACCTTTCTATACCTACATGTTTACACATATATCTGGTTATAGCTACATGTTCACCTTTATTTGATATTATATGGACTTGGAGAAATTAGGAACCACATGATATATATTAACTTGTTGTAGTTTAAATAGCGGATTTTCCTTTATATACTCACATTTCAGTTTTATGTTGCATATATTATATTCATGGATTTTCGCATTGAGATATGGATTTTTCATGATATTTTCTGGATTTGAGGACCGTGGTAGTTTCATGAAATTATGCATTATTTGAAAATCCCGGTTTCTCTTGATATGATATTTCAGCAGCCACCATGAGATTTCTCGGTTCTGATATATACCCCATGCGAGGAGGCGTCGTGGGCCGTGTGCGGGTACATGGTGGGGCCCGGAGGTTCCCCGGGACAAGAAAGGTATGTCGATGGACCACACGATGAGCCTGACAGGGGAATCATACCTACCGGTGACAGTATTTAGAATCGGCGGTTATCATGGGGATACCGACCGGAGTTATGTATGTATGGATACGTCAAATTGTGAGTGTCGAAGCTGGGCCCTCGGGTTTTTCGAGATAACATATGATACATACCTATCAGGGCCAGTCGTGGTAACAACACCTGATAGATCAGTATTTATGTGTCGATACTAGACACTAGTTTTCATGATATTTTACTCCTAAGTATATATAACCGTGGAATGAGACACTGTTATATATATATATATATATATATATATATATATTAGTGGAATGAGACGCTAATATATATGTATACATATCTAATTTATATACATCATCATAACGATTCATGCAAATATACCTATTTATTTCATGAGACTTACTCGATATTGGATACAGGATACATGAGACTTACTCGATATTTGAGATTTACTCGATATTGGATACAGGATATATGAGATTTACCTTATATTGGACATTCAGGATATATGAGAATTACAGGATATGAGAGCCAATTTGGAGGCTGATTTGAGGAAATTTGGGATTTTGATTGTCTTGATTGACTTTGGTCCTACCACGTGGTCAGGATTCCGTGAGGATGACATGTTTTATCCCATACTCTGCATTTATTTTATATGCATTGCTTCATGTATTAGTAGTACATGATAGAGTACCTTTCATGATTGTTGCATATACATATTGCCATTTATTTCTTCATGTATTAGTAGTACCTGATAGAGTACCTTTTATGACGGTTGCATATACATATTGCCATTTATTTCTTCATGTATTAGTAGTACCTGATAGAGTACCTTTGATTACTGTTGCATACATATTGCCATTTATTGCTATCCGCTTGCATATGTTAGATTCGCGCTGTACGTGCATACTTGCGATTACCTGCATATGTTATTTACTATTCACGAGTTGGCAACTCACCCCCGTTGTGCCACAATGTTTTGCAGGTAGTCCCTCAGGGCAGTCGAGGCAGGGCTTTCTATCTATCGTATCATCTTTTGCTGCGGATACCGCTACGGCTGACTGTTTACAGTTTTGCTATAGGTGGGTTTTGCGGTTATCCGATGTTGCTCATTGTATATTCGTTGTACCATGTACTCTCCATCTACCACTTTCATGTGTGACTTAGAGACTTGATGTGAGGACGATATTGTATATTATTTTGTGACTTGGAGGTCTTTTATGCAGTTTTATTTATATCGTCTTTTATTTCTTTGCTACGGCGTCGTATATCTATTGCGGTGGTTGTATTGCACCTTTGGGCGTGTATTTGCTCCCGTTTGGGGATGCTTTACTTATATCTATGTTTTAACCCTTTTGGGGGCTGGTTTTTACAAAGGAGATGCTGCCAAAATTTTAAAGGAAATAAAGTTGGACTTTTAAGAATTTGGATTGAGATTTCAAAAGTTTTAAAATTGTTATTATCACTTACTACTTTTGATGGTTTAGATTACTGGGTTTTCGGTTTACTTAAATTGCGTTACGCCTGTAGACGTTGCGTAGTTTAAGGGCCGTCATGTGCCAATTTCAGGTCGTGACATCACGGACAATGCACGGAACTGGTGGAAGGCGGAAGAAAGTCGTCTTGAACCGCCCATCGAATGGAAGACTTTCCGAGACATGTTCGACACAAAGTACATCTCTAAGACTTCCAGGTTCGATATGGAATAGTAGTTCATCCATCTGCAACAAGGTTCGATGTGGACCAAATCAGTAGATGAGTATGACGCTGAGTTCACCATACTCAGTCGGTAAGATATGTCTCAATGTTCAATTTTATATCGCATACTACACAGCTGACACAAGACCGTAACAGGTTTGCGGCCCATCTCATACCGACTGCTGAGATCAGAGCTAGAAGATTTCAGCAAGGGTTAGACCCGGAATCCAAGCTGCATTAGCTACAGGGGATTTCCTAACCCATGATATGGCTTTGAAAGCTGCCCGAGAATATGAGGCAGTGGTGAAGAAGAAGGGCATACCTCAAACTGCCGGAGTGAAGCACCCTGCCAACCAGATGGAAGGAGAAGCCACATCAAGACCACAATTTGTACCAAGGAGACTGGGAGTACCAATCAACAGGTCCAACCCAGCCTTTTGTACATACTGCAAGAGAGCTAGACATCTGATGGAAGATCGCAGACGAGCAAATGGTCTTTGCCTAATATATGGATCATCCTCACATACCATTGGAACCTGCCCACACAACCGAACTAATCCTGATTCCGTAGCTAGACCAGCTATCCAAGCTCCACATACTCAGTTAACTCTTCCTGCACCACCTTCACGTGGACCACCCTTACCTCGACAACCAGCGATGTATCAGCATGCACGAAGAAACGTGCCGAGACGCCAAGCTTACAATTTGGCAGCCGTAGAAGCTGAGATGGTTGGCCAGGATAACCCTGGTAATCCTCTTCAAACCTTTTCAAACCCTGGTATCACTTTGCTATTTTTCATACACTATCAGTACTTCAGTCACCAAACTTTCCTTGAATCTGTTACACTTTCCTTATAAAAATTTCGAGGAGGGTAGAATGTAACAACCCTAAATTTTCTGTAGAATTTTTTCAAAATTTCAAAAAGGAGTATTTTTACCTGAGCAAAAGTAATAAGCCTGTTTTGCTTTTTAATTACAAGAAAGAGTTTGTAGCTTATTGGTAATACCTTGCACTGCTGAACCAAGCCACCAGAGTTCAAATCTCATACCCCACATTATTTTTAATATTGTTTTATTTTGAATTTTTAGAATACCAAGGGTTTACACGTGCATATCTCACAAAAACCCCACTATACCCAAAAACCTAACAGTACCAGAGGCTACATGAAGCGACAAGGGAGACTCCGGCCACCTGACTCGGCCGACGGACCGGCCGACTCGGGCCGCCGCCGGCGGCCTGACTCGGCCGGACCGCCGAGTCACCAACAGGAAAAAGTTGCCTCTTCATCTCCCCTGTACACCTGCATACTTTAATTTCTCAGATCAGTAATAAAGCACCTTTAAAACACCAATTACTCCACTTTTAATACATTTTAATATATTTTATCATATTTTTTCATTTAAACCTTTCACCTACCCTAAACTCTAGCCTTACCCTATAAATACAACTCTTAAACACACACCCCTCACTCCAAAATTCTGATCAAAACTCTTAAGAAATCCCCAGACTCTTAGTGTACTTTTGGAGTAGCGAAGGGAGAAAGCTTCAGCGATTTTCCAACGACGACCCTAGGAGCTCCCGGCAACGAAACGACGCACCGGAAGCTACGTTCACTTCTTCTTCCTCATCCCTAACTTCTAAGCTAGTAAGTCCCCCTCCCTCTTCTCTAATCTTGTTCTTAAAATATGAAATTTCAAAACCCGAAGGAATCGGAGTTAAACCGATTTCCGATTCGGTTCTTTCTAAAAATCCAACATTTTCTTAAATACTTACACACAAAACTCTTACATGTTGACTATTAAACATTAATAAATATGTTTATCAAGTTTCATGATAATCTAATTCATTTTGTAACTTTTACCGTACTTTTTCACTAAAATACCATATAGTTTCATTTCGACATTTAAACATCATAAACTTGCTATACCTTTAAGTAGATCATGAGGTAATGACCTACCTCCTCACTACACTCATATGCAACATAGCACAATACCTTTTGGGAACATAGAATACGGGAAAATGAAACATTTCAAATAAATGCTATGAATTAATAAAACCATTTTCTAAAGGATTAAGTATTTTTATAAATCTTTGCAAAGCACCGCTACAACCCATTTGGGGAACCCGACTGGGATGGTGCGGATTATCGCACATCCCTGGACTTAGTAGTGCGAGATGCAGACCTCCGCAAGGAGCATTCGGTCTTGAAAGATTTAAAATACAAATATCTTAAGAAAATGAGATTTCTAGAAAATAATAAATTAAAAATTATATATATATATATATATGTATTATCAAAATATCTATTTTTGATATAATATAAATATTCCAACTTTTCTAAATCAAAAGAATCACTTTACATGAAAATACCATAAAATTCCATACAAGACCAACACTTTACAATTAAATACTATGTATTATGAAAAATAGGTTTATTCACAAGAAATATCACAATGATAAAATCTACCAGTATGAAAACTCTAAAGACGATAATTAAGTACTTGGGGTGTATTTTGAAAAGTATACAAAAATTATTTTTACATAAAACCCGCTCAAGTTCTATAAATTACCCTAAGGACCCTAGTAAATATAGGTTCAAGCGGGAGTGAGTCTCAGAGAGCCGGAGAAGTGGGTGCTTGCCTATTTAAGGTAGACAACTTAACAACGGTGTTATCAACAAGGTAATCGTTTCTGAAAAAGACACAAATCCCGCCGTCCATGTGCAGCAGTTACCGATAACATCAAAACAATCAGGACTTCAATTTCTCTTTCTAATTATCTGACTCAGACTGAGTCTCATTAATAGTAATCTGACTTGAATATGATTCAAGTATCCAAACTACAATTCAACATGAATTCATATATTCAAACTATTCAATTTATATTGACCGAACCGAACCATGGATATACTTCCATTTACATGATTTTTCAGTTACATCCATGATTTTCCAGTTATATCCATTTACTGATATCATGGTTTCGGCAAGTCATCTATACAATTCAATTTTCAATACAATACAATACAATCAGTACAATCATTACTATAAATACAATAAATACATAGGGTATTGGGGTAGTTCATTCGTGAATCCAACAGAATCTCAAGAGTCCCCCTAGATCATGAATCCATGTCTACTAATACAAGCAAGCTATCATGAGGGCCCGTGTTTCCATGCTCCTGGATTATAGCCTGTAGAGTTTGGAATACTTCGACGATGGTCGAAGTCCCGTTACTAACATTTGATTCGGGCCCATAGTTCCCTATCCCTGGATTACAGCCTGTTGGGTTTGAGAACACTCTTGAGATTGGTTGACATTCACCTTTGAACTTACGATAACAACAGCGTTAACACTAAATACAACATTATAACAATATAATACAACTTTAAAAGCTACACTCTTTCTCTTTTTCTATTCTATTTCTCCCTTATCTTTGGGACTTACCGAGCGATATGTTCGCTGACGACATTCCTTCTCTTTCTTCTTTGGAATGTTGTCAGGTGATCTGGGCACTCAGGAGATCGAGCCTACCAGCGAGGACTTGGACCATCTTACATACGATCCAGAGCTCTAGCTACATTGTATACTTTTATTTCAGTACTTTTCTTTTCTGTTATACCACTGTTTAGGCATTGTTTTCATTAGTTGTATTTACTTTCCCATGCATTGTACAGAACGAATGTGAATAAATAAAGTTGCTATTTTATTATATCTTTTCTCTTGTGCATTTATATTTATATTGCTTAGTTACGCTTAGCGTATTTGCTTCTGAGTAAATACGTATCGGCCTAGTCGCGTCCCCTTCGCCGTACACTGGGAAGCGGGGCGTGACACCCCTCATTCTGTACACAACGGCCCTTGAAGATTCTTTAGGTGCGCTATGGGCATAAGAGAACGACCAGGGGAAGGAGAGAGCTCTCTACTTTTTGATTCGAGTTCTCCTGGAGTAGAAAATAACTACCCCCCCCATCGAAAAGCATTGCCTGGTACTGATCTTCGCGGCAACGAAGCTTCGACATTTTGCATTGGCACATGAGGTCCAACTCATATCAAAGGTGGATCCTCTCAAGTATTTGATGTCAAAAACCATGTTAACAGGAAGGCTTGCTAAATGGGCCCTCCTCTTGATAGAGTTCTCGATTGTATATCGACCCCTCAAGGCAATAAAAGACTAGGCCATCGCCGACTTTCTCGCTGAACATCTGATACCTGCCGACTCTCTCTTGAACTGCGAGTTACCGGACGAACACGCATTTGATGCAATTGACGGGGAGAAAGAAGGGAATGATACTTGATGGGAACTCTACTTCGATGGAGCGTCCTCCTTGAAGAAGCGAAAGCAAAACACCCCCATGATTAAAGCCGGGGTGGGCCTTATCTTTGTGACTCCACAAGGAGGGATAATGCGTGTTGCCCTTTCTTTAACGGAGCCGAGAACAAACAATAAGGCTGAGTATGAAGTTTTGATAGCAGGTCTTGAGATTGCGGTCGACATGGGCATCGAAAACCTCCTCATATATGGAGACTCCCAGCTGGTCGTTAGCCAAGTAAATAAAGACTACTAGACGTGCAAACCAGAACTGATTAGGTATGGTGAATGAGTGCAGCAATTGCTAACGCAAATCCTCTCCTACACTCTGGAAAGCATACCATGTGCGGAAAATAGCAAAGCAGATGCGTTAGCCAAGCTCGCTAAAGAACTGGTCGACGAAAACCTCGATGACGTAAGAACCATTGTGCAAAGCCGCCGGATTCTCGCGCCAGCAGAGATATCTCCGAATACGTCTAAAGGAGGGGAAGCGACCAAATAAGCAGCTTTCCAAGTAGAGGACGAAGAAAAGGCTGAGGATTGGAGAGAAGTCTTCATAGATTACTTCAAATCCCATCGAATGCCCAATAATGCATCGTCGAGACATAAGCTCATGAAGCGAGCTCTGTTTTTTGCCTTCGTCAATGATACTCTATATAAGAGATCGTTCGATTGTTTGTAGTTAAGGTGTATAGGGCCAGAAGAAGCAAGGAGAGTCGTCCAAGAAACTCATGATGGACTCTGTGGTTTTCATTAGGCTGGGCCCAAAATGAAGTTGAAGATCAAGAGAATGGGTTATTACTGGCCCACAATAATTCAGGACTGTCTCGAATATGCGAAGCAGTGTCATTCATGCCAAATTCATAGGGACTTCATCCACCAGCATCCGAATCCGCTACACCTAACATTGGCTAGCTGGCCATTCGAAATGTGGGGAACCGATATAATTGGGCCCATCGAACCGTCATCATCTAAGGGACATCGGTTCATACTAGCAACAACCGATTACTTCTCTAAGTAGGAAGAAGCAATACTGTTGAGAGAGGTGAAGACAGAGAACATCCTCCATTTCTTCAAAACACATGTCATCTACCGGTTCGGCACTCCACGACGGATCATCTCATATAATGGGCCAACCTACAGAAGCCATAAAATCAGTCGCTTCGCACAACAGCATAATATAGATTGGAGATATTCTTCGATCTATAATCCCCGAGTTAACGGTCTAGCTGAGGCTTTCAACAAGACCTTGACAAAGATCATAAAGAAAACGGTGTTCCGAAATAAAAAAGGACTGGCACGAGAAATTGCATGAAGCTCTCTGGGCCTATCGGACTACGTTCAAGACGTCCACGAACACAACGCCATTTGCGTTAGTATTCGGCATGGAAACGGTACTTCCTTTAGAGATAGAGCTACCATCTCTACGAATGGCGGTTCGGTACGAACTGACGGATGAAGAAAATGCCCATCTTCAGCTTGAGGAGCTCGATGCCCTCGATTAAAATCGTCTCATGGAGCAGCAAAACCTGGAAGCTTACAAAGCAAGGATGGCGCGCTCATACGAAAAATTGACTAAGCCAAGAACATTCTGCCAAAGATAACTCGTGCTAGTCATAAAAAGACCTATAATCCCCAACCGTGCCAAACAAAGGAAATTCGAGCCTAACTATGAGGGCCCATACATCATAGACAAGGTCTACCAAGGCGGGTCCTACTTGCTCATGGATATGAATGGCGAAAGACCCTTCAGGCTAATAAACGGTCGATTCCTTAAGAAATAATACGCTTGACAAGTCACAGCTCAGGTTAATGATGGATGATGACGCTCGTGTCCGCTCTCTATCTTTCTGAGTCCAAACTCTATAAGTAGTATCCAACGAAACCTCGCCTCAAAATCCCCTACGGACCGCAACGTCCTTAAACTAGCTATGGACCGAGATGTCCTTAAACTAACAATGGACCGAGATGTCCTTAAACTAACAACGTCGCCTTTAACACGGCAATAGTGAAATGCAAGTCCACAAGTCCCAGCGGTGAGGATTGCAACTCAAATCCCACCGGTAAACAGATGGGTCACTGTTCATACCATAATATTGCATTATTATATTCCCTATTCCTAGTCATTTTACAAATAAATAGGTGCTTTTGACCCATGTCTGCTACTTGGTTACAGGTTACAGATTCTCGGGACAAAAACAGTGAAAAAGACAAAAGACGATACAAAAGTGAGACTACGACCAATAAATGTTGGAATCTTGATCAAGCCTACACGAAGATCAGTTCACAAAGTACAAGGCAGCGCAAGGTTCAAGACTTCATCACGAAGAAATGGCAAAAGTCCACTACAATGATCACTGGAAAGATCTGGAAGAGAACTAGAAGATATTTTGAAGAAAAACCTGAAGAAACAAGTACCCAAATGCAGCAGAAAAACCCCCAGCAAAATTGAAGACACAAGCTTACTGTTTGGCCGCGGAACCACGGCCAAACCCTGCTTTTGGCCACGGAACCGCGACCGTGTGGGGCCCGTGTCGTTGCAGAAAGTTTGGTGCGCTGGCGGGCGTTGAATAGGTCTTTTTCTTAAGGGGTGTTTTTGTAATAGCAGATATGCGAGTCAATTGTAACCCTAGGATTTCTATCCTCTATAAATAGGAACCCTAAATCTTGTATTAGGTTATGCCTCCTTTCATTAATAAAATTCAGATTTCTTTTGGAGAGCATCGATGCCTCTTTTCATATCATCTATTCAGATCCGACAAGTCTTGTGTAAATGTTTGGAGAGAGCCATCAATAAAGTAGGTAATTTCTATTCTTTCCCTAGTTTAGATTTAATTCCTTGCCCTAGATAGATAGTTTAGATCTGTTCTTCAATTCCCTAATGAGCGAGTAGTCTCCTCGCTTGTTAGGGTTAGATTTGGGGAAGGCTTGAGAGATGAAGATCTCTCACCCCTTTCTTGCCCGTCATATATTTTCATAGGACTCCATGCATACATGCACACACCGCTCCCTACGGCACCCTATCCCACGAGGTAGCGGTGATACCGTAGTATAAAGGCCCGGTTGCGCATGTTTTCCATGGAGGTTAGGGTAAGGATCAATAAAGGAAGGACAAGAACCTAGAGGAAGAAACACAGTTTCTTCCCGATAGATCTAATCCCCTTTATTAATAATTACCATAACTCCTCATAGATCTTAATTTGGGTATTGAAAGCGGTAGAGAATCTTTGCATTTCCAAACTTAACCTAAACCTAACCCTAGCAAGATTTAGTCATAATTTAGATCTAGATTAATTTAGTTTTTAGATTTAATCAATCCGACCCCAATCAGAATTAACTCGTAAGAACAATTAGGAAATTAACAAAATCCCTGTGGACTGACCCATACTCACCGGCTAGCTACCAAGCGACGTCGTTCTTGATTGCGGTTATTTAAATTCTATGATTCATCTTTTAAAAAGCGCATAAGCTAGTTAAAAACCTCATAAATCAAATGGCATGTGGCGAAACTATTCTCGAGAGTTTCATCATGAAAAAAACATTACGTCTACAAGAAAAATGGGCACAGATGAAAACCCGAAAGGGCTCCATGAGTAAAAACAGCAGGACTGCCGGTGAGTTCGTGACAACCCGAAAGGGCGCAGATTCGTAAAAAATAAATTTCATGCACACTTGCAAGGTCCTCTCGACTTTATAAGGAGAAAATACCTGTGTGAGATCCTTACGACTTACAAGGGAGCAACACACTTAGAGATCCCCACGATCCCTAAAGAGAAATTACACTTACGAGATCCTCATGACTCGTAAGGAGAATCCCCCTTATGAGACCCTCATGGCTCATAGGATTCAAAAGCCTTAAGATACAGGGACCTAAACCTGTTCTTAAGCCATCACATTCCCCAAGTTTCCATACAGGCGGTCCGATATCGGCCCTTGTATACAATTTACGGGCACAAATAAACGTTTCCCCCACCAAGTCCTACCAACGACGAGGAATGTCCTCATGTGGTGAATGACACTTGTAAGTCCTCTTGACTTATAAGAAGAAAACACTCTTGTAAGATCCTTACGACTTATAAGAGAACACACATTTAGGAATCCTCATGACTCCTAAGGAGAAAACACACCTACGAGATCCTCACGACTCGTAGGGAGGAACACATTTATGAGACCTTTACGACTCATGAAATTAAAAAGCCTTTGTCGACAGAATCCCAACCCTGTTTTCTAAGCTACCTTTGTTCAAATTGATAAAGGAAAATGATGATTTGCTCCTGGCAACATTCCAGTGGTAGCGATACTGATGCCCAAGATAGGCAAATTCCGAGCCCTTTTACGACAAATGATGATTTGCTTCTAGCAATATTCCAGTCACAGCGATGTTGTTGCCAAAATTGGTGTCAGATCTCAAGTTCTATACCCGCAATAAAAATCAGCGAGCAAAAATGCATATGAAATATCCGAAATGATATGGCAACTTGCAACAAAAATCAGCGAGTAAAATATATGCTTATAAAAATAGCCGAAATGATTGGGCAACTCGCAATAAAAAGCAGCGAGTAAAGAAAAAGAAAAATAGCCGAAATGATTGGGCACCACGAAAAAATAGCCGAAATAATTGGACAATCGCGACTTTCGCGATATAAAAAGCTGAAATGATAGAGCATCGCGGAAAGAAATAAAAAAATGAAATGAAATTTCTTCCCTGCAGGTGAGATCACATTGACCCCTGTATACAATCTATGGGCACAAACGAAAAGAGAACCACATTGTCCCACCTGGTTTCGTCAAAGGGAAGCTAGATCTCGATGGCTACACCTACAGCCTGGAAATCAACAATGACGTTCCTTTTCATTCCAACCAGAAGCAGATACGACGTCAGCAAAACGGAGCCACAGCAAAATCCCCTAATTCCAAATCTCGACGGTTCAACCTAGAGACTACCTCGGAGCCATGGCAGAGTCCCTAGTTCCAAGTCTCGACAGCAATATCCACAGCCTAGAGATCAACAACAACGTTCTTTCTCCCTCTAGAAGGATACAGACACGACATCAACAAACGGAGCCATGGCAAAGTCCCCTAGTTCCAAATCCCGACGGTTCACAGATAACCCAGAGACAACCTCGACATTCGTTGCAATATTGCAGACACAATGTCAACAAACGAAGTAAAGGTAGATTCCTAGCTTCAGGGTCTTGACGGCAACTCAAATGAGACCTGAAAGACCATCGGAGATCATCCTACTCCAGTACGGGGTGGTCATGACTCATCGGGGCTTCTAAACTAAGCCTAACCTCAAGTAAAAAGCGACATGGAATATCCCTAACTCTTGCTCTTTCAACGGTAATATCACCTAGAAGATTACTTAGAGACGTCTTGTCCAGCCCCCGAAGGTATTAGAGACAGGACAGTCGCGGGGCTACCCGAACAAAAAGATTGCATATCGGGGAATATATCGGCCAACGCGACGATGCGATGGGTAAAAACCCTAGTACCACAGACCTTAACGGACTTCTATTAGCAGGAGTTAACTGTGACGTTAGGACACCCTTGCGAGAACTTCTCGGTTCGTCTCGACACATGAGGAAATTAGTGTCCTTGCGAAAACTTCTCGACTTGTCTCGACTCGTAGGGAAAAGCCTTAGGCAACGGGGATAAGGACCTGTTTCCTAAGCACTGGGGCCATGCAAGTCGGTCTAAGGTGGACTATTGCATACTATTCATGGGCTACACTCTCCGAAGTTGAATATGGACAAGGAGGGAAACAACCACTTACGAGTCCTCTCGACTTGTAAGGCGGGAAATTCTCTTATGAAATCCTTACGACTCTCAAGTGAAAACGCACTTATAAATCCTCACGACTCCTTAGGAGAAAATACACCTACGAGATCCTTACGACTCGTAGGGAGAAAAGTCTTTATGAGACCCTCACGGCTCATAAAGTTGAAAAGTCTTAGGCGGCAGATCTGAACCTGTCTTCTAAGCCATCGCTGCCCTGCAAGGAGATCAAGATAGACTATATACAAGACACATTTGCTAAAGGGGCATGCCAATATGAAATAAAATATGTCTTTTATTCATGAATGCAAGTGAATACAAGATATATTTCACAAAGGAATTGAAATGAATACATGTTATTCATAAATCGCAAGATTACAATCAATAAAAAAGGGGTAAAAAGACGGTTATTGAGGAGAAGGCGTCTTCAACAAATCAGCAAGCCGCTCGCACGCTCCTCTCAATCTTTTCTCATGATCAGCCACCGCGGCCAACTCCGCTTCAACCTGATCCCGTTGCCATAAACAGGACGAAAGCTTCCCATAGGCTTCTAGCATGGCAGCTTCACAGTCTTGCATGAACTGCTCGGCGAAGTCAAGCGTCCGCCTCAGCATCAACCCATCTGAAATACATTTCTGGAGATTGTCAAAAACAGCTTTTAGCTATGCAGCATTTGCATCAATCAAGGCGCGTAGTCGTCGGATTCGCTGGATGCCACCTCATGCTCCTTTCGTCTCAGGGTCGCCTCTTATTCAGAATGGCGAATGAAAGGAACACTATGCTCGACCTACGAAACCCGCTGAGAGTTCAAAGCCAAAACCTCAGGAGCAATACGTTTGAGTTCAATCTCGTGCAGGCAAGCCTCGATCTTTCTGCAGTAATCAACCCAAAAGACGACAAGATCTTCATTATAGAAGTTCATGAGTGTCGCTAGCATTGGGTTAACTTCAACAGCAAAATTTGCAGCTGATGTGGCGTCAAGATCTTCAACGAATTTGCTCAACATTTGACGACTGTTTGCGGCGCCCCTGGAAGATATGCGTTTGGCAAAGGGCCCCGCGGGCATCGAAATGCGGGACTCGAAGGGAGAGGGAGCCAGTGCAATTGTTGCAAAATGAATTACGGTCAAATCCCGACTCAGGAAATGAAGGAAACATATGATAGATGAAGTTTATTATACCAGTTGTGACAGGCGGCAGGACGGAGAGCGTCGGAGACACGATTGTTCTTTCACCCCCTCCTTCGACCCGTGACGCTATATTCAATATGAAGAAAGCTTAGCAAAAATACGTCTATTCGTAAAAGAAAAGAAGAGACGTCAGTTGAAGAATAAACTAACCAATACCAGGAGCCGGAACGACTTCCGACTGGAAGGAGAAATGCTGGTTCAACACCTCATATAGATGGTCGAAAAGTACTCCTGCAGAGTTACGACAATATACTGTCAATACAAGGAGGATCGTACCCACAGTAAAATAGGTAAGTCTCAAACACATACCTTCCAATATTTGAGAGGGCGCAGAAGAAAGCGAGGGGACAATGACCGTCAGAGCAGCGACTGGTGATGCTTATTTAGATGGCATAGCCTCGGGGTTCACCGTGCCTGTACTATCATTAGAAGGGCTGAACAAGATTGAAAAATGCGATAATAGCAACCCACCGATTACCTGATAACTCATGGACCGAAACCATAACAGAGGCATGACCGGGTGTAACGGCTTCTTCGCTCTCTCTCGGAGGAGTATATTCCGCTCCCATAGCTTCATCTCCTGACTCAACGAGGGCCGTCGTGATGCTTGCGACGCCCGCCAATACCAAAGAGCTACAGGGAGAGAGATCAGCTATCTGGACGGTCCCAGATTCCCAGGAAAGAGTAGCCACTTTAGGCTCTGTAGCCGCCAGCGTTTCGCCTACCATCCCATTGTCAGGACTTGGCCCTACAGGAAACAAGTATATCCGAATTTGAGGATTGAGTTCTAATAAAAATACTGGGCGTTACATTACCTCGAACTAACTTTCCAGTTTCTTCACGAGTCGCGCGTGCAACCTGTCTATGGGCAGTAGACAAGGTTGCTGGAACATCCGCCAAAAGAATATCAATAGATGGAGTATTACTTGAGCCTGCACCTACGGCCAAGACGGCGTCGCGCTCCTTCGCTGCACGCTTCCTTTCGGTCTGGGCCGTGAGGAATGACTTCCTCAAGATTTCTGACAAAGGAACGTCATCATCCCAACCAAGCTCTGCCTCCGGAGCCGATACGGCATCCATCATCGGCTGTTTCAGCGAAGCCTCCTGTGGTAAGCTTGGGAGGGCCGTGGTCACGGTAGCTGGTTTCAAGGGTTCCACTGCATCGCCACTCAGGATCGGCACTGCATTTGGAATGACCTGAGTTGAGGCAGTCTTTGCAACAAGATGAAAGAGAGAGTCAGAGCACGAATAAAAAAAAAGAATAAAGGCATAATGAACTGAATTTTACCAAGGCCCAAAGAAACGCAAAGCCTCTCTTCCTTCTTGAATGTCCAGAGGGATACCGCGAGAGCCTCTTCGGCAGAAATACCCGTGGAAAAAGAAAGCGTCAATACAAACATAATAAAGAGAAAAGAGATAATCGCGGAAGAGCATAACTATAAGTAAATCTGATATTGTGATAGTAATCAGCGCCGCTTCTTCACGAGCTAGTCGCTCGGAAGCTACAAGGGCAGCCTGGAGATCAGTATCATCCGCAGGCATAATGAATAAACCCTCATTGGTCCCGTACTCACACAAACCCTCGCTATAGGAAGCATGCAGCTCCTGGCCAAATATGAAATCGGCATAAAATAAAGACTTCTTCTTTTTCTACGAGTGGATGCCGCCGGCCGGTGACAAGAGCTTGTGCTTGAAGGGCATTTTTGGGCGACGGGTCCCAATTTCTGCACCAACGCCGGATTCCGGGGACGCTACAGCTACCGTTTCTATAGGAAAACGGGGTGGAGGCTTCTCAGGGAAGGTGCGCGGGACCACAACCGCAACAGCTTCTCTTAAGGAAGGACGAACGGTGGCCCGTTGCTTCAAAGGAACTGCCGGATTATCAGCTGGGACAGCATCCTTATGATCAAGTAATAGCCGCCTCTCTTCCCTGATAACAGCACATGTCGCATGCTGATACCACACTACGTAGGCATTCCAAGCTTTCGACACGTAGCTTGGCTCACTGATGAGAAAGTTAGACCCCGTATTTAGCCGCATAAAATGGTGCAGTGCGCTGCGGATACCCTCTTCCGTAGCAACCGTCTCGGTTAAGAATGCCTTGAGTGGGACACTTTGATCATAACCCGACTGTTGAGCGAAACAGTGTGGGTTACACCTCATGAACAATGCCGAGGCGCCCTGCCTGAACACTAGAAAGCCTGGCCTGATCGAATATAAATATAGGATCTCCCGAGCCTTCAACGTGGGAGCCTCATCTTTGAAAGTATCACGCAACGGTTGCACTGTCTTGGTAGATTCCTTACCGATAGTTAAGAATCTGTCGACAAAAGTCATACCATCCCCGACCATACTCGGGTGAAGGACCAGACGTCGAGCCTCTCATTGCGACGGATCTAATGCGGAAGCGTCAACTAGAAACATGACCCGGGGAAAGTTATAGCTGTCGTAGAAGCGGGGCCGTTTATGGACTCCGAAAGCACCAAGCACGTGCATTTCGACCCAGGACGTAAAGTAGTGCAGCGGAAGATGTACAGGTTTTACCCTAGGTTGAGTAGTATCCGCTGCTAAGCTCAGGACGTGGTATAGATGAGCCAGCCCCGCTATCCCAACGGCCACACGCGTCCCTGCAACCATACGGTGGGTGGGATAAAAGATAGACGGCCTCATGTAGCGTAGGTGCATCGGAAGCATAAACCAGCTCATTGCCGATAAACCCCAAGAAGAACGTCTTTTCATCGACATGTGAAGCAACAAGCTCTGCGAAAGGAACAACCGGGGCATCCGGAATGAAGAAGCTTCTTAAATCTGCTTCCGCAGTCGGCTGGTTATCCAAACCAAAGCTGAATGGGTCATCAAGCTTGGCGAATTTCACGGCTTGTTTTGACAAGACTGCTGGGCGAAGAAGGTGGGCGATGAAATCTGTGAAGCTGACTCCGTGCCCTCCAGACTATAAAAATAGACTCTCTTAAATATTCATTACCTTGATTAGACTCGAGAATCGATGTTGAACGGAATTCTCCGGGGTAAGGCCCATCACCACTAATTTTGTGGCAAAGATGTATTCATCAGGGGGTAGTATCTCCTCATAATGTTCCCCTCTGACGGGTAAGCCGGAGATCTCCGCGAACTCCTCCAAGGAAATTGAAACTTCCCGATCCGATAGAAGAAAGGTGTGAGTCGGGATGTTTCATTGTTCCAAGAAAGCTTTGACCCACCATACAGGGGGCACGGAATACTGGAAAAGAGATGCATAAATTGCGGCGTACAACCCGAGCTTCAGCAACAGCGACTTCTTGGCCGACAGGATGTATCGAGCCCACTACAGGTAGCCGGCTGAATGGCGAGAAGTCAAACTAAGCATATATACTTGTCCCCAAGGACATGACTCACCTTGACATATGCGTCACCCTAAGATATCCAAAGCCATCGGAGGCTGTATGGGTATTGAAGCCATAGAAAGCTGAAGACGACCTTCAGAGGTCCAGTTAACCTCCTCTACATCATAATTCACTTGAGGCGAGTCGGCATAGTAAATTGCTAAAATAAGCTCTGAGGGTACTACACAAGAAAAACTGTGCCGGCCCTGGATAATCTGATTGTACCACGACCCCCATAGATGAAGAGATTTCTGCTCTAGATCGTGATCTTTAATGAGCGTGATGACTTCCCAATCCATGGGCGCGTCAGCGAAGGCGCTCTCTGAACGAACAAAAGGAAAGGAAGAATCGAAAGCCATGGTACCTGCATGAAAAAAGGCGAGGGTTAGTTGCCAATGCTATAATCTGAATTCTGACACTTGGTACTTTAAAATTGTACCACACTGCAATGCAGGAGAAAGGGACCAAGGGGGACCCACCAAAATCAAAGTGACGACTCATTATTAATGAGACAGTCACTCATTAAGGAGGGAATCCTAAAAGGATTCTCATTTAATGAGAAACTCATTGGGCCAAGGAGCTGAACTCCCTCGAGAGCAGTGCTCTACAGACAGAAATCATATCTGTCAAATATAATTAAGAGGGGAATAAAATTCCCAAAAAAAAATCTAAAGAGCTATGCACTTTAAAAGCAATGGTACAAGGTAAAACCCCAAGATCTTTAAAGATCTGAAGTACAAATCCTAAAAACTCTAAGAGTTTTTTATTAACGGGTTAAGAAACCCTAAAAAAGTTTTTTAAGATCTATGATTTAAGAAGAGCAAAGCTCTGTTTTCATTTAACGGGTTAAAAAACCCAAAAAAAATCTTGAAGATCTGTGATCTAAGAAGAGCAAAGCTCTGTTTAATGGGTTCGAGTATAATCCTTACCAAATTTTTGGACAAAGTTCTAACTCTAAAAGAGTTTCCTTGGGCAGAGATCTAAGCACTGGAAAAGAGAATTAAATTCCTAGAAGAACAAAGAAGAGAAGAAGATGAACATCGGTCATCTCAAGGGCCAAAGGCCCTACTTATAGGCAAAGGAAGCCGATCCAACTTCCAATAGTTCTAACGGTGGAAAAGCTGCCACCGCTGTACCTACGTGTGAGCCACATGAGCGCAACGGTGGGAGGGCATTTGTTTCCCCCAATAATAGAAAAGCAAGGCTCTGTTCAAAATTTGAAAAGAGGCAGCGCCTCACGTGCCTTGCACGAGGGCGCCAGCGTCGAGAGTTAAAAACTCTGAGGCAGCGCCTCACGTGCCCCGCACGAGGGCGCCAGCGCCAGAACTAAAAGTTCTCTTCCGTTGGATCAAAAATCCAACGGAGATGATAAATCATCAAAATACAGAATTAAATTCTGTTGAGGAAATATTTCTCAAATCTTTCTGAACAAGAAAGATTACTCTGTAAAATAGAGTACCGTTGGATTAAAAATCCAAGGGTGATTAAAAATCACCAAACTACAGAATAAGCTCTGTATAAGAAAATATTTCCCCAATATTTCTAAACAAGAAAGATTACGCTCTGTAAAACAGAGCACCGTTGGATTAAAGATCCAATGGTGATTAAAAAATCACCAAGCTACAGAATAAGCTCTGTATGGGAAAACATTTCCCCAATCTTTCTAAACAAGAAAGATTACGCTCTGTGAAACAGAGTACCGTTGGATTAAAGATCCAATGGTGATTAAAATCACGAAGCTACAGAATAAGCTCTGTATGGAAAACATTTTCCCAATCTTGTTAAAAACAAGAAAAATATCTTCTGTAAAACAGAAGTCCTTAGATCAAAGATCTAACGGTGGATAAAATCCCCAAATCAATTAAGGATCTCTCAATGAGAGATTTTTTTAACTAAATCAACAAACTAGCCTCCACTATATAAAGGCCCAAAGACTTCAAGTCTTAAACAGAAGAACCCCCATCCCATAAACTTCAAGTTCAAAAAAAAGAAGAGCAAGCACAAAAAAAGAAGCTTTAAGAGAGAAGAAGGAAGAAGACCTTTTTTCAAGGTAAATAAAGATAATAGAGATTATAGTATCTCATCTGCATATCCAAGGGTTTAACCCTCATAAAGAACATAGTTCTTTCCCCTGGATCCGAGATCCATGAGACAAGTCTCCCACAAATGAGAATTTAATTCTCGTAGGGATGAATTTGTTCTTTAGGATCGAAGATCCAGGGGAGAACAGAGAATTGAACATCTTCAAAAAAATTCACAAAGAAAGTAACAGTGCCAAGCGCCTCACGTGGGCGCTGCTCAAATAAAGAGTGCTTAGCACTCAATAGTTGGCGCTCAGCGCCAAGCGCCTCACGTGCCCATCACGTGGGCGCTGCCCAAATAAAGAGTGCTTAGCACTCAATGAGTGGCGCTCAGCGCCAAGCGCCTCACGTGCCCATCACGTGGGCGCTGCTTAACGTGAAGTGCTATGCACTAATCAAACAGTGCCTAGCGCTAGGCGCCTCAAGTGTTCCGCACGTAGGCGCCATAAAGAGTGTTTAACACTCCATAAAAAAACAAAAAAGAGAGAGAATAAAGTAAATGGTGAGCGTCAAAGCCCATATCAATGCTCAGCGTTGTTTGCACAGAGAAGGGACTAAGCCCAAACAAGTGTTTAACACTTTATTCAAAAACTAAGTGGGCTAAGTCCAAGTTGACCAAAATTCCCTAATTCAAATCAACCAAGCCCATGTGCTCACCATTTTCCAAATTGGTCTCAGTCCCAAAAACGACTCTTGATTTTCCAACGGACATTGGTTTAAGGGTACATCTCCTCACACCTCTGATAAATGCGTTGTAATTCTTCAGCGTCTTGAGAGAGGTGGTGGGTCCTGACAACCAACAACTCTTTAGTGTACTCCCAAAATGACGGGCACATCCCAATACGGACCGCAACATCCTTAAACTAGCCGTGGACCGCAATGTCCTTAAACTAGCTGTGGACCAAAACGTCCTTAAACTAACAACGAACCGTAACGTCCTTAAACTAAAACGATGGAGCCCAAATGCTCTTTTGTTGAGTCAAAAATGATCCTGAACCCCCGTTAAGTAGATCTTAGTCCAATATCGGATTAACTTATCTTTAACAAATATTTAAGTTGATCTAAATCTCAAACAAGGTTAACGATCATTAAATCAAACCAAACCCAAATCTAAGAAAATACGGATTTTGATTAATCCGCCCTACGGGCGACAACACAAATTAGTCCCCGTATACAATATACGGGAAACAAAAAATAAAACAAACACACATGACACGAAGTGAACATCTGGAGTAGAAGAAAGTGGTTATCGCTACGTGGTAACGTAATTAACTGCAGGGGCTTGCTCCTACAGAGAAGAGCGCCCTCACAATAAAAAGCCCCTCACAACGAGGGGAATTTAACGAAGTCCGCTACAACGGTCGCATCCGTCCAAACCTCCGATACACGATGCTATAAATCAACTTAGCATTTTCGGAGAGGTGGAAGGATAAATCCAAATAGCATCTGCCCCCAAATTCAGGTAAGACGATCTACGCGGTTCCGTCTTCCGTTTTCGGCGGTAAACATCATCCTGAGCCGAACTCGAACCGGGCTGGGCCTGAACCCCAGTAAGCCTGGGCCCACCTTTAGGGCCTGGCTAGTTTTTATTCTTTTTAATTCTTTTCTGAATTTTTGTTTTATTTTGAAATAAATTCAGAAAATAGCAGAAAAGTTCCAGAAAATTATTTTCTTAATTTCAGAAACTATTTGGGGTCTATTGGAACATTTTTGCTTAAGTGGAAGCAACAATAAATATATTAATGATGCCGAAATAAGTTTTCTTTTAAATCCTAAGCATCTCAGGAATGCATAGAATAGTTAACTTACGTGTGAGCGCATGTAGGGACACCGATCCATGAAAACTTTTAACATCTTAAATTTGATTTTGGGTAGTTAATCATCTAAATGAAATAATTAGAGCTAGGTTTTCTAACACTAAATATTTCAAGTAGGAGATTTTGGGTAAGATAGATGTAACAACCTATACATTTACTTTTGAGATCGAGATTCTATAGTTTTTAACAAATACTTATAGAACATTTTTATTTTTATATTCTATGGAATGTAATTCTAGAATGGCATAGCTTCTTTTTCCTTAAATATAGAAATGATTTTGTTGCTATTACCTTTTGTTAAATATTGGGATTTTAAAATTGTTGCATATCACTCCAATTTAAAAATGCTTAAGAATCTTAATGAATCTATAAAATATCTCCATGTTTGCAGATGGCATCCAAAGCAAGCTATAATGGCTGATTTGACAAAAGGTGACAAGCTGAATGGAGACAATTTCGATGTTTGGCGTCGAAAGGTGTCGTACTTGCTGAACAATATCAAGGTCTTACATTGTATTGAGTAGAGAAGGTCGAGCCTATGAAGGGAATCCTATCTGACGATCAATACAATAAGCAGCTCGATGAATTCTTGGCCTGGTTCGCAAAGGACCGTTCTGCACGATATACGATGTTAGTGATGATGCGGAATGACTTCTTGATTCATTTTGAGCGCTTTGCTATTGCTAAGCAACTCTGGGAGGCGCTAGATAAGAGGTTCGGTAATTTGTCCCCAACTAAGATCCGATCTCTTCATATTCGGCTGTCTAATTACCGGATGGCCGGTAATCCTTCGGACATCAGACTTCATCTCAAGGTGATGGAGTCTATGTTCAGAGATTTTGAGATCGCTGGCTCTCCTATCTCGGATGAGCTGCTGATCCACGCGTTGATTAACGCACTACTTGACTCTTAGAATCATATGAAGTTTCTTTTTACACAAGATATCGATGTGGTGAAAGCCTTTTCGGATGCTGTGACAAAAATTGAACTTGAGGTTGAAAGAAAGGTGAAATGTGTGAGCTCAAAGGCATTGGTCGCTTAGGCCATCAAGCATAAGACCCGAAGGTCTAAGCGTAAGAGGCCCTCAAGCATGAAGGTAATGTTGCAAATCCAAAGTCGAAAAAGAATAGACATGGCAAAAAGAAGACTAAGGATGGTTTCTTCAATTGTGGCAAAGAAGGGAATTTCACGCGAGATTACGGTGAGCCCAAGAAGGTATGTACTGATTCTCAATCCACGCTAGTAGTGTATTGTTAGTTGACTTTTTGCCATCTTGGATTGTTGACTCAGAGAACACTGACCACATCTCGCGGGACAGAGAAGGCTACATAGATTTCCGTAAAATTCCGGCTGGGAGCCAGAGGATTTATATAGGTAACAAGACGTATGTGGATGTCTTAGGCATTGGTACATACAAGCTCTTCACCAGCTACAGCAGCGAATGAGTCCTACAAGATGTTCTATATACTCCAAAGATCCGGCGAAACCTTCTATCAATTATTAGACATATGGCTTTAGGATATTCTGTTATTTTTAAAGATAATTAAGTTTATTTTTATTTGGATAATTTTTTAAGTGTTGTTGGACGTATTTCAGACGGTTTGATGATTATTGAATATGACTCTTTTAATTATTCTGCGTGTGCTGTGAATGTTGCTGCAAATAATTATGTTATTGATTCTATGATGTTATGGCATACACGCTTAGGTCATATAGGCCAAGATAGGATGAACAAGCTCGCAAAGTGCTGCATGCTTGGTGACTTAGCCAAAATCACCCTATCTACCTGCAAAAGTTTTCTTGGGGGTAAGGAAACTAAAAAACCTTTTGGTAAGCCCAAACGAGTGTTCCCGCGTAAAATTTGGGCGCCCATACCAAGAACCAAGTACAATACACAAGCGAAAGCGTACAAAAGAGTTCAAAACGTCAAGTGGCCTTAATATGCTCAAGAGAATACAAAGTAGTTTTATCCGGACTATACCAGACTCCCAAATGAGAATCAGATAAATTCTGATGTATTGAAAGAATCTTGAAAAGAGTTTCAATTTGATATATTACGGGCCTCATAACTCTTCCGAAATCAAAAGTATGAGCAAATGTGCATTGCACGTATAGTTTGAGCAATGCTCTACCGCATGAATGGATGCAATTTTAGTCCCACATCGGCAGAGAGAGAGGGAGAGAGAGCTCCTCTACCACTCTCTCTATAAATAAGTGAGGATACCTCTAAAAAAGATAGGATTCGTCCTCAAAGAAGATTCATCTTCACAGAACCCTTGCGCTTCATGGACAAAGGTCCAAGGCATACGTGCACCCTTTAGTGCGCATATGCGCAAGTGCCAATGGCACCGCGTGTGACACACGTATGCCGGTGCCATGCGTACCATATGCTGCGCACGTGTGCCAACGCTATGCATGCCACTGTACAACACGTCCGCTGCACGTGTACCAGCGCCAAGCGCAACACGTGCGCCGCACGTGTTCAAGCACAAATAAGCCTTTTCAGTAATTCGGAGCTACCGCTCCAACATGCTCTCTTACCTTATGAACATGACGTAGTTTTAGGGTACATCCTACCACACCTCCGATATACGTCGTTATAATTACTAAGAGTCTTCTAAGAGATGGTGGGTCCCGACAACTAACGCTTCCTCTATAAAAAGAGAGAATCAGACAAAGAATCATCGACATCATGATATTAATATTAAAGAAGAGAGACAATTCTCAAGAGATGGCAGCCTCTAAACAAGAGATTAAAAAGATTGAAGTTTCTGCTTCGTTGAAAGCTATTGCTTTCCCTATGATGCGCACCCCCTAAAAGATGCACAAGTGCTAAATGCACTCTCTGCAAGAAATGCGCATGCGCATATCGTATAATTCATGTGATGGGGCAAGCACTAAAGCCCAAGGGCAGTGCCAACTGCGCACCACGTGCAACATATGTGCACAATCGTCAGGCACCAGTGCCAACCTTGATCCTGTTGAGACCCATGCATACCAAAGTGCGAGACTCGAAAACCAAACACCATGTGCAATATAAGTGCACTACCGCACATGTTCCCAAAGTGCAAGTGTGCATGATACCAAGCGAATGTTTGAAGACTTAACAAAATAACTAAGTCTTTAAGCCTATACTTCATATATAACCAACAGAGACTATGTTCTCAAGACATGAACAAATCGTCTAGGTTAATTTTAGTCTCAAATAAAACTAATGAATCTTAGATAAAGCCCAAGTTTTCTCTGAACTGACGGATCTCACAAATGTGAGAAATGTGTCCTAAACTCAACCCTATCAAGTAAACACTTGACCTAAATCATCTAAGTTGATATTAGTCTCAAATAAGACTAACGATTCTTAGATAAGGCTTATGCAAGCAAGTGAACCCATGGATCATACAAATGTGGGAAATGCGTCTTAAGTTCAACCCAGTTGGCAAATCAAAACACCAACGTGAACACCGTCAAGCAAATACTTGACCCAAACCTAAAATATATACGGATTTGGACTAATCCGCGCCCTACAAATGACGACATAAATTAGTCCCGTATACAATCCAAGGGCAACCCAAAATAAACTAAAATAAGACACACAAAGAATAAATCTGGAGTGCAGAAAGTTGTTGTCATTCGCGACAACGTAATTAATTGCAAGGGCTTACGCCTATAGGAAATATGCTTCCCCACAATCAATAAACCTCTCACACTAAGAGAGAATCAGAAAGTCGACTACATCGGTCGCATCTATCCAAACCTACGATATACGGCGTTATAAATCAACTTAGTATCTTCAGAGAGGTGGATGGATTAAACATATACATCTACATCCAAATTAAGGCAAGACGTTAAATCCCAGTTCATCTAACTGGTTTTCGGCAATAAACAGATTCTGGCATGCCCGGTGGGACATTTTTCTCTCTCTACTCCAAACTTCACGTGTCATGTTTCGCGAACAAAATTGCGGTGGTTTTATGGTTACTCTTGGATTTTAAGGAAGACTGAAGCTGGTGTTTTCAATCCTATGCAGACTTTGATGGCATTCTGAAATAACTCCAAGACCACCCTGCCTCAGCTGATTTTCTCTGGGCAGATTATGGCCATATTAATTAGCATCCCAACTCATACAAGAATGGAACAGGCTCCAGTTAGGCAAATGCCTCCACTCCTCCCTACCACTGGTACCATAATGCTAAAGGAGGAGGCTTCAAGGAAGACAGTCTTTGATTGGTTGGCAACAAGCTTCGCAGGCCCTTTTGAGAAGCCTACAAAATCAGAAAGCTCGGTCTTTAACAGGCTGAAACCAAGTTTCGCAAGCCCTTCCCAGAAGCCTACAAAATTAAAAAGCTCGGTCTTTAACAGGCTGAATCCAAGTTTCGCAAGCCCTTCCCAGAAGCCTACAAAATTAAAAAGCTCAGTCTTCAACAGGCTGAATACAAGCTCCATGGGCCCAGCCAAAAAGTCCACAATATCAAAGAAGTCAGTCATCAAGTGGTTGACACCTGCAGCTCATGCTACTCCTGAAGCGCCAAAAGATGCTTCACTTCCAAGAAAGTCTGTCTTCCACGGACTGACACCTCAAGCTCCTGCTTTGCCAAAGATGTCAATCTTCAATTGATTGACACCTGCTGAAGCTCCAAATCCACACAACGGAAAGTCCATGAAGCTCCTAAAACTGAAGCCGTTCTTATTACAAGAGGCGCTCGACATCACCACCAGTGCCGGGTAGGATAGGATAGGGATAACTTCGTATCTGGGATAACTCCACCAGCTCCAATATCTATTGTTCATGTAGCTGTTCCAATTGGGAACAGTTTTGAACCATTGAAAAGGGTGAGGCGTAACTCGCCCACTACTGTTCTGAAGAATTCCGCTTCTCCTGTAGAGATACCAAATGAGCCAAAGCTGATGCGCTCAGCTCAACGACTTTCTGCAACAATCTACAAGGTTTGGAAAGAAGTTCGAGATTCTGTCATCAATGATAGCTCCTCCCCAAAATCAAAGAAGATGGAGACTCGGTCAAGGACTGACAACTCCTCTCCTAAATCCAAAATGTCTTCTCATAAGAGACGGAGGCTAGAGAAAATTCAAACTCCCAAGGCAAATCCCAAGGGGTGAGATTCCAAATGCCCTAACCATGGGAGTATGATAGTTCATACCTTATACATTATGAAATCGGGTAACGAAAGCAACGCTTCCATTAGACATAGGCCGCATACTCGGTCTTTAACTACTGCCTAAAGACAACAACAGCTCTAAGAAATGTCCGCTCAAGAAACAACCCTTGCTAGTCCTCCACCAAAAGCGAGTTCGGAAAATAAGCAAGAAGAACCAAATGGGCAAGAGTCTGATATGAACTCTTTAAAGCGTTCCCTCGAAAGAAAAGACAAAGAAGCGGCGGAAAAGGCTGCTAATATGAACAAGATGGCTCTCTTGATACAAAATATGTGCAGGACGATATCTTAACCCTGTTCGCGCCTGTTCAAGTGCGCACAGGAATGCACACGCACCTGATGAACTGGGTTCAATTGACTTGCGCACATGCGCACCTAATAAACTAGATTCAATTGACTTGTGCACCGACATGCATGCGCACCTGATGAACTGGGTTCAAATGATTTGCGCATCCGTATACATGCGCACATATGTAAGTGCGCAAGCATGACATGGGCGCACATGCAATTTGCGTATATCAAGGGAAGGAAATTTGCTGGATATGAATTATTTATCAGATAACAACATGCGTTTAAATAAACATTTTATTCTATAGGGAAAAGATCCTCAAGAATGGGATAAAAAATACAAGGGTTAACAAAACAATAAACTAAGCTCTCTAAAACCCTCTCAGCCTTCTCCACTATATCGAAACGGTGATCTTCATGAAGAGTCGCTCCCCATCGATCAATACTGTGCTTATCGGCAAAAGCAGACATGATGGCCCGCTGAGCCTGTATCTGGTTCAGCAAATGAATAGAGTGATCCCTCAGAGGTTTGGAAATCAAACAGGTCTCATAAACGTAGTCGATCTTGTCCTCCACTGCGTCGAGTATCGCCAGATTCATCTCCGTTGGATAAGGATGAATATCATCAAGCACGGCCAAGAAGGTCATCCGAAACCAAATAGATCTGACGGGGAGAGGAGCTCCCCTACGGGTCAGGAGATCGTGCATCACGGTGTCGCATTGATCATTTATGAGAGCGAGATTCGCCAAGCATGCAGCAAAACGAGGAATAATTTCCTCGATAGGCACCTCCCATGACTGCCGAGGAGCATGTCGGCGATTGCAAGCCATGGCTCTTTCTTTGTTGAAATGGTTCTCTGTGAAAGTAAGGGAGGCGATGAACATGTCTTCAAATTATAAAAAGAAACCATTCAAGTCTCGGTACAGAAAATTTTGTATGTCATTAAATTGGAACAATTCCCAAGGTTTGACAAATGAAAGTGTCGAAAACGAGGTGGATAGTACTGAAAACTATACGTCATTAGTCTGCACACTTACATTTATGTGCACACTTGATGGAAACATCATTTCAAGCGCGTGCGCACATGCTAGCCACATGCACGCACAAAGCAAGTACGCATTTGATAAGTGTATATGATAGGTGCGCACATGTACGTGCAACGCATAGGCGCAATGCGCATTTAATCAAACAACAAACGCAAACACATGCACATTCCTTGAAAATCATGCTTATTGAAAAAAGAAGTAAATAAGCAAACAAATCTTTAATTAACAGTAAAATATCATGTTGGTTAAATACCTTAAACTAAAAGATCTATGGATCAAAAATCCAACAGTGTGCATGTTACCCTTAATTGATATAAATCAATTAAATCTTTTAAAATCAATCTAAAATCAGATTAAGATCAAAACAAGCCGAACAAAATTCAAGGAACCCTAATTTCTTCTTTCCTATAAATATGAGCCTCGTATGAAGAAATACAGATGGAAAAATCCTCCTATGAGCTTGAAAAATCTCATGACTTCTCCTTCATCGGCAAAATTGTGCAGGGTTGAAGAAATATAGAGAAAAAAATTCTCTTTCAAAAGCTTTGGCTTTTTATACAGAAGCCTTTGCTTTTTCTCGAATCAATTGATTCGACAAAAAAAAAGATCAAATGATTTTAGAATTTGTCCCTCGTTCATAAAGTTCATACTTTTGCGAGGGATCGATGCCAAGACCAAAAGGAAAAAAAAAGATGCACACTAAAAAGAAAATAGATGAAAATCAAAATTCTCACTTCTCTGCAAATAAGATATGAAGAATAGAGGATAAAATAGAAGCCATGACTTCTTAATTGAAAACTTGTGATAAAAACAAGTGTGCACCAAAATCAGTGTGCGCTTAACAAAAATCTTCCTATAAAGGCATGCGCATCACGTGGCCCTCACGTGTGCGCACTTAATAAAATCTGCCTATAAAGTTATTCGCATCATGTGAAAATCATGTGTGCGCACTTAATTAAATCTGCTTATAAAGGCATGCGCATCACGTGGCCCTCACGTGTGCGCACTTGATGAAACCCGTCAATGTGGACATGCGCATCACGTGATACTCATGTGTGCGCACTTCATGAAAACAGTCTATGAAGACATGCACGTCATGTGACACATGCAGATACAATATCCTTGCAATAAAACAGTGCGTAGTTACGCGCAACGCATGTGCGCACCCTTTCAAATGAAATAAACAGGCATGTGCTCACCTATATACGTGCTCCCTTGTACCACAAACCATCATTTAATCACTTAAACAAAGTATAATTACATGATGGACCCCTTTTTGATCAAAATATCAATAAACCAAGTGATTTTAGTCTAAAAAATGACTAAAAATTCTTAAAATATTTTTAAGTTGATCTTAGTCTCATACAAGACTAACACATCCTTAGTCAAAATAAATTGAGCCTAAATGCTCATATATTTAAGTTGATCTTAATCTTAAATCAGATCAACGGTCCTTAAATAAAGCAAAATATCCCCTGGACTGACGGAACATACAACCTAAGTTCAAAACCAAAATTCATAAATATACGGATTTGGACTCATCCGCGCCTTATGGGTGTAACAACCCTAAAACTTCTTTACAATTTTTTTTGTAAAGTACAGAAAGGAATATCTTAGTCTGAGCACAAGTTATAAATTTGAATTGCTTTTGAACAGTAAGAAATCACTTGTAGCTCATTGATAAAGTCTTGCACTGCTGTAACATAGATCCTGTGTTCAAATACCCCTAGCCACAAATATTTTTATTGATTTTTAAAAAAATTTTAGAAGCCTAACAGTTTGTACGTGAACTACACGTAAAATGAAAAGTCACACTGAAAACAAACATGTGCAAATGCTATTCAAACAGATCCTGACTCGTGGCACAGATCCCACCACCCAATTCCCTTGGATGGCTGGCGAGATCATTCATAGGGCCGCCGCCGGCGGTCCCAACCATACCAAATGGCCCCAATTTTTGTGCCCTAGTCTCTTGGCCTCCCTTTTTAACTCCCATTATGTTTGATTACTTTGCAATTATCCAGAGAGTGTAATTTCACTCTTTAATTCTAATTTTAATGTATTTTTAATTCTCTCTTTACTCACAAAACCCTAATTCTATCCTATAAATACCGCTATACACTTTGGCCCTCCTCATTCTGAAATCCATTACCAAAACTCTCTAAAATTCCTAAGTCCAAAAGTTGTATAAGTGGAGTTAGCTAAGGTCAAAGTTCCGGCGACGTTTCGGGACAAATCCGGCGACGACGTGACTCCACGACACCTTCGAAATCTTCCTCTATCTCCCCTCTCTTCTCCAAGTCTGTAAGTCCCTTCTCCCCTCTTCTCATTCTAATCTAAAACTCTCTCATTGCAAAACTCGTCGGAAACGGAGTTATTCCGACTTCCGATTCTCTTTTATTTAAAAACCCAAATTTTCTTAATAACAAACCTACCAGTTCTTCATATATTGTTTAACAATCATAACCAAACACTTTAGAACAAGTTTCATCTCAAAATAACATGTTATGCAACTTTTATCACATTTTTACGATTAAATACCATAAATTTTACATTCTACATATTTCATCATATTCTTTTGTGATACCTTTAGAAAACTCATGAGGTAATGACCTACCTCATCACAACGCTCATTCTTGACATAGAATGATGGCTTTTAGAACTTTAGTTTGTGGGATAATTACAAGTTTACAATAATATACCCTAAACTATTACAAAACCGTATTCTTTAAATTGTCTTATTTAAATTCCATACAATTAAGTCCTTACAACCCATTTTGGGGAATTCGACTTGGTTGGTGCGGATTATCGCACATCCATCGGACTAGTAGGGCGAGATGCAGACCTTCTCATGGAGCATACGATCTCGATGGAATTTGTATTACAATTTTAAGAAAAACGTGATTTCTACTTAATAAATAAATTCAATTTTTTAATACATACATACATACACACACACACACATATATATATAATCAAAATATCTACTTTAAATATATTATATATTCCATGTTTTCTAAATCAAAATAAAAGAATCAAAAAGATTATGAAAATACCATCACACTCAATACAAGTCAAATTACAACAAAATACCATATACTATTCAAAGTTAGGTTTATATCTATTAGAATATTTCATTTTATAAAAATTACAACTATGAAAAACCTAAAGAAGATAAATAAATGCTTGAGGTTTATTTTGAAAAATATCAAACTATTTTTCATAAAACCCCCTCAAGGTATATTAATTTACAATAAGGACCCTAGTAAATATAGGTTTAAGCGGGACCAGTTCTCTTGAGCCTCAGGGAGCTGGAGAATAAGGGTGCTTGTCTATTTAAGGTAGACAACCTAAAAACAGTGTTATCAATACGGTAATTGTCTTTGAAAAAGACACAAATCCTACCGTCCATGTGCAGCAGTTACCGATAACATCAAAACTAATTCAGCACTTCAATTCTGTTTAAAGAGTCTGACTCAATCTGAGTCCCAGTCTAATCTGAAAACAATCTGAATCCAATCCATCCTTGATTACAATTCAAGTATAATTCCAATTCAACATGAAACCATTTATACAAGAATACAATCAATATCAACATGACTGACTGAATCGAACCATGTATATACTCTGATTACATGACTATCCGTTCCGTTTACATGAACTACTAATATCATGGTTTCGGCAAGTCCTACATCTATTAAACAAATCAATACACATCAATACAAAGTACATTACTGGGTTTTTAAAGGGGTAGACTGGCACAGAATGTGTTAAAAGTGGCACGAGATGGTCATTAAAAGACATAACTATACATCCATTGTCGTTATTCCGTGGTTTTATCTATGGAGCCTTGTACTACGGGTTACCATAGTCTACGGTGTAAGTTGGACTCCTCTCGTATACACTGGCATATTCCGTACCAACCTACAAACAACTGCGTTAGCATAACAATCAAACATTATACCGGTTACATCCTCTTATCTGTCTATTCTATTTCTATCTCTTTGGGACTAACCGAGCGATTGTTCGCTGACGACATTCCTATTTCTCTTCTTTCTTTGGAATGTTGTCAGGAGGACCCGACTCTGAAGAGTTCAAGACCAGCCAGGAGAACTTAGAGCAGACCACTGAGCAGTACGACCATTAGGCTTTACTTGTACTTACTTTACTTTCAGTTCATGCCATTGTTTAGGCATTACTTTCTATTCTTGTATTTACATTTTCAGTTGTATTGTAAAGAAATGTTTAATAAATAAAAGTTGTTGTTCATTTACATTTCATATCTTCTTGTGTATATTTACATTATATTGCTTAGTTATGCTTAGCGTGTTTACTTCTGAGTAAATACGTAGCGGGCCTCGTCGCGTCTCCTTTCCATACACCGGGAAGTAAGGCGTGACAATGGGTAACGACATAAACTAGTCTCCGCATACAATCCACGGACAACCAAAATAAATAAAACACGACACGAAGTGAACTACTGGAGCAGGAGAAAGTGGTTATCGCAACGCGATAATGTAATTAACTGCAGGGGCTTGCGCCTGTAGGGATGAGCATCCTCGCAATCAAAAACCCCTCATAAACGAGGGGAATCTGATAAAGTCTGCTACAACGGTCGCATCTGTCCAATCTCCGATATATGGTGCCATAAATCAACTTGGTATCTTCGGGGAGCTGGATGGATATGTCCAAATAGCATCTGCCCTGAAATTTAAACAAGACTTTCAATCCCAGTTAGTCTCTCTTTTCGGCGGTAAGTAGATTCTGACACGCTTGGTGAGACCTCTTCCTCTTTACACTCCACACTTCGTGTGTCGTGATCGCGAACAAAATCGCGGTTCGCTGTATTCATGGTTTCCCCTGGATTCAAAGTACTAAAACTTGGTGTCTCGCTTCTGTGCAGAATCAATGGCATCTTACTGCACTGGTTACAACAACAACTCCTTCTCTACCCCAGCTGGAGGAGTGAGGTACGAACCTAACGCGGCCTCCATTTTCTCAATCCTTGGAACAGGTCACACAGACCACTACTGGGCTCTTCTTCGGGACCATGCTTCCGCCTGTGAACTTCGGCGTCTCAACACCACAAGAAAAAGCTCCCAGAAGGTCAGTCTTTGATCAGCTGGCAACCTTGGCGGCTCCTATCAGCAAGCCATCCAAATCGACGTCTCAGTCTTCAACAGGCTGAAGAAGAACTCAAGCGGGCCCGTAAAGAAGCCTATGATACTAGAGGGAGGTACCCCAAAACGGCTAGCTCTCTCTACTCATGCTACGGGTAAAGCCAATAAAAGTGCTTCCCCTCCAAGATGGTCGGTCTTCGAAAGATTTGCCAACTCCTCTCTAGCTTAAATAAGAACGTCGGTCTTCAACAGGCTGACGCCAATCGAAGCTCCCCAGCAATGCTGAGGGCATGAGGAAGTCTCCTCTAAAACTGAGGCAATCTCCACTCCACGACATACTCGACATCGCCATTGGTGCCGAGTGAGAGAAGTAGCGGGAAACTCTTCCTCTGGACTCACCCCACCAGGTCTTATGGCGGATATCAACGCTTCTGTTCCAACTAGGAATAGTTTTGACCCGCTCAGGAGGGTGCGCAAGAACTCCCTAACGGCGGTACTGAAGAAATCACCTTCGCCGGCAGAGGTCCCAGTGCAGGCAAAGCCGGAGCAGCCATATCAACGGATCTCCTCGCAAATCCATAGAGTCTGGCGAAAAGTCCAAGACTCTGTGCTTGACGAAAATTACTCTCGTCGACCGAAGAAATCTAAGGGCTGAAAAAAAAAGACCGCTCCTCCGCCATATAACGAGGGGCTTCTCCTCAACAAGTGCATGTCATAACGGCTCCTTCAACTCCAATCTCTCATAAAAGAACGAGGCTGGAGAAAACTTTACTGCCAGCGGCAAAATCCAATGGCGAAAGATCTAAACGCTCCAAGTCTGGAGGCACTAACGATACATACGGTCTACATGGCTAACGGCAAAGAAGAAAGCGTCGCCTCGGTGAGTCACTGACCGCAAACTTGGTCGCTGACAGACTCAGGAGCAACAACAAAAGCTCTAGGAGATGATGACCAAAATGGCAGCGCTCACCGGACCAAAAAAAAGTCTAGACAAAGAAGCTGAACAGCGCCAAGAGCAAGAGTCCGATACAGAGTTCTTGCGACGAGTGCTTGAGAGAACAGATAAAGAAGTTGTGGAGCAAGCTGCTAACATTAAGCAGATGGCTCTTTTAATCCAAGACATGGTTGGAATGATGATCCAACCGGAACCACCGGCTGAAGATCCGCCGGTAATTATCGAGGATGACAGAGGAGAAATATCAAATCCACCTCCAGCCTTATCAGCGACTAAAGAGGAAACAATCTTCAAGGCAACCCTGGATGACTATATTGCTCAGCGAATCAGACCTCACCAGGTCAATGAAGCCGCCAACCAACTCATTAAAACCGGGAGACCATATCCGTCCTGGTATGACCAAATCAAGTACCCGTCTAGATATACGATCCCGAAGTTCTATATTTATAATGGAATAGGTAATCTCCACTAGCACGTCATACAATTCAGAGCTCTGTGCGGCAATACTAGAGGCGATGATAAATTATTGCTTCACCAATTCATCAAGAGTTTGTCTGAGACAGCTTTCGAATGGTACTCGGAGCTCCAAATAACTTCGTGAAAACCTTCTCTGAAATGGAACTGCTGTTCACACAACGGTTTGCCAACGCGAGTGAATGCACCCCGATCATGACACTGATCAATGCCAGGGTAAATCTAGGAGAAACGTGGACATAACATTTTAGAAAATATAAAATATTGTTTTTGAATTTAATAATAAAATAATAAATTTCACGGATATTATACAAATATTGATTCGAGTTTTCGTAGAATGGTATAATTATATACCTATATTTTGGAAAATAATTAGAATTTAAAATAAATCATCATTTACGAGACCATTCATTTGACTTGGGGTTCTTATAAATTAATATATAATTATTTACTTTTAAGTTTAATGTCAAACTTGATTAGTATTTCATTAATTATGCATTAAACCAAATTTGTTTTGTTAATCATGCTTTGTGTGAATGACATGTAACATTTTGTTCATATTTTATACCATGTTTTCATTTTATTTTGTTTTCAATTTTTTTAAAAGAAAAAGATAAGAAAAGAAAAGAAAAAGAAAATAGGGGACAAGGGGACACATAAGTCTGGATGAGAGAGAGTGAGAGTGAGATAGAGAGAAAGTGTTATGGTTTGCCTCCAACCATTCTTGTTTCCTTCATCCCATTTCCTCTCCTCCTTCATCTTCTTCATCCTCAACCTCCTCCAAACCTTCACTACCACCCCCACAAACACCTTTAAAACCACCACAAAACTTCACATAACTTTAATTAAAATTGTTCCCAACTTCAATTTAAGCAACAAGGCATAATCAAGTATGGGTTTTGAGCAACTTTGGCCATCTGAGAAATTTCTTGAGTTGCTTTTTGAGATAATAACTCCATCTTTAGATTAGTTTTTAAGTTTTCTAACCTCCTATATTAGTTTAAAGTTAAAAAGTTTATGTTTTATGAACATGGAAAATTCTAAGGTGAGTGTTAGTGGATAAAACTTATAGTAGTGATATAGTAAGGGGTTTAGAGAGTGTTTACTAGCCTAGTGGTGATTGTATCCTCGGTTCAAATGAGGTTAGAAGTTTCAAAGATGAGTTTAGAATTTTCCGATATCGGTTTTGTATGACTTGTGGTGATCAAATGAAATCTGGAATGACTTGGGGACTCTAGAAATTTAATAGCGGATACTGTGAGATATGCAAACTAATAGAAAGCCACCATAGAAGCCTGAGCCACCAAATCTAATCTTTGGCCGCCAAAATATTCAATTTAGCCTCAAATTGCGGTCCAATTTTGGAGATAGGGTTTGAATTTTGGTCTATAGCTCACTTATTAGATAACTAGGCCTATCCTATATGCTAAAAAGTCTAATTTCACCTTAAGAAAAATCTGGGAGCATTTTACTAAGTTTCTGTCAATATTTTACGATATTTGAAAACATGGTTTTTGATATTTGAGTTTTGACTTGGTCGTTCGACGTTCATACGCCGACGTTGGGGGTTGTTTTGTTGTTCTAGCACGTGTTGACCATAGGTTCTAACCTATATGCCCGTTGCTTATCGTATCGGGATTTTATTTGGATTTTTATGCGATACAATATGCTTTCAAATGTAGGTACAAGCGCGTGGACTTTCGGTACGATGAAGGAGGACAACGCATCCTTCAGGATCGACTAGAGCGAGGCGTTGTAGGTGAGTAGATGTATATCTATAGGAAAAGTCGGGTGGATGGCGTATAGCACCCCGCAAACGTAGAACTAGGGTATATATATATATATGTATGTATGTATGTATGTATGTACATATCTATGTATGTATGTATGTATGTTTACAGATAGATAGATACGAATACTTAGCCAATAAGTTTTCTAGAGTACCATACCATAGTAGTATACTTATAGAAGTTATACCCCTAGGACTATTTCTTAACCTATGAGCTATATCTACTTATGTATATATATAAGGATATTTACGATACGATGTGATAAGGATATGATCTGATATGATGACCCGAGTTGATATGATTTGATATGATGATATGATGCGATGTTATATGATATGATATGAGATGGCATGATACGATACGATATGATATATGATGATATAAGATGATGATGTATATAACTATAGATCCGTACTATTGATTGATGATATCGTATGATAGATTATACCGTACGTGATATGATGAGGATGGATCGCCGACTTATACATATATCGACTCAAGAAATATTAATTAAAATCTTTAAGTAGATATTACGATATATTTATAGCCATGCCTATTTTCAAAACTAACGAATCGTTACATACGTTTAAAATGGTAAACTCAAGGGGACACTACGACTTTTCAAATGGCATCTTTTTCAAAAACATTGTAGTCCCACTATTTTCTAAAACGACGATTCGTACTATTTCAAACTATAACTGTATGGCTCATACGTAGTTGCGTATTTTTATACTGTTCACATTTACGATTTCACTTTTCTGTTTACGCTCGCATTACAATTTCTTATTTCAGCATACGCTCGCATTATTTTCATTTACGATATATATACCGCGTTCATACCCTTATCTTTATATATGACTTCGTCTGCTAGGATACATGCACCATTACCGATGATGCATATGTTTCACGTACACCTACTCGCATGCTTACACACACATCATCGGTAATTGCTATGCCACGTACACAGATAGAATTCGCTGTGTTATCACATCATACTATACTTGTTAGCATGTTAGATTCTATTAGTACTTTCTTTATGTTGATATACGACACGATTATATGAACAAACTTATTATGTATTACAGTATTGTTTTGTGCCTGTACATGTTATTTCATTATTACCATATTCATATGAGATTTTGTTTTCAATGAGATTTCTGGATTTGAGAAACCGCAGATATTATTTAAAAACTTGTGATTATTTTAAAACCACGGTTTTCTCTTAAAATGATATTTCGACATCCACCATGAGATTCTGAGCTATGATGATTACCCGATTCGAGAAGTGAGGAGTCACCGTCTACGGGTACATGGTGGACCCGGTATGGTACTCCGGGACAAGAAGATCGTAAAGAAAGGCGTTGAGTCTAGAAGGGGAACACTACCTACCGGTGACAGTATTGGACTCGGCGGATATCCAGAGGATACCGATCGGAGTGATATGAGACAGATGGATATATGGACGGATCTGATAAGGCACATATAAGGGTCGATCTGATGAGACGATGCCTGAGATATGAAAATTTTCGTGTCGATTTTAGACACGGGATTTATGATGATTTCGAGTGTCGATGCTGGTCACTCAGGATTTTATGATGATTTGATATGTCGTTGATGGACACACGTTGGATGACACACATACACACATATACATATATATGACACATATAATATCACCATATATTGACACACATGCATGATATCACTATATTATTATACTTATGTATATACGATCACCTTCGTTACCATAAGATATGATGATATTATATTACAGTATAACCTAGGAGATCGTTATACATTCGATTTCTACCTGATGATGTCTTCTACTCACGAGTTGGCAACTCACCCCTATTGTGTCATAGTTTTCTTGCAGGATCGACCGCTCGGATTCAGTAGCGGCTTGCTGGCACATTGCTCCTTTCTGGGTTATTTACATTGGTAGGTGGGTTATAGTTCATAGCGTAACCACCATTGCATACTTTTATATTCATTGTATCTAGTTAAAATCTCCATCAACCAGACTATGTATATTTGGTAGACTTAGAGACCTGCGGTATATTCTTTGGATTTAGAGTCGAGACTTGTATATATATTCTTTATATCTGGAGTTTGATGATCATTTGGTTTTGTTTACTTTCTTTTCTATGATTGATGTTCACATTAGGCGTCGTATATTCTTGTTGTGTGATTGTGTTTCTGTCGATTGGCGAAGAGCTAGCTCTCGCTTGGGGATGCCTATATTATTCTTGATATGTACAAGTTTTGGATCAAAATTTACAAAGGAGATATTGCCCAAATTTCGAATGATGAAAATATTTTCAAATTATAGTATATAATCCACTTGCATTTCAAATAAACCTTATTTATACTTTAAAAAGAAGGAACTTGATTTCATTATACCTTTATTTCAAAACTTCACCTCCACTATTTTCTTAAAAAGGTTTAGATTTCTGGGTTTTCTGCTTACTTAGGTTATGGTGGGGTCCTATAGACTTCACGTGATCCAAGTGCTGGTCACGTACCATTTCCGGGTCGTAACAGTGGGTCCAATACGCGATTCGGTGGCGGAACCTGCGGTCACGTGCCATTTCGAATAGTCTCCAGCCGTAGGCATGCTCATCGGGACCCTCGATCCTCAATCGACTGTGTCCCAGTTCATGACATTCTTCAAACCCACAACCTTCCAAGCGCTGATAGTCAAGTTGGCCCAAATGGATCAGATAGGTCATATCCCCTCCTCAAATAAGGACCTTCGAAATAATAAGGGTAAAGGGAAAGTGGCCTTCGTTGCCAATACGAAACAACAACCGAGCAGTCTAAAACTGACTGCTCACCAAAACAACGCACATACACGCCCGTCCTTAGAAGAAAGGCTGGGACGTGCATACTCGTTTCTTCGTGATAAAATGAGGAGATTGTTCGAGCCGGCGATGCAAAATAATCTCATCGCATTTCCAGACCCACGTGACCCGCACGACCCGGCGACATCAACAACTCCAACTACTGCTCCTATCATAGGATAGTGAGCCACCTAATTGAAGATTTCTACATCTTCAAAAATGGGGTCGAGAACCAATATCAGCAGGGGAAGTTTGCGATGTACGATAGTTGGAGGGTAGATCCGCCCCAAAAGTACGCTCCTAAAAAGGTGGACACGCAGTGGGCATCATGCTCACTCGTGGAAGAAGCTCCATGAGAAGCATTTCTTTCAGCAAAAACTAAAAGAATGCTGAAGGATTTGCAAGCATGTCCGGCGATCAAGTGAAAAAGCCCGTTTGAACCTGAAATTATTGAAGGGATGCTGAAACCATGTCCTGCATCAAAAGTTGTTGATAAGGGAAAAAACCCCCAATTCAAGCCGTCAAAGTCTTGTAAGAAAAAGAAGAAGACTAAGAAACCTGTGCAGCCTGCCGAGTATTGTCACGCCCCGCTTTCCAGTAGACGGAAATGGTGACGTGGCAAGCCCACGACATATGTATCCAGAGAAGGTCATTCCCTAAGTAAATATACTAAGCATATTGAAACAATAATACATAATATAAGAATAAATGGAGTCTGTAAAAATTTTCAACAAACATATTTATTTATATTCAACTTCCAATATTTACAAATACATGAGTTTATGCTGGAAAGTAAATACAATAAGGAAAATGCCTAAATAAATGGCTTACATAAACTGAAGAAAAGTGAAGGTAAGCTAACCCTGAGTAGCGATCTGGTTGTAATCTTCCTCTGTGCCTTCAACTTCCTCCTTCTCGACCGTATCTGACGAACATTCTAAGAGAAGAAAAGTGGGTGGAATACCCGTCAGCGAACTAGCACTCGGTAAGTCCTAAGGATAAATAAGAATAAAAAATTGAAAATTGTAGAATATTTATATGATGTGTAGGAGTATATGATCATGGGTGAATATGTTCTATAAGTTTCTATATGGTCACTATGTTAACGTTAAGTTCCAAGTGTGAATGTCAACGTAGCCGTAGAAGTATTCACAAGCTCAAGAATGGGGCCCCAGGAGCAAGGAAACACGGGCCTATTTCATGTGTTAGTATCGGGGCACTAAGATGTGGATGAGTCAACCTGACAGATATTCGAGTAAAATAAAAAGAGATTAATACGGGACCCCTAAAGCTCCGTTGGATTCATACAAGAAAATATCCCAAGCACCCCGAGTATAATATATTATAACTTGTTAATATACTTAATTGATTTGATTGATTGATTAACATGTCTTGATCGAAACCATAGATTGAAAAAGGTGTATAATGTAGTCGAGTGAGTCGAGTAATATGCGAGTCATAACAATTGCAATCTTGGTTCGAGTCAAGTTGGTTCGAGTAGTTTGGGTTCGAGTTCATATTCGAGTTAGGTTAGACTTTGAGTTTGTGTTCAAGTTTGAGTTCAGGTTTATATTTGAGTTTGGATTCGAGTTCATGTCTTTTTTTATAGGAATTGAGTTAAACTGTTAAAAATCTTATGCTCGGGAGAAATCGGCAACTGTTGTACATGAACGGCAGGATTTGTGTCTTTTTCCAAGACAGTTGCCATTGATAACTATGTTAAGTTGTCTAACCTAAATAAGTAAGCACTCACTTTCTCTGGCTCCCCGAGGCTCAAGATAAATGATACCGCTTAAGCCTATATTATTCTAGAATCCTTAATATTGTTTGTTTTCATTGTTTTATTCCCCGAGGGGGTTTCATGAAAAAAATATATTAATATTGTTTAAAAATAACCTCTAGGGTGATTTATAATATCTAGGGTTTTTATGAATATGTATTTTAATTTTTGTGGTGTTTTGGTGATAAAACCTAGCTTTTAAAAGTTCATGGTATTTTTATGCAAAACTAGCTCTTTTGGAAACTTATTATTATTTTATTAAAAATTCTGATCTTTCATTTTAAAAATATAGTTTCATAATATGTTTTTTTTTATTGAAAATACAAATTCATAATTTTTTTATAATTTTTCAAAAATTAGTTTTGTTTAGAAAAGTCGCATTTCTTAAAAACCGTATTTTTTATTTCCTTTCGAGACCGAATACTCCGTGAGGAGTTCTGCATCTCGCTCTACTATACCAAGAATGAGCGATACTATGTACCATTCATTGGCAGGTCCCCTAACGAGGGTTGTAGAGGCGTAATTGCCAAGGAGTTCAAAATACCGATTAAAAGAAACGCATTTTGAAAAGGTGTGGTATTTTAATGTAAAAGTCATTCTTTAAATTAGCTATATGTTTAGAGTACCGTTGTATGAAACCATAGTGTGCGTGTGGGGTAGGTAGTTACCCTATGAAGTTTTCCTAATGGTATTTTTAACAATTATTGAAAATGGTTATACTAAAATTCATGGTATTTAAATGAAAAAGTTCGTTATTTGATTATTGAACATGAAATTTTTAGTTACGTCAAAAGGCAATAGATGTGAGTTTTGTTTTAAAAAGATATTAGGGTGATTACGTGATATTTAGACCTATCAAACATGATAAAATATTTAAAAGAAAAGATTGTTACGTGTTAACTCCACTTTCGTCGATATTTTCTTAGAAGACGAATTGAGCTGAAAAAATGGAGAGAAGAGAGACTTACGAGTTTAGATGGTTAAAAAAAGAGAGAAGAAGCCTTCAGATGTCGTGGTTTCATCGGAGATGCTCTGGTCGTCGTGTTTGGCTTGCTACTCCACTTGGGTGCCTAACTCCACTTGGTACTTAAAGAGTTTGAGAGAATTTTTGATAGAAATTTCAGAATGGGGGAGAGCTAGGGCATGGGGTGGTATTTATAGTGAAGAATTAGGGTTTGGAAATTAAAAATGTGGATTAAAAGAATTTAAATGGTGTTAAATGGTGAATTGAAGGGTCTCTATTTGATTGCAGGAAAATTAAACAGTGCAGGAGAGTTGGGGGGAGTTGAAGAGTCAAGTGTGCAAAGCACGGAGGAGATTGGGCTCAAGTTGGGTGTACACCTCAATGCGCCTTTTTGATTTTTTTGAAACTTTTCGTTTATTCGTGTATTGCACTGCAACTCTTGAGCTTCCAAAAAATTAAAGAAAAATCTAAAAAATAATTGTGTTTGATGAGAATCGAACACACAGTCTATGTCACAGCAGTGCAGAGGCTTTACCAATGAGCTACAAGTTGCTTCTTCCTTTTATTTAAAAAAAATAACTTTTAACTCTTACACAGGCTGTAATACTCTCTACTGTGAAATACAAGAAATTTCTGTACAGTGATTTCAGAGTCGTTACAAGTATGATGACATGCGCACAGAGCTTCAGAAATACATAGATGTGCTGGAAGAATATAACCAGAAGGCACGGATACCAGTCACACTCAAAGAATTCCTTAAGCATATTCTTAAGGATGGAGACAATGAAAATGATGAGGAAAACGACTCATTAGAAGAAGCAGAAGACCGCGTAGCAAGCTGCTACATGGTCTCTCATTCATCGTTATATTATGAAGAAGCTCCACCGGCGTCAGAAAGTGACGTGGAGGAAATGGGGGAAGAATCGGCGCTAAAATCCCCAAAATTGCCAGAAGACCCGACTGAGAGACTTTTAAACGAAACCTTTCAAAAGAGCAAAGACGACCAAGAACGCGAGACAAGCAGATATGAAAATTCTAACCATCAGTGTCTGAATAAAGAAGCTACGGTGAGAACGAGTCATAAAGCGCTCCAAACAAACCAAAGCACGCCTGCAACAAATAAGACCAGGATCAAAGCTGAAAGAGGTTCGCCAAAGCCCTGTCCATAGGCATGAAACTGACATTGCTCATTATGTACACTTCCGGAGTCCCATAATTCAACGGAGGAGAGTCACATCCAAAACCGTCAAGCCTTGCTTCCCAGTAGACGGAAGCAGGCAAGTGACGAGGCCAGCGACACATTTATTTCGAGAAGGTCATTTCCCGGAATAAATATGCTAAGCGTAAATGAGAAATATAAAATGACAAGAAATTTTCAAGAGATTTAAACTTCAACAACTTTATTTACATTCAAACTTGATACATTTACAATACATGAGTTCAACTGAAAAGGAAATACAAGAAAAGAAATGCTTAAACAGGCGGCATACATAAACTGAAAGAAAAAGGATAACTAGTCTATGCCTGAGTCGCGATATAATCGTGCTCATCCTCTGTGGTGTCCACCTCTCCAGTCTCCATAGTATCTGACGAACATTCCAAGAAATAAAGGTGGGAGGAATGCCCGTCAGCGAACTTTCGCTCGGTAAGTCCCCAAGAAAAAAGGTCTGAGGTATAAAAGTATAATGATAAAGAAAAAAATGGATATCGTGAAGCAATGGACAATGAGATATGGTGTTTAAACATGTCATTTAATGTAAGCATGGCAATTCTATTTATCATGCAGTTCTATATATCATGGTAAGGTAACATGAGCATAGCATAGCATGGCCGTGTAATATAGGTATAGTGAACATGAAGTGCATGTAAGTGTTCTGAAAGGTCTCTACATGGGTAAACTAATTTAACGTAAGTTCAAGAGTGAATGTCAACCAATCACAAGATTGTTCTCGAACCCAACAGGCTGTAATCCAGGGGTAAGGAACCACGGGCCCGAATCAAGTATTATTAATGGGAATTCAACCTAGTGTTGAAGTATTCCAAACTCAACAGGCTATAATCCAGCAGTAAGAAAACATGGGCCCTCATAATAGCTTGCATGTGATAGTAAACATGGATTCATGCTTTATGGGGACTCCTGAGATTTCGTTGGATTCGCACTTGAACTACCCCAACAACCCATGTATTCTAGGTTACATTTAAAATTACCAGCCTTACTTGAATCCATGAATAAATCAAGTTGCAAGATTAAGTTCATGTCAATATCAAGTATTCGTGTCAAGTGTTTTTGTATTTATGTCAAGTTGTATTCATAGTTCGAGTCAAGTCAGTCTTAATAGCAGCCATTGTGTTCTGGTATTCATATTAAATTCATGTCAAGTCATAATATTCTAGTATTCAAGTTCCAGTATTCTGGTTCATGATTAATGGTTCAAGTTTATGTTAAAGTTTGGATCCTGGTTGAGTTTATATTCAGGTCAGAGTAAATATCTTATGAAAAGATTTAGCTTTTGAATCTCTTAAGTTCGGAAGTAATCAGACAACTGCTGCACATGAACGGTAGGATTTGTGTTTTTTCATAAGACAATTTCCACTTAATAACTCCGTTAAATTGTCTATCCTGAATAGGCAAAAACTCACTATTTCTGACTCTCCGGGGCTCAAGAGAAATGATACCGCTTAAGCCTATATTAATCTAGATTCCTTAAATATTTATTATAGATTGTTTACATTGTATTTATATTGTTTGCATTTCTCGAGAGGTTTTATGAAAAATACTTTAATAATGTTTAAAAATAAACCTTGAGTATGATTTATAATATTTAAGGTTTTCATGAATAGGTATTTTAATTGTTGTGGTATTTTAGTGATAAAACCTAGCATTTAAAAGTTTATGGTATTTTTATGAAAACTACTATTTTTGGAAACTTGGTAGTATTTTATTAAAATTTCAATCTACCTTTTAAAAATATATTTTCACAAGTTGTTTTTATTGAAAATACGGATTGGTAGTTTTATATAAATTTTTCAAAGATTGTTTTGTTTAGAAAAGACCGTATTTCTTAAAAACCGTTTTTTATTTGTTTTTGAGACCGAATTCTCCATGAGAAACTCTGTATCTCACTATACTAACCTAAGAACGTGCGATAATCCGTACCATCTGTAGATGGGTTCCCCTAAAAGGATTGTAGAGGTGCAATTGCAAAGCATTTTAAAAATAGCGAAAAACATTTTATAAAAGTGATGGTATTTTAATATAAATTGTTTCTTTTAAATAAAACCTAACCAAAATATCGTGCTATGAAAGCATAGTGTTGTGAGTGGGGTAGGTCATTGCCTTGTGAATTTTCTATAGGTATAAATTCTAGATATCGATAAAAGGGTAGTTTTTAAAGTTCACGGTATGTATTCGTTATTTGTAATCTACAGCTTATTTGACATAATAAACATCATATAAAAATTGTGAGATATGGATAGAGATGTAAATTCGTATTTTCTTGATATCATGGTATAAAATTTATGATGAACATATCGAATTACAATGAATATATTATTTTTTTATTAAACTTATTTATAATACCGTATTTTTTTGCGTCGATATATGAGGAGAAGCAAAAATGAAAAAGAAGTAGAGGGGGGTTAGCATAGTTATAGATGATGCGGAGTGTCGGCATGTAAAAGTAGAAGTGAGTATACAAGAAGGAAAGAAAAGAGAATGAGAAGACTTACGGTTTCCGCTTGTACTCGTAAAAGTGAGAAAAAGAAAAGAAGAAGCCTCGGTTGAGAAACCGAGATCTACGGTGCGTGGAGACTTGAGTTTGGGTCCGATTATGCGCACAAGAACAGACTCTAGGTAGCTAATGCACAGAGAAACAAACTTGAGCGACAGGGTTGGCTTAGACTTGTGTGCTTAACCTCCTTTGCTAGAGTGAGGCTTGAGGGAGAGAATTTTGAGTGGTATTTTCAGAATAATTTAGGAGAAGAACCAAGAAGAAAGGTTAGGTATTTATAGGGGTAAATATACGTATAGAGGAAATTAAAGAGATAATAAAAATGTATTGAAAGTGAGAGTAAAAGGGGTAGATGAAGGGTCTGAGGTTCTCTAGTTAATTACAGGAAAATTAAATAGGACAAAGGAGAAGTGGGGAGCTGAAAGGATGCACATGCAAAAAATGGGGAAATTTGGGATCACTCCAACCGCCGGTGGCGGTCAAAATGGGAAAACCGACGGACCAAAAGTGGGGGTTGGTCTCGGGGTTCGTGCAGTGCATCCATCTGGGTATTTATGTCTCATTTTTATTATTTGATTTATTTGCAACTCTTCGTTTCTCCGTGTAATGCACGTGCAACTCTTGAGCTTCCGAAAAAAATTAAAAAGAAAAAAATTAAAAATAATTGGAACCGATGGGACTCAAACTCGCAGGCTATGGGACAACAGTGTATAGACTTAAGCAGTGAACTACAAGTTATTTCTTGTACATAAGTTATCAAAAATAACTTATAACTCGAAATCAGGACATAAATACATTCTTTTATAATATTGGATCAATAAAAGTGTATAGGACCCATTACATCTTACCCACCTTAGAAAAATTTCATCCTCAAAATTTATACAAGGATGTTGTAACAGATTCAAGAAAAATTTAGGTTAAAGAAGTGGTAAAGGAACTAATAATATCGTATCGAAAGTGCGTGAAAAAGTTTAGGTAGATAAAAGAACAAAAGGATGCAAGAATTTGAAAAGGCTGAAAAAGATGGAAGAAGATTTACCAGTGTTGTCTTGGCCTATGGTTTCGGTCTCTACGGTCACCAAAGTGAAAGCATGACGTCTCGGCATATTTCTCTGTGCACATTGGTACATCGATGGCTGACGAGGTAAAGGTGGCCCGCGCGGAGGTGGTGCAGGAAAGGCTAAACGAGTAGGTGGACTTGAATAGCCAGTCTAGCTGCGGCGCTGGGCCAGTTCGGTTGTGTGGGCAAGTTCCTACAGTGTGTGAGGGTGATCCACATATCAAACAAAGACCATTTGCTCGACGTCAATCCTTGACCCGACGTCCGGTCCTCCTACAATCGATATATAAATTTGGTTCAGTCTCGGAAAATGATCTTCTTGGCCTTATAGATAGCACTGGAAGAGTTGTCTTAGAAGAGGCTCCTCCAGTAATCTGGTTGGCGAGACGTTTCATACCGACCGACTGTGGCCTTCCCTTCTTCTTAATGAAAGTTTCATAGTGACGGACTAACTTCAAAACTGCTTCATGTGTTAGGTATTCTCCCGTTGCTAGGGCATCCTGGATCTCAGGATCTAATCCTTACTGAAAGTGCCTGGCTCTGATTTCTGCAATAGGAAATAGATGGGCAGCGAATCTATCGAGCATAGTGAATTTGGCATCATACTCATCCGCCGTCTTATCCCACCTGGATCCTTATTGCAGGTGAATAAAACTCTGTTCCTTCTCGAAGTGTGAAGTTTCCAGAAAATACTTGGCATCAAAGAGATCATGGAAAATCTATCACTCGATCGACTATTCAAGACGACTCTCTTTGGCTTTCCACCAGCCTCTAGTATTGTCAGTAAATTGGAGATTTTCTACTCTGACTCACGCCACTTCTGGAACTTGGGCTGCTACTAGGTCATATTCTATGCTTTGAGTCATACCTCGGCTTCAAGTGGTTTCTCTTTTCCAGAGAATTTTTTCGTGTGTAATGCTCAAAATTTTTTCACTCCCAGTGCTTCTGCTTTAGAGCGGGTGAAACTCTGTTGAAGGAGAGCAGTCTGCTCCTGCAAAATCGTGCTTTGAGCCTGCTGATCTTCAAGTAGGCTTTAGATAGCCTCCAGAAACATCTTCTGTTCTGTGAGTGGAGCGGCTACAGTAGGTGGAGGTGGTAGAACGTTAAGGGTAGGTGGTGGTGGTGTACTTCCATTGACGTTGGCGCTAGTGTTGTTGGGAAAATCCATCACCTTAGATAGAGAAGAAAGATTAAGATAGATTCAACGGAAATTGAATTGCAAGGAATGCAAAGTTGTTGAATTTCATATTTCTTATGATATATTGCTTATGACTTCATGCAGAACTGATATGCATGGGCCACCAACAAAACCTGTCACGCCCGGCTTCTTAGTAGACAGAAGAGGGCAAGTGAAGAGGCCCGCGACGTATTTATTTCGAAAACGTAATTTTCCGGAATAAATACGCTAAGCGTAAATGAGCAATATAAAATGATAAGAAATTTACATGAGATTTAAACTTCAACAACTTTATTTACATTCAAACTTGATACATTTGAGTTCAACTAAAAAGGAAAAAACAAGAAAAGAAATGCTTAAACAGGCGGCATACATAAACTGAAAGAAAAATGATAAATAGTCTAGGCCTGAGTCGCAATCTGATCGTGCTCATCCTCTGTGGTGTCCACCTCCTCAGTCTCCATAGTATCTGATGAACATTTCAAGAAATAAAGGTGGGTGGAATGCCCGTCAGTGAACTTTCGCTCGGTAAGTCTCCAAGAAAAAGGGTGTGAGGTATAAAAGTATAATGACAAAGAAAAAATGGATATCATGAAGCAATGGAATGTAAGATATGGTGTTTAATGTAAGCATGACAATTTTATTTAACATGCAGTTCTATATATCATGGTAAGGTAACATGAGCATAGTATAGCATGGCCGTGTAGTGTAGATATAGTGAACATGAAGTATATGTAAGAGTCCAAAAAAGTCTCTACATGGGTAAACTAATTTAACGTAAGTACAAGAGTGAATGTCAACCAATCTCAAGAGTGTTCTTGAACTCAACAGGTTGTAATACAGGGGTAAGGAACCACGGGCCCGAATCAAGTATTAGTAACGGGACTTCAATCTAGTGTTGAAGTATTCCAAACTCAACAAGCTATAATCCAGGAGCAAGAAAATATGGGCCCTCATGATAGCTTGCTTGTGTTGGTAGACATGGATTCATGCTCTAGAGGGACTCCTGAGATTTCGTTGGATTCACACTTGAACTATCTCAACACCCCGTGTATTCTAGGTTACAGTTAAAATTACTAGCCTTGCTTGAATCCATGAATACATCAAGTTGCAAGATTGAGTTCATGTCAATGTCAAGTATTCATATCAAGTTGTATTCATGGTTCGAGTCAAGTCAGTCTCAATAACAGCCATTGTGTTCTAGTATTCATGTTAAATTCATATCAAGTCATAGTATTCTAGTATTCATGTTTTGGGATATTCAAGTTCCAGTGTTCTGGTTCATAATCAAGGGTTTAAGTTTATGTTAAAATTTGGATCCTGATTGAGTTTGTATTTAGATTAGAGTAAATATCTTATGAAACGATTTAGCTCTTGAATCTCTTAAGTTTGGGAGTAATCGGATAACTGCTGCACATGAACGGCAGGATTTATGTCTTTTCTCAAAATAATTTCCACTTGATAACTCCGTTAAGTTGTGAATAGGCAAGCACTCACTTTCTCCGGCTCCCCGGGGTTTAAGAGAAATGATACCGCTTAAGACTATATTAGTCTAGATTCCTTAAATACTTATTATAGATCGTTTACATTGTATTTATACTGTTTCCATTTCTCGAAGGGTTTTTATGAAAAATACTTTAATATTTTAAAAATAAATCTCGAGGGTGATTTATAATATTTAGGGTTTTCATGAATAAGTAATTTAATTGTTGTGGTATTTTAGTGAAAAACCTAGCTTTTAAAAGTTTATGGTATTTTTATAAAAACTACTACTTTTGGAAACTTGGTTGTATTTTATTAAAATTTCAATTTTCCTTTTAAAAATATATTTTCACAAGTTGTTTTTTTGAAAATACGGATTGGTAGTTTTATATAAATTTTTCAAAGGATGTTTTGTTTAGAAAAGATCGTATTTCTTAAAAACCGTATTTTTATTTCCTTTCGAGACCGAATTCTCCGTGAGAAACTCTGTATCTCACTCTACTATCCTAAGGACGTGCGATAATCCGCACCATCCGTAGATAGGTTCCCCTAAAAGGGTTGTAGAGGCGCAATTGCAAAGGATTTTAAAAATAGCGATAAAACATTTTATAAAGTGATGGTATTTTAATGTAAATTATTTCTTTTAAATAAAACTTAACCAAAATATCGTGCTATGAAACCATAGTGTTGTGAGTGGGGTAGGTCGTTACCCTGTGAATTTTCTATAGGTAAATATTCTAGATATCGATAAAATGGTAGTTTCTAAAGTTCACGATATTTATTTGTTATTTGTAATCTACAGGTTATTCACATAATAAACATCATATAAAAATTGCGAGACATGGATAGAGTTGTAAATTCGTATTTTCTTGATATCATGGTATGAAATTTATGATGAACATGTCGAATTACAATGAATATATTAGTATTTTTTTATTAAACTTATTTATAATACCGTATTTTTTTCGCTTCGATATATGAGGAGAAGCAAAAAGAGAAGAAGTGGAGGGGGTTAGCGTAGTTACAGATGATGCGGAGTGTCGACATGTAAAAGTAGAAGTGAGTTTACAAGAGGGAAAGAAAAGAGGATGAGAGGACTTACGGTTTCCGCATGTACTCGTAAAAGTGAGAAAAAAAGAGATGCAGCCTCGGTTGAGGAACCGAGATCTACGGTGCGTGGAGACTTGAGCTTGGGTTCGATTACGCGCAGAAGAACGGACTCTAGATAGCTAATGCGGGGAGGAACAAACTTGAGCGACGCGGATGGTTTAGACTTGTGTGCTTAACCTCCTTTGCTAGAGTGAGGCTTAAGGGAGAGAATTTTTAGTGGTATTTTCAGAATAATCTAGGAGAAAAACTAAGGAGAAAGGCTAGGTATTTATAGGGGTGAATATATGTGTAGAGGAAATAAAATAGATAATAAAAATGTATTGAAAGTGAGAGTAAAAAGGGTAGATGAAGGGTCTGAGGTTCTCTAGTTAATTGCAGGAAAATCAAATAGGAAAAAAGAGGAGTGGGGAGCTGAAGGGATGCACAGGCAAAAAATGGGAAGATTTGGGGTCACTCCAACCTCCAGTGGCAGTCAAAATGGGAAAACCGGCGGTCTAAATGTGGGGGTTGGTCTCGGGGTACGTGCAGTGCTTTCATCTGGGTATTTATTTCTCATTTTTATTGTTTGATTTATTTGCAACTATTCATTTCTCCGTGTTATGCACGTGCAACTCTTGGGCTTCCGAAAAAATTAAAAAGAAAAATATTAAAAATAATTGGAACTGATGAGATTCGAACTTGCAGGCTATAGGACAGTAATGTAGAGACTTTACTAGTGAACTATAAATTGTTTCTTATACATAAGTTATCAAAAATAACTTATAACTCGAAATTAGGATAGAAATATATTCTTTTATTAACATTGGATCAACAAAAGTGTATAAGACTTTTAGGGTCGTTACAAAAATACTGCCTATATCACCGAAGGGTCGCCCACCCCATCGAGAAGTGCAGTGCCTTCAAGAAATGGTAGCAAGGATATGTTGCCCATCGAAAACACTTCAAGAAGGAGAAGCATGAAGCTCATGCCCATCGATATGAGAATGGCGAGACGAATACGCATAAAAAAACAACCGGTAACTGACATATGATTTGTACCAGTTTGGAAAGGGAAAAACCCTATGTTCTCACGTTTAGGAGCGATTCTGAGAACGAAACACCCCTCGATTCTCTCTTTGAAAATTCCCCCTCGGAAAAAGAAGAGGAGAAGAAGAACTGCAAGACTATTTAGCTACGTAACCGTACGCTACCTGAAAAGAACTTAGACCTGCAAACAAAGGTTCAAACAAAAAGGACAAAGGGAAAGGGAAAATGCCAGAAGAAAACGCCCTCGATGAAGAAGTGGTAAAAAAGATCGCCGCAAAAGTTCCACCTAAGAAAAACAAGGTGGATTACAATGTCCTAGCACATCTAAGGAAAATACCATTGCAGCTAAGCATATTGGATGCTCTCCTCCTATCCAAAGAGGCACGAGATTCTATGACCAAGGTGTTACAAGAGCCCGATCAGTTCCAAGCTTTCCTCGCAGAAGAGAAGATGAAAGATGAACTGGTAGAGATCCATACGCAAAGATGAAGATCTACTTCTTGGTACGTGTGAACATAATCGACCGCTCTACGTCACCGGATACTGCCACGACATCAAGATAAGGAAAATCGTTGTCGACAATGGATCCTCCGTCAATCTTCTCAACATGAGAGTGCTGAAGGAAATTTGCATGAAGGTTCGACGCCTTGCCCGAGAAAAAATTACCATCTCTGGGTTCAACTCATAGTCATCATGAACACTTGGATCCGTAATACTGACGCTACGTTTCGGGCTGCTCATCACTAACATCAAATTTCATGTCATTGACTCCAAGATTTGCTATAACGCTTTACTCGACAGACCTTGGTTACACGAGTACAACATCGTCCCTTCTACACAATATCAGTGTATGAAGTATTTCAGGGATAGCTCGAAGTATACCGTCATGGGAGAACTCAATCCGTTCTTCGTAAATAAAGTGTATAAGTATGAAGATGTGAAGTACTTTCTGCCAGACTTCGAAGATTCTGAAAGGTTCTACAAGCCAGAGAATAAGAAAAAATCCACGGTCACCAACCCGATCTTTGGAAGCAACATCGAGGAAGACGAACAAATAGTTTGCTCTGGGCAACCTCAAAGGCAAAACAATAAGCCCAGACCTTCTATCCCTATTTTGTTCTTTGGCAACGACTCTGAGGATAAGACCAATGCAGTCTTCTCCGTCCGTCGGTCAATACAGACTCTTGCTGAAGCGGATCAGAGTCTATAAATCATGATGGCTCCGCCTCAACACTACAGGGAACTTGATGCGTTCGATACATACAGTGTAAAGAACTGCAAACCTTCTACGTGCTAGAAGAAGAGATGAAAAGGCGATCCTCTTCTACAAATCTACGGAGACCAGGGTAGAAAAAGAAGTTTGGCATGGTGTCGACCGTACTCTTAACAAGTTCCATCCCATCCATATGCCAAGATGTTATGCGGAGGAATTAAAGAAACTACTGAAGCGTCAAGACTTACCTTTCGAACAAACGGTTCAGTAAACCCAATTCTACAAAAAGATTTAGATTATTCCCGGGACTCAGCGAAAGAAGCCCAATGGGAAGATGGAAACAACCGGGTACGGATATGTTCGGTCCAAGAAACGGGAGCAAGTTTACAGCTGCCACGTCATAAACAGCTTAAGTGAAGAGGAAAATGCTCTTCTAGATAGCCGTGGCGTTAAATTGAAGCGAGATACCACTTTAAGAACATTAAGTCCGTCGTTCGAAGAGAAAATTAACAATTTAATAAAAGAAGCTTTTCAAGCGAGCCGAGACAACCATAGCAATGAAATGGTCATATACGAAAGAGCCAAGGCATAGCGTCTCAGTCAGCAATCAGTGGGAAAACTAGACCGTAATTCTCTTCACCCACAACCCGCTATCTGCTTTCGCAAAAGGGAAATATCCCAAAATGGAAACAAAAATAAGACAAGTATTGCTGACAACGTTCAAGTATGACAAAGCAAGTCTAAGAATCCCTCTAAACAAGGAAAGTCCAAACTCAGCCCGTCCTTTATAAAGAAGATTGGTTGGGAATATTCGTTCCCTCAAGAAAAGACAGGGAAAATATTCAACCTTGTCATCAAGCACCAAAGAATGATGCTTCTATAGTCCCGACACCCGAACAAATAAACGAGGTCCATCACCTGGATTATTGCTCATATCACCCAGATTATTGCTCCTATCATCGAGCAGTAGGTTACCCCCTTGAAAACTGCTTCACGTTCAAGGACTGGGTAGAAGACCTGTATCAACAAGGTAGGTTTACTTTATCCGATAGCTGGAAGATAAGCCCGTCACAACAACACGAGTCAAAGAGGACCTATACCGTCAGGATAAGATTGGCCCGATCGCAAAAACGGAAGCAAACTCATACCTGCCACTCAAAGGAGGGAAGGCACGAGAATATGATTGGCCTCTTCGGATGCTTAACAAATAAAGACGATGATGAGAAGATATCAGAATTTCCACCAGCCCCAAAAGAGCTGGAGGACGGGATACACACCATGGCGGACAACCTAAGGAAAATTAACTTAGGAACGGAGGACGATCCGATGGTGACGTTTGTTAGTGAGCTACTATCTGAAAAACAAGTAGCCACGTTAAAATACGTGCTTATGCAGTACAAAGACCGCTTCGCTTGGAACTACTCTGAAATTCTGGGTCTAAATCTTGAAGTAGCGGTACATAAACTGGCTATATCGCCAGACATAAAACTAATCAAACAAGCACCAAGAAGAATGCGGTTTGAACTTGAGATGGATATCAACGCCAAAGTCAAGAAGCTGAATGACTCCGAGTTCATCCGAGAGGTTCAATATCTTGACTGGATCGTTAACATTGTTCCGATGATGAAGAAAAATGGGACAGTCCGCATCTGTGTGGACTTTTGGGACCTCAACAAAGCATGCCCGAAAGATGAATTTCCAGTACCCGTCACCAAACTGATGATCGATAACACGTCTACCCACAAGGTTTTCTCTTTCATCAATGGATCTTCAGGATACAACCAAACAAAAATGGATCTTGAGGACCAGAAGCATACCGCCTTCTGGACACCGTTAGGCATATTCTGCTACAAGGTGATACGCTTCGGCTTGAAGAATGCCGGTGCTACCTACCAAAGGGCCATGACAAAGATCATCGATGACCTCATACATGAGATCGTCGAATGCTACATTGACGACCTCGTGGTGAAGAGCAAATCTCATGAGGAACATTGGGAACATCTAAAAATAGTGTTCCAACGTGTTCGAAAGTATAATCTGAAGAAGAACCTTCTAAAATGCGCGTTTGGAGTTTCCTCAGGCAAGTTCCTGGGCTTCATCATACGCCACCGAGGCATCGGAATCGATCCCTCAAAAATAAAGGAGATTATGGAAATGCCTTCGCAAAGAACCCTCAAACAATTGTGGTCTCTCCAAGGAAAGATCACGTATATCCGGCAGTTCATAACCAACCTCTCCGGAAAATGTCGTCCCTACAATCATCTGATGAAGAAGGAGATCCTATTCGTCTTGGATCAGAAGTGTCAAAACACACTAGATGAAATAAAATAATACCTGCAAAATCCACCGGTATTAGCCGCTCTGGTTAAAGGAAAATCCCTTATCCTATATACAACGGCCCTTGAGGGTTCTCTAGGCGCATTGTGGGCATAAGAGAACGATCAAGGAAAAGAGAGAGCTCTGTACTATTTAAGTCGAGTTCTTCTGGGGGAAAAAAGCAACTACTCCCCCATCGAAAAGCAATGCTTGGTGTTGATCTTCACATTAACGAAGCTCAGACATTATTCCTTGGCACATGAGGTCCAGCTCATATCAAAAGTGGATCCTCTCAAATATCTGATGTCGAAAGTCATACCGACAGGAAGGCTTTCTAAATGGGCCCTCTTACTGATGGAGTTCTCAATAAATTATCGACCCCTCAAAACAGTGAAAGGACAAGCTATTGTTGACTTTCTGGAGGAACATCCGATACCGGCTGACTCCCCCTTAAATTGTGAGTTGCCGGATGAACACGCGTTCGACGCAATCGAAGAAGAGAAAGAAGAAAACGATTCCTAATGAGAACTCTATTTCGATGGAGTATCTTCCATGAAGCGGCGAAAGAAGAACACTCCCATAATCAAAGCCGGGGTGGATTTTATCTTCGTGACCCCGTAAGGAGGAATATTGCGTTGCGCCCTCTCCATAACAGTACCCAGGACTAATAATGAAGCAGAATATGAAGATTTGATAGATGGTCTTGATATCGCTATCGACATGGGAATCAAGGATCTCTTCATATATGGAGATTTCCAACTGATCGTTAATCAAGTAAACGGCGATTATCAAATATGCAAGCAAGAGCTGATAAAGTATGGCGAAAGAGTGTAGCAACTGCTGACACAAATCTCTTCCGATACCTTGAAAAGCATACCGCGAGCGCAAAACAGCAAAGCGGATGTGTTAAGCCAAATTGGTTAAAGAATTGGCTGATGAAGACCTCGATGATGTAAGGATCATGGTGCAAAGCCGCAGGGTCCTTGCACCAGCAGATATATCTTCGGAAGACCTGATGGAACTACTCAATGGAAAAGAAATGACCGAACACCTAGCCTTCAAATAGAGGATGAAGAAAAGGTCAAGAACTGGAGGGAGATTTTCATAGACTACTTTAAGTCCCAACAAACGCCTGAAGACGCGTCGTGAAGACATAAGCTCATGAAACGAGCTTTGTCATTCGCTTTCGTCAATGATACTCTATATAAGAGATCATTCGACTTCCTATGGCTAAAGTGCTTAGGGCCGAAGGAAGTAAAGAAAATCGTCCAAGAAGAACACGACGGACTTTGCAGCTCATATCAAGCTGGGCCAAAGATGAAGATGAAGCTAAAAAGAATGGGTTATTATTGGACCACTGATCGCACGCTTTTGGCGTGTCGGATGTTCAAAGTTCTAAAGTTATAACCGCGATCAGGACGGTGTCGCTATCCAGCTAGCCGGTTGAGCACGGGTCGATCCGCAGGGAGATGGTTGTATGTTCGTTCGAGTTTTAGACGAGTCAATGAAGAATTTGTATATGTTTGTTCAATTCTATCCTAAGTGTTATATGCAAGTATAAAGTTGTTAAGAAAAAGATACGAAAGTGTAAGCTAAGGAAATCCGCACTCAAAACCTTTGAGCCGAGTCTTGACCAATTGAAGCTAGAGCAATTGGCAACAACGTGGATTAGGGGATTTAAGCACGGTATTCGTTGAATCCGGCTTATTGACCCTTGTCCTTCCGTTCTTGTCTCTTGCTTTCGCCTCCGGCCAAACTGAACGGAACCCGTCGCGGTTAGGAATCACTGTTACCTTGGTAGGGTAGGGTGCCTAACGGAGCGCTTGCGTAATGTTTGGGCGGAGTTCAAAGGAAAATAACGGAAAAAGGAAATGAGAAAAGAAACATTAACTTACAATATCGTATTTATTCTTAACAACACCATGTTAACAACCATTCACAAAAAGAACCAAAAAGAGAGAACAAAAGAACAAAGAAAAGATTACAAGTAAGTAAGTGCATGGAATTTAAAGTGCAAGAAAGTAAAGCAAGGTAATAAATTGCATGAATGTAAAAGAGCAAGAAAGAAAATACTAAGGACCATGGAACAAGTTACACACCATGGGTTTAATAACCCAAACTTAAACTTGCAAGCTCAATTAAGAGGTTGCAAGATCAAGAGAGAGCTAAAAACCCAAGGCAAAATAAAGCACAAAAGAGACTTTATTCTTTCCAAAATGATACAACCCTAGAGATCAAATACCAACCCTTAAACCTTCAAGCTCAATGAAGTGGTTGAAAGATCAAGAGAAAGCAAGGATCTCAAGGGGAAGCTAAGCAAGAGAATGATACAAAATAACCCTCATCTTCATTTCATCATCCACTCAAAAAGCTCTCACTACAATTTTCATGGAGGAAAGAATGAAGAGGAAGAAGAAGCTAAACTAAACTACACTAAAAGAGATGGAAAAGAGGATATGAAGAAGACCCTTTGGTTTGCACAAAACTGGGCTATTTATAGGCTGCGTGCTGAAACTCTAGGGCAACATTCTGGCCCCAAATGAAATGACAAAACTACCCTCAAAATTTGGTCAGATGATGTCACTAAACCGCGGCAGATCCGCCGCTAAAACCCACATTTGGCGGCGGTTCCGCCGCGGTTTTGTGGAATTGCGGTCTCGTTTTTTCTGTGTTTCTTTATGTTGCTATGTTATGATGTTCTACATGTCCCAAATTGCAAAATGCCTTCACAATTTCTTCAGATCTGCATAGTCCAAACATAGCTTCACTTTTGATTGATTTGACCTTTCTCCCTCGAGCTCCGCGCACCCATTGATTCTTGTGCTGCCTCCCTCGTGCTTTGTGCTTGTCCGAGATACGAATGACCACTGTCAATTGTCTTGTCTCTGGAACTGGTACGTGGCACTAGACGGATACGGATGATCGGAACCCGGCTTTTATCTGCTGGCAACAGATGTTCTGGATTTTGGCATAACAGTGAAGATTTTGTATCATTTGCGTTATTCTGGACTAGGAACATGTAGACTGTAAATATGTAGCAAATACGGATTAAAAGCACCTACCTATAAACAAACGAGCATAAGAATGGGCGGTAGTAAATGTAATATTCTAGTGTGAACAAATACCCCAAAACTTAACTTTTGCTCGTCCCGAGCAAAACCAATTATTCACAAAAATTCCTAACCTCACTTTCGCAGGGAACGCGATTGCACTGAGCTTGTGCAACAAGCCGTTAAACCTCTAGGTGTCCCTAGTAGGAGGAGTGTTGTTTCCTGAGGGTTTTCAGCGGATTACACCCACAAAATCCCGTCAAGCTAGGGTCATAAGTTAACATCGATTCTATTCCTACAGTTTAGTATCTACGTTAGAAACTCTATCATCCTAAGTTAGAAATATCCAACCCTTATATTTCACACTTCCTATCTATTTAACCTTAGATCCTATACGTTCCAAAAAAGTTTAGAAAGATATTGGTATCTCCTGAGTTTTCCTTCTAAAGCGTGTGGTCTCAAATCAGGGATTTTTATCAACTTTACAGAAAACATAAGTCTTATCTTTTATTTCTATCTTTTATCCAAACATCGATTGTATACCCCTACGTGTGTGTATATTTGCACCCCTGCACTCAAGAATTCAATTCAAGCTATAATACCATTGCCCTAATACCTAATACCATTTCTTTTCATTAAGGATGGACGGATTTGCTCACACACCTTTCATGCGACTATTAATGCTTCTTGAGGCACTAACGGCCGATTACTGAATGTGTGAACTTAAAGCGTAAATAGCAGTTTCCAGGTCTTGACTTTATTCTATTTTTCTTTTTCTTTTTTTCTTTTTCTTTTTCAAGACCGGATATATTTTTCAATAATGCTCTTTTGGTGTTTAGCTTTAAATACCGTTTTTTCTTTCATACTAGGTTTTCAGGCAAGAGTATTTCTAGGTATCCTCTACTATCCCAAATTTCAAGGTGCGTGTAAGTGCAGTTTTTAGGGTATATACTTTCTAAATTTGAACTCAAGAAAAGAAACTATTTTTCAAACTTATCCTTCAGTAAAACTTCAATACTTTCTCCTCATCTTGACTTAACTCAAGAACTGAACTCAAGATTACCTATTTCTAAAAAAAACCGTAAGGACGTATACTTACCAAAGTTAGACAGAATGAGGGTTATTTTTAGGGTTTTCAATTCCTAAGCCTAGGATTTAGTTATTTCTAACATATCAACTAAGCTTTCAGAATAAAAATCTAAGTTACCTTATTAGTTAACTTGACGACAAGTTTTTATATTTTTGGAATTTTTTTCGATTTTTATGGGTTTTTAATAAGGTATGCAAATGCAAAATATACAAATGAATGCGAAGGAAGAAAGCTTACCGAGCACACCCCCAAACTTAAACTTGACAGTGCCCTCACTGTCAGGCTACACCAAGAGGGTCAAAATTGTCAGGGCTCTCCAAAAGAAAATTTTATACAAAATAAAATAAAGGAAAATATATACACAAAAAGGTTCCCCACAAACTTAAGTGAAAGTGTTTCCACTGTTAAGCGTTGAAATTCAGGATTAGGGGGGAAAAGAGAACAGTATTAAGCTATACAAGGCCTTACACAGGCCAAAAATGAGCACCAACCATTCAAAGATTTTATCGCTATAATGTACAGGTTGGTGGAAGAAGGCGTAGAAAAAAGAGATGGAGAATACGCGAGACCATATGGAGATAGAAGTGGTATACGGTCTCGGTATATAAGAAGAAGAATGGCGGAAGGGAGAAAGAAGTGGAATACGAACTTGAGGGTGAAAATGGAGTGAATAGATTAGCACAATATGTGATGAATGATGTGTAAAAAGTGATTGTGCTAATCTATCAACCCGTTGAGAAATGGGGTCAAATCCCCCAAGATTCGTGAGGAACCATGTATAAGCCGAACTCGGTAAACCAGACACAGGAAGTGAAAATGATACGGTGTCTTGCCAGGTTGGAACGATGGAAAGGATGGAGGTAGGTGATTGAGGAAGGTTATCGGTTAAAGGTTCATGAGGATGTACACAGTCAATGACAGGGACATGATGAATTGGGAAATCCGACTGATCAAGAAAAACTGGTTCATCCTCAAAACTATCCTCAAAAGTTTCTTCAAAATTCAGCACATCCATGCATTTATCCTCAAAATCCAGATGAATACGGGGTTCGGGAAAAACATTTAATGACTCGGGATGATGAATTGGAGAGAAAAACTCAGCCAAATCTACGGATTCATCATCCAAAATATTCTCGGCGTCAATATTCTCGATCAAGTGAAAATCAACATTCTCAGACACCTCAACAAAAGTATGGATATCAATCAATTCAGGTTCTAAAGTGGAGGTGTAGAGGTTAAAAGGTTTAGGATTGGTTTCACTTGGAAGGGACCCTTCACAATCAGGTAAATCAAACACTACAAAGTCGCACAACTCATTAATCATTCTATCTTCAATCGGTGAATCGTTGGGAACACTAGATAGACATTCGAAACTAGAGTTGTGGAATTCAAATTGAAACGGGTAGGTCTGATTTGGAAGGGTGTACAGTTCACTCTCTCCGCTCAAATTATCAACCTGTCCTACCGCCTCTTTATACATTAGAAAATTTAGAGCTAGTTGAAAACTAGTTACCGGGTCATGAGGTTGTAGGAGGGCGGCCATGGACGCATTCAAATCCATCATCTGTTGGTACGACGCTACCCTAAAGTCTTCCAATGACTGTTCCAGACTAGACATGGGTTGTGAAGGGGTTTCAGTAAAAAATTCAAAGTTGTTTGGATACTGAAAACTCCCAAATGGCGGTTCAGAAGCAATGTCTAGGGAAGGTGCAAAAGTCGGGTATGACTGGTAGGAATTGAATGGCTGGACAGGAGCAGGATCAACATTTGGATAAGAAGGTGAATGGAATTGTTGATCCCAAGAATCTGTAGTGGTGAAAGGAGTGAAAGATCGGCTACGGGATTGTTCAATATGTTCAGCGATGGACAAAGGACGACTTGCAAAAGGGGTATCAACATAAGAGGGTGGGAGAGGTTGAAAAGGTTGATACAAAATGGATTGCGGAGGGAAAGTGTTTGTTCTAGACGCGTCTATGCGATCTTTTAATGAAATTTTGGGCATGGAGGGGTCGTTCGAAATTCGACCAAAGCAAGAACCGTAAGAAGTGATGTCTGGTTGTAGATACCAAAGTTCGGCAAGAGTTTTTCTAGGTGGGGTACCCATGATATGAAGAGAGAAAGAAAGAAAGGAAGAGAAAAGGAGGGGAAAAAGAATGTGGATTTTTTTTATTTTTATTAAAAGAAAAAAAATGTTTATTTTTGGAGTTTTGAAAATTGTTTGTTTGAAAGAATACGGAATTATGGGACTAAAATTTACAAGCACAATCACAATCACAAAATGCACAAACACACCTAGAGCTAGGGTCACCTAGGTCGGCTAGACAGCTCCTAACCGTTCCAAAGGGCTAGAAATAGGACCTCAAACCGCGTCTTCACCGCCAATTGCGGCCAGGTAAGTGCCAGGTGAGTGGGAGGCTCTCCACTACAAGTAGTGGCCCTAATTAAGTAACCACTAGCCTTAGACACACTTGCCTAGACACCGCAAAGTCAGGTTAGGATCAACGGCCGATGCCTACAACTAGTCCTCTGTCCTATTGAGCGCGACGTCCTTAGGGCTGAATCTAGTATTTTTTATTAGCTCAAGGTAATGCGTATGCAATTAGTGATTTGTGGGGTCTTAGGAAGGGTGATGAAATCCCCACCCAATCTGAATTGGTGTTATAGCTCTTTAATGTCCGTATTAATATATGCAAAGCGGTAAACAAACAAAATCTAAAACAACAAAAATTTATTTGGCGGCCGTGCAATTCTGTGCAAAGATACCTGCAGAAAATATAGTATAGTGGAATTCAGAGAGGGAACTAGAGGAGAAAGAAAGGGCAGAAAAAATTTGGGGCTCAGAAGCCTCAATATGACCGCGGAACCGCCGCCGTATCCTCTCTTTGACCGCGGTTCCACGGTCAAATTGATGAGCTGGCGCCTGAACCTTAGGTCAATACACGTTTCCTTCTCTGTACACCCTAATAAAAACCTCTGTTTCTTGATTAGATTACTGTACTTGCTCCAGATTAGCCTGCACACTTGCACACAAAAATTATCAAAAATAACAAAAAGATTTTCTTATATATATATATATATATACAAAATGAATATTAACCCGAATAACAAGAAAGAAAATATGTTACCGTCTCCCCGGCAACGGCGCTATTTGATCCCACGCTTTTGGCGTGTCGGATGTTCAAAGTTCTAAAGTTATAACCGCGATCAGGACGATGTCGCTATCCAGCTAGCCGGTTGAGCATGGGTCGATCCGCAGGGAGATGGTTGTATGTCCGTTCGAGTTTTAGATGAGTCAATGAAGAATTTGTATATGTTTGTTCAGTTCTATCCTAAGTGTTATATCCAAGTATAAAGTTGTTAAGAAAAAGATACGAAAGTGTAAGCTAAGGAAATCCGCACTCAAAACCTTTGAGCCGAGTCTTGACCAATTGAAGCTAGAGCAATTGGCAACAATGTGGATTAGGAGATTTAAGCACGGTATTCGTTGAATCCGGCTTATTGACCCTTGTCCTCCCGTTCTTGTCTCTTGCTTTCACCTCCGGCCAAACCGAACGCAATCGGTCGCGGTTAGGAATCACCGTTACCTTGGTAGGGTAGGGTGCCTAACGGAGCGCTTGCGTAATGTTTGGGCGAAGTTCAAAGGAAAATAACGGGAAAAGGAAATGAGCAAAGAAACATTAACTTACAATATCATATTTATTCTCAACAACACCATGTTAACAACCATTCACAAACCGAACTAAAAAGAGAGAACAAAAGAACCAAGAAAAGATTACAAGTAAGTAAGTGCATGGAATTTAAAGTGCAAGAAAATAAAGCAAGGTAATAAATTGCATGAATGTAAAAGAGCAAGAAAGAAAATACTAGGACCATGGAACAAGTTACACACCATGGGTTTAATAACCCAAACTTAAACTTGCAAGCTCAATTAAGAGGTTGCAAGACCAAGAGAGAGCTAAAAACCCAAGGCAAAATGAAGCACAAAAGTGACTTTATTCTTTCCAAAATGATACAACTCTTGAGATCAAATACCAACCCTTAAACCTTCAAGCTCAATGAAGAGGTTGAAAGATCAAGAGAAAGCAAGGATCTCAAGGGGAAGCTAAGCAAGAGAATGATACAAAATAACCCTCATTTTCATTTCATCATCCACTCAAAAAGCTCTCACTACAATTTTCATGAAGGAAAGAATGAAGAAGAAGAAGAAGCTAAACTAAACTACACTAAAAGAAATGGAAAAGAGGATATGAAGAAGACCCTTTGGTTTGCACAAAACTGGGCTATTTATAGGCTGCGTGCTGAAACTCTAGGGCAACATTCTGGCCCCAAATGAAATGACAAAACTACCCTCAAAATTTGCTCAGATGATGTCACTAAACCGCGGCGGATTCGCCACGAAAACCCATATTTGGCGGCGGTTCCGCCGCGGTTTTGTGGAATTGCGGTCTCGTTTTTTCTGTATTTCTTTGTGTTTCTATCTTATGATGTTCTATATGTCCCAAATTGCAAAATACCTTCACAATTTCTGCAGATCTGCATAGTCCAAACATAGCTTCACTTTTGATTGATTTAACTTTTCTTGTGCTGCCCCTCTCGTGCTTTGTGCTGCCCCTCTCGTGCTTTGTGCTTGTCCGAGACACGAATGACCACTGTCATTTGTCTTGTCTCTGGAACTGGTACGTGGCACTGGACGGATACGGATGATCGGAACCCGGCTTTTATCTGCTGGCAACAGATGTTCTGGATTTTAGCGTAACAGTGGAGATTTTGTATCATTTGCGTTATTTTGGACTAGGAACCTGTAGACTGTAAATATGTAGCAAACAGGGATTAAAAGCACCTACCTATAAACAAACGAGCATAAGAATGGACGGTAGTAAATGTAATATTCTAGTGTGAACAATTAGCTCTAAACTTAACTTTTGCTCGTTTCGAACAAAACCAATTATTCACAAAAAGTCCTAACCTCACTTTCGCAGGGAACGCAATTGCACTGAGCTTGTGCAACAAGCCGTTAAACCTCTAGGTGTCCCTAGTAGGAGGAGTGTTGTTTCCTGAGGGTTTTCAGCGGATTACACCCACAAAATCCCGTCAAGCTAGGGTCATAAGTTAATATCGATTCTACTCTTACAGTTTAGTATCTACGTTAGAAACTCTATCATCCTAAGTTATAAATATCCAACCCTTATGTTTCACACCTCCTATCTATTTAACCTTAGATCCTACACGTTCCAAAAAAGTTTAGAAAGATATTGGTATCTTCTGAGTTTTCCTTCTATAGCGTGAGGTCTCAAATCAGGGATTTTTATCAACTTTACAGAAAACATAAGTCTTATCTTTTATTTCTATCTTTTATCCAAACATCGATTGTATACCCCTACGTGTGTGTATATTTGCACCCCTACACTCAAGAATTCAATTTAAGCTATAATACCCTTGCCCTAATACCTAATACTACTTCTTTTCATTAAGGATGGACGGATTTGCTCACACACCTTTCATGCGACTATTAATGCTTCTTGAGGCACTAACGGCCGATTACTGAATGTGTGAACTTAAAGCGTAAATAGCAGTTTCCAGGTCTTGACTTTATTCTATTTTTCTTTTTCTTTTTTTTCTTTTTCTTTTTCAAGACCGGATATATTTTTCAATAATGCTCTTTTGGTGTTTAGCTTTAAATACCGTTTTTTTCTTTCATACTAGGTTTTCAGGCAAGAGTATTTCTAGGTATACTCTACTATCCCAAGTTTCAAGGTGCGTGTAAGTGCAGTTTTTAGGATATATACTTTCTAAATTTGAACTCACGAAAAGAAACTATTTTTCAAACTTATCCTTCAGTAAAACTTCAATACTTTCTCCTCATCTTGACTTAACTCAAGAACTGAACTCAAGATTACCTATTTCTCAGAAAAATAGGATTAATGAATCTCACTACTGCCCCTTGAATGTGGATTAAGGTTCTTGGAGGGAATTAGGATTTCCCACTACTGCCCCTTGTCCTTCCATTGATCTCTATTTATCTCAAACCCTTAACAAAACAAGTATTAATGAATCTCAAATCATGGTCGTGACTATCATTAATTGATAGCGCGCCCGAATAGCGAGTTAACATTTATTTTGATAAAGTTTATAAAAATTAAAACGTTAAAAGAAATTAAGAGATTTTTCATCCATTATTCTATCATATCCTACAAACCGTAGCAAGTAAGAAATTACTCGCTCATGGTTATTAGCGATTTAAAATAAAGATGAAAGATGAATGAAATCATATTTAAAATCAGAAAGTAATGCTGAATGTAATGCAGAAGAGTAATGCGGAAAATAATGCAAAAAAGTAATGCGGAAAGTAAATGAGAAAAGAATTAAAACAAAAGACTGCCTTTATTGATCAACTATTACATTACAACTTGCTCGCTGAAAAACTAAATTACAAAAACCTAGTTGTTTGTTAAATCTCTCTCTAGATTGATGGACAGATGAATAGATGATTTTGGAATGTACAGCTCTCCATCCATTTTATAGTCTCTGGAATTAGAAACCCTAAATAATATATTGGAGTATGTAACATTACGATCATGTCTCTGAGAATCCAGATCGTACGGCAACTAACAGACCATGGAACCGCCGTCCCTACCCATGTTTGAAAGCGGGTCCGCTGCCATCTTGTGGATTTGTGACTTAGGATTTTTTCTGGCCTTTTCTCTCGATATTTGGAGATCCTCTTGATACAAAAATTCTGAAAATATTGCTCTTAGTCTCTGCTGTTGCTAGATTCTTCAATTTGTTTCTAATATTTGGCAGATTCGGTTTGATATTCCTATTTGATATGGATCTTCTACTTAGATTTCAGACTTGAGCTAATACCTACACAATATCTCAAATCAAATTGTTATTAGCATTTGTTATTTTTGAGATATTATTCTAACCATTTATATGATATGATATCTTAAGAATATTGATTAGGAATATTTGACATGATATGCATATTTTAATTAATAATATTTAATTTAAATATTATATGCATATATTTTCCCTAATTATATTAATTATAAATGAAGAAATATATGATAATAATGTTTTTACAAATAAATCCACATATGTTCTTTATTTACAATTTTATTCGTTAATAATTGTATGGAAAATGTCCATACAAATGTGCAATATTTTTTACTAAGCAAATACCCCCAAACTTATCTTTGATCGTCCCGAGCAAACTATTTGTTAAAAAGAAAAACCTAGCATACTTTCGTAGGCAACACGATTGCACTTAGCTCGTACAACAAGCTGTTAATCCTCTAGGTGTCCCTAGTAGGCGGAGTGTTGTCTCTTGAGGGTTTTCAGCGGATTACACCTACAAAATCCCAAAATAAAAGAAAGAAGACAAAAATTACATGCAAACATAAGGAACATATAAAAAAACTTGAAAATAAGTGTTTCAAACTACACTAGATTTTTAGTTGTCATAAGCCTTATCTTAATGGTCTTGAAAAGATTTTGGAAATCACATCATCCCTCAATAAAACATCGTCTTTAGTCTTTCTCCAAACATCGATCATATACCCCTACGCAAGTGTAAAATACATCCTTGCATTTGGAGAATTCAATTCAAGCTATCATACCCTTTATCCATATACCTTAGTACTTTTTAGTTGGTGATATTTTATATGGATTTTCTCACACATTCTTCATGCGACCGTTAATACTTCTTGAGGTACTAACCAACCGATTACTAAATGCACTCACTTATTAAGGCATAATTAGCAATATCCTAGTCTTGCAACACCTAAGGCTCGGTAGTGACACCCAAACCAGCTGGTCTAAGGAACTCTCGCTATATTTTTTTATGTTGCCTTAAGTAATTACACAACCAGTGTTCATTTTTCTGCACCATTTATATTTTGTTAATTTATATTTTTGTTTATATATTTTTTCTTCATACTAAGGTTTCTAGACAAGAGTATTTTAAGGTATTCTCTACTATCCCAAGTTTCAGGATGTGTGCAAATGCGTATATTAGGGTATCAACGTTCAGAAGTTTGGACTTAAGAATATGGACTATTTTTCAGACTTATTTCTATCGACAGACTTCATATTACTAACCCTTGGGAAAATAGCTCATGACCACGTGTTACTAGCTTTGTTTTAATACATCTAATTTTCTTGCTATTCTTAAATCTCTTCCTTTCTTTCATATGTATTTTTCACTTTCTAACTTTTATTTTCAAAATTTATGCAATGCAATATTTAAATATGATATGTATATATATATATATATATATATATATATACAAACCATCCATACAATCCATCCCCCCAAACTTTTTTGCAGCAGTATCCTCACTGATGTTGTCCTGTAAGCTCAAAACCTGAAGAATAGGAGGAACAATTCAATAAGATGGAATAAAGAAAGGATCAAGAGTGAATGATAGTGAAAATTTTCCCCAAACTTGTTCTTGGCTCATAATCATGAAAAAATTTCTAGAGCCAATTAAAAATATTTTTTTCTTTCCCCCAAAATTGAGTAAAACAATGTTTTCATTACTAAGCAATGAAATTTAACATAAAAGGAGGGGTAAATATTATCGGTCTACATAAAAATTTACAAAGTCCAAAATTTAAAACCAACTATTCAAATATTTTATCTAGATAACACCATGGTTGGTAGAAGAATGCGAAACGGATGGACGTGAAGAAGACTCGAGACTATATAAGAATGGAGGTTGTATCATATCTCAAGTAGAAGAAACAGAAACAAGAGTATCGAGAAGAAATGAAATGGGGGAAGAGAAGAGGTGTAATCGAAAGGTTTTACGTCTCGGTTGGTGGAGACGGAAAAGTAATGGTGAATGAAAATGAGAATTTGAAAGATAAGGAATGGGTGGAATAGTTGCATTCTCGTATGGGATAAGAAGAAGGGGTGGTGGTTCAACTTCTTCGGCCTTAAAGGGAGGCTCACGAATTTCCGGTTGAGGTTGATTTATCATAACATCCACGTCTTTAAGGAACGCGCGTTCTTCGACGAAAATATTTTCGAAACTTTCATTGATGATGATCTCATTAGAAAGAAAAGATTCAATATCTATGTTAGTGGAATAGGAAGATTTACTATGAAGATTTAAAGTTTCAAGGTCAACGTGTTGGACACTAAGATTCAAAACACTTGATTCGTCAGAAATTATATAAGTAGAAGACTCGAAAAGCTCATCTATCTTATTTTCAAAAGAGTTTAACTTGAGTGGTCTTTCAAGAATCATAGAACTCGAAATATCGGAGGGTGGTTCATCAATTCTCGGTGGAATTGAAAGAAGATGAGAAGAAGAACTAAAGAAACTGGGTAATGAAATGGGTAAACGAACTTGTGTGTCGAGCATTGTTGAACCAGATATAGGAGTTGAAGACCGAATATCATTTTTCATATCGGATAAGTTACAGGAAGATGTTCACATTCAATGGAAGGGTCATAATTGGTCGATGAATCCAACTCATCTAACATAGTGGGTTCATCTTCAAAGTTATTCTTATTGCCACTCTCACTAACACCTTCAGTCAAATCAAACGAATAGTTCTTTAAAAATTCATCAATTATACTATCCTCAATCGATGAATCACTTGGTTCACTTGATGGAACTGGAAGATTTGAAATGTCAAGTGTAGTAGAATAATGATCGGTTTGATTTGGAATGGTGTAAGGTTCTCTTTCACACTCACGATTGGGCAAGTCAAACATGTTATTCTCGGGCACCTCATCAATTAGATAAGTAAACGGTTGATCATCAACTATATTCGGTTGGTGTTCAGGATGTATGGTGTTGAGACCAAAAGAATTGGTTTTGATTTGACATTGAGGGATCCCTGATTCTTTCTCACTATTCACTTTCAACTTTATTTCAAGACTGGACATGGTTTGTGAAGAAATTTCAATGAAGGATTCTCTTTGAACCGTGAAAATTCCCAATTGATTTTTAGAAGCACTTTCTAGATAATATGAAAAAGTTAATTATGGGTGGAATGGGATTAATTGTTGGCTACGAGCGAGTTCAATGTGTTCCGCAATCGACATGGGTTTACGAATTGCCACATTAGCCTTAAGAGAAGTATCAACCTGAGAGGGTGTGAAAGTTTGGTGCTATTGATAAGAGTTAGAAGGATGAATCAAAGTTTCATAAATAAAATTAGGATCAACATTGTGATATGAAGAATATTGAGATTGGTTGGTTAGTTGGCGACTGGCAATTGCTATTTGTTCAGCAATGGTCATGGGTGTAAAAGTTGCCCTATTCGCCTCAAAACGAGTATCAATATTTTCATATGGAAATGATTGTTGTTGTTGTCCTAACGGTTTTGGATGAGTGAAAGGTATGAAACTTTGGTTACGGGCCTTCGCAATATGCTCAGCAATGGACATAGGTTTAGAAGTTTCCTCACTAGCCTTAAAAGAATTATCAACATAAGAAGGTGCTGAATTCTGATGCGGTTGATAGGACTTTGAATAAGGTGTCCAACTGTTATTTCTAACACGCTCTATCCTATCCCTTAAAAAATGGTAGGGTCCGTATTTGTACCAAAGCAATTACTATAATAAGAAATATCTGATTGTTTGTAGCAAAGCTCGACAAGAGTTGGTCAGTTTGGGTTACCCATTATAAGAGAATGAAAAGAAAAGAGGGTGAAATGGTAATAATTTTAAGCTCTTTTTTTATTTTTGAAATTGTTTTTCTTGGAAAGTGGGACTCGAAAAACGTACACAAACAATACCTAGAACCAGGGTCACCTAGGTCAAATTACTAGACCGCTCCTAGACTTCCAAAGAACCAGACGTAGAATAAATTTTCTATCACCTCCTTATCAATCTTGCAGTCAGATAAGTGCCAGGTAAGTGAGAGGTATCCGCTATACGAATCACCGAAATATCGAATCTAATTAAGTAACCACTTTCCTTACTCACACTTTCCTTAGACACCACAAGAAAAATGTAGATAAGCAATAGATTGCCCACGACCCTTCTTTGTCCTAATTGAGCGCGACTGTCCTTAGAGACATGGTCTAGATATTTTTTTTATTAATATAGGGTTATACGTATGCTCGTTTTTTATTTGTGGGGCCTAGGAAGGGTGATGAAATCCCCACCTAATCTGAATTTAGGTTTCTTGCTCCTTAATGTCCATTTTATATATGCAAAACAAACCAAAATCTAAAACACACAAAAAGATTTTTAGCAGCACTGCTTGTAAAGAATTCTGCAGGTAAAAACAGTTTATTGGAGTTTTAAAGGAGAAGGGAAGACAAAAGGATAATACAAATAAAATTTGGGTGGTTAACTCCGCACTATGGCCGCGCTTCCGCCGCCAAGAGCTCCTTCGGGCCACGGTTCCACCGCCGTTTGATGGAATCTCCCTTTCAAATTTTAGCACCACACATTAATGCTTCACTTTCCTATTTAACAATGTCTGAATCTCTGTTGGTTCGCTCCAAGTGCTCCAGATTTCTCACAAAACTCGCATAAAAATCATTAAAAATACAAAATGCGGTTATTATTATTATTATTTTTTATGTTATCTGATTTTATCTTCGAAATCAACCCGAATAACAAAAAAAATAATTACGACCGTTTCCCCGGCAATGACACCATTTGATCGGTCACGAAAAAGTGTGTATATGTATGTTGTAAATAACCGCAATCAAGACTGTGTCCTAAATAGTTAGCTGATTGAAAGAATTTTAAGTTTTAACCGCAATCAAGACGGTGTCGCTTTGTAGCTAGCCGCGATGAGCACAGGTCGATCCACAGGGAGAGATCACCCAAAATATAAAAATCAAGTATGGTGGAATAGTCCCGCTCAAGCACATCCTCCAAGAATCTCTGGCCAACTGTCGTGATCACTCATAACATGTCTCGTCTACGATCCTGAACTCTGGCCTGCTGGTGTGTGTAACATGACCACTCCTGGGTCCAAGTCTTCTCTGTGGATTACCAATCTCACGATCCATCGGCTCATCGGCCCTGTCAGGTGTGCTAACGGGGACGATTCCGTTTTGGCACTTCTCTGTTCATCTCTCGGTCAATCATCGCGACCACCCGTAAAGCAGCATGTTACTGGCGTCGGCCTCTGGCTCTCTGAATGCACGTGACACATATGATTCTGGATGCAAATATCGTTGCAGCAGTGTCCTGGAAGGATTCCTGCTCAGGGTCTCTTCCGAGTCTCATCTCTGCCAACTGTCCGGAAGTCATCGTCCTTTACTATATTTTCTTCTTGCTCTGGAACGGCTGCATACTCATCGTGACTCCTTCTGGAAGGTATATCCAAGTACGATGCCTCGACATGCGTATCGCATCTCTGATGTCGGCGGAGTGGAACGTCATCTTATTCAGATCTTGCACGAACCTCCTACTCTACTTTTTTTCAATGTCGATTGCTTCGGACTCGTCTCGTCGTGGCTGCATGGACTGAGCTCCAACGGCTATCCTCGTATCTGGAGTCTCCTAAGAAAGGTATCTCACCACCTAACATCCGAATGAAGTCGAGCCATCCGATCGATTTGTCAAAATCTCATAATCCCCCAAGAGCTCAACATCTTGGGTATAGTTTAATAGTATCGAGTACATACCACAGCATCGGTGGTCCAGCCGTAGAAGGGCAAGCCCAAGCCTCACTAATGGCACAGCGGAACTACCGCAAACCCGAAGGTTCAAAGGCTTTCACACGGTCATTAAGTCGAGTTAGGATTTCATTCTTCTTGAGGGACCATAGAATTTCCTGCATGTCTTTCCGAATACTTTAAACTTGGAATAGTAGGTTTCTGACATTCTATCGTCTCTATCGACTCTCAACGTCTCCGCATGAATTGGAATCAATCTATCTGATGACCTCGCATCGGGGTAGCGAACGATCTACATGTCCAAATCATTCATCCTTAGTGACTAGCGACCTTCCATCATCTCTTAGTACAACTCGTACTGCAATAGCTCCAACATCTAGGGTGATATCTCGTCGTTCGCAGCAATAACTAGCTCACTCGTCTGCACGCTGAACCGTGCCTCAATCATCATGAATAAGCAATACTTCAACGGTCATCAAAGTCTGGCTGGCCTCTGTCAGTGTCCCAATCCTCTGGTGCTAATCTGCATGTACGAGTAATCTCATACAGCTGTAGCGTCTTGAAAAGTCGTTTTGGTGTTTTCCTGAAAATCGGTGAAAATTCGGTATTTTTCCGAAAACCGTCTTTCTCGTTATTTTGCAGTTTAGGACTAATTATACCTAAAATAGATAGGTAATTGCTTGTTTTTAGTAGCTAATGACTTACTTATGAAATTTTGGTCATTTAAAATTTTTTCCCTATTTTTCAATTTTTTTAATATTATTTTAAGCCGGTAAGAAAATACATTAAATTAGCGATAAATACAAATTTTTCCGGGCTAATTTTAATCTTTAAAATTATGATAATTAAAATCTAGTTGTAACATAAATTTTTAGTATTTTATTTTGATTTTTAACAAATTTTTATGATAGGAAACGAATTTATTGAATTTTAAGCTAAAACTTGCAATTTTTGACTTGTAGGGGGTCTTTTTGCATAAAATTTCTTTTGTAAAACCCCTCTCTCTCTTCCCTCAGCCCTAGGACAGCCCCACCTTGTTCAGGTCCAGAAATTTCTGACCTCATTTTTTGTTTTCTTTCTTGAGTTGAATTAGTTGGTTTATTGATTTATTTTAAATATAGTTTGATAAGGTATGGTGCATTGACTTTGGGGAGTTGACTCTTGACCTTTCCCACACACCCACACCCCTCCCCTTACCTCCTAATCTGGCCGAAACCTGCACCCCCTTCTCTTCATCTCTTTTCTTTTCATTTCTTCAAAATTCTTCATGTTTAATTCATCAAAATTGCAATTTCAAGCTTGCAAATTAAACCCATCCTTCATCTTTCTTTTCCTTCACCTCCCTAGCTTGGATCTTGATGCTTGAGGCCATCATTTGGAGCAATTTATTCTTGCTAGATCTCAAATTGAGGTATAATTTCCATCAAGTTAATTTCTTTTGGCTAAATTCCTTTAATTATATGGTTTTAGTGTTAAAAGTTTAACTAATTTCTAATCTAGTTTATAAAAGAGATGTTTGTTTTAAACTAGGTTTTTTTTAGCACACCATTTTTGGTTAATTAAATTTATTTTGCTTGCTAGTTCCTACACAACCAAATCAAAGAAGTTACTTTGTTTATGTGGTCTTCAAATTATGCTAATTTAGTTAATTTTAATGTGTGAAATTGGTTTGTAATTGTTGTTTTATGAAAATCAAGAAAGGGGTTTGTGTATGGAAAATGGGTTGTGAAGCATGATAAATGAGTTGAATTAGGGTTTAGAAACCATTATCTAGTTGATTAAATCTAATTTGTTATCTAGTTGTTTTGCTAACCTAATCTAGAAGGTTAACATGCTAATTGAGTTATAAATTAGTGTTAATTTAAGGTTTTCATATATAGTTTGGATTAAGAATTGCTAGGTTATATAATTCAAGTAATGGTTGTTTATGGAAAATAGGTTTTGAATCTTTGCTAATGTGTTGTAATTATAGTGTTTGTAGATTGCTTGTTGTGTGGTTGGATATTGTGTTGGATTGTGATAACCGTATCGCTAATTTTCGATTTTTGCACCAAAATTGCTAGTTTGTGCTTACTAGGTTTTTATTAAAATTATTTTGGTGAATTATTTGTGATACCTTGGGGATGTTTTTAGCATCTCCTATGACGTTTAGGATGCGTGAGCGCGGAGTTTTGAGTAGTCGGATTTTAGTTTTGCCGGGCGGCCAAATCGGCGTTTTTTGGCAGTTTTTGCGATTTTCGCGTATGTTCCGCGCACCCTGCGCACGTTGTACCTAGCTAGTGAACGTTAGTAGTTTCGTTTGGGTTTTGCGTCGTTCTTGATACGTAACCTTATGTTTGGTATTGATGTAAATTCCAGGTTCGGTCGCGGAGACGTCAGACGCGGCGCGAAAGGGGAAAGCGGTGATTGGATACAGCTAGCCAGGGATTCCGGTGAGTAGATGTAACATCTACGGGGGACTATCGTTGGATGGCGCAAGCCGCCCGATAGTTTTAGTAACTTAAAAGATTCTTAGTGATGTTAGTAATTAGGGGTGTAATACTTATATGATTATTTGCTGCATCCATACCTTATATTGACATACATATGCGAACCCATTTTATAGGACACCTGCACCATTGCCAGGGTTTTTATATGTAGCACGAGCACTATTCATGCTTACACACACGCCCTGGTAATTGCCATGCCACCACACTAGATAACCTATAATTTGAAACCTTTTACTAATTGATGCTTAAACCTGTGCTATTGCCTTTAATTCCTTAAAATGAAATCGTAGGATTGCCATTCATGTGCATGTACCTCATCATATTATTTGTTCATGCCTAGTCTATTAATCATACATCGTAGCTTAATTATTGATATCATATCCATTCATCACCATTGATATATGCACTTATGAGGATTTCTTGAGATTTTATGATATTTCTGGATTTCGGGGGAAAGCCGCAAAATTTCTAAACTTATTATGTTTTTAAAATATGTAATTGCGGTTTTCTAGTGATGTAAAGTGTCGTCCACCATGAGTTTACTGTGGTTTTCGAGATCCGTGTCGAGGAGTGGAGGAACCGTCACGGGTACATGGTGGGCCCGGTAAGGTATCCCGGGGCAAGAGGAATGTGGTGTTGACGTTGAGCCTGGCAGGGGACGGATTACCTACCGGTGACTGTTTGGGACGGAGGATATCCAGAGGATACCGACCATGGCCGCTAGATGATGAGATATTGATATTTGAGATGGGTCAGCCGGACGGCTGAGGCCAGAGATACCTTGATATGAGATTTGAGACAGTTTTGAGGTGTCGATGCTGGACACAGGTTCTTGTTGATTCTATTGGTATTGTGATGGTATTTCAAAAGACATTCTTAAAGGGAAAAACATGATTTCTTATACTTACACATTCAGATCACGAGTTGATTCGCATTGCATTCATACCTGCTAGTATATCCATATTGCATACATACTTGCCATTATGTCCTGCCTTACCTGTATTTAGATGCTAGGATGCTTGTGTGCATGCATTCGATAGCCTGTGTAGATGTTATTTATTACTCACGAGTTGGCAACTCACCCCCGTTGTGCCACAGCCTTTTTCAGGTCCGCTCCGTCAGTACAGTAGCGGCGGGCGCACTTGCTTCTTTTGCCTGGACTCGAGGTTTTGCTGTTAGGTGGGTTATATTATTATTTTTGCACCACCTTGTATATTCTTTGTATCTAGAGTACTCCATCTACTGTTTCTACCAGTATTATTGTATATTGACCTAGAGATGAGACTGTGAGGTTTGTGGACTTTTATGCTGTATTTTGGGGTCGAGCTCACTTGAGTCGACATGCTGTTTTCTTATGCTTCATTACGATTATTATGCTTGTTGTCATTTTATATTGCGTGGGATTTGTGACCGCCTTGTGGCGAAGAGCTAGCTCCCGCTTGGGGATGCCCTATTTTGTTGGATTCATATATATTTTGTTGTACCCATTTTGGGGGCCAGTATTTACAAAGGAGACTCTGCCGAAATTTTCGGAAAAATTGGTATTGTTTTAAAAAGGGTTTTACATGACTTATTTGATAAACTCGCTTTCAACTGATTGGGTTTTCTTCACTCTTTTGCTTAATTGGTTTTGTTTTCTGGGCTTTGGCTTACTTACTTTACGGATGTCTTTAGACGTTTCGTAAACTTAAGTGCCAGTCACGTTCCGTACCCTGCGGGTCGTGACAAAGTTGGTATCAGAGCGATAGGTTTTACCTTTTTGAGTGTAGGATGACCCTTGGTAGATGGAGTAAGTGACTTAAGCAGGGTAACGTAGCGTGCGTATGTCCGCGGCATACTTGCGATACGGTACTCCGCCTAAGTGACTTTAGGGTATACTTGCTTGAAAATTCCTTCTTCAATTCCGTGTATCCTATGATCCTATTGCACTGTTCTTACTGTCCTGTTTCCTGTACCAGTCACTATGCCGCCGAAGGCTACGAGGGCACAGAGGGCTACCGCCAGAGACGAGATTCGAGCTGGCTCGTCCGAGACTAGGACTGAGCAGGGTGGTATGCCTACGCCGCAGGGACAGACCGATCCACCTTCCCCAGGCCGTATGGATAGGCTCGAGACTGGTATGGAGGAGTTGCGACAGATGATGGGAGGCATGCAGGAGCTACGTCAGATGGTAGGATCCCTAGTTGCAGCCAGTCGTACACCGAGGCCGGATGACGTACCTACTACATCACAGACGACCATGATACCTGCTCCTACTACTACCACCGTGGCCATTCCGGTTTCACTACAGGATTTCATGAGGCTGAGACCTCCAGTATTCACCGGCACCGAGGCAGCGGAGGACCCACAGACGTTCCTTGACAGTTTAGCCAGGATCTGCCGTTCGCTGAGATGTTCGGATGATCGATGGGTAGAGCTTTCGAGTTTCCGACTAGAGGGTCTCGCGCAGACATGGTGGGAGTCAGTCTTGAGAGGTCGAGCTGCAGGTCTACCGCCTATGACTTGGGTCGAGTTTACAGCTGTCTTTCTAGCTCGTTTCCTTCCAGAGAGCGTTCGTGACGCCAGAGCTCGTAGCTTCGAGGCCTTAGTCAAGACACCCGGGATGACGGTGTCTGAGTATGACATCCAGTTTACACAGTTATCCCGATATGCTCAGTATTTGGTGGATACCGAGGAGAAGATGGTGAAGAGGTTCGTACAGGGACTTGATGCCCAGCTAAATCTTGCCATTGGCGCCCAGCACTACGACACTTATTCAGCTGCTATGGATACGGCATTGCGGATGGAGGCACGCATATCACGGACTTCGGCCATTTCTGGGCCGAAGAGGATTCACACCAATGTACCGTCTCAGAAGCAGCGCGCCAGATTCTTTCCGAGAGATAGGCCTGGCAGAGGATTTGGACGGGGACGGTTATATGGTTCTTATCCCCAGGGACAGCAGCCGTCGCCAGGGTGTTTTGGGTGCGGGAGTCTGCACCATCTTGTCAAAGACTGTCCGGCGAGACGACAGGGAGCAGCGACAGTTCCGCATGTGACCCTACCACCATCACCACCCCCTCCTCAGAGAGCCCTACTTCCTACCACAGGCGATGCTCCACGCCAGTTAGGTGCACCCAGAGGCCGTGGACGCGGCGGTCCTGTTCAGAGAAGACGAGAAGGCAGAGGCCGAGGTCGAGGTCAGCCCGCTATCGGTGGACGACAGGCCCAAGTATTTGCTTTGACACCGCAGGATGCGCAGGCATCCAATGCTGTTGTGACAGGTACCTTGCCAGTTTGCTCTTTCGACGCACGGGTATTATTCGACCCAGGTTCCACACATTCGTACGTCTCTACACACTTTGCACCGATGTTGGGCCGTGAGTCGTCGTCGTTAGATCATCCGCTTGTTGTTAGTACTCCGGTAGGCGAGTCGTTTGTCGCTTGTTTTGTTTTTCGTTTGTGTTCCGTTCGTATAGGGGAGAGGGATTCATCAGTTGATTTGATTCTCCTCGATATGTTGGACTTTGATGTGCTTCTGGGCATGGATTGGCTAGCCACTTGTTATGCTTCGGTGGACTGCCGTGAGAAGGCAGTCAGATTTAGCTTTCCGGGAGAGCCAGTCCTTGTTATTCAGGGAGACCGCAGTGTCACCCTTCCCAGCTTAATTTCGTCTCTTCGCGCTGGTCAGCTCTTGCGGGAGGGATGTCAGGGATTCTTAGCGTATGTTTGTGATACTCGAGCTGCAGAGGTTCCGTTGGACTGGGTCCCGGTTGTTTGTGAGTTCCCTGATGTTTTCCCTAATGAGCTACCTGGGCTACCGCCTGAGCGCGATGTTGAGTTCTGCATCGATTTGATTCCCGGCTCGGGGCCTATTTCTATACCGCCTTATCGGATGGCCCCGGCAGAGCTTCGAGAGCTGAAGGATCAGTTGCAGGATTTGTTAGATAAGGGGCTTATTCGACCTAGTGTTTCTCCGTGGGGTGCTCCGGTCCTGTTTGTCAAGAAGAAGGATGGAAGTTTGCGCTTATGTATCGACTACCGCCAGCTGAACAAAGTTACCGTTCGGAACAGATATCCGTTGCCACGCATTGATGACTTGTTCGACCAGCTTCAGGGTGCGGGATATTTTTCGAGGATCGATTTGCGATCAGGATACCATCAGCTGCGAGTTCGACAGGAGGATATACCGAGGACAGCTTTCCGCACGCGCTACGGCCACTACGAGTTTTTGGTGATGTCGTTCGGACTCACCAACGCCCCAGCAGCATTTATGGATTTGATGAACCGTACATTCAGGCCGTATCTTGACTTGTTCATCATCGTGTTTATCGACGATATCTTGGTGTACTCCCGGAGCAGAGAGGAGCACGAGCAGCACTTGCGGATTACGTTACAGACTCTGAGGGAGCACCAGCTGTTCGCGAAGTTCTCCAAGTGTGCTTTCTGGCTGGACAGCGTCGGATTCTTGGGTCACGTGGTTACGAGAGACGGCATTTGTGTGGACCCAAAGAAGATTGAGGCTGTTCAGCAGTGGCCCCGACCTACATCGGTTACTGAGATCCGTAGTTTTCTAGGCTTGGCGGGCTACTACAGGCGTTTTGTTCAGGACTTCTCCCGTATAGTTGCACCGTTGACCAGTTTGACCCGGAAGGGAGTTCTTTTCGTCTGGACGGAGGAGTGCGAGCGCAGTTTTCAGCAGCTACGGACTCGTTTGACTACGGCGCCGGTATTATCTTTGCCTTCGGGATCAGGCGGATTTGTGGTCTACTGTGATGCTTCGCGAGTGGGATTAGGATGCGTGTTGATGCAGCATGGCCGGGTGATCGCATATGCTTCTCGGCAGCTGAAGAAACATGAACAGAACTACCCTACTCATGATTTGGAGATGGCTGCAGTGGTCTTTGCACTGAAGATTTGGCGACATTACCTATACGGCGAGTCGTGTCAGATATTCACTGATCACAAGAGCTTAAAGTACATATTTCAGCAGCGAGACCTGAACCTCAGACAGCGTCGTTAGATGGAGTTAGTGAAAGACTACGACTGCAAGATCTTATATCACCCAGGCAAGGCGAATGTGGTGGCAGATGCGTTGAGTAGGAGGCCCGGGGGTAGTCTATCCTTTTTGCGCGCAGTGCAGAGGCAGTCGTCAGCAGATTGGCAGATGTTATGCGACAGCCGAGTTGAGTTCGAGTTCACTCAGACAGGGGGACAGCTCGCGCATGTTCGTGCACGCCCACAGTTGCTTGACCGTATATATGAGGCACAGCGCAGTGACGACCGTTGCTCAGAGATCATGGCACAGATGGGACAGGGCAGATTTTCCGAGTTCGTGGTTGACGAACAGGGGATTTTACGATATGGATCTAGACTGTGCGTACCAGATGCTGATGGATTGCGGCGCGACATTCTTGAGGAGGCACACCGATCAGTGTATAGTGTCCACCCCGGCTCCACCAAGATGTACCATGATATGAGAGAGACCTACTGGTGGGACGGGATGAAGAGGGACATTGCGGAGTTCGTTTCGAGATGCCTGACTTGTCAGCAAGTCAAGGCCGAGCACCAGAGGCCCGCCGGAGAGCTACAGCCGTTACCTATTCCAGAGTGGAAATGGGAGCAGATTTCGATGGATTTCGTTGTGGGTCTACCCAGGACCAGTCGAGGGTACGACTCCATCTGGGTGATCGTAGATAGATTGACGAAAGCGGCTCACTTCCTACCGGTGAAGACCACTTTCAGCTTCGCTCAGTATGCTCAGCTCTATATTGACGAGATCGTGCGACTACATGGCGTACCGACTTGTATCGTGTCAGATCAAGGCACTCAGTTCACCAGCCGACTTTGGCAGAGACTTCAGGAGGCTTTGGGCACTCGTTTGAGCTTCAGCACAGCATTTCATCCGCAGACCGACGGACAGTCAGAGCGGACCATTCAGACTCTCGAGGACATGCTCAGAGCGTGCGTTTTAGAATTTGGTGGTAGCTGGGATCGTCATTTACCTCTAGTGGAGTTCTCCTACAACAACAGCTTCCAGGATACTATTCAGATGGCACCTTTCGAGGCATTGTATGGGAGGAGATGCAGATCGCCCGTCTGTTGGACAGAGCTCAGCGAGAGCAGTATTTTGGGGCCGCAGCTTGTTGAGGAGACGACAGCGAAGATACAGTTGATTCGAGACCGGATGAGGGCAGCTCAGAGCAGACAGAAATCCTATGCAGACAGGCGCCGTCGCAGATTAGAGTTCGCAGTTGGCGACCATGTTTTTCTGAAAGTCTCTCCGATGAAGGGCATGATGCGTTTTGGGAGAAAGGGGAAGCTTAGCCATAGATTCGTAGGTCCCTTCGAGATCCTCGAGCGTGTTGGCGCTGTTGCATATCGTTTGGCTCTTCCACCCAGCTTTCCCGATGTTCACCCCGTCTTCCATGTTTCGATGCTCCGCAAGTACCTTCACGACCCTTCGCATGCGATTCAGCACCCGACAGTCCATCTAGAGCGCGACCTTTCTTTTGCAGAGCAGCCGGTGGCCATCCTAGATCGGCAGATGAAGAAGTTGAGGTCGAAGATTATACCAACCGTCAAGGTCCTTTGGCGTAGCCCGAGCAGCGAGGAGGTTACCTGGGAGACCGAGGGCGAGATGAGGAAGAAATATCCCCATCTCTTCGAAGGTACGCGTAGCTATATTTTTTTAAATTCGGGGACCGAATTTCTTTAAGGGGGGAAGATTGTAGCTTCTTGAAAAGTCATTTTGGTGTTTTCCTGAAAATCGGTGAAAATTCGGTATTTTTCCGAAAACCGTCTTTCTCGTTATTTTGCAGTTTAAGACTAATTATACCTAAAATGGATAGGTAATTGCTTGTTTTTAGTAGCTAATGAGTTACTTATGAAATTTTGGTCATTTAAAAAATTTTCCCTATTTTTCAAATTTTTTTTAATATTATTTTAAGCCGGTAAGAAAATACATTAAATTAGCGATAAATACAAATTTTTCCGGGCTAATTTTAATCTTTAAAATTATGATAATTAAAATCTAATTGTAACATAAATTTTTAGTATTTTATTTTGATTTTTAACAAATTTTTATAATAGGAAACGAATTTATTGAATTTTAAGCTAAAACTTGCAATTTTTGACTTGTAGGGGGTCTTTTTGCATAAAATTTCTTTTGTAAAACCCCTCTCTCTCTTCCCTCAGCCCTAGGACAGCCCCACCTTGTTCAGGTCCAGAAATTTCTGACCTCATTTTTTGTTTTCTTTCTTGAGTTGAATTAGTTGGTTTATTGATTTATTTTAAATATAGTTTGATAAGGTATGGTGCATTGACTTTGGGGAGTTGACTCTTGACCTTTCCCACACACCCACACCCCTCCCCTTACCTCCTAATCTGGCCGAAACCTGCACCCCCTTCTCTTCATCTCTTTTCTTTTCATTTCTTCAAAATTCTTCATGTTTAATTCATCAAAATTGCAATTTCAAGCTTGCAAATTAAACCCATCCTTCATCTTTCTTTTCCTTCACCTCCCTAGCTTGGATCTTGATGCTTGAGGCCATCATTTGGAGCAATTTATTCTTGCTAGATCTCAAATTGAGGTATAATTTCCATCAAGTTAATTTCTTTTGGCTAAATTCCTTTAATTATATGGTTTTAGTGTTAAAAGTTTAACTAATTTCTAATCTAGTTTATAAAAGAGTAGTTTGTTTTAAACTAGGTTTTTTTTAGCACACCATTTTTGGTTAATTAAATTTATTTTTCTTGCTAGTTCCTACACAACCAAATCAAAGAAGTTACTTTGTTTATGTGGTCTTCAAATTATGCTAATTTAGTTAATTTTAATGTGTGAAATTGGTTTGTAATTGTTGTTTTATGAAAATCAAGAAAGGGGTTTGTGTATGGAAAATGGGTTGTGAAGCATGATAAATGAGTTGAATTAGGGTTTAGAAACCATTATCTAGTTGATTAAATCTAATTTGTTATCTAGTTGTTTTGCTAACCTAATCTAGAAGGTTAACTTGCTAATTTAGTTATAAATTAGTGTTAATTTAAGGTTTTCATATATAGTTTGGATTAAGAATTGCTAGGTTATATAATTCAAGTAATGGTTGTTTATGGAAAATAGGTTTTGAATCTTTGCTAATGTGTTGTAATTATAGTGTTTGTAGATTGCTTGTTGTGTGGTTGGATATTGTGTTGGATTGTGATAACCGTATCGCTAATTTTCGATTTTTGCACCAAAATTGCTAGTTTGTGCTTACTAGGTTTTTATTAAAATTATTTTGGTGAATTATTTGTGATACCTTGGGGATGTTTTTAGCATCTCCTATGACGTTTAGGATGCGTGAGCGCGGAGTTTTGAGTAGTCGGATTTTAGTTTTGCCGGGCGGCCAAATCGGCGTTTTTTGGCAGTTTTTGCGATTTTCGCGTATGTTCCGCGCACCCTGCGCACGTTGTACCTAGCTAGTGAACGTTAGTAGTTTCGTTTGGGTTTTGCGTCGTTCTTGATACGTAACCTTATGTTTGGTATTGATGTAAATTCCAGGTTCAGTCGCGGAGACGTCAGACGCGGCGCGAAAGGGGAAAGCGGTGATTGGACACAGCTAGCCAGGGATTCCGGTGAGTAGATGTAACATCTACGGGGGACTATCGTTGGATGGCGCAAGCCGCCCGATAGTTTTAGTAACTTAAAAGATTCTTAGTGATGTTAGTAATTAGGGGTGTAATACTTATATGATTATTTGCTGCATCCATGCCTTATATTGACATACATATGCGAACCCATTTTATAGGACACCTGCACCATTGCCAGGGTTTTTATATGTAGCACGAGCACTATTCATGCTTACACACACGCCCTGGTAATTGCCATGCCACCACACTAGATAACCTATAATTTGAAACCTTTTACTAATTGATGCTTAAACCTGTGCTATTGCCTTTAATTCCTTAAAATGAAATCGTAGGATTGCCATTCATGTGCATGTACCTCATCATATTATTTGTTCATGCCTAGTCTATTAATCATACATCGTAGCTTAATTATTGATATCATATCCATTCATCACCATTGATATATGCACTTATGAGGATTTCTTGAGATTTTATGATATTTCTGGATTTCGGGGGAAAGCCGCAAAATTTCTAAACTTATTATGTTTTTAAAATATGTAATTGCGGTTTTCTAGTGATGTAAAGTGTCGTCCACCATGAGTTTACTGTGGTTTTCGAGATCCGTGTCGAGGAGTGGAGGAACCGTCACGGGTACATGGTGGGCCCGGTAAGGTACCCCGGGGCAAGAGGAATGTTGTGTTGACGTTGAGCCTGGCAGGGGACGGATTACCTACCGGTGACTGTTTGGGACGGCGGATATCCAGAGGATACCGACCGTGGCCGCTAGATGATGAGATATTGATATTTGAGATGGGTCAGCCGGACGGCTGAGGCCAGAGATACCTTGATATGAGATTTGAGACAGTTTTGAGGTGTCGATGCTGGACACAGGTTCTTGTTGATTCTATTGGTATTGTGATGGTATTTCAAAAGACATTCTTAAAGGGAAAAACATGATTTCTTATACTTACACATTCAGATCACGAGTTGATTCGCATTGCATTCATACCTGCTAGTATATCCATATTGCATACATACTTGCCATTATGTCCTGCCTTACCTGTATTTAGATGCTAGGATGCTTGTGTGCATGCATTCGATAGCCTGTGTAGATGTTATTTATTACTCATGAGTTGGCAACTCACCCCCGTTGTGCCACAGCCTTTTTCAGGTCCGCTCCGTCAGTACAGTAGCGGCGGGCGCACTTGCTTCTTTTGCCTGGACTCGAGGTTTTGCTCTTAGGTGGGTTATATTATTATTTTTGCACCACCTTGTATATTCTTTGTATCTAGAGTACTCCATCTACTGTTTCTACCAATATTATTGTATATTGACCTAGAGATGAGACTGTGAGGTTTGTGGACTTTTATGCTGTATTTTGGGGTCGAGCTCACTTGAGTCGACATGCTGTTTTCTTATGCTTCATTACGATTATTATGCTTGTTGTCATTTTATATTGCGTGGGATTTGTGACCGCCTTGTGGCGAAGAGCTAGCTCCCGCTTGGGGATGCCCTATTTTGTTGGATTCATATATATTTTGTTGTACCCATTTTGGGGGCCAGTATTTACAAAGGAGACTCTGCCGAAATTTTCGGAAAAATTGGTATTGTTTTAAAAAGGGTTTTACATGACTTATTTGATAAACTCGCTTTCAACTGATTGGGTTTTCTTCACTCTTTTGCTTAATTGGTTTTGTTTTCTGGGCTTTGGCTTACTTACTTTACGGATGTCTTTAGACGTTTCGTAAACTTAAGTGCCAGTCACGTTCCGTACCCTGCGGGTCGTGACAACAGCGATCCATCAAACGCTCGTGGCGTGAAAACACAATAACAAGACACATCTCCGCAATCGTGTGTCGCCGAAATCACGCCCTGGTCAGTCCTCGTTCGCAACGAGCTCGCGCTGACTGCAACTCTAGCCGTAGCTCTCCCTACCCGTAATTGTGGCAGCAAAACCATAACTGGTACCGATGAGGCTAGATCATAGGAAGGAATATAATACTGAACAAGGAAATGTACATCATAAGGCTTCTTAAGTGGAGTGGCGTATCGTAAATATGCCGCGGAACATACCCACTGTACGTAACTCTACTTTAGTCACCTATTCCATCAACCAAGGGTCATCCTACGCTCTGAAGGTAAAACCTAATGCTCTGATACCAACTTTGTCACGTCCTGAAAGTACGGAACATGACCGACACTTAGACTATGAACGTCTCGAGGTGTACGTACTCTAAGTAAGCCGAACCCAGAAATCCAAACCAAGAAAAGTAGTAGAGTGAAGAAAAACCATTTTTAAATCAACTAGTTTGCAATATAATATACAACGCCTAAAGGCGAGGATCACAACAGAAAAGGAAACTCAAACAGCATGAAATCCATAGAAATATAACGCGCGACTCTAAGGTCGAAAGAATAAACATCACAGGTCTCTATCTCAAATAAATACATGTTTGGTTGATGGAACTTCTAGATACAACTGAAATATAATATACAATATATAATGATGGGTACGATACAAATAAACCCACCTACCAGCAAGTCACCTGAAAGGAGTAGTGCCCGCAAAGCCGTAATGAAACCTGTACGGCAAAAACCTGCAAGAAACTAGGGCACAACGGGGGTGAGTTGCCAACTCGTGAGTAGAAAAACATCTGTTCCCTGATTAAAAATCAGAAGAAGCTTCAGAAGAGGCATCACGTGCTCACACGTGACCAGTTGTCACGTGTTGGCACGTGACGCCTAAAGCAGCGGCAAAAGGCACATTCATTCCCTGATTAAAAATCAAGAAAAAGCTCCAGAACAGGTATCACGTGCTCACACGTGACCGGTGGTCACGTATTGGCACGTGTTGGTTAAGAAGCGGCCAGAGAACAGAGCGCAGAAGAAGAGAAGCCCATTCCAGGGGTCACGTGCCCACACGTGACCAGGGGTCACGTGCCCACACGTGACCGGCTTTAAGCGCCTTATTCTTTAACAGAATTAAATTCTGAGGATAAATCTTTCAAATCTTTCCAAAATAAAGAAGGATTATCTAAAATCGTTGGATTAAAAATCTAAAGGAGATTAAATATCACCAATTTATGGTAAAATGTTGGACTTGGAAAGATTTCCCCCTAAATCCAATCGAAATAACAAAGAGATATCTTTGGATTTAAAATCCAATGGTGAATAAAATTCACCTAACAATCTAAAGGTCCAGATTAATGATAAATATAAATCAAATCTCTCAATACACAAATCAAATCTCTCAATGAGATATTTACTAAACAGATTGATTCTTTTCCTTCTCCTATAAATAGGAGCCAAGAAAAGAAGAAAGGGACCTTTTTTTTAGACCTTTGGACCTTTTCTTTTGATACACAGAGAGAGAGATATAGAGCCTTTGATTCCCTGCAAAACGAAAAACTTAGGTAAGAAAAGAAAAGGGAGGCTTCAAAGGAGAATTTAATTCTCAAAAGAGTTTAACTCTTATATAAAGAAAAGAACTTAGTTCTTCCTCTGGTGGAGGATCTGCAAAGTGCACATCTCCCCATGAATTGAGAATTTAATTCTCATTGGGTTGAGGTCCTGCCATGCAGATCTAAAATACAGAGGAGGAACTGAGTTTTGAGAATTTAATTCTCACAAAATGATAGGAATTCAATTCCTTTGAGATAAAATTAGGGTTTAACCCTATGTTATAGGAATTTAATTCCTTCAAAATGAACAGAACTATGGTTTAACCCTAATTGAGAACATAATTCTCTCACAGGAACTTAATTCCCTTAAGAAAAGAAATTAGGGTTTAACCCTATTTAAGAATATAATTCTTCAAAAGAAAACAGGAATTTAATTCCTCTAAAGTTTGTTATTAGGGTTTAACCCTATGAAGAATTTAATTCTTAAAAGATGAATAAATCTTTAAAACATGCAAAGAACCAGAGTCACGTGCTACCACGTGACCCCTGTAAAGATCCACAGAAAAGAACTTTGAAGCAACACCTCACGTGTTACCACGTGACTCCTGCAAAGATCCATAAAAAAGAACTTTGAGGCAATGCCTCACGTGCCCCAAGTGACCTCTAAAACACACAGAGAAAAAGGCAAAAGGAAACAGAAAAGATCTCTAGGGCGCCCTCACGTGTCAACACGTGACCCCTAATGAACATTCTAACAGATCAAAGCGTGATCTCCCATCACGTGCCCATACATGATGGCTTTCAGAATTAAAATTGTTAAACACTTATTTGTAGAGCAAAATAGAGGGAAGCAGGGCGCTCTCACGTGCTACAACGTAACCCCTCTCTCCTTAGTGTTTAACACTAGTCTGGAGATTTTGTCCCCAGTGTTTAACATTAATTTGCTTAGTGTTTAACACTAATTTGAAAACTCTGTTCCCAATGTTCAACACTGATTATCTTTTAGTGTCTAACACTAACTTGTTAATTTTATTCTCAGTGTTCAACATTGTTGGTCCCTAGTGTTTGACACTAGCTTTAGCTTAATTGGCTAAGTTTCCAGAGGCAAAGCCTCTCCTTCAACGAACCAACAGAGGGCCAATGTCCCAAACATGATTGGACTTAGCCCAAGCTGGCCATAAGTCCTCAATTCAAACTTAATTGGGCTAATGGGCTCATAATGTAATAATTGATCTTAGTTTCCAAATTGGACTACTGATCACTTAATCCACCTTGGTCCAAGGGTACATCTCTTCACTCCTTTGATACTTGGCATTGTAATTCTTCAACGTCTTCAAAGAGTTGACGTGTCCCGATGACCACACATTGATACGGACTGTGGGGTCCTTAAACCCATGGACTATGAGGTCCTTAACCTTGACCGGGATGTCTTAAAACTAACGCTGGACTGTAGGGTCCTTAAACCCATGGACTATGAGGTCTTTAACCTTGACCGGAATATCTTAAAACTAACAACGGACTATGATGTCCTTAACCTTGACCGTGATGTCTTAAAACTAACATCGGACTGTGGAGTCCTTAAATCCACGGACTATGATGTCCTTAACCTTGACCGCAATGTCTTAAAACTAACATTGGACCGCAATGTCCTTAAACTACATATTGACCGCAATGTCACTAAACTAAACAACAGAGCTCCCTTAATCGCTCTCTTGTCGGATCTAAACGATCCCGTTAAGTTGATCTTAGTCTAAAACTAGACTAACGTATCCTTAACAAACGTTTAAGTCGATCTTAGTCTCAAGCGAGACTAACGTATCCTTAAACACAAACCCCAAACCCAAATCTAAGATAATACGGATTTGGATTAGTCCACGCCCTACTGGCGACGACATAACTCAGTCTCCGTATACAATCCATGGGCAACCGAACACGAAACAAACACACACGACACGAAGTGATCATTTGGAGAAGGAGAAAGTTGTTACCGCAATGCGGTAGCGTAATTAACTGCAGGGGCTTGCGCCTGCAGGGAAGAGCGCCCCCACAATCAAAACCCCCTCAAGCGAGGGGGAATCTGACGAAGTCTGCTACATCGGACGCCTCCGTTTAAACCTTTGATACACGGTGCCATAAATCAACTTGGCATCTTCGGAGAGGTAGACGGATAGCACCAATTAGCATCTGCCCCGAATCTCAGGCAAGACGTCCCCGCGTCGCGCCGTCTTTCGGAGGGGAACAGATTCTGGCACACCCAGTGGGACCTTTTCCTCTTTCCACTCCACACTTCGTGTGTCGTGATTCGCGAACCAATCGCGATTCGCTAATGGTTGCCCTTGGGTTTCGAAGTACTAAGATTTGGCGTTTCGTTTGCTGCAGAAAGCAAAAGGATCAATGGCTGGCAACTGCTTGAACTGCTCCAACTGCAAATGCAAACGACACTCTGCTTCACCTGGAGGTGTAACCTATGGACCGCAGGCGGCTTCCCTGTTTACTATGCCTGTAGAACAAGTGACTCAAGCTACCACCGGTCTGTTCTTTGGGACCATGCTCCCGCCGGTGAACGTTTACATCCCAATGCCCATACCGGAAGCTTCAAAGAAGTCGGTCTTTGATCGACTTGCTACTCCTACGGCCCCTCTCAACGGGTCGCCCAACTCCTCCGTCTTCACCAGACTGAGCCTGAACTCCAAAGGGCCCGCCAAAAAGCCCATAGTACCTGAGAAGGCCATCCCGAAGAAGACAGCTGCCCCTGAAGTCGTCAAGGCGGCTTCTCCTCCCATAGGGTCGATCTTTGCGAGACTGACTGAGCCTGCTTCTGCTCCTGCTCAGAAATCCGTTTTTGACCGGTTGGACACAACTTCTCAACGGGCGTCAGTCTTCGAGAGGCTGACACCGGCAGCAGCCCCTCACCTGAACAGGGGGCAAGACACTCCCGTCACTGAACCAATATCGACAACTCGTCACGCCCGACGTCACCACTGGCGCCGGATAAGGAAGACTGGGGGCAACTCCCCTTCCGGACTAACTCCACCAGCTCCAACGGTGGAAATTGAGGCTTCTGTTCCAACCGGGAAAAGGTTCGAGCTGCTAAACAAGGTACGCAGAAATTCACCAACTGCGGTTCTCAAAAGATCCCCTCCACCTGCGGAGAATGTTACAGAAGCGAAGCCGGAGCAGCCTCCTCAACGGCTGTCCTCCAAGATTTATAAGGTCTGGTGATGGGTCCAAGGCTCAGTAATTGACCAAGATCACTCTCATCAACAGAAAAGGGCGAAAGTGCAGGAAGAAAAGAAACGTCCTGTCAAACAACAAAGGAAGACAACCGCCAGGGTGCCCACTGCAACGGCCCCCTCAACTTCAACGGCCTACAAGAGAAGAAGGCCAGAGAAAGTCCCCGCGCCTGCGGAAAATGCCAAAGGCGGTGAGCCTAAACGCCCTAAGTCTGGGGGCATGATGGTGCATACGGTATACATGGCGTCGGGAAAGGAGGACAGTCGTGCATCCATGGGTCATAGACCGCTTACACGGTCAGTGACCAAAGCTCAGGAGCAACAGCAGAAGCTCCAAGAAATGATGAATGCGATGGTTACACTCACTGGGCCGAAAGAAAGCCCCGAAGTGTCATCTGATCAACACCAAGAGCAAGAAACTGACGCTGAATTCCTTCGTAGGATATTGGAGAAGAAGGATAAAGAGGCTGCCGAACAAGCAGCCAATATACAACAAATGGCCCTCCTATTCCAGGACATGGTGGGAATGATGATCCAACAAGATTCTCTTACTGAAGATCCTCCAATCGTCCTTGAAGACGACAGGGGAGAAACGTCAAATCCTCCACCCGCTCTATCAATAGCCAAGGAGGAGACGATCTCCAAAGCTGACCTAGACGAATATATAGATCAGCAGATACGGGTTCACCAGGCGACTGAGGCAGCTGGTCAAGTTGTCAGAACAGGGCGACCATATCCGAGCTGGTATGACCAGATCAAGTACCCGCCGGGCTATACAATACCAAAATTTCATGTCTACAAGGGGACGGGCAATCCCCACCAGCATGTTTCCCAGTTCAGGGCGCATTGCGGCAACACCGGAAGTGATGATAAACTGTTGCTTCGCCAGTTCGTCGGCAGCTTGTCGGAGATGGCATTCGAATGGTACTCTGAACTCCCGAATGATTCCGTCAAGACGTTCGCTGAAATGGAGTTGCTATTCACTCAGCGATTCACGAGCGCCAGCGAACGCACCCCGATAACGGCGTTGATTAATTCCAGGGTGAAACCAGGCGAAACGTGGGTCCAGTACGCTATACGCTGGCGAAACTTGTGGTCGAAATGCGAACAACGCATTGAGGAAGCACACGCGGTAGGCATGTTCATGGGTACCCTGGATCCCCATGCAACTATCTCACAGTTCATGATGTTCTTTAAGCCGACCACGTTCCAGGCTTTGATCGACAAGTTGGCCTAGATGGACCAGATGGGTCACAGACCGTCTCTCCCGAAGCAAGAACCTCGGAATGACAAGGGTAAAGGGAAGGCAACCTTCGTTGCGAACGCTCAGCAGCAACCCAGTACCCCAAAGCTAGCGGATCAACTGGAAGAAAGACGGCGGTATTATAATGAGAAAATAAAGCGCCCCTACTCATTCCCGCGGGATAAGACGAAGAGGCTATTCAAGCTGGCAATACGCAGCAGGCTTATCAACTTGCCAAACCCAAGGCGACCGCCGTAACCCAGTGAGGTGAATAACCCTAACTACTGCCCTTACCATCAAACGGTAAGCCATCCGATTGAGGATTGCTTCGTCTTCAAAGGATAGATTGAAGATCAATACCTACAAGGCAAGTTTGCGCTGTCCGAGAAGTGGAAGGTAAACCCGCCACAACCTCACACTCCCAAGAAGACGGACACGCCGGGGGCAACTTGTTCTTTCATTGAAGAAGCTCCATGGGAAATCTTGCTTTCAGCAAAAACCAAAAGAATGCTGAATGAGCTCCAGACATGCCCGGCGATCAGCTGGAAGAACCCGCTGGAACCCCAGATCATTGAAGGGATGCTGAAGCCACACCCAATGCCAAAGATCGGTGGTGATGGCCCAAGTACTCACACCCAGCCGTCGAAATCTTCAAAGAAGAAGAAGAAGAGGTCCAAAAAGCCCATGAAGCCTGGCGACAAGCGCACGGACTTACAGAAACAAATTGACACGCTGGAAGAGTTCAATCAAAAGGCGCGGACTCCCATCACACTCCAAGAGTTCCTCAACCACGTCTTTCAGGAGGAAGATGATGGAGAAAGCTCGTCGGATGAATCCGAGGGATACGTGGAGAGTTGTCATATGATCTCCCACTCGTTTACGAACGATGAAAAAACTCCTGGCACTAAGAAACTGGGGGCAGAGCCTGAACCAGAGCTTGTGTGGCCGACAGACGAAATGATCGACGCCTTTCTAGACGAAATTCGTCTGAAAAGTAAAGCCGACCAGGAGCATGAGATAGTCACATTAGAAAGAGCCAAACGCAGGCGATTAAATGAAAGAGTCGAAGCACTCCCGCCAGATCGAAAGGCACCCGACGTGGATAAAAAAATATTCAAGACGAGGAAAAGGTTTGCCAAAGCCATGTCAATGGGAATGAAGCTACCACCCTCGGAAGAAAACACGCTCAATGGGGCGGAAAGGCACCCTAATTACTGCTCATATCATCGGAAGATTTCACACCCTACAGAGGAGTGCGACGCTTTTAAGATACAGTGGCGGGGGCATGTTGCTCATCGGCAACATTTTAAGCGAATGAAACACAGAACTCGTCGGGAGCAGAGAAGTATGACCGAAGGACACAAAAGAACTACCGGCAACTGTTACATGGTCAACGCCGGAGGATCACAAGTTCTCACCTTTGGGAGCGACTCCGATGAGGAAATGGCTCAGGGCCCACTCTTTAAAGAATCCGTCTTTGAGAAAGAAGAGGAACCAGAGGCCTGCGAAAACATTCAGCTGCGCAATCGCACACTTCCGGAAAAGAATCTCGGACCCGCAACTAGAAAAGATAAGGGAAAGGAAAAGGTCGCTGAGGATATCACCTTAGATGACCAAGTTATGAAAGAGCTGACTGCCAAGGACCCGCCTAAGAAGAGTAAAGTGGACTACAACATCCTAGCGCACCTGAGGAAGCTACCCTCTCAGCTCAGCATTCTCGACGCCCTCCTATTATCAAAGGAAGCGAGAGATTCATTAATCAAGGCGCTGCAAAAGCCCGAACAATTCCAAGCCTTCCTCGCCGAAGAAAGGATAAAGGATGAACTGGAAGAAGTGCATACAGCCGATGTCATGTTCGGTAATGAGGACCTTCTCCTTGGGACGTGCGACCACAACCGCCCCCTATATATCTCCGGATACTGCCACGACATCAAGATAGGAAAAATCCTGGTTGATAATGGGTCTTCCATTAATCTCCTCAACGTGCGGGTGTTGAAGGAAATCTGCATGAGCGTCCAGCACCTCGCTCGTGACAAAATTACCATCTCCGGTTTTGACTCCCAGTCGTCACGGACCCTAGGATCTGTAATACTAACGTTACGCTTTGGGCTGCTCATCACGGACATTAAGTTCCATGTCATAGACGCCAAGACTTGCTACAATGCTCTGCTCGGTCGTCCTTGGTTGCATGAGTACAACATCATCCCGTCTACACAACATCAGTGTATGAAGTATTTCAAGGATGGTCTCGAGTATACCGTGACAGGAGAGCTGAACCCATTCTCCGTGAACGAAGTCCGCAAGTACGAAGATGCAAAGTACTTTTTGCCGGATTTCGAGGATACAGAAAGGTGTCGCAAACCGGAAAACAAAGCCGCCGCCACCATCCCTATTTTTGGGAGCGATACTGAAGAAAAAGAAGAGATAGTTTACGCTGAGCCGTCTCGGCGCAGCAACTCGGGACCGTCCGCCCCCATATTGATCTTGACACGCTTGAAGCTTACAATGTGTAAGACCTGCAAACTTTTTGCTTCCCTCCCAAGCGAAAAGGCGATCCTATTCTACCGGTCCACGGAAACAAGAGTCGAGAAAGAAATCTGGCACGGCGCGGATTCTACCCTCGACAGGCTCCAACCCATCCGTCTGCCCAGATATTACACAAACGGATTGAAAAGGCTATTGAAGCGCCAAGGGGTACCTTTAAAATAGACTACTCGACAAGCTCGATTCTATAACAGGATTTGGGATGTCCCTGGGACTCAGCGCAAATTGCCCAACGGGAGAATGGAAACGCTTGGGCTTGGATACGTGAGAGCCGAGAAACGGGAACGAGTCCACGGTAGCTATGCCATATATAACTTCGATGAAGAAGAGGACTCCCTGTCGGGAAACGCCGACCCCTTATCAAAACTAAATCCCGCAATCAAAGTGCCGAGTCCATCATTTGAAGAGCGAATGGACAAGCTTATCAGGAAAGCGGGTCAAAAGGCTCGAGACGACCATAACCGCGAGATGGCCATCTACGAGAAAGCTAGGATGAAACGCCTTCTTCAGCAGGCTGCCAAAGACGTAGATGCTCCTCCCTGTCAACCCGTTGCACAAAAGGCCCAACGCAGAGGCAGAAGTAAGTCAAAAAGCGGAAAAGGGGGTCGACAACGACAACGCAGGATCAAAGAGTCATGTGATCGGGTATTGCGCGGTCCGGATTTGTTCCTTATGAAGAAGATGAGTCGAGCGTATTCTTTCCCTCAAGACAAGATGAAGAAGATACTTGACCTCGCTATAAAACATCAAATGATCACACTTCCGGAGTCCAAGCATCCCGAGCAAGCTAACGAGGTCTCTCATCCGGGATATTGCTCTTATCACCGAGACATAGGATACCCTATCGAAGACTGCTTCACCTTCAAGAACTGGGTCGAAGACCAATACCAGCAAGGCAGATTTACTCTATCCGACGGCTGGAAGGTAACGCCGCCACAAAAGCACGAACCCAAAGCCACAAGAGCAGAACCGGATCCACATCGGTCTTGGAAGCAAGCTCGTACATGTCATATGATAATGGTATTAAAAGAAGAGCCCGAGGACATGAATGACCTTCCCTGGTGCTTTGAAAACAACAATGACGACGAGGTAATCTCATAATTTCCACCAGCGCCAAAAGAGCTGGAAGATAGCATACATACTACTGCAGATAACCTCAGGAAAATTGAGCTGGGAACGACGAACGACCCGCGACCGACATTCGTCAGCGAGTTACTATCTGAAGAATGGGTGGCCATGTTAAAAGACGTGCTTATGCAGCATAGAGATTGCTTCACATGGAACTATTCTAAAATGCCAGGACTAGATCCAGAAATAGCTGTCCATAAATTGGCAATATCCCCGGACGTCAAGCCAGTCAAACAAGTGCCGAGAAGAATGCGGCTCGAGCTTGAGATGAGCATTAACGCCGAAGTCAAGAAGCTGATCGACTCTAGGTTTATCCAGGAAGTTCAGTATCCCGATTGGATCGCCAACATCGTCCCAGTAATGAAGAAAAATGGAACAGTGCGCATATGCGTGGACTTCCGGGATCTCAATAGAGCTTGCCCGAAGGACGATTTCCCAGTACCGGTAACCGAACTGATGATAGATAACACGTCCACTCACGAGGTTTTCTCTTTCATGGACGGCTCATCAGGGTATAATCAGATAAAGATGCATCCCGAAGACCAGAAGCATGCCGCTTTTCGGACCCCTCTGGGAATATTCTGCTACAAGGTGATGCCCTTCGGTCTAAAGAACGCCGGTGCCACCTATCAAAGGGCCATGACGAAGATCTTCGATGACCTCATACATGAAATCGTCGAATGCTATATCGACGACCTCGTCGTGAAAAGCAAATCATACGAGGAACATCTTGAGCATCTGAAGACTGTATTTCAACGCCTTCGGCAATACAACTTGAAGATGAACCCTCTCAAATGCGCGTTCGGGGTGCCCTCAGGCAAATTCATAGGATTCATTGTCCTGCACCGAGGCATTGAGATAGATCCATCGAATATCAAGGCGATCATGGAAATGCCACCGCCAAGGACTCTCAAACAATTGCAGTCTCTCCAGAGGAAGCTCGCGTACATCCGGCGATTTATAGCCAACCTTTCAGGCAAATGCCGCCCCTACAGTCACATGATGAAGAAGGGAACCCCATTCGTCTGGGACCAAAAATGCCAAAGTGCGCTAGACGAGATCAAGCAATACCTGCAGAACCCGCCAGTGTTGGCTGCTCCGGTCAAGGGAAAGCCCTTGAAGGATCCTTAGGCGCATTATGGGCGCAAGAGAATGATCAAGGGAAAGAAAGAGCACTCTACTACTTAAGTCGAGTTCTACTGGGGGCAGAAGGCAACTACTCCCCATTGAAAAACACTTCCTGGCATTGATCTTCGCGATAACGAAACTCCGGCACTACGCGTTGGCGCATGAAGTTCGTCTCATTTCGAAGGTGGACCCCCCTTAAGTATTTAATGTCGAAGGCCATACTGACTGGTCGACTCGCTAAATGGGCCTTGCTCTTGATAGAGTTCTCGATAACTTACCAACCTCTTAAAGCAGTGAAAGGCCAGGCCATCGCCGACTTCCTCGCTGAACATCCGATACCGGCCGATTCCCCTCTGAATTACGAACTGCCAGGCGAACACGCGTTTGATGCGATCGACGGTGGTAATATCCAATGGGAGCTTTATTTCGATGGAGCATCTTCCGAGAAGAAGCGCAAACAAAGCACCCCTATAATCAAATCAGGGGTGGGCCTCATCTTCGTAACTCCACAGGGAGGGATAATGCGCTTTGCTTTCTCCTTGACAGAGCCGAGGACGAACAACGAGGCTGAATACGAAGCTTTGATAGCAGGCCTCGAGATCGCCATCGACATGGGAATTGAAAACCTCCTTATATACGGAGATTCCCAACCGGTCATCAATCAAGTAAACGGCGATTACCAAACATGCAAGGCAGAGCTGGTAAAGTATGGCGAGAGAATACAGCGACTACTGACTCAAATCCCCTCCTACACCTTGGAAAGCATACCGCGTGCTGAAAATAGAAAAGCGGATGCATTAGCCAAGCTCGCTAAAGAACTGGCTGATGAGAACCTCGATGACGTCAGGATCGTAGTACAAAGTCGTCGAGTACTTGCCCCTGCAGAAATATCTCCGGAATCACCCGAAGAAAGGGAAGCAATTGAACAGACGGCCCTGCAAATAAATGACCAAGAGAAGGTTGGAGATTGGAGAGAAGTCTTCATAGATTACTTCAAATCCCGTCGAACGCCTGAAGATGCGTCCTCAAGACATCATCTTGTGAAATGAGCTCTGTCCTTCGCCTTCGTCAACAATACTCTGTACAAGAGGTCATTTGACTCTCTATGGTTGAGATGCCTGGGACCTGACGAAACGAAAAGAGTCGTTCAGGAAGTTCACGACGGACTCTATGGTTCTCACCAAGCAGGCCCGAAGATGAAGCTGAAGATCAAACGAATGGGTTATTATTGGCCCACAATGATCCAAGACTGCCTCGAGTATGCGAAGCAATGCCACTCGTGCCAGATCCATGGGGACTTCATCCATCTGCATCCAAATCCACTACATCCAACGGTGGCTAGTTGGCCGTTCGAAATGTGGGGGACTGACATAATCGGCCCCATCGAACCAGCATCATCCAGGGGACATCGTTTCATCCCGGCGACGACTGATTACTTCTCCAAATGGGTAGAAGCAGTACTGTTAAGGGAAGTGAAGACGGAAAATATTCTCCATTTCTTCAAGACGCACGTCATCTATCGGTTTGGAACTCCGCGACGGATCATTTCCGATAACGGGCCATCCTACAGAAGCCACATGATTAGCCGCTTCGCGCAGCAGCACAATATAGACTGGAGATACGCCTCAGTTTATAATCCCCGAACTAACGGTCTAGCTGAGGCTTTCAACAAAACCTTGACAAAGATCGTGAAGAAGACGGTGTCCCGAAACAAAAAGGACTGGCATGAGAGACTGCAAGAAGCTCTCTGGGCATATCGAACTACGTTCAAAACGGCCACAAACACAACGCCATATGCGTTGGTATTCGGTACAGAAGCAGTACTCCCCCTCGGATAGAGTTACCCTCTCGACGAGTGGCGGTCCACTACGAACCGACGGACTAAGAAAACGCTCACCTTCGGCTTGAGGAGCTTGATGCCCTTGATGAGACCCGGCTCATAGCGCAACAAAATCTAAAGGCTTACAAAGCAAAGATGACGCGCTCATACGAAAGATTGACCAGGCCGAGGACGTTCCACTAAGGTGAACTCGTGCTAGTGGTCAAAAGACCTATGATCCCCAATTGCGCCAAGCGGGGAAAATTCGAGCTGAACTATGAAGGCCCGTACATAATAGACAAGGTCTACTAGGGTGGAGCGTATCTGCTCATGGATATGCACGGTGAAAGACCTTTCAGACCAATAAACGGTCGCTTCCTGAAGAAATACTACGCTTGACGGGTTAAGGCTTAGGTCAATGATAGATGACGACGACCATGTCCGCTCGCTATCTTCCTAAGCCCGAACTCTATAAGTAGTAACCGGCCTTTTTCAACGACGGACCGAAACGTCCTTATACTAACAGCGGACCGAAACGTCCTTATACTAACAGCGGACCGAAATGTCCTTAAACTAACGACGGACCGAAACGTCCTTAAACTAACAATGGACCACTATGTCCTAAAACTGGCTGTTGACCGAAATGTCGATAAACTACGGTAGATTGCAACATCTCAAAGCCGATAAAAAAATAGAATAAAAAAAATAAATAAAGACGGTATGTCCATAAGCAAAGTGGGCACGGATGAAAACCCGAAAGGGCTCCGTGAATAAAAACAGCAGGGCTACCGGCGAGTGTTTGTGAAAACCTGAAAGGGCGCAACCTCGTTAAAGGACACTTGCAGGGTCCTCACGACCTTGTAAGGAGAAACCACCCGCGTGAGATCCTTACGACTCACAAGGAAGCAACACACTTAGGAGTCCTCACAATTCCTAAGGAGAAATTACACTTGCGAGATCCTCACGACTCGTAAGGAGAACTCTCTTATGGGACCCTCACGGCTCATAAGATTTGAAAGTCTTAGGTTACAGAAACCTGAACATGTTCTTAAGCAAACCCCCCCCCCCCCACAACCTTCGATGTAGCCCTACAAGCGGTTCAATACTGACCCCTGTATACAATCCACGGGTGCGAATAAACATTTCCCTAACCAAGTCCTATCCGTGACTAGGGATATGGTCGTACGGTGAACAACTCTTGTGAGTCCTCTTGACTTATAAGGAGAAAACCCTTTTGTAAGATCCTTACGACTTACGGGAGGACATGCACTTAGGAATCCTCACGATTCCCAAGGAGAAAACACACCTATGAGATCCTCATGACTTGTAGGGAGAAATACCTTTGTGAGACCCTTACGGCTCATGAAGTCAAAATCCTTAGTCGACAGGACCCTTAACCCTGTTTACTAAGCCACCTTTGTTCGACATCGACAGAGGCAAATGATGATTCGCTCCTGGCAATATCCCAGTTGTAGCGGTGCTGATGTCAAAATCGGTGTCTAAATCTAAGCTTGCAGCGCAAAGCCAGCAAGCCACACATGCATACGAAATAGCCGAAATGATGGGGCAACTTGCAATAAAAAAACAGCAAGTAAAAATGTATGCATGAAAAATAGCTGAAATGATTGGGCAACTCGCAATAAAAAGCAGCGAGTAGAAAATAAAATAAATAACCGAAATGATTGGGCACCGCGAAAAACAGCCGAAATGATGGGGCAATCGCGACCTTCGCGATATAAAAGCTGAAATAATAGAGCATCGCGGAAAAAGAAATAAAATAAAAATGAAATTTATGCCCTACAGGTGAGGTTACATCAAACCCCTGTATAAAATCCAGGGGCGTAAGCAAATAAGGGATTATACTCCTCCTCCTCCCCAGGTTTCATCAGAAGAAGAAGCCAAATCTCGACGGGCCGCAAGTGACCTGCAAATCGTCTCAACACTTGTCTCGTAACAACGGACTCAACTTCAAGCGAAGCGGAACAACGGCAACTCCCAGTTCCATGGCTCGGCGATATACAGATCACTAAGTGTCAAACCCCCACTCCGTGAAATGTGGATATAATCAACCAAATTCCTGGTCAAGTGGAACGCGGATAACGTCACTCTTTTACCCGTGGAAAACGTCCAGAGCGGATCCTGGTCCTCGCAGAGCACGGCAGTGAACCCGTGTGAAGCATCCAGAGCGGAGCCTAGTCTTCGCCGAACACGGCAGTGAACCCGTGTGAAGCATCTAGTGCAAAATTACTAATCACGTGGAACGCGGACAACGTCACTCTTTGACCCCGTGGAAAACGTCCAGAGCGGAGCCTAGTCCTCGCCGAGAACGGCAGTGAACCCGTGTGAAGCATCTAGTGCAAAATTCCTGGTCACGTGGAACGCGGATAACGTCACTCTTTGACCCCGTGGAAAACATCCAGAGTGGATCCTGGTCCTCGCAGAGCACGGCGGTGAACCCTTGTGAAGCATCCAGAGCGGAGCCTGGTCCTCGCCGAACACGGCAGTGAACTCGTGGGAAGCATCCAGAGCAAAATTCCTGGTCACGTGGAACGCGGATAACGTCACTCTTTGACCCCGTAGAAAACGTCCAGAGCGGATCCTGGTCCTCGCAGAGCACGGTAGTGAACCCATATGAAGCATCCAGAGCGGAGCCCAGTCCTCGCCAAGAACGGCAGTGAACCCGTGTGAAGCATCTAGTGCAAAATTCCTGGTCACATAGAACGCGGATAACGTCACTCTTTGACCCCGTGGAAAATGTCCAGAGTGGATCCTGGTCCTCGCAGAGCATGGCAGTGAACCCGTGTGAAGCATCCAGAGCGGAGCCTGGTCCTCGCCGAACACGGCAGTGAACCCGTGGGAAGCATCCAGTGCAAAATTCCAGGTCACGTGGAACTCGGATAACGTCACTCTTTGACCCCGTGGAAAACGTCCAGAGTGGATCCTGGTCCTCGCAGAGCATGGCAGTGAACCCGTGTGATGCATCCAGAGCAGAGCCTCGTCCTCGCCGAACACGGCAGTGAACCCGTGGGAAGCATCCAGAGAAAAATTCCTGGTCATGTGGAACGCGGATAACGTCACTCTTTGACCCCGCGGAAAATGCCCAGAGCGGAGCCTAATCCTCGCCGAGCACGGCAGTGAACCCGTGTGAAGCATCTAGTGCAAAATTTCTGGTCACGTGGAACGCGGATAACGTCACTCTTTGACCCCGTGGAAAACGTCCAGAGCGGACCCTGGTCCTCGTAGAGCACGACAGTGAACCCGTGTGAAGCATCCAGAGCGGAGCCTAGTCCTCGCCGAGCACGACAGTGAACCCGTGTGAAGCGTCTAGTGCAAAATTCCTGGTCACGTGGAACGCAGATAACGTCACTCTTTGACCCCACGGAAAACGCCCAGAGTGGAGCCTGGTCCTCGCCAAGCACGGCAGTGAACCCGTGTGAAGCAACCAGAGCAAACACCGGACTGTGAAGTCCTTAAAATCCACGGGCTATGATGTCCTTAACCTCGACCGCAATGTCTTAAAAGTAACGATCAACCGCCATGATTCTAGACTGATTTTACCTTGGTTAAATGGTACATCTCTTCACTCCTTTGATATTTGGCGTTGTAATTCCTCAACGTCTTCAAAGAGGTGACGGGTCCCAGTAACCACACATTTCGTGAACTGTGGAGTCCTTAAATCCACGGACTATGAGGTCCCTAACCTTGACCGTGATGTCTTAAAACTAACATCGGACTGTGGAGTCCTTAAATCCACGGACTATGAGGTCCTTAACCTTGACCGTGATGTCTTAAAACTAACATCGGACTGTGGAGTCCTTAAATCCACGGACTATGACGTCCTTAACCTTGACTGTGATGTCTTAAAACTAACGTCGGACTGTGGAGTTCTTAAATCCACGGACTATGACGTCCTTAACCTTGACCGTGATGTCTTAAAACTAACATCGGACTGTGGACTATGAGGTCCCTAACCTTGACCACGATGTCTTTAAACTATGATACCCTGGAAACCATCCCAAACCAACCCCTGACCCCGTGAAATAAGGATAAGGGTGTCCGCACCCAGCACTTGCGGGTCCTCACGACCCGTAAGGAAAAAAACTCTCTTGTGAGATCCTTACGACTCCCAAGGGAAGACCCGCTTAAGAATCCTCACGATTCTTAAGGAGAACTTACACCTACAGGATCCTCTCGACCTGTAGGGAGAAAAACTCTTTATGAGACCCTCACGGCTCATAAAGCTCAAAAGTTTTGGGAGGCAGATCTTAACCCTGAATCCTAAGCCATCGCTACCCTGCAAGTAGGCCAAGATAAATTGTCCGCAGAACACATTAAATAAAAAGGGGACACACCACTGAGAAGAAAAATATGTCTTTATTCATAAACCAAAATGGGTACAAAGTACAATTCATGAAAGAACAAAAAGAAAATACTCTCGTTCAGGAGTATGTACAAAAAGAAAGGAAAAGATACAAGTTTTTCAAGCCGGCGGACGATTTAGCAATTTCGCTAGCTCATCCTGCTTTTGCTGGGCCATAGCTTCATAATTCAGGATCGTCCAAAGACGGGCCTCCGCCTGAGCCTGCTGGGCCTGATAAGAGACAAGCCGACCTTCGAGCTCCTTCTCGGTAGCTTTGTGGGCTTCGACTCTTTCGCGAGTAAACGCGGCGGCCTTGTCAATGGCCACGACCTCCTTGATGGCCTCTTGAAGCACTCGCCAGAGTTCATACGCTTTGTGGGCCTTGGCGGTAAGATTAGCTTGAAGCTCGCTCAGCGCCTTAGAAGCTAGCTCCCTCTCCGAGAATTTGCGGCCGAGCCTCTTCTCGCACAAAAATATGTTCGCCACACGTCGCTCTATCAGACCACGCAAGCCCGCTTTCGCGACCGCAACCTTTGAAACAGGACATATACGCTCAAGACCGTATAAACAAGCCTCCAGTCGATAGCAATAGTCGATCTAAAACACGCGCACATCATCTGGTATGGGAACCAACAAAAAATTCTCGATGTATATCCTATCAAGCATGCATTCGCAACTATATGAATATCCGAAAAGAAATAATACCCGAAGCTCTGATGTGCATGCAACCTGGTGATAGTGTTCGCAATTAAAGAAAGTTCTCATGGGAAGAACACAAAGTTCATTTATGCAAGAAAAAACATACATACGAGTACCCAGCATACATGAAAGTTCAACATAAAGCATGCGAAAACTAATTTGAATATACTACGCTAGCGGGAAAAGGTCGCCAAACAAAGGATCGGTAGCACAAGGGTTAACAAAACAAAGAAAAAAATTCTCCATCTCTCTCTCTGCTTTCTCCAACACATCAAAGCGACGGTTTTCACGGGGAGTCGCTCCCCACCGATTGGCACCATGTTCGTCCGCAAAAGCAGACATAACAACCCGCCGAGCCCTTATTTCGTTCAAGAGGTGAAATGAGCGATCTTTCAAAACCTGAGTAATCAGGCACGCCTCGTGAAAACCCTCAAGCTTTTCTTTAGCCACGTCAAGCATCGCCAGGGTCAGCTCCGCCAGGTGAGGAGGGACGCCGGCAAGCACGGCAGCAAGAATCATCCGGAGCCAAAGGGAGCCCATTGGGAGGAGGAACCCCCTACGAGTCGAGAGTTCAGATACTGCTGAGTCGCATTCGTCGTCGGTAAGGAGGGGATCCACCAATCGTGCGGCAAAGTGCAGGATCATCTCCTCGATAGGCACTTCCCATGGTTGTCGACGAGCATAAGGGCGGTTGCAAGCCATGGCGCTCAGTTGTCTCTCAGGACAAATCACACCAAAAATGAGAATAAATTTCTCTGTGAAGGAAAAATAGGCTATGGCCTCAGGACTATAAAGAGGAGCATTAAATGTTACGCGCGGAGAACATGGCATGATGGAACTATTTCCAAGGCCCAAAAAGGGGAAGGCATTGGAAATCAGGAAAGGGGACTATTTCCAAGGCTCCTTTTCTGCATCTAATACCATGCACAAAAATAGAGCAGGGAAAGTTGAACAGCCCCATCGAAGGGACCCCACGTGCAGAGCACGTGAGCACCAAACTTGACGTGTACTGAAAAGTGAAATAGTGCTTTACCCATTAAACACATCAGCAGCAACAGTAGCAAAAGTGACAAAATTCCGCAAAAAAAAAGAAGGGGCATGCGAACAAAGAGGGACACGATAAAACTTATCATTCATACTTTAAAATGTTCATACAAAATAAAAAAAGGGAAAAAACGATTACAACGGCAAAACCTCAGACGCGGGGCACGGATTGAGAAACTCAAACTTGGCTTTATCTAAGATCTTCCAAGCATTTCGAACCATTCGAGTATGTTTTCTCTCGCGGTCACAAGCTTCTGGGTCCTCACGAATGTCTTCTACCCTCCGATAGGCGGCAAGTATGGCCGACTGCTGAAAAGCCTGGTGCAAGAGATCAATGAGGTTGTCGCGCCTTCTCTTCGAGATTAGGCTCATCAGATACAACGAATGTATCTTATCCTCGGCGGCGTCCAATGCCCTGAGCGGTACCCCGGTGCAGAAGAGAGGAAGCGCCTCCCAGATCGCCAACACGATAAGTCTCAGAAGAGAAGAGCGACGGGGGAGTAGCCGATAGTTGTACTCGTCGAAGCGGCTCATGATCTCAGCACATTGAGCGTTGCTGAACTCCTGGTTCTGGCTACGGCCCAGCGCACGAATATTCCCATAAGAAATGATTTCGTCAAGATCATACATATGGGCATCCATGATACCTGAAATAAAGATCATGAGAATCTATTACAAACCCTTTTCTTCTGAATTGTGATGAGGATGACTCAAGGCAAGAAAACCCATGAAGTTCTCTAGGAAGAACTTAGTTCTTCAGAAGAATTAAATTCCTTTTTGAAAAAAAGGGGGAATTAAATTCACAGAAATTTTGTTCAGAGCCAGAGCTCCTTGGGATGGAATTAAATTCCATGGAAAACAACCAATATTATCGTCTTCCTTAAAAATTAGAAAAGCCCTAAGAGATCTACAGTTTGAAAATTAGACGGGTCTCTGTTCTTGTTGATAAACTTGAAGAAAAAATGGATTCACGTTAAAAGGGGTGAAACCCTTGATGTGGATTTAAAATCCAGAGAGTTTTTTTAATGAAGGTTCTTCGATCGTTCAACATCATTACCTGAAAGGAAAAGTCCTTCTTGAACAGAGTTAAACTCTGAAAATTTTTCAAAGAAAAGAACTAAGCTCTGGAAAGGAGAATTAAATTCTCAGAATGAAAGTATGCAAGGAGAAAGACGAGCAAAGTGGAGGCTCTCCTGAAAAGACATGGGCATTTATAGGATAGGATGGAAAACGTTTCGTCTACCCTACTCCCAAAGCAGATCCGACGGTCACAAAAGTGACAGCGTTGCACTCACGTGCAGACACGTGAGAACAACGCTGTGGGGGCATTTTTTCCCTGATTAAAAATCAGGAGAAGCTTCAGAAAAGGCATCACGTGCTCACACGTGACCAGTTGTCATGTGTTGGCACGTGACGCCTAAAGCAGCGGCAAAAGGCACATTCATTCCCTGATTAAAAATCAAGAAAAAGCTCCAGAACAGGTATCACGTGCTCACACATGACCGGTGGTCATGTGTTGGCACGTGATGGTTAAGCAGCGGCCAGAGAACAGAGCGCAGAAGAAGAGAAGCCCATTTCAGGGGTCACGTGCCTATACGTGACCAGGGGTCACGTGCCTACACGTGACCAGGGGTCACGTGCCTACACGTGACCAGGGGTCACGTGGCCATACGTGACCGGCTTTAAGCGCCTTATTCTTTAACAGAATTAAATTCTGAGGATAAATCTTTCAAATCTTTCCAAAATAAAGAAGAATTATCTAAAACCGTTGGATTGAAAATCTAAAGGTGATTAAATATCACCAATTTATGGTAAAATCTTGGACTTGGAAAGATTTCCCCCTAAATACAACCGAAATAACAAAGAGATATCTTTGGATTTAAAATTCAATGGTGAATAAAATTCACCTAACAATCTAAAGGCCCAGATTAATGATAAATATAAATCAAATCTCTCAATACATAAATCAAATCTCTCAATGAGAGATTTACTAAACAGATTGATTCTTTTCCTTCTCCTATAAATAAGAGCCAAGAAAAGAAGAAACAGACCTATTTTTTTAGACCTTTGGACCTTTTCTTTTGATACACAGAGAGAGAGATATAGAGCCTTTGATTCTCTGCAAAAGGAAAAACTTAGGTAAGAAAAGAAAAGGGAGGCTTCAAAGGAGAATTTAATTCTTAAAAGAGTTTAACTCTTATATAAAGAAAAGAACTTAGTTCTTCCTCTGGTGGAGGATCTGCAAAGTGCACATCTCCCCATGAATTGAGAATTTAATTCTCATTAGGTTAAGATCCTGCCATGCAGATCTAAAACACAGAGTAGGAACTGAGTTTTGAGAATTTAATTCTCACAAAATGATAGGAATTCAATTCCTTTGAGATAAAATTAGGGTTTAACCCTATGTTATAGGAATTTAATTCCTTCAAAATGAACAGAACTAGGGTTTAACCCTAATTGAGAACATAATTCGCTCACAGGAACTTAATTCCCTTAAGAAAAGAAATTAGAGTATAACCCTATTTAAGAATATAATTCTTCAAAAGAAAACAGGAATTTAATTCCTCTAAAGTTTGTTGTTAGGGTTTAACCCTATGAAGAATTTAATTCTTAAAAGATGAATAGATCTTTAAAACATGCAAAGAACCAGAGTCACGTGCTACCACGTGACCCCTACAAAGATCCACAGAAAAGAACTTTGAAGCAACACCTCACGTGTTACCACGTGACTCCTGCAAAGATCCATAAAAAAGAACTTTGAGGCAATGCCTCACGTGCCCCACGTAACCTCTAAAACACACAGAGAAAAAGGCAAAAGGAAACAGAAAAGAGCTCTAGGGCGCCCTCACGTGTCAACACGTGACCCCTAATGAACATTCTAACAGATCAAAGCGTGAGCCCCCATCACATGCCCACACGTGATGGCTTTCAGAATTAAAAGTGTTAAACACTTATTTGTAGAGCAAAATAGAGGGAAGCAGGGCGCTCTCACGTGCTACCACGTGACCCCTCTCTCCTTAGTGTTTAACACTAGTCTGGAGATTTTGTCCCCAGTGTTTAACACTGATTTGCTTAGTGTTTAACACTAATTTGAAAACTCTGTTCCCAGTGTTCAACACTGATTATTTTTTAGTGTCTAACACTAACTTGTTAATCTTATTCCCAGTGTTCAACATTGTTGGTCTCTAGTGTTTGACACTAGCTTTAGCCCAATTGGCTAAGTTTCCAGAGGCAAAGCCTCTCCTTCAACGAACCAACAAAGGGCCAATGTCCCAAACATGATTGGACTTAGCCCAAGCTGGCCATAAGTCCTCAATTCAAACTTAATTGGACCAATGGGCTCATAATGTAATAATTGATCTTAGTTTCCAAATTGGACTACTGATCACTTAATCCACCTTGGTCCAAGGGTACATCTCTTCACTCCTTTGATACTTGGCGTTGTAATTCCTCAACGTCTTCAAAGAGGTGACGGGTCCCGATGACCACACATTGATACGGACTGTGGGGTCCTTAAACCTATGGACTATGAGGTCCTTAACCTTGACCGTGATGTCTTAAAACTAACGCCGGACTGTGGGGTCCTTAAACCCATGGACTATGAGGTCCATAACCTTGACCGGAATGTCTTAAAACTAACAACGGACTATGACGTCCTTAACCTTGATCGTGATATCTTAAAACTAACATCGGACTGTGGAGTCCTTAAATCCACGGACTATGATGTCCTTAACCTTGACCGCAACGTCTTAAAACTAACATTGGACCGCAATGTCCTTAAACTACCTATTGACTGCAATGTCACTAAACTAAACAACAGAGCTCCCTTAATCGCTCTCTTGTCGGATCTAAACGATCTCGTTAAGTTGATCTTAGTCTAAAACTAGACTAACGTATCCTTAACAAACGTTTAAGTCGATCTTAGTCTCAAGCGAGACTAACGTATCCTTAAACACAAACCCCAAACCTAAATCTAAGATAATACGGATTTGGATTAGTCCACGCCCTACGGGAGACGACATAACTCAGTCTCCGTATACAATCCACGGGCAACCGAACACAAAACAAACACACACGACACGAAGTGATCATCTGGTGAAGGAGAAAGTTGTTACCGCAATGCGGTAGCGTAATTAACTGCAGGGGCTTGCGCCTGCGGGGAAGAGCGTCCCTACAATCAAAAACCCCTCAAGCGAGGGGGAATCTGACGAAGTCTGCTACATCGGACGCATCCGTTTAAACCTTCGATACATGGTGCCATAAATCAACTTGGCATCTTCGGAGAGGTAGACGGATAGCACCAATTAGCATCTGCCCCGAATCTCAGGTAAGACGTCCCCGCGTCGCACTGTGTTTTGGAGGGGAACAACATCTACTAATAGAAATCGCATGTATGACGCAATCCTAAGTCATACGATCATAATATATAATCCTCAATATATAACCAGCAGCCTAAACTAATGACTAGGGTAAATATCTAACCCAAGTGTAATCCCATGTGCCCGTGTCAGTGCCTCACGTAACAATGTATCATATGGATGATGTATGAATGCATGAAACAGAATGCATGTACTGAAGAAAACTGCTTTCATAAATCAGTGAGATTTCTGTATTTTAAAAATGAGGTATCATAAATGAAATCAGCATAAACAGTGCCTAGCATCGGCACAAAACATAAATCCCAATATCTCGATATCTCTGTGTCACAATCTCTGTACCTCAATATCTCAAAATCTCAATGTCCCAATCTCACTATCTAGGGCGCTGTCAGTCCAGACCGGCCCCTACCATCCATCTCAAGACCACGGCGGTATCCTCCGGATATCCGACGCGTCGGGTAAAATCACCGGTCGGTAGTGCTCCCCTGCCAGGCTCAATGCCATCTCCTGCGATCTTCTTGCCCCGGAATACCGCACCGGGCCCACCATGTACCCGAAACGGTTCATCCGCCTCCCCGAATCGGGTCTCGAAATCTATCAGCAAAACTCATGGTGGACGACTCATACATCATGAGAAAACCGCACTTTAAATTTAAAAGGAGAGAAAAGAAGCTTATATAAGTTTTGCGGTTTTCCCTCAAATCCAGAAAATCTCATTGAAATCCAAATCCAAATCATCAATAGCATGTAAAACCATGAATATAGGCATAAGAATCCATGAATGCGGCAGAACAATGAACAACAGTATGCATGAAGTGACAAGTAATAACTACAATATCTAAGCTGGCATATAAGGCAAGTACACTAATATCATGTCAAACTACTAGCTAACAGGCTAGATCAAGCAATAATATTCTCGAAGTGTACGTGACATGGCAATTACCGATGAAGATGTGTGTGCGCTGGCAAATAAGTGTACGTGGTACATACGCGTCATCGGTAATGGTGCTGGTGTCCTAACAGCATGATATCAATAATGGAATATGAATCACAATAAGTATGCTATGCGGAGCAACAACAATAATGTGCGGGAGCTGAATACTAAACACAATGATAGCAAAACCGCATATAATGTCATAGAAGTCATACAGCTACACCAACAATAGGGTTGAGCTAATAGGCTAACTGAAGGTAAGGGAAACCGCCTAAACTCTGAGTCGATACATACATACATACATACATATATATATATATATATATATATATATATATATATATATATATATATATCAGTGGGTGATCCCGCCTCGATAATATCCCATCCGATACCATATCTCTATAATCAGTTATTCCCAAGTCAAGAGTGCAGATCAAGCATAAAAATATAGCTCATACGTAAATCCGTCGTACGGCATCCCAAATCCAGGTACGGGTCGATATCACATTCATCATATCATTCAGCTAATATCTTCTTTATCAAAGATCACAATTCGGGTACTGACCTACGTCTAGTACAATACTAATGTAATCAATATAACCAAGATCTGACTACTGATCAACAGTCTCGTACAAACCGATATCATCATCATATATCGTCAAATTAATCACAATCTGACTACCGATCGACGGCCTCGAACAAACCGATAGCATCAGCACAAATCATCATAAAGGAGTATACATCGTCCAATACGGCCTATCATGAACCTCCTAACATATCATATCTCATAACACAATCACATGTCGATCATTTTATCTATATCACTATTCACATGGTATCGTCATCCAAAGATCCGCTATAGCATCAGGACGTATCTCAAATACGAATCATGTCATATCACCGATATCATAACCTCAAATCACGTCTCATCGACTCACCTCAATCCCAAGTGCCATCCTCAATCCGTATGTGAACACATAGTCCCATACCCATGTGAGCACATAACTATATAGAATCCCGTATATGCATATATGAACAAAGGAATGTATGCAAGCATAGGTGTGTGTGCATGTATAGTGCGACCACTACTTTAGGGTTTCGCGACACTAAATTAATCCAACACACCAATATCCATCCTAAACACCATCATTAATCTCAAACAACATATAATAATTGCATGTGTGTATACGCATCCGTATACATCACCACGAACTGCGGGGGTGCTATACGCCATCCACCCGACTTCTCCCCATAGATATAAATCTACTCACCTTACTTTATGCGTGCCGATGCCAACGTCGCCATTTGCATCTCCAACGCCTCGACGTCATATGGGGTACCTACAAGGATATCGCAAACGCTGAAGCACATGAAAACCGTGTCGGAAACCAAAACGGTACACGTTACGCCAATAGGTAAAAACCTATAGCCTCATGTGCAAACACAGCCAATATCCACATGTCGTTGACGTCCAAACTCCACCCGATAGAAACGAATCACCAAATACCAAAAACCCATGCTAAACAAGTCGTAAATCATGCGCCAACATAGGAAAATCAACCCATATTTTACCCTGATTGGAATCAGACAAAACTGCACATACCCAGGGTCAAATCTACTGGAAATAGGGCCATGCACCAAAAACGAGGGGGTTTCCTCCTGCTCTGGCCGCAAATTGCGGCCAGGGGGAATTTATCTGGGGCCAGAAGAGGGTGGTTGGGGCTAGGGTTTTGTGGGGTGGTTCCGGGATGCCTGCACAGCATACTGCCAAGTCAATTTTATTTTGGGATGTCTCGGGTGATAGCAGATTCCAGAAAGGCTTGAAAAGTCGACAAAACGCTAACTTGCGTCGATTCTAAACTTTCGGGTATTCTACTGGAATCTAGGGAAATTCTGGGTTAACTGGTCTCAACAGCACCAAGTCAAGCTATACTAACAATTAAAACCATCACTTGGCCACATCTCACTCAAAATCACCAAAACTAGCACTAAACCACCTAGCAAACACTAAATTTCAGCTTTAACGACCATAATCGAGCAAGAAAGGAGTTAGGTTGCGAGATTATACCTCAAGGGGTCCTAGGATGAAGGAGAAGAGGAGAAGGAGGAGGAGAAAGAGGTTGCTGCTGCTGCTGAGCTACTTCTATTGCTGCAGTTTTTGTGTTGTTGTTGCTGTTGTTTTGCTGGTTCTGTAGCTGCTGCTGCTGCTGCTGTTATTTGCAACTTGTTTTGTTGCTGTTGCAGCTGCTACATGATGTTGTGGCTGTTGTTGTGGGGTGTTGTGTGAGAGTGAGAGGGGGAGATGTGAGTGAGAGGGAGTATGAGAGGTAAGGAAAATGGTTTGAAGTGAAATGGAGTTAACCCCCATCATCCTCACCCTTCATTAAATGCTAACATGACATATCCATGATGCCCTCTCCCTCCCCTCTTCACAAGTCAGCCTCCACCCTAATCAAACCCAATTAGCTTAACCAAATGGTTTAAACCATCATGGTTGCCTAAACTTGGCTTAACCCTAGGCTAACATGCACATGTGTGTGCAGTCGAGATAAAATTCCAATAAAATATTCATAAAACCAGATAAATTATCAGAAATCCGTTTTGGTAAACTTTTTGCCAAAAACCCCACATTAAGCACAATTACCACTAAACACAAACTCAGGTGTTACAACTTATCTGCTGCATATAATGCGATTGGATTAAGGTAGTCGTACGACTTTGTTGGCATTCGTCAAGGGTCGTGCGGGTGGGTTTAATTCAATCACGAAATGTACGGGTTGAACTTGAATAGTGACCTTTGGTTTGTTGGCCTTCGTCAAGGTCATAGGTCGTTAGGGGAAAAACATTATTGGGAATTTCAAGTGTTAAAATTTGAAATGAGATTGCATACCTTCTATGAGATAATTGGATCCCGATACCTACAGCGAGTAAGAGTTACTCCTGGGAGAGTTTTGCATTTTACAATTAGCTGATCAAGTAGGTGACTAGAAAGGTGTCAATGGGGTTATGCTTCTGGGAAAATGAGGTTTATTCTAATTAGGTCCATGCGAAAGCACGGGGAATCTCTCTCAAAGTACTGACACTGGTTTGGCTGAAAGATTAGCGAACTTGTAGGGTGTAATTAATCCGTCTAGTCTTACCTTTTAGGGTTTGAAGGAAGATTTGATAAAAAAGGTGGGAGCCATCCTGATTAGATAAAATAATAACCAATCTGATCTTGCAAGAGCATACGCTAAGTAGTTTCTTCTCTCTCTCTCTCCAGGTAGCGACCATAACATGCCTTAATCAAAATAATAATATTGATGTATTGACCGAACCCACTTCTTTTACTGAGCTAGGGAACGTTGGTTCTGCTCTATCTTATAATTGTTATAAGTCCGAGCATGAAATGGGGGAATATCCGGATTCCCATGCCACCTGAACGAGGAATGAGCATATTGATGCATCTTCTTCAGGTGTGTTCATTACCGAGAACTATTTCTCAATATGCTCTACGTCCTGGGTGTTAGATACCGGATCAGGATCCCACATATGTAATATGTTGCATGGGCTAAAAAAAGGTAGAGAACTGGAAAAAGGTGATCATTCTGTATGAGTAGGGAATGGTGCAAATGTTGCAGCCAAAACAGTTGGGGAATATCACCATATATTACCGACTGGTAATACATTGATTCTGAACGGATGTTATTACATACCGAACCTGATATGCAATATTATATTGGTTTCTTTATTAAGTAAAGAAAGATATAATTTTGTATTGCAGGATAATGTTATGAACATCTTCCTAAATCAAAAATTGATTAGATCAGGAACGTTATGTAATGGCATATACGTTCTAAATCAAACTACAGTTCTTAACATACAGAACACACACAAGAGGAAAAGTTCAGAAATGAACGAATCTTTCTTGTAGCATTATAGACTAGTTCATATCAATGCGACACGACTAACTAAGTTACATAAGGATGGTTATTTGAATTCGTTCGAATTTACATCTTATGAAACTTGCCAGTCATGTCTCAAAGGCAAGATGACCAAAACTCCGTTTACTGGACATGGAGAAAGAGCTACAGAACTCTTGGGACTGATACATAGTGATGTATGCGGTCCCATGACTACACATGCCAGAAATGGTTCCTCGTACTTCATTACATTCACTGATGATCTCTCAAGATACGGACATATGTTCCTGTTGAAACACAAGTCTGAAGGTTTTGAGAAATTCAAGGAATATAAGTGCGAAGTCGAGAACCAAATGGGTAAAAGTATTAAAATCCTTCGATCTGATCGGGGAGGAGAATACTTGAGCACAGAATTTCGTGACTATCTAAAAGAGAATGGGATTCTCTCTCAGCTTACTCCTCCATATACACCACAGCACAACGGTGTATCGGAGCGGAGGAATCGCACCCTATTATATATGGTGCGCTCTATGATGAGTATTGCTGAGTTGCCTATTTCATTTTGGGGTTATGCGCTTGAGACAACCATACATCTATTGAATATGGTCCCTACCAAATCTGTGCTTACCACTCCATATAAGATATGGAAGGGAAAGAGACCATGACTTAATTATATTAAAATATGGGGTTGTCCGGCTTATGTTAAAACGCAAAATCCGGACAAGCTCAAGGCAAGGTCAGTTCTGTGCAAATTTATAGGATATCCCAAAAACCCACGTAGGTATATCTTCTACAACACTGAGGAACAAAAGGTGTTTGTTTCTCGCAATGCCACCTTTTTAGAAAAGAAATTTCTTGAAAAAGAAATTAATAGTAAAGAGGTAGAACTGGAAGAAGTTCCAGCTACACAAACTACAACTGAAGATTTAGTGAAATCAGAGGATAGTCCCCGAAGAACCTCAACCTCTCCGCCGATCTAGTAGGGTTCCTCATCCACCCGAGAAATACATGTACACCAACAAAGTATGGATATTGGAAGTTGCTCCTAAAGGAGTAAATCCCATTGGAAGCAAGTGGATTTTTAAAAGGAAACTTGGTGTAGATGGAAAAATTGAGACTTTCAAAGCTAGACTTGTAGCAAAAGGTTTTCGTCAACGACCGGATGTGGATTATGATGAAACCTTTTCTCCAGTGGCTATGCTTAAGTCCATCCGGATCCTACTTTCCATCGCTGCATACCATGACTCTGAAATCTGGCAGATGGATGTCAAGACCGCTTTTCTAAATGGTGATTTAGAAGAAAGCGTGTACATGACTCAGCCATAAAGCTTCGTAGATAGTAGGAGCAGCGGAAATGTGTGCAAGCTGCTTAAATTAATCTATAAGTTAAAGCAGACATCGAGGAGTTGGAACATCAGTTTTGATGTGGCAGTTAAAGAGTTTGACTTCATCAAAAACGTAGATGAGCCGTGTATATACAAAAAGGTTGCAGAGAGTAAGTTGTCTTCCTCGTTGTATGTGGATGACATACTCTTGATAGGAAATGATGTTCCTATGCTGCACTCGGTCAAGCTCTTCTTAACACAAAGATTCTCCATGAAAGATCTGGGTGTAACGTTTTGAAAATCGTTTAGGTGAAATTTCCGATAATCGGTAAAATAACCGGTGTTTTCCATAAAAACCAAGATATAATTATTTTTCAACGAAGACTTAAATATAACTATTATAGCTATTTAATTGCTAGTATTTGGTATTTAATTGGTCACTTATAAATTTCTAGTTTACTTAAATATTTTCCATAATTAATTATTTTTAATATTATTTTAAGCTTTCATTAATACATTTAATTAGTGATAACTACAAATTAAAATGGGTTAATACAAGTTTTTTGCATCATGGCACATTAAACCAAAATGTAACCTGTTATTTTTGAAATGAAAATAAGTTGTCAAGATGGTTTTAGAAAATATAAAAGAAAAGGCTTAAATTGTGAAATAAGTAATTAAGGAAATAACTAAAAGAGGTAATACTTAGTGATGCTTCTACACAAACCCCACTTTCTCTCCTACTCCCCCATTTCTGGCCGAAACCCCATGGTAGCCCTCTCCCAATTCCCCACTTCATTTCCTCACAAAATGAAAGAAAAAAAAGAAATAAAATGAAAGGAATAAAATGGCTTATAAGTTAAATAAGGTATGGGCTTCTTTGACTTGGTCACAAACATACTCACCTCACTTTCTCTCTCTCCCTCTCATTTGGCCGAGCCCTCATTGAGTAGCCCCCAAAAAAATTCTCCACCTCATTTTTCCATCTTAGTCTTCTCATTTTCCATCAAAAATCCTTTCAAATTCCTACCAATTCATAATTAAATCCTAACCCTTTATTCTTTGGCCCAATCAAGTATGGATCTTGGAGCAAAATGGTTTTTGGGAGGCCGAGAAATTGCAAGTTTGATCTCAAACTATTGAGGTATGATCTCAACCTTATGTTAAATTGTTGTTTAATTTCTTTAAAACAAACTTATTTAGTTATTATTATGGTTTTAACTTCAAGTTTGAAAATTAAAAGAATAGGGTTTGGATCAAGTTAGTGTTTTTATTACTTGGTTAAGGTTGCAATGTGTAGATTAGTATCTAAAGACATGCAAAAATCTAGTCAAATTGTTAAATTGCCAATTTCTACTTTTAAATTGTCCAAATTATATAATTGTGCAAACTAGGTTTTTAGAATTTATGAAAATATGTGAGATTAAAATCTAATGAATATTTGTGTGACCTAACTAAGTTATTAAGTGAACATTGTGGCCACTAGTTTCGTTAAAACATCTAGAATTGTGCTAAAACGGTAAATGGATGCTTACTAGGATTTCGGAATAAATCAATTTTAAATTAAAGTTGAGGTTTTGATGTTATGCAAACTATTTTATATAATAATTAATGTGTTGTGAATGCGCGATTGGGTTCTAGACTTGGTAGTTGTCACGTTTTGCGACCCTAAAGTAGTTTGTGGCATTGTCGCGAGCGTGTTTTGTACACCAAGTGTGTGTGCGTCTTATTGTGCGCATGGTTTGACTTGTGTCGTTTGTATCCACGAATATCATTTATTTATCCTTTTAATTGCTTGTGTGCGATTCTAGGATCGGGTGCAGAGGCGTCGGATGTGGCGCGGAAATAACATGGCTGAGATCAGATCAGATTAGCCAAGGCGTCCTGGTGAGTAGATGTACACATCTACGGGGGAATCGTCTGGATGACGCAAGGCGCCCGATAGTTAGAATTTATATTATTACTTGCATTTATATGTGTAATTCCTAGTTATTCATCTCGTTGCATCGCATCATCGTTATATGTGTGTGTGTATGTGTGATATCATCTTATAGGACACTTGCACCATTACCATTGGTTTATGCTGCACGAGCACTATTCATGTGGACACACACGTCTTGATAATTGCTATGCCACGAACACTATATAACTTGTTTAAATCAGAATCTAAAACAATTGCACCATATATGATTTGTAAACATGTACTTGTATATTCAATTCATCAGGATGGATACGTAAGATTGCTAGCCATATGCATATACCTCATTGCATCATCGTTCATGCATATTTTTCTAGTCACACATCGTATTTCATATCGTTGATACCATAGGCATTCATCATCGCCGACATGTGTACATATGGTGATTTTCCTTGAGGATTTCAGTATTATAGGATTTCTGGATTTTTAGGAAAACCGCAAGAATTTTATAAACCTGTTATCATTTTAATAATGCAAGTTGCGGTTTTCTCGTGTATGATGTATGTTTCGTCCACCATGAGATTTCTCGGTCCTTGAGCGGTATCATACACCCGATTTGAGGAGGAGGAGGAGCCGTCTGTGGGTGCATGGTGGACCCGGTGCGGTACCCCAGGGCAAGATGGTCGCAGATGATGGCGTTGACCCCGACAGGGGAGTACTACCGAACGGTTATTTATGATGCGGCGGATATCCGGAGGATACCGACGTAGTCTTGAGATTTGATGATATGGGCCAGTCCGGATTGCTGGAGCCCGAGATTTGATGATATGGTCCAGTCCGGATTGCCGGAGCCCGAGATATTGAAATATTGATACATTGAGACATCAAGGTATTGAGACTTAAAATGTCGAGACATTGAGATATTCATATTTAGTGTCGATGCGTGACACGGATTTCTATTGATTTCATTGATGATACTATAGTTAAATTACAGAAGTTTTACTAAGATAAGAATACAGATTTTCTCGTACTAAATATATTCAGATCTCGTGTTGATTATGCATTCATGTTGCATACATACCAGTGCATCGCATCACATTAGTATATATAGGCTGTGACAAAATTGCGTGCATACTTACGATAGCCTTATTAGATGTTACTTATTACTCACGAGTTGGCAACTCACCCCCGTTGTGCCATAGTATTTTGCAGGTCCGACCCGTCAGCACAATAGCGGTGGGCGCACTTCCTCATTTTGTTCCTTTTGCTTGGACTTGCGACATTCCTCGTAGGTGGGTTGCGAGGATATGTTATCCCATCATGTATATTATTCGTATCTAGTATACTCCATCTACCCTTGTGTATTTGACTAGACAGTGTGACTCGTGAGACTTGTATTTATGGTGTTTGGTGTCAATGCTCACTTGAGCCGACGTGGTATTTGCTTGTTTCTTGCTTTCAGATTCTTATTGTGCACTTTTGATATACATGTGCATGTGGTTGTGTTTCCTCCATCGGCGAAGAGATAGCTCCCGCTTGGGGATGCCTTTATTTATTATTCATATGTATTTTCATGTGTTGTACCCGTTTGGGGCCAATATTTACAAAGGAGACTTTGCCGAAATTTTCGGGAAAATATGACGTTACTTTTAAATGTTTAATGCCACTTATTTGATAAAACCACTTGCCTTAAAACAAGTTTTCTTTCACTCTATTTGTTAAATGGTTTAGTTTTTTGGGCTTTGGCTTACTTAGATTACGTTGCGCCTTGAGACGTTTCGTAGTTTAAGTGCCAGTCACGTTCCGTACCTTCGGGTCATGACAAAGTTGATATCAGAGCGATAGGTTTTACCTTTCTGAGTATAGGATGACCTTTGGTAGATGGAGTAGGTGACTTAAGCAGAGTGGCGTAGCGTGTGTATGTTCTGCGGCATACTTACGATACGGTACTCCGCCTAAGTAACCTTAGGATATATATTTGCTTGTATTTCCTTTCTTGATTCCGGAAACCCTTTTAATTCGATCGCAATGTTCCTATCAATCCTGCTTCTTATTCTAGCCACTATGCCACCGGAGATATCGAGGACCAGAGGGCTGCCGCCAGGGATGAGATTAGAGTAGGCTCGTTTGAGACAAGGACCGATCAGGGCGGTACGCCTACCCCTTAGGGAAAGATTGATCCGCTTTTTCCAGGCTGGATAGTTAGGCTAGAGTCTAGTATTCAGGACGTGGGACAGATGATTGGATTGTTAGTGGTGGTTAGCCGAGATTCGAGAGCCGATGATGTCCCTCCTACTGCAGGGACTGTGATTGTACCTACTGCTCAGTCAGCTATCTGTTGTTACTAAGTTTATTTCCATATCCTTATAGGAGTTTTTGAGGCTGAGGGCTCCAATTTTCTTTTACCGGCATAGATGCAGCGGAGGATACATAGGCAATTCTCTACAGGATGGCTATGATTTGTCGTTCACAAAGATATTCTGACGAGATATGGATTGAGCTTGCAGGTTTTCGTCTAGAGAGGTCTTGCTCAGACGCAGTGTGAGTCAATTGAGAGAGGCCGAGCTGCAGATCTACGTCTTATGACTTGGGATAAGTTCACAGCTGTATTTCTTGCTCGTTTCATTCCGAAGAGCATTCGAGATGTCCAAGCTCATAGTTTCGAGCCTTTGCGCAAAACTCCAGGGATGAAGGTGTCCGAGTACGACATTTAGTTTACTCAGCGGTCCGATGTGTTCCATACCTGGTGGACATTGAAGAGAAACGGATAAAGAGGTTCGTGTGGAGATTGGACATGCAATTATTTCATGCTGTTGGTATCCAGCATTTTGATACTTATGCAGCCACGATGGATGCAGCCTTACTGCTGGAGGAGCGCATTTCTAAAACCTCGGTCGTTCTTGGGATCGAAGCGGATTTGTACCAGTATGCCAGCTCAAGGTGGTTAGATAGACGACGTTGTGAAAGTTATTCTTTCGGTGTTTTTCCGATGCGTATTTCTTTTTGGTGTTGTTTGAAATAGTATCCGCATATTTTGTATCGAAGTCTAGCCGATAGTAGTCCTTGCTAAATCAGCCACTTGTTGTGATTTCTTCCGTAGGCTAGTCTTTTGTAGCTCTATGTGTTTTTCGTTCGTGTTTGTTTTGTTCGTATCGGAGATAGGATTTCTTATGTCAATTTGATTTTTCTCGATATGTTAGACCTTGACGTTATTCTTAGCATGGATTGGTTAGCCACGTGTTATGCGTCCGTGGACTTCCATGAGGGGGCAGTCAGATTTGGTTTTTTGGATGAGCCGGTTCTTGTTTGTTTTCGGGGAGACCGTAGCATCGTCTTTTCCAGTTTGATTTCTTCTTGTCGCGCTAGTCAGCTTTTGAGAAAAGGATGTCAGGAATTCTTGGCATATGTTTGTGATGTTAGAGTCGCAGAGGTCCTGTTGGACCAGGTTCCGTTTGTGAGGGAATTTCAAGATGTCTTTCCTTACAAGTTGATTAGTTTGTTGCCAGAGCGCGATGTTGAGTTCTACTTTGAATTGATTCCCAGCGCGGAACCTTTTTCTATACCGCCATATCGGATAGACCCGACGGGGCTTAAAGAACTGAAGGATCAGTTGCAAGATTGTTGGATAAATGACTTGTTCGTCCAAGTGCGTCACTTTGGGGAGCTCCTGTCCTGTTCATCAAGAAGAAAGACGGCAGTTGTGTTGGTGCATCGATTTTGTCAGTTGAATCGGATTACTGTGCGGAACAGATATCCCTTACCTCGTGTCGATGATTTATTTGATTAGCTTCAGGGTGCGGGACAATTCTCAAAGATTGACTTGTGATCAAGTTACAATTAATTGCGGGTTCAAGAGGATGATATTCCGAAGACTGCTTTTCACACGTCGCGGGCATTAAGAGTTCTTGGTGATGTCATTCGAGCACACCAATGCCCCAGCAGTATTTATGGACTTGATGAACCGCATATTCAGGTCGTTTCTTGATCAATTATTATCGTGTTCGTTGATGACATTTTAGTATATTTTTGGAACCGAGTGGAGCCTAGGCAATAATTGGGGATTTCGCTGCAGACTTTGAGGGAGCACCATCTATTAGCTAAATTATCCACGTGTGTTTTCTGGTTGGATGATGTTGACTCCTTGGGTCACATAGTTACTAGAGATGATAAATATGGAGCCGAGAAAGATCGAGGCCGTTCAACACTGGCCCAGACCTGTATCAGTGACGGAGGTTCACAGCATTTTGGGTTTGGACGGATACGATAGATATTTCGTATAGGATTTTTCGCATATAGCTGCAACGTTGACTAGGTTGACCCGGAAAGGAGTTTCTTTTTGCTGGATTGAGGTATGCGAGCTGAGCTTTCAGCAGTTGAAGACTCGTTTGATTACGGCGCCAGTATTATCTTTGCCTTTAAGATCAGGCGGTTTTGTTGTTATTGCGATGTTTCTCGGCAGTTGAAGAAGCACGAGCAGAACTATTCCATGTATGACTTAGAGATGGCTGCGGTGATTTTTACACTCATGAATTGGAGACAATACTTATACGGCGAGTCGTACCAGATATTCATAGACCATAAGAGTTTAAAGTACATTTTTTTCAGCAATGAGATCTGAATTTTGAGATAGCACAGTTGGATGGAGCTAGTGAAAGACTATGATTGCGAGATTCTTTATCGCCCAGGCAAGGCGAACGATGTGGCAGCTGCTTAGAGTCGGAGGCCCGGAGATAGCTTTGCTTGTTTGAGCATAGTCGACGACAGATTGGTAGATACCATATGACAGCCGAGTACAGTTCGAGTTTACGTCGACCGGGGGACAACTTGTCCGTGTCCGTGAACAACCACAGTTATTTGATCATATTCGTGAGGCATAGTCCGATGACGTTCGTTGTCAGAGATCTTGGAACAGGTTCGACAGGGCAGAGATTCAGAGTTTGTGATTGATAATCAGGGAGTACTACGATTTGGGGCTCGACTATGTGCTCCAGATTCCGAGGGACTGAGACACGAGATCTTAGAGGAGGCGCATCAGTCAGCATATATGAATCGTGATTTTGATAGAAGTCTACTAGTGTGAAGGGATGAAGAGAGATGTCATAGATTTTGTTTTGGGATGATGACTTGTCAACAAGTCAAGACTGAGCATCAGAGGCCAACAGGAGAATTACAACCTTTGCCCATTCCGGAGTGGAAATAGGAACATATTTCTATGGATTTTATTGTGGGTATACCTAGGACCAGTCGAGAGTATGGCTCTATTTGAGTGATCGTAGACCGATTGACGGAAGAAGCTCATTTTCTGCTAGTCAAGACCATTTTTGGATTCATTCAGTATGCTCAGATATATATGATGAGATTGTGCGATTACATAGAGTTCCGAATTATATTGTGTCCGACAGAGGCACCCAGTTCACCAGCCGACTATTATATAAACATTAAGAGACTTTGGACACCCAATTGAGTTTCAGTACAGCTTCCTACCCGTAGACCGATGGTCAATCAGAGCGGACCATTCAGACTCTTGAGGATATGCTCCAAGCTTGCATTATAGTTTTCGGTGGCAGTTGGGATCGCCACTTGCCTTTGATAGAGTTTTCCTATAATAACAGTTTCCATGAGAAGATTCAAATGGCACCCTTCGAGGCATTATATGAGAGAAAATGCCGATCAACGGTTTGTTGGGCAGAGTTCTGCGAGAGCAGTATTTTGGGACTACAGATTGTATAAGAGAAGACCGAAAAGATTCAGTTAATTTGGATAGGATGAGAGCGGCCCAGAGCAGGCAGAGATCTTATGCAGACCGACGTCGGCGCAGACTTGGGTTCGTCGTAGTAGGCGATCATGTTTTTCTTGAAGATTTCTCTGATGAAGGCGTGTCGAGATTCTGAAAGAGAAGGAAGGCTTAGTTCCAGATATGTGGGTTCATTGTGATTCTCGAGCGTGTCGGCGCAATTGCTTATTGTTTGGCTCTTCCACCCAGCTTTCCAGATATTCATCACGTGTTTCATGTATTGATACTCCGCGAGTACCTTCATGACCCCTCTCGCGCGATACAGCATCAGACGATCCAGCTGGAGTGCAATCCTTTTTTCACCAAACAGCCAATAGTCATTCTAGATCGGCAGATGAAGGAACTGAGTTCCGAGGTCATACCGTCCGTATAGGTTCTTGACGTGGCCGAACGGCGAAAAAGGTCACGTGGGAAACCGAGGACGAGATGCGGAAGAAATATTCCCATCTCTTCGAGGGTACGCGTAGTTAAATTTTAAATTCGGGGACCGAATTTCTTTAAGGGGGGAAGATTGTAACGTTTTGAAAATCGTTTAAGTGAAATTTCCGATAATCGGTAAAATAACTAGTGTTTTCCATAAAAACCAATATATAATTATTTTTCAATGTAGACTTAAATATACCTATTCTGGCTATGTAACTTCTAGTATTTGGTATTTAATTGGTCACTTATAAATTTCTAGTTTACTTAAATATTTTCCTTAATTAATTATTTTTAATATTATTTTAAGCTTTCACTAATACATTTAATTAGTGATAATTACAAATTAAAATGGGTTAATACAAGTTTTGTGCATCATGGCATATTAAACCAAAATGTAACCTATTATTTTTGAAATGAAAATAAGTTGTCAAGATGGTTTTAGAAAATATAAAAGAAAAGGCTTAAATTGTGAAATAAGATAAGTAAGGAAATAAGTAAAAGAGGTAATACTTGGTGATGCTTCTACACACACCCACACACACACCTCACTCTCTCTCCTACTCCCGCATTTCTAGCAGAAACCACATGCCAGCCCTCTCCCGATTCCCCACTTCATTTCCTCACAAAATGAAAGAAATAAAATGAAAGGAATAAAATGGCTTATAAGTTAAATGAGGTATGGGCTTCTTTGACTTGGTCACAAACATACTCACCTCACTTTCTCTCTCTCCCTCTCATTTGGCCGAGCCCTCATTGAGCAGCCCCCAAAAAAATTCTCCACCTCATTTTTCCCTCACAATCTTCTCATTTTCCATCAAAAATTATTCCAAATTCCTACTAATTCCAAATTAAAACCTAACCCTTTGTTCCATGGCCCAATCAAGTATGGATCTTGGAGCAAAATGGTTTTTGGGAGACCAAGAAATTTCAAGTTTGATCTCAAACTTATGAGGTATAATCTCAACCTTATGTTAAATTGTTGTTTAATTTCTTTACAACAAACTTATTTAGGTATTATTATAGTATTAACTTCAAGTTTGAAAATTAAAAGAATAAGGTTTGGATCAAGTTAGGGTTTTTATTGCTTAGTTAAAGGTACAATGTGTAGATTAGTATCTAAAGACTTGCAAAATCTAGTCAAATTGTTAAATTGCTAATTTCTACTTTTAAATTTTCCAAATTATATAATTGTGCAAACTAGATTTTTAGAATTTATGAAAATATGTGAGATTAAAATCTAATGAATATTTGTGTGACCTAACTAAGTTATTAAGTGAACATTGTGCCACTAGTTTCGTTAAAACATCTAGAATTGTGCTAAAACGGTGAATGGATGTTTACTAGGTTTTCGGAATAAATCGATTTTAAATTAAAGTTGAGGTTTTGATGTTATGCAACCTATTTTATATAATAATTAATGTGTTGTGAATACGCGATTGGGTTCTAGACTTGGCAGTTGTCACGTTTTGGACCCTAGAGTAGTTTGTGGCGTTGTCGCGAGCATGTTTTGTACACCAAATGTGTGCGCGTCTTGTTGTGCGCGTGGTTTGACTTGTGTCATTTGTATCCGCGACTATCATTTTATTTATCCTCTTAATTGCTTGTGTGCAATTCTAGGATCAGATGCAAAGGCATCGGATGTGGTGCGGAAACGACATGGCTGAGATCAGATCAGATTAGCCGAGGCATCCCGGTGAGTAGATGTACACATCTACGGGGGAATCGTCTGGATAGCGCAAGTCGCCCGATAGTTAGAATTTCTATTAGTACTTGCATTTAAATGCGTAATTCCTAGTTATTCATCTCGTTGCATCGCATCATCGTTATGTGTGTGTGTGTGATATCATCCCATAGGACACTTGCACCATGTCCATTGGTTTATGCTGCACGGGCACTATTCATGTGAACACACACGCCTTGGTAATTACTATGCCATGAACACTAGATAACTTGTTTAAATCAGAATCTAAAACAATTGCACCATATATGATTTGTAAACTTGTACTTATATATTCAATTCATCAGGATGGATACGTAGGATTGCTAGTCATATGCATATACCTCATTACATCATCGTTCATGCATAGTTTTCTAGTCACACATCGTATTTCATATCGTTGATACCATAGGCATTCATCATATCTGACATGTGTACATATGGTGATTTTCCTTGAGGATTTCAGTATTATGGGATTTCTGGATTTTTGGGAAAACCGCAAGAATTTTATAAACCTGTTATCATTTTAATAATGCAAGTTTCGGTTTTGTCACGACCCAAATATGGCACGTGACCGGCACTTAAATCACGTGACATCAAAAAATGTCGACGCGGTCCAAGTAAGCCGAAACCCGAAATCTAAACCCTTTTTGAAAATATTGGAGGTGGGGTTTAAAATAGTCATATGATGAAATCAGTTTAAGATAACATTTAAGTTTAACTAAGTATGTTTGAAAAGCATCTAAGACGTTTTGAAATTTGAGGGCACCTCCTTTGAAAATTTTACATAAAAACCCGATACAACTACAACAATAAAATAGCATCCCAACAGGAGCTAGCTTTCACGTCCAAACGACGGAGCAGCCAAACAATCTATCTCAGAAGTCGACTCTAAAGAGTGCGACCTCACAATTTCTAAGTCTCGCTTCTAATTCCATAATATACCATTTCTAAGTTGATGGAGTTTCCACTAGATACAAGAATATATGAATAATCAAGAGTGAGTACGATATAATACTAACCCACTTACCAATAAATAACCGAAAGGAATGTGTGCTCAAGCCGCTGATAATCCAAGCGGTAAAACCTGAAAGAAACTGTGGCACAACGGGGATGAGTTGCCATCTCAGTGAATAAAAGTACATCTAAAGGTAGAAATCGAAATGCACGACGATACCTAGGTCATAAATATAGTACTACCATAATCTGTACAAATATAATATGATATGCGTATGTATCATAATGCAACACTGACTGTCATGCAATTCCAAGTAGAATACATATATAGGTATTGTCCCCCGGATCAGTCCTGATAACAATCATATCAATATATATATATATGGATGTCCAGCATCGACATCGAAATCAGAAATCTCTCGTGTCCAGCATCGACACATAAATGTAGATACCATCGACACCATCTCAACAAATGATCTCCACCCGATATCCCTGGCCCAGTCGGTATCCACTGGATATCCGTCGTGCCCATCGAACCCCTGTCAGTATCCCCTGGATATCTGCCGTACTCATCTCTATCTTCGGTATTGAGTATCCTCGTTAGGCTCCCCTCCTATAATGCGGCTATCCTGCCCCTCGGCCTCGAACCGGGTCCACCGTGTATCCCGCTGTATAGCTACCCCATTCACTTACGGATAAGTCACACATCCGAAACCGTATAGCTACCCCTTCGGAATAAAAAATAAGAAAACATAAAACTCATTGTGGACTCCAACTCATCATATCCAAAAATATCAAGTAAAGAATAAGAATACTTGCATAGATTATACTGATGATATATTATATATATACATATATAACAGAGTCCCATACCACTGATATATATCATCAAAAGTAAAACGTCCAGAAAACTCATAAAACAAAATATAACATTCATAGTACTGGTATTCACAATGCTTAACAGATAATAAGGGTAAAGTGCGTAAATAAAACATACAAGCAAATAAACGTATAAATTCTACTGTGTCATGGCAATACTAATGATGTGTAGTGTAACATACGCATCTGTGTTCGTGCAGCATGACAATCATTAGTATTTGTGCAAGTGTTCTAAAAGTGTAATAGCCTACTCATATCTATATCTACATATGCAATATATCATAACGGTCCTACAGTGACATGGACGTACCAATGAGGTGTAGTGTAACATAGGTATACGTATTTGTGCAGCATAATACTCATTGGTAGTTGTGCAGTATTCTATCAGAGTGTTCGTATCGCAGAAATGTATAACATCGATAATATAATGCTAACATGTAAAGTAAATCTAAGCGTGACTGATAACTGTAATTACTTGCTATGAGATATACCATTATATTTGAAAAGGGAACGAAACGTTGGTTTTGAGATAAGGAAGCTGCCTTAGTTTAAAATAGATATTCTTTTTGAAAGTGGGCATTGCATCCTTGTATTTTATCATTTAAAAGAGAAACAAATCGTAGTTTTTAAAATAGTATAGCTCACACAAGTATTACATCCTAAAACGAAATATAATCTAACTCTACGAGCCAAAAGGGAAACTTGGCCGTTATTCGGCATATGAATCTCATCATTTCCAATACATATAATTCCTTGTATAATACATCATTGTATCACTGTATGTGTATCATTTCAAGTACGGCATGATTCCTTGTACAAATCCATCAAATCATATCCATTTCATAAGGATCTAATGTTACGTACGTATATCATTAAATCTATGCATGAAACTATATGCGAATGAAGGACATACTATATATGATACTATATCAATAACATTAACATATAATTAGATATCATACTATTTTATTTATAAGGTTGCGGGGGTGCTATACGCCATCCACCCGACTTCTCCTGTAGATGTAAATCTACTCACCAACTTGATGAGCTTGCTGAATTCCACGCTGCTAAGTTCGTCAACTCCGTCTCGAATCCTTCGCGATCGCACATATAATCGTTTTACAAATCACATCGATGTAAATACCAAATTGAAAACCAAAAAAACGAGCTAAGCACCCGTAGGTTAGAAGCTACAGCTCACTTACCCCAAAGATAATCAATTGCCTCTGAACTTAACATACGAACGTCAACGTTTCAGTTGCGGTACAAAAATACGGAAAATCATATCGAAATGTCGAAAACTTTAAGTAAAACCCAACTAAACATTCCCAGATTTCTCTGTATGAATATTGGGATAAATCAAACAATACTAAAAATCATAATTTCCCATACAAAGGTACAGAAGAAAAACCAACACCAAACACTCAAGGGGGCCGGCGAGCTCGGAAAAGGCCTAGATGTCGCCGGGTCAACCAATGACTTGGGGGCTCTGTCTTTAAGTTAAGTCTTATAGTGGTCCTATGATGCTTATGGTGTTGCTAGTTTTTCTAGTGCTTATACATATTGGTTCCAGATTCAATTGCAATGGGCTAGATATCATAAAATCCTAGTTTATGATACTGTGCAAACTAAACATGCTACGTGTCGTATATAGAATTTTACTCCAAAACTGATACTAGCTTACAGATCTAACCTACTGCTAAAATAACTTAAATAAACAATACCAAACATACCTATACACCTACAGAGAGATATCCTAAAAAATACAACACCCAACTCCCCTACAAATCCGGCGAGCTCGGATTTTACCTTCTTGTCGCCGGCCAAAATCCGAGGTAATGGGTTAGTATTCCTATGGGTTCTTCTAAGTCCAATTTATAAGGTTAAGGCACTATTTGGGTTTTCTAATTTTCATCTAAAGTATAGCAGATTCACAATAGAGCTTATTCCTATCAAAATACGATATTTCCGATATCCGATTTCTATATTTAAACTTTTCAGAACTAGAATTCTATAGAGTTTAGAGATTATACCTATGGAGATTGTGTAAAATGGAACATCAGCTCATGAATTGTGTGTGGGAGCATCTAAGTCTTGTAGGGGCTCTAGCTTGGTGATGTGCACAACTTTGATGAGGTGAATCATTTCTTCACTTTTGATATTAGGAACACATATGTTTCTATTGTTAGAATTTTGGTAAGTGTTCAGTTTGAGGAGGCTAAGGAGTTCCTATGTGTATGTGTTATTGTGTAGAGAAAGTATGAGGTGGAGATTAAGTGGGGGAGGTGGCATGGATGAAAGAGGAGGTGTCACCATAAGGAAGCATGGTGCATTCATGCAAGGAGAAGGTGTTAAACTTGAAGAAGGAGGTGGATGATTGTGAGCATGTGTGAGGTGGGTTGTATGTGAGGGTTTAGTCTAGGTTATGATATGTCAACCATTTCCAAATAATTAAAAAAACAAAAGAAAGAAAACCCTTTTCATGTAAAATCTACATCCATGCTTAAATGAAATACTTGTCATGACACTTAATATTCTTATCTTAATATGAAATCTTATATCATGTTACAATTTAAATCCATATGAAATAAAAGATAGGAAATGATTTAACCTGTCACTTAAATGTCATTAACTTAATGTAAAATTCAATATCATGTTAAGATAATTAAAATATCATTTTTATGACATCACACACCTTTATTCGCATTCTACCAAAATAACCATATTTTTTTACAAATATAATTCCGATACCAAAACCTGTATATGATATCACTTTTATAAACTCATTATTTTTATATTTAAAATTATAAATTAATATTTAAAATTTTCTAAAATGTTACAGGTTTCTTCGTGATATGATGCATGTGTCGTCCACCATGAGATTTCTCGGTTCTTAAGCAGTATCATACACCCGATTCAAAGAGGAGGAACCGTCTGCGGGTGCATAGTGGACCCGGTGCGGTACCCTGAGGAAAGATGGTCGCAGATGACGGCGTTGAGCCCGGCAGGGGAGTACTACTAAATGGTTATTTGTGACGTGGCGGATATCCAGAGGATACCGACGTAGTCTTGAGATTTGATGATATGGGCCAGTCCGGATTGTCGGAGCCCGAGATTTGATGATATGGGCCAGTCCGGATTGCCGAAGCCCGAGATATTGAGATATTGATACATTGAGACATCGTGGTATTGAGACTTGAGATGTCGAGACATTGAGATATTCATATTTGGTGTCGATGCATGACACGGATTTCTATTGATTTCATTGATGATACTATAGTTAAATTACAGAAGTTTACTAAAATAAGAATACAGATTTTCTCGTACTAAACTTATTCAGATCTCGTGTTGATTATGCATTCATGTTGCATATATACTAGTGCATCACATCACATTAGTATATGTAGGTTGTGACGAAATTGCGTCCATGCTTACGATAGCCTTATTAGATATTACTTATTACTCACGAGTTGGCAACTCACCCCCGTTGTACCACAGTATTTTGCAGGTCCGACCCGTCAGCACAGTAGCGGCGGGCGCACTTCCTCATTTTGTTCCTTTTGCTTGGACTTGCGGCATTCCTCGTAGGTGGGTTGCGAGAATATGTTATCCCATCATGTATATTATTCGTATCTAGTATACTCCATCCACCCTTGTATATTTGACTAGACAGTGAGACTCGTGAGACTTGTATTTTTGGTGTTTGGTGTCGATGCTCACTTGAGCCGACGTGGAATTTGCTTTTTTCTTGCTCTCAGATTCGTATTGTGCACTTTTGATATACATGGGCATGTGGTTATGTTTCCGCCATCAGCGAAGAGCTAGCTCCCGCTTGGAGATGCCTTTATTCATTATTCATAAGTAGTTTCATGTGTTGTACCCGTTTGGGGCCAGTATTTACAAAGGAAACTGCCGAAATTTTTGGGAAAATATGACGTTGCTTTTAAATGTTTAATGCCACTTATTTGATAAAACCGCTTGCCTTAAAACAAGTTTTCTTTCACTCTATTTGTTAAATGGTTTAGTTTTCTGGGCTTTGGCTTACTTAGATTACGTTGCGCCTTGAGACGTTTCGTAGTTTAAGTGCCAGTCACATTCCGTACTTTCGGGTTGTGACACTGGGCGATGCCTCCTACATCCTGAGAATTAAGATCTATAGAGATAGATCTAAACGGATGTTGGGATTGTCCCAATTCAGGTACATTGACACCATACTAAAGAGATTTAGTATGGAGGATTCCAAGCGTGGGAATTTACCCACGATCTCAGGAATCACTCCCTCCAAAGAGATGTCCCCCAAGACTAATTTGGAGAGGGCTCGCATGCAAGGGATACCCTATGCTTCGGCAGTCGGGTCTATCATGTATGCGATGTTATGTACCCGACCGGATGTAACGTACGCACTTAGTGTTGTAAGCAGGTATCAATCGGATCCTAGGGAGAATCATTGGACAGCTGTGAAGAATATTCTTAAGTACTTGAGAAGGACTAAAGAAATGTTCTTGGTGTTTGGTAACGGTGAACTCCAAGTGGAGTCCTTTACCGATTCGAGCTTCCAGAGTGATAAAAACGACTCTAGGTCGGTCTCGGGTTTTATATTCACCCTCAATGGAGGGGCGGTATGTTGGAAGAGTTCTAAACAAGATACCATGGCTGACTCGACGATGGAGGCTGAATACATCACTGCCAACGATGCAACCAAAGAAGCTGTCTGGATGAAGAAGTTCATAACCGAAATAGGTGTGGTTCCGTCCATCGAGCATCCAATACCTTTGTATTGTGATAACAATGGAGCAATGGCTTTAGCCAAGGAACCCAGGTCCCATCAGTGATCCAGAAATATTCTTAGGCTGTATCACCTGATCCGGAAGATAGTTGATCACCGGGAGATCGAGGTTAGGAGAGTTGACACAAAGAATAACACGAGGGATCCACTCATGAAGGTTATACCCCAAATACAGTTTGAGAGACTCTTCGGGATGTTGGGTATGAGTTACTACAACAACTGGCCTTAGTGCAAGTGGGAGATTGTTAGTTGTATGTATAACCTAGAGGCCATTATTGTACATGATTGTATATTATAGTATATGCTTGGACATATATAGAGAGGACTTTCTTGCTCGACATGATAGTATGCTATCTGGTTGCTCTTTATCTTAACATGTATATTTGTATCTTCATACTGTCTCTCTCTTACATATTGATAAAGCCCTTAGGATGTGTACTTGACTACCAGGACTATGATGGAGATTATACTAGTGGGGAGTATCGAGACAGGGCATCGATATTCCAGAGTAGACTAGCGTATACGTGTCTTGACCCATTTGATGGGCGATGGATGATCCCACATCCATTGGTGTTTGACATCAAAGATTGTATATGGGTGCTCAGTGGAGACTGGGTACATCGAATAGGACTCGCCTAGAACTCCTAGATGTTATTATACCTATCGTCAGATAGCAGTTCTTTGGTGACACTGGTACAAGTTAGTCTGTAGACCCGAGATTGTCATAGAGTCTTGTGTGATCCCTACTGTGCTTTGATTTCCACCCTACCACGTTCAAAAGAGCGTGCAAACAGGTGGTTTTTGGGTACAGTCCCGAGTCACATGGAGGCAATGAGCGGTAGGAGGGGTTTCATCTCTCCCGGTATTGGGGGTTGATGTTGCGCTGTGCTCGATTGGCCATAACAGGAAATCCTTGGCCAGGGTTGCTGAGATTTACTGGTAAGTGTTATCAGTAGTTTCTCGAACCGTTATGAGCCTCACATCAGCATGACTTATCAAGCTATTGGGGTCTGACGTATACCACCCCCAGACTAGATATGCAACATATCAGAAGAAGAGACCGGACTGTACGGTAGTGTTACTTACTGGATTCACGGGAGTATGGACAAGCTTGCTTGTTGATCTTCTGATCGCTCAATACTCGGGTAGCCGTTACGTCCAACTAGTACCGCCGACGGCTTGTGGGTGACTGATATGATCATCACCTACTGCCGGCATATTGACGAGTCTTTAGAGTCCTACACAGAGGATTCCTAGCTTATGCAAAATGAAGTAGGGCACATATGTGATATGTGCGGGACCGATATTGATACTTGTATGTGATACAGTACTCTAATCTCGCGATATAGCTTATACGTGATATAACCGGATTATTGAATCAAGTGTTGATTCGATAATTTGTTATATGTATATTTGATATACATATGAATGATATTAGTCGGTTGTATACGATACAGCTGGGTTATTAAATCAAGTGTTGATTTAATAATTTAATGTAGGATTATATATTTGATATATTAATATACATTAACTAATATTATCTCACTTAAGAAATTGTTTTCTCTAAATACATTTAAATATATATATGATATATATTGATGTATTTGTTTATATGTCATGCTAGATGATACAATGGACTTGGGTGTATAAGACTCATACCAAAGTAAAGATAATTTGGGTATTTAAATATTAAGGGGGAAATCAAAATTAGGTGGAAATTAGTATGGCTAAGTTACTTGTGGAAGCATGGAGAAGCTTTGACTTAAGTCCACTAATTTTGTTTTACTCTAGATATTTATTAACCCAACCATTATCTTTAGCCATAATTTTGTCTCCACATGAGTTATATGAGATGTTTTCTCACCCATGGTTCATTACTTAAGATCGCTTGAGTTTCTTCTTTATCTCCTTCCTTGCTCTCTAGCTTTGAGTGAGAAGAAAAAGAAAAAGAGAAAATTAATTCTAAATTGAGCAAAAATCTACTTCATCAATTTATACCAAACTAGCCATTTAGTATAGATTGTTTGCTTCACTAACTCTCTATTAGTGAAGAGGTAGCTTGAGTTGGAGATTTCTCGACGTAGATCATCTTCGGCCTCGAAGATCTTTAAGAAAGCTCGTTCCTTTCGTCTAGTGGAGCCTAACAAGAGTCTGGGAGACCACCACTTGGAGCAAAGAACTACTACACAGAGCTTTAGAAGTGAAGGACCGGTCTACAAAGGTTGTATTCCTTGTTCACTTAGAGTAAAGTTGTTTACTTGCTTTGCTAAACCCTAATTCTCTAGTTAGATCCTTGGTTTGGGTTGCTTTGCTCTCTAGATTTTTTAAAAATTGCATACCCGATGCCTTATAAAACTTAGTGAGAGTGATAATGAACCTAACAGGAAATACATCGGAGAACTCTCTCACAATCAGAACCTGGTGCAACGGGACCTTTGTGGCTCCAGCATCACGAATATAAGCTAAAAATCCCCGACATCCTTTCCTCAAGAGCCACCTAGCGCAAAGAACATAAATCAGACTGTGAGGGGTGGCACTACGGTCTCCCTGCACAACAGGAACTGTTTCTCGCGGAAAACAAAATCTGGCTGCCTTCTCACGGCAGTCCATAGACGCATAAACAAGTAGCTAACCAATCCATGCTGAGAAGAACGTCGAAATCTAATATATCGAGAAGGATCAAATCAACAGAAGAATCCCAATCCCTAATCCGAACGGAACATCACCGAAACACATGTCAGGCGATAAAATACTCTCCTACGGGAGTGAGCGCAACGAGAGGCTGATCTAACAAGGACGAATCTTGATCCAATCTCGGTACGAAGTGTGTGGATACATATAAGTGGATGGAACCAGGGTCGAACAATATGCGTGTGTCGAAAGAACACACGGAAAGAGTACCTATCACAACAGCATTCGATGCCTGCGCATACTTAGGGGTCAAAGCAAAAACTCTGGCATGTCCCCTACCAGCACCCTGATGTCCTCTGCCACTGCCGCTTCTTCCCCTCTGAACAAGATGACCATGACCACAGCCCCTCTGAGCATTTATCTGGCATGGAGTAGCGACGGGTGAAGGAGGCAATGCTCGCAAAGGAGGAGGTGAAGAGGTAAGGTGACCTGTGGAACTACTTCTCCGCCCTGATGTCTTACGATACAATACCTGACGAGAAGGTGCAAACTCCCACACTAATATCATCCCGACGATGGCTGTTGACCCTGTAGATAAGAGCTAAATAACTGGCCCGGTATCAAGCCTCTGCCACCTTCACGACCTAGAAAGAAACTGTCGCGGCCTCTGTCTGTCATACCTCTACCAAACTACCCAGAAACTGATACACCGGTATGAACCTGCTTCGGTTCCAGAACATCCATAGTCTCGGTAATATGCTCCTCCATCAGTGTGGCTGCGTCCATCGCCGCTGCATAAGTGTCAAAGTGCTGAGTGCCAATAGAGTGGAACAGGTGAGTATCAAGACTCACACAAACCTCTTGACGTGCTTCTTCTCGGTGTCCACCAAATAACGAGAATACCTATATAGCTGAGTGAACTGGATATCATACTCTGTCACTGTCATACCTGTAGTCTTGTGCAAAGGCTCAAAACTGCGAGCTCGAGCATCCCTGAGGCTCTGCGGAAGGAAACGAGTAAAAAAACATCGAAAAGTCATCCCATGTCATAGGTGGAAGACCTGCAGCTCGGCCTCTCTCGACGGACTCACACAAAGTCTGGGCAAGGCCCTCCAAACGGAAACTAGTTAGCTCAACCGATCTCGAATCAGAACACCTCAAGCAATGACAAATCCTGGCCATCCTATCGAGGAATGACTGTGGATCCTCTGCTGCGTCTGTACCGGTGAATACCGGAGCCTTCAGCCTCATGAGCTTCTGTAGTGATACCTCGATAGTCCCGGTAGCGGCAAGTACAGCTATCTAAGTATTAGATAATACCACGGTCCCCGTAGTAGGCGGAACAACCTCTGACCTCTGTGCACGAGGCCTCAACCGACAATCCAACCATCTGGTGTAAATCTTGAATACTCGCCTCCAGCCTAGCAATCCGGCCTGGAGAAGGAGGATCAACCTGCTCCTAAGGGATAGGCGTACTGCCCTGGTCGATCCTCGTCTCGGATGAGCCCACCCTGATCTCGTCTCTGGCGGCAGCCCTCTGGGCCCTCATAGTCTTTAGCGGCATGGTGGCTGGAACAAGAAACAGGATTTAGTTAGAACATAGCAACCAGAGCAAAAGGATGCATGGAATCAAGGAAGGAATCATAAGACATATATACTAAGGTAACTTAGGCGGCGTATCGTATCGTGAATATGACGCAGAATATACACACGCTACGTTACTCTGCTTAATCTACATATTTCATCATACCAAGGGTCATCCTACACTCAGAAAGGTAAAACCTAACGCTCTAATACCAAGTTTGTCACGACCCAAATGCGGAACGTGACCAACACTTAAATCACACAACGTCTAAAAGCGTAACGTAATTCAAGTAAGCCGAAAATCCAGAATCTAAACCGTAAATAAAGGAAAAAAGGTGAAATCTTTGTTAAAAGTGTTATCGTAAATAGTAGAAGAGTCATTTCAAAACCTTTTTGAAAATTGATTTATCGTTAAAAATTTTGGCAGCATCTCCTTTGTAAAATCTGATCCAAACCGATACATAAGCATCCCCACTTAGGAGTAAACTCAAGGCCTTTTGGCGGAATACAACCATATAATAAAATATACGACGTCATAGGCGAAGTAAGCAAATAATAAAATAAAACAATAACCACAACACAATCACAAAAGTCGGCTCGCATAAGCATGACGGCCAGAGTCAAATATAACACAATCTCCCAGTCTCGTCTCTAAGTCAAATATACATGTGGCAGATAGAGTATACTAGATATAATGAACAAGAGTATAAGATAGTAAACAAAAGAATACTCACAACCCACCTACAAAATATCACGCCCAAAAGTAGTGATAGTAGAAGTAGTATGTCCTGCCGCGACTACACTGGAGGATCGGCCATGTAAGAAACTGTAGCATAACGGGGGTGAGTTACCAGCTCGTGAGTGGTAAATAACATCATAAGTGGCAATCGCATGCATGAACGTAACAACGACAATCCTAAGTATGAGGTTATAACGATGTATGAAAGTATGGATGCAACGTAAATGAATGAGAGAAGTATAATATCAGGGGTGTAACAGCTATATGAAACTGAACATGTCATAACAATTACAATAAGGTAAAAATAGAGGTACCATCAATAAATCATCATAAAACCAGTGTCAAGCATCGACACTCGAAATCCCAATATCTCATGCACCGTCACTCTGATCAGCCCTCATATCCATCTGATCATACAACTCTGGTTGGTATCCTCCGGATATCCGCCGAGTTTCCATACTATCACCGGTAAGTAGTGTTCCCCTGCCAGGCTCAACGCCTTTCTGTACGATCTTCTTGCCATGGGATACCGTACCGGGTCCACCATGTACCCACAAACGGTGACTCCTCACTCCTCGAATCAGGTATACTCAGAACCGAGAAAACTCATGGTGGATACCAAATATCATATCAAGAGAAAACCGCATTTTTAAATGAATTCCTGTTTTGAAAATGTGTTTTGCGGTTTCTCAAATCTCATGAAAACGAGAAATCTCATGAAAACAACATCATGTAAGAATGTGGAGATAATGGCAAATGTACATGAATTTGGCACGATGCATGCTAGTATGAAATAGACGAAGATCTAACTACTACTAAGGATATAGTACAATGCAAGATGACGTGGAAAATTCTATAGTGTAAGTGGCATGGAAAATCCCAATGGTGTGTGCGTACATATGAGTTTGTGCACGTGCGGCATGAACCATTGATAATGGTGCAAGTGTCCTAACGAGGATTTATCAATGTGTAGCAAGCAATAAAATGCATATGGTAATGAGTATGCAACATGTGAATGTGTGTGTGTAAAAGGTTGTATAACTTAAATCTAGACATTCGGGCGCTTAAAGCCATCCAAACGATTCCCCCGTAGATATTAAATCGACTCACCGGAACGGCCTCGAGTTACTCGAATTTGATCACCTCCTTCCCTTCCTTGCCGCATCCGAAATCTCCGCAACCGATCCTAGCATCGAACAAAATCTTAGTACGTGAGGGCTAGAATTCCAATACGACACCTATATATACAAACACAAACGAACTAACTCTCTCGAGTTAACATGTGTGAACTTAGTGTGCTATATGTGTGCCACAAATACCTAAGACTACCCCGAAGGGCCATTAACCAACTAAAACACTAAAACGAGAGTCGGGATTTCCGTATCATACGTTAAAATATCGCCAAAAGTAATGTAAAACGCTCACGGATTTTTGTTTACGTAAAATTGGAAAAAGTTGCATATACCAGAGGTCTAATTAGAGTCTTAGAGAGCCCCCGAAAAAAACCTAGACCCTAACTCCTAAAATGACCCGCAAACTGCAATCAAATCGCATTTTTTGGCGGACAAGTTTTGGAGGAATGGGCTCGGGCTTCGAGGGTGCATTCAGGGCCTAATAACTGTCTCCCAGTAATTACAAAATAATTCTGAAGTTACTGGTTTAATAGCAGATTTAAATTGAAGCCCTAACCTTTAACAAAACTAGTTTTGACATTAATTCAAATATTAAGGTAGATTAGTGAAGTCTTTAGATTTAATACAGGATAATTAGCCCTAAGATACTCTTAGCTATCCTAATTTTGGTTATAGTTACACTAAGAATTTTTCATAACCCCAATCTCACATCAAAACCTCTCTTTAAATTTTAAAACTTCACAACACATAAACTTTAATCTAAATTATGAGTTGCTAAGGCAAGAGTTTAGTAAAGTATGCTTAATGGTTTGGTCATTACCTTTAGATTAACTTGATGGAGGTCCTAAACTTGCAAGGTGGCCTCTAGATTAAGGATATGAGCTTCCACCATAGTTTCTTAAGGGATAAAATTGATTTTTTTTGTGGTGATTTGTGATGGATTTGTGAGATGGGATTTATTTGTTGGATTAGTTTAAGAGATGTAGAGAGATTTCAAGAGAGGAGTTGAAGAAAGAGGAAGGAAATGAATAAGAAAAAGAGAGGAGGAAAATATGAAGAAAGGATGGCTCATAATAGCCATGAACAAATTTTCTCCATCAATAAATGTACCATCATCTCATTGTCCCCCCATTATTTTTTTCTTTCTTTTGTTTTGTTTTTTTCCTATGCTAAAACCAAATAATTAGTTAAAATATTTAAGTAGAAAAATATAGGGTTTAAGTTGTCATGGCTACAAAATTGTGTTTTAGCCTAAACTAACATATTACTAATTTTGGATTAACACACACACACACACACACACACACACACACATTTAAATTAAATAAATATATGTGCGTGAAAATAATTATTGACTATTTTTATTGAAAACCCATGTTTATCTCTAATTAAATTATAATTAACTCTAATAAATTTTTAAGATGTTACATATTTATAGACCAAAGCGGCCATAGCGGAGATGGATCGTTGTTCCCGCCAAAAAAATTACTATGCAAAAGAACCCAAGGTATCAAATAACAGCGATACGTTTACAAAAAAAATTGAACCAGTATTTTCTGGGCTGTATTTTGACAAACTCCCAAATGTAAAACAGGTAAATTCTGATGGCATCAAAAGCGTCTCGAAAAAGCCTTCGACTTGAAATATTATGGGCCTCACAATTCATCCGGGATCAAAAGTTATGAGCAAATATGCTACGCACGTGTAATCTAAGGAAGAAAATGCAAACTAGTATTTTCCGGGCTGTATTTTGATAAACTCCCGAATGAGAAACAGCTAAATTCTGATTTTATCGAAAGTGTCTCAAAAAATCCTTCGATTTGATATATTATGGGTCTCATAATTTATCCGGGATCAAAAGTTATGAGGCATCACATGCCCACACGTGACCGGGCATCACGTGCCCACACGTGACCGGATATCACGTGGAGACACGTGACCATTTACAGGCAAAGCCTGTAGGCACTGAATAAAATAAATAATTGGAAATAATTAATCAGTGGGGTCATGTGCCAACACGTGATAGGCTCTTAAACCCTCTGAAACAATAGAACTAAATTCTAATTAAATAATTAATCAGTAGGGTCACGTGCCAACACGTGATGGATTCCTGAGCCCTCTAAACCAATAGAATTAAATTCTAATTAAATGGTCAATCAGAAGGTCACATGCCAACACGTGACAGGCTCTTAAGCCTTCTGAACTAATAGAATTAAATTTTAATTAGGAGGGAATCGAGAATCCTAACTGGAAAAATATTTCTCTAATTCTTTCCAAACTAAAAAAGATTGTGCTCTGTAAAATGGAGCACCATTGAATTAAAAATCCAATAGTGATTAAAAATCACCAATTTATAGAAAGATTCTATACAAGGAAAGATTTCCCTGAAATTCACCAAGAATAACAGACAGAATATCTTTTGGATTAAAAATCCAATGGTGAATAAAATTCACTAAGTGATCTAAAAGAGCTTGTTGCTTACAAAAAAAATAAAAATCTTTCGATAAAAGATTGACTAAACAAACCGATTCTTTTCTTTCTCCTATAAATAGAAGCCAAGAAGAGAAGAGGATGATCTATTTTTTTGGGAAATATAGAACAATAGAGAGAACAAAAGAGAAGAGAATTTAATTCTCCAGAGAGAAAAAAAGAAGAGAATTTAATTCTCCAGAGAGAAAAAAAGTTTTTTTGAGAAAAGAAAGAAATCCTAGGTGAAAGATCATCTTATAAGCTCTCACAAAATAAAAAGAGAATTTAATTCTCAATCTAAGAGTTTAACGCTTCTGAATAAGAACTTAGTTCTTCCTTTGGTTGAAGATCTGCAGAAGCAGATCTCTCCACAAGTTGAGAATTTAATTCTCATCGGGAAGATTCTGCCATGCAGATCCAAAACTTAGATAGAAGAATTTGAGTTTAAGGAATTTAATTCCCCCAAATTCATAGGAATTTAATTCCTCCAAATGAAACCAGGGTTTAACCTTATATGAGAATTTAAATCTCCCAAATTCATAGGAATTTAATTCTTCCAAATGAAATTAGGGTTTAACCCTATATAAGAATTTAATTCTTCCAAATACACAGGAATTTAATTCCTCTAAATAGAACTAGGGTTTAACCTTATAAAAGAATCTAATTCTTAAAACAAGAGACTTAAAGCTCTCCATGCACGTAAAGAACTTGGTCACGTCATAGCACGTGACCCCCATCCTCAATGATCAGGAAAGAAAGAACAAGATGTGCCCCCACGTGACCCCTAAAATTGACTCCCAAAAATGAAAAGTGAAAAGCTTAGAGGCAATGTCTCACGTTCTCCCACGTGACCCTCAAAATAAAGGGAACAAAGCCAAAGGCAGAATAGACTTTAGGGCGCCCCACGTGTCCCCATGTGACCCCTGACTAACACCTTCTTAAAAGGGTAAATGAGGGAAAACAGAGGAATTAATACCCAATATATGGCCACTATCACGTGCCCACACGTGATGATAACAAAAATTAAGTGTTTAACACTTATTTGAATATTCTGAGAGTAAAATAAAGGAGGTTTGGCCCATTCGCAGGCGCCTCACGTAACCCCATGTGACCACCTCATTTTTAGTGTTTAACACTATTTTGAGCATTTTGCCTCCAGTGTTTAACACTGTTTTAAATACATCACGTGAGGACACGTGACCACCAGATGTCCTCTAGTGTTTAACACTATTTTCAAACCAGCCTTAGCCCAAATCAGCTAAGTTTTCCAGAGACAAGATCTCCCTTTTGATTGAACCCCAACTACATTCTTCCAAACTTGATCATTTCATATGACATTCAAAATAAAACCCCAGAGCTATAATGAATGGTTAGTGCTCAGCCAAGGGCAAAATGTTGTCAGAGCCCCCAAACCCCTGTTTAGCATTGCTAAATAATAGGAGGGCTGAACCCAGACAAATGTTCAACAGTCCAACAAAGGGACAACATTTCAAACTTAATTGGACTTAGCCTAAGTTGGCAATAAGTCATCAATTCAGATTTAACCGAGCCAATGTGCTCATAATCTAATTAATTAATCTTAGTCCTAAATTGGACTACAGACTAAGGGTACATCTCTTCACTCCTTTGAGATTTGTCGTTGTAATCCTTCAACGTCTTCAAAGAGGTGACGCGTCCTGATAACCAATCATTCCTTGGACTGTGGGGTCCTTAAACTCATGGACTATGATGTCCTTAAACTTTATAGACTGTGACATCTTTAAACTATGGACTGTGGGGTCTTTAAACCCATGGACTATGATGTCTTTAACCTCGGACTGTAGGGTCCCTTTAAACCCACGGACTATGATGTCCTTAACCTCAGACTATGGGGTCCTTAAACCCATTCCATGTCCTTAACCTTGGACCACAATGTCCTTAAGCTAGTAATTAACCGCAAAGTCCCTAAACTAAAACAATAGAGCCCAAATGCTCTTTTGTTGGATCTAAATGATCCTGTTAAGTAGATCTTAGTCTAAAATTAGACTAACGTATCCTCAACAAATGGTTAAGTTGACCTTAGTCTAAAATTAGACTAACGTGTCCTTAACAAATGGTTAAATTGACCTTAGTCTAAAATTAGACTAACGTGTTCTTAACAAACTATTAAGTTGATCTTAGTCTAAAATTAGACTAACGTATCATTAACAAACGTTTAAGTTGATCTTAGTTTCAAATAAGACTAGCATATCCTTAAACCCAACCCCAAACCCAAATCTAAGAAAATACGGATTTGGACTAATCCACGCCCTACGGGCGACAACATAAATTAGTCTCCGTATACAATGCACTGGCAACCAAAAACAAAACAAACACACACGACATGAAGTGACCATCTGGAGAAGGAGTGGTTACCGTGATGCGGCAGCGTAATTAACTGCAGGGGCTTGCGCCTATAGGGAAGAGCGTCCCCATAATCAAAAACCCCTAAATGAGGGGAATCTGACGAAGTCTATTACATCGGCCGCATCCGTCTAAACCTTCGATATATAGTGTCATAAATCAACTTGGAATCTTCGGAAAGGTGGACGGATAGCACCAAATAGCATCTACCCTCGAAATTCAGGCAAGACGGACCTACGCGGTCGCGTCTCTGCATTTCGGCGGGGAACAGATTCTGGCACGCCCGGTGGGACCTTTTCCTCTTTCCACTCCACCCTTCGTGTGTCTTCTTCGTGAACGAATTGCAGTTTGCTATGGTTGTCTGTGGATTCAAGGTACTAAGATTTAGTGTCTTTCTCCGTGCAAAAAAAAGGAGCATCAATGGCCTCTAACTGCTCCAGCTGCAACTGTAACTCCCGTTCCGCCTCATCTGGAGATGTAACCTACGGGCCCCAAGCCTCCTCCCTTTTTACAATGCCAGTGGAGCAGGTAACTCAAGCCACCACTGGGCTATTCTTCGGGACCATGCTCCCACCGATGAACTTCAACGCCCTTGTACCATTGCAAGAAGCTCTGAAGAGATCGGTCTTTAATCGGCTCACAACTACTGTGGCCTCACTCAACGGGTCGTCCAGCTCCAACGCCTCAGTCTTCGACAGACTGGGCCAAAGCTCATTTGGGCCCCTGAAGAAGCCCGCGATACCAGAAAAGGTTATCCCTAAGCGGATAGCCATTTCTGCTCATGAAGTCGTCAAGGCGGCTTCTCCTGCCAAAGGGTCGGTCTTCATAAGACTGACTGTTTCGTCTCCTGTTTCAGGCGAAATCGTCAAGGCTGCTTCCCCTGCTCGGAAGTCTGCCTTCGATAGGTTAGTTATCCCCATTCAGCGGACATCAGTCTTTAATAGGCTGACAACGACAACTTCTGACCAAAACAGGGGGCATGAGAAAGTCACCTCTACAGCTAAGACAATCCCAACAGCTCGACACGCTCGACGTCGCCACTGGCGCCGAGTAAGGAAGGCTGGGGGCAACTCTCCTTCTGGATTGACTCCACCGGCTCCAACGGTGGAAATTGATGCTGTTGTTCCAACTGAGAACAACTTTGAACCGCTAAGGAGAGTGCGCAAAAACTCTCCGACTGGCGTACTGAAAAGATCTCCTCCACCTATGGAGATTGCTACAGAAAAGAAGCCGGAGCAGCCCCCTCAGCGGCTGTCCTCCAAAATTTATAAATTTTGGTGACAGGTTCAGGACTCGGTGATTAATCAAGATTACTTTAGCCGACAGAAAAAGGTGAAAGTTCAGTGAGAAGACCACCATCCTGTCAAGCCACAGAAGGCGACAACTACTTGGGTGCCCACTGCAACGGCCCCCTCAACTTCGACCACCCACAAGAGGAGAAGGTTGGAGAAAATCCATGCGTCTGCGACGAATCACAAGACCACTGAGCCCAAACACCCCAAGGCTGGGGGCATGGTGGTGCATACCGTCTATATGGCATCCAGAAAAAAGGATAGCCATATCTCCACGGGTCATCAACCGCTTACACGATCCGTGATGAAAGCCCAGGAGCAGCAACAGAAGCTTCAGGAAATGCTAACGCAAATGGCCGCACTCACTAGGCCAAAAAAAACCCGAAGGTCTCCTCAGAGCAGTATCAGAAACAAGAAACTGATGCAGAATTCCTCCGAAGAATGCTCGAGAGGAAAGAAAAAGAGCCCACGGAACAGGCGGCCAACATAAAACGAATGGATCTTTTGCTCCAAGATATGGTGGGCATGATGATCCAGCCGGACCCTCCAACCGAAGCCCTCCCGATTATCATTGAAGACGACATAGGGGAGACATCGAACCCTCCTCCGGCTCTTTCAGTAGCCAAGGAGGAGACCATCTCCAAGGCCGCTCTGGATGATTACATCGCTCAGCAGATACGAGTTCACCAGGAGAATGAAGCGGCCGAGTAAATTGCTAAAACTGGATGACCCTATCCGGGTTGGTATGACCAAATAAAGTACCCACCGGGATACACGATCCCCAAATTCCACGTATATAAGGGAACGGGAAATCCGCATCAGCACGTCGCTCAATTCAGAGCCTTGTGCGGAAACACCGGAGGTGACGATAAGCTACTGCTTCGCCAATTCGTTGGCAGTTTGGCGGAGACGGCCTTCGAATGATATTCGGAGCTTCCAAATGACTCCGTCAAAACATTCACAGAGATGGAGCTGTTATTCACCCAGCGTTTCGCAAGCGCTAGTGAACGCACCCCAATCACAACATTGATTAATGCCAGGGTGAAACCTGGAGAAACATGGGTTCAGTATGCGATACGGTGGCGCAACCTATGGTCGAAGTGCGAACGGCATATAGAAGAAGCTCCTGCAGTAGGCATGTTTGTGGGAACCCTTGATCCGCAGGAGACCATATCCCAATTCATGATGTTCTTCAAACCGACCACCTTCCAGGCCTTGATCGACAAGCTGGCCCAGATGGGCCATAGACCATCCTCCTCAAAGACGGATCCTCGGTATGAAAAGGGCAAAGGGAAAGCAACCTTCGTCGCCAACGCTCAACAACAACCGAGTGGCCCGAAACCGGTTGTTCGCCAAAGCAACAAGCAGCAATCCCTTGATGAGAAGTTGAGACGTCCTTACTCGTTTCCCTGGGGTAAAATAAGGAAATTGTTTGAACTGGCAGTGCGCAATGGGCCCATCTCTCTACCGGAGTCGAGACACCCAACACGACCGAACGACGTCAACGATCCCAATTACTGCCCTTACCACCGAGTATTGGGCCATCCGATCGAAGACTGCTACGTCTTCAAAAATTGGGTTTAAGACCAGTATCAACAGGGCAAGTTCGCACTGTCCGAAAACTGCAAGGTGAATCCACCACAACAGCACACCCCTAAAAGGGTGGACACGCCGGGGGCATCATGCTCATTTATAGAGGAAGCTCCATGGGAAGTCGTTCTTTCGGCAAAAACTAAAAGAATGCTGAAAGATCTTCAAACATGTCCGGCGATCAGGTGGAAAAGCCTGCTAGAGTCGGAGATCATCGAGAGGATGCTGAAACCACGCCCAACATTAGGAATTAATAGTGATGGTGGACAAAACATTCAAGCCCAGCCGTCAAAGTCTTCGAAGAAAAAGAAGAAGACCAAAAAGCCCACGCAGTTTGATGACAAGCGCACGGATCTGCAAAAGCATATTGACGCGCTGGAGAAATATAACCAGAAGGCGTGAACCCCAGTCACACTCCAAGAATTTCTCAACAATATCCATAGAGCGGAGATAACGGCAATAACGACGGGGATGACTCGTCAGAAGAATCTGAGGACTATGTGGCAAGTTGCCACATGGTTTCTCATTCGGCGTTAATTAACGAAGAAGCTCACTCGGCAATAGAAGACAGCATAAAAGAGATAGGGGCAGGATCGAAGCCAAAACCCTTGGAACCGTCTGACAAGATGATCGACTTGCTACTGAACGAAGCCCGTCAGAAAAGCAAAGCCAATCGAGAGCGCGAACTGGCTATATTTGAAAAATCCAAACGCCGACGACTGAATGAAAAGGTTGAGGCACCCCAACCGGATCGAAGCATCCCTATCGTAAGCAAAAGCAAGCTTAAAGTAAGGAAACGATTCGCTAGAGCCCTGTCAATAGGAATGAAGTTGCCCTCTTTCAGAGGAAATTCTCTTGGCAGTATACATCTTGATGAAGCGGACATACATCCTAAGTTCTGCTTATACCATCAAAGGATTGCATACCCTACCGAGGAGTGCATAGCCTTTAAAAAATTGGTGGCAGGGATATGTTGCCCACCGACAACACGTTCAACGAGTGAAGCGCAAGGCTCGTCAGAAACAGAAAAGTACGACAGATGAGCGCAAAAGTGCTGCTGACAACTGTCACATAATCGACACTAAGGGATCGCAAGTTATCACCTTTGGAAGAGACTCTGACGAAGAAATCGCCCTCAGCCTTCTCTTCAAGGAATCCACCTCCGACCCAAAAGATGCGAAAATTTGCGAGAAAATCTAGCTGCATAATCGTACGCTACCCGAAAAATCTCGGACCTATGACTAAAACGTCGTTAAACTACTACCAACCCGCGGCATTGCCAGGCTGACGTGGTGTTAAAAAAAACGGTATGTCCATAAGCAAAATGGGCACGGATGAAAACCTGAAAGGGCTCCGTGAGTAAAAACAGCAGGGCTACTGGCGAGTGTTGTGAAAACCCGAAAGGGCATAATCTCGTTAAAAGACACTTGCAAGGTCCTCTCGACTTTGTGAGGAGAAAATACCTGCGTGAGATCCTTACGACTCACAAGGGAGCAACACACTTAGTAATCCTCACGATTCCTAAGGAGAAAATACACTTACGAGATCCTCTCGACTCGTAAAGAGAATTCCCCTTTGAGACCCTCACGGCTTATAGGATTCGAAAGCCTTAAGCTACAGGGATCTGAACCTGTTCTTAAGCAGTCATACCCCCCAATTTTTCCCTACAAGCGGTTCAATGCTGACCCTTGTATACAATCCACGGGCACGAATAAACATTTCCCTAACAGAGTCCCACCAACAACTAGGGATATGCTCACACGGTGAACAAACACTTGTAGGTCCTCTCGACTTGCAAGGATAGAACACTCTTGTAAGATCTTTACGACTTATAAGAGAACACACACTTAGGAATCCTCATGATTCCTAAGTAGAAAAAGCACCTACGAGATCCTCACGACTCGTAGGGAGAAACGCCTTTATGAGACCCTTACAGCTCATGAAGTCAAAAGCCTTAGTCGACGGGATCCTAACCATGTTTGCTAAGCCACCTTTTTTCGACATCGACAGAGGAAAATGATGATTCGCTCCTAGCAATATCCCAGTTGTAGCGATACTGATGCCTAAATCGGTATCAAATTCCAAGCCCTTTCACAGCAAATGATGATTCGCTCCTGGCAATATTCCAGTCGCAGCGATGCTGATGCTGAGATTGGAAGCAGATCCCAAGTTCCATACTCGTGGCGAAAAGTCAACGAGCCAAAAATGCATATGAAATAGCCGAAATGATAGGGCAACTTGCAACAAAATCAGCAAGTAAAAATATATGCATACAAAATAGCCGAAATGGTTGGGCAACTCGCAATAAAAAAAAGCGAGTAAAAAGAAAAAATAGCCGAAATGATTGGGCACCGCGAAAAAAAGCCGAAATGATTGGGCAATCGCGACTTTCGCGATATAAAAAGCTGAATGACAAAGCATCGCGGAAAGAAATAAAAAAAATGAAAGAATGAAACTTTTTGGCCTACAGGTGAGATCACATCGATCCCTGTATACAATCCAGGAGCACAAACAAAGAGGGAACCATATCTTCCCACCAGGCTCCATCAGAAAGCGAAGCCAAATCTCGACGGTTCATAGACAACCTAGAGACAATCTCGACATTTGTCGCAATATTGCAGACACAATATCAATAAATGAAGCAAAGGAAGATCCCTAGCTTCAGGGTCTCGACGTCAACATCGACAACTTAGAGATCACCAACGGCGTTTCTCCTCACTCCAACCAGATGCAGACATGACATCAACAGCCGACCTCAGAGTCGCAACGAAACGGAGCCATGGCGAAGTCCCTAGTTCCAAATCTCAATGGCCACATCTATAGCCAGGAGACCAACAACGGTGTGTCTCTTCATTCCAGCAGATTACAGATGTTACATCAACAAATTGGAGCCACGGAAAAGTCCCCAGTTCCAAGACTCTGCGATTCACAGACAACCCAGCGTCAGCAAATGACCCCATCTCGGATACGCGTCATCAAATGACCCCGCCGCGAAAACACGTCATCAAATGACCCCGCCGCGGAAACACGTCATCAAATGACCCCGTCTCGGATACACGTCAGCAAATGACCCCGTCGCGGAAACACGTCATCAAATGACCCCCAAATTTTTCCTATCTTTTGAAAGTAATTTTTCACTTTCTACTCTTTTGTTATAAAAGAATTTTTTTTTAAAAAAAATTTTGAAAATGTTGTGCTTATGTAAAGTATGATGCAAATTGATGTGTAAATAAGCACAAACCTCCCCCAAACTTGTTTTCAACAGTGTCCTCATTGTTGCTATCTGCTTGATCACAAAAACTTGTAAGCTTGGGAGGACATTATTAATGGGGGAAAGAATATATGAAAGTGAAAATCCATCCCCAAACTTATTTTTGGCTCACAAATTTGAGGACAAAAGTTATGTTCAAGAGCCAAAAATATAACCCCCCTCAAACATGAGTTAGACATTACGAAGCATTTTAAGAGGGGGTAAGTCATTTGGTCAAAGTAAGACTTTACAAAGACCAAAAGTTAACACCAACCATTCAAAGATTTTATCAGTATAGCGTATAGGTTGGTGGAAGAATGTGTTGTATCGAGTCAAGAAAAAATGGGGAAAGGATAAGAGGTGGTCTGGAAAGGGTTTGAAATCAGAGAAAAGAAAGAATGAGGATGAATGTGAATGATTAGGAAGAAGGAATGGTGACGGTTCAACCTCTATAGGTGGAGATTGATCAATCACAAAATCCGTATTGTTTAAAAATTCAAGTTCGTCAGCAAAAAGTTCTTCAAAAGTTTTATCTATGGTGTGATTGAACATTTTGCTGTCAAAGAGTTTTGTGCCAGAATTTATCCTACTTGATTCATTAAAAATCATTGAGGTAGAGGATTTGAAAAACCCATCTACCTCATTTTCAAAAATATCCGAATTAAGTTGAATTTCTGGTATTATTGAACTTGAATTAACGGATTGTGATTTATCAAAACTCACAGAAACTATAGGAACAGAAGAAGAACCGGAGAAAGTAGAAGGTGAAATGGGTAAACAAATTGGTGTGTCGAGTGTTGCTGAACCAGATGTGGAAGATGGAGGCTGTATTTCGGTCTGATCTTCGGGTATACCATTGTCATCAACTTCAAGACATATTTGGGGTTCGAGAAGAATTAAAGGCTCAATATGATGACCACACGGAAGTGAAAGGATTTGATGAATTGGTGGGACAAAATCATCCAAAATTTTGGGTTCATCAATCAATATATCCCCAACGTCAATCACCTCATTCAACTGAAGGTTAAAATTCTCAAACACCTCATTAAAAGTATGGTTTTTAATCATACTTGGTTCAAGAGTGGAGGTGTAGAGATCATAAGGGTTGGGTATGGTTTCACTTGAATTGGACCCTTCACAGTCGGGTAAATCAAACACTACAAAGTCACACAACTTATCAGACATTCTATTTGGTGTACTTGATGAATCTATGAAACTGGAGTAGTGGATTTCAGTTTGGAATGGGGAGGTTTGATTAGGAAGGGTGTACAGTTCTGTCTTACTACCCAAATCCTTCCTAATTTGGTTCGACAGTTCCAGAAATTTTTCTAATGTCTGCTCCAGACTAGTCTTAGGTTGATAAGGGGTTTCAGTATAAGATTGAAATTCCTGTGGATAATTAAAACTCCTAAATGACTGATTAGAAGAACTGTCTAGAGTAGGTGGAAAAGTCAGATTTGATTGATAGGAATAGAATGGTTGTGGAACTTGGGTAGGAGTAGGATTATGATAAGAAGAATATTGATATGGGTTGGTTGGTTGGCTATTTTCAACAGACATCTTATATGCCACAAACCGCATATCAAACTCTTCTCCGGACAGTGGTGGTGATGGTTGATATTGGTCCGGGTTGAAACTTTGTCCTCTAGACCTAGCTATGTGCTCAGCAATGGACATTCGTCTAGGGGCTTCCTCACTCTGGGTATGAACTGAAACAGGTGTAGGATTAGGATACGGTTGATAAGACCTAGACTGAGGTGGCCAACTGTTTCTTCCCTCTTGTTCTATATGATCTCTTAAGGACATGGAAGAGCCGGACGGTATACCGAAGGGATTACGAAAACAAGAGATATCTGGTTGTGGACAAAATGTTCTTCTGTTTAGGTCACCCATTATAAGAAGAGAAGAAGGGGGAAGGGGTAAAAAGGAGAGAAAGTAATTGGTTTGTTTTGAAAAATGACGGATATAGACAAATCACACAAAAATGCACAACCCTAGAACTATGGTTACCTAAGTCCAGTTCTCTAGACCGCTCCTAGACATCCAAAGGACAAGCCGCAGGATCAATCCTCTACCGTCTCTGTACTACCCTTGTAGCCAGGTAAGTGCCAGGTAAGTAGGAAGGAACCACAGTAGTGGGCCTAATTAAAAACCACTAGCCTTTGAGACACTTGCCTAGACACTACAAAAGTAATGCGGATAAGCGATAGATTACCCACGACCTTCCTCTGTCCTTATTGAGCGCGACAGTCCTTATAGTCCGGTCTAGATATTTTTTAAATTAATGTAGGGTTGATGCAGATGCTCGGTTTGTGATTTGTGGGGCTTAGGAAGGGTGATGAAATCCCCACCTAATCTTGATTTGGTCTTTGCCCCATAAAAATCCGTATTAAAATATGCAAAAACAAACCGCAAAACGAAACTTTGCAAAAAGATTTTTGAGCGGCGATATTTTGCAAAGAATCCTGCAGAAAATAGATTTTATTGGATTTGAGAGGAGAGAGAAGGAGTTAAGAAAGATACCAGAGAAGTCTGAAACCTTAGATCTCCTGTTTCCTCAAGTTCGTGACTCCAGATTCCCTCGCAAAATTCACACACAAATCGTTAAATATGCAATTTGCGGTTTTGTTTTAATAATGATATGAATCGTCTAAGAATTCAACACAAATAAGAAGAATAAAAAATTACGCACGTTTCCCCGGCAATGGCGCCATTTGATTGATACGAATTCTTGTTGTGTATATCAAATCAAATGATCCCCGGCAACGGCGCCATTTGATTGATTCGAAAAAATGTTTTTGTAGTGTAACCGCAATCAGAACGGTGTCGCGTGTAGCTAGACCGAGGTGGGTACGGGTCGTCCTCTGGGAAACGTTGAATATTTTATTCTTACTTTAGATGTGTTGAAAAAGAGAGGAGGGATAAAGAATTTTGTGGAATGGTTTCTAGATCTACGTTAAGCACTTAATGCAAAATATAGATCTAGATTATTTTAGGGTTGTGGTTAATATAATAAGAGGGCTTGTAGGGTTCGTTAGGATTTAGTAGTTATGGACAATTAATTAAAAGTTACCCCTTTTATCCTTTAATAGATTTAAAACTAGAACGACGGTGATGCATGTAGATTAGGATTTCTGGAGGGAAAAGGAATCCCACTCTTAACCCTTATCTCGACACGGAACTCCGTTCATATCTAGCCTTTATCAAAACAATCATTAATCTAATCTCTAATCGCGGTCGGAACTAAGAATGAATTGTTAGCGCGCCCGATTAGGATGTTAATGATTCTTTTGATAAAGTTCATAAACTTTCTAGGACTTAAAAATGGTTTAGGGATGTTCATCATCCATTAGCCTACCATAATCCTACGAACCCTAACAAGCGGAGAATTACTCGCGCATGTTGGGAGAAGAAGATGAAAAGACAGAGAGGGAAAACATAATGTAAAATGCAAAAGAATTAAATAAAACAACTACCTTTATTAATCAACTTGAACAATCTACACTTTATTCCTTAGAAAATTATTACAAAAACTTGGTTTGCTTCTCGAACTCTTCCGAAGGAGGTAGATGAACAGTTGATGATCAGCCTGGATGCGTGAGCCGTCTTGGACTTCGTGATCTCTTCGGCTTGATAAATTTTTCAAGAGGCTCTCGATCCCTTTTTATAGTCCAAAGCCAGAAACCTTTACTTCCAAATTAGGGAACTAACTGTAGAGATTCACCATAGAAAATTTCACCCTCCAAATCCTCTATCATGCCGCGGATCCGCGGCCCAATGGGGGTAAGGCCGCGGATCCGCGGCCGTTTAATCTCCTCCCTTGATCAAACTTCAGGGCTTCTGTCTTTGTGACATTTGGAGGTCCTAGGAACCTTTGTATCATGGAAATCTTCTCGTGGTTGCTGCCAGACTTGGTCTCCAAGTTTTGCTTTCTTAATTAGGCAGGTTTTCTTTAACAACTTGATTTCCTTGATTTTGGACCTGCAAATTCTGCACAACAACTTAACAAATAATTTTTAGTAAACTTTGTTCTACTAGGATTTGGTCAATGATATTATTTGCATACATTTTCCTACCAAATGTTAATTACAATATATCAACACATGGAAAATAGTATTTTTACAGATAAACCCTCATATGTATGATATATTATAATAAAGAACTTTTTAATATAGAAATGGTAGGAAAAATGTAATAACAAATGTGCAGTTTTATCAACTGAACAAATACCCCCAAGCTTATCTTTGATCGTCCCGAGCAAACTAGTTTTTTCAAGAGAATAAGAAGAAGAAAAAGGAGAAAACTAAGCACACTTTCGTAGACAAACATGCAACAAGCCGTTAAACCTCTAGGTGTCCCTAGTAGGAGGAGTGTTGTCTCCTGAGGGTTTTCAGAAGATTACACCCACAAAATCCTATAATAAAAGAGAGATGGTGAAATTTACATATAAAGATAAGAACCATAAAAGAAATACTTTGAAAATTTAGAGTTTCCAACTACACTGGCTTTTCAGTTGTTATGAGCCCTATCTTAATAGTCATGAAAAAATGTTAAAAATCACATCATCCTTCAATAAAACATCGTCTTTATTCTTCATTCCTACCTTTCATCCAAACATCGATCATATACCCCTACGTGTGTGAATAGAACATCCCTACACTCTGAGAATTCAATTCAAGCTATCATACTCTTGTCCATCTGCCGTAGTACTTTTTAATTTGATGAATATTTAGATTTACTCACACATTTTCATGCGACCGTTAATACTTCTTGAGGTACTAACCGACCGATTACTCATGTGCTTGCTAATTAGGTGATAATATTTTCCTCGTCTTGCACCACCTAAGGCTTAGCAGTGACTCCCATATCAGTTGGCCTTAGGGCAATAGGTGAAGAGGCACCCTCGCTATATTTTTTTATTGCTGCCTTGGTGATAACAAAACCGGTGTTCATTTTTTTTTCTTTTCACCATTTTTATATTTTTCTTCATTTATTATTTCCTTCATACTTTGGTTTTTAGACAAGAGCATTTCAAGGTATCCTCTACTATCCCGAGTTTCAAGACGTGTGCAAGTGCATATAGTAGGGTATCAACATTCAAAAGTTTGGCTTCCAGAATAGAAATTATTTTTCAGACTTATTTTTTTTCTCAGATTAGTGACTTCCTTCATCTTACTAACCGTTGGGACAACAGCTCATAACTACTTATTACTAGTTCGTTTAAGAAAACTTCTAATTTTCTTGGTTTTCTTAAACTATTCCTATCTTTTGGATGTAATTTTTCACTTTCTACTCTTTCGTTATAAAAGAAAAAAAAATTTTAAAAATTTTTGAAAATGTTGGGCTTATGCAAAGTATGATGCAAATTGATGTGTAAATAAGCAAAAAAAAAACCCCAAACTTGTTTTCAACAGTGTCCTCACTCTTGCTATCTGCTAGATCACAAAAACCTGTAAGCTTGGGAGGACATTATTAATGGGGGCAAGAATATATGAAAGTGAAAATCCTCCCCAAACTTATTTTTGGCTCACAAATTTGAGGACAAAAGTTATGTTCAAGAGCCAAAAATATAAACCCCCTCAAACATGAGTTAGACATTACGAAGCATTTTAAGAGGGGGTGAGTCATTTGGTCAAAGTAAGACTTTACAAAGACCAAAAGTTAACACCAACCATTCAAAGATTTTATCAGTATAGTATATAGGTTGGTGGAAGAATGTGTTGTATCGAGTCAAGAAAAAATGGGGAAAGGATAAGAGGTGGTCTGGAAAGGGTTTGAAATCAGAGAAAAGAAAGAATGAGGATGAATGTGAATGATTAGGAAGAAGGAATGGTGACGGTTCAACCTCTATAGGTGGAGATTGATCAATCACAAAATCCGTATTGTTTAAAAATTCAAGTTCGTCAGCAAAAAGTTCTTCAAAACTTTTATCTATGGTGTGATTGAACATTTTACTGTCAAAAAGTTTTGTGCCAGAATTTATCCTGCTTGATTCATTAAAAATCATTGAGGTAGAGGATTTGAAAAACCATCTACCTCATTTTCAAAAATATCCGAATCAAGTTGAATTTCTGGTATTATTGAACTTGAATTAACGGATTGTGATTTATCAAAACTCACAGAAACTATAGGAACAGAAGAAGAACCGGAGAAAGTAGAAGGTGAAATGGGTAAACAAATTGGTGTGTCGAGTGTTGCTGAACCAGATGTGGAAGATGGAGGCTGTATTTCGGTCTGATCTTCGGGTATACCATTGTCATCAACTTCAAGACATATTTGGGGTTCGAGAAGAATTAAAGGCTCAAGATGATGACCACACGGAAGTGAAAGGATTTAATGAATTGGTGGGACAAAATCATCCAAAATTTTGGGTTCATCAATCAATATATCCCCAACGTCAATCACCTCATTCAAGTGAAGGTTAAAATTCTCAAACACCTCATCAAAAGTATGGTTTTCAATCAGACTTGGTTCAAGAGTGGAGGTATAGAGATCACAAGGGTTGGGTATGGTTTCACTTGAATTGGACCCTTCACAGTAGGGTAAATCAAACACTACAAAGTCACACAACTTATCAGACATTCTATTTGGTGTACTTGATGAATCTATGAAACTGGAGTTGTGGATTTCAGTTTGGAATGGGGAGGTTTGATTAGGAAGGGTGTACAGTTCTGTCTTACTACCCAAATCCTTCCTAATTTGGTTCTACAGTTCCAGAAATTTTTCTAATGTCTGCTCCAGACTAGTCTTGGGTTGATAAGGGGTTTCAGTATAAGATTGAAATTCCTGTGGATAATTAAAACTCCCAAATGACTGATTAGAAGAACTGTCTAGAGTAGGTGGAAAAGTCGGATTCGATTGATAGGAATAGAATGGTTGCGGAACTTGGGTAGGAGTAGGATTATGATAAGAAGAATATTGATATAGGTTGGTTGGTTGGCTATTTTCAACAGACATCTTATATGTCACAAACCGCATATCAAAATCTTCTCCGGACAGTGGTGGTGATGGTTGATATTGGTCCGGGTTGAAACTTTGGCCTCTAGACCTAGCTATGTGCTCAGCAATGGACATTCGTCTAGGGGCTTCCTCACTCTGGGTATGAACTGAAACAGGTGTAGGATTAGGATACGGTTGATAAGACCTAGACTGAGGTGGCCAACTGTTTCTTCCCTCTTGTTCTATATGATCTCTTAAGGACATGGAAGAGCCGGACGGTATACCGAAGGGATTACGAAAACAAGAGATATCTGGTTGTGGACAGCAAAGCTCGGCAAGTGTTCTTCTGTTTAGGTTACCCATTATAAGAAGAGAAGAAGGGGGAAGGGGTAAAAAGGAGAGAAAGTAATTGGTTTGTTTTAAAAAATGACGGATTTAGACAAATCACATAAAAATGCACAACCCTAGAACTATGGTTACCTTGGTCCAGTTCTCTAGACCGCTCCTAGACTTCCAAAGGACAAGCCGCAGGATCAATCCTCTACCGCCTCTGTACTACCCTTGTAGCAAGATAAGTGCCAGGTAAGTGGGAAGGAACCACAGTAGTGGGCCTAATTAAAAACCACTAGCCTTTGACACACTTGCCTAGACACTACAAAAGTAATGCGGATAAGCGATAGATTACCCACAACCTTCCTCTGTCCTTATTGAGCGCGACAGTCCTTAGAGTCTGGTCTAGATATTTTTTCAATTAATGTAGGGTTGATGCAGATGCTCGGTTTGTGATTTGTGGGGCTTAGGAAGGGTGATGAAATCCCACCTGATCTTGATTTGGTCTTTGCCCCTTAAAAATCCGTATTAAAATATGCAAAAACAAACCGCAAAACAAAACTTTGCAAAAAGATTTTTGAGCGGCGATATTTTGCAAAGAATCCTGCAGAAAATAGATTTTATTGGATTTGAGAGGAGAGAGAAGGAGTTAAGAAAGATACCAGAGAAGTGTGAAACCCTAGATCTTCTGTTTCCTCAAGTCCGTGACTCCAGATTCCCTCGCAAAATTCACACACAAATCGTTAAATATGCAATTTGCAGTTTTGTTTTAATAATGATATGAATCGTCTAAGAATTCATTACAAAAAGCAAGAATAAAAAATTACGTATGTTTCCCCGGCAACGGCGCTATTTGATTGATACGAATTCTTGTAGTGTATATTAAATCAAATGATCCCCGGCAACGGCGCCATTTGATTGATTCGAAAAAGTGTTTTTGTAGTGTAACAGCAATCAGAACGGTGTCGCGTGTAGCTAGACTGAGGTAAGTACGGGTCGTCCTCTGGGAAACGTTGAATATTTTATTCTTACTTTAGATTTGTTGAAAAAGAGAGGAGGGATAAAGAATTTTGTGGAATGGTTTCTAGATCTACGTTAAGCACTTAATGCAAAATATAGATCTAGATTATTTTAGGGATGTAGTTAATATAATAAGAGGGCTTGTAGGGTTCGTTAGGATTTAGTAGTTTTGGACAATTAATTAAAAGTTACCATTTTATCCTTTAATAGATTTAAAACTAGAACGACAGTGATGCGTGTAGATTAGGATTTCTGGAGGGAAAAGGAATCCCACTCTTAACCCTTATCTCGACACGAAACTCCGTTCATATCTAGCCTTTACCAAAACAATCATTAATCTAATTTCTAATCGCGGTCGGAACTAACAATGAATTGTTAGCGCGCCCGATTATGATGCTAATGATTCTTTTGATAAAGTTCATAAACTTTTTTAGACTTAAAAAGGATTTAGGGATGTTCATCATCCATTAGCCTACCCTAATCCTACGAACCCTTACAAGCGGAGAATTACTCGCGCATGTTGGGAGAAGAAGATGAAAAGACAGAGAGGGAAAACATAATGTAAAATGCAAAAGAATTAAATAAAACAACTACCTTTATTAATCAACTTGAACAATCTACACTTTATTCCTTAGAAAATGATTACAAAAACTTGGTTTGCTTCTCGAACTCTTCCGAAGGAGGTAGATGAACAGTTGATGATCAGCCTGGATGCATGAGCCGTCTTGGACTTCATGATCTCTTCGGCTCGATAAATTTTCCAAGAGGCTCTCGGTCCCTTTTTATAGTCCAAAACCAGAAACCTTTACTTCCAAATTAGGAAACTAACTGTAGAGATTCACCATAGAAAATTTCACCCTCCAAATCCTCCATCATGCCACGGATCCGCGGCCCAAGGGGAGTAAGGCCGCGGATCCGCGGCCGTTTAATCTCCTCCCTTGATCAAACTTCAGGGCTTCTGTCTTTATGACATTTGGAGGTCCTAGGAACCTTTGTATCATGGAAATCTTCTCGTGGTTGCTGCCAGACTTGGTCTCCAAGTTTTGCTTTCTTAATTAAGCAGGTTTTCTTTAACAACTTGATTTCCTTGATTTTAAACCTGCAAATTCGGCACAACAACTTAACAAATAATATTTAGTAGACTTTGTTCTACTAGGATTTGGTCAATGATATTATTTGCATACATTTTCCTACCAAATTTTAATTACAATATATCAACATATGGAAAATAGTATTTTTACAGATAAATCCTCATATGTATGATATATTATAATAAAGACCTTTTTAATATAGAAATGGTAGGAAAAATGTAATAACAAATATGCAGTTTTATCAACTGAACAGACCCCGTCTCAGAAATACGTTATCCAATGACTCTGTCTTGGAAACAAGTCAACCAACCCTAGGGAAATCAATGTCCTTGGCTACCTCCTCGATTCAGGGAAATCAGCATCCTTGACGAGAGCATCTCGTTTCGCGTCGACCCGCAGAGAAATCGGCGTCTTTGCAGGAATACCTCGGTTCATCTCAACCCCAGGGAAATCGGTGTCCTTGGTAACCTCCTCTACTCAGGGAAATCAGTGTCCTTGACGAGAGCATCTCGATTCGCGTCGACCTGCAGAGAAATCAGCGTCTTTGCAGAAATACCTCGATTCGTCTCAACCCCAGGGAAATCAGTGTCCTTGGCAACCTCCTTGATTCAGGGAAATCAGCGTCATTGATGAGAGCATCTCGATTCACGTCGACCCGCAGAGAAATCAGCGTCTTTGCAGGAATACCTCGATTCGTCTCAACCTCAGGGAAATCAGTATTCTTGGCAACCTTCTCGATTCAGGGAAATCAGCGTCCTTGACGAGAGCATCTCGATTCGCATCGACCCGCAGAGAAATCGGCGTCTTCACAGGAATACCTCGATTCGTCTCAACCCCAGTGAAATCAGTATCCTTGGTAACCTCCTCGATTCAGGGAAATCAACTTCTTTGGCGAGAGCATCTCGATTCGCGTCGACCCGCAGAGAAATCAGCGTCTTTATAGGAATACCTCGATTCGTTTCAACCCCAGGGAAATCTGTGTCCTTGGCAACCTCCTCGATTCAGGGAAATCAGCGACCTTAACGAGAGCATCTCGATTCGCGTCGACCTGCAGAGAAATCGGCGTCTTTGCAGGAATACCTCGATTCGTCTCAACCCCAGGGAAATCAGTATCCTTGGCAACCTCCTCGATTCACAGAAATCAGTGTCCTTGACGAGAGCATCTCAATTCGCGTTGACTCGCAGAGAAATCGGCGTCTTTTCAGGAATACCTCGATTCGTCTCAACCCTAGGGAAATCAGTGTCCTTGGCAACCTCCTCGATTCAGGGAAATCAGCGTCCTTGACGAGAGCATCTCGTTTCGCGTCGACCCGCAAAGAAATCAGCGTCTTTGCAGGAATACCTCGATTCGTCTCAACCCCAGGGAAATCAGTGTCCTTGGCAACCTCCTCGATTCAAGGAAATCAGCGTCATTGACGAGAGCATCTCGATTCGCGTCGACCCACAGAGAAATCAGCGTCTTTGCAGGAATATCTCGATTTGTCTCAACCCAAGGAAATCAGTGTCCTTGGCAACCTCCTCGATTCAGGGAAATCAGCGTCTTTGACGAGAGCATCTCGATTCGCGTTGACCCGCGGAGAAATCAGCGTCTTTGGAGGAATATCTCAATTCGTCTTAACCCCAGGGAAATCAGTATCCTTGGCAACCTCCTCGATTCAGGGAAATCAGCGTCCTTGACGAGAGCATCTCGATTCACATCGATCCGCAGAGAAATCAGCGTCTTTGCAGGAATATCTCGATTCGTCTCAACCCCAGGGAAATCATTGTCCTTGGCAACCTCCTCGATTCAGGGAAATCAACGTCCTTGACGAAAGCATCTCAACTCGCGTCGAACCGCAGAGAAATCAACGTCTTTGCAGGAATACCTCTATTCGTCTCAACCCCAGGGAAATCAGTGTCCTTGGCAAAAACCTCAATTCAAGGAAATTAGCGTCCTTGATGGGAGAATCTCGATTTGCGTCGACCCGCAGAGAAATCAGTGTCTCTGCAGGAATACACGACGTCAGCAAAAAGGAGCCACGGCAGAGTCCCTTGTTCCAAGTATCGACGGCCGCATCTACAGCCTAGAGATCACCAACAGTGTTCCTCCTCATTCCAGCAGAGTTCAGGCGCGACAATCAACCTTGGAGTCATGGCAAAGTCCCAGTTCCATGACTCGGCGATACACAGACAACCGAGAGTCAACAAATCATGGTCTTGTGGAACATAGCTAATGTCAATCCTGACCCCGTGGGAAGCGTCCAGAGCAAATCCTGGTCTTGTGGAATACAGCTAAGGTCAATCCTGACCCCGTGGGAATCGTCCAGAGCAGATCCTGGTCCTGTGGAACACGGATAATGTCAATCCTGACCTCGTGGGAAACGTCCAGAGCAACTCCTGACTCCGTGAAATGCGGATAAAGTCAAACCCCTGACCCCGTGAAATGCGGATAAGGTCAACCCCTGACTCCGTGAAATGCGGATAAAGTCAACCCCCTGGCCCCATGAAATGCAGATAAAGCCAACCCCTGACTCCGAAAAATGCGGATAAAGTCAACCCCTGACTCCGTGAAATGCGGATAAAGTCAACCCTCGACTTCCCCGTCAAAGCAATTCTTTGATTCAGGAGCAAGTCAACTCATCAATCACTTACGTGTCCTCTCGACTCGTAAGGGAGAAAACACTTTTGTGAGATCCTTATGACTCTCAAGAGAAAGCACGCTTAGGAATCAACGATTTCCTAAGGAGAAAATACACCTACGAGATCCTCTCGACTCATAGGAAGAAAAGTCTTTGTGAGACCCTCACGGCTCATATAGTTGAAAAGTCTTGGGTGGCAGATCCAAACCCTGTCTCCCAAGCCATCACTGTCCTGCAAGGAGGTCAACATGGACTATCCACGGGCCACACTCTCCGAAGTCAAACATCGACGAAGAGAGAAACAACTACTTACGAGTCCTCTCGACTTATAAACGGAAAAATTCTCTTCTGAGATCCTTACGAATCTCAAGAGAAAGCACACTTAGGAATCCTCGCGATTTCTAAGGAGAAAATACACCTACAAGATCCTCTCGACTCGTAGGGAGAAAAGTCTTTATGAAACCCTCATGGCTCATAAAGTTGAAAAGTCTTAGGCAAAATATCCTAGCCCGGTTTCCTAAGCCATCGCTATCTTATAAAGAGTTCAAGATGAACTGTTATCTATCATCTATGGGTCACACTTGCCAAAGCTACATACCACTGAAATGGAGAAGTTACTCATGAGCATATAAACTACTTCACGCCAGAGTAAAACATAAAAAAATAAAAGGGTGTGGCTCATGGAGCTGAGAGTTTGGAACTATATCCCTTAAGAGTCGAGATTTGAGTCAATGATAAATAACGACACTTGTGTCCGCTCGTTATCTTCTCAGATCAAGATTCTGAAAATTATATACCAACCCGAAACTGGTCGTACGCTATGAATTACTCTGCACTATTTCACCCACGTACATACTTACGTGGGCAAAATAGTGGGGGGCATTTTTTCCCGGAAAAAAAATTTCTGCGCAAAAGAGCCCAAGGTATCAAATGGCAGCGATACGTTTAAAAAAATAATGTGAACCAGTATTTCCGGGCTGTATTTTAACAAACTCCCGAATATGAAATAGTTAAATTCTGATGGAATCAAAAGCGTCTCGAAAAATCCTCCGATTTGATATATTATGGGCCTCATAATTCATCCGGGATCAAAAGTTATGAGCAAATATGCTATGCACGTGTAATCTAAGGAAGAAAATGCAAACCAGTATTTTCCGGGCTGTATTTTGACAAACTCCCAAATGGGAAATAGCTAAATTCTGATTGTATTGAAAGCGTCTCGAAAAATCCTTCGATTTGATATATTATGGTCCTCATAATTCATCCGGGATCAAAAGTTATGAGGCATCACGTGCCCACACGTAACCGGGCATCACGTGCTTACACGTGACCGGGCATCACGTGGAGACACGTGACCATTTACAGGCAAAGCCTGTAGGCACTGAATAAAATAAATAATTGAAAATAATTAATCAGTGACGTCACGTGCCAACACATGATAGGCTCTTAAACCCTCTGAAACAATAGAACTAAACTCTAATTAAATAATTAATCAGTAGGGTCACGTGCCAACACGTGATGGGTTCCCGAGCCCTCTAAACCAATAGAATTAATTTCCAATTAAATGGTCAATCAGAAAGTAACGTGCCAACACGTGATAGGCTCTTAAGCCTTCTAAACTAATAGGATTAAATTCTAATTCTGAGGGAATCGAGAATCCTAACTGGAAAAATATTTCTCTAAATCTTTCCAAACGAAAAAAATTGTGCTCTGTAAAGTGGAGCACCGTTGGATTAAAAATCCAATGGTGATTAAAAATCACCAATTTATAGAAAGATTCTATATAAGGAAAGATTTCCCTGAAATTCACCAAGAATAACAGACATAATATCTTTTGGATTAAAAATCCAATGGTGAATAAAATTCACTAAGTGATCTAAAATATCATGTTGGTTACAAAAACAATAAAAATCTTTCGATAAACGATTGACTAAACAAACTGATTCTTTTCTTTCTCCTATAAATAGAAGCCAAGAAGAGAAGAGGAGGATCTATTTTTTTGGGAAATATATAACAATAGAGAGAACAAAATAGAAGAGAATTTAATTCTCCAGAGAGAAAAAAAGAAGAGAATTTAATTCTCCAGAGTGAAAAAAAAGTTTTTTTGAGAAAAGAAAGAAATCCTAGGTGAGAGAGAGAATTTAATTCTCAATCTAAGAGTTTAATTCTTCTGAATAAGAACTTAGTTCTTCTTTTGGTTGAAGATCTGCAGAAGCAGATCTCTCCACAAGTTGAGAATTTAATTCTCATCGGGGAGATTCTGCCATGCAGATCCAAAACTTAGAAGGGAGAATTTGAGTTTAAGGAATTTAATTCCCCCAAATTCATAGGAATTTAATTCCTCCAAATGAAACCATGGTTTAACCCTATATGAGAATTTAATTCTCACAAATTCATAGGAATTTAATTCCTCCAAATGAAACTAGGGTTTAACCCTATATAAGAATTTAATTCTTCCAAATACACAGGAATTTAATTCCTCTAAACAGAACTAGGGTTTAACCCTATAAAAGAATCTAACTCTTAAAACAAGAGACTTAAAGCTCTCCATGCACGTAAAGAACTTGGTCACGTGGTAGCACGTGACCCCCATCCTTAATGATCAGGAAAGAAAGAACAAGACGTGCCCCCACGTGACCCCTAAAACAGACTCCCAAAAATGAAAAGGAAAAAGCTTGGAGGCAATGCCTCACGTGCTCCCACGTGACCCTCAAAATAAAGGGAACAAAGCCAAAGGCAGAATAGAATTAGGGCGCCCCACGTGTCCCCACGTGACCCTTGACTAACACCTTTTTAAAAGGGTAAATGAGGGAAAACAGAGGAATTAACACCCAATATATGGGCACTATCACGTGCCCACACGTGATGATCATAAAGATTAAGTGTTTAACACTTATTTGAATATTCTGAGAGTAAAATAAAGGAGGTTTGGCCCATTCGCAGGCGCCTCACATGACCCCATGTGACCACCTCATTTTTAGTGTTTAACACTATTTTGAGCATTTTGTCTCTAGTGTTTAACACTGTTTTAAATACATCACGTGAGGACACGTGACCGCCAGATGTCCTCTAGTGTTTAACACTATTTTCAAACCAGCCTTAGCCCAAATCAGCTAAGTTTTCCAGAGACAAGATCTCCCCTTTGATTGAACCCCAACTACATTCTTCCAAACTTGATCATTTCATATGATATTCAAAATAAAACCCCAGAGCAATAATGAATGGTTAGTGCTCAGCCAAGGACAAAATATTGTCAGAGCCCCCAAACCCCTGTTTAGCATTGCTAAATAATGGGAGGGCTGAACCCAGACAAATGTTTAACAGTCCAACAAAGGGCCAACATTTCAAACTTAATTGGACTTAGCCCAAGTTGGCCATAAGTCCTCAATTCAGATTTAACTGAGCCAATGTGCTCATAATCTAGTTAATTGATCTTAGTCCTAAATTGGACTACAGATTTCCCAATCAACTTTGGTTTAAGGGTACATCTCTTCACTCCTTTGAGATTTGTCATTGTAATCCTTCAATGTCTTCAAAGAGGTGACGGGTCCCGATAACCAATCATTACATGGACCGTGGGGTCCTTAAACTCATGGACTATGATGTCCTTAAAATTTATAGACTATGACGTCTTTAAACTATAGACTGTGGGGTCCTTAAACCCATGGACTATGATGTCCTTAACCTCGGACTGTGGGGTCCCTTTAAACCCACGGACTATGATGACCTTAACCTTGGACTGTGGGATCCTTAAACCCATGGACTATGATGTCCTTAACCTTAGACCACCATGTCCTTAAACTGGTAATTGACCGCAAAGTCCCTAAACTAAAACAATAGAGCCCAAATACTCTTTTGTTGGATCTAAATGATCCTGTTAACTAGATCTTAGTCTAAAATTAGACTAACGTATCCTCAACAAATGGTTAAGTTGACCTTAGTCTAAAATTAGACTAATGTGTCCTTATCAAATGGTTAAGTTGACTGATCAGTCGAAAATACTGCATTTTTAACACATCAATTTCCCTATCATTTGCACTCATCTAGAAGTGTTCGGTATCATATTGCACATATTAGCAAAACACCTGTAAAATACCAAATTACCTGTGTTGTATACTAAAACCGGCATTTCGAGGGAAATTGTGTGTTTATCATGGCGTCGCATCATCCTTGTATTGCGCAACACTTGTCTCGAGAAATTGTGCAGGAAATTGCAGGAGCAAAGCCAAAATTAGGAAAAGAGCTGATCAAAAATACACCAACTCCAAGTTTTGAGATCTGGTAGCAATTTAGAGGGAAAAATACAATTCAACATATCAGGAAAAGGCCCAAGTGTCAGCCCAAATGAGTAACAGAGAGCCCAAGCCCTAAGGCTTCAAAAGCGCCGTGGTTCCGCGGCAGGAGCTGGCTTGCGCCGCTGAACCGCGGCGGCTTGTTGGCGCCAATTGCTTAAATTTTGCCGCGTGCCAATCTCTAACGGTCCAAGCTTCCAGAAGACTCCCGATTCTCCACGTGGCTCATCTAGAAGGCTCTCCTTAACAAACTTTTCGAGGGAAATTCAAATCTCTTTAACAAACTTTTGGAGGGAAATTCAAATTTGAAATCCTAGATCTAGGGTTTTGATGATCTATAAAAAGGAGCCTAGATCTAGGGTTGAGGTTGTTCAAGAAATTCTCCATCTTCTTCCACCCACAAGTTGAGTGACACGACTTGTGCCTCCAAACCCTAACCCTAATCTAAATTCCAAATTCAAGATCCCGAGTACCATTCAAGCAAGAAGCCTTCAACCTTTTAGGAGCCGAGACGATCTTCAATCGAGCAAGTGATCCAAGCCGATCCGCGACTCACAGAGACGAGCGAAGCCAAATCGACGATCGAGTTCTTCCTCTTGTAGTTCTTGAGCGATTGTAACGAAATTATTGATATAAATAAAAGGTGAAATTATTTAATCTTGCTTTCTTTTAATTCTTGCATCATGATTCGATCTCAATTTGTGATTGTGGTTCTTGTTGTGATGTTTGAGTAAAACTCCGCTCGTAAAGGAGTCGAGACGATCAATAGAATGATGATGTAACAAATCTTGAAACGATTCTTAAGTCCTGCGAGTTTTGTAAACCCTAGCAAATTGAAGAACCGATGACCTAGTTTCGTTGCGATGCTTTCTTTATTGTGATCGCTCGAAATTAGGGATCCACGATCGATTCTTGAATTTACTAGAGGCTAGAATGTGAATGATATTGACGAAGGAACAAGGGATAAATGATGAAACCCTAGTTTCACTAGAAATCCCTAATTCTCGTAGATCATCATCGATCTGGTATCAATTCATCGAAGGATAAGAATACGTAATCGCTAGATTTCATCACATCTATAGATCCGATCGATTCCTACGAGCTTCACTTCGATTCTTGATATTTGGTTTGGAAATCTACATAAATTCTCAATTCTTGATTTTATCGTTTCTTGTTATTAGATCTAGATTTTTTCTAATTCTTGAACTTCAATTACAAATCATGAATTGTTTGTTTTCTTTTCTTTAAAGTTTCAATTCATCTAATTCGAAACATGAACGATTACACTTTCCCTGTGGACGATCCACACTTACTAACGCGCTACATTCGACACCGTTATTGATTGCGGTCAAATAATTTTTTGTTGTGATTTCTATTCATTTTCTAAACCGACACACAAAGAAACGATCAATCAAATGGCGCCGTTGCCGGGGATAGTGCGCTAATTGTTCGTATTTTGAAATTTGAGTTGAAAAGTTTATTCCATTACAATTTTTAGATCAAAATTCGCGCAAACACTAATACGTGTTGTTGTGATTTGATTGCGAGGAAATCTGGAATTATTGGAGCTGGAGAAAAAAATTTCTGAATATTCCAGAAAGCTAAAGGGAGCAACAGAAGCATTGTCCTAAAATTATGTGCAGTGATCTCTTCCCCCCACCGCGATTCCGCGGCAAAGACCCACCTACTGCGGCGGTTCTGCGGCTTCCCTGCTTCTTCACTGTACCAAATTTGCTCTGTGAGGTTCTAACTTTCTTATCTCTTCCTAAATCTGCTCAAATAACATTTTGTGCAGGCTTCTTTGCAAAAATCGCAGCACCGCGCAAAAAGCAAAATTAAATTGTGCTTGTTTTGATTTTTGTGGTTGTTTGCATAATTAATACGGACATTAAGGGGCAAAGACCAAATCCAGATTAGGTGGGGAGTTCATTACCCTTCCTAAACCCAAAAAATCACAAACTTGCATCCGCATTTACCCTCATTAACTAAAAAATATCTAGAGCTGACTCTAAGGACCGTCGTGCTCACTTAGGACAAGAGAAGGCCATGGGTAATTCATTGCTTATCCGCGTTTCTTTTGTGGTGTCTAAGGCAAGTGTGTCGAAGGCTAGTGGTTACTTAATTAGGCCCACTACTTACGTAGTGGAGAACCTCCCACTTACCTGGCACTTACCTGGCCACATGAGAGACAAAGAGACAGTGGAGGATTGATCCTGCGACTTGTCTTTTGGCAGTTAGGAGCGGTCTAGAGCTTTGACCTAGGTGACCCCTAGAATCAGGGTTTTGTGTGTTGCATTTGTTGTGTTGCATCATTTTTTCAAAAAAAAATCCGTATCACTTTTCAAAACAAACATCGCATGCATCATTTCCCCTAATTATAAGTCACACTGCCACTTGTACTAACCCTTTTTAGTGCAAGATAGGCTGGACAAGGGATTCTAGTGCCCGACTTGTCCGCGTACCCCTGATCGACCCAAAAGTCGATATTTCTACACTTACCTCTCTTTTACCCACCATCACACCCACATCGATGGATCCGTCTCCATCGAACTTCTTTACCACTACTCTGTCGCCGTCCGTTGGTGCGCAGAATCCACCTCGCATCTCTCTCCAAGAGAGGTGCTATCCAACACGAGGTCCCCTTTCCACCCGTCTCTCCATTCCACCAGCCAACGGGGACAATTTTCAAATTAAACCCCAATACATCAACCTTCTACCAAAATTTCACGGTCTCGAGTCTGAAGATGCATATGCCTTTATCACCAAATTTGAAAATGTATGCGCAATGATGGGTACCTCACAGCTTTCTATGGATGCTATGCGTCTACGTCTTCTCCCATTCACCTTGTGTGATATAGCCGTGAAGTGGCTTTACAACACAACCGCACATTCCATCTCAAACTGGTGAGAATTCATCAAAGCATTCCTTAAGAAATTCTACCCACATCATAAGACAACTCGAGTCCGTAGCGAAATCAATCAATTCACCCAGCTTCCAAATGAAGCATTTTCACAATGTCTTGAACGCTTTAAGGATCTGTTAGTCCAATGTCCACATCACGGAATCCCCAGATGGGATCTGTGCCGAATCATTTATGAGGGCATTAATCCTAACACAAGACAGACCCTTGAATCCATGTGTCAAGGCAATTTCATGACCAAAGATGATGGGGAAACCTGGAAATTTCTAGAAGATTTCGCTGAAAAATCTTTACAGTAGGAGGGTGTGAGTCAATCGTCTAGGGATGGCAATGATATTTCCATAGGAGTTAGAGCTGACATTTCAGCTATACACAAGAAACTCGAGACTATGGAAAATAAATTTTTAGCTGCCGCCCTAAATCAAATGTCACTCTCCAAAACTGTATGTGGATGCTGTTCTAATCCTTCTCACTTGACGGAAGAATGTCCACGAAATTCTCCGTTTCAAGGTCACGAGCATACCAATGCCGCATTTCAAAGACCTAGAAACGATCCATATTCTTCCACATATAATCAGGGTTGGAGGAATCACCCTAACTTTGCTTGGAACCAATCACAATCTCAAAACACGGTTCCAACCCAACACACTTTCCAAAGGGTCCCTCCACCAAAACAGCAACCACTTCAATTGAGTCAGCACCCCTTCCAATCACAAAACTTCCAAAATCCGGCCAACACTTTTGCACCATATGAAAACTCTTTGCCATTGGCCGGTACTGATAATACCTCTGCACTAGCACAAACCTTGGATACTTTCATGAAACAATCCATCCAAGGGACGGCAAGTTTGCAATCTTCCGTCGAGAATGTAATGAAGATCATTGTCTCTCAAAATGAGAATTTCAAATCGATGGAAGCACAAATTGCACAACTAAAAGCTGAAATGAGTGCAAGAGAGAAAGGAAAACTTCCAGCTCAACCTTTACCCAATCCTGGCTATTCACATCATGTGAGTGCAATCACGTTGAGATCTGGAAGGGTGCTTGACGATCACGTTGGGGAAGAGATTGATGACACTGAAAAATCTATCGATGATACTCCGGCTAAGACATTTACCTCCACTTCTACTTATAATTCTGACCCCAGTTCTTCTACCCCACCACTTTATTGCGAGCCTATTCTCCGTTTCCCACAAGGCTCGCCACCTCAGCCCATTTCTTCTAGTTCTCCACGGACGATCCCCACTTCTATTCTGGGATCAGGTCCACACACACTTCCTTCTCCTATGATGGACCCAGCGCTTATTGCTAAAGCACCTTATCCTAATCGGTTAAGGGCTAACAAATCGAGTCCACATATGGAGAAGATTATGGACATGTTTAAGCAAGTTAACATCAACATCCCTCTCCTATATGTTATCCAACAAGTTCCGTCCTATACGAAAACTCTTAAGAACTTGTGCACTAGGAAGAGGAAGACTCAAGTGCCCAAGAAGATATTCATTGCAAAGACAGTAGATACGGCTTTCCCCCAGCAATTACCGAGGAAACGTAAGGATCCTGGATATCCTACTATTTCCATTTCTATTGGGGAAAAACACATTAACCGTGCTCTACTAGACCTTGGCGCTAGTGTTAACTTGCTTCCATATTCAGTCTATGAGCAACTAGGTATCGGAGTGTTAAAGCCCTCGAGCATAACTCTCCAGATGGCTGACCGATCTATCACCAAACCTATGGGTGAATTGGAGGATGTGTTAATAAAAATCGGGGAATTCGTATTCCCTGTGGATTTTATTGTACTTGATACACAGCCTGTAGCGAACCCACGGAATCAAATTCCGGTGATTTTAGGTCGCCCCTTTTTGGCCACTTCCAACGCTATCATCAACTGTCGTAATGGTTCTATGACCCTATCCTTCGGGAATAGGTCAATTGAACTGAACATTTACAAGTTGGGAAGTGTACCCTCCGAACCTACTGCTCAGGTCTGTTCTGTCGACTTAATGGATGTCGACAGCAGCGAATTTGATGATCCTCATGATACTGATCTTGACTCTTTTCATACGTTGTTGTTTGACCCAACTATGTATCATACACATACGGACTCTTCCACCGAGATGTCCGGGTCAACAACTAACACTGATTATGAACCGTCTTTAGAGTCAGAAGATCACCCCATGCTTTGTGACGACATTATTCTTCGGAGCATTGATGAGACTTTTGAGGAGATCTTCGCTGATGAACTCGCATTTTTGAATGACACGGGTGTTGAGATGAATCATCTCCCAATCAATGAAATTGAACCTCCACCTCTTCTTCTGAACTGTAAAGAGAATGCGAGCAATCCATCACATTCACTGCATCGTCTCTCCAAAATGAGACGCACACACATTCTATTCCACCACTTACCCTTTCCCCACTTCTTCTTCCACCAACCAGAGCACAGCATTGATAAAAAATTTGAATGGTTGGTGTTAACCTTCGGTCTTTGCAAAGCTTGGCATTGACCAATGATTTTTGACCCCCTCATGTGATTTTCAAAGATTAACATTGCATAACTCAAGTTTGGGGGGGCATTTTTTCTGGCTCCTGAAAAGAAAATTTTTACAAAATGATGAGCCAAAAATAAGTTTGGGGGAGGATCTTCACTTAAATATTTTGCCCCCACTAATAAATTTCTCCCAGGCTTACAGGTTTTTCGAGATTTAGCAGAAGGCAACAGTGAGGACACTGTTGAAAACAAGTTTGGGGGAGGTTTGTGCTTATTTTCGCATCATTTGCATATCACTTTGCATAAGTACAAAACATTTTTTAAAAAAACCTATAAAAAACTTTATTGAAAAAATATAAAAATATTTTTGTACATAAATAAGATAATAAAAGATTAGATAGTGAAAAATTACATCCCTAAGATTAGAAAAATTTAAGAAAACCAAGAAAATTAGAAGTTTTCTTATACGAACTAGTAATAAGTAGTTATGAGCCGTTGTCCCAAGGGTTAGTAAGATGAAGGAAGTCACTAATCTGAGGATAAAAATAAGTCTGAAAAATAGTTTCTATTCTTGAAGCCAAACATTTTGAATGTTGATACCCTGCTATTCGCACTTACACACGTCTTGAAGCCCGGAATAGTAGAGGATACCTTGAAATGTTCTTGTCTTAAAGCCGATGTATGTAGGAAATATAAAAAATGATGAAGAAAATATAAAATGGTGAGAAAAATGGACACTGGTTTTGTTATCACTAAGGGCAATAAAAAATATATAGTGAGGGTGCCTCTTCACCTAGTGCCATAAGGCCAATTGGTCTGGGAGTCACTGCTATGCCTTAGGTGGTGTAAGACGAGGAAAATACACCAAATAAGCAAGCACATGAGTAATCAGTCGGTTAGTACCTCAAGAAGTATTAACGGTCTCATGAAAATGTGTGAGCAAATTCAGCTAAATATTCATTAATTAAAAAATACTGAGGCTGATGGGCAAGGGTATGATAGCTTGAATTGAATTCTCCGGGTGTAGGGATGTTCTTTACACACACGTGAGGTGATATGATCAATGTTTGGAAGATAGATGGGAATGAAGAATAAGATGATGTTTTATTAAGGGAGGACGTGATTTCTGACATCTTTTCATAACTATTAAGATAGGACTCATGACAACCGAAAAGCTAGCTTAGTTGGAAACCCTAATTTTCGAAACTTTTCTTTTACAATTCTTTTCTTTAAATGTAATATTCACGATCTTCCTTTTATTATTGGATTTTTTGGGTGCAATCCGCTGAAAACCCTCAGGAGACAACACTCCTCCTACTAGGGACACCTAGAGGTTTAAAGGGTTGTTGCACGTGCTCAGTGCAATCATGTTGTCTACGAAAGTGTGCTAGTTAGTTTTTCTCTTTCTTTATTTTCTCCTTCTCTTTTTAATAAAACAGTTCGCTTGAGACGACCGAAAATAAGTTTGGGGGAATTTGATCAGTCGAAAATACAGCATTTTTAACACGTCAATTTCCCTATCATTTGCACTCATCTAGAAGTGTTCGGTATTCATATTGCACATATTAGCAAAACACCTGTAAAATACCAGATTACCTGTGTTGTATACTAAAACCGGCATTTCGAGGGAAATTGTGTGTTTATCATGGCATCGCATCATCCTTGTATTGCGCAACACTTGTCTCGAGAAATTGTGCAGGAAATTGCAGGAGCAAAGCCAAAATTGGGAAAAGAGCTGATCAAAAATACACCAACTCCAAGTTTTGAGATCTGGTAGCAATTTAGAGGGAAAAATACAATTCAACATATCAGGAAAAGGCCCAAGTGTCAGTCCAAATCAGTAACAGAGAGCCCAAGCCCTAAGGCTTCAAAAGCGCCTCGGTTCCGCGGCGGGAGCTGGCTTGCGCCGCGGAACCGCGGCGGTTTGGTGGCGCCAATTGCTCAAATTTTGCCACGTGCCTATCTCTAACGGTCCAAGCTTCCAGAAGACTCCCGATTCTCCACGTGGCTCATCTAGAAGGCTCTCCTTAACAAACTTTTGGAGGGAAATTCAAATTTGAAATCCTAGATCTAGGGTTTTGATGGTCTATAAAAAGGAGCCTAGATCTAGGGTTGAGGTTGTTCAAGAAATTCTCCATCTTCTTCCACCCACAAGTTGAGTGACACGACTTGTGCCTCCAAACCCTAACCCTAATCCCAATTCCAAATTCAAGATCCCGAGTACCATTCAAGCAAGAAGCCTTCAACCTTTTAGGAGCCGAGCCGATCTTCAATCGAGCAAGTGATCCAAGCCGATCCGCGACTCACGGAGACGAGCGAAGCCAAATCGACGATCGAGTTCTTCCTCTTGTAGTTCTTGAGCGATTGTAACGAAATTGTTGATATAAATAAAATGTGAAATTCTTTAATCTTGCTTTCTTTTAATTCTTGCATCATGATTCGATCTCAATTTGTGATTGTGGTTCTTGTTGTGATGTTTGAGTAAAACTCCTCTCGTAAAGGAGTCGAGACGATCAATAGAATGATGATGTAACAAATCTTGAAACGATTCTTAAGTCCTACGAGTTTTGTAAACCCTAGCAAATTGAAGAATTGACGACCTAGTTTCGTTGCAATGCTTTCTTGATTGTGATCGCTCGAAATTAGGGATCCACGATCGATTCTTGAATTTACTAGAGGCTAAAATGTGAATGATATCGACGAAGGAACAAGGGATAAATGATGAAACCGTAGTTTCACTAGAAATCCCTAATTCTCGTAGATCATCATCGATCTGGTATCAATTCATCGAAGGATAAGAATACGTAATCGCTAGATTTCATCACATCTATAGATCCGATCGATTCCTACGAGCCTCACTTCGATTCTTGATATTTGGTTTGGAAATCTACACAAATTCTCAATTCTTGATTTTATCGTTTCTTGTTATTAGATCTAGATTTTTTCTAATTCTTGAACTTCAATTACAAATCATGAATTGTTTGTTTTCTTTTCTTTAAAGTTTCAATTCATCTAATTCGAAACACGAACGATTACACTTTCCCTGTGGACGATCCGCACTTACTAACGCGCTACATTCGACACCGTTATTGATTGCGGTCAAATAATTTTTGGTTGTGATTTCTCTACATAATTTCCAACTACACAATCGGAAATCGTAATTCAATCATTGACCTTAGTCTAAAATTAGACTAACGTATCCTTAACAAACGTTTAAGTTGATCTTAGTCTCTAATGAGACTAACGTATCCTTAAACCCAACCCCAAACCCAAATCTAAGAAGATACGGATTTGGACTAATCCACGCCCTACAGGCGACAACATAAATTAATCTCCGTATACAATCCACGGGCAACCAAAAACAAAACAAACATGCACGACACGAAGTGACCATATAGAGAAGGAGAAAGTGGTTACCGCGATGCGGTAGCGTAATTAACTGCAGGGGCTTACGCCTGCAGGGAAGAGCGTCCCCACAATCAAAAACCCCTCAATGAGAGGGAATCTGACGAAGTCTGCTATATCGGCCGCATCCATCTAAACCTTGGATATACGGTGCCATAAATCAACTTGGCATCTTCGGAGAGGTATATGGATAGCACCAAATAGCATATGCCCTCGAAATTCAGGTAAGACGGACCTACGCGGTCATGGCTCTACATTTCGGTGGGGAACAATCGTCTGTTTTGATATGACAGTCACGGTGTTTGACTTCATTAAAATAACAGATGAACCAGGTAAGAAAGATGTATGGAGTATTGTCATGGATGATATACTTCTGATAGGATGTGATATTCCTATACTACAATCGTTTAAACTATGATTGTCACAGATGTTTTTCTATATATGATATGGATTATATATTAAGGATTCTGGTGACTAGATCTAAATTTGAAAAGTGTCACAATCTGGATACTTAGACACCATTCTAAAGGGGTTTTGAATAGATAACTTCTTGCGCGGTAGTATACACACAAGTTATAGAGTCACCCACTTTAAAGAGATGTCTTCTATACTAATGAAGAGAAAGACTCGCATGAATGACATATCATTTGTTTAGGAAATTGGGTTAATCATGTGACATCATGTACCAGACCAGAGGTTGCTTTTGCATTTACTGTAGTAAGCAGATATTGATCCAATCCTGAAGAAATAGTGGGAAGTGGTGAAGAATATAAGAGAATGTTCTTGGCATGTGGTTATGGCAGCCTCCTAAAGGAGGCGGTTACCGGTAGTAGCTTCCAATGTGACCTGGATGACAGAGTAGCTGTCAGACTTATAAGTTTACCCTCTTCTGAAGAGTAGTATGTTTGAAAAGGTTCCAAGCAGAATACTGAGAAAGACATGGCGCAGGTTGCTGATTATGATCAGCGGAGGATATAATTCAAGAAGCTTGTTGGATAAAGTTGTTCATTTATGAACTTGGTCCCATCAAGTATCCAGACAAATTCTAAGGAAGGGTGTCGCTTAGTTCGGGAGATAGTTAATCTCTGTGAAATTAAGATATAAAGAAATAAAGTTAGAAATATTGTAGCGGATCCACTCACTGAGGCTATTTCTCGAACACGGAAGTTTCTCAACCGAGCTTTGCGAAACTGTTAGTAGAGAAGTTGGGTATTCGGTAGCACACGAGTTGTGGATATGTGATGCCGCAATAATTGTCCTTAAGTGCAAGTGGGAGATTGTTGGATATAGTGCCCTCAAGGCAATTATTGTAATTTCTGGTAGGCAATTATGATAATAGAAAGTGGACCTATACAGGTAGAACAATCTTTCTTGAGATGAAAGTATGCTATTTAGTTTGTCTTTATCATTTATGTCCATACAGTTTACTTGTTATTACGTGTCGCTAATACATAATGATAAAGCCTGCAGGATCTTTTCTTGATTACCAGCATTATGATGGCGATCATATACGTGGGAGCTGGGTAGTCCATAAGTACATCCTTAAATGTCCCTAGTCGAGAGAGTATCGAGACTGGGCATCGATATTCCGAAGTAGACTAGTATATACGTTTCTAAATCCCGACGAGAGGCGGTGGCCGGTCTCACAAGCCATTGGTGTTTTGGCACCTAAGATAGTATACATGTGCTTATTTGAGGTGAGTACACCGGAAAGACTCGCTGAGAACTTCTAGATGGTATTATACCTATTGTCAGATAGCTGTTCTCAAGTGACATGAGTACAGGGTAGTCTTTTGATCTGAGATCGTCATTTGTCTCATGTAAGTTCCCACTGTACTTTAATTATTACCCTACCACGGCTCAAAGGAGTCGTGCAAACAGATTTTAGCTGGGTATAGTCCCGAGCCACATAGAGATAGTGAGCGATCGTCAGGGATTTGTCTCTCCTAGTATAGGGAGTCGATATCGCACTGTGTTCGATTGGCCATCACCATAAATCCCTGGTAATGGTGGATAAGATTACTGATAGGAGATCGGTAATTTCTCGGTGGGTGATGCGCTTGACACTGGCATGACTTATCAGGTTATTAAGAGTCTGATGTTATCCACCCTCTAGACCCGATATGCGACACTCTCTAACAAAAAGACTGGACTGTATGATGATTGTCACTTACAGGCTCAATAGGGTACGGACGGACTTAATTGTCGAGCTCCCTTTCGACCAATACCTGGGTAGCCATTACATACAGCTAGTACCGCTGATGTGCTTGTGGTTATGGATTTATCCAGTAACTCGCTGCTGGTGTATTTTCGAGTCTTTAGAGTCCAACTTATAAGGTTTTCCAAGTTTAGGCAATATGATGTAGAGGTCAAATATTGATACGTGTAGGGGTCTGATTAAATACGTGTACTGGCTACACGGACTTTAATCTGACGGTTGATAATACAAGTCGGCTTAGGATTAAACCGGATTATTAAATCAAGTATTGATTTAATAATTTACATACATACATACATACATATATATATATTCTAATATTATGTTCACTATTCATTTTCTCTCTCTTAGGTATTCCTATTTTTATACCAATACGCGTATATGTATTCGATATATATACCGAGATTGTATTCCGTATTTATACGGAATTCTTCTAGAAGGAGGATGCCTCATTTAGGGATTTTCTTTTTAAGGAAATTAAAAAATGAAGTGGAGGGTGAGGTGGTATGAGAGTATGGTAGAGAGGGATGGGCTCATTTTAAAATGGTTAAATGGCATGACATATTTTTTAAGGGTATGGGAAAATATCTCTCTCACTTGGTCATTTGGTTATGACACATTCTCTCTCCTCTCATCCTCTCCCTCTTCTCTCATGAGTATTCTTCTCTTGATTTTAGAAATGAGAGTGAAAATGATTTGATAAAATCTCGACATCCCTAACACCGTATTCCTACCAAGCTTAGAGTATTAGTTGCTTCACTTGTGGATTTAGATATGGAGCTGGAGCTTGGATCGATTTCCCTCGGATGGATCATCTTCGATAAGGGCGGTCATCTTTCAAGCTCATTCCCGACGGCCTACGAAGCTTCAAGGGGCTTCCACGATTGGGTAGACACGCTACAAAGGCTGTAGTCTCTATAATCTTGTATGTCTATTGCTAGTTTAAGTTTATGGTTTGATTTTCTTGGGTATTGGTGTCTTGTGCTTGCATAAATTTGATTGCAATCCATTATGACTTGTCCGCGGTTCTCGCGGCGCGAGCAAAACACACGAACACTATCTTCCTAAGTCAAGACTTTAAAAGTCTCAAAGTTGGACCACTACGTCCCTAAACTGGAAAATTGCCCTACGTCCGGCTTCTAAATTGGCTACCGTATATAATCCACGGGCATAAACAAACCATATCACCCCCAAGTCCCACCGGGTGAGCAATGTTCCTGAAGTATATGATGCCCTATGGCTTGTCTCCAAATTGACTATCGTATACAATTCATGGGCTACCCACAGAAAAGTTGCACATCCAAGCCCCACAGGTGAACGATGCTCCCATAAAAGTATACTTTGCCCTACGGCTGGTCTCCAAAGATTGACTACCGTATACAATCTACAGGCTACCCGCTAAAATGCCTCCAAGCCTGCTCCATTGGAACACCAAACTACCAACGAGGAGAAGATCCACTCATGTATCCTCACGATCCATGGTGCATAAAAAAGGGGTTAGTCCACAAGCAAAAAGGGCACGGATGAAAACCTAAAAGGGCTCCGTGAGTAAAAAGAGAAGGACTACCCGTGAGTTTGTGAAAACCCAAAAAGACACAAACTCGTGAAAAGAAAAAAATGTGCTTCAACCAAATCCCACCAAAGGCGAGTGATACCCCCAATATGATGAACGACACTTGTGAATCCTCTCGGCTTGCAAGAAGAAAACACTCTTATAAGATCCTTACAACTTATAAGAGGAAATCCACTTAGGAGCTCACAACTCCTAAGTAGAAAATCCACTTACGGGATCCTCTTGACTTGTAAGGAGAAAACAACTTTGTGAGACCCTTACTGCTTATGAAGATTAAAAAGTCTTAAATGACAGGGATCTAAACCCGTCTTTTAAGCCACCATTGTCCTACGACAAATGATGAGTCGCTCCAAGTACTATTCCAGTTGCAGCGATACTGATGCCAAATTAGGTATCAAATCCTAATTCCCCCAGGAAGATGATGAATTGCACCTGGCATACATGCTTAGTGTTAGTAACGTTGATACCAGCCTAAAGTCCAAAAATCTCAACCCCTAAGTCATTAAACTGGAAAATATAAAAAAAATAAAAAATAAAATAGCTTAAATGATTGGGCAGCTCGCAATAAAGATCAACGAGTAAAATAAAAAAGAAATAACCGAAATGATTGGACAGCTCTCAATAAAAATTAGCGAGTAAAGTAAAAAAGAAATAGCCGAAATGATTAGGCAGCTCGCAATAAAGATCAATGAGTAAAAAATAAAAATAGCCGAAATGATTGGGCAATCGCGACTTTCGCAATAAGAAAAGCTGAAATGATAGAGCAATCGCGGATATTTTAAAAAAAAAGAAATTTTTTCTGCCCTACAAGTAGTTCGATCTCGACTCTTGTATACAATACACAGACACAAACAAATGAAAAAGGAGCAATGTGTTCCACCATGTTTGACTGAATAAAGAATGAAGTCTTAACGATAATACATACAGCCTAGAAACTATCTGGACGTTTTTCTTACTCCAGCAAGGTACAAACGCGACATCATGAAAGCTCAAAGGAGCCAAAGCAAAAGCGGAGTGACGGCAAATTCCTAGCTCCAAGCCCCGATGGAAATATATATACAGCCTAAAGTCCAATTCAATGCCACATCGTATTCCAGCTAAGTACAGACGTGGCATCAGCAAAGACCAAAGGGTCAAAACAAAAGCGGTGTGGCGTCATCGGCATAACACCAAGTCATAACGGCAATACATACAGCCTAAAAACTACTTGGACGTTCCTCTACCTCAACAAAATATAGACACGGTGTCATAAAATCTCAAAGGAACCAAAGCAAAAGTGGAGTGTCAGCAAATTCCTATCTCCAGGTCTCGATGGCAGTGCATACATGCCTAACAACTATTAGATGTCATCTCACCTCAGAAGGATGCAATTATGACTTCTCTAGGACTCAAAAAGAGTCTGACCCCAAGGTAAAGCGACATGGTGACGCCTAACGTTAAATCCTTAAAGACAACATGCATATACCAACCTAGGAAGATTACTTAAGATATTGTATCTCGCCTCAGAAGGGATTGGAGATACAACAAGTGCACGGCTACTCGAACAGTATTTTGAAGGAATGCAAATCGAAAAGAAATCAGCTAAAGAAATGGTACGACGAACTATGCCCAGTACCATAAACCTAACTGACTCCTACGCTATCAGAGGTTATGTATGTTTAATATTAGGTCGTTTATCTATCAAAGGATGATAAGATGAACGCTCCGAGATGAGTACATAAACTAAGACATGTCATTTTAGCACAAAGAAATGTTATTCAAAAAATGGTTTCTTTTATTTACACGACAAAAGTGAAGAAAAGATACACCTTTATGGGATCGTTACAACTCACAAGGGGAAAAGACACTTAGGAGTTCTCATGACTCCTAAGGAGAAAATGCTCCTATGAGATCCTCTCGACTCATAGGAAGAAAATGATTTTATGAGACCTTCACGGCTCATAAAATTGAAAATCCTTATGTAAGTGTTTACCGCCGAAAACAAAGACGAAACCGCGTAGGTAGTCTTGTCTGAATTTGGGGGCAGATGCTATTTGGATTTATCCGTCCACCTCTCCAAAAATGCCAAGTTGATTTATGGCACCATATATCGGAGGTTTGGACGGATGCAGCCATTGTAGCAGACTTCGTCAGATTCCCCCTCGTTTGTGTAACAATTTCAAAAAAGATAAAATATTAATTTTGGGAATTTTTATAATTTAATATTATTTTATTGAATATTTTAATATTTTGGAATTATTAAATACAAATAAACGGGAAAAATTTTGGAAAAATTATGAAAAATTCTAAAATAGGGTAAATTAGAGAATTATGCCATTTCTAAGTTTAATTGATTAGTTATATGCTAAATTAGTGCTAATCGCGATTAAAAATCGCTAATCGGTTTTTTAGCATTTTTGTGCAAAACATGCACATATCATTTTCTACACTTGTGTTACATTTTATTGCCATGGTTTGTTTTGGGGTTACTATTTTTGTGAGAAGGATTTTGAGAGAAAGAAAAGAAATGGGAAAAAGATTAAAGAAATTGGTAGTAGGTGAGAGAGAGAGGTATGGGCACCATTGACTAAAGACTTAGCCATTTTCTTCCCTTCATTTTTCCTCCCTCTTCTCCTCTCTCCTGCTGCTGCTCCTCCCTCACTCCCTTCCCTCTCCAACTCCTCAAATCACCATGAAAACAAATTCAAAACCCCAATCCCTTTTCACTAAAAAGATGCATAAGCTCAAGACCTTCATGATGGACCAAGAAAGCTTGGATTTTGGCCACTAGGGGCAACTCAAGAAAATTCTTGAGTTGCCAAATGAGGTATTTACTGAACCATTAGCTTAATTTTAGCATTTCCTTTACCCCCATGTTATGATTGAACCGATATTGTGTGATTTGGTGACTTGAGGTAAAACCTAGTTAAGGTTTGAGGAAATTGTGAAATTTATCTCAGTTGAGGTTATATAAACACCCTAGTGTATGAATTGAGACCCTAACCTGAAGCTTAAACCCATAATACGGATTTTAGAAACCGATATCGGGGAATTTGTGAAATCTATGCAGGGTATATTGAATCTGCTATCACCCGAGACACCCTAAATTAAAATTGATTGGGCAGTGACATGTGCAGGCACCTAGGAAACTACCACCAGAACCCTAGCCCCTACTTCCAATTCCAGGCCGCAAATTCCTCCATTCTGGCCGCAAATTGCGGCCAGACCATGATGGAATTGTCTCTTTTTGGTTTTGGTGTTCCCTTATCTGTATATTAGACCCCTGGTATATTTAAATTTGTATAAATTGACCTAGGGTGAAATCTGGGACATATTTCCTAAGTTGCTGTTTTGGATTCGTGTTTCCGTATTCCGTATTTTTAATTCTGCAATTGTGGATTGTGTTTTGCCTCGACTATTTGGCGTTTATACGACGATATAGAGGATTTATTGATGGTTTTGAAGGCGTGCCATAGGTTCTCACCTATAGGCCCCTTATCGTATCGTTTTGGATTTCATGTGCCGTTTTAGCTTGGATTTGGTTTTAATGCGCATATACGACACTTTGATGTGTAGGTACCCATGAAGACTTCGGGACAACAAGCAAATGCGTGGTGACGTCCGCAAATGATGATGCAAGGTGAGTAGATTATATCTACAGGGGGAAGTCGGGTGGATGGCGTATAGCACCCCCGCAGTCCGTAGTTGTTATATATATATGATAGTTAGGTGTACTGTGGGTAGTGTAGGGTTAGAAGGGACTAGGGTAGTTCAAGTCTCGAACCCTAGAATAGTTTTACACCTACACGCATACCCTTGCATATTCATTATACTTGCACTGTGTTCGAGGATATCGGATGACATTGGAGATGAGTCGATGATGTGGGCTTGTGCCGCGAGATCGGTGATTGATGTGATTCGTAATTGGGATACGATATGTGATCTCTAGCGGGCCTTGGGGCGTGTGCTTGCACACGCGGTATATTGATGGTATCGATTTGTACTAGACATAGAGTAGTGCCCCAGATTATGTGATCTGATGATAGTGATACATGTTATGTGATGAGATAGTGTGATGTTGACCCGTACCCAGCTATTGGGATGCCGTACGATGATTTACCGTACGAGCCGATGTTGATGATAGATCCACACTCATAACTCGAGGATGTCCTACGATATATTATTGAGGCGGGATCACCGACTATATATCTATATATTGTCGACTCAGATTTAGGTGGTTTCCATACCTATCCCATTTGACTTGATACTTAGATCTGTAGTTGCATAGTAGATTTTTCACTGTGATGTTGATTATTTGATTTCCGCATTTTCATGCTATTCGCATTGCTTGCATGTGTTTATTGCTACTGTTATCATGCTGTTAGGACACCAGCACCATTATCGATGATGCGTATGTTCCACGTACACTATTTGCCGGCTCACACACTTCATCATCGATAATTGCCATGCCACTACACTGTAGTACTGTTGCATTCATGATATGACTCTTGCTTGGCATATTGTACACTTATACCTGTACACAAACATAGATGATTCTGACTTGATTAGAGATTGAGGACCGCAAGATATTCTTTAAAACTGATTCATTCTAAAGGAGCGGTTTCCCTCGACATATGCACATTACTATTCCATGTTGCATGACTTCTGATATGATTACCTTTCTTTACATGTCGCATACATCATGGATTGATTGCATAGCACATCGCATTGGATTTACTTCTTGATGTTGAATTTTCATGTGATTTCTGGTTTTGAGGACCGTGGGATTATTTAAGAAAGGATGCTCTATTTTGAAAAACCCGGTACCTCATGATATGATATTTTGGTGCGTCCACCACGCGTTTTCTCGGTGCTGAGACGTGTGCTTGAAACCCGATTCGAGGAGTGGATGATCCGTTTGCGGGTTCGTGGTGGGCCTGGTATGGTTCCCCTCGGCAAGATGATCGATGGGTTTTGCCGATTGAGCCTGGAGGCGGGCGAGTACCTACCGGTGATTGTATTTGAGCTCGGCGGATATCTGGAGGATACCGACCGGAGTTGAGAGATGGGCGTACTGCCGGGGCCGAGGGCCGATTCCGCAGACATAGCCCGCGGGCCGATCCGGACTGACGGAGCCCGATGGATGAGGATTTACGTGTCGATGCTAGGCAAGGGTTTCATGATGTTTTCCATGATTTTATTATATCCTCATATTCGCATACATGACGTTATTGTCATTGGGTGACGGGTGGACGGATTCCACGTATGTACAGATATAGATCATACAGACTGGATTGATCACACTTCACTTGTATATATAACAGGGTATGAGGGCGCTGTTATATATACCCTTACACCAATATTAGTGGTATGGGACGCTAATATATATGTATTGATACTTCATCATTCTTACCTCATGCAGACATACCTTATACTGATGACATGTTATTACCTGAGTACTTGGCACTACATACCTGTTTAGATGTTGCTTTGCCACCTTATCATGTATCAGGCTTATTCCTTGAGGTTTATTACTGATTGTTGACCTAGGTTTATGTCTTGCATTCGGTTTCTGCTTGTAGATATTTCTATTCACGAGTTGGCAACTCACCCCCGTTGTGCCACAGTTCTTGCAGGTTCTGCCGTACAGGTTCCATTGCGGCATTTCTGGCACACTACTTTCTTGCGGGTGAATTGCTTTTGGTAGGTGGATTCTTTTGCATCAAGAACCACCATTGTATTTATTTTATCCATTGTATCTAGAATTTCCATCAACCAAAATTGTATATTGTTTCAGACTTAGATATTAGTGATGTATTATTTGACCTTAGAGTCGCGCTTAGTAGTATTGCGGTTTTCTTGCTTTTGGAGCTTTCTTTTGAGTTTGATCCTCGCCATTCGGCGTTGTATATTATTATTGCTTGTGTGGTTGTGGCCGTCAATTGACGAAGAGCTAGCTCCAGCTTGGGGATGCCTTTTTTCATTGCATATATTGTTATTCTTGTTGTGCCCCATTCGGGGCCAGTTTTTACAAAAGAAACTCTGCCGAAATTTTTAGAAAAGACTTTACCTTTTAAAAATGCACATTCGGCTTAGTTATTTAAAAACCTTGACTTCAAACATATTTTCCTTCACTTCTTTAAACCAGTTTTCTTTACTTACTCTTAAAATGGTTTTAGATTTCTGGGCTTTTGGCTTACTTGGACCAGATGGAGTCCTATAGACTTCATATGGTTCAAGGGCCAGTCACGTGCTCTTTCGGGTCGTGACAGTTTCCGAGGGGTTTTTGATTGTGGGGACGCTCTTCCCTGCAGGTACAAGCCCCTGCAGTTAATTAGATTACCGCATCGCGATAACAACTTTCTCCTGCTCCAGAAGTTCACTTCGTGTCGTGTATGTTTGTTTTATTTTTGGTTGCCCGGGGATTGTATACGGATACTAATTTATGTTATCACCCGTAGGGCGTGGATTAGTCCAAATCCGTATATCTTAGATTTGGGTTTGGTTTGATTTAAGCATTATTGATCTGTTTTGAGATCAGGATCGAGTTAAATGTTTGTGAGCGGTTGGGGCTCGATTGGTTTTTTGTTAAGAATACATTAGTCCAATTTGAGACTAAGATCTAATTAACGGGGTGTTAGGATCATTTTTGTTTCAGATCCAATAAGAGAGCATTTGGGCTCTGTTGTTTTAGTTTAAGGACGTTTTGATCCCTTATCGCCGCTTTGGAGGCAAAGTCGTAGTTTGAGAACATTTCGATATGTAGATCACCATTTTGGAGGTGAGAGTTTAGTTTAAGGACGTTACGATCCGTTGTCGTCGTTTTGGAGACAACATTGTAGTTTGAGAACATTTCGGTCTGTAAGGTTTAGTTTAAGGACATTACGGTCCGTTGTCGCCATTTTGGAGACAACGTTGTAGTTTGAGGACATTTCAGTCTGTAGGATTTAGTTTAAGGACTTTACGGTCCGTAGATCATATTGCGCGCACGTGTATTTGTTACGTGTCGGGATGAGCAACGATGATATGGGATACACCAAGCTTGGGGTGTGGTTTGATCTGGGGTGTGCACGTCAGTTTGGGAAGTGCACTGAAGAGCAGTTGGTTGTTGGGACTGTTCCCCTCCGAAAGACGGCGGCGACGTAAGGACGTCTGGCCTGAGATTCGGGACAGATGCTAATTGGTGCTATCCTTCCATCTCTCCGAAGATGCCAAGTTGATTTATGGCACCGTATATCGAAGGTTTAAACGGATGCGTCCGATGTAGCAGACTTCGTCAGATTCCCCCTCGCTTAAGGGGTTTTTGATTGTGGGGATGCTCTTCCCTGCAGGCGCAAGCCCCTGCAGTTAATTACGCTACCGCACTGCGGTAACCACTTTCTCCTTCTCCAGATGGTCACTTCGTGTCGTATGTGTTTATTTTGTGTTTAGTTGCCCGTGGATTGTATACGGAGACTGAGTTATGTCGTCGCCCGTAGGGCGTGAACTAGTCCAAATCCGTATTATCTTAGATTTGGGTTTGGGGGTTTGGTTTTAAGGATACGTTAGCCTCATTGGAGACTAAGATCAACTTAAACGTTTGTTAAGGATACGTTAGCCTAGTTTTTAGACTAAGATCGACTTAACGGGACCGTTTAGATCCAACAAGAGAGCAATTAAGGGAGCCCTGTTGTTTAGTTTAGTGACATCACGGTCAATAGGTAGTTTAAGGACATTGCGGTCCATAGGTAGTTTAAGGACATTGCGGTCCAATGTTAGTTTTAAGACGTTGTGGTCAAGGTTAAGGACGTCATAGTCCGTGGATTTAAGGACTCCACAGTCCGAAGTTAGTTTTAAGACATCTTGGTCAAGGTTAAGGACGTCATAGTCCGTTGTTAGTTTTAAGACATTCTGATCAAGGTTAAGGACGTTATATTCCATGAGTTTAAGGACCCCACAGTCCGTATCAATGTGTGGTCGTTGGGACCCGTCACCTCTTTGAAGACGTTAAGGAATTACAACGCCAAGTATCAAAGGAGTAAAGAGATGTACCCTTGAACCAAGGCAGATTAAATAGTCTTTGGCCCAATTTGGGATCAAGACCAATTAATTATGTTATGAGCCCATTAGCCCAGTTAAGTTTGAATTGAGGACTTATGGCCATCTTGGGCTAAGTCCAATCATGTTTGGAATATTGGCTTTCTGTTGATCCATTGGAGGCGAGGCTTTGCCTCTAAAACTTAGCCAATTGGGCTGAAGCTAGTGTTAAGCACTAAAGGCCAACCAGTGTTGAACACTGGGAATGAGATTGACAAGTTAGTGTTTAACACTAAAAGGTGTTAAACACCAGCAACAGGGGCTTTCTCATTGGTTTGGAACACTAAAACAAATCAGTGTTAAACACTGGCAACAAAGATCTCAAATTAGTGTTAAACACTTAAGATAATCAGTGTTAAACACTGGTGACAGAGATTTTAATTTAGTGTTGAACACTAAGAAAATTAATATTAAACCCTGTTAACAGAGGTTTAATTTAATGTTAACACTAAGAAATTCAGTGTTAAACACTGCAAATAAAGTTCTTCAATTAGTGTTGAACACGAAGGCAAATCAGTGTTGAACACTGGATTCAGAGGTTCCAATTTAGTGTTAAACACTAAGGCGAGAGGGGTCACGTGGTAGCACGTGAGGGCGCCCTCCCATGCGGAGTTTTTCAGGGGTCACGTGGTAGCACGTGACCCTGCTTCTTTGCATTTTTGTTCAAGAATTAAATTCTTCATTAAATCCCCATTTTCTTCTGAAGAATTATATAGAGTTGAACTCTGTTTTTTCTGTAGGAATTAAATTCCTCATATATGTGAAGAACTGACTTCTATCATAGGGTTAAACTCTAATGATAACTTTAGAGGAATTAAATTCCCATTACTTTTAGAGAATTACTCTTAGATAGGGTTAAACCCTAATTTATATTCTGAGGAATTGAGTTCTGTCATAGGGTGAAACCCTAATTTCTTCTTTCTTAAGGGAATTAAATTCCTGTTATTTTGACAGAATTAAGTTCTTAACTAGGGTTAAACCCTGGTTCTTTTCATTCTGAAGGAATTAAATTCCTATAACATAGGGTTAAACCCTAATTTATCTCAAAGAAATTAAATTCCTATAATTCTATGAGAATTAAATTCTCAAACTTCCATTCCCTCTCTATGCTTTGGATCTGCATGGCAGGATCTCAACCCAATGAGAATTAAATTCTCAATTCATGGGGAGATATGCACTTTGCAGATCCTCTACTAAAGAGAGGACTAAGTTCTTCCTTTTAATATAAGAGTTAAACTCTTTTGAGAATTAAATTCTCTTTTTAGAAGCCTTCCCTTTCTTACCTAAGGTTTTCTTCTGCAGAAGATCAAATTCTTCCAAAGTCTCAAGGCTCTATTTTTCTCTTTTTCTATCTCTCTCTCTCTGTATCTCTCCCTGTGTGTGTTTTGGCTCCTATTTATAGGAGAAGGAGCAGAATCAATTAGTTTTGGTGAATCTTTCATTGAGAGATTTGATTTGTATTCATTCGAGATTTGATTTGCATTCATCATTCATTTGGACCTTTGGATTATTATTCACCATTGGATTTTAAATCCAAAGATTTTCCTTTGCTATTTCGGTTAGATTTTAAAGGAAAATCTTTCCAAGTTCAAGATTTTTCCATAAATAGGTGATATTTAATCACCTTTAAATCTTTAATCCAATCGGTTCCAAATAATCATTCTCCTTTCGAAAGATTTGAATGCTGTTCAGAATTTAATTCTGTTAAATAGATAGGCTTTGAAAGCCGGTCACGTGTGGCCACGTGACCCATGGTCACGTGTAGGCACGTGACCCCCCTGGAACGAGCTTTCTTCTTCTTTCTGCGCTCTGTCTTCTAGCCGCTGTTCAACTGTCACGTGCCAACACGTGACCCCTGGTCACGTGTGAGCACGTGACCCTTTCTGGAGCCTTTTCTTTGATTTAATCAAGGAGCTGAATCTGCCTTTGCCGCTGCTTTTAAATGTCACGTACCAACACGTGACTGCTGGTCACGTGCTAGCACGTGATGCCTCCTCCGTAAACTTTCCTGATTTTAAATCAGGAAACAAATACCCCCAAAGCGTTGTTCTCACGTGTCTGCACGTGAGTGCAACGCTGTCACCTTGGTGACCGTTGGATTCCTCTAGGGACTCGGGTAAATAAAGTGTTTCCATCACATCCTATAAATATAGGGGTCATTTCAGATACACCTCCACTTTGCTTATCTTCCTCCTTGCAAACCTTTTCTGAGAATTTAATTCTTCTCTTCCAGAGCTTAGTTCTCTGTCTCGAATCATCTTCAGAGTTTAACTCTGTTCAAAAAAGGCTCTTTTCTTTAGGTAATGCTCTTGAATGAACAATGAACTCTCACATTCCTCTGGATTTTAAATCCAAAACAAGGGTTTTCATCCTTTTTGAATATGAACCCAATTTTTCTTCAAGATTTTAACCGAAGTGTGAAACCAATTTAACCTTCAACAGTAGATCTCTTAGGGTTTACATGATCTTTAGGGAAATGATGGTGATAGTCCATGGAATTTAATTCCATCCCAAAAATGTTTATGGGAATTTAATTCCCTTTTCTAAAAGGAATTTAATTCCTGTGAAGAACTAAGTTCTTCCCACGGAGGCTTCTTAGGGTTTCCTTGCCCTAGGTTGTCCTCCTTCACATCCGAGAGGAAAAAGTTTGTAATGAATTTTTCATGAACTCTATTTCAGGTGTCATGGATGCTCATTTGTATGATCTTAACGAAATCATTTCTTACGGGAATATTCGTGCACTGGGCCGTAGTCAGAATCAGGAGTTCACCAACGCTCATTATGTTGAGATTATGAGCCGCTTTGACGAGTACAACCACCGGCTACTCCTCCGTCGCTCTTCTCTTCTGAGACTCATCGTGCTGGCGATTTGGGAGGCGCTTCCTCTCTTCTGCACCGGTGTGCCGCTCAGTGCATTGCACGCTGTCAAGGATAAGATACATTCGGTGTATCTGATGAGTCTAATCTCGAAGAGAAAGCACGACAACCTCATTGATCTCTTACACCAGGCATTTCAGCAGTCGGCCATACTTTCCGCCTATCGGAGGGTGGAGGACATTCGCGAGGACCCCGACGCTTTTGATCGTGAGAGAAAACATACTCGGGCGGTTCGAAATGCTTGGAGGATCTTGGACAAAGTCAAGCTTGAGTTTCTCAATTCGTGCCCCGCGTCTGAGGTCTTGCCATTGTAATCGTTTTCTTTTCATTTTGTATGGACTTCTTAAAGCATGAATGATAAGCTTTATCTTGCCTTTCTATGTTTGCATGCCTTTCTATGGGATTTTATCATTTTGCTATTGTTGCTGTTGTTGTTTTTTAATATGCAGGGTGCTATTCCATTTTTTAGTGCACGTCAAGTTTGGGGCTCACGTGTTCTGCACGTGGGGTCCTTTGATGGGAATGTTCAAAAATTTTCCATGCCATATTTTTAGTGCACAATATCAGATGCAGAAAAGGAGCCTTGGAAATAGTTCCATCTCCCTGATTTTCGATGCCTTTCCTTTTTTGGGCTTTGGAAACAGCTTTTACATGCAAGATTTTCTGCGCACAGCACTTAATGCACCTCTTTATATCTGGGGCAATGGCCTTCCTTTTCTTTTCACAGAGAGATTTATTCTCATTTTGGTGTGATTTATCCTGAGAAACAACTGAGCACCATGGCCTGTAATCGCCCTCATGCTCGTCGACAGGCATGGGAAGTTCCTATCGAGGAGATGATCCCCCGCTTTGCTGCTCGATTGGTGGATCCACTCCTTACCGATGACGAATGCGATTCGGCAATGTATGAACTCTCGATCCGTAAGGGGTCCCCCCTCCCGATGGGGTCCCTCTGGCTCCGGAAGATTCTCACGGCCGTGCTTGCCAACATCCCTCCTCACCCGACGAAGATGACCCTGGCGATGCTTGATGCGGCTGAAAAGAAGCTTGAGGGCTTTCACGAAGCGTTCCTGATTACTCAGGCTTTGAAGGATTGCTCGATTCACCTGCTGGGCCAAATAAGGGCCCGGCGAGCTATTATGTTTGCTTTCGCGGACGAACATGGCGCCAATCGATGGGGAGCGACTCCTCTTGAGAACCGTCGCTTTGATGTGCTGGAGAGAGCGGAGAGAGAGATGGAGAATTTTGTTCTTTGCTTTGTTAACCCTTGTGCTACTGATCCTGTGTTTGGTGACCTTTTCCCGCTAGCGTAGTATATTTAAATTAGTCTTTTTTTTGTATGCTTTATGCTGAACTTCCATGTAGGCTTGGTACTCATATGTGTGTTTTCGCTCGCATAAATAAACTTTGTGTTCTTCTTATGAGAACTTTCTTTAATTATCAACACTATCATCATGTCGCATGCACATTAAAGCTTCGAATATTATTTCTTTTTCAGATGTTCATATAATTGCGAACACATGCTCGATAGGATAAACGTCGGAAATTTTCTCGTTACTTTTCATACCAGGTGATGTGAGAGTGTTTTAGATCGACTATCGCTGTCGACTGGAAGCCCATTTATACGGTCTTAAGCGTGTATGTCCCGTTTCCAAGGTTGCGGTCGCGAAAGTGAACTTACGTGGCATGATAGAGCGACACGTGGCGAACACATTGTCGTGCGAGAAAAGGGCTCGGCTGTAAATTTTCGGAGAGGGAGCTAGCTTCTAAGGCGCTGAGCGATCTTCAAGCTAATCTTACCGCCAAGGCCAACAAAGCATATGAACTCTGACGGGTGTTTCAGGAGTCCATCAAAGAGGTGGTAGCTCTCGATAAAGCTGCCACATTCACTCGCGAAAGGGTCGAAGCCCATAATGCCACCGAGAAAGAGCTTGAAGGTCGGCTTGCTTCGTATCAGGCCCAGCAGGCTCAGGCGGAGGCTCGTCTTCAGGCGATCCTGAATCATGAAGCCGTGACTCAGCAACAGAAAGATGAGCTGGTAAAATTGCTACGTCACCTGCCGGCTTGAAGACTTGTATCTTTTCCTTTTTTTTGTACATACTCCTGAATGAGAGTATTTTTGTTCTTTCATAAATTGTACTTTGTATCCGTTTTGGTTTATGAATAAAGACATATTTTTCTTCTCAATGGAGTGTCTTCTTTTTATTGAATCTGCTCTGCGGACAATTTATCTTGGTCTCCTTGCAGAGCGGCGATGGCTTAGGATTCAGGGTTAAGATCTGCTTCCTAAGACTTTTGCGCTTTATGAGCCACGAAGGTCTCATAAAGAGTTTTTCTCCCTACAGGTCGAAAGGATCCCGTAGGTGTGAGTTCTTCTTAAGAATCGTGAGGATTCTTAAGCGGGTTTTCCCTTGGGAGTCGTAAGGATCTCACAAGAGAGTTTTCTTCCTTACAGGTCGTGAGGACCTGCAAGTGCTGGATGTGGTCACCCTTATCCGTGTTTTACGGGGTCGGGGGTTGCTCAAGGCATCGTAGTTTAAAGACGTCGCGGTCAAGGTTAAGGACATCATAGTCCGTGGATTTAAGGACTCCACGGTCCAATGTTAGTTTTAAGAAATCACGGTCAAGGTTAAGGACGTCATAGTCCGTGGGTTTAAGGACTCCACAGTCCGATGTTAGTTTTAAGACATCGCGGTCAAGGTTAAGGACGTCATAGTCCGTGGGTTTAAGGACTCCACAGTCCGATATTAGTTTTAAGACATCACGGTCAAGGTTAAGGACATCATAGTCCGTGGATTTAAGGACTCCACAGTCCGATATTAGTTTTAAGACATCACGGTCAAGGTTAAGGACGTCATAGTCCGTGGATTTAAGGACTCCACAGTCCGATATTAGTTTTAAGACATCACGGTCAAGGTTAAGGATGTCATAGTCCATGGATTTTAGGACTCCACAGTCCGATGTGTGGTTGCGGGGACCCGTCACCTCTTTGAAGACGTTGAGGAATTACAACGCCAGGTATCAAAGGAGTGAAGAGATGTACCCCTAAACCAAGGTAGAATCAAATCAGGGTGGTTGATCGTTAGTTTTAAGACATTACGGTCGAGGTTAAGGACATCATAGTCCGTGGATTTTAAGGACTCCACAGTCCGGTGTTTGCTCTGGATACTTCACACGGGTTCACTGCCGTGCTTGGCGAGGACCAGGCTCCGCTCTGGACGTTTTCCGTGGGGTCAAAGAGTGACGTTATCTGCATTCCACGTAACCAAAAATTTTGCACTAGATACTTCACACGGGTTCACTTCCGTGTTCGGCGAGGACTAGGCTCCGCTCTGGATGCTTCATACGGGTTCACTGCTGTGCTCTGCGAGGACCAGGATCCGCTCTGGACGTCTTCCACGAGGTCAAAGAGTGACGTTATGCGCGTTCCACATAACCAGGAATTTTGCACTAGATGCTTCACACGGGTTCACTGCCGTGTTCGGCGAGGACTAGGCTCCACTCTGGATGCTTCACACAGGTTCACTGCCGTGCTCTACGAGGACCAGGATCCGCTCTGGACGTTTTCCACGGGGTCAAAGAGTGACGTTATCCGCATTCCACGTAACCAGGAATTTTGCACTAGATGCTTCATACGGGTTCACTTCCGTGCTCGGCGAGGACTAGGCTCCGCTCTGGATACTTCACATGGGTTCACTGACGTACTCTGTGAGGACCAGGATCCGCTCTGGACGTTTTCCACGGGGTCAAAGAGTGACGTTATCCGCGTTCCACGTAACCAGGAATTTTGCACTAGATGCTTCACACGGGTTCACTGCCGTGTTCGGCGAGGACTAGGCTCCGCTCTGGATGCTTCGCACGGGTTCACTGTCGTATTCTGCGAGGACCGGGATCCGCTCTGGACGTTTTCCACGGGGTCAAAGAGTGACATTATCCGCGTTCCACAAGACCAGGAATTTGTACTAGATGCTTCACACGGGTTCACTGCCGTGTTCGGCGAGGACTAGGCTCCACTCTGGATGCTTCGCACGGGTTCACTGTCGTGTTCTGTGAGGACCAGGATCCGCTCTGGACGTTTTCCACGAGGTCAAAGAGTGACATTACCCGCGTTCCACATGACCAGGAATTTTGTTGATTGTATCCGCATTTCATGGAGTTGGAATTTGACTCTCGGTCATCTGTGCGCCGTCGAGTCATGGAACTGGAATTGCTGATGTTCCGCTTTGCTTGATATTGTGTCTGCTGTAATGAGACGAACGTCGAGATAGTCTCTAAGCTATCTGTAACTCATCGAGATTTGGCTTTTTCTTCTGATGAAACCTGGGAGAGGAGGAGTGCGATTCCTTCTTTGTTTGCGCCCCTGGATTGTATACAGGGATTGATGTAATATCGCCTATAGGGCATAAATTTCATTTTTTTAATTTTTTTTATTTCTTTTTTCGCGATGCTCTATCATTTCAACTTTTACATCGCGAAGGTCGCGATTGCCCCATCATTTCGGCTATTTTTCGCGGTGCCTAAACATTTCGGCTATTTGTTTTATTTTTACTCGCTGTATTTTATTACGAGTTGCCCCATCATTTCGGCTATTTTTCATGCATACATTTTTACTTGCTGCTTTTTATAGCAAGTTGCCCCATCATTTCGGCTATTTCGTATGCAGGTGTGGCTTGCTGGCTTTTCGCCATAAACCTGAAATTAGACACCGATTTCGGCATCAGCACCACTACAACTGGGATATTGCCAGGAGCGAATCATCATTTTCCTCTGTCGATGTTGAACAAAGGTGGCTTAGTAAACAGGGTTAGGGTCCTGCCGACTAAGGCTTTTGACTTCATGAGCCGTAAGGGTCCCACAAAAGGTATTTCCGTCTACAAGTCGTGAGGATCTTGTAGGTGTATTTTCTCCCTAGGAATCGTGAGGATTCCTAAGTGTATGTTCCTCTGTAAGTCGTAAGGATCCTACAAGAGGGCTTTCTCCTTATAAGTCGAGAGGACTTATAAGGGTTGTTCACCATAGGGACATACCCCTAGTCACGGGTGGGACTTTGTTGAGGAAATGTTTATTCGCGCCCGTGGATTGTATACAAGGGTCAGTATGAGCTGCTTGTAGGGCATTGTCGAAGGTTATGGGGGATTTTGCTTAAGCACAGGTTCAGGTTTCTGTAACTTAAGACTTTCAAGTCTTATGAGCCGTGAGGGTCCCATAAGAGAGTTCTCCTTGTGAGTCGTGAGGATCTCGCAAGTGTCTTTTCTCCTTAGGAATCGTGAGGATCCCTAAGTGTGTTACTCCCTTGTGAGTCGTAAGGATCTCACGTGGGTGATTTCTCCTTACAAGGTCGTGAGGATCCCGCAAGTGTCCTTTAACGAGGTTGCGCCCTTTCGGGTTTTCACAAACACTCGCCGGTAGCCCTGCTGTTTTTACTTACGGAGCCCTTTTGGGTTTTCATCCGTGCCCATTTTGCTTATGGACATACCGTTTTTATTTATTATTCTTTTTTCTCTTTTTTTTATCTCGCCAGCCTAAGGATGCTGCGGTATTAGTTTAAGGACGTTTCGGTCCGTCGTTGGTTTTAAGGACGTTTCGGTCCGTCGTTAGTTTAAGGACGTTTCGGTCCGTTATTGAGAGGGCCGGCTACTACTTATAGAGCTTAAGCTTAGGAAGATAGCGAGCAGACATAGTCGTCGTCATCTATCATTGACCTAGGCTGTGACTCCTTAAGCGTAGTATTTCTTTAGGAAGCGGCCGCTTATTGGCCTGAAAGGCCTCTCACCGTGCATATCCATGAGTAGATAGGCTCCACCCTGGTAGACTTTGTCTATGATGTATGCACCTTCATAGTTTGGCTCGAATTTTCCCCGCTTGGCGCGATTGGGGATCATAGGCCTTTTGATCACTAGCACGAGTTCGCCTTGGCGGAATGTCCTCGGCCTGGTCAATCTTTCAGACGAGCGCGTCATTTTCGCTTTGTAAGCCTCCAGATTTTGTTGCGCTATGAGCCGGGTTTCATCGAGGGCGTCAAGCTCCTCAAGCCGGAGGTGAGCATTTTCTTCGTCTGTCAACTCATGGTGGACTGCCACTCGTAGAGAAGGTAGCTCTATCTCGAGGGGGAGTACTGCTTCCGTACCGAATACCAATGCGTATGGCGTCGTGTTCGTGGTCGTCTTGAACGTAGTCCGATATGCCCAGAGAGCTTCTTGTAGTCTCTCGTGCCAGTCCTTCTTATTTCGGGACACCGTCTTTTTCATGATCTTCGTCAGGGTCTTGTTGAAGGCCTCGGCTAGACCATTAGCTCACGGATTGTAAACTGAAGAATATCTCCAGTTTATATTATGCTGCTGTGCGAAGCGACTGATCTTGTGGCTTCTGTAGGCTGGCCCGTTATCGGAGATGATCCGTCTTGGCGTTCCAAACCGATATATGACGTGTGTCTTGAAGAAATGGAGGATATTCTCCGTCTTCACTTCCCTCAACGGTATTGCTTCTGCCCATTTGGAGAAGTAATCAGTCGTCGCCAGGATGAAGCGATGTCCTCTAGACGATGCTGGTTCGATGGGGCAGACTATATCAGTTCCCCACATTTCGAATGGCCAGCTAGCCACTGTTGGATGGAGTGGATTTAGATGCTGGTGGATGAAATCCCTATGGATTTGGCATGAGTGGCATTGCTTCGCATATTCGAGGCAGTCCTGAATCATCGTGGGCCATTAGTAGCCCATCCGTTTGATCTTCAACTTCATCTTCGGGCCCACTTGGTGAGAACCACAGAGTCCGACATGAACTTCCTGAACGACCATTTCCGCTTCATCAGGTCCTAAGCATCTCAGCCATAGAGAATCGAATGACCTCTTGTACAGAGTATCATTGACGAAGGCGAAAGACAGAGCTCGTTTCATGAGCCGATGTCTTGTGGACGCTTCTTCGGGCATTCGGTGGGACTTAAAGTAGTCTATGAAGACTTCCCTCCAATCCTCAGCCTTTTCCCGGTCTTTTATTTGTAAGGTCGTCTGCTCAGTCGCTCCCTTTTCCTCGGATGATTCCGGGGGTATTTCTGCTGGGGTAAGCACCCGACGGCTTTGTACCACGATTCTAACGTCATCGAGGTTCTCACCAGCCAGTTCTTTAGCGAGCTTGGCCAATGCGTCTGCTTTGCTGTTTTCCGCGCGCGGTATGCTTTCCAAAGTATAGGAGGGAATTTGGGTCAACGGCTGTTGCACCTTTCCGCCATACTTCACCAATTCTGGCTTGCACGTCTGGTAGTCGCCGTTTACTTGACTAACGACCAATTGAGAATCTCCATATATGAGGAGGTTTCAATTTCCATGTCAATGGCGATCTCGAGGCCTGCTATCAAAGCTTTGTATTCGGCTTCGTTATTTATCCTCGGCTCTGTTAAGGAGAAAGCGAAGCGCATTATCCCTCCTTGTGGAGTCACGAAGATGAGGCCTACCCCCGATTTGATTATAGGGGTACTTTGTTTGCGCTTTTTCATGGAAGATGCTCCGTCGAAATAAAGCTCCTATCGGATATCACCACCGTCGATTGCGTCAAAAGCATGTTCGTCTGGAAGATCGCAATTTAAAGGAGAATCGGCGGCTATCGGATGCTCAGCGAGGAAGTCGGCGATGGCCTGGCCTTTTATTGCCTTGAGAGGCTGATAGGTTATCGAGAATTCCATCAAGAGCAGGGCCTATTTAGCGAGTCGTCCCGTCAATATGGCCTTTGACATAAAATATTTAAGAGGGTCGACCTTCGAAATGAGACGGACCTCATGCGCCAACGCATAGTGCCTGAGCTTTGTTATCGCGAAGATCAACGCCAGACAGTGTTTTTCAATTGGGGAGTAGTTGCTTTCTGCCCCCAGTAGAACTCGACTTAAGTAGTAGAGTGCTCTTTCCTTCCCTTGATCGTTCTCTTGCGCCCATAGTGCGCCTAAGGAGCCTTCGAGAGCGGTTGTATAAAGAATGAGGGGCTTTCCCTTGACCGGAGCAGCCAACACCGGCGGGTTCTGCAGGTATTGTTTGATCTCGTCTAGCGCGCTTTGGCATTTTTGGTCCCAAGCGAACGGGGTTCCCTTCTTCATCAGGTGGCTGTAGGGACGGCACTTTCCTGAAAGGTTGGCTATAAATCGCCGTATATATGCGAGCTTCCCTTGGAGAGATTTCAGCTGTTTGAGAGTCCTTGGCGGAGGCATTTCCATGATCGCCTTGATCTTTGACGGATCTATCTCAATACCTCGGTGTCGGACGATGAATCCCAGGAATTTACCCAAGGAAACTCCGAATGCACACTTGAGCGGGTTCATCTTCAAGTTGTATTGTCGAAGGCGTTGAAACACGGTCTTCAAATGCTCGAGATGTTCTTCGTATGATTTGCTTTTAACTATGAGATCGTCAATATAGCATTCGACGATTTCGTGTATAAGGTCATCGAAGATCTTCGTCATGGCCCTCTGATAAGTGGCGCCGGCATTCTTTAGACCGAAGGGCATTACCTTGTAACAAAATATTCCCAAAGGGGTCCAGAAAGCGGTATGCTTCTGGTCTTCGGGATGCATCTTTATCTGATTATACCCTGATAAGCCGTCCATGAAGGAGAAAACCTCATGAGTGGACGTATTGTCTATCATTAGTTCGGTGACTGGTACCGGGAAATCATCTTTCGGGCAGGCTTTATTGAAATCCCGAAAGTCCACGCATATGCGCACCGTCCCATTTTTCTTCATCACCGGGACGATATTAGCGATCCACTCAGGATATTGAACCTCCTGGATAAAGCCAGAGTCGATTAACTTCTTGACCTCGGCATTGATGCTCATCTCAAGCTCGAGCCGCATTCTCCTCGGCGCCTATTTGACTGGCTTGACGTCCAGGGATATCGTCAATTTGTGCACAGCAATTTCTGGATCTAGTCCCGGCATTTCGGAATAGTTCCATGCGAAGCAATCTTTATGCTGTACAAGGACGTCTTTCAACGGAGCCACCCTTTCTTCAGATAGCAGCTCGCTGACAAATGTCGGTCGCGGATCATCCGCCGTCCCCGACTCAATTTTCTTGAGGTTATCATCAGTGGTATTTATTCCATCCTCCAGTTCTTTCGGAGCTGGCGGAAATTCTGAGATCACCTCATCATTGCTGTTTTCGAAGCACCAGAGAAGGTTGTCCATGTTCTCGGGCCCTTCTTTTAATATTGTTATCATGTGACAAGTGTGAATCCGCTTCCAATCCCAATGTGGAGTTGGTTCTGTTCTTGCGGCTTTGGGTTCGTGCTTCTGTGGCGGCGCTACCCTCCAGTTGTCAGACAGAGCGAATTTGCCAAGCTGATACTGATCTTCAACCCAATTCTTGAAGGTGAAGCAATCTTCGATAGGGTGTCCTATGGCTCGGTGATAAGGGCAATAGCCCGGATGAGAAACTTTGTTAGCTTGCTCAGGGTGCTTAGACTCCGGAAGTGCGATCATTTGATGTTTTATAGCGAGCTTGAGTAACTTCTTCGTCTTGTCTCGAGGGAAGGAATACGCTCGACTCAGCTTCTTTATGAGGGACAAATCCGGACCGCGCAATGCCCGATCACATGACTCTCTAATCCTGCGTCATTGTTGTCGGCTCCTTTTTCCGCTTCTTGACTTACTTCTGCCTCTGCGTCGGGCCTTTTGCACAACGGGTTGACGTGGAGGAGCATCTTCTTCTTTTGCAGCCTGTTGAAACAGACGTTGCATCCTGGCCTTCTCGTAGATGGCCATCTCGCGATTATGGTCTTCCCGAGCTTTTTGACCCGCTTTCCTGATAAGCTTGTCCATTCGTTCTTCAAACGACGGACTCGGCATTTCGATTTCGGGATCTAGTTTTGATGAGGGGTTGGCATTGCTGGACAAGGCGTTTTCCTCCTCATCAAGGTTATATATGGCGTAGCTACCGTGGACTCGTTCCCGTTTACCGGATCTCACGTATCCAAGGCCGAGCGTTTCTATTCTCCCGTTGGGCAATTTGCGCTGAGTTTCAGGGACATCCCAAATCCTGTTGTAGAATCGAGCTTGTCGAACAGTCTGTTTTAAGGGTACCCCTTGGCGCTTCAATAGCCTCTTTAGTCCATTTGCGTAATATCTGGGCAAATGGATGGGTTGGAGCCTGTCGAGTATAGAATCCGCGCCATGCCAGATTTCTTTCTCTACTCTCGTTTCCGTGGATTGGTAGAATAGGATCGCCTTTTCACCCTTTTGCCTGGAAGGGACGTAAAATGTCTGCAGGTCCTATTGTAAGCTTGAAGTGCGTCGAGATCCTTGTAGTGTTCCCGCGGCACCATGGTGATTTGCAGACTCTGATCATCGCCAGGGGATGCTTGTATTGACGGCCGACTGGAGAACACGGCATTAACCTCATCTTCCGAGTCACTTCCGAAGATCAACATGGGGGCGGACGGTCCCGAGTTGTTGCGTCGAGACGGCCCAGCGTAAACTATCTCTTCTTCTTCTTCGGTATCGCTCCCGAAGACAGGGATGGTGGCGGCGGCTTTGTTTTCCGGCTTGCGACACTTTTCTGTATCCTCGAAGTCTGGCAAAATGTACTTTGCATCTTCGTACTTGCGGACTTCGTTCACGGAAAATGGGTTCAGCTCACCCGTTACGGTGTACTCGAAACCATCCTTAAAGTACTTCATACACTGATGTTGTGTAGAAGGGATGATGTTGTTCTCGTGTAACCAAGGGCGACCGAGAAAGGCGTTGTAGCAGGTCTTGGCGTCAATGACATGAAACTTGATGTCCGTGAAGAGCGGTCCGAAGCGTAATGTTAGTATTACAGATCCGAGAGTCCGTGACGACTGGGAGTCAAAACCGGAGATGGTAATTTTGTCACGAGCGAGGTGTTGCACGCTCATGCAGATTTCCTTCAACACCCAAACATTAAGGAGATTGACGGAGGATCCATTATCCACCAGGATCTTGCCTATCTTGATATCATGACAGTATCCAGAGACATATAGGGGACGGTTGTGGTCGCACGTCCCGAGGAGAAGGTCTTCGTCACCGAAAGTGATGTCGGCCGTGTGCACTTCTTCCAGTTCATCCTTCATCCTTTTTTGCGGCGAGAAAGGCTTGGAATTGCTCGGGTTCTTGTAACGCTTTGATTAATGAATCTCGCGCTTCTTTTGATAATAGGAGGGCATCGAGAATGCTGAGCTGAGAAGGTAGCTTCCTTAGGTGCGCTAGGATGTTGTAGTCCACCTTACCCTTCCTGGGAGGGTCCTTGGCAGTCAGCTCTTTCATGACTTGGTCATCTAAGGCGATATCCCCAGTGACCTTTTCCTTTTCCTTATCTTTTCTATTTGCGGGCCCGAGATTCTTTTCCTGGAGAGTGCGATTGCGCAGCTGAATGTTTTCGCAGGCCTCCGATTCTTCTTCTTTCCCTAAGACGGACTCTTTAAAGAGAGGGCCCAGAGCCATTTTCTCATCAGAGTCGCTCCCAAAGGTGAGAACTTATGACCCTCCGGCGTTAACCATGTAACAGTTGCCGGCAGTTCTTTTGTGTCCTTCGGCCGTACTTCTTCGTTCCCGACGAGCTTTGCATTTTATGCTCTTAAAATGTTGCCGGTGAGCAACATATTCCTGCCACCATATCCTGGAAGCGTCACACTCCTCCGTAGGGTGTGAAATTTTCTGATGATATGAGCAATAATTAGGGTGCCTCTCCGCCCCATCGAACGTGTTCTCTTCCGAGGGTGGTAGCTTCATCCCCATCGACATGGCTTTGGCGAACCTTTTCCTCATCTTGAATATGTTTTTATTCGCATCGGATATCTTTTGATCTGGCGGGAGTGCTTCGCCTCTTTCGTTTAGTCGCCTGCGCTTGGCTCCTTCCGATGCAGTCATCTTACACTCCTGATCGGCTTTACTCTTCAAACGAATATCGTCTAGAAAGGCATCGATCATTTCATCTGTTGGCCATACAAGTTCTGGCTCAGGATGTGCCCCCAGTTTCTCAGTGCCAGGAGTTCTTTCATCTTCCGAGTGGGAAATAACATGACAACTCGCCACATATCCCTCGGATTCATCTGACGAGCTCTCTCCATCATCTTCCCCCTGAAAGACGTGGTTGAGGAACTCTTGCAGTGTGACGGGAGTCCGCGCCTTTTGATTGTACTCCTCCAGCACGTCAATCTGTTTCTGCAAATCCGTGCGCTTGTCTCCAGGCTTCACGGGCTTTTTGGATTTCTTCTTCTTTTTCTTCGAAGATTTTGACGGTTGGGTGTAAGTACTTGGGCCATCACCGCCGATCTTTGTAGTTGGACGCGGCTTCAGCATCCCTTTAATGATTTGAGGTTCAAGCGGGTTCTTCCATTCGACCGCCGGGCATGCATGAAGATCACTCAGCATCCTTTTGGTTTTAGCTGCCATGGAGCTTCTTTCAATAAAGGAACAGGTTGCCCCCGGTGTATCTGCTTTCTTAGGAGTATGCGGCTGTGGCGGGTTCACCTTCCACTTTTCGGACAGTGCAAACTTCCCCTGGAGGTATTGATCTTCAATCCATCCTTTGAAAACGAAGCAATCCTCAATCGGATGGCTTACCATTTGATGGTAAGGGCAATAGTTGGGGTTATTCACCTCAGTGGGTTGTGGCGGTCGCCTTGGATTTGGCAAGTTTATAAGTCTGTTGCGTACTGCCAGCTTGAATAACCGTTTCGTCTTGTCCCGTGGGAACGAGTAGGGACGCTTCATCTTCTCATTATAATACCGCCGTCTTTCTTCCAACTGATCCGCCAGCTTTGAGGCACTGGGTTGCTGCTGAGCATTCGCGACGAAGGTTGCCTTCCCTTTACCCTTGTCACTCGGAGTCTCCGGTTTCGGTGGAGACGGTCTGTGACCCATCTGGTCCATCTGGGCCAACTTGTCGATCAAAGCCTGAAACATGGTTGGCTTAAAGAACATCTTGAACTGGGAGATAGTTGCATGAGGGTCTAAGGTTCCCACGAACATGCCCACCGCGGGCGCTTCCTCAATGCGTTGCTCTCATTTCGACCACAAATTTCGCCAGCGTATAGCATACCGGACCCATGTTTCGCTTGGTTTCACCCTGGCATTAATCAATGTCGTTATTAGAGTGCGTTCGCTGGCGCTTGCGAATCGCTGGGTAAACAACAGCTCCATTTCTGCGAAGGTCTTGATAGAGTCGTTCGGGAGCTCAGAATACCACTCGAACGCTGTATCTGATAGACTTCCAACAAACTGGTGAAGCAACAGCTTGTCATCACTGCCGGTGTTACCGCATAGTGCCCTGAACTGGGCAACATGCTGGTGAGGATTGCCCGTCCCCTTATAGACATGGAACTTGGGAATTGTGTAACCAGGTGGGTACTTGATCTAGTCGTACCAACTCGGATACGGCCGTCCTGTTTTTATGACCTGGTCGGCCGCTTCAATCGCATGATGAACCTGTATTTGCTGGGCTATGTACTCGTTTAAGTCAGCTTTGGAGATTGTCTCCTCTTTAGCTGCTGACAGAGTTGTCGGAGGATTCAACGTCTCTCCCCTATCGTCTTCAAGGACGATCGGGGGATCTTCGGCCGGAGGATCTTGCTGGATCATCATCCCCACCATGTCTTGGAACAGGAGGCCCATACGCTTTATGTTGGCTGCTTGTTCAGCAGCCTCTTTATCCTTCTTCTCCAATATTCGTCGAAAGAATTCGGCGTCAGTTTCTTGCTCCTGGCGTTCATCTGAAGACGTTTCAGGGCTTTCTTTTGGCCCAGTAAGTGCGGCCATAGCGTTCATCGTCTCTTGGAGCTTTTGCTGCTGCTCCTGCGCTTTGGTTACTGATCGCGTAAGCGATCGATGACCCATGGATATGCGACTGTCCTCTTTACCAAACGCCACGTAGACGGTATGAACTACCATGCCCCCAGACTTAGGGAGTTTGGGTTCACCGCCTTTGATATTCGCCGTAGGTGTAGGGACTTTTTCTGGCCTTCTTCTCTTATGGGCCATAGAAGTTGAGGGGGCCGTTGCTTTGGGCACCCAAGCGGTCGTCGCCTTTCGTTGCTTGACCGGGAGATTTTCTTCTTGCTGACCTCTTGACTTCTTCTGTTGGCGAGAGAAATTAGAGTCAATGACAGATTCTCGGACTCATCGCCATGTCTTGTAAATCCTGGAGGACAGCGATTGAGGAGGTTACTCCGGCTTTCTTGTTTCCACGGCAGTCTCCACTGGTGGAGGAGATCTTTTCAGCACCGCAGTTGGTGAGTTTCTGCGTACTCTGTTCAATTACTCGAAGCTGTTCTCGGTGGGAACAGCAGCGTTAACTTCCACCGTCGGAGCTGGTGGATTCATCCCAGAAGGGGAGTTACCCCCGGCCCTCCTTATCCGGCGCCAGTGGCGTCGTCGAGCGCGACGAGTTGTCGGTATTGGTTCAGAGACAGAAACAGCTTCCTCTTGCCCCCTGCTCAGGTATAGGGCTGTTGCCGGCGTCAGCCTATTGAAGACTGATGTCTTTTGAGCAGCAGGAGCAGGAGTGGGAGTTGGGATGGTCAATCTTGTAAAGACCGATCTCTTAGCAGGAGAAGCCGCCTTGACGACTTCAGTAGCAGGCTTGGCTACTCCTTTTGAGGTAACCTTTTCTGGGACTGCAAGCTTCATTGCGGGTCCGCGAGAGTTTTGGCCCAATCTGGAGAAGACCGAGGCACTGGTGTTGGGCGACCCGTTGAGAGGGGCCGCAGTAACTGAAAGTCGATCGAAGACCGACTTCTTAGGAGCTTCTTGTACGGGCACAGGGGTGCTGAAGCTTGTTGGCGGAAGCATAGTTCCGAAAAACAACCCCGTGGTGGCTTGAGTAATCTGCTCCACAGGCATGGTGAATAGAGAGGCCGCTTGGGGCCCATAGATTATGCCCCCAGTTGAGGCCAGACGCAAACGGCAGCTGCAGTTAGAGAACTTCGAACAGGTAGAGGCCATCGATGCTTGATTCCTTTTCTACGCCAAGCAAGAGACCAAATCTTAGTAAACTTGAAATCCAAAGGCAACCGTTAACAAATCGCGATTGGTTCGCGAAGACGACACACGAAGTGTGGAGTGGAAAGAGGAAAAGGTCCCACCGGGCGTGCCAAAATCTGTTTCCCTCCGAAAGATGGCGACGACGTGAGGACGTCTGGCCTGAGATTCGGGGCAGATGCTAATTGGTGCTATCCTTCCACCTCTCCGAAGATGCCAAGTTGATTTATGGCACCGTATATCGAAGGTTTAAACGGATGTGTCCGATGTAGCAGACTTCGTCAGATTCCCCCTCGCTTGAGGGGTTTTTGATTGTGGGGACGCTCTTCCCTGCAGGCGCATGCCCCTGCAGTTAATTACGCTACCGCACTACGGTAACTACTTTCTCCTTCTCCTGTTGGTCACTTCGTGTCGTATGTGTTTATTTTGTGTTTAGTTGCCCGTGGATTGTATACGGAGACTGAGTTATGTCGTCGCCCGTAGGGCGTGGACTAGTCCAAATCCGTATTATCTTAGATTTGGGTTTGGGGGTTTGGTTTTAAGGATACGTTAGCCTCATTGGAGACTAAGATCAACTTAAACGTTTGTTAAGGATACGTTAGCCTAGTTTTTAGACTAAGATCGACTTAACGGGACCGTTTAGATCTAACAAGAGAGCAATTAAGGGAGCCCTGTTGTTTAGTTTAGTGACATCACGATCAATAGGTAGTTTAAGGACATTGCGGTCCATAGGTAGTTTAAGGACATTGCGGTCCAATGTTAGTTTTAAGACGTTGCGGTCAAGGTTAAGGACGTCATAGTCCGTGGATTTAAGGACTCCACGGTCCGAAGTTAGTTTTAAGACATCTTGGTCAAGGTTAAGGACGTCATAGTCCGTTGTTAGTTTTAAGACATTCCGGTCAAGGTTAAGGACGCCATAGTCCATGAGTTTAAGGACCCCACAGTCCGTATCAATGTGTGGTCGTTGGGACCCGTCACCTCTTTGAAGACGTTGAGGAATTACAACGCCAAGTATCAAAGGAGTGAAGAGATGTACCCTTGAACCAAGGCAGATTAAATAGTCTTTGGCCCGATTTGGGATCAAGACCAATTAATTATGTTATGAGCCCATTAGCCCAGTTAAGTTTGAATTGAGGACTTATAGCCATCTTGGGCTAAGTCCAATCATGTTTGGAATATTGGCTTTCTGTTGATCCATTGGAGGAGAGACTTTGCCTCTAAAACTTAGCCAATTGGGCTGAAGCTAGTGTTAAGCACTAAAGGCCAACCAGTGTTGAACACTGGGAATGAGATTGACAAGTTAGTGTTTAACACTAAAAGGTGTTAAACACCAGCAACAGGGGCTTTCTCATTGGTGTGGAACACTAAAACAAATCAATGTTAAACACTGGCAACAAAGATCTCAAATTAGTGTAAAACACTTAAGATAATCATTGTTAAACACTGGTGACAGAGATTTTAATTCAGTGTTGAACACTAAGAAAATTAATATTAAACCCTGTTAACAGAGGTTTAATTTAATGTTAACACTAAGAAATTCAGTGTTAAACACTGCAAATAAAGTTCTTCAATTAGTGTTGAACACTAAGGCAAATCAGTGTTGAACACTGGATTTAGAGGTTCCAATTTAGTTTTAAACACTAAGGCGAGAGGGGTCACGTGGTAGCACGTGAGGGCGCCCTCCTATGCGGAGTTTTTCAGGAGTCACGTGGTAGCACGTGACCCTGCTTCTTTGCATTTTTGTTCAAGAATTAAATTCTTCATTAAATCCGCATTTTCTTCTGAAGAATTATATAGAGTTGAACTCTGTTTTTTCTGTAGGAATTAAATTCCTCATATATGTGAAGAACTGACTTCTATCATAGGGTTAAACTCTAATGATAACTTTAGAGGAATTAAATTCCCATTACTTTTAGAGAATTACTCTTATATAGGGTTAAACCCTAATTTATATTCTGAGGAATTGAGTTCTGTCATAGGGTGAAACCCTAATTTCTTCTTTCTTAAGGGAATTAAATTCCTGTTATTTTGACAGAATTAAGTTCTTAACTAGAGTTAAACCCTGGTTCTGTTCATTCTGAAGGATTTAAATTCCTATAACATAGGGTTAAACCCTAATTTATCTCAAAGGAATTAAATTCCTATAATTCTATGAGAATTAAATTCTCAAACTTCCATTCCCTCTCTATGCTTTGGATCTGCTTGGCAGGATCTCAACCCAATGAGAATTAAATTCTCAATTCATGGGGAGATATGCACTTTGCAGATCCTCTACTAAAGAGAGGACTAAGTTCTTCTTTTTAATATAGGAGTTAAACTCTTTTGAGAATTAAATTCTCTTTTTAGAAGCCTTCCCTTTCTTACCTAAGGTTTTCTTCTGCAGAAGATCAAATTCTTCCAAAGTCTCAAGGCTCTATTTTTCTCTTTTTCTATCTCTCTCTCTCTGTATCTCTCCATGTGCGTGTTTTGGCTCCTATATATAGGAGAAGGAGCAGAATCAATTAGTTTTGGTGAATCTTTCATTGAGAGATTTGATTTGTATTCATTCGAGATTTGATTTGCATTCATCATTCATTTGGACCTTTGGATTATTATTCACCATTGGATTTTAAATCCAAAGATTTTCCTTTGCTATTTCGGTTAGATTTTAAGGGAAAATCTTTCCAAGTTCAAGATTTTTCCATAAATAGGTGATATTTAATCACCTTTAAATCTTTAATCCAATCGGTTCCAAATAATCATTCTCCTTTGGAAAGACTTGAATGCTGTTCAAAATTTAATTCTGTTAAATAGATAGGCTTTGAAAGCCGGCCACGTGACCCTTGGTCACGTGTAGGCACGTGACCCATGGTCACGTGTAGGCACGTGACCCCCCTGGAACGAGCTTTCTTCTCCTTTCTGCGCTCTGTCTTCTAGCCGCTGTTCAACCGTCACGTGCCAACACGTGACCCCTGGTCACGTGTGAGCACGTGACCCTTTCTGGAGCCTTTTCTTTGATTTAATCAAGGAGCTGAATCTGCCTTTGCCATTGCTTTTAAATGTCACGTACCAACACGTGACTGCTGGTCACGTGCTAGCACGTGATGCCTCCTCCGTAAACTTTCCTGATTTTAAATCAGGAAACAAATGCCCCCAAAGCGTTGTTCTCACGTGTCTGCACGTGAGTGCAACGCTGTCACCTTGGTGACCGTTGGATTCCTCTAGGGACTCGGGTAGATGAAGCGTTTCCATCACATCCTATAAATATAGGGGTCATTTCAGATACGCCACCACTTTGCTTATCTTCCTCCTTGCAAACCTTTTCTGAGAATTTAATTCTCCTCTTCCAAAGCTTAGTTCTCTGTCTCGAATCATCTTCAGAGTTTAACTATGTTCAAAAAAGGCTCTTTTCTTTAGGTAATGCTCTTGAATGAACGATGAACTCTCACGTTCCTCTGGATTTTAAATCCAAAACAAGGGTTTTCATCCTTTTTGAATATGAACCTAATTTTTCTTCAAGATTTTAACCGAAGTGTGAAACCAATTTAACCTTCAACAGTAGATCTCTTAGGGTTTAGATGATCTTTAGGGAAATGATGATGATGGTCCATGGAATTTAATTCCATCCCAAAAATGTTTATGGGAATTTAATTCCCTTTTCTAAAAGGAATTTAATTCCTGTGAAGAACTAAGTTCTTCCCACGGAGGCTTCTTAGGGTTTCCTTGCCCTAGGTTGTCCTCCTTCACATCCGAGAGGAAAAAGTTTGTAATGAATTTTTCATGAACTCTATTTCAGGTGTCATGGATGCTCATTTGTATGATCTTAACGAAATCATTTCTTACGGGAATATTCGTGCACTGGGCCGTAGTCAGAATCAGAAGTTCACCAACGCTCATTGTGTTGAGATTATGAGCCGCTTTGACGAGTACAACCACCGGCTACTTCCCCCTCGCTCTTCTCTTCTGAGACTCATCGTGCTGGCAATTTGGGAGGCGCTTCCTCTCTTCTGCACCGGTGTGCCGCTCAGGACATTGGACGCTGTCGAGGATAAGATACATTCGGTGTATCTGATGAGTCTAATCTCGAAGATAAGGCACGACAACCTCATTGATCTCTTGCACCAGGCATTTCAGCAGTCGGCCATACTTGCCGCCTATCGGAGGGTGGAGGACATTCGCGAGGACCCCGACGCTTTTGATCGTGAGAGAAAACATACTCGGGCGGTTCGAAATGCTTGGAGGATCTTGGACAAAGTCAAGCTTGAGTTTCTCAATCCGTGCCCCGCGTCTGAGGTCTTGCCATTGTAATCGTTTTCTTTTCATTTTGTATGGACTTCTTAAAGCATGAATGATAAGCTTTATCGTGCCTTTCTATGTTTGCATGCCTTTCTATGGGATTTTATCATTTTACTATTGTTGCTGTTGCTGTTTTTTAATATGCAGGGTGCTATTCCATTTTTTAGTGCACGTCAAGTTTGGGGCTCACGTGTTCTGCACGTGGGGTCCTTTGATGGGACTGTTCAAAAATTTTCCATGCCATATTTTTAGTGCACAATATCAGATGCAGAAAAGGAGCCTTGGAAATAGTTAGCCTTGGAAATAGTTCCATCTCCCTGATTTTCGATGCCTTTCCTGTTTTGGGCCTTGGAAACTGCTTTTACATGCAAGATTTTCCGCGCACAGCACTTAATACATCTCTTTATATCTGGGGCAATGGCCTTCCTTTTCTCTTCACAGAGAGATTTATTCTCATTTTGGTGTGATTTATCCTGAGAAACAACTGAGCACCATGTCCTGTAATCACCCCCATGCTCGTCGACAGGCATGGGAAGTTCCTATCGAGGAGATGATCCCCCGCTTTGCTGCCCGATTGGTGGATCCACTCCTTACCGATGACGAATGCGATTCGGTAATGTATGAACTCTCGATCCGTAAGGGGTCCCCCCTCCCGATGGGGTCCCTCTGGCTCCGGACGATTCTCACGGTCGTGCTTGCCGACATCCCTCCTCACCCGACGGAGATGACCCTGGCGATGCTTGATGCGGCTGAAAAGAAGCTCGAGGGCTTTCACGAAGCGTGCCTGATTACTCAGGCTTTGAAGGATTGCTCGATTCACCTGCTGAGCCAAATAAGGGCCCGGCGAGCTATTATGTTTGCTTTCGCGGACGAACATGGCGCCAATCGATGGGGAGCAACTCCTCTTGAGAACCGTCGCTTTGATGTGCTGGAGAGAGCGGAGAGAGAGATGGAGAATTTTGTTCTTTGCTTTGTTAACCCTTATGCTACTGATCCCGTGTTTGGTGACCTTTTCCCGCTAGCATAGTATATTTAAATTAGTCTTTTTTTTTGTATGCTTTATGGTGAACTTCCATGTAGGCTTGGTACTCGTATGTGTGTTTTCGCTCGCATAAATAAACTTTGTGTTCTTCTTATGAGAACTTTCTTTAATTATCAACAATATCATCATGTTGCATGCACATTAAAGCTTCGAATATTATTTCTTTTTCGGATGTTCATATAATTGCGAACACATGCTCGATAGGATAAACGTCGGAAATTTTCTCGTTGCTTTTCATACCAGGTGATGTGAGCGTGTTTTAGATCGACTATCGCTGTCGACTGGAAGCCCATTTATACGGTCTTAAGCGTGTATGTCCCGTTTCCAAGGTTGCGGTCGCGAAAGTGAGCTTACGTGGCCTGATAGAGCGACACATGGCGAACACATTGTCGTGTGAGAAAAGGGCTCGGCTGTAAATTTTTGGAGAGGGAGCTGGCTTCTAAGGCGCTGAGCTGGCCAACAAAGCATATGAACTCTGACGGGTGCTTCAGGAGTCCATCAAAGAGGTGGTGGCTCTCGATAAAGCTGCCACGTTCACTCATGAAAGGGTCGAAGCCCATAAGGCCACCGAGAAAGAGCTTGAAGGTCGGCTTGCTTCGTATCAGGCCCAGCAGGCTCAGGCGGAGGCTCGTCTTCAGGCGATCCAGAATCATGAAGCCGTGACCCAGCAACAGAAAGATGAGCTGGTAAAATTGCTACGTCACCTGCCGGCTTGAAGACTTGTAACTTTTCCTCTTTTTTTGTACATACTCCTGAATGAGAGTATTTTTGTTCTTTAATAAATTGTACTTTGTATCCGTTTTGGTTTATGAATAAAGACATATTTTTTTCTCAATGGAGTGTCTTCTTTTTATTGAATGTGCTCTGCGGACAATTTATCTTGGTCTCCTTGCAGAGCGGCGATGGCTTAGGATTCAGGGTTAAGATCTGCTTCCTAAGACTTTTGCGCTTTATGAGCCACGTGGGTCTCATAAAGAGTTTTTCTCCCTACAGGTCGAAAGGATCCCGTAGGTGTGAGTTCTTCTTAAGAATCGTGAGGATTCTTAAGCGGGTTTTCCCTTGGGAGTCGTAAGGATCTCACAAGAGAGTTTTCTTCCTTACAGGTCGTGAGGACCTGCAAGTGCTGGATGTGGTCACCCTTATCATGTTTCACGGGGTCGGGGGTTGCTCAAGGTATCGTAGTTTAAAGACGTCGCGGTCAAGGTTAAGGACATCATAGTCCGTGGATTTAAGGTCTCCACAGTCCGATGTTAGTTTTAAGACATCACGGTCAAGGTTAAGGACATCATAGTCTGTGGGTTTAAGGACTCCACAGTCCGATGTTAGTTTTAAGACATCGCGGTCAAGGTTAAGGACGTCATAGTCCGTGGGTTTAAGGACTCCACAGTCCGATATTAGTTTTAAGACATCAAGGTCAAGGTTAAGGACATCATAGTCCGTGGATTTAAGGACTCCACAGTTCGATATTAGTTTTAAGACATCACGGTCAAGGTTAAGGACGTCATAGTCCGTGGATTTAAGGACTCCACAGTCCGATATTAGATTTAAGACATCACGGTCAAGGTTAAGGATGTCATAGTCCATGGATTTAAGGACTCCACAGTCCGATGTGTGGTTGCGGGGACCCGTCACCTCTTTGAAGACGTTGAGGAATTACAACGCCAGGTATCAAATGAGTGAAGAGATGTACCCCTAAACCAAGGTGGAATCAAATCAGGGTGGTTGATCGTTAGTTTTAAGACATTACGGTCGAGGTTAAGGACATCATAGTCCGTGGATTTTAAGGACTCTACAGTCCGGTGTTTGCTCTGGATACTTCACACGGGTTCACTGCCGTGCTTGGCGAGGACCAGGCTCCGCTTTGGGTATTTTCCGCGGGGTCAAAGAGTGACGTTATCCGCATTCCACGTAACCAGAAATTTTGCACTAGATGCTTCACACGGGTTCATTGCCGTGTTCGGCGAGGACTAGGCTCCGCTCTGGATGCTTCACACGGGTTCACTGCCGTGCTCTGTGAGGACCAGGATCCGCTCTGGACGTCTTCCACGGGGTCAAAGAGTGACGTTATCCGCGTTCCATGTAACCAGGAATTTTGCATTAGATGCTTCATACGGGTTCACTGCCGTGTTCGGAGAGGACTAGGCTCCGCTCTGGATGCTTCACACAGGTTCACTGCCGTGCTCTGCGAGGACCAGGATCCGCTCTGGACGTTTTCCACGGGGTCAAAGAGTGACGTTATCCGCATTCCACGTAACCAGGAATTTTGCACTAGATGCTTCATACGGGTTCACTGCCGTGCTCGGCGAGGACTAGGCTCCGCTCTGGATACTTCACACGGGTTCACTGCCGTGCTCTGCGAGGACCAAGATCCGCTCTGGACGTTTTCCACGGGGTCAAAGAGTGACGTTATCCGCGTTCCACATAACCAGGAATTTTGCACTAGATGCTTCACACGGGTTCACTGCCATGTTCGGCGAGGACTAGGCTCCGCTCTGGATGCTTCGCACGGGTTCACTGCCGTATTCTACGAGGACCAGGATTCACTCTAGACGTTTTCCACGGGGTCAAAGAGTGACATTATCCGCGTTCCACGACACCAGGAATTTGCACTAGATGCTTCACACGGGTTCACTGCCGTCTTCTGCGAGGACCAGGATCCGCTCTGGACGTTTTCCACGGGGTCAAAGAGTGACATTACCCGCGTTCCACGTGACCAGGAATTTTGTTGATTGTATCCGCATTTCACGGAGTTGGAATTTGACTCTCGGTCATCTGTGCGCCGTCGAGTCATGGAACTGGAATTGCTGATGTTCCGCTTTGCTTGATATTGTGTCTGCTGTAATGAGACGAACATCGAGATAGTCTCTAAGCTATCTGTAACTCATCGAGATTTGGCTTTTTCTTCTGATGAAATCTGGGAGAGGAGGAGTGCGATTCCTTCTTTGTTTGCGCCCCTGGATTGTATACAAGGATTGATGTAATATCGCCTGTAAGGCATAAATTTCCTTTTTTTTTAAATTTTTTTTATTTCTTTTTTCGCGATGCTCTATCATTTCAACTTTTACATCGCGAAGGTCGCGATTGCCCCATCATTTCGGCTATTTTTTGCGGTGCCTAATCATTTCGGCTATTTGTTTTATTTTTACTCGCTGTTTTTTATTGCGAGTTGCCCCATCATTTCGGCTATTTTTTATGCATACATTTTTACTTGTTGCTTTTTATAGCAAGTTGCCCCATCATTTCGGCTATTTCATATGCAGGTGTGGCTTGCTGGCTTTTCGCCATAAACCTGAAATTAGACACCGATTTCGGCATCAGCACCGCTACAACTGGGATATTGCCAGGAGCGAATCATCATTTGCCTCTGTCGATGTTGAACAAAGGTGGCTTAGTAAACAGGGTTAGGGTCCTGCCGACTAAGGCTTTTGACTTCATGAGCCGTAAGGGTCCCACAAAAGGTATTTCCGTCTACAAGTCGTGAAGATCTTCTAGGTGTATTTTCTCCCTAGGAATCGTGAGGATTCCTAAGTGTATGTTTCTCTGTAAGTCGTAAGGATCCTACAAGAAGGCTTTCTCCTTATAAGTCGAGAGGACTTATAAGGGTTGTTCACCATAGGGACATACCCCTAGTCACGGTGGGACTTTGCTGAGGAAATGTTTATTCGCGCCCGTGGATTGTATACAAGGGTCAGTATGAGCCGCTTGTAGGGCATTGTCGAAGGTTATGGGGGATTTTGCTTAAGCACAGGTTCAGGTTTCTGTAACTTAAGACTTTCAAGTCTTATGAGCCGTGAGGGTCCCATAAGAGAGTTCTCCTTGTGAGTCGTGAGGATCTCGCAAGTGTCTTTTCTCCTTAGGAATCGTGAGGATCCCTAAGTGTGTTGCTCCCTTGTGAGTCGTAAGGATCTCACACGGGTGATTTCTCCTTACAGGGTCGTGAGGATCCCGCAAGTGTCCTTTAACGAGGTTGCGCCCTTTCGGGTTTTCGCAAACACTCGCCGGTAGCCCTGCTGTTTTTACTTACGGAGCCCTTTTGGGTTTTCATCCGTGCCCATTTTGCTTATGGACATACCGTTTTTATTTATTATTCTTTTTTCTCTTTTTTTTATCTCGTCAGCCTAAGGATGCTGCGGTATTAGATTAAGGACGTTTCGGTCCGTCGTTGGTTTTAAGGACGTTTCGGTCCGTCGTTAGTTTAAGGACGTTTCGGTCCGTCGTTAGTTTAAGGACATTTCGGTCCGTTATTGAGAGGGTCGGCTACTACTTATAGAGCTTGAGCTTCGGAAGATAGCGAGCAGATATAGTCGTCGTCATCTATCATTGACCGAGGCTGTGACTCCTTAAGCGTAGTATTTCTTTAGGAAGCGGCCGCTTATTGGCCTGAAAGGCCTCTCACCGTGCATATCCATGAGTAGATAGGCTCCACCCTGGTAAACTTTGTCTATGATGTATGCGCCTTCATAGTTTGGCTCGAATTTTCCCCGCTTGGCGCAATTGGGGATCATAGGCCTTTTGATCACTAGCACGAGTTCGCCTTGGCGGAATGTCCTTGGCCTGGTCAATCTTTCATACGAGCGCGTCATTTTCGCTTAGTAAGCCTCCAGATTTTGTTGCGCTATGAGCCGGGTTTCATCGAGGGCGTCAAGCTCCTCAAGCCGGAGGTGAGCATTTTCTTCGTCTGTCAACTCATGGTGGACTGCCACTCGTAGAGAAGGTAGCTCTATCTCGAGGGGGAGTACTGCTTCCGTACCGAATACCAATGCGTATGGCGTCGTGTTCGTGGCCGTCTTGAACGTAGTCCGATATGCCCAGAGAGCTTCTTGCAGTCTCTCATGCCAGTCCTTCTTATTTCGGGACACCGTCTTTTTCATGATCTTCGTCAGGGTCTTGTTGAAGGCCTCGGCTAGACCATTAGCTCACTGATTGTAAACTGAAGAATATCTCCAGTCTATATTATGCTGCTGTGCGAAGCGACTGATCTTGTGGCTTCTGTAGGCTGGCCCGTTATCGGAGATGATCCGTCTTGGTGTTCCAAACCGATATATGAAGTGCGTCTTGAAGAAATGGAGGATATTCTCCGTCTTCACTTCCCTCAATGGTATTGCTTCTGCCCATTTGGAGAAGTAATCAGTCGTCGCCAGGATGAAGTGATGTCCTCTAGACGATGCTGGTTCGATGGGGCAGACTATATTAGTTCCCCACATTTCGAATGGCCAGCTAGCCACTGTTGGATGGAGTGGATTTGGATGCTGGTGGATGAAATCCCCATGCATTTGGCATCAGTGGCATTGCTTCGCATATTCGAGGCAGTCCTGAATCATCGTGGGCCAGTAGTAGCCCATCCGTTTGATCTTCAACTTCATCTTCGGGCCCGCTTGGTGAGAACTACAGAGTCCGACATGAACTTCCTGAACGACCCTTTCCGCTTCATCAGGTCCTAAGCATCTCAGCCATAGAGAATCGAATGACCTCTTGTACAGAGTATCATTGACGAAGGCGAAAGACAGAGCTCGTTTCATGAGCCGATGTCTTGTGGACGCTTCTTCGGGCATTCGGTGGGACTTAAAGTAGTCTATGAAGACTTCCCTCCAATCCTCAGCCTTTTCCCGGTCTTTTATTTGTAAGGTCGTCTGCTCAGTCGCTCCCTTTTCCTCGGATGATTCCGGGGGTATTTCTGCTGGGGCAAGCACCCGACGGCTTTGTACCACGATTCTAACGTCATCGAGGTTCTCATCAGCCAGTTTTTTAGCGAGCTTGGCCAACGCGTCTGCTTTGCTGTTTTCCGCGCGCGGTATGCTTTCCAAAGTATAGGAGGGAATTTGGGTCAACAGCTGTTGCACCTTTTCGCCATACTTCACCAATTCTGGCTTGCACGTCTGGTAGTCGCCGTTTACTTGACTAACGACCAATTGAGAATCTCCGTATATGAGGAGGTTTCAATTCCCATGTCAATGGCGATCTCGAGGCCTGCTATCAATGCTTCGTATTCGGCTTCGTTATTTATCCTCGGCTCTGTTAAGGAGAAAGCGAAGCATATTATCCCTCCTTGTGGAGTCACGAAGATGAGGCATACCCCCGATTTGATTATAGGGGTACTTTGTTTGTGCTTTTTCATGGAAGATGCTCCGTCGAAATAAAGCTCCCATCGGATATCACCACCGTCGATTGCGTCAAACGCATGTTCGTCTGGAAGATCGCAATTTAAAGGAGAATCGGCGGCAATCGGATGCTCAGCGAGGAAGTCGGCGATGGCCTGGCCTTTTACTGCCTTGAGAGGCTGATAGGTTATCGAGAATTCCATCAAGAGCAGGGCCCATTTAGCGAGTCGTCCCGTCAATATGGCCTTTGACATCAAATATTTAAGAGGGTCGACCTTCGAAATGAGACGGACCTCATGCGCCAACGCATAGTGCCTGAGCTTTGTTATCGCGAAGATCAACGCCAGGCAGTGTTTTTCAATGGGGGAGTAGTTCCTTTCTGCCCCCAGTAGAACTCGACTTAAGTAGTAGAGTGATCTTTCCTTCCCTTGATCGTTCTCTTGCGCCCATAGTGCGCCTAAGGAGCCTTCGAGAGCGGTTGTATAAAGAATGAGGGGCTTTCCCTTGACCGGAGCAGCCAACACCGGCGGGTTCTGCAGGTATTGTTTGATCTCGTCTAGCGCGCTTTGGCATTTTTGGTCCCAAGCGAACGGGGTTCCCTTCTTCATCAGGTGGCTATAGGGACGGCACTTTCCTGAAAGGTTGGCTATAAATCGCCGTATATATGCGAGCTTCCCTTGGAGAGACCGCAGCTGTTTGAGGGTCCTTGGCGGAGGCATTTCCATGATCGCCTTGATCTTTGACGGATCTATCTCAATACCTCGGTGTCGGACGATGAATCCCAGGAATTTGCCCGAGAAAACTCCGAATGCACACTTGAGCGGGTTCATCTTCAAGTTGTATTTTCGAAGGCGTTGAAACACGGTCTTCAAATGCTCGAGATGTTCTTCGTATGATTTGCTTTTAACCATAAGATCGTCGATATAGCATTCGACGATTTCGTGTATAAGGTCATCGAAGATCTTCGTCATGGCCCTCTGATAAGTGGCGCCGGCATTCTTTAGACCGAAGGGCATTACCTTGTAACAAAATATTCCTAAAGGGGTCCGGAAAGCGGTATGCTTCTCGTCTTCGGGATGCATCTTTATCTGATTATACCCTGATGAGCCGTCCATGAAGGAGAAAACCTCATGAGTGGACGTATTGTCTATCATTAGTTCGGTGACTGGTACCGGGAAATCATCTTTCGGGAAGGCTTTATTGAAATCCCGAAAGTCCACGCATATGCGCACCGTCCCATTTTTCTTCATCACCGGGACAATATTAGCGATCCACTCAGGATATTGAACCTCCTGGATAAAGCCAGAGTCGATTAACTTCTTGACCTCGGCGTTGATGCTCATCTCAAGCTCGAGCCGCATTCTCCTCGGCGCCTGTTTGACTGGCTTGACGTCCGGAGATATCGCCAATTTGTGCACAGCAATTTCTGGATCTAGTCCCGGCATTTCGGAATAGTTCCATGCGAAGCAATCTTTATGTTGTACAAGGACGTCTTTCAACGCAGCCACCCTTTCTTCAGATAGCAGCTCGCTGACAAATGTCGGTCGCGGATCATCCGTCGTCCCCAACTCAATTTTCTTGAGGTTATCATCAGTGATATGTATTCCATCCTCCAGTTCTTTCGGAGCTGGCGGAAATTCTGAGATCACCTCATCATTGCTGTTTTCGAAGCACCAGAGAAGGTTGTCCATGTTCTCGGGCCCTTCTATTAATATTGTTATCATGTGACAAGTGTGAATCCGCTTCCAATCCCAATGTAAAGTTGGTTCTGTTCTTGCGGCTTTGGGTTCGTGCTTCTGTGGCGGCGCTACCCTCCAGTTGTCAGACAGAGCGAATTTGCCAAGCTGATACTGATCTTCAACCCAATTCTTGAAGGTGAAGCAATCTTCGATAGGGTGTCCTATGGCTCGGTGATAAGGGCAATAGCCCGGATGAGAAACTTTGTTAGCTTGCTCAGGGTGCTTAGACTCCGGAAGTGCGATCATTTGATGTTTTATAGAGAGCTTGAGTAACTTCTTCGTCTTGTCTCGAGGGAAGGAATACGCTCGACTCAGCTTCTTTATGAGGGACAAATCCGGACCGCGCAATGCCCGATCACATGACTCTCTAATCCTGCGTCATTGTTGTCGGCTCCTTTTTCCGCTTCTTGACTTACTTCTGCCTCTGCGTCGGGCCTTTTGCACAACGGGTTGACGTGGAGGAGCATCTTCTTCTTTTGCAGCCTGTTGAAACAGACGTTGCATCCTGGCCTTCTCGTAGATGGCCATCTCGCGATTATGGTCTTCCCGAGCTTTTTGACCCGCTTTCCTGATAAGCTTGTCCATTCGTTCTTCAAACGACGGACTCGGCATTTCGATTTCGGGATCTAGTTTTGATGAGGGGTTGGCATTGCTGGACAAGGCGTTTTCCTCCTCATCAAGGTTATATAAGGCATAGCTACCGTGGACTCGCTCCCGTTTACCGGATCTCACGTATCCAAGGCCGAGCGTTTCTATTCTCCCGTTGGGCAATTTGCGCTGAGTTCCAGGGACATCCCAAATCCTGTTGTAGAATCGAGCTTGTCGAACAGTCTGTTTTAAGGGTACCCCTTGGCGCTTCAATAGCCTCTTTAGTCCATTTGCGTAATATCTGGGCAAATGGATGGGTTAGAGCCTGTCGAGTATAGAATCCGCGCCATGCCAGATTTCTTTCTCTACTCTCGTTTCCGTGGATTGGTAGAATAGGATCGCCTTTTCACCATTTTGCCTGGAAGGGACGTAAAATGTCTGCAGGTCCTGCACATTGTAAGCTTGAAGTGCGTCGAGATCCTTGTAGTATTCCCGCGGCACCATGGTGATTTGCAGACTCTGATCATCGCCAGGGGATGCTTGTATTGACGGCCGACTGGAGAACACGGCATTAACCTCATCTTCCGAGTCACTTCCGAAGATCAACATGGGGGCGGACGGTCCCGGGTTGTTGCGTCGAGACGGCCCAGCGTAAACTATCTCTTCTTCTTCTTCGGTATCGCTCTCGAAGATAGGGATGGTGGCGGCGGCTTTGTTTTCCGGCTTGCGACACTTTTCTGTATCCTTGAAGTCTGGCAAAAAGTACTTTGCATCTTCATACTTGCGGACTTCGTTCACGGAAAATGGGTTCAGCTCACCCGTTACGGTGTACTCGAAACCATCCTTAAAGTACTTCATATACTGATGTTGTGTAGAAGTGATGATGTTGTTCTCGTGTAACCAAGGGCGACCGAGCAAGGCGTTGTAGCAGGTCTTGGCGTCAATGACATGAAACTTGATGTCCGTGACGAGCAGTCCGAAGCGTAATGTTAGTATTACAGATCCGAGAGTTCGTGACGACTGGGAGTCGAAACCGGAGATGGTAATTTTGTCACGAGCGAGGTGCTGCATGCTCATGCAAATTTCCTTCAACACCCAAACATTAAGGAGATTGACGGAGGATCCATTATCCACCAGGATCTTGCCTATCTTGATATCATGGCAGTATCCAGAGACATATAGGGGACGGTTGTGGTCGCACGTCCCGAGGAGAAGGTCTTCGTCACCGAAAGTGATGTCGGTTGTGTGTACTTCTTCCAGTTCATCCTTCATCCTTTCTGCGGCGAGAAAGGCTTGGAATTGCTCAGGTTCTTGTAACGCCTTGATTAATGAATCCCGCGCTTCTTTTGATAATAGGAGGGCATCGAGAATGCTGAGCTGAGAAGGTAGCTTCCTTAGGTGCGCTAGGATGTTGTAGTCCACCTTACCCTTCCTGGGAGGGTCCTTGGCAGTCAGCTCTTTCATGACTTGGTCATCTAAGGCGATATCCCCAGTGACCTTTTCCTTTCCTTTATCTTTTCTATTTGCGGGCCCGAGATTCTTTTCCTGGAGAGTGCGATTGCGCAGCTGAATGTTTTCGCAGGTCTCCGATTCTTCCTTTTTCCCTAAGACGGATTCTTTAAAGAGAGGGCCCAGAGCCATTTCCTCATCAGAGTCGCTCCCAAAGGTGAGAACTTGTGACCCTCCGGCGTTAACCATGTAACAGTTGCCGGCAGTTCTTTTGTGTCCTTCGGCCGTACTTCTTCGTTCCCGACGAGCTTTGCGTTTCATGCTCTTAAAATGTTGCCGGTGAGTAACATATCCCTGCCACCATATCCTGAAAGCGTCACACTCCTCCGTAGGGTGTGAAATTTTCTGATGATATGAGCAATAATTAGGGTGCCTCTCCACCCCATCGAACGTGTTCTCTTCCGAGGGTGGTAGCTTCATCCCCATCGACATGGCTTTGGCGAACCTTTTCCTCGTCTTGAATATGTTTTTATTCGCATCGGATATCTTTTGATCTGGCGGGAGTGCTTCGACTCTTTCGTTTAGTCGCCTGCGCTTGGCTCCTTCCGATGCAGCCATCTTACGCTCCTGATCGGCTTTACTCTTCAAACGAATCTCGTCTAGAAAGGCGTCGATCATTTCATCTGTTGGCCATACAAGTTCTGGCTCAGGCTGTGCCCCCAGTTTCTCAGTGCCAGGAGTGCTTTCATCTTCCGAGTGGGAAATAACATGACAACTCGCCACATATCCCTCGGATTCATCTGACGAGCTCTCTCCATCATCTTCCCCCTGAAAGACGTGGTTGAGGAACTCTTGCAGTGTGACGGGAGTCCGCGCCTTTTGATTGTACTCCTCCAGTGCGTCAATCCGTTTCTGCACATCCGTGCGCTTGTCTCCAGGCTTCACGGGCTTTTTGGATTTCTTCTTCTTTTTCTTCGAAGATTTTGACGGTTGGGTGTGAGTACTTAGGCCATCACCGCCGATCTTTGTAGTTGGACGCGGCTTCAGCATCCCTTTAATGATTTGAGGTTCAAGCGGGTTCTTCCATTCGACCGCCGGGCATGCATGAAGATCACTCAGCATCCTTTTGGTTTTAGCTGATAGCACGACCTCCCATGGAGCTTCTTCAATAAAGTAACAGGTTGCCCCGGTGTATCTGCTTTCTTAGGAGTATGCGGCTGTGGCGGGTTCACATTCCACTTGTCGGACAGTGCAAACTTCCCCTGGAGGTATTGATCTTCAATCCATCCTTTGAAAACGAAGCAATCCTCAATCGGATGGATTACCATTTGATGGTAAGGGCAATAGTTGGGGTTATTCACCTCAGTGGGTTGTGGAGGTCGCCTTGGATTTGGCAAGTTTATAAGTCTGTTGCGTACTGCCAGCTTGAATAACCGTTTCGTCTTGTCCCGTGGGAACAAGTAGGGACGCTTCATCTTCTCATTATAATACCGCCGTCTTTCTTCCAACTGATCCGCCAGCTTTGAGGCACTGGGTTGCTGCTGAGCATTCGCGACGAAGGTTGCCTTCCCTTTACCCTTGTCACTCCGAGTCTCCGGTTTCGGGGTAGACGGTCTGTGACCCATCTGGTCCATCTGGGCCAACTTGTCGATCAAAGCCTAAAACATGGTTGGCTTAAAGAACATCATGAACTGGGAGATAGTTGCATGAGGGTCTAGGGTTCCCACGAACATGCCCACCGCGGGCGCTTCATTGCCCGTATTTCGACCACAAATTTCACCAGCGTATAGCATACTGGACCCATGTTTCTCCTGGTTTCACCCTGGCATTAATCAATGTCGTTATTATAGTGCGTTCGCTGGCGCTTGCGAATCGCTGGGTAAACAACAGCTCCATTTCTACGAAGGTCTTGATAGAGTCGTTCGGGAGCTCAGAATACCACTCGAACGTTGTATCTGATAGACTTCCAACAAACTGGCGAAGCAACAGCTTGTCATCACCGCCGGTGTTACCGCAGAGTGCCCTGAACTGGGCAACATGCTGGTGAGGATAGAACGTCCCCTTATAGACATGGAATTTGGGAATTGTGTAACCAGGTGGGAACTTGATCTGGTCATACCAACTCGGATACGGCCGTCCTGTTTTTACGACCTGGTCGGCCGCTTCAATCTCATGATGAACCCGTATTTGCTGGGCTATGTACTCGTCTAAGTCAGCTTTGGAGATTGTCTCCTCTTTAGCTGCTGACAGAGTTGGCGGAGGATTCGACATCTCTCCCTTATCGTCTTAAAGGACGATCGGGGGATCGTCGGCCGGAGGATCTTGCTGGATCATCATCCCCACCATGTCTTGGAACAGGAGGCCCATACGTTTTATGTTGGCTGCTTGTTCAGCAGCCTCTTTATCCTTCTTCTCCAATATTCGTCGAAGGAATTCGGCGTCAGTTTCTTGCTCCTGGCGTTCATCTGAAGACGTTTCAGGGCTTTCTTTTGGCCCAGTAAGTGCGGCCATAGCGTTCATCATCTCTTGGAGCTTTTGCTGCTGCTCCTGCGCTTTGGTTACTGATCGCGTAAGCGGTCGATGACCCGTGGATATGCGACTGTCCTCTTTACCAAACGCCACGTAGACGGTATGAACTACCATGCCCCCAGACTTAGGGAGTTTGGGTTCACCGCCTTTGATATTCGCCGTAGGTGTAGGGACTTTTTCTGGCCTTCTTCTCTTATGGGCCATAGAAGTTGAGGGGGCCGTTGCTTTGGGCACCCAAGCGGTCGTCGCCTTTCGTTGCTTGACCGGGAGATTTTCTTCTAGCCGACCTCTCGACTTCTTCTGTTGGCGAGAGAAATTAGAGTCAATGACAGATTCTCGGACTCGTCGCCATGTCTTGTAAATCCTGGAGGACAGCGATTGAGGAGGCTGCTCCGGCTTTCTTGTTTCCACGGCAGTCTCCACTGGGGGAGGAGATCTTTTGAGCACCACGGTTGGTGAGTTTCTGCATACTCTGTTCAATTACTCGAAGCTGTTCTCGTTGGGAACAGCAGCGTTAACTTCCACCGTCGGAGCTGGTGGAGTCATCCCAGAAGGGGAGTTGCCCCCGGCACTCCTTATCCGGCGCCAGTGGCGTCGTCGAGCGTGACGAGTTGTCGGTATTGGTTCAGAGACAGAAACAGCTTCCTCTTGCCCCCTGCTCAGGTATGGGGCTGTTGCCGGCGTCAGCCTATTGAAGACTGATGTCTTTTGAGCAGCAGGAGCAGGAGTGGGAGTTGGGACGGTCAATCTTGTAAAGACCGATCTCTTAGCAGGAGAAGCCGCCTTGACGACTTCAGTAGCAGGCTTGGCTACTCCTTTTGAGGTAACCTTTTCTGGGACTGCAAGCTTCATTGCGGGTCCGTGAGAGTTTTGGCTCAATCTGGAGAAGACCGAGGCACTGGTGTTGGGCGACCCGTTGAGAGGGGCCGCAGTAACTGAAAGTCGATCGAAGACCGACTTCTTAGGAGCTTCTTGTACGGGCATAGGGGTGCTGAAGCTTGTTGGCGGAGGCATAGTTCCGAAAAACAACCTCGTGGTGGCTTGAGTAATCTGCTCCACAGGCATGGTGAATAGAGAGGCCGCTTGGGGCCCATAGATTATGCCCCCAGTTGAGGCCAGACGCGAACGGCAGCTACAGTTAGACCACTTCGAACAGGTAGAGGTCATCGATGCTTGATTTCTTTTCTGCGCCAAGCAAGAGACCAAATCTTAGTAAACTTGAAATCCAAAGGCAACCGTTAACAAATCGCGATTGGTTCGCGAAGACGACACACGAAGTGTGGAGTGGAAAGAGGAAAAGGTCCCACCGGGCGTGCCAAAATCTGTTCCCCTCCGAAAGATGGCGACAACGTGAGGACGTCTGGCCTGAGATTCGGGGAAAATGCTAATTGGTGCTATCCTTCCACCTCTCCGAAGATGCCAAGTTGATTTATGGCACCGTATATTGAAGGTTTAAACGGATGCGTCCGATGTAGCAGACTTCGTCAGATTCCCTCTCGCTTGAGGGGTTTTTGATTGTGGGGACGCTCTTCCCTGCAGGCGCATGCCCCTGCAGTTAATTACGCTACCGCACTACGGTAACCACTTTCTCCTTCTCCAGATGGTCACTTCGTGTCGTATGTGTTTATTTTGTGTTTAGTTGCCCGTGGATTGTATACGGAGACTGAGTTATGTCGTCGCCCGTAGGGCGTGGACTAGTCCAAATCCGTATTATCTTAGATTTGGGTTTGGGGGTTTGGTTTTAAGGATACGTTAGCCTCATTGGAGACTAAGATCAACTTAAATGTTTGTTAAGGATACGTTAGCCTAGTTTTTAGACTAAGATCGACTTAACGGGACCGTTTAGATCCAACAAGAGAGCAATTAAGGGAGCCCTGTTGTTTAGTTTAGTGACATCACGATCAATAGGTAGTTTAAGGACATTGCGGTCCATGGGTAGTTTAAGGACATTGTGGTCCAATGTTAGTTTTAAGACGTTGTGGTCAAGGTTAAGGACGTCATAGTCCGTGGATTTAAGTACTCTACAGTCCGAAGTTAGTTTTAAGACATCTTGGTCAAGATTAAGGACGTCATAGTCCGTTGTTAGTTTTAAGACATTCCGGTCAAGGTTAAGGACGTCATAATCCATGAGTTTAAGGACCCCACAGTCCGTATCAATGTGTGGTCGTTGGGACCCATCACCTCTTTGAAGACGTTGAGGAATTACAACGCCAAGTATCAAAAGAGTGAAGAGATGTACCCTTGAACCAAGGCAGATTAAATAGTCTTTGGCCCAATTTGGGATCAAGACCAATTAATTATGTTATGAGCCCACCAGCCCATTTAAGTTTGAATTGAGGACTTATGGCCATCTTGGGCTAAGTCCAATCATGTTTGGAATATTGGCTTTCTGTTGATCCATTGGAGGAGAGGCTTTGCCTCTAGAACTTAGCCAATTGGGCTGAAGCTAGTGTTAAGCACTAAAGGCCAACCAGTGTTGAACACTGGGAATGAGATTGACAAGTTAGTGTTTAACACTAAAAGGTGTTAAACACCAGCAACAGGGGCTTTCTCATTGGTGTGGAACACTAAAATAAATCAGTGTTAAACACTGGCAACAAAGATCTCAAATTAGTGTAAAACACTTAAGATAATCAGTGTTAAACACTGGTGACAGAGATTTTAATTTAGTGTTGAACACTAAGAAAATTAATATTAAACCCTGTTAACAGAGGTTTAATTTAATGTTAACACTAAGAAATTCAGTGTTAAACACTGTAAATAAAGTTCTTCAATTAGTGTTGAACACTAAGGCAAATCAGTGTTGAACACTGGATTTAGAGGTTCCAATTTAGTGTTAAACACTAAGGCGAGAGGGGTCACGTGGTAGCACGTGAGGGCGCCCTCCCATACGGAGTTTTTCAGGGGTCACGTGGTAGCACGTGACCCTGCTTCTTTGAATTTTTGTTCAAGAATTAAATTCTTCATTAAATCCTCATTTTCTTCTGAAGAATTATATAGAGTTGAACTCTGTTTTTCTGTAGGAATTAAATTCCTCATATATGTGAAGAACTGACTTCTATCATAGGGTTAAACTCTAATGATAACTTTAGAGGAATTAAATTCCCATTACTTTTAGAGAATTACTCTTAGATAGGGTTAAACCCTAATTTATATTCTGAGGAATTGAGTTCTGTCATAGGGTGAAACCCTAATTTCTTCTTTCTTAAGGGAATTAAATTCCTGTTATTTTGACAGAATTAAGTTCTTAACTAGGGTTAAACCCTGGTTCTGTTCATTCTGAAGGAATTAAATTCCTATAACATAGGGTTAAACTCTAATTTATCTCAAAGGAATTAAATTCCTATAATTCTATGAGAATTAAATTCTCAAACTTCCATTCCCTCTCTATGCTTTGGATCTGCATGGTAGGATCTCAACCCAATGAGAATTAAATTCTCAATTCATGGGGAGATGTGCACTTTGCAGATCCTCTACTAAAGAGAGGACTAAGTTCTTCTTTTTAATATAAGAGTTAAACTCTTTTGAGAATTAAATTCTCTTTTTAGAAGCCTTCCCTTTCTTACCTAAGGTTTTCTTCTACAGAAGATCAAATTCTTCCAAAGTCTCAAGGCTCTATTTTTCTCTTTTTCTATCTCTCTCTCTGTATCTCTCCCTGTGTGTGTTTTGGCTCCTATTTATAGGAGAAGGAGCAGAATCAATTAGTTTTGGTGAATCTTTCATTGAGAGATATTATTTGTATTCATTCGAGATTTGATTTGCATTCATCATTCATTTGGACCTTTGGATTATTAGGTGAATTTTATTCACCATTGGATTTTAAATCAAAAGATTTTCCTTTGCTATTTCGGTTAGATTTTAAGGGGAAATCTTTCCAAGTTCAAGATTTTTCCATAAATAGGTGATATTTAATCACCTTTAAATCTTTAATCCAATCGGTTCCAAATAATCATTCTCCTTTGGAAAGATTTGAATGCTGTTCAGAATTTAATTCTGTTAAATAGATAGGCTTTGAAAGCCGGTCACGTGTGCCCACGTGACCCATGGTCACGTGTGGCCACGTGACCCTTGGTCACGTGTAGGCATGTGACCGATGGTCACGTGTAGGCACGTGACCCCCTGGAACAAGCTTTCACTCCTTTCTGCACTATGTCTTCTAGCCGTTGTTCAACCGTCACGTGCCAACACGTGACCCCTGGTCACGTGTGAGCACGTGACCCTTTCTGGAGCCTTTTCTTTGATTTAATCAAGGAGCTGAATCTGCCTTTGCCGTTGCTTTTAAATGTCACGTGCCAACACGTGACTGTTGGTCACGTGCTAGCACGTGATGCCTCCTCCGTAAACTTTCCTGATTTTAAATCAGAAAACAGGGACCTGCCACCTCTCTAAAAACGTTGAGAAATTAAAACGACATGTATCATAGATGTGGAGAGATGTACCCTTGAACCAATTTCCCTATTTGAGGGAAAATGAAGTTGGTGGTCAACCCCGAAATCATTAGTCGTATTTTTAGACTAAGATTTCCTCGGTGGAATGTGGACGGATATCGTCTTGGATATCATCAGTTAAGGGGTCATCAGTCATGTTTGAGATCGAGATTAGTTTGGGAAAACATGAGCACAGAGGCTCGGTTGATTTGGAGATCAAAAGGGTATTGACCTCAAGAAGACTTAGCCCATTTGAGGCTAGAATTTGAGTCTTCATAACGCTAAGCATTGGTGTATGTTCAGCACTCACGTCTTCCCTCGTGAGGCTCTGAATCAGTGTTAAACATTGCACTTTGGAAGCGCTCGCGTGTGGGCACGTGAGGCGCCCCAAAGTAGGATTTGTTCTCTGGGTTCTATTCTCCCTTTCTTTTCATATAGTTGTGTTAAACACTGCACTTTGAAAGCGCTCACGTATAGGCACATGAGGCGCCCCAAAATGGGATTTTTTTTCTAGGTTCTATTCTCCCTTTCTTTTTATATTGAAGTATTAAACACTGCACTTTGGAAGCGCTCACGTGTGGGAACGTGAGGTGCCCCAAAGTGGGATTTGTTCTCTAGGTTCTATTCTCCCTTTCTTTTTATATAGAAGTATTAAACACTTGACTCCTGTGGTGCTCCCGTGCGAGCATGCGAGGCAATTTTGTGTCTTTCCCTTTTCATTCATTAGAGACGCTCACGTGGAGCATGTGAGATCATATTGAGTGTTTGGAGATTTTGATCTCATGCTAGGATTTTAGAGGATCTCATGCCTCTTGTTTTTTTGTAAGAATTAAATTCTTATTTTAGGGTTAAACCTTGATTTTCAGAGGAATTAAATTCCTATATATTTCTGTAAGAATTAAATTCTTTGAACTCAGTTCTTTCCCCTACGTTTTGAATCTGCATGACAGAATCTCCCCGATGATAATTAAATTCTCAACTTATGGGGAGATCTACTTCTACAAATCTCAACCAGAGGAAGAACTAAGTTCTTATGTGAAGAATTAAACCCTTAGAAAGGTCAAGAAAAGAAAAAACAATCTCTGTATATTACTTTTTTTTACCTAGAATGTTATTAATGAGACAAGTCTTTTTCGAGACTTAAATTCTCTTCTTCCCTCTTTTTTTTGTCTTCTCTCTCCTCTTTTTCTCTGTATCTCTCTGTGTTCTCCCCTCCTCTCCCTTTCTGTTTGTACTATTTATAGGAGAAGAAAAAAAATCAATTTGTTAAGAAAATCCCTCATTCAGAAATCATGATTGATTTTATAATCAATCCAATTGTTCTGGTGAATTTTATTCACCGTTGGATTTTTAATCCAAAGGCTTTCTATTTAACATAGAAGATTTCTTATTTGTTTTTAACCATATTAGGAGATATTTTCCTAAGATAGAATTTTATTCTATCATATGAATATCTTGTTAGTTTAACAAGATTCGAATTCTATTCCATCATAGAATTTTATTTATATGAATATCTTTTATAGAATTTTATTCTATCGAACGATCACCGTAGGATCTTTGATCCAAAGGTCCTTTATTTAACAAAGAAGATCTTTCTACTTTTAAGAAGATCAGGAAAATATTCCCACATATATAGAATTTAATTCTATCAGCTTGGAAGGTGTTTAGGAACACTCACGTGTAGCAAGTGATCCAAATGGAATTAATCTTTTTTGCTTATATGCAACAGCATAAGAGTGTATCACGTGTTAACACGTGAGCCTTTTTGGATTGCCATCTGTTTGAATGCAGTGCCTATATGCTTTGTATATAGGCACTCACGTACTTACACGTGAGGCTCAATTTTAGCCTATCAATTGCTTAAATGCGGCGCCTATAAGCTTTGCATATAGGTGCTCACGTGTGGGCACGCGAGGCTCCATTAGCCTAGAAGTTGTTTTAACTGCAGAGTCTATATGCGTTGCATATAGACACTCGTGTGTTAAACACGTGGGGCTTTTCCAGTGGGGATCTTTCCCTCACCCTTTTTTATAAGGGAACAACAGGGATCTAAACCTGTCTCCTAAGCCATCGCTGCCCTATGGTCAGTCTCCAAATTGACTACCATATACGATCCATGGGCAAACAACAAAATTCCATCAAAACATTCTCCGTTGGCAAACCAAGATACTAACGAGGAGAAGAAGCCACTTACGTGTCCTTTCGACTCGTAAGGAGAAAACAATCATGTGAGATCCTTACGACTCGCAAGGGAAAATACATTTAGGGATACTCACGATTTCTAAGGAGAAAATACATCTATGAGATCCTCTAGACTTATAGGGAGAAAACTGTAACGCCTTGAAAAGTCGTTTTGGTGTTTTCCTGAAAATCGGTGAAAATTCGGTATTTTTCCGAAAACCGTCATTTTTGTTATTTTGCAGTTTAGGACTAATTATACCCAATTTGGATAGGTAATTGCTAGTTTTTAGTAGCAAATGAGTTAATTATGAAATTCTGGTCGTTTAAAAATTTTCCCTAATTTTTCAATTTTTAATATTATTTTAAGCCGGTAAGAAAATACATTAAATTAGCGATAAATACAAATTTAAATGGGCTAAATTTAAGCTTTAAAATCATGTTAATTAAAATCTAGTTGTAACATAAATTTTTAGTAATTTATTTTAAGTTTTAACTAATTTTTATTATGGAAAACGAAAATTTTTGAATTTAAGCTTAAACTTGCAATTTTGGACTTGTAGGGGGTCTTTTTGCAAAAAAAAATTTTGTGCACTCTCACACACACATCCTCACATCTCCTTGGCTGTCCCAAACTGCAGAAAATTCCCCCTCTCTCTTTTGTTTTAAAATTCTTTTGTTAGGGATGATTTGAGTTGAATGTGTAGATTTTAAAATATAGTATTTTGGAGGTATGGTGTATTTGACTTTGGGTATGGTTTGACCTTGACTTTCCCACACCCCACACCTTTCCTCTCCTCCCTCCTCTGGCCGAAATCTGCAGCCCCTCCCCTCTTCATCATTTTTCTTCTCATCTTGTTCAAAAATTAGTCAAGTTGCTCCAAAATTTCCAAATTTAATCCTCACAAATAACCCCATTCTTCATCCCCTTTCTCTTTAGCCTCTCTTGCTTGGAATCATGGTGCTATGAGGCCATCATTGAGGCAAATTCTTCTTGCTAGATCTATAAAATTTGAGGTATAATCTCTACTCATTTAAGTTCATATGGTTAAAATTCTTTAATTGAGTTGTTTAGTGTTAATTTTAGTGCTTTTTGCATACTAGTTTTTAAAGGTTTATGGTTAGAGTTTAACTAGGGTTTTTAGGAACCATTATTTAGTTAATTAAAGATAATTATCTATCTAGTTAATTACTAAACCAATTTTTAAGGTTACTTTGCTTAAGTGGCTTCATATTATGCTAATCTATGTTAAACTTGTGTGAAATTTTCATTAAGATTGCTAATTACCAAATTCAAGAAAGGGTTGTGTTTGGATATTGGGTTTTGTAGCATGGTAAATGAGTTAAAATTGTGTTTTTGGTGGCTAACTAGTTGTGTGGTTGGATGGTTGTGTTGGACCGTGATAACCTTGTCGCTAATTGTCGATGTTTGCACCAAATTGCAATTCTAGCTTACTAGTTTTTATTAAAATATTGTGATGAATTAATTGCGATGTCTTAATGACATTTTTAGCGTATCCTATGACTTTTAGGATGTGTGAGTGCGGATTTTGAGTGTTCGGGTTTCAGTTTTTCCGGGTGACCTAATCGACAATTCTAGTTAGTTTTGTGATTTTCGCGTGCGTTCCGCGCACCTTGTGCACGTTGTGCCTAGCTTGTGAACGTAGATATTCTCATTCGGGATTTGCGTCGTTTCATGATATGTAACCTTATGTCTTGTATTGATGTAAATTCCAGGTTCGGTCGCGGAGGCTTCGGATGCGGCACGAAAAGGGAAAGCGGTGATCGGACGTAGATAGCTGAGGATTTCTGTGAGTAGATGTAACATCTACGGGGGACTGTCGTTGGATGACGCAAGTCGCCCGATAGTTTTAATAGCTTAAAAAGATTCTTAGTAATGTTAGTAATTAGGGGTGTAATACTTGTATGATTATTTACTACATTCATGCCTTATATCGACATACATATGCGAACCCATTCTATAGGACACCTGCACCATTGCCAGGGTTTTTATATGCAGCACGAGCACTATTCATGCTTACACCCACGCCCTGGTAATTGCCATGCCACCACACTAGATAACCTATAAATTGAAACCTTTTACTATAATTGATACTTAAACTTGTGCTATTGCCTTTAATTCCTTAAAATGAAATCGTAGGATTGCTATTCATGTGCATGTACCTCATCATATTATTTGTTCATGCCTAGTCTATTAATCACACATCGCAACTTGATTATTGATACCATATGCATTCATTATCATTGACATATGCACTTATGAGAATTTCTTGAGATTTTATGATATTTCTGGATTTCGGGGGAAAGCCGCAAAATTTCTAAACTTATTATATTTTTAAAATATGTAAATTGCGGTTTTCTAGTGATATAAGTGTCGTCCACCATGAGTTTGCTGTGGTTTTCGAGACCCGTTTCGAGGAGTTGGATGAACCGTCTCGGGTACATGGTGGGCCCGGTATGGTACCCCGGGGCAAGATGAATGTGGTGTTGACGTTGAGCCTGGCAGGGGATGGATTACCTACCGGTGACTGTTTGGCACGACGGATATCCAGAGGATACCGACCGTGGCCGCGAGATGATGAGATTTTGATATTGAGCTGGGTCAGCCGGATGGCTGAGGCCAGAGATACTATGACATGGATATATGAGATTTGTGATAGTTTTGAGGTGTCGTTGCTGGACACAGGTTCTTGTTGATTCTATTGGTATTGTGCAGGTATTTCAAAAGAGATTCTTAAAGGGAAAAAGATGATTTCTTATACTTACATATGCGGATCACGAGTATATTTATATTGCATACATACTTGCTAGTATAGTCATATGGCATACATACCTGCTATTATATCCTGCCATACCTGTATTATAGATGCTAGGATGCTTGTGTGCATACTTGCGATAGCCTGTGTAGATGTTATTTATTACTCACGAGTTGGCAACTCACCCCCGTTGTGCCACAGCCTTTTTCAGGTCCGCTCCGTCAGTACAGTAGCGGCGGGCGCACTTGCTTCTTTTGCCTGGACTCGAGGTTTTGCTCTTAGGTGGGTTATACTATTATTTTTGCACCACCTTATATATTCTTTGTATCTAGAGTACTCCATCTACTGTATCTACCAGTATTGTTGTATATTGACCTAGAGATGAGACTGTGAGATTTGTGGACTTTTATGCTGTATTTTGGGGTCGAGCTCATTTGAGTCGACATGCTGTTTTTCTCATGCTTCCTTATGATTATTTCGCATGTTGTTGCTTTATATTGCGTGGGATTTGTGACCGCCTGTGGCGAAGAGCTAGCTCCCGCTTGGGGATGCCTTATTTGTTGGATTCATATATATTCTTGTTGTACCCATTTTGGGGGCCAGTATTTACAAAGGAGACTCTGTCGAAATTTTCGGAAAAATTGATATTGTTTTTAAAAAGGCTTTATATGACTTATTTGATAAACTTGCTTTCAATTGATTGGGTTCTCTTCACTCTTTTGCTTATTTGGTTTTGGTTTCTGGGCTTTGGCTCACTTATTTTACGGACATCTTGAGACGTTTCGTAAACTTAAGTGCCAGTCACGTTCCGTACCCTGCGGGTCGTGACAAAAACAACTTTATGAGACCCTTATGGCTCATGAAGATTGGAAAAAACCTTAGATAACAGGGACCTAAACCTGTTTCCTAAGCCATCAAATCTCTAGCAGTGCATTAGTTTGCATTACTTAACCCACATATATACTTACATGGGAAAAGCAGTGGAGGACATTTGTTCCCTCCAAAAATGTGGACGTCCATATCAAGAACCAAGTACAATACACAAGAGAAAGCGTAAAAACAGAGTCCAAAGCATCAAGTGGCCTCAATACGCTTAAGAAAATACAAAGCAGTTTTATCCAGAATATATTTTGCCAGACTCACAAATGAGAATCAGATGAATTCTGATAGTATCGAAAGCGTCTCAAAAATTGCATCGATTTAATTTATTACGGGCCTCATAACTCTTCCGGGATCAAAAATTATGAGAAAACGTGTACTGCACGTATAGTTTGAGCAATACTCTACCATATAAAAGGATGCAATTTTAATCCCACATCAATAAAAAGAGAGAGAGCTCCTCTACCACTCCCCCTATAAATAAGTGGGGATACCTATCAAAAAAGAGAGGATTCGTCCTCAAAAAAGATTCTTCTTCACAGAAGTCCCGCGCTTCATGGAGAAAAGTCCAAGGTGTATGTGCCCCCTATAGTACACATATGTGCAAGTACCAATGGCGAACGTGCGACGCACGTGCGCCGGCGCCATGCGTACCATGTGCGACGCACGTGCGCCAGCACCGAGCGCCGCATAAGCGACCGTGCCAAGCGCCGCATGTGCGACGCCCGCGTTCAAGCGTAAATAAGCATTTTCAACAATTCGGATTTACTACTCCAACATGCACTCTCCCCTTATGAATGGGGCATGGTTTTAAGGTACATCCTATCACACCTCCTATATACGGCGTTGTAATCACTTAGCGTCTTCGGAGAGATAGTGGGTCCTGACGACCAATGCTTCCTCTGTAAAAAGAGAGAATCGGCCAAACCATCATCGACATTATGATATTAATATCAAATAATAGAGAAAATTCTTAAAAGAGGGCAACCTATAAGCAGAAACTTAAAAAGATTGAAGCTTATGCTTCATTAAAAGTCATTGCTTTCCCCGTGATGCACACCTACTAAAAGATGTGCAAGTGCTAAATGCACTCTTTGCAAGATATGTGCATGCGCGTCTCGCATAATTCATGTGATGGCGCAAGCGCTAAAGCCCAAGGGCAATGCCAAGTGCGCACTATATGCAACACACGTGTGCAATCGTCATGCACTAGTGCGAACCTTGGTCCCGTTGACACCCATGCGCACCAAAGTGAAAGACCCGAAAACCAAGCGTCATGCGCAATACAAGTAGGCAAGCGCACATGTTTCCAAAGTCCAAGTGCGCATGATGCCAAGCGAATGCTTGAAGACTTAGCAAAATAACCAAGTCTAGAAGCCTATACTTCATATATGATCAAATGATCAACAGAGAACATGTTATCAAGATATGACCAAATTGTCTAAGTTAAGCTTAGTCCCAAATAAGACTAACGACCCTTAGATAAAGTCCAAGTTTTCTATGAACTGACGAACCTCACAAATGTGAGAAATGCGTCATAATCTCAACCCCGTCAAGCTAATGCTTGACCCAAATCATCTAAGTTGATATTAGTCTCAAATAAGACTAATGATCTTTAGATAAGGATTATACAAGCATGTGAATCCATGGACCTCACAAATATAGGAAATGTGTCCTAAGTTCAATCCCGTTGGCAAATCAAAATACCAGCGTGGACCCTGTCAAGTAAATGCTTGATCCAAATCTAAAATTGTTAGATATGTATGCCCTAGAGGCCATTATTGTATATTACAAGATTTTACATTACATTTTGGATGCTTGGGATATATATTTGTTTACGACAATTTTGCTAAATATGATAGTATGCTATCCGGTTTGTCTTTATCTTGACATGTGATATGATTTACTTATTATTATGTATCGTTCATACATATTGATAAAGCCCTTAGGATTTTTGCTTGACTACTAGCGTTATGATAACGATCATACTCGTGGGGGGATGGGTAGTCTATAAGCAATCCTTAAATATCCCTGGTCGTAAGAGTATCGAGACAGGACATCGATATTTCAGAGTAGACTAGTGTATACGTTTCTTATTCTTGAAAGAGGAGATGGCCTGTCCCGCAGCCATTGGTGTATGTAACCAAAGATTTACATGTGCTCATTAGATTATGAGTTACACTGGACGGACTGGCCAGGAACTGCTGGATGATATTATACCTATTGTCAGATGGCAGTTCTCAGGTGACATAAGTGCAGGATAGTCTGAAGACCCGAAATCGTCACTTTGTCTTGAGTGTGTTTCCACTGTACTTTGATTACTACCATACCATAACTTTAAAGAGTCATGCAAACAGCTAGTTTTTGGGTGCAGTCCCGAAGTACTTGGAGGCAGTGAGTGATAGATGGGATTCGTCTCTCCCGGTATTGAGAGTTAATATCGCACAATGTACGGTTAGCCATCACCACAAGACTTGGGCCCAGGAGGATGAGATTTACTGATAGTGTTCAGTAGTTTATCGACTGGTGAAGGGTTTGATGCCGACACGACTTATGGGGTTATTAGGGGTCTGACTGTATGGTGAATGTCATCGATAGGCTCAATTAGGGTTTCGGACGAGCTTGCTTATCGATCTCCTTTTCGATAGATACCTGAGTAGCCGTTACGTACAGCTAGTGCCATTGGCGTACTTGCGAGTTCTAGGGTACCATCAGTAACTCACTGTCAGCGTATTGTTGAGTCTTGAGAGCCCCACTCCGAGGGTTTCCGAGTTTTGGCGAGATGATATAGTTGCAGTACAGTGGTATGCGCGTGGGGTCCGATTGAAACTAGTATATTTTATATACTGACAGCAATCGGACATTTGTAATACTGGCCGGTCTTTTTAGAAAGACGGATATTAAATCAGGTAATGATTTAATATATGATACATATATTGGATATATGTATTTACTGGTATTATGTCACTTTACTTATTTTCCCTAATATTGCATTTAATTATGCACTTGATATATATTTAAGTATATGTATTAAAATATGATAACATAAACATATTGTATTATGTTACATATTTATATAAATACTTATTTATATAATTCCTTTACTTTTGGTCCATGTTAGCTATCTTGTGACATGGCACAAGTTATGCTTCTCTACACTCCTAACATTGACAAGTGTAATCTAGAGATTTAAGTGGACACTTAGAAGATTAGGTGAGATCTAAAGGCTTAGATTGAAAGAATTCTTTTGGTGAAGAATTCTAAACATAATTCCATTCTCATTCTCTCTCATCTCCTTCTTCTTCCTCCTCTCTACTATATTCTTTAAATTACAAGATAAAAGAAAATAAATTAGGAAAAATTACAAGAGTGAAGGAAACTACATCCTAAGACCATAAGCATAACAACCTTGGAGTCTTAGCTCATTCAAGAAGAAGAAGGTGAAGCCAAAGATAGGAATCTTCAAGGTGGATCATCTTTGATGAAAGAGAGAGTTAATCAAGCTTGTTCCATAGAGTCTCTTGGAGCCTACAAAAGAGTACTACAACCACTACTTAGAGTTAGCAAAGAGGATGTGAGTATTTTCAAATCATAGTAGCTAAACATGTTGTTTTTGTTTGCATGTTTCATCCGTTAGCCTAAAGATCCCATCTTTATTCAATTAGTCTCTCTTGATTTTTGAAAACTCTATCTATGTTTACTAAATAATTCTAGTAGAGAGGATAAGGTGTTGTAACAAAAATATATACGGGTTTGAACTAATCTGCGTCTTACGGGCGACGATATAAATTAGTCTCCGTGTACAATCCAAGGGCAACCCAAAATAAACTAAAACATGACACACAAAGAATAAACTTGGAATGCAGAAAGTTGTTGTCATTCGCAACAACATAATTAATTACAAGGGCCTACGCCTGCAGGAAAGATGCGTCCCCACAATCAATAAACCTCTCACCATGAGAGGAAATCTGAAAGTCAGCTATATCGGTCGCATCTATCTAAACCTCTGATTTACGATGTTATAAATTAACTTAGTGTCTTCGGAGAGGTGGATGGACTAAACCTATGCAGCTACCCCCAAATTCAGGCAAGACGTTCAATGTCAGTTCTTCAAACTGGTTTTCGGTGGTAAACAACGAGCAACTACACCTTTGCAGTTAATTCACTCCGATATATGCGGACCAGTCAACGTGAAGGCACATGGCAGTACGTCCATTTCATTACTTTCATAGATGACTTCTCTCTTTACGAACGGGTGTATCTGATTACTCACCGATCTAAAGCGCTAAATTGTTTCAAGCGCTATGTCGGTGACGTTGAGAATCAGTTAAGCACGAGCATTAAGGCTTTGCATACGGATCGTGGTCGAGAATATTTGTCTGAACATTTCCAGGAACTGTGTGAAAGTAAAAGAATTGTTAGGCAGCTAACGATACTATACACTCCGTAACAAAATGGTATTGCAGAGAGAAGAAATAGGATGCTACTAGATATGGTTAGAAGCATGATGACATAAGCCAATCTATCCATTTCGATTTAGGGAGATGCATTGTTAACAGCAACTTATGTTCTTAACCGTGTGCTTTCAAATTTAGTGCAGACACTGCCCTATGAGATATGGACAAGCGAGAAACCTCAATTAAATGGCTTGCATCCATGGGGGTATTCTGCCTACATACACACAACTTCGCATCCGAATGGAAAGTTGGGCCCTAGAGGGAAGAAGTGTATTTTTATACGCTATTCCAAACACTCGAAAGGTTACATGTTTCTAGGCGAGAACTAGGATGGGACTGTTACCAAAGTTGAGTCGTGTGATTTCAAGTTCCTCCAAGAGGATTTTCTGCAGAAAGCAGAAGTGGATCAGGATTTGGGACTCTATGAGGTTGATGAGACTCCCAGTCAGACAGCTGAGCAGGAGGATATAGATCTTCCAGCTGCCGAAGACAGTAGGAGCGAGATTCTTGTTGATGGCTTGGAGACGATGACAGAACCCTCGGAACCTCATAGATCTGACCATGGATTAGTTCCCCATCGTCGCTTTGAGATTGAAGAGGAAGCATTCATGTTCGCTCCGCATGATGTTGCGGAACTTAATTCATTTGCTAACGCCATTTCAAGGCCTAATGCGAGCGATTTGAGAACTGCGATGAGTGAGGAACTTGAGTCAATGTAAAAGAACTAGGTCTGGGACTTGATCGATTTGCCTCCCTGACATAAGACTGTTGAGAACAAGTGGGTTTTCAAAGTCAAGAGAAAGGAGGATAGCAATGTCAAGAGGTGTAACACGCGTTTGGTGGCAAAGGATTATATCCAACGAAGTGGCATAAACTTTCTCCCCGGTGGTGGGAATAATGTTTGTTCGCCTCATTCTATTGATAGTAGCCTATATGGATCTTGAGCTTATCCAAATGAAAGTTAAGACCGCGTTCATGTACTATGAACTAGAGAAGGAGATCTATATGGATCAGCCGGTCGGTTTCATAGTAAGGGACTCAAGCAAAAAGTTTGCCGCCTGAGAAAGTCCATCGATGGCTTGAAACTGTCGTCTAGGAAGTGGTATTTTCGATTTCATCGGACCGTACTAGGATATGGTTTCCATATGATCGATCAGGACAATAGTGTATACCTGAAAAGTTCTGGAGAATCTTTTGAGATCTTTTCGTTGTACATTGACGACATACTATTAGCTGGAAACAATATGGAGACCATTAAAGCAACCAGAGATTAGTTGTCCTCTAACTTTGAGATGAAGGACATGGGAGATGCGAGGTTTGTGCTCGGGATACAAATCTACCATGACCGTTCGAAGAGAATTCTTAGTTTTTCCCAGGAAACTCACATAAAGAAGATTTTGGAACAGTTCAGGATGCACAACTGCAAACCCATTGAGACTCTGATTGATAAGAACCATACGCTTAGCCTTAACCAATGTCCAAAGACACAGAAGGATACCGAAAAGATGCGTGTGCTTCCGTACTGCAGTGCAATCGAGAGTCTCATGTACGCTATGATGTGTACGAGACCCGATATATCCTTGTCGTAGGTCTGACTAGCCGTTATCAGTCAAATTTGGGCATTACACATTAGAAGGCGGTAAAGAGGATCTTTAGGTATTTACGTAGGACAGCCCACTATACCTTGTGTTATGAGGGCTCAGATTTGCGATTGCGTGGATATACAAATGCCTACTAGGCTGGCAATTTTGATGGACGAGCGTCCACATCCGCATATGCATTCTTGCTTAATGGTGGGGCCATTACGTGGTGTAGCAAGAAGCAGGACTGCACTGCCTTGTCCACCATGGAAGCGGAATATTTTTCTACATCTGATACAACCAAGGAAGATGTCCAATTAAGTAGATTTCTCGAGAGTTTGCATGTGGTTCCCTATGCGAGAGATCTTGTCACTCTCTATTGCGACAGCATGTTGGCGATTGCTTACTCAGAAGACCCCAAGTACCATGGGAAGTCTAAACACATAGAGATTCGTTACCACTTCTTCGAGAAGCAAAAAAAAGGAGGTCAAGCTGGAATATCACCCTACAAAGCATATGATCATAGATCTGCTGATGAAGGGTATAGCTGAGGAGTGATTTATTTCGCATGTTCGAACCTTAGGATTGCGTCCATGGTGATGCCAGTTGTATCAGATACCATAACCTTATTTTTATTATTGCTTAGACATTATATTTTATAAATTGTGACTCATTTATATTGCACGATTGGTTTTTGATAATTATTTATTGATGATCAATTATTTTATTTTAGGATGAGTGCTATATTTGGTGGTTTGATTCTAGAGCATAGAGTAATAATAGTAGATGTGTTTTTAACATATTTATTTGCATCTTATTAAAAGAAAGATACGTCGACCGGTAGGATCGGCTCTCTTATATGAGCGATCCCTTGATATTTGGAGACATGAGAGGTACGAACATTTATTTCTTTTTTGATGCTGACTTGGAGCTAGCGACTGTACACTGATTCAACGCTAGGATGTGCAGGACGGTAGGAGCATTCGAACGACCCTTATTTAGTGATAAGAATGAGTCGAAGACTTAGCAAAGTCTTCAGCGTAATGGAATTTCCCCACATTCCATTATCTGGATATTTGTTGAGAAGCTCGATTTCGGATCTCACAAAGTCGGGCTGGGACTCAATCTTGATGATATGTATCGGGCACATTTGGAATGTGGCTATCAAGTATGTTACTGAGCAACTTAGCTTGAAATTTGTATGGTACCATTACAACGTAGAGCTCTCGTGAGAGAGAACTTGGACCATAGAGTGTTTTTGGCGCGTGATGACGACCTAGAGGAAGCTTAAGGATCGATCGCATCTCCCTGACTGTGTGGGCCCTCATTAATCGGCATTCCGCGGTGAATGACCTGATCAATCGTACCCTTAATGACTTCGACTGTGAAGAAAGAAAAGCCGTGAGCGTCTGCTACTTTAGTTACTATCACAATAGTATGATGATTACATACCGTACAGAGTGGGTAGTGTCAGAAAAGAGGGTAAGTGATAGACCTAACTTGACGAGTTGAGAGGATGATTAATCGGACATGTCTCCTTGATTGCACTACTTGCGCAACTCTTGTATGAGCCTGAAAAGGTGTCATTAGAGTGTGGTGAATCAAAAGATTTCTATGGTGGTTGAATATGCTTCTTGAGGTATTGAAGATATTAAAACAAGACATGATTTGATGATTGAATCTGGGTGCATGATATCTGAGTTATCGAATAACTTCGTTTGTTCATTAGGGAGATCCTTGTGTCGGTCCTAACGAATCTGGCAGTAAGGCTACCCGCTTGCAAGTATCGATAGTTGCACGGCTGCGCTATATTTAGTATGGAGAAGAATTGATGAAAGAGAACCAGTGAAAACCGAGCAAACATGACGGTGCCTACTAGATTGTATGAATGTGAATATGTTGGCATTGGGCCCGCCCAATCGAGTGGGTGGGGTCTGCCTATTAATGAAGAGCAAGTCCTATTAGGACTTGGCTTCCAAGATATAATTTAGGCCATCTGTAATCTTGCCCTTTGCTATATATATCCATGTAAAGGCTAGGATTGGTAATTAATATATCTAGGGTTTCTTATAAGATAGAGAAACAAGAGAGAATGTAACGACCGTACCCATTTTGAAATAAATAATATTTTGTTTAAATTTAATCTTGTTATTTTTGTTCCTTAATTAATAAAAGAGAATTTTTAATTTTTGAAAAGATAAAATTGATTTGCTAGTATTTTAAAAGAGAAGAGAAAGGATTTAATTTTTTTTTTAAAACCATGATTTTAAATTTTATTAGATTTTGATAAAGGGGGTTTTTGAAAAGAGAATCTTTAGAAAAGGATTTTCAATTAAAAAAATTACTAGTATTTTAAAGGAAAAGATTTTTTCTATCTTTAATTTAAAATATCTTTTGTTAGAGAAAATAATTTCTAAAATCATTTTTGGTATTTTTAAAAGACAAGAAAAGATTAAGAGATTTATTAAAAAGTTTTTGAAAAGATAGGATTATTTATTAAGTTTTTTTAAGAGTTTAATTACATTTCATCTTAATTAAAGATATTTTTTTAAAAACAAACATATATTTATGAAAAGCTCTCTTTAAACTATTAAATATAATCTTTTTTAATTCTAGCCCTTCATCTCATAACCATAATCCCTAGTCCTATAAATAAATTTTCCTCCTCTCCCTCTCTTATAAATTTTCATCACAACAAAAGATCTTTCTTGAAGCACTGTAGGAATTTCATGTCGATCGGGGTCTCGATCTATGAGTTAGGACTTTGGTAAATTGATTGTTATATCGATTTGCACACTTATGTAAGTGTCATGCCCCTCTTCTCAGTGTACGGTTAAGGAGACGCGACGAGACCCGCGACGTATTTACTCAGAAGTAAACACGTTAAGCGTAAATAAGTAATATAATAAATATACACAAGAAATGACAAGAGATATACATAAACATCAATTTTTTATTGATTAAACATTCTTTACAATACAACTGGAAAGTAAATACAATAATGGAAAGCAATGCCTAAACAATGGCATATGAACCGAAAGTAACGGTATGTACAAGTTGACTAGAGCTCGATATCCTCAATGAACTGCTCCAAATCGTTCTGGCTGGGCTCGATCTCCTGAGGGTCAGGTCCTCCTGACAACATTCCAAACAAAGAAAAGAAAGGAATGTCGTCAGCGAACAATTGCTCGGTAAGTCCCAAAAGAAAGATAGATCAAGTTAAAGGAATAGATTTAGTAATTTATCTGTTTTTATTATACTAACGTATTTGTTTGTAGCTTGGTACAGAATATTTCAGTATATTTGGTGTATATGAAATGAGTCCTCTTACTCCGTGGACTAAGACATATGGAGTACAAGGCCCCGTCAAAACCCATGGGACAACGGCAACAGATATTCAGGTTAGGTATATTATAGTGACCGTCTCATTCCACTTCTAATACATTCTGTACCAGTCTACCCCTTAAAACCCCGTAATGCATATTGTATTGATTGTATTAATTTGTTGTATAAGACTTGCTGAAACCATGGTATAAATTGTTCATGTAAACGGATAAGGATATAAACGGATAGTCATGTAGTCAAGTCAATATATATCCATGGTTCGGTCTGGTCCGGTCGAGTCATGTTGATATTTAACAGTATTCTGGTATTCATGTTCAAGTTCCAGTATATATGGATTCATGTTATATTGGAGTTATATTTGAATTATATTTATATATGGATTGTATTCAGATTAAACAGAGACTCTGACTGAGTCGGACACTTAAAACAGATTTGAGTCCTGAATTAGATTTAGGAGTTATCGGTAACTGCTGCATATGGACGATAGGATTTGTGACTTTTTCCAAGCCAATTACCGTTGATAACCCCGTTTTAGTTTTTTGCCTTAAATAAGTAAGCATCCATTTTCTCCGGCTCCCTGAGGCTCAAGAGAATTGGTTCCTCTTAAATCTATATTTACTAGGGTCCTTTTTGTAATTTAATATAACTTGAGGGGTTTTATGAAAAATATTTTTAGTATAATCTCAAAATAATACTCAAGTATTTATTTATCGTATTTAGGGTTTTCATGGATGTAATTTTAAAAGTGGGGTATTCTAGTGAATAAATACTTAGCTTGAATAATATATGGTATTTTTGTGTAAATTTGACTTATATGGATTCTTGATGGTATTTTCATGAAACTTGTGATTCTTTGCTTTTGTTCGGAAAATGTGGAATTTATTATATATTTAAAATAGATGATTTGATAATATTTATATATAATTATAAAAAATAAAATTTATTTATTAATAGAAAATCACATTAATCTTTAAAATTGCATTCGAATGCTCTGTGAGGAAGTCTACATCTCGCTCTACTAGTTCCGAGGATGTGCGATAAATCGCACCATCCTGATCGGGTTCCCCAAAATGGGTTGTAGAGGCTTAATTGCAAGGAATGTAAATAATACAAATTTAAAGAATACGGTTTTTAATAGTTTATGGTATTTTAATGTAAAAGTCGTATTTGTCCTAAAAATATTGTTAAATGGAAATCGTGCTATGTCAAGATGCGTATTATGAGAGATAGGTCATTACCTTGTGAGATTTTCCTAAAAGTAGTACATGAAAATATGATAAAAGATGTCGTATGTAAAGTTTGTGGTATTTAAACGTAAAAGTGCAATAAAAGTGGTTTTATATGGAGTTTTGAATTGAAACTTGTTTCTAATTATTGTTTAATGTTTAACAAGTAAAGTAAAATGATTTAGATAAATAGTTCTTAAGAAAAATGGTTAGTTTAAGAAGTTTTAGAAATGAATGTTGGATAACTTCACTTACCGATATCATTGAAAGGAAAAAGCTTTTAGAGGTGAAAAGAAGAGAGTAGAGGGGACTTACTAGATAAAATGAGAGAAGGGAGGTTGAGGGAGGATTTGGAGGCTTCGTGGAGTCGCGGGGTCGCCGGAATCATCTTGAATCGTCGCCGGAACTTGACACTAGGCTAACTCTACTTGTACTCTTCTTTAACTTGGAAAATTTTGAGGATTTTGAACTAGATTTCAGAATGGAGAGGGCTAGGGTATGATGTGATATTTACAGGAGAAATTAGGGTTTTGAGAATTGAAGAAAAGAATTAAAAATACATTTAAAATAGAATTAAAGAGTGAAATTACACTCTCTGGATAAATGCAGATAAATCAAACAGCATAGGAGTAGTGGAGGTAGGCCAAACGACTAGGGTTAAAAATATGGGAGCATTCCTGACTGGGAAGCCCGGCGGCGCCGGTCCAAACAACGATCTCGCCGGTCGTTGTGTTGAGGTGGGGTGTGGGATTCTTGCCATATGTCTAGATCGCTGTTAATACAATTTTCCACATGTTTGTTTTCAGTAACTTTTCATTTTTACGTGTATTGCACGTGTAAACTTTTGGGCTTCCAAAAAGTTTAAAAGAAAAATCATTAAAAATAATATATGGCTGATGGGATTTGAACACAGGGGCTATGTCACAGCAGTGCAAGGCTTTACCAATGAGCTACAGATGCTTTCTTGTTGTTTTTCAAACAAAATAATACTTAAAGTATACTCAGGCTTACAAATACTCCATTCAGTACATTAACTTTAAGAAAATTTTGTACATTAAAACAGAGTCGTTATATTCTACCATCCTTATAAAAATTTCGTCCTCGAAATTTACAAATATCTAAGGACTAATTTACAAACAAGTAAGGGTATCTTGTGCGCATGTCGTCCTCACGTTCCCACGTTGATTCTCCTGGTAAATTTTTTCTCCACATCACTCGGACCAAGTTTACTTCCTTGTTCCTAAGTGACTTTACTTTTCTGTCCAGGATTTCAACGGGTTGCTGCTCACAAGATAAGTCTTTCTGTACAGTGAGTTCGGAGTGATCAAGGGTGTGGATGGGGTCACTCACATATCTTCAAAGTTGTGATATGTAGAATACGTTGTGCACTCCTTCCAATGAAAGTGGAAGTGCCAAACGATATGCCACTTCTCCGACTCATTCGAGTATGTTAAATGTTCTAATAAATCTCGGACTGAGCTTACCCTTCTTTCCAAAGCGAATCACTCCACGGTTTAGAGAGATCTTTAAGAATACATGATCTCCCGGTTGAAACTCCAAGTGTCGGCGTTTTGCATCAGCCCAGTGCTTCTGTCGGTCTTGGGTTATGCGCATTTTTCTCCGATTGTGTGAACTACGTCCACTGGCACCACGATCATCTCTGGTCCAAGGAGTTCCCTATCTCCGATGTTATCCCAACTTAATGGTGAACGATACTTCCTTCCATAAAGAGCTGCAAAGAGTGTCATTCCAATACTCGCTTGGTAGCTGTTGTTGTATGAAAACTCCACAAGATGTAGGTGATCTTCCCATGATCCTCCGAAGTCTAACATACACTCTCTTAGCATATCTTCAAGGATCTAAATTATTCGCTCAGACTGACCATCTGGTTTTGGATGATAAGTTGTGCTGAAGTTCAGACTTGTTCCCAAGCTAGCTTGCAGACTCTGCCAAAACTGCAATCGGAATCTGGTGTCACGATCGGAGACAATGCAAACCGGTACTCTATGTAATCTCACGATATCCTTCATGAGTTCATGGATATCAGAGATAGTACACTATAAAGAGTTAAATCTTACTTGAAAGTCTACCTTAGCACCACCATGAGTTTCTAGAGACATCAAGTATGCCAAAATCAAATTTTATTAGGTGCTAAGTTAGACTGACAAGATCAATACTATATTTTTAGGGTTTGCCTTTGTGATGTGATTAAAACCAAGAGAAGAAAAGAGCATACAACCTTTGTAGTTCGAGTCCTTCTCTTTTAAAACTCCGGGTTGAAGTCCACGCGACTCTACAAGGCTCCTCTTCGAGTTGAACGACCCTCCTTCGTGATCTTCGTGCCAAAGACGATCCACCCGAAGTCCCTCTAGCCCAAGCTAACTCTACACTAAACTCCTCTAGTGTAGCAAACACACCACACCAAATTGCTAGTTTGGTGTGGGATGAAGTAGGGGATGTTAAAAGCTCACAAGATTGTGTTCAAGCTTTATGATTCACATCTCATGTGAGGGTTGAAACTTGAACCATGACATTTGAGGAGGAAGATGAAGGTAGAGAGCAATCATGGGAGCAACTCAAGAAAAATGGCTAAGTGTTGAGAATAAGACTAGAATGAATGGCAACTCTTGACCCCCACTCATTCAAGTATGGAATTTTGCAATATAAAATTGCAATCATACCTGAATAGTGAATCAAGATGAATAAACTATGAATAAAGCTCATGCTTGCACCATGCTCTCATTTTCCACCTCTTTTTCTATTTTTCTCAAAAATAGAAATCATGCCATGCTTCATTATATATATATATATATATATATATATATATATATATATATATATATATATATATATATATATATATTATGAAAAATAATTAGTAATCTAATGATATCAGTTAAGATATAATTATATCACATATAATATATATCACATTATTAAATCAACACTTGATTTAATAATCCGGTTATATCGCATATGACCGACTAATATCATTCATCTGTATATCACATTATCAAATCAACACTTGATTCGACAATCTGGTTATATCACATATAACCGAACCGATAACAGATAACTGTCAGATTACAATACGGTATCACATAATCATATTTAATCAGGCCCACGCACATATCAACATATGTGCCATATTTCGTTTCGCTCGAACCAGGAAACTTCTGTGTGGGACTCTAAAGGCTCATCAATACACCAGCAGTAGGTGATGATCACATCAATCACCTACAAGCCTTCAGCAGTACTAGCTGGACGTAATGGTTACCTGTTCATACCATAATATTGCATTATTATATTCCCCATTCTTATTCGTTTTATAAATAAACAGGTGCTTTTGACGCATGTCTGCTACATATTACAGGTTACAGGTTCTTGGATCTAAAACAGTGAAAACGATGAAATGACGATGCAAAAGTGGAATTTGACCAACAAACAGAAGACTCTTGATCAAGCCAACAACAAAGATAAAATTCACAAAGTATAAGGCAATGCAAGGTCCAAGATTACAAAGCGAACGGATAAAAGTCCACCGTAATTATTCACTGGAGATCTGAAAGAAACATAGAAGCTATTTTAATAAAAGAATCAAATAATAAGGAAGCCCAAAGACAGAAGAGCCCACAAAGGAAATTTCAAGGCCCAATACTTCCTTTTAAAGAGACAGAGACATAAAATTTTACCAAAACTTGGAGTCTACTTTGACTAGGTCTTCCTAAGGATATTTTGGTAAATGTAGACATGCGAATCAATTGTAACCTAGGATTTCCTATCCTCTATAAATAGGAACTCTAAATCATTGTATTTTTCATGCCTCCCTATGCCTCTTTTTATCAATAAAATTTAGATTTTTTTTGGAGAGCATCGATGCCTCTTTTCATTTCAGAAATTCAGATCTGACAAGTCTTGTGTTGATGTTTGGAGAGAGTCATCTGTAAAGTAAGTAGGTAATTTCAATTCTTGCCCTAGGTGATTTTTCATTCTCTGCCCTACATTAAATTTAATTCTTTACCCTAGTTAGATCTTTAATTCCTTGCCCTAGTTAGATCTTTAATTCCTTGCCCTAGTTAAATTCAATTCTTTGCCCTAAATAAATGATAGATTTAGTTTTTAGATTTAATAAGAAATCCGAACACCCATCGGAATTAACTCGTTTGAGCGATTAGGAAATTCACAACATCCCTGTGGACCGACCCGTACTCACCGGCTAGCTACATGCGACGCCGTTCTTGATTGCGGTAATAGATAGTTTTTGACATAAAATCAAATGGCGCCGATGCCGGGGATGGCGTAGTATTTCCTTTTTGCAATTTCGGGTTAATCTAAATTAAAAAAATCATAAAAACTGAAAAATAAAAATAAAAATTTATCATTTTGTTATTTTGTGAAGGGTATCTTTGTTTGAATTTTGCAGGATCTACAATCAAGTTCGGATCTGGAAATCTCCAGAGATCAAAACAGCAAATATCAAATCCGAACAAACAGAGGAATATCACAACAGATAACAGAAGAAATTTGGAGGACCGAGTCAACAAGAAGAACCGTGGAGATCTGGTGAGGAAAAAAAACCTGCCGAAGCGACCAACCGGCGGTGGATCCGCGGTCGGAGGGCCTACTCGCGGCGGTTCCGCGGTGGAGGTGACGGATCGGTTCCCCAAAAAAGGCAGAAGCGCGATTAAAAAAAAACCTGTAAGTCTTCTGATCTCCTCCTCTGCAAATCTCTAATATATCTTCTGAAAAATCTCCTGCAGGATTCTTTGCGCTTAAAAAAATCTTTCCCCTTCCAAATAACAAATCTTGTGCAGGATTCTTTGCGCCGCGCATAAAATAAAAAGATTTGATTGCAAGTGATTTTTCTGTTTTGCATATCTTTAAAACTGACTTTAAGGGGCTTTTTGACCAATTCAGATTGGGTGGGGATTTCATCACCCTTCCCAGGACCCCAGAAATCACATAAAACATTTGCATTGACCATTCTTAATTAAAAAAATACTAGACTCAGCCCTAAGGACTTCGAGCTCAATAGGACAGAGGACTAGTTATAGGTATCGACTGGTAATCATAACCTGACTTTGCGGTGTCTGGGCAAGTGTGTCTAAGGCGAGTGGTTACTTAATTAGGACCGCTACTTGTAGCGGGGAGCCTCCCACTCACCTGGCACTTACCTGGCCGCAATTGGCGGTGAAGAGGCGGTTTGAGGTCCTATTTCTAGCCCTTTGAAACAGTTAGGAGCTGTCTAGCTGACCTAGGTGACCCTAGATCTAGGCCTGATTGTGTATTTTTGGTTGATCGAAAGTGTGTCTTAGCCCTTTATCGAAATTTTTTTGCAAACAGCTTCAAATAAAGAGAAAAAGGAAAACGGAATTTTTTTCATAAAAACTTGCAAAATTTTGTCGCTAAGAAATCCTTGCACCCCACTTACACCCACCATTTTTCTCTTCTCCTTCTGACATCATGGGTACCCCACATCATAAATCTCTTGCCAAACTTTGGTATCCCGAACCTAACTTTGCGTCGTACGTCAATTGTTTCGGTCGATTTAAAGAAGATTCCTCCATGCCAAAAATATCTTTGAAAGATCAAATAGAAGCGTCTAGCAAAAACAGTTTGACTTTGCAACCCACTTTGTGTCAACCTTCACCACCTTCGTATGTTGATGCCACTTTTTCGAGTCCAGCTGTAACTCCTAAACCGATGTCCATTGGCATATTGCTCAATCTCGTAGCCGATTTTTCACCCCTCTCCACACATCTAGTTCTAGGAATCAACAAGTCCATCCACCTTTTTATCCACATATTGACCCTAACCCTGTCCAACCACCAACTTCCTACCAGTCCTACCCGACTTTCCCACCGTCACTAGACATTGTTTCTACACAGCCTTTTGGGAGTTTCATATATCCAAACAATTTCGAATCTTTTACCGAAACCCCCTCACCACCCAAGTCTAGTTTGGAAGAGTCGTTGGAGGCTTATATCTTAGCAACAAACAAAATGGTTAGGAATGTGGAAGCATCCATTACCGCCCTTAGACAACCTTGTGAATCGGCAGCTAGTTTTCAACTAGCTTCAAATTTTTCAATGTATAAGGAGGCGGTTGGACAGAGTGAGAATGTGAGAGGATTTCCAAATCAAACCTACCCATACCCAATTGAATCCAATAACTCTAATTTTCAAACATGTGTCCAAAATGATGAGTTGTGCGACTTTGTAGTGCTTGATTTGCCAGATTGTGAAGAACCCCTTTCGAGTGACACCACACGTAATCCTTTTGACCTTTACACCTCCACTCTAGAACCTAAATCGATAAATATCCATGCTTTTGATGAGGTGTCAGAAAAAATTGATTTTCACTTGATTGAGGATATAGACGCCGGGAATATTTTGGATGATGAACCCGTTGATTTGATTGAAATTTTATGTCCAACTCATCATCCCGAGTCATTAATTGTTTCTCCCGAACTTCATATGCGTCTTGATTATGATGATAATGGCATAGATGAGACAAATATTGAGGAGAATTATGAGGATAGTATTGAGGAGAGTTTTGAGGATCATATTGAGGTTGAACCATTTTTATTTGATGTGTCGGATTTTCCAGTTCATCCTCTTGAACCTTTAACTAAATCACCCTCCCTCCTTTCCATCGTTCCGACCACGCCCAACATCACGCTTAATGATTGTGAGCTTGAAAAATTTTCCTTTGAATCTGACACAGTTCTCACAGCCGATAACACTTACGAGTGTTTCACTTTTTCGGACGATGTTGAAGACTCAACGCCCGAGTTTGAGTCCTTTACATTTTCAGATGAATTAGTTGAACCATCAAACTTGGTTGCTTACAGTTGTTTCGAACCATTGATGGAGTCTTTCGAGTTCGAGACAGTTTACTACGGTGAGAATGAGACTATCCCTAATTCACTACCTTTCGTCCGTCCTATCGTTCCGACCGTACAAGAGACCGTTACGCTTTCGTCTCCAATACCAAGTTCGGCGTACCCATGATTTCTTGCAAATCTTGAGGGATTTGACCCCATTTCTCGACGGGTTGATAGGTTAGCACAATCGCTTTTAACACATCGGTCATCACAAATTGCGCTAATTTATTCACTCGATTTACACCCTCAAGATCGCGCGACCCTTCTTTCTCCTTTCCGTCATTCTTCTCCTCCACCGAGACCACATTCTACCCTTCTTCCCACACGGTCTCGTGTGTTTCTCATTTCTTTTCTCTACGCCCTATTATTTCACCAACTCGGCCATTACCACGATAAGATTTTTGAATGGTTGGTGCTAACATTTGGCTTGTGTAAGGCCAAGCTTAAATTTGGGGGAACCTTGTTGTATATATGTATATATACTTTTTGTTTTCTCTTTCTATAAAAATAAAAAAAATAAAAAAAATTTATAAATAAATAAACAGGGGAGTGCCGACAATTTTGACCCTCTTGGTGTAGCATTACAGTGAGGACACTGTCAAGTTTAAGTTTGGGGGTATGCTCGGTACGTTTTCTTCCTTCGCATTCATATGTATATTTTTGCATTTGCATACTTATTTGAAAACCCATAAAAAATTTGAAAAATTTCAAAAATCATAAAAATTATTGTATTCAATTTTGGCCATATTTGATTTGAGTTTGACAAATAGGTTAACTGGTTAGGAACAACTAGATCTTAGACTTAGTAAATTAAAAACCCTAAAGATAACCTTCCTTAAAGTTTAGCGGTAGAAAGTATATGTTTTTGTAGTTTATTTAGAAATAGGCAAATTTTGAGTTCACTTCTTGGGCTAAGTCAAAACAAAGAAAAAGTATTGATATTTTTATTAGAGTATAAGTTTGAAAAATAATTCCTAACTTAAGTCTAGATTCTGAAAATGTATACCCTACAAATTGCACATTCACGCACCTTGAAACTTGGAATAGTAGAGGAGACCTTGAAATGCTCTTGTCTAAAGTCCTTAGTACAATGAAAATAAAAGAAAAAAGTGAATAAAGAATAAAAAAATGAACACTGGTTTTTGTGATTACTTAAGGCTGCAAATATAGAAAAATATTTAGCGAGGGTGCTTCATCACCTAGTGCCTTAGACCAACTGGTTTGGGAGTCACTACTAAAGCCTTAGGTGTTGCAAGACTAGGAATTACGCTTTAAAGTGCAAATGCATTTTGTAATCGGTTGTTGGTACCTCAAGAAGTATTAACGGTCGCATGAAGGATGTGTAAGCAAAATTCAAATAAAAATTCACCAATTAAGAAGTGCTTTGGACAACGGACAAGAGTATGATTGCTTGATTTGAATTTCCAAGTGTAGGGGTGATCTATACACACACGTAGGGGTATGTGATTGGAGTTAGATGAGAGAGAGGAATGAAGAATAGAACTTGTATCTTTAGTAGAGTTGATAAAAATTCCTAAGTGGAGATGGAACCCTAGAAGGAAAACTTAAGAGATGCCGAAAGCTAAGTAGGTCTGCAGAACATATATAATCTTAAGTTGGATGATGAGGAAGTGTGAAGAATATGGGTGGATAATTTGCAAGTCAAAGATAATAGAGTTTCTTGTTAGAAACCCTAATTGGAGAATAAAAGTTAATGAGCCGAATTGATAGGATTTTGTGGGTAGTATCCGCTGAAAACCCTCAGGAGATAAAACTCCTCCTACTAGGGACACCTAGAGGTTTAACGGCTTGTTGCACGTGCTCAGTGCAATCGCGTTTCCCTGCGAAAGTGCGGTTAGGTTTTTTGTCGAGAATAAAAAAATAAGTTTGCTCGAGGACGAGCAAAAGATAAGTTGGGGGTATTTGTTCATACCATAATATTGCATTATTATATTCCCCATTCTTATTCGTTTTATAAATAAACAGGTGCTTTTGACGCATGTCTGCTACATATTACAGGTTACAGGTTCTTGAATCTAAAACAATGAAAACGATGAAAATAAGATGCAAAAGTGGACTTTGACCAACAAACAGAAGACTCTTAATCAAGCCTACATCATAGATAAAATTCACAAAGTACAAGGCAATGCAAGGTCCAAGATTACAAAGCGAACGGTTAAAAGTCCACCGTAATTATTCACTAGAGATCTGGAAGAAATATAGAAGCTATTTTAATAAAAGAACCAAATAATAAGGAAGCCCAAAGACAGAAGAGCTCACAAAGGAAATTTCAAGGCCCAATACTTCCTTTTAAAGAGACAGAGACATAAAATTTTACCAAAGCTTGGAGTCTACTTTGACTAGGTCTTCCTAAGGATATTTTGGTAAATGTAGACATGCGAATCAATTGTAACCTAGGGTTTCCTATTCTCTATAAATAGGAACTCTAAATCATTGTATTTTTCATGTCTCCCTATGCCTCTTTTTATCAATAAAATTTAGATTTCTTTTAAAGAGCATCGATGCCTCTTTTCATTTCAGAAATTCAGATCTGACAAGTCTTGTGTTGATGTTTGGAGAGAGCCATCTGTAAAGTAAGTAGGTAATTTCAATTCTTGCCCTAGGTAATTTTTCATTCTCTGCCCTACATTAAATTTAATTCCTTGCCCTAGTTAGATCTTTAATTCCTTACCCTAGTTAAATTCAATTCTTTGCCCTAAATAAATGATAGATTTAGGTTTTAGATTCAATAAGAAATCCGAACACCCATCGGAATTAACTCGTTTGAGCGATTAGGAAATTCATAACATCCCTGTGGACCGACCCGTACTCACCGGCTAGCTACATGCGACGTCGTTCTTGATTGCGGTAATAGATAGTTTTTTAGATAAGTCACTACCCGAGTATTGAGCGATATGAATATCAATAAGTAAGCCCATCCATACTCTCCATGAAGCCTATCAGTGATACTACAGTACATTCCGGTCTCTTCGTCTGATATGTCGCATATCATGTATAGGGGTGGTAAACGTCAGACCCAATAACGTGATAAGTCATGCCGATGTCTGGCCTATAATGGTTTGAGAAACTACTGATAACACTAATCAGTAAATCTTATAAGCAGCCATGGCCAGGGATTTCCAGTTATAGCCAATCGAGCATAGCGCAATATCAACCCTCAATACTGGGAGAGACGAAACCCCTCATATCGCTCATTGCCTCCATGTGACTCGGGACTGTACCCAAAATCCACCTGTTTGCACGACTCTTTTGAGCCATGGTAGGGAGGAAATCAAAGCACAGTGGGAGCCACACAAGACTCTATGACGATCTCGGGTCTACAGACTAACCTGTACTAGTGTCACCAGAGAACTTCTATCTGACGATAGGTATACTACCACATAGGAGTCCTCGGTGAGTCATGTTCAGTGTACCCACTCTCCACTGAGCACCCGTATACTATCTTTGATGTCAAACACCAATGGATGTGGGATCATCCATCGCCCATCATATGGGTCAAGAAGCGTATATGCAGTCTACTATGGAATATCGATGCCCTAGTCTCGATATTCCCTTGACTAGGAACTTATTAAAGGATGTACTTTTGGACCACCCTGGCCCTACTAGTATAATCTCATCATAGTCCTGGTAGTCAAGTACATATCCAAAGGGCTTTATCAACATGTAAGAGATAGACAGTATAAATACCAGTCTATATGTTAAGATAAAGGTAACCTTATAGCATACTATCATGTCAAGCAAGAAAGTCCTCTAATATATGTCCAAGCATCCACTATATCAACAATAATGGCCTCTATGGCATACATATTCCTAACATTACTAAGATTCAGACTTACTTCCGTGTACTTCTTTGCTAATGTCTCGGTAGATTAGCCAACTCGAAATGGAATGAAGTGAGCCGACTTTGTGAGTCGATCCACAATAACCCATAGCACATTGTTACCTTTCGTGCTGTGAGGAAGTGCGGTCATGAAATCCATGGTTATGTGTTGCCACTTCCATTCTGGAATAGGTAATGGTTGAAGTAAACCAGCAGTCCTGTGATATTCAGCTTTTACTTGCTGACACACCAAGCATTTGGCTACGCTTCTGGCTACCTCACGCTTCATTCCATGCCACCAGTAATGTCTCCGCAGATCTTTGTACATCTTTGTACTACCAGGGTGTACTGAGTATGGAGATATGTGAGCTTCTTTCATCAACTCTTCCCGAACAAAACCTTGTGGTATACACAATCTGTTTCCATATCTCAAAGATCCGTCTTTATGGATGATGAAGTCTATTCTAAGCCCACTTTCTACTTGTTCTCTGATCTTTTGCAACTTGGCATCGCTTGCTTGAGTTGTTTTGATCCGATTGACAATAGTGGATTGAACTTGTAAATTCATCAACTCTGAAGTATTACCTGGCATAACTACTTCAATCACCATCTTGTGCAAATCTTGCTATAGCTTCCACTGTGTGGTGAGATTCATTGATAGTGGCTCGCAACTAAGTGCATCAAGAACTACATTCACCTTCCCTGGATGATATTGTAGGTTGATATCGAAGTCCGCCATAAGTTCTAGCCATCTTCTCTACCGCATATTCAGCTCTTTCTGAGTAAACACATACTTCAGACTTTTGTGATCTATGTATATATCTACCCGTTCTCCAAGAAGATAACGACACCAAATCTTCAGTGCAAATATAACAGTTGCCAACTCTAAGTCATGCGTTGGATAATTGCGCTCATGAATCTTCAACTGTCTTGATGCATAAGCTACAACTTTTCCATACTGGTGTAGAACACATTTTAATCCCTTACCGGATACATCGCAATGCACAACAAAATCTCCAGATTGGTCCGGTATTACGAGAATAGGTGTTGATGTCAATCTTGACTTGAGTTCTACAAAAGCATGTTCGCATGTTTCTGACCACACGAATGCTTCATCTTTATGTGTGAGATTGGTCAGGGTTGTTGCAATCTTTGAAAAGCCTTCTATGAATCTTTGATAGTATCCCACTAATCCTAAGAAACTTCGAATGTCATTCACTGTCTTTGGTGTCGGCCATTCGCTTAGTGCTTATAGTTTAGCTGGATCCACAGAGATTCCTTCACCTGAAACGATATGCCCAAGAAATCCGACTTGATCTAGCCAAAATTCGCACTTGGTATACTTGGAATAAAGTTGATGTTGTCGCAAATTCTCTAGGAAAATTCTCAAATGTTTAGCGTGTTTTTTCTGACTCTTAGAATACACCAAGATGTCGTCGATGAATATGACAACGAACCTGTCTAGGTACTCTCGGAAAACTTGGTTCATCAGATTCATGAATATGGCTGGTGCATTGGTCACTCCAAATGGCATCATGAGAAACTCATAATGACCATAGCGAGTCCCAAATGTCGTCTTCGGAATATCAGACTCTTTGACCTTCACCTGATGATAACCCGAACGAACATCTAATTTTGAGAAAACGCAAGACCCACTTAGCTGATCGAACAGATCATCAATTCACGGTACTGGATACTTGTTCTTTATCGTGACTCCGTTTAGAGCTCGGTAGTCAATGCACATTCTATATGAACCTTCTTTCTTCTTCACAAGCAAAACTGGAGATCCTCAACTTGAAGTACTGGGACGAATCCATCCTTACTGCAGAAATTCGTCTAGCTGAGTACGGATCTCCTTCAATCCTTCTGAACTTAACCGATATGGTGATTTGATTACCAGTTGTGCACCAGGTACTAATTCAATACTGAATTCAAGAGCTCGATCGGGAAGCAAACCTGATATGTCTTTAGGAAATGCATCGTCGAACTACCTCTGGCTTCGATTCTTCCTCTACTTGTAGTGTTGCAACCACGGCTTTCCTTGGCTTAGCTTTGTATATGCTAGGCTCCAGTGTATGGTCTCCGCTCTTGAAATAAAAAAACGGATGGTCTAGAATCTCGAACACTACCCACTTTTGACGGCAGTTGAAGGTAGCATAGAAAGTTCCTAGCCAATCCATACCCAAGACTACATTGAAGTTCGGTATGTCCAGCACCTTGAAGTCAGCATAAAATTCTCTGCTGCAGACGACCACTGGACACGGGTCGTATCCTAAAGTTGCCTTTAGAATGTCATTCTCTGAACTGACATTCCAGCTGGATATGAGTGGTTTGACTGGAATCGCATGAGGAACGAACCATTGCGACATAAAGCAATGTGATGCTACAGTATCGAAGAGTGCTGGTGCAGGAAGTGAGGCTACTAAGATTGTGCCTAAGTTGTGTGGAATATGTTTAGGTATAGGAAAAGATATTTTGATATGTATAAAGGTTGAAAGAAAGTTTGAAAAGAAAGGGAGTTACCAGTGATAACTTGGCCAGTGGTTTCAGCTTCTTCCACAGTTATTGTGAAAGCCAGTCGCCTAGGTACATTCCTCCTTGCTGGAGGCGTATTCCTCTGTCCGTTCCTCTATCCTTGAGGTAGGTTCCTTTGAGCATGGTGGAACTGACGAGGAGAAGGTGCAATAGGTGGTCCACAAAGAGATGGAGATGGGAGTGCAAGTCGAGGAGCAGGTGTCTGGATAGCTGGCCGCTGCAGATAGGTGATTGCTGGTCTGGGTGCAGAGTTTGGATTGAATCTATGAGGACAAGATCCAATATCCTGTGTGGATGAGCCATAGACTAAGCATAGGCGATTTTCATACCTGCAATCCTTCGCAGGTGTCCATTTCTTTTGCAATAGAAGCAGAAATCTGGACTGGGCCGGTTAAAAGGTACTCCCGGTCTCCTGGGTACAAACGGTGGCCTGGAAGAGGCTCCTCCTGCTATCTGAGTAGTAGGGCACTTCACACCGGCAGATTGAGGTCTTCCTTTCTTCTTCACCACTACCTCATATCTTCGGGCAGCCTTCAAAGCCAAATTATGGGTTGGGAAATCTCCTGTAGCTAATGCAGCTTGGATCTCCGGGTCCGACCCTTGCTGAAATCGTCTAGCCCTGATCTCAGTAGTCTGTATGAGATAGGCCGCAAACCTGTTACGGTCTTGTGATAGCTGTGTAGTATGTGATATTAGAAATTCGAATATTTAAGACATATCTTACCTGGTCAACATAGTGAATTCAGCATTATACCCATCCACAGATTTGCTTCACATAGAGTCTTGTTGTAAGTGGATGAATTGTTGCTCCATATCAAAACGGGTAGTCTTGGGAAAATATTTCGCGTCGAACATCTCGTGAAAAATCCTCCATTCGATCGTCTGGGAAAGACGGCTTTCTTCCGCCTTCCACCATACCCTGGCATTGTCAGTTAGTTGCAGATTTGCAGCCTTTACCCAAGTGATCTCTGGCACTTATGTTGCTGCCAGGTCGTCTTCGATCGTCTGAGCCCATTCCTCTGCTTCCAAAGGGCTCTCTTTCCCAGAGAATTATTTATGATGCAATGCCTAGAATTGTTTCACTCCAGGTGCCTCATCTTTTGGGCGGTCCATTAGGATAGCAGTCTGTTGCTGCTGTCCCTCTAAGGGGCTCTTGATCGCCTCGAGCAATACCTTCTGCTCATTAATAGGAGCTGCTACGGTAGGTGTAAGTGGAAGAGGTGGTGGTGGGGTGTTGCCATTCACGTTCAAGCTCATATTGTTTGGTGAATCCATAACCTTGAAAAAAAATAGGGTTACGATAGATTCAAGGAATATGAAATGTAAAGAATGTTTAGTTGCTGATTCTTATAATTCTTGTGATATATTGCTTAGGTTTCCATGCAGAACTGACCATGCATGGTTATGTAGGTTTCCACGCAGAATTGACCTGTATGGGCCACCAACAAAACCTGTCACGCCCCACTTCCCAGTGTACGGGTAAGAAGACTCAACGAGGCTCGCGACGTATTTACTCAGAAGTAAACACGTTAAGCGTAAATAAGCAATATAATAAATGTATACAAGAAATGACAAGAGATATAAATAAACAGCAACATTTTATTGATTAAACATTTTTTACAATACAACTGAAAAGTAAATACAATACTGGAAAGCAATACTTAAACAATGGCATATAACCGAAAGTAAAGGTATGTAAAATAAGACTAGAGCTCAGGATCTTCAATGAACTGCTCCAAATAGTCCTGGCTGGGCTCGATCTCCTGAGGGTCGGGTCCTCTTGACAACATTTCAAAGAAAGAAGAGAAACAAATGTCGTCAGCGAACAATCCTCAGTAAGTCCCAAAAGAGAGATAGATCAAGTTAAAGGAATAGATTTGGTAATTTATTTGTTTTTATTATACTAACGTAGTTGTTTGTAACTTGGTACAGAATATATCAGTGTATATAATGTATATGAGATGAGTCCAACTTACTCCGTGGACTAAGGCATATGGAGTACAAGGCCCCGTCAAAAACCACGGGACAATGGTAACGAATATTCAGGTTAGGTGTATTATAATGACCGTCTCATTCCACTTCTAGTACATTCCGTACCAGTCTACCCCTTAAAACCCCGTAATGCATATTGTATTGATTTGTTGTATAAGACTTGCCGAAACCATGGTATAAATTGTTCATGTAAACGGATAATGATATAAATGGATAGTCATGTAGTCAAATCAATATATATATCCATGGTTCTGTCCAGTCGAGTCATGTTGATATTTGATAGTATTCTGGTACTCATGTTCAAGTTCCAGTATATATAGATTCATATTGTATTGGAGTTATATTTGAATTGTATTCATGTATGGATTATATTCAGATTAGACTGAGACTTTGACTGAGTCAGACACTTAAAAACATATTTGAGTCTTGAATTAAGTTTAGGAGTTATCGGTAACTGCTGCATATGGACGGCAGGATTTGTGAATTTTTCCAAGCCAATTACCATTGATAACCCATGTTCCCGTCCGAACGGCGGCGCACAAGACCGCGAAGTCTTGGCACTGAGATTCAGGACAGATGTTGTATGGTTTTATCCGTCTACCTCTCCGAAGATGCCAAGTTGATTTATGGCACCGTGTATCGGAGGTTTAGACGGATGCGGCCGATGTAGCAGACTTCGTCAGATTCCCCCTGAGGGTGAGGGGTTTTTGATTATGAGGACGCTCTTCCCTGCAGGCGCAAGCCCCTGCAGTTAATTACGCTACCGCATCGCGGTAACAACTTTCTCCTTCTCCAGAATTTCACTTCGTGTCGTGGGTGTTTGTTTTGTTTGTGGTTGCCCGTGGATTGTATACGGAGACTGAGTAATGCCGTCGCCCGTAGGACGTGGATTAGTCCAAATCCGTATTTACTTAGATTTGGGTTTGGTGTTTTTAGTTTAAGGATACATTAGTCGCGTTGCAGCTAAGATCAACTTAAACGTTCGTTAAGGATACGTTAGTCTTGTTTGAGACTAAGATCAACTTAACGTGATAATCCATTTAATATCTGGCCATCGGGACTCGTCGCCTCTCTAACGTCGTTGAAGGATTACAACGGCAGATGTCAGAGGAGTTCGGAGATGTACCCTTGAACCAAGGTTGATTTGGAGTTTTATAGTCCGTTTGAATATTTAAGGATACGTTAGCCATGTTTGGGGCTAAGATCAACTTAAACGGGATCGTTTAGATCCGGCAAAAGAGCATTTGGAGGCTCTATTGTTCCAGTTTTAGGGACGTAGTGGTCCATGTTCCAGTTTAGAGACGTGGTGGTCCGACATTAGTTTAAGGACGTTTCGGTCCAATATTAGTTTAAGGACGTTTCGGTCCATCGCCAGTTTAAGGACGTGGTGGTCCAATATTAGTTTAAGGACGTTTCGTTCCAACATTAGTTTAGGGACGTTTCGGTCCAACATTAGTTTAGGGACGTTTCGGTCCAATATTAGTTTAAGGACGTTTCGGTTCATGAGTTTAAGGACCCCGCAGTCCATATTCATGTGTAGTCGTTGGGACCCGTCGCCTCTCTGACGTCATTGAAGGATTACAACGAGAGGTGTCAGAGGAGCTCGGAGATATACCCTCGAACCGGATATAAATTGATTTAAGGGAGCAATCTCGCTCAGTCAATTTAATTTGAGGACTTACGGCCATGATTGGGCTAAGTCCAGTTGAAAAGTATTCAACGCCTTTTATTTGTTTTTGGTCTGTTAGACATGTGTTAGGGCTTGGCCCATTTTTAGATAATGCATTGCATTATTTTCTATTTTTTTTGTTTGGGCTCTGCCCATAAAAGATGCAGAGCATCAATTTATTTTGGGCTCTGCAAGGCATCTGCATAGCATTTTTATTATTTTGTTTGGGCTTTGCCCATTTATAAATGATGCAGAGCATTAATTTAATTAGGCTTGTTTAGTCTTTTAATTGGGCCTGACCCCTCAAGAAATGCATTGCATTTTCAGACGCTTTGTGCCAATCAGAGAGCACAAGCGCTTGTGATGACGACACGTGTCATGCAAGCGCAGTGCGCTGCACATGCGCTGCTAACACATGGCGCACCTTGGTGAGTTGCGCCAATCACAGAGAGCAAAGCTCTATCTCAAAGCTCATAGCGCAAGTGATTCAGACGCTGATACGTGGCGCTTTCCCAAGAGCGCAACAGCGCAGTTTGGAAGTGCAAAGCACTAAGAATCTTTTAGATTCAAGAACAGAAGTGCAAAGCACTATTTGAATTCTTGATCTAATTTAGATCAAAGAAAAATAAGTTTTTCTTTTTATTTCAAGAACCAGAGGTTCATAAAAGTGCAAAGCACTATTTTTTTTTATTTTGTTGTTTTCTTGTTTTAAAGAACCAGTGGTTCATAAGAAGTGCAAAGCACTGTTTATTATGTGAAGATCATTGATCTGGTTTTTAGATCATTAATTTATTAAAAGAGATTTCTTCTCTCTCGTGAAGGTTTTTACCTTTTTCTTTGAAATTTTCTCAGAGTTCTCTCTCTGTTTGAAACTCTTGACTTTTTTCAAGAAAATGTTGATGCCTTTGAATTAAGGCTTGGGGTCCTTTTTATAGTGCCCATAAATTAGTAAAAGTTGTTAAAGAGATCTTTCCCTGAGTGATTTGGGGAATTTTCCCCACCGTTGGATCTTTAATCCAAGGGCTTCTGTTTTACAGAAGAAAATCTTCTTGTTTTACCAAGAACAGAAAAGATTTCTTTAGAATTTTAATTCTGTTTGGTGCAGATGCCCCAGCGCGTGACACGTGTCGCGCAGCGCACAGCGCAGCGCAACTGCGCTAGCGCATCTGCGCTGACACGTGTCGCGCAGCGCACAGCGCAGCGCAACTGCGCTAGCGCAACTGCGCTAGCGCATCTGCGCTGACACGTGTCGCGCAGCGCAGTATTTGCGCAACTGAAGCGTTGCTTTGTTTAACACAGAGCTTTGCTCTGATTAGGTGCGCTGCCTTGGGCGATGCGCTGATGCGTCTGCGCCTGACACGTGGCGCCCTGCGCTCAGCGTAGAGGATCTGAAGCGTTGCTTCATTTATTGAAACTTAGATTTTGGGCAAATCGAAAGCGTCGCTTCGCCTGAGATATCTTTTCATCTCCTTTTTTTTAAGTCAAACTTGTATTTCCAAAATTCTGATTTCCCGGGCCCTGGGAAACGATTTCATTGTGCACAGAATTTTCTGTGCTTGGGTCTATATATATAACTCGAGGTTGAGCCTTTTCTTCTCTCATTTTCAGAGAACTTCCTCGATCATGGCTTGCAACCGCCCTCATGCCCGCCGACAACCATGGGAGGTGCCGATTCGGGACATCGTTCTCCGTTTTGCTGCGCGCCTGGTGGACCCTTCTCTCTCGGACGAGCAATGCGATGCCGCAATGCACGAGCTTTTGACTCGTGTGGGGTCTCCCCTCCCTCCGAATTCCATTTGGCTTCGGATGATCCTTGCCTCGGTGCTCGCCGACATTCCCCCTCCTCCAGCAGAGATGTCCTCGGTGATGCTGGATGCCGCCGAGGATAAGATTGAGTGCTTTCTCGAAGCGCACTTGATCACCAAAGCCCTGAGGGACTTCTCCTTCTACTTGCTGAGCCAGATACGGGCTCGTCGGGTCGTCATCGCCACTTTTTCCGAGGAGTGTGGCGTCGACCGTTGGATGGCTACCCCTCGGGAGGATCGCCGTTTCGACATGATGGAGAAGACGGAGAGGGAGCTGAATAATCTTCTTTTTCTTTTTGTGAACCCATGTCTTTCTGATCCCGTATTCGGTGATCTTTTTTAAATGTAATAACAATAATAATGAATAAGTATTTTTCTTTTTAATCAAGTACTTCATTGTCTGTTAAGGGTTCTTTTATTTTAGTTCTCTGTTGTGCTTGTGCATCGTATGATTTTAATTTGTTATTATCAAGTGCATGTAATTTTGCAGGGATAAATTGCTTTTGGCACTTAGCCCCTCCTTTTTTTTATGAAACGGCGCATCTGCGCTAGCGCATCTGCGCTGACACGTGTCGCGCAACGCACAGCGCAGCGCAACTGCGCTAGCGCATCTGCGCTGACACGTGTCGCACAGTGCAGAGCGCGGCGCGGCGCTTCCTTTAACAGAGCTTTGCTCTAATTGGGCGCGCCTTCTTGGACGCTGCGCTAATGCATCTGCGCCAGACACGTGGCGCATCGCGCGCAGTGCAAAGGATCTGAAGCATTGCTTCATTTATTAAAGTTTAAATTTTCAAAGCAAAGCTTTGTTTCTGATTGGGGGAAGATGAAGCGTTGCTTCATCTGCCGCCTCGGAATTTGAACAGAGTTTTGCTCTGATTGGGGTAAACAAATGCCCCCCCCACAGTTGCGCTTACGTGGCCCTAAACGTGAGCGCAACGGTGGCGAAATTCCAACCGTTGTGGCAACTTTGGAAGTTGAAAGGGCACTTGATACTATTATTATTATTATATTTTTTTTCCAGAGCAAAGCTCTCAATGTTCCTTAGAGATTTTCCTCGAATTCTCCGCATAACTGATCTTGGACAGATGTCACTCCTGTCTATAGAGCATTGCTTTCGAGGAGTTTTAACTCCCTATACTTTTTCCTCATTGCTAATCTTCCAATGATGTTTCCTTCAGGCATCATGGCGGTGCATCTATACAGTTTGCACGAATTCATTACTTACGAGGATATCCGTGCGCAGGGCCGTCAACAAAACCAGGAGTGTACAGACGCTCAATGTGCAGAGGTCATGGTTCGTCTGAATGCAAGCGGTGGTTGGCTGCTTCCTCGTCGTTCAGCTCTCTTGAAATTCGTGCTGGGAGCAATATGGAGAGCACTTCCGGGGGTTCACGAGGCCCTACCACTCAACGTGCTGGATGATGCTGAAGACAAGGTGCATTCAGTGTACCTGACGAGGCTGATCTCGAAGAAACGGCGGGACAGCCTTATTGACATCCTACATCAAATCTTCCCGCAGACGACGATAGTTGCTGCTTATCGAAGGCCGGGAGGGCTTGCCGAGGATCTTGACACACAGGAGCGCGAGAGGCTGCGCATAAGAATAATCAGAAAGGCCAGAAGAACTCTAGATGGCCTTACTTTTGACTTTCTCAATTCGTGCCCTGGATCTGAAGTTATTCCATTGTAATAATATTTTTCGTTCATTGCTTTTTATGATTGTAAGAATTTTTGGCAATATGAATGGAAACTTTTTATTTCAGCTTGTCTTATCTTTTAATCTTTTGCATGAATGAATGTGTTTCGAACGCTTGATCAAATGTAGATCAGATGCTCTTTTCGTTGCTTTCTTCTTTCTCTTATTATCGGCATGCTATCTTGATAAACATGGTTGACAGATAATAGAGTAGGCATCTTGACTTTCTTAAGAATCAGCGATGGTTTAGGCCGCAGGTTCAGATCTGCTGCCTAAGACTTTTCAACTCCATGAGCCGTGAGGTTCTCATAGAGACTTTTCTCCCTACTGATCGAGAGGATCTCGTAGGTGGGTTTTTCTCCTTAGGAATCGTGAGGATTCCTAAGTGTGGTTTTCTCTTATAAGTCATAAGGATCCTATAAGAGAATTTTTCCTTCTTACGAGTCGAGAGGACTCGTAAGCGGTTGTTTCCCTCCTTGTTGAAACTCGACTTCGGAGAGTGAGACCCGTGAATGGTATGCAAGAGATCTTTTCAGATCGACTTGCAGGGTCCCATTGTTCAGGAAGCAAGTTTTTTAGTCCTTCTGCTTGAGGCTTCATCTTGCAAGTTGAGACGAATCGGGAATTTTCCCGCAGAGACACTGGTTTCTCTACGAGCCGACGCGAATCAGGAGGCTCTCGTCAAGGAGTGTTTGTATCCGTGAGTCAAGGAATTTGCTAGGGATTATTTGTTTCCCCAGCGCCAAGGATTATTTGTTTCCTTGGGGTTTGAAACAAGTCGAGGATTTCCCACGGAGGCACTGGTGGCTCTGCGAGTCGACGCGGATCAGGAGGCTCTCGTCAAGGAGTGTTTGTATCCGTGAGTCGAGGAATTTGCTAGGGATTATTTGTTTCCCAAGTGCCAGGGATTATTTGTTTCCTTGGAGTTTGAAACGAGTCGAGGATTTCCCACGGAGGCACTGGTGGTTCTGCGAGTCGACGCGGATCAGGAGGCTCTCGTCAAGGAGTGTTTGTATCCGTGAGTCGAGGAATTTGCTAGGGATTATTTGTTTCCCAAGCGCCAAGGATTATTTGTTTCCTTGGAGTTTGAAACGAGTCGAGGATTTCCCACGGAGGCACTGGTGGCTCTGCGAGTCGACGCGGATCAGGAGGCTCTCGTCAAGGAGTGTTTGTATCCGTGAGTCGAGGAATTTGCTAAGGATTATTTGTTTCCCCAGCGCCAAGGATTATTTGTTTCCTTGGGGTTTGAAACGAGTCGAGGATTTCCCACGGAGGCACTGGTGGCTCTGCGAGTCGACACGGATCAGGAGGTTCTCGTCAAGGAGTGTTTGTATCCGTGAGTCGAGGAATTTGCTAAGGATTATTTGTTTCCCCAGCGCCAAGGATTATTTGTTTCCTTGGGGTTTGAAATGAGTCGAGGATTTCCCACGGATGCACTGGTGGCTCTGCGAGTCAACGCGGATCAGGAGGCTCTCGTCAAGGAGTGTTTGTATCCGTGAGTCAAGGAGTTTGCTAGGGATTATTTGTTTCCTCAGCGCCAAGGATTATTTGTTTCCTTGGGGTTTGAAACGAGTCGAGGATTTCCCACGGAGGCACTGGTGGCTCTGCGAGTCGACGCGGATCAGGAGGCTCTCGTCAAGGAGTATTTGTATCTGTGAGTCGAGGAGTTTGCTAGGGATTATTTGTTTCCCAAGCGCCAAGGATTATTTGTTTCCTTGGGGTTTGAAACGAGTCGAGGATTTCCCACGGAGGCACTGGTGGCTCTGCGAGTCGACGCGGATCAGGAGGCTCTCGTCAAGGAGTGTTTGTATCCGTGAGTCGAGGAATTTGCTGAAGACACTGGTTTCTTTGGAGTTGGACTGAACTGTCGAGATTTGGCTTCGTCTTCTGGCGGAGCCTGTTGGGAAAGTATGGTTCCCTCTTTGTTTACGCCCTTGGATTGTATATAGGGATCGATGTGATCTTAACTGTAGGGCCAAAGTTTTATCATCATTTTTTTTATCTCCGCGATGCTCTATCATTTCAGCTTTTATATCGCGAAGGTCGCGATTGCCCAATCATTTCGGCTATTTATTTTATTTTTACCCGCTGTTTTTTATTGCGAGTTGCCCAATCATTTCGGCTGTTTTATTTTTTTTTTATTTTTACTCGCTGCTTTTTATTGCGAGTTGCCCAATCATTTCGGCTATTTTGCAGGCACACATTTTTACTTGCTGCTTTTTATTGCAAGTTGCCCAATCATTTCGGCTGTTTTATTTTTTTTATTTTTACTCGCTGCTTTTTATTGCGAGTTGCCCAATCATTTTGGCTATTTAGCATGCACACATTTTTACTTGCTGCTTTTTACTGCAAGTTGCCCAATCATTTCGGCTATTTTGCATGCAAGTGCGGCCTATTGGATTTCCGCCGTAAACCTGGAATTAGACACCGATTTCGGCATCAGCACCGCTACAACTGGGATATTTCCAAGAGCGAATCATCATTTGCCTCCGTCGATGTCGAACAAAGGTGGCTTAGTGAACAGGGTTAGGGTCCTGTCGACTAAGGCTTTGACTTCATGAGCCGTAAGGGTCTCACAAAGTTATTTCTCCCTACAAGTCGTGAGGATCTTATAGGTGTATTTTCTTCTTAGGAATCGTGAGGATTCCTAAGTGTTTGTTTCCTCTGTAAGTCGTAAGGATCCTACAGGAGGGTTTTCTCCTTGTAAATCGAGAGGACTTATAAGGGTCGTGTGAACATATCCCCAATCACGGATGGATCTTGGTTAGGGAAATGTTTATTCGCTCCCGTGGATTGTATACAAGGGTCAGTATTGAGCCACTTGTAGGGCAATATCGAAGGTTGTGGGGGTTACTTAAGCACAGGTTTAGATCTCTGTAACTTAGGACTTTCAACTCTTACGAGCCGTGAGGGTCCCATAAGAGAGTTCTCCTTACGAGTCGTGAGGATCTTGCAAGTGTATTTTCTTCTTAGGAATCGTGGGGATCCCTAAGTGTGTTGCACCTTTGTGAGTCGTAAGGATCTCACGCAGGTGGTTTCTCCTTACAACGTCGAGAGGACCTTATAAGTGTCCTTTAACGAGGTTGCGCCCTTTCAGGTTTTCACAAACACTCGCCGGTAGTCCTGCTGTTTTTACTCACGGAGCCCTTTCGGGTTTTCATCCGTGCCCATTTTGCTTATGGACATACCTTTTTTTTTTTATTCTTTTTATTTTCTTTTTCTCTCTTTTTTTTATTTACGAGGTCGCACCCTTTCGGGTTTTCACGAACACTCGCCGGTAGCCCTGCTGTTTTTACTCACGGAGCCCTTTCGGGTTTTCATCCGTGCCCTTTTTGCTTATGGACATACCGTTTTTATTTATTATATTTTTTCTTTATTTATTTTTTTTTATTCATCTCGTCAGCCTAAGGATGCTGCGGTATTAGTTTAAAGACGTTTCGGTCTGCTATTAGTTTAAGGACATTTCGGTCCGGCGTTGAGAGGCTGGTCACTGCTTATAAAGCTTGAGCTTAGGAAGATAGCGAGCGGACATAGTCGTCGTCGTCTATCATTGACCTAGGCTGTGACTCATTAAGCATAGTATTTCTTTAGGAAGCGACCGTTTATCGGCCTGAAAGGCCTTTCACCGTGCATGTCCATGAGTAGATAGGCCCCACCCTGGTAGACCTTATCTATGATGTACGGGCCTTCATAGTTTGGCTCGAATTTTCCCCGTTTGGCGCGATTGGGGATCATAGGCCTTTTGACCACTAGCACGAGTTCGTCTTGGCGGAATGTCCTCGGTCGGGTCAATCTTTCATATGAGTGTGTCATCTTTGCTTTGTAAGCTTCTAGATTTTTTTGCGCTATGAGCCGGGTTTCATCAAGGGCGTCAAGTTCCTCAAGCCTAAGGTGAGCATTTTCTTCTTCCGTTAGCTCGTAATGGAACGCCACTCGTAGAGAGGGTAGCTCTATCTCGAGGGGAAGTACTGCTTCTGTACCGAACACCAACGCATACGGCGTTGTGTTCGTGGCCGTCTTGAACGTAGTTCGATATGCCCAAAGAGCTTCTTGCAGTCTTTCGTGCCAGTCCTTCTTATTTCGGGATACCGTTTTCTTTATGATCTTTGTCAAAGTCTTGTTGAAGGCCTCGGCTAGACCGTTAGCTCGCGGATTATAAACCGAGGAATATCTCCAGTCTATATTGTGTTGTTGCGCGAAGCGACTGATCTTGTGGCTTCTGTAGGCTGGCCCGTTATCGGAGATGATCCGTCTTGGCGTTCCAAACCGATATATGACATGCGTCTTGAAGAAATGGAGGATATTCTCCGTCTTTACTTCCCTCAGCGGTACCGCTTCTGCCCACTTAGAGAAGTAGTCAGTCGTCGCTAGGATGAAACGATGTCCTCTAGACGATGCTGGTTCGATGGGGCCGACTATATCAGTTCCCCACATTTCGAATGGCCAGCTAGCCACCGTTGGATGTAGTGGATTCGGATGCTGATGGATGAAATCCCCATGAATTTGGCATGAGTGGCATTGCTTCGCATATTCGAGGCAGTCTTGGATCATCGTGGGCCAATAATAGCCCATCCGTTTGATCTTCATCTTCATCTTTGGGCCTGCTTGGTGAGAACCGCAGAGTCCGTCATGAACTTCCTGGACGACCCTTTCCTCTTCGTCAGGTCCTAAGTATCTCAGCCACAGAGAATCAAATGACCTCTTGTACAGAGTATCATTGACGAAGGCGAAAGACAGAGCTCGTTTCATGAGCTGATGTCTTGTGGACGCTTCTTCAGGCATTCGGTGGGACTTAAAGTAGTCTATGAAGACTTCTCTCCAGTCCTCACCCTTTTCTCGTTCTTTTATCTGTAAGGTCGTCTGCTCAGTCGCTTCATTTTGCTCGGATGATTCCGGAGGTATTTCTGCTGGGGCAAGCACCCGACGGCTTTGTACCACGATTCTAACGTCATTGAGGTTCTCGTCAGCCAGTTCGTTAGCAAGTTTGGCCAACGCGTCTGCTTTGCTGTTTTCCGCGCGCGGTATGTTTTCCAAAGTGCAGGAGGGGATTTGGGTCAACAACTGTTGCACCTTTTCGCCATACTTCACCAATTTTGGTTTGCATGTCTGGTAGTCGCCGTTTACTTGAGTAACGACTAGTTGGGAATCTCCATATATGAGGAGATTTTCAATTCCCATGTCGATGGCGATCTCGAGGCCTGCTATCAGAGCTTCGTATTCAGCTTCATTGTTTGTCCTCGGCTCCGTCAGGGAGAACGCGTAGCGCATTATCCCTCCTTGTGGAGTTACAAAGATGAGTCCTAACCCCGATTTGATTATAGGGGTACTTTGTTTGCGCTTCTTCACGGAAGATGCTCCGTCGAAATAAAGCTCCCATCGGTTATTATCACCGTCGATCGCATCAAACGCATGTTCGTCTGGAAGATCGCAGTTTAAAGGAGAGTCGGCCGGTATCGGATGCTCTGCGAGGAAATCGGCGATGGCCTGGCCTTTCACTGCCTTGAGAGGTTGATACGTTATCGAGAACTCCATCAAAAGTAGGGCCCATTTAGCAAGTCGTCCCGTCAATATGGCCTTTGACATCAAGTATTTAAGGGGGTCCACCTTTGAAATGAGACGGACCTCATGCGCCAACGCATAGTGCCTGAGCTTTGTTATCGCGAAGATCAACGCTAGGCAGTGTTTTTCAATGGGGGAGTAGTTGCTTTCTGCCCCCAGTAGAACTCGACTTAAGTAGTAGAGTGCTCTTTCTTTCCCTTAGTCGTTCTCTTGTGCCCATAACGCGCCTAAAGAACCTTCGAGGGCGGTTGTGTAAAGAATGAGGGGCTTTCCCTTGACCGGAGCAGCCAACACCGACGGGTTCTGTAGGTATTGCTTGATCTCATCAAGTGCGCTTTGGCATTTTTGATCCCAGACGAATGGGGTTCCCTTCTTCATCAGGTGGCTGTAAGGACGGCACTTGCCTGAAAGGTTGGCTATAAATCGTCGTATGTATGCGAGCTTCCCTTGGAGAGATCGCAACTGTTTGAGAGTTCTAGGCGGAGGCATTTCCATGACCGCTTTGATCTTCGACGGATCTATTTCAATATCTCGGTGTCGAACAATGAATCCCAGGAATTTGCCTGAGGAAACTCCGAATGCACACTTGAGCGGGTTCATCTTCAAGTTGTATTGCCGAAGGCGCTGAAATACGATCTTCAAATGCTCGAGATGTTCCTCGTATGATTTGCTTTTAACCACGAGATCGTCGATATAGCATTCGACGATTTCGTGTATAAGGTCATCGAAGATCTTTGTCATGGCCCTTTGATAAGTGGCACCGGCATTCTTTAAACCGAAGGGCATCACTTTATAACAGAATATACCTAGAGGGGTCCTGAAGGCGGTGTGCTTCTGGTCTTCGGGATGCATCTTTATCTGATTATACCCTGATGAGCCATCCATGAAGGAGAAAACCTCATGAGTGGATGTATTGTCTATCATCAGTTCGGTGACTGGCACTGGGAAATCATCCTTCGGGCAAGCTTTATTGAGATCCCGAAAGTCCACGCATATGCGCACCGTCCCATTTTTCTTCATCACCGGGACGATGTTAGCGATCCATTCAGGATATTGAACCTCCTGGATAAAGCCAGAGTCGATTAGCTTCTTGACCTCGGTGTTGATACTCATCTCGAGCTCGAGCCGCATTCTCCTCGGCGCCTGTTTGACTGGCTTGATGTCCGGGGATATCGCCAATTTGTGTACAGCAATTTCTGGATGTAGTCCCGGCATTTCAGAATAGTTCCACGCGAAGCAATCTCTATGCTGCAGAAGCACATCCTTTAACGCAGCTACCCTTTCTTCAGATAGTAACTCGCTGATGAATGTTGGTCGTGGATCGTTTGTCGTCCCCAACTCAATCTTCTTGAGGTTATCTGCAGTGGTATGGATTCCATCTTCTAGCTCTTTTGGCGCTGGTGGGAATTCTGAGATTATCTCGTCGCTGCTGTTTTCGAAGCACCAAGGGAGGTCGTCCATGTTCTCGGGTCCTTCTTTTAATATTGTAATCATGTGACAGGTGCGAATTCGCTTCCAATCCCAATGTGGAACCGGTTCTTCTTTCGTGGCCTTGGGCTCGTGCTTCTGTGGTGGCGCTACCCTTCAGTTGTTAGACAGAGTGAATTTGCCAAGCTGATACTGATCTTCGACCCAATTCTTGAAGGTGAAGAAATCTTCAAGAGGATGCCCTATTACTCGATGGTAAGAGCAATAGTCCGGGTGTAAGACTTCGCCCGCTCGTTCGGGATGTTTAGACTCCGGCAATGTAAGCATTTGATGTTTTAGAGCAAGATCAAGTATCTTCTTCGTCTTGTCCCGAGGAAACGAGTACGCTCGACCCATTTTCTTCATGAGGGATAGATCAATAACGCTCAACTCCCGTTTGCGTGGCTTCTTAGCCCTGTTTTGTTGTTGTCGAGCGCCTTTTTGGCCTTTCGACTTATTTCTGCTTTTACGCCGAGCCTTCTTTATAACAGGTTGATAAGGAGCGGCATTTTTATCCTTCACGGCCTATTGGAGAAGGCGTTGCGTCTTGGCTTTCTCGTAGATGGTCGTCTCGCGGTTGTGATCATCTCGGACTTTTTAACCAGGTTTCTTTATAAGTTTGTCCATTTGTTCCTCGAACGACGGACTGGGCTCCTTTGCATCTGGAACTTTCACTGGCTTAGGATTACCGCCCTCCCATTGAGCATCCGCTTCTTCATCAAGGTCATACACGACGTAGCAGCCGGGTAGTAACTCTCGTTTCTTTGACCGGATGTATCCAAGCCCTTTTGTTTCCATTCTCCCGTTAGGCAGTTTGCGTTGAGTCCCGGGGACGTTCCAGACCCTGTCATAGAATTTGGCCTTTCTAACGGTCTGTTTGAAGGGTATACTCTGGCGTTTCAGCAGCTTTTTCAAACCTTCCGTATAATATCTGGGGAGACGGATAGGTTGAAGCCTGTCGAGCGTAGAATCCGCGCCATGCCAGATTTCTTTTTCTACCTTGGTTTCTTCAAAGCGGTAAAACAGAATTGCTTTCTCGCTCTCTCGTCTGGGAGGGATATAGAATGTCCGCAACTCTTCTACATTGTAGATATTAAGTGCATCCAGTTCTTTAAGGTGTTTAAGCGGCACTATGGCGACTTGTAGACTTTGCTCTTCGTCAGCGGACGTTTGTATTGAAGGTCGAGCAGAGAATACAGCATGGACTTCATCTTCCGAGTCGCTGCCAAAGATCAATGTAGGAGCCGATGGTCCCGGCTTGTTGTGTTGGGGCGGACCCGAATAAATTATCTCCTCTTCCTCCTCAGTATCACTGCCGAAGACAGGGATGGTAGCGTTAGTTTTATTCTCCGGCTTGTGACACTTCTCTGTGTCTTCAAAATCCGGTAAGAAGTATTTGGCGTCTTCATATTTGCGGACCTCGTTCACAGAGAACGGGTTCAGTTCTCCCGTCACGGTATACTCGAAACCATCCTTAAAATACTTCATACACTGATATTGTGTAGAAGGGATGATATTGTACTCGTGTAACCATGCTCGGCCGAGCAAAGCGTTGTAGCATGTCTTGGCGTCTATGACGTGGAACTTAACGTTCGTGATGAGTAGCCCAAAGCGTAACGTCGGTATCACAGACCCAAGAGTTCTTGATGACTGGGAGTCAAACCCGGAGATGGTGATCTTGTCACGAGCAAGGTGCTGGACGCTCATGCAGATTTCTTTTAAGACCCGTACATTGAGGAGATTAACGGAGGATCCATTGTCGATCAAGATTTTGCCTATCTTTATATCGTGACAGTATCCTGAGACATAGAGAGGGCGATTGTGCTCGCACGTCCCAAGGAGAAGGTCCTCGTCGTCGAAAGTGACATCGGCCGTGTGCACTTCCTCCAATTCATCCTTCATCTTTTCCTCGGCCAGACATGCTTGGAATTGTTCCGGATCTTGGAGTGCCTTAATCAACGAATCTTTCGCCTCTTTTGATAGCAAAAGGGCGTCAAGAATGCTGAGCTGCGAGGGCAGCTTTCTCAGGTGTGCTAAGACGTTGTAATCCACCATATTCTTCTTTGGCGGGTCTTTGGCAGCTAGCTCTTCCACCACTTGGTCATCTAAGACTATATCTTCAGGGGCCTTTTCTTTCCCTTTATCTTTTCTGTTCGAGGGTCCGAGGTTCTTTTCGAGCAGCGTGCGATTACGTAGCCGAATATTTTCGCAAACCTTCGGTTCTTCTTCTTTTCTCGAAGCGGGCTCTTTAAAGAGAGGGGCAAGTTCTGGCTCTTCATCAGAATCACTCCCGAATGTAGGCACTTATGATCCACCGGTGTTAACCATGCAACAATCGCCAGCAGTTCTTTTAAGCCCTTCGGTCGTATTTCTTTGCTCCCGACGAGTTTTGCGTTTCTCTCGCTTAAAATGTTGTCGATGAGCAACATATCCTTGCCACCATCTATCGAAAGCTTTGCACTCTTGAGTGGGGTGCGAAATCTTTTGATGATATAAGCAATAGGAGGGGTGCGTTTCCATTTCACCAGTGATGTTTCCTTCAGAGGATGGTAGCTTCATGCCCATTGATATGGCCTTAGCAAACTTTTTCCTCATCTTGAATTGGCTTTTGTCGGTAGCGGAGGTGTTTAGCTCCAACAGGATCGTCTTAGCTCCTTCATCAAGTCGCTGGCGCTTGGCCCTTTCAAATATAGCCGCCCCGCGTTCTCGATCAGCTTTACTTTTCAACCGAGCTTCATTAAGGAATGCGTCAATTACCTCATCTGATGGCCCCAGAATTTTTGATTCAGGATCTGCCCCCAGCTTTTCGATGCAAGGAGTCTCCTCATCGTTCGTGATCGAATGGGAAATCATATGACAGCTCGCCATATATTCCTCGGATTCATTCGATGAACTCTCTCTCTCATCTTCTTCTTGAAAGACGTGAGTGAGGAACTCTTGGAGCGTAATAGGAGTCCGTGACTTTTGGTTGTATTCATCCAGCGCGTCAATTTGCTTTTGTAAGTCCGTGCGCTTGTCGCCAGGCTTCACGGGCTTCTTAGATTTCTTCTTCTTCTTTTTCGAAGATTTTGACGGCTGGCTGCAAGTGCTTGAACCACCACCATCGGTCTTTGGAGTTGGACGTGGCTTCAACATCCCTTCAATGACCTGCGGTTCCAACGGGTTCTTCCACTTGATCGCTGGACATGTCTGAAGATCGTTTAGCATCCTCTTTGTCTTGGCTGATAATACAACCTCCTAAGGAGCTTCTTCAATGACGGAGCATGTTGCCCCTGGCGTATTCGTCCCCTTAGAAGTGTGGAGCTGTGGGGGATCACCTTCCATTTGTCGGATAACGCGAACTTGCCCTATCGGTACTGGTTTTCAAGCCAATTCTTGAAAACGTAGCAATCTTCGATCGGATGGCCTAGTACTCGATGATAAGGACAGTAGTTGGGCTCGTTGACGTCACTTGGTTGCAACGGACGTTTTGGATCCGGCAGATTTATGAGTCTGTTGCGCAACGCCAGCTCGAATAACCTCCTCGTTTTATCGCGGGGAAAGGAATAAGGACGTCCTATCCTATACTCAAGGGGTACGTACGGGCGCATATTATTTTGACGAGCAACCGGCTTCGAGTCGCTCGGTTGTTGTTGAGCATTAGCGACGATGATCACTTTTCCCTTCCCTTTGTCATTTCGGGAGTCCGGCCTTGGAAGAGGGGGTTTATGCCCCATTTGATCCATTTGCGCTAGTTTGTCAATCAAAGCCTGGAAGGTAGTCGGCTTGAAAAACATCATAAATTGCGAGATGGTTGCTTGTGGATCAAGGGTTCCTACAAACATACCCACCGCGGGAGCTTCTTCAATGCGCTGCTCGCACTTCGACCATAAGTTCCGCCATCGTATAGCGTACTGAACCCACGTCCCGGCTGGCTTTACCCTGGCGTTAATCAGTGCTGTCATCGGGGTACGTTCACTGGCGCTTGCAAAACGCTGAGTAAACAATAGCTCCATTTCCGCGAAGGTTTTGATAGAGTCGTTCGAGAGCTCAGAGTACCAATCGAACGCCGTATCCGATAAACTTCCAACAAACTGGCGAAGTAAAAGCTTGTCGTCATCACCGGTGTTGCCGCAGAGTGCCCTGAACTGGGCAACATGCTGGTGAGGATTGCCCGTCCCCTTGTAGACATGGAACTTGGGAATTGTGTAACCGGGTGGGTACTTGATTTGATCGTACCAACTTGGATATGGCCGTCCTGTTTTTACGACCTGGCCAGCTGCTTCGGTCGTATGATGAACCCGTATTTGTTGGGTGATGTACTCGTCCAAATCAGCTTTGGAGATTGTATCCTCTTTAGCCGTCGACAGAGCTGGTGGAGGATTTGATGTCTCTCCCCTATCATCTCCAAGGACGATCGGGGGCTCTTCAGCTGGAGGATCTTGTTGTATCATCATCCCTATCATGTCTTGGAAGAGGAGGCACATACGCTGTATGTTGGCTGCTTGTTCAGCAGCCTCTTTGTCCTTCTTCTCCAATATCCGACGAAGGAATTCGGTGTCGGTTTCTTTATCTTGGCGTTCATCCGAGGACATTTCAAGGTTTTCTTTTGGCCCTATAAGTGCGGCCATAGCGTTCATCATTTCTTGGAGCTTCTACTGCTGCTCCTGAGCCTTGGTCACTGACCTCGTGTGCGGTCTATGACCTGTTGATATGCGGCTATCCTCCTTTCTCGATGCCACATAAACTGTATGAACTATCATGCCCCCAGACTTAGGGCGTTTAGGCTCACCACCTTTGGCATTTGCCGCGGACGCGGGGGTTTTCTCCGGCCTTCTTCTTTTGTGGCCGTTGAGGTTGGAGGGGCCGTTGCAGTGGGCACCCTAGCGACTGTCATCCTTTCCTGTTTGATCGGACGGTCCTTTTATTTTTCCACTTTTGCCTTTTTCTGTTGACGAGAGCGACCTGGGTCAATCACGGAGTCTTGAACTCTCCGCCAAACTTTATAAATTTTTGAGGACAGCCGTTGAGGGGGCTGTTCTTGCTTCATTTCTGGAACTCTCTCCGCGGGCGGAGGAGATCTTTTCAATGTAGCGGTTGGAGAATTCTTCCGTACCCTCCTCAGCAGTTCAAAGCTGTTCCCAGTTGGAACAACAACGTTGACTTCCACCACTGGAGCCGGTAGAGTTAGCCATGAGGGGGAATTGCCCCCTGCCTTCCTCACTCGCTGCCAATGGCGGCGTCGAGCATGACGAGCCGTTGGGACTGGCTCGGAGATTGAGACATCTTCTTTTTGCCCCCTGCCCGAATGAGGCGCCGCCGGTGTTAACCTCTTAAAGACTGAGGTTGTCTTTTGGGGGGTGATATTTAACCTGTCGAAAGCAGATCCTCGGGCAGGGGCAGGAGCAGGAATCGTCGGTCTTGAAAAGACTGACTCTTTGACAGGGGAAGCCGTCTTGACGACTTCTGGAGCAGCAGTTATTGCCTTCCTTGAGACAGCCAATTTAGAGTTCTGATCCAGCCTGGCGAAAACAGAGGCTGTTGGTCTGGTAGTTGGCGACCCGTTGACAGGGGCCGTCGTAGCAGTGAGCCGGTCGAAGACCGACTTTTTGTTCACTTCTGGTGCAGGTATTGGTGTAGGGAAGCTTGTAGGTGGGATCATGGTCCCGAAGAACAGGCCAGTGGTGGCTTGGGTCACCTGGTCTACCGGCAGAGCGAGGAAGGAAGCCGCTTGGGGCCCATATACTACACCTCCCGGTGAGGTGGAGCGTCCGTTGCAGTGGCATTTCGAGCAGTTGGTGCGGTTAAAGGCCATTGAATCTTGAGTTCTGCGCCAGGCAAAAGACCAAATCTTAGTAACTTGAAATCCGAAGGCAACCATTAACAAACCGCGATTGGTTCGCGAAGACGACACACGAAGTGTGGAGTGGAAAGAGGAAAAGGTCCCACCGGGCATGCCAGAATTTGTTCCCCTCCGAACGGCGGTGCACAAGACCGCGAAGTCTTGGCACTGACATTCAGGGCAGATGCTATATGGTTTTATCCGTCTACCTCTCTGAAGATGCCAAGTTGATTTATGGCACCGTGTATCGGAGGTTTAGACGGATGCGGCCGATGTAGCAGACTTCGTCAGATTCCCCCTCAGGATGAGGGGTTTTTGATTGTGGGGACGCTCTTCCCTGCAGGCGCAAGCCCCTGCAGTTAATTACGCTACCGCATCGCGGTAACAACTTTCTTCTTCTCCAGAATTTCACTTCGTGTCGTGGGTGTTTGTTTTGTTTGTGGTTGCCCGTGGATTGTATACGGAGACTGAGTAATGCCGTCGCCCGTAGGACGTGTATTAGTCCAAATCCGTATTTACTTAGATTTGGGTTTGGTGTTTTTAGTTTAAGGATACATTAGTCGCGCTGCGGCTAAGATCAACTTAAACGTTCGTTAAGGATACGTTAGTCCTGTTTGAGACTAAGATCAACTTAACGTGATAATCCATTTAATATCTGGCAATCGGGACTCGTCACCTCTCTAACGTCGTTGAAGGATTACAGCGGCAGATGTCAGAGGAGTTCGGAGATGTACCCTTGAACCAAGGTTGATTTGGAGTTTTATAGTCCGTTTGAATGTTTAAGGATACGTTAGCCATGTTTGGGGCTAAGAACAACTTAAACGGGATCGTTTAGATCCGGCAAAAGAGCATTTGGAGGCTCTATTGTTCCAGTTTTAGGGACGTAGTGGTCCATGTTCCAGTTTAGATACGTGGTGGTCCGACATTAGTTTAAGGACGTTTCGGTCCAATATTAGTTTAAGGACGTTTCGGTCCATTGCCAGTTTAAGGACGTTTTGGTCCATCGCCAGTTTAAGGACGTGGTGGTCCAATATTAGTTTAAGGACGTTTCGGTCCAACATTAGTTTAGGGACGTTTCGGTCCAACATTAGTTTAGGGACGTTTCGGTCCAATATTAGTTTAAGGACGTTTCGGTCCACGAGTTTAAGGACCCCGCAGTCCATATTCATGTGTGGTCGTTGGGACCCGTCACCTCTCTGACGTCGTTGAAGGATTACAACGAGAGGTGTCAGAGGAGCTCGGAGATGTACCCTCGAACCGGATATAAATTGATTTAAGGGAGCAATCTCGCTCAGTCAATTTAATTTTAAGACTTACGGCCATGATTGGGCTAAGTCTAGTTGAAAAGTATTCAACGCCTTTTATTTGTTTTTAGTCTGTTAGACCTGTGTTAGGGCTTGGCCCATTTTTAGATAATGCATTGCATTATTTTCTATTTTTTTTGTTTGGGCTCTGCCCATAAAAGATGCAGAGCATCAATTTATTTTGGGCTCTACAAGGCATCTGCATAGCATTTTTATTATTTTGTTTGGGCTTTGCCCATTTATAAATGATGCAGAGCATCAATTTAATTAGGCATGTTTGGTCTTTTAATTGGGCCTGACCCCTCAGGAAATGCATTGCATTTTCAGGCGCTTTACGCCAATCAGAGAGCGCAAGCACTTGTGATGACGACACGTGTCATGCAAGCGCAGTGCGCTACGCTTGCGCTGCTGACACGTGGCGCACCTTTGTGAGTTGCGCCAATCACAGAGAGCAAGCTCTATCTCAAAGCTCATAGCGCAAGTGATTCAAATGCTGACACGTGGCGCTTTCCTAAGAGCGCAACAGCGCAGTTTGGAAGTGCAAAGCACTAAGAATCTTTTAGATTCAAGAACAGAAGTGCAAAGCACTATTTGATTTCTTGATCTAATTTAGATCATAGAAAAATAAGTTTTTCTTATTATTTCAAGAACCAGAGGTTCATAAAAGTGCAAAGCACTATTTTTTTTATTTTGTTGTTTTCTTGTTTTAAAGAACCAGTGGTTCATAAGAAGTGCAAAGCACTGTTTATTATGTGAAGATCATTGATCTGGTTTTTAGATCAATGATTTATTAAAAGAGATTACTTCTCTCTCGTGAAGGTTTTTACCTTTTTCTTTGAAATTTTCTCAGAGTTCTCTCTCTGTTTGAAGCTCTTGACTTTTTTCAAGAAAATGTTGATGCCTTTGAATTGAGGCTTAGGGTCCTTTTTATAGTGCCCATAAATTAGTTAAATTTGTTAAAGAGATCTTTCCCTGAGTGATTTGGGGAATTTTCCCCACCGTTGGATCTTTGATCCAAGGGCTTCTGTTTTACAGAAGAAAATCTTCTTGTTTTAACAAGAACAGAAAAGATTTCTTTAGAATTTTAATTCTGTTTGGCGCAGATGCCCCAGCGCGTGACACGTGTCGTGCAGCGCACAGCGCAGGGCAACTGCGCTAGCGCATCTGCGCTGGCACGTGTCGTGCAGCGCACAGCGCAGTGCACAGCGCAGCGCAACTGCGCTGACACGTGTCGCGCAGTGCAGTGTTTGCGCAACTGAAGCGTTGCTTTGTTTAACACAGAGCTTTGCACTGATTGGGTGCGCTGCCTTGGGCGCTGCGCTGATGCATCTGCGCCTGACACGTGGCGCCCTGCGCTCAGCGCAGATGATCTGAAGCGTTGCTTCATTTATTGAAACTTAGATTTTGGGCAAATCGGAAGCGTCGCTTCGCCTGAGATATCTTTTCATCTCCTTTTTTTAAGTCAAACTTGTATTTCCAAAATTCTGATTTCCCGGGCCCTGGGAAACGATTTCATTGTGCACAGAATTTTCTGTGCTTGGGTCTATATATATAACTCGAGGCTGAGCCTTTTCTTCTCTCATTTTCAGAGAACTTCCTCGATCATGGCTTGCAACCGCCCTCATGCCCGTCGACAACCATGGGAGGTGCCGATTCGGGACATCGTTCCCCGTTTTGCTGCGCGCCTGGTGGACCCTTCTCTCTCGGACGAGCAATGCGATGCCGCAATGCACGAGCTTTTGACTCGTGTGGGGTCTCCCCTCCCTCCGAATTCCATTTGGCTTCGGATGATCCTTGCCTCGGTGCTCGCCGACATTCCCCCTCCTCCAGCAGAGATGTCCTCGGCGATGCTGGATGCCGCCGAGGATAAGATTGAGTGCTTTCTCGAAGCGCACTTGATCACCAAAGCCCTGAGGGACTTCTCCTTCCACTTGCTGAGCCAGATACGGGCTCATCGGGTCGTCATCGCCACTTTTTCCGAGGAGTGTGGCGTCGACCGTTGGATGGCTACTCCTCGGGAGGATCGCCGTTTCGACATGATGGAGAAGACGGAGAGGGAGCAGAATAATCTTCTTTTCCTTTTTGTGAACCCTTGTCTTTCTGATCCCGTATTCGGTGATCTTTTTTAAATGTAATAACAATAATAATGAATAAGTATTTTTCTTTTTAATCAAGTACTTCACTGTCTGTTAAGGGTTCTTTTATTTTAGTTCTCTGTTGTGCTTGTGCATCGTATGATTTTAATTTGTTATTATCAAGTGCATGTAATTTTGCAGGGATAAATTGCTTTTGGCACTTAGCCCCCCCCCCCTTTTTTTATGAAACGGTGCATCTGCGCTGACACGTGTCGTGCAACGCACAGCGCAGCGCAACTGCGCTAGCGCATCTGCGCTGACACGTGTCGCACAGCGCACAGCGCAGCGCGGCGCTTCCTTTAACAGAGCTTTGCTCTAATTGGGCGCGCCTTTTTGGACGCTGCGCTAATGCATCTGCGCCAGACACGTGGCGCGTCGCGCGCAGTGCAAAGGATCTGAAGCGTTGCTTCATTTATTAAAGTTTAAATTTTCAAAGCAAAGCTTTGTTTCTGATTGGGGGAAGATGAAGCGTTGCTTCATCTCCCGCCTCGGAATTTGAACAGAGCTTTGCTCTGATTGGGGTAAACAACCCCGTTTTAGTTTTCTGCCTTAAATAGGCAAGCAACCACTTTCTCCGGCTCTCTGAGGCTCAAGAGAATTGGTCCCGCTTAAACCTATATTTACTAGGATCTTTATTGTAATTTAATATAACTTGAGGGGTTTTATGAAAAATATTTTTAGTATAATCTCAAAATAATTCTCAAATATTTATTTATCGTATTTAAGGTTTTCATGAATGTAAAATTTAAAAGTGAGGTATTCTAGTGAATAAATACCTAGCTTGAATAATATATGGTATTTTTATGTAAATTTGACTTGTATGGATTCTTGATGGTATTTTCATAAAACTTGTGATTCTTTTCTTTTGTTTGGAAAAACATGGAATTTATTATATATTTAAAATAGATGATTTGATAATATTTATATATAATTATAAAAAATAAAATTTATTTATTAATAGAAAATCACATTATTCTTAAAAATTGCATTAAAAATTCCATCGAGATCGGATGGTCCGTGAGAAAGTCTGCATCTCGCTCTACTAGTCCCGAAAATGTGCGATAACCCGCACCATTTTGACCGGGTTTTCCAAAATGGGTTGTAGAGGCTTAATTGCAAAGAATATAAATAATACAAATTTAAAGAATACGGTTTTTAATAGTTTATGGTATTTTAATGTAAAAGTCGTATTTGTCCCAAAAATATTGTTAAAAGAAAATCATGCTATGTCAAGATGTGTGTCGTGAGAGGTAGGTCATTACCTCGTGAGATTTTCCTAAAGGTAGTACAAGCAAATATGATAAAATATGTCGTATGTAAAGTTTGTGGTATTTAAACGTAAAAGTGCAATAAAAGTGGTTTTATATGGAGTTTTAAATTGAAACTTATTTCTAATTATTGTTTAATGTTTAAAAAGTAAAGTACAATGATTTAGATAAATAGTTCTTAAGAAAAATGGTTAGTTTAAGAAGTTTTAGAAATGAATGTCGGTATAACTCCACTTACCGACATCATTGAAAAGAAAAGGTTTTGAGAGGTAAAAAGAAGAGAATAGAGGGGATTTACTAGATAAAATGAGAGAGGGGAGGTTGTAGGAGGATTTGGAGGCTTCATGGAGTCACGGGGTCGCCGGAATCGTCTTGAATCGTCGTCGGAACTTGACCTTGGGCTAACTCAACTTGTACTCTTCTTTGACTTGGAAAATTTTGAGGGTTTTGAACAAATGATTTTAGAATGGAAAGGGATAGGGTATGATGTGGTATTTATAGGAGAAATTAGGGTTTTGAGGATTGAAGAAAAGAATTAAAAATGCATTTAAAATAGAATTAAAGAGTGAAATTACACTCTCTAGATAAATGCAGATAAATCAGACAGTATGGGAGTAGTGGGGGTAAGCCAAAAGACTAAGGTTTAAAATATGGGAGCATTCCTGACGGTGAAGCCCGGCAGCGCCAGCCCAAACAACGATCTCGCCGATCGTTGTGTTGAGGTGGGGTGTGAGATTCTTGCCACATGTCTAGGTCGCTGTTAATACAATTTTCCACATGTTTGTTTTCAGTGACTTTTCATTTTTACGTGTATTACACGTGTAAACTTTTGGGCTTCCAAAAAGTTTTTTAAAAAAATTATTAAAAATAATATGTGGCTGATAGGATTTGAAGATTGGAGTTATGTCATAGTAGTGCAAGGCTTTACCAATGAGCTACAATTTCTTTCTTGTTTATTTTCATACAAAATAATACTTAAAGTATACCCATGCTTGCAAATACTCCATTCGGTATATTAATTTTAAGAAAATTTTGTACATTAAAACAGAGTCGTTACTGTAAGTTTCCCTTATTTGTATATTTATATTTTCCTGAAGCTCTTATCATATTTTTCTACTGAAATTATGTGACTAATGCATATTTTCATTATATAGTTTTCCCAAGAATTTATTATTGGTTTATGAGATTTTTTACAAGTTATGTCGGTTTACTTTTCGCATGATATACTTGATACATGATTACTACGTATATGTGATTTATACTTGATTTATGTTACCGGTTAACTCTTATTTGTAGAAAATTCATGCTTCATGTAGTAAACCGTTTTTAGCATGGGGTAATGGGGTAATTGGGGAGTTGGAAAAGAAATATAGTCGTATATATCGAGAATGCGGTAAATGCTATTGTATGCAGAACTAAGTGTCACGTGGAACAAAGTGCCACGTCATAAGAGCGAGGGCCACCTCTAGAATCCTCATATGATATTCCGACATGACGAACGGAAAATTCACGATGTTGCATGCCATATTTTTGTTTCGATTCATACAAGATAAAACATGGTTTTAAAAATATATGCATCAATATTTTTTTACATGAGCTTACATTATTTTTCCTTACTATTTACTGAGTTGATTTTGTTTTATATTAATATCATATTTTCATTATCTTTATTGGATTTTTGGGAGACTTACCGAGTGTTAGTTCGCTGATGAGAATTTTGTATCTTTTATTCTTTTTTTTTTTTGAAATGTCCATTATAATGACTTATGGATTTCGATAATCCTATTATTTGGTTTTGATGATAGCTTAAATATGAATAGTTCGTTTAGTATCACTTGCTTATCTTGCTTTACCTTATTAACACTAAACTTGTATACACTTGATATTAAATTTGCATATCCTATACCTTGTGTATATCGAGTAATATATCGATATCGACATACTTTATTAGTGTTATATCTTTTGATATCGATATATTATTCACATTGGTTGTTTTGATGATTCACAATATGAAAATATATATACATATATGCGTGTGCTTATTTATCTTGGTTTTCATATATCATGTGTGTGTGTGTGTCATGCTTTGAGTTTGTTTTATATCTTAATGTCGATATACTATTTATGTTTGTGATATCGAAACAATGAATATTCATATACTCATGTTTATATCTTGTTTATTTTATAACACTATATATGATATGCTTGGTCATTTGATATTGCATTTCAGAATATCAGATATCATACGACACAAGCGTATAATGGAGGATGGAGGATATTGAGCTAAAACGGTATATCTAATGGAAGTTGGAGGAATATGGACAAGAGCTTCTCAAATTGCCAATTCAAGCTTCGTGAGTTCAAGCTACATAGCCGATAAACAAAAGTTCAGGAATTCAAGCTACAAATAGCTAAGAAGCTAGAAGCCAAGCCTAATTTCAAGCGTCAAAGTCAAATCCAAGATTTGAACATGAAAATATCGACTTCAAGACGTAAGTGAGTGGAATGACGTGTACGAGTTTGAATTATCAAGTGTCGAAACTAATTAATATCAATCGACTAACACAAATTTCAAGCGAAACGCTAAAGTTTCAAGAGCTCGAATCAAGACGTCAAGGATTCAAGATCTTAAAGATTTGCGTATACCAGCATAGGAATCTTTGTAAGTACTCGATTGAATTATGGTTATGTCATTTAGAGCTATTGAACACTCATACACGCATGCACAAACGTTTTACAAATATCGGGTATTTAGATTTCGAAGTTTTCTATTTTATAAAAACCCAATTTTTAGTTCTTGTGCATATCCAGACGTTAGTCACATTTGCTTTCAGACATATGTTCTGTTTATTTTTTCAAAATATCAGAAATATCTGAAAAACAAGGTTTTTGAACTTCAGACGTTAGTCCAGTTGTGTTTCAGACATGTCTTAGTGATCAACCCCATTTTCGTTAAGTAAAGATATTTCTGCATTTTTTGGACTTCAGACGTTTGTCAATTGTTCTTCAGACATCAATCGATAAAACATACGTCAGTTTTCTTCAAAAACGCCAAACTGCCGGTTTCGGGTTGATTTATTTTTGTTCTTCAAACGTCAGTTGTGTTATGCTTCATACGTCTGAACTTGTATAGGCATATGACCACTTAATTTTTAAGTAAAGATATTTTTAGGAATATTGGTTCATGTTAAACGTCTGAAAAAGAGTTCGGCTGACATATAGCAACGGTAAAAAATGACAGTTTTGAGTTATAACGGCTAGGTTTTCATTGGGACTATAAAAAGAGTTTTAGGTTGGTTTTTTGAGCTTTAATCACTAAATATTTTAGTTACTACTATTCCTAAGTGATCAAGAAAGAGAAATCTCATTTCTTGTGAGAGATCAAAAGAGTTTTTGCATTTACTATCCAAATCACTCTCACATACAATCAAGAGCTCCAATTGATCGTCCATACTTGATAGAGTATTAGTTTTAGCTTGAGAGAAACTCATCAAGAATATTGTACTTCAAGTGTAATCTCTTCTCTCTTTGTGTTTGGGATCTTGAGTGCAAAATTGCCATTGTAAGAGAAAAGAGTATTTTTGTAGGAAGAAGAGCGACGAGCTTGTAAGGGAAGTGTTGTTCATAGTGGCGAACAACATGTGGTCTTTTATGGAGACGTATTTGGTTTAATTTCCACTGGAAGCGGGGTTGTGTGTTGCTTGCGGGCAACGTATTTGTCTCCAAGAGAAATACTTGTTTAGTGGAACGGGTCGTACGCCAAAGAGAGTGGACTAAGGGATTTTCCGAACCACTATAAAAAAAACGGTTTGTGTTTGCGGTTGTGTTTGCAATTTCTCTATTGCCATCTGTTGCTTATTAGCTTAGAAATTGCTCAATTGCATCTTTATTCCCGACTTGCTATAATTGCTCTTTACGCTCATTGCTTATGCTTGATATTAATGCTCTTGCTTGCTATATGCTCTTTATATTAATGCTCTTGCTTGCTATATGCTCTTTATTCACAATTGTAGTATTGCTTGATAACATATCTCTTTGCAATTGTGTTTTATATTAGCAAGTGTTGATAGAATTTTTAATTTGGGTATATATGTAGCTTATTCCTATTCGTCCTTCTCTAGGAAAAATTTCACATTAAATTCTATTTTAGAGGAGGACGATGCAGTGCTCGGTGAGGAGGACGTATCAACCCAAGACCTTTCACACTTCCAGCCATTTCTGAAGTATTGTTCTCTCCTTTTGTTATTGATCACTTTACGACATGTATCTTGTGTGTGCTTCGTGCTTGAAAGCTCTTTATTTTGTATCGCTTGAAACTAATTATTTTGTTGTGAATCTTGATTATCTTGTTTAATAAATATTGTTATAAATTCTTGTGATACAACTAGTGCATGTGCAGATGCTTAGCGTATCTATATCAGGAAGGCATGCTTCTTGATATAAATACGTGGGTTTTTTTTGATATAGGATGATTTTAAATTTATATTATTAAAATATGGTAGTTAAATTTTTTTTTATGAAAATAGGGTGGTTTGTGGGTCCCACAGAATTTAAAAAAAATTTTTTGAAGAGGGCGGGCCCCGCCCTCTCCTTTACAAAGGAAAGGACGGGTTCCCGCCCTTTTCAAAAATAAGAGAAGGATGGGTTCTAGGAACCCGCCCTCCCCTATAATAGGTAGAGGGCGGGTTCCTAAAAAATAAGGGGAGGGTGGGTTCTAGGAACCCGCCCTCCCCTATAATAGGTAGAGGGCGGGTTCCTAGAACCCGTCCTCTAAACTGGGGAGGGGGATGAGTTCCACCAAACCGTTCTATTTTCATAAAAAAAAAATTTAACTACCCTATTTTAATAATATAAATTTAAAACCATCCTATTTCAAAAAAAAACCTTAAGTACGTCACAGGTCTCGTCACGTTTTCGCTATTTTATTATTTATTTTATTTATTTTGGGAAGTAAGACGTGACAGAGAAAACTAGGGTTTTCTAGGTTCTTCGTCTTCTTCCATATAGTAGCAGCTGCGGTGAACAAGAGGGCTTTCCGACCAACGTTGTGATTGTCTCTCGCCAACCATCGCGGAGAAGAGAGGAGAACGCACAAGGAATAAAGACCAGAAATCCACCAATCGATAATGGAGATCTTCTACCCGGCTAAGGTTTGCAAGATCCTAATGTTCGTGTAGGCCACTAGTCATATATTTGCTTATGCTGTATTTAAGTTAATCCTCCATCGGATCTGAATCCATGGAAGATCTGATCATATATCATCGTTAGCGAACAATCACATTCATGAGGCTCATCCACAGCTAATATCCAACTGTATACCATAAATTGTTTAATTTCATGTGTACATGTTCAAGGGAATAATATGTATGAAATAATCTCGTAAACATCCAATTACACCAACACAACAAATGGATAATCTTAACAGTTGAAAAATACATCATAATTAAACAATTAGGGATCATAAACGTCAGACTGCTAATAATCACATCAAACATACACAGAAACATAGGGATCATAAATCATGTATTCACAATATGGATATCATTAAACTTACGTGCATTGGAGTACTTGATTAACCCTTCACAATCCTTCAAATCATTTAAAAATTCATATGCATAGCCATCTGGACATGGAGAACAAAATAGTCGGTGATGTCTTATATTTAATGGTCAGATCGAACCATATCAAGCTGTAGATGACAGTAATGGCTGATAACCTGTTTACTCTCTCTCTCTTTGTGTGTGTGTGTTAGCGTTATGACACATGCATCGCACATGATTATACAGAGTTGAATATAAAATAAAGAAATTGTTAATTCTTTAATCTAAATACGTTTTTCCTTAAAATAAAGAATTTAGATTTGATTTTGTTTAAAGATTTTCCGAAAGCATATGAACCTTTTCTGCAAGGTGTCATGTGTTTCCGGGAATCGATTTGAAAATATATGATGCGATTTCTCGTTTGAAACTTATCATTCCTTGAAAATAGAAAAGATTTGCTCTCTTTTATTTCTAGAAGAAGTTTGTTTATGAGCAAGCATAGGTTTATGATTTGTCAGGTAGTTAAAGTTTTTTTTGATCATATTTATCATCATAAATATTTTTTTCTTTTATTTGAAGTTATATTTGATGATTTTATATTTAATCATTCTAAAAGATTTTTTTCATATCAACACATCAATGAAATGAACCATCTTAGAATCAAGAAATTTTCTCGTTATTTGAATATTTAATTCGAATTAAACACGACTCCTCTTTCAGATACAATAGTATAAGAGATATTAACACCAAAAGAATGACTTTTCAAATTGACATTACCAATATGCTTGTAATGATAACTTCTCATAATTTTCCCAAATTTTCATAAATCCATAAAATGATAAATGCGGCAACCCATATATTTACATTAGTACTATTACATGCATTACCAGAGGGACCACTATTTTTTATTTTTTGGCAGTGGCAGCATATCATACAAAACACGCATCCAGGACCCATGAATTTATCCCGAAATCATTAATTCATGGCCACTGCCTTTTATGGGTTTTTGGGTTCCATCTGTATTCTCTCTCATGATTGGAAGTGCATATAACAATTGAGCTATTGCTCGATGGTTTCTTTTTTCCCGGATCTATCCCCCCACCCGACAAAGAAAAAAAAAGATCTCATCGTCTTCAGATCTGAAACCCTAACCCTAGATCTCCATCATCAATGGCGACGCTCAACCTCCGCCAGAAGCAGACCTCCCAAATCATCCGCATGCTGAACCTCAACCAGCCCCTCTCCTCCACCGCCGCCGGCGCCACCGCCGTGTACAAGATCCTGATCCTCGACGCCTTCACCCGCGACGTCCTCTCCCCTTTGATCCACGTGAAGGACCTCCGCAAGCACGGCGTGACCCTCTACTTCCTCATCGACAAGCCCGGCCGCAACCCCATCGACGACGTCCCCGCCGTCTACTTCGTCCAGCCCACCCCCTCCAACCTCTCCCGCATCGCCGCCGACGCCTCCGCCTCCCTCTACGACTCCTTCCACCTCAACTTCTCCTCCTCCCTCCCCCGCCCCCTCCTCGAGTCCCTCGCCTCCGACCTCCTCCGCTCCGACGCCGTCCCCCGCGTCGCCAAGATCTTCGACCAGTACGCCGAGTTCATCTCCCTCGAGGACGACCTCTTCTCCCTCGCCTACCGAAACGCCTACGTCGATCTCAACGACCCCTCCGCCGGCGAGCCCGAGATCGAGGCCATCGTCGAGAAGATCGTCTCGGGCCTCTTCTGCGTCCTTGCCACCCTCGGCGTCGTCCCGGTCATCCGCTGTGCCGCTGGCGGCCCAGCCGCCATGGTGGCCGAGGCGCTGGATTCCAGGATCAGGGACCACTTGGTCACCAAGAACAACCTCTTCTCGGAAAGCGGAGGCCTCGCCAGCTCGTTCCAGAGGCCGGTTCTATGCTTGTTCGACCGGAACTTCGAGCTGGCCGTCGGGGTCCAGCACGAATGGACGTATAGGCCGCTGGTGCACGACGTGCTTGGAATGAAGCTGAACAGGGTCAATGTGCAGGCGTCGGGGCCAAAGAGTTACGAGTTGGATGGGTCTGATTCTTTCTGGGTGTCAAACAGCTGGTTGTCGTTCCCGAGGGTGGCAGAGGAGATTGAGACGCAGCTGGCGAAGTACAAGCAGGATGTGGACCAGGTTAACCGGAAGACGGGCGGAAACAATGAGGTGGCTGAATTCGATGGGACGGATCTGATTGGTAACACGAAGCATCTGATGAATGCGGTAAATTCGTTGCCCGAGCTCACGGAGAGGAAGAAGGTGATTGATAAGCATACCAATATAGCTACCGTGTTGCTGGGTGAGATAAAGGAGCGGTCTTTGGATTCCTATTGTACCCTCGAGAACGATATGTTGACGAATGCCAGTGTGGACAGGGGCGCTTTGATTGCGTTGCTTAAAGGGAAAGGCACCAAGGTTGATAAGATTAGGCTGGCGATAACGTACCTTCTTTCCGTGGAGACCACGCTGCAGTCAGAGTTGGAAGCGGTGGAAGCGGCGTTGAAAGAGTCTGAGGTGGATACTTGTGCGTTTCAGTATGTGAAGAAGATTAAGTCCTTGAACACGTCTTTGGCTTCTTCGATGAACTCGGCTAGTAAGGGCAACATTGTTGATTGGGCTGAGAAGCTTTATGGGCAGTCGATTAGTGCCGTGACTGCCGGTATGAAGAATCTCTTGTCGGGTGGGAGACAGCTGGCGTTGACGAGGACAGTGGAAGCTCTAATGGAAGGGAAGCCGAACCCGGAGGTGGATTCATATCTTTTATTCGATCCGAGGGCACCAAGGTCGGGTTCTGGGGCACAATTGAGGGGGCCGTTTAAAGAAGCTATTGTTTTCATGATCGGCGGTGGGAATTATGTCGAATATAGGAGCTTGATGGAGTTGGGGCAGCGCTCACAACCAGTGAAGCATGTGATATATGGGACCACAGAGCTTCTTAATGGGGCTGAGTTCGTAGAGCAGCTCACAGTGTTGGGTCAGAAGATGGGATTGGGAAATACCGCTGCTGGTCCATCTCAATGAAGAACATATTACGTTTGAGGTGTGCCATTCCCTGGTTTGATTTGTGCTGGTAAATCGGTTTGATGGTATAAGAAAATAGTTGCATATTTTTTTCCCTGCTGCCACTCATATTATGTGTTGAACATTTGTGAAGATTAGAGGTTGGATTTTTTCCCTACACTTGACAGTTGATGCATTGCAGAGGTTTATATATTTTTATTTCTCAGAATGTCATGTGAGCATATAATTTTTTGGAATTCTGAATGATAGCTAATGGCATAGTTCTGCATCATGGCTTTGTCTTTGTGCTAGTTAGGTTCTTTATAGTTAGAAAGGAGAGGTGTAGGGTGTTTTTCGTTACCCCATTGAGATGAGAATGCGCGTGCTTGTCAGACGCATTACAGATTCCCCCGTCTAGGGTAGGCTGGGGTTTATTGATTGTGGGGATCCGAATTTCCGGCAGCCGCGGACTAAGCTGCCGTTAATTACCCCTCGCTTTTGGAGCGAGAGAACCTCCGATTGATGGGTTAAACAGATCATGAGAACTCAATGTGTAGTGTTGTGTTTTGAAGGGGTTTTGGATATATCGAGGGGCCCGCAGAGTTTTTACGGGGGTCCCGCTACCCGGATAGCGGGCTGGGGGTCAAGGGGGCTAGCAGCCCCCTTACGGGATGCGGGGCAGCGTCCCGTTAGAAAAATTTTCTAACAAGGACAGTGTCATAGAGTATGTGTGTGTATAAAGAGAAAGGGCATCCAAAGGATGCGTGGGAGAAAGCGCCGACGCCCCACGTGTCAGGCATGCGGGCGTTGTGTGCCAGCGCCCCACGTGCCTGGCACGCGGGCGCCAGAGCACCAGCGCCCCACGATTTGACTTATGGAGTTTTGTTTCTCCCCTTTGGCCCTGGATCTTCCCAAGATGGGATTTCTGGAGATGAGTCTCCTTCCTGTCGGTTAGCCGGATCTTGGGGAAAGGGGATGAGATTTAAAAATCTCCCCTTTTTGAGATCTAATGGAAGATCCGAGCTCCCCTTTGTGGGTTTTGTGGTGAAAAACTATTTAGTTTTGGAAAAGAAAGAGTAAAATTCTTGATTTAATTGAAAATGGAAAGAAGGTTTTGGAACCTTGAGGAGACACCAAAAAACCCTAAAGTTTGAGAGAATGAAAAATGTATACTTTATTTATCATCATGTTGCCTTATATAGGCTTACATATTTACATATAGCCCATTGAGCTTTACAAAATGGCATTTTGCTCATCCCATGTCTCATGTGCTATTTATTTTTGCACATAAGCCATGGGCTTTACAAAAATTTGGCTTTATGCCCAATCATGCATAAAAAAATTCATAAAAATTATTTATTACATGATTTCATTTTGGCATGGGGGAGGCTGGCCGCGGGGCTCGACTTGGGCATGGGCCCAACTCGACCTGGGTCTGGGCCCACCTGGCTTGGGGTTGACCTTGACTTTGACTTGGTCAACTGGGATGCAAATTTTGACCCCAACAAGAGATTGAAAAGCAAGTTGAAGAAAGCCAAATTAGCATGTTTTGCAAGTTAAAAATCCGAGTTTTTTTCCTTAAAGAACTCTTGGCATATATGTGCTCACTCAAACCTGGAAGATATAGTTATGCAAGAATGGACCATTTAAACTACGGTCGCTTCCTTTCATCTTGATTTGAAACATCTAGACTATAGGGTGCCTGAATTTTTTTTAAAAATGCTATGCTTTTATACCTTTTTAGTTTTCTTTCCTATACATCAAGTGCTCACAAAATATATATTGCTGAAAGTATTAAGTTGTTTAGACCTATTATTTATTGCATCATATACTAAGACATCACATCACAAGGGCTTGCAAGTTGTTTAGATCTATTATTGGTCTGAAACATCTTTTCTTTCATTTCCACATGGGCATGGTCCAAACTAAAACCCTGGTTCAAAGGTTGATGTCATGTTGAGATAGTCGGCCATAAAACTATATCAAATCTTTCATGGAGTTTTGTGTCCCATACCCAATCCTATTTTGATGCGAGAGGATTAGATGATCATGGTGTTCTTGTATTTGCATCGCAATAGTACAAGATTATGATTAATTTGTATATGAGGAGAAATTGGATACCTTACAACATATTTTATTCTGTAGTGAACAGTCAGTTATTTGCCTTCACATTTTTTCTCTTAACCCTTAAAGCCATACATTTCCCTTTTGGGGTAAATTATATCCCCACATTCATTAAGATTAAGGTAGTTAGCATCTTGTATGTTTTCATGTATTCCTAATAATCTGCTGACGAGTAATGCGTTGGCAAGTGCTCTTAATGTTGCTTAGACATCTCATGCTTATGGCTATGTAATGCTTCTTACAAGGGCTTCACAGCTTACAACGGTAGGAATGTTTTCTTCTTGTAGAAATCTTTTTTCCCCCAAATGTTCTTGTTGGTTTTTCCTTGATTCTTATTCCAAAAGCTGATGATGTTTTTTCTATTGTCACTAAACATCCATATTCTGTTGCTATCATTCTCTGCCGATTTCGTAGACAAGAAATTGGATAGTGCCTTCCATGATATCATTCTTATTCTGGTCGTGTCCAACCTTGGGGGGGGGGGGGGTGTCGAGCCAACACAGCACACGGCAATTTTAGTTGAAGTTTACCCTGACAGTATGCTCGGAAAACCCTATCTATCTATATATTAGTATGGAAAGTGGGGTGAATGGTTAGTTTCGAGCTTTTTTTGTCGCCTTCTGCACGGAGGACAGTGTTGTTCTGCCAAAGTTGCATTGCACCTCTCTTTCTTGCTTCATTCCATTCTGCCCAAATACTTTATGGATAACATGAATTGGAAAAGTACATATAGCATACCATCTTTGTGTAAATATTATATTTTGTCCCCTATGAGATTTTAGTTTCTTTCCGAATTTTCCCTTGCTGCTAAGTGGAAAGATATTCTCGCCAATTCGGGACGCGTGGCCTAGCACAGAATCGGGATTTTTTCTTGGAATGTTCAATGCTTGGAGAAAATTCATCCTGGGATTTATCTTCAAATCTTTGTAAGTATTGAAACCAATTTTTATATAATGAGATAAATATCATTCTTTTCTGGATTTTGTCTCTGCAAAGAGTTCTCACTTCTGTTCCCTTTTTTACTTATATTTTTTTCCAGGTGCTTTAGTTATGGCTCTTCTTGCACAATCATAGATCTTGGCCGACAAAAACGTTTGGTCTTGGTGACATTAATCAAAAGGTTTGATTCTTCTTCTTCTTATACTTATAATTACGTTGTCGTGAGGTTTTCCATTTTTCTTAGTGATCGATCTTCAATTTTTTTTGTTCTAATGATACTATTATTATTTTTCATGGTCCTGGCATATTGAGTCAGGATGAAAGCGTTTAATTTTTGTATTTTTATTTTCATTTTGTTACCTTGCCGTATTTTGGTTTTTAGTTTTTTTTGTCAATTTTCATTTTATTTTTTGTTAGCTTGCCATTCCTTTTGCAGTATTTTTGGTATGGTAGCATATTATCAATTCCAAGATCTGTAATTAGGGATATAGATATAATAGTTAGAGGATCAGAGTGTAAAGGGTATGGAATCTTTCTAATTTGCCTCAATTATAGACTTATAGTAACACGATATGGAAAGCTGATATCATTTTATCTAGGTGTTATGGGTCCCGCCATTTTATCTTTTGGGTAGATTTAGTTAGGATTTCAAGTGGGTAGGTAAAGTATTACTCTTCTATATATGAAAGTAATGAGATTTTTATCCTTTTGATCATTTCCAAATTAAGAGTCATGATTCCCCCATAAATGAATGGTGTAAAAGCCCTTTGGTTTTATGAAACTTCTAATATTAATGTAAAATAAGTTCAAGAGACTAGCTCATCGAGCTATCTTTTCTATTGAAAAAGTGTTAAATGGACCAGTTTAGCAGCAAGGCCTACCGGTGGCTTTCATGGTACAGGAAATGGATGTAATATGTTAAATGTTGATTCATATACATAACCATTTGTATATGTTGTTAATTTACTTGATGTGCATTTATATTGATAGTCATTTTAACTTGGTCAACTCTCGAGTCTTGATCTCTTCGAGAAACTCTTAAGAGATACTTTGTAACTTGTTCGTTCCAAAGGAATTGCTCAAATGCGTCAGCATTGGGACACAGCTCAAGCACCGATTTCGCCATTATGAGCAAACATTGAGTTAGATCTCTCTTCTGATGCAAATCTTGTGCACAGGGCAATTGAAAGAGTGAGTGTTTGAAGTTTGTTTCAGTTATTTTCTTTCCTATTGCTTCCTCTTGTGATGTTTCTCTTGAACACAAAAGCAATTAAAAATGAGCAAAGTAGATGTATAATGCCTGTGCAATATCCTACATAATCTTAATTCCACTCATTTGTCTCTTATTTATTATTTTTTTTAGCTTTTGAAGCCTACTATGTGGAGAAGATAGAGTTCTACTCCCAAACCATGGAGTAAATGTATATGTTATTTTCTGTTTCATTTTGCTTTACAGAGCGGTGTCTCAGGTAGCCTGCTCATGATTTTTATGGTTGATATTATTTTCTGAAAGGCCATCTTTTGGCATGGCCTAGTGGTTTAGTCATGTCCCTTTGTTGACTGAGAGCCAAGTTCAAGGAATGGCAGGTGGGAGAGAGAGAAGATATTATTTTCTGAAAGAAACCATGATTGCATGACTGTTGGTTAATAATGTATCATAGGAGATGATGCTAGAACAAAAAAAAATAAAAATTTGGTCATCCATTCCCCTGTTTGCACAGAGGCTAAAGCTAGTTATCTTTTAAAAATGTGAATTTCCAATGTCAAAAAGAAATCTAGCATGTGTGCGCAATATTATAGGGATATTGTTATTTTTATCTAGATCGCCTCAGTGCACAACAGTTTGTTTTGAACATAAGCCAATAGAGAACTCATCAGTTATCACTCAAACATAGAGGAAACATAGTATATATGGAGGGGCACCACAGGAATTTCTTATAGTACTAGGGCATGTGGCAGCACCATATTGGAAGGTGCTACTGCTTTTCCTAATTGTTATTGCATTATTTGATATATTTTAGCTAATACCAGTTTGATCCTTTTCTGTAATGCAGATGAACATCAACTTCTTGACACACCAGCAAAGTTAGCACGGATGGGTAATCCATGGTTTTGTTTAGTTTACTCCAAGTCTTTTGGATTAGTAGCTAAGTAGCACGGATTTAGATACGGACATAGGCCACGATACAAATCAGATTTGCTAATTCACAACTTTTTAGAAGTCTAGGACACGATTTGCTGTGACACACTAAACTTTTATTATATATATATATATATATATATATATATATGAATATAATACCAAAGTTTATCGTTTTAACATATCTAAAGATTCTAAACTTAAAAAATAATTTGTTAGTTTTACCAATTAGATTGTTTGTGTCTTAGTCATGAATCATGATACATTTTAAATGCATCTAGAATATAATATAAATTTTAGAACGTTCAAGGATAGCCCTGCTTGTATAAAAAAAATGAATCCGATAAATCCGATATGGACACAAATCAGATCAGATACATCTGTTTGACAACAATTCTGTGCAGCTCTGGATGGTTTATCAGTCTTATGCAACAGTTATTTAGTTGTACACAATTTTCTTATACCGGCTTGTGAGAGTATTTAGTTTTTCCAAATCTTCTACCGAACTTGGCACTTTGCTGCCTTCTGTTGGTGTGTATCCATATTCTATGGGCACCTATTATTGTTGTTATTCTTACACCAGGTTTCAAGTGATTTAGCAGTTGAGAGAAAAGAGGTGAGCATATAGGGCAATGGAGTTGGTTCAGCTGGATGGCAAAGCATTGGTTAATCCTGAAAATACTACCATCGAGCGCTTGGACTCTGCTGTACTGGGAAAATATAGCATATGGAGAAAAGAAAATGAGAATGAGAATTCTGATTCAACAGTTCGACTTATTCGGGGCCAAATGATCATGGCCAGGGTATATTCAGTCATTGCAAGTCTCCTTTAGTTTCTGGACACTGGCTAGTATATTGGTTACATGAGCCTGAGAAACATGTATTCCACATGGAGGCGAGAAGGGACACATGCCAAATTTTTTTTTTCTCGGGAAAACATGATCGGGTATTGGTACAATTGAAGTCGGGTATTTTTTGATACATATTTTATATATATATTAACTTCTTCTAAATCAATCTATAAGAGCATATAGCTAATACATTGGATTCTAAACTTGTGTTCAAATCCCACAATGCTCATTTTATTTTATTTTATTTAGTGTTTTTTTCCCCAAACAAGGAAACTTAGTCCCACGTGAAAGAATAAATAAACTAGTATTAAGAAATAAAATATTAGGGTCCAAACTATGAAATCTAGGTATATAATATTGTAAAAATTATTAAAATATTAATTTAAGTTTTCTTTTATCATCAAATTGTGATGCCGTAAATGTACAATGTAGTTGAGTATTTTTAACAAAAACATTATTATGCATGGTTGTCGATGTGCCTTGTCTGATTGTATCCCCCACAATTTATCCCGAATTGGATAAAATCATGTTTCTTGATGATGATATCGTTGCGCAGGAAGATTTGACAGGATTATGGTCCGTTGATCTTAAGGAAAATGTAAATGGAGCGGTGGAAACTTGTGGCGAGTGTTTCCGCAGGTTTGACAGGCATCTCATTTTCTCGTACCCTAACATTGCTCGGAACTTTGATACCAATTCCTGCGGATGGACATATGCAGTGAATAGTTTCAATCTCAAGGAATGGAAGAAGAAATATATAACAGGGATGTACCACAGGTGGCAAAGGATAGCGAGTTTTATTCAAAAACATTGCTCTCTGACATATTTCTTAAATTGTTGTATCCTGTTGACTTGTAAGTATTGTATGTGATCTTGAGTCCAAAGATGCTTTGTAATAATGCTATCGTAATTAGTCCTCGTTATACAATCTATTGCCAAAAAGAACCTCTTGATTTACTTTCAAATTTATGTTTCTGTAAGTTGGTCGTTTCATAATATGCATAAACTCCAGGATATTTGCATAGCTATTTGCTGCTGTTTCACATATTTTAGTAATAATGTGCAGCTATTTTCGAGATTTTATGTAGGCTTGATAAAGCTCCCGAGTCGGCTTTCGACTAATATAATAGCCTTCGACTAATATAATAGCCGAGTTCCAACAAGTTAAGCTCATGTAAATAAATGAGTCAAGCAAACCAACCTAAAGCTCATCTCATTTGATTTGTTCAACAGCCTTAGTCATGGTCTTTCAAGAAGGAATATTTAAAAGCGAAATGAAAATCGTATCTGGTACAAGTCAGATATTGTTGGCTCTAAATTTTTTTTCCGGTTTGATCGGTTGGCGCCCATGAGCTCATTAAATGCACAATAAAGCTAACACATGTCTCCCTGCTCAATTAAGCAATTAACTATATCTATTAGTCTTCCCTTTGTGAATCTCGCCCACAAAAACAAATTACCAGTTGGCCATGAGTTTCTGCGGTTAAAACTACAAGCTATTCAAAACATGAGCACAACCATTAGAAGACAACCGACATTCATTCATTTATTTGATTGATAGACATTGGTCGGTCCGCATTGCAGCCATTTACATTCAGTGATATATATGTCGGAACTAGCCGGCAATGAAATGCATGCCGCAGTCATCATCGGTCATCTACATAGGATGGGGTGGTTTATCGGTTGACAGTTTATTGGTTTTGATTATTAAGGCTAATAGTTGATAAAACCATCGTCAGCTAGTGCTTGATATGGCTCGATCCAAGCATCAAATACAAAATCGTCACCGTCTATCTTATTTTTCATGCCAAGTTGAATATGTGTATAAAAAATTAGATAATTTAAAGCATTATAAGGGGTTAATAAGTATTCCCAATTTATGCAACTTTTATGATACATTTCATTCATTTTGTGAACACATAATCCATGACTCACAATGCTCCGATTTATCTAAAATTTATTTACATATTCACTTTGCCCTGAAAAACAAGGTAGGCGGAGGCGATATTGTATTTGATAGTCGGAACGAGCCATATCAAACACCAGGCGACGATTGTTTTATCAGCTACTAGCTGATAACCCATTTCCTTATATATATATGGAAGTGATCTGTTGCAACCCGGGTTGCAAAATAACAAAAACGTGAACTCCTCAACGATGCAACATTTGAACGATCTAAACTGTTCATGTTCTAATCCAAATCCTAAAATGTTTACCTACGAAATATCAAAATATTTGGATGCCTTTAACCCATGCATCAAATGGATAAAAAAAATGAACGTCGGTTCCATAATAGAACATAAAACTCATTTGATGCATGTGTTAGAAGCATCCAAATCTTTTGATACTTTATAGATAAACATTTTAAAGTATGGATTAGACGGTGAACGGTTTGGATCGTTCAAATATTGCGTCGTTGAAGAATTCATGTTTTTCTTATTGTGCAACTCGGATTGCAACAGATCACTCATATATATATATATATATATATATATATATAGATAGATATAGAGAGAGAGAGAGAGAGAGAGAGAGAGAGTGCTCTTCATTCGATAGGATTTTGAAACAAATGCCGCCAAGTTTTATCCATTAAAGTTGTTTTAAGATTTAAGTAAACAATGATATTATGATCGAAATAAATGAGAGATTTTTGTCATAATGAATTGCACAAATAACGAGCTGCATCTAATGACTAAAAAAATGATAGGATTTATTTTGAAATCAGAGCATAGCCGGACTCTATATCTATACACACGCTGTGTGTGTAACATTCCTACGTGCACACGTGTATATACGTGTACAATAGAATTACTTCTCGGCCTCTGAATAGCCAAAAATAAATCATATGGTGCATAAAAAGGAAAGCGGCTGACCATTGTTTTTTAATTAACCCAACTATCCAAATCAAACACCTAACCACTTTTCGGTCATTAAAAGCAAAGAGTGTAGGGTGGAAAGTCGGTAAATGAAAATATGTTTCCAAATACCGGTTGGCCAAGTAGGATCTCCATATAAGACAAGTCAAGCTAATGAATCAATGTCGATTTTACCGCTCATTAAATGGCAGTGGATATTGAAGAAGATTTGGTTCCACAAGTCAAAACGGTAATATGGTAATAATGAAAAATCACGAAGCACGTCACCTTATGTGTTGTGTGTGTATGTGTGTGTATGTGAGAAAGAATAAGGAAAGGAGTGGAATTTCATGCGTTGAAAAATAACATCACTGTGAGCAATGGGAAAACAACTGAGATTCTGAGAGATAACACATGGAAATAATTAAAAAAACAGATCAACTGCCAACTTAGTATATGGATCATAACATGTCTTAATGGAAGAAAATGATTCCTATCACCAATCACGAAAGTACGAGGCAAAGGCTTGTTATTTTGATGATGTTTAATCAATAAAAGTCCCATTCATTAAAAGCTTCCTTGAACAAAATAGATTTGGCCTTATTATCAGGAACCTACAAATTTTTACTTTTTTCCCCTTTGAAAGCGACAACATGACATTCCATTAATGTAAAAACAAAACATTTCCTGCATGGCAATAACAACGTAGTGATAGCAATATTGATAATAGTGAAACAAAAACAAAGAATAAAGGAGTATTGGAAAGCAAAGAAGGGCATGTACTTCTCATAAGGGAATAGTGAAAGATCTTTATATACTTTATTTTTGCGCTAGGAACCTCTTTTTATTTATTTGATCTTTTCTTGACATCCCAAGTCACTCTTAGTTCATGTTTAGATAGCAAGTACTATACCCCGTAGGATTTAATTTGGAGACGAGAATAAAGGTGTGGTCAAAGTCATAGCCTCTCCATTACCGCTTTAATGTCTCATATATTGTTATGATACAAGAGAACCTTAAACGTGATTCTACCAAGCTAAGCTCAATGCATTTTATTCTCGTATGTAGATAACTACTAAAATCATGACAAACCATATCCTAGACTACTATATAAGGGTAAATCAACAAATCCAACTCAAATAATACACCAATCTGCACCCAACCACATGCTCGCTCCCTCAGGGCCTGTTTGGCTGTAGGATTTAGAAACTTGGATTCCAAATTAGTACGGTTGAAAATTTCTGGATTTTGTAATTTGTTGTTTGCTTTGTTTTGGATTTCTAGTATTGGATTTGTAGATCCTCGTAATCTTTGTTTGGTTGGTGGAAAGAAAGTGAGATTTGAATTTGAGGGTTTTAGAGAAAGATAGATAAAGAGAGTATTATTAAATAAAAAAAGTACACGGGTCCCATCCAAAAGTACAATGAATAGTGCCAAATCCTTATAAATCCTTAAAATTTTTTAGGATTCAAGAATACTTGTTTTGTAGTGGGCCCCTATAAAGAACAAAGGAATCCTGTAAATCCAAATCTCCCAACCAAACACAAAATTATGGAATCCTGGATTCCACAATCTAAATCTCACTTAAGCCAGCATCCAAACAGGCCCTAAGGGTGCGTTTGGAGATCGGAAAGTAAAGTAGAAAGTGCGAAAGTGGGTCTCACTTTTCTACTTTTTTGTCCCATGTGTATTTTTTTCCAATCCATTTTCTCACCAAACTTAAGAAAGTGAATATTTAATTATTATTTTATCATATTTTATTCTACTTTCTATTTTGTCATTTGTAGTTCTTACTTATTTTAATTTACATCATTCCAATCAAACAACTCAATCTCACTTTCCATTACCGTGTAAACGCCAGCTTAGTTTTTTTTGCCACTTTCATTTTAGCAAAACAAACAAGAATTAATACTTTCTATCACACTTTATTTCCATTTCTCTATCCATCAATCTTCATATATAAACAACGCTTGAGCAAGCGATAACAACTGAATTAAAAGGAAACTGAAGGGGTGAACCATAAATATGAGTGGCGGTCTTTAGATCCTTGGTGATCTTGAATGGTTATATTCATAGTCATAAATTCGTTCGTTCGGGAATTATTCGGCGAGGTCGAAAATTCAGATTTCGGAACTATTCGGAAAAAATCGACAGGTATTCGGAAAAAATTCGGTAAGTATTCGAAAAATGTCCGGGAAGGATTTCGAGCAAGAAATTAATATATGAGGCGTTGGGTTTTGATATTTCGAATTATTCGTTATTTTTGTGAATTATTCGCTGTTTATTTGAATTATTCGCGAATAATTCACGAATTATTCGCGGATTGTTCGAAACATTCGCCAGTGACGATTAAATCGCAGCATTAATGTAACGTCTTCAAAATAATAAAATATGATTTTTGGGAAATTTTATAATTTAATATTATTTTAATGAATATTTTAATATTCTGGTATAATTAAATACAGATAAATGGGGAAAAATTATGGAAAATTCTAAAATAAGGTATTTTAAGGAATTGCTTCGTTTTCTGTGCATGCCCCCATTTCCTCTAGTTTTGACTGATTCCATCTAGGGTGAAATCTGGGTTGATTTTCCTATGTTGGTGTATAATTTGGGACTTGTTTTAGCATGGATTTTGGTATTTGGTGATTCATTCCTGTCGGGTGGCGTTTGGACGTCAACGACAAGTGGATTTTGATTGTGTTTACATGCGAGTCGATAGGTTTTTACCTATGCGGGTAGCGTGTGCTATTTTGGTTTCCGATATGATTTTCATGTGCTTTAGCATTGTGATATACTTGTAGGTACCCCGCGTGATGTTGAGGCAAAGGAGGTGAAGATAGCGACATCGGCTTTGGCACACGAGAAGCAATATGAGTAGATTTATATCTGTGGGGAGAAGTCGGGTGGATGGCGTATAGCACCCCCGCAGTCCGTGGTGAAGTATACGAATACGTATACACACGAATATTTATTATGTGTTGTTTAGGGTTATTGATGGTAATAATGATATTTTGATGATAAGAATATATTGGTTTAGTTTAGTGCGAATCCTAGAGTAGTGGTTGCACTCACACATACATTTACACACATACTTGCATTCATTCTTTCATTTATTAGAGTGCATATGATGGTGCGTATATCTACACATGGGTATGGGACTATGTGTTTATATACTGGATTTGAGGATAGTATTTGGGATTTGAGATGAGTCGATGAGATTGGGCTTGAGGCCAGGAGATCGGTGATGTGATTTGGTTCGTATCGAGATACGACACGATGTTTTAACGGGTCTTTTGACGTAGTGATTCTTACACCTGCATGCATACATTGAGGGTATCAATATTGTACTAGACGTAGATCAGTACCCCGATCATGACATTTGATAAAGAGGATACCAGATAAATAGTATGATGAATGTGATATTGACCCGTACCCAGATTTGGGATGCCGTACGACGGATTTACGTACAAGCTATATTTTGATGATTGATCCGCACTCTTGACTTGGGATGTCTGATTATAGATAGGGTATCGGATATGATATTATTGAGGCGGGATCACCGACTAATATATATACATGTATGTATATGTATCGACTCAGATGTTAGGCGGTTTCCTCACCCGTAGCTCTACTTGTTAGTTCAGCCGTATAGTTTAAGATGGTTGTTAGATTAGATTAGATTCCTACCTATTTCAAAAACTAACGAATCGTGGGTATTTTAAAAGACAGCCCAAGGGATCCTACGGATATTTCAAAAGACGTATCTTTTCATAAAAACACCGTAGCCCCTATTTTCAAAACCCCATGATTCGTGTTATTTCAAAAGGCACCAATTGTAGAGGTTATTTTAGATTAATGCAGATTAGTTATAGTTGCGTCTAGTATTCAGCTTCCGCTCATTATTGTGGTTCGCATCGCATCGCATGCTTATATTATGTTTCATACTCCATTATTGATGTTATGCTGTTAGGACACCAGCACCATTACCGATGATGCGTATGTACCACATACACTTACTTGCCGGCTCACACACATCTTCATCGGTAATTGCCATGTCACGTACACCTTAGAAAATATTATTGCATCGACATAGGTTAGCTAATAATTTAGACATGATATTAGTGTACTTGCCTTATATGCTAGATTAGACATTGTAATTATTAGTTGTTACATCATGCATGTTATTATTCATGGATTTTTATGCCTGTATGCACTGTTTACATGCTATTGAGGATTGGATTCGGATTTCCATGAGATTTTCTGGATTTGGGGGAAAACCGCAAAACTTATATAAACTTCTTTTCTCTCTTTAAAATAAAAAGTGCGGTTTTCCCATGATGTATGAGTCGTCCACCATGAGTTTGCTGATGGATTTGGAAACCCGATTCGAGAAGACGGATGAACCGTTTCGGGTACATGGTGGACCCGGTAAGGTACCCCGGGGCAAGAAGCGCGTGGTGATGACGATGTGAGCCTGGCAGGGGAGCACTACCTACCGGTGATTTTACCCGACGCGTCGGATATCCGGAGGATACCGTCGTGGTCTTGAGATGGATGGTAGGGGCCGGTCTGGACTGACGGCGCCCTAGATATTATGATTGAGACATTGGGATTTCGAGATTTCGAGGTACAGAGACTGTGATACAGAGATATCGAGATATTGGGATTACGTTTTGTGCCGATGTTAGGCACTGTTTTATGCTGATTTCATTATGATACCTCAACTAAAAATACAAGGGAAATCTCACTAAATTATGAAAACAGTTTCTTCATTTACATGTATTCTGCTTTCATGCATTCATACCTCATATTCATGACATACTATTACTTGAGGCACTAGCACGAGCACTTGGCACTACATTCACGTATAGAGATTACATTGCCAGTTTAGCATGCTTCAGCTTTATTCATATTGAGGTTTCTTTATATCTGATCGTATTGACTTAGGTTGGGTCATGCATTCGATCTCTGCTTGTAGATATCTTTCTATTCACGAGTTGGCAACTCACCCCCGTTGTGCCCCAGTTCTTGCAGGTTTGCCGTACAGTTCTATGGCGGCATTTCTGGCACACTGCTTCCTTTTGGGTGATTTGCTTGGATAGGTGGGTTCTTTTGTATCAGAACCGCCGTTGTATTTATATTATTCATTGTATCTAGAATATCCATCAACCAAAACTCGTATATTGTTTCAGACCTAGACTAGTGATGTATTATTCGACCATAGAGTCGCGCTTAGTAGTGTTGCGGTTTTCTTGTTGCTTTTGAGCTTTCTTTTGGATTTGATCCTCGCCACTTGGCGTTGTATATTATTGTTGCATGTGTGGTGGTGACCGTCGATTGACGAAGAGCTAGCTCCCGCTTGGGGATGCCTTTATCATTGCATATATTGTTATCCTTGTTATACCCCATTCGGGGCCAGTTTTACAAAAGAAACTCTGCCGAAATTTTTAGAAAAGACTGTACTGTTTTTAAAAATGCATATTCGGCTTAGTTATTTAAAAACCTTGATTTCAAACATGTTTTTCTTCACTTCTTTAAACCAGTTTCTTTACTTATTCTTAAAAATGGTTTTAGATTTCTGGGCTTTTGGCTTACTTGGATCAGATGGAGTCCTATAGACTTCATATGGTTCAAGGGCCAGTCACGTGCTCTTTCGGGTCGTGACAAAGTTGGTATCAGAGCGCTAGGTTGACCTTGGTTCGAGTCTAAGTTTGACTATGTGGAGCCTAGGGCGTTTATATATATACGGAACTTAGGCTTGACCTTACGGAACTTAGACTTGGTCGAGGGGGTATTAGACCCGAACTTTCGTCGTGTAGGATGACCCTTGGTTGATGGAATAGGTAACTAAAGTAGAGTGACGTACCGTTGGTATGTTCCGCGGCATACTTACGACACGCCATTCCGCTTAAGGAACCTTAGGATGTACATATTTTCGAGATCAGTGATCCTCTTTATATCCAGGATTATACATCCATTTGAGATCCCCGATTCTATTAGTTTCATGATCATACCTTTATTGATGCTGTTCCTTCCCATGATCATGTATCCACTTTGGATCTGTTGTTTCCTTTCTTGCCATTGATGTGCTCTCCTTGATACTCGATTGAGGTTCCTGTCACCATGTTTGAGGGCAGTTTGGGCTGCTGCTAGGGTTACGGCCGGTGTGAGCTCGTTTGGTACAAGGGCCGACCATTGTGTTTTCTGGTGACATGGGAACGTCTCGAGTTAGTGTTGGTGATTGTGACCTCTAGTGGAGGCGAGTGCTTGGTCTTGCACCGGATGATCGGGCCATTGTTAGAGCTGCCAGTTGAGAGAGGACTGTTGATGTACAGCATACCTCAGAGATTGTGATGTCGCCTACCGTGCAGACAGATGGACCAGCTGTTGCTGAGATTGACAGGATGTCGCTTCCGAAGCTTACGAGCTGAGATTGCCGTAGCTTTCAGGCAGATATGAGACAGATGATAGCTAGTCTACCCGATTTGAGAGACGAAGGTGATTCGTTCGATTTTGCGCCGGAGCGGGCCCTGATGAGTTGAAGATTTCTAATGTGGAGAGTCTTACTCAGATCTAGAGCAGACCGACTCAGAGATGACCGCCTATGTATTGCCTTTCCTGGAGGATTGAGGCGCTGTTCGGCGTACAGGCGAATAAGCCAGTTGCTGCTGCAAATGACGAGATGTCGCCCAGATGGTTGGAGCTACTGCAGCGTGAGCATATACTTAGAGAGATGATAGCGAGTCGCTAGTCACCTGAGGATGAATGACTAGGACAGGTGGTTCGTTTGTTTACCGATGCGAGGTCATCAGATAGATTGTTTCCAGCTAGAGACGACTTCACGCAGGTTCGTTGAGAGTCGATAGAGACGATCGAATGTCAGGAGCCCATTTTCCAAGTTTAAAGTATACGGAAAGACATGCAGGTGATTCTATGGACTCTCTAGAAGAATGAAACCCTAACTCGACTTAATGACCGTGTGAAAGCTTTTGAACCTTCGGGTTTGCGGCGGTTCCTCGGCGCCATTAGTGAGGCTTGGGTTTGCCCTTCTACGGCTGGACCACCGACGCTGTGACATGTACTCGATACTATTAAACTGTACCCATGATGTGATCTCTTGGGGGATTATGAGGATCTGACGAGTCGATCGGATGGTTCGACATCTTTCGGATATCGTGATGGGACACTGCTTGGGAGACTCCAGATGCGAGCGTAGCCGTCGGAGCGCAGTTCGTGTAGCCACGATGAGTTAAGTCCGAATCAGTCGACATTGAGCAAGGTGGAGTAAAGAGTTCGTACGAGATTTCGACGAGATGACGTCCCACTCCGCTGACATTAGAGATGTGATATGCACCCCGAGGCGTGGTATATGGATGTATCTTCCAGAGAGAAGCGCGATAGGTATGCAGCCGTTCCGGAATAAGCTTTAGCTTCAGCATTGGATGATGACTTCCGGGCATTTTGGCAGGATTGAGATTTGAGAAAGGAACCTCGACAGGACCTTTCTGGAGTACGTTACGAGAAGACCTAGACCAGGAGTGGTCGTATTGCGCACACCCAGCAGGACAGAGTTCGGTATTGTCGACGAGGTAGTTGACCATGTTCGGATAAAGGAACTTACCCAGATGCGTTGCAGATCGATCAGGGACAGACGAGTGATGAGTATTCCTCCGATGGTTGGGACGTGTTCCCGAGGACCTGTTCGGCCTGACATCCTCTACAGAATGATGAAGCTACAGAATATGCGATTTCAAGTCCGTGCGAGAGACTTCAGATTGACCGTGGCCGAGAACAGTGCAGTGCGTAGTAGCTTGGCGTGACGTCATAGTGGACGACGATAGAGACAGTTGGAACAAGAGGTTCGTGTGAGACACTGATGAGCTGTCATTGCTTCCCGTCGAGACTAGAGACCTGATATGCTTACAGAGACGTTGGAATGTGACCAGTTTCCGAGAAAATATTGTGCTGAGGACACAGGTGTTTTTGAGCGAGAAGAGGTTGTGCAGGAAGCCAGCCTCTGTACAGATCGGCATAGGCATGATCGGAAGAGACCTTGAGCAGAATTCCTTCCAGGACATTGCTGCAATGATGTTTGCACCCAGGATCAGATGTGTGACGTGCTTTCAGAGAGCCAGAGGCCGACGCCAGTGATACGCTGCCTTACGAGCGGTCGTAAGGATTGACCGAAAGGTGACCAGGAAAGTGCCAGAACGGAATCGTTCCTGTCAGTACTCCTGACCGGGCCGATGAGCTGATGGATTGCGAGATTGGTAATCTACAGGAAAGATCAGGAACCAGAGGCAGAGGACGCCAGCCGCGAGCAAGAGGCAAGTAGATATCTTGCGCAGCTAGCATCGGATGTTCCGGTACCTTCTCGACCCTGAAGGATGGTATACCGACGACGGTAATTATGATTTGTGATTTTGTGATTTGATTATCACGTATCCGTTGCTTTGGATTTCGGTATTTTGGGCGATCTATTCACATGATTTAGTCTTGATGACTGAGTTTCATGATATTTGATTTTGTGCACCATGGTTGCACCTACTGGGTATTTATACCTTGTACATAGTTATTACTCTTGAGCTGTTGATTGCGATTTCATGCCTATTTTATGCTGGTGATTTGATTTACGCTTCCAACAGAGTTTCATGTAATTTTAGTGTTTTGATTTTGCACCCGGTATAGCTTATATGTGCTTGTAGTGTATCGATATGTGTTTTGTGCCCGCAGCTGCACACGTTTATGATTTTCTTCATATCTGGATACACTTGGTGTTGCTGCTTACGTATTTGAGTTATTGCTTGGTATTTGTGCATGGGATGCACCAGTTCTATACTTCGTGCATTTGTCGCACCAGTTTTATGTTTCTTGCGTTTATCGCCTCAGATTTATATTTCGTGCCTTTGTTGCACCGGATTTATATTTTGTGCATTACGATTGCACCTGACTTCGATTTGATGCCTTTCGGTATGTCGATTTTGATTGTGATATTGATGTGGATTCTTGCACTCCGTGCTTTTGACTGGACTTACGCATATTCGACGTTGCTATTGGATTTTGTGATTCCGTGCATATTGAGTGCGCAGGGTCTAGATTTTCATTCGTGCATGATGGATGCACCGATTTGGATTTTCGCGCATGTTGGGCGCATGTTTTGAGATACGATTTTGGGGCACACCAGATGCACTAAATCGAGATTCTTCGTGCATGTCAGATGCACCTGTTTTGGCTGCCAGGCACACGTTGCCTATGACAGATGCTTCGTGCACACCCGTTGCACCTAGATGTTGTTTTGTGCACATGTTTAGCACATATATGGATTTTGATTTCCGTGCGCACCAGACGCACAGGGTGGTGTTATGTGATTTTTGGGATTTATTCCTTTTGGAGCAGTACATTTTTATGATGTTGGATATTTGCTTTCATACTGAGCAGGACTAGTCAGTGGGCAGTACCTGGATATATTTTGCATGCATCGATAGTTATCGAAGGGATTTCCGAAAAGCGAGCTATAGTCTCAGTATATACCTACGTGTCCGATATGACACGAAACGTTTTAAAAACAAGGAAACCCTTCTAAACTGTTTTCAAAACGGCGGAACGTACCTATTAAACAAAGGATATATATACACATATATAGTTATTTTCTTATGAGAAACGTCCGCCACTGTGCAGTGTTACGCGCATCGCACAGCGACTTAAAAAGATTTGGCATACATTTGCATCAGCTATTTACATGTATAGTCTTGGTCTATATCATACTGATTTTGTATTGGATTTGACATTGTGTCGTTACCATGACTCCGATGATTGCGGATGCTTGATGGAGTGTTGCTTTTGAGTTATCTGCTCAGTACTCATGCGCATGCATTGCGCTATGATGTTTTATGTATAGATGATTTCGGAGCCCCGATGACTTGGAATTTGTATTGAAATATTTTAGTATTTGGGGGTTTAAATTTAAATTCGGGGACCGAATTTCTTTAAGGGGGGTAGATTGTAACGTCTTCAAAATAATAAAATATGATTTTTGGGAAATTTTATAATTTAATATTATTTTAATGAATATTTTAATATTCTGGTATAATTAAATACAGATAAATGGGGAAAAATTATGGAAAATTCTAAAATAAGGTATTTTAAGGAATTGCTTCGTTTTCTGTGCATGCCCCCATTTCCTCTAGTTTTGACTGATTCCATCTAGGGTGAAATCTGGGTTGATTTTCCTATGTTGGTGTATAATTTGGGACTTGTTTTAGCATGGATTTTGGTATTTGGTGATTCATTCCTGTCGGGTGGCGTTTGGACGTCAACGACAAGTGGATTTTGATTGTGTTTACATGCGAGTCGATAGGTTTTTACCTATGCGGGTAGCGTGTGCTATTTTGGTTTCCGATATGATTTTCATGTGCTTTAGCATTGTGATATACTTGTAGGTACCCCGCGTGATGTTGAGGCAAAGGAGGTGAAGATAGCGACATCGGCTTTGGCACACGAGAAGCAATGTGAGTAGATTTATATCTGTGGGGAGAAGTCGGGTGGATGGCGTATAGCACCCCCGCAGTCCGTGGTGAAGTATACGAATACGTATACACACGAATATTTATTATGTGTTGTTTAGGGTTATTGATGGTAATAATGATATTTTGATGATAAGAATATATTGGTTTAGTTTAGTGCGAACCCTAGAGTAGTGGTTGCACTCACACATACATTTACACACATACTTGCATTCATTCTTTCATTTATTAGAGTGCATATGATGGTGCGTATATCTACACATGGGTATGGGACTATGTGTTTATATACTGGATTTGAGGATAGTATTTGGGATTTGAGATGAGTCGATGAGATTGGGCTTGAGGCCAGGAGATCGGTGATGTGATTTGGTTCGTATCGAGATACGACACGATGTTTTAACGGGTCTTTTGACGTAGTGATTCTTACACCTGCATGCATACATTGAGGGTATCAATATTGTACTAGACGTAGATCAGTACCCCGATCATGACATTTGATAAAGAGGATACCAGATAAATAGTATGATGAATGTGATATTGACCCGTACCCAGATTTGGGATGCCGTACGACGGATTTACGTACAAGCTATATTTTGATGATTGATCCGCACTCTTGACTTGGGATGTCTGATTATAGATAGGGTATCGGATATGATATTATTGAGGCGGGATCACCGACTAATATATATACATGTATGTATATGTATCGACTCAGATGTTAGGCGGTTTCCTCACCCGTAGCTCTACTTGTTAGTTCAGCCGTATAGTTTAAGATGGTTGTTAGATTAGATTAGATTCCTACCTATTTCAAAAACTAACGAATCGTGGGTATTTTAAAAGACAGCCCAAGGGATCCTACGGATATTTCAAAAGACGTATCTTTTCATAAAAACACCGTAGCCCCTATTTTCAAAACCCCATGATTCGTGTTATTTCAAAAGGCACCAATTGTAGAGGTTATTTTAGATTAATGCAGATTAGTTATAGTTGCGTCTAGTATTCAGCTTCCGCTCATTATTGTGGTTCGCATCACATCGCATGCTTATATTATGTTTCATACTCCATTATTGATGTTATGCTGTTAGGACACCAGCACCATTACCGATGATGCGTATGTACCACATACACTTACTTGCCGGCTCACACACATCTTCATCGGTAATTACCATGTCACGTACACCTTAGAAAATATTATTGCATCGACATAGGTTAGCTAATAATTTAGACATGATATTAGTGTACTTGCCTTATATGCTAGATTAGACATTGTAATTATTAGTTGTTACATCATGCATGTTATTATTCATGGATTTTTATGCCTGTATGCACTGTTTACATGCTATTGAGGATTGGATTCGGATTTCCATGAGATTTTCTGGATTTGGGGGAAAACCGCAAAACTTATATAAACTTCTTCTCTCTCTTTAAAATAAAAAGTGCGGTTTTCCCATGATGTATGAGTCGTCCACCATGAGTTTGCTGATGGATTTGGAAACCCGATTCGAGAAGACGGATGAACCGTTTCGGGTACATGGTGGACCCGGTAAGGTACCCCGGGGCAAGAAGCGCGTGGTGATGACGATGTGAGCCTGGCAGGGGAGCACTACCTACCGGTGATTTTACCCGACGCGTCGGATATCCGGAGGATACCGTCGTGGTCTTGAGATGGATGGTAGGGGCCGGTCTGGACTGACGGCGCCCTAGATATTATGATTGAGACATTGGGATTTCGAGATTTCGAGGTACAGAGACTGTGATACAGAGATATCGAGATATTGGGATTACGTTTTGTGCCGATGCTAGGCACTGTTTTATGCTGATTTCATTATGATACCTCAACTAAAAATACAAGGGAAATCTCACTAAATTATGAAAACAGTTTCTTCATTTACATGTATTCTGCTTTCATGCATTCATACCTCATATTCATGACATACTATTACTTGAGGCACTAGCACGAGCACTTGGCACTACATTCACGTATAGAGATTACATTGCCAGTTTAGCATGCTTCAGCTTTATTCATATTGAGGTTTCTTTATATCTGATCGTATTGACCTAGGTTGGGTCATGCATTCGATCTCTGCTTGTAGATATCTTTCTATTCACGAGTTGGCAACTCACCCCCGTTGTGCCCCAGTTCTTGCAGGTTTGCCGTACAGTTCTATAGCGGCATTTCTGGCACACTGCTTCCTTTTGGGTGATTTGCTTGGATAGGTGGGTTCTTTTGTATCAGAACCGCCGTTGTATTTATATTATTCATTGTATCTAGAATATCCATCAACCAAAACTCGTATATTGTTTCAGACCTAGTCTAGTGATGTATTATTCGACCATAGAGTCGCGCTTAGTAGTGTTGCGGTTTTCTTGTTGCTTTTGAGCTTTCTTTTGGATTTGATCCTCGCCACTTGGCGTTGTATATTATTGTTGCATGTGTGGTGGTGACCGTCGATTGACGAAGAGCTAGCTCCCGCTTGGGGATGCCTTTATCATTGCATATATTGTTATCCTTGTTATACCCCATTCGGGGCCAGTTTTACAAAAGAAACTCTGCCGAAATTTTTAGAAAAGACTGTACTGTTTTTAAAAATGCATATTCGGCTTAGTTATTTAAAAACCTTGATTTCAAACATGTTTTTCTTCACTTCTTTAAACCAGTTTCTTTACTTATTCTTAAAAATGGTTTTAGATTTCTGGGCTTTTGGCTTACTTGGATCAGATGGAGTCCTATAGACTTCATATGGTTCAAGGGCCAGTCACGTGCTCTTTCGGGTCGTGACAAATAATCAACCAATAAATAATTCACGAATTCATCGAATTATTCACGAATTATGTGACTCTTATTCGTCTTCCATGCAATATACTTCGCGCTGTCTTGAGTTTGGCTGAGGATTTTTTTCTAGAGTTCTCTATTTGTAGCCTCCAAAACATAACAAATTCCTTTCTAACCTCTCAAAATTTAGTATTTACATTTTAACCCCCAAAACTAATAAGTTACATTATTTTACTCCTTTACAATTTCCATGAAAAAAACCCCGTTAATTTCAACTTTAATTTTTCTTCATAAATTTTAGTTTTACCATTTATCCGAATACAACAAATAACACCGCAGAATCATTCAATTTCTTTATAACTAGATAAACATATTGAAAATGCTCCTGATTTCATGGTCGATTTTTAAAAAGGTGCAACAGAAACCTAAACCCTAATTTCAATTTAAAAAAGAAATTGAGTATTTCCAAATAAGAAGAGTAGTTGAGATATATATTTTTTAAAATCTAATATTATACCGTTAAAAGTTGACCGAAATCGTAAAAGGGATAAAATGATATATAATATTAATTTTATAGGTAAAAAATAAACACCAAGGTTTTTGGGATAGAAAAAAATTCTAAAAGAATTAAAGGCCTATTTACTCAATAGTAAAAATTGAAATTATATTGTTCATTTAGGCTACTTTTGGCAAATTAAATTTCAATAAGCATGGTACTTGATAGGGTTAAGAACAATGATAAACTTGTAAATTTGTAATGTCGACGAGTGCCCATGTGAATTCCACATTTATATCTCATCAAGCACTCTTTCTATTTTTGTGAATTCCACATCTATATCTCATCAAGCAGTCTTTATTTTTGGTTAAATGAAAGAACTGTATTTTATAAAATTTCAACCATAAGCCACATCAATTTTTGTTCGAATTGTTCGTTTGATATTTACAAAGTTGAACATTTTTTTTAAAAAAAAAATTCAAGGACATATATAAGCTAGTTTTTTTAAATATTACGGACAAGCGCAACAAAATTCTAATGTTGTAAACGGATTGTTGGGGTCGAAAATTGCATCCCGGTTGACCAAGTCAAAGTCAAGATCAACCCCAAGCCAGGTTGGCTCAAGCCCAGATCAAGTTGGCTCATGCCCGAGTCGAGCCCAAACATGAAGCGGCCGGCCTCCCCATGCTGAAATAAAAAATCATGTAATAAATAATTTTGATGTAATTTTTTATACATTAATGGGCATAAACCCAAATTTTTGTAAAGCCCATGGCTTATATGCAAAAAGAAATAGCACATGTGACATGGATGTTCACCGCCGAATACAGAGACGCGACCGCGTAGATCCGTCTTGCCTGAATTTGGGGCCAGATGCTATTTGGTTTTATCCGTCCACCTCTTCGAAGATACCAAGTTGCTTTATGGCACCGTGTATCGAAGGTTTAGAATTATGAGGCCGATTCAGCAGACTTCGTCAGATTCCCCCTCATTGTAACGGGTTTTTAATTGTGGGGACGCTCTTCCCTGCAGGCGCTAGCCCCTACAGTTAATTACGCTACCGAATCACGGTAACAACTTTCTCCTTTTCTCGATGGTCACTTCATATCATGTGTGTTTGTTTTATTTTTGGTTGCTCGTGGATTGTATACGGAGACTAATTTGTGTTGTCGCCCGTAGGGCGTTGATTAGTCCAAATCCGTATTTTCTTAGATTTGGGTTTTGGGCTGGGTTTAAGAATACGTTAGTCTCATTTGAAACTAAAATCAATTTAAACGTTTGTTAAGGATATGTTAATCTAATTTTAGATTAAGATCAACTTAACAATTTGTTAAGAATACATTAGTCTAATTTTAAACTAAGATCTACTTAACAGGATCATTTAGATCCAACAAAAGAGCATTTGGGCTCTATTGTTTTAGTTTAGGAACTTTGCGGTCCAGTTTAAAGACGTCATAGTCTGTAAAGTTTAAGGACATCATAGTCCATGAGTTTAAGGACCCCACAGTCCGTGGAATGTCTGATTGTCGGGACCCGTCACCTCTCTGAAGACGTTGAAGGATTACAACGACACATATCAGAGGAGTGAAGAGATGTACTCTTGAACCAATATTGGTTGGGAGATCTGTAGTCCAATTTGGGACTCAGATAAAAAATTTATGAGCATATGGGCTCAATTAATCTGAATGAGAGTTCTGTGGCCACTTTGGGCTCGACCCACCCAGTTAAAATGTTAAGCATTGGTTCTGACAATTGTTTTTATTCTTTATTGAGTGCTGAGCACTCATTATAGCTCTGGGGCCTTTATTTATAGAACAATTTATGTTCTCTTAGCGCACACGTGAGGAGCACGTGGTGCGCTTGGCGCTGAGCACCAGTCAATGAGCGCATTGCGCTTCTGGTGAATTAGCGCGTACGTGAAGAGCACATGGCGCGCTGGGCGCCAGTTAATGAGCGTATTGCGCTTCTGGTGAAGGAGCGCACACGTGAGGAGCACGTGGCGCGCTTGGCGTTGAGCGCCAGACAATGAGCGCATTGCGCTTCTGGTGAAGTTTGGAGCGCTAAGGCTTTGCAACGCTATACGTTAATTTTGGAGCGCTGAAGCGCTTCTTTTGATTGGAACGTTATGGCTCTTTTTAGGCAGTTTTGCGTCCTGAGCATTAAATTTTCTTTCTTATAAGAGACTCCGTCTCATGGATCTAAGAACAAAGTTCTTATTTTTTTATAGGAGATGTTTCAATCTCTTATGTTTTTGATGAAATGGTTTACCTTTTTGGATCTGTGATTTTAAGAGAATTGAATTATTCTCCTCCCTTTTATAATGAGATATTATAATATCTGAAAGAAAATTTGTCTTATAGATCTATGATCTGAAGAAAATTAAATTCTTCTCCTTATTTTTATGATGAGATACTTTTATCTCTGTTGTGAAAGACCTTGGTCTTATAGATATATGATCTTAGAAAAAGAAGTAAATTCTTCTTTTTATATGAGATGGTTTCATCTGTCTGTTCTCTTTTTACCTTGAAGAAAATCTTCTTCTTCTGAGAGCTTGCTTTTTGTCTTTGAAATTTCTCAAAGTTTATGGAGAGTTTCCTCTATATGAGACTTGAAGTCTTGGGGCCTTTATATAGGGCAAACTGATTTGTTAAATCAGTTGAAGAGATCTTTTCTCTAATTGATTTGGGGATTTCCCCGCCGTTGGATCTTTGATCCTAGGGCTTTTGATTTACAGAAGGCAATTTTCTTGTTTTTAACAAGATTGAGAAATTTTCCCCTACACAGAATTTATTCTGTATTTTAGTGATTTTTAATCACCATTGGATCATTGATCCGACGGTGCTCTGATTTACAGAGCAAAATCTTTTTGTTTGGAAAGATTATGAAGAATGTTTTCTTAACAGAATTTTATTCTGATAATTTGATGATTTATCATCTTTGTTGGATCTTTGATCCAACGGTGGGGAACATTTAGTTCTAGCGCTAGCGCTCTCGTGCTTTGCACGTGGTGCGCTGCTTAGAGTGCAGCGCACTTAGCGCTAGCGCTTACGTGCTTTGCACGTGGTACGCTGCTTAGAGTGCAGCGCTAGCGCTCATGTGCTTTGCACGTGAGCGCCGTCGCAGAGTCTTTGACTCTCTCAGCGCTGGCGTTGTTACGAAACACTGCTTTATTTCAAAATTTGAAATTTGAACAGAGCTTTGCTCTGATTGGGGGAAATAAATGACCCCTACCGTTGCGCTCACGTGGCCCACATGTGAGTGCAGCGGTGGCAGCATCTCTGCCATTGGATCAACTCAGAAGTTGAAACGGCTCTCTAGGTCTATAAATAGGACCCTTGGCCCTTTGAGACGATCTCTGTTCATCTTCTTATTTTTTCTTGAGAATTATTTCTCCTTCAGAGCATAGCTCTTCATCTTAAGAATTTTCTTAGAGACAGAACTCTATCAAAAATTTAGGTAAAGATTAAATCTTTGAAGGAATTAGTTAATAATCTAGGGTTTCTCCCATTAACAGAGCTTTGCTCTTTTCAAATCATATAGATTTTTAGGGTTTCTTAATAGAGCTTTGCTTTTCATAGATCTAAAGAGATCTTTCTTAGGGCTTCTTAACCCATTAACAGAGCTTTGCTCTTTTCAAATCATATAGATTTATTAAATTTTCATGAAAACTCTTAGAGTTTGTTCATAGATCTTGAAGATCTCGGAATTTTTGATTCATTAAAAAGCTTTGCTTTAAGTTTTCTGATGGGTTATTCCATCATTTTACAGAGCATGGCTCTTCAGGATTTTTCTTGAGGAATTTTATTCCTTTCATCATCAGAGCTGACAGATGTCACTCTGTTGTAGAGAGCTGCTCTCAATGGGAGATTTACTCCTTGGCCCGAGGGGACCTCATTAAATGAGAATCCTTTAAGGATTTCCTCATTTAATGACAGTCTCATCAAATGATGAGGCTGTTTTATTAATGATGAGTTATCATCTAGATTGTGTGGGTCCCCTTTGGCCCCTTTTTACTGCATTGCAGTGTGGTACGGATTTAAAGTACCAAGTACCGAACTTGACTTGTAGCATTGACGGCTAACTTTGTTCTTTTCTGCGCAGGTACTATGTCTTTCGATACTCCGTTTCCCTTTGTCCGTTCAGAAGGCGGATTCCCTACAGCGCCAGTGGATAGGGAAGTCTTCGCATTGATAAAAGATCATGACCTAGAGTACAAGAATCTTCATTTATGGGGAATATGGTACAACCAGATTATCAGGGGCCGACGAAGCTTTTCTTGCGCGACACCTTCGGAGCCTATCTTGACGATCCCTTATGCAGATGCACCCCCGGTGAACTATGCCGTGGAGGTGGTTAATTGGACTTCGGAGGGTTTCCTTCAGCCTTCTATGGCTGCGATTCCTGTACAGCATCCGATGGCTTTGGAAATTCTAGGGCGACGTATATGCCAGGACGAGTCGCGCCCTTGGGGACAGCCATACAACATAGGCTTAACTCCCCGTCACTCAGCTGGATATCTGTAGTGGGCCCGATATATCCTATCGGCAAAGAAGTCAGAGCTGCTGAGGCTCGGGTTGTACCCCGCGATCTATTCTTCTCTATTCCAGTATTCCACACCTCCAGCATGGTGGGTTAAAGCCTTTTTGGAACAATGAAACGTTCCAACTCACACCTTTCTTATGCTAGATCGGGAAGTTTCCATCTCTTTGGATGAGTTTGCGGATATCTCCGGCTTGCCTGTCAGAGGAGAGCATTATGAGGAGATCTTGCCCCCTGACGAGTATATTTTTGCTACCCGACTGGTGATGACGGATCTAACCCCAGAGAATGTCGTTCAGCACCGATTCCTCAGCTTGATCAAGGTGCCGAACATTTATGAGGGCCTATTTCTTGAATCTGGAAGCCATGGGGTTAGCTTTGCAGACTTCATTGCCCGTTTTCTCCGCACAGAAGCTTTATCGCAAGAAGGCGAAAGGTTTGCCAAACTTGATGATCCTTTTGGTTTTGGCTTGGATAGCCGTCCGATAGCAGAAGCCGATCAAAAGAGTTTCTTCCTTCCAAAGGTCGCAGTCGTCCCCTTTTCAAAAATCGCCGCTCAGGATATCGATGAAGAAGCGTTCTTTCTAGGGTTCCTCGGTTTGTGGTTAAGCTGGTTCTCGCTTCCCACGCACCCTCGTTACATGAGTCCGTCCGTCTTCTACCCAGCTCATCGGATGGTTGAAGGGAGACAGGTTGCTGTTGGGATTGCCGGGCTGGCTCATTTGTATCACGGCCTTAGCTTGGCGGCCGATACTACTTAATCGGGGGTGCAGCCTATGAACTTCCCGATGCATTATTTTACTTCATGGCTCGAGCTGCATGTGCTTGGTGCTTTTGGAATGCACAAGCGGCTCATTTATATGAAACTTGCAATTTTCCACGGATCATATGGCTAGTCAATGCTTCCACTGTGGAGTCGAGTCAGCGAGATGCTCGGGGTGTGATTCTTCGCCCACGTACAGTCGGGGATGGCATGACCTTTGCTGATAAGGTCATGACTATCGGTAAGGAATCCGCTAAGATGGTGCAGCCGCTGCGGGACACCTTTAAGGACAGAGCTTCTACCTTGAAAGCTCGAGAGATTCTCCATTTGTACTCGATCAGGCCGGGATACTTGGTGTTCAGGCAGAACGAATCGGTTTTGTTCATGAGATATAACCCCCATCGCTTTGCCCAGCAATCAAGTTATAATCAGGGTGTCCCACTCGAGGCATTCTTGGCAGAACCGGTTAATACTGAAGAGAGCATCCAGAGCGCTTTGCACCACTTCATGCGCCTAAACACAGGGTCCAATTTCTTCATCAGTGAGCCGAGTTGTGTTTTGAAAGCCCTGAACGTATACGTGGCGTGGTATCAACACGCGATGGGTGCTGTTATCAAGGAGGAGAAGTAACTTTTGCTTGATCGCAAGGGTGCGGCCTCGGCTGGTAATCCAAATGTTCCTCTGAAGCGACGGACCATTGTCCGTCCTCCCTTAAGAGAAGCTGCTGCGGCTGTGGTTCCACGTGCTATACGTGAGCTGCCCCTACCCAGTGTGCCTGAAAAAGAGGTAGCTGCCGCGTCTCCTGAATCGGGTGTGGGTACGGAAATTTGGACTCGTCGCCCAAAGGTGCCCACCAAGCGTAAACTTGTGCTAGCGGCTACCGGCACTCGCTCGCAGAAGAGAAAGAAGTCAATACTCTCTGCAGACGTTGCATTCGGCCAGGAGCCTCATGCTCCTTACAGCGAGGGCATAAGTGAATACGGGACCAATGAAGGCTTATTCATGGCGCCAGATGATACTGATCTAGAGGCTGCTATTGCAGCTTCCAAGCGATTAGCTAGCCACAAAGCAGTATTGGTCACCCTTGCACAGTCAGGTAGACTTCAGTCATATCTTTCTGCTGTTACGTTTTTATTATCATGCCTTGACTAACACTTCTTCTTCAACAGGCATCTCCACTGAAGAAGCTCTCGTGGCTTCTCTCAAGACTTTTGAAGAGGAGGAAAGGCTTCATGCTTCCTTGGGCATTGGTACATTTCGGCTCACTGTGCCTCCATTCCCATTTTTATGGGTAAACTAACTCTTCTTTTCCATCTTATTGCAGGGACTACCTCGACTCAGGTTATCCCAAGTGCAGTGCCAATCGCGAGTGGTGACGCGGCGACGCTCCCAAGGCCAGCTGCCGAAGTCCCAGCTCCTCTAGTATCGCCAAAAGAGGCTTCACTTAAGCAACCGATGACGAACGCCATAACGGCTCCAGAGGTAGCTCCTGGTTCGGACGACGACGTCTCCTTGTCGGAGGTCTTAAGAAGATCAGCTCTCACGGTCCAGGCAGAAAGGAAGCGCAGGAGGCGTGCAGCAAGAGAATGTAACGCCGCCTTGGCTGTAGGTGCAGGCTCAAGCGCTGTTTCCCCTGTCCTTGCTTCTTCAGAGGGTGCTCCGCTCACCCTGTCTACCACTCATAGACAGGCGGTACGCGCGGCTCGGGAAGCAATTGAAAAGCCGACCCAAGGTAACGTAACACTGGGTCCTTTTATTAGAGTTTAATCTTCAGATTCTCATATATCATACCCTGCAGGACCAAGTCCGGGTGAGGAGGTGGCAGGCGAGATGACGGCAACTACCGAGCCCGAAGCGGCTACTCTTTCTCAGGAGTCCCGGACTGCTCCAATTGCCGCTCTTTCCACCTGTGGTTCCCTGCCATCGCCTGGCATTGCGAGTGTCACGACGGCCCTCGTGGGATCAGGGGACAAAGCCACGGGCGGCGAAACCATCCCCCCGAATGAGATCGAAGAAGTCGTGATGCTTGGCGAAGCTTCCATCACCGTTTTGGCTGATGACCTGTCTGGTAGGTCTTGGGTCGCTGTATTCTTTTTGTTTTGCAATCCCTTCTAATAACATTTTGTTACTTTCAAATGTAGGTGTGGTGAGCGCTGAGGTTGCGATACCTGAAGAAGCACCACCAGCTGCTGTTTTGACTGTCGCTGCCCCTTCGTATCCTCTTATATCCTCTCAAATGCTGGAAGGTATGGGTTTGCGATTAATTTAAATCAGGGACAACATCTTTCGTGTATTGACTATGTATCATCGTAACCTTGCAGGAGTTCTCTTCGATCATCTGTATCAAGTGTTGAACCCACACTTCTCCTTCCAGTCGGAAGTTAGTCTGCCTGCTAGTGTCGGTGAGTATCTTCTCTAACCGACATCTTTTCTTTTCTTTAATGGGTGACCCTGCCGTTGTTAACTTTAAATTGATTACAGCGCTACAAATTGAAGGAAGGGACAAGAGTATTGTCGCGCCACCAGTACTCCCAGCTCTGCCACCTGCCGTAACCGGTATAGTAGCCTTCATTGCTCTTGCATCTTCTTTTTCTCTTAAGCCAATATCTGACTATGATTTGTTTTACAGTGGTCGCACCGACTCCAGCTCCGTTCGAGTCTCGCATCATAATGCCGGCAGGGCCCTTTTCTAGACATCCATCTTCAAAAGGCGCTGTGACCAGCCTGCGTATGTTGAGCGAATACATCGAGGAGCTTGATACGGAGGCCCCTGCATTTGCTACAGATTTTGCTGCCGAGGTTAATCCCATGCTGGCGACGCTCTTGAACTTCCATAGCGAAGGTGTCGTTGAGTCTTGGGTTAATCACTGCAGGAAGATTGAGGCCTGCCTACATGAGCTTGAGCTTAGGCGTCCTGTTCCGGAGGTGTTGGCTTCGAACTCCCAGCGAGCTGCATGGGTTGAGCAGAGCGTTCCGTTCCTTCGCCATTTCGAACGAGAGGCAACCCTTAAGTGAAAGGAACGTGAGGCGACTTCCGCTGAATCTGTTCAACTGCGCACTGAGGTCGCAGCAAATGCTGACCAGCTGAACTCCATCTTTGAAAACCTTCAACGATGTATTTCTGACGGGCTGGTGCTGAGGAAGAACCTTGATCTTAGTGAGCAGGTTGCGCAGAGTCAGGAGGCTGCTCAGCAGGAAATTGATCAGAAACTTTCATCCTGTCTGCAATAACGGGCCCAAATTGAAGCAGAGCTAGCCACAACGGCTGATCGTGAGAAGGAGTTGAGAGGAGTGCGCAAGCACCTAGCTGATTTATTGAAGACGCCTCCCTCTCAGTAGCTGTTTTTGTATAGATTGAACACTTGTAATCTTTGAATAACATGTATCCATTTTTATTCTTTTATATGATTCGTCTTGTACTCAATTGAATTCATGAATAAAAGATACACATTTTTTGTTCTACTGTTTCTTTCTTCTCTTTGCTGTGTTGTTGCCATGTGATTTTCGCAAGTGTGGCCTGAAGATAGTATGTAGCTGTCCATCTTGGACTTTTTGCAGGGTGGTGATGGCTTAGCAAACAGGGTTAGGATCTGTCACCTAAGACTTTTCAATTTTATGAGCCATGAGGGTCTCATAAAGATTTTTCTCCCTACGAGTCGTGAGGATCTCGTAGGTGTATTTTCTCCTTAGAAATTGTGAGGATTCCTAAGTGTGTTTTCTCTTGAGAGTCGTAAGGATCTCATAAGAGAATTTTCTCCCTTACAAGTCGGGAGGACTCGTAAGTGATTGTTTCCCTTCTTGCCGATGTTCGACTTCAGAGAATATGGCCCGTAGATAGTCTATCTTGACCTCCCTGCAGGGCAATGATGGCTTAGGAGACAGGGTTAGGATCTTCCACCTAAGACTTTTCAACTTTATGAGCCGTGAGGGTCTCATAAAGATTTTTCTCCCTACGAGTCGAGAGGATCTCATAGGTGTATTTTCTTCTTAGGCATCGTGAGGATTCCTAAGTGTGCTTTTCTCTTGAGAGTCGTAAGGATCTCACAAGAGAATTTTCTTCCTTACAAGTCGAGAGGACTCGTAAGTGATTGATGAATTGACCTGCTCCTAAATCAAAGCGTTGCTTTGACGGGGAGGGCGAGGGTTGACTTTGGCCGTTTTCCACGGGGTCAGGATTGACTTTAGCCATACGGGGTCAGGATTGACTTCGGCCGTACGGGGTCAGGGGTTGACTTTAGCCATACGGGTCAGGATTGACTTTGGCCGTACAGGGTCAGGGGTTGACTTTAGCCATACGGGTCAAGATTGACTTTGGCCGTACGGGGTCAGGGGTTGACTTTAGCCATACGGGGTCAAGATTGACTTTGGCCGTATAGGGTCAGGGGTTGACTTTAGTCATACGGGATCAGTATTGACTTTGGCCGTAGGGGGTCAGGGGTTGACTTTAGCCATACAGGGTCAGGATCGACTTTGGCCGTACGGGGTCAGGGGTTGACTTTCGGTTGTCTGTGCACCTCCGAGTCCTGAAACTGGGAACTTTGCCGCGGCTCCACTTTGCTGACTTTGCGCCTGTTGTAACGAGACAAATGCCGAGGTAGTCTCTAGGTTATCTGTGAACCGTCGAGATCTGGAACTAGGGACTCTGCCGTGGATCTGAGATTGATTGTCGCGTCTGAATCCTGCTGGAATGAGGAGGAACGCTGTTGATGATCTCTAGGCTGTAGATGTTGCCGTTGAAATCTGGAACTAGGGACTTTACCATGGCTCCGTTTGGTGGATGTCGAGTCCGTATCCTGCTGGAATGAGGAGAAACGTCATTGATGATCTCTAAGCTGTAGATGTCGCCGTTGAGATTTGACTCTTTGTTTGAAAGAGCTTGGTGGGATGATATGATTCCCTCTTAGTTTGTGCCACTGGATTGTATACAGGGACCAATGTGATCTCATCTGTAGGGCAAAAGGTTTCATTTTATTATTTTTTTTGTTTTCTTTCCGCGATGCTCTATCATTTCAGCTCTTTGTATCGCGAAAGTCGCGATTGCCCCATCATTTCGGCTATTTTGCGCGATGCCTAATCATTTCGGCTATTTTTTTTTGTTTTTACTCACTGTTTTTTATTGCGAGTTGCCCAATCATTTCCGCTATTTCTATATGCATATATTTTACTTGCTGATTTTGTTGCAAGTTGCCCTACCATTTCGGCTATTTCATATGCATTTTTGGCTCGCTGATTTTTATCGCGAGTGTGGAATTTGGAATCTGGTACCAGTCTTAGCATCAGCATCGCTGCGACTGGAATATTGCCAGGAGCGAATCATCATTTGCCGTGAAAGGACTTGGAATTTGATTCCGATTCAGGCATCAGCATCGCTACAACTGGGACATCGCCAGGAGCGAATCATCATTTGCATTTATCGATTCGAATAAAGGTGGCTTAGAAAACAGGGTTAGGATCCTGTCGACTAAGGCTTTTTACTTAATGAGCCGTAAGGGTCTCATAAAGATTTTTCTCCCTACGAGTCGTGAGGATCTCGCAAGTGCATTTTCTCCTTAGGAATCGTGAGGATTCCTAAGTGTGTGTTTTCTTATAAGTCGTAAGGATCTTACAAGCGTGTTTTCTCCTTTCAAGTCGAGAGGACCTACAAGTGTTTGTTCACCGTGTGAGCATATCCCTAGTCGCTGGTGGGACTCTGTTAGGGAAATGTTTATTCATGCTCGTGGATTGTATACAAGGGTCAATATTGAAACACTTGTAGGGCGGTCTGTGGGTGTATGGCGGCTTAAGAACATGTTCAGATCCCTGTAGCTTAAGGCCTTTGAATCCTATGAGCCGTGAGGGTCTCAAAGTGGAATTCTCCTTACGAGTTGTGAGGATCTCGTAAGTGCGTTTTCTCCTTAGGAATCGTGGGGATTCCTAAGTGTGTTGCTCACTTGTGAGTCGTAAGGATCTCATGCAGGTATTTTCTCCTTACAAGGTCGAGAGGACCTTGCAAGTGTCTTTTAACGATATTGCACCCTTTCAGGTTTTCACAAACTCGCCGGTAGCCCTGCTGTTTTTACTCACGGAGCCCTTTCGGGTTTTCATCCGTGCCCATCTCGCTTATGGACGTACCATTTTTTTTGTCAGCCTTGGGATGCTGCGGTTCGTAGTAGTTTATAGACGTCTCGGTCAGTTGAAAATTTTAGGACATTGCGGTCCATCGTTAGTTTAGGGACGTTTCGGTCCGTTGTTAGTTTAGGAACATTTCGGTCCGTTGTTAGTTTAGGGAAATTTCGTTCCGTTGTTGCAACGGTTTCATTGGCTACCACTTATAAAGTTTTGGGCTTGGGAAGATAGCGAGCGGACATAGGCGTTGTCATCTATCATTAACCCAGGCCGTAACTCGTCAGGCGTAGTATTTCTTTAGGAACCGACCGTTTATCGGCCTGAAGGGTCTTTCGCCATGCATATCTATGAGCAAGTAAGCCTCACTCTGGTAGACTTTGTCTATGATGTACGGGCCTTCGTAGTTTGGCTTGAACTTCCCTCGTTTGGCACGATTGGGGATCATAGGTCTTTTGACCATTAGCACGAGTTCGCCTTGGCGGAATGTTCTCGGCCTAGTCAATCTCTCGTACAAGCGCGTCATCTTTACTTTGTAAGCTTCCAAGTTTTGCTGTGCTATGAGCCGAGTTTCGTCGAGGGCATCAAGCTCCTCAAGCCGAAGATAAGCATTCTCTTCGTCCGTTAGTTCATAATGAACTGCCACTCGTAAGGAGGGTAACTCTATCTCCAAAGGGAGTACTGCTTCAGTGCCGAATACCAATGCATACGGCGTTGTGTTTGTGGCAGTTTTGAACGTGGTTCGATACGCTCAGAGAGCTTCATGCAGTCTCTCGTGCCAGTCCTTCTTATTTTTGGACACCGTCTTTTTCACGATCTTTGTCAGGGTCTTGTTGAAAGCCTCAGCCAGACCATTAGCTCGGGAATTATAGACCGAAGAGTATCTCCAGTCTATATTATGTTGCTGTGCGAAGCGGCTGATTTTGTGACTTCTGTAGACCGGCCCGTTATCGGAGATAATTCGTCGCGGAGTGCCGAACCGATAGATGACATGTGTCTTGAAGAAATGGAGGATATTCTCCGTCTTCACTTCTCTTAGTGGCACTACTTCTGCCCACTTGGAGAAGTAATCTGTTGTCGCCAATATGAATCGATGTCCTCTGGACGATATTGGTTCAATCGGCCCGATTATGTCAGTTCCCCACATTTCAAACGGCCAACTCGCCACTGTTGGGTGTAGAGGGTTTGGATGCCCGTGAATGAAGTCTCCATGAATCTGGCACGAATGGCATTGCTTCGCGTATTCAAGGCAGTCCTGAATCATCGTGGGCCAATAGTAGCCCATCCTTTTGATCTTCAGTTTCATCTTCGGCCCTGTTTACCGCCGGAAACGGGATAGACGGTCTGTCTTGCCTGAATCTGGGGGCAGATGCTAATTGGTGCTATCCGTCCACCTCTCCGAAGATGCCAAGTTGATTTATGGTACCGTGTATCGAAGGTTTAAACGGATGTGGCCGATGTAGCAGACTTCGTCAGATCCCCCCTCGTCTGAGGGGTTTTTGATTGTGGGGACGCTCTTCCCTGCAGGCGCAAGCCCCTGCAGTTAATTACGCTACCGCATCGCGGTAACAACTTTCTCCTTCTCCAGATGATCACTTCGTGTCGTGGGTGTTTGTTTTTGTTTGTGGTTGCCCGTGGATTATATACGGAGACTAAGTTATGTTGTCGCCCGTAGGGCGTGGACTAGTCCAAATCGATATCTTTCTTAGATTTGGGTTTGGGGGTTGGGTTTAAGGATACGTTAGCCTCATTTGAGACTAAGATCAACTTAAACATTAGTTAAGGATACGTTAGTCTCATTTTAGACTAAGATCAACTTTACGGGATCGTTTAGATCCAACAAAAGTGCAATTGAGCTCTGTTGTTTAGTTTAATGGCATTGCGGTCGATAATTAGTTTAAGGACATTACGGTCCATTGTTAGTTTAAAGACATCTCGGTCCATTTTTAGTTTAAAGACATCGCGGTCGAGGTTAAGGACATCATAGCCCATGGGCTTAGGGACCCCACGGTCCGTTGTTAGTTTTAAGACATCACGGTCGAGGTTAAGGACATCATAGTCCATGGGCTTAAGGACCCCACAGTCCGATGTTAGTTTTAAGACATCACGGTCGAGGTTAAGGACATCATAGTCCATGGGCTTAAGGACCCCACAGTCCAATGTTAGTTTTAAGACATCACGGTCAAGATTAAGGACATCATAGTCCATGAGTTTAAGGACCCCGCAGTCCAATGTTAGTTTTAAGACATCACGGTCAAGGTTAAGGACATCATAGTCCATGAGTTTAAGGACCCCACAGTCCAATATTAGTTTTAAGACATCACGGTCAAGGTTAAGGACATCATAGTCCATGAGTTTAAGGACCCCACAGTCCAATGTTAGTTTTAAGACATCACGGTCAAGGTTAAGGACATCATAGTCCATGAGTTTAGGGACCCCACAGTCGGTAGTTTAGAGACTTCATAGTCTGTGAAATATGTGGTTGTCGGGACCCGTCACCTCTCTGAAGACGTTGAAGGATTACAACGACAAATATCAGAGGAGTGAAGAGATGTACCTTCAAACCAAAGTGGATTAAGTGATCTGTAGTCCAATTTGGAACTAAGATCAATTAATTAAATTATGAGCACATTGGCTCAGTTAAGTCTGAATTGAGGACTTATGGCCAACTTGGGCTAAGTCCAATTAAATTTGAAGAGTTAGCCCTTTGTTGGACCATTAACACTTGTCTGGGTTCAAGCCCATATTATTTAGCAATGCTAAACAAGAGTTTGAGGGCTTTGGTAATATTTTTATCTTTGATTGAGCAGTAGACATTATAGTTCTGATTTTTACTCAATTTTGAATGGGAGGCTTTGCCTCTGAAAAATTAGCCAATTTGGCTAAAAGTAGTGTTAAACACTGGAGAACCACAGTGTTGAACATTGGAGATAAACTCTCAAATTAGTGTTAAACACTAGAGAACAAAAGTGTTAAACACTGGAAATGGGGTTCTCAAATTAGTGCTAAGCATTAAAAATAAAGTTCTCGAATTAGTGTTAAACACTAAAGAAAAAAGGGGTCACGTGGGGACACGTGAGGGCGCCCAGAGGTAGGACCAGATCCCTTTACTTCGTTCTGCAATTAAGTGTTAAACACTTTTTTATATATTTTTTATTTTCGAGTATCACGTGTTGGCACGTGATGGAGATCTGTGCGCCAATTGTTAAAGCATTTGCTGAGGGGTCACGTGATAACACGTGAGAGCGCCCAAAGCTCACATTTCTTTTGCTTTTATTCTCTTTGTTTTGGAGGTCACGTGGGAGCACGTGAGGCATTGCCTCTGGGCTGAATCCTTCTCTTTTTTGGGGATCTTTTCAGGGGTCACGTGGGGACACGTGACCTTAGTTCTTTGCATGCATGGAGATCTTTTAAGTCTCCTTATTTTTAAGAATTAAATTCTCTGTAGGGTTAAACCCTAATTATGATTTTGGAGGAATTAAATTCTTATGTAGGGTTAAACCCTAATTATGATTTTGGAGGAATTAAATTCCTATTGTGAAAGAATTAAATTCTTATGTAGGGTTAAACCCTAATTTTCTTTAGAGGAATTAAATTCCCATTAATCTGAGAGAATTAAATTCTCAATTAGGGTTAAACCCTAGTTTTGTCCATCTTGAAGGAATTAAATTCCTGTAATTTTAGGAGAATTGAATTCGCATATAGGGTTAAACTCTAGTTTCATCTTGGAGGAATTAAATTCCTATAGTTTTAAGAGAATTAAATTCTCAGATAGGGTTTAAACCCTAATTTCATCATGAAGGAATTAAATTCCTGTGAGTTTGGGAGAATTAAATTCTCATATAGGGTTAAACCCTAATTTTGTTTTGGGAGAATTAAATTCTATAAACTCAATTTCCCCTCTAAGTTTTGGATCTGCATGGCAGGATCTCAACCCGATGAGAATTAAATTCTCAACTTATAAGGAGATGTGCTTCTACAGATCTTCAACCAGAGGAAGAACTAAGTTCTTTTGTGCAGAAGAGTTAAACTCTTAGATTTGAGAATTAAATTCTCTGTTTGAAGTTTTGATCCCCTTTCTTTTCTCACCTAGGGTTTTCTTTGTTGAGAATTAAATTCTCCTTTCTTTTCTCTCTGAAATTTCAAGATTCCAAAACTCTATATCTTCTCTTTTTTCTTCTCTTGGCTCCTATTTATAGGAGAAGAAAAAGAATCAATTTGTTTAGTAAATCTTTCATTGAAAGATTTTGTTTGCTTTCATAATTAATATGATCCTTTAGATTATTCAGTGAATTTTATTCACCGTTGGATTTTAAATCCAAAGATATTCTGTTTGTTATTTTCGGTGAGATTTAGGGAAAACCTTTCCTTGTCTAAGATTTTTCCATAAATTGGTGATTTTTAATCACCCTTGGATCTTTAATCCAACAGTCCCCATAATCCTTTTCCATTTGGAAAGATTTAGAAGCTTTTAGAATTTAATTCTATTAAACTGTAAGGCTTTCGAAGCCAGTCACGTGCTGACACGTGACCCTTGGTCACGTGTGAGCACGTGACCCTTGGTCAATTGAGTCCTTTTCTCAGCGTTTATTTACGCTTCATTTTTAACCATCACGTGTCAACACGTGACCATTGGTCACGTGTGAGCACGTGATACCTCATTGAGGTATTTCCTTCAGCCGTTTTTTTTTATTTCTGTTTGATGAGATTTTAACCATCACGTGTCATCACGTGACCATTGGTCACGTGTGAACACGTGATACCTCATTGAGGTAATTCCTGATTTTTAGAATTAAGTTCTATTAAGCTGTAAGGCTTTCAAAGCCTATCACGTGCTGGCACGTGACCCTTGGTCACGTGTGAGCACGTGACCCCCCAATTGAGTTATCTTTCAGCCGTTTGTTTTCATTTCTGTTTGACGAGATTTTAACCATCACGTGTCATCACGTGACCATTGGTCACGCGTGAACACGTGATACCTCATTGAGGTAATTCCTGATTTTTAATCAGGAAACAGGCTCGGCTTGGTGAGAACCACAGAGTCCGTCGTGAGTTTCTTGGACGACTCTCCTTGCTTCTTCAGGTCCCAGGCATCTTAGCCATAGAGAATCAAATGATCTCTTATATAGAGTGTCGTTGACGAAGGCGAAGGATAGAGCTCGTTTCATGAGCTGATGTCTTGAGGACGCATCTTCAGGTGTCCGACGTGATTTGAAGTAGTCTATAAAGACTTCTCTCCAATCTTTAGCCTTTTCCTGGTCTTTTATTTGTAGGGTCGTCGGCTTGGTCGCTCCCTTTTCTTCGGACGACTCCGGAGATATTTCGGCTGGTTCAAGAACCCGACGGCTTTGCACGACGATCCTCACGTCATCGAGGTTTTCATCGGCCAGTTCTTTAGCGAGCTTGGCTAATGCATCCGCCTTGCTATTTTCCATGCGGGGTATGCTTTCCAGGGCGTAGGCAGGGATTTGAGTCAGCAATTGTTGTACTCTATCACCGTAGTTTACTAACTTCGGTTTGCACGTCTGATAGTCGCCGTTCACTTGGCTAACGACCAGTTGAGAGTCTTCGTATATGAGGAGGTTTTCAATTCCCATATCGACAGCGATCTCAAGACATGCTATCAAAACTTCATATTCAGCTTCATTGTTTGTCCTCGGCTCTGTCAAGGAAAAGGCAAAGTGCATTATCCCTCCTTGTGGAGTCACGAAGATGAGGCCTACCCCAGATTTGTTTGTGGGTGTTGTGCTCTCGCTTCTTCATGGAAGATGCCTCGTCAAAGTAGAGTTCCCATCGGGTGTTACTCTCTCCTTTCTCCCCGTCGATCGTGTCAAACGCGTGCTCGTCTGGCAATTCGCAATTTAGGGGTGAATCGGCAGGTATAGGATGCTCAGCGAGGAAGTCGGCGATGGCCTGGCCTTTCACTGCCTTAAGAGGTCGATATGTTATCGAGAATTCCATCAAGAGGAGGGCCCATTTAGCGAGTCGCCCTGTTAGTATGGCTCTTGACATCAGATATTTGAGTGGATCCACTTTTGATATGAGGTGGACCTCATGCGCCAATGCGTAGTGTCTGAGCTTCGTTATCGCGAAGATTAACGCCAGGCAGTGTTTTTCGATGGGGGGTAGTTATTTTCTGCTCCCAGAAGAACTCGACTCAAATAGTAGAGGGCTCTCTCCTTCCCTTGGTCGTTCTCCTGTGCCCATAGCGCGCCTAAAGAACCTTCAAGGGCTGTTGTGTACAGGATGAGAGGCCTTCCCTTGACCGGAGCAGTCAGTACTGGCGGATTCTGCAGGTATTGCTTGATTTCGTCCAGTGCGCTTTAGCATTTGCGATCCCAAATGAACGGGGTTCCCTTCTTCATCATGTGACTATAGGGACGGCATTTGCCGGAAAGATTGGCTATGAACCGCCGAATATAAGCGAGCTTCCCTTGGAGAGATCGCAGTTGCTTGAGAGTTCTTGGCGGGGGCATTTCCATGATCGCCATGATCTTCGACGGATCTATTTCGATGCCTCGATGTCGTACGATGAATTCTAGAAATTTTCCCGAGGAAACTCCGAACGCGCATTTCAGAGGGTTCATCTTTAAGTTGTATTTCCGAAGGCGCTGAAACACGATCTTCAGATGCTCCCAATGCTCTTCGTGCGATTTGCTTTTCACCACAAGGTCGTTGATATAGCATTCGACGACTTCATGTATGAGGTCGTCGAAAATCTTCGTCATTACCCTCTGATAGGTGGCGTCAGCTTTCTTCAGGCCGAAAGGCATTACTTTGTAGCAAAATATCCCCAGCGGAGTCCGGAAAGCGGTATGCTTCTGGTCTTCGGGATGCATTTTTATTTGATTATATCCTGATGAGCCGTCCATGAAGGAGAAGACTTCATGAGTGGATGTGTTGTCTATCATCAGCTCGGTGACCGGTACGGGAAAGTCATCCTTCGGACATGCTTTGTTGAGATCCCGAAAGTCTACGCAGATGCGTACTGTCCCATTTTTCTTCATCAGTGGGATGATGTTGGCGATCCAGTCAGGATACTGAACCTCTTGGATGAAGCCGGAGTCGATTAGCTTCTTGACCTCAGCATTGATGCCCATCTCAAGTTCGACCCACATTCTTCTTGGCGCTTGTTTGACTGGCTTGACGTCCGGAGATATCGCCAATTTATGCACAGCTATCTCTGGATCTAGCCCTGACATCTCGGAATAGTTCCATGCGAAACAGTCTTTATACTGCATGAGCACATCTTTGAGCGTAGCCACTTTTTCTTCAGACAACAGCTCACTGACGAACGTCGGCCGTGGGTCGTTTGCCGTCCCCAAGTCGATTTTTCTGAGGTTATCTGCAGTAGTATGTATCCCATCTTATAGCTCTTTTGGTGATGGTGGAAACTCTGAGATCACTTCGTTGTCATCGTTTTCAAAGCACCAGGAGAGGTCATCCATATCCTCGCGTACTGCTTCTCCTGACAGCATTATCGCATGACAGGTACGAGATCGCTTCCAAGACCGATGTTGATCCGGCTTTAATCTCGCTGCATACGTGGCTTTCGGTTCATGCTTCTGTGGTGGGGTTACCTTCCAACTGCTGGATAAAGCGAACCTGCCTTGCTGATACTGGTCTTCTACCCAGTCTTTGAATGTGAAGCAGTCTTCAAGAGGATGTCCTATCGCTCGGTGATAGGAGCAATAGTCTGGGTGATGGACCTCGCCTGCTCGGTCGGGGTGTTTAAATTCCGGGAGCGTCATCATCTGATGTTTTATGACAAGATCGAATATCTTCCTTGTCTTGTCTTGGGGAAAAGAATATCCTCGACCCATCTTCTTTATAAGAGACGAGTCCAGGCTGCCCAATTCTCGATCGCGTGGCTTCTTAGACCCGCTCGACCGCTGTCGGACATTTTTTTCCATTCTTTAGTTTGTTTTTGCCTTCGCGTCGGGTCTTTTGTATGACGGGCTGGCAACGAAGGGCATCGTCATTCTCCGTAGCCTGCTGAAGGAGGCGCTGCGTCCTGGCTTTCTCGTAAATGGCCATTTCGTGGCTATGGTCATCCCGGGCCTTTTGACCCGCTTCCCTTATTAGCTTATCCATCTGTTCTTCGAACGACGGACTTAGCACTTTCATGGCGAGACCTTGTTTTGGTTCAGGGTTAGCGTCTTCTATCAGAGCATCTCCTTCTTCATCAAAGTCATGTATAACGTAGCAGCCATAGAATCGCTCCCGTTTCTTGGATTGAACATATCCAAGCCCGATCGTTTCCATTCTCCCATTGGGCAACTTTCGCTGAATTCCGGGGACGTTCCAGATCCTGTTGTAGAACTGAGCTTATCGCGCGGTCTGTTTAAAGGGTATGCCTTGGTGTCTTAACAGCCTTTTTAATCCTTCTGTGTAGTATCTGGACAAATGGATGGGCTGGAGCCTGTCAAGCGTAGAATCGGCACAATGCCAGATCTCTTTCTCCACTTTGGTTTCCGTGGATCGATAAAAGATGATTGCCTTTTCATCTTTTTGCTTGTGAGGGATGTAGAACGTCTGTAGTTCTTGCACACTGTAGGTATCAAGTGTGTCGAGCTCTTTGTAATGCTCTTGCGGAACCATGGCGATCTGTAAACTCCGATCATCTCCAATGAAGGTTTGTATTAATGGCCGAACAGAAAATACTGCATTGACCTCATCCTCAGAGTCGCTGCCGAAGACCAGAATAGGAGTGGATAGTCCCGGCTTGTTGCATTGGGGAGGCCCTGAATAGCCTATCTCCTCCTCTTCTTCGGTATCGCTCCCAAAGACCGGGATAGTAGTGATAGCTTTCTGCTTATTCTTCGGCTTATGGCACCTTTCCGTGTCTTCAAAGTCTGGCAAGAAGTATTTTGTGTCCTCGTATTTGCGGACTTCATTCACGGAGAATGGGTTCAGCTCCCCTGTCACGATATACTCGAGACCATCCTTGAAATACTTCATACACTGATGTTGTGTAGAAGGGATAGTGTTGTACTCTTGTAACCAAGGCCGGCCGAGCAAAGCGTTGTAGCAATTCTTGGCGTCAATGACGTGAAACTTGATGTCAGTGACGAGCAGCCCAAAGCGTAACGTCAGAATTACAGACCCGAGTGTCTGTGATGACTGGGAGTCGAATCCGGAGATAGTGATTTTATCCCGAGCGAGGTGTTGGACGCTCATGCAAATCTCTTTCAACACTCTCACAATGAGAAGGTTGACGGAGGATCCATTGTCGACCAGGATCTTCCCTATCTTGATGTCATGACAGTATCCGGTGACGTACAAAGGACGGTTATGCTCGCATGTCCCGATGAAGAGGTCTTCGTCGCTGAAGGTGATGTCGGCTGTATGAACTTCTTCCAGCTCGTCCTTCATCTTTTCTTCAACAAAGAAAGCTTGAAACTGGTCAGGTTCTTATAGTGCCTTGATCAGAGAGTCTCTTACCTCTTTAGATAGCAGAAGGGCATCGCGAATGCTTAGCTATGAGGGTATTTTCCTCAGGTGTGCCAGAACATTGTAATCCACCTTGTTTTTTTTTGGTGGGTCCTTGGCTGCCAGCTCTTCGACGACTCGGTCATCGAGGGTGATATCCTCAGGGACCTTTTCTTTCCCCCTTATCCTTTTTGTTCGATCCCTTGTTTGCGGGTTCGAGATTCTTTTCAGGTAGCGTGCGATTGCACAGCTGAATGTACTCGCAGGTCTTCATCTCTTCTGTTTCAGATATGGATTCCTTGAAGAGTGGGCCGAGGGCTATTTCTTCATCAGAATCACTCCCGAAGGTGAGAACTTGCGATCCTCCAGAATTAACCATGTGACATTCACCGGCAGTTCTTTTATGCTCATCTAACGTGCTTCTTTGTTCCCGACGAGTTTTGCGCTTCATCCGCTTGAAATGCTGCCGGTGAGCAACGTATCCCTGCCACCAATTTTTAAAGGCGTTACATTCTTCAGTAGGGTGTGTAATTCTCCGATGGTACAAGCAGTAGTTTGGATGTGCATCCTCTTCGTTAGGGTGTATCTTGTCAGGAGTGTTTCCTTCGGAGGGTGGCAGCTTCATTCCCATCGATACGGCTTTGGCGAACATTTTCCTCATCTTGAACCTGCTTTTATTTGCGGCGGATGTGCCTTGATCTGGTGGGAGTGTTTTAACCCTTTCGTCCAGCCGTCGGCGTTTAGCTTTTTCAAATATGGCCATTTCGCGTTCTCGATCAGCTTTGCTTTTTAGAAGAGCTTCATTCAGGAATGCGTCAATCATCTTGTCTGACGGTCCTAGGAGTTCAGGCTCAGGATCCGCCCTTGGTTTCTCTTCATCCGGAGCCTTTTCATCGTTTATTAATGAGTAAGAGATCACGTGGCAGCTTACCACATAATCCTCAGGTTCATCTGATGAGTCTTCTCCCTCATCTTTGTCGCCATCTCTATCTTCAACGATGTGGTTGAGAAACTCTTAGAGCGTGACCGGGGTTCGCGCCTTCTGGTTATATTCTTCCAACACGTCAATATGTTTTTGCAGGTCCGTGCGCTTGTCACCATGCTTCACGGGCTTTTTGGTCTTCTTCTTCTTCGAAGACTTTGACGGTTGGGCCTGAGCGTTTTGATTATCACTACCAATTCTTGGCGTCGAGCGTGACCTTAGCATTCCCTCGATGACCTCGGGTTCCAGCGAACTTTTCCACTTGATCGCCGGGCATGTTTGGAGATCCTTTAGCATTCTTTTTGTTTTGGTTGAAAGGGCGACTTCCCATGGAGCTTCTTCTACAAAAGAGCATGATGCCCACGGCGTGTTCCCTCTTTTAAGAGCGTGCGGCTGAGGCGGGCTTACTTTCCAATTTTCGGATAGTGCGAATTTGCCCTGTTGGTATTGGTCCTCAATCCAGCCTTTGAAGACGAAGCAATCTTCGATTGGATGGCTTACCACTTGATGATAGGGGAAACAATTGGGATTATTGGCCTCACCGGGTTGCAATGGGTATTTTGGATCCGGCAAGATGATGAACCTGTTGTGCACCGCCAGCTCGAACATTCTCCTCGTTTTATCCCGGGGAAACGAATAAGGGCGCTTCAGTTTCTCATTGAAGAATCGCCGTCTTTCATCTTGGCGATCAGTTGGCTTTGAACCACTGAGGTGCTGCTGAGTATTGGCGATGAAGGTCGCTTTTCCTTTCCCTTTCTCATTTCGAGATTCCAACTTTGAAGAAGATGGTCTATGACCCATCTGATCCATTTGTGCCAACTTGTCAATCAAGGCCTGAAAAGTAGTTGGCTTGAAGAACATCATGAATTGTGAAATGGTCGCCTGAGGGTCGAGGGTCCCTACGAACATGCCTACCACAGGCGCTTCTTCGATGCACTGCTCACACTTCGACCATAGATTCCGCCACCGTATTGCATACTGCACCCATGTTTCGCCTGGCTTCACTCTGGCGTTGATTAATGCTGTGATGGGAGTGCGCTCGCTAGCGCTTGTGAACCTCTCTGTAAATAGTAATTCCATCTCCATAAAAGTTTTGATGGAGTCGTTGGGAAGCTCTGAGTACCATTCGAACGCTGTCTCCGCCAAGCTGCCGACGAATTGGCGGAGCGGTAGCTTATCATCCCCTCCAGTGTTGCCGCAGAGAGCCCTGAACTGAGCGACATGTTGATGGGGATTGCCTGTCCCCTTGTACACATGGAATTTAGGAATTGTGTATCCTGGCGGGTACTTTATCTGATCGTACCATCCTGGATATGGTCGTCCAGTTCAGACGACTTGGCCGTTTGCTTCATTCGCTTGATGAGCTCGTATTTGTTGAGCTATATAATCATCAAGCATGGCTTTGGAGATGGTCTTCTCCTTGGCTGCTGACAGAGCCGGCAGAGGATTTGATGTCTCTCCTCTATCATCTTCAATTATTACTGGAGGATCTTCGACTGGAGGGTCCGGCTGTATCATCATACCTACCATATCTTGGAATAGGAGGGCCATTTGTTTTATGTTGGCCGCTTGTTCCGCAGCCTCTTTGTCCTTCTTCTCAAGCATTCTCAGAAGGAATTAAGCATCTGTTTCCTACTCATGACGCTGCTCTGATGATATCTCCAGGCTTGCTTTTGGTCCCGTGAGTGCGGCCATAGCTATTAGCATCTCTTGGAGCTTTTGTTGTTGTTGCTCCTGAGCCTTAGTCACTGATCGCGTAAGCGGTCGATGACCTGTTGAGATATGGCTGTCCTCTTTTCCAGATGCCATATAGACGGTATGCACCACCATGCCCCCAGACTTAGGGCGTTTAAGCTCAGTTCCCTTGACATTTGTCGCAGACATGGGGATTTTCTCCGGCCTTCTCTTTTTGTGGGCTGGTGAAGTTGAGGGGGCCGTTGCAGCGGGCACCCAGGTATACGACACCTTCGGTGGTACGACAGAGTGGTCCTTCTCTTGCCGAACCTTTATCTTCTTCGGTCGGCGGGAGTAATCTTGATCAATCACCGAGTCTTGGACTTGACGCCAAACCTTGTAAATTTTAGAGGACAGACGCTGAGGGGGCTGTTCAAGCTTCGCCTTTGTGGCATTCTCCACAGGTGGAGGAGATCTTTTCAGCACAGCAGTCGGAGAGTTCTTGCGGACCCTCCTGAGTGGTTCAAAACTGTTCCCAGTTGGAAAAACAACATCAACTTCCACAGTTGGAGCTGGCGGAGTCAGTCCAGAGGGTGAACTGCCCCCATCTTTCCTCACTCGGCGCCAGTGGCGACGTCGAGCATGTCGTGCGGCCGGGATCACCTCCGCTGTTGGATGAGCTTCCTCTTGCCCCTTATTTTGAGGGGAGACTGTTATTGGCGCTAGCCTGTCGAAGACTGACGTCCGTTGAGAAGGGACAGTCAGTCTTGCAAAGCCCGACTTTCGAACAGGGGAAACAGCCTTCATGACTTCGCCTGGAATAGGAGCTGAAACGGCCAGTCTTGTGAAGACCGACCCCTTAGCAGGAGAAATCGCCTTGGTGACTTCAGGAGTAGGAATGGCTAACCGCTTAGGGATAACACCTTCAGGAATTACGGGCTTCTTCATGGGCCCATCTGAGCTTCGGCCTAGTCTGTTGAAAACTGGGGCAGTGGACTTGGGCGACCCGTTGAGAAGGGCCGCAGTAGTTACAAGCCGATCAAAGACCGACTTCTTCGGAGCTTCTTGCGATGGTACAGGAGCGCTGAAGCTCGTTGGCGGGAGCATGGTCCCGAAGAACAGTCCAGTGGTGGCCTGAGTCACCTGTTCCACTGGCATGGAGAAGATGGAAGCCGTTTGGGGCCCGTAAGTCACTCCTCTGGACGGGACAGAGCGAGAGTTGCAGTTGCAGTTAGTGCAGTTCGAAGCCATTGATCTTCTGTTTTCTGCACGGAGCAAGATACCAAATCTTAGTACTTCACATCCAAAGGTAACCATGTCAAACCGTGATTCGTTCGCGAAACACGACATACGAAGTGTGGAGTGGAAAGAGGAAAAGGTCCTACTGGGCATGCCAGAATCTGTTCTCCGTCGAACACAGAGACGCGACCGCGTAGGTCCGTCTTGCCTGAATTTGGGGGCAGATGCTATTTGGTTTTATCCATCCACCTCTCCGAAGAGGCCAAGTTGATTTATGGCACCATGTATCGAAGGTTTAGACAGATGCGGCCGATGTAGTAGACTTCATCAGATTCCCCCTCATTGTAAGGAGTTTTTTTATTGTGGGGACGCTCTTCCCTGCAGGCGCAAGCCCCTGCAGTTAATTGCGCTACCGCATCATGGTAACAACTTTTTTCTTCTCCAGATGGTCACTTCATGTTGTGTGTGTTTGTTTTATTTTTGGTTGCCCGTGGATTGTATACGGAGACTAATTTGTGTTGTCGCCCGTAGGGCGTGGATTAGTCCAAATCCATATTTTCTTAGATTTGGGTTTTGGGTTGGGTTTAAGGATACGTTAGTGTCATTTGAGACTAAGATCAACTCAAACGTTTGTTAAGGATACGTTAGTTTAATTTTAGACTAAGATCAACTTAACAATTTGTTAAGGATACGTTAGTCTAATTTTAGTCTAAGATCTACTTAACAGGATCATTTAGATCCAACAAAAGAGTATTTAGGCTCTATTGTTTTAGTTTAGGGACTTTGCGGTCCAGTTTAAAGACGTCGTAGTCTGTAAAGTTTAAGGACATCATAGTCCGTGAGTTTAAGGACCCCATAGTCCATGGAATGTCTGGTTTTCGGGACCCGTCACCTCTCTGAAGACGTTGAAGGATTACAACGACACATATCAGAGGAGTGAAAAGATGTATCCTTGAACCAATTTTGGTTGGGAGATCTTTAGTCCAATTTGGGACTCAGATCAAAGATTTATGAGCATATGGGCTCAATTAATCTGAATGAGGGTTCTGTGGCCACTTTGGGCTCGGCCCACTCAGTTAAAATGTTGAGCATTGGTTCTGACGATTGTTTTTGTCCTTTATTGAGTGCTGAGCACTCATTATAGCTCTGGGGCCTTTATTTATAGAACAATTTATGTTCTCTTAGCGCACACGTGAGGAGCACGTGGCGCGCTTGGCGCTGTGCGCCAGACAATGAGCGCGTTGCGCTTTTGGTGAAGTAGCGCACACGTGAGGAGCACGCGGCGCGCTTAGCGCTGAGCGCTAGTCAATGAGCGCATTGCTCTTCTGGTGAAGTAGCGCACATGTGAGAAGCACGTGGTGCGCTTGGCGCTGAGCGCCAGTCAATGAGAGCATTGCGCTTTTGGTGAAGTAGCACACACATAAGGAGCACGTGGCGTGCTTGGCGCTGAGCACCAGTCAATGAGCGTTTTGCGCTTCTAGTGAAGTAGCGTACACGTGAGAAGCACGTGACGCGCTTGGCGCTGAGCGCCAGACAATGAGTGCATTGCGCTTCTGGTGAAGTTTGGAGCGCTAAGGCTCTGCAACGCTATGCGTTAATTTTGGAGCGTTGAAGCACTTCTTTTGATTGGAGCGCTATGGCTCTTTTTAGGCAGCTTTGCGTCCTGAGAATTAAATTCTCTTTCTTATAAGAGACTTCGTCTCATGGATCTAAGAACAAAGTTCTTGTTTTTTTATAGGAGATATTTCAATTTCTTATGTTTTTTATGAAAGGCTTTGCCTTTTTGGATCTGTGATCTTAAGAGAATTGAATTATTCTCCCCCCTTTTATAATAAGATATGTTTACCGCCGGAAACCGGGAAAGACTGACGTCTTGCCTGAATCTGGGGGTAGATGCTATTTGGTTTTATCTGTCCACCTCTCCGAAGATGCCAAGTTGATTTATGGCACCGTGTATCGGAGGTTTAGACGGATGCGGCCGATGTAGCAGACTTCGTCAGATTCCCCCTCGCTTGAGGGGTTTTTGATCGTGGGGACGCTCTTCCCTGCAGACGCAGGCCCCTGCAATTAATTATGTTACCGCATCGCGGTAACAACTTTCTCCTTCTCCAGAATTTCACTTCGTGTCGTGGGTGTTTGTTTTGTTTGTGGTTTCCCGTAGATCGTATACGGAGACTAATTTATGTTGTCGCCCGTAGGACATGGATTAGTCCAAATCCGTATTTACTTAGATTTGGATTTGGTGTTTTAGTTTAAGGATACGTTAGCCCTATTTAAGGCTAAGATCAACTTAAAATTTTGTTAAGGATACGTTAGCCTGATTTCCAGACTAAGATCAACTTAACGGGAGCAATTGGCTCTATTGTTCCAGTTTTAGGGACGTAGTGGTCCGTTTAATGTATGGCCGTCGGGACCCGTCACCTCTCTGACGACGTTGAAGGATTGCAACGACAGGTGTCAGAGGAGTTCGGAGATGTACCCTTGAACCAAAGTTGATTAGGGAATATATAGTCCGGTTTGGGACTAAAGTCTGTTTGAATGTTTAAGGATACGTTAGCCGTGTTTGAGGCTAAGATTAGCTTAAACGAGATCATTTAGATCCGACAAAAGAGCGTTTGGGGGCTCTGTTGTTCCAGTTTAAGGACGTAGTGGTCCATGGGTAGTTTAAGGACATTGCGGTCCATTTTTCCCGTTTTGGGGACGGATGTTAGTTTAAGGACGCATAAGTCCATGGGTTTAAGGACCCCATCGTCCGTATGGTTGTGTTTAAGGACGCATTAGTCCATTAGTTTAAGGACCCCACAGTCCGTGTCGATGTGTGGTTATCGGGACCCGTCACCTTTCTGACGTCGTTGAAGGATTACAACGATAGGTGTCAGAGGAGTTCGGAGATGTACCCTTGAACCGGATGTAAATTGATTTAAGAGAGCAGTCTTGCTCAGTCGATTTAATTTAAGGACTTACATCCATGATTGGGCTAAGTACAGTTGAGAATATTCAACGTTTTTATCTTTGGCCTATTAGGCTTGTGCTAGGGCTTTGCCCCTGTTTAATAATGCACTGCATTTCATTCTGCCCTGCTAGGCCTTTTTGATTTGGGCTCTGTCCCTTTATAAATGATGCAGAGCATCTGTTTGGGCTCTGCCCTTCTTTAAAATAATGCATTGCATTTAATTTGGCCTGTTAGGCCTTTTTTAATTGGGCTTGGCCCTTCTGTAAATAATGCAGTGCATTAATTGTCTTACATTGGCTTGTCAGGCGCTTTGCGCCAATTATTGAGCGCAAGCGCATGTGGAGGTGACACGTGTCATGCTAGCGCAGTGCGCTGTGCCAGTGCGCTGCGCTGTTGCGCTGTGACACGTGGCGCGCTCTGGTGAGTTGCGCCAACTTTAAAGAGCAATGCTCTATTTTTAAAAGCGCATAGCGCAAGTGGTTATGGTGCTGACACGTGGCGCTCTCTGGTGGCTTGCGCCAACCCAGGAGCGCAACAGTGCAGTTTTTGCAAGTGCAAGGCACTGTTATTATTTATTTTTTATTGAAGATCATTGATCTTGTTCTTAGATCAATGATCTATTCAGAAGAAATTCTTTTTTTTATAAAGGTTTTTACCTTTTTTCTCTTCTTATGTTTTTCTCAAAATTCTTCAGAGTTCTCTCTATTCTCTGTGCTGTTGTTTTTTGATCTTGATGCTGATGTCGATTGAATTGGGGTCTAGGGGCCTTTATATAGTGCCCATTAATTTGTTAAATTTGTTAAAGAGATCATTCTCTGAGTGATTTAGGGAATTTTCCCCACCGTTGGATCTTTGATCCAAGAGCTTCTGTAAAACAAAAGACAATCTTCTTAGTTTAACAAGAACAGAAGGATCTTACTGGAATTTTAATTCTGTTTGGCGCGGATGCACCAGCGCTTGACACGTGTCGCAGAGCGCAGAGCGCAAACGCAACTGCGCTACCACGTGTCGCGCAGCGCAACTGCGCTGCCACGTGTCGCGCAGCGCAGAGCGCAGATCATCTAAAGCGTTACTTCTTTTAATTTTGTTTTAAATAGAGCCTTGCTCTGATTGGGCGCGCTGCCTTAGGCGCTGCGCTGATATATCAGCTTTTGACATGTGGCGCGTTGCGCGCAGCACAAGGAATTTGAAGCGTTCTTTCAATTTTTGAATTTTGAAATTCAAACAGAGCTTTGCTCTGATAGGGTGAAACAAATGCCCCCCACCGTTGCGCTCACGTGGCGCACACGTGAGTGCAGCGGTGGCCAGATCCTAGCCATTGGATCAACTGAAAAGTTAAAGGGGCGCAAGCATCTATAAATAGGACCCTTGGTCCTCAGTAAATGGTTTACCATTTTTCAAGAACTTGAGTTTTCAGAGCCTTGCTCTTGTTTAAGAATTTTAGAGCCTTGCTCTCGTTTCTTCCCAAGAACTTCAGAGTTCAAAACCTAGAATCATCTTAGGTAAAATTTAAATTAAATTAAATTAAACTTAATTAACAGATCCTTGCTCTCATAGATCTTTGATCTAAAGGAAATCCCTTTGGGGTTTCATCAACAGAGCCTTGCTCTCAAAAGTCCATAGATCTACAGAGATCTTGTTCATGGGTTTTAACCCATGAACAGAGCTTTGCTCATGGATCAAATGTAGATCTTTTTTTATCTGAAAATGAAGAACTCCTAAGAGTTTTCATGGATCTTTAGGATCCCAAAATTTTAATTCTTTCAAGAGTTAAATTTTCTTTTGATGGATCTTTCCATTATTACCACAGAGCTAGGCTCTTTTTAGGAAATTTTATTCCCTTGAGACCAGAGTTTGACAAATGTCACTCTGTGACAGAGCTTTGCTCTGAAAGAGAAGATTTTCTCCTTGTCTCTAGGGATTTCCCATTAATGAGAATATTCTCTTGGGGATCTCTTCATTAATTGACAGTCTCATCCAATGATGGGGCTGTCTTATCCAGATTTTGTGGGTCCCTCTTTTGTCCCTTACCCACTGCATTGCAATGTGGTAAAAAAATTTTTAAAACGCCAAGAGTTGGAATTACAACACTGACGGCTGACTTTTGTCCCTCTGCAGGAAACATGTCTTTCGATACCTCATTCCTATTTGTTCGTTTGGAAGGAGGATTCCCCGGAGCACCCGTAGACTGGGAGATCCTGGCTATGATCAGGGACTACGATCCGGACTATAAGAATCTTCACCTTTAGGGGTCGTGGTACAATCATATTATCATGGGTCGACAGAGCTTTTCATGCGCAGTACCATCAGAGCCTATCATGGCGATCCATTATGCCGACCCACCCCCGGTGAAGTATGCCGTGGAGATGGTCGATTGGACTTCAAAGGGCCTTCTTCATTCCGCTATAGATGCGATTCCAGTTTAGCCTCCTATGGTTTTGGATATCTTGGGACGCCGTATTTGTCAAGGCGAGGCGCGACCCTGGGGGCAATCATACAATATAGGTCTGATCCCCCATCATCCGATTGGTTATCTGCCATAGGCTCGCTACATTTTGTCAGCAAAGAAGTCGCAGTTGATGAGGCTCGGGTTGTACACTACTGTTTACGTTTCCCTCTTCCAATATCCCACGCTTCCCACCTGGTGGGTTAAGGCCTTTTTGGAGCAGTGGAACATCCCTACTCATACTTTCCTCGCACTGGACCGGGAAGTGTCGATTTCTTTAGAGGAGTTCACAGAGGTTTCCGGCTTACCGGTCATAGGAGAGCACTATGAGGAGCTCCTTCCTACAGAAGAATATGTCTTCGGTGCTAAGCCAACAATGATGGGCCTCACTCCGGAGAATGCTGTTCAACATCAGTTTCCAAGTTTGATCAAAGTGTTGAACATCTACGAGGCCCTTTTTATCGAATGTTGGAGCCGCGGGGTCAGTTTCGAGGATTTCATCGCTCGATTCCTTCACCCAAACGTCCTTTCGGCAGAAACTGCTAAGTTCACCACGCTTGATGACCCTTTCAGTTTAGGTTTGGACAACCTTCCAGCGAAGGAGGTAGATTAAAAGGTTTTTTTCCTTCCTAACTCCCCGGTGGTCTCTTTTGCGGAGGTTGCAGCCCCCGGGATGGACGAGGAAGCGTTCTTCTTTGGATTTCTTGGGCTATGGCTAAGTTGGTTTGCGCTCCCGATGCATTCTCGCCGTATGAGGCCCTCTGTCTTTTACCCAGCTCACCGGATGACCATTGGGGTAAAAGTGGCCATCGGGATCGCCGACTTGGCACACCTGTATCACGGCCTTAGTCAAGCGGCGGATGCTAATGAACCTGGAGTACTGCACATGATCTTCCCGATGCATTACTTCATATCATGGCTTGAGCTACATACACTGGGCGTCTTCGGTATGCACAAAAGGCCTTCGTTCTATGACAGGTGTAGCTTTCCTCGAATCATGCGATTGATCGGCGCCTCAATTGTGACTCCGTTGCCACGGAATGCCAGAGGTTTTCTCCTTCATCCCCACACAGTTGGAGACGGGATGTCTTTTATTGACAAAGTGCTGACCATTGGAAAGGCGTTTACTACCACAGTGCGGTCATTGCAAGACATTTTCAAAGATGGGGCCTCAGTTCTGACAGCCCGGGAGACCCTGCATCTATATTCCATCAGACCGGGTTTCTTGGTGTTTAGGCAAAATGATGCGGCGCTTTTCATGAGATACAACCCGCATCGTTTTGCCCAGCAACTGAGCTACAATCAAGGGGTGCCGTTGGAGGCTTTCTTGCTAGACCCTGCTGTCACTGAAGAAGGGATGCGGAGCGCGCTGCATCACTTCATGCGTCTGAATACGGGTTCTCATTTTTTATCGACGAGCCGGCTTATGCCCCACGAATCCTTAATACGTATACAGCGTGGTACCAGCATTCGACGGGTGCCGTTATAAAGGAAGAAAAGCGCTTGTTGGTCGACCGTAAGGGTGTGCCTCTTGGCAGCGACCGCAAAGCTCCTCTGGTGCCAAAGACCCCCGTAGTCCCTCCGCTGAAAGATGCTGAAGCCGAACCACCGCGTGTGCTGAGTCCTCCACGCGGATTACTTCGTGCTACCGCGGACGTGCCACCCGCACTCCGTGCTCCAATGGAGCCGGTGAATGTGGTCTCGCCAGAGTCCGGCGTGGGCGGGGATATCGGGACCCGCTGCCCTGAAGTGCCTACAAAACGCAAGTTGATCTTGGGTGCACCCAAGGCTGGAAAGCAGAAGAGGAAGAAGAAGTCGCTATTCTCAGCTGACGTTGCGTTCGGTCAGGAACCTCACGCTCCCTATAGCGAGGGCTTGGGCGAGTACGGGACCAATAGAGGCTTGGTTATGCCGTCAGATGACATTGATCTAGCGGCCGCCATCGCAGCTTCAGAGCGATTGGCAAGGCGCGACGCATGGCTAGCTAAGCTTGCACAATCGGGTTATTACTAGTCGCATTTTTTTATTGCATCGTACTTTTATTATTGTCTTTGACCAATGCTTTTCCCTTCTTTTCTTCAAACAGGCATCACCACTGAAGAAGCCATCGCTGCTTCCCTCAAAACTTTTCAGGAGGAAGAACGACTCAGAGCATCCTTAGGCCTCGGTACATTTCGATTCATTAAGTCTTTATTCTCATTTTATTATGGTTGATCTAACTCTTTCTTTTTCTTATCACAGGAACCACAATGCCGGTCCCGCCAAGTGACGCAGAGACTCTTCCCGGGCCAGCCACTGATGTTTCGGCCTCTTCGGGGCTACCGCGAGAGACCCGACTTGAAGAGCAGATGAGAGATGCCTTGAAGGCTCTGGAGGAAACTCTAAACGAGGACGACGACACCTTGATGAAGGAAGCGTCGAAGAGGTCCGTCGCGACGGCCCGAGAGGAGAGAAAGCGGTTGAGGTGCGAGGCGAAGGCACGCAGGGCTGCTTTGGCCGTGGGAGCAGGCCCAAGCACCGTCCCTCATGCTGATACTCCCTTGGAAGAGCCCCCGGTCTCCTTGTCTATAGCTCACAGACAGGCAGTGCGCGCAAATAGGGAGGCTAACGATAAGTCCACCTCAGGTAATGTATCTTCCAAAATTTTGTTATAAGAATTGTAAACCTGTCGGTTCTTATATATCTTGTCCTGCAGGGCCAAGTCCAACCGAAGGGGAGGCGGAAACCGTCGAACCTAAGGGGACAGAGGAAGAGGCACCGGCTGAACCCGAGCCGACGGTGGGCGACGTCGCCGGGGTTGCTGGACCTGAGCTGGGGGTTGGAGGAGCTGCACCAGAGAAGGTCGTTGATGCCGAGCCTGAGGTAGCGGCAAATGAGACGACCGCTATAACTGAGCCTGGGGCAGCGGCGGACGGAGCACCTGAGACTGGTGACCCCATGGTAACGGCGGACGAGACAATGGCGACCGCCGAGCCCGAAGAAGTAGCGGGTAAGATGGGCACGACTCTTGGGGAAAAGCCAGCTGCTCTTTCTCAAGAGTCTGGCAATGCTCCAATTATTGCTCTCCCCGTTTACGGTCCTCCGCCGTCTCCTGGTCGGGCGAGTACGACGACAGCCCCTGTCGAGTCCGGTGATGAGGACACGGGAGGTGGACTCGTATCGATGGAGGAGGGAGACGCCTCCGTTTCGGCTGGCGGCTCATCAGGTAAATTTCAAGTTACTGTCCCCCTTTTTTTATCTTGCAATCCTTTCTGACAAGTTTATCCTTGTTTTTAATGCAGGTGCGGCCAGTGCCGATGCTCCATTGCTCGAGAGAGCGCCGTCAACTACTACCTTGGCGGTGGTCACCTCTCAGCCTTCCCTTGTACCATCGTAGATGTTGGAAGGTATGGATTTGCAACCCATTAGTTTTATCTTTCAGCCGCATAATTTATGTACTAATGTCGTACTATTGCATCTTTTCAGGAGTGCTTTTTGATCATCTCTATCAGGTGTTGCACCCGCACTTCTCCTTCCCATCTGAACTCGCTTCTTCCTCCGGTGGCGTTGGTGAGTATAGTTTCCAATTGATGTCTTTCTTCTTTTTTCTAGTAATGGAATTATTTCTGACTCTTCTTTGTCCTGATTGCAGTGCTACAAATCGAAGGAGGAGATGAAAGATCGGTCACGCCACCGGCCCTCCCGGCCTTGCCGCCTACTACAGCTGGTATAGTAAACTATCTTATCGATGACTTTTTCATATTTCTTGAACCGCCATCTAATCATGTTTTGTTTTTTCAGCTGTCGTTCCGATCCCGGCGCCCTTTGAGTCTCGTGTCACAATGCCGGCAGGCCCCTTGCTGAGACGCCCGTCTTCAAAGGGTGCCGTAATGAGCTTAGGTATGCTGAGCGGATACGTCGAGGAGCTTGACACAGACGCTCTTCCATCTGCTGCGGATTTCGCTGCGGAGGTGAACCCGATGTTGGCGGAGCTTGTGAATTTTCACGATGGAGGCGTCGTTGAGCTTTGGGTTAATCATTGCAGGTGTTCCCTTCCGAAAGGCGGCGTACAGGACTGCGAAAGTCCTGGCGCTGAGATTCGGGGCAGATGCTATTTGGTTTTATCCGTCCACCTCTCCGAAGATGCCAAGTTGATTTATGGCACCGTGTATCGGAGGTTTAGACGGATGCGGCCGATGTAGCAGACTTAGTCAGATTCCCCCTCAGGGTGAGGGGTTTTTGATTGTGGGGACACTCTTCCCTGCAGGCGCAAGCCCCTGCAGTTAATTACGCTACCGCATCGCGGTAACAACTTTCTCCTTCTCCAGAATTTCACTTCGTGTCGTGTGTGTTTGTTTTATTTGTGGTTGCCCGTGGATTGTATACGGAGACTGAGTAATGCCGTCGCCCGTAGGACGTGGATTAGTCCAAATTCGTATTTACTTAGATTTGGGTTTGGTGTTTTTAGTTTAAGGATGCATTAGTCGCGTTGCGGCTAAGATCAACTTAAACGTTCGTTAAGGATACGATAGTCCTGTTTGAGACTAAGATCCACTTAACGTAGTGATTAATTTAATGTATGGCCATCGGGACTCGTCGCCTTTTTGACGTCGTTGAGGAATTACAACGACGGATGTCAAAGGAGTTCGGAGATGTACCCTCGAACCAGAGTTGATTGGGAGTTTTATAATCCATTTGAATGTATAAGGATACGTTAGCCGTGTTTGGGGCTAAGATCCGACAAAAGAGCGTTTGGGCTCTATTGTTCCAGTTTGGGAGATTCATAGTCCAATTTGGGACTAAAGTCTGTTTGGAGGATACGTTAGCCATTTTTGAGGCTAAGATCGACTCAAACATTTGTTAAGGATACGTTAGTCCAGTTTGAGACTAAGATCAACTTAACGGGACCGTTTAGATCCGACAAAAGAGCATTTGGGCTCTATTGTGCCAGTTTAGGGACGTGGTGGTCCATATTCCAGTTTAGGGACGTGGTGGTCCGATATTAGTTTAGGGACGTTTCGGTCCGATATTAGTTTAAGGACGTTTCGGTCCGTCGCCAGTTTAAGGACGTAGTGGTCCATATTAGTTTAGGGACGTTTCGGTCCGATATTAGTTTAGGGACGTTTCGGTCCATCATTAGTTTAGGGACGTTTCGGTCCGATATTAGTTTAGGGACGTTTCGGTCCCATATTAGTTTAAGGACGTTTCGGTCCACGAGTTTAAGGACCCCGCAGTCTATATCGATGTATGGTCGTTGGGACCCGTCACCTCTTTGACGTCGTTGAGGAATCACAACGACGGATGTCAAAGGAGTTCGGAGATGTACCCTCGAACCGGATGTAAATTGATTTAGAAGAGCAATTTTGCTCAGTCAATTTAATTTAAGGACTTATGGCCAAAATTGGGCTAAGTCCAGTTGAAATGTTCAACATTTTATTTGCTTTTGCATTGCATTTCTTTTTTAATATTTTTATTTTGGCCTTGCCCAGAAAGGATGCAGAGCATCAATTTGTTTTGGGCTCTGCCCTTTTAGGAATGATGCAAGGCATCAATTTTATTTGGGCTCTGCCCTTTTAGGAATGATGCAAGGCATCAATTTTATTTGGGCTCTGCCCTTGTATAAAGGATGCAAAGTATCAATTTATTTGGGCTCTGCCCATTTATTGCCTTGCAATTTATTTTGGCCTGTCAGGTCATTTTGATTTGGGCCTGGCCCTTTAATTAATGCATTGCATTTGTGCAAAATACTGTTAATTTGAGAATGTTTTAGATTCAAGAACCGATGGTTCATAAAACAAGTGCAAGGCACTATTTGATTTAGATCTAAGAAAAAACAAGTTTTTCTTATATCAGAGAACCAAAGGTTCATAGCAAGTGCAAGGCACTATTAATTTAATAACCTTTTAGGTTCAAGAACCGATGGTTCATAAAACAAGTGCAAGGCACTATTTTTACTTATTTATTTATTTATCGTTAAAGATCTATGATCTTGTTCATAAGAGAATTTTCTCTTCTTTAAAAGGTTTTTACCTATTTTCCTTATTATTCAAGAGTTCTCTTCTCTTTTTTTTTTAGCAAGATGTTGATGATTTTGAAATAAGGTCTAGGGTCCTTTTTATAGTGCCCATAAATTAGTTAAAGTTTGTTAAAGAGATTATTCTCTAAGTGATTTGGGGAATTTTCCCCACCGTCGGATCTTTAATCCAAAGGTCTCTGTTTTACAGAAAAAATCTTATTGTTTTAACAAAAACAGAAAAGATTTTCTCAAATCTTTATTCTGTTTTTGCAATAAAGAATTTTATTTATTTTTATTTTTTTATTTTTTATTATTTTTTTTATTTTTTGCTTGCACAACTGCGCGTTGACACGTGTCGCGCAACTGCGCAGTTGCGTACTGCGCAGCTGCGTGACACGTGTCGCGCAACTGCGCAGTTGCGCAGTTGCGCACTGCGTGACACGTGTCGCGCAACTGCGCACTTGCGCAGTTGCGCACTTTTTTTTTTTTTTTTTTATAATTATTATTTTTAGAGCTTTGCTCTTATAGAGTACGCTACTTCATTTATTTTAACTTTAATTTTCTTTTTAATTTTTTATTTTAACTTTAATTTTCCTTTTAATTTTCAAGACAGAGCTTTGCTCTGATTGGAGAAAAATAGAAGTATTGCTTCTTTTTCCACCTTGGAATTTAAACAGAGCTTTGCTCTGATTGGGACAAACAAATGCCCCCCCACCGTTGCGCTTAAGTGGCCTCCTAACGTGAGCGCAGCGGTGGCAGACTCCGAACCGTCGCGCCATCTCTTGGAAGCTGAAAGGGCACTTGATGCCTATAAATAGGACTTTTGGTCCCTTAGATGATTCTCATCTCTAAAATTTTACTTTCAGAACTCAGAGCCCTGCTCTCTTATTTAAACACTTTTAAAAGTTCAAACTTTTAGAGAATTTTAGGTAAAAATATTAATTTTAATTAAATTAAATCAATTTTAAGAGCATTGCTCTCAATAGATCCCAGATCTAAAGAAGACCCATTTAGGGTTTCACTTAGTAGAGCTTTGCTCTAAGGGGGTCTATAGAAGACTAAGGAGAGCCCTATTAGAGTTCCATTAATAGAGCTTTGCTCTCTAAAAGATTTTCCCTGTATTTTCTCATTTCATTAATGGAGCTTTGCTCCACCCAAATCATATAGAAGAACTCTTAAGAATTCTTCATGGATCTTGGAAGTTAAAGATGACATTTTATTCCTCAGTGCATTATATCATTTTACTTAATTAGTCTTTCTGATAATTTGTTGATCCTCTTTCACAGGAACAATGAACGTCCACATGTATGCTCTTAACGAGATCATCTCTCATGAGGGCATCCGCCTATTTGGCCGCTCTTAAAATCGGGAGTTCACAAACGAGGAGTGTGCTGAAATAATGAGTCGCTTCGACGCATACAACGGTCCACTGCTTCCCCGACGTTACTTTCTTCTTAAACTTATCGTGGGAGCTATCTGGGAAGCGCTTCCCCTATTCTGTTCCGGCGTGCCGCTTAGGGCGTTGGATGCCGCTGAGGACAAGGTGCACTCCGTGTACCTATTGAACTTTATCTCGAAGAGACGGCGAGACAGTCTTATTGACCTCTTGCACGAGATCTTTCAACAGTCTGCCATACTCGCTGCTTATCGGAGGGTGGAAGACATCGGGAGGGACCCTGACGCTTGTGCTCGCGAAAGGAAGCACACTAGGATGGTCCGCGAGGCTTAGAAAGTCATAGATAGGGTCGCTTTTGAATTCCTCAATCCATGCTCTGGATCTGAGGTTATTCCATTGTAACTTTCGTTTATTGTTTCTATGACTGTAAGGACTTCGGGCAATATTAATGGAAATTTTTTTTTTATCCCAACTTGTCTTTATTATATATCTTTGTCCCGAGTCTTTTTGCCCATGCATGAATGAATACGTCCTGAACGTTTGATCAAGCGTAAATCGGGTGCTCTTTCTGTTGCTTTTCCTCTTTCTCAGCATGTCGCCACAATTAGCAGGTAATAGAGTAAGCTTCTTGATTTTTTCATGAGATAGCGAGGGCTTAGGCCGCAGGTTCAGATCTGCTGCCTAAGACTTTTCAACGCTATGAGCCGTGAGGGTCTCATAGAGATTTTTCTCCCTACGGATCGAGAGGATCTCGTAGGTGGGTTTTTCTCCTTAGGAATCGTGAGGATTCCTAAGTGTGGTTTTCTCTTGTAAGTCGTAAGGATTCTACAAGAGAATTTTTCCCTCTTACGAGTCGAGAGGACTTGTAAGCGGTTGTTTCCCTCCTTGTCGAAGTTCGATGTTGGAGAGTGAGACCCGTGGATGGTATGCAAGAGACCGTTTTGGGCCAACTTGCAGGGTCCCAGTGCTTAGGAAATAGACTTCTTTTATGCCTACTGCCTAAGGCTTTATCTCACGAGTCGAGCCGCCTCGACAATTTTTTACAAGTCGAGACGAATCGAACGTTTCTCGCAAGAACATCTTAACGTCGCATTTAACCTCTGCTCTTTACGACAGAAGCCCGTTAAGGTTGGTGGTACTTAGGGTTTTGGCCATCGTACCGTCGCATAAGCTGATATAGTCCTCGATAGGCAATCGTGCTGTTCGAGTAGCCCTGCGACTGCCGTGTCTCTGATCCCTTCGGGGGCTGGACAAGACGTCTTCAAGCAATCCTCCTTGGCAGTTTGACCGTCGGAAGAGCAAGCGCTAGGAATTTGCCATGCCGCTTTTTACTTAAGGTTAGGCTCATTTTGGAGAGCCCCGATGAGTCATAACCACTCCGCGCTGGTGTGGGGATGATCTCCGATAGTCTTTCAGGCTTTATATGACTTGCCGTTAAGACCCTGAAGCTAGGAATTTGGCCTTTGCTTCGTTTGCTGGCATTGCGTCCTCTGTATCGAGACGAATGTCATGGTGGGAACTAGGGATTTTGCCGTGGCTCCGTTTGTTTGATGACGTTACGTCCGCTGTGTCGAGACGAACGTTGGGGTGACATCTCGTCTGCTGCATCGAGACGGGCGTCGAAGTGGTGACCACGCCACACTGGTGCGAGATGATCTCCGATTGTCCTTGCGGTTTTATGTGAGTTACCGTAAAGACGTTGAAGCTAGGAATTTGGCCTTCGCTTCGTTTGCTTTGGCGCGTCCGAATCCTGTTGGAGGACGAACGCTGGGGTTAACATTTCGTCTGCTGTATCGAGACGAACGTCAAGGTGGTGACCACTCTGTGCTGATGCGAGATGATCTCCGATTGTCTTTCCGGTTTTATGTGAGTTACCGTAAAGACGTTGAAGCTAGGAATGTGGCCTTCGCTCCATTTGCCTTGTCATGTCTGAATCCCTGCTGGAGGAAGAACGCTGGGGTCGACATCTCGTCTGCTGTATCGAGACGGACGTCGAGGTGGTGACCACTCTGTGCTGGTGCGAGATGATCTCCGGTTGTCTTTCTGGTTTTATATGAGTTACCGTAAAGACGTTGAAGCTAGGAATGTGGCCTTCGTTTCATTTGCCTTATCATGTCTGAATCCCTGCTGGAGGAAGAACGATGGGGTCGACATCTCGTCTGCTGTATCGAGACGGACGTCGAGGTGGTGACCACTCTGTGCTGGTGCGAGATGATCTCCGGTTGTCTTTCTGGTTTTATATGAGTTACCGTAAAGACGTTGAAGCTAGGAATGTGGCCTTCGCTTCATTTGCTTTATCATGTCTGAATCCCTGCTGGAGGAAGAACGCTGAGGTTGACATTTCGTCTACTGTATCGAGACGAACGTCAAGGAGGTGACCACTTCATGTGAGATGGTCTCCGATTGTCTTTCCGGTTTTATGTGAGTTACCGTAAAGACGTTGAAGCTAGGAATGTGGCCTTCGCTTCATTTGCTTACACTGCGTCTGGTGTATTGAGACGAATGCTGAGGTGGAGCTGGGATTTTGCCATCACTCCGCTTTGTTTCGACCGTGAGGTCTTTTGTTGACGTTGCATCTGCCTCCAGCTGGACTGCGGAGGAACGCTGTTGTTGACATTGCGTCTACTGTATCGAGACGAATGCTGAGGTGAAGCTGGGATTTTGCCATCGCTCCGCTTGATGGTGTAACATCTGTGTCCTGTTGGAATGAGGAGGCACACCGTTGTTGGTCTCTAGGCTGTAGACGTTGACGTCGAGATCCTGAAGCTCGGGATCCTCGTTTGCTTCATTTGTTGATATCGTGTCTGTAATATTGCGACAAATGTCGAGAAGGTCTCTAGGTTATCTATGAACCGTCGAGATTTGGCTTCGCTTTCTGGTGGAGCCTGTTGGGAAGGTATTGTTCCCTTTTTATCTGTGCCCCTGGATTGTATACAGGGATCGATGTGATTTCACCTGTAGGGCAAAAAGTTTCATTCTTTCAATTTTTTTTTGCGCAATGCTCTATCATTTCAGCTTTTTATATCACGAAAATCGCGATTGCCCAATCATTTCGGCTATTTTTCGCGGTGCCCAATCATTTCGGCTATTTTTTTTTTACTCGCTGTTTTTTATTGCGAGTTGCCCAATCATTTCGACTGTTTATTTTATTTTTACTCGCTGTTTTTTTATTGCGAGTTGCCCAATCATTTCGGCTATTTTTCTTTTTACTCGTGCATACATTTTTACTTGCTGATTTTGTTTGCAAGTTGCCCCATCATTTCGGCTATTTCGTATGCATTTTTTTTTATGAGTAGGGGATTTAGGATCTGATACCAATCTTGGCATCAGCATCGCTGCGACTGGAATATTGCCAGGAGCGAATCATCATTTGCCGTGAAAGGACTTGGAATTTGATACCGGTTTAGGCATCAGTATCGCTGCAACTGGGATATTGCCAGGAGCGAATCATCATTTGCCATGAAAGGACTTGGAATTTGATACCGATTTAGGCATCAGCATCGCTACAACTGGAATATTGCCAGGAGCGAATCATCATTTGCCGTAAAAGGACTTGGAATTTGATACTGGTCTAGGCATCAGCATCGCTGCAACTGGGATATTGCCAGGAGCGAATCATCATCTGCCATGAAAGGACTTGGAATTTGATACCGATTTAGGCATCAGCATCGCTACAACTGAAATATTGCCAGGAGCGAATCATCATTTGCCGTCGTCGATGTCGAACAAAGGTGGCTTAGTAAACAGGGTTAGGGGTCCTGTCGGCTAAGGCTTTTGACTTCATGGGACGTAAGGGTCTCACAAAGGTATTTCTCCCTACAAGTCGTGAGGATCTTGTAGGTGTGTTTTCTCCTTGGGAATCGTGAGGATTCCTAAGTGTATATTCTCTTATAAGTCGTAAGGATCTTACAAGAGTGTTATCTCCTTATGAGTCGAGAGGACTCACAAGGGTTGTTCACCGTATGGACATATCCCCAGTCACGGATGGGACTTGGTTAGGGAAATGTTTATTCGCGCCCGTGGATTGTATACAAGGGCCAATATCGGACCACTTGTAGGGCAATGTCGAAAGTTGTGGGGGTTGCTTAAGCACAGATTTAGGCCTCTGTAACTTAAGACTTTCAAATCTTATGAGCCGTAAGGGTCCCACAAGAGAGTTCTCCTTACGAGTCGTGAGGATCTCGCAAGTGTATTTTCTCCTTAGGAATCGTGGGGATCCCTAAGTGTGTTGTTCCTTTGTGAGTCGTAAGGATCTCACGCAGGTGGTTTCTCCTTACAGGGTCGAGAGGACCCTATAAGTGTTTCTCAACGAGGTTGCGCCCTTTCGGGTTTTCACAAACACTCGCCGGTAGTCCTGCTGTTTTTACTCACGGAGCCCTTTCGGGTTTTCATCCGTGCCCATTTTGCTTATGGACATACCGTTTTTTTTATTCTTTTTATTTTTATTTTATTTTTCTTTTATTTTTCTTTTTTTTTTAACAAGGTCGCGCCCTTTCGGGTTTTCACGAACACTCGCCGGTAGCCCTGCTGTTTTTACTCACGGAGCCCTTTCGGGTTTTCATCCGTGCCCATTTTGCTTGTGGACATACCGTTATTATTATTTATTTATTTTTTTTTTTTTTTTAACGTCAGCCTGAAGATGCTGCGGGTTGGGAGTAGTTTAACGACGTTTCAGTCATTTGCAAGTTTTTAGGACATTGCGGTCCATCATTAGTTTAAGGACATCTCGGTCCGTTGTTAGTTTAAGGACGTTTCGGTCCGTTATCCAGTTTTAGGACGTAGTGGTCCGCTAGGCTTTCTCTATGAATGAGCATGATGCCCCCGGCGTGTCCATATTTTTCGGAGCATGCGGTTGTGGCGGGTTCACCTTCCAAATTTCGGACAACGCGAACTTGCCCTGTTGGTATTGGTCTTCAACCCAGTTCTTGAAGACGTAGCAATCCTCGATCAGATGACCTACCGTTTGGTGGTAAGGGCAATAATTAGGATTATTAATATCGCCTGGCCACAACGGACGTTTTGGACTCGGCAGATTGATGAGTCTGTCACACACTGCCAGCTCGAACAGTCCCCTTGTTTTATCTTGCGGAAACGAGTAAGGACGTTTCAACTTTTCCTGGAGGGATTGCCGCTTGTTGCTTTGGCAAGCAACCGGTCTAGGGTCACCTGATTGTTGGTGAGTGCTGGCGACGAGGGCCTTTTTTCCTTTTCCTTTGTTCTTCTTGTTCGGTCCCTTGCTTACGGGGTCGGGATTTTTTCCGAGTAGCATGCGATTGCATGGCTGAACGTTCTCGCAGCTTCTCAATTCCTTTATTTTTGAAATAGGTTCCCCGAGGGAAGAGTTGGGGGTAGCTTCTTCGTCAGAGTCGCTTCCAAAGGTGATAATTTGTGATCCCTTGAAGTCGGCTATATGACAGTCGGCGGTGGCTCTTTTGCGCTCATCTATCGCATTTTTCCGATGTCCACAAGCTTCACACTTTGTTCTGTCGGAGTGTCGCTTTTGAGCGACGTACCCTTGCCACCAACAGTTAAAGGATTCGCGGTCTTCGGTAGGATGTATGATCTTCTGATGATATAAACAGAAGTTAGGGTGCATCTCTACCTCAGAGAAAGGATTTTCTTCAGAGGGCGGTAGCTTCATTCCTACTGATAGAGCTTTGGCGAACCGTTTCCTCGTCTTGAATTTGTTTTTACCCGCAGTGTATGGCTTTTGATTTGACGGGAATACCTTGGTTATTTCCACTATGGCCATTTCATGCTCTTGATTGGCTTTTGCTTTCAGACGAATTTCATTTAGGAAGGCATCGATCAACTTGTCTGACGGCCGCGGAATTTCTGTTTCAGGGTCCGCCGTTGATTTCTCAGCGCAAGGATCCTCCTCATCATCCATCAGTGAATGAGAAATCACATGACAAGTCGCTACGTAGTCTTCGGATTCATCCGATAAGTTTTCTCCATCGTTTTCATCCTCGACGAAAGAACAAGTTGCCCCCGGCGTGTCCGTCTTCTTTGGAGAGTGCGGCTGTGGGGGGTTTACCTTCCAGCTTTCAGACAGCGTGAACTTGCCTTGCAGGTATTGATCCTCGATCCATCCCTTAAAGACGAAACAATCCTCAATCGGGTGACTTACCGTTTGGTGGTAAGGGCAATAATTGGGATTATTAAGGTCGCCTGGCTGCAACGGACGTTTTGGATTCGGCAGATTAATGAGTCTGTTGCGCACTGCCAGCTCGAACAGTCTTCTCGTTTTATTCTGAGGAAACGAGTAATGACGTCCTAGCCTCTCTTCGAGGGATGGGCGTGGACGCACGTTGTTTTGGCGAGCGACCGACTTTGAATTGCTCGATTGTTGCTGAGCGTTGGCGACGATGATCGCTTTTCCTTTCTCATTTCGGGGATCGGGTCTTGGAGGAGACGGTCTATGGCCCATCTGGTCCATTTGGGCTAATTTGTCGATCAAGGCCTGGAAGGTGGTCGGCCTGAAGAACATCATGAATTGCGAGATGGTCGCTTGCGGATCGAGAGTGCCCACAAACATGCCTACCGCAGGTGCCTCTTCTATGCGTTGTTCGCATTTCGACCATAGGTTCCGCCATCGTGTTGCGTATTGGACCCACATTTCGCTTGGCCTTATCCTGGCATTTATCAGTGCTGTTATCGGAGTGCGTTCACTAGCACTCGCGAATCTTTGTGTAAACAGCAGCTCCATCTCTGCAAATGTTTTGATAGGGTCGTTAGGCAGCTCCGAATACCATTCAAAGGCTGTTTCTGCTAAGCTGCCGACGAATTGACGTAGCAACAATTTGTCATCGCCTCCAGTATTGCCGCATAAGGCCCTGAATTGAGCGACATGCTGATGCGGATTCCCTGTCCCTTTATATACGTGGAATTTAGGGATCGTATATCCTGGCGGGTAATTAATTTGGTCATACCAGCTCGGATACGGTCGTCCGGTTCTAACAGTTTGCCCAGCCGCTTCATTCGCCTGATGAACCCGGATCTGCTGAGCTATATATTCGTCTAGGTCGACTTTGGAGATTGCCTCCTCCTTGGCTGTTGATAGAGCCGGCGGAGGATTTGGCGTTTCTCCTCTGTCGTCTTCAAGGACGATCGGAGGATCTTCAGCAGGAGGGTCCGGCTGTAACATCATCCCTACCATATCTTGGAAGAGGAGCGCCATCTGTTTTATGTTAGCCGCTTGCTCTGCAGCTTCTTTGTCCCTCTTTTCGAGGACTCTGCGTAAAAAGTCAGCGTCGGTTTCTTGTTCTTGACGCTCATCCGAAGACATTTCAGAGCTTTCTTTTGGCTCAGTGAGTGCAGCCATTGTAGTCATCATTTCCTGAAGCTTTTGTTGTTGCTCCTGGGCTTTCGTCACGGATCGGGTGAGCGGTCGGTGGCCCGTAGAAGTGCGGCTTTCCTCCTTTCCAGAAGTCATATAAACAGTATGCACCACCATGCCCCCAGACTTGGGGCGTTTGTGTTCGGTGTCTTTGCGATTTGCCGAAGACACAGGGGCTTTTTGCGGCCTCCTTTTTTGTGTGATTGGAGTTAAGGGAACCGTTGTAGTGGGCACCCGAGTAGCTTTTGCTTCTTGTGGTTTGACAGAGTAATCCTTCCCCTGCCGAACCTTCATCTTTTTCTGTCGTCGGAGGCAGTCTCGATCGATCACCGACTCTTGGACCTGTCGCCAGACTTTGTAAATTTTTGAGGACAGCCGTTGAGGGGGCTGCTCTAACTTCTTCTCTGGAGTATTCTCCACAGGTGAAGGAGTTCGTTTCAACATCGCAGTAGGAGAGTCTCTGCGCACCTTGTTGAGCAGTTCAAAGCTGTTCTTGGTTGGAACAGCAGCATCGATCCTTACCATCGGAGTTGGAGGAGTAAGTCCAGAGGGGGAGTTGCCTCCAGCCTTCCTCACTCGGCGCCAGTAACGACGTCGGACATGTCGTGCTGATGGAGTTGTTTCAGCTATAGGGGTGACCTCCTCATGCCCCCTGTGTTGGTCAGAATATACCGGTACCAGCTTTTTAAAGATCGACGTCCGTTGAACGGGGACGGCCAACTTGCCAGAAGCGGACTTCTGAACATGGGAAGCAACCTTGGTGATTTTTCCAGGAACGTGAGTTGGAATGGCTATCTGCTTCGGGATAACGCTTTTTGGTATGGCAGGCTTCTTCATGGGCCCAATGGAGCACTGGCCTAATCCATTAAAACCTGAAGCAGTGGAGTTGGACGGCCTATTGAAAGGGGTCGCCGCAGTGGTAAGTCGATCGAAGACCTACTTCTTTGGAGCTTCTTGCGATGTCATTGGGGCGTTGAAGCTCATTGGTGGGAGCATGGTCCCAAAAAATAGTCCAGTGGTGGTTTGAGCCACCTGCTCCACCGGCATTTTGAAAAGGGAGGCCGCTTGGGGCCCATAACTCACTCCTCCAGTAATGACGGAGCGAGAGCTGTTGCTGTAGGCGATGCAGTTCGAAGCCATTGATCTTCTGTTTTCTGCACGGAGCAAGACACCAAATCTTAGTACCTTGAATCCACAGGCAATCACAGCAAACCGCGATTTGTTCGCGAACACGACACACGAAGTGTGGAGTGGAAAGAGGAAGAGGTCCCACCGGGCGTGCCAGAATCTGTTCCCCTCCGAAAGGCGGCGCACAGGACTGCGAAAGTCCTGGCGCTGAGATTCGGGGCAGATGCTATTTGGTTTTATCCGTCCACCTCTCCGAAGATGCCAAGTTGATTTATGGCACCGTGTATCGGAGGTTTAGACGGATGCGGCCGATGTAGCAGACTTAGTCAGATTCCCCCTCAGGGTGAGGGGTTTTTGATTGTGGGGACACTCTTCCCTGCAGGCGCAAGCCCCTGCAGTTAATTACGCTACCGCATCGCGGTAACAACTTTCTCCTTCTCCAGAATTTCACTTCGTGTCGTGTGTGTTTGTTTTATTTGTGGTTGCCCGTGGATTGTATACGGAGACTGAGTAATGCCGTCGCCCGTAGGACGTGGATTAGTCCAAATCCGTATTTACTTAGATTTGGGTTTGGTGTTTTTAGTTTAAGGATGCATTAGTCGCGTTGCGGCTAAGATCAACTTAAACGTTCGTTAAGGATACGATAGTCCTGTTTGAGACTAAGATCCACTTAACGTAGTGATTAATTTAATGTATGGCCATCGGGACTCGTCGCCTTTTTGACGTCGTTGAGGAATTACAACGACGGATGTCAAAGGAGTTCGGAGATGTACCCTCGAACCAGAGTTGATTGGGAGTTTTATAATCCATTTGAATGTATAAGGATACGTTAGCCGTGTTTGGGGCTAAGATCCGACAAAAGAGCGTTTGGGCTCTATTGTTCCAGTTTGGGAGATTCATAGTCCAATTTGGGACTAAAGTCTGTTTGGAGGATACGTTAGCCATTTTTGAGGCTAAGATCGACTCAAACATTTGTTAAGGATACGTTAGTCCAGTTTGAGACTAAGATCAACTTAACGGGACCGTTTAGATCCGACAAAAGAGCATTTGAGCTCTATTGTGCCAGTTTAGGGACGTGGTGGTCCATATTCCAGTTTAGGGACGTGGTGGTCCGATATTAGTTTAGGGACGTTTCGGTCCGATATTAGTTTAAGGACGTTTCGGTCCGTCGCCAGTTTAAGGACGTAGTGGTCCATATTAGTTTAGGGACGTTTCGGTCCGATATTAGTTTAGGGACGTTTCGGTCCATCATTAGTTTAGGGACGTTTCGGTCCGATATTAGTTTAGGGACGTTTCGGTCCGATATTAGTTTAAGGACGTTTCGGTCCACGAGTTTAAGGACCCCGCAGTCCATATCGATGTATGGTCGTTGGGACCCGTCACCTCTTTGACGTCGTTGAGGAATTACAACGACGGATGTCAAAGGAGTTCGGAGATGTATCCTCGAACCGGATGTAAATTGATTTAGAAGAGCAATTTTGCTCAGTCAATTTAATTTAAGGACTTATGGCCAAAATTGGGCTAAGTCCAGTTGAAATGTTCAACATTTTATTTGCTTTTGCATTGCATTTCTTTTTTAATATTTTTATTTGGGCCTTGCCCAGAAAGGATGCAGAGCATCAATTTGTTTTGGGCTCTGCCCTTTTAGGAATGATGCAAGGCATCAATTTTATTTGGGCTCTGCCCTTTTAGGAATGATGCAAGGCATCAATTTTATTTGGGCTCTGCCCTTGTATAAAGGATGCAAAGCATCAATTTATTTGGGCTCTGCCCATTTATTGCCTTGCAATTTATTTTGGCCTGTCAGGTCATTTTGATTTGGGCCTGGCCCTTTAATTAATGCATTGCATTTGTGCAAAATACTGTTAATTTGAGAATGTTTTAGATTCAAGAACCGATGGTTCATAAAACAAGTGCAAGGCACTATTTGATTTAGATCTAAGAAAAAACAAGTTTTTCTTATATCAGAGAACCAAAGGTTCATAGCAAGTGCAAGGCACTATTAATTTAATAACCTTTTAGGTTCAAGAACCGATGGTTCATAAAACAAGTGCAAGGCACTATTTTTACTTATTTATTTATTTATCGTTAAAGATCTATGATCTTGTTCATAAGAGAATTTTCTCTTCTTTAAAAGGTTTTTACCTTTTTTCCTTATTCTTCAAGAGTTCTCTTCTCTTTTTTTTTTAGCAAGATGTTGATGATTTTGAAATGAGGTCTAGGGTCCTTTTTATAGTGCCCATAAATTAGTTAAAGTTTGTTAAAAAGATTATTCTCTAAGTGATTTGGGGAATTTTCCCCACCGTCGGATCTTTAATCCAAAGATCTCTGTTTTACAGAAAAAATCTTATTGTTTTAACAAAAACAGAAAAGATTTTCTCAAATCTTTATTCTGTTTTTGCAATAAAGAATTTTTTATTTTTTTATTTTTTATTATTTTTTTTATTTTTTGCTTGCGCAACTGCGCGTTGACACGTGTCGCGCAGTTGCGCACTGCGCAGCTGCCTGACACGTGTCGCGCAGCTGCGCAGTTGCGCAGGTGCGTACTGCGTGACACGTGTCGCGCAGCTGCGCACTTGTGCAGTTGCGCACTGCGCAGCTGCGTGACACGTGTCGCGCAGCTGCGCACTTGCGCACTGCGTGACACGTGTCGCGCAACTGCGCACTTGCGCAGTTGCGAACTTTTTTTTTTTTTTATTATTATTTTTAGAGCTTTGCTCTTATAGAGTACGCTAATTCATTTATTTTAACTTTAATTTTCTTTTTAATTTTTTATTTTAACTTTAATTTTCCTTTTAATTTTCAAGACAAAGCTTTGCTCTGATTGGAGAAAAATAGAAGTATTGCTTCTTTTTCCACCTTGGAATTTAAACAGAGCTTTGCTCTGATTGGGACAAACAGCAGGGAAATCGAAGTCCTCCTGCATCAATCGGAGTTTATGCGCCCTGCTCCCGAGACTTTAGCCACAAGCAATCAAAGAGCAGGATGGATCGAGCAAAGCGCTTCTTACTTCCGTCACTTGGAATAAGAAGCGGCTTTAAGGCTGAGGGAATGCCAAGAGACCTCAAACGAGACGGCTCGTCTGCGCGCTGAGGTTGTGGCGAACGCTGCCCAGGTGAAGGCTATCTTCAAAGGCCTTCTGGAGTGTATCTCTAATGGGCTAAACTTGAAGCGGAAGCTTGATGCCGCCGAGTGTGACGCCTAAGGCCGCGAAGCAGCTCAGCAGGCTGTCGGGGAGCAGCTTGCATCCTTCTTGCAGCAGCGGGCTCAAGTGGAGGCGGAACTGGCGGTGGTGGCCGATCAGGAAAAGGCATGGAAGGAAGTGCGCGAACAACTGATAGGGCTATTTAAGACGCTTCCTTCCCAGTAGCTGCCCTTGTATCAATATACTTGTAAAAAAATTTCTTTCTCGAATAAGATGTATCCATTCTTTATTCTTTTGTACGATTCACCTTGTACTTGATTGAATTAATAAAGATACACATTTTTTTTCTTTGCAATGTCTTGTACTATTTCTTTGCTTTCTCCCTTCTTTTATTATCAGTATGCTGTCTTGATAAACATGGTTGACAGATAATAGAGTAAGCATCTTGGTTTCTTCAAGGGATAGCGATGGCTTAGGCCGCAGGTTCAGATCTGCCGTCTAAGAAATTTCAACTCTATGAGCCATGAGGGTCTCATAGAGACTTTTCTCCTTACGGATCAAGAGGATCTCGTAGGTGGATTTTCTCCTTAGGAATCGTGAGGATTCCTAAGTACATTTTCTCTTATAAGTCGTAAGGATCTTATAAGAGAATTTTCCCTCTTACGAGTCGAGAGGACTTGTAAGCGGTTGTTTCCCTCCTTGTCGAGATTCGACTTTTGAGAGTGAGACCGTGGATAGTATGCAAGAGACCATTTTAGACCAGCTTGCAGGATCCCAGTGCTTGGGAAACAAGTTTTTTAATCCTTGCTGCCTAAGGCTTTATCTTCCAAGTCGAAACGAATCGGGAAGTCCTCGTGAAGACACTAATTTCCTCACGGGTCGAGACGAATCGAGCAGTTCTCGTCAAGGACATTAATTTCCCTGAGTTGAAGTATTTTGCCGAGGATGCTGGTTTTCTCGAGGTTGAAACGAATCGGAGTATTCTTGCGAAGACACTGGTTTCTCTGCGGGCCGACGCGAATCAGGAGGCTCTCATCAAGGACGCTAGTTTCCCTGAATTGAGGTATTTGCCAGGGACACTGGTTTCCCTGGGGTTGAAACGAATTGATGTATTCCTGCAAAGACGCTAGTTTCTTTGCGGGTCGACGCGAATCAAGAAGTTCTCTTCAAGGACACCGGTTTCCCTGAGTCGAAGGATTTTGTCGAAGACACTGGTTTCTTCGGGGTTTAAACGAATCGGAGTATTCCTGCGGAGACACTGGTTTCTCTGCGGGCCGACGCAAATCAGGAGGCTCTCATCAAGGACGCTAGTTTCCCTGAATTGAGGTATTTGCCAAGGACACTGGTTTCCCTGGGTTGAAACGAGTCGAGGTGTTCCTGCAAAGACGCTAGTTTCTCTGCGGGTCGACGCGAATCAAGAAGTTCTCATCAAGGACACTGGTTTTCCTGAGTCGAAGGATTTTGCCGAAGACACTGGTTTCTTCGGGGTTGAAACGAATCGGAGTATTCCTGCGGAGACACTGGTTTCACTGCGGGCCGACGCGAATCAGGAGGCTCTCATCAAGGACGCTAGTTTCCCTGAATTGAGGTATTTGCCAAGGACACTGGTTTCCCTGGGGTTGAAACGAGTCGAGGTGTTCCTGCAAAGACGCTAGTTTCTCTGCGGGTCGACGCGAATCAAGAAGTTCTCGTCAAGGACACTGTTTTCCCTGAGTCGAAGGATTTTGCCGAAGACACTGGTTTCTTCGGGGTTGAAACGAATCGGAGTATTCCTGCGGAGACACTGGTTTCTCTACGGGCCTACGCGAATCAGGAGGCTCTCATCAAGGACGCCAGTTTCCCTGAATTGAGATATTTTCCAGGGACACTGGTTTCCCTAGGGATTGAACTGATCTGTGGCGGTCTTTCAGGTTTTATATAAGTTACCGTCAAAACCGTGAAGCTAGGAATTTGATCTTCGCTTCGTTTGCTGGCACTGCGCCTGCTGTATCGAGACGAATGTCATGGTTGTCTCTAGGTTGTTAGTGAACCGTCGAAATTTGGCTTTGCTTTCTCACGGAGCCTGTTGGGAAGGTATGGTTCCGTCTTTGTTTGTGCGTTTGGATTGTATACAGGGATCGATGCGATCTCAACTGTAGGGCAAAAGTTTCATTCATTTTTTTTATTGTTTTATTTCCGCTATGCTCTATCATTTCAGGTTTTGATCGCTAAAATCGCGATTGCCCAATCATTTCGGCTATTTTTTGCGGTGCCCAATCATTTCGGCTTTTTATTTTATTTTTACTCGCTGCTTTTTATTGCGAGTTGCCCAATCATTTCGGCTATTTTGTGTGCATACGTTTTTACTTGCTACTTTTTATTGCAAGTTGTCCCATCATTTCGGCTATTTCGTATGCATGTGCGGCCTACTGGCTTTCCGCTGTAAGCATGGAATTAGACACCGATTTCAGCATTAGCACTGCTACAACTGGGATATTGCCAGGAGCGAATCATCATTTGTCTCTGTCGATGTCGAACAAAGGCGGTGTTCCCCTCCGAACGATGGCCGCGACGTTAAGGCATCTGTGCCTGAGATTCGGGGCAGATGCTATATGGTTTTATCCGTCTATCTCTCCGAAGCTGCCAAGTTGATTTATGGCGCCGTATATCGGAGGTTTAGACGGATGCGGCCGATGTAACAGACTTCGTCAGATTCCCCCTCAGGGTGAGGGGTTTTTGATTGTGGGGACGCTCTTCCCTGCAGGCGCAAGCCCCTACAGTTAATTACGCTAATGCATCGCGGTAACAACTTTCTCCTTCTCCAGAATTTCACTTTGTGTCGTGTGTTTTTGTTTTGTTTGTGGTTGCCCGTGGATTGTATACGGAGACTGAGTAATGCCGTCGCCCGTAGGACGTTGATTAGTCCAAATCCGTATTTACTTAGATTTGGGTTTGGTGTTTTTAGTTTAAGGGTGCATTAGTCGCGTTGCGGCTAAGATCAACTTAAACGTTCGTCAAGGATACTTTAGTACTGTTTTGGACTAAGATCAACTTGACGTGATGATCGCTTTAATATCTGGCCGTCGGGACTCGTCACCTCTCTGACGTCGTTGAAGGATTACAACGACAGGTGTCAGAGGAGTTCAGAGATGTGCCCTTGAACCAGAGTTGATTTGGGGTTTTATCATTCATTTAAATGTCTAAGGATGCGTTAACCGTGTTTGGGGCTAAGATCAACTTAAACGGGACCGTTTAGATCTGGCAAAAGAGCATTTGGAGGCTCTATTGTTCCAGTTTAGGGACGTGGTGGTCCATGTTCCAGTTTAAGGACGTGGTGGTCTATCGCCAGTTTAAGGACGTGGTGGTCCATATTCCAGTTTAAAGACGTGGTGGTCCGATGTTAGTTTAGGGACGTCTCGGTCGGATGTTAGTTTAGGGACGTCTCGGTCCAATATTAGTTTAAGGACGTCTCGGTCCGATATTAGTTTAAGGACGTCTCGGTCCACGAGTTTAAGGACCCCGCAGTCCATATTGATGCGTATGGTCGTTGGGACCCGTCACCTCTCTGACAACGTTGAATGATTACAACGACATGTGTCAGAGGAGTTCGGAGATGTACCCTCGAGCCGGATATAAATTGATTTAGGGAGCAACCGTGCTCAGTCAATTTAATTTGAGGACTTATGGCCATGACTGGGCTAAGTCCAGTTAGATGTTCAACATTTTTTATTCGTCTTTGGCCTATTAGACCTGAGTTAGGGCTTTGCCCCTTTTTAAATAATGCATTGCATTATTTTTGTTTTGTTTGGGCTCTGCCCTTTTATAAATGATGCAGAGCATTTATTTTGTTTGGGCTCTGCCCTCTATAAAATGATGCAGAGCATCAATTTCATTTGGGCCCTCCCTTTTATTGCTCTGCAGTTTAATTTGGGCCTGGCCCTTCTAGCAATGCATTGCATTGAGAATCTTCAAGAAACAGAAGTGAAGAGCACTTTTTAATCCTTTGATCTAAAGAAAAACAAGTTTTTTCTTCTTTTCTTGTTTTTCCTTATTTCAGAGAACCAAGGGTTCATAACAAGTGCAAGGCACTACTTCTTTTTTTATTTTATTTACTTATTTATTTATTTATTGAAGATCCATGATCTTGTTCTTAGATCAATGATCTGTTCCCAAGAGAATTTTCTCTTTTAAAGGTTTTACCTTTTTTTTTGTTCTTCCAGAATTCTCAAGAGTTCTCTTTCTCTCCTTTTTCTTTTTTAGCAAGATCCTCCTCTTTGAAATGAAGTCTGGGGTCCTTTTTATAGTGCTAATAAATTAGTTAAATTTGTTACATAAATCTTTTTCTGAGTGATTTGGGGAATTTTCCCCACCGTTGGATCTTTGATCCAAAGGCCCCTGCCTTATACAAGAAAATCTTCTTATTTTAACAAGATTTATTCTGTTTTGCGCAACTCCCCCAGTGAGTGACACGTGTCGCGCAGTGAAGCGCTTGCGCAGCAGTGTCTGCGCAACTGCGCAGACACGTGTCGCGCGCAGGTGTGCTTGCGCAACTGCGCAGACACGTGTCGCGCAGCGGTGCGCTTGCGCAACTGAGCATTGCTTTTGTTTTTTAAAGAGCCTTGCTATGATTGGACGCACTACCTTGGGCGTTGTGCTGGCGTGTCAACTTCTGACACGTGGCGCGTTGCGCGCAGCGCACGGGATCTGAAGCTTTGCTTCAAAAATTTGAATTTTCAAAATTCAAACAGAGCCTTGCTCTGATTGGGGAAACAAATGCCCCCCCACCGTTGCGCTCACGTGGCGCGCACGTGAGTGTAGCGGTGGCAAGATCCTAGTCGTTGGATCAAGGGGGTCAGTTGAAGGGGCGCAGGCGCCTATAAATAGGACCCTTGGTCCTTAGAATATTCTCTACTACTTCAAGAATTTTGACTCAGAGCCTTGCTCTTGCTTAAGAATTTTCAGAGCCTTGCTCTTGATTTTTTTCCAAGAACTCCAAAGTTCATAACCATCTTAGGTATTTAATAAAATTAAATTAAATTAAATTAAAGCTGATTAATAGAGCCTTGCTCTTATAGATCTTTGATCTAAAACCCTTTTGGGGTTTGCTCAACAGAGCCTTGCACTTATAGATCTTTGATCTAAAGAGGACCCCTTTGGGGTTTCATCAACAGAGCCTTGCTCTCAAAAATTTACAGAGATCTTGTTCCTAGGTTTTAACCTATGAATAGAGCCTTGCTCATAGATCAAATGTAGATCTTCCCTTTTTTCTTATATATAAAAATGGAGAACTCCTAAAAGTTTTCATGGATCTTTAAAACCCCAAAAAATTTTTAATCCTTAGGAGTTATAGTTTTCATTACTATTACAGAGCTAGGCTCTTTTTTTTTAGGAAGTTTTATTCCCCTAAGACCAGAGTTTGACAAATGTCACTCTGTGACAGAGCTTTGCTCTAAAATAGAAGATTTTCTCCTTGTCTCTAGGGATTTCCCCCCAATGAGGATATTCTCTTGGGGGTCTTTTTCATTAACTGACAGTCTCATCCAATGATGGGACTGTCTTATCAAATGATGCGCCGTCATCCAGATTTTGTGGGTCCCCTACCCATTACATCACAGTGTGGAATAAGATTTAAAATGCCAAGCGTTAGAACACAAATAGTTATTTTTTTGTCTTCCCACAGGAAACATGTCTGATGACTTGTCTTTCCCCTTCGTTCGCTCGGAAGGAGGGTTCCCCCATTCGCCAGTGGACCGGGTGGCGTTCGCCCTCATTAAAGATCATGACCCTGAGTGCAAAAAACTCCACCTGTGGGGAAGGTGGTACAGCCAGATCATCCAAGGCCGTCGCAGCTTCAGTTCCGCCTCGCCTTCTGAGCCCATAGTTACGATCCCTTATGCGGACGAACCCCCGGTGAAGTATGCCGTGGAGGTTAAAAATTGGAATTCTGACGACCTCCTCCAGCCTGCAATCGGTGCCATTCCTGTGCAGCCGCCACCGGCGATAGACATTCTGGGGAGGCGAATCTGTCAGGGTGAAGCACGCCCGTGGGGACAGGCTTACAATATTGGACTGACCCCGCGACCGCTCGCCGGATATTTGCAATGGGCCCGGTACATCTTATCGGCGAAAAGGACTCATCTAACGAAGATTGGTTTATATTCGGCCGTCTACGTTTCGCTTTTCGAGTATCCCTCTCCTCCAACGTGGTGGATAAAGGCCTTTATTGAACAATGGAATATCCCCACCCACACCTTCCTGATAGCGGATAGGGAAGTCTCCATCTCTTTGGAGGAATTTGCTGAGATCTCGGGTTTACCAATGAGGGGGGAGCACTACGAGGAGTTGCTTCCTCCTGACGAGTACATCTTTGCCACCAAGCAGCTGGTGTTTGACTTGACTCCGGAGAATGCCATTCAGCATCAGCATCCGAGCTTGGTGAAGGTGTTGGAGATATATGAGGAACTCCATTTGGAATCGGGCGACCGGGGCGTCAGTTTCGCAGATTTTATTGCCCGCTTTATTCGCCCGGAGTTCCTATCAGAGCAGAGTGAGAAGTTCGCTCAGCTTGTCGACCCTTTTGGTTTCGGCTCGGACCGCCGACCTATATCGGAAAATGACCAGCGGAATTTTTATCTCCCCGGCACTGCCAGCGTCCCTTTCTCGGAGATCGCCGTTCCTGGCATGGACGAGGAGACCTTTTTTATAGGGTTCTTTGGTTTATGGTTATGCAGCTTTGCGCTCCCCATACACCCGCGCCTCATGCGGCCCTCCGTCTTTTACCCGGCGCATCGAATGGTGGATGGTTTGCAATTATCGGTAGGGATCGCCGGGTTGGCTTACCTTTATAATGGACTTAGCGTAGCGGAGGACGCTAGTGAGCCTGGGGTACAGCCTGCCAACTTCCCGATGCACTATTTTACTTCTTGGATGGAGATGCACGTGCAAGGGGTGTTCGGTGCCCATAAGACTCCTTCGTTTTTCGAGAAATGCAGAATCCCGAGAGTCATGCGGTTGGTCGGGGCTTCAATTGTGGTTGCATCCCCCCGGGATTCTAGGGGACTGCTCTTGCGTCCACATCTGGTCGGAGCGAAGATTTCTTTTGTGGATAAGGTCATTACCATAGGCTCAGAGACCACTAAGTCAGTGGTGCCACTACGTGATGATTTTAAGGGTGGGGCTTCTGTACTTAAGGCTCGGGAAATTCTCCACCTCTACTCCATTCGGCCGGGCTATCTAGTGTTTAGGCAGAATGAGACAGCCTTGTTTATGAGATATAACCCACACCGATTTGCCCGGCAGTCAAGCTACAACCAAGGGATCCCGTTGGAAGCTTTCTTGGAAATGCCCGTGGTCGGCCCAAAGGGGATAAAGAATGCGATGCATCATTTTACACGGCTTAACACAGGTTCCTATTTCTTCATTAGTGAACCCAGCTGTGCCCCTAAGATGCTTAATTCATATGTGGCCTGGTATGCGCACGCGATGGGCCCAATTATCTTAACGGAGAAGCATATGCTGGTTGACCGTAGGGATGCGCCTCCCGGCGGCGATCGCAAGGCCCCTTTGCAGCCAAGGCTCCCGGTCGTCCCTCCGCTAAAAGATGCTGGAGTCGATCGACCATGCGTGTTGAGCCCCCCGCGGGGATTGCCGCTGCCCGCTACGGTGGATGTACCATCGGCGCCCCGTGCTCCCACGAAGGCGGCTAATGTAGTATCGCCAGAGCCAGGCGTAGGAGCAGATATTGGGACCCGCCGTCCTAAAGTAACTGCCAAGCGCAAATCTATCCCGGATGGATCTAAAGCTGGCGGACAGAAGAAGAAGAAGAAGTCCACCCTTTCCCTCGATGCGATCCTCAGCTTAAAGCCTGCGGCTCCTCCCACCGAAGGCATATGTGAATATGGCAGCAACGAGGGCTTCTTGGTAGACCCTGCGGACACCAATTTGGCTGCCGCCATTGCAGTTTCAGAGCGATCGGCGAGGCTCGAAGCAATGTTAAGCAAACTCGCTGAGTCAAGTAATCATCAGCCGCTTTATTTGTCATTTTATTGCACTTTATTATTATCTTTAACTAATATTTGCTCCCTTTTCAACAGGTGTCTCTACTGAAGAGGCTATCGCTGCCTCTTTGAAAACCTTCCAAGAGGAGGAGGAGAAGCGCGCTCTAGCAGGCGTTGGTATGTCTCACCCCTTTCCCTTTTATAAGGAAAGTTTGTCATCTTTTCTGATGGTCAACCTAACCTTCTTTTGTTTCTTTGTAGGGGTTGTATCAATTGATGCGGGGGTCCTTCCCGAGGCCGTTACTGAAGTCCCGATCTCGTCGAGGCTGCTGCAGGAGCCTCGACTTGACAAAACGACAAGGGATGCCCTGAAAAATCTGGAGGAATCCCTATTCACGGACGAGGACGCCTCAATTAAAGAAGCCCTAGTGGCATCCGTATCAACGGCTCGGGAGGAGCGGAAGCGGTTGAGACGCGAAGCAAAGGCACGCAGAGCTGCTTTGGCCACGGGAGCGGGCCCTAGCACTATTCCTTGCGCCGACACTCCTTCTGAAGAGGCCCCTTCCGCCCTATAAACTGCTCATAGGCAAGTAGCGCGCGCGGCCCGAAGTGCAAACGATAAATCCTCTTCAGGTAGCATTTCTTTCAGAGCCTTGTTGTAAGAATTATAAAGCCGATGGCTCATATGCATTCCACATTGCAGGGCCAAGTCCGACTGAGGGGGAGGCGGAGACCGTTGAACCCAGGGAAACGGCGGAAGCGGTGCCTGCCGAACCCGAGCCGACGGTAAGGCGCGTCGTTGGGGCCACAGGACCCAAAGCAGAGGTTGGGGGATCTGCAGCCGAGAGGGTCATGGATGCCGACCCTGAAGTGGCGGCAGATGAAATGATCGTCATAAGCGAGCCGAGGGTAATGGTAGGTGAGGCGCTTGAGGCTGGAGACCTCACGGCGACGGCGGATGAGACAACCGTGACCGCAGGACCCGTAGGAGTAGCGGGTGAAGTGGCCACGATTCCTGAGGACGAGCCAGCTGCTCTTTCTCAGGAATCTGGCAATGCTCCAATCATAGCCCTCCCCGTCTATATTCCCCCGCCTTCTCCAGGGCTTTCGAGTGCAACAACGGTTCCCATTGAGTCAGGTGACGAAGCTACGGGCGGTGGCCTGATGTCAATGGAGGAAGGAATTGCCTCAGTCTCGGCTGGCAGTTCGTCGGGTAAATTTCGAGTTACTATCATTTTCTATCTTCTTTTTTTTTTATATCTTGCAATCTTTTCTAACAAGTTTGCTTCTGTTTTTAATGCAGGTGCGGCCAGTGCCGATGCTCTACTGCTTGAAGGAGCACCGTCAACTACTGCTTTGGCGGTGGTCACTTCCCCGCCTTCCCTCGTGCCGTCGCGGATGTTGGAAGGTATGGATTTGCGACTCACAAGTTAATCTTTTAAACGTGTATTTTATGGACTAACGTCATACCATTGTGTCCTTTCAGGAGTGCTCTTTGATCATCTATACCAAGTGTTACTCCCACACTTCTCCTTCCCGTCCGAACTCGCTTCTCCCTCTAGTGGTGCCGGTGAGTACATTTTCATTTTGATGTCTTTGTTTACTCCCTTTTTAGCAATGGGATGATTTCTGACTTTTCCTCTTCCTTATTGCAGTGCCACAAATCGAAGGAGGGGACGCAAGACCTGCCACGCCACCGGCCTTTCCGGCTTTGCCGTCCGTTGCAGCTGGTACAGTATATTCCTCCCTCCTTTTTATATGATCCTTCAACATCTTTTCGAATCATTGTTGAACCGTGTTTCGTTTTGCAGCTATTGTTCCAGCTCCGATCCCCTTTGAATCTCGTGTTCTCTCACCAGCGGGCCCTTTCTTGAAACGTCCGTCTTTAAAAGGTGTCGTGATGAGTTTGGGTATGATGAGTGGGTATATCGAAGAGCTTAACATGGACGCTCTCCCTTCTGTCGTGGATTTCGCAATGGAGGTTAACCCGATGTTGGCGGCGCTCGTAAACTTTCACAATGAAGGCGTCGTCGAATCTTGGGTTAACCACTGCAGAGAGATTGAGGCCTGCTTGCATCGGTTGGAGACGACGCGCCCTTCTCCCGAAGTTTTGGCCATGGGCACCGAACGGACAGCCTGGCTCGAGCGAAGCGCTTCTTATCTCCGCCATTTGGAGCAGGAAGCAGCTTTACGGTTGAAGGAGTGTCGGGAATCTTCAAGCGCAACCGCTCGCCTGTGCGCTGAAGTTAGGACGAATGCTGCTGAAGTGAAAGCCGTCTTTGAAGGTCTTCTGGAGCGTATCTCCAATGGGCTAGCACTGAGGCGGAAGCTTGATGCTGCCGAGCGTGATACTCGAGGCCGTGAAGCAGCTCAGCAGGCTGTTGGGGAACAGCTTGCATCCTTCAGGCAGCAGCGGGCTCAAGCAGAGGCCGAACTGGCGATGGCAGCTGATCAAGAGAAGGCGTGGAAGGAAGTATGCGAGCAATTGCTAAATCTATACAAGACGCTTCCTTCTCAGTGATTCTCCTTGTATCATTTGTACTTATAAAATAGATGTATATACATTTTTTATTCTTTAGTACAATGTATCCTGTACTCAATCAATGTTTATGAATAAAAGATGCACATTTTTGTAATGTCTTGTGTCATTTCTCCGCCCCCCCTTTTTCTGCATGATATCTTTGATGAACCTCATTGGCCGATAACTTCATTTCTCCCAGAGATAGCGATGGCTTAGGCCGCAAGTTCAGGTCTACCGCTTAAGACTTTTCAACTCTATGAGCCATGAGGGTCTCATAGAGGCTTTTCTCCCTACGGATCGAGAGGATCTCGTCGGTGGGTTTTCTTCTTAGGAATCATGAGGATTCCTAAGTGTGGTTTTCTCTCATAGGTCGTAAGGATCCTACAAGAGATTTTTTCCCTCTTATGAGTCGAGAGGACCCGTAAGTGGTTGTTTCCCTTCTTGTCGAAAATCGACTTCAGAGAGTGAGACCCGTGAATAGTATGCAAGAGACCATTTCGGATTGACTTGCAGGGCCCCATTTTTCAGGAAGCGAGTTTTCCCACCTCTGCTGCCTGAGGCTGATTGGATGATTTAGCGTGCTTGCGCTTTCTAAAAGATAGATCAAAAATACTTGTTTACCGCAATCAAGAACGGCGTCACTTTGCAGCTAACCGGTGAGTACGGGTCGGTCCACAGGGATTTTATGAATTTCCGATTCGTTCTTACGAGTTAATTCCGAAGGGTGTTCGGTTGATTATTAAATCTAAAAATCTAATTAACCTAGGGCAATTATCTAGATCTACTCTTGCTAGGGCTAGGTTTAGGGATGGTTTGGAAATGTAATTAAATCTCACCGCTTTCAATACCCGAATGAAGATCTATGAGGAGTTATGGTAATTATCAATAAAGTGGATTAGATCCGTTCGGGAAGGTGTTCCTTCCTCTAGGTTCTTGTCCTTCCTTTAGAGATCCTTACCCTAACCTCCATGGAAAACATCACACCCGGGCCTTTATACTATGGTATCACCGCTACCTCGAGGGATAGAGTGCCGTAGGGAGCGGTATGTGCATGTATGCATAGAGTCCTATTGTAAATATTTGGTGGGTAAGAAAAGGATGAGAGATCTCATCTCTCAAAATCCTTCCCAAAAGCTAAACCCTAAACAAGTTCCTAGGGCATGAAATTAAATCTACCTAGGGCAAGGAATTTAAATCTACACTAAGGCAAGAAATTAAATCACTTACAGATGCATCCCTCCAATCATCCATGCAGGGTTGTCAGATCTGAATTTCTGAATGGAGAAGAAACACCGATGCTCTCCAAAAGATTTCTAAATTTTATTCATTAAAGGGAGGCATAAGAAATTACAATGAGTAGAGTTCCTATTTATAGAGAATAGGAAACCCTAGGTTACATTTTGATCCGCATGTCTAAAATTACAAAAATAGCCCTAGGTCAACTAGTCAAAGCCGCAAATGAATTTTGGTAAAATAAAATCTTCCTTTTGTCTTCTTAAAAAGGAAGTATTGGGCCTTTACTTTGTGGGCTCTTCTGTCTTTGGGCTTCCTGGGCTACTTAATTCTTTAATTCTTTCTTTAAAATAGCTTCTGTTCTCTTTCAGATTTTCCAGTGAATAATTGTGGTGGACTTTTAACCGTTCTCTTTGAGTCGATGTCTTGAATCTTGCTTTGTGAATTGTTCCTTATGTAGGCTTGATCAAGATTCTCTGTTTGTTGGTCAAAGTCTCACTTTTACGTCGTCTTTTCATCGTTTTCACTGTTTCCTGTCCACGAACCTGTAACCTGTAACATGTAGCAGACATGCGTCAAAAGCACCTGTTTATTTATAAAAAGAATAAGAATGGGGAATATAATCATGCATTATTCTGGTGTGAACAAGGCTTCATCTTGCAAATTGATAAGCAAGTTCAATTTGTTGAAGAAATCCCTTTCCTGAATGATTTGGCGGAACTTCCTCCACCGTCGGATCTTTGATCCAAGGGCTCCTGTTTTACAGAAGAAAATCTTCTTGTTTTAACAAGAATGGAAAAGATTTCCTCAGAACTTTAATTTTGTTTGGCGCAAATGCTCCATAGTATGATACATGTCGCGCGGCGCAGCGCAATTGTGTTAGCGCATCTGCGCTGACGCGTGTCGTGTAGCGCACGACACAGCGCAACTATGCTACCGCATCTGCGCTGACACGTGTCGTGTAGCGCACGGCGCAGCGCAGCTAAAGCGTTGCTTCCTTTAATTTTGTTTGAAATAGAGCTTTGCTCTGATTGGGTGCGCTGCTTTGGGCGCTGCGCTGATGCGTCTGCGTCAGACACGTGGCACGTTGTGCAGCGCAAATAATCTGAAGCGTCGCTTCATTAAATTAATTTTCGAGACAGAGCTTTGCTCTGATTGGGGGAAGACGAAGCGTTGCTTCATCTCCCGCCTCGGAATTTGAACAGAGCTTCGCTCTGATTAGGGTAAACCGCCGTGACAACTTTTGGAAGTCGAAGATGCACTTGATGCCTATAAATAGGACCTTTGGTCCCCCACAGATACTTATCATCTTTCAGATTTTTATTTTCAAAAACTTCAGAGCTTTGTTCTCGCCTTCAAGAACTCCGGTGCCTTGCTCCTTTTTTCAAAGTTTTTAGAAAAACTTTAGGTAAAATCGATTCTTAAATTAATCTTAACCAGCAGAGCTTTCGTCCAGGGGATTTTATCCTTGAACATAGTTTTGCTCTCTAGGAATTTAGTCCTCTATGTATATTGTTGCTTTTCTATTGCTAATCTTCCTGTAATATTTCCTCCAGGGATAATGGCGGCGGTGCATCTATACAGTTTGCACGAGTTCATTACCTACGACGATATCCGCGCTCAGGGTCGTCAACAAAACCAGGAGTTTACAGACGCTGAATGTGCAGAAGTCATGGGTCGTCTGAACGCAAGCGGTGGTTGGCTGTTGCCTCGTCGTTCGGCCCTTTTGAAAGTCGTGTTGGGAGCCATATGGAGAGCACTTCCGGGTCTTCATGAGGCCTTACCGCTCAATGCGCTGGATGATGCCGAAGACAAGGTGCATTCAGTGTACCTGACAGGGCTGATCTCAAAGAAACGGCGGAACAGCCTCATTGACATCCTACACCAAGTCTTCCAGCAGACGACGATAGTTGTTGCTTATCAAAGGCCAGAAGGGCTTGCCGATGATCTTGACACAGAGGAGCGCGAAAGACTGCGCATAAGAATAATTAGAAAGGCCAGAAGAACTCTGGATGGCCTTACTTTCGATTTCCTCAATCCGTGCCCCGGATCTGAGGTTATACCGCTGTAATAATTTGAATAATGTTTGTTATTTATTGTTCTTATGATTGTAAAAAAGGAATTTTCTAGCGGTATGAATGGAAACCCCCCCTTTTATTTCAGCTTGTCTTATTTCTCGTTCTGAGTCTTCTGCCTGTGCATAAATGAATGCGTCACGAACGCCAGATCAAATGTAGGTCAGATATTCTTTCTGTCATCTTCTTTTTATTGTCAGCAGGCTGTCTTAATAACCATGATTGATGGATATCTAAAACGAGTATTCTGACTTCCTTAAGAAATAGCGATGGCTTAGGCCGCAGGTTCAGGTCTACTGCCTAAGACTTTTCAACTCTATGAGCCGTGAGGGTCCCATAGAGGCTTTTCTCCCTACGGATCGAGAGGATCCCATAGGTGGATTTTCTCCTTAGGAATCGTAAGGATTCCTAAGTGTGGTTTTCTCTTATAAGTCGTAATGATCCTATAAGAGAATTTTCCCCTCTTACGAGTCGAGAGGATTCGTAAGCGGTTGTTTCCCTCCTTGTCGAAACTCGACTTTGGAGAGTGAGACCCGTGAATAGTATGTAAGAGACCATTTTGGATTAACTTGCAGGGCCCCATTGTTCAGGAAGCAAGTTTTTTAATCCTTGCTGCCCGAGACTTCATCTTGCAAGTTGGGACGAACCGGGAATTCTCTCGCGGAGACGGTGGTGGCTCTGCGAGTTGACGTAGGTTGGGAGGCTCTCGTCACGGAATGTTTGTATCCGTGGGTCAAGGAATTTTGCTAGGGATTATTTGTTTCCCGAGCGCCAAGGATTATTTGTTTCCTTGGGGTTTGAAACGAGTCGAGGATTCCCATGGGGGCACTGGTGGCTCTGCGGGTCGACGCGGATCAGGAGGCTCTCGTCAAGGAGTGTTTGTATCCGTGAGTCGAGGAATTTTTCTAGGGATTATTTGTTTCCCGAGCGCCAAGGATTATTTGTTTCCTTGGGGTTTGAAACGAGTCGAGGATTCCCATAGGGGCACTGGTGGCTCTGCGGGTCGACGCGGATCAGGAGGCTCTCGTCAAGAAGTGTTTGTATCCGTGAGTCGAGGAATTTTGCTAGGGATTATTTGTTTCCCGAGCGCCAAGGATTATTTGTTTCCTTGGGGTTTGAAACGAGTCGAGGATTCCCATGGGGGCACTGGTGGCTCTGCGGGTCGACGCGGATCAGGAGGCTCTCGTCAAGGAATGTTTGTATCCGTGAGTCGAGGAATTTTGGTAGGGATTATTTGTTTCCTGAGCGCCAAGGATTATTTGTTTCCTTGGGGTTTGAAACGAGTCGAGGATTCCCACGGGGGCACTGGTGGCTCTGCGGGTCGACGCGGATCAGGAGGCTCTCGTCAAGGAGTGTTTGTATCCGTGAGTCGAGGAGTTTGCTGGGGATTATTTGTTTCCCGAGCGCCAAGGATTATTTGTTTCCTTGGGGTTTGAAACGAGTCGAGGATTCCCACGGGGGCACTAGTGGCTCTGCGGGTCGACGCGGATCAGGAGGCTTTCGTCAAGGAGTGTTTGTATCCGTGAATCGAGGAGTTTGCTGGGGATTATTTGTTTCCTCTTTGTTTGCGCCCTTGGATTGTATACAGGGATCGATATGATCTTAACTGTAGGGCCAAAGTTTTATCATCATTTTTTTTATCTTCGCGATGCTCTATCATTTCAGCTTTTATATCGCGAGGGTCGCAATTGCCCAATCATTTCGGCTATTTTTCGCGGTGCCCAATCATTTCGGCTATTTATTTTATTTTTACTCGTTGCTTTTTATTATGAGTTGCCCAATCATTTCGGCTATTTTGCATGTATACATTTTACTTGCTGCTTTTTATTGCAAGTTGCCCCATCATTTCGGCTATTTCGTATGCATGAGCGGTCTACTGGCTTTTCGCTGTAAACCTGAAATTGGACACCGATTTCGGTATCAGCACCGCTGCAACTGGGATATTACCAGGAGCGAATCATCATTTGCCTCTGTCGTTGTCGAACAAAGGAGGCTTAGTGACCGGGGTTAAGGTCCTGTCGACTAAGGCTTTTAACTTCATGAGCCGTAAGGGTCTCACAAAGGTATTTCTCCCTACAAGTTGTGAGGATCTTGTAGGTGTATTTTCTCCTTAGGACTCGTGAGGATTCCGAAGTGTTCGTTTCCTCTGTAAGTCGTAAGGATCTTACATGAGGGTTTTCTCCTCATAAATCGAGAGGATTTACAAGGGTTGTTTACCATGCGAACATATCCCCAGTCACGAATGAGACTTGGTTAGGGAAATACTTATTCGCGCCCGTGGATTGTATACAAGGGTCAATATTGAGCCACTTATAGGGCAGTATCGGAAGTTGTAGGAGTCGCTTAAGCACAGGTTTAGGCCTCTGTAACTTAAGACCTCAAATCTTATGAGCCGTGAGGGTCCCATAAGAGATTTCTCCTCGCGAGTCGTGAGGATCTCGCGAGTGTATTTTCTCCCTAGAAATCGTGAGGATCCCTAAGTGTGTTGCTCCCTTGTGAGTCGTAAGGATCTCACGCGGGTGGTTTCTCCCTACAAGGTCGAGGGGCCCTTGTAAGTCTCCTTTAACGAGGTTGCGCCCTCTCGGGTTTTCACAGACACTCACCGGTAGTCCTGTTGTTTTTACTCACGGAGCCCTTTAGGGTTTTCATCCATGCCCATTTTGCTTATGGACATACCGTTTTTTTAATTCTTTTTATTTTCTTTTTCTCCCTTTTTTTTACGAGGTCGCGCCTTTTCAGGTTTTCACGAACACTCGCCGGTAGCCCTGCTGTTTTTACTCACGGAGCCCTTTCGGGTTTTTCATCCGTGCCCTTTTTGCTTATGGACATACCGTTTATTTTATTTTATTTTCATATGTTTTTTTTTATATCTCGTCAGCCTAAAGATGCTGCGGTAGTAGTTTAAAGACGTTTCGGTCTGCTATTAGTTTAAGGACATTTCGGTCCGCCATTAGTTTAAGGACGTTTCGGTCCGTTGGCCAGCTACTACTTATAGAGTTTTGGGCTTGGGAAGACAGAGAGCGGACATAGTCGTCGTCATCTATCATTGACTTAGGCCGTAACTCATTAGGCGTAGTATTTCTTCAGGAAGCGACCGTTTATCGGCCTGAAAGGCCTTTCACCATGCATGTCCATGAGTAGATAGGCTCCACCTTGGTAGACTTTGTCTATGATGTACGGGCCCTCATAGTTTGGGTCAAATTTTCCCCGCTTGGCACGATTGGGGATCATGGGCCTTTTGACCACTAGCACAAGCTCGCCTTGGCGGAATGTCCTCGGTCGGGTCAATCTTTCATATGAGCGCGTCATCTTTTGCTTTATAAGCCTCCAGATTTTGTTGCGCTATGAGCCGGGTTTCATCAAGGGCGTCAAGCTCCTCAAGCCGAAGGTGAGCATTTTCTTCGTCCGTCAGCTCGTAGTGGACTGCCACTCGTAGAGAGGGTAACTCTATCTCGAGAGGGAGTACTGCTTCCGTCCCAAATACCAACGCGTACGGCGTTGTGTTTGTGGCCGTCTTAAATGTAGTTCGATACGCCCAAAGAGCCTCTTGCAGTCTTTCGTGCCAGTCTTTCTTATTTCGGGACACCGTTTTCTTCATGATCTTCGTCAAGGTCTTGTTGAAGGCCTCAGCTAGACCGTTAGCTCGCGGATTATAAACTGAGGAATATCTCCAGTCTATATTATGCTGTTGCGCAAAGCGACTGATCTTGTGGCTTCTGTTGGCTGGCCCGTTATCGGAGATGATCCGTCGCGGAGTTCCAAACCGATATATGACATGCGTCTTGAAGAAATGGAGGATATTCTCCGTCTTCACCTCTCTTAACGGTACCGCCTCTGCCCATTTGGAGAAGTAGTCAGTCGTTGCCAGGATGAAACGATGTACTCTAGACGATACTGGTTCAATGGGGCCAACTATATCAGTTCCCCACATTTCGAATGGCCAGCTAGCCACTGTCGGGTGTAGCGGATTTGGATGCTGGTGGATGAAGTCCCCATGAATTTGGCATGAGTGGCATTGCTTCGCATATTCGATGCAGTCCTGAATCATCGTGGGCCAGTAGTAGCTCATCCGTTTTATCTTCAACTTCATCTTAGGGCCTGCTTGATGAGAACCGCAGAGTCCGTCGTGAACTTCCTGGACGACTCTTTTTGCTTCGTCAGGTCCTAAGCATCTCAGCCACAAAGAATCAAATGACCTCTTGTACAGAGTATCGTTGACGAAGGCGAAAGACAGGGCTCGTTTCACGAGCTGATGTCTTGTGGACGCTTCTTCAGGCATTCGGTGGGACTTGAAGTAATCTATGAAGATTTCTCTCCAATCCCCGGTATTTTCCCAATCTTTTACTTGCAGGGTCGTCTGCTCGTTCGCTCCTTTTCCTTCGGATGATTCCGGAGATACTTCTGCTGGGGCAAGCACCCGACGGCTTTGCACCACGATTCTAACGTCATCGAGGTTTTCGTCAGCCAGTTCTTTAGCAAGTTTGGCCAACGCGTCTGCTTTGCTGTTTTCCGCGCGCGGTATGTTTTCCAAAGTATAAGAGGGGATTTGGGTCAATAGCTGTTGCACCTTTTCGCCATACTTCACCAATTCTGGTTTGCATGTCTGGTAGTCGCCGTTTACTTGACTAACGACCAGTTGAGAGTCTCCATATATGAGGAGATTTCCAATTCCCATGTCGATGGCGATCTCGAGGCCTGCTATTAGAGCTTCGTATTCGGCTTCATTATTTGTTCTCGGCTCTGTTAGGGAGAAAGCAAAGCGCATTATCCCTTCTTGTGGAGTCACAAAGATGAGCCCTACGCCCGATTTGATTATAGGGGTACTTTGTTTGTGCTTCTTCATGGAAGATGCTCCATCGAAATAAAGCTCCCAACGGGTATCACCACCGTCGATTGCGTCAAACGCATGCTTGTCTGGCAAATCGCAATTCAGGGGAGAATCAGCAGGTATCGGGTGCTCAGTAAGGAAGTCGGCTATGGCCTGACCCTTCACTGCCTTGAGGGGTCGATACGTTATCGAGAACTCCATTAAGAGCAGGGCCCATTTAACGAGTCGTCCCGTCAATATGGCCTTTGACATTAGATATTTGAGAGGGTCCACCTTTGAAATGAGATGGACTTCATGCGCTAATGCGTAATGTCTAAGCTTTGTTATTGTGAAGATCAACGCCAGGCAGTGTTTTTCAATGGGGGAGTAATTGCTTTCTGCCCTCAGCAGAACCCGACTTAAGTAATAGAGTGCTCTTTCTTTCCCCTGGTCATTCTCTTGTGCCCATAATGCGCCTAAAGAACCTTCAAGGGCGGCCGTGTAAAGAATGAGAGGCTTTCCCTTAACTGGAGCAGCCAACACTGGAGGGGTTTGCAGATACTGCTTGATCTCGTCCAGTGCGCCTTGGCATTTGTGATCCCAAACGAATGGGGTTCCCTTCCTCATCAGGTGACTGTAAGGACGGCACTTTCCTAAAAGATTAGCGATAAACCGCCGAATGTATGCAAGCTTTCCTTGAAAAGATCGTAGCTGTTTAAGAGTTCTCGGCGGAGGCATTTCCATGATCGCCTTGATTTTAGAAGGATCTATCTCAATACCTCGGTGTCGGACGATGAATCCCAGGAATTTACCCGAGGAAACCCCGAACGCACATTTAAGAGGATTCATCTTCAAATTGTATTGCCGGAGGCGTTGAAATACGGTCTTCAAATGTTCGAGATGTTCTTCGTATGATTTGATTTTAACCACGAGATCGTCGATATAGCATTCGACGATTTCGTGTATAAGGTCGTCGAAGATCTTCGTCATGGCCCTCTGATAAGTAGCACCTGCGTTCTTTAAACCGAAGGGCATCACTTTATAACAGAATATTCCTAAAGGGGTCCTGAAGGCTGTGTGCTTCTGGTCTTCTGGATGCATTTTTATCTGGTTATACCCTGATGAGCCGTCCATGAAGGAGAAAACCTCATGAGTGGATGTATTATCTATCATCAATTCGGTGACTGGCACTGGGAAATCATCCTTCGGGCAAGCTTTATTAAGATCCCGAAAGTCCACGCATACACGCACTGTCCCATTTTTCTTCATCACCGGGACGATGTTGGCGATCCATTCCGGATATTGTACCTCGTGGATGAAGCCAGAGTCGATCAGCTTTTTGACTTCAGCATTGATACTCATTTCAAGCTCGAGCCGCATTCTTCTCGGCGCCTGTTTGACTGGTTTGACGTTTGGGGATATTGCTAGTCTATGTACAGCAACTTCTAGATCTAGTCCCGGCATCTCGGAATAGTTCCATGCGAAGCAATCTTTATGCTGCACAAGGACGTCTTTTAACGCAGCCACCCTCTCTTCAGACAGCAGCTCGCTGACGAATGTCGGTCGCGGATCGTTTACCGTCCCCAACTCGATTTTCTTGAGGTTATCTGCAGTGGTATGTATTCCATTCTCCAGTTCTTTCGGAGCTGGGGGAAATTCTGAGATTACCTCATCATTGCTGTTTTCGAGGCACCAAGGGAGGCTGTCCATGTTCTCGGGTTCTCCTTTTAATAGTGTTATCATGTGACAGGTACGAATTCGCTTCCAGTCCTAATGTGGAACTGTTTTTTCTTTCGTGGCCTTGGGTTCGTGCTTTTGTGGTGGTGCTACCCTCCAGTTGTCGGACAGAGCGAATTTACCAAGCTGGTACTGATCTTCGACCCAATTCTTGAAGGTGAAGCAATCTTCAAGAGAATGACCTATCACTTGATGGTAAGAGCAATAGTCCGGGTGTGAGGCTTCGCCCGCTTGTTTGGGGTGTTTAGACTCCGGCAATGTAAGCATTTGATGCTTTAGGGCAAGATCGAGTATCTTCTTCATCTTTTCCCGAGGAAACGAGTACGCTCGACCCATTTTCTTCATGAGGGATAGGTCAATAACGTTCGATTTCCGTTCGCGTGGCTTCTTAGCCCTGCTTTGTTGCTGTTGAGCGCCTCTCTGGCCTTTCGACTTGTTTCTGCCTCCGCGTCGAGCCCTTTTTATATCAGGTTGACACGGGGCAGCATCTTCGTCTTTTACTGCCTGTTGAAGGAGGCGCTGCGTTTTGGCTTTCTCATAGATTGCCATTTCACGATTGTGATCATCTCGGACTTTTTGACCCGCTTCCCTTATAAGTTTGCCCATCTGGTCTTCAAATGATGGACTGGGCAATTTTTTATCAGGAACTTTTACTGGTTCAGGATTAGCGTCTTTCCCTTGAGCATCTGCTTCTTCATCAAAATTATGCACGACGTAACAGTCACGGAGCAGCTCTCGTTTCCTAGAGCGAATGTATCCGAGCCCGATCGTCTCCATCCTCCCATTAGGTAGCTTGTGCTGAGTTCCCGGGACATTCCAAACCCTGTCATAGAATTTGGCCTTCCTCACGGTCTGTTCGAAGGGTATCCCATGGCATTTCAGCAGCCTCCTCAAGCCTTCCGTATAATATCGGGGTAGACGGATGGGCTGAAGTCTGTCCAGCGTTGGATCCGCACCGTGCCAAAGTTCTTTTTTCACCTTGTTTTCTTCGGAACGGTAGAATAGGATTGCCCTCTTGCCTTTTCGTCCACGAGGGATATAAAATGTCTGCAATTCTTCCACGCTGTCGTTGGTGAGCGCATCTAGTTCTTTATAATGTTCAAGCGGCACCATGGCTATCTGCAGACTTCGCTCTTCATCGGCAGAAGCTCGTATTGAAAGCCGAGCAGGGAATACAGTATGGACTTCGTCCTTCGAATCACTACCAAAGATCAGTGAAGGGGCGGATGGTCCCGGCTTGGTGTATTGGGGCGGACCCGAATAAATTACATCCTCTTCTTCCTCGGTATCACTGCCGAAGACAGGGATGGTTGCGTTAGTTTTGTTCTCTGGTTTGTGACACTTCTCCGTATCTTCGAAATCTGGCAAGAAGTATTTGGCATCTTCGTATTTGCGGACTTCGTTCACAGAGAATGGGTTCAGTTCTCCCGTCACGGTATACTCGAAACCATCCTTAAAATACTTCATACACTGATGTTGTGTAGAAGGGATGATATTGTACTCGTGTAACCATGGTCGGCCGAGCAAAGCGTTGTAGCACGTCTTGGCGTCTATGACATGGAACTTAATGTCCGTGACGAGTAGCCCGAAGCGTAGCGTCAGTATCACAGACCCAAGAGTTCTTGATGACAGGAAATCGAACCCGGAGATGGTGATCTTGTCACGAGCAAGGTGCTGGACGCTCATGCAGATTTCTTTTAACACCCGCACGTTGAGGAGATTAACGGAGGATCCATTATCGATCAGGATTTTGTCTATCTTAATATCGTGGCAGTATCCTGAGACATAAAGGGGGCGGTTGTGTTCACACGTCCCAAGGAGAAGGTCCTCGTCGCCGAAAGTGACATCGGCCGTGTGCACTTCCTCCAATTCATCCTTCATCTTTTCCTCTGCCAGGAAAGCTTGGAATCGTTCTGGATCTTGTAGTGCCTTGATCAACGAATTCCTCACCTCCTTTGATAGCAAAAGGGCGTCGAGAATGCTGAGCTGTGAGGGTAGTTTCCTCAGGTGCGCTGGGACGTTGTAATCCACCTTATTCTTCTTCGGCGGGTTGTTGGCGCTTAGCTCCTCCAGAACTTGGTCATCTAAGACGATATCTTCAGAGACCTTTTCTTTCCCTTTATTTTTTCTGTTTGAGGGTCCGAGATTCTTTTCAGGTAGCGTCCGATTGCGTAGCTGGATATTTTCGCAAACTATTGGCTCTTATTCTTTTCCCGAAGTTGACTCTTTAAAGAGAGGGGCAAGTTCTAGCTCTTCATCAGAATCGCTCCCGAATGTAGGCACTTGTGACCTGCCAGTGTTAACCATGTGACAATCGCCGGTAGTTCTTTCAAGCCCTTCAGTCGTGTCTCTTTGCTCCCGACGAGTTTTGCGCTTTTCCCGCTTAAAGCATTGTCGATTAGCGACGTATCCTTGCCACCATTTATCAAAAGCTTTGCACTCTTGAGTGGGGTGCGAGACCTTCTGATGATATAAGCAATAGGAGGGATGCATTTCTATTTCACCAGTAATTTTTCCTTCAGAGGATGGTAGCTTCATGCCCATTGATATGGCCTTAGCAAACCTCTTCTTTATCTTGAATTGTCTTTTGTCGATAGCGAAGGTGTTCTGGTCCAGCGGGATCGTCTCAGCTTTTTCATCAAGTCGCTGGCGCTTGGCCCTTTCAAATATGGCCGTCTCGTGTTCTCGATCAGCCTTACTTTTCAATCGAGCTTCGTTAAGGAACGCGTCAATCATTTTGGCTGATAGCTCCGGAATTTTTAATTCGGTATCTGCCCCCAGCGTTTTAGTGCCAGAAGTCTCTTCAACGTTCGTGATCGAATGGGAGATCATATGACAGCTCGCTACATATTCCTCGGATTCATCTGATGAACTTTCTCCCTCATCTTCTTTTTGAAAGACGTGATCAAGGAACTCTTGGAGCGTAATGGGAGTCCGCGCCTTTTGGTTGTATTCATCCAGCGCGTCAATTTTCTTTTGTAAGTCCGTGCGCTTATCGCCAGGCTTCATGGGTTTCTCAGATTTCTTCCACTTCTTTTTCGAAGATTTTGACGGTTGGTTGCGAGTGTTTGAGCCACCACCATCGGTCTTTGGAGTTGGACGTGGCTTCAACATCCCCTCAATGACCTGCGGTTCCAAGGGGTTCTTCCACTTGATCGCTGGACATGTTTGAAGATCGTTCAGCATTCTCTTTGTCTTGGCTGATAATACGACATCCCAAGGAGCTTCTTCAATTACGGAGCATGTTGCCCCCGGCGTATTCGTCCCCTTAGAGGTATGGGGTTGCGGGGGATTCACCTTCCATTTGTCAGATAGCGCAAATTTGCCCTGACGGTACTGGTTCTCAAGCCAATTTTTGAAAACGTAGTAATCCTCGATCGGATGGCCTAGCACTCGATGGTAAGGGCAGTAGTTAGGCTCGTTGACGTCATTCGGTTGCAACGGACGTTTTGGATATGGCAGATTTATGAGTCTGTTGCGCAACGCCAGCTCGAATAGCCTCCTCGTTTTATCGCGAGGGAAGGAATAAGGACGTCCCATCCTATCCTCAAGGGGTACGTACGGGCGCGTATTGTTTGGACGAGCAACCGATTTCGAGTCGCTCGGTTGTTGTTGAGCATTAGCGACAACGATCGCTTTTCCCTTTCCTTTGTCATTTCGGGAGTCCGGCTTTGGGAGAGGGTGGTTTATGGCCCATCTGGTCCATCCGCGTTAGTTTGTCAATCAAAGCCTGGAAGGTAGTCGGCTTGAAGAACATCATAAACTGTGAGATGGTGCTTGTGGATCAAGGGTTCCAACAAACATTCCCACCGCAGGAGCTTCTTCTATGCGCTGCTCACACTTCGACCATAGATTACGCCACCGTATAGCGTACTGAACCCATGTCTCGCCGGGTTTTACCCTGGCGTTAATCAGTGCCGTCATCGGGGTACGTTCACTGGCACTTACAAAACGTTGGGTAAACAGCAGCTCCATCTCCGCGAAGGTCTTAATAGAGTCATTGGGGAGCTCAGAATACCACTCGAACACCGTATCTGATAAGCTTCCAACAAACTGGCGAAGCAACAGCTTGTCATCACCGCCGGTGTTGCCGCAGAGTGCTCTGAACTGGGTAACATGCTGATGAGGATTGCCCGTCCCCTTGTAGACATGGAACTTAGGAATTGTATAGCCTGGCGGGTACTTAATCTGATCGTACCAACCCGGATATGGCCGCCCCGTCTTTACGAACTGACCGGCTGCTTCAGTCGCCTGATGCACCCGTATTTGCTGGGCGATGTATTCATCCAAATCAGCTTTTGATATGGTATCCTCTTTAGCTGCGGATAAAGCCGGTGGAGGATTCGATGTCTCTCCCCTATCGTCTTCAGGAATGATCGGGGGATCTCCAGCAGGTGGATCTTGTTGAATCATCATACCCACCATATCCTGGAACAGGAGGGCCATTTTCTTTATGTTGGCTGCCTGCTCCGCAGCTTCTTTATCTTTCTTCTCTAGTACGCGCCGAAGGAATTCGGCGTCCGTTTCTTGTTCTTGACGTTCTTCTGAAGAGGTTCCAGGGCTTTCGTTTGGCCCTGTAAGTGCAGCCATGGCGTTCATCATCTCCTGGAGCTTCTGTTGCTGCTCCTGAGCCTTGGTCACTGACCGTGTAAGCGGTCTATGACCCGTGGATGTACGGCTGTCTTCTTTTCCCGATGCCATGTAAACCATATGAACTGTTATGCCCCCTGACTTGGGGCGTTTAGATTCACCATTTTTAACTTTTGCCGCTGACGCGGGGGTTTTCTCTGGCCTCCTTCTTTTGTGGGCCGTTGAGGTTGAAGGAACCATTGAAGGGGGCACCCTAGCAGCTGCTGTCCCCTGCTGTTTAATGGGACAATCATTGTCTTTTTCCACCTTCGCCTTTTTCTGGCGACGAAAGTGACCTGGGTCAATCACAGAGTCTTGAACCCTTCGCCAAACTTTATAAATCCTTGAAGACAGCCGTTGAGGGGGCTGTTCTTGTTTTGTTTCCGGAGCTCTCTCCGCAGGCGGAGGAGATCTTTTCAGTGTAGCAGTTGGAGAATTCTTCCGCACCCTCCTCAGCAGTTCAAAGCTGTTCCCAGTCGGAACAGCAGCGTTGACTTCCACTGCTGGAACCGGTGGAGTTAGCCCTGAGGGGGAGTTGCCCCCTGCCTTTCTTACTCGTTGCCAATGGCGACGACGAGCATGACGAGCCTTTGGGATTGGCTCAGAGATAGAGGTAACTTCTTTTTGCCCCCCGCCTGAATGAGGCGCCGCCGGTGTTAACCTCTTAAAGACTGAGGTTGTTCCTTGCGGGGTAATACCCAATCTGTTAAAGACAGATCTTCGTGCAGGGGCAGGAGCAGGAATCATCAGTCTTGAAAAGACTGACTCTTTGGCGGGAGAAGCCGCCTTAACGACTTCCGGAACAGCGGCCGTTGCCCTCTTTAGGACAGCCAGTTTAGAGTCCTGATCTAGCCTGGTGAAAACAGAGGCTGTCAGTTTGGTAGTTGGCGACCCGTTGACAGGGGCTGTCGTGGCAGTGAGTCGGTCGAAGACCGACTTCTTGTTCACCTTCGGTGCTGGTACTGGCGTAGGAAAGCTTGTAGGTGGGATCATGGTCCCGACGAACAGGCTAGTGGTGGCCTGGGTCACCTGTTCTACCGGAAGAGCGAGGAAAGAGGCCGCTTGGGGCCCATATGCTACACCTCTAGGTGAGGTGGAACGTCCGTTGCAGTAGCACTTCGAGCAGTTGGTGCAGTTAAAGGCTATTGAATCTTGAGTTCTGCGCCAGGCAAAAGACCATGTCTTAGTAACTTGAAATCCAAAGGCAACCATTTAACAAACCGCGATTGGTTCGCGAAGACGACACACGAAGTGTAGAGTGGAAAGAGGAAAAGGTCCCACCGGGCGTGCCAGAATCTGTTCCCCTCCGAACGACGGCCGCGACGTTAGGGCGTCTGTGCCTGAGATTCGGGGCAGATGCTATATGGTTTTATCCGTCTATCTCTCCGAAGCTGCCAAGTTGATTTATGGCGCCGTATATCGGAGGTTTAGACGGATGCGGCCGATGTAACAGACTTCGTCAGATTCCCCCTCAGGGTGAGGGGTTTTTGATTGTGGGGACGCTCTTCCCTGCAGGCGCAAGCCCCTGCAGTTAATTACGCTACCGCATCACGGTAACAACTTTCTCCTTCTCCAGAATTTCACTTTGTGTCGTGTGTGTTTGTTTTGTTTGTGGTTGCCCGTGGATTGTATACAGAGACTGAGTAATGCCGTCGCCCGTAGGACGTGGATTAGTCCAAATCTGTATTTACTTAGATTTGGGTTTGGTGTTTTTAGTTTAAGGGTGCATTAGTCGCGTTGCGGCTAAGATCAACTTAAACGTTCGTCAAGGATACTTTAGTCCTGTTTTGGACTAAGATCAACTTGACGTGATGATCGATTTAATATCTGGCCGTCGGGACTCGTCACCTCTCTGACGTCGTTGAAGGATTACAACGACAGGTGTCAGAGGAGTTCAGAGATGTGCCCTTGAACCAGAGTTGATTTGGGGTTTTATCATTCATTTAAATGTCTAAGGATGCGTTAACCGTGTTTGGGGCTAAGATCAACTTAAACGGGACCGTTTAGATCCGGCAAAAGAGCATTTGGAGGCTCTATTGTTCCAGTTTAGGGACGTGGTGGTCCATGTTCCAGTTTAAGGACGTGGTGGTCTATCGCCAGTTTAAGGACGTGGTGGTCCATATTCCAGTTTAAAGACGTGGTGGTCCGATGTTAGTTTAGGGACGTCTCGGTCCGATGTTAGTTTAGGGACGTCTCGGTCCGATATTAGTTTAAGGACGTCTCGGTCCGATATTAGTTTAAGGACGTCTCGGTCCAATATTAGTTTAAGGACGTCTCGGTCCACGAGTTTAAGGACCCCGCAGTCCATATTGATGCGTGTGGTCGTCGGGACCCGTCACCTCTCTGACGACGTTGAATGATTACAACAACATGTGTCAGAGGAGTTCGGAGATGTACCCTTGAGCCGGATATAAATTGATTTAGGGAGCAACCGTGCTCAGTCAATTTAATTTGAGGACTTATGGCCATGACTGGGCTAAGTCCAGTTAGATGTTCAACATTTTTATTCGTCTTTGGCCTATTAGACCTGAGTTAGGGCTTTGCCCCCTTTTAAATAATGCACTGCATTATTTTTGTTTTGTTTGGGCTCAGCCCTTTTATAAATGATGCAGAGCATTTATTTTGTTTGGGCTCTGCCCTCTATAAAATGATGCAGAGCATCAATTTCATTTGGGCCCTCCCTTTTATTGCTCTGCAGTTTAATTTGGGCCTGGCCCTTCAAGCAATGCATTGCATTGAGAATCTTCAAGAAACAGAAGTGCAGAGCACTTTTTAATCCTTTGATCTAAAGAAAAACAAGTTTTTTCTTCTTTTCTTGTTTTTCCTTATTTCAGAGAACCAAGGGTTGATAACAAGTGCAAGGCACTACTTCTTTTTTTATTTTATTTACTTATTTATTTATTTATTGAAGATCCATGATCTTGTTCTTAGATCAATGATCTGTTCCCAAGAGAATTTTCTCTTTTAAAGGTTTTACCTTTTTTTGTTCTTCCAGAATTCTCAAGAGTTCTCTTTCTCTCCTTTTTCTTTTTTAGCAAGATCCTCCTCTTTGAAATGAGGTTTGGGGTCCTTTTTATAGTGCTCATAAATTAGTTAAATTTGTTACATAAATCTTTTTCTGAGTGATTTGGGGAATTTTCCCCACCGTTGGATCTTTGATCCAAAGGCCCCTGCCTTATACAAGAAAATCTTCTTGTTTTAACAAGATTTATTCTGTTTTGCGCAACTCCCCCAGTGAGTAACACGTGTCGCGCAGTGAAGCGCTTGCCCAGGTGTGCTTGCGCAACTGCGCAGACACGTGTCGCGCAGCGGTGCGCTTGCGCAGTTGTGCTTGCGCAACTGCGCAGACACGTGTCACGCAGTTGTGCTTGCGCAACTGAGCATTGCTTTTGTTTTTTAAAGAGCCTTGCTCTGATTGGACGCACTACCTTGGGCGTTGTGCTGGCGTGTCAACTTCTGACACGTGGCGCGTTGCGCGCAGCGCACGGGATCTGAAGCTTTGCTTCAAAATTTTGAATTTTCAAAATTCAAACAGATGCTTGCTCTGATTGGGGAAACAGGCGGCTTAGCGAACAGGGTTAAGATCCTGTCGACTAAGGCTTTTGACTTCATGAGCCGTAAGGGTCTCATAAAGGTATTTCTCCCTACAAGTCGTGAGGATCTTGTAGGTGTGTTTTCTCCCTAGGAATCGTGAGGATTCCTAAGTGTATGTTCCTCTGCAAGTCGTAAGGATCTTACAAAAGGGTTTTCTCTTATAAGTCGAGAGGACTTACAAGGGTTGTTCACCATATGGACATATCCCTAGCCACGGATGGGACTCGGTTAGGAAAATATTTATTCGGGTCCATTGATTGTATACAAGGGTCAGTATTGAACCACTTGTAGGGCAATATCGAAGGTTGTGGGGTTTGCTTAAGCACAGGTTTAGGTCTCTGTAACTTAAGACTTTCAAATCTTATGAGCCGTGAGAGTCCCATAAGAGAGTTCTCCTTACGAGTCGTGAGGATCTCGCAAGTGTATTTTCTCCTTAGGAATCGTGAGGATCCCTAAGTGTGTTGCTCCCTTGTGACTCGTAAGGATCTCACGCTGGTGGTTTTTCCTTATAAGGTCGAGAAGACCCTGTAAGTGTCCTTTAACGAGGTCGCCCCCTTTCGGGTTTTCACAAACACTCGCCGGTAGCCCTACTGTTTTTACTCACGGAGCCCTTTTGGGTTTTCATCCGTGCCCTTTTTGCTTATGGACATACCGTTTTTTTTATTATTTTTTTTATTCTCTTTTTTCCTAACGAGGTTGCACCCTTTCAGGTTTTCACAAACACTCGCCGGTAGCCCTGCTGTTTTTTACTCACGGAGCCCTTTTGGGTTTTCATCTGTGCCCATATTGCTTATGGTTATTTTTTTATTATTTTTTTATATCGGCTTTGTGATGTTTCAATCCACCGTAGTTTATCGACATCTTGGTCAACAACTAGTTTTAGGACATAGTGGTCCGTCATTAGTTTAAGGACGTTTCGGTCCGTCATTAGTTTAAGGACGTTTCGGTCCGTGGTGAAAAAAGTCAGCTACTACTTATAGAGTTCGGGCTTAGGAAGATAGCGAGCGGACATAGTCGTCGTCATCTACCATTGACCCAGGCTGTGACTCATTAAGCGTAGTATTTCTTTAGGAAGCGTCCGTTTATTGGCCTGAAAGGCCTTTCACCGTGCATATCCACGAGTAGATAGGCTCCACCCTGGTAGACCTTGTCTATTATGTACGGGCCTTCATAATTCAGCTCGAATTTTCCCCGCTTGGCGCGATTGGGGATCATAGGCCTTTTGACCACTAGCACGAGTTCGCCTTGGCGGAATGTCCTCGGCCTAGTCAATCTTTCATATGAGCGCATCATCTTTGCTTTATAGGCCTCCAGATTTTGTTGCGCTATGAGCCGTGTTTCATCAAGGGCATCAAGCTCCTCAAGCCGAAAGTGAGCATTTTCTTCGTCCGTCAGCTCGGAGTGGACTGCCACTCATAAAGAGGGTAACTTTATCTCGAGGGGGAGTACTGCTTCTGTACCGAATACCAACGCGTACGGCGTTGTGTTCGTGGCCGTCTTGAACGTAGTTCGATATGCCCAGAGAGCCTCTTGCAGTCTCTCGTGCCAGTCCTTCTTATTTCGGGACACCGTCTTCTTCATGATCCTTGTCAAGGTCTTGTTGAAGGCCTCAGCTAGACCGTTAGCTCGCGGATTATAAACTGAGGAATATCTCCAGTCTATGTTATGCTGTTGCGTAAAGCGACTGATCTTGTGGCTTCTGTAGGCTGGCCCGTTATCGGAGATGATTCGTCGCGGAGTTCCAAACCGGTAAATGACGTGTGTCTTGAAGAAATGGAGGATATTCTCCGTTTTCACTTCCCTTAGCGGTACTGCTTCTGCCCATTTGGAGAAGTAGTCAGTCGTCGCCAGGATGAAACGATGTTCTCTAGACGATGCTGGTTCGATGGGGCCAACTATGTCAGTTCCCCACATTTCGAACGGCCAGCTAGCCACCGTTGGATGTAGTGGATTTGGATGCTGGTGGATGAAGTCCCCATGAATCTGGCATGAGTGGCATTGCTTCGCATATTCGAGGCAGTCCTGAATCATCGTGGGCCAGTAGTAACCCATCCGTTTAATCTTCAACTTCATCTTTGGGCCTGCTTGGTGAGAACTGCAGAGTCCATCGTGAACTTCTTGAATGACTCTTCTCGCCTCGTCAGGTCCCAGACATCTCAACCACAGAGAATCAAACGACCTCTTGTACAGAGTATCATTGACGAAGGCGAAAGACAAAGCTCGTTTCATAAGCTGATGTCTTGAGGACGCATCTTCGGGCGTTCGACGGTATTTAAAGTAGTCTATAAAGACTTCTCTCCAATCCTCGGCCTTTTCCCGATCTTTTATTTGCAGGGTCGTCTGCTCAGTCGCTCCCTTTTCTTCGGATGATTCCGGAGATATTTCTGCTGGGGCAAGCACCCGACAGCTTTGTACCACGATTCTGACATCATCGAGGTTCTCGTCAGCCAGTTCTTTAGCGAGCTTGGCCAACGCGTCCGCTTTGCTGTTTTCCGCGCGCGGTATGTTTTCCAAAGTGTAGGAAGGGATTTGGGTCAACAGTTGTTGCACCTTTTCGCCGTACTTCACCAACTCTGGTTTGCACATTTGGTAGTCGTCGTTTACTTGACTAACGACCAGTTGAGAATCTCCATATATGAGAAGGTTTTCAATTCCCATGTCGATGGCGATCTCGAGACCTGCTATTAGAGCTTCGTATTCGGCTTCATTATTTGTCCTCGACTCTGTTAAGGAGAAAGCAAAGCGCATTATCCCTTCTTGTGGAGTTACGAAGATGAGACCCACCCCTGATTTGATTATAGGGATTCTTTGTTTGCGCTTCTTCATGGAAGATGCTCCGTCGAAATAGATTTCCCATCGGGTATCACTACCGTTGATCACATCAAACGCATGTTCGTCTGGCAGCTCACAATTCAAAGGAGAATCGGCAGGTATCGGGTGCTCAGCGAGGAAGTCGGCGATGGCCTGGCCTTTTACTGCCTTGAGAGGTTGATAAGTTATCGAGAACTCCATCAAGAGTAGGGCCCATTTAGCGAGTCGCCCCGTCAATATGGCCTTTGACATCAAATACTTAAGGGGGTCCACCTTCGAAATGAGATGGACTTCATGCGCCAACGCATAGTGCCTGAGCTTTGGTATCGCAAAGATCAACGCCAGGCAGTGTTTTTCAATGGGGGGATAGTTGCTTTCTGCCCCCAATAGAACCCGACTCAAATAGTAGAGTGCTCTCTCCCTCTCTTGTTCGTTCTCTTGTGCCCATAATGCGCCTAAGGAACCCTCGAGGGCGGTTGTATAAAAAATAAGAGGCTTTCCCTTGACCGGAGTAGCCAACACTGGCGGATTCTGCAGGTATTGCTTGATTTCATCCAGCGCGCTCTGGCATTTGTGATCCCAAACGAAAGGGGTTCCCTTCTTCATCAGGTGACTGTAAGGGCGGCACTTGCCTGAAAGGTTAGCTATAAATCGCCGTATATACGCGAGCTTCCCTTGGAGAGACCGCAGCTGTTTGAGAGTCCTTGGCGGAGGCATTTCCATGATCGCCTTGATCTTTGACGGATCTATTTCGATACCTCGGTGTCGGACGATGAATCCTAGGAATTTGCCTGAGGAAACTCCGAATGCGCACTTGAGAGGGTTCATCTTCAAGTTGTATTGTCGAAGGCGTTGAAATACGGTCTTCAGATGCTCGAGATGTTCCTCGTATGATCTGCTTTTCACCACGAGGTCGTCGATATAGCACTCGACGATTTCATGTATGAGGTCATCGAAGATCTTCATCATGGTCCTCTGATAGGTGGCACCGGCGTTCTTTAGACCGAAGGGCATCACCTTGTAGCAGAATATGCCTAGCGGAGTCCTGAAGGCGGTGTGCTTCTGGTCTTCGGGATGCATCTTTATCTGATTATACCCTGATGAGCCGTCCATGAAGGAGAAAACCTCGTGAGTGGACGTATTGTCTATCACCAGTTCGGTGACTGGCACTGGGAAATCGTCCTTTGGGCAAGCTTTATTGAGATCCCAAAAGTCTACGCATATGCGCACTGTCCCATTTTTCTTCATCACCGGGACGATGTTGGCGATCCATTCAGGATATTGAACCTCCTGGATAAAGCCAGAGTCGATTAGCTTCTTGACCTCAGCATTGATACTCATCTCAAGCTCGAGCCACATTCTTCTTGGCGCCTGTTTGACCGGCTTGACATCCGGGGATATCGTCAGTTTGTGGACAGCAATCTCTGGATCCAGCTCTGGCATTTCGGAATAATTCCATGCGAAGCAATCTCTATGCTGCATAAGCACGTCTTTTAACGCAGCCACCCTTTCTTCAGATAGCAGCTCGCTGACGAATGTCGGTCGTGGGTTGTTCGCCATCCCCAACTCAATTTTCTTGAGGTTATCTGCAGTAGTATGTATTCCATCCTCCAGCTCTTTCAGTGCTGGTGGAAATTCTGAGATCACCTCATCGTTGCTGTTTTCGAAGCACCAGGGAAGGTCATCCATATTCTCGGGCTCTTCTCTTGATATTGTTATCATGTGACAAGTACGAGCTCGCTTCGAAAACCGATGTGGGTCTGGTTCTGCTTTCGTGGCTTTGGGTTCGTGCTTCTGTGGCGGCGTTACCCTCCAACTATCAGATAGAGCAAACTTGCCGAGCTGATACTGATCTTCAACCCAGTTCTTGAAGGTGAAGAAGTCTTCGAGAGGGTTCCCTATTACTCGGTGATAAGAGCAATAGTTTGGGTGTGAGACTTCGCCTGCTTGTTCGGGGTTTTTAGACTCCGGCAGTGTAATCATCTGATGTTTTATAGCTCGGTCAAGTATCTTCTTCGTCTTGTCCCGAGGAAAAAAGTATGCTCGACTCATCTTCTTCACAAGGGACAGATCTGGACCGCTCGATTCCCACTTGCGTGGCTTCTTAGTCCCGCTTTGTTGCTGTCGAGCGCCTCTTTCGCTTTTTGACTTGTTTCTGCCTCTGCGTCGAGCCTTTTTTATAACAGGTTGACAGGGAGCGGCACTTTCATCTTTCGCGGCCTGTTGGAGGAGGCGTTGCGTTTTGGCTTTCTCATAGATGGCCATTTCGCGGTTGTGGTCATCTCGGACTTTTTAGCCAGCTTCCCTTATAAGCTTGTCCATTTGTTCTTCGAACGACGGACTGGGCACTTTTGCATCAGGAACTTTTACTGGTTCGGGATTAGCGTCCTCCCATTGAGCATCCACTTCTTTATTGAAGTCATGCACGACGTAGCAATCATGGAGTAGCTCTCGTTTCTTGGACCGAATGTAACCAAGCCCGATTGTTTCCATTCTCCCATTAGGCAACTTGTGATGAGTTCCGGGGACGTTCCAGACCCTGTCATAGAATTTGGCTTTTCGAGCGGTCTGTTTGAAGGATATCCCCTGGCGCTTCAGCAGCCTCTTCAAGCCTTCTGTATAATATCTGGGCAGACAGATGGGCTGAAGCCTGTCAAGCGTAGGATCCATACCGTACCAGATTTCTTTCTCCACTTTGGTTTCCTCAGAGCGATAGAATAGAATTGCTTTTCGCCTTCTCGCCTGGGAGGGACATAAAACGTCCACAGCTCCTCTACACTGTAGGTATCGAGCGCATCCAGTTCTTTATGATGTTTAAGTGGAACCATGGTGATTTTCAGACTTTGATTTTCATCAGCGAATGTTCGTATTGAAGGCTGAGCAGAGAATATAGCATGGACCTCATCTTCCGAGTCAGTACTAAAGATCAGCGTAGGAGCGGATGGTCCCGGTTTGTTGTATTGGGGCGGACCTGAATAAACCATCTCCTCTTCCTCCTCGGTATCACTCCCGAAGACAGGGATGGTGGCGTTAGCTTTGTTCTCCGGCTTGTGACACCTCTCCGTGTCTTCGAAATCCGGTAAGAAGTATTTGGCATCTTCATATTTGCGGACCTCGTTCACGGAGAACGGGTTCAGTTCTCCCATCACGGTATACTCGAGACCATGCTTAAAATATTTCATACACTGATGCTGTGTAGAAGGGATGATGTTGTACTCGTGTAACCAGGGTCGGCCGAGCAAAGCATTATAGCATGTCTTGGCGTCTATGATGTGGAATTTAATGTCCGTGACGAGCAGCCCAAAACGTAGCGTCAGTATCACAGACCCAAGAGTTCTTGATGATTGAGAGTCGAACCCGGAGATGGTGATCTTATCCTGAGTAAGGTGCTGGACGCTCATGCAGATTTCCTTTAACACCCGCACGTTAAGGAGATTAACGGAAGATCTATTGTCGACCAGGATTTTGCCTATCTTTATATCATGGCAGTATCCTGAGACATAGAAGGGGCGATTGTGTTCGCACGTCCCAAGGAGAAGATCTTCATCGCCAAAAGTGACATCGGCCGTATGCATTTCCTCCAATTCATCCTTCATCTTTTCTTCGGCGAGAAAAGCTTGGAATTGTTCCGGCTCCTGTAGTGCCTTGATTAATGAATCCCTTGCCTCTTTTGATAGTAAAAGGGCGTCAAGAATGCTGAGCTGCGAGGGTAGCTTCCTCAGATGTGCTAGAACGTTATAATCCACCTTATTTTTTTTCGGCGGGTCCTTGGCGGCTAGCTCTTCCATGACTTGGTCATCTAAGACGATATCTTCAGAGACCTTTTCTTTCCCGTTATCTTTTTTATTTGAGGGTCCGAGATTCTTTCCAGGTAGTGTACGATTACACAGCCGGATATTTTCCCAGACTTTCGGCTCTTCTTCTTTTCCCGAGGTGGACTCTTTAAAGAGGGGGCTAAGAGCCATTTCCTCGTCAGAGTCGCTCCCGAACGTGAGAACTTGCGATCCCCCGGCATTAACCATGCGACAGTCGCCGGTAGTTCTTCTAAGCTCTTCGGTCGTACTTTTCCGCTCCCAACGAGTTTTGCGCTTTTCCCGCTTAAAATGTTGCCGGTGAGTGACATATCCCTGCCACCATTTATGAAAGCTTTGCACTCTTCGGTGGGGTGCGGAATCTTCCGATGATACAAGCAGTAGGAGGGGTGCATTTCCGCTTTACCAGTAATGTTTCCTTCAGAGGATGGTAACTTCATACCCATTGATATGGCTTTAGCAAACCTTTTCCTCATCTTGAATTTGCTTTTATCTGTGGTGGACGTATTTTGCTCCAGCGGGAGTGTCTCAACTCTTTCGTCAAGTCGCTATCGCTTGGCCCTTTCAAATATGGCCATCTCGCGTTCCCGATCAGCTTTACTTTTCAACAGAGCTTCTTTGAGGAATGCGTCAATTGTTTCATCCGATGGCCCCAGAATTTCCGGTTTAGGATCTGCCCCCAGCTTTTCAGTGCAAGGAGTTTCCTCATCGTTTGTAAACGAGTGGGAGATCATATGACAGCTCGCCACGTATTCCTCGGATTCATCCGCCGAACTCTCTCCCTCGTCTTCCTCTTGAAAGACGTTGTTGAGGAACTCTTGGAGTGTGATGGGAGTTCGCGCTTTCTGGTATACTCTTCCAGCGCGTCAATCTGTTTTTGTAAGTCCGTGCGCTTGTCTCCAGGCTTCACGGGCTTCTTGGATTTCTTTTTCTTCTTCTTTGAAGATTTTGACGGCTGGTCGTGAGTGCTTGGGCCATCACCATCGATCTTTGGAGTTGGGCGCGGCTTCAACATCCCTTCAATGATTTGAGGTTCCAACGGGTTCTTCCACCTGATCGCTGGGCATGTTTGAAGATCGTTCAGCATCCTCTTTGTTTTGGCTGATAGCACAACCTCCCATGGAGTTTCTTCAACGAGAGAGCACGTTGCCCCCGACGTATTCACCCTTTTAGGGGTGTGAGGCTGCGACAGATTCACCTTCCATCTGTCGGACAACGCAAACTTGCCCTGTTGGTAATGGTCTTCAATCCAATTTTTGAAGACGTAGCAATCCTCGATCGGATGACCCAATACTCGGTGATAAGGACAGTAATTGGGATCATTAACGTCGTTTGGCTGCGACGGGCGTCTTGGATTCGGCAGATTTATGAGTCGGTTGCGCAAGGCCAGCTCGAACAATCTTCTCGTTTTATCTCGGGGAAACGAGTAAGGACGCCCCAGCCTTTCCTCGAGGGACAGGTGTGGACGCATATTGTTTTGACGGACAACCGGCTTCAAGTTGCTCGGCTGTTGTTGAGCATTGGCGACAACGATCGCTTTTCCCTTCCCCTTCTCGTTTCGAGAGTCCGGCTTTGGAGGGGGAGGTCTATGGCCCATCTGATCCATTTGAGCTAGCTTGTCGATCAGGGTCTGGAAGGTAGTCGGCTTGAAGAACATCATGAATTGCGAGATGGTCGCTTGCGGATCGAGGGTTCCCACAAACATGCCTACCGCAGGAGCCTCTTCGATGCGTTGTTCGCATTTTGACCATAAGTTCTGCCACCGTATCGCGTATTGGACCCATGTCTCGCCTGGCTTCACCCTGGCATTAATCAATGCCGTTATCGGGGTGCGTTCGCTGGCGCTTGCGAAATGCTGGGTAAACAGCAGTTCCATCTCCGCGAATGTCTTGATAGAGTCGTTTGGGAGCTCGGAGTACCACTCGAATGCTGCATCCGATAAGCTACCGACGAACTGGCGCAGCAACAATTTATCATCACCACCGGAGTTGCCGCAAAGCGCTCTGAACTGGGCAACATGCTGGTGGAGATTGCCCGTCCCCTTATAGAATGGAATTTTGGTATTGTATAGCCCGACGGGTACTTGATCTGATCGTACCAGCTTGGATACGATCACCCCGTCTTGACAACTTGGCCGGCTGCCTCAGTCGCCTGATGAACTCGTATCTGCTGAGCTATATATTCGTCCAAGTCAACTTTGGAGATTGTCTCCTCCTTGGCTGTTGACAGAGCCGGTGGAGGATTTGACATTTCTCCCCTATCGTCTTCAAGGACGATCGGAGGATCTTCAGCAGGAGGATCTTGTTGAATCATCATACCCACCATGTCCTGGAACAGGAGGGCCATTCGCTTTATGTTGGCTGCTTGTTCCGCGGCCTCTTTATCCTTCTTTTCCAGTATCCTGCGAAGGAATTCAGCGTCAGTTTTTTGCTCCTGGCGTTGATCAGAGGACGCTTCGGGGCTTTCTTTTGGCCCAGTGAGTGCGGCCACCGCGTTCATCATTTCTTGGATCTTCTGCTGTTACTTCTGAGCTTTGGTCACTGACCGTGTAAGCGGTCTATGACCTGTAGATGCACGGCTGTCCTCTTTACCAGACGCCATGCAGACGGTATGGACTATAATGCCCCCGGACTTAGGGCGTTTGGGCTCGCCGCCTTTGGCATTTGCCGCAGGCGTAGGGACCTTCTCCGGCCTTTTTCTCTTGTGGGCCGTTGAAGTTGAAGGGGCCGTTGCAGTGGGCACCCTGGCAGTTGTCGTCCTTTGCTGTTTGACGGGACGGTTCTTTTCTTCTTGCACTTTCACCCTCTTCTGCTGGCGAGAGTGATCTTGGTCGATTACAGAATCTTGAACCCTCCGCCAGACCTTGTAAATCTTGGAGGATAGCCATTGAGGGGGATGTTCCAGCTTCGTTTCTGTAACCCTCTCCGCGGGTGGAGGAGACCTTTTTAGCGTAGCAGTCGGAGAGTTTTTGCGTACCCTCCTTAGTGGTTCAAAGATGTTCCCAGTTGGAACAGCAGCATTAACTTCCACCACTGGAGTGGGTGGAGTTAGCTCTGAGGGGGAGTTGCCCCCGGCCTTCCTTACTCGGCGCCAGTGGCGACGTCGAGAGTGACGAGCCGTTGGGACTGGCTCGGCGATAGGGACAGCTTCGTCTTGCCCCATGTCCGAATGAGGCACTGCTGGTGCCAGCCTCTTAAAGACTGATGTTGTCTTTTGAGTGGCGATGTTCAGTCTGTCAAAGACAGACCCTCGAGTAGGAGCAGGAGCCGGAATAGTCAGCCTTGAAAATACCGACTCTTTAACAGGAGAAGCCGCCTTGACGACTTCAGGAGCAGAGGTGGCTATCTTCCTCGGGACGGCCACTTCAGGGTTCATGGGCTTCTTGGCGGGCCCATCAGGGTTCTGGTTCAGCCTGGCAAAGACAGAGGCTGCCGGTTTGATATTGGACGACCCGTTGAAGAGACCGTTGTAGCAGTGAGCCGATCGAAGATCGACTTCTTGTGCTCTTCTGGTGCTGGCACTGGAATAGTGAAGCTTGCAGGCGGGAGCATGGTCCCGAAAAACAGACCGGTGGTGGCCTGGGTTACTTGTTCCACCGGCATGGCAAGGATGGAGGCCGCTTGAGGCCCATAAGCTACACCTCCAGGTGAGGTGGAGCGTCGGTTGCACTTGCATTTCGAGCAGCTCGAGCAGTTGGAGGCCATTGATACTTGATTTCTGCGCCAGGCAAAAGACCAAATCTTAGTAACTTGAAACCCAAAGGCAACCAATAACAAAACCATGATTCGTTCGCGAAGACGACACACAAAGTGTGGAGTGGAAAGAGGAAAAGGTCCTACCAGGCATGCCAGAATCTGTTTACTGCCGGAAACCGGGAAAGACTGACGTCTTGCCTGAATCTGGGGGCAGATGCTATTTGGTTTTATCCGTCCACCTCTCCGAAGATGCCAAGTTGATTTATGGCACCGTGTATTGGAGGTTTAGACGGATGCGGCCGATGTAGCAGACTTCGTCAGATTCCCCTTCGCTTGAGGGGTTTTTGATCGTGGGGACGCTCTTCCCTGTAGGCGCAAGCCCCTGCAGTTAATTACGTTACCGTATCGCGGTAACAACTTTCTCCTTCTCCAGAATTTCACTTCGTGTCGTGGGTGTTTATTTTGTTTGTGGTTGCCCGTGGATCGTATACGGAGACTAATTTATGTTGTCGCCCGTAGGACATGGATTAGTCCAAATCCGTATTTACTTAGATTTGGGTTTGGTGTTTTAGTTTAAGAATACGTTAGCCCTATTTAAGGCTAAGATCAACTTAAACTTTTGTTAAGGATACGTTAGCCTGATCTCCAGACTAAGATCAACTTAACGGGAGCAATTGGCTCTATTGTTCCAGTTTTAGGGACGTAGTGGTCCGTTTAATGTATGGCCGTCGGAACCCGTCACCTCTCTGACGACGTTGAAGGCTTACAACGACAGGTGTCAGAGGAGTTCGGAGATATACCCTTGAACCAAAGTTGATTAGGGAATATGTAGTCCGGTTTGGGATTAAAGTCTGTTTGAATGTTTAAGGATACGTTAGCCGTGTTTGAGGCTAAGATCAGCTTAAACGGGATCATTTAGATCCGACAAAAGAGTGTTTGGGGGCACTGTTGTTCCAGTTTAAGGACGTAGTGGTCCATGGGTAGTTTAAGGACATTGCGGTCCATTTTTCCCGTTTTGGGGACGGAAGTTAGTTTAAGGACGCATAAGTCCATGGGTTTAATGACCCCATCATCCGTCTGTATGGTTGTGTTTAAGGACGCATTAGTCCATTAGTTTAAGGACCCCACAGTCCGTGTCGATGTGTGGTTGTTGGGACCCGTCACCTTTCTGACGTCGTTGAAGGATTACAATGATAGGTGTCAGAGGAGTTCGGAGATGTACCCTTGAACCGGATGTAAATTGATTTAAGAGAGCAGTCTTGCTCAGTCGATTTAATTTGAGGACTTACGGCCATGATTGGGCTAAGTCCAGTTGAGAATATTCAACGTTTTTATCTTTGGCCTATTAGGCTTGTGCTAGGGCCTTGCCCCTGTTTAATAATGCACTGCATTTCATTCTGGCCTGCTAGGCCTTTTTGATTTGGGCTGTCCCTTTATAAATGATGCAGAGCATCTGTTTGGGCTCTGCCCTTCTTTAAAATAATGCATTGCATTTAATTTGGCCTGTTAGGCCTTTTTTTAATTGGGCTTGGCCCTTCTATAAATAATGCAGTGCATTAATTGTCTGACATTGGCTTGTCAGGCGCTTTGCGCCAATTATTGAGCGCAAGCGCATGTGGAGGTGACACGTGTCATGCTAGCGCAGTGCGCTGTGCCAGTGCGCTGCGTTGTTGTGCTGTGACACGTGGCGCGCTCTGGTGAGTTGCGCCAACTTTAAAGAGCAATGCTCTATTTTTAAAAGCGCATAGCGCAAGTGGTTATGGTGCTGACACGTGGCGCTCTCTGGTGGCTTGCGCCAACCCAGGAGCGCAACAGTGCAGTTTTTGCAAGTGCAAGGCACTGTTATTATTTATTTTTTATTGAAGATCATTGATCTTGTTCTTAGATCAATGATCTATTCAGAAGAAATTCTTCTTTTTTTTATAAAGGTTTTTACCTTTTTTCTCTTCTTGAGTTTTTCTCAAAATTCTTCAGAGTTCTCTCTATTCTCTGTGCTGTTGTTTTTTGATCTTGATGCTGATGTCGATTGAATTGGGGTCTAGGGGCCTTTATATAGTGCCCATTAATTTGTTAAATTTGTTAAAGAGATCCTTCTCTGAGTGATTTGGGGAATTTTCTCCACCGTTGGATCTTTGATCCAAGAGATTCTGTTTTACAGAAGACAATCTTCTTGTTTTAACAAGAACAGAAAGATCTTACTGGAATTTTAATTTTGTTTGGCGCAGATGCACCAGCGCTTGACACGTGTCGCACAGCGCAGAGCGCAGCGCAACTGCGCTGCCACGTGTCGCGCAGCGCAGAGCGCAGCGCAACTGCGCTGCCACGTGTCGCGCAGCGCAGAGCTCAGCCACGTGGCGCGCAGCGCATAGCGCAGCGCAACTGCGCTGCCACGTGTCGCGCAGCGCAGAGCGCAGATCATCTGAAGTGTTGCTTCTTTTAATTTTGTTTTAAATAGAGCCTTGCTCTGATTGGGCGCTGCGCTGACGTATCAGCTTTTGATATGTGGCGCGCAGCGCAAGGATATTGAAGCGTTGCTTCAATTTTTGAATTTTGAAATTCAAACAGAGCTTTTCTCTGATTGGGTGAAACAAGATATTATAATATCTGAAAGACAATTTGTCTTATAGATCTATGATCTGAAGAAAATTAAGTTCTTCTCCTTATTTTTATGATGAGATACTTTTATCTCTGTTGTGAAAGATCTTGGTCTTATAGATCTATGATCTTAGAAAAAAAAAGTAAATTCTTCTTTTTATATGAGATGATTTCATCTCTCTGTTCTCTTTTTACTTTGAAGAAAATCTTCTTCTTCTGAGAGTTTGCTCTTTGTCTTTGAAATTTCTCAAAGTTTATGGGGGGGAGGGAGGGGTTCCTCTATATAAGACTTGAAGTCTTGGGGCCTTTATATAGGGCAAACTGATTTGTTGAATCGGTTGAAGAGATCTTTTCTTTAATTTATTTGGGGATTTCCCCACCGTTGGATCTTTGATCCTAGGGCTTCTGATTTACAGAAGGCAATCTTCTTGCTAATAACAAGATTGGGAAATCTTTCCCCACACAGAATTTATTCTGTATTTTAGTAATTTTTAATCACCATTGGATCATTGATCCGACGGTGCTCTGATTTACAGAGCAAAATCTTTTTGTTTGGAAAGATTCTGAAGAACGTTTTCTTAACAGAATTTTATTCTGATAAGTTGATGATTTATAATCTTTGTTGGATCTTTGATCCAACGGCGGGGAACATTTAGTTCTAGCGCTAGCGCTCTCGTGCTTTGCACGTGGTGCGCTGCTTACAGTGCAGTGCACTTAGCGCTAGGGCTTTGCACGTGGTGCGCTGCTTAGAGTGCAGCGCTATTAGCACTAGCGCTCATGTGCTTTGCACGTGAGCGTCGTCTCAGAGTCTTTGACTCTCTCAGCGCTGGTGCTGCTATGAAGCACTGCTTTATTTCAAAATTTGAAATTTGAACAGAGCTTTGCTCTGATTGGGGGAAACAATGGGATGGGCGAAATGCCATTTTGTAAAGACCAAGGGGCTATATGTAAATGTGTAATCCTATATAAGGCAACATGATGATGAATAAAATATACTTTGCATTCCTCCAAAAAAAACCAGGGTTCATGTGCCTCCTTCTCCTTCCTCAAGGTTCTAAACCTTCTTCTTTCTTTAGAATTAAATCAAGAGTTTTACTCTTCCTTTTCCAAAACTAAATAGTTTTTCACCACAAAACCCACAAAGGAGAACTCAGATCTTCCATCAGATCTAAAAAATAAGAGATTTTTAAAATCTCATATTTCTTGTTCTTCAAGATCCAGCTGACAGAAGAGGAGGAAAGATACCCATCTCCAAAAATCCCACTTTGTGGAAAATCCAGGGCTCAAAGGAGAAGCCCCATCAGCTCCAAAAATATCTTAGGAGTTCAACTCCATAAGTCAAATCGAGAGCACAGCTCCCTGTGCAGAGACCAAGTTCCTTTTGCTGCTGACGCACAGCGCCCGCGTGCCAGGCATGTGGTGCACTGGCGCTCTGGCGCACAGCGCCCGCGTGCCTAGCATGTGGGGTGCTGGCCCACGCATCCTTTGGATGCCCTTTCCTTTTTTTTTATATACACATACACGCACGCATGCACATACTCTACGACCCTGTCCCTGCTAGCTCCCTTGACCCCCAGCCCGCTATCAGGGCAGCGGAACCCCCATAAAAACTCTGCGGGGCCCCCGATATATCCAAAACCCCTTCAAAACACAACACTGCACATTGAGTTCGCATGACCAGTTTAACCCGTTAATCGGAGGTTCTCTCGCTCCAAAGGTGAGGGGTAATTAACGGCAGCTTAGTCCGCGGCTGCCGGAGATTCGGATCCCCACAATCAATAAACCCCGGCCTATCCTAGGTAGGGGCAATCTGTAATGCGCCTGACAAGCGCGCGTATTCCCATCTCAATGGGGTGAAGAAAAACACCCTACGGATTCTGGCACGCCCGGTGGGACCCATCTCTCCTCTCATATTTCGGGTTAAACAATCATGCGAACTCAATCAATATACATATCTATGTTTATACTAAAATAATGCTCTTTCATGCAGTTTTCCAAGCAATCAATTTTCAACAATGTCTCCAAAGATGAACTCACCTCCTATCTCCTACACGATGAAGATGGACTCCAGGACGGTCCTCCCGGCCAGTCTTGGGCAATAGTGGGAGGAGCCGCTGCTACAGTTCGGCTCTATTCTGTTCATGCTAGCTAACGCCATTCCGGCTCCTCAAGCTCCGGTAACAGACAAACCGGCCTCAAAAGGCAAGAGGCCAAATGTGGTGATCTCGAGGGCACCACTACCCAAACACAAGTCGGTGTCTGAACGACTTTCCTTAGCCCCAGCTGGGGGAAATACTATCAACACCAACAAAGCAACAAGGTGTCTCGAGCAAGCCCCAACGGTGTCCCTAACAACTGCTCGATCGGGTGTCTTCTCTAAGCTCCCCGCCAATGATAAAGAGACAGCTAGATATGTAGTCTACACTGTCTACATGGTGGGCACGCGCAGCAAGAGCAAGGAGGGGGCCACTACATCTCAAATTCAATCTGGTCTGAATATGGCAGCCATATTCCAAGACCAGCCTTCTCTGGAAGGTAATGAAGACCCTTCCAGTGAGGCTGATAAGTAGGGAGAGCCCTCAGTTCATGAGGAGTCGGGTTCGGAAAGCAGCTCAGATGAACCAACTTTCCATCCTAAGACCGTAGAGCAGCAACTTCTCCAGGAGCTCCGAAAGTAGCTCAGAAGTAGAGACAATGAGATGGCCAAGCTTTACTCAAAAATTGACGACTTGACAAACGTCGTCTTACGGCTCACAGCTCAAGTTGCCTCTCAGTGGCCCAATCAAGCGCATGGTTCTACTCATGAACCGGGAAACGGTGTCCCGAGACAGCCAACGCCTATTCCCTTAAATCCAAAGGTGGACGAGCTGCATGAAAGTCGGCCGCATCCTATCTCGGGAAATGTTTTGACTATCGATGACAGCAACCCGCTAAGTCAAGATCAAATCATGGATTTGGTTGCCAACAAAGTCAAAACATTGGTAGCCGAAGCCGGAGAGCAAAAAGATGTTAGCAGTAGCGGGAGACCATGTCCTGCTCGGTACGATCTTGTGGAGTTTCCCACTGGCTATGTCGTCCCCAAATTTGAAAGGTTCGATGGGACGGGAAATGCGAACCGGCACATTGCCCAATTTAAAGCATTATGCGCGAACACTGGGGGCAATGATGCGCTCCTTCTCCGCCAGTTTCTCAATAGTTTGACCGATATTGCTTTCGATTGGTATGCAAGCATACCGGATGACTCGATCACGACGTTCTCTCAAATAGAATCCATGTTCAAGTAAAGGTTCATGAGTGACAGCGATAAAATCACCATTGCTGACCTTATAAGGACCGAGCCAAAGAACAACGAAAGCAACATGGATTTCATAGTCCGATGGCGCAATCTCTCTATCAAATGCGAATCGCCGTTGGAGCAAGACCAATCCGTTAGTCTTCTTATAGAAAATCAGAACGACTGGATGAAACCTTTCCTGTGCACCGCAGGCCTCAGAACATTCCAAGAGCTGACCAAAAAAGTCCAAATGTTGGAACGCTCAAAACCCGAGTCCACTCAGAATCTCCAATTCACAAACAAACCGAGACATCGGAGGGACGACAACCGGAAAAGCGAAAGTTCCAACAGCACCGATTCTCTGGATAAGCAGAAAGCGGGCAGAGCAAAGTCTACCAAATCTCGAGAGCCAACTTTGGAGGAAAGAAGAAATAAGGTCTACTCTTTCCGAAGGGACAAGGTCCACAAAATTTTCAAAGATGCTCTGAAGAATGGCTTGCAGCTACCAGAACCAAAAAGGCTAAGCGAAGCGAACATGACTGATCATCCCAACTTTTGCCCATACCACCGAGTGCTGGGACACACTATTGAAGACTGTTGCATCTTCAAGGATTGGGTCAAAAAACAATATAAGGCAGGAGAAATATCATTATCCCTTGGCATGTTAACAAACAGTCAAGCTGCGACCGCTAATTTCATAGAAACGGATACCGAAGTCCTTCGGGAACCTGATTCTCTCAGACATCTGCCTTTCTTTGAGAAGAGCGGACTAAGGCAACAAGCTAAGGGCCAGGAAAGCAACATTGCCAATGAAGAAGCAATAGACGGGTACATAACCCATACGGTCTACATGCTGGAGCTTAGGGGAGCAAGTCCTCCCACGCCTTATAGCCATGACAATGATGCGGTTGTTGCCATCCAACACCGGCTTGATCCAAATGATGAAGAGCTCGCTCATGTAATCAAGCCCAAGGAGCCCGTGGTTCCTGCAAAATCGAGCCCAAGCTCCAACAACTGACCACCACGTCGTTAAACTGGGAACGATAAACCTCTAAGATTTTAAACTAGGAACCGCTGACCACCACGTCGTCAAACTAGGAACGATAGACCTCTAAGTCTTTAAATTGGGAACCGCCGACCACCACATCATTAAACTGGGAACAGTCGACCTCTAAGTCGTTAAACTGGGGATGTAAAAATGTGTAAATAATATATATATATATATGTATGTATGTATGTATGTATGTATAAATAAAAAGCCGAAATGATGGGGCAACTTGCAATAAAAATCAGCGGGTAAAAATAAAAATGAAAATAAAGCCGAAATGATGGGGCAACCGCGAATAAATAGCCGAAATGATAGAGCAATCACAACCTTCGCGATAAGAAAAGCTGAAATGATAGAGCAATCGCGGTAAAAAAAAGGCGAATGATGAGTCGCTCCTGTTACCATATTCCGGGGCAGCAATACAGACGCCAACCAAAATTCCAAATTTCTGAATGTCCCAACGGCAAATGATGAGTCGCTCCTGGTACCATATTCCAGTGCAGCGATGCAGACGCCAACCAAATTCCAAATCCCAATGGCGAATGATGAGTCGCTCCTGGTATCATATTCCAGTGTAGTGATGCAGACGCCAACCAAATTCCAAACTCAAATCCCAAATGACGAATGATGAGTCGCTCCTGGTACCATATTCCAGTGCAACGATGCAGACGCCAACCAAATTCCAAACCCCATACCCCAAGTGGCGAATGATGAGTCGCTCATGGTACCATATTCCAGTGCAGCGATGCAGACGCCAATCAAATTCCAAATCCCATACCCCAACGGCGAATGATGAGTCGCTCTTGATACCATATTCCAGTGCAATGATGCAGACGCCAACAAAGTCCCGAAATTTTTCCGTCCCTACGGTCTGGATCATACATCCTGCAAAACCGTATACAATCCAAGGGCGTAAAACGATCCCAATCTCTCCCAAGTCCTACCAGAGAGACCACATTCAAAGTCCTACCGGCGGTGAAGATTAAAAAAAAAGGGTATGTCCACAAGCAAAATGAGCATGGATGAAAACCCGAAAGGGCTCCGTGAGTAAAAACAACAGGACTCCGGCGAGTTTGTGAAAACCCGAAAGGGCGCAAACTCGTGAAAAAGAGATGAAATGCACTCGCAAAGTCCTCTCGACTTTGTGAGGAGAAAATCCCCGCGTGAGATCCTTACGACTTACAAACGAGCACCACACTAAGGAGTCCATACGACTCCTAAGGAGAAAATACACCTACGGGATCCTTACAACCCGTAGGGAGAAAATGCTTTGTGAGACCTTTACGGCTCACGGAATTGAAAAGTCTTAGGTGATAGGGACCTAAAACCTGTCTCCTAAGCCATCGCTTCCTAATGAGCAAACGCAAATGATGATTCACTCCTAGTAGCATATTCCAATGTAGCGATGCTGATGCCAAACAAAAACCTAAATCCCCAAATCCACTCATGGCAAATGATGATTCGCTTCTGGTACCATATTCCAGTGTAGCGATGCCGATGTCAACCTAAATCAAATCAAACCAACAACCTCTGCGGTAGAATCATGCTTCATCCCAGAATTTCCCCCGTGTCGAAATCATGCTTCATCTCGGGATATCTACCCCCCTATCGGAATCATGCTCTGCTTCGGGATCAAGTCAACCAGCAACACTCCGCGCCGGGGATCAAGACGATCAGCGACACTCCGTGCCGGGGACAAGTCGACCAGCGACACTCCGTGAAGGGGATCAAGTCGAACAAACAGCGACACTCCATGCCGGGGACAAGTCGAACAAACAGCGACACTCTGTGTCGGGGACAAGTCGACCAGCGACACTCCGTGCCGAGGATCAAGTCAAACAACCAGCGACACTCCGTGCCGGGGATCAAGTCGAAAAAACAGCGACACTCCGCCTCGGGGAAACATCAAGTAGACACTCCATGCCGGGGGCACGTTGACTACAGACACTCCGTGCCGAGGACACGTTGACCAGCGACACTCCGTACCAGAGAAACGTCCAACAGCGACACTCCGTAACGGGGAATCGTCAAGCAGACACTCTGTGCCGGGGACACGTCAACCAGCCGACACTCTGTGCCGGGGAAACGTCAAGCAGACACTCCGTCTCGGGGACACGTCAACCAGCCAACACTCCGCCCCGGGGAAACGTCAAGCAGACACTCCGTGCCGGGGGCACGTCGACTGCAGACACTCTGTAACGGGGAAACGTCAAGCAGACACTCCGTACCGGGGACACGTCAACCAGGCGACACTACGCCTCGGGGAAACATCAAGTAGACACTCCGTACCGGGGGCACGTCGACTATAGACACTCCGCTTCGGGGAAAGACACTCCGTACCGGGGAAACGTCCAACAGCGACACTCCGTAACGGGGAAACGTCAAGCAAACACTCCGTGCCGGGGACACGTCAACCAGACGACACTCCGTGCCGGGGACACGTCAACAAGCAGACACTCCGTCTCGGGGAAACAACCAGCGCAGACACTCCGTCTCGGGAAAACGTCAAGCAGACACTCCGTACCGGGGGCACGTCAACCAGCGACACTCCGTGCCGGGGAAACGTCAACCAGCGACACTCCGTGCCGGGAAAACGTCAAACAGACACTCTGCATCGGGGATACGTCATACACCGACACTCCGTCTCGGAGACACGTCAAGCGTCAACCGTCCATGTCGTAAAAAGGGCAGTGCAGGCTTCCCACAAATCGGGAACCAAATCGCTCCGGGCCAGGGAAACGTCTGCCATGGGCACTCCGTCCCGGAGACGCGTCAATCGTCGACCGTCCATGTCGTAAAAAGGGCAGTGCAGGCTTCCCATAAATCGGGAACCAAATCGCTCCGGGCCAGGGAAACGTCTGCCACGGACATTCCGTCCCGGAGACGCGTCAAGCGTCGACCGTCCATGTCGTAAAAGGGAAGTGCAGGCTTCCTACAAAACGGGAACCAAATCGCTCCGGGCCAGGGAAACGTCTACCACGGACACTCCGCCTCGGAGACGCAAACGTCGACCGTCCATGTCGTAAAAAGGACAGTGCATCCCAAAAAATGGCTACCAAAGCAAGTCGCCTCCACGCGAAAGAAGATCCATCAATTTCACGCACATGACCCACATATGTGGTGTGCATTTATTGATGGGGGGCACTTTGTTGGGGTCGAAAATTACACCCCGGTTGACCAAGTCAAAGTCAAGGTCAACCCTAAGCCAGGTGGGCCTAAGCCCAGATCAAGTAGGCTGATGCCCGAGTCGAGCCCGAACATGAAGCGGCCGGCCTCCCCCATGCTGAAATAAAAAAATCATGTAATAAATAATTTTGATATAATTTTTTATGCATGAATGGGTATAAAGCCAAATTTTTGTAAAGCCCGTGCCTTATGTGCAAAAAGAAATAGTACATGAGACATGGGATGGGCGAAATGCCATTTTGTAAAGCCCAAGGGGCTATATGTAAATTTGTAAGCCTATATAAGGCAACATGATGATGAATTAAATATACTTTTCATTCCCCCTCCAAAAACTAGGGTTCCTGTGCCTCCTTCTCCTTCCTTAAGGATCTAAACCTTCTTATTTATTTTGAATTAAATCAAGAGTTTTACTTTTCTTTTTCCAAAACTAAATAGTTTTTCACCACAAAACTCACAAAGGGGAACTCAGATTTCCCATCAGATCTCAAAAATAAGAGATTTTTAAAATCTTATATTTCTTGTTCTTTAAGATCCAGCCGACAGAAGAGGAGGAAGGAGACCCATCTCCAAAAATCCCACTTTAGGGAAGATCCAGGGCTCAAGGGAGAAGCCCCTTCATCAGCTCCAAAAATATCTTAGGAATTCAACTCCACAAGTCAACTCGGGAGCACAGCTCCCAGTGCTGATACCAAGTCCCTTTTGCTGCTGACGCCTAGCGCCCGCGTGCCAGGCACGTGGTGCGCTGGCATTCTGGGGCACAGCGCCCACGTGCCAGGCACGTAGCGCTCTGGCGCATAGCGCCCGCGTGCCAGGTACATGGTGTGCTGGCGCACAGCGCCCGCGTGCCAGGCACGTAGGACGCTGGCACACGCATCTTTTGGATGTCCTTTCCTTTTTTATATATATATACTGTATACACACACACACACACACACTTACGCACATACTCCACAACCCTGTCCCTGTTAGAAAAAAAATTCTAACGTGGCGTTGCCCCGCACCCCGTAAAGGGGCTGCTAGCCCCCTAAACCCCCAACATGAGGCTTATTTATTTTGTTAGATGTTTGATTGCAGCGTCTATATGCTTTGCATATAGGCGTTCACGTGTTTAACACATGAGGATTATTAGCCTATAGTTTGTTTGCATTGCAGTGCCTATATGCGTTGCATATAGACACTCACGTGTTAAACACGTAAAGCTCCATTAGCCTAGTAGTTGTTTTAATTGCAGTGCCTATATGCGTTGCATATAGGTACCCACGTTTTAAACACGTGAGCCTGTTTTAGTTTGTCAGTTGTTTTAATCGCAGTGCCTATATGCATTGCATATAGGCATTCACGTGTTAAACACGTGAGGCTGTTTTAGTTTAACAGTTGCTTTAATTGCAGTGCCTATATGTGTTGCATATAGGTGCCCACGTGTTTAACACGTGAGGGTTTGAATCGTGGGGAACTTTCCCTTACCTCTTTTTTATAAGGGAACATTGAGTATGACTCAGCAGAGATACGGCCTAAGAAGTTGTTTGGATAAATAAGTTCATTTATGAACTTGGTCCCATCAGCTATTCAGACAAATTCTAAGGCAGGTATCACTTGATTTAGGAGATAGTTGATCTATGCGAGATTGAGATAAAGAGAGAAGAAGTTAGAAATATTGAAGCGGATCCACTCATTGAGGCTGTTTCTCAAATACGGTTTGCGAAACTGTTATTAGAAAAGTTGGGTATGCGATACCGCAATAATTGGCCTTAAGTGCAAGTGGGAGATTGTTGGATGTAGGTGCCCTAAATGAAATTATTGCAATTGTACAGGACCTATATAGACAGAACAATCTTACTCGAGATGATAGTATACTATTTGGTTTGTTTTTATCATTCATGTGTATATGTTTTACTTTCTATTACGTATCGCTAATACATGATGATAAAACTCATAGGATTTTTGCTTGACTATCAGGATTAATGATGGGGATCATAATAGTAGGGCCTGGATAGTCCATGAGCACATCCTTAAATTTTCCTAGTCGTAAGAGTATCGAAACAGGGCATTGGTACTCCAGTTTAGACTAGTGTATACGTTTCCTGACCCGGTTGGAGGGCGATAGCTGGTCCTATAGCTATTGGTGTTTAACACCGAGGATTTTATACATGTGCCCATTGGAGAATGAGTTTCACTGAACGGACTCACCAAGAACTCCTAAATGGTATTATATCTATTGTCATATAGTAGTTTTCTGGTGATATGAGTACATGGTAGTCTTTAGACGTGAGATCGCCATAGTGTCTTGTGTATGTTCCCACTGAACTTTGATTACTACCCTACCACGGCTCTAAAGAGTCATGCAAACGGGTTTTAGTTGGGTACAGTCCCAAAGCATATGGATGCAATGAGCGGTCGAAGGATTCGTCTCTCCCGACTACTGATCTAGAGAACAACAAAGCCTGGTATAGGGAGTTGATGTCGCGTTGTGCAGGACATGACCATAACCAGAAATCTATGGCTATGGTAGTTGATATAAACTGATAAGTGTTATCAGTTGTATCTCTGATGGTTATGAGTCTAATATCTACATGACTTATTGGGTTATTGGGGGTCTGACATGTTCCACCCTCAGACTCGGTATGCGCCACTCTCTGACAAAGAGACCGGACTGTACGGTGACTGTCACTGATAAGCTCTGAATGCGTTCGAATGAGCTTACTTGTCAAACTTTTTTTAATCAATACCTGAGTAGCCGTTATGTACAGCTATTGCCACTAACGTGCTTGTGGGTTAACCCGTGAGGGGATTGATCTGAAAGTGTTTCAGATTCAATCGAATATGATCCTAACCTAATGCTAGATATTGATTGAGTCTTTAGAATCCCACGCAGAGGTTTTCTCCGCTGAGGCAAAACGATATAGTATGCTGACGATATGTACGGGAGTTCGATTAAATTTGTGTATATGATACATATATGTTAATCGGACGTTTGATAATACTAACCTGTTTATGTTAAAACCGGATTATTAAATCAAGATTTGATTTAATTATATATATATATATATATATATATATATATATATATATATATATATATATATTCTAGTATTATATTTACTTTATATTTCTCACTCTTTTGCTATTTGTATTTGATACAAATACGGGTATATGTATACGATACATATACATTGTGTATATATACACATACTAGTTGTTGTATGCAAATATATACATCTAGAAGGGACACCTCATTTGTAATAAATATTAACATAGAAATGACTCATTTCTTTTTAATATTAAACAAATGAGTATGGTGCAGAAAGACATGGTTCTAAATTGTTTAATGAAAAATGATTTTTTAAATAATATGAACCATTCTCTCTCTTCCTCATTCTCTTGATGCTCTTCTCTCTCCTCAAAATTCTAAGCGTAGAATGAGAGCTAAAAAGAGAGGAAATGAGAGGAAATATAATGTGAGACAACTACATCTCTTCATCTAATACATTAGTAAAGTATGAGATCAAGTTACTTCACTTGAAGCATGCTTTTGGTGGAGTTGAAGTTTGAGTTGGGATTTTCTCGATGTGGATCATGTTCGGCAAGAAGATCGGCAACCAAACTCATTCCTATGGCGACGAAGTATAGCTTGGGTCTTCCACGATTGAATGGACACGCTACAAAAGTTATAGCTCCCTTTCCCCTCAATAGATTTCTATATTTGTTACAATTATTAGTAAATGACATGATCTTGTGTTGTTTGATGCTTCCACCGGATCCATATGTGTTGCGACCCTAACGTCGATTCGTAACAGATAATGGAGTATTTTAAGACATATTCTCTGATATAGCTTTATATACATATAGATAGGAGCTATTCTAACTATTTAAAAATGCATTTATTAGTTAATTTATATTTCTTTTTAGTATTAACATTTATATTAAATTAACATCTATTATGATGATAGAGAAACCGGGATGCAGGAATCACCTGGATCTCAGTAAAAGGAGAGGAACCACTACGTACAGAGTGTGTCAAACAGTAACAGGGACAAACCCACCGGGCTGAGAACCACCATACTACCAAGATAATCTAAACCTTTGTACATGAATGAATGCACAAAAACGACTCCCTATAGTCTCTTTCTATCCCGATATATACGATATCTCCTACCACCAGTCACCGACTTGATACATACGGGAACAACCCGCCAACACATGCATTAAGGAAAAGTCTGACATGCGTTAAGAGCATGGCACCGTATAATAGCGAAGAAAAGGCGTGCGAGGACCCATAGCTCCATTTCAAAATCCTATAATCTATGTTGTGCTGCATTTCCAACATATCGTTCTTAATTACCTATATTCATCTTTTCTAGATACATCTCTATCCTTAGTTGTGTCATTAATTATAATTTTATCACTTCTTCTAATTAGTTCATTTATTATTTTCGGTAAAACATGCACTACTACAAATAAGGGTTGCCCTACGGATTTATCCGTAGGGGCAAACCACTGCCCCTACGGATATCTCCGTAGGGGCGAAAAAATAACCTGTAGGTGCAAACGCCGTAGGTGTAAGTTGAAGTCCTGAACTTGCCCCTACGGGCTAAATCTTGCCTCTACGGAGTTCTGTGTAGGGCCAGTTTCACCTACGGAGTAGGCCGTAGGGTAAAAAAAGTTATTTTATTTACGGTTTTTTTAAATGTATTAACTGTACCTACGGCTATATCCGTAAGGCCAAGTACTATCCCCTACGGATATATGCGTAGGTACGTATCCGTAGGGGCCAAATATCAGAAATCCTGATATTTTGCCCCTACGGAGAACTCCATAAGGGCCGTTGTTTGGCCCTACGGATATATCCGTAGGGGCACTCCCAACCCCCTGGTACTGAGAGCAGGGAGGAAATATCAGTTAATGCTGATATTTTGTCCCTACGGTTTAAGCCGTAGGGGCAACATGTGTACCTACGGATTAATCCGTAGGTACACATTATCTGTATTTTTTTTAAAAAAAGGGCTGCCTGATTTTTTCCCGCCCTGTGCACAATAATATATATATCAATAAAATATAAAATTAATCATCACACAACATATATCGCAGTATTCATAATCACATCTCACGCATATAATATACAAAAGAAACCCAAAAAATGAATATGATATAAATATAAACCAATATCAATATCAATATCATTTCAAAATGTAGTACAATATGTATGATATAAATAAATACATGTTTCAAAGAATAAGAATCAAAAAGCTACCCTAGCTCGGTCCAGCTCTACCTCTGATAAACGATAGAATCAAACGCGCCTGCTCCTCGGTCAATAAACTATGCAATTCGGCGCGTGCGGGAGTCTGAGCGGCCTGTGGAGCTGGCGATGTGGTCTGCACAGCCGCCGTCGAGGTAGTCGCTTGCGGAGCCGCGGCTGCGGGAGTCTGAGCGGGCGGTAGAGCTATAGGAGCTGTCTGCGGAACCGCAGCCGATGTAGTGGCTTGCGAAGCCGCAGCCGAAGGAGATGCATGTGGAGGCTCGGCCGATATACCCTGTCGCGTCTGGACCTAACGTGTGTAAGAAGCGTGTAAGAACTGTGTATTATTCGAATTCGTATCATTATCAAGTTATTTCGAAACCCCATTTGGATATCTAGTTTGGAAAACCGTTGTTTATTTTAATTACATATGTATGTATGATTAATCAAACCTAAGTCTAAAACCAAATAAGCTCAAGCTACGTACTAATTATGGATATGTTGATATCTATAATATGACATGATATTTTACTATAAAGTAGTATACATACCAGCATCTCCTTCAACTCCTGAACGGTGGCCCTCAAGCTCTTCAGTTCCTGCTGGACACGTCGCTCACTGGAGACGGAAGAAGTAACCGCCGGGGTGGAGTCCAACCTCATATGGGCCCTGCTAGGGCCCAGTTCCCGGCCTCTCTCTCAACCTCCGTGGTGCCCTCCGTGTGCGGCGTCCAGAACTGGGGTCAGCAGCCTCGGATCGCTCTGTCCAGTAAAATAAATCCCTGAGGCCTCGGCCTGCTCAATCACCCTCTCCTACACCCACATTAAGCAGTAAAGTATAAGTATAAAATTTAAACTTGAACCTTCCAAAACTAAAATTTCAAATATGGGTAGAATAAATATTAACACTTACGCAATATTCCTGGGTAGCGACGTCGGGATATCGAAGCTCGCCCGTGGCGGGATCTGTCGAGGTGCCGTGGACGGCAAGATATGCAGACAGCACGCTCGGTGTACCACCTTGCGCCATGGTCCGAGCTGTCTGCAATATTAGAAAATAACTCTTGATATTAGAAATATTAGAAAATAACTCTTAATATTGCAGAATATCACAAAGGTGGTCTATTGTAATTTACCGATAACTCCATGGCTCGAGTAATATTCCTCGAGCCACCTGTGTAAGTAGGGCGACCCCTCTTCGCTGACTTCCTGTTCTCTGTATTCTGAGCGGCCTGTTTCTGCACAACGCATTAACATTTAGTTTTCTAATTAAGAAACACAAAAAAATAAATTATATCCTAAGCAATGAATTACATTTAAAATACATACCTGTTTGCGTTGGGAGTCGAAATATTCACACAATAGAGGCCATGTCTCTACGTCGACTCTCGCAAACGCCGGAGTAGATAGGAGGGCCGCTCTCTCTGCCTCGGGGGTCGCCATCCACAGGGAGTAGCAGTCGGCCTTCAGCTCATTCCTGTTGTATCGGACCTTGGTCTGCATGTTCTTCATCAGGCCATTGTACAGAGCATAAAGGTCGAGCACCCTCCCAGGGTGATCAGGGTCGGGTACAGGCTGAAAATCGTAATCCGACTGAAAATACAAAAAAACAGTACTTATTAGATTGCAAGTGTTAATAATAAATATATTGGATAAATCAAATGAAAATATATATTAATACGTACCCGAGCCTGATCAAAGAAGAGGGCAAATGAGCGCTGGTGCTGTTCGCCCCACTCAACGTGAAGTGGATAGTTCTTCACGAGCCGGCTCTCGTCCCCCATATACCGGCCGAACCTCTCGGCATGAGGACCGGTATAGCGATAGTCAAGCGTAAAAAAGAGTGGGAATGCTGCCTCCGCCCTAGCTCTGTCAGGCCTCAGCCTATGGGACTGATTCGGGCCTCGAGTCCCCCTCTGGGGATGGGAAGGCCCTGAGTCTGCACGAAATATCAAGACAATCAATATTAAGACAAAGTTGTATTAAGAAATCAAGCTTAAACGGAAATTGAAGTGTGATATATACCTCCGGTGACTATCGCACGAGCCTGGGCCCGGGCAGCAGCACGAGCGGGACGATAGTTCCTCCGGTGAGGAACAACCGGGGTCCCGGATGCGGACGCATCCCCTCCAACTAGAAAATAAACATTGACGCTAAATTTCCATGAAGTTCATATTTATTCTATAGAGCATATGTAAAATGAATAAATATTTTATATTTATTCATACTAACCTGCAGACGATGCAAAGGGTATGGAAGCGGCAGGAGTGGCCCCTGCGGAAGATGTGGACGCACCACCTATAATTAGACAATTAAAAATAGATTATATAAGTAATTGCAAAAAGAATGTGTAGATCAATAATATAACGTTCTAAATCAATATGCATGCACTATAGGATATATAAACATACCCGCAGGTGCGGTGGTGTCACCACCTACAGCTAGACAATAATAAAAATTGCTAAGTAAGAGCAAAAGGAATGTGTGTATATTTATGATATAGCATTCTAAATCAATATACATACACTATATGATATATAAACATACCTGGAGGAGCGGGAGTGGCCTCTGTCCCAGATGTGGACGCATCACCAACAACTAGACAATCAAACATTGACAATATAAGTAATTTTGACATAAACAGGCATGAATATCTGTAATATTACATTCAAAATGGATATGCGTGCAGTATACCTGGAGGTGTGACAAAATCCACACAGAAGGAGACATCCGAAGGGGTCTCCGATCTGGGTGCAAGACCGGCCCTCTGAAGCTCCCTACGGAGCTCTCCGGGCGGCAGAACCGCTCTGCCTCTGCCTCTGCCTCTGCCGCGGCTGGAGCTCCTGTCGCCCCTCGCTGCTCCCGACATCGTCATCAAATCTAGATAAACAGTTCATGGACGCATTAGACAATCATTAAAAGTATTGACTATATATGTATAGAGCGTAAAATGTGAAGTAATAATATAACATTACTGATAACCTTTTTCGTTTCGTGGGCGCATTATACATATCTACTTGGATTTCATCGTCGATGTCATTTCTAACCCACGTAACTTCATGATCGGTCGAAGACAACCCGTCCATCGAAACAGACGGTCGGAGCACTTTAAGTCTTCTCTCTTCTTCGTCCTCATCGCTGTCCTCGAATTCTTGGACATCGTAGACATCTCTGGGTTTCCATCGGCATACAACACTCCATCCCGGATGCTTCAAACACTGTGAGTAGTATACTTGGAACGCTTGGTTCGGAAAGATAAACGGATATTCCTGACCATAAAATCGAAGTGTGTTCATACTGGTCAATCCATATTCATTTTTCCAAGTCCCAAGATTGCTTCTCCACCTGTCCGTATCGGTTCGTGTATCGTACCAAGTACACTGGAATATATAAAAGGGTTCTGATCGTCCGGGAAAGTGGATGCCGAGTATACAATTTAAGTACTCATAATAAATCACACCGTCTGATCCTACCATCGCAATCCCACTATTCTGAGTGGTTCTAGATGTTTCTATGTCCTTAACTTCGAATTTGTATCCAAGGACACCAAATCCTTTGTAATATGCAACCTCCATACTAGGAAATTGAGCTAAACATCTTGAATCACTCTCAAATGATGCAGACAAGTTCGGATCGTGGATCTAATAAAACAAATTTTACGACAAATACATAACGATACAAGTTTAGATTAAAACTGATAGCAATAAAATGTTATTCGAATAACTTACATGATCTGTGACCCAATCACAAAAATTATCCTGATGATATTTTTCCAAACGTTCTTCATTCCAATCAGGATGCCCTTCACGTACCTCGTTTAAATGAATTATGTTTTCAACAAATAATGGTGACATTAATATTATATCATTTCATACACACACAAACACAGATATAACAATTAATCCAAAAAAACTTACTCTCTAATTTGTTTAAGACATGCGCAATTAAGCAAGATAAACCGGTATATCTTGTTGATAAACATAGTGTCTACCCTCTTATACTCGGCTTTACCATATGGCCCGTCTTGAATTCTTCGTGGCCGGTTAAGCCTTGTCTCAATGTTCTCGTCCAGATAGCGGGAACAAAATGTGGTTGCTTCATCAAGAAGATAACCTTGCATGATAGAACCCTCTGGTCGATTTTTATTGCGTATGTACTTCTTAAGAGTGTAGAGGTACCTAATGAAAATATGTTGAATAAATAAATACGGGCATACAGGACAACAGTAAATTTATAAATTGCGCGAAACGAAAAATTACACGTACCTCTCGACGGGATACATCCATCGATATTGTACCGGTCCGGCTAACTTCGCCTCAGTTGCAAGATGAACCGTCAAGTGTATTATGATATCGAAGAATGACGGTAGGAAAATACGCTCAAACTTGCAAAGTATCAACGCAATAGAATTTTCTAGTTTATCCAGCGTCACAGCCTCCAGTGTTTTAGCACACAACTCCCTGAAAAAACAACATAGGTCGTTGATTACTAGACCAACCGATTCGGGGAGAGAAGTCTTGAGGGCTAATGGAAGAAGGTGCTCCACGATAACATGGTGATCATGACTTTTCAGCCCATCGATCTTGCCCTTCACAATTTTTATTTTCTTGCTGAATGATCCTAAGAAACCTGTGGGAACTTTCAAATCATGTAACACCTGCAGGAATCTTTTCTTCTCCGGTTGTGACATATGATAAGCGGCATTGGGAAGTACAAATTTGCCCGGTTTACCCGCTACCGGTCTAGGGTGCAATTCACTTCTTATTCCCCACTCTTGTAGATCCATCCGAGCATTCATGTTGTCTTTCGATTTCCCGTCTTTACAAAGAAGCAAGTTAAGTATGTGCTCTGATACTCCCTTCTCTATATGCATGACGTCCAGACAATGACGCACTGAATTTGTATACCAGTACGGAAGCTCGAAGAAAATGCTTAACTTGTTCCAAAATGGTGGTTTGACCTGTTTCGTCGGATCCATCCCGAAGGTCACATTATTGTAACCATCCCATTTAGCAGTCACGTCCTCTTCGGACAATGGGGATGGAGGTCCAAGAAGCTCCTGATGACTATCAAAGTGAACCGTGTCTAACCTATAGGGGTGGTCTGGAGGCAGGAAACGTCGATGGCCGCAATAACAAACCTTCCTGCTAAAATTCAAGAATTTCGATGTTGTATGTTCATGGCAATGAGTACATGCTTTGTGACCATGTACGGACCAACCTGATAGCATTCCATACGCAGGAAAGTCATTAATTGTCCACATTAAAGCCGCACGCAGTATGAAGGTTGTATTTGTGTTTACATCATATGTCTCTACACCATCAATGAACAAAGATTTCAACTCCTCGATCAGAGGTCGGAGATAGACGTCGATATTGTTCCCCGGTGAGTTTGGTCCGTCGATAAGAAGAGGCATCATAAAGTATGATTGGTCCATAGCCAACTAAGGCGATAGATTATAAATTATCATTACAACGGGCCATGTGCTGTGACTTCCAGCCATATAGATGAATGGGCAGAAGCCATCAGTAGCCAGTCCGAGCCGGACATTGCGAGGATCGCTACTAAATATTGCGTGCCTCCTATCGAAATCCTTCCATGCCGGTGAATCTTTTGGGTGGCTCATTTTTCAATCTTCACTTGGAGGAGCACGGTGATGCCAAATCATTGCTGTAGGGTGTTTTTCGTCACCCCATTGAGATGGGAATACGCGCACGCTTGTCAGGCGTACTACAGATTCCCCCTGCCTGGGGTAGGCGGGGGTTTAATGATTGTGGGGATCCGAATCTCCGGCAACCGCGAACTAAGCTGCCGTTAATTACCCCTCGCCTTTGGTGCAAGGGAATCTCCGATTGACGGGTTAAACTGGTCATGCGAACTCAATGTGCAGTGTGCGTGTGTTGTGTTTTGAAAGGGGGGTTTTGGATATATTGGGAGCCACGCAGAGTTTTTACGGGGGTCCCGCTACCCGGATAGCGGGCTGGGGGTCAAGGGGGCTAGCATCCCCCTTGCGGGGTGCGGGACAGCGCCCCGTTAAAAATTTTTTTCTAACAGGGAAAGTGTCGCGGAGTTTGTGTGTGTAAATATGTATACATATGTGTGTATATATATATATATGTATATATGTATATATATATAAAAGAAAGAGGGGGGAAAGGCATCCAAAGGATGCATGGGGCCAGCGCCTTGAGCGCTGTGCGCTTAGGTGCTGTGCGCTCAGGCGCAAGCGCGCCACGTGTCGGGACGTGGGCATTTTGCGCTTGAGCGCAAGCGCGCCACGTGTCGGCATATGGGCGCTTTGCGCTCGAGCGCAGTGCGCCTGAGCGCAAGCGCGCCACGTGTCGGCACGTAGGCGCTTTGCGCTCGAGCGCGGTGCGCCTGAGCGCAAGCGCGCCACGTGTCGGCACGTGGGCGTTTTGCGCTCGAGCGCTGGGCGCTGGCGAGACAAAGGGGCTTTTAGTCCCAGAACCAGAAGCTATGCTTCAGAAAGGAAATATTTATTATATATATATATATATATATGTAAATATATGGAGTTAAACTCCTAAAATGTTTTGGTTGATGAAAGGGGTTCTTCCTCTTCCTCCTCTGTTGGCTGTATCTTGATGATCAAGAGATGTGAGATCTAAAAATCTCTCCTTTCTGAGATCTAATGGTAGATCCAAGTTTCCCTTTGTGGGTTTTGTGGTGGAAGACTTCTTAGTTTTTGAAAAGAAAGAGTAAAACTCTTGATTTATTCAGAAGAAAGAAGAAGGTTTAGAACCTTGGAGAAGGAGCATGAGGCACAAAAGATCTCAGATCTAAAATTTTTGTGGAGAGAATGAAAAGTATATGCTTTATTCATCATTATGTTGCCTTTTTATAGGCTTACATATTTACATATAGCCCTTTGGGCTTTACAAAAATGGCATTTTAGTCATCCCATGGCTCATGTGCCATTTCATTTTTGCACATAAGCTATGGGCTTACAAAATATTGGCTTTATGCCCATTTTGTTTACATTCATGCATAAACAATTAAATAAAAATTATTTATTACATGATTTTGTTGCTGGCATGGGGAGGATGGCTGCGGGCTCGACTTGGGCATGGGCCCGCTTGACCTGGGCTTGGGCCTACCTGGCTTGGGGTTGACCCTGACTTTGACTCGGTCAACCGGGTGTAAATTTTTACCCCAACAATTGCCTCGGCTGTTTTCTTGCACCTGAATAGCCTCTGTAGTCTCTGTGTTATGGGAAAGTATCGTGCTATCTTGACAGATATATCAGGCTTCTTATCAGAATCTTTCGGCTTATACCTGGTCTCTCCGCATGTTGGACACTCTTTCAAATCTGAATTCTCTTTCCGGTACAACACGCAATTTTTAGGACATGCTTGAATCTTCTCGCACTTTAGACCCAAATCAGACATTATCTTCTGGGCTCCGTACCAGCTGTCGGGCACGTTATTTCCCTGGGGCATAGAATCTTTCAAGAACGAAAGATGCATTGTGAATGACTTGTTGCTCCATCCATTTAGGCACTTAATTTGGAAAAGTTGGACGAACCATGAGAGCGTGGAATACTTCGCATTCTCATAAATTGGTTTTCTAGCATCATTCATGAAATTTTCATATTTATCCGCACGCGGTCCTTGACCGGAAGGAATGTCATCTTCGGTATGAATAGATTCACCTAGGGTAGCCTCTACCATATCCTCCATTTCTTCTGATGGAAATAAATTACCGTCTTCTCCTTCTGCCGCATTACCGAATTCTTCTTCTTCTCCTGCCGCATTATCGTGTTCTCCTTCTTCTTCTGCCGCAGTACTGCATTCTTCTCCTTCCCCGTGATATTTCCAAGTTGTATAAAGTCTAGTAAACCCATGTTTTACAATATGAAGCTCTGCCAATTCTACCTTCTGCCAGTACTTATTTCCACATCTATCGCACGGATAGAGAATCTTCTCTATTATGATCTTATTATGTGCGCGTATAAATTCAATGAAAGCAGCAGCTCCTACGACAAACTTAGATTGCATACGTTGTTGCCAATCCACATACATCCAATCCTTAACTCTGACGTACTCATGGGCCATGTTAGACTGTATAACATATAAATTGTAGGTTATGGTAACTATATTGAGAAATATAAGAACGGGATAGTTACTGACAAAGGAGAAAATCCGTGTATATGCTTTGTGTGTGCGTTTGTCGTTGAAAAGAATAAATTATCGAACGTATGTTAACCGATAGACGGGGACTAAGTGGCGCTTTTAGTTTCATATATGAGTATCGATGAGAATATGAAGGTTTCATATTATCATATATTGGTTTTAACTTGAACATCTCGAACCACTCTCTAATTATGTGTTTGTTGTGTATTCTTGTTGTATGTGTGTGTTCCGGCTGTCGGGGGTACGCTTCTATCCCATTAAGAATGTATAGAGCGAACACCCATCACTTGTGCTTTCAACCGTTTCGAGTAAATTTCGGCAGCACCTCCCCGCTGTTTTCCGAGTACACTGTAATAGAATAGATAATCATTTCAAAGATGTGAAACAACGTTGAAATGAACATTTAATCTATCTTTGTAAACGGAGAACCAGCGGAAAGGTACCGACGAAATATCTCGAAATGAATGAAAACACAAGTGAATGAAGGCGTTTGCTTTATACATTCTTAACTTGTCCATACGGGACAAATCTATGGGTTACCATATGATTGAATTTTCTCGTCGCGTAGACTATACGACAGTTGTTAGTATTGAGCTATACTGTCCGATATTTAACAACCTTCGTATAGTTCTATGTCACGACGAATATCGCACGTATGTTAACCGATAGACGGGGACTAAGTGGCGCTTTTAGTTTCATATATGAGTATCGATGAGAATATGAAGGTTTAATATTATCATCGAGTATCATATATTGGTTTTAACTTGAACATCTCGAATCACTCTCTAATTATGCGTTTGCTGTGTATTCTTGTTGTATGTGTGTGTTCCGGCTGTCGGGGGTAGGCTTCTATCCCATTAAGAATGTATAGAGCGAACACCCATCACTTGTGCTTTCAACCGTTTCAAGTAAATTTCGGCAGCACCTCCCCGCTGTTCTCCGAGTACACTGTAATAGAATAGATAATCATTTCAAAGCTGTGAAACAACGTTGAAATGAACATCTAATCTATCTTTGTACATGGAGAACCAGCGGAAAGGTACCGACGAAATATCTCGAAACGGATGAAAACACAAGTGAATGAAGGCGTTTGCTTTATACATTCTTAACTTGTCCACACGGGACAAATCAATGGGTTACCATACGATTGAATTTTCTCGTCGCGTAGACTATACGACGGTTGTTAGTATCGAGCTATACTGTCCGATATTTAACCACCTTCGTATAGTTCTATGTCACGACGAACATCGCACGTATGTTAACCGATAGATGGGGACTAAGTGGCGCTTTTAGTTTCATATATGAGTATCGATGAGAATATGAAGGTTTCATATTATCATCGAGTATCATATATTGGTTTTAACTTGAACATCTCGAATCACTCTCTAATTATGCGTTTGCTGTGTATTCTTGTTGTATGTGTGAGTTCCGGCTGTCGGGGGTAGGCTTCTATCCCATTAAGAATGTATAGAGCGAACACCCATCACTTGTGCTTTAAACCGTTTCGAGTAAATTTCGGCAGCACCTCCCCGCTGTTCTCCGAGTACACTGTAATAGAATAGATAATCATTTCAAAGCTGTGAAACAACGTTGAAATGAACATCTAATCTATCTTTGTACACGGAGAACCAGCGGAAAGGTACCGACGAAATATCTCAAAACGGATGAAAACACAAGTGAATGAAGGCGTTTGCTTTATACATTCTTAACTTGTCCACACGGGACAAATCTATGGGTTACCAGACGATTGAATTTTCTCGTCACGTAGACTATACGACGGTTGTTGGTATCGAGCTATACTGTCCGATATTTAACAACCTTCGTATAGTTTTATGTCACGACGAACATCGCACATATGTTAACCGATAGACGGGGACTAAGTGGCGCTTTTAGTTTCATATATGAGTATCGATGAGAATATGAAGGTTTCATATTATCATCGAGTATCATATATTGGTTTTAACTTGAACATCTCAAATCACTCTCTAATTATGCGTTTGCTGTGTATTCTTGTTGTATGTGTGTGTTCCGGCTGTCGGGGGTAGGCTTCTATCCCATTAAGAATGTATAGAGCGAACACCCATCACTTGTGCTTTCAACCGTTTCGAGTAAATTTCGGAAGCACCTCCCCGCTGTTCTCCGAGTACACTGTAATAGAATAGATAATCATTTCAAAGCTGTGAAACAACGTTGAAATGAACATCTAATCTATCTTTGTACATGGAGAACCAGCGGAAAGGTACCGACGAAATATCTCGAAACGGATGAAAACACAAGTGAATGAAGGCGTTTGCTTTATACATTCTTAACTTGTCCACACGGGACAAATCTATGGGTTACCATACGATTGAATTTTCTCGTCGCGTAGACTATACGACGGTTGTTAGTATCGAGCTATACTGTCCGATATTTAACCACCTTCGTATAGTTCTATGTCACGACGAACATCGCACATATGTTAACCGATAGACGGGGACTAAGTGGCGCTTTTAGTTTCATATATGAGTATCGATGAGAATATGAAGGTTTCATATTATCATTGAGTATCATATATTGGTTTTAACTTGAACATCTCGAATCACTCTCTAATTATGCGTTTGTTGTGTATTCTTGTTGTATGTGTGTGTTCCGGCTGTCGGGGGTAGGCTTCTATCCCATTAAGAATGTATAGAGCGAACACCCATCACTTGTGCTTTCAACCGTTTCGAGTAAATTTCGGCAGCACCTCCCCGCTGTTCTCCGAGTACACTGTAATAGAATAGATAATCATTTCAAAGCTGTGAAACAACGTTGAAATGAACATCTAATCTATCTTTGTACACGGAGAACCAGCGGAAAGGTACCGACGAAATATCTCGAAATGGATGAAAACACAAGTGAATGAAGGCGTTTGCTTTATACATTCTTAACTTGTCCACACGGGACAAATCTATGGGTTACCATACGATTGAATTTTCTCGTTGCATAGACTATACGACGGTTGTTAGTATCGAGCTATACTGTCCGATATTTAACAACTTTCGTATAGTTCTATGTCACGACGAACATCGCACATATGTTAACCGAAAGACGGGGACTAAGTGGCGCTTTTAGTTTCATATATGAGTATCGATGAGAATATGAAGGTTTCATATTATCATCGAGTATCATATATTGGTTTTAACTTGAACATCTCGAATCACTCTCTAATTATGCGTTTGCTGTGTATTCTTGTTGTATGTGTGTGTTCCGGCTGTCGGGGGTAGGCTTCTATCCCATTAAGAATGTATAGAGCGAACACCCATCACTTGTGCTTTCAACCGTTTCGAGTAAATTTCGGCAGCACCTCCCCGTTGTTCTCCGAGTACACTGTAATAGAATAGATAATCATTTCAAAGCTGTGAAACAACGTTGAAATGAACATCTAATCTATCTTTGTACATGGAGAACCAGCGGAAAGGTACCGACGAAATATCTCGAAACGGATGAAAACACAAGTGAATGAAGGCGTTTGCTTTATACATTCTTAACTTGTCCACACGGGACAAATCTATGGGTTACCATACGATTGAATTTTCTCGTCGCGTAGACTATACGACGGTTGTTAGTATCGAGCTATACTGTCCGATATTTAACCACCTTCGTATAGTTCTATATCACGACTAACATCGCACGTATGTTAACCGATAGACGGGGACTAAGTGGCGCTTTTAGTTTCATATATGAGTATCGATGAAAATATGAAGGTTTCATATTATCATCGAGTATCATATATTGATTTTAATTTGAATATCTCGAATCACTCTCTAATTATGTGTTTGCTGTGTATTTTTGTTGTATGTGTGTGTTCCGGCTGTCGGGGGTAGGCTTCTATCCCATTAAGAATGTATAGAGCGAACACCCATCACTTGTGCTTTCAACCGTTTCGAGTAAATTTCGGCAGCACCTCCCTACTGTTCTCCGAGTACACTGTAATAGAATAGATAATCATTTCAAAGCTGTGAAACAACGTTGAAATGAACATCTAATCTATCTTTGTACACGGAGAACCAGCGGAAAGGTACCGACGAAATATCTCGAAACGGATGAAAACACAAGTGAATGAAGGCGTTTGCTTTATACATTCTTAACTTGTCCACACGGGACAAATCTATGGGTTACCATACGATTGAATTTTCTCGTCGCGTAGACTATACGACGGTTGTTAGTATCGAGCTATACTGTCCGATATTTAACAACCTTCGTATAGTTCTATGTCACGACGAACATCGCACGTATGTTAACCGATAGACGGGGACTAAGTGGCCCTTTTTAGTTTCATATATGAGTATCGATGAGAATATGAAGGTTTCATATTATCATCGAGTATCATATATTGGTTTTAACTTGAATATCTTGAACCACTCTCTAATTATGCGTTTGTTGTGCATTCGTGTTGTATGTGTAACATGATTTTAAACCATTGAGATCAAGATTTGAGAAATTTTATAAGTGGCCGTTAACATGATAACAATCATCTCTTCTTATCAGTCCATATCTGAATTCTAAAGGGCAGTATATTTGCTATTAAAAGATCATGTTCAACTCTAAAGCAAAGGAAAAACAGAGGAATATAGATCTATTAAAGTCAAGCCATAAAGCTAATCACATATTTACAACATTGCAGATACATTAACGCAAAACATAGTTATGATGTTTCAAAAGAATCAATTATCAAGGATCTGGGAGTGGAAATGAACATACAGCTTCCCGTCAATAAGATCAACAGGATTGAGACAGATAAAATATAAGATTAGAATGATGAACAAGATAATATGCTTGAAAGATGCTATATTTTCTGATTGAATATAAATGAATCCACCAATAAGATTATATACATGATAATATATGTAGAGGAATTCAGGCCATGAACACAAACCACAAACTATTTCATATGCTGGCTGAAAGAAACGGGCGAAAAGATTCATAGTTTTCCATAAACTATAAGCAAATTCTGCCATTACTAAGTACAAAACAAAATGGATTATAGTTTAAAGGAGAAAGAAGAGCTTGAAGCAAAATCAGATAAAATTATATTGTCCCACATGGGTTGCTCGTCCAGACATTCGATAGCGTACATGTCACAAGAAAAATAACAGAAAAACAATTTCTTAAGCTTAAATACCCTCTAAATATGCCAAACAGCTTGCTTACAGTTCTACTGATACATTATTAAACATAAAGTTCCTGCAGACGCCAAATCTGGAACAACTATCACCAATAAATGCACCAGTACAAACTCGACCTCGAATTAGCCTAAAGCTTTGCCGGGATGGAACTAAATCAACAAGCAAAGCATATTTACACTACAAGCTTACACCTACTGCAGGGGATAAATAGGGCACTCTACAGTTCACATTTCACAGCCCAACCGAACCCTAGCCCCAGCCCCAGCCCAACCGAGCCCTAGCCCCAGCCCTAGCTAGCCCAGCCCCAACCCCAATCCCAACCAAACCCGAGCCCCAGCCCCAGCCCAGCCCCAGCCCCAACCCCAACCCCAACCCCAACCGCAACCGAACCCCACAACCTAACCCTAACCCTAACCCTAACCCTAACCGAACCCGACGCCGACGCCGACGCCGATGCTTTCACCCCTACCCGAACCTGGCCTGAACCCTAGACTACAACGTCAAGATTAAAAATTATTTGAGATTTACTTACAAAGGGTTGTTGCGCGGTGGAGGAGACGGTAGAAATTGGTGGTCGACGACGATCGGAGAAGGTGGCGACGAGGCGCGGGAAGTCGACGAAAGTGTGAGGAAGAACGACGAAGCTGGCGACGAGGCGCGAGCGCGGTGGCGACGAAGCGTGGGAACAGGCGACGAGAGGCGCGGGAGTGAGAGAGAGAAATTTTGGGAACGATGAATATAATTTTTCTGTGCTTTTTTTTTATTAATAACCTATTTAGATGCCCCTACGGACATAACCGTAGGTCCACGGCTTACGGCTCCGTAGGGCCAAACAAAAAATTAGAACGTAAGGCACCGTAGGGACAACGATTTGGCCCTACGGATAAATCTGTAAGGGCAAGAAATATTTGCCCCTACGGATTTCTGAGTCCGTAGGGGCAACCCCATATTGTAGTAGTGATGTCAGAATCATCTTAATCGGTTTTCTTATCTTATCTTCTATGAGAATGACCTCTCTGTTACCCACACGCATTGCTTATCCTATTTTTGGTTTATTACAACTCATCTATTTTAACATTCATCCAAACATATTTTTGAAACTTGTTGTTTCTTAATTGCCTAATATTCTGATCCATAAAGAAAAATGTCGTCTTATTCACATCTTTCACATTGCGCTAACTATCAAAAATTATTTTGAACCCACATGCATTATATAAACAAACTATCCCATACTTCTTTAATGGTTACCATTTATTTTGATCTTTATGATTCAATTATAGACAGAACATGCATAAATAATATGATTTCAATAAGCTTTTGGATCAAATAGTTGTTCAATGTTACTAACTTTACATGAAGGGGCAAAGAAAATAAAAAATAACACAATAACGTGTGAATAAAATAATAACTTGTGGATGATGATGATCATAAAAAAAACTGTAAAATTTATACTTTTGATCGATGTAGAAATAATAGTTCATCTTAGTCTATACAAGAGTTGGAAAACAGGTTATCTTTGTAAGTGCTAACTATTATTTTAATCAGACAACCATGACAATCAATCAATAGTAATCGATCAAGAGAGCGCAAGAATGTAAGTAATGAATTTCCGACAATCGGCACTGGTCATTTTGATCATCATATTTTTAGATACGTGCATGCCAAATGTTATGTGAATTGGATATTTCGCTCTTGCATCGAATGCCTGCAACATCAATGGTTTTTCGATAATAAAACATTTTAGTTGCTAAATGAAAGTGCAAGGAGTATCCAATCATCATGAAAAGTGGTGTACCAATAGTTTAGGACGCGGGAAATAATATGATCGGTTCCGATCATACAAACAATTGACAGACGGTTAGTTTTTAAACTTGCTGATGTAAAAAAAATTCCACCATGCCATTTTATAATTCACATGTTATCTTGATTGCATTTCTCCAATCTTTACTGTCTAACTGGTAGAGTGGACATCTAACGCATTCCAGAAGAGAGTATATTTCCAGGAGAAACTCAATTTATTTTTTTGAGCCACTGGTGATATTATGCCACAACGAATATATATATATATAATTTTCCTACCGATTTATTTCCACTAAGGTTATGATATATGCAAGATGAATGGATCTTTGTATATTTTTCCCATGAAAATTCAATATGATTGGTGAAAGAATCTGGGCCCACGCACTTCTTTAAATTGAGTCCATATCCAGGCTCCATGTGCAAATCATTCATCTATAATTGGACACTTTTGCCCTTTGTAGTTGATTTAGGGATTTGTATTTGAGTCCCAGCATTTGGTAGAAATATTTCAAAAGCTCACTTTTAACTCTATATGATGGCCATTTTTCATATATGGTGATAGAATTAGAAGAAAATTTAATGCCAAAATTTAGTTCAAATTCCATTCGGCCCTATACACACATAACTTCGTTTATAATCAGATACGGGCTATGTATTTTTATATTCATGGACCTACCACATTTAATTCAATATATTTGAATGGCTAATTGATTTTTTATCTCACTTTTCTATTACAAAACAGAGAACGGGGAACAGCTAAATGTCAATTACATTTTTTTTCCTCGAATAAAAATATCTTGATGAAGCAGAATTCATAGAATTAGCGCTTCCTATACTGTTGCATGAATCAGATGAACACACGATTAATAGTAGCTAAATGCATGTAACATAGTCTAAAAACAAAAATGAATGCCATATTAGAAACAGAGAATAATGAAGAAAAGAGGCCTTGGAAGTCTTTTTCGTCAAGCGTCAGAATTCTATATCCTCTATGATTTTTTCCGACGATCGGCACCAATCATCATCATTTTTATCATGTAAGATGTGGATACACTAAATTACACGTGATTCCTACATTTTTTCACCGTTAAATTAACAATGTAGAAAGTTCTATTGTCGGTAAACCGTTAAATTTGCACCCACTAAATCAACGGTGAAAAAGTGAGGGAAGTACATCAAATCATATTTCACATGATAAAGAAGATGACGATGGGTACCGATCGTCGAAAAAACCCACGGAATGTGTATTTTTCAATCCCATAGATGGAAATTCCCTCCTATGGCATCTTTTCTCCATTATCCTTACTAAAAAAATTGCTAAAAATATGTACCTCGTCCATTGTAGGTTGAGGATTTTGCTCGACCACAACATGCACGGGATTTCGAAATAGAATTGGTGACCTATATATTGGGGAAAAAATAAGAAGAGGAAAAAATCCGGCAACATAAAAAGAATATATACCGACGGGCTTGCAGTAAACAATTATTTCTGTAGCGGATGCTTATTAATTATTTATGCTTTGGGTAAATTGCAAAAAAGTCCCGGCCCTCTTGGTAGTTGTCTAAAAACCCATGTAATTTTCAAAATTATTCGAAAGGGTCTGTAGTTTAAAATCTTTGTGAAAAAGCTTATTGTCACGACCCGAAAGGTACGGAACGTGACTGGCACTTAAATTACGAAACGTCTCAAGGCGTCCGTAAAATAAGTAAGCCAAAGCCCAGAAATCAAAACCAATTAAGCAGAAGAATGAAGGAAAACCAATCAATTGAAAGCGGGTTTATCAAATGAGTCATATCAAGCCTTTTTAAAAACAATATCAATTTTTCCGAAAATTTTGCCAGAGTCTCCTTTGTCAATACTGGCCCCCAAAATGGGTACAACAAGAATAAATATGAATACAACAAATAAGGCATCCCCAAGCGGGAGCTAGCTCTTCGCCACAAGGCGGTCACAAATCCCACGCAATGTAAATCAGCAATGTGCAAAATAAGCATAAGTATAAAAGCAACATGTCGGCTCAAGTGAGCTCGACCTCAAAATACAGCATGAAAAGTCCACAACTCTCACAGTCTCGTCTCTAGGTCAATATACAACAATACTGGTAGATACAGTAGATTGAGTACTCTAGATACAAAGAATATACAAGGTGGTACAAAAATAATGATATAACCCACCTAAGAGCAAAACCTCGAGTCCAGGCAAAGGAGGCAAAAGAAACAAGTGCGCCCGCCGCTACTGTACTGACGGAGCGGACCTGCAAAAGGCTGTGGCACAACGGGGGTGAGTTGCCAACTCGTGAGTAATAAATAACATCTACACAGGCTATCGAAAGCATGCACACAAGTATCCTAGCATCTAAAATACAGGTAAGGCAGGACATAATAGCAGGTAGGTATGCAATATGAATATACTAGCAGGTATGAATGCAATGCGAATCAACTCGTGATCTGAATGTGTAAGTATAAGAAATCATGTTTTTCCCTTTAAGAATCTCTTTTGAAATACCAGCACAATACCAATAGAATCAACAAGAACCTGTGTCCAGCAACGACACCTCAAAACTATAACAAATCTCATATATCCATGTCATCGTATCTCTGGCCTCAGCCATCCGGCTGACCCAGCTCAATATCAAAATCTCATCATCTCGCGGCCACGGTCGGGATCCTCTGGATATCCGCCGTGCCAAACAGTCCCCGGTAGATAATCCGTCCCCTGCCAGGCTCAACGTCAACACCACATTCATCTTGCCCCGGGGTATCATACCGGGCCCACCATGTACCCGTGACGGTTCCTCCACTCCTCGACACGGATCTCGAAAACCACAGCAAACTCATGGTGGACGACACTTACATCACTAGAAAACCGCAATTTACATATTTTAAAAATATAATAAGTTTAGAAATTTTGCGGTTTTCCCCCGAAATCCAGAAATATCATAAAATCTCAAGAAAATCCTCATAAGTGCATATGTCAATGATAATGAATGCATATGGTATCAATAATCGAGTTGCGATGTGTGATTAATAGATTAGGCATGAACAAATAATATGATGAAACACATGCACATGAATAGCAATCCTACGATTTCATTTTAAGGAATTAAAGCAATAGCGCGAGTTTAAGTATCAATTATAGTAAAAGGTTTCAATTTAAAGGTTATCTAGTGTGGTGGCATGGCAATTACCAGGGTGTGTGTGTAAGCATGAATAGTGCTCGTGCTGCATATAAAAACCCTGACAATGGTGCAGGTGTCCTATAACATGGTTTCGTATATGTATGTCAATATAGGGCATGAATATAGCAAATAATCATACAAGTATTACACCCCTAATTACTAACATTACTAAGAATCTTTTTAAGGAACTAAAACTATCGGGCGACTTGCGCTATCCAACGATAGTCCCCCGTAGATGTTACATCTACTCACAGAAATCCCTAGCCAGCTACGTCCAATCGCTGCTTTCCCTTTTCGTGCCGCGTTCGAAGTGTCCGCGACCGAACCTGGAATTTGCACCAATACAAAATATAAGGTTACATATCATGAAATGACTCAAATCCCAAATGAAAATACTAACGTTCACAAGCTAGGTACAACGTGCACAAGGTGCGCGGAACACACGCGAAAATCGCAAAAACTGCAAAAATCGCCGATTTGGTCGCCCGGCAAAACTAAAACCTGACTACTCAAAAATCCGCACTCACACATCCTAAAAGTCATAGGATATGCCAACAATATAATCTAGATATCGCAATTAATTTGCCACAAAAATTTACATAAAACCTAGTAAGCTAGAAATTGCAAAATTGGTGCAAACATCGACAATTAGCGACAAAGTTAACACAATCCAACACAACAATCCAAACTAACCCACTAGCTAGCCATTACACTAATTTTAAACCATTAACTAAGCTTAAAAACCTAATTTCCATAAACAAAACCTTTCTTGATTTTCATAACTAGCAATTTCAATCCAAAACTAAACATGACAATACCAAATTAACACTAATTTGAAGCCCACACAAATAAAGTAACCTCATTAACCTAGATTAGCAAACAACTAGATAGCTAATTAGCTTTAATTAACTAAATAATGGTTTCAAGAAACCCTAGTTAACTCAACCATTAACTTTTAAAAAAAACTAGATTAGGATTAACACTAAAATCAACACTAAACAACTAGATTAAAGAATTCTTACCATAACAATTTAAAAGAGTAGAAATTATACCTCAAATTTTTATAGATCTAGCAAGAAGAATTTGCCTCAATGATGGCCTCATAGCACCATGATTCCAAGCAAGAGAGGTTAAAGAGAAAGGGGATGAAGAATGGGGTTATTTTGTGAGGTTTAAATTTGGAAATTTTGGAGCAACTTGATGAATTTTTGAACAAGATGAAAAGAAAAATGATGAAGAGGGGAGGGGCTGCAGATTTCGGCCAGAGGAGGGAGAGGGGAGTGGTGTGGGTGTATGGAAAAAGTCATGGTCAACCCCCCTCAAAGTCAATGCACCATACCTTCAACATACAATATTTTAAACATACATATTCAACTCAATTCATCCTTAACAAAAGAATTTTAAAACAAAAGAGAGAGGGGGAATTTTCTGCAGTTTGGGACAGCTAAGGAGATGTGAGGATGTGTGTGTGAGAGTGCACAAAAATTTTTTTGCAAAAAGACCTCCTTACAAGTCCAAAATTGCAAGTTTAAGCTTAAATTCAATAAATTTCGTTTTCTATAATAAAAATTAGTTAAAAATCAAAATAAAATACTAAAAATTTATGTTACAAATAGATTTTAATTAACATGATTTTAAAGCTTAAATTTAGCCCATTTAAATTCGTATTTATCGCTAATTTAATGTATTTTCTTACCGGCTTAAAATAATATTAAAAAATTGAAAAATTAGGGAAAAATTTTAAACGACCAGAATTTCATTATTAACATATTTGCTACTAAAAACTAGCAATTACCTATCCAAATTAGGTATAATTAGTCCTAAACTGCAAAATAACAAAAAAGACAGTTTTCGGAAAAATGCCGAATTTTCACCGATTTTCAGAAAAACACCAAAACGACTTTTCAAGGCGTTACAATCTTCCCCCCTTAACGAAATTCGGTCTCCGAATTTAAAAATATAGCTACACGTACCTTCAAAGAGATGGGGATATTTCTTCCTCATCTCGCCCTCGGTCTCCCAGGTGACCTCCTCGCTGCTCGGGCCACGCCAAAGGACCTTGACGGTGGGTATAACTTTCGATCTCAACTTCTTCACCTGCCGATCCAAGATGGACACCGGCTGCTCTGCAAAAGAAAGGTCGCGCTCTAGCTGGACTTTCGGGTGCTGAATCGCATGCGAAGGGTCGTGAAGGTACTTGCGGAGCATTGAAACATGGAAGACGGCGTGAACATCAGGAAAGCTGGGTGGAAGGGCCAAACGATATGCAACTGCACCGACACGCTCGAGAATCTCGAAGGGACCCACAAATCTGGGACTAAGCTTTCCTTTCCGCCCAAATCGCATCACGCCCTTCATCGGAGAGACTCTCAGAAAAACATAGTCGCCAACTGCGAACTCTAATCTGCGACGGCGCCAGTCCGCATATGATTTCTGCCTGCTCTGAGCTGCTCTCATCCGGTAACGAATCAACTGTATCTTCGTTGTCATCTCCTCAACAAGCTGCGGCCCCAATATACTGCTCTCGCTGAGCTCTGTCCAACAGACGGGCGATCTGCATCTCCTCCCATACAATGCCTCGAAAGGTGCCATCTGAATAGTGTCCTGGAAGCTGTTGCTGTCGGAGAACTCCATTAACGGTAAATGATGATCCCAGCTACCACCAAAGTCCAAAACGCACGCTCGGAGCATGTCCTCGAGTGTCTGAATAGTCCGCTCTGACTGGCCGTCGGTCTGCGGATGAAATGCTGTGCTGAAACTCAAACGGGTGCCCAATGCTTCCTGAAGTCGCTGCCATAGTCGGATGGTAAACTGGTTGTCTCTGTCGGACAAGATACACGTCGGGACTCCATGCAGTCGTACGATCTCGTCGATGTATACCTGGGCATACTGAGCAAAACCGAAAGTCGTCTTCACTGGCAGGAAGTGAGCCGCTTTCGTCAATCGATCCACGATCACCCAAATGGAGTCGTACCCTCGACTGGTCCTGGGTAAACCCACAATGAAGTCCATAGAAATCTTCTCCCATTTCCACTCTGGAATGGGTAACGGCTGTAGCTCTCCTGCGGGCCTCTGGTGCTCGGCCTTGACTTGCTGACAAGTCAGGCATCTCGATACAAACTTCGCAATGTCCCTCTTCATCCCGTCCCACCAGTAGGTCTCTCTCATATCATGGTACATCTTGGTGGAACCGGGGTGGACACTATACACTGATCGGTGTGCCTCCTCAAGAATGTCGCGCCGTAATCCATCAGCATCTGGTACGCACAGTCTAGATCCATAGCGTAAAATCCCCTGATCGTCAATCACGAACTCGGAAAATCTGCCCTGTCCCATCTGTGCCATGATCTCTGAGCAACGGTCGTCACTGCGCTATGCCTCATATATACGGTCAAGCAACTGTGGGCGTGCACGAACATGCGCGAGCTGTCCCCCTGTCTGAGTGAACTCGAACTCAACTCGGCTGTCGCATAACATCTGCCAATCTGCTGATGACTGCCTCTGCACTGTGCGCAAATAGGATAGACTACTCCCGGGCCTCCTACTCAACGCATCTGCCACTACATTCGCCTTGCCTGGGTGATATAAGATCTCGCAGTCGTAGTCTTTCACCAACTCCATCCAACGACGCTGCCTGAGGTTCAGGTCTCGCTGCTGAAATATGTACTTTAAGCTCTTGTGATCGGTGAATATCTGACACGACTCGCCGTATAGGTAATGTCGCCAAATCTTCAGTGCAAAGACCACTGCAGCCATCTCCAAATCGTGAGTGGGGTAGTTCTGTTCGTGCCTCTTCAACTGCCGAGAAGCATAAGCGATCACCCGGCCATGCTGCATCAATACGCATCCTAATCCCACTCGCGAAGCATCACAGTAGACCACAAATCCGCCTGATCCCGAAGGCAAAGATAATACCGGCGCCGTAGTCAAACAAGTCCGTAGCTGCTGAAAACTGTGCTCGCACTCCTCCGTCCAAACGAAAGGAACTCCCTTCCGGGTCAAACCGGTCAAAGGTGCAGCTATACGGGAGAAGTCCTGAACAAAACGCCTGTAGTAGCCCGCCAGGCCTAGAAAACTACGGATCTCAGTAACCGATGTAGGTCGGGGCCACTGCTGAACAACCTCAATCTTCTTCGGGTCCACACAAATGCCGTCTCTCGTAACCACGTGACCCAAGAATCCGACGATGTCCAGCCAGAATGCACACTTGGAGAACTTTGCGAACAGCTGGTGCTCCCTCAGAGTCTGTAACGTAATCCGCAAGTGCTGCTCGTGCTCCTCTCTGCTCCGGGAGTACACCAAGATATCGTCGATAAACACGATGATGAACAAGTCAAGGTACGGCCTGAATGTACGGTTCATCAAATCCATGAATGCTGCTGGGGCGTTGGTGAGTCCGAACGACATCACCAAAAACTCGTAGTGGCCGTAGCGCGTGCGGATAGCTGTCCTCGGTATATCCTCCTGTCGAACTCGCAGCTGATGGTATCCTGATCGCAAGTCGATCCTCGAAAAATATCCCGCACCCTGAAGCTGGTCGAACAAATCATCAATGCGTGGCAACGGATATCTGTTCCGAATGGTAACTTTGTTCAGCTGGCGGTAGTCGATACATAAGCGCAAACTTCCATCCTTCTTCTTGACAAACAGGACCGGAGCACCCCACGGAGAAACACTAGGTCGAATAAGCCCCTTATCTAACAAATCCTGCAACTGATCCTTCAGCTCTCAAAGCTCTGCCGGGGCCATCCGATAAGGCGGTATAGAAATGGGCCCCGAGCCGGGAATCAAATCGATGCAGAACTCAACGTCGCGCTCAGGTGGTAGCCCAGGTAGCTCATCAGGGAAAACATCAGGGAACTCACAAACAACCGGGACCCGGTCCAACGGAACCTCTGCAGCTCGAGTATCACAAATATACGCTAAGAATCCCTGACATCCCTTCTGCAAGAGCTGACCAGCGCGAAGAGACGAAAACAAGCTGGGAAGGGTGACGCTGCGGTCTCCCTGAATAACAAGGATTGGCTCTCCCGGAAAGCTAAATCTGACAGCTTTCTCACGGCAGTCCACAGAAGCATAACAAGTGGCTAGCCAATCCATGCCCAAAAGCACATCAAAGTCCAACATATAGAGGAGAATCAAATCAACCGATGAATCCCTCTCCCCGATACGAACGGAACACAATCGAAACACAAAACGAGCGACAAACGACTCGCCTACCGGGGTAATAACAACAGGTGGCTGATCTAACGACGACGACTCATGGCCCAACATCGGTGCAAAGTGTGTAGATACGTACGAATGCATGGAACCTGGGTCGAATAATACCCGCGCATCAAAAGAGCAAACTGGCAAGGTACCTGTCACAACGGCATTGGATGCCTGCGCATCCTGCGGTGTCAAAGCAAATACTCGGGCCTGTCCTCCACCGATAGCGGGCTGACCTCGACCTCGGCCTCTGCCTCCTCATCCTCTCTGAACAGGACCGCCGCGTCCACGGCCTCTGGGTGCACCTAACTGGCATGGAGCATCGCCTGTGGTAGGAAGTAGGGCTCTCTAAGGAAGGGGTGGTGATGGTGGTAGGGTCACATGCGGAACGGTCGCCGCTCCCTGTTGTCTCGCCGGACAATCTCTGACAAGATGGTGCGGACTCCCGCACCCAAAACACCCTGGCGACGGCTGCTGTCCCTGGGGATAAGAACCATATAACTGTCCCCGTCCAAATCCTCTGCCAGGCCTATCTCTCGGAAAGAATCTGGCGCGCTGCCTCTGAGACGGTACATCGGTGCGAATCCTCTTCGGCCCAGAAATGGCCGAAGTCTGTGATATGCGTGCCTCCATCCGTAATGCCGTATCCATAGCAGCTAAATAAGTGTCGTAGTGCTGGGTGCCAATGGCAAGATATAGCTGGGCATCAAGTCCCTGTACGAACCTCTTCACCATATTCTCTTCGGTATCCACCAAATACTGAGCATATCGGGATAACTGTGTAAACTGGATGTCATACTCAGACACCGTCATCCCAGGTGTCTTGACTAAGGCCTCGAAGCTGCGAGCTCTGGCGTCACGAACGCTCTCTGGGAGGAAACGAGCTAGAAAGACCGCTGTAAACTCGGCCCAAGTCATAGGCGGTAGACCTGCAGCTCGACCTCTCAAGACTGACTCCCACCATGTCTGAGCGAGACCCTCTAGTCGGAAACTCGCAAGCTCTACCCTCGATCATCCGAACATCTCAGCGAACGACAGATCCTGGCTAAACTGTCAAGGAACGTCTGTGGGTCCTCCGCTGCCTCGGTGCCGGTGAATACTGGAGGTCTCAGCCTCATGAAATCCTGTAGTGAAACCGGGATGGTCACGGTGGTAGTAGTAGGAGCAGGTATCATGGTCGTCTGTGATGTAGTAGGTACGTCATCCGGCCTCGGTGTACGACTGGCTGCAACTAGGGATCCTACCATCTGGCGTAGCTCCTGCATGCCTCCCATCATCTGTCGCAACTCCTCCATACCAGTCTCGAGCCTATCCATACGGCCTGGGGAAAGTGGATCGGTCTGTCCCTGCGGCGTAGGCATACCACCCTGCTCAGTCCTAGTCTCGGACGAGCCAGCTCGAATCTCGTCTCGGGCGGCATCCCTCTGTGCCCTCGTAGCCTTCGGCGGCATAGTGGCTGGTACAGAAAACAGGACAGTGCAATAGGATCATAGGATATACGGAAATGAAGAAGGAATTTTCAAGCAAGTATATCCTAAAGTCACTTAGGCGGAGTACCGTATCGCAAGTATGCCGCGGACATACATACGCTACGTTACCCTACTTAAGTCACTTACTCCATCTACCAAGGGTCATCCTACACTCAAAAAGGTAAAACCTATCGCTCTGATACCAACTTTGTCACGACCCGAAAGGTACGGAACGTGACTGGCACTTAAATTACGACGTCTCAAGGCGTCCGTAAAATAAGTAAGCCAAAGCCCAGAAATCAAAACCAATTAAGCAGAAGAATGAAGGAAAACCAATCAATTGAAAGCGGGTTTATCTATCAAATGAGTCATATCAAGCCTTTTTAAAAACAATATCAATTTTTCCGAAAATTTCGCCAGAGTCTACTTTGTAAATACCGGCCCCCAAAATGGGTACAACAAGAATAAATATGAATACAACAAATAAGGCATCCCCAAGTGGGAACTAGCTCTTCGCCACAAGGCGGTCACAAATCTCACGCAATGTAAATCAGCAATGTGCAAAATAAGCATAAGTAAAAAAGCAACATGTCGGCTCAAGTGAGCTCGACCTCAAAATACAGCATGAAAAGTCCACAACTCTCACAGTCTCGTCTTTAGGTCAATATACAACAATACTGGTAGATACAGTAGATGGAGTACTCTAGATACAAAGAATATACAATGTGGTACAAAAATAATGATATAACCCACCTAAGAGCAAAACCTCGAGTCCAGGCAAAGGAGGCAAAAGAAACAAGTGCGCCCGCCGCTACTGTACTGACGGAGCGGACCTGCAAAAGGCTGTGGCACAACGGGGGTGAGTTGCCAACTCGTGAGTAATAAATAACATCTACACAGGCTATCGAAAGCATGCACACAAGTATCCTAGCATCTAAAATACAGGTAAGGCAGGACATAATAGCAGGTAGGTATGCAATATGAATATACTAGCAGGTATGAATGCAATGCGAATCAACTCGTGATCTGAATGTGTAAGTATAAGAAATCATGTTTTTCCCTTTAAGAATCTCTTTTGAAATACCAGCACAATACCAATAGAATCAACAAGAACCTGTGTCCAGCAACGACACCTCAAAACTATAACAAATCTCATATATCCATGTCATCGTATCTCTGGCCTCAGCCATCCGGCTGACCCAGCTCAATATCAAAATCTCATCATCTCGCGGCCACGGTCGGGATCCTCTGGATATCCGTCGTGCCAAACAGTCACCGGTAGGTAATCCGTCCCCTGCCAGGCTCAACGTCAACACCACATTCATCTTGCCCCGGGATACCATACCGGGCCCACCATGTACCCGTGACGGTTCCTCCACTCCTCGACACGGATCTCGAAAACCACAGCAAACTCATGGTGGACGACACTTACATCACTAGAAAACCGCAATTTACATATTTTAAAAATATAATAAGTTTAGAAATTTTGCGGCTTTCCCCCGAAATCCAGAAATATCATAAAATCTCAAGAAAATTCTCATAAGTGCATATGTCAATGATAATAAATGCATATGGTATCAATAATCGAGTTGCGATGTGTGATTAATAGATTAGGCATGAACAAATAATATGATGAAACACATGCACATGAATAGCAATCCTACGATTTCATTTTAAGGAATTAAAGCAATAGCGTGAGTTTAAGTATCAATTATAGTAAAAGGTTTCAATTTAAAGGTTATCTAGTGTGGTGGCATGGCAATTACCAGGGTGTGCGTGTAAGCATGAATAGTGCTCGTGGTGCATATAAAAACCCTGACAATGGTGCAGGTGTCTTATAACATGGTTTCGTATATGTATGTCAATATAGGGCATGAATATAGCAAATAATCATACAAGTATTACACCCCTAATTACTAACATTACTAAGAATATTTTTAAGGAACTAAAACTATCGGGCGACTTGCGCCATCCAACGATAGTCCCCCGTAGATGTTACATCTACTCACAGAAATCCCTAGCCAGCTACGTCTAATCGCTGCTTTCCCTTTTCGTGCCGCGTTCGAAGTGTCCGCGACCGAACCTGGAATTTGCACCAATACAAAATATAAGGTTACATATCATGAAATGACTCAAATCCCAAATGAAAATACTAACGTTCACAAGCTAGGTACAACGTGCACAAAGTGCGCGGAACACACGCGAAAATCGCAAAAACTGCAAAAATCGCCGATTTGGTCGCCCGGCAAAACTAAAACCTGACTACTCAAAAATCCGCACTCACACATCCTAAAAGTCATAGGATATGCCAACAATATAATCTAGATATCGCAATTAATTTTCCACAAAAATTTACATAAAACCTAGTAAGCTAGAAATTGCAAAATTGGTGCAAACATCGACAATTAGCGACAAAGTTAACACAATCCAACACAACAATCCAAACTAACCCACTAGCTAGCCATTACACTAATTTTAAACCATTAACTAAGCTTAAAAACCTAATTTCCATAAACAAAACCTTTCTTGATTTTCATAACTAGCAATTTCAATCCAAAACTAAACATGACAATACCAAATTAACACTAATTTGAAGCCCACACAAATAAAGTAACCTCATTAACCTAGATTAGCAAACAACTAGATAGCTAATTAGCTTTAATTAACTAAATAATGGTTTCAAGAAACCCTAGTTAACTCAACCATTAACTTTTTAAAAAAAACTAGATTAGGATTAACACTAAAATCAACACTAAACAACTAGATTAAATAATTCTAACCATAACAACTTAAAAGAGTAGAAATTATACCTCAAATTTTTATAGATCTAGCAAGAAGAATTTGCCTCAATGATGGCCTCATAGCACCATGATTCCAAGCAAGAGAGGTTAAAGAGAAAGGGGATGAAGAATGGGGTTATTTTGTGAGGTTTAAATTTGGAAATTTTGGAGCAACTTGATGAATTTTTGAACAAGATAAAAAGAAAAATGATGAAGAGGGGAGGGGCTGCAGATTTCGGCCAGAGGAGGGAGAGGGGAGTGGTGTGGGTGTATGGAAAAAGTCATGGTCAACCCCCCTCAAAGTCAATGCACCATACCTTCAACATACAATATTTTAAACATACATATTCAACTCAATTCATCCTTAACAAAAGAATTTTAAAACAAAAGAGAGAGGGGGAATTTTCTGCAGTTTGGGACAGCTAAGGAGATGTGAGGATGTGTGTGTGAGAGTGCACAAAATTTTTTTTGCAAAAAGACCCCCTACAAGTCCAAAATTGCAAGTTTAAGCTTAAATTCAATAAATTTCGTTTTCTATAACAAAAATTAGTTAAAAATCAAAATAAAATACTAAAAATTTATGTTACAAATAGATTTTAATTAACATGATTTTAAAGCTTAAATTTAGCCCATTTAAATTCGTATTTATCGCTAATTTAATGTATTTTCTTACCGGCTTAAAATAATATTAAAAAATTGAAAAATTAGGGAAAATTTTTAAACGACCAGAATTTCATAATTAACATATTTGCTACTAAAAACTAGCAATTACCTATCCAAATTAGGTATAATTAGTCCTAAACTGCAAAATAACAAAAAAGACGGTTTTCGGAAAAATGCCGAATTTTCACCGATTTTCAGGAAAACACCAAAACGACTTTTCAAGGCGTTACACTTATGGCCTTTATTTCATTTAGGACTTCTACTCGCTCAACTGCTTGGATATTACAGGCAATTGCTTGGATATTACAGGCAATCGATTAGATTTTACAGGCAACTGGTATATGAGGGTTTTGATTGGGCCCAAGGATTTTTTACCTCTCAAAACTAATAAGATATATCATTTTACCCTTATTTACGATTTCTGTCAACTTTTAACGGCATAACATCAGGTTTTTCTATAAAATATCCCAACCTCTATTCTACTTTGGAAATATTCAATGTCTTCTCTAAATTGAAATTTACGGTTTAGGCTTCTGCTGCACCTTTCTTAAAATCGGCCATGAAATCAAAAGTATTTTCAACATCCTTTTCTAGTTATAAAGAAGTTGAATACTTATGTGGTTTTTTCAATTTATGGAGAAAATTTAAAGTTAAATTAACCAGGTTTTTTCTGACGGAAATCGTAAAGAGGGATAAAATGATGTATCTTATTGGTTTTGGGGGTAAAAAGTAAATACCAAGTTTTGGAAGGTTAGAAAAGAATTTGCTATGTTTTGGAGTTCTGCAGTTAAAAAAACCCTACAATAAAATGATCATTTGATTTTTATTTTTATTTTAAAAATCAGGAAGTAAACCAATCCAAGACTTTATCAAGAAAATAACAGTATAAAGATATTTCTTTTTTCTATATTTGTTTCCTTATCCTATTTTCTGCTTTACCTCACCAAATTAGAAGACTGGAACAAGAGGTCAGCCAGTCCGAATGACAATTCTTACGATCCCCTTTCTTGATTTAACGAATGCAACCTACAATCAAACAGACCAGCATATCCTTTTAGCAAGAGAAACCGATATTTAAGGTATGTCTATGGCCCATTTTGGCAGCAAACCCTCCAAATTTGGGATTTCCGATTTTGTCGCAGTTCCATGAGCTTAAATGGGAAAAATTTTCTCTACAAGCCTTGGTGGAGAAGTTTTTTCCGCTTAAGTGCCCATGAAATTTCTTGTTTCTAGTATGCAAGGATGATGGAAAGATTTGAAATTTTGACTCTCAAATCCTTTGTTTGGTTGGTGTGAGAAAAACATAGGATTTTAAGCATGTCATAGAGATAGAGCGCTGAGGTGGCCACAAATTTGACCTAGATCCATGCCGAAACCTCAAGCTTAAAAACCCCGATTCAGCGATGAAATGCCGATGCATTGGAGTTATCTGAGCAATACCTAGTCCTCAAAAGGCGAACACAAATTCCAATTCAGATGTGGATTTGGTCCAATTCAAGAGTACATGTCATGCAATTCCAGTCAAATCCATGGAAACAAACAATCTCTTAAAATCATATCCAACTGTACACCCCAAGAACGTCCGACATCCTAAAATAGCAAAGACATCACCTCAACAAACTTACTAAAAGTTGGGCAATGAAAACGAAGGCTAAATTACACTAAAATACCCTAAATTATGAGTGTTTTTCACTACCTTAAAGTCATATATAACACAATAACCACCCTTAATGTTCTACATTTAAGGTATTAATTCCCTCAACACCAAGTTTACTAAATGAAAAACACTTACAGTTAAGGGTATTTTAGTGCAATTTAAACACCCCCCCCCCCCCCCCCCCCCCACACACACACACAAAAAAGGTGTTAGGTTGGATTCAAACCTCAGTCTCATGGTTCATAAAGAATTTCCCTAACACCACCAGGAATTACCACACAGCTATAACCATCTCCCAAATAAGAATAGAAGTTCTTCCTTGTTGCAGGAACGAGACCCATCCATGTCCAAATCTGCCTCATGAAGGGTATGTAGAAAGCCTAAAAACATTATATTGAAACAATAAGAAAATCTATGTCGTAGACGGAAAGCATGAAACGAATGATCATCGGTCTAAATGGTGTTAGAAATTTAGTGTAGGAATCGGAAAAATGATGGGTACAAGTAAATGAATTTATTGACTTTGAGGTGCAATCGGCTTTCTTCAAGGATTTACTTATCCTCACTCAAATTGAGTTTGCTAAAGGGTTGCAGACAAAGATCCATCAGGATACAACAGAGTCTAAATTTCCTGCGTTCAGCAAAAATCAAAGAACTTCGAAATTCCATTCGTAATCGTAAGGGAATTGTAAAGAAGAAGAAGTAAAGTTCTTAAGAAAATCAGTTCTATTTATATATTCTTAAAGCTCATAAAAAACGGTTGCAGCTTTTTGATGACCTTTGAGAATGTATAAACAGAACCAATTTTCTTAAAAACTTTAACCACTTCTTCTCTACTATTCTCTTACTATTTCGAATAGAATTTCGAAATTCCTTCGATTTTTGCTAAACGTAGGAACTTCGGACTATGTTGTATCCCAAGGGATCTTTATCTGCAACATTTTAGCACACTCAATTTAAGTGGGGACAAATAAATCCTTGAAGAAAACCGATTGCGCCTCAGAATCAATAAATTCATTTACCTGTACCCATCATTTTTCCGATTCCTACACTAAATTTCTGACAATTTTAAAGATTTACTTTGTTTACAATAGATTCAAAATCCAGCCTAATCTCTATTAAAATTATAAACCAAGATCTTATCAAACTTGATCGGTTTGACGGGAAAAATCACACCTGATGGACACACATGGCGTGCGCTTCCTTCTGACGGCGCTGAAAATATTTTATGTACTCGACGACGATTTTACACCGATTCCAGCGCCAACGGATATTGACAGCGAAGCGCTTGTGAAGGCCAGAAAGAAACGAGAAGATGATGAATGTTTCTGCTGAAGTCGCATTCTGAACAACCTGTCGGATCGCCTCTTTGATAACTACATCAAGACCACTTCAGCAAAAAAATTTTGGAAGGCTCTGAAGTTCAAATACAAAGTGGATGATTTAAGGTACAAATAAGTATTTAATTTCAAAATATTTTGAGTATCGTATGGTTGACAAAAAGTCTATTTTAGATCAATGTCATGAATTTGAATTACTTGTCAATCAAATAAATACTCTGGATATAAAATTGCTTGAAACCTTTCAAGTTGGAACAATCATATCGAAACTGCCCTATACTTAGAAAGTTTACCAAAAGAAATTGCTTCATGGGACAAAAAACTTCACTCTCGAGAAAATTCAAAAAATCTGCGAAGTGAAGAGGAAGCCCGTCGAAGGGACAAGAAAGATGAGATCAAGAATAATCCTAGGGCTAACCATATATAGAGTGTTGTTCAGAAGAAGGCTAAACCAAACTATTCCAAGCGCAGTGAAGGGAAATTCAATAACATCCTGAAAAAGAATAAAGGTTGTTATATTTGCGGTAAGAAAGGGCATTTTGCTCGTAAATGCAGGTACCGCAAAATTAGTTTCAAAAAAAGAAGGAAACCAGGAGATTAAGTATGCGAATAATGTTGAGGAGGCCTACTGTGCCATGGTTACTGTTGCAAACAGTGGTATGATCGCTAAAATAAATATAGTGGACTCAGATTCCAGGTGGGGGCTCGACTCCGGTGCAATAGTCCACATTTGTAAAGATAAGTCAATGTTCAAGGACTTTGACGAGGCAAATGATGGTCATGAAGTCTTAATAGGCAACCAGAATCGTGTATCTGTTTAAAGAAAGGGTTTTGTTGATCTTCACTTCACATCCGGAAAGAAATTGACAGTATTGAATGTTCTCTATGTTCCTGATATGAGAAAGAATTTAGTGTCTGCTGATGTTTTTTTTATGTAAAATGGGCTTTAAAGTTGTAATTGAATCCAACAAATTAATTTTTTTGAAGAATGGAACCTTTGTGGGAAAGGGCTACTCTTGTTATGGAATGTATGCATTTAGTATTAACGAAAATAAAGCAACTTCTGCTTATATCTCGAAATCTTTTAATTTATATCATCGTAGATTAGGACATTTAAATTTTCGATATTAAAGAATATGCTTAAACTTTGTTTAATTTTTTATGATTTTAGTAATGATCATAAATGTGAGATTTCTATACAGTCGAAAATGTCTAAAAGACCTTTTTCAAGAGTTGAAAGAAATTTAGGAATTTTAGGCTTAATCCATTCTAATATATGTGAACTTAATGAAACGGTTACTAAAGGAGGGAGAAAGTATTTCATTACTTTTATAGATGACCACTCTAAATATATGTATGTATATTTAATGAAAGCAAAAGCAAAATATTCTCTATATTTAAAGTTTATAAGGCAGAAATTGAAAATCAACTTAGTAGAAAGATTAAATTACTTTGCAGTGATAAAGAGGGAGAATATTTCTCAAACAAATTTATAAATTTCTGCGAGTAACATGGTATAGTACATGAAATGACACCACCATATACTCCTCAACAGAATGGTTTAGCGGAAAGGAAAAATCATTCTTTTGTGGTAATGGTGAATTCTATGTTGTTACATGCAAAATTGTCTTTAAATTTATAGGGAGAAATTTTATTGACGGCTTGCCATTTACATAATAGAATTCCATCGAAAAAGTCAAAAATCAGCCCATACGGATTATGGAAGAAAAGAATCAAACTTTGGCTTATTTAAAAGTGTGGGGGTGTTTGGCATATTATAGGATTCCTGAATCTAAACGGACTAAATTAGGTCATAAAGCACTCAAAAGTGTATTTATAGGATATGCCTAACATAGTAAAGCTCATAAACTTCTTGATTTGGAATCTAATGTAATAGTTGAATTTAGAGATGTTGAATTTTTAGAAATAAACTTCAAGTCAGATACTGCTCAACACAAGCCATCTATAGAAAAAAACGACAATAAAAGAGAAATCTATTGACCCTCCAATAGAATCTAGAAAAAAGTCAAAGAATAAGAAATGAGAAAACACTAGATTCTGACCTTGTTGATTCTACTGTCTTTCTAGTAGAAAGAGATAGAAATATGGAGATTAATAAAATACCTATTGTTCTCCATATAGAAGATGATGAGATTAATAAAATACCTATTTTTCTCCATATAGAAAATGATCCTAAAATCTATAGCGAGGTAATGGCTTCGAGAGACTCCACATTTTGGAAAGAGGTAAGAAATGATGAAATGGATTCCATTATGTCCAATAACGCTTCGGTGTTAACTGATTTACCTCAAGAATCTAAGGCTATCGGATGTATGTGGATATTTAAAAGAAAGTACAAATCTGAAGGGCCTTTGCAAACATTTAAGGCTAGACTCATGGCGAAAAGGTTCAAACAAAGATATATTGTCGATTATTTCGACATTTATGCGTCTGTTGCACGTATAAGATCTATCAGAATATTATTTGCTCCAGCCTCTATATATATAATTTGTATATTCACCAAATGGACGTGCAAACTGCATTATTATATGGCGAGTTAGAAGAAGAGGTATACATGGAGCAACCCAAAGGGTTTGTACTTTCAGGAAATAAAAAAAAGTCTGCAAATTAGTTAAATCTCTTTATGGTTTAAAACAGGCATCCAAACAGTGGCATGAGAAATTTGTTTCGGTTATACTATCAAATAGATTCTATCACAATAGCGCTGATAAATGTATATATATGAAATATACTAAAGAATATAGTATAGTTATTATTTACCGTCGAAAACAGGATTGAAACGCGGAGGACGTCTAGCCTGAATTTGGGGGCAGATGCTATTTGGACATATCCATCCACCTCTCCGAAAATACCAAGTTGATTTATAACACCGTATATCGGAAGTTTGGATAGATGCGACCGATATAGCAGATTTTATCAGATCCCCCTATTTGTGAGGGGTTTTTGATTGTGGGGACGCTCTTCCTTGCAGGTGCAAGCCCTGCAGTTAATTACATTATCGCGTTATGATAACTACTTTCTCTTGCTCCGGTAGTTCACTTCGTGTCATATTATGTTTTGTTTATTTTGATTGCTCGTGGATTGTATACGGAGACTACTTTATGTCGTCGTCCATAGAGCGCGGATTAGTACAAATCTGTATATTTTAGATTTGGGGATTGAACTTAGGTTGTATGTATTCGCTTAGTTCAAGAATGTTTTGTTTCATCTAAGGATCGTTAATCTGTTTTTAGATTAAGATCAACTTAAATGTATGAGCATTTGGACTTAATTTATTTTAACCAAGTATGCGTTAGTCTTATTTGAGACTAAGATCAACTTAGCAATATTTTTAGGATCATTAAATTTTATTAAGATCTGACAACAGAGCATTTGGGCTCAGCTGCAAGAGAACTTCAGAGAGACTTAGCCAATTTGGGCTCGGTCTGCTCAGTCCTCTTTCTTTTATTCACAAGTGCTAAGCACTGGTTTGTGGCTCTATTTTCTCGGCTTTGGGCTTTCTTCCTTTATTCAGAAGTGCTAAGCACTTATTTGTGGCTCTGGCGCTTACGTGGGAAGTACGTGAGGCGCTCAGGCATGGGCGCTGCTTAATTAGTGCTAAGCACTTAGCCATTTTGACTATATATATAGTGCTCAACACTTTTATACAACGTTCAGGTGTGTTTCACGTGAGGTACTGAGTCTTCACCTCAGGACGTTCACGTGAAAAGCACATGAGGCGCTTGGTTTACGTTTTTGGGCGCTCACGTGGGAAGCACGTGAGACACTATGCTCTTTTCTTTGTTGAGCGCTCACTTGGGAAGCATGTTAGGCGTTGAGCTTCTCTTTTATGAACGCTCACGTGTGTTCCACGTGAGACACTGGGTTTCTTTAGAGATTTAACCTCTTTTTACAGAAGTTTAGCTTCTGTATCATGGCGTTTTGGCCATTAATGATCACCAAGATCTATATTTTGTAGATCTGGAATCGACTTTATTTAAGATCTAAGTTCTTCAGTTTTTTATAAGAACTAAGTTTTTTATGTAGGGTTAAACCCTATTATTATTTTTGAAGGAATTAAGTTCCCGGAATCCGCGTCTTTTCTCTCTTTTCTTTTTGTCTAGTTCTTTTCCCTAAATTTTGAGTCTGTAAAACAGAATCTCACGATGAGAATTAAATTCTCAACTTGTGAGGAGATTTATCTTACGGATCTCAGATTCAGAGAAAGAACTAAGTTCTTTTTTTGAAGGATTAAACCCTTATTTTTGTTTTACTTATGCTAGGCAAAGGAGATTATTTATCTCTGCTTTTCTTTACCTAGGATTTTATCCATATGGGATCGATTCTCGATATGAGACTTGAAGTCTCGAATCCTTTATATAAGAGAGGCAAGTTGTTAATTAGTTTGAGAAAATTTCTCATTTGAGAGATACCAATTGACCTCAAAGATTATTCGGGGGATTTTATCCACCGTTGAATTTTTAATCCAGAGCATTTCTGTTTAACAGAATATACTTTCCTGTTTTTAACAAGATTGGGGAAATATTTTTCCATATACAGATTTTAATTCTGCCATATAGTAATTTTTAATCCAAGGGTTCTCTGTTTAGAAAGATATAGGGAAATATTTTCCCATCTCATTGGATCTTTGATCAACAGCTTTCTATTTAACAGAAAATATCTTTCTCATTTAGAAAGACTAGGGAGATGTTTTACCTCAGTAGAATTTAATTCTATATTCGATAATCTTTAATCACCATTGGATTTTTAAGCTGACGGTTCTCTATATAGAATTTAATTCTACGAGAAGCTAAAAAATATGTTCTCACGTGTTTAACACGTGACCCCAGTGTGGGTTTCAATCTACTTATATTTAGCGCTCATATGCTTTGTATATGAGCGCTCACGTGTTTAACACGTGAGGCTAGTTTGTCCTCTTTTGGTTGTTTATTCTCAGCGCTTATATACTTTGCATATAAGTGTTCACGTGTTTAACACGTGAGACCAATTTGGCGTTTTTGGTTATTTATTTTCAGCGCTTATATGCTATACATATAAGTGCTCACGCGTTTAACACGTGAGGCCTGTTTGGTCTTTAGTTATTTGTTTCCAGCACTTATATGTTTTGCATATAATCGCGTACGTGTTTAACACGTGAGGCCCAAACTGTGGGAATTCCTTTCTTCTTTCTTTTCTCCCCCTTTTTCATAAGGGAACAAATGCCCTCCGGCATTACTCTCATGTGGCTCACACGTGAGTGCAAACCAATCCTATCATGTGTGGCTTTTGGCTCTTGACATGACTGCTATTTCTTCATCTTCTTCCCTGAGTCTTTTTTCTTTGAGAATTTAATTCTCGTTTCAGAGCTTAGATCTCTGCCCTCAAAATTCCTTCGAACAAAATTAAACTCTGCCAAAAATTTTGGTAAAGATTATGTACATGACCTAGCTCTTAGAAAGCTTTTGGATTTATATTTTTTATTTTGGATTTTAAATCCACTATCATATTTGACAGAGCTCGGGGTTTTTTCCTAAACCGATCTCTTGGAGATCTTAAAAAAGAACTCTTTTTAATATAGATCGTGGATCTTGATGTCCATATCAAGGATTTAAGTCGATGGACATTCTTGAAAATCGTTGATTCTCTTCTTAGGGTTTTACCTTATCATTGATCCTGACATTTAAGAATTCCTGGAATTTAATTCCATTATTAAAATCCATATGTTTCCCAACACGGGGGATTTCTGGGATTTAATCCCATCATCTAGGGGAATTTAATTCCATCTATTTTGCAAAGCTTAGCTCTGCTTTGGTTCTTAGGAACTTTGGGAATTTTATTCCCTTTAACTTCTTTTTATTGTTCTTGATATTTTTCTTTTTTAGGATTTTTAGGGTTTTAATATTCTTTTCACAGATTTGAATCTGTTGTTATTTTTAAAAGAACCCGCTTTTCGGGGATATTGGGAGTTTTAATCTCACTGTTCATTTAATGAGAACTATTCATTTAATAAGAATCTTTTTTAATTCTCACAATAAGCACATGTCTCATCATCGATGAGCCGCCATTTTGATTTTGCGGGGTCCACTAGCTTTGGAATCAGTAATTCCACCAAATGAACTCACATCTTTTTGCTGATGGTTCTTTTGTCCTTTTTCAGGTACAATGGCTAAACTTTCTTACTTTCCCTATACTCGTTTAGAAGTCGCTTTCCCACAGTCACAATCAGACGAGTAAGCAATGGCTATGATTAGGAGATACGACAAGGACGAAAATGGCCTTCTCTTATGGGGATCTGGTACGGTCACATTACAAGGGGTTGTCGTAGCTTTACTTGTGGAGTACCAACCGAACCCATCTGCTCGATTCAATTCGCAGATCGTCCGCGTATTACTTACGTAGTGGAGGCGGCTAACTGGACTCCTGAGGGTTGGCTTGAACCATCGACGACGGGGATACCCAATCAACCCTTGGAGGCTATCGACATTTTGGGATGCCAGATATGCCAAGGCGATGCTCGACCCAAGGAGAGAGTCTATAAGATAGGCGTTACCCCACAACATCCAGTGGGTTATATTTCTTAGGCTCGGTATATTCTCTCCTCCCAACACTCGCGGTTGCAGAAAGTTGGACTATACCAAGCGGTGTATGCGTCATTGTTCTACTACCATGCTCCCCACGTCTGGTGGGTTAAGGCTTTTATAAACCAATAGAATCTTCCCACACATATGTTTTTATTAGGGGATCGAGAAGTTCTTCGCTGGAGGAGTTCCGAAAAATTTCCGGACTACCAATCAGGGGAGAACATTATGAGGAGTTGCTACCCTCAGACGAATACGTTTTCGCCACGGTGCAGCTATACAAGAAGGCTTAACAATTGAGAATGCCGTTCAGCACAAGCATCCAAGTTTAATCAAAGCACTGAGCATTTATGAGAGCCTGTTTGTGGCATCGGAAGGGCAAGGGGTCAGTTTTGAAGATTTCATCGCCCGCTTTCTTCGTGGCGATGTTCTATCCAGAAGGCTCCGAAATTTGCAAAAGGTTGAAGATCCCTTCGGATTTAGGCTGGGTAAACTTTCGACCAATGTGGAAGATTTGCCGCTATTTTATATTCCAAGTACGCCGACCGTGGCTTTTAACGAGATTGCCGATCCCGGCATAGACGAGGAAACATTTTTTATAGGTTTCATCAGTCTTTAGCTTAGCTGGTTCGTGATGCCTATGCATCGACGTTTTATGAGAGCCTTCGTCTTTTACCCCGCACACCGCATAGCCGAGGGAGCACGACTAGTTATTGGCGTTGCAGGTTTATCACACTTGTATCATGGCTTGAGTTCTGCGGCCAGCACTTTGAATCCGGGTGTGGACACTGTGAACTTCTCTCTCCATTACTTCGCGTCTTGGATTGAGATGCACATGTTAGGTGCGTTCGCTGTGCACCAGCGGCCTGATTTCTACAAGTCCTATACTTTCCCGCGAATCATGAGACTAGTTGATGCTTCCGCTCTTGATCCGACACAGTTGGAGGCTTTGTGTGTGCTGCTCAACCCGTATTCAAATGAGGGCGGCATGATTTTCAACGATCGGGTTCTTTCCGTGCCAACGGGGGCCACTCAGCAGCTTTTTGACTTGTTGAAGAATAAAGCGTCGGCTCTGAAACACAAGGAGATCATGCACCTGTACTCGATCAGGCCAGGGTACTTGGTGTTTCGACTGAATGATGCCGCTCTCTTCATGCGATATAATCCGCACCGTTTTGCCCAACAGTTGGGTTATAACCAGGATGTTCCTCTTGAGGAATTTTTGGCCGAGCTTGCTTCCTCGATAGAAACTGACCGCGATGTTATTCATCATTTTATGCGTCTGAACACCGGTTCTCTTTTCATGATTCCCGAGCCTGATTACATTCCGAGGCCTGTGGGACCTTCCAAGGGCTGGTGTCATTACATGATAAGTCTGATCATTATGGAGGAGAGACAAGTGTTTTTCGAGCACAAGGCCTCGGTGCCTGCCCTAGCCGTCAACGTTCTGCAATGGCCATGATCGATCATTCGTCCCCCTCTGAGAGACGACGACGCAGTGGTTATCCCGAAGGCTTCTCGAACGGTATCGACCTCCCGTACTGCCGGTATGCCAGTTCACATTGAACCTGGCATAGGGATTCCGAATACTACACAAGCTGCAGTGTTACCAGAGCCGGATCCCGAAAATGAAATTGGGCAACGTCCCCTTTTGGCATAAAAGCAGACCTCTTTCTCTTCATTGCCTTCTCCAATCCCGACATCTTCAAAGATATATTGAATTCCCACCCATATAGGGTCGGTTTGTTGGCGTCTATGTGTGTTGGTTGCCTCAAACCCATGATGGTATAAAACCACAGCTGCAAACAAACATACATCACATTCGCATTATTAATATTAAATGATCAAAACACATCTACCAACAATATTAGTTTATATAGTTTATATTTTGTGTACAAATATAGTATAATCTCTATAATAGTTTGCATATACTTACGACAAGAAGGATCTAACATCCGGGCAACTGTGCAGCGCCAACATTCAAGCTAAGCTTAGTCATGACACCGGCCATTATCATCTCGTGCACCGTTTTGGCTCAATTCACACTCGGCACTACCGATAGTTCAACGAATAGGAATGTATCTCTAGGGACGGTCGGGGACGCGACAGGTATCCAAAATAACGAAAGCTAATAAAGAATTAGCAAAGGCACGAAATCGTCCATTACTTCTGGAGTTCTATCCTGGACAGTCCGCTCCAAAGCAGCCTCCAATATTGTGATGTACGTCCTTTCGCCCTTCTCTACGTTAAAGTACTTCTTTTGAAGCTGGGTGATATCATTGTTAGTCTTCATGTATTTGCCTGCCTTCGGCAAGCCAGTGTGCTTACTAACCATATCCACAGTAAATTTATGCAAGCCACCTCTAAAAGGGAACTCTCCGGTGCCTCGATCATAGCAAGAGATAAACCTACATAAGGTAGACTTATCTTGACCCAAAATTGGTAGCTTCATGTAATGGCGGAATAGAGTTTTATTTAGCCTCCGTATGTGCTGATGGTGAATGTATGCCTCCAATCTCTTAATGAAGCTGTTGTGGCAGGCGACATCAATATACGTCCGAATGGAGGGATTGGCTCCATACTTTCTAATACGGAAAACCAAATTTAAATATTAAATCATATATATCAATTTTTTAAACTGAAAATTATAGGCAACTGCTTACAGGTAATTGTTATAGACAGCTGTTTAGAATTTACAGGTAGCTGCTTACAAGTTATAGACAAGTTCTCACAAGTTACAGGCAACTACTCAGAAATTACTGCTCATAAGTTACAGGTAACTGCTACAAATTACATGCAACATTATAGATGTTACAGTCAATTTTTATTGAAGTTACAAGCAAATACTTAGATGTAAGTAGTTTCCTGTAACCTGTAAGCAGTTGCCTGTAATTTCTAAGCAAGATTTGAACCGGGGATGTGTGATTCCAAGTACCAGACATCTCTGAAGTCAATTTCCCGATGTATATTTTGAACCGGAGATGTCTGGTTACAAGTACCAGATGTCTTTGAAGTCAATTTCTAGAGACATATTTTAAATTGGACACAGACGTCTACAGTACAAAAAATTTGTTCCAGACGTCTGATGTGGTTTTCTAAGGAAGTTTGTTTATGCTTAAAGGAAATATTTATGAAATTGCATGTAACTTGTAAACAGTTGCCTGTAACATGTAGGATACATGTTACATGCAACTGCTTAGAAGTTACATGCAACATTATAGATGCTACATACAACTTTTATAGAAGTTAAAGACAACAACTTAGATGTTATTGCATGCAACATTTTACCAACAACAAATGAAAATAAGTACTTGCCTATAACGTTTATGAAGTTGTCTGTAACTTATAAGCAGTTGCCGATAATATGTAGGCAACTTTGGTACATGTTACAGGAAACTTTGGTACATGTTACAGGCAACATTAAAGTTATTACAGGAAACGTTATAGATGTTCATAATTTTTTTTGAAAAGAAACAATTTCGAATTGCAATATAAGATTAACAGAAAGGGTATCAATTTCACCTAATTTATATCTCGACCCTTGTCGAATTCTCGGTCGCTGTCGATTTCTCGGCTGATGTCGATTTATCCGACGTCGTAAACTCCAATTCTGGAGCCAATGATTTAGCTGACGTCTTTTTCGCCAATTTCAAGACCTTATCCTTTAATTTAGGAGCATTATGTAGGGAGTGATGGTGATGAAGTTGTTCTCGTGACCAAGGAAAGGGTCTAGGAGGCCGATGAGAAGACGGCGAAGGTCCGGAGTTTTTGGTGTCGACTTGGGGCCGACGAGAGGACGAGCAGGGGTTCCAGGGTTGGGGTTTTCAACGACAAGAGATGATTTGGGGCTAGAAGTTTTAGTGTCGACTTGGGGAGGCAAGGTTGCGACGAGGGAGATGACGGCGACGAAGGCAAGGGTTCTCTTAGGAGCTCGAGCGACGTGAAAGTTCGAGTGACAGAGAAAGAAAATTTTGAATGAGCGGTATTTTCGTCCCTACACCAAAATATAATACCCAGGTCTTGGGTCAAGAATGTTTAGACCAAGTTTTTGAACAGTAAGCCCCTTCTCCTATTTACAAAATATCGGGAACTTTTTGACCCCTTTTTCTTGGGCTAGGGGCTTTTCAATAATTTACCCAAAAGTTTACACAGATTGAGTGATCCCTTTTCATTTTTTCCATATTTATCTTCTTGGGCTTTTCTAGATTGCAAAAATAAGCACTAATATTTCAGATATTAATCCACATTAGCAGTAAATATACTGCAAGAAGCCACTAGCAACTAGCAAGCATTTGTCATTGTATAAATCGACAAGAAACTCATATATCCAATTCATTAAAATTAAGCTCTAATTTTTTCTATCAGAAATAAGTATATCGTCTATCTATTCGAGAGGTAACGGACATTTCTCATTAACCATAATATGTCTGTCTATATTTTGGATAGAAAAAGCAAAAACCAAAATGAAAAGAAATAGGTACAACTAAAAGGTCTTGTTCCGCATGTAGAATACTTCATCCAAACCTCTACTTAGAAATTAAGGTAAATTGTAAAATGCCCCCGGTCCGCTTCAAAATTGTCTAAAAACCCTAGGCCATTTGCTCTCCTTAAAAACCCCTGGGCCCCAATTAAAACCCCGTTATACTAGTCGTAATATCTAAGTAATTGCCTGTAATATCTAATAAGCAGTTAGAGGAAATAAAGGCCTATATGAAATACGGCCCAAGGGTTTTTCACAAAGATATTGTAGAGTAGATCATTCCCAACAATTTCGAAAACATCAAAGGGTTTTAGATAACTCCCGAGCAGGCTGAGGGCTTTTTAACAATTTACCCTAGAAACTGATGTAATTGGATAAGGTCAACAAATTCTTTCTTTGGCAACAAATTTACTACATTTTAGCAATTGCTTTATCCATTCAACCTTTTATTATATCATAAATCAAAATGTTTAATATCATATTAATTCCATTACGAAAAATTACAACCAATAGGCTTGTTCTCAGAACTCGCCATAATTTTTCTTAAAAATGGATAAATGAGAGTTTATAAATGGAAAATGCGAAAACACTCGTCGAATTGAAAAAGCCTTCTAAGTAATTGAAAATGTTAAATTTTAACTCGGATATTCAAAGGTGTGCTTGCCCACTAAATGAAGGAGACGAGATGATGGTGAGCACGTCGGTAACCGAAGCCATGGCGCTTAACGCTGCCTTCAGAAACCTCTTGAGAGCATCCAGGCTTCACTATACTCTTTACCTGTATGAAGGAAATGTCGCAAGTTAAATATTTTAGAATATTTATTCATGCATGTCACGGAAAACATAAATACGAAAAATGTTGGTTGAACAATCTGAGGCAAAAATTCATCTAAAAAATCGCATGCCAAGTCTGAGAAAGAAAACTTATACACCAAATCAATAATGCAAAATTGATGAGTCAAGTTACAGTGCACACCCAAAAAAGTATAAACATATACTTTTAGCGATCAAACGTAAAAACTCTTGTTTGAGAGTAAAAATACAGGATAAAGATCCAAATTTGGTAAGGATGAAAGTCATCAGTAACTATCAGCGCACAAAACAAAATTTCAGACATGTTACTTTTTGGCAAACCAAGATAACCATTGACTACCAACATTTCAAGGTACATAACAAAAAATTTATAAGTTGCAAATAAATACCATGAACTTGCCAACAAATACCACAAACTTTCAGCTTGTCTCGATATAATACCATATATCCCATCTCACTTGCAATTGTTCAAAGGATCTTAAATTGAAATCTAACTAGTTAACAGTTTGTGGTATATATCTGCGTATGACTAAGTTCATGGTAATTATTTGCAATTTATGGAGTGTATGGTAATTATCCAGAAATGCACCATATTTTAATTAACACCCTCTGTTTTATGCATAATGAACGCTATGGATGAATTCTACTAAGTAAAACACAATATGTACATCATGCAAACAAGATTAGCTACATGATGGGTCACAGCATAGAGCGGCGAAAAAGGACCTTATCAATATATTCTTGCAGAAGTTTGATTCTGCCCATGTAATCTTGATCTTCTACCGACAATGTAATAGCCTTAGCATCAGCTCCGGGCCCTTCAAATGAAGAGGTCCAGGATTTCTGTATATATCCGCTAGCAGAAAATTGGTAGCATTTTGTCTCAACAGCCTGGAATATAGATTTCAGACATTTAGGCTGGCATAACATCTGATCAAATAACTGGTTACAAGCACCAAGTCTCCAATCAAAGAAAATTAGGTAAAAAAAAGATATTTCAATGGCTAAACGACACTCTCTTCAACATCGCTAGTTTTGTGCTAAAACAAACAATGCAGCAATATTATGTTAAGAACATCGCTAGTTTTGTGCTAAAACAAACAATGCAGCAATATTATATTAAGAACGCGGCTATAATTCACTAAACCGCCCTTAACTATATTGATTTCCCTCAACCAACCTCAAAATTTTTATCTTTTTTGGCCACAAACTAACCTTAATATTTTATTACAGTAAACTCACTTAAATGTGCATTCACTGTTACGCTTAAATATAGCAGTATAGCTCTTTAAGGGAGGTTACCATTTTAAAAAACATAAATAAAATAAAATAAAATATTTTCTAGGTATATAGCTGAAACATGCACATTATTATGAGTACTGGCCTATGAAAAACTTATTATATGAAGCGGTGAGACATAAAAACATACTCATATGCTTTTCCTTTAAGATCAACGGTAGCAGGATGGACCGCAGGTTTCCCAATAGCGCTAGCTCCAGGACCACGGGACCATCGTTTAACAGTCATCATTGCCTGCCAATATAAAAAATTAATTTTGCAACCAATATTTCAAGTCATCAATACTGTAGCAAATAAAAACGAAGAAATAACAGAGTTGGGACCACTAATTTGCAAACTATGCAGCATCCAATAAATGCTACATTTTCAATTCCAGTAAATTAAACGGTCATTAATAGAATAATAAGGATAGAGATCTCACTGTGATTGGAGCAGCCCCACATTTCCACTTGTTCACAGGATTTTTGAGGTTTGTTATGGTAGCCATGTAACCATTTAAACCACCTGCAAGTATATGATAGCAGACGTGTCCAAGAACCTAAAAATGAACAATTTTAACTTGATAAATAACTATACAATCGCCTTGAGTACTTAAATGTTGGAATAGCTAAACTTGCCAACTTACGTAAGCATAATCACAATCAAATTTTGATGGTAAAGATCCCCGGGCCTGATAGCCGAAAAAGTGGCAGATGGCATTAAATTTCTTTCCTTGTAAGTGCCTTCTTTCTGAAAAGTTATTATAAGTATAGTACAATATAAAACAAAAATACTAATTTTGAAAAGTTGAAAGGGAATTATGTCAAAATTAAACTTTTTTAAGTGTAATTTACCATGCGCTTGTTAATCTCTGACTCAACCAACTGGGCTAGGAGTTTCTCAGTCTCAATCTGAACCGGAACAAAGCAAATTTTACTTTAATAAGAAGAAAAGAAAAGGAAATGATAACTTATTATAAAGGCCAACACTAAACTACCCTCAACTATCATTGATTATCAGTGATCTTCCACAACGTTTATTAATTACAATATGTGTGGCCAAAGTGCTATATTAAAGGATGTTTACAGTATTAAAAAACTTTAAGGTGTTGGTGAAAAACAACTATAGTAAAAGGTAGTGTGTAATTAGCCTTTTATAGAAACTGCATTACCTGAGACAGCTGTGCTGAGTCATCCGATTCGGGGTGAAGCAGCAGCTACACCAAAGAAGTTATGGTTATTAACAGTCATTAAAAAGAAATATATGTAAAGTCGTCGAAAGGGGGGAAAAATAAAGGAACCTGTTTCCTAATAAATGGTGGCAAAAATTCGAACAATGCAGATGCCCATGGTGAAAGACGCGAAGAAATGTTGTCGATAGAGATGCCTTGGCCATGAAGATCATGAATTTCCTGAAACAGGTACAAGCCAATAAAACTAAGACAGCCTGCATATATATAGTGGAAGAGATGCCAGTTAAAATTATAGAGATGCGGTCGGTATGTAACTAGATAAATTACCTGGAGGAGAGCATACAACTCTGGGATACTCTCTACAAGGCCCTCCGGAATAAGGATCACTCCGTGATTTTTGTCTATAACAGCAAAATTTGGCATTTCAGAAAATGAAATAATCTTTACCATATGACACACACCCCATTTTAGGGGCATCGTGATTTGAAATTGGACAATAAACCGGAAATGATACATTGTCACAAAATTTTTGTGAAAACCCAAGTTCCAATGGAACTTTTATATTATTATTCTATACCCTTTTGTTTCGCATTTTTATTTATCCTTGAAATTATTTGTATTTGCATAAATTCATAATAATAATAATAATAATAACTCCTAATTAATCATATCTTGATGCTTAAAATTTACAATCTAATACCTTTTCACTATTTAATACAAGAAGCTAACGCATTCCCAAATTTGCTGCATGCTTCGCTCAAAACAAGTCTTTTGCATTATAACGCGTAAAGAGAATTATGATTAAATATAAATTGAACATGTATAGCATTTAATATTTGATTTCTTTCATAAACACTTTTCCCTTAATTTTCTTCTACATTTCAAGGTTTTCTTTTCTTTTGTACGCATAACGGTACCAAGGGAAGACCCCCGTGCATACACCAGTGGGGGCACATACGCCCCTCTGGGATTTTTCCAACAGAGTTTACCCTCCCTACTTCTCTGCTGCATAGCCATGTCCCCTAAATATAGTAATATCTTAATTCTCTACAAAACCATACTTTCATGTGCCTCCATAAATTTTCCCGTGTCCTCTCTCCAAATTCCAAATAGAGCTTCTATTCTTCTCTCGTAGTGAATTATGTTAGGTTCTATTTTATATTTATAGTTCAAATTTTGCAACATAAACAGCAGAAGCAACTTCAAACCTTGTTCTGCCCTTGCTTGGACTGCATCACAAATCTGCTTGGTATATCAAAAATAGTTAGTTTTGATGCAGCCACCTCTTCACCTAGAATGACCTGACAATCATTCGAAGTTACTTTAGGAAGGGGTGTATCCCAAAACAACATTAAAGAAATAAGATAATGATGATGTCTTGGATAGAAAAGCTAACCATATTTGGATGTGATTGTAGAGTACATTCCAAAGCCACATGAGATGCCTTACGGCCCATCAGGCGAATAAAATAATAATACTGCAAATTGAAAAAGAAATTTAAATCACAATTTCAGTAAAGGGCAATACATAAATTTGAAATACAATGAACTCAATTGTTGATTCCTTAAGATATGTTATCCAAAAGATAATTGCAATATAATATGTGCAACATAGCCGACAATAATGGGGTTCATTATTATCATTTGATTGTAGTAAAATTGACCAATTATATATTTTAAATATTGTTTTTCAGCAGCAGCTTTTTTTCAAAAAAAAAAGCAGCAGGAGCTTTGACACTGAGATCATATAATTTACTTGTACTAGATACCAAATTGACCAATACATTACCTTTTCTGCAGAGAGAGCATCTGTACACATATTGCTAATGAGCTGAGAGTTAACCTGAAGAAGCACTCACACAGCTTAAGAATATAATATAATAACCAAGACGAATGAAAATGTGACAACAGGAAGTTGCCTTAAGGTCTTCTCCTAAACTAACATATGCATTGTCACCCGGGTTGTATTCTTTAAGGGTCGAGAGTAGGAAGCTGCCTCACCTGGATCCGAGAATTGCTTATATATGCAGATGAAGTGGCCAAGAAATCGATAACATTAGATAGTTTTGCCATAAAGACAACATGTCATTTTATGTGTTAGTTTGGTGCCATGAGTTGCGACAACGTGTCATTTTGGTTGAGCTTTCAATGTATGGGTGCCAATATCTTGGAGATTGCAAGTTCAAGACCTCCCACAAACATTTTTTTTTTCAAATTTCTTAAAAATATGGCAAGTGAAATTTCTATTTCGCTAGAAACGAACTGCCCAAAGAATTTTTACAGATTCATTTTGGAGTTTTGCATGTGATCAATAGATGGATACTAATATAATAAAATATTTTTGGAAGAATATGGATGCACTGCTTTAGATAATAATAACTCATTTCCATTCAATTCAGAAAATATTTTTAAATTATTTTAGTATGTTATATTTTCTTGTCAAATAAATGACAATTCCATTGATAATTCTCTCTCTCTCTCTCTCTCTCTCTCTCTCTATATATATATATATATATATATATATATATATATATATAGCTGTTTCGCTCCACCTGACAAAATTTGAGGCTCCGCCACTGATTGTCACAAGGGGTGTGGCAACAAAGTAAGTCCCAAATAAAGGGTCTAGTCAACTTGTCATATTTTTTTAACTTAATAAATAATTGCAAAGTAATGATAATAGTAGTAGAATGAAAATATATGATTGCTTGTACTATAATTAAAAATTATCATAAACTAAGCATATTAAAGTTCGACCATGTATGATACCTTGCATATTGTATCAAACCCGACATTTGTCTCGACAAACTGATTCTTAAGATCCCCGTTCAAAGTCACAGGAACACCAACAACCTGCAAGGTACTTCTGTTCTTAGCTATTGGTATAAGGAAATATAACAAAGACCAAACAATAAAGTTACTACCAGGGAAAAGAAAACATCGCACATATAATAACTGCATGGCAGAATCACACAAGTGGGCGCATGCGCATGCGCACGGCACACCAACAGAGGTCTCAAAAAATTTGTATGTAAGAATAGTAGCATGTGATACCTTCGTTGGACAATTTGACACAACAAAAGTTTCTGCGAGTTGAGCAGCATCTGTGTTGGACGTGATTCCTTCAAGAATAATAACAAGAAAATAAGAAATCGCCTTCAATAAATTGATGACGAATTATGGACATAACCAGCTAATCGAAAGATACCTCCAATAATAACAAGACCATCCAATTTCAATGTTTGGCATGTTATCATGGCAGCATGAACCTGCTCAGTTGTTCTGATCTGATCTTTAGTACGGCCGAGCAAATCGTATCCACCTTCAATAGCACAAACTATGAACACAGACTCGAAAAATGACAAATTTAATTTAACTAGGAGGCATTAGGAACCTTGATTTTTGTATGTAGAAAGAATATCACTGGTGATTTCAAGAGCTTTCTGCGCAAATAACCCTTCAGTTCCACCTGCATCCAGAAATACGGTATCAGCAAAAAGTTATTGCAGTTAAAAACATAGAAGAACCCAACTTCACAAAAGAGATCAATTGAACAGACAACACAGATAAAGATATGAGCTGATTCGGAAAAGGGCAAGCAATAAAAATATCTGTACCAACAAAGCCAAGCATAGTGCTTTTAGGGTTGTGAGCTTTAATAGCATCATAGAGGCCCCAGATGACATTGTGCCCTCCTGGAGATTGTCTCCCACAAAATACAACTCCTACCCTGTATAACATAGCATCCAAATATAAAAGCGCAATCGAATAATTGAAAAAATACAAAAAATTATTATTTATATAGAAACAATATAAATAAATTCAGATAGTGATACATGACACTACATGGGTTGTATACACTACTAAATTGCAGATTGTAAAAATTTCTGACGATGCAAATTTTTTGTTGTTTAAATATATACTGTCTAATGCAAAAGAGGAGGGATCATCAAATTGAAATTGCCTATTTGATTCTCATGTTGACATGTAGGAAAAAGAAGCTATCATAATTTTAAAGGAAAAAATATTTATAAAAACTATAAGTAACTAGTAACTTCAAATCTTCTTAAAACTTTTTAAAATGTATAACTTGCTTTTCAAATATTCTCAAATCTTTGTCCATGATGTTAACATATACACACCTGCATTTGCACATGCAAAAACACTAGTATACAGAAAAAAAATAAGGCATTTTAGTAAATGAGATAAATGGGGCTGGGGTCAACCCCAGCCCCATGGCTGCGGTTGGGGCCACATCCCCAACCGATCCCTAGAGGAAACCCCCTCTCACGATAAAAAAAACCCATCATCGCTGGGATCCTAAATGCTCCATGGCATTTCCAATTCCCATCACAGCCCCACTCTCTTCAACAACAAAACCCGAATGAATCAACACCCTCTTCAACAACAACAACAAAACCCACATGCCTCTCCTCATCTCCTCTCCTCTCCTTCCCCTTCTCCTCCCTCGCCCCAAAGTGGAGCCTCCATGCCTTCAGGCCCCTCCTCTCTCTTAGAGTGACCAAGAAGCAGCTCACCTTGAGAAAAGCCTCCAACGTCCCTCAAAACCTCAAATTTGAGAACAAAAATGGAGGCGGCAAAGGCAAAGGAGAAGATAAGGATGAGGGTGATGGGGATTTGGGGGGAGATGCTTCTTTGAAGGGGGCCATCATCGCTGGGCTGCTGCTTCTTGGTGTTGTTGGTGGATTTGGGGCTGTTGGGTTTGTCTACAAGGATCGGATCAATGCGTTCCTCACGCAGTTCTCGGGTTTCATTGATTGTAATCATCTATCTTTTGCTTCTTGGGTTGTTGTCAAAATCTCGTTTTGGAATTGAAAAATGTGGAATCTTGAAAAATGTGGAGTTTTGTTTTGCACAAACGATTTTTTTTATTGCGAGAGGAAACCAGGGGGTTTCCTCTCGCGACCGCAGCTATGGGGCTGGGGTTGACCCCAGCCCCATTTATCTCTTAGTAAATATAAACTAAGAAAATAAATGTTTTTTTACTGTTTGATGCATAGGCTGTTAGTAAATCATTGATACATTGTCTATGCATCCAAAGAAAAAGTTTCAAATATCTCCTCAACAAATCCAATGAAATCCATTATGGATATACCTAATGATCCAGCACAAATCCAATATGGACATGTCTCCTCAGCGACCAATTTATGCAACATAGGAAACAACCAAGGTAATTTACCCTAACTGAATATAGCTAAATTTGTATAATTGAAGTAGGAATTGTAATAAACTAATATAACTTCAGTAATCAACACTTATGTATATATTTCTACAGATATGACAAAATACAAATTAGGATTTCCCAGTTTCGTGCCAAAAAAAAAACTTGCACTCCAATGAATTCTATGAACAAAAACGCACAATGCCCAATAATAAAAGAGCATATATAATTTATAGTGAAAATATCACACGATAGCGGAAAAAATAATAAAGGAAATTAATGGAGAAGTACAAACTTGATAACTGGATGCTCGGTTATGATCTTAGCATCAGGCACATTGGCCGTTGCTCTCAAGAAATGCGCCAAAGGCTGCCCATATGTGTTAGGAAATGCATGACTAATCACATGCGCACCTGCAGGATCTGCAGCAGCTGTTCTATCCCCAAATTCTACCCTAACTGTTGTTCCCTGCTCAAAATTTATTTCAAGATCATCAAACAATTATTAATTGTTCCAGTCTGGGAAATAAAAGAACTAAAAGAACTAAAACTATAATTATCTGCGCTTCTAGGTGAACTAGCATTGAAGCTGAGAAATAGTAACAGCAATCCATTAAATCGTGTTTCAACGGGAATTAAAAAAAATGTTTAGGAATCAAATTACAGTGACATAAAAGCTATAGATGCCAAACTGTTGAACTACAAAAATGTGCTCTTTTAGCCGACCCATTAAACTATATGAATGGGAGTACAGTCCAAGAAGAAAATACATGTAATGGAGAAAAGATCAATGTTGTGCATATTGTATGAAGTGATCTTGGAGGAAGTTTTTTAAACTTGCATCAGAATATTGGTTGATTTCAAAAACATCCAAATTACAGGCCTAATTTTTAAGTAATACTTCACCAATGAAGCTTGTTAAAATTTTATATATTCTTGTTATTGAAATGCTTCGCGGGTTTTATATAACTCTAAGCTGTGGCAAAATCTGGAAAGACGCATAAAGTAAGGAATGGACAAATGGAGGAATTTTTGTGTGTGTGTGTGTGTGTGTTTCTCCTTTTGGCCTTTTTTCTTGGGGGGGGGGGGGGGGGGGGGGGGGTTGAATAATTGAAAGTATTCAGTGTAAATTGTGTAGTCTACACCTTTGGGATTTGCAAAATCAATCCAAAATCTTAACATTGCACCGTTTGGCCTTCATTTTTAGAGTTTAAAAAGATTCAGTTATCTAATCTCCAAAGTTAAAATAACCAGAGTTTAGAAAACCCCAATGCAACCTAAGTTTTCTAAACTCCAAACCATATTTTGGAGGATAGACAACTCTAAAGCCAAACAACCCATCAAAGTAATATTTTTCAGTGGAGGTAGGGACTTGAAAGGTAGAGTTTCACTTTAAAAAAATTCTGGTTTTCCGAATTCCGTCATCAAACAGGACACACTTCCAATGTCGAATAATTTTTATCAAATCCTATGCACACTAGCAGCAATCAAAAGTAATCAATTTTATCCCTACCATTTCAAACAAACCAAGTGATAACTCTTCAAAAAGGCATTTCAAAGGAATATTAACGTAAGAATAAATTCACTTTATAAGAGATGAGGTCCTATATTAATCATAGCATTACAAAATGTGACAGTGGGTGGGGCATCGTTTCTTTATTTTTCTTTTCATGGTGGAAATGGTAGTAGCAGGTTATGTGTCTACCTCCGTTCTGTATATAATGCTTGTTTATAAACTGATAAAGAAAAGATTAATCCAACAAACATATACCTAAGAGATTTCAAATAAAAGATTAACTTTTTTTTCTTCAAAATATAGATGATCAAGCAATTCCTTGACCTACCATCAAATTAATTTTTTGACATAAAAATTACAACCAACCGATTAGATAAAAAATAGATTAAAAAATAATCATATTAGAGATTATTAAATTAATAATATATCTCTAATCATATGTCACCCAGATATATAAATGAATCAATCACATAGCACCTCAACTTATTTATTCACATTACAAATTATTGAAAGTTCGCCAAAATACAATCTTTTGAAAGAAAAAATATCTATGACAGCTTAGTTACATAGACATCAACATTATAAAACAAATACGTTAAAAAAATACAGATCAAGATATGATCGTCTCCATCACAACATTCCCATCTCAAGATCACTCTTTTACAACAAATCATATCAAAACCAACGCGTTGCGAAAATGGGCAATGCATCGATCATCAAATAAACTGAAAAAAATAAAAATTCCCACAATGGGTATCGGTCTCCATGAGTCAAAAAGAGTCAAAACACAAAACCCACTCAGATCTCATAAAAACAACAACCAAAACACAAAATTCGAAATACCCTTTACACACAAAATTGAATCCTGAACAATAAAACAAAAGGATCCCCACAAAAGAATAGATTTTTCTGAGAAAAATTGGCATAATGAGAGAAGGGGGGAGAGAGGTACCTGAAGACAAGGAGGCAGTTGGGGTTGGTAGAGAGATCTCTGTTTCTGGAGATCCGATAGCTCACGAGTCACGCCGTAATCTGACTCCATTCTCTCTCCTCTCTCTCTCTCTGGTGTCGTTTACTTCGAAATTGTGATGAGAGAGACAGAAGAGAGAGAAAAGTTGAGGTTTTTATATAGAGCTCTCATCACCAAGCGATGATCACAACCGCAGAATCCAAAGCATTGGCCTGCAGATAAGAAAAGGGGCGTGAAATTGGTAATATTTACGTGAATGGCATTGGTAAGGCGTTTGACCCGACCCGAACTGGACCCGGCGATCCGAAAAAAATGGAGCTTTTTGGTGTCGTGATCTGATGAAGACATGGAATAAAATTGTCCTCGTGTCTTTGAAATAATGTTTTAAGTAAAGAAAGTTTAGTGAGTTGGATGGGTAGGTGCCTTAGGTGGCGAGTAATAAAGTGACAGCGATTTGAAGCTATAAACCGAGGGAGTGATACATTGCAAACCGGTCCGTGTTTTTTAAAAACGGGAACTCTCGATCTACTACATATTTTAACGATCTGATCCGTTCAAGTTGATCATCCTACCCTTAAACATATGTATATGAAAAATCAAGAGATTTAAAGACCTCTAACCTATGCATCGATGTGTGTAAAAATGAATGTCTTTCGACAATGCAACATAAACGCCATCCAATACATAGGCTAGAGATATTTTAATCCTTTCTTTTTTCATACAAATTTATTTGAGGGTAGAGCGATCACTTTGAACGGATCGGATCGTTATAATATTCCATAGATCGAGAGTTCCCGATTTTAAAAATGCGGACCGGATTAGAATGGAGCACTCCCCTAACTGATGCTAGTCTAGATCATCGTAAGAAGAGAAGAGAGGATCGATTGTATTCGTTGATAAAAAGATAGTGATGGAGCTCCTTTTCTGGCCTCCGTCAGATGTTGTCTTCCGTTGATCTCGCGGTGAACTTAACTGATTATCCTTCGTTGTGTGTGGGTCTCAGCGGGTTTTTGGAGGAAGAGGTGGGATGAGGGAGCTGTTGCCGAGTACCTGCAAAGAAGTCCCGGGGTGGTTTGGTACTACCAAGGACCCTCCGACGATCAAGTTAGTGATGAGATCCGAGCAGAGTAACGGCTAAGTGGAAATAAAGAATGGCTTACTTGACCCCTTTGTGATGGGGGTTTATATAGTGGCCGCAGCACACAGTAGCAGGCGCGAGAATCTCGCCGGCAGTTACGCTTCCGACGTCACGCCCGCGTAATAAGCGGATCGCCAGTTAATAGGGATCGTGATGGCGTGGAACGTGGGATGTTGCCGGCGGAGAATCCACACATGACGAGATTTACGGAGCGGTGGTTATGCCTGTGAGTGGTGGAGTTGGTCGGTCGGAGGGACCGAGGAATACAGCCTCGGCTGGGGAGCTTGGAGACGAGCAAGAGGGCCAAGAGGGCCGAGGAGTCTTGGTCCTGTGGCAGCTCGGGGCGAGCTGAGGGGCCGAGGAGGCCAATTTGCCGGGGGGCCGAGGAGGGCCAGCTTGCGCTTGCAGGTTGGGTACAAGGGTGGCCTGGTCGGCCTCTGTGGGCCCTTTCTTCTGGGTCTTGGGACACGTCACCTGCCACGTGTCACGATCTTGGGGATTGCCAATATCGAGCATCATCATTAGCCCCCCACTCTTGTCCCGACCAGCTAGTGGGTCGGGTCAAGAGTGGACTGCCGGGCCGTCTGGGGTAAGCTCCCTCCTAAGGTTTCGTCGGGACGCGTCCCCCAGCTGCCAGCTGTCTTTTCTTCTAGCTTATCGGGGCGAGATCTCTGCATTTAGGGAAGGTGCGCTGGTTGATCTTGGCGAGGGCCTTGACCCCTGGCGTTGCGAGTAGGGAAGCTACTGGCCAGGGATAGTCGAGTCTGGAAGGACTTTCATACTTGTCTTTGTTGGGTAGGAAGCTACCCGCCGGGATGCACCGAGTAGGAAAGTGCTCGGTGGCCTCGCGAAGAGGGCTTCAGACCATCACCGTCTGTTGGGCAGGAGGATGCCCGCTGGGGATGCGCCGAGCAGGAAGGAACTCGACGGCCTCGCGATGAGGGCTTCAGACCATCAGCGTCTGTTGGGCAGGAGGATACCCGCTGGGGATGCGCCGAGCAGGAAGGAACTCGGCGGCCTCGCGATGAGGGCTTCAGACCATCAGCGTCTGGTGGGCAGGAGGATGCCCGCTGGGGATGCGCCGAGCAGGAAGGAACTCGGCGGCCTCACGATGAGGGCTTCAGACCATCAGCGTCTGGTGGGCAGGAGGATGCCCGCTGGGGATGCGCCGAGCAGGAAGGAACTCGGCGGCCTCACGATGAGGGCTTCAGACCATCAGCGTCTGGTGGGCAGGAGGATGCCTGCTGGGGATGCGCCGAGCAGGAAGGAACTCGGCGGCCTCACGATGAGGGCTTCAGATCCTCAGCATCTGATGGGCAGGAGATTGCCTGCTGAGGATGCGCCGAGCAGGAAGGAACTCGGCGGCCTCACGATGAGAGCTTGAGATCCTCAGCATCTGATGGACAGGAGGATGCCCGCTGGGGATGCGCCGAGTAGGAAGGAACTCGGCGACCTCACAATGAGGGCTTTGATCCTTGACGCTGGAGGGGCCGTGAGAGGCCTACGAAGGATGGCCGAGCAGGGTAGCTGCTCGGTGCCTCTTGGCGAGGGCATTGGTCCTTGACGCTGGAGGGGCCCTGAGAGGCCTGCGAAGGATGGCCGAGCAGGGTAGCTGCTCGGTGCCTCTTGGCGAGGGCTTTCTGATCCCCGGCGTTGCGGTAGGGAAGCTACCCACCAGGGATAGCCGAGCGAGGGATACTCGGGCTCGACTGCCTCTAGGAAGACTTTTGATCCTTCAGGACGGGGACCGAGCAGGGTTACTGCCCAGTGCTTCTTGGCGAGGACTTTGATCTCTGTCGGTTGTGGTAGGAAGCTGCCGACCGGGGATAGCAGAGCAAGGACCCGACTGTCTCTGGGAGGACTTTGGTTCTTGGCGCGGGAAGAGCTATAGGTCTGTAAGAAGCCTACCAAGGACCCTTGGCCGGGCAGGGTTACTGCCCGGTGCCTCTTGGCGAGGGCTTTTGTCCTGAAGGATAGCCGAGCGAGGGATCCTCGGGCTCGACTGCCTCTGGGAGGGCTTTCTGATCCCTGGCGTTGCGGTAGGGAAGCTACCCGCCAGGGATAGCCAAGCGAGGGATCCTCGGGCTCGACTGCCTCTGGGAGGACTTTCTGATCCCTGGCATTGCGGTAGGGAAGCTACCTGCCAGGGATAGCCGAACGAGGGATCCTCGGGCTCGACTGCCTTTGGGAGGACTTTCTGATCCCTGGCGTTGCGGTAGGAAAGCTACCCGCCAGGGATAGCCGAGCGAGGGATCCTCGGGTTCGACTGCCTCTGGGAGGGCTTTCTGATCCCTAGCGTTGCGGTAGAGAAGCTACCCGCCGGGGATAGCCGAGCGAGAGATCCTCGGGCTCGACTGCCTCTGGGAGGAATTTCTGATCCCTGGCACTGCGGTAGGGAAGCTACCCGCCAGGGATAGCCGAGCAGGGTAGCTGTTGGGCTGCCTCTTAGTGAGGGCTTAGATCCTTGGGCGAGGTGGCCCTCGAGCCGCCCCCTCCCTAAGAGGCCTGCGAAGGATGGCCGAGCGGGGTAGCTGCTCGGTGCCTCTTGGCGAGGGCTTTGATCCTTGACGCTGGAGGGTCCCTGAGAGGCCTGCGAAGGATGGCCGAGCAGGGTAGCTGCTCGGTGCCTCTTGGCGAGGGCATTGATCCTTGACGTTGGAGAGGCCCTGAAAGGCCTGCGAAGGATGGCCGAGCGGGGTAGCTGCTCGGTGCCTCTTGGCGAGGGCTTTAATCCTTGACGCTGGAGGGTCCCTGAGGGACCTGCGAAGGATGGCCGAGCAGGGTAGCTGCTCGGTGCCTTTTGGCGAGGGCATTGATCCTTGACGTTGGAGGGGCCCTGAAAGGCCTGTGAAGGATGGCCGAGCAGGGTAGCTGCTATGTGCCTCTTGGCGAGGGCTTTGATCGTTGGGCGAGGCGGCCCTCGAGCCGCCGTGGCGAGCCCCCTCTGTGCGACCCCGTCAAGGGAGGGGGTGTCGGTCTATTCGGCTGGCGAGGGCGTTGATGACGGTCGCCGGAGAAGGTTCACCCGCGCCTCCGGTGAGGGGGAGGCGGCGGTTGGTATCTGGATCTTCAGGGTGATCGCTTGCCATGGGGATGAAGATCGGAAGGCCAACTTTGTTTTTTTGTGGAGTTTCATTTCCCACAGACGGCGCCAACTGATGGAGCTCCTTTTCGGGCCTCTGTCAGATGTGGTCTTCCGTTGATCTCGTGGTGAACTTAACTGATTATCCTTCGTTGCATGTGGGTCTCAGTGGGTTTTTGGAGGGTGGGGTGAGGTGAGGGAGCTGTTGCCGAGTACCTGCAAAAAAGTCCCGGGATGGTTTGGTACCACCAAGGACTCTCCGACGATCAAGTTAGTGATGAGATCCGAGCAGAGTAATGGCTAAGTGGAAATAAAGAATGGCTTACTTGACCCCTTTGTGACGGGGGTTTATATAGTGGCGGCAGCACACAGTAGCAGGCGCGAGAATCTCGCCGGCAGTTACGCTCCAGACGTCACGCCCGCGTAATAAGTGGATCGCCAGTTAATGAGGATCGTGATGGCGTGGAACGTGGAATGTTGCCGGCGGAGAATCCGCGCATGGCGAGATTTGCGGAGCGGTGGTTACGCCTGTGAGTGGTGGAGTTGGTCGGTCGGAGAGACCGAGGAATACAGCCTCGGCTGGGGAGCTCGGAGACGAGCAAGAGGGCCGAGGAGTCTTGGTCCTGTGGCAGCTCGGGGCGAGCTGAGGGGCCGAGGAGGCCAATTTGCCGGGGGGCCGAGGAGGGCCAGCTTGCGCTTGCAGGTCGGGTACAAGGATGGCATGGTCGGCCTCTGTGGTCCTTTTCTTCTGGGTCTTGGGACACGTCACCTGCCATGTGTCACGATGTTGGGGATTGCCAATATCGAACATCATCATATAGGTTTCGTATGAATATGGTATATATAGAGTTATTTTACTTCATGACAATAATAGATCCAGCAGTTAGCATATACAACAAGCAACATCAATCATTTCGCAAACATTCTTGCTTTCGTGAACAAAATGCCGGCATCTAGAGCCTTCTAAAAGACCGCTCTATTTTTCGTGTTTTCTCCTTCTTCAAATCTTTAGGTAGGAATTGGATTGGATTGATATCCTCATCAGTGGATAAAATCTCAAGTAACCAAATCATTTGCCATCCAAATCCAGCTGCACAATGATGGAAACATAGAAAGTGGATCTCATAAGTTGACAACAACCCAAACAAAAATTTTGAAAAGCAAAACTAAATTAAATCCTCCAAATCAATTTCCATTCATGAATGCAATGGGTTGTTGTCAATCCGCCATGACGAATAAAGAAAACACTATAAAATGCTCCTCAAGTAATTTATGGTGCAAAAAACATCATGTAGTATTTTATTGGCACAAATTTTTCTCTTTGCTCATCGATCGAAACACTATAAAATGTTTGAATTCAACTACAAACAACAAAGACAAGTCTTAAAATAAAATAAAATGATCATTTTTTTTTATCTAGAATTAAATTAGAGCACTTTTAAATATTTATCAGGCTTTCAATCCATGAAACAGGGAGATATTTCTACAAAAAATTTAAGTGAGTGGGTATAGGTGCTACAAAGGGTAGACTACAGGAATGTTTTGTGCTATTGATCCTAAAGAAAAATAGTATCAAAGCCTAAACACCAAACGCATCATTAAGGATAAATCATCAATTCGCTTGGCGGACGAATCCGATTCGGTAGTTTGCTTACTCGTGCCGGGTGTTCGTGCCTAAAATTTGGGTGCCCACAAAAGGAGCGCAAGCTCCACAAATGTGCCACTCGTGCAATGCATGGGCACAAGCGCAGATGCAAAGGCATCAGTACCGCATGCGGCGCAAGCGCCAATCATATGTTCACCAGCGCCAGTCATGCAATACACCGACGCAAGCACAAGTGCAAAGGTACGTGGCGCGAGCGCACTTCATTGATGAGCGCCAGCTCAAGCGCAGAAGCAAAAGCACGTCAATGCCCGTGGCGCAAGCACACCGTTTGTGACGAAACGAACGCTTCAGAGTAAAGCCAAGGCTCTATTTGGAAAGAAAATCTTTCCCAATATCTTTCCAAACAGAAAGAAGTTGGAAAGAAAATCTTTCTAAATGAAAAGATCTAGGATCAAACGATCCAACGGTGTTTAAGCACTCCTAATTGATAAAAGATCAATTAGAATTTCTCAACGAGAAATTTACCCTAACTACTCCTCTCGTATAAATAGGAGCATTAGGTGAGACACATGGACAAGGAGAGGTATCCACACACAGAACGAGAGAAACTCTTTAAAGCCTTAGCCGCTAGGGAAAGGAGAAAATTTCTCCTTCTTCTCCTTTTTCTTGAAACCGAGATTCCGTAAGAACTAATGTTCTTTGCATGAGATCAAAAGATCTCTAAGTTTATCTCCTCTCTGTAAAAGCCAGGGATTTCATAAGGGAGGATGATTTAGAGATCAACAAATATACAAGATCCTAAGTCCTTTCTTTAAAAATTTAATTAAAATATTTGTGGATCTATCTTTTTTCTATAAAAACCATGAGGGAGATGGGTCTCAAAATCAATAGGCAAGGAGATAAGATTGCTCCATCAAAAATCACAAAAAAACAAACTGAATCATATGCTTCCCAAAATCGAAAGCAAACGCTTTCTGAAAAGAACAAAACTTTCATAAGGTGCGCGTAAAGGCGCTTTCTACCAAATTGCAGATGTGCCAGCGCCAAGGGCGCTTTCTGCCAAAATGCAGAAGCGCCTGTGCCAAGGGCGCTTTCTGTCAAATCGCGCATGTATGCCACGTACAATGTACGCGCGCTTAGAGCGTTTTGCCGCAAAATTGCGTCCGCGCCACGTGCAATGCACGTGCGCCGGCGCCAGCGCCACAATTGGACCAAGAGCATCACGTGCAAAGCACTGGCGCAAATGCATATCACTCCCAGCGCCAGGGCCAACAATTAGATTAAGTGAGCAACGTGCAAAGCACGGATGCAAACGCACATGAGTGCTAAACCAGAAATTAAAACTTAGCAAAATTTACTGGGCGTTGAAGCTTAAACTTCATGGAACTTAAATTCCCAACAAAATTCAACTTATTATAAAATTTCAGTGAAGTCACAAAAAAATGATGTATGTTGGATAACCAAGTTACCAATATGCAGAGAACTTAAGTTCTCAAAAGAGATTATGGACCTTATAATATGAGAATGAACATAAGTTCACCCTTATTGGCAAACCAAGATATAATTATGGGCATAATCAAGCAATGCTTGACCAAAACAAGAAATATATACGAATTATGACTAATTCGCGCCCTATAAGAGATTGTGAAATTAGTCTCCGTATACAATCCAAGGGCAAACCAAATAAAAAGAAAGGTATACGACACATGAAGAAATAACCTGGAGTGTAGAAAGTTGTTATCGTTCGCGATAACGTAATTAACTACAGGGGCTTACGTCTGTAGGAAAAATACGTCTCCACAATCAATAAAGCTCTCACCCTGAGAAAGAATATGAAAGTCAGCTATATCGGCCGCATCTATTCAAACCTTCGATATATGGCGCTATAATCTCTTAGTGTTTTCGTAGATATGAATGTATCTATCAATGTATCTGCCCCTAAATTCAGGCAAGACGTCTAGTCTGGTCGTCTCCGTTTTCGATGGTAAACAGATTCCGGTACGCTGGTAGGACATTTTTCTCTTTTCACTCCACACTTTGTGTGTTTTGTATTCCAGCGAACAAAATCGCGGTTCATATCTTATTGGATTTCTGAGCATAGAAGGAAGACTGACTCTGGTGCTTTCTTTCATATGCAGGTTTCAGAGGCCTTCTGCAACAACTCCAACTCCAAAACCATCGCGCCTTAGTTGATCTTTTCTGGGAAGATCATGGCCTCGTTGCTCAACATTCCAAAGGCTCGGTTAATGCTGGAATGAAGCGAGCTCTAGTTCGGACAGCTTCCTCCACTCCTCCCAAATAACGGCTCCACAACGCGAAGGATGCTCCGAGGAAGTCAATCTTCGATAGGCTGACGCTAAGCTCTGCAGGCCCGTCCAAGAAGCATGTTGATGCGACGCAAATAGATTTTATCCCCGACAACGACGCCAAAATTTTGATGGAGATTTTATCAGTCTCTCAATTTTAACCGCAAGTGCACAGTTAATTCATTGTAGTACTTACGGATCGTACCATAGGGATGTATGTGAACTTCAATAAATTTATTACGAATTAAAGCAAAAGATCTGATTTTAATTAAACTAACTAAAAGCAAATAAAAAAAAGAAATTAAATCGCAAATTTTAAAAGAAGTTTCAAATATTGAAGAAAGTCCAAGAGTTTTGAATTACCTTTACTAATTATGGCGTTTTATATGATATCTATTCTTTTCTACTTTCCATATTTATATTCATTAGCTATCAATTACCCAAAAGTATAGAGAATACATTTATCACAATAACATATTAATCAATCAAGAAAGTATAAATTATATGATCATTGCAATTCCCTATCAATTAACAAAATCATATAGTAATAAATTCAAATAACAAGTTCTAATTAATATAGCAATAGTTAGATCTATTCTTATACTAATAAACAAAGGTTGTCAATCTATGGTTTCTCTTGTGTTTTCGACATAGTGTAATTTACCCTAAATTAATTAGGATAAATCAACTATGATAAAAACTTCATATTACCTTCCCTAGTTAATCTTTAACGTCGTCAATCTATCATAAGAATAACTAGTTTATTGGTGATACTACATTTCCCTAAACAAATCTTATGGTTGTCAATTATTCATCGATTCATTTAGTTTCTTAGCATAGCATAAAAAAGAATTAATTTTTATCGAAGAGATTCATCATAAAAACCAAATAGAAAAGAATAGAGAAAAGAAATCAAACACCAATCATAGCAAGTATAATTCAAAAACCTTAGAAAATAAATTAGGTACTCATAATAGAAGAAAGAGATTAATCAAATAAAATAGACTTCATATTGAGAATAACTCGACAAAATATCTTTTGATCTCTCCCAAAAACTAAAACTAATAACTTATGGAGAGATGGAACCCTAGTAAGGCTATATACAACAGTATTTATGGGCAATTGGCAATTTCCAAGAGTGGTTTACAGAAGACATTCGAAGATTAAAAAATCCCTTAAAATATGAGCATCCAACTCCTTGAAAAACCGGCCTAATCTTTGGTAATTTCGGCCCTGGCCAAAATCTTGAAGATTTTGGCTCCCAAATTTGGACAATGGCTCAATCTCGACTTTGTGAATCTTGTTCTACGCTTAATTTTTAGTAATTTTCACCCTTGGCTCTGTTTTTGTTGGATATGTATGCCCTAGAGTCTTGTATTGTATACGTTGCTAGGGATATGTATGTACAGAACAATCTTGCTCAGTTGTATATAGCATATCATTTGAGTTGTCTTTATTTTAATATGTGTATTTCTTTCTATTGTTACTTTATATTTCTTGCCCATATTGATAAAAACTCGATACAGTAGCATACTATTATGGTTTGACTTTATCTTAACATGTGCATATGTTATACTCGATATCACATATGGCGGATACATGTTGATAAAGCCCGTAGAATTTTGCTTGGCTACCAGTGTTATGATGGCGACCATACTTGTTGGAGTTGGGTAGTCTATAAGCACATCCTTAAAAGTCCCAAGTCGCAGGAGTATCGAGACCGGGTATCGATACTCTAGAGTAGACTTGTGTATACATTTCTAGACCCCGACGAGAGGCGGTGGTTGGTCCCACAGCCATTGGTGCAATCACCTAAGATTGTATACATGTGCTCACTGGTGGAGAATATACTGGATAGACTCGCCGAGAACCTCTAGATGGTATTATACCTATCGTCAGATAGTGGTTCTCAGGTGACATAAGTACATGTTAGTCCTTAGACCCGAAATCATCATTTTTCTCATATGAGTTCCCACTGTGTTTTGATCACTACCCTACCACAGCTCGACTGAGTCGTGCAAACAGGTTTTGGTTGGGTTTAGTCCCGAGCCACATGGAGACAGTGAGTGATTGTCAGGGAATCGTCTCTCTCGGAATCGAGAGTCGATGTCGCACTGTGTCCGGTTGGTCAGAACCATAAGATCTTGGCCAAGACAGTTGAGATTTATTGATAATTAGATTAGTAGTTTCTCGGATTGGTCCTGAGCCAAATTGACATGACTTATCAGGTTATTAGGGGTCTGACGCTTACCACCTGTTCAGTTGATAAAACTGCACATTTAATATGACATTTTTCCTACTATTTCTATATTAGAAAATGTGTTTATTATAATATATGATACATATGAGGGTTTATCTGTAAAAATACTATTTTCATGTATTTATATATTATAATTAACATTTGGTAGGAAAATGTATGCAAAAATACCATTGACCAAATCTTAATGTTGAAATTAATATCTCAATAAAACAAACTCTACTAATATTATTTGTGGAGTTGTTGTGCAGAATTTTCAGGGCTAAAATCAAGGGAATCAAAGTTGTTAGAGCAAACCTTCCTAATTAAGAAAGCAAACTAAGAAATCAAGTCTGGCAGTAACTACGAGAAGATTTTCAGTTTCCTGAGATTCAAAAGATCGCCACGTGTCATGAAGATGGAAGCCCGGAAGACCAAATCAAAAGATTCCTCCATAAGGCCGTGGATCCGCAGCCAAACCCACCTGTTGGCCGCGGATCCGCCGCGTTCCAGACGAGTTATGAGCTGGGATTTTGTTGTTAGAATCTTAACCATTGGTTTCCAATTTAGGAAGCCAGGGTTCTGGCTCTGGGACTATAAATAAGGATCGATAGCCTCTTGGAAAAATCATCAAACTGAAGAGATCATGAAGTCCAAGACAGCTCACGCATCCAGACTGATCATCAACGGTTCATCTACCTCCTTAGAAGAGATCGAGAAGCAAACTAGTATTTGTAATCATTTTCTAAGGGAACAAGTGTAAATGAGTTTTGTTGATTAATAAAGGTAGTTCTTTTTCTTATTCTATTTCTTTGTAGTTTTTAATATGATTTCTCTCTCCATCTCTTCTTCTTCTAACATGCGCGAGTAATTCTCCGCTTGTTAGGGTTCGTAGGATTAGAGTAGGTTAATGGATGATGAAGATCCTTAAACTCTTTTTACGTCCTATAAAGTTTATAAACTTTACAAAAAGAATCATTAACATCCTAATCGGGCGTGCTACCAATTTATTGCTAGTCTCGACCGCGATTAGAGATTAGATCAATGATTGTTTTAGTAAAGGCTAGATATGAACGGAGTTCCATGTCGAGATAGGGGTTAAGAGTGGGAACCCTTTTCTCTCCAAAAACCCTAATCTGCATGCATCACTGTCGTTCTAGTTTTAAATCTATTAAAGGATAAAAAGAGTAATCTTTCATTAATCATCTATAACTACTAAATCCTAATGAACCCTACAAGCCCCCTTTTAATATTAAACTTACATCCGTAGTTAATCTAGATCTATATTTTGCATCCGTGTTTAACGTAGATCTAGATCCTACAACCATTCTTCACATTTCTTTATTCCCTCCTTTATTTCTCAACACGCCTAAAGTAAGATTAAAAAGTTCCATGTTTCCCTGAGGACGACCCGTACTCATCTTGGTCTAGCTACACGCTACATCGTTATTGATTGCGGTTAACTACTACATAAATTACAGATCAATCAAATGGCGCCGTTGCCGAGGATACATGCGTAATTTTTTTATTCTTACTATTTGTGTTGAATTCTTATACGATCTATATCATAATTAAAACAAAACTGCAAATCGTATATTTAACGAAGTGTGTCAATTTTTTGCAAGGAGATCTGGAGTCACAGACTTGAGAAAACAGGAAGACAGAGACATTCATCGAGATCCATAGGAGTACAGGAGGCCACGTAGCAAATTTCATCAATTGATCCATCTTTCTTGCGGCGGATCCGCGGCAGATACACCATATTCGTGGCGGAAGCGCGGCGGGTTAGAGGATCTAGGGTTCCAAACTTCTCTGGTAAGATTCTAACCTCCTTCTCTTTCCTCTGAATTCTTATATGATCTATATCATAATTAAAACAAAACTTCAAATCGTATATTTAACGAAGTGTGTGAATTTTTTGCAAGGAGATCTGGAGTCACAGACTTGAGGAAACAGGAAGACAGAGATATTCATCGAGATCCAGAGGAGTACAGGAGGACACGTAGCAAATTTCATCAATTGATCCATCCTTCTTGCGGCGGATCCACGGCAGATACACCATATTCGCGGCGGAAGCGCGGTGGGTTAGAGGATCTAGGGTTCCAAACTTCTCTGGTAAGATTCTAACCTCCTTCTCTCTCCTCTGAAATCCAATAAAATATCTTTTCTGCAGAATTCTTTGCAAAATATTTCCACTCAAAAATTTTTTTGCAAAGTTTTGTGATTGGTTTGTTTTGCATATTTTAATACTGACTTTAAGGGGCAAAGACCAAATCCAGATTAGGTGGGGATTTTATCACCCTTCCTAAGCCCCACAAATCACAAACCGAGTATCTGCATCAACCCTACATTAATTTAAAAAATATCTAGACAAGACTCTAAGGACTGTCGCGCTCAATAAGGACAGAGGAAGGTCGTGGGTAATCTATCACTTATCCGCATTACTTTTGTGGTGTCTAGGCAAGTGTGTCTAAGGCAAGTGGTTACTTAATTAGGACCACTACTTACGTAGTGGATACCTCCCACTTACCTGGCACTTACCTGGCCACAAGAGTAGTAAAGAGGCGGTATAGGATTGATCCTGCGGCTTGTCCTTTGGAAGTCTAGAAGCGGTCTAGAGACTTGACCTAGATAACCTTAGTTCTAGGGTTGTTTGTGCATTTTTGTGTGATTTGTCTAAGTCCGACACATTTTTCAAAACAAACCAATTTTAAATCACACACACGCTGCCACTTGCGCTAAACCCGCTTAGTGCATGCTTGGCTGGACACGGGATTCTAGTGCCCGTCTTGTCCGCGTTCCTGCTATCGACTCCAAAGTCGGTGCTTCTTCATCTTCTTTTCCTCCACCACACACCACATCAACCGAGATGGACGGTACTCCATCTGATTATAACACCACGCTGCCACCGTCCGTAGGTGCGCAGAATCCACCGCGCATCTCTCTCCAAGAGAGATGCTATCCTATCCGTGGTCCACTTCCCACTTGTCTAACTATTCCACCAGCTAACGGGGATAATTTTGAAATTAAACCCCACTACATCAATCTATTGCCCAAATTTCACGGGCTTGAGTCTGAAGACGCGTATGTTTTCATCACTAAATTCGAAAACGTATGCGCAATGATGGGTACTTCACAACTGACTGTGGATGCTACGCGCTTGCGTCTTCTCCCATTCACTCTGTTCGACTTGGCAGAAAAATGGCTTTATAATACTGTCGCACACTCTATCACTAATTGGGATGAATTCGTAATTGCATTTCTTAAGAAGTTTTACCCAAACCATAAGACCGCCCATATTAGGAGCGAGATCAACCAGTTCACCCAGCTTCGCAATGAACCATTTTGGAAGTGCTTTGAACGTTTCAAGGATCTGCTTGTCCAATGTCCTCATCATGGAATACAAAGATGGGATTTGTGCCGAATTATATATGAGGGCATTAATCCAGCGACAAAGCAAATGCTTGAAACTATGTGTCAATGCAATTTCATGTCCAAAGACGATGGCGAAGCGTGGAAATATCTGGAAGATCTTGCTGAAAACACTTTGCAGTGGGAAAGCATAAGACCACCTTCATCAAGGGGAGGTATTCACCAGCTCTATATTTCCATCGCAGTAAAAGCCGAAATGGCAGCGATGCAGAAGAAACTCGACGCTATTGAGAACAAATTTTCATTAGCTTCCCTAAACCAGGTTACGCTTCCCAAAACCGTGTGTGGTTGCTGTTCGGATCCTTCACACTTGATGGAAGAATGTCCTATGAATGCATCGTTTCAAGGTCACAAGCAAACTAATGCTGCTTTTCAGCAGCGACCTAGAAACGATCCTTATTCTTCCACGTACAATCAAGGATGGAGGAATCATCCTAATTTTGCTTGGAACCAAAACCAACCCCAAAATCCAAACCAGTTCCAAAGCAATTATCAAATACCTCTTTCACAGCAACCACAACCACAAAGTCAACATCCTTTTTAGTCACAAAATTTTCAAAATCCGGCCAACAATTCTGCACTGCAATTGGGCGGTACTGATACATCTTCACTCGCACAAACTTTGGATTTGTTTATGAAAAATTCCATTCAAATGTCGGCTGATATGAAGTCTTCTATTGATTCCATAAAGAAAGACTCCACCTCCCACGGTGAGAGTATTAAATCAATAGAAAACCAAATTACACAGTTGAACGCCGCAATGAGTGCGAGAGAGAAAGGGAAACTCCCATCTCAACCCCTACCGAATCCTGGCCACTCACAAAATCATAATGTGAATGCCGTTACTACGTTGAGATCGAGAAAAGTACTGAATAACCGAGTGGGTGAGAAATTTGATGGTGTTAGTGATACCAATGATACCCCAGCTTCTACTTCTTCCCCTAATTCGTCTAGTCTCCCACCTTCATCCGAGCCTATTCTCCGTTTTCCCCAAGACTCGAACACTTCGCCCAATATATCTAAGACGATTCCCACTCCAATTTTAGGATCGAATCCGTCCCCGCAATCTTGTCCACAAATGTTGGACCCAAAACTTATTGATCAAGCTCCGTTTCCAAACAGATTAAGGGCCAGCAGACCTAACCCATTAATGGAGAAGATTGTGGAAATGTTTAAGCAAGTTAACGTAAATATTCCTCTCCTAGATGCTATTCAACAAGTCCCATCTTATGCAAGAATTCTTAAAGACTTGTGCACTAGGAAGAGAAAAACTCAAGTGCCTAAGAAGGTTTTCATGACGAGTAATGTTAGCACAGCTTTTACCCAGCAAATACCAAAGAAACGTAAGGACCCTGGCTGTCCTACCATCTCTATTTCTATTAGGGGTAAAAATATAAATCGTGCTTTACTCGACCTTGGCGCTAGCGTTAACTTGCTTCCATATTCAGTATACGAGCAGTTAGGGATTGGAGAGTTGAAACCCGTCCATTATACTCTCCAGATGGCAGACCGATCAATCACCAAACCACGGGGTGAACTGGAGGATGTGTTAATCAAAGTCGGGGAATTCATATTCCCTGTGCATTTTATTGTTTTAGACACACAGCCTGTGGCAAACCCACGCAATCAAATCCCGGTGATACTTGGTCGACCCTTCCTAGCAACTTCTAACGCTGTAATTAATTGTCGTAACGGTTTTATGAACTTATCCTTCTGGAAGATGACAATTGAGCTTAATATTTACAAGCTAGGAAGTCAACCATCAGAACCTTCTGCTCATTTATTTGATGTTTGTTCCATCCACGAGATAGCTCCCGAAAGCTGCATGGATGAGGAACTTTGCTTTGATGATTTCGACAATACTAGTGAGACATCGTTTGATCTTTCACAACTTCATAGTGAGGATATGTTCGATGAGTCCGTCCCTGAGTTTGAATCCGTTGACTCGTCGCAAAAGTCAGTAGCACTTTCCGAGTCAATATCCTATGCAAGTTTTGAACCTCTTAGGGAGTCCGAATATCATTCCCTTACCCCACCTTCTATTGTCTCTCTGCCAATTCTTGATCTCAAACCGCTACCTTCTCATCTTAAATATGCATATTTAGGTGAAAATGAGACTTTGCCAGTGATTATATCCGCTTCTCTAGCCTTAGAGCAAGAGAACGCACTTTTGGCAGTGTTAAGATTGAATCGGCAAGCATTTGGTTGGACAATGGCTGACATCAAAGGGATTAGTCCCTTAATTGTTGAACATTATATACATCTGATGGATGAAGCCAAACCAACCCGAGACCCACAAATACGGTTAAATCCCGTTATGAAGGATGCGGTAAAGAAAGAAATCGTCAAGTGCCTTGATAGTGGCATAATTTACCCTATATCTGATAGCCAATGGGTAAGTCCTATTCACGTAGTCCCTAAAAAGTCTAGCATCATGGTCATAACTAATGAGGCTAATGAGTTAATCCAAACACGTACTCAAACTGGGTGGCGCGTATGTATTGATTATAGAAAACTCAATGCCGCGACGAGAAAAGATCACTTCCCTCTATCTTTCATTGACCAGATGTTAGAACGATTAGCTGGACACGAATACTATTGTTTCTTGGACGGATACTCTGGCTATAACCAGGTCCCTATCGCCGAAAAGGATCAAGATAAAACCACATTTACTTGTCCTTTCGGTACTTTTGCTTTTAGACGCATGCCCTTTGGGTTATGCAACGCTCTCGCTACATTTCAGCGGTGTATGATGGGGATATTCTCAGATACGGTGGATAATTTTCTGGAAATTTTTATGGACGATTTCTCCATTTTTGGGGACTCCTTTGAGGATTGCCTTCGTAATCTTGATGCGGTTCTTACCCGCTGTAAGGATAAGAACTTAACTTTGAATTGGGAAAAATGCCATTTTATGGTCCAAGAAGGTATTGTCCTTGGACATATAATTTCACGAAAAGGCATTGAGGTTGACAAAGCAAAAATTGATGTCATCCATAACCTCCCTCGTCCTAAATGCGTCAAAGATATACGATCCTTCCTTGGTCATGCAGGATTTTATAGGAGATTCATTAAGGACTTTAGCAAAATTGCTAGACCCTTAACCCTTCTATTGGCCAAGGATACTACATTTCACTTCGATTCGGATTGTGAGGATGCTTTTGAATCGCTTAAAGGATCGCTCACTACAGCCCCCGTTCTATCATCTCCGGATTGGAACCACCCGTTCGAGCTTATGTGTGATGCATCAGATTTTGCTATTGGTGCGGTCTTAGGACAACACATTGACAAGATGCCACATGTAATTTACTATGCAAGTAGAACCTTGAATGATGCACAAATAAATTACACAACTACCGAGAAAGAACACTTGGCAGTTGTATTTGCATTAGAGAAATTCAGGCCCTACTTGATTGGCTCGCCAATTGTGGTTTACACCGATCATTCCGCCCTATGACATCTTTTATCGAAAAAGGATGCTAAGGCCAGGCTAATACGTTGGATCCTATTATTATAAGAATTTGATCTTGTCATCCGAGACAAGAGTGGATGTGAAAACGTTGTAGCCAACCATCTTTCACGCATCACTTCTTCGCCAACTTTGACCGTGCCAATAAATAACTCATTTCCTGACGAACAGCTCTTGACTGTATCCTACGAACCTTGTTCGTGGATATTGTGAACTATCTTGCGACGGGACTTATTCCTAGCGATTGGTCAAAACAAGACAAACTTTGATTTCTATCCCAAGTAAAATACTTTTACTGGGATGAACCTTATCTGTTTAAGTATTGTTCCGATCAAATCATTCACATGTGTGTCCCTAACGATGAATTCAAGAGTGTGTTATCATTTTGTCATGATCAGGCATGTGGCGGTCATTTTGGTCCTCGAAAAACGGCGGAGAAAGTTTTGCAATGTGGCTTTTATTGGCCAACATTATTTAAAGATGCATATGAACATTGCAAAACTTGTCCGCAATGTCACCATTTGGGTCGGATTTCACGAAGAAACGAGATGCCGCTCCAACCTATATTGGTTGTGGAAATATTCGATATTTGGGGTATTGATTTTATGGGTCCTTTTCCCAACTCTTTTGAGAATTTATATATCTTGTTAGCAGTTGATTATGTCTCGAAATGGGTGGAAGATATACCGTGTCGCACTAATAACAATAAAGTTGTCATTAAGTTCCTTAAAGAAAATATCTTTTCGCGATTCGGACACCCCCGCGCTATAATTAGCGACAACGGGACACATTTCTGTAATCGGTCTTTCGAGGCCTTGATGCGGAAATATTCAATCACTCACAAACTTTCTATGCCCTATCATACCCAAACAAGCGGGCAGGCTGAGATCTTAAATAGGCAGATCAAACAAATTTTGGAGAAGACGGTTTCTAAAAACCGTAAAGATTGGTCAACCAAATTGACGGATGCTCTTTGGGCATTTCGCACCGCTTACAAGACCGATCTTGGTATGTCTCCATACCGCCTAGTGTTTGGGAAGGCATGCCACCTTCCTGTCGAGATCGAACATAAAGCAATGTGGGCTATTAAAGAGCTTAATTTCGATTTTGATCATGCGAGCAGCTATCGGAAGCTGCAATTGAATGAGCTAAGCGAACTCCGCGATGAAGCTTACAATAATGCGGTGATAGTAAAGAACATGACTAAAGTGTTCCATGATAAAAACCTTTTTAGAAAAATTTTCACATCGGGGCAACAAGTCCTTCTTTACGATTCCCGTCTCCATCTTCATCCGGGTAAGCTTAAATCTCGTTGGAAATGACCTTTTGTGGTGCGGTATGTACACCCGCACGGGGAAGTAGAAGTTGAAAATTTGAAAAACGGTTCAATTTTTAAAGTAAATGGGCATAGATTAAAACCGTATTTCTCTGCCAACCCAGCGAAGGAGCTCCTGTTTTTACAGGAGCCGCTTTATCAGAACTGAATTTCCTCCGCCCCACCTCCATGTTTTGGTAACATTTTCTTATTTTAAGAATGGAGGTGAGTGAAAATGGACTTAACTGAATATCTGTGTGTGCCAAAGAACAAGTTTGGGGGTAGTTTTCATTTAACTATTATTTTACCCCTTTTGTCTCTCCCCAAGTATACAGGTCCATGCTCTCAAAAGACAACATCAATGAGGACACTGCTGAAAACAGGTTTGGGGGGGGGGGGAGGTTTGTATTCACTAAATTATCTTTGACACTGGGCATTCAATTTTTTTTTTATAACAAAAGAGTATAAGAAAATTAGAAGTTTTCTTAAACGAACTAGTAATAAGTAGTTATGAGCTGTTGTCCCAAGGGTTAGTAAGATGAAAGAAGTCACTAATTTGAGGATAAAAATAAGTCTGAAAAATAGTTCCTATTCTGGAAGCCAAACATTTGAATGTTGATACCCTACTATACGCACTTACACACGTCTTGAAACTCGGGATAGTAGAGGATACCTTGAAATGCTCTTGTCTAAAAGCCAAAGTATGAAGGAAGTAAAAAAAATGAATAAAAGATAAAATGATGGAGAAAAATGAACACTGGTTTTTTTTATCACCAAGGCATCAATAAAAAAAATATAGCGAGGGTGCTTCATCACCTAGTGCCTTAAACCAACTGGTCTGGGAGTCACTGCTAAGCCTTAGGTGGTGCAAGACGAGGAAAATACTAATCAGTCAGCAAATAAGTAATCGGTCGGTTAGTATCTCAAGAGGTATTAACGGTCGCATGAAAAATGTGCGAGAAAATCCAACCAATTAAAAAGTATTGAGGTAGATGGACAAGAGTATGATAGCTTGAATTGAATTCTCAGAGTGTAGGGATGTTCTATTCACACACGTAGGGATATATGATCGATGTTTGGATGAAAGGTAGGAATGAAGAATAAAGATGATGTTTTGTTGAGGGATGAAGTGATTTCTAACATTTTTTCATGACTATTAAGATATGGCTCATGACAACTGAAAAGCTAGTGTAGTTGGAAACTCTAAATTTTCAAAGTATTTCTTTTATGGTTCTTATCTTTATATGTAAAATTCACCATCTCTCTTTTATTATAGGATTTTGTGGGTGTAATCCGCTGAAAACCCGCAGGAGACAACACTCCTCCTACTATGGACACCTAAAGGTTCAACGGCTTGTTGCACGTGCTCAGTGCAATCGTGTTGCCTACGAAAGTGTGCTTAGCTTTCTCCTTTTCTTTTTCTCCTTCTCTTGAATAAACTAGTTTGCTCGGGACGATCAAAAATAAGTTTGGGGGTATTTGTTCAGTTGATAGAACTGCACATTTAATATGACATTTTCCTACTATTTCTATATTAGAAAAGGTGTTTATTATAATATATGATATATATAAGGGTTTATCTGTAACAATACTATTTTCATGTGTTTATATATTATAATTAACATCTGGTAGGAAAATGTATGCAAAAATACCATTGACCAAATCTTAATGTTGAAATTAATATCTCAATAAAACAAACTCTACTAATATTATTTGTGGAGTTGTTGTGCAGAATTTTCAGGGCTAAAATCAAGGGAATCAAAGTTGTTAGAGCAAACCTGCCTAATTAAGAAAGCAAACTAAGAAATCAAGTCTGGCAGTAACTACGAGAAGATTTTCAGTTTCCTGAGATTCAAAAGATCGCCACGTGTCATGAAGATGGAAGCCCAAAAGACCAAATCAAAAGATCCCTCCATAAGGCCGCGGATCCGCAGCCAAACCCACATGTTGGCCGCGGATCCACCGCGTTCCAGACGAGTTATGAGTTGGGATTTTGTTGTTAGAATCTTAACCATTGGTTTCCAATTTAGGAAGCTAGGGTTCTGGCTCTGGGACTATAAATAAGGACCGAGAGCCTCTTGGAAAAATCATCAAGCCGAAGAGATCACGAAGTCCAAGACGGCTCACGCATCCAGGCCGATCATCAACGGTTCATCTACCTCCTTAGAAGAGATCGAGAAACAAACTAGTATTTGTAATCATTTTCTAAGGGAACAAGTGTAAATGAGTTTTGTTGATTAATAAAGGTAGTTCTTTTTCTTTTTCTATTTCTTTGTAGTTTTTAATATGATTTCTCTCTCCATCTCTTCTTCTCCCAACATGCACGAGTAATTCTCCGCTTGTTAGGGTTCGTAGGATTAGGGTAGGTTAATGGATGATAAAGATCCTTAAACTCTTTTTACGTCCTATAAAGTTTATAAACTTTACCAAAAGAATCATTAACATCTAAATCGGGCGTGCTACCAATTTATTGCTAGTCTCGACCGCGATTAGAGATTAGATCAATGATTGTTTTGGTAAAGACTAGATATGAACGGAGTTCCATGTCGAGATAGGGGTTAAGAGTGGGAAACCTTTTCTTTCTAGAAACCATAATCTACATGCATCACTGCCGTTCTAGTTTTAAATCTATTAAAGGATAAAAAGAGTAATCTTTCATTAATCATCCATAACTACTAAATCCTAATGAACCCTACAAGCCCCCTTTTAATATTAAACTTACATCCGTAGTTAATCTAGATCTATATTTTGCATCCGTGTTTAATGTAGATCTAGATCCTACAACCATTCTTCACATTTCTTTATTCCCTCATTTCTTTCTCAACACGCCTAAAGTAAGATTAAAAAGTTCCACGTTTCCTTGAGGACGACCCGTACTCATCTCGGTCTAGCTACACGCGACACCGTTATTGATTGCGGTTAACTACTACATAAATTAAAGATCAATCACCACCCCCTAAACTCGATATGCGATACTCTTAGACGAAGATACCGGACTGTACGGAGATTGTCACGGATAGGCTCAGTAGGGGTCCGGATGAGCTTGCTTGTCGGCCTTCTTTTCGATAGGTATCTGGGTAGCCGTTACGTACAACTAGTGTCGCCGACGTGCTTGTGGTTAAATCCACTGCCACCGTACGATCGAGTCTTTTAAGTCCCACACGGAGGGTTTCTCTGGTTCGGGCAAAACGATGTGGTGGCCGTATGTTTATACGTGCATGGCTCCGATCGAATGATAATACTAGCCGGCTTAGGATTAAGCCGGATTATTAAATCAGGTATTGATTTAATAATTTACATATACATATTTCGATATGTATATTCCAGTGTTATTCACGTTTTCGATTGGACGGTTGATGATACTAGCAGGCTTAGAATTAAACCGGTTTGTTAAATTAGATATTGATTTAATGCTAGTATTATATTAGTAGTATTATTCTATCTCTTGGGTATTCGTATTTTGGTACGAATATGGGTATGTATATATGGTAGAAAGTATTTTGTATTTTGTATTTATACAAAATACCTTCTAGAAGATGGCACCTCATCATGCATTTTTCTATTTTGTTGAAAATAGAAAATGAGGTGGAAAAGGGTGAGATGATATGAAGCATGGATGAAGCATGGCTTTGGTATTTATTACAAATACTATTTGAGCATGGTTGTGTTTTTTAAATAAAAGAAAATGCTTCATAGAAAAGACAGCCATCCTTCATGATATTCATTCTTCACTTGCCTCTCACTCTCTTCTTCTTGAGTTCATCCTCTAGTTCAATCCCTATCATTCTCATGTGTTGAGAGCCAAAGGGATTTGTGATAGAAAACTACTACTAAACATCACCACATCATCTAAGCAAACTAGATTAGCAAACTGGTTTGCTTAGTTTGCTTCTTTTCGAAGTAGAAGCTTGAATAAAAAACCTTCAGGTGGATCATCTAGGACCGAGGAGGCCGGCTATCAAGGTTGATATAGGAAACCTCAAGGAGTTTAAGAAGAGGAGTGAAGACCCGAAGGACACGGATCTTAGGTATAACACCCTTTCACAGTAGCTAGACTCCTCTAGTTTGCTAGTTTCGATCTTTGGCTAGATTCTAGGATGTGTTTTCTAGCGCCAAAGTTTTAAAAAGTGAAAGTTTTCCGTTCTGCAACGGCCGTGGCTAGCGGCCAGGGCACTAGAAAACCCAACATGGTATCAGAGCCACCCAAACATTAGAAACTAGTAGTTGACGATACTTTAGTTTCAAAACCGAAAAATTCTGATTTCGAAAATCCACTCTGTCCTGAAAATATTTTAGTCTCTAAATTTTTTTTAAACAACTGCAGATGTTTACTCTTGAGATGATAATAACACACGATGAAAACGAAAACATTTCACCATAACAAAACCGCCCATTTTTGCCAAAAGCCCGATTCTGGCGGTTTACTGTTCACTCTCAGTCCTCGTTTTCATCCAGTGTCTCGGGTTTTGTAAATTAGTATTTTAGGTCTTGTTTGATTTGCCCCAGATTTCACTTAGTGTTATCTTTGCTTTAGGGCAACTCGGAAAGTTTAGAACTTGAAACTTTTGCATCGTTTATCTCTGTGATGTGGTGTATGTTTTTTCAAACGTCGTCTATCTGCTATATGTTATTTATACGGGGTTGCACATACTTGTTTATGCTGCTGTGATGTTTATATCTGTGATGGTTTGTATGGATTGTCGTGTTGGATAGCCCCTAGTGCAATAGTAGTTGTACAGTTTAGATTCATTTGTATATTCATTATTGCAGGGCGAGCGTTTGATATGTGGAGTACCGTTTCCGCCAGTTTGTATATTCTTTTATTGGGGCACGACCGGGTTGAGGTCGATGTCACCGTTTGTATATATATATTTCTTTTCTATACTAGGATTACCCCATGGAGGAGTGCTCGAATAGCCAGGTTCTAGAGGGCAACGAGCCCGCATCTCATGGCATTGAGACAGAGGGGGCTTTACTGTAGAATTGGAGGGCTGTTCGCCGCACTCGTAGGGGGTATAGGATGGACCCATGAAGGGGTGCTCAAGTTACCGGATTCCGTGAAGTGCTGGGTAGCCCATTCGCTTTGTTGATTGGGGTTGCCTCACTTCCGAGATTGGCGGGTAACTTGCCGCACTCGTAGGGGTCTAGGTTTTTTATTGCACGGGCTATCCACACGATCGGGGAACGTTGGATTTCATTTGCGGCTCAAATAAAAAACGGGGCTCCTAGATTATCCGTTATTCCATGTTACCTATTTCTGTCCTGTGATGTTGCTTATATCATGCCTGGGACGAATAGTTATATATATATATTTATATATACTAGTAGATATTGTATATGTTTTGCATCCGCGCTAGTCCTGCCCCTGCTCTGCTGGTAGTTAGGTAATCTAACGGTGCATGATGGGGCCCCGTAGCGAATGCGGATAGCATATACGTTCATTTTATTTTTCGTTCTTTTCTGGTGTGATAGGATTTAATTGATGGGACCGCGTTAATTTTAATTAATGCAAGAAAAGAAATTTAATAAGATGTTGTTGGAACCACTTTTTCAAAAACTATAGTCATATTCTTTCGCTTTGCATAGTGGTATCCGGTTAGGAATATCCAGCACCTCATTCGAGGAGGCAAGAGCCTAGATCCCTTCACGGGGAGTGACCTCTTGAGAAAAAGTTTATGTTACTATAGATTACTCGGTTTTCTTCAAAACCACTAGTTTTCAAAAGCGGGGCCTGAACCACTCCTTTTCAAAACTACCCGGTTCCTTCAACGATATTAAGTTCATTACGTTAAAGGTTTTTCGCCAAAAATCAGCCGTAGCCCTCCGTCATTTCAGAATGGTAGTATTTAGTATTCGTGCTGCGTTTGTTGACCTAGTCAAGATGTAGTGTACGGTAGCTAAGTGGTGCTTTTCTGTGCATTGTAATACGATTGGTTAGGACAGTCGTGCGTCCTTGTTGACCTAGTCAAGGGCATGTACGAGTGGGTTTAATGCAATCAAGAAAATGACGGGTTGAACTTGACTAGCGATTTATGGGTTGTTGATCTAGTCAAGGTCATAAACCGTTAGGGGAAAAAACCATATTGGGGGTTTCAAATATACATGAAACTTACTAGTGTTGCATACCTTCTGAAGTATGGTAACTAGAGTGGCTTCCATCTAGGTTATCACGCGATGATAGTTGGATCCCGATCTTACTGATGAGTAGGATTACTCTTGTGAGATATTTTTCACTTCACAATTAGCTAACCTATTAGGTGTCTAGAAAAGTGTTAATAAGGCTACACCTCTGCGGAAATGAGGTTTATTTTAATTAGGTCCGCGCGAGAGCACGGGGAACCTCCCTCGGAGTACCAACACTCACCTGGCTGAACGGTTAGCGAACTTGTGAGATGCGAATGATCCTGACTAGTGTTCCTTTTAAGGATTGAAGGAAAATTCGAGGAAACAGTGGGAGCCATCCTGATTAGATAAACTAATAACCAATCTAATCTTGCAAGAGCGCACGCTGAGTGTTTCTTTTCTCTCTCTCTCTCCAGGTAGCAACCATTTCACGCCCTAATCAAGATAATAAAATGTTTGACTTGACCGAACCAGTTTATTACACTGGACTGGGGAACGTCGGTTCGTCTCAAACTTGTGACAACTGACACGAGTATGGACAAGGGAAAGAGGACTGTAAGGAATTCCAGACGACCCTAATGAAAGAGAAACATTCTAATGCATCTTCTTCGGGTGCATTTGTTATTGAAAACTGTTTTTCGTTCAACCCTACCTCCTGGGTACTAGATACCGGATCAGAATCTCATATCTGTAATCTATTATAAGGATTGAGAAAAAGTAGAATGGTTGGACCGGGTGATATGTCCCTCAGAGTAGGGAACGGAGCATAAGTTGATGCCGCCGCCGCCGGTGAATATCATCTAGTGCTGCCAAGCGGTAATACTATGATTTTGAACAACTGCTATTATGTACCTTCCATGTTCTGCAACATCATATTAGTTTCTTTACTTGATAAAGATGGATATAACTTTGTTCTAGATAGAAATATCATGAACATTTACCTTAATCAGGTATTGGTTGCAGAAGGTACATTGTGTAATGGTATCTACATTTTAAATCAAAACACGGTTTTCAATATACAAAACACACGCAAGAGGAAGAGTTCAGAAATGAACGAATCCTACTTGTGGCATTATAGACTTGGTCGTATTAATAAGAAAAGACTAGCTAAGTTGCATAAGGATGGATTTCTGAATTCGTTCAAATTTTCATCTTATGAAACTTGTCAGTCCTGTCTCAAAGGAAAGATGACCAAAACTCCGTTTACGGGATACGGAGAAAGAGCTACAGAGCTCTTAGGACTTATACATAGTAATGTATGTGGTCCGATATCTCTACATGCGAGGGATGGATTCTCATACTTCATTATATTCACTGGCGATTTTTTTAGGTTTAGATATGTGTATCTTTTGAAACACAAATCTGAAGCTTTTGAGAAATTCAAAGAATATAAGAACGAAATAGAAAACCAGACTGGCAAAACTATCAAGATCCTCAGATCAGATAGAGGAGGGGAATACTTAAGCACGGAATTTCTAGAATACCTGAAAGAGAATGGTATTATCTCTCAGCCGACTTCTCTGTACACACCACAACATAACGGTGTATCGGAGCGGAGGAACCGTACCCTTTTAGACATGGTTTGCTCCATGATAAGTAGTGCTGATCTGCCTTTTCATTCTGGGGATATGCGCTTCAGACAGTGGCATATCTATTGAATGATGTTCCATCCAAATCAATACCTAAGACACCATTCGAAATATGGAATGGTAAAAGGCCGTATCTAAAAAGATTTAAGATATGGGGTTGTCCGGCTTACTTTAAAAAGCATAATCCGGACAAACTAGAGGCATGGTCAGTTTTATGTAAGTTTGTAGGATATCCAAAAAATGTTTATAAATATCTGTTCTCCCACACCGAGGAACAGAAGGTGTTTGTTGCTCAACACGTCGTTTTCTTAGAAATTGAATTTCTTGCAAAAGAAATTAGTGGAGCAAGGTAGAACTGGAATAAATTTTGGAACCATAAACTGAAACTGAAGGTTTGGTAGAACCAGAGAATTCAATAATTCCGGATGAACCTCAGCCACTCCGCATATCTAGTAGGATTTCTCGTCCGCCCGAGATATACTACGGTTTTCTCATAGATGGGGATCGAGAGGATTGCATCTTTAAAGACGATGATTCTACTAGTTTCGAGCAGGCCATTAACGGTAGGGACTCTGTAAAATGGCTTGATGCTATGCAATCTGAAATGGAGTCCATGTACACCAACAAAGTTTGGACTTTGGATGTTGCTCCTCCTAGGGAAAGTCCGTTAGATGCAAGTGGATTTTCAAAAAGAAGATTGGTGCAGATGGACAGGTGGAAACCTATAAGGCTAGACTTGTTGCAAAATGTTTTCGTCAAAGGCTAGAAGTGGACTATGACGAAACCTTTTCTCCAGTGGCTATACTGAAATCCATTCGGATCCTACTTGCTATTGCTGCCTACCATGACTATGATATCTGGCAGATGGACGTTAAAACGGTTTTTCTAAATGGAAGTTTATAAGAGTGCGTTTATATGGATCAGCCGGAGGGATTTGTAGATAGTGGGAGCAGCGGAAATGTGTGCAAGTTGTTTAAACCCATTTATGGATTAAAGCAGGCGTCGCAGAGTTGAAATATCTGTTTTGATGAGACATTCAAGGAATTTGACTTCATCAAAAACGAATATGAGTTATGAATCTACAAGAAGATTGTAGGGAGAAATGCTGTATTCCTCGTCTTGTACGTGGATGACATTCTCTTGATAGGAAATAACATTTCTATGCTGCAATCGGTCAAGCTATTCTTGTCACAAAAGTTCTCTATGAAGGATCTGGGTGATGCCTCCTATATTCCGGGGATTAAGATCTACAGAGATAGATCCAAGAGATTGTTGGGACTTTCACAGTCCCGATACATAGAGACCATACTAAAGAGATTTAGTATGGAAGATTCCAAGCGCGATAATATACCTGCATTGCATCGAATCAGCTTCTCCAAAGAGATGTCTCCCAAGAATGATGAGGAGAGGGCTCGCATGAGAATTATACCTTACGCTTCGGTGGTAGGATCTATAATGTATGCGATGCTATGTATGAGACCAAATGTAGCTTACGCGCTTAGCGTGGTGAGCCGGTATCATTCAAACCCAGGTAAGAATCATTGGACAGCTGTAAAGAACATTCTCAAGTACCTAAGAAGGACTAAGGGGATGTTCTTGGTTTACGGTAATGGAGACCTCCAGGTCGAGTCTTTTATCGACTCAAGCTTCCAAAGTGATAAGGATGACAGCAAGTTTGTCTCGGGTTATGTGTTTACCCTCAATGGAGGGGCAGTCTGTTGGAAGAGCTCCAAACAGAATATCGTCGCAGACTCGACGATGGAGGCTGAATATATTGCTGCCAATGATACCGCAAAAGAAACAGTCTGGATGAAGAAGTTCATTACTGAACTTAAGGTGGTTCCGTCCATTATTGATCTAATACCTTTGTATTGTGATAACGATGGGGCTATAGCTTTAGCGAAGGAACCACGGTCCTATCAGAAATCCAGACACATCTTGAGGCGTATCACCTGATCAGGGAGATCGTAGATCGCCAAGAGATCGAGGTCCGGAGAGTAGATACGAAAGACAACATGGTGGATCCATTTACCAAGGCCCTCCCTCAAGCACAGTTCAAGCATCTTTCTAAGATGCCGGGTATGCGATACGCCAACAACTGGCCCAAGAGCAGACGTTGGGTATTCAATATGCCAATTACAGGCCTTAGTGCAAGTGGGAGATTGTTGGATATGTATGCCCTAGAGGCCTGTATTGTATAGGATGCTAGGGATATGTATGTACAGGACAATCTTGCTCAGTTGTATATAGTATATATATTGCATGGACATATTGATAAAGACTCGATACAGTAGTATACTATTATGGTTTGACTTTATCTTAACATGTGCATATGTTATACTTGATATCACATATGGCGGATACATGTTGATAAAACCCGTAGGATTTTGCTTGACAACCAGCGTTATGATGGCGATCATACTTGTGGGAGCTGGGTAGTCCATAAGCACATCCTTAAAGGTCCCAAGTCGTAGAAGTATCGAGACTGGGCATCGATACTCCAGAGTAGACTTGTGTATACATTTTAGACCCCGACGAGGGGCGGTGGTTGGTCCCACAGCCATTGGTGTGATCACCTAAGATTGTATACAGGTGCTCACTGGGGGTGAGTACACTGGACAGACTCGCCGAGAACCTCTAGATGGTATTATACCTATCGTCAGATAGCAGTTCTCAGGTGACATAAGTACAGGTTAGTCTTTAGACCTCAGATCATCATTTGTCTCATGTGAGTTCCCACTGTGCTTTGATCACTACCCTACCTTGGCTCTACTGAGTCGTGCAAACAGGTTTTGGTTGGGTACAGTCCCGAGCCATATGGAGGCAGTGAGTGATTGTCAGGGATTCGTCTCTCCCGGTATTGGGAGTCGATGTCGCACTGTGTCCGGTTGGCCAGAACCATAAGACCTTGGCCAAGGCGGTTGAGATTTACTGATGATTAGATTAGTAGTTTCTCGGATTAGTCATGAGACAAATCGACACGACTTATCAGGTTATTAGGGGTATGTTGCTTACCATCCTCCTAGACCCGATATGCAATACTCTTAGACGAAGATACCGAACTGTACGGAGGTTGTCACAGATAGGCTCAGTAGGGGTCTGGATGAGCTTACTCGTCGGCCTTCTTTTCGACAGGTACTTGGGTAACCGTTACGTATAGCTAGTGTTGCTGGCGTGCTTGTGGTTAAACCCACTGCCAGCATACTGTCGAGTCTTTAGAGTTCCACACAGAGGGCTTTTCTGGTTCGGGCGAAACGATGTGGTGGCCGTATGTTTATACGTGCAGGCCTCCGATCGAATGATAATATTATCCGGCTTAAGATTAAGACGGATTATTAAATCATGTATTGATTTAATAATTTACATATACATATTTCGATATGTATATTCTAGTGTTATCCGGGTTTTCGATCGGACAGTTGATGGTACTCGCGGGCTTAGGATTAAACCGGTTTGTTAAATCAGATATTGATTTAATGCTAGTATTATCTTAGGAGTATTATTCTATCTCTTGGGTATTCGTATTTTGGTACGAATACGGGTATGTATATACGGCAGAAAGTATTTTGTATTTATACAAAATACCTTCTAGAAGATGACACCTCATCATGCATTTTTCTATTGTTTAAAATAGAAAATGAGGTGGAAAAGGGTGAGATGACATGTAGCATGGATGAATCATGACTTTGGTGTTGGGTTACACTAACGCCCCAGCCATCAACCATGGCCATTTGTGGAACAATTTTTTTTAAACGATTCAAAACTTGGCGCTAGAATAACCCTAAACCGGATCTAACCATAAACCTAACTAGCTAAGCTAAGGAGCTAAATACTATGATAAGAAAGGCTCACCAAAAGATCCATGTCCTTCGGTCTTCTTTCCTCATCATATGCTCCAAGTGACCTCCTTGAACAAGCTTGATCTTCATTTGTTGCTCCATCGGTTCTTCGCGATCGATCTTGCTCTTCGGTCCTCCTTTGTCGTAGATGATCCACCCGAGGGATGTGATCCATGGCTCTAGCTCCACACTAAATGTCAAGTGGAGCAATTAGAGAACTTGGGTTGCTAAACCAAGAAGTCTAGGATGTAGTGTGTGAGGTTCTATGTGACTTTCTATCTCTATTTTACCTCCTCTCTTGTTTCTCAACATATGAGAGTGTAGAGAGGAGGCAGATGATGAAGGTGATGGAGCTTAAGAGAAGGAGAAAGAGGTGAAGAATAATGGTGAGCACAAATGAAATGAGACAACCATGAGAGAGAATATCACTCAATATGGTTTTGTGAAACAATATCCATGAATAAACAATATCAACCATGCTTCAATAGTTGCCACAAATGAATTAATAATTTATTTGTCAACTATTGAAGCCATGGCTATCACCAACCCCCTCTCCTTCAATTTACACCTCATTTCCATTTATCAAATAAATGGAAAAAGACTAATGAGGTGTCTACCTTTTAGAATGTTATCTGTAATAAAATACGGATTACAGTCTACTATATATACATACCTGCATTCGGATAAAAACACGAATTCCTAAAGAGATAGAATAGCACGAAGAACATAATACTAGAATATACATATCGAAATACATATATGCAAATTATTAAATCAATACCTGATTTAATAATCCGGCTCAATCCCGAGCCGGCTAGTATTATCAACTGTCCGATCGAATGTCCGGGTACAAAATACATCAATCGATAGGAACCCTGCACGTAACCAATACGGCTACTACATCATTTCGACTGAACCAGGGAAACCCTTTGCCTCTGTGTGGGACTTTAAAGACTTGACAGTACGCCGGCAGTGAGTTACTGGATAAATCCATAATCACAAGCATGTCAGCGGCACTAGCTGTACGTAACGGCTACCCGGGTACCTGTCGAAAAGGAAGGCCGATGAGCAAACTCATCCGGGTCCCTACTGAGCCTATCCGTGACAATCTCCGTACAGTCCGGTCTCTTCTTTTGAGAGTATCGCATACCGGGTCTAGGGGTTGGTAAATGTCAGACCCTAATAACCCAATAATTCGTGTTGATTTGGCTCAGAACCAATCTGGGATGCTACTGATCAACTTATCGGTAAATCCCAACTGCCTTGGCCAAGGTCTTATGGTCCTGACCAATCGAACACTATGCGATATCAACTCCCTATACCGGGAGAGACGAATCCCCAACAATCGCTCATTGCCTCCATGTGGCTCGGGACTGTACCCAACCAAAACTTGTTTGCATGACTCAGTAGAGCCGTGGTAGGGTAGTGATCAAAGCACAGTGGGAACTCACATGAGACAAATGATGATCTCTGGTCTAAAGACTAACCTGTACTCATGTCACCTGAGAACTTCCATCTGACGATATGTATAATACCATCTAGAAGTTCTCGGCGAGTCCGTCCGGTGTACTCACACCCAGCGAGCACCTGTATACGATCTTAGGTGCGAAAGACCAATGGTTGCGGGACCATACCATCGCCCCTTGTCGGGGTCTAGAAATGTATACACTAGTCTACTCTGGAATATCAATGCCTAGTCTCGATACTCCCATGACTAGGGACCTTTTAAGGATGTGTGTACCGACTACTCAGTTCCCATAAGTATGATCGCCATCACAAAGCATGTAGTCTAGCAATGATCCTACGGGCTTTATCAACATGTATGAATGATACGTAATAGCAAGTAAAACATATGCACATATTAAGATAAAGACAAACCAGATAGTATACTATCATATCAAGCAAGACTGTCCTATACATATATATGTCCAAGCATCTATATGTATATATATACAATAATGGCCTCTAGGGCATACATATCCAATAATCTCCCACTTGCACTAAGGCCATATATATTGGCATACCGAATACCCAACTTCTGCTCTAAGGTCAGCTGTTGGCGTACCGCATACCCAACATCTGAAAAAGTTTCTCGAACTATGCTTGAGGAAGGGCCTTGGTGAATAGATCCGCCGTGTTGTCTTTTGTGTCCACTCTCCATACCTCGATCTCCCGGCGATCAACGATCTCCCTGATCAGGTGATACCGCCTTAAGATGTGTCTGGATTTCTGATGGGACTGTGGTTCCTTCGCTAAAGCCATAGCTCCATTGTTGTCGCAATACAAAGGTATTGGGTTAACAATGGATGGAACCACCTGAAGTTCAGTAATGAACTTCTTAATCCAGACAGCTTCTTTTGCGGCATCGTTGGCAATAATGTATTCAACCTCCATCGTCGAGTCTGCGACGGTGTCCTGCTTGGAACTCTTCCAACAGACCACCCCTCCATTGAGGGTAAACATAAAACCCGAGACAGACTTGCTATCATCCTTGTCACTCTGGAAGCTCGAATCGGTAAAAGACTCCATCTGGAGGTCTCCATTACCGAATACCAGGAACAGTTCTTTAGTCCTTCTCAGATACTTAAGAATGTTCTTAACAGCTGTCCAGTAGTTCTCACCTGGGTTAGACTGATACCGGCTCACCACGCTAAGCGCGTAAGTTACATCTGGTCGGTTACTAGTATCTCATACATTATAGATCCTACCGCCGAAGCGTAGGGTATAGTGATCATTCGAACCCTCTCCTCATCATTCTTGGGAGACATCTCTTTGGAGAGGGTGATTCCGTGCAATGCGGGTATGTTACCGCGCTTGGAATCTTCCATACTAATTTTCTTTAGTACGGTCTCTATGTACCTGGACTGTGAAAGTCCCAGTAATCTCTTGGATCTATCTCTGTAGATCTTAATGCCCAGAATGTACGAGGCATCACCCAGGTCCTTCATGAAGAACCTTTACGACAAGAACAACTTGACCGATTGTAGCATAGGAATGTCATTTCCTATCAAAAGAATGTCATCCATGTACAAAACTAGGAATACGACAGTTTGTCCTACAATCTTCTTATATATACAAGGCTCATCTTCATTCTTGATGAAGTCAAATTCCTTGACTGTTTCATCAAAACAGATGTTCCAGCTCCGTGATGCTTGCTTTAATCCATAAATGGATTTAAGCAGCTTGCACACCTTCCCTCTGCTCTCACTGGCTACAAAACCTTCCAGCTGATCCATATAAATGCACTCTTCCAAACTTCCATTTAGGAAAGCTGTTCTATGTCCATATGCCAGATCTCATAGTCATGGAAGGCAACAATGGCAAGTAGGATCCATATGCCAGATCTTTCGGTCCACACCTGGTCTTTGACGAAAACCTTTTGCAATAAGTCTAGCCTTATAGGTTTCCACCTGCCCATCTACACTAAGTTTCCTTTTGTAGATCCATTTGCATCCAACGGGTTTTACTCCAGGTGGAGCAATATCCAAGGTCCTCACTTTATTGGTGTACATGGACTCTATTTCGGATCGCATGGCATCCAGCCATTTATCAGAGTCCCTACTGATGATGGCCTGCTTGAAACTAGTAGGATCATTTTCTTCTAAGATACAATCTTCTCGATCCCCGTCTATGAGAAAACCATAGCATCTCTCGGGCGGATGAGAGATCCTACTAGATCTGCGAAGTGTTTGAGGTTCGTCGGGTATAACTGAATCTAGGGGTTCTACCAAATCTTCTGTTATAGTTTGTGGTTCAGAAATCTCTTCCAGTTCTACCATACTCCAACTAATTTCTTTTGCAAGAAATTCCCTTTCTAAAAAGGTAGCGTGGCGAGATACAAACACCTTATGTTCCTCAGTGTGGTAGAACAGATATCCCTTTGAATGCTTAGGGTATCCTACAAACTTGCACAGTACAGATCTTGCCTCGAGTTTACTAGGGTCCTGCTTTTTGACAAAAGCAGGACATCCCGTATCTTGATGTAATTAAGACATGGTCTCTTCCCACTCTATATTTCATATGGGGTGGTAGGCACTGATTTAGTCGGTGCTCTATTCAATAAGAATGCAACTGATTCAAGAGCAAACCCCCAGAATGAAAGAGGCAACTCAGCACTACTCATCATGGAGCGAACTATATCCATAAGGATACGATTCCTCCGCTCCGACACACCGTTGTGCCGTGGTGTATATGAAGGAGTAAGCCGAGAGAGAATTCCTTTCTCTTTTAGGTATTCTAGGAATTCCGTGCTTAAGTACTCCCCTCCTCTATCAGACCGGAGGATCTTGATACCTTTTCCAGTCTGGTTCTCTATTTCGTTTCTGAATTCTTTGAATTTCTCAAAAGCTTCAGATTTGTGTTTCATAAGATACACATATCCGAACCTAGAGAGATCGTCAGTGAATGTGATGAAGTACGAGAATCCACCCCTCACATGTATAAACAATAGACCACATACATCACTGTATGAGTCCCAAGAGCTCTGCTGCTCTTTCTCCATGTCCGGTGCACGGAGATTTGGCCATCTTTCCTTCGAGACAAGACTGAAAAGTTTTATAAGATGAAAATTCAAACGTATTCAAAATCCATCTTTATGCAATTTACTTAGTCTTTTCTCTCTGATATGACCAAGTCTACAATGCCACAAGTAAGATTCGTTCACTTCTGAACTTTTCCTCTTGTGTGTGTTTTGCATATTGAAAACTGCGTTTTAATTTAGAACATAGATACCATTACACAGTGTACCTTCTGCAACCAATACCTGATTAAGGTAAATGTTCATGATATTTCTATCAAGAACAAACTTATATCCATCTTTATCAAGTAAAGAAACTGATATGATGTTGCAAACCATGGATGGTACATAGTAGCAATTGTTCAAAATCATAGCATTGCCATTTGGAAATACTAGGTGATATTCACCGACGGCAGAAGCATCAACTTGTGCTCCGTTCCCTACTCTGAGGGACATATCACCATGTCCAATCATTCTACTTTTTCTTAGTCCCTGCAATAAATTACAGATATGAGATCTTGATCCGGTATCTAGTACCCAGGAGATAGGACTGACCGAAAAACGGTTCTCAATAACAAGAACACCTGATGGAGACACAATGATATGCTTCTTCTTCGATGGGGTCATCAAGGAATTCATGCAATTCTCTTTCCTCTGCTCATACTCATGACTGTTGTCATAAGTTAGAGCTAAACCGACGTTCTCCAGCCCTGAATAAGAATTCGAATCGGTCAAGCGATACATTTTATTATCTTGATTAGGGCGTGAATTGGTTGCTACCCGGAGAGAGAGAAAAGAAACACTCAGCTTGCGCTCTTGCAAGATTAGATTGGTTATTATTTTATCTAATCAGGATGGCTCCCACTGTTTCCTTGAATTCTTCTTCAAACCCAAATAGAAAAACTAGTCAGGATTAATCGCATGTCACAATACTTGCTTAACCTTTTGGCCAGGCTAGTGTTGGTACTTCGAGGGAGGTTTTCCAACACTTTCATAAAGTTCCTTAATTATATAACCTCTTTTCCCTGGAGGCGTAGCCCCGCTAACACCATTCTAGAAACCTACTTGGTTTATAGCATCGATTGTTAAGTGAGAAAATCTCCCAAGAGTAATCCTACTCATCAGTGGGATCGGGATCCAACTATCATTGTATGATGACGTAGATGGAATCCGTTCTAGTCACAACACTCCAAAAGGTATGCAACACTAGCAAGTTTCCTGTATATTTGAAACTCCCGCTGGTTTTTGCCCTAAGCGCTTATGACCTTGACTTTGGCCAACAAATCATAATGCGCAAGTCAAGTTCTACCCGTCATTGTCCATATTGATTTTGACCCACTCGTACACACCGTTGACTTTGGCTAACAAGGTGGTACGACCGTCTTAAACCAATGCATCTATCTATGCCACGGATAAATAACATATAGCTACCATTCACGATGCCTTGACTTTGGCCAACAAACACCGCATGAATACTATGTGCTATTTTTCCGAAATGATGGAGGGCTACGGATGGTTTTTCGGCAAAAAAACCGTGAACGTATTGAGCTTGATATCGTTGAAGGAACCGGATAGCTTTGAAAATGAGTGGTTTAGGCTCCGCTTTTTAAAACTAGTAGTTTTGAATAAAACCGAGTAACCTACAGTATAGACTTTTGCTCAAGAGGTCACTCCCTACGAAGGGATCTCGGCTCTTGCCTCCTGGAATGAGGTGCTGGATATTCACAATCGAATACCACTATGCAAAGCAAAAGAATATAACTATAGTTTTTCGAAATTTGTTCCAACAACATCTTTTAGGTTTCTTATCTTTCATTAATCAAAATTAACGTGGTCCCATCAGTTAAAGCCTATCACACCAGAAAAGAACGAAGATACAATGTACGTATATGTCATCCGCATTCGCCAATGGGCCCTGTCATCACCCGTTAGGTTACTTAATTAACGGCAGAGCAGGGGCTGGACTAGCGGGTGCAAAACATATACAACATTTACTAGTATATATATAAATATATATAACATTCGTCAAAGGTATGATAATGAGCAACACCACAGAATCTCAGCAAGCAACACAGAATGGTGGATAATCTTGGAGTCTCGGGTTTCACTTGAGCCGCAAATAAAACCCGACGTTCCCGGTCGCGTGGATAGCTCGTGCAATAAAAACCTGGACCCCTACGAGTGCAGCAAGTTACCCGCCAATCCTAGAAGTGAGGCAACCCCAATCAACAAAGTGAATGGGCTACCCAACACTTCACGGGACCCGGTAAATTGAGCGCTCCTCCACGGGTCATGCCTATACCCCCTACGAGTGCGGCAAATAGCCTATCAATTCTAGAGTAAATGCCCCTTTGTCTCAACGCCATGAGATGCAGGCTTATTGCCCTATAGAATCCGGTTATTTGAGCACTCCACCGTGGGGTAATCCTAGTACAAAAAGGAAAATATATGTACAAAGGTGACATCGACCTCAACCCGGTCGTGCCCCAATAAAAAAAATATACAACAGGCAGTAACGGCTGTCCCTATGTCGGACGCTTGCCCCGCAATAACAAATGTACAAATGAATCTTAACTGTACTACTATCATTGCACCGCAAGCTATCCACCACGATAATCCAACTACAACCTCAGCACAAACACAGAATATCAACGTGAATGTCATTTTCGCAAACCCGTCTAAAAGAACATATAGCCGTTAGACGAGCCATACCGCTCTAATGACATTCACGGTCGCAGATAGTAATGTATGTACTGAAATTATTAAACAGTGTTAAAAAATAACGATTTTGAAATACCCCGTATTGCTCCAATACCAAAGATAACAGAATATCCAATCTGGGCAAAAACAAACAACACCTGAAATCTTAAAACCAAGAGACTGGAACACCCAAAAAAATACGACAAAAAATTCAACAACTTGGCCGGCCAGGCCGGGAAAATTGCTCATGTGGCCGGCCAAAATTTTGAATCTTGGCCTCATCTTTCCATGGGGTTCTATCTACAAGTAAATAAGCACTCTGCAATTGTTTAAAAAAATTTTAGAGCCTTTGAAAATTTCGACAGAAACTTGGTTTTTGGATTTCGTGTTTCGGTGTCGTTTCGGTTTCGTTACTTTAACATTATTTAAACCTGCTAGTATAGGGTTTATGGGCTGGCTCTGATACCATGTTGGGTTACACTAACGTCCTAGCCATCAACCGTGGCAGTTTGCGGATCAATTTTTTTCAAACGATTCAAAACTTGGCGCTAGAATAACCCTAAACCGGATCTAACCATAAACCTAATTAGCTAAGCTAAGGAACTAACTTCATTGATAAGAAAGCCTCACCAAAAGATCCATGTCCTTCGGTCTTCTTTCATCATCATATTCTCCAAGTGACCTCCTTGAACAAGCTTGATCTTCATTTGTTGCTCCATCGGTTCTTCACGATCGATCTTGTTCTTCAGTCCTCCTTTGACATAGATGATCCACCCAAGGGATGTGATCCATGGCTCTAGCTCCATACTAAATGTAAAGTGGAGCAACTAGAGAACTTGGGTTGCTAAACCAAGAAGTCTAGGATGTAGTGTGTGAGGTTCTAAGTGACTTTCTATCTCTATCTTACCCCTTCTCTTGTTTCTCAACACATGAGAGTGTAGAGAGAAGGAAGACGATGAAGGTGATGGAGCTTAAGAGAAGGAGAAATAGGTGAAGCAAAATGGTGAGCACAAATGAAATGAGGCAACCATGAGAGAGAATATCACTCACTATGGTTTTGTGAAACAATATTCATGAATAAACAATATCAACCATGCTACAATAGTTGCCACAAATGGATTAATAATTCATTTGTCAACTATTGAAGCCATGGCTCTCACCATACCCCACCTCTCCTTCAATTCACACCTCATTTACATTTATCAAATAAATGGAAAAAGACTAATGAAGTGTCCACCTTCTAGAATGTTGTCCGTAATAAAATACGGATTATAGTCTACTGTATATACATACCTGCATTCGGATAAAAACACGAATGCCTAAAGAGATAGAATAGCACGAAAAACATAATACTAGAATATACATATCGAAATACATATATGCAAATTATTAAATCAATACCTGATTTAATAATCCAGCTCAATCCCGAGCCGGCTAGTATTATCAACTGTCCGATCGAAAGTCCGGTACAAAGTACATCAATCGAGAGGAACCCTGCTCGTAGCCAATACAGCTACTACATCATTTCGCCTGAACCAGGGAAACCCTCTGTGTGGGAATCTAAAGACTCGACAGTATGCCGGCAGTGAGTTACTGGATAAATCCATAACCCCAAGCACGTCAGCGGCACTAGCTGTATGTAATGGCTACCCGGGTACCTGTCGAAAAGGAAGGCCGACGAGCAAACTCATTCTGATCCCTACCGAGCCTATCCGTGATAATCTTCGTACAGTCCGGTCTCTTCGTCTGAGAGTATCGCATACCAGGTCTAGGGGGTTGTAAATGTCAGACTCTAATAACCCGATAATTCGTGTTGATTTGGCTCAGAACCAATCCGGGAAACTACTGATCAGCCTATCAATAAATCCCAACTGCCTTGGACAAGGTCTTATGGTTCTGACCAATCGAACACTGTGCGATATCGACTCCCTATACCGGGAAAGACGAATCCCCAACAATCGGTCACTGCCTCCATGTGGCTCGGGACTGTACTTAACCAAAACCTGTTTGCACGACTCAATAGAGCCGTGGTAGGGTAATGATCAAAGCACAGTGGGAACTCACATGAGACAAATGATGATGTCAGGTCTAAAGACTAACCTATACTCATGTCACCTGAGAACTTCCATCTGATGATAGGTATAATACCATTTAGAAGTTCTCGACGAGTCCGTCTGGTGTACTCACACCCAACGAGCACCTGTATACGATCTTAGGTGCGAAAGACCAATGGTTGCGGGACCATACCATCGCCCCTTGTCGGGGTCTAGAAACGTATACACTAGTCTATTCCGGAATATCGATGCCCAGTCTCGATACTCCCATGACTAGGGACCTTTTAAGAATGTGCGTACCGACTACCCAACTCCCATAAGTATGATCGCCATCACAATATAGGTAGTCTAGCAATGATCCTACGGGCTTTATCAACATGTATGAATGATACGTAATAACAAGTAAAACATATGCACATGTTAAGATAAAGACAAACCAGATAGTATACTATCATATCGAGGAAGACTGTCCTGCACATATATATGTCCAAGCATCCACATGTATACATATACAATAATGGCCTCTAGGGCATACATATCCAACATTTGATATTTATTGCAAATACTATTTGAGTATGGTTGTGTTTTTTAAATAAAAGAAAATGCTTTTTAGAAAAAGACATAGACATTCTTCATGATATTCATTCTTCACTTGCCTCTCACTCTCTTCTTCTTGAGTTCATCCTCTAGTTCAATCCCTATCATTCTCATGTGTTGAGAGCCAAAATGATTTGAGATAGAAAACCACTACTAAACATCACCACATCATCTAAGCAAACTAGATTAGAAAACTAGTTTGCTTCTTTTTGAAGTAGGAGCTTGAATCAAAAACCTTCAAATGGATCATCTAGGACCGAGGAGACCGACCATCAAGATTGATCTAGGAAATGTTAAGGAGCTTAAGAAGAGGAGTGAAGACCCGAAAGACACGAATCTTAGGTATAACATCCTTTCACAGTAGCTAGACTCCTCTAGATTGCTAGTTTCGATATTTGGCTAGATTCTAGGATGTGTTTTTTAGCGCCAAAGTTTTAAAAAGTGAAAGTTTTCCGTTTCGCAATGGCCGCGGCCAACGGCCAGGGCGCTAGGAAACCCAACAGTTTTAGTTTAATGTTGTCCAGATCCAACGCATATAATACGTCTTTTGTGTACTTTTGCCCTTTAGCCCTATAATCTGCAATATTTAACAAAATATACCCAGAATAGCATAAAATAAGCAAAATAAAGATAAATATGGCTATATAAATATGCATTATAATGCACCAATCAAACACCCCTACACTTATCTTTTGGTAGTTATCGAGAAAAATCTCGAGTTTAAAAAACTAAAGACTAAAAACCTAAAATAAAATAAAACGTAATTACTATCTAACTACTTTGCTCCTTTTCGTAGACATAGCGGTTGCCCTTTGCACGTGCAACAAGCCGTTAAACCTCTAAGTGTCCCTAGTAGGAAAAATGTTATCTCCTGAGGGTTTTCAGCGGATACTGCTCACAAAATCCCAAAAAAAAGAAAATAAAAGAAAAAGAAAAAGAAAAACTAAAAAATAAAGAAATTGAAAAATTATAACCAAAGAAAAGAAAAGATTTGAATCTTACTAGTTTTTCAGCTTTCAAGAATTTTCTTCATAATAGTATCGTTTCAACTCCAGATTTTCTATCTACCCTTAATAGAACTTAATCCTATTCTTTCTTCTCACCTGTCCTTCAAACATTGATCATATACCTCTACATGTATGTAAAATATTCCTACACTTGAGAATTCAATTCAAGCTACAGTATCCATGCCCCTTACCTTTGTATTTTATGTGATATAAATATATAGATGGAATTCCTCACACATCTTTCTATGCGACTACTAATACTTCATGAGATACTAACCAACCAATCACTCAATGTGCAAGTTAACTTATGCCTAGTCTTGCAACTACCTTGGACTTTCAGCAGTGACTCCCAAACCAGTTTGTCTAAAGCACCAGGTGATGACGCACCCTAATGACTTTACCAACCCTAAGCAATCACAAAACTAAACTTATTATATTTATCTTTTTTATGCTTGTTTACCTTTTAAATCACTTTTCGACGTAAGCATCCAATGCTTCCTGAGGCACGATTCCCGGCTACTTGGTATAGAAAAAGATGTTATTTATTATATTATATATATATTTATAATTGGGTATTTAGGCAAAGATATTTCTAGATACCATCTACTATCTTAAGTTTCAAGATTCGTGTTTGTGCGATTTGCAAGACGTATATTTTCTAAATTTGAATTCAAGGCAAGGAATTATTTTTCATATTTAGTTCTATCCTTAAATTCAATAATTTTCCTTCATATCACTTAACCTTTTTGATTTCCAATTCAAGATTACCTATTACTAGTTTGATTCAAAAAATTTTAAGAAAAAATTGGAAAATCTAAAAAAATTGAAAAAGAAGACCGTTCCCTTATGACAAAGGGAGAGAGAAAAAAGAGAGGAGAATTCCCCACGTTTTGAGCCTCATGTGTTAAACACGTGAGCGCTTATATGCAAAGCATATAAGCGCTAAAAAGCAAACAACTAAAGGCTAAACAGAACTCACGTGTTAAACACGTGAGCGCTTATATGCAAAGTATATAAACGCTAAATAAACAGATTAAAACCCATATTGGGGTGACGTGTTAAACACGTGAGAACACCCTTTTGAAACATTAGCTTCAGATAGAGTTAAACTCTATACATAGAATTAAATTCTTTTTTTCGTATGCAAAGCATATAAGCACTGAGAGTAAGTGGCTAAAGGCTAAATTGACTTCACGTGTTAAACATGTGAGCAACCATATGCAAGGAATATGGGCGCTAAATAAAATAGGCTAAACACCCACATCGAAGTCACGTGTTAAACATGCGAGGGCGCCTCCCTATATAGAATTAAATTCTAGTATTAGGAAAATACCTCCCTTGATCTTTCTAAAAGGGAAAGATATTCTCTGTTAATAGAGAATCGTTGGATCAAAGATGACTAGAGTGCTTAGTACTGGTTGGGCAGCTATACTAAGTTCTTAGCACTTCATATTCAGTCAAAAATGACTAGAGTGCTTAGTACTGGTTGGGCAGCACCTCACGTGATACACACGTGAGCATCATACAAAAGTGCTTAGCACTATATATATATTCAGTCAAAATGACTAAAGTGCTTAGCACCGATTGGGCAACGCCCATGACCGAGTGCTTCACATAATAAATATGTGAGCGCTAGAGCTCCAAACAAGTGCTTAGCACTTCTGCATAAAAGGAAAAAAGCTAAGCAAACAGAACCACAAATAAGTGCTTAGCACTTTTGAATAAAAAAAGAGAGAAGAAAAATACTGAGCAGACCAAGCCCAAATTGGCTTAGTCTCTTTGAGAATTTCTTGCAGCTGAGCCCAAATGCTCTGTTGTTGGATCTTAATAAAATTTAATGATCCTGAAAATATTGCTAAGTTGATCTTAGTCTAAAAATAGGATTAACATATTCTTATTCAAAATAAATTGAGCCCAAATGCTCATATACTTAAGTTGATTTTAATCTCAAACTAGATTAACGGTCTTTAAAAAAAACAAAATATTTTTGAACTAAAAGAAAATATAACCTAAGTTCAAAAACCAAACCCCAAATCTTAAATATACGGATTTGGACTAATCCGCGCTCTACGGGCGATGACATAAATTAGTTTCCGTATACAATCCACGGGCAACAAACAAAATAACACACGGCACGAAGTGAACTGCTAGAGAAGGAGAAAGTGGTTATCGCAACGCGATAAAATAATTAACCGCAGAGGCTTGCGCCTGTAGTGATGAGTGTTCTCACAATAAAAAAACCCCCTCACAAATTAGAGGGAATCTGATGAAGTCTGCTACAACGGTCGCATCTATCAAACGTTCGATATATAGTGCCATAAATCAACTTGGTATCTTCGGAGCGGTGGATGGATATGTCCAAATAGTATCAGCCCCCAAATTCAGGCAAGACGATCAATCCCAGTTCGTTTCTGTTTTCGGTGGTAAACAGATTCCGGCACGCCCGGTAGGAGCTTTTCCTCTTTCCACTCCGTTCTTCATATGTCGTGTTTCGAGAACAAAATTGCGGTTCGCTGCGGTTACCCTTAGATTTGAGATACTAAAACTTGGTGTCTTGCTCCTGTGCAGAAAATCAATGGCTCTCAACTGCACCTCATGCAACAGCAACTCCCGCTCCACCCTAAATGGAGGAGTGACCTATGGGCCCAGCGCGGCCTCTATTTTCTCAATGCCGGTGGGGCAGGTCACCCAAGCCACTAATGGACTGTTCTTTGGGACCATGCTCCCACATGTGAGTTTCGGTGCTTCAATGCCACAAGAAGAAGCTCTTAGAAGGTCGTTCATTGATCGGCTGGCAACCACGACGGCTCCCATCAGCAAGCCATCAAACTCCGGCGTCTTGGTCTTTAACAGGTTGAGCAAGAACTCAAACGGGCCCATAAAGAAGCCCGTGATACCTGAAGGGGCTACCCCAAAAAGGCTAGCCCTCCCTATGCCTGCTACAGATGAAGACGGCAAAGGTGCTTCCCCCATCAGACGGTCGGTCTTCGAAAGATTGGCCGGCTCTCCTCAAACTCTATCAGGGACGTCGGTCTTCAACAGGCTGACGCCGATTGAACCCCTCAGTAAAGCCGGGGGCATGATGAAGCCGCTTTCAAAACTGAGGCAGCCCATTCAGTAAAGAACGCTCGACGTCGCCACTAGCGCCGAATAGAACAGGCTGGGGGCAACTCTCTCTCTGAACTCACCCCACCAGCTCCTATTGTGGAGTTCGACGCTGTTGTTCCAACCGGGAACAGTTTTGAACCACTTAGGAGGGTGCATAAAAACTCCCCAACGGCGGTGCTAAAGAAATCTCCCCCACATACAAAAGTTACAGTGCAGGCAAAGCCGGAGAGACCTTATCAGCGGCTCTCCTCGCAAATTCATAGGGTCTGGCGAAAATTCCAAGACTCCATGATTGACAAAAACTACTCTCGTCGACCAAAGAAATCGAAGGTCCGACAAGAAAAAGACCACTCCTCCACCATACAACGGGGGACTTTTTCTAAATAGGTGCCTGTCACAACGGCTCCTTCAACTCCAATCTCTCATAAAAGGACGAAGCTGGAGAAAACTCTACCGCCCGCAGCAAATTCCAAAGGCGATGGATTTAAATGCCCCAAGTCTGGGGGCATAACCGTACATACGGTTTACATGGCTTCACGAAAAGAAGAAAGCCGTGCCTCCGTAAGTCATCGATCATAAACCCGATCGCTGGTAAGGCTCAGGTGCAACAACAAAAGCTCCAGGAAATGCTGACCAAAATGGCAGCACTTACCGGACAGAAAGAAAGTCCAAATAAAGAGGCCGAACAGCGACAAGAGCAAGAGACAGATACAGAGTTTCTACGAAGAGTGCTCGAGAGAAAGGATAAAGAAGCCGCTAAGTAAGCTGCTAACATAAAGCAAATGTCTCTCTTATTCCAAGACATGGTTGGAATGATGATCCAACTAGAACCCCCGCCCGAAGATCCGCTGATAGTCATTGAGGATGGTAGAGGGGAAACATCAAACCCTCCTCCAGCCTTATGAGCGACCAAGGAGGAAACGATCTCCAAGGCCGTCCTTGATGATTACATTGCTAAACAAATAAGAGCTCATCAAGCTAATGAAGCCGCCAGCCAAATTGTTAGAATTGGGCGACAATATCCAGGCTGGTATGACCAAATCAAATATCCACCGGGATATACGATCCCCAAGTTCCATGTCTACATAGGAACAGGAAACCCTCACTAACATGTCGCGTAATTCAGAGCTCTGTGCGGCAACACTGGAGGCGACGACAAACTGTTACTTCGCCAGTTCGTTGGCAGCCTGTTAGAAACAGCCTTCGAATGGTACTCGGAGCTCCCAAATGACTTTGTGAAAATATTCACAGAGATGGAATTGTTGTTCACACAGCGTTTCGCCAGCGCGAGTGAGCACACTCCGATCACGGCATTAATCAATGCCAGGGTAAAGCCGGGAGAAACATGGGTCCAATACGCGATCCGGTGGCGGAACCTATGGTCTAAGTGTGAACAACGCATTGAAGAATCTCCTGCCATGTGCATGTTCATCGGGACCCTTGATCCTTAAATGACTGTGTCCCAGTTCATGACGTTCTTCAAGCCCACAACTTTTCAGGCTCTGATAGACAAACTGACCCAGATAAATCAGATGGGCCATGGGCCTTCCACCTCAAATAAGGACCCTTGAAATAACAAGGGTAAAGGGAAAGCAACCTTCGTTGCCAATACGCAACAACAACCGAGTGGCCCAAAACCAGCTGCTCGCAAAAATAACATGCGTCCGCGCCTATCCTTGGAGGAATGACTAGGACGCGGTTACTCGTTTCAGCGTGACAAGATGAGGAGACTGTTTGAATTGGAGATGCGTAATAAACTCATCATATTGCCAGACCTGCGGCGTCTAGCGCAGCTTGGCAACGTCAATAACCCTAATTACTGTTCCTATCACAGAATTGTGAGCCGCCCAATTGAAGATTGCTACATCTTCAAAAACTGGGTCGAAGACCAGTATTAACAGGGGAAATTCGCGTTGTCTGATAACTGAAAGATAAACTCACCTCAGAAGTACACTCCCAAAAAGGTGGATGCGCAGGGGCATCATGCTCACTCGTGGAAGAAACTCCATAGGAAGTCGTTCTTTCAGCGAAAACCAAAAGAATGCTGAAGGATCTACAAGCATGTCTGGCAGTCAGGTGGAAAAGCCCACTTGAACCCGAAATAATCGAAGGGATGCTAAAACCTCGTCTCGCACCGAAAATTGTTGAAGAAGGGAAAACCCCCAAGTCAAGCTTTCGAAGCCTTCGAAGAAAAAGAAGAAGACCAAGAGGCCTGTGCAGCCTGCCGAGTATGACGACAAGCGCACAGATCTACAAAAATACATAGACGCGCCAGAGGAGTATAACCAGAAGGCGTGGACACCAGTCACGTTCGAAGAATTCCTCAAGCATATTCTTGAGGGCGAAGACAGTGACAACAATGAGGGAAATTACTCATCAGAAGACACCGAAGACCGTGTAGCAAGTTGGCGCATGGTCTCCCATTCGTCGTTATTTGATGAGGAGGCTCTCTCAGCGTCAGAAAACAACACAGAGGAACTGGGGGCAGAATCGGCGCTAAAATTCCCAAAAATGCCAGAAGAAGACCCGATTGAGAGGCTGTTAAACGAAGCCCTTCAAAAAAGCAACGTTGACCGAGAACACGAGACAGCTATATATGAAAAGGCTAAGCGTTAGTGTCTGGATAAAGAAGCTGTGGTGAGGACGAGTCGTAAAGTACTCCTACCAAACCAAAGCACACCTGCAACAAATAAGAGCATGATCAAAACAGAGAAGCGGTTCGCCAAAACCCTGTCAATGAGGATGAAGCTTCCACCTCTCATAAGAGCACTCTCGGGGTCATATGCCTCGATGGAGAAGAATCATATCCAAGATACTGCTTATATCATTGGAGGGTCACCCATCCCATCGAAGAATGCAGTGCCTTCAAGAAGTGGTGGCAAGGATACATTTCCCATCAAAAACACTTCAAGAGGATGAAGCGCGAAGCTCGCGCTCATCGACGACAAAATAGTAGGACGAACACACATGAAGAAACGACTGGCAACTGTCATATGGTTGGTACCGGTTCGGAAAGAGAAAAACCTCAAGTTCTTACTTTTGGGAGCGATTCTGAGGACGAAACACCCCTCAACCCTCTCTTCAAATACACCGCCTCCGAAAAAGATGAGGAGGAGAAGAACTGCGAGAATATTCGGCTGCGTAACCACACGCCGCCTGAGAAGAACCTCAGGCCTACAAACAAAGGTTCGAACAAAAAAGACAAAGGAAAAGGGAAAATTCGTAAGGAAATTGCCCTCGACGACAGAGTGGTAAAAGAGCTCACCGCAGAAGACCCGCTTAAGAAAAACAAGGTGGATTACAATGTCCTGGCACATATGAGGAAAATACCCTCGCAACAGAGCATATTGGATACTCTCCTCTTGTCCAAACAGGCACGAGATTCTCTGATCAAGGCATTACAAGTGCCCGACCAGTTCTAAGCTTTCCTCGTAGAAGAGAATATGAAAGATGAACTGGCAGAAGTCCACACAGCTGATATTACATTCAGCGATGAAGATCTACTCCTCGGTACGTGCAAACATAATCGCCCGTTATATGTCACCGGGTACTGCCACGATATCAAGATAGGGACAATCCTTGTTGACAACGGATCCTCCGTTAACATTCTCAATGTGAGAGTGCTGAAGCAAATTTGCATGAACATTCAACACCTTTCCCGAGATAAAATTACCATCTCCGGGTTCGACTCACAGTCGTCACGGATGCTTAGGTCCGTAATATTGACGTTACGCTTTGGGCTGCTTGTCACCGACATCAAATTTCATGTCATTGACGCCAAGAATTGCTACAACGCTTTACTCGGTAGGCCCTGGTTACACGAATACAATGTCATCCCTTCTACACAACACCAGTGTATAAAGTATTTCAAGGATGGCTCGGAGTACATCGTCACAGGAGAGCTAAATCCATTCTCCATAAACGAAGTTCGGAAATACGAAGACGCAAAGTACTTTCTACCAGACTTCGAGGATACTGAAAGGTGCCACAAGCCGAAGAATAAACATAAATCTGTCGCTGCTATCCCGATCTTTGGGAGCGTTACCGAGGAAGACGAAGAAATAGTCTACTCGGGGCAACCCAAAAAGAAAACAATAAGCCTAGACCATCTACTCCTATTTTGGTATTTGGCAGCGACTCAGAGGACGAGGCCAACGCAGTGTTCTCCGTCCGCTCATCAATGCAAACTTTTGCCGGAGCAGATCAGAGTCTATAAATTACAATGGCTCCGCCTCGGCATTACAAGGAACTTGATGCACTCGATACTTACAGTGTACAAGAGCTACAAACTTTCTACGTGCCTCCCAGGCGAAGAGGTGAAAAGGCGATTCTCTTCTACCAATCTATGGAGACCAAACTAGAAAAAGAAATTTGGCATGGTGCCAATTTTGCACTCGACAGGCATCAACCCATCCGTCTGCTAAGATATTACGCGGAAGGATTAAGAAAGCTGTTAAGATGCCAAGGTGTACCTCTCGAACAAACTGTTTGACAAGCCCAATTCTATAAAATGATTTGGGATATTCCTGGGATTCAGCGAAAGATGCACAACGGGAAGATGGAGACAACTGGGCTGGGATACGTTCGGTCTAAGAAATAGGAGCAGATCTGCAGTTGCTGCATCGTAAACAGCTCAATTAAAGCGGAAAACGCTTTTCCAAATAGCCGTGACGTCAAATCGGAGCGAGATCCCGCTTTAAAAACGTTAAGTTCGTCGCTGGAAAAAAAAAATCGACAAGTTAATAAAAGAAGCTTGTTAAACGAGCCGGGACAACCACAGCCGCGAAATAGCCATTTACGAAAAGGCCAGGACACAGCGTCTTAGTCAGCAATCTGCGGAGAAAGTAGACCGTTATGCTCTTCATCTCCGGCCCGCTATATGTTCTCGCGAAAGGGGATAACCCCGAAATGGAGGCAAAAACAGGGCAAAGAACGTAAGCAACGTTCGAAGACAACAAAGCGGATCCAAGACGCCGCGCAATCAAGAAAAAATCGATTGGAGCCTATCCTTTATAAAGAAAATGGGTCGGGAATACTCTTTTCTCAAGATAAGACAAGGAAATATTTAACCTTGTCATGAAGTACCAAATGATGACGCTTTCGGAGTCTCGGCATCCCGAACAAATAAACGAGGTCCATCATCCCGATTATTTCTCCTATCACCGAGTAATAGGTCATCACCTTGAAGACCGCTTCACCTTCAAAGACCGGGTAGAAGACCAGTATCGACAAGGCAGATTTATGTTATCCGACAGCTGGAAGGTAACCCCGCCACAAAAGCATGAGCCAAAAATGGCCTATACCGTCAGGATAGGACCAGCTCAACATTGAGAATGGAAGCGAACTCGTACTTGCCATATGATAACACTCTCAAAAGAGGGAGGGCACGAGACTATGAATGACTTCTACAGGTGCTTCGCAAATGAAGACGAGGACGGGGTGATCTCAGAGTTTCCACCAGCACCAAAAGAGCTGGAAGATGGGATACACACTACAGCGGACAACCTAAGAAAAATTGACTTAGGGACGGAAAATGATCCGAGGCCAACATTCGTTAGTGAGCTACTATCTGAAAAATAGGTGGCCACGTTAAAAGACGTGCTCATGCAGTATAAATATTGCTTCGCCTAGAACTACTCTGAAATGCCGGGTCTAGATCCAAAAGTAGCAGTACATAAACTGGCTATATCGCCAGGTATAAAGCCAGTCAAACAGGCGCCAAGAAGGATGCGACTTGAAGTTGAGATGAGTATCAACGCGGAAGTCAAGAAACTAATCGACTCTGGATTCATCCAAGAAGTTCAATATCTTGACTGGATCGCTAACATCGTTCCAGTGATGAAGAAAAATGGGACGGTTCACATCTGCGTGGACTTTCAGGTTCTCAATAAAGCTTGCCCGAATGACGACTTCCCAGTACCCGTTACCGAGCTGATGATCGATAACACATCCACCCACGAGGTCTTCTCCTTCATGGATGGATCTTCAGGATACAACCAAATAAAAATGCATCCTGAAGACCAGAAGCATACCGCCTTCCGGACCCCGCTGGGCATATTCTGGTATAAGGTGATGTCCTTCGGTTTGAAGAACACTGGCGCTACCTACCAGAGGGCCATGACAAAGATTTTCGATGACCTCATATACAAGATTGTCGAATATTACATCAACGACCTTGTAGTGAAGAGCAAATCTCATGAGGAGCATTGGGAACATTTAAAAATAGTGTTCCGATGTCTTCGAAAATATAATCTGAAGATGAACCCTCTAAAATGCGCGTTTGGAGTTTCCTCAGGTAAATTCCTAGGATTCATCATATGTCACCGTGGTATCGAAATCGATCCCTCAAAGATTAAGGCGATTATGGAAATGCCCACACCAAGAACCTTCAAACAACTGCGGTCTCTCCAAGGAAAGCTCGTGTATATCCGGCGGTTTGTATCCAACCTCTCCGGAAAATGCCGTCCCTACAGTCATTTGATGAAGAAGGGGACCCCGTTCGTCTGGGATCTAAAGTGCCAAAATGCATTGGACGAAATCAAGCAATACCTGCAAAATCTGCCGGTATTGACCGCTCCGGTTAAGGGAAAACCCCTTATCCTATATACAACATCCCTTGACGGTTCTCTAGGTGCGCTATGGGCTCAAGAGAACGATCAGGGAAAGGAGAGAGCTCCATATTATTTAATTCGAGTTCTCCTGGGGGCAGAAAATAACTATTTGCCCATCGAAAAGCACTGCCTAGCGCTGATCTTCGCAATAACGAAGCTCAGACATTACGCCTTGGCATATGAGGTCCACCTCATATCGAAAGTGGATTCTCTCAAATATCTAATGTCAAGGGCCATGCTAATAGGAAACTTGCCAAATGGTCCCTCCTCCTGATGGAGTTCTCGGTAACGTATCGTCCCCTCAAGTAGTGAAAGGGCAGGCTATTGCCAACTTTCTCGTGGAGCATCCGATACCAGTCGACTCCTTCTTAAATTGCGAGTTGACAAACGAACACGCGTTCGACACAATCGAAGAAGAAAATGATTCCCAATGGGAATTCTACTTTGATGGAGCATCTTCCATGAAGAAGCGAAAGCAAAACGCCCCTATAATCAAAGCTGGGGTGGGCCTTATCTTCGTGACCCTACAAGGAGGGATAATGCATTATGCCCTTTCCTTAACAGAGCCAAGAACTAACAACGAAGCTTAATACGAAGCTTTGAAATCAGGTATTGAGATCGCTATCGACATGGGAATCAAAGACTTCCCCATATATGGAGACTCCCAGCTAATCATTATCCAAGTAAATGGCGACTATCAGACATGCAAGTCAGAGCTGATAAAATATAGTGAAAGAGTACAGCAACTGCTGACACAAATCCCTTCCTATACCCTACAAAGTATACCGCGTGCGGAAAACAACAAGGCGGATGCATTAGCCAAATTGGCTAAGGAATTGGCCGATGAAGACCTCGATGAAGTAAGGATCATTGTGCAAAGCCGCAGGGTTCTCACGCCAACAGATATATATATTCAGAAGAATTGATAGAGCCATCCGAAGGAAATGAAACGACCGAACAAGTAGCCCTTCAAATAGAGGATGAAGAAAAGGTCAAGGACTGGAGGGAAGTCTTCATAGACTACTTTAAGTCCCAATGAACGTCCGAAAATGCGTCGTTTAGACATTAACTCATGAAACGAGCTTTGTTTTTCACTTTCGTCAACGATACTCTATATAAGAGATCGTTCGCCTGTCTATGGCTAAGATGCCTGGGGCCGGAGGAAGAAAAGAAAGTCGTCCAAGAAACTTACGACGGACTCTGTGGTTCTCATCAAACTGGGCCAAAGATGAAGCTGAAAATAAAAAGAATGGGTTATTATTGGCCCACGATGATTTAGGACTGCCTCGAATATGCGAAGCAGTGTCACTCGTGCCAAATTCATTAGGACTTCATCCATCTTCATCCAAATCTGCTACACCCGACAGTGGCTAGCTGGCCGTTCGAAATATGGGGAACCGATATAATTAGCTCTATCGAACCATCATCATCCAAAGGACATAGGTTCATCTAGCAACAACTGACTACTTCTCTAAGTAGGCAGAAACAGTACCACTAAGGGAGGTGAAGACGGAGAATATCCTCCACTTCTTTAGAACCCATGTCATTTATCGGTTCGGTACTTCACGAAAGATAATCTCGAGTAATGGGCCAGCTTACAGAAGTCATAAAATAAGACGCTTCGCACAGCAGAATAAAATAGATTGGAGATACTCTTCAGTCTATAATTCTCGGACCAACGGTCTAGCTGAAACTTTCAACAAGACCTTGATAAAGATTATAAAAAAGACGGTGTTCAGGAACAAAAAGGACTGGCACAAAAGGCTGCATGAAACTCCCTGGGCATACCGAACAACGTTCAAGACGGCCACAAATACAACACCATACGCTTTAGGGTTCAGCACGGAAGCAGCGCTCCCATTAGAAATGGAACCCCCCTCTCTACGAGTAGCGGTTCGATACGAGCTGACAGATGAAGAAAATGCTCATTTTAGGCTTGAGGAGCTTGACGCCCTTGACGAAACTCGCCTTATAGCATAGAAAAATCTGGAGGCTTATAAGGCAAGGATAAAATAGTCACACGAAAAATTGACCAGGCCGAGAACATTCCGCCAAGGCGAACTCGTGCTGGTTGTCAAAGGACCAATGATCCCCAATCATGAAAAACGGGGGAAGTTCGAGCCGAACTATGAAGGACCGTACATCATAGACAAAGTCTACCAAGGTGGAGCCTACCTGCTCATGGATATGCATGGCCAAAGCCCTTCCAACCAATAAACGGTCGATTCCTAAAGAAATACTACGCTTGACGAGTCGTGAGTTAGATCAATGATAGATGATGACGCTTGTGTCCGCTCGCTATCTTCCTGAGTCAGAACCCTGAGAGTAGTATCCAAAAAAGCTCTGTTGCCTCAAAACATGACGATAATGGACCGAAACGTCCCTAAACTAATGTTGGACCGAAATGTTCTTAAACTAATGTTGGACCAAAACGTCCCTAAACTAATAATGGACAGAAACGACCCTAATACTCGCCCTGAAATACGGCGATATAGGATCGTCATGTCCTTAAACTCACACGTTTAGCCCTACGGTGAATCCCCATATCGATTACCGTGTTAGTTATATGTATGACCTAGAGGCCATTACTGTACATACGATGTATATTGTAGTGGATGCTTGGACATATACATGGAGGACTTTCTTGCTCGACATGATAGTATGCTATCTGGTTGCTCTTTATCATGTACAATGATTGTCTCTATGTTACATGTTGATAAAGATTTTAGGATGAGTACTTGACTACCAGGATTATGATGCAGATCATACTAGTGGGGACAGTCTAGTCGCTAAGTACATCCTTCAAATGTTCCTAGTCGTAGGTGTATCGAGACAGGGCATTGATATACCAGAGTAGACTAGCGTATAACTTCTCGACCCATGTAGATGGGCGATGGATGATCCCATATCCATTGGTGTTTGACATCAGAGACAGTATACGGGTGCTCAGTGGAGACTGGATACACTGGACGGACTCTCCAAGAACTCCCAGATGGTATTATACCTCACGCCAGATGGCAGTTCTCTGGTGACACTGGTACATGTTAGTCTGTAGACCCGAGATCGTCATAGAGTCTTGTGTGATTCCCACTGTGCTTTGATTTCCACCTTACCACGTTCAAGAGAACGTGCAAAATGGTGGCTTTTGGGTACAGTCCCGAATCACATGGAGGCAATGAGCGATAAGAGGGGTTTCGTCTCTCACGGTATTGGGGGTTGATGTTGCGCTGTGCTCGATTGGCTATAACAGGAAGTCCCTGGCCAGGGATGCTTCAGAGATATACTGGTAAGTGTTATCAGTAGTTTCTCGACCCGTTATGGGCCTTACATCGGCATGACTTATCGAGTTACTGGGGTCTGACGTTTACCACCCCTAGACGAGATATGCGACATATCAGACGAAGAGACCGGACTGTACGGTAGTGTTGCAGATTGGATTCACAGGAGTATGAGTAGGCATGCTTTTTGATCTTCTTATCGCTCAATACCCGGGTGGCCGTTATGTTTAGCAGACTGCTTGCGGCTTGTGGGTGTTTGATATGATCATCACCTACTGCCGGCGTATTGACGAGTCTTTAGAGTCCTACACAGAGGTTTTTTGGCTCAAGCAAAACGGAGTAGGAGCACATATGTGATATGTGCGGGACCGGGATTAATACGATATGTGATACCGTATTATATTCTCGCGATTTGTGACATAGGTCGGTTATATGTGTTAGATATATATGCCCTAGAGGCCTGTACTGTATAGGATGCTAGGCATGTATATGTACAGAAACAATCTTTGCTCGAAATGATAGTATGCTATCTGGTTTATCTTCATCTTAACATGTGATGTGTTGTGTTGATGAAGCCCTTAGGACTATGCTTAACTACCAGGATTATGATGAGATCATACTAGTGGGACCTGGGCAGTCTACAAGCATATCCTTTAATAGTTCATACTCGAGGGTATATCAAGACAGAGCATCGGTATTACCAGATTAGACTAGTGTGTACGTTTCTTGACCCTGGGGGCGATGGTTGATTGCACAACCATTGGTGTTTGACATCAAATATTGTACACATGTGCTCATTGGAGAATGGGTACACCGAACAGGACTCGCCGAGAACTCCTAGATGGTATATATACCTATTGTCAGATAGCAGTTCTCTGGCGACACTTGTACAGGTTAGTCTGTAGACTCGAGATCGTCATCGTGTCTTGTGTGATTCCCAATGTACTTTGATTTCGTCCCTACCATGGCTCTGTTGAGTCGTGCAAACAAGTGGACTTTGGGTACAGTCCAGAATCACATGGAGACAGTGAGCGATAGGAGGGGTTTCGTCTCTCCCGGTATAGGGAGTTGATGTCGCGCTATGTTTGATCGGCTATAACACCTAAATCCCTGGCCAAGGTTCTCGAGGTTTACTGATAAGTGTTATCAGTAGTTCCTCGAACTGTTATGAGCCGTAAATCAGCATGACTTATAAAGTTACTGGGGTCTGACATTTACCACCCCTAGACTTCATATGCGACGTATCGGACGAAGAGAGCGGACTGTACGGTAAGTGTTGCTTGCAGGCTCGTAGGGGTTGTGATGAGTTCGCTCATCGGCCATCTTTTCATCATATACCTGGGTAGCCGTTATGCACAGCTAGTGCCGCTTACGTGCTTGTGGTTAAACCCACTGCCAGCGTACTGTCGAGTCTTTAGAGTCCCATACAGAGGGTTCTCTCGTTCAGGCGAAAGATGTAGAGGCTGTAAGTTGTTATGACAGCCGTAAGCTGTTACGACAGGTTTTCGATTATATTCGTGTAATTGTTACAGGAATAATAATCGGAAGGATAATACTGGTGGGCTTTGGTTTAAGCCGGATACCGGTATTATATTATTGGATTAATGGTATTCGTATTTTTCGGAATTCGGGTACGGGTATACGGTATACGGTATACGGAAGATGGGTATTCTTGTAATTGTTACAAGAATACCTTCTAGAAGGTGCCACCTCATAATGACATCATTTATTTTATGAAAATAAATAAATGAGGTGAAAATTAAAAAGTACAAGCATGATTGAGATAATGGGGTTGTTGTTATGGAGTTACTACTGAAGCATGGTGCTAATTTTATAATGCATGCTTCAAATTATTTCTTTGAGTGCTATATCTTTTCTCATCATGCTTGAACTCATTCATTATAAATAACACTAGCTCTTTCCTTCTTCTCCTTACTCGTATTATTCTTCTTCCTAGCTTCAACCTTCACATGAGATGTGAATCCAAAGCTTAGGATCTTGAGTTAATCCAATACACTAATCTCTACACAATCCTAGTGACCTCTTCTAGCAAAATTGGTCTCTAGGTTAAACTCTTGTGAAGAGTTTCTAGCTTGCGCGATAACTCTCGGATGGATCATCTAGGTCTTGGGTGGCCGAAGATCGAAGACATCGGCAACATCATCAAAAGAGAAGACAAGGAGCAAAGGAGTTGCATCAAAGAGAAGACCCGAAGGACCGGATCATCGAGGTATAATCCCTAACATAGTAGATAAGATCTCTAGTTAGGGTTTTCTAGTTATGGTTTAGACAAGATCTTCGGTTAAGTGCGTGTTGTATGCCAAGAAAATTTTCGTTCATCGCTTCCGCTGCGTCATAAGAGTTGTGTGAGCATGCAACATGCACTAACACGGTATCAGAGCTACTAGGCATTGGATGTCGACCTATGAGGGGTTCTCACTGTGTGACAGTGTGGCGAAGCATAGGCTTTTACCCCCAGGGTGTCCCGAGACCTGAAGGTGTTCCGGCGGGTTGTAGTCCTCGCGAGGGGGCATGCGTAAAAAGTAGCTGCCGAGGGACCCGTTGGTGCCACGGTGACCCCATTGGATGGGGTGGCTGCCTAACTAACATGGTATCAGAGACTAACTAAACCATAATTAGATTGTTAGCCAAAAGTTAGAAACTTGATCGACAATTTTTCCTCCCGAAAACATGTTTTCTGCCCCTGCTGCTGTCAATTTTTGAAAGTGTTCAAAAAATATTTTCAGAGGCCTTAAAAATACATGCAGGGTTTTATAAGAACACTATAGAAAAATGAGACTCTAACTCGCCAGGAACACCGCGGATCCGCGGCCAAACTCAGTGTTTGGCCGCGGATCCGCGGCCGAGTCGTGGCCGAGTCGACTCGTTTTTTCAGCAGTGTTCTTAGATTAATGAATTAGGGTTTCTGGGATATCTGGAATTTTCACAAAGTTGTTTGTGTACTGTAACATGTCAAGTGTTGGCATGGTTTGAAGTTATCGATCGAAATTCTAAGTGTTTGGCCAATCGGGTTTGTTGTTTTTCGATATGTGTTTGAAACGTCCACTAATTGCTATATGACGATTAGTGGGGGTTGCACATATGTATATCATGAGATGGTATGTGTATATGAATGTGTTGGATCGTCGTGATGAATGGCCGGGGGATGTGAGAAGAGCATTTTTCCTTTTCTTTCATTCAATGTATTTTGTAAAAAGCAATGTACCATTATTTTGTGGGGTACATCTGGGATGAGGTTGTAGCCACCGTTGTATAATTTCTTTTTACTGTTTTTGCTCCTAGGATAGACCCAAGATGGGGTGCACAAACTACCGGGTTTTCGAAGTGCCCAGTGGCCTACTCACTTTGTTTAGGGAGGTTGTTTCACTTCGGGAATTTGGTGGGTAGTTTGCCGCACCCGTAGGGGTCTAGGGTAGGGTTTTTGGCTATTCATCACGTCCGTGGAACCCGTCTTTCATTAAGGGCTTGAATGAAATACGGAATTCCTAGTATATCCAATGTATTCATCTGTGATCTGAAATGGCTATATTTATATATGAGATATAAAATAAACGTTGTTTATGTTTTGCACCCGCGCTAGTCCAGCCCCCACTCTGCCGTTAGTTAAGTAACCTAACGGTGAAAGATGGGGCCCCGTGGCGAATGCGGATGGCATAAGCGTACGTTCTATTTTCGTTTCTTTTCTGTGATGTTTAGGAAACGTAAATGATGGGACGGCATTAATGTGATTAATGTTATGAAAAAGAAACCTAAAGATGTTGTAGAATCAAAATTTTAAAAATGGGTAACTCTAGTTTTTGCTTTGCATAGTGGTATTCTTGAATATCTTGCACCTCATTCGATGAGGAAAGGGCCGAGATCCCTTCATCAGGAGTGACCCCTTTAGCGAAACTGGCAAATGTTACAAAGAACTCGATTTGATTTTATAGTTGATCTAATTTTGCTTTGCATCGTGATATTCATGAATATCCTGCACCTCATTCGATGAGGAAAGAGCCGAGATCCCTTCACCGGGGGTGACCTCTTTAGCAAAATTAGAAAGATACTACAAAATCATTTGATTTTTAAAATTGGAGCTTAAACCACTCTTTTCACTCGATTAAAGATTTTCATAAAAACCATCCGTTGCCCTCCGCCATTTTAGGAAGCAGAGTACTTAGTATTCGTGCCACGTTTGTTGACCATAGTTAAGGCGTGGTGTACGGTAGCTAAGTGATGTCTTTCTACAAAGCATTTGATGCGATCGATTAGGACATTCACATGACTTTGTTGACCATAGTTAAGGGTCATGCGGGTGGGTCTAAATCAATCCCGAAATGGCGGGTATAACTTGACTAGTGCTTATGATTTGTTGACCATAGTTAATGTTATAAGACACCAGGGGTAAAAATCATATCGGGAATTTCAAGAGTTGAAATTTGCAATGGGATTACATACCTTCTATATGATAGTTGGATCCCGATCCCACTGTGAGTAAAAGTTACTCCCGGGAGAGTTTTGCACTTTACAATTAGCTAATCCAGCAGGTGTCTAGAAAGGTGTCAATGGGGTTACGCCTCTGGGAAAACGAGGTTTATGTTAATTAGGTCCGTGCGAAAGCGCGGGGAACCTCCCTCGAAGTACCGACACTGGCCTGGCCGACTGGTTAGCGAACTTGTAGATTGCAATTAATCCTGGCTAGTTTTCCTTTTTAAGGTTTGAAGGAAAATTTGATAAAAAGCAGTGGGAGATATTGATTAGATAAGATTAATAACCAATCTAATTATGCAAGAGCAATCGCTGAATGTCTTCTTTTCTCTCTCCTAATAGCAGATACCTATGTCGGGTCTTAAGATTTTATTAGACAAAAATAAACTCACGGGACCGAATTACAAAGATTGGCTAAGGAACGTTAATATTGCCTTAACTTATGATAAGGTCGGATACGTCCTGACTACTCCAGCCCCTCCTAGCCCAGGCCCTGATTCTTCAGTTGCAGATAAGGAAATCCACAAGAAATGGGATATAGACTGCGCAACAGCCAAGTGCCTTGCGCTTGCTTCTATGAACAATGAACATCAGAATCAGCACGAGAAGATGGATGTTCAATCTATCTTTCTCCATACAAAGGAGTTGTATGGAGAGCAATCTCGTACTCTCCGATACGAGGCATCTCGAAAGTTGTTTCAGATGCGGATGGCTGCTGGCACGTCTGTAGGTGACCATGTATTGAAGATGATTGGGCTTATTGAAGAACTTGAGGACCTGGGTTGGACCATGGAGAACGAGCAGTATATTGATATTGTTCTAAAGTCCCTTTCCCCTGCCTTTGCTCAATTCATTGTAAACTTCAACATACACAACATGGAGAAGTCTTTATCTGAACTCCTCAATATGTTGAGGAGTGCAGAGAGCACACTAAAGGTAGTGAAAACTCCCGCTCTTATTGCTGGGCCATCTTCTTCCCCTGTCCCAAAAGCTAAGGCCAAGGGAAAGAAGAAGAAGAATCCCATCAAGCAGAGAGGCGGAGTGAAAAAGGCACCTGGAAGGGACAAGAAAGGGGCTGCTGCGACATGACGAGGGGAATGTTTCTACTGCCACCAGACTGGGCATTGGAAAAGAAACTGCGTTGGATACTTGGCCGACCTCAAGAAGAAGAAGCATGGTGATGCTTCCACTTCAGGTGTGTTTGTAACAGAAAACTGTTTTTCAATTAACTCTGCTTCCTGGGTATTAGATACCGGGTCAGGATCTCACATTTGCAATTGTCTGCAGTGGCTGAGAAATAGCAAGTTTTTGAAGAAAGGTGATCACACTCTCCGGGTTGGGAATGGTTCCTCGGTACATGCTACTGCAGTGGGAGAGTATCATCTTGGTTTGCCGTCGGGTTGTATATTGGTTTTGAACCCATGTTATTTTGTACCTTCGATGTTATGCAATATTATATCTGTATCGTTGTTGGACAATGCTGGATAAAATTTTGTATTGCAATCTAATGTTATGAACATTAACCTTAATCATGAGTTGATTGGGTATGGTACATTAAATAACGGGATATACGTTCTAAATCAGCATACAGTTTTTCATATACAACACGCAAACAAAAGAAAGGTTTCAGACATAAATGAAGCTTTCATTTGGCATTGTAGACTTGGTCATATTAACGAAACTAGACTAACCAAGCTACATAAAGATGGATATTTAAACTCGTTTGAATATAAATCTTATGCGACTTGCCAGTCTTGCATCAATGGTAAAATGACCAAAACTCCGTTTACTGGACACGGAGAGAGAGCTACAGAACTCTTAGGCCTCATACATAGTGATGTATGTGGACCAATGTCTGCACACGCGAGAGGTGGTTTTTCATACTTCAGAACCTTTACTGATGATTTATTGAGATTCGGGCACGTGTTCTTGTTGAAACATAAGTCCGAAGCCTTCGAAAAATTCAAGGAGTATAAATCTGAAGTAGAAAAACAAACATGCTTAAGTATCAAGAAACTTCGATCAGATCGAGGAGGTGAGTATCTAAGCTCAGAGTTTCTAGATTTCCTAAAAGAGAATGGGATTCTCTCTCAGCTCACTCCTCCGTACACACCACAACACAACGGTGTATCAGAAAGGAGGAATCGTACCTTATTAGATATGGTACGATCTATGATGAGTGATGCTGAGTTACCAATATCATTCTGGAGGCACGCATTGGAGACTGTGATTTATCTATTGAATAGGGTTCCGACCAAAACCATGTCTACCACTCCATATGAGATATGGTATGGAAAGAGACCATCTCTTAAAAGAGTTAAGATATGGGGTTTTCCGGCTTATGTGAAAAAGCAGAATCCGGAAAAACTTGAGACACGATCGGTTTTGTGTAGATTTGTGGGATATCCAGAACACTCGTATGGATATCTTTTCTACTACAAGGAGTAACAAAGGGTGTTTGTTTCTCAGTATGCCACATTTTTAGAAAATGAATTTTTTACAAATGATACTGTCGGCAATGCGGTGGAACTGGAAGAAATTCCAGATACACAAACAATTACCGATGATTTGGTTGAACCTGAGGTTTCAATAGAACCAGACGTACCTCAGCCACTCTGTAGATCTAGTAGGACTTCTCGCCCACCTGATAGATACTACGGTTTTCTAATTGATGGTGATAGAGAAGATTGCATCATGGATGATGATGACCCTACTAGTTTTCAGCAAGCTATCACGAGTGGTGACTCAGTGAAGTGGCTGGATGCCATGAGATCCGAAATGGAATCCATGCACACCAACAAAGTATGGACTTTGGAGGCTGCACCTTCTGGAGTAAAACCTATAGGGTGCAAATGGCTCTTTAAAAGAAAGATCGGTGTGGATGGTCAGGTGGATACCTATAAAGCTAGGCTGGTAGTAAAAGGATTTCGTCAAAGACCGGGCTTGGACTATGATGAAACCTTTTCACCAGTCGCGATGCTCAAATCCATTCGGATCCTGCTTGCTATAGCTGCTCACTATGATTATGAGATCTGGCAGATGGATGTTAAAACGGCATTTCTAAATGGTAATCTATAAGAATGTGTATTTATGGATCAGCTAGAAGGCTTCATTGATAGTGGGAGCAGCGGAAAAGCATGCAGGCTGCTTAAATCCATCTATGGATTAAAGCAGGCATCACGGAGTTGGAACATCTGCTTTGATGATACAATCAAAGAGTTTGGTTTTATAAAAAATGTGGATGAACCATATATTTATAAAAGGATTGTAGAGAGTACTGTTACATTCCTCGTATTGTACGTGGACGACATTCTCTTGATAGGAAATGATATTCCTATGCTACAATCGGTCAAACTATTCTTATCCTAGAGGTTCTCCATGAAAGACCTGGGCGATGCCTCGTACATTCTGGGGATCAAGATCTATCAAGATAGATCTAAGAAATTATTGGGATAGTCCCAATCGAGATACATTGACACCATACTAAAGAGGTTTAGTATGGAAGATTCCAAGAGGGGTAATTTACCCGCTTGTTACGGGATCACCCTCTCCAAAGAGATGTCTCCAATGACTGATGAGGAGAGGGCTCACATGAGCATTATACCCTACGCTTCAGCAGTAGGATCTATAATGTATGCGATGTTATGTACTCGTCCAGATGTAGCTTATGCACTGAGTGCAGTAAGCATGTATCAATCCAACCCAGGGGAGAAACACTGGACTGCTGTGAAGAACATTCTGAAGTACTTGAGAAGAACTAAAGAAATGTTCTTGGTGTATGGTAACGGAGATCTACAAATGGAGGGCTTTACCGACTCCAGCTTCCAGAGCGACAAGGATGATAGTAAGTCCATCTCAGGGTTTGTATTTACCCTAAATGGAGGGGCAGTATGCTGGAAGAGTTCCAAGCAAGATACCGTCGCAGACTCCACGATGGAAGCTGAGTATATTACTGCTAATAATGCCTCAAAAGAGGCAGTCTGGATGAGGAAGTTCATTTCCGAACTTCAAGTGGTTCCATCCATTGCTAATCCAATACCTCTATATTGCGATAACAATGGAGCTATGGCTTTGGCAAAGGAACCAAGGTCCCATCAGAAATCCAGACATATCTTGAGGCGGTATCACCTCATCAGGAAGATAGTGGATCGCCAGGATATCGAGATATAGAGAGTAGACACGAAAGACAACACAGCAGATCCATTCACCAAGGCCATCCCTCAAGTATAGTTTGAGAAACTGTTTGAGCTGTTGGGCATGCGGTACGCCGGCAACTGGTTCTAGTCGGTACTTATTGCATCAACTACAGGCCTTAGTGCAAGTGGGAGATTGTTAGATATATATGCCCCAGAGGCCTGTACTGTATAGGATGCTAGGCATGTATATGTACAGAAACAATCTTTGCTCGAAATGATAGTATGCTATCTGGTTTATCTTCATCTTAACATGTGATGTGTTGTGTTGATGAAGCCCTTAGGACTATGCTTGACTACCAGGATTATGATGAGATCATACTAGTGGGACCTGGGCAGTCTACAAGCATATCCTTTAATAGTTCATACTCGAGGGTATATCAAGACAGGGCATCGGTATTACCAGATTAGACTAGTGTGTACGTTTCTTGACCCTGGGGGCGATGGTTGATTCCACAACCATTGGTGTTTGACATCAAAGATTGTACACATGTGCTCATTGGAGAATGGGTACACCGAACAGGACTCGCCGAGAACTCCTAGATGGTATATATACCTATTGTCAGATAGCGGTTCTCTGGCGACACTTGTACAGGTTAGTCTGTAGACCCGAGATCGTCATAGTGTCTTGTGTGATTCCCAATGTACTTTGATTTCGTCCCTACCATGGCTCTGTTGAGTCGTGCAAACAAGTGGACTTTGGGTACAGTCCAGAATCACATGGAGACAGTGAGCGATAGGAGGGGTTTCGTCTCTCCCGGTATAGGGAGTTGATGTCGCGCTATGTTTGATCGGCTATAACACCTAAATCCCTGGCCAAGGTTCTCGAGGTTTACTGATAAGTGTTATCAGTAGTTCCTCGAACTGTTATGAGCCGTAAATCAGCATGACTTATAAAGTTACTGGGGTCTGACATTTACCACCCCTAGACTTCATATGCGACGTATCGGACGAAGAGACCGGACTGTACGGTAAGTGTTGCTTGCAGGCTCGTAGGGGTTGTGATGAGTTCGCTCGTCGGCCACCTTTTCGTCATATACCTGGGTAGCCGTTACACACAGCTAGTGCCGCTTACGTTCTTGTGGTTAAACCCACTGCTAGCGTACTGTCGAGTCTTTAGAGTCCCATACAGAGGGTTCCCTCGTTCAGGCGAAAGATGTAGAAGCTGTAAGTTGTTATGGCAACCGTAAGCTGTTACGACAGGGTTTCGATTATGTTCGTGTAATTGTTACAGGAATAATAATCGGAAGGATAATACTGGTGGGCTTTAGTTTAAGCCGGATACCGGTATTATATTATTGGATTAATGGTATTCGTATTTTTCGGAATTCGGGTATGGGTATACGGTATACGGTATACGGTATACGGAGGAGGGGTATTCTTGTAATTGTTACAAGAATACCTTCTAGAAGGTGCCATCTCATAATGACATCATTTATTTTATGAAAATAAATAAATGAGGTGGAAATTATAAAGTACAATCATGATTGAGATAATGGGGTTGTTGTTATGGAGTTACTACTGAAGCATGGTCCTAATTTTATAATGCATGCTTCAAATTATTTCTTTGAGTGCTATATCTTTTCTCATCATTCTTGAACTCTTTCATTATAAATAACACTAGCTCTCTCCTTCTTCTCCTTACTCATATTCTTCTTCTTCCTAGCTTCAACCTTCACATGAGATGTGAATCCAAAGCTTAGGATCTTGAGTTAATCCAATACACTAATCTCTACACAATCCTAGTGACCTCTTCTAGTAAAATTGGTCTCTAGGTTAAACTCTTGTGAAGAGTTTCTAGCTTGCACGATAACTCTCGGATGGATCATCTAGGTCTTGGGTGGCCGGAGATCGAAAACATCGGCAACATCATCAAAAGAGAAGACAAGGAGCAAAGGAGTTGCATCAAAGAGAAGACCCGAAGGACCGGATCATCGAGGTATAATCCCTAACATAGTAGATAAGATCTCTATTTAGGGTTTTCTAGTTATGGTTTAGACAAGATCTTCGATTAAGTGCGTGTTGTATGCCAAGAAAATTTTCGTTCATCGCTTCCGCCGCATCACAAGAGTTGTGTGAGCATGCAACATGCACTAACAATATGTGATATAGCCGGGTTTTCGGATCAAATGTTGATTCAATAAGTTGTTGCATTGGATATTAGTCAGTTATATGTGATATAGCCGGATTATTAAGTCAAGTGTTGATTTATTAATCTAATGTATAATTATATATTTGATATATTAGTTTACATTGACTAGTATTTGCTCACTTAAGATTTCTTTTCTCACTTTGTTTGTGCACATTGTATATATGTGATATATGCAAGTATACATTATTTTGTGTCATGTTTGATGATACATGCAACTTGGGTGTGTGTATGACTTACACCATGCTTGGTTTAATCCTAGGGTTTTTAATGGATTAAGTAATTCTAAAACTAAATGATTTTGTCATGGCACATAAGCTTGTAGAAGCTTGTAGATCATTGACTAAGTCTTCAAGTTTTGTATTACCTAAGATATTTGTTAACCCTACCAATTAACCTAGCCTTGGTTAAGTCTCTACAAAGGATAAGTATATGATACTTAACTCACCCATGGTTGCTTCACTCTCTCATGAGTTCATTCTTCTTCTTCTTCATCAATGGAAAAAAAGCTCTAGGTTTTTCCTAAGTGAAGAATTAGTGTGAGAATATAAATCTAAAATGAGTAAAATTCCTACTTCATCATCCTCTACTACTTGCCATTTGGTATAGGGTGTTTGCTTCACTAATTCCATAATTAGTGAAGGGGTAGCTTGGGTTAGTGTCTCCTTAACGTAGATCATCTTCGGCCTCGAAGACTTCGATGCAAGCATGTTCATTTCTTCATGGGATCCTTTCTAGAGTCCGGGAGTTCATGATCGCAGCGAATGGACTACTACATGGAGCTAATGAAGTGAAGGACCGGTCTACAAAGGTTGTATTCCTTGTTCACTTTAGTTGCAAAGTCGTTTGCATTTCATTCCGTCGGATTTCTAGTTAACGATTCTATGTTAGGGTTAGATAGAACGGCTAAAATTTTAATATGGCATGAAAGATGCCTCCCGAAACCTTGTTGTCGTTCTAGACAACCCTGCATATCGTATACAATCTACAGTCATAAACGATTCATAACTCTCCCAGGTCCCACATGATGCCGCCAAAAAAGGGGCTATGTCCACAAGCGAAATGGGCACGGATGAAAACCCGAAAGGGCGCCGTGAGTAAAAACAGTTGGACTGCCAGCGAGCCAGTGAAAACCCGAAAGGACGCGAACTCGTTAAAAAAAACCTGCGTGTGATCCTTATGACTCACAAAGGAACAATACACTTAGAAATCCATACGATTCCTAAGGAGAAATTATACTTGCGAGATACTCAAGAATCGTAAGGAGAATGCCCCCCTATGAGACCCTCACGGCTCATGGGATTCAAAAGCCTTAAGTTACAGGGATCTAAACCTGTTCTTAAGCCGTCATATCCCCTAAGTTGCCCTACAGGCCGTCCAATAGTGAATCTTGTATACAATTCACGGGCATAAATAAATATTCTCCCACAAAGTTCCACCAATGGTAAGAAATGTCCCCATATGATGAGCAATATTTGTAAGTCCTCTCGACTTATAAGGAGAAAATACTCTTGTAAGATTCTTATGACTTATAAGAGAAAAACACACTTAGGAATCCTCACGACTCCTAAGGAGAAAATACACTTGCGAGATCCTCACGACTCGTATGAAGAAATATCTTTATGAGACTCTTACGGCTCATAAAGCCAGAAAGCCTTAGTCGACAGGATCCTAACCCTGTTTGCTAAGCCACCTTTGTCCAAACTAACAAAGGCAAATGATGATTCGCTCTTGGCAACATCCCACTTGTAGCGATGCTGATGCCTAAATAGGTATCAAATTTTAAGTCCTCTCACGTCAAATGATGATTCGCTCCTGGAAATATTCCAGTGGTAGCGATGCTGATGCCAAGATTGGTATCAGATTTCAAATCCCCAACTCAAAAAAAAGCCGAAATGGTAGGACAACTCGCAATAAAAATCAGCGGGTAAAAACAAAAAACAGCCGAAATGATTGGGCACCGCGATAAATAGCCGAAATGATTGGGCAATTGCGAATTTCATGACATAAAAGCTGAAAAGATAGAGCATCACGGAAAGAAATAAAAAAAATGAAAATGAAACTTTTCTGCCCTGCAAGTATGTCTATATTGACTCTTGTATACGATTCATGGGTACAAATGAAAGAAAGGGAACGATATTTTCCCACCACGCTTCGTCAAAAGAAGAACCGAGTCTTGACGGTTCATATACAACCTAGAGACTATCCCGGCGTTCCTTCTCATTCCGGCAGGATGCAGACGCAACGTCATCATAAAAAAAGACCTAAGGGTCAAAGCAAAAATGGAGTAATGGAAAAATCGTAGCTCCAAGTCTTGACGGTACATATACAATGTAGAGACTATCCCGGCATTCCCCTCTCATTTCAGCAGGGTGCGGATGCAACTATCAAATGAAATTGGAGCAATGGCATATTCCTAGCTCCAGACATCAATTGCAATACATACAACATAGAGGTCCTACAGATGTCTACCCTACTTCAGCAAAGAATTAGCGCGACATCGTCAAAGAGAAAAATAAAATGACGGCATACTCCCAACTTCTGGTCTTGACGGCAGTACATACAAAGCCTAAAGACCATGGGAGATTATCCCACCCCAGAAGGGTGCGGTTATGACTCATCGGGGCTCCAAATTGAGCCTAACCTTAAGGAAAAAGCGCCATTGCAAGTACCCAACGCTTGTTCTTCTGACGGTAATACAAATACACTAACTTAAAGAAGATTACTTGAAGACATCTTGTCCAGCCTCAGAAGGGATCAGAGACACGACAATCGTGGGGCTACTTGAACAACGGCTTAAAGACTGCATATCGAGAAATATATCAGCCAACGCGACAGTACCAAGGACTAAAACCTTAGTACCACAAATCTAATGGACCTCTGTCATAAAAGAATGGAAGTTATCTACATACAACGTCAGGACAAGTTTTCCTGTAAACCCAAGGGAGGTAAACTAAAAACGCTCCGAAATGAGTACATAAACTAGAGACTCCGAAATGAGTGAATAAACTACAAACTCCGAAATGAGTACATAAACTAGAGAATCCGAAATGAGTGAATAAACTACAAACTCCAAAATGAGTAAATAAACTAATCCGCGCCGAGCCAAGACATCAAAAGATAGAGAGGTGCAAGCATGAAATAAAATATGTCTTTTATTCACAAACCAAAATGAATATAAGATAAAAAAGAAGAAGAAAAAAATACAGCGACAATTTTTTTTAAGACGGTGGACGATTCAATAAGCCAGCTAGATCATCATTTTTTCTTCGGACCTCTGCCTCAAGCTCTATCATCATTGCAAGCTGAGCCCCTGCCTGTGCTTGTTGTTGTTGATACAAAGAAAACCGATGCTCAAGATCCTTCTCAGCAGTCTTGTGAGTCTCAACCATTTCGTGTGTAAAAGTGACAGCTTTATCGAGAGCCACCACCTCTGTAATTGCCTCTTGAATAACTCGCCAAATTTCCTAGGCTCGAGTAGTTTTGGTTGCGAGCTGGGCTTGGAGTTCCCCCAAAGCCTTTGAAGCAAGCTCGCTCTCCGAAAATTTCTGGCTCATAAGATCGGAGGTTGCTACACACCGATTAATCCATTCATGCAATTTGGCTTTTACAAATAAGATCTCTGAAGGAAGGCATATGCATTCAACTCCATGAAGAGAAGCCTCCACTCGACGACAATACTCAACCCAAGTACGCACCAGCACCTCATCATGGTAGGTGGCAAGAACGGACAAAGAGGCATTTGCTTCGACAGCAAATTTCTCTGCAATGACAGAAGTGCCGGCGTGGAGATCTTCGATAAGAATGGCCAGTGAATGTATACTCTGCTTCGCCATCCTTTCAGACATACGTCTGGCATAAGGGCCTGGCGGCATGCAAATATGGGACTCAAATGGAGTCAAGGTTAGCAAAACTGTGAATATATATATATATATATACATATATATATATATAAAATTAGTCATCTTTCCAAATGGGGGATAAACAAAAGAATACCAAGGCTAGAGTATCGCTTACCTATGGCCATAGAAGGCAAATTTGAGAAATCCTCGGGCTCATCAAGAACCTCAACTTCGTCTTCGGTTTGTTGGACTGTGGTTCAAAATAAGGGTGAGTTAGTGCCGTTATGGAAATATAATATAGAAGGAAAGAGAATACCAACCATGGCTGGAGGAAAGGAAGACACGCTGGGGGTATCGCGTGCGGGGCCGCCATGTTAAGTAGGTGTAAGAAGGTTTTCTCCGAAGAATGATCCACAATGGAGGACGCTAACTCCCGCAAATCTGGAAACACAAGAAAGGGTCACACATATTAAAAGATCGTTAAAAAAGAAAGAGAGATATAAGATTACCTTCAATACTTCGTCCGTTCTGGACCAAAGGGACGGCAGCTTCAGGAATGTCCTTTACACTCTCGGGTGCACTATTGGTAACATCTACAGAGTCTATAGCTGGTCTAGGAACCTTCACCGAAGGAATAAAAGTCACCACCGGAGTCTTTAAGGCACGATCTGGGCTCGAAACTGCACCCGCCGCGGAAGACCCTACAAAAGAAAAAAATGTGTAAAGACGAATGCAATATGAAAGCAATATAAATCATTTACTGAAAAGGATGTTAAAGGTATATACCGATACGCCAAGGAGCCTGAATTATAGCCTTTTTGAGCCGCTGCTCTTTTCTTGTTAACCACGCTCGTCGGGCATCGATTGAAGATAGAGCTCTACCCACTTTCAGAGCAGTCTCGTCTTCAGAAGCGGCTGATATCGGTTGTTTAAGATCCATTTCTTCTGTTGGCGTTAAAGGAACTGCGGGTGACACAACAGGAGCCGAATCAACATCACGGAACTCGATGGGAGGGAAACCTCCCTTCTTGGGGTGCACATTTTCGGTCTCATCCTGTGACCGCTTAAGGGCTTCGGCCAACTGAGTGTCCTCCTCGGCAGATGTACCCAGAAAAAGAAGACCATCATCTGGTTCGTGCACAGGCATAAGCTCATCACAAACGAGAGACTCAGGATCGAGTAAGGTGTCGATTAAACGCACAACCGACTTCTTCCTCTTTTTAGAGCCCGAGCTAGCACTCGCAGAAGGACGCTTCCTCTCCCTAGGCACCTTTGCACGGCGTTGCCCAATTTCATCTTCAAGATCCAACTTTGATGATACCACAGCTTGTGTAGTATCAGGAATCCCTGCGCCGGCTCCAGTGCGAACTGGCATACCTGCAATACGGGGGGTCAATTCTGTTCGAGAAGCTTTCAGAATAATCACTGAATCGCTGTCTTTCAGAGGGGGGAGAACGACCGATCATGGTCTCAGCGGAACATTGACGACTTGGGCAGGCATAGAGACCTTATACTCGAAAAGCACCCGTCTCTCCTCTATAATGATGGGATTGACCCTGTGATGATACCAGCCCTTGAAGGGTCCCACAGGCCTTGGAATGTAATCGGGCTCTGGGACCATGAAGAGAGAACCGGTGTTCAATCGCATAAAGTGATGAATAGTGTCACGGGCAGTCTCCAGCGAGGGAGTAGGCTCGACCAAGAAAGCTTCGAGGGGCACACCCTGGTTATAACCTAACTGTTGGGTAAAACGATGCGGATTATACCGCATGAAGAGAGCGAGATCATTTAATCAGAACACCAAGTACCCCGGCCTGATCAAATACAAGTGCATGATCTCCTTGTGTTTCAAAGTCGGTGCTCCATTATTCAATAAATTAAATAACTATTGAATAGGTCCCGTTGGCGCAGAAAGAACCCGATCATTGAAAACCATGCCACCCTCATTTGAATATGGGTTGAGAAGCACGAGCAAAGCCCCCAACTGAGTCGGATCAGGAGCGGAAGCATCAACCGGTTTCATGACTCGTGGGAAAGTATAGGACGCGTAGAAATCAGGCCGCCGGTGCACATCAAATGCACCTAACACATGCATCTCTATCCAAGACATGAAGTAATGGAGGGAGAAGTTCACGGTGTCTGCACCTGAATTTGAAGTGTTGGCTGCGGTTCTCAAACCATGATACAGGTGGGATAACCCTGCAACGCCAATGGCCAGTCGTGCTCCTTCAGCTATGCGGTGTGCTGTGTAGAAAACTGAGGCTTTCATAAAGCGTCGGTGCATCGGCATCACAAACCAGCTGAGCCAAAGACTGATGTAGCCTACAAAAAATGTTTATTCATCTATACCAGGAGAAGCAATATCGTCAAAAGCCACGGTCGACGAACTGGGAATATAAAATTGTGGCAGATCTTCCTCCTTAGCTGGCAGTTTTTCCAGGCCAAATCCTAAGGGATTCTAGACCTTCGCAAATTTCGGAGCTTTCTTAGATAGAGCATCACTACGAATGAAGCGAGCGATGATATCGTCAAAACTGACACCTTGCCCTTCTGATGCCACAAACAGGCCCTCAAAAATGCCCAAGGCTTTGATTAAACTTGGATGCTTGTGATGAACAACATTCTCAGTTGTCAAGCCTTCACGCATGGCTGGCGCCATGGCAAAAACGTACTCATCAGGGGGTAGTAACTCCTCGTAATGTTCTCCCCTGATCGGCAGTCCAGAAATTTCTCAGAATTCCTCAAGCAAAATAGAAACTTCGCAGTCCCTTAGTAGGAATGTATGTGTTGGAAGATTCCATTGGTTTAAAAAAGCCTTAACCCACCAAACGTGGGGAGCATGGTAGTAGAACAATGATGCATACACTGCCTGATAATATCTAACTTTCTGCAACCGTGAGCGTTGGGAGAAAAGAATATACCGAGCCCAAGAAAGCTAGCCCACTGGATGCCACAGGATGACGCCTATCTTATAGACCTGCCCTCAAGGTCGAGTTTCGCATTGGCATATTCGGCGTCCCAGAATGTCGATATCCACCAAGGGTTGATTGGGTATCTCTGTCGTTGATAGCTCAAGCCAGCCCTCAGGAGTCCAATTAGCTGCCTCCACTGCATAAGCAGTACACGGACGCTCCGTAAATTGAATCGAATGAATAGGTTCCGTTGGTACTCCACATGTAAAACTACGACGACCTCTTATAATATGACCATACCAGACTCCCTATAGGAGAAGGCTCTTTTCGTCCTTATCATGATTCATAATCATAGCCATTACTTCCTTGTCTGACGGTGACTGCGGAAAAGCGACCTTTGAGCGGGTATAAGGGAAGTAGGGGAGTGAGGCCATTGTACCTAAAAAAGGACACAAAAAAACCATCAACAAAAAGTGTGAGCTTGTCTTATAGGATCACTAACTCTAAATCTAGTGGGCCCCACAAAATCAAAATGGCGGCTCGTCAATGATGAGATAAGTGTCCATTGTAAGAATCTAAAAGGATTCTTATTAAATGAACAGTGGAGTTAAAAACTCCCAATAGCCCCGAAAAGCGGGTTCTTTTAAAAACAACAACAGATTCAAATCTGTGAAAGGGATATGTTTCCCCCAATCAAAGCAAAGCTCTGTTCAAATTTTGAAATTTGAAATGAAGCAGCGCTTCATAAAAGCGCTCGCGCTAAATGCGCCAGCGCTAAGAGTCAAAGACTCTGATGCAGCGCTCACGTGCAAAGCACGAGAGCGCTAGCGCTAGCATTGCCAGTGCTAAGAGTCAAAAACTCTGATGCAGCGCTCACGTGCAATGCACGAGAGCGCTAGCGCTGGAACTAAATGTTCCCCACCCTTGGATCAAAGATCCAACAAAGATGAATAAAAATCATCAAATTACCTCTGAAAATTAGAGCATTGTTGGATCAAAGATCCAATAGTGATTAAAAATCACCAAGATACAGAATAAGTTCTGTATGGGAAAATATTTTCCCAATCATGTTAAAAACAAGAAGATTGCCTTCTGTAAAATAGAAGCTCTAGGATTAAAGATCCAATGGTGGGGAAACATCCCCGAATAAATCAGAGAAAGATCTCCTTAACTGATTCAACAGATCGGAATCCACTATATAAAAGCCCCAAGACTTCAAGTCTCGCACAGAGGAACCCCCCATAAACTTGGAGAAATTTCAAAGAGAAGAGCAAGCTCTCGGAAGAAGAATTTCTTCAAGGTAAATAAAACAGAGAGATCAAAGCATCTCATCAAAAAAGAAGAACCTAGTTCTTTTTCTAGATCATAGATCTAAAAAGACAGAAGTCTTTCATAAAAATAAAAGAGATTGAAGCATCTCATCATAAAAAGGGAGGGAGAAGAACTTAGTTCTCTTTAGATCACAAGTCTATAAGACAAAGAAAAAGTCTTTCAGAAAAACAGAAGAGAATGTAACATCACCTCTTAAAATAAGAACTTAGTTCTTAGATCAATGAGACAAAATCTCCTATGAACGAGAATTTAATTCTCAGAGCACAGAACTGACCAAAACGGCTAAAGGAGTGCTTCAGCGCTCCAAGTCTGGCGCTTTGCGCCTAGCGAGCCACGTGCTCCTTACGTGGGCACTACTTAATAAAGAGAGCTCTGCACTCATTGATTGTTGCTCAGCGCCAAGCGCGACACGTGCTCCTCACGTGTGCGCTAATTCAAAAGGAGCGCTCTGCACTCATTGATTGTCGCTCGGCGCTAAGCGCGCCACGTGCTCCTCACGTGTGCGCTAATTCACAAGAAGCGCTCTGCACTCATTGGCTGGCGCTCAGCGCCAAGCGCGCCACGTGCTCCTCACGTGTGCGCTATTTCACAAAGAGCGCTCTGCACTCATTATTTAGCAATCAGCGCCAAGCACGCCACATGCTCCTCACGTGTGCGCTATCTCACAGGAAGCGCCTTAGCGCTCTAAGTCTGGCGCTCAGCGCCAAGCATGCCACGTGCTCCTCACATGGGTGCTGAGGGAATATAAACTGTTCTTTAAATAAAACCCCAGAGCCATAATAAAGGCTCAACACTCAATAAAAGACAAAAAGGTTTTCAGAACCCAAACCAATGCTCATCATTGTTAAATGAAAAAGGACTAAGCCTAATTAAATGTCCAACATTTTAACTGAGTAGGCCGAGTCCAAGTTGGCCACAGATCCCTAATTTAGATTAATTGAGCTCATATGCTTATAAATCTTTTTAACTGATCATAGTCCTAAACTTGACTACAGATCTCCCAACCAACATTGGTTCAAGGGTACATCTCTTCATACCTCTGATATATGTCGTTGTAATTCTTCAACGTCTTCAGAGAGATGAAGGGTCCCAATAACCAATAACTTTTGGTTCACCCCCAAACGGTTGAACCAAAACCACACAGACTATGACGTCTTTAAACTGGACTATGATGTCCTTAAACTTTACAGACTGTGGGGTCCTTAAACTCATGGACTATGATGTCCTTAAACTTTATGGACCGTGAGGTCCTTAAACTCATAGACTATGATGTCTTTAAACTTTACAGACCATGATGTCTTTAAACTGTCACGGACTATAATGTCCTTAAACCCAATGGACCGCAATGTCCCTAAACTAAAACAATAGAGCCTAAATGCTCTTTTGTTGGATCTAAATGATCCTGTTAAGTAGATCTTAGTCTAAAATTAGACCGGCGTATCCTTAAAAAACGTTTAAGTTGATCTTAGTCTCAAATGAGATTAATGATCCTTAAACCCAGCCCAAACCCAAATCTAAGAAAATACAGATTTGGACTAATCCACGCCCTACGGGCGACAACATAAATTAGTCTCCGTATACAATCCATGGGCAACCAAAAATAAAACAAACACACACGACATGAAGTGACCTTCTGTAGCAAGAGAAAGTGGTTACCGCGATGCGTTAACGTAATTAACTGCAGGGGCTTGCGCCTACAGGGAAGAGCGTCCCCACAATCAAAAACCCCTCACAATGAGGGGGAATCTGACGAAGTCTGCTACAACGGCCGCATCCGTCTAAACCTCCGATACACGGTTCCATAAATCAACTTGGCATATTCGGAGAGGTGGACGGATAAAGCAAAATAGCATCTGCCCCCAAATTCAGGAAAGACGACCTACGCGGTTTCGTCTCTGTTTTCGGCGGAGAACAGATTCTGGCACGCCCGGTGGGACGTTTTCCTCTTTCCACTCCACACTTCGTGTGTCGTGTTTCGCGAACGAATCACGGTTTTCTATGGTTGCCCCTGGATTCGAGGTATTAAGATTTGGTGTCTTGCTCCCGTGCAGATCAATGGCTTCCAACTGCACCAACTGCAACAACTGCATTAACTCCCACTCTGTCCTTGCTAGAGGAGTGACTTATGGGCCTCAAGCGGCCTCCGTTTTCACGATGCCAGTGGAACAAGTGACGCAAGCCACCACTGGGCCGTTCTTTGGGACCATGCTCCTACCAATGAGCTTCAACGCCCTACTGCCGTCGCAAGAAGCTCCGAAGAAGTCGGTCTTTGATCGGCTTACAACTGCCGTGGCCCCTCTCAACGGGTCGCCCAAATCCAACGCCTCGGTCTTTAACTGACTGGGCCAAAGCTCAAGCGGGCCCGTGAAGAAGCCTGCAATACCCGAAGGAGTTATCTCGAAGCGGATAGCTATTCCAGCTCCACTAAACGAAGTCATCAAACCGGCTTCTCCTGCTGAAGGATCGGTCTTTGCAAGACCGACCGTTCCGACTCCCGTTTTGGGCTAAGTCACCAAGGTTGCTTTCCCTGCTCGAAAGTCAGTCTTCGACATGATCGACGTTTCTTCTCAGCGGACGTCAGTCTTCGATAGGCTGGCACCGGCAGCAACCCTTAACCAGAACATGGGGCATGATGAAGCTATCACAACAACGGAGGTGATTCCATCTGCAAGAAGTGCTCGACGTCGCCACTGGCACCGAGTGAGGAAAGCTGGGGGCAGTTCCCCCTCTGGATTGACTCCACCAGCTCCGATGGTGGAAATTAATGCTGCTGTTCCAACTGGGAACAGCTTTGAATCACTTAACAGGGTGCGTAGGAATTCGCCGACTGCCATGCTGAAAAAGTCCCCTCTGCCTGCTGAAAAGATCAAAAAGACGAAGCCGGAACAGCCCCCTCAACGGCCGTCCTTTAAAATCCATAGAGTCTGCCGAAGGGTCCAAGACTCTGTGATTAACCAAGACTACTCCCGCCAACCAAAGAAAATGAAGGTTCGTCAAGAGAAGGACCACCCTGTTGGTCCACAGGAGGTGTCGTCTACTTGGGTGCCCGCTGCAACGGCCCCCTCAACTTCGACCGCACACAAAAGAAGAAGGCCGGAGAAGATTCCCATGTCTGCGACAAATTGCAAGGGCATTGAATCCAAATGCCCCAAGTCTGGGGGCATGGTGGTGCACACCATTTACATGGATTCCGGGAAAGAGGATAGCCGTATCTCTACGGGCCATCGACCACTCACGCGGTCAGTAACTAAGGCTCAGGAGCAACAACAACAAAAGCTCCAAGAGATGTTGACAACCATGGCCGCACTCACAGGGCCAAAAGCAAGCCCGGAGACATCGTCGGAGCAACGTCAGGAGCAGGAAACCGATGCCGAATTCCTTCGAAGAATGCTTGAAAAGAAGGACAAAGAGGCCGCGGAACAAGCGGCCAACATAAGACAAATGGCGCTATTGTTCCAAGATATGGTGGGCATGATAATCCAGCCGGACTGTCACGCCCCGCTTCCCGGTGTACGGCGAAGTGGACGCGATGAGGTCCGCTACGTATATACTTAGAAGTACATACGCTAAGCGTATCTAAGTAATATAAAAGTAAATCACAAGAGACAAGAGATATAGAAATAACAACAACTTTATTAATAACATTCTTTTGTATAATGCATGAAAAGTAAATACAACTGAAATGAAAAGCGATGCCTAAACAGTGGCATAACAGGAAATGAAAATACTGAATAGAACAAGGTACAATATCTAGAGCTTGGGGTCTTCGTGAAACTTCTCCAAGTCTTCACCGGTGGGCTCGATCTCTGTTGGGTCCAAAGCACCTGACGACATTCAAAGAAGAAAGAAATAGAATGTCGTCAGTGAACAGGTCGCTCGGTAACTCCCAAAGATAAGGGAGAAATAAACAGAAAGTAAGAGAGAGAGAGAGAGTGCTTTTAATGTTGTATTATAATATTGTAATATTGTATTAACGCTTTTGTTTGTAGCCTGGTACAGAAGATGCGAGTGTATACGAGGGGAGTCCCACTTACACCGGGGATCTTGGTAACCTGTAGTACAAGGCTCCGTCGATAATACCACGGAACAACGACATGGCTGTAATTACGTCTTAAGTGACCACCTCGTGCCGCCTTTAACATATTCTGTACCAGTCTACCCCTTAAACCCCATAGTGTTATGATTGTATTGTTGTATTGTATTGTATAAGTTGGATGACTGACCAAAACCATGATATCAGTAAACAGATTGTAACTGCATAATCAGGTAAATGGAATAACAGAATAATGGATGTATATCCATGGTTTGATTTAGTCAAGCTGTATAGATTGTTAACTGGATTCTGGGATTCATGTGTTCATATTGAGTTGGAATATTAAGGAAAATAGATTGACTTGAATCATATTCAAGTCAGAAATAATCAGACTCAAACCCGAGTCAGACCAAAAGAAATGTAAGTCGAAGTTCTATAATTGTTAGGGTCCTTATTGTAATTTATAAAACTTGAGGGGGTTTAATATAAAAATTCCTGCAGACTGAGGTCTGCCCCTTGCCTTTATCACTGCTTCATAACTGTGGGCAGCTTCCAGAGCATCTTCATGAGTTGGAAATTTTCCCGTGGCTAGAGCAGCCTGAATCTCTGTGTCCAGACCTTGTTGAAAGCGACGGGCTCTGATCTCGTCCGTCGGTATCAAGTGTGCCGCGAATCGGCTTAGCATAGTGAATTCAGCGTCATACTCATCTACTGATTTGTCCCACATCGAACCCTGTTGTAGATGAATAAACTGCTGCTCCATTGCAAACCTGGCAGTTACAGGGAAATATTTCGCGTCGAACTTCTCGCGAAAAGTCTTCCATTCAATCGGCTGTACTAGACGGCTTTCTTCCGCCTTCCACCAGTTGCGAGCATTATCCGTGAGCTGTAGTTTTGCCACACGGACCCAAGCGATGTCTGGCACTTGAGTTGCTGCCAGATCGTCTTCGATACTTTGTGCCCATTCTTCCGCTTCAAGAGGGCTTCCTTTACCAGAGAACTGCTTCGGATGTAAAGCCCTGAATTGCTTTACTCCCGGTGCGTCGGTCTCGGGACGGTTCAGAAGTTGTTGCTGTCCTTCAAGAAGGCTGCGGATCGCCTCAAGTAGCACTGTTTGCTCGGTAGCTGGCGCAGGAACAGCCGGTGTGAGAGGTAGTGATGGAGGTGTGTTGTTGACATTGGTGCTGGTGTTGTTCGGGGAATCCATAACCTTGAAGAAATATTTAGGTTAGGACAGATTCAAGTACATGAAATGACAAGATTCAAGGAATAAAAATTTGTAAGATTCAAGAAACATGTATTGTAAAGAATGTTTTAGTTGCTGGTTCTTGTGTTATATTGCTTAGGTTGTTCACGCAGACCAGAACTGCATGATAGGGATTCATACAGCTCTGACCTGCATGGGCCACCAACAAAACCTGTCACGCCCCGCTTCCCGGTGTACGGCGAAGTGGACGCGACGAGGTCCGCTACGTATATACTTAGAAGTACATACGCTAAGCGTATCTAAGTAATATAAAAGTAAATCACAAGAGACAAGAGATATAGAAATAACAACAACTTTATTAATAACATTCTTTTGTACAATGCATGAAAAGTAAATACAACTGAAATGAAAAGCGATGCATAAACAGTGGCATAACAGGAAATGAAAATACCGAATAGAACAAGGTATAATATCTAGAGCTTGGGGTCTTCGTGAAACTTCTCCAAGTCTTCACCGGTGGGCTCGATCTCTGCTGGGTCCAAAGCACCTGACGACATTCAAAGAAGAAAGAAATAGAATGTCGTCAGCGAACAGGTTGCTCGGTAAGTCTCAAAGATAAGGGAGAAATATACAGAAAGTAAGAGAGAGAGAGCTTTTAATTTTGTATTATAATATTGTAATATTATATTAATGCTGTTGTTTGTAGCCTGGTACAGAAGATGCGAGTGTATACCAGGGGAGTCCCACTTACACCGGGGACCTTGGTAACCTGTAGTACAAGGCTCCGTCGATAATACCACGGAACAACGGCATAGATGTAATTACGTCTTAAGTGACCATCTCGTGCCACCTTTAATATATTCTGTACCAGTCTACCCCTTAAACCCCGTAGTGTTATGATTGTATTGTTGTATTGTATTGTATAAGTTGGATGACTGACCAAAACTATGATATCAGTAAACAGATTGTAACTACATAATCAGGTAAATGGAATAACGGAATAATGGATGTATATCTATGGTTTGATTTAGTCAAGCTGTATAGATTGTTAACTGGATTCTGGGATTCATGTGTTCATATTGAGTTAGAATATTAAGGAAAATAGATTGACTTGAATCATATTCAAGTCAGAAATAATCAGACTCAAACCCGAGTCAGACCAAAAGAAATGTAAGTCGAAGTTCTATATATGTTAGGGTCCTTATTGTAATTTATAAAACTTGAGGGGGTTTTATATAAAAATTCTTTTGTATAGTTTTCAAGACACACCCCAAGTATTTATTATTCGTCTTTATAGTTATAATGAGTGTGATTTATTTTGTGATATTTCTAATGAAAATATCCTAATTTAATAAATAAAGGTATTAATTTGTAATATTGATTTATTTGAAATTCATGGTATTTTAATGTAACTTTTAATCTTGTAATTTTTAGAAAAAGGTGGAAACTTTATCTTATAATAAAATAGGTGTTTAAATAATAAATATACATATGTTTATACAAGAATAATTTTTTAATAAATATTTTATTTTCCAAAATCACATTTTTCTTAAATGTCGTATTTTAAACCTTTCGAGACCGAATGCTCCTTGCGGAGGTCTGAATCTCACACTACTAAGCCCGAGGGTGCACGATAAACCGTACTATCCCTAACGAGTTCCCCAAAGATGGGTTGTAGTGGCGCTTTGCAAAGATTTAATAAATACTAATCATTTAGAAAACGGTTTTATAAAGATAAGGTATTTATTTAAAAAAGGTTTTAAATTTCCGTATTTTAGATTCTAGGGTTTCCTAAGCCAACTAACCTATTTCTAAATGGTCTAAACGATAAGTCATTAGAAGCCTCAAATCGCCTCTTCACCGCCAATTGCGTCCAGGTAAGTGCCAGGTGAGTGGGAGGCTCTCCACTATAAGTAGTGGTCCTAATTAAATAACCACTCGCCTTAGACACACTTGCCTAGATACCACAAAATCAGGTTTAGATAAATGATCGATGTCCATAACTTTCGTATTTCCTATTAAAAGATATGGTTTTAAAATTGTATATAGCTTAGAACTTTTAGAAAATGTTTTATTACGAAAAATGATATTTTAATGTAAAATCTTATTTTATCGTATTCTAAATTTTCAAGGTAGCGTATTATGATTACATATGAGTGTGTGTGGAGGTAGGTCATTACCTCGTGATCTACTTTAAGGTATAGCAATGTTAAAGGGTTAAATGTGATAAACTAAACATGGTGGTATTTAAGTGAAAGAATACTATATTTTGCAAAGGCTATCATTTCATGTGTGAAAACTTGTTCAAATTAATTTTTAAGTGATTAGTAGTCAACATGAAGATGTTTAAGCATTATAGAATTGGTGATAAGTGAGATTTGATAGAAAACCGAATTGGAAATCGGTTTGTTTCGATTTCCGTCGGGTTTGAAAAGTCGTATTTTTATGAAAGAATAGAAATGTAGAAATGTGGGACTTACGGGTTTGGACAACACTAGAGAGTGAGAGGGAAGTAGAGGGTTTGCCGGTGCGTCGAATCGTCGTTGAGAGCTCCTAGCACGATCAACGGAATTTCGCCGTCGATTTCGTCAACGCTTTGCCTTTCGCTCGTTTTCTAACGTACCAAGTTCTCTTGGAATTTTGGGATAGTGGACTTAGAAAAAGTGATGAGAGGGTAGAGGGTATGGGGGGTTTATATAGGGTTAGGCTAGGGTTTTTAATAAAAAAAATACAAAAATCATTAAAAATCATTAAACCTAGGATTAAAAGGGATTTATTGGGCAAATGATAACCGATCCAAGCAATTAAAGTGTGCAGGGGAGTGGACCAAGTCAAGAGGAGACTTTTCTCTGTTGGTGACTCGGCCGTCCGGCCAAGTCCGTCCGGCGGCGCCGGACCGAGTCAGCCGAGTCGCCGGCAGGCGGCGCCGAGTCGGGCCGAGTCAGGCCACCAGAGGCCGGGAAAACTTCGGGGGTACAATTTGGTATATTTACTTTTTGTTGTCCAGTATATATTTTGGGAGTTATGTCCTTTTGATCGTTGACTTCCAAAAGAAATTAAAACAAAATAAATACAAAAATAATGTGGAGCATGGGATTTGAACTCTGGTGGCTTGGTTCAGCAGTGCAAGGTGTTGCCAATGAGGTACAAGCTCCTTCTTGTAATTATTGTGGGAAAATAACTACTTAAAATGGTAACAGCAACACTAAATACCCCAAGTATTACTTTAATTTTAAAACAATTTTATGTACACTAAAAATGGAGTTATTTAAAAACAAAATAATTACTTATATATATATTGTGCTTAGGTTAAAATACTCCTTTATGGATTTAAAAAAATTTTAAAAAAAATTTGTATAGAAAAGTGTATAGAAAAATTAGGGTTGTTACATTATACCCTCCTTATAAAAATTTCGTCCTCGAAATTTGTAAAAGGAAAGTGTAACAGATTCAAGGAAATTTTTGGTGAGAGTGTGTGAAGAATGACAAAGTGATGCAAAGGTATGAAAAAGGTTGAAGAGAATTACCAAGGTTATTCTGACCAACCGTATCAGCTTCTACGGTCGCCAAATTGTATACCTGGCGTCTTGGCACATTCCTCCTAGCTGGAGGCATATTCCCCTGTACTCGAGACATGTTTCTCAGTGCCAGATGGAATTGGCGATTTGGATGAGCAGGGAATCTACGTGGAGGTGGTGCTGGGAGTGCAGGACGAGTTACAGGAGCTTGGATAGCTGGCTGCTGCGGGTAGTTGGCGGGTGTGTGTGTGTTGGGTTGCGTCTATAAGGACAGTTTCCAATTCCGTGGTTAGACGCGCCACAAACCAAGCATAGGCCTTTTGCATGACTACAGTCCTTCCACAAGTGTTCTTCCCTCTTGCAATAAAAGCAAAAATCGGGTCCGATCCTTAACTTCTTCCAGTCTTCTGAGTTCAACAGCTGGCCTTGAAGAGGCCCCTCCTGCCATTTGAGTGGAAGGACGTTTCACTCCTGCAGACTGAGGTCTGCCCCTTGCCTTTATCACTGCTTCATAACTGTGGGCAGCTTCCAGAGCATCTTCATGAGTTGGAAATTTTCCCGTGGCTAGAGCAGCCTGAATCTCTGTGTCCAGACCTTGTTGAAAGCGACGGGCTCTGATCTCGTCCGTCGGTATCAAGTGTGCCGCGAATCAGCTTAGCATAGTGAATTCAGCGTCATACTCATCTACTGATTTGTCCCACATCGAACCCTGTTGTAGATGAATAAACTGCTGCTCCATTGCAAACCTGGCAGTTACAGGGAAATATTTCGCGTCGAACTTCTCGCGAAAAGTCTTCCATTCAATCGGCTGTACTAGACGGCTTTCTTCCGCCTTCCACCAGTTGCGAGCATTATCCGTGAGCTGTAGTTTTGCCATACGGACCCAAGCGATGTCTGGCACTTGAGTTGCTGCCAGATCGTCTTCGATACTTTGTGCCCATTCTTCCGCTTCAAGAGGGCTTCCTTTACCAGAGAACTGCTTCGGATGTAAAGCCCTGAATTGCTTTACTCCCGGTGCGTCGGTCTCGGGACGGTTCAGAAGTTGTTGCTGTCCTTCAAGAAGGCTGCGGATCGCCTCAAGTAGCACTGTTTGATCGGTAGCTGGCGCAGGAACAGCCGGTGTGAGAGGTAGTGATGGAGGTGTGTTGTTGACATTGGTGCTGGTGTTGTTCGGGGAATCCATAACCTTGAAGAAATATTTAGGTTAGGACAGATTCAGGTACATGAAATGACAAGATTCAAGGAATAAAAATTTGTAAGATTCAAGAAACATGTATTGTAAAGAATGTTTTAGTTGCTGGTTCTTGTGTTATATTGCTTAGGTTGTTCACGCAGACCAGAACTGCATGATAGGGATTCATACAGCTCTGACCTGCATGGGCCACCAACAAAACCTGTCACGTCCCGCTTCCCGGTGTACGGCGAAGTGGACGCGACGAGGTCCGCTACGTATATACTTAGAAGTACATACGCTAAGCGTATCTAAGTAATATAAAAGTAAATCACAAGAGACAAGAGATATAGAAATAACAACAACTTTATTAATAACATTCTTTTGTACAATGCATGAAAAGTAAATACAACTGAAATGAAAAGCGATGCATAAACAGTGGCATAACAGGAAATGAAAATACCGAATAGAACAAGGTATAATATCTAGAGCTTGGGGTCTTCGTGAAACTTCTCCAAGTCTTCACCGGTGGGCTCGATCTCTGCTGGGTCCAAAGCACCTGACGACATTCAAAGAAGAAAGAAATGGAATGTCGTCAGCGAACAGGTTGCTCGGTAAGTCTCAAAGATAAGGGAGAAATATACAGAAAGTAAGAGAGAGAGAGAGCTTTTAATTTTGTATTATAATATTGTAATATTATATTAATGCTGTTGTTTGTAGCCTGGTACAGAAGATGCGAGTGTATACCAGGGGAGTCCCACTTACACCGGGGACCTTGGTAACCTGTAGTACAAGGCTCCGTCGATAATACCACGGAACAACGGCATAGATGTAATTACGTCTTAAGTGACCACCTCGTGCCACCTTTAATATATTCTGTACCAGTCTACCCCTTAAACCCCGTAGTGTTATGATTGTATTGTTGTATTGTATTGTATAAGTTGGATGACTGACCAAAACTATGATATCAGTAAACAGATTGTAACTACATAATCAGGTAAATGGAATAACGGAATAATGGATGTATATCTATGGTTTGATTTAGTCAAGCTGTATAGATTGTTAACTGGATTCTGGGATTCATGTGTTCATATTGAGTTAGAATATTAAGGAAAATAGATTGACTTGAATTATATTCAAGTCAGAAATAATCAGACTCAAACCCGAGTCAGACCAAAAGAAATGTAAGTCGAAGTTCTATATATGTTAGGGTCCTTATTGTAATTTATAAAACTTGAGGGGGTTTTATATAAAAATTCTTTTGTATAGTTTTCAAGACACACCCCAAGTATTTATTATTCGTCTTTATAGTTATAATGAGTGTGATTTATTTTGTGATATTTCTAATGAAAATATCCTAATTTAATAAATAAAGGTATTAATTTGTAATATTGATTTATTTGAAATTCATGGTATTTTAATGTAACTTTTAATCTTGTAATTTTTAGAAAAAGGTGGAAACTTTATCTTATAATAAAATAGGTGTTTAAATAATAAATATACATATGTTTATACAAGAATAATTTTTTAATAAATATTTTATTTTCCAAAATCACATTTTTCTTAAATGTCGTATTTTAAACCTTTCAAGACCGAATGTTCCTTGCGGAGGTCTGAATCTCACACTACTAAGCCCAAGGGTGCACGATAAACCGTACTATCCCTAACGAGTTCCCCAAAGGTGGGTTGTAGTGGCGCTTTGCAAATATTTAATAAATACTAATCATTCAGAAAACAGTTTTATAAAGATAAGGTATTTATTTAAAAAAGGTTTTAAATTTCCGTATTTTAGATTCTAGGGTTTCCTAAGCCAACTAACCTATTTCTAAATGGTCTAAACGAAAAGTCATTAGAAGCCTCAAATCGTCTCTTCACCGCCAATTGCGGCCAGGTAAGTGTCAGGTGAGTGGGAGGCTCTCCACTACAAGTAGTGGTCCTAATTAAGTAACCACTCGCCTTAGACACACTTGTCTAGACACCACAAAGTCAGGTTTAGATAAACGATCGATGTCCATAACTTTCGTATTTCCTATTAAAAGATATGGTTTTAAAATTGTATATAGCTTAGAACTTTTAGAAAAGATTTTATTAAGAAAAATGATATTTTAATGTAAAATCTTATTTTATCGTATTCTAAATTTTCAAGGTAGCGTATTATGATTACATATGAGTGTGTGTGGAGGTAGGTCATTACCTCATGATCTACTTTAAGGTATAGCAATGTTAAAGGGTTAAATGTGATAAACTAAACATCGTGGTATTTAAGTGAAAGAATACTATATTTTGCAAAGGCTATCATTTCATGTGTGAAAACTTGTTCAAATTAATTTTTAAGTGATTAGTAGTCAACATGAAGATATTTAAGCATTATGGAATTGGTGATAAGTGAGATTTGATAGAAAACCAAATCGGAAATCGGTTTGTTCCGATTTCCGTCGGGTTTGAAAAGTCGTATTTTTATGAAAGAATAGAAAGGTAGAAATGTGGGACTTACGGGTTTGGACAACACTAGAGAGTGAGGGGGAAGTAAAGGGTTTGCCGGTGCGTCGAATCGTCGTTGAGAGCTCCTAGCACGATCACCGGAATTTCGCCGTCGATTTCGTCAGCGCTTTGCCTTTCGCTCGTTTTCTAACATACCAAGTTCTCTTGGAATTTTGGAAGAGTGGACTTAGAAAAAGGGTTGAGAGGGTAGAGGGTATGAGGGGTTTATATAGGGTTAGACTAGGGTTAGGATTTTTAATAAAAAAAATACAAAAATCATTAAAAATCATTAAACCTAGGATTAAGAAGGATTTATTGGGCAAATGATAACCGATCCAAGCAATTAAAGTGTGCAGGGGGGTGGACCAAGTCAAGAGGAGACTTTTCTCTGTTGGTGACTCGGCCGTCCGGCCAAGTCCGGCCGGCGGCACCGGACCGAGTCAGCCGAGTCGCCGGCAGGCGGCGCCGAGTCGGGCCGAGTCAGGCCACCAGAGGCCGGGGAAACTTCGGGGGTACAATTTGGTATATTTACTTTTTGTTGTCCAGTACATATTTTGGGAGTTATGGCCTTTTGACCGTTGACTTCCAAAAGAAATTAAAACAAAATAAATACAAAAATAATGTGGGGCATGGGATTTGAACTCTGGTGGCTTGGTTCAGCAGTGCAAGGTGTTACCAATGTGGTACAAGCTCCTTCTTGTAATTATTGTGGGAAAATAACTATTTAAAATGGTAACAGCAACACTAAATACCCCAAGTATTACTTTAATTTTAAAACAATTTTATGTACACTAAAAATGTAGTTATTTAAAAACAAAATAATTACTTATATATATATTTTGTTCAGGTTAAAATACTCCATTATGGATTTTAAAAAAATTTGTATAGAAAAGTGTATAGAAAAATTAGGGTTGTTACACGGACCCTCCAGCCGAAGATCCTCTAGTAATAATTGAAGACGATAGAGGGGAGTCATCGAACCCTCCTCCGGCCTTTTCAGCGGCCAAGGAAGAGACCATCTCCAAAACCGCCCTTGACGACTATATAGCTCAACAGATACGAGTTCACCATGCAAATGAAGCAACTGGCCAAGTCGTCAGAACTGGGCGACCATATTCAGGATGGTGCGATCAGATTAAGTACCCGCCAGGATGCACGATTCCTAAGTTCCACGTATATAAGGGGATCAGCAATCCCCATCAGCACGTCGCTCAGTTGAGGGCTCTGTGCGGCAACACTGGAGGTGACGATAAGCTACTTCTTCGCCAATTCGTCGGTAGCTTGGCGGAGACGGCGTTCGAATGGTATTCTGAGATTCCCAATGACTCCATCAAAACTTTTACGGAGATGGAACTGCTATTCACCGAGCGTTTCGCCAGCGCTAGCGAACATACCCCAATCACGACATTGATCAATGCCGGGGTGAAGCCAGGAGAAACCTGGGTTCAATACGCCATTCGATGGCGAAATCTATGGTCAAAATGTGAACATCGCATAGAGGAAGCTCCTGTAGTGGGCATGTTTGTGGGAACCCTCGATCCACAGGCAACCATATCTCAATTCATAATGTTCTTCAAGCCGATTACTTTTCAGGCCTTGATTGACAAGCTGGCCCAAATGGACCAGATGGGCCATATGCCTTCCTCTTTGAAGTCGGAGCCGCGGAATGAAAAAGAAAAAGGGAAAGCGACCTTCGTCGCTAATTCTCAGCAACAGCCGACTGGTCCAAAACCAGCTGATCGCCAAAGCGATAGACAGCGATTCCTCAACAAAAATTTAAGACGTCCTTACTCGTTTCCGTGGGAGAAAACAAAGAGACTGTTCGAACTGGCGATACGCAACAGGCTCATCAATCTGCCGGATCCGAGACGTCCATTGCAGCCTGGTGATGTCAACAATCCCAATTATTACCCCTATCACCGAGTAGTAGGCCATCCAATCGAAGATTGCTTCGTCTTCAAAGGCTGGATTGAGGACCAATACCAACAGGGCAAATTCGCGCTGTCTGAAAATTGGAAAGTAAGCCCACCCCAGCCGCACGCTTTTAAAAAGATGGACACACCAGGGGCATCTTGCTCTTTTGTAGAAGAATCTCCATGGGAGGTTGCTCTTTTAGCCAAAACGAAGAGAATGTTGAAGGATATCCAAACATACCCGGCGATTAGGTGGAAGAGCCCGCTAGAACCCGAGATCATCGAAGGAATGTTGAAGCCGCGCCCAATGCTGAAAGTTGGTGGTGGGCATGTTTGTGGGAACCCTCGATCCACAGGCAACCATATCTCAATTCATAATGTTCTTCAAGCCGATTACTTTTCAGGCCTTGATTGACAAGCTGGCCCAAATGGACCAGATGGGCCATATGCCTTCCTCTTTGAAGTCGGAGCCGCGGAATGAAAAAGAAAAAGGGAAAGCGACCTTCGTCGCTAATTCTCAGCAACAGCCGACTGGTCCAAAACCAGCTGATCGCCAAAGCGATAGACAGCGATTCCTCAACAAAAATTTAAGACGTCCTTACTCGTTTCCGTGGGAGAAAACAAAGAGACTGTTCGAACTGGCGATACGCAACAGGCTCATCAATCTGCCGGATCCGAGACGTCCATTGCAGCCTGGTGATGTCAACAATCCCAATTATTACCCCTATCACCGAGTAGTAGGCCATCCAATCGAAGATTGCTTCGTCTTCAAAGGCTGGATTGAGGACCAATACCAACAGGGCAAATTCGCGCTGTCTGAAAATTGGAAAGTAAGCCCACCCCAGCCGCACGCTTTTAAAAAGATGGACACACCAGGGGCATCTTGCTCTTTTGTAGAAGAATCTCCATGGGAGGTTGCTCTTTTAGCCAAAACGAAGAGAATGTTGAAGGATATCCAAACATACCCGGCGATTAGGTGGAAGAGCCCGCTAGAACCCGAGATCATCGAAGGAATGTTGAAGCCGCGCCCAATGCTGAAAGTTGGTGATGGTGGACAAAACATTCAAGTCAAGACTCCAAAGTCTTTAAAGGAAAAGAAGAAGGCTAAGAAGCCTGTCCAACCCGACGATAGCCGTACAGGTCTGCAGAAATACATCGATGCACTGGAAGAATATAAACAGAGGGCACGGACCCCAATCACATTGGAGGAATTCTTTAAGCATGTTCTTGAGAATGAAGACGATGATGCTGACGAAGGAGAAGATTCTTCAGAAGGTCCTGAGGACTATATGGAGAGCTGCCACATGATCTCTCACTCGATAAATGGCAAAGAAGCTCCTGATGCAAAGAAACTGGGGGCAGATCCCGAACCGGAACTCCTAAAACCGTCAGACGAGATGATTGACATGTTGCTGAACGAGACCTGTCAAAAGAGCAAAGCTGATCGAGAGCGCGAAATGGCCATATTTGAAAAGGCCAAGCGCCGGCGGCTGGATAAAAGGGTTGAAGTACCCCAACCGGATGTAAGCACTTCTGCCTCTAGCAAAAGCAGGTTTAAGACAAGGAAGCAATTCGCTAAAGCCCTATCGATAGGAATGAAGTTGCCACTTTCCAAAGAAGACACTTCAGAAAATATGTTCCCCGACGGACTAGATGCATATCCAAACTACTGCTTATACCATCGGAGGATCACACACCCTATCGAAGAATGCAACGCCTTTAAAAATTGGTGGCAGGGATACGTTGCTCATCGACAACATTTCAAGCGGATGAAGCGCAAAACTCGTCGAGAGCAGAGAAGAGCGACAGATGAGCGCAAAAGAACTGCCGGCGACTGTCACATGGTTAATTCCGGGGGATCGCAAGTTCTCACCTTCGGGAGCGATTCCGATGAAGAAATAGCCCTCGGCCCTCTCTTCAAGGAATCCATCTCCGAAATAGAAAAGATGAAGACCTGCGAGAACATTCAGCTGTGTAATCGCACGTTACCCGAAAAGAATCTCGGACCCACAAATAAGGGATTGAACAAAAAGGATAAGGGGAAAGAAAAAGTCCTCGAAGATATTTCCCTTAATGACCGAGTCGTCGAAGATATTGCAGCCAAGGACCCACCTAAGAAAAACAAGGTAGATTACAACGTTCTGGCACACCTGAGAAAGTTACCCTCGCAACTGAGCATTCTCGATGCCTTTCTGCTGTCTAAAGAGGCGAGAGATTCTCTGATCAAGGTACTACAAGAGCCCAAGCAGTTTCAAGCTTTCCTTGCCGAGGAAAAGATGAAGGACGAGCTGGAAGAAGTGCACACTGCTGACGTCACTTTCGGCGATGAAGACCTCCTCCTCGGGACGTGCGAGCACAACCGTCCCCTATTTTTCACCGGATACTGCCATGACATCAAGATAGGGAAGATTCTAGTTGACAGCGGGTCTTTTGTCAATCTCCTAAATGTAAGAGTGTTAAAGGAGATTTGCATAAGCGTCCAACACCTCGCTCGGGATAAAATCACAATCTCCGGGTTCGGCTCCCAGTCATCACGGACGCCCGGGTCTGTGATACTAACATTACGCTTTGGGCTACTCGTCACTGACATCAAGTTTCATGTCATTGACGCCAAGACTTTCTACAATGCTTTGCTTGGCAGGCCTTGGTTACATGAGTACAACATCATCCCTTCTACACAACATCCGTGTATGAAGTACTTCAAAGATGGTCTTGAGTACACCGTGACTGGGGAGCTGAACCCATTCTTCGTGAATGAAGTCCGAAAGTACGAAGATGCAAAGTACTTCTTACCAGATTTCGAAGACACGGAAAGATGCCATAAACCAGAGGACAAGCAAAAAGCTATCACCACTATTCCAGTCTTCGGGAGTGATACCGAGGAGGAAGAAGAAATAATCTATTCAGGGCCGCTCCAATACAACAAGTCCGGACCGTCTACCCCTATGTTGATCTTCGACAGCGACTCTGAAGATGAGGTCAATGCAGTATTTTCTGTTCGACCATCCATACAAGCCGTGCCAGGTGACGAACGGAGTTTGCAAATCGCTATGGTTCCGCGGCAGCACTACAAAGAGCTCGACACACTTGATACCTATAATGTGCAAGAACTGCAGATGCTCTACGTTCCTCCCAGGCGAAAAAATGAAAAGTCAATCCTCTTTTATCGATCCATAGAAACCAAAGTGGAGAAAGAAATCTGGCATGGTGCCGATTCTACACTTGACAGACTCCAGCCCATCCGTCTGCCTAGATACTACACGGAAGGATTAAAAAGGATGTTGAGGCGCCAATGCGTACCCTTCAAACAGACTGCTCGACAAGCTCAGTTCTACAACAGGATCTGGAACGTCCCTGGAACTCAGCGAAAATTGCCTAACGGGAGAATGGAAACGATCGGGCTTGGATATGTTCAATCCAAGAAAGGGGAACGATTATATGGCTACTACGTTATACATGACTTCGATGAAGAAGGGGACGCTCTGTTAGAAGACGCTGCAGTTGAACCAAAACGAGATCCCGCCGTAAAAATGCCAAGTCCGTCATTTGAAGAACAGATGGAAAAGCTAATAAGGGAGGCGGGTCAAAAGTTCCGGGATGACCACAATCATGAAATGGCCATTTACGAGAAATCCAGGACGCAGCGCCTCTTTCAGCAGGCTACGGAGAATGACGATGCCCTTCGTCGCCAGCCCGTCATACAGAAGACCCGACGCAGAGGTAAAAACAAGCTAAAGAATGGAAAAGACGTTCAACAGTGACAAAGCGGTACCAAGAAACTACGCGATCGAGAATTGAGTAGCCGGGATTCGTCTCTTATAAAGAAGATGGGTCGAGCATATTCTTTTCCCCAAGACAAGACAAGGAAGATATTCGATCTTGTCATAAAATATCAAATGATTACGCTCCCGGAGTCCAAACACCCCGATCAAGAAAACGAGGTCCATCACCCAGATTATTGCTCCTATCACCGAGTGATAGGACATCCTCTTGAAGATTGCTTCACATTCAAACACTGGGTAGAAGACCAATATCAGCAAGGCATGTTCGCTCTATCAGTGGTTGGAGGGTAACCCCACCACAGAAGTATGAACCGAAAGCTACGTATGCAGAGAGAGTAGAACCGGATCAACATCGGTCTTGGAAGCGATCTCGTACCTGTCACGCAATAATGCTGTCAGAAGAAGGAGTACGCGAGGATATGGATGACCTCCCCTGGTGCTTCGAAAATGAGGATGAAGATGAGTTGATCTCAGAACTTCCACCGGCGCCAAAAGAGCTGGAAGTTGGAATACATACTACTGCGGACAACCTAAAGAAAATCGACTTGGGGTCGGCAAACGACCCAATGCCTACGTTCGTCAGTGAGCTGCTGTCCGAAGAACAGGTAGCTATGCTAAAGGACGTGCTCATGCAGTATAAAGACTGCTTCGCATGGAACTACTCCGAGATGCCGGGACTAGATCCAGAGATTGCTGTGCACAAATTGGCGATATCTCCGGATGTCAAGCCAGTCAAACAGGCACCGAGAAGAATACGTCTCGAACTTGAAATGAGCATCAACGCCGAGGTCAAGAAGCTAATCGACTCCGGCTTCAGCCAAGAGGTTCAGTACCCTGACTGGATCGCCAACATCGTCCCAGTGATGAAGAAAAATGGGACGGAGTGCATATGCATGGACTTTCGGGATCTCAACAAAGCTTTCCCGAAGGATGATTTTCCCGTACCGGTTACCGAGCAGATGATAGACAACACGTCCACTTACAAAGTCTTCTCTTTCATGGACGGATCATCAGCATACAATCAAATAAAGATGCATCCTGAAGACTACCACTTTTCGGACTCCTCTGGGCATATTCTGCTACAAAGTGATGCCTTTTGGTCTGAAGAACGCCGGCGCCACCTATCAGAGGGCCATGACGAAGATTTTCGATGACTTCATACATGAAATCGTCGAGTGCTATATTGACGACCTCGTGGTAAAAAGCAAATCGCTCGAGGAGCATTGGGAGCATCTGAAGATAGTGTTCCGATATCTTCGGAAATACAATCTGAAGATGAACCCTCTCAAATACGCGTTCGGAGTTTCTTCCGGCAAATTCCTAGGATTCATTGTACGACATCGGGGTATCGACATAGACCCGTCAAAGATCAAGGTGATTATGGAAATGCCTCCGCCAAGGACTCTGAAACAACTGCGGTCTCTCCAAGGAAAGCTCGCGTATATCCGACGGTTCATAGCTAACATCTCCGGCAAATGCCGCCCCTACAGTCATTTAATGAAGACGGAGACCCCTTTCATCTGGGATCGCAAATGCCAAAGCGCACTAGACGAAATCAAGCAATACATGTAGAATCCGCCGGTCCTAACCGCGCCGGTCAAGAGAAAGCCCCTAATCCTGTACACAACTGCCCTTGAAGGTTCTTTAGGCGGATTATGGGAACAGGAAAAAGACTAAGGGAAGGAGAGTGCCATCTACTATCTAAGTCGAGTTCTCCTGGGGGCAGAAAACAACTACCCCCCCATCGAAAAACACTTCCTGGTGTTAATCTTCGCAATAACGAAGCTCAGACACTATGCTTTGGCGTATGAGGTCACTCTCATATCAAAAGTGGATCCTCTCAAGTATTTGATGTCAAGAGCCATACTAACAGGATGACTCGCTAAATAGGCCCTACTCTTGATGGAGTTCTCAATAACTTATCGCCCCTCAAGGCAGTAAAAGGCCAGGCTATCACCGACTTCCTCGCTGAGCATCCGATACTTGCCGATTCACCCCTAAATTGCGAATTGCCAGACGAGCACGCGTTTGACACGATCGACGGTGAGAAAGGAGAGAGTGACGCCCGATGAGAACTCTACTTCGATGGGCATCTTCCATGAAGAAGCAAAATTACAGCTCCCCCATAATCAAATCTGGGGTAGGACTCATCTTCGTAACTCCATAAGGAGGGATAATGCGCCTTTTCTTTTCCTTAACAGAGCCGAGGACAGACAATGAAGCCGAATATGAAGCTTTGATAGAAGGTCTTGAGATCGCTGTCGACATGGGAATCGAAGACCTCCTCATATACGGAGACTCCCAACTGGTCGTTAGCCAAGTAAACGGCGACTATCAAACGTGCAAACCAGAGTTGGTAAAGTACGGCGAGAAGGTGCAGCAACTGCTGACTCAAATTCCCTCCTACATTCTGGAAAGCATACCGCGAGCGAAGAATAGCAAGGCGGATGCGTTAGCCAAACTCGCTAAAGAACTGGCTGACGAAAACCTCGATGACGTGAGGATCGTTGTGCAAAGACGTCGGGTTCTTGCACCAGCGGAAATATCTCCGGAGTCGTCTGAAGAAAAGGAGGCGACCAAGCAAACAACCTTACAAATGGAGGACAAAGAAAAAGTTGAGGATTGGAGGGAAGTCTTTATAGACTACTTCAAATCCCGTCAAACACCTGAAGATGCATCCTCAAAACACCAGCTCATGAAACGAGCTCTGTCTTTTGCCTTCGTCAATGATACTCTATATAAGAGATCATTCGACTCTCTGTGGCTAAGATGCCTGGGACCGGAAGAAGCAAGGAGAGTCGTCCAAGAAACTCACGATAGACTCTGCGGTTCTCACCAAGCCGGGCCAAAGATGAAGCTGAAGATCAAAAGGATGGGCTATTATTGGCCCACGATAATTCAGGACTGCCTCGAATACGCGAAGCAGTGCCACTCGTGCCAGATTCACGGAGACTTCATCCACCAGCATACAAATCCGCTAAACCCAACAGTGGCTAGCTGGCCATTCGAAATGTGGGAAACCGACATAATCGGGCCCATCGAACCAGCATCATCCAGAGGACATCAGTTCATATTGGCAACAACCGATTACTTCTCTAAGTGGGCAGAAGTATTACCGCTAAGAGAATTGAAGATGAAGAATATTCTCCATTTCTTCAAGACACACGTCATCTATCAGTTCGTCACTCCGCGATGGATTATCTCCGATAACGGGCCATCCTACAGAAGTCACAGAATTGGCCACTTCGCGCAGCAACATAATATAGACTGGAGATACTCTTCGGTCTATAATCCCCGAGCTAATGGTTTAGCTGAGGCCTTCAACAAGACCTTGACGAAGATCATAAAGAAGACGGTGTCCATAAATAAAAAGGAATGGCATGAGAGACTGCATGAAGCTCTCTGGGCATATCGAACTACGTTCAAAACAGTTACGAATACAACGCCGTATGCATTGGTATTCGGCACGGAAGCAGTACTCTCCTTGGAGATAGAGCTACCCTCTCTACGAGTGGCAGTTCATTATGAGCTAACGGATGAAGAGAATGCTCATCTTCGGTTCGAGGAGCTCAATGCCCTCGATGAAACTCGACTCATGGCGCAAAAAAACTTAGAGGCTTACAAAGCAAAAATGACGCGCTCATACGAGAGATTGACTAGGTCGAGGACATTCCGCCAAGGCGAACTCGTGCTAGTGGTCCGGAGACCTATGATCCCCAATCGTTCCAAACGAGGGAAATTCGAGCCAAACTATGAGGGCCCGTACATCATAGACAAAGTCTACCAAGATGGGGCTTACTTGCTCATGGATATGCATGGCGAAAGACCCTTCAGGCCAATAAATGGCCGGTTCTTGAAAAAATACTATGCCTGACCGAAACGTCTGTAAACTACTATGAACCGCAGCATCCTAAGGCTGACGCAAAAAAAAACGGTACGTCCATAAGCGAAATGGGCACGGATGAAAAACCGAAAGGGCTCCGTGAGTAAAAACAACAGGACTACCGGCGAGTTTATGAAAACCTGAATGAGCGCAATCTCGTTAAAAGAAACTTGCAAGGTCCTCTCGACCTTGTAAGGAGAAAATACCTTGTGGGATCCTTACGATTCACAAGGGAGCAACACACTTAGGGATCCCCACGATTCCTAAGGAGAAGTTACACTTAAGAGATCCTCACGACTCGTAAGGAGAACCCTCTTATGAGACCCTCACGGCTCGTAAGATTCAAAAGCCTTAAGCTACAAGGATCTGAACCTGTTCTTAAGCCATCACATTTACCAGATTGCCCTATAGGCGGTCTTGTATACAATTCACGGGAACAAATAAACATCTCCCCCACCAAGTTCCACTAATAGCATGAAATTCCCCTATTCAGTGAACAAAAAACTTGTAAGTTCTCTCGACTTATAAGGAGAAAACACTCTTATAAGATCCTTACGACTTATAAGGGAACGGGCACTTAAGGATCCTAATGATACTTAAGGAGAAAACGCACCTACGAGATCCTCACGACTCGTAGAGAGAAATACCTTTATCAGACCCTTATGGCTCATGAAGTCAAAAGCTTTAGTGGACAGGATCTTAACCCTGTTTGCTAAGTCACCTTTGTTCAACATCGATAATGGCAAATGATGATTCGCTCTTGGCAATATCCCAGTTGTAGCGATGTTGATACCTAAATCGGTATCAGATCCCAAGTCCCATACTCGCGGCAAGAAATCAGCGAGCCATAAATGTATATGAAATAGCCGAAATGATAGGGCAACTTACAACAAAATCAGCAAGTAAAATATGTGCATACAAAAACAGCCGAAATGATTGGGCAACTCGCAATAAAAATCAGCGAGTAAAAAGAAAAATAGCCGAAATGATTGGGCACCGCGAAAAATATCCGAAATGATTGGGCAATCGCGACTTTCACGATATAAAAAGCTGAAATGATAGAGCATCGCGGAAAGAAATAAAAAAGAATGATGAAAGAATGAAACTTTTGCCCTACAGGTAAGTCCATACTGACCCCTGTATACAATCCATGGGCATAAACGAAAAGGGGACCACATGTCCCAACGAACTCTGTCAAAAGGAAAGTCGGATCTCAATGACAACATCTGCATCCTAGAAGATCAACAATGGCGTTCCTCCTCATTCCAACAGGATACGGACGCGACACCACCAATCAGAGCCACGGCAAAGTCCCTAGTTCCAAGACTCTGCGGTTCACGTCAGCAAATAACCCCATCATGGAAATACGTCATCTAATGACTCCGTCGCAGAAACACGTCATCCAATGACCCCGTCGCGGAAATACATCAGCAAATGACCCCATCGCGGAAATACGTCATCCAATGACCCCGTCGCGGAAATACGTCATCCAATGACCCCGTCGCGGAAACACGTCAGCAAATGACCCCGTCTCAGAAATACGTCATCCAATGACCCCGTTGCGGAAATACGTCATCAAATGACCCCATCTCGGAAATACGTCATCCAATGACCCCATCGCGGAAATACGTCATCCAATGACCCCGTCGCGGAAACATGTCAGCAAATGACCCCGTCTCGGAAATACGTCATCCAATGACCCCATCGCGGAATGACGTCATCAAATGACCCCGTCTCGGAAACACGTCATCCAATGACCCCGTCGCGGAAATACGTCAGCCAATGACCCCGTCTCGGAAATACGTCATCCAATGACCCCGTTTCGGAAATATGTCATCCAATGACCCCGTCGCGGAAATACGTCAGCAAATGACCCCGTCGCGGAAACACGTCAGCAAATGACCCCGTCGCGGAAACATGTCAGCAAATGACCCCGTCGCGGAAATACGTGATCCAATGACCCTGTCGCGGAAATACGTGATCCAATGACCCCGTTTCGGAAATACGTCACCCAATGACCCCGTCGCGGAAACACGTCAGGAAATGACCCCGTCGCGGAAACACGTCAGCAATGACCCCGTCATAGAAATACATCATGCAATGACCCCGTCGCGGAAATACATCAGCAAATGACCCCGTCACGGAAACACGTCAGCAAATGACCCTGTCGCGGAAATACGTCATTCAATGACCCCGTCTCGGAAATACTTCAACCAATGACCTCCTCGTCGGAGCAGTGTTTCGACTCGGAAAAATGCCAACTCATCAGTCACCTACAAGTCCTCTCGACTTGTAAGGGAGAAAATTCTCTTGTAAGATCCTTACGACTCTCAAAGGAAAGCATACTTAGGAATCCTCATAATTCCTAAGGAGAAAATACACCTACGAGATCCTCTCGACTCGAAGGGAGAAAAATCTTTATGAGACCCTCATGGCTCATAAAATTGAAAAGTATTAGGCGACAGACCTGAACCTGTTCCCTAAACCATCGCTACCTCAAAAGAGTGCATGATACATTGTTCTCATCTTACAGACCACATTTTCCAGAATTACATGCCAGAGAAATGAAGGCGCTACTCAAGAGTGCGTAAACTGCTTTACGCCAAGACAGAACAAAAAGGCGTAACCTAAGGACGTCAGCCGCATACTATGCAAGACAGTAAAGAGAGTATTTGATTCGCATCCAGTTAAGCTTTCGAAGCGTACCAATTCATGTATGTGCGAAAAGGTTTAATGCATAAAATAAACGCACGGAAATGAAAAAGTTGTTATTCATACTTCAGAAAATTTTTACAGTGATGAAAATAGTAAACAAAAACATCACTAAAATGTTTGCAATGGCAAGACATCAAATCCAGGACATGGATTGAGAAATTCAGAAGTAAGGCCATCTAAAATGCTTCGGGCCTCTTGGACCATTCTCGTATGCACCCTCTCACGATCGCAAGCGTCAGGGTCCTCACTGATGTCCTCTGCCCTCTGATAGGCAGCGATTATCGTTGTCTGCTGGAAGATTTGATGCAAGATATCAACAAGATTGTCTCGCCGTTTCTTCGAGATCAGGCCCATCAGATATACTGAGTACACCTTATCTTCGGCATCATCCAATGCCTTAAGCGGCATGGCTTCATAAAATCCAGGAAGTGCTCCCCAAATTGCTTTCACAACGAGCTTCAAAAGAGCGGAACGACGAGAAAGCAGTCGACCATTGTATTCATCAAAGCGACTCATAACTTTAGCGCATTGGGCGTTTGTAAACTACTGGTTTTGGCAGCGGCCTAGTGCGCGAATGTCTCCATAAGAAATAATTTCATCAAGATCATACAGATGGGCGGCCATAGCACCTGAAAAGGAAAATCAGTGAGAATTTAGTAGACACATTGATCAAGAAAATGCTTATTGAAACAGACACGGGGATTTAAACAATTCTTGATATCTTCATGGAGAAAACAAGTTCTGATTAAGGCACCCAACAAATTCAAATTTTTGCAAATAAAGGAGAAATCCTAAAAAGGATTTTCATTTAATGAGAGACTCCTCGGGTCAAGGAGTTAAACTCTTCAAGAGCAATGCTCTGCAAACAGAGTGACATCTATCAACTCTAATCAAGAGAGGAATAAAATTCCTCAAAAATTTTAAGAGCCATGCTCTGTGAAGATGATGGAGTAACCCATCAGAAACCCTAAAAGCAAAGCTTTTAATGAATTAAAAATTCCGTGATCTTCAAGATCCATGAACAAACTCTAAGTGTTCTTCATGAAAGATTAACAAATCTATATGTTTTGAAAAGAGCAAAGCTCTGTTAATAGGTTAAGAAACCCTAAAAAAGATCTCTTTAGATATATGAAGAGCAAACCTCTATTGAGAAATCCTAAAAATATATATGATTTAAGAAGAGCAAAGCTCTGTTAATGGGTGAAACCCTAGATTATGAAATAATCCCTTCAAAGATTTGATCTTTAGCTAGATTTTTGACAAGGTTCTGACTCTAAGAGAGTTCTTAAGACAGAGAGCTTGGCTCTGAAGGAGAATTAATTCTTAAGAGAAAACAAGAAGATGAACAGAGGTCATCTCAAGGGCCAAATGCTCTATTTATAGGCACTGAGAATCGTTTCAACTTCTAAGTTGATCCAATGGCGGAGATGCCGCCACCGCTGCACTCACGTGTAAGCCACGTGAGTGCAACGGTGGGGGTGGCATTTGTTTCCTCCAATCAGAGCAAACCTCTGTTCAAATTTTGAAATTTGAAATGAAGCAGCGCTTCATAAAAGCGCTCGCGCTAAATGCGCCAGCGCTAAGAGTCAAAGACTCTGATGCAGCGCTCACGTGCAAAGCACGAGAGCGCTAGCGCTAACAGCGCAAGCGCTAAGAGTCAAAAACTCTGATGCAGCGCTTACGTGCAAAGAATGAGAGCGCTAGCACTAAGCGCGCTAGTACCAAGAGTCAAAGACTCTGATGCAGCGCTCTCGTGCTTTGCACGAGAGCGCTAGCGCTGGAACTAAATGTTCCCCACCCTTGGATCAAAGATCCAACAAAGATGAATAAAATCATCAAATTACCTCTGAAAATTAGAGCACCGTTGGATCAAAGATCCAATGGTGATTAAAAATCACCAAGATAAAGAATAAGTTATGTATGGGAAAATATTTTCCCAATCTTGTTAAAAACAAGAAGATTGCCTTCTGTAAAACAGAAGCCCTAGGATCAAAGATCCAATGGTGAGGAAACATCCCCAAATCAATCAGAGAAAGATCTCCTTAACCGATTCAACAGATCGGCCTCCACTATATAAAGGCCCCAAGACTTCAAGTCTCGCACAGAGGAACCCCCCGCCCCATCCCAGTAGAGCAAGCTCTCGGAAGAAGAATTTCTTCAACGTAAATAAAACAGAGAGATCAAAGCATCTCATCAAAAAAGAAGAACCTAGTTCTTTTTCTAGATCATAGATCTACAAAGACAGAAGTCATTCATAAAAATAAAAGAGATTGAAGCATCTCATCATAAAAGGGTGGGAGAAGAACTTAGTTCTCTTTAGATCACAAATCTATAAGACAAAGACAAAGTCTTTCACAAAAACAGAAGAGATTGTAACATCTCCTATTAAAATAAGAACTTAGTTCTTAGATTTATGAGACAAAGTCTCCTCTGAACGAGAATTTAATTCTTAGAGCACAAAACTGACCAAAACGGCCAAAGGAGCGCTTCAGCGCTCCAAGTCTGGCGCTCTGCGCCTAGCGAGCCACGTGCTCCTCATGTGGGCGCTACTTAATAAAGAGCGCTCTGCACTCATTGATTGACGCTCAGCGCCAAGCGCGCCACGTGCTCCTCACATGTGCGCTAATTCACAAGGAGCGCTCTGCACTGATTGATTGTCGCTCAGCGCCAAGCGCGCCACGTGTTCCTCACGTGTGCGCTAATTCACAAGAAGAGCTCAGCACCCATTGACTGGCGCTCAGCGCCAAGCGCGCCACGTGCTCCTTACGTGTGTGCTATTTCACAAAGAGCGCTCTGCACTCATTATCTGGCGATCAGCGCCAAGCGCGCTACGTGCTCCTCACGTGTGCGCTATCTCACAGGAAGCGCCTTAGCACTCTAAGTCTGGCGCTCAGCGCCAAGCGCGCCACGTGCTCCTCACGTGGGCGCTGAGGAAACATAAACTATTCTTTAAATAAAGCCCCAGAGCCATAATAAGGGCTCAACACTCAATAAAAGACAAAAAGGTTGTCAGAACCCAAACCAATGCTCAGCATTGTTAAATGAAAAAGGACTGAACCTAATTAAATGTCCAACATTTTAACTGAGTGGGCCGAGCCCAAGTTGGCCACAGATCCCTAATTTAGATTAATTGAGCCAATATGCTCATAAATCTTTTTAACTGATCCTAGTCCCAAACTTGACTACAGATCTCCCAACCAACATTGGTTCAAGGGTACATCTCTTCATACCTCTGATATACGTCGTTGTAATTCTTCAACGACTTCAGAGAGATGAAGGGTCCCAATAACCAATAACTTTTGGTGCACCCCCAAATGGTTGAACCAAAACCACACAGACTATCACGTCTTTAAACTGGACTATGATGTCCTTAAATTTTACGGACTGTGGGGTCCTTAAACTCATGGACTATGATGTCCTTAAACTTTATGGACCGTGAGGTCCTTAAACTCATAGACTATGATGTCTTTAAACTTTACAGACTATGATGTCTTTAAACTGTCACGGACTATGATGTCCTTAAACCCAATAGACCGCAATGTCCCTAAACTAAAACAATAGAGCCTAAATGCTCTTTCGTTGGATCTAAATGATCCTGTTAAGTAGATCTTAGTCTAAAATCAGACTGACGTATACTTAACAAACGTTTAAGTTGATCTTAGTCTCAAATGAGATTAACGATCCTTAAACCCAACCCAAACCCAAATCTAAGAAAATGCGGATTTGGGATAATCCACGCTCTACGAGCGACAACATAAATAGTCTCCGTATACAATCCATGGGCAACCAAAAATAAAACAAACACACACGACATGAAGTGACCTTCTGTAGCAGGAGAAAGTGGTTACCGCGATGCGGTAATGTAATTAACTGCAGGGACTTGCGCCTGCAGGGAAGAGCGTCCCCACAATCAAAAACCCCTCACAATGAGGGGGAATCTGACGAAGTCTGCTACAACGGCCGCATCCGTCTAAACCTCCGATACACGGTGCCATAAATCAACTTGGCATCTTCAGAGAGGTGAACGGATAAAACCAAATAGCATCTGCCCCCAAATTCAGGCAAGACGACTTGCGCGGTTTCGTCTCTGTTTTCGACGGAGAACAGGATATTAAAATCCTAAAAAGAAAAATACTCAAGAACAGTAAAGGGAATAAAATTCCCAAAGTTCCAAAAAAAATTTCAGAGCTAAGCTCTGCAAAAAAAATGGAATTAAATTCCACAATAATGGGATTAAATCCCAGAAATCTATATGTTGGAAAATAGATGGGAAATATAATGGAATTAAAATTCTAGAGACCCTCAAATGTCAGGATCAATGATAGGGTAAAACCCTAAGAAGGGAATCGGCGATTCTCAAGAATGCCCATTTACACCCTTAATATGGACAAAAGTTTTTTTAGATCTCCAAGTGATCGGTTCAAGGAAAGAGACGGGCTCTGTTAAATGGATTAAAAATCCAAAATAAAAAAGGACATAAAAAAGTCTTCTAAGAGCTAAGCTCTGTTCATAATTCTTACCAAAAATTTGGCAGAGTTTAACTCTGATCAGAGGATTTTTGAAGGCAGAAATCTAAACTCTGAAATGAGAATTAAATTCTCAAGGAAGAAAAAACTCAAGGAGAAAGATGAAAAAATAGTACTCACTCCAAGGCCAAAGCCCCCATTTATAAGACGTGATGGGATCGGTTCAACTTCCCATTTCCCTAGACGATCCAACGGTGGTAAAAATGGACACCATTGCACTCACGTGTAAGCAAGTTTATATGCAAAGTATATAAGAGCTAAATAAACATATTAAAACCCATATTGGGGTCACGTGTTAAACACGTGAGAACACCCTTTTGAAGCATTAGCTTCAGATAGAGTTAAACTCTATACATAGAATTAAATTCTATTTTTCATATGCAAAGCTTATAAGCACTGAGAGTAAGTGGCTAAAGACCAAATTGACTTCACGTGTTAAACACGTGAGCGCCTATATGCAAGGCATATGGGTGCTAAATAAAACAGGCTAAACACCCACATTGGAGTCACGCGTTAAACAAGTGAGGGCGCCTCCCTATATAGAATTAAATTCTAGGCTTGGGAAAATATCTCTCTTGATTTTTCTAAAAGGGAATGATATTATCTGTTAACAGAAGATCGTTGGATCAAAGATCCAAAGGTGATTAAAAAATCACCAAATATAGAATTAAATTCTATTGGGGAAAATATCTCCCTAATCTTTCAAAATAAGAAGGATATTTTCTGTTAAACAGAAAGTTGTTGGATCAAAGATCCAATGAAATGGAAGAATATCTCCCTATATTTTTCTAAACAGAAAAAGGACATGCTCTGTTAAATAAAGTGCCCTTGGATTAAAATTCAATGGTGATTAAAAATCACCGTTTGACAGAATAAAATTCTGTATATGGGAAAATATTTCCTCAATCTTGTTAAAAACAAGAAAACATATTCTGTAAAATAGAAATCATTGGATCAAAGATCCAACAGTGGATAAAATCTCCCGAACAATTTTTGAGGCCAATTAAATCAATTGGTATGTTTCAAATAAGAGATTTTCTCAAACTAATTAACAATTTGCCTCTCCTATATAAAGGATCCGAGACTTCAAGTCTCGTATTGAGAATCGACCCCATAAGTTTTCCACAAGAACCGAGAATTTAATTCTCCTGAAAAAAGAAGAAGATCCTCGCTCTCTCAAACCCGAGGTAAAGAAAAGAAGAGATTAAGAAAATATCTCATTTGCCTAGTGCAAGCAAAATAGAAGGGTTTAACCCTTCATATAAGAACTCAGTTCTTTCTATGAATTTGAGATCCGTAAGACAAACCTCCCACAAGTTGAGAATTTAATTCTCATCAGAAAGATTATGTCCTTCAGACTCAAAATCTAGGGGAAAGAACTGGATAAAAAGAAAAGACAGAAAAGAAACATGTTCCAGGAATTTAATTCCTCTGAAAACATGGTTTAACCCTAAAAAGAAACTTAGTTCTTGAAAAAGAAAAAACATAAGAACTTAGTTCTTAAAGAAAACTTGATCTCAGATCTTCAAAACAAAGATCTTGGTGATCATTAATGGTCAAAATGCCATTAACAGAGATTCAATCTCTAAAGAGAAGAAAAGAAACTCAGCGCCTCACGTGAAAAACACGTGAGCGCCCAAAAGATTCCCAAACAAAGGACTCAGTGCTTCACGTGCTTCCTACTTGGGCGCTCAAAACAGAAGGCCAACGCCTCACGAGAAAGACACGTGAGCACTGAGTAAAAGTGCTTAGCACTTCATATTCAGCCAAAAAGACTGAGTGCTTAGCACCAATTGGGCAACGCCCACATTCTAGCGCTGCATGTACTTCTCACATGAGCGCTATACCAAGTGCTTAGCACTTCATATTCAGTCAAAAATGACTGGAGTGCTTAGTATTGGTTGGGCAGCGCCCAAATCTCAGCGCCTCACATGATACACACGCGAGCGCCATACAAAAGTGCTTAGCACTATATATATATATATATATATATATATACAGTCAAAATGACTAAAGTGCTTAGCACTGATTGGGCATCGCCCATGACTGAGTGCTTCACATGATACACATGTGAGTGCCAGAGCTCCAAACAAGTGCTTAGCACTTCTGCATAAAAGGAAAAAGGCTAAGAAGATAGAACCACAAGTAAGTGCTTAACACTTTTGAATAAAAAAAAAGAGAAAAGAAAAAGACTGAGCAGACTAAGCCCAAATTGACCAAGTCTCTCTGAGAATTTTCTTGCAGCAGAACCCAAATGCTCTGTTGTTTAATCTTAATAAAATTTAATGATCCTGAAAATATTGCTAAGTTGATCTTAGTCTAAAAATAAAACTAACGTATCCTTAGTCAAAATAAATTGAGCCCAAATATTCATATATTTAAGTTGATCTTAATCTCAAACTAGATTAACGGTCCTTAAATAAAACAAAATATTTTTGAACTAAAGGAAAATATAACCTGAGTTCAAAAACAAAACCCCAAATCTTAAATATGCGGATTTGGACTGATCCGTGCCTTACGGTCAACGACATAAATTAGTCTCCGTATACAATCCATGGGTAACCAAAACAAACAAAATAACACACGACATGAAGTGAACTGCTGGAGAAGGAGAAAGTAGTTATCGCAACGCGATAACATAATTAACTGTAGGGGATTATGTTTGCATGGAAGAGCGTCCTCACAATCAAAACCCCCCTCACAAATTATGGGAAATCTGATGAAGTCTGCTACAACGGTCGCATCTATCCAAACGTTCGATATATGGTGCCATAAATCAACTTGGTATTTTCGGAGAGGTGGATGGATATGTCCAAATAACATATTCCCTCAAATTCAGGCAAGATGATCTATCCTAGTTCGTCTCTGATTTCGGTGGTAAACAAAGACCTAAAAAATTAAATTGTACAAAACCACCCCCACACTTAAATTTGAAGTGTCCTTACTGTCCTCTACCCCATCCATCACCTTGAATTCATAAATTACGTTCAATATTTAACTTAGGCAAATCCATGACCACTAAAGCAATTTACCCAAAATAAACACTGAAATCAGAAAGGAGAAAGAAAGAGTTACCTCCCCAAGAAATCTGAGGGATTTGGTTGAAATTTTTCGGTTCGCGCCGAAAATCCTAAAGATTGGGCCGGAATTTTTCGTCGGATCGCCTTGAATTTTTCGTAGCTGCCTTTTCTCTCCTTTAGGGTTCTAGACCCGCTCTTAGAATTTGGGGAAAAGGTCTCGGGTTAGTAGATATAATGGTTGGGTAATTTTGCACCAAAGACCTTTAAAAATCAAGATTAGCAACGAAAGCCTAAAATATTACAATTAAACCCTAAAATAAGAAAAAGAAAAAGAAAAAGAAAAGAATTTAAACTTACATAATGCTTTGGTTAACCCAAAGGTTAATAGTAACCACTCAAAATTTTCCCCATGATCATGCAAGAATAGCAAAATAAATTGTTGTAGTAAGCATCAATAAACACCCTAAAATTGATATACATAGAATTAATATGGTGTTTATATGTGGGTGTAGAAAATTGAGATTCAAACTTCGCCGAATAAACTAGTGCAGTAATAAATGATTTAACATTCAAAGAATTATGCAACTGCACTAACTTATCAATGTATTGGCTAATTGGATCAAAGTTTTTGTTATGAAAATACGGTATATAAATAAAAGATCCAGTTATAGGAATTGGTGAAACAACTTCTTCTTGCTTTATGATAGTGTGCTCTTCAAAAATTTCATCGCATTCTTCATTTCACAAATATATATACTCCTTCATATCCATTACTATGGGTTCTTCATAAACATCTCTCTCAACCATTTTATTCATGTCCCACCCCGCAAAATTACAAGTAACCTACTCAAAAAAAATTTCACAACCGTCAGGTAAATCAAATGTCTCGATCTTGAACATATCATCAATTAAATCATTCTTATATAAATTCATTGTTAGAGGCTAAATTGGAATTTCAAATTTCTGAGGGTTTGCGTAGGTTTGTATTGGGATGATCTTTTGCTCTCCTAATGATGCGATTACCTGGTCAATTTTCTTTTCAAGTCTCGCAATTGCTTGTTGATTAGCAGATATAGCTTGACTAGAAATTTGCATAAAAGCGGCTAACAGTTTTTCTATGTTACTAGAAGTTCGAGCATTTGCAGAGATAGCTTAGCCAGATGCTTGCATAAAAGTGGCCAACTGCTTTTCAACATTAGATGTGGTTTGTGAAGGAGTTTCAAATGGAGATTCAAATTTAGTTTGCAACATTGAACTTCTTATTTCATAATTATTATCAACGTCTAATATAGGTGTGAAAGTTAGATAAGAGTGGAATTGGTTGAATTGTTGCTCATACTCTCTTTCTCTATGGGATTTTTCAATATGGTCAGCAATAGTCATGGGTTTAGAGGTTGTCACATTAGCCTCAAGAGGAGTATCAACATGAGAAGGAGTTAAAGTTATGTTGGTTTGAATTGGATTGGATGGAGGACCTACGTCATAGTAAACATTTGGTTGGAATTGTTGGCCTAAAATATATTTAGGAAGTTCAGAATACATGTCTTGATTTCGACGATAATTTTGTTGTTTCCTCAGATTAATAAATCCATCAATAAATGGACAATCTTCATAAATTTGAAAGAGATCTTCACAATTAGTGCAACAAGTTTGAAAAGATGAATTACTAGGAATCATATATTTATTCTCAAAAGCTTCAATCTTATGTAAAATATCATTTACCTGGTAATTAACTTTTAATGCGTCAACCTTTTGCATAATATTATCTAACTCTGCACGTAACCAATCTTCATTGTCGGCTATGGATGTGTCAAGTGAATTAGAACCGCTCATATATTTATTTATTCTAATGCAATCTACAAGTGTCGGTTTAGCTGGATAACATAATTCATATAAAGTTGGTTTTGCATATTCTTCATCCATATTTAAAATGTTTTAAAATTTTAAAATTTAAATTATGCAGAAAAAATAATAAATGAAAAAGGTAGAAAAGGAAAAATTAAAACAGGTTATCAAAAGCAAACTGGAAGGTTGAAGTGCTGTGGGTTTGCTTCGTTTCGCTGGCACTCGTGGCACATCATCGAAAACTGGCACAGGTTCTGAACAGAGAAGAGAACGATGAAGATCTGCTGAAAATTTGGACTCCAGAAGCCTTAAAATTTCGGCCTAAACGTAATTCCGGCATAAAATTTTTCAATTCTGGTGCTAAAATTTTTGTGGGTCCTTCTTGCTCCAAAACTTCCGAGACTGCTACTGGTTTCCTGAAAAAAAATTGCAGAATAAAATAAAACAAAATAAATAAATTTAACTCGAATAAAATTAATTAAAATTGCAACCGACCTCCCCTTCAACGATGCTAAAAACTTGATGCGCCGCAACTATATTTTATCCCCGGTAACAGTGCAACAAACTTGATGGAGATTTTATTAGTCTCTAATTTTAACCGCAAGTGTGTTTCCCCCAATCAGAGCAAAGCCCTTTTTAAAATTCAAATTTTGAAATGAAGCAATGCTTCAGAAGCAGCGCCAAGTGCGCTGCGCCCTAAGCAGTGCGCCAGCACGTGTGCTCTAGCGCTAGGTGCGCTGCGCCCTAAGAAGCGCGCCACGTGCAGAGTACGTGTGCGCTAGCGCTAGGTGCGCTGCGCCCTAAGCAGCGCGCCACGTGCAAAGCACGGGCGCGCTAACGCTGGAACAGAGAGCTCCCCACCGTCAGATCAGAGATCCGATAATAATGGTAAATCATTAATTAATCAGAATTAAATTCTGTTAAGGAAAGATTTCTCAAAATCTTTCCAAACAACAAAATTGTGCTCTGTAAATCAGAGCACCGTTGGATCAATGATCCAATGGTGATTAAAAATCATCAAAATACAGAATAAATTCTGTATGAAAAGATTTTCCAATCTTGTTAAAAACAAGAAGATTGCCTTCTGTAAATCAAAAGCCCTTGGATCAAAGATCCAATGATGGGAAATTCCTCAAATCAATTGGAGAAAAGATCTCCTTAACTGATTGAACTGATTAGCTTGCCCTATATAAAGGCCCCTAAGGTTTAAGTCCCAGATATACAGAAGTATATAGAGGAACCCCCCATAAGCTTTGAGAGATCTAAGAAAGAAGAACCAAGCTCTCAGAAAAAGAAGAAGTTCCTCAAGTTAAAAAATGAACAGAGAGATGAAATCACCTCTTAATTAAAAAGAAGAATCCATTTCTTTAAGGATCATAGATCTATAAGACCAAGGTCTTTCACAAAGAGATCAAAAGATCACATCATAAAAAGAAGAACATAATTCTTCTCACAGATAATAGATTTATAAGACAAATTGTCTTTCAGAGATCATCTCATCATAAAGGGGAGAATAATTCAATTCTCTTAAGATCACAGATCTATAAAGGCAAAACCTTTCACCAAAATAAGAGATTGAAATATCTCATATAAAATAAGAACTTTATTCTTAGAACTTTGAAACAAAGTCTCTTATAAAAAGAGAATTTAACTCTCAGGGCACAAACTGATCTAAGTTGCATAAAAGAAGAGCCATAGCGCTCTTAATTTAAAAGCGCTTCAGTGATCCACATCTAGCGCAAAGCGGTGCATAGCCTTAGCGCTCCAATCAACAAAGGCGCATTGCGCTCATTATCTAGCGCATAGCGCCAAGCGCGCCACGTGTCTCCCATGTGTACGCTACTTAAACAGAAGCGCTTTGCGCTCATGGATTGGCGCTCAGCGCCAAGCGCACCACGTGCTCCTTACGTGTGCGCCATTGAACTAATAGCGCAATGAGCTCATAAACTAGCACTCTGCGCTCGTTAACTGGCGCTAGCGCCAAGCGCGACACGTGTCCCTCACGTATGCGCTACTCGGCAGAAGCGCACTGCGCTCTTTGACTGGCGCAAAGCGCCAAGCGCACCACGTGCTTCTCACGTGTGCGCTGATAGAACATAAATTGTTCTTTAATAATCCTCAGAGCTATGATGAGTGCTCAGCACTAAAAGACTGAAATACTGTCAGAATCCAAATCAATGCTCAACATTGCTAAAAAGGCCAAGCCCAAATAAATGCTCAAAAGCCCAAAATAAATGTTAAACATTTTAACTTGAATGGCCTTAGCCCAAGACTGGCCGTAAGTCCTCAACGCAGATTAATTGAGCCCATATGCTCATGAATCTTTTAACAGACCTTAGTCCCAAATTGGACTACAGATCTACCAACCAAAATTGGTTCAGGGGTACATCTCTGAACCCCTCTGATATATGTCGTTGTAATCCTTCAACGTCTTCAGAGAGGTGACGGGTCCCGACAACCATACATTTCATAGACTATGACGTCTTTAAACTGGACTGTGGGGTCCTTAAGCCCATGGACTATGATGTCCTTAACCTCGGACTGTGGGGTCCCTTTAAACCCATGGACTATGATGTCCTTAATATCGGACTGTGGGGTCCCTTTAAACCCACGGACTATGATGTCCTTAACCTTGGACCGTAATGTCCTTAAACTAACGTTGGACCACCATGTCCTTAAACTAGTAATCGACCGCAATGTCCCTAAACTAAACAATAAAGCCCAAATGCTCTTTTGTCTGATCTAAACGATCCCGTTAAGTTGATCTTAGTCTAAAATTAAACTAACGTATCCTTAACATACGTTTAAGTTGATCTTAGTCTCAAATGAGACTAACGTATCCTTAAACCCAACCAAAACCCAAATCTAAGAAAATACGGATTTGGACTAATCCACGCCCTACGGGCGACAACATAAATTAGTCTTCGTATACAATCCATGGGCAACCAAAAACAAAACAAACACACACGACACGAAGTGACCATCTGGAGAAGGAGAAAGTGGTTACCGCGATGCGATAGCATAATTAACTGCAGGGGCTTACGCCTACAAGGAAGAGCGTCCACACAATCAAAAACCCCTCAATGAGAGGAAATCTGACGAAGTCTGCTACATCGTCCGCATCCGTTTAAACCTTCGATATATGGTGTCATAAATCAACTTGGCATCTTCGGAGAGGTGTACGGATAGCACCAATTAGCATCTGCCTCGAATTCAGGCAAGACGGACCTACGCGGCCGCGTCTCCGTGTTCGGAGGGGAACATATTCTGGCAGGCCCGGTGGGACTTTTGCCTCTTTCCACTCCACACTTTGTGTGTCATGTTTCGCGAACGAATCGCGGTTTAATATGGTTGCCCTTGGGTTCGAGGTACTAAGATTTGGTGTCTTGCTCCGTGCAGAAAACAGAAGATCAATGGCTTCAAACCGCACTAATTACAACTGCAACTCTCGCTCCGTCCCGTCCGGAGGAGTGACTTACAGGCCCCAGGCGGCCTCCATCTTCGCTATGCCGGTGGAACATGTGACTCAGGACACTATTGGGCTATTCTTTGGGACCATGATCCCACCGATGAGCTTCAATGCCCCGATGCTGTCGCAAGAATCCCCAAAGAAGTCGGTCTTTGATCGACTTACCACTACCGCGGCCCCTCTCAACGGGTCGCCCAAATCCAACGCCTCAGTCTTTGATAGATTGGGCCAAAGCTCATGTGGGCCCGTGAAGAAGCCTGCGATACTAGAAAGGGTTATCCCCAAAAAGATAGCCATTCCTGCTCTCGAAGTCGTCAAAGCGGCTTCTCCTGCCAAAGGATCGGTCTTCATAAGACTGACTGTTTCAGCACCCATTTCAGGAGAAATCGTCAAGGCTGCTTCACCTGCTCGGAATTCTTCTTTCGATAGGTTGGCTACCCCCACTCAGCGGACGTCAGTCTTCAACAAGTTGACAACGACAGCTTCTGATTAAGACATGGGGCATGAGGAAAAAGTGAAAGTTCAGCGAGAAGACGACCATCCTATCAAACCACAAAAGGCGACAGCTACTTGGGTGCCCACTGCATCGGCCCCCTCAAATTTGACCGCTCACAAGAGGAGAAGGCCAGAGAAAATCCCTGAGTCTGCGACGAATCGCAATACCACTAAACCTAAACGCCTTAAGTCTGGGGACATGGTGGTGCACACCGTTTATATGGCATCCAGAAAAGAGGATAGTCGTATCTCCACAGGTCATCGACCGCTTACGCGATCCGTGACTAAGGCTCAGGAGCAACAACAACAAAAGCTCTAAGAGATGTTAACAGCTATGGCCGCACTTACGGGACCGAAAGCAAGCCCGAAGACATCCTCGGAGCAGCGCCGTGAGCAGGAAACTGATGCCGAATTCCTTCGGAGAATGCTTGAGAGGAAGGAAAAATAGGTCGTGGAACAAGCGGCCAATATAAAAAAAATGGCCCTTCTGTTCCAAGATATGGTGGGCATGATGATCCAGCCGGACCCTCCGGCTGAAGATCCTCCAGTAATAATTGAAGATGATAGAGGAGAGACATCCAATCCTCTGCCGGCTTTGTCAACAGCCATGGAGGAGACCATCTCAAAAGCCGCCCTGGATGATTATATCGCTCAACAGATACGAGATCACCAGGTGAATGAAGCGGCTAGTCAGGTTGTTAAGACTGGACGACACTATCCGGGTTGGTACGACCAAATAAAGTACCTGTCAGGATACACGATCCCTAAATTCTACGTATATAAGGGGATGGGGAACCCACACCAACACGTCGCTCAATTCAGAGCCTTATGCGGCAATACCGGAGGTGACGATAAACTACTGCTTCGCCAGTTCGTTGGCAGCTTGTCGGAGACAGCATTCGAGTGGCATTCGGAACTCCCAAATGACTCTGTTAAGAAATTTGCAGAGATGGAGCCGCTGTTTACACAGAGATTCGCACACGCTAGCGAGCACACCCTAATCATGGCATTGATCAATGCCAGGGTGAAGCCTGGAGAAACATGGGTTCAGTATGCAATACGGTGGCGGAATCTATGGTTGAAGTGCGAGCAGCGCATTGAAGAAGCGCCTGCGGTAGGCATGTTCGTGGGTACTCTCGACCCTCAAGCGACCATTTCCCAATTTATGATGTTTTTCAAGCCGACCACTTTCCAGGCCTTGATTGACAAGCTGGCCCAAATGGACCAGATGGGCCGCATGTCTTCCTCTTCGAAGCCGGAACCGCGGAATAAAAAAGGCAAAGGGAAAGCGACTTTTGTCTCCAATACTCAACAACAGCCAAGCAACTTAAAGCCGGTTGTCCGCCAAAACAACGTGTGTCCACGCCCATCCCTCGAGGAGAGACTGGGACGTCCTTACTCGTTTCCCCGGGATAAAATAAGGAGACTGTTCGAGCTGGCAGTACACAACAGACTCATCAATCTGCCGGATCCAAAACGTCCGTTGCAGCCAGGCGATGTCAACAATCCTAATTAATGCCCTTACCACCAAGCAGTAAGCCATCCAATCGAAGATTGCTTCGTCTTCAAAGGCTGGATTGAGGACCAATACCAAATGGGAAAATTCGCGCTGTCCGAAAACTGGAAGATGAACCCGCCACAACCACATGATCCGAAAAAGATGGACATGCCGGGGGCATCGTGCTCATTCATAGAGAAATCCCCTGGACCGAAAAGTCCGTAAACTATAAATTTGCCTCAAATATGGTAACGATGGATCACTATGTCCTAAAACTGGCTATTGACCGAGACGTCGATAAACTACTACGGATCGCAGCATCCTAAGGCTGACCAAAAAAAGAAGGTATGTCCACAAGCAAAATAGGCACGGATGAAAACCCGAAAGGGCGCCGTGAGTAAAAATAGCAGGACTAGACTCGTAAAAAAAGGTATGTCCACAAGCAAAATGGACACGGATGAAAACCCGAAAGGGCGCCATGAGTAAAAACAGCAGAACTACCAGCGAGTTTGTGAAAACCCGAAAGGGTGCAATCTCGTTAAAAGACACTTGCAAGGTCCCCTCGACCTTGTGAGGAGAAAATACCTGCGTGAGATCCTTACGACTCATAAGGGAGCAACACACTTAGGGATCCCCACGATTCCTAAGGAGAAATTACACTTACGAGATCCTCATGACTCATAAGGAGAATTCCCCTTTGAGACCTTCACGGTTCATAGGATTCAAAAGCTTTAAGCTACAGGGGTCTGAACCTGTTCTTAAGCCATTACATTTCCAGACTGCCCTACAAGCGGTTCAATGCTAAACCTTGTATACAATCCACGAGCTTGGATAAACATTTCCCAAGCAAAGTCCCACCCACGACTAGGGATATGCTCACACAGTGAACGACCCTTGTAAGTCCTCTCGACTTATAAGGAGAAAACACTCTTGTAAGATCCTTAAGACTTATAAGAGAACATACACTTAAGAATCCTCACGATTTTTAAGGAGAAAACACACCTACGAGATCCTCATGACGCGTAGGGAGAAATACCTTTATGAGACCCTTATGGCTCGTAAAGTCAAAAGCCTTAGTCGGCAGGATCCTAACCCTATTCGCTAAGTCACCTTTGTTCGACATCGACAGAGGCAAATGATGATTCGCTCCTGGCAATATCCCAGTTGTAGCGATGCTGATGCCTAAATCGGTATCAGATCCCAAATCCCATACTCGCGATAAAAATTAGCGAGCCAAAAATTCATATGAAATAGCCGAAATGATGGGGCAACTTGCAACGAAATCAGCAAGTAAAAATGTATGCATACAAAAACAGCCGAAATGATTGGGCAACTCGGATTAAAAAGTAGCGAGTAAATAAAAAAAAATAGCCGAAATGATTGGGCAACGAGAAAAATAGCTGAAATGATTGGGCAATCATGACTTTCGCGATATAAAAGCTGAAATTATAGAGCATCGCGGAAAGAAAAATAAATAAAATGAAACTTTTTGCCCTACAGGTAAGATCACATCGATCCCTGTATACAATCCAGGGGCACAAACAAAGAGGGAACTGTAAGTCCACGTTGCCCACCTCGGTGCTTGCGGGGAGGCGGAAACGGTATAAAAATCGGATTTTTAGCACTCAAGGCAACATTGACTATCAAAAGGAGGATCTTTGCTAAACAAAAATTAACTACAAAGCTAACTAGTTTTAGCTACATGGAAGAAAGGTTATACCTAGGGCTTTATGTCCTTCTCTCCTTGCTCCTTTGGAGTGAAAGATGTGATCTTCTTGTCGCCTTCTCTAGTCGAAGAAGGATCCACCCGAAAGCCTCAACCTTTGGCTTCAACTTCAAGCTAGAAGTAACTAAGATGCAAGAAGTGCTAATCCTAGAACCTTAGAAGAGAGTAGAGAGTATCTTAGAATGGTTTATCTCAAGCTCAATTATTTCTCAACTCATGAGAGGGGAGAGCTAGAGAGAGAGAGGAAGAGGAGGAGAGAGAATCTATATGATAGAATGAGGAGAATAATGAACCATTCTCATATATATGTGTGAATTATGTAAATTAGATAATTAGCAAGATAATTGTCATGGTTAATCAAGACTTGACCATTATCATTTCACATTAAATGCAAATTGCAAGGATCAAAGAGCATCTTTTATATGGAATGATGATGGTCAACATGTCAACCAAAGTCAACAAGTCAAGATAGTCAAATGGTCAACAACCTTAACCATGCACAATTATATTTAACTAATATCAATTAATCATAATACACACATAAGCATTAGGGTTAAGAAAATGACAATAGTCATCAACCCTAATCAGAGTCCTCTCCCTATGTCTCAGTCAACTGTGCATACGCACCCGTATTCGTGATCCGAGGAACACGAATACAATGAGATAAAACCAATCCCAAATCATATACTAGGATCTGGCTTAAACTAAAGCCCGCTAGTATAAGCTATCCGGACAGCAAATGTGCACAAGTGCGCGGATGTGAACGAACCCTGTCGCAAAACCATGCGACCTCTACTCATTTTGCCTAAAGGCGAATAACTCTCTGTGTGGGACTATAAAGACTCGACACTACGCTGGCAGTGGGTTTAACCACAGACCGCAAGCGGTACTAGCTGTACGTAACGGTCCCCAGGTAGATGCCGATAAGAAGACTGACGAGGTGAACCCATCTGAACTGCTACTGAGCCTGAATGTGACAGTCTCCGTATAGTCCGGTCTGTTCGTCGGATACATCGCATGGCGGGCCTAGGGGGCGGTAAACGCCAGTCCCCTGATAGCGGTACAAGTCATGTCGGAGTGTAGCCCAGAACACCCTGAGATAACACAGGAAACCTACCAGTATATCTCGCTTGCCCTGGCCAGGGGCTACTTGTGTAATGGCTCTCCCGGACACAGCGCGATGTCAACCCCCAATACCGGGAGAGACGAATCATGTCTAACCGTCACTGCCTCCAAGTGCTTCGGGACTGCACCCAACTACTACCTGTTTGCATGACTCCTTTGAGCCCTGGTAGGGTAGTAATCAAAGTATAGTGGGAACACACGCGAGGCGAAGTGGCAGTGTCAAGTCAGCGGACTAAGCTGTACTCATGTCACCTGGGAACTGATAACTGACGATAGGTATAATACCAACCAACAGTTCCCGACGAGTCCTGTCCAGTGTACTCGTATCCTAACGAGCACCCGCATACCATCTCAAGTACGACGTACTGACGGCTGTGGGACAGACCATCTCCCACGCTGGGATGAGAAGTGCATACGCTAGTCTACTCCGGAGTATCGATGCCCTGTCTCGATAGTTCTACGACTAGGGACCTGTATAAGGATGTGCTTATGGATTACCCAGCCCCCACGAGTGTGAGCGCCATCACAACGCTGGTAATCAAGCAAAGATCCTAAGGGCTCTACTAATATGTATAGGTGATATAATAAAAGAAACACATGTACACATTAAAGCAAAGACAAACCAAGTAGCATACTACCATTTCGAGCAAGATTGTATATATAACTGTGAATATCCCAAGCTTCCATCAAGTAATATACATACTAGTATGATACAGTAATGGCCTCTAGGGCATATACACTAACAATCTCCCACTTGCACTAAGGTCATGTACTGGCGTATCGAAGACCTATCATCTCGATCAGCCGCTCGAACTGAGTCTGGGGTAAGGCCTTCGTGAATGGATCTGCAGTGTTATCTTCTGAAGCAACCCTCCGAACCTCGATCTCCTGGCGATCCACGATCTCCCTGATCAGGTGATACCGCCTCAAGATGTGTCTGGATTTCTGATGGGACCTGGGTTCCTTCGCTAAAGCTATAGCCCCGTTGTTGTCGCAATACAGAGGTATTGGATCAACAATGGATGGAACCACCTGAAGTTCTTTCAAGAACTTTCTCATCCAGACAGCTTCTTTTGCGGCATCAGATGCAGCGATGTATTCCGCTTTCATAGTCGAGTCAGCAACGGTTTCCTGTCTGGAACTCTTCCAACACACCTCCCCTCCATTGAGGGTAAAGACAAAACCCGACATGGACTTGGAATCATCCTTGTCACTCTGGAAGCTGGAGTCAGCAAAGGCCTCAATCTGGAGGTCTTTTCCGCCATACACCAAGAACATCTCCTTAGTCCTTCTCAGGTACTTGAGAATGTTCTTTACCGCTATCCAATGTTTCTCCCCAGGGTTTGACTGATACCTGCTTACCACACTCAGTGCATAAGCCACATCTGGTCTGGTATACAACATCGCATACATTATAGAGCCTACCGCAGAAGCGTAGGGTATAATAGACATGCGATCACTCTCCAAATCAGTCTTGGGAGACATCTCTTTGGAGAGGGTGATCCCGTGACAAGCCGGTAGATTACCGCGCTTGGAATCTTCCATACCGAATCTTTTCAGTATGGTGTCGATGTACCTGGACTGTGAGAGTCCTAAAATCCTCTTGGATCTGTCACGGTAGATCCGGATCCCCAGAATGTATGAGGCATCACCCAGGTCTTTTATGGAGAACCTGTGTGACAAGAACCCTTTGACAGATTGTAGCATAGGAATGTCATTTCCAATTAAGAGAATGTTATTGTTTCCGTCAAAAATTTCTGCGCAAAAGAGTCCAAGGTATCAAATGGCAGCAATATCCTTAAGGAAATGCGAACCAGTATCTTCCGGGCTATTTTTTGACAAACTCCCGAATGAAAAACAGATAAATTCTGATGGTATCAAAAGCGGCTCGAAAAACCCTTCGATTTGATATATTATGGGCCTCGTAATTCATCCGGGATCAAAAGTTATGAGGAATTACGTGTCCACACGTGATGGACTTTTAAGAACCCGCTGGAGGAGTTAAAAAATATAATAAAAACTCAGAAAAGACCCCAATGGGGCATCACGTGCTCACATGTGAACATGGGTCACGTGCAGACACGTGATGGGCTTTTAAGGCCTCTAAAATAATGAATAGAATTAAATTCTAAAATCTGTTCCCTGAATAAAAATCAGGAATCACGTGCTCACACGTGACCAATGGTCACGTGTTGACACGTGATGGTTAAAACTGAAGCGTAAACAAAGAGCTGAAGGAAATACCTCAATGAGCTGTCACGTGCTCATACGTGACCAATGGTCACGTATTGACACGTGATGGTTACAACTGAAGCGTAAGTAAACACTAAGAAAATGACTCAATTGGGGGTCACGTGGCAACACGTGACTGGCTGTAAAAGCCTTGTTGTTCAACAGAATTAAATTCTGAAAAAAGATCATTTAAATCTTTTGAAATAGAATTAAAATTCTAAAAGCTTCTAAATCTTTCCAAATGGAAAAGGATTATGGGGACCGTTGGATTAAAGATCCAAGGGTGATTAAAAATCACCAATTTATGGAAAAATCTTGGACAAGGAAAGATTTCCCTGAAAATCTCACCAGAATAACAAATAGAATATCTTTTGGATTTAAAATTCACGGTGAATAAAATTCACTGAATGATCTAAAGGCGCAAATTGATGATAAATATAAATCAAATCTCTCAACAATCAAATCAAATTTTTCAATGAGAGATTTGCTAAACAAATTGATTCTTTTCCTTCTCCTATAAATAGGAGCCAAGAAGAGAAGAGAAGGGATTCACCTGGGGGGAGAGAAAAAAACAGAGGGAGGAGAATTTAATTCTCAAGAGAAAAAAAGAAAAGAAAGGAGAATTTAATTCTCTGCAAAAGAAAAACCCTAGATAAGAAAAGAGAGGCTTAAAAAGAGAATTTAATTCTCAAAAGAGTTTAACTCTTATATAAAAAAAAGAACTTAGTTCTTTCTCTGGTGGAGGATCTGCAAAGTGCACATCTCCCCATGAATTGAGAATTTAATTCTCATTGGGTTGAGATCCTGCCATGCAGATCCAAAACATAGAGGAGGAATTAAGTTTTGAGAATTCAATGGTCACAAAATTATAGGAATTTAATTCCTTTGGGATAAAATTAGGGTTTTACCCTAAATAAGAATTTAATTCTTTCACAACAGGAATTTAATTCCTCCAAAACAAAAATTAGGGTTTTACCCTAAATAAGAATTTAATTCTTAAAGATAAGGAGACTTAAAAGATCTCTGTGCATGAAAAGACTAAGGTCACGTGCCCCACGTGACCCATGAACAGATCCCCCAAAAATGAGAAGAGGAAAGCTTTGAGGCAATGCCTCACGTGTTCCCACGTGACCCTCATTATATATGGAACAAAAGCAAAGGAAGAAACAATTCTGGGCGCTCTCACGTGTTACCACGTGACCCCTAATAAATGTTCTAATAAATCAGGGCATGATTATACATCACGTGCCCACACGTGATAGCTATGAAAACTAAAAGTGTTTAACACTTGTCTGCAGAACAAAATAAAGGGGATCTGGCCCCACTTTTTGATGCCATCACGCGCTCCCACGTGACTCCCAAAACGCAGAAAGAAAGATCAATAGAAATGAAGGCTTTGGCCGCTCTCACGTGTTTACCACGTGACCCCTTAGCAAACGTTTTAACAGTCAGCGCATAAATCCCCATCACGTGTCAACACGTGATGCTCGAAATAAAAAGGAAAAGTGTTTAACACTTATTCGCAGATTTGAGGGTAAAACAAAAGAGATCTGGCTCCACATTTAGGGCGCCCTCACGTGTCCCCACGTGACCCCTAACAAATCCCTTTAATATCTAATGGATGGATGCCTATCACGTGCCCACACGTGATGGCCAGGAAATGAAAAGTGTTTAACACTTAATTGCAGAACGAAGAAAAGGGATCTGGTCCCCCCTTTTTGGGCGCTCTCACGTGTCCACACGTGACCCCTCTGTCTTTAGTGTTTAACACTAATTCGGGGATTATATTTCCAGTGTTTAACACTGATTGTTTCTAGTGTTCAACACTAAATTGAAGATTATATTTCCAGTGTTTAACACTGATTGTCTTTTAGTGTTTAACACTAATTTGAGAGTTCTACCTCCAGTGTTTAACACTGTTGTTCTCTAGTGTTTAACACTACTTTTAGCCAAATTGGCTAATTTTCCAGAGGCAAAAGTCCTTCCTCCAAATGAATCTCAAAATTGAGGAAACCAAAGACAAGATGTTGTCAGAACCCCCAAACCTCTGTTTGGCACTGCTGAATGATGAGGGGCTAAACCCAGACAAATGTTTAATGGCACAAAGGGCCAATATTTCAAACATAACTGGACTTCGCCCAAACTGGCCATAAGTCCTCAAATCATCTTGAACTGAGCACATCTGCTCTTTCAACCAACTCATTGGTTCAAGGGTACATCTCTGAACTCCTATGACATTTATCGTTGTAATCCTTCAACGACGTCAGAGAGGTGACGGGTCCCGACAACCACACATCAACACGGACTGTGGGGTTCTTAAACCCATGGACTTATGCGTCCTTAAACCAAGATACGGACTGTGGGGTCCTTAAACCCGCGGACTTATGCGTCCTTAAACTAACAGACTAATGCGTCCTTAAACACGCCCATATGGACTGTGGGGTCCTTAAACCCATGGACCGCAATGTCCTTAAACTACCAATGGACCGTGATGTCCTTAAACTACCAATGGACCACTATGTCCTTAAACTGGTATTGGACCCCCATGTCCCTAAACTGGCAATGGACCACCATGTCCCTAAACTGGAACAATATAGCCCAAACGCTCTTTTGTCGGATCTAAACGATCCCGTTAAGTTGATCTTAGTCTCAAATCAGACTAACGTATCCTTAACAAACGTTTAAGTTGATCTTAGCCTCAAATATGGCTAACGTATCCTTAAACCAAAACCTTCAAACAGACTTTAGTCCCAAATTGGACTATAGATCTCCCAACCAACTTTGGCTCAAGGGTACATCTCTGAACTCCTCTGACATCTGTCGTTGTAATCCTTCAACGTCGTCAGAGAGGTGATGGGTCCCGACGGTCATCCATTCAATGGGCCACCATGTCCCTAAACTGGAACAATAGAGCCCAAACGCTCTTTTGTCGGATCTAAACGATCCCGTTAAGTTGATCTTAGTCTCAAATCAGACTAACGTATCCTTAACAAACGTTTGAGTTAATCTTAGTCTCAAATACGGCTAACGTATTCTCAAACCAAAACCCCAAACCCAAATCTAAGTAGACACGGATTTGGACTAATCCACGTCCTACGGGCGACGACATAAATTAGTCTCCGTATACAATCCACGGGCAACCAAACACAAAACAAACACCCACGACACGAAGTGACCAGCTGGAGAAGGAGAAAGTTGTTACCGCGATGCGGTAGCGTAATTAACTGCAGGGGCTTGCGCCTGCAGGGAAGAGCGTCCCCACAATCAAAAACTCCTCAAACGAAGGGGAATCTGAAGAAGTCTGCTACATCGGCCGCATCCGTTTAAACCTCCGATACACGGTGTCATAAATCAACTTGGCATCTGCGGAGAGGTGGATGGATAGCACCAATTAGCATCTGCCCCGAATCTCAGGCAAGACGCCCATGTCTTGGCCGCCATTCGGAGGGGAACAGATTCTGGCATGCCCGGTGGGACCCTTTCCTCTTTCCACTCCACACTTCGTGTGTCATATTCGCGAACGAATCGCGGTTTGTTAATGGTTGCCCTTAGGTTTCGAGGCACTAAGATTTGGCGTTTCACTTGGTGCAGAAAGCAAAAGATCAATGGCGTTCACCTGCTCAAAGTGTTCCATATTCAACTGCAACCCGTGTCCTGCCTCAACCGGGGGCATAGCCTATGGGCCCCGAGCTGCTTCCCTTTTCAAGATGCCAGTAGAGCAGGTAACTCAGGCCACCACTGGATTATTCTTCGGAACCATGCTCCCACTGATGAACTTCAATGCCCCAATGACATCGCAAGAAGCTCCAAAGAAGCCGGTCTTTGATCGACTTACCACTGCCATGACCCCTTTCAACGGGTCGCCCAGTTTTAATACCTCAGTTTTCAACAGACTGGGCCAGAATGTCCGCAAACCTGCGATACCCGAAGCTGCCATCCCAAAGCGGATAGCCATCTCGACTCAAATGGATGAAATCATTGGAAAGGCTCCTTCTTCCGAGAAGTCAGTTTTTATAAGGCTGGCCATTCTGGTTGCTGCTCCAGGCGAAGTCCTCAAAGCTGCTTCCCCTACCCAGAGCAGGGGGCATGAAGAAGCTTATCCAACAACGGAGGTGACTCCATCCGCAAGACACGCTCGACGTCGCCACTGGCGTCGAGTAAGAAAGGCTGGGGGCAACTCCCCCTCTGGATTTACGCCGCCAGCTCCAATGGTGGGGATCGATGCTGCTGTTCCAACCGGGAACAGCTTTGAATTGCTGAACACGGTGCGCAGAAACTCTCCTATTGCCGTACTAAAAAGATCCCCTCCTCCGGTGGGAAATGTTGCGGAAGCCAAGCCAGAACAGTCCTCTCAGTGGCTGTCCTCTAAAATCTATAAGGTCTGGCGCCAAGTCCAAGACTCGGTGATTGATCGAAATTTCTCCCGCCAGCAGAAGAAGCTGAAGGTCCGGCAGGAAGAAAACCGTCCTTTTAAGCCACAAAAGATGATGACTACTTGGGTGCTCACGACAGCGGCCCCCTCAACGTCAACCACTCAGAAAATAAGGAGGCCAGAGAAAGCCCCAGTAAACGTGGCAGACCACAAAGACGCTAAGCCCAAACGCCCCAAGTCTGGGGGCATGGTGGTGCACACCGTATACATGGCTTCTGGAAAGGAGAAAAGCTGTGCTTCGACGGGTCACCGACCGCTCACTCGATCCGTGAAGAAAACCCAGGAGCAGCAACAGAAGCTTCAGGAGATGATGATTGCAATGGCCGCTCTCACCGGGCCAAAAGAAAGTCCGGAGGCATCATCAGAGCAGCGTCACGAACAAGAAACTGATGCTGGCTTCTTACGCAGAGTCCTCGAAAATAAGGACAGAGAAGCCGCAGAGCAAGCGGCTAACATAAAGCAAATGGCGCTCCTCTTCCAAGATATGGTAGGGATGATGCTACAGCCGGACCCTCCAGTTGAAGACCCTCCGATCATTACTGAAGACGATAGAGGAGAGACATCTAATCCTCCTCCGACTCTTTCAACAACTAAAGATGAAACCATTTCCAAGGCTGCGCTGGATGACTATATAGCTCATCAAATACGGGCTCATCAAGTGAATGAAGCGGCTGCGCAAATTGTTAGAACTGGACGACCTAATCCAGGCTGGTATGACCAAATCAGTTACCCGCCGGGATATACGATCCCTAAGTTCCACGTATATAAAGGGACAGGGAACCCACATCAGCATGTCGCTCAATTCAGGGCCTTATGCGGCAATACTGGAGGCGATGACAAATTGTTGCTACGTCAATTCATCAGCAGCTTAGCAGAAACAACCTTTGAATGGTATTCGGAGCTACCTAATGACTCTGTCAAAACATTTTCGGAGATGGAGCTATTGTTTACACAAAGATTTGCCAGCGCCAGCGAGCGCACCCTGATAACAGCACTGATTAACGCCAGGGTGAAGCCAGGTGAAACGTGGGTTCAATACGCAGCACGATGGCGGAATCTACGGTCGAAATGCGAACAGCGGATCGAAGAAGAGCCGGCGGTGGGCATGTTCATGGGCACTCTTGATCCGCAAGAGACCATCTCGCAATTCATGATGTTCTTCAAGCCAACTACTTTCCAGGCCTTGATTGACAAGTTGGCCCAAATGGATTAGATGGATCATATATTATCTCCTTCAAAGACGGATCCTCGGAATGAAAAGGGGAAAGGAAAAGCAACTTTCATCGCCAATACTCAACAACAGCCGAGCAACTTAAAACCGATTGTCCGCCAAAGCAATGTGCGTCCACGCCCATCCCTCGAGGAGAGACTGGGACGTCCTTATTCATTTCCTCAGGATAAAACAAGGAGACTGTTCGAGCTGGGAGTGCGCAACAGACTCATCCATCTGCCGAATCCAAAACGTCCGTTGCAGCCAGGCGATGTCAACGATCTTAATTACTACCCTTACCACCAAGCGATAAGCCATCCAATCGAAGATTGCTTCGTCTTTAAGGGATGGATCGAAGATCAGTACCAACAAGGCAAGTTCGCGTTATCCGAAAACTGGAAGGTGAACCCGCCACAGCCTCACACTCCTAAGAAAACAAACACACTGGGGGCAACATGCTCTTTTGTTGAGGAAACTCCTTGGGAGGTGGCTCTTTTGACCAAGACCAAAAGGATGCTAAATGATCTTCAGACATGCCCGGCGATTATATGGAAGAACCGGTTGGAACCTGAGATCATCAAGAGGATGCTGAAGCCGCGCCCAATTCCAAATATTGGTGGTGATAGCCAAAGCATTCACACCCAGCCGTCGAAATCTTCGAAAAAGAAGGAGAAATCCAAGAAGCCCGTGAAACCTGGCAACAAGCGCACGGATTTGCAGAAACTGATTGACATGCTGGAAGAGTATAACCAGAAGGCGCGGATTCTAATCACGCACCAAGAGTTTCTCAGCCACGTCCTCGAGGATGAAAACGATGGAGAAGACTCATCAGATGAATCTGAGGACTACGTAGCAAGTTGTCATGTGATCTCTCACTCCTTGATAGATGATAAAGAGGCTCCTTGCACCGAGAAACCGGGGGCGGATCCTGAACCAGAACTTCTGTGGCCGTCAGACGAGATGATCGATGCCTTCCTGAATAAGATTCGTCTGAAAAGTAAAGCCGACTGGGAGCGTGAGATGGCCATATTTGAAAAGGCCAAACGCCGGCGACTGGACAAAAGGGTCGAAACACTCCCACCAGATCAAAGTACATCCACCGCAAATGAAAGCAGGATCAAGACAAGGAAACGATTCGCCAAAGCCATATCAATGGGGATGAGGCCACCCTCTTTCAGAAAAAATTCTCCTGGTGGTATACATTTTGATGAAACGGACGTACACCCTAACTTCTGCTTATATCATCAGAGGATCGCACATCCTACTGAAGACTGCAACTCCTTTAAGTGTTGGTGGCAAGGATATGTCGCTCATAGACAACACGTCAATAGAATAAAGCGAGAAGCTCGTAGACAGCGAAAAAATACGACAGGTGAGCATAAAAGAGTTGCCGGCAATTGTCATAGGGACGAGCCCGGGGGATCACGAGTTCTCACATTTGGAAGCGATTCTGAGGAAGAAGCCGCTCTCAACCCTCTCTTCAAGGAATTCATTTCTAAAATAAAAGAATTGAAGAGTTGCGAGAACGTTCAGCTGCGCAATCGAACGCTACCCGAAAAGAATCTCGGACCCGCAAATAAGGGATCAAACAAAAGGGATAAGGGGAATGGAAAAGCGACCTCCGTCGCCAATGCTCAACAACAGCCGAATGACCCGAAACAGTTTGGTCGTCAAAACAATAAGCCGCGATACTTTAATGAGAAGTTGAAACGTCCTTACTCGTTTCCCAAAGATAAAACAAAGAGATTGTTCGAGCTAGCAGTGCGCAGTGGGCTCATCACTCTGCCAGATCCAAAACGTCCATTGCAACCAGGTGACGTTAACAATCCTAACTATTGTCCCTACCACAGAATAATGGGTCACCCACTCGAAAATTGGTATGTCTTCAAAAACTGGGTTGAAGACCAATACCAACAGGGCAAGTTCGCGCTGCCCGAAAAGTGGAAGGTAAACCCGCCACAACAACATGCTCCGAAAAAGGTGAATATGTCGGGGGCATCATGCTCATTCATAGGGAAAGCCCCATAGACCGAAAAGTCAGTAAACTAGAGATGCATCTCAAATACGGCGACGGCGGACCGAAACGTCCTTAAACTGACGGCGGACCGCAATGTCCTAAAACTTGTAAATGACCGAAACGTCGTTAAACTACTATCAACCCGCGGCATCCTCAGGCTGGCGTGGTAGTTAAAAAAAAGGTATGTCCACAAGCAAAAAGGGCACGTATGAAAACCCAAAAGGGCTCCGTGAGTAAAAGCAGCAGGGCTACCGGCGAGTCTTGTGAAAACCCGAAAGGGCGCAACCTCGTTAAGAAAAAAGAATAAAAAGAATAAAAAAAACGGTATGTCCATAAGCAAAATGGGCACGGATGAAAACTCGAAAGGGCTCCGTGAGTAAAAACAGCAGGGCTACCGGCGAGTGTTTGTGAAAACCCGAAAGGGCGCAACCTCGTTAAAAGACACTTACAGGGTCCTCTCGACCTTGTAAGGAGAAACCACCCGCGTGAGATCCTTACGACTCATAAGGGAGCAACACACTTAAGAATCCTCACGATTCCTAAGGAGAAATTACACTTGCGAGATCCTCACGACTCGTAAGGAGAACTCTCTTATGGGACCCTCACGGCTCATAAGATTTGAAAGTCTTAAGTTACAGAAACCTTAACCTGTTCTTAAGCAACCCCCACAACCTTCGATATTGCCCTACAAGCGGCTCATATTGACCCTTGTATACAATCCACGGGCATGAATAAATATTTTCCTAACAAAGTCCCATCTGTGACTAGGGATATGCTTGTACAGCAAACAACACTTGTAAGTCCTCTCGACTTATAAGGAGAAAACCCTTTTGTAAGATCCTTACGACTTACAAGAGAACATGCACTTAGGAATCCTTACGATTCCCAAGGAGAAAACATACCTACAAGATCCTCACGACTTGTAGGGAGAAATACTTTTGTGAGACCCTTACGGCTCATGAAGTCAAAAGCCTTAGCCGACAGGACCCTTAACCCTGTTTACTAAGCCACCTTTGTTCAACATCGACAGAGGCAAATGATGATTCTCTCCTAGCAATATTCCAGTTGCAGCGATGCTGATGCCTAAATCGGTATCAAATTCCAAGTCCTTTCATGGCAGATGATGATTCGCTCCTGGCAATATTCCAGTTGTAGCGATGTTGATGTCTAAATTGGTATCAAATTCCAAGTCCTTTCACGGCAAATGATGATTCGCTCCTGGCAATATTCCAGTCGCAGCGATGCTGATGCCAAGATTGGTATCAGATCCCAAATCCCCTACTCACAAAAAAAAATCAGCGAGCAAAAAAAATGCATACGAAATAGCCGAAATGATGGGGCAACTTGCAAACAAAATCAGCAAGTAAAATGTATGCATACGAAATAGCCGAAATGATTGGACAACTCGCAATAAAAAACAGCGAGTAAAAATAAAAATAAAAATAGCCGAAATGATTGGGCACCGCGAAAAATAGCCGAAATGATTGGGCAATCGTGATTTTCGTGATATAAAAAGTTGAAATGATAGAGTATCGCGGAAAGAAAAAAAAATGAAAGAATGAAACTTTTTGCCCTACAGGTGAAATCACATCGATCCCTGTATACAATCCAGGGGCATAGATAAAGAGGAAACCATACCTTCTCAACAGGCTCCATCAGAAAGCGAAGCCAAACCTCGACGGTTCACCAGCAACCTAGAGACAACCGCGACATCCGTCTCGATACAGAGGACGCGATGCCAGCAAATGAGCGAAGGCCAAATTCCTAGCTTCAGGGTCTTGACGGCAAGTCATATAAAGCCTCAAAGACAATTGGAGATCATCTCGCACCTGCACAGAGTGGTTACCACCTCGACGTTCGTCTCGACACAGCAGACGCAACATCACCAAAAGGAGTCACGGCAAAATCCCTGGTTCCAAACCTCGACGGTTCACCAGCAACGTAGAGAACACCGCGACATTCGTGCATGTGTAGACATTGGACCGCACACGTCGCTGTGTACGAGTCCCAAGAGCTCGCTCGCTCTTACTCCGTGTCCAGTGAATGGAGTCTTTGTCATCTTTCCTTTGAGACGGGATTGACAAGTTGCATACGATTGATATTCGAACGGATCCAAATATCCTTCTGTATGTAACTTCGTCAACCTTCTCTCATTAATGTGACCGAGTCTACAATGCCATAAGAAAGCCTGATTGATTTCAGGAGACTTTCTTTTGTGTGTATTCTGGACATTGAAAATCTGTGGTTAGTTTAATACGTATATACCGTTGTTTAATGTACTTGACCCAATCAAAACTTGATTAAGATGAATGTTCACTACATTACTTACAAATGCAAATTCATAACCTTCTTAAGATAATAAAGATACAGAAATGATATTACAAGTTGCATTTAGTACAAAATAACAACTACGCAAAACCAAAAAGTGTCCATCTGACAATCCCAGGTGATAGTCCCCCACGGCCTCAGCATCCATACTAGCTCCGTTTGCAACTCTGAGGGTCATATCACCTGCCTTCAAAACTCTACGCTTTCTCAATGCCTACAAAGAATTACAGATATGAGATCCTGATCCGGTATCCAATACCCAGGAAGTAGAGTTTATTGATAGACAGTTTTCAATAACATACACACCTGAAGCTGAAGCCGCAACTCGCTTCAGATCCTGGGTTCTGGCTTTCCAAGCCTTGCAATCCTGTTTCCAGTGTCCACTTTTGTGACAGTAGAAGCATTCTTCCTTTCCCACCAGCTTTCCCGCTACCTTTGTTGCCTTTCCCTTTCCCTTCGTATCCACTTTACTGACTCCTCCCCTTGGTTTGGCGGGGGCTTTCTTCTTCTTTCCCTTGGCTTTCGCCCTGGACCTAGAAGAGGAAGATCCTCCTACAAACAAAGTGGATGTCTCCCTACCTTTCTGTAGGGTGCCCTCAGCACTCCTCAACATGTTCAGAAGTTCGGAAAGTTCAACCTCCTTTCCAGTCATGTTGAAGTTTAGGACAAACTGGGCGTAAGTGGAAGGAAGGGACTGGAGAATCAAGTCAGTGTAGAGTTCATTCTCCAACGTGGTCCCAAGGTCCGCGAGCTCCTCTATGTAGCCAATCATCTTAAGCACGTGTTCCGCTACCGATGATCCGATGGCCAATCTTGCCGAAAATAGCTTCTTCGACACTTCGTATCTGGCGATACGAGACTGGTCTCCATACGGTTCTTTTGTATGGAGAAATATGGACTCTAGGTCCATATTCTCGTGCCTCCTCTGATGTTCGTTGTCCATCGAGGCAAGCACGAGGCATTTGGCCTTCGCGCAATCAATCTCCCATGTCTTACGGATTTCTATATCCGCGACGCTGGAGGTGGGACCTGGGACAGAGGGAGCTTTGGTGGTAAGGACATACCCTAACTTGTCGTAAGTGATTGCCGTCTTGACATTCCTGAGCCAATCTTTGTAGTTTGGCCCTGTCAGTATGTTTTTATCTAGTAATAACTTAAGTCCGGTCATGTTGAATGGTCGCTGCAATTAGGAGAGAGAAAAGAAACACTTTAGCATGATGCTCTTGCAAGTTTAGAGTGGTTTTTAGTTTGTCTAAACAGGATGGCTCCCACTGTCTCTCGAATCCCTCCTCAAACCATAAAGGAAGAATTAGTCGGGATCAATCTCACCGTACAATACTTGCTTAACCGTTCAGCCAGGCCAGTGTCGGTACTTCGAGGGAGGTTTTCCAACGCTTTCGCGAAGTTCCTTAATTAAGTAACCTCTTTTCCCTGTAGGCGTAGCCCCGCTAACACATTTCTAGACACCTACTAGGTTTATAGCATTGATCGTTAAGTGAGAAATTTCCCGAGGAGTAGCATATACTCACAGTAGGATCGGTATCCAAATATCATCGCGTGATAAAACCGAAGGAATCTTACCAGAATCATCACACTCCAAATGGTATGCAGCGCTAGCAAGTTTCAGTACTTATGAAGCTCCCGATGTGGATTTTTGCCCCATGCTCTTATGACCTTGGCGTGAGGTCAAAATGTCATAAGTCACATGTCAAGTTCTTCCCATCATTATCCAGGTTAATTTGAACCCACCCGTACCTACCCTTGACGTAGGCCAAAATGACAGTACGACTGTCTCAAACCAACGCATTCTATCTATGCAACAGATAAATATCCGGCAGCTACCAATCACTATGACTTGGCGTGAGGTTAAAATACATAGGTTGAATACTACCGAATATTTAACTGAAATGATGGAGGGTTACGAATGGTTTTGGCGAAACCGTGAACGTAGTGAACTTGATATAATCGATAGAACGAGATAGCTTTTAAAAGGAGTGGTTCAAGCTCCGCATTTAAAAGTTTAGTTTTGAAAAGAACCGAATGGTTTTCAAAGTGTTCCAATCGACTTTTACTTGGTTTATTTTCTTGCATTAATCTTAATGCATCCCATCTTTTAATCCTACCATTGCAGAAAACAACCAAAATATGGTATACGCTTATGTCATCCGCATTCGCCACGGGGCCCCGTCATCACCCGTTGGGTTACTTAACTAACGACAGAGCGGGGGCTGGATTAGCGCGGATGCAAAACATAAGCAACACCTAAATAGTTATCATATATAAATATATAGCAATGATAGTCAATCCAGATCATAGATGAACACTTTGGATATACTAGGAATCAGCGATTCGTTCGAGCCTGCAACGAAAAACGGATTACACGATCGCGATGAATAGCCAATACCCCACCCAAGACCCCTACGGGTGCGGCAAACTACCCGCCAAGTACCCGAAGCGAAGCAACCTCCCTCAACGACGTGAGTAGGCCACTCGGCACTTCGAGATACCCGGTAGTTTGTGCACCCCACCATGGGTCTATCCTAGGAGCAAAAACAGTAAAAAGAAATTATACAATGACGGCTACAACCCCGACCCGGTTGTGCGGCCAAACAAATAATATTATATCAATTTACATATTACATGAATGAATGAAAAAAGAAACTCTCATCTCACATCCACCCCGGCTATTCATCCGCGACAATCGACCGAGTTCATATACACAAACCAATAAGCATTATAGATCACAGATATGTATAACACCCACTAATCGACGTATAGCGATTAGCAGACGTTAAATACATATAAATATCACAGATATAACCCAATAGTCAAAGTATAGTGAAGTTCGATCAAAAATACGGATTTATAGCCACCCCAAACACAAATTTTTATTCTGGAAAATCTGGGCAGAAATAAAATATCTTAAAAATCCCAAAATCTAAATAGAAGAACACTGCATCAAACCCAGTCCACGACCGAGTCAACTCGGCCGCGGATCCGCGGCAAGAAGCATGTTCTTGCCGCGGAACCGCAGTGAGTTGAACGGTTCACTGGATTGTGTTTGGTGAGATTCTTAACAAAACCCTGAGCCGATTTTTGAAGTATGATTTATTATTTTTAGAGCAGAAAAAAAAATCAACAGAAACTTAGGGTTTTGAAATTTTAGTGTTGCGATTTTTACCGATCGAACTTCTATACACTTTACTACCTAGCTAGTTTATGTTTAGTTAGGCTCTGATACCACTGTAAGTCCACGTTGCCCACCCCGGTGCCTGCGGGGAGGCGGAAACGGTATAAAAATCGGATTTTTAGCACTCAAGGCAACATGGACTATCAAAAGGAGGATCTTTGCTAAACAAAAACTAACTACAAAGCTAACTAGTTTTAGCTACATGGAAGAAAGGTTATACCTAGGGCTTTATGTCCTTCTCTCCTTGCTCCTTTGGAGTGAAAGATGTGATCTTCTTGTCGCCTTCTCTAGTCGAAGAAGGATCCACCCGAAAGCCTCAACCTTTGGCTTCAACTTCAAGCTAGAAGTAACTAAGATGCTAGAAGTGCTAATTCTCGAACCTTAGAGGAGAGTAGAGAGTATCTTATAATGGTTTATCTCAAGCTCAAGTGTTTCTCAACTTATGAGAGGGGAGAGCTAGATAGAGAGGAAGAGGAGGAGAGAGAATCTATATGATAGAATGAGGAGAATAATGAACCATTCTCACATATATGTGTGAATTATGTAAATTAGATAATTAGCAAGATAATTATCATGGTTAATCAAGACTTGACCATTATCATTTCACATTAAATGCAAATTGCAAGGATCAAAGAGCATCTTTTATATAAAATGATTATGGTCAACATGTCAACCTAAGTCAACAAGTCAAGATAGTCAAATGGTCAACAACCCTAACCATGCACAATTATATTTAAATAATATCAATTAATCATAATACACACATAAGTATTTGGGTTAAGAAAATGACAATAGTCATCAGCCCTAATCAAAGTCCTCTCCCTCTGTCTCAGTCAACTGTGCATACGCACTCGTATTCGTGATCCGAGGAACATGAATACAATGAGATAAAACCAATCCCAAATCATATACTAGGATCTGGCTTAAACCAAAGCCCACTAGTATAAGCTGTCCGGACAGCAAACGTGCACAAGTGCGCGGATGTGAACGAACCCTGTCGCAAAACCATACGACCTCTACTCATTTTGCCTAAAGGAGAATAACTCTCTGTGTGGGACTCTAAAGACTCGACACTGCGCTGGCAGTGGGTTTAACCACAGACCGCAAGCGGTACTAGCTGTACGTAACGGTCCCCAGGTAGATGCCGATAAGAAGACTGACGAGGTGAACCCATCTGAACTCCTACTGAGCCTGAATGTGACAGTCTCCGTACAGTCCGGTCTGTTCGTCTGATACATCGCATGGCGGGCCTAGGGGGGCGGTAAACGTCAGTCCTCTAATAGCGGTACAAGTCGTGTCAGAGTGTAGCCCAGAACACCCTGAGATAACACTGGAAACCTACCAGTATATCTCACTTGCCCTGGCCAGGGGCTACTTGTGTAATGGCTCTCCTGGACACAGCGCGATGTCAACGCCCAATACCGGGAGAGACGAATCATGTCTAACCGTCACTGCCTCCAAGTGCTTCGGGACTGCACCCAACTACTACCTGTTTGCACGACTCCTTTGAGCCGTGGTAGGGTAGTAATCAAAGTACATTGGGAACACGCTCTAGGCGAAGTGACAGTGTCAAGTCAGCGGACTAAGCTATACTCATATCACCTGGGAACTGATAACTGACGATAGGTATAATACCAACCAACAGTTCCCTACGAGTCCTGTCCAGTGTACTCGTATCCTAACGAGCACCCGCATACTATCTCAAGTACGTCGTACTGACGGCTGTGGGACAGACCGTCTCCTACGCTGGGATGAGAAGCGCACACGCTAGTCTACTCCGGAGTATCGATGCCCTGTCTCGATAGTCTTACGACTAGAGACCTTTATAAGGATGTGCTTATGGATTACCCAGCCCCCATGAGTGTGAGCGCCATCACAACGCTGGTAATCAAGCAAAGATCCTAAGGGCTCTACTAATATGTATAGGTGATATAATAAAAGAAACACATGTACACATTAAAGCAGAGAAAAACCAAGTGGCATACTACCATTTCGAGCAAGATTGTATATACAACTGTGAATATCCTAAGCTTCCATCAAGTAATATACATACTAGTATGATACAGTAATGGCCTCTAGGGCATATACACTAACAGGAACCATACCTTCCTACCAGGCTCCATCAGAAAAAGAAGCCAAATCTCGACGGTTCATAGACAACCTAGAGACCACCTCAACATTTGTCTCGTTACAGCAGACGCAACGTCAGCAAAGAGGAGTGACGGCAAAATCCCAACTCCACCTCAGCATTCGTCTTATTACACCAGACGCAATGTCAACAATGGTCTTCCTTCGCAGTCCAGAAGGATGCAGATTCAACGTCAACGAAAGACCTCACGGTTGAAACAAAGCGGAGTGATGGCAAAATTCCATCTCCACCTCAACATTCGTCTCGTTACTGCAGACGCAATGTCACCCCAGGGTCAAAACAACGGAGCCATGACAAAATCCCTAGTTCCAAATCTCAACGGTTCACCAACAACGTAGAGACCACCTCGACGCCCATCTCGATACAGTAGACGCGATGTCACCTAAGCGTTCATCCTCCAACAAGATGCAGACACGACACCAACAACGGAGCTATGGCAAAGTCCCTAGTTCCAAGCCTCGACGGTTCATCAACAACCTAGAGACAACCGTAACATTCATCTCGATACAGCAGACGCAATGCCAGCAAATGAAGCAAAGGCAATACTCCTAACTTCAGGGTCTTGACAGCAACTCATATAAAACCCGAGAGACTATCGGAGATCATCCCACACCAGCGCGGAGTGGTCACCACCTCGACGTTCGTCTCGATACAGCAGACGAGATGTCACTACAGCGTCCTTCCTCGAATAGGATTCGGACACGCCAAAGCAAACGAAGCGAAGGCCAAATTCCTAGCTTCAGGGTCTTGACGACAACTCATATAAAACCTGAAAGACAATCGAAGATCATCCCACACCAGCGCGGAGTGGTCACCACCTCGACGTTTGTATCGATACAGCAGACGTGATGTCACTACAGCGTCCTTCCTCCAACAGGATTCGGACACGCCAAAGCAAACGAAACGAAGGCCAAATTGTTAGCTTCAAGGTCTTGACGGCAACTCATATAAAACCTGAAAGACTATCGGAGATCATCCCACACCAGCACGGAGTGGACACCACCTCGATGTTCATCTCGATATAGCAAACGAGATGTCACTACAGCGTCCTTCCTCCAACAGGATTTGGACACGCCAATGCAAACGAAGCGAAGGCAAAATTCCCAGCTTCAGGGTCTTGATGGCAAGTCATATAAAGCCTGAAAGACTATCGGAGATCATCCCACACCAGCGCGGAGTGGTTATGACTCATCGGGGCTCCCCAAACTGAGCCTAACCTCACGTAAAAAGCGGCATGGCAAAATTCCTAACGCTTGCTCTTCTGACGGTCAAACTGCCTAGGAAGATTGCTTGAAGACGTCTTGTCCGGCCCCCGAAGGGATCAGAGACACGACAGTCGCAAGGCTGCTCGAACAGAAAGATTGCCTATCGAGAAATACATCAGTCAACACGACGGTACGACAGGAAAAACCCTAGTACCACATACCCTAACGGACCTCTATCGTAAAGAGCAGAGGTTAACTGTGACCTTAGGACATTCTTATGAGAACTCCTCGACTCGTCTCGACTCGTGAGGAAATTAGTGTCTTCACGAGAACTTCTTGATTCGTCTCGACTCGTAAGGAAAAGCCTTAGGCAATAGGGATAAGGACCTATTTCCTAAGCACTGAGGCCCTGCAAGTCGGTCCAAAATGGACTCTTGCAAACTATTCACAGACCACAGTCTCTAAAGTCGAATCTCGATAAGGAGGGAAACAACCACTTACGAGTCCTCTCGACTTGTAAGAGGGAAAATTCTCTTGTGAGATCCTTACGACTCTCAAGAGAAAGCACACTTGGGAATCCTCACGATTCCTAAGGAGAAAATACACCTACGAGATCCTCTCGACTCGTAGGGAGAAAAATCTTTATGAGACCCTCACGGCTTATAAAGTTGAAAAATCTTAGGCAATAGACCTGAACCTGTTTCCTAAGCCATCGTTACCTGGCAAAGAGTCTAAGATGGACCATCACTTACCATCTACATGCCACATTTGCTGAAACTACATGGCAATGACACAGCGAAGAGAAGAAAGCAGTAATAGAACAAAAAATATGTATCTTTTATTCATGAATTCAATAGAGTACAAGTTGAATCATACGAAAGAATAAAAAATGGATACATGTTATTCAAAGATTACAAGAAAAACAGCTACTGAGAAGGAAGCGTTTTCAACAAGTCCGCAAGTTGCTCTCGCACTCCTTTCAAAGCCTTCTCGTGATCACCCGCCGCGGCCAGCTCCGCTTCAATTCGAGTCCTTTGCTGCAAGCATGATGAAATCTTCTCATCGATTTCCCGTTGGGCAGCTTCGCGACTCTGCGTAACCCGCTCAATAGAGTCGAGCTTCCGCCTCAATACAAGCCCGTCCGAGATACATTGCTATAAGGTGTCAAAAGCAGCTCTCAGTTGTGTGGCGTTCGCTTTAACTTGGGCGCGCAGCCGGGCATATTTATCCGAAGCCTCCTCATGTTCCTTCTGCCTCAAGGTCGCTTCTTGTTCGAAATGGTGGAGAAAGGACATGCTCTGCTTAACCCATGCAGCCTGCTGGGAGTTCAAAGCCTGAATCTCAGGAGCAGGACGCATAAACTCAAGCTCGTGCAGGCAGGCCTCAATCTTCCTGCAGTGGTTAACCCAGGACTCAACGACGCCTTCATTATGGAAGTTCACAAGCGTCACCAACATTGGATTAACCTCGGCAGCAGAATCTGCAGCGAATGTAGGGGCCTCTACATCAAGCTCCTCGATGTAATCGCCCAACATATGCAGACAAGTCACAGCGCCTTTTGCAGATAGACGTCTGGAAAAGGGCTCTGCTGGCACTATGATTCGAGACTCGAACGGAGCTAGAGTCGGTGTCACCGCTGCAAAACAAATCATAATCAGATGACGGCTCAAGAGATAAAAAAATGCACGAACAATAGAGTCTACTGTACCGGCTGCAACAGGTGGCAGAGCTGGAAGTACTGGTGGTGCGGCAATGCCCCCGTCCCCATCTTCAATCTGTAAGACTACAAGTGATGCAAAGAGGAATTAACAATGATATGGTTGCCCGTTAAAGAAAAGAAAGGTCGCCGGTTAGAAAAAATACTCACCGACACCAGCGGGCGGACAAATCTCTGACTGAAAGGAGAAATGTGGTGCAACACCTGATACAGATGATCAAAAAGGACTCCTGCAAAGGTGTAATAATGCAATGTCAGTACATAAAGTGTATTGCCTACAATGAAACCGATGGGTCACAAATTCGTACCTTCCAACATTTGGGAAGAAATGAGAGAAGGCAAAGGGGCGGCCACCGTCAAAGCAGCAACCGGTGATGGTTCCTCGAGTGGCACAACCTCAACGCTCACCACACCTACATCAGAAACAAGAGAAGTACTATCAGAAGAGATTAAAAGGGATTGCAGAATAAAAAGGAAAGCAATAACCCAAAATCTACCTGGTGATTCGCCGGTTGGAACAGCGATAAGGGCGTCACTTGATGCAGCGACTGCTTCACCCTCCTCCATCGGAATGGTTTCGCCACCCGTAGTTTCATCCCCCGGCTCCATGAGAATCTTCGTGAAACTCATAGCGCCTGGCAACGGCAAGGAACCGCAAGGGGAAAACGTGGCAATTGGGGCAGTTCCAGACTCTTGAGAAAGAGTGGCTACCTCAAGCTCGGTGGTTGCCGCCATCTCACCCACCACTTCCTCATCAAGACTCGGCCCTGCAGGATAGGATATATAAGAATCTGAAAATTTAAACTTTGATAAAAGAACTCAGTGTTACGTTACCTTGGATTGGTCTTTCAATTGCTTCCTGAGCCGCACGTGCTGCCTGTCTGTAAGCGGTAGACAGGGCGGCCGATGCACCCTCTAAATGAGCAAGGACAGGGGTAACAGCGCTCGAGCCTGCACCCGCAGCCAAGGCGGCGTTACGTTCCCTTGCTGCACACCTCCTGCGCTTCCTTTCCGCCCGGGCCGTGAAAGCTGATCTTCTCAAGACCTCCGTCAAGGGGACGTCATCGTCCGTGCCAGGAGCTACCTCTGGAGCCGTTACGGCGTCCGTCATTGGTTGCTTGAGTAAAGCCTCTTTTGGCAATGCTGAGTAGACCGGGACTTCGATAGCTGGCCCTGGAAGCATCTTCGCATCACCCTGCGGGATTGGAACTGTACTGGGCATGACCTGAGTCGAAGTAATCCCTGCGATCAGATGAAAAAGGGGTCAGATTATCCATAAGAAAGGCGAATGAAGGCACAATGAGCCGAAATATACCAACACCCAGCGAAGAGCGAATTCTCTCCTCCTCCTCAAAGGTCCTGAGGGAAGCCGCAAGAGCCTCTTCAGTGGAAATGCCTGTTAAAGAAGGAAAAGCGTCAGTCAAAACATGATAATGAAAATATAATGCAACGACAAAAGATACGGATGAGGTTTACTTGATTGTGCGAGGATGGCCAGTCCCGCTTTGTGGCTTGCTAATCGCTCGGAAGCTGCAATAGCAGCCTCGAGGTCGGTATCATCCGGCACTATGAATAGGCCTTTGTTGGTCCCATACTCACTCAGGCCCTCGCTATAAGGAGCATGAGGCTCCTGGCCGAGTACGACGTCGGCAGAGAGAATCGACTTCTTCTTCCTCCTCTGCGAGCGAGTACCGGTCGCTGCTAGCACAAGCTTACGCTTAGTGGGCACCTTGGGGCGACGAGTCCCGATATCTGAACCCACGCCAGACTCGGGAGATGCCACAGTCACCGTTTCCATGGGAGCACGGGGTATCAGTAGCTCAGGCCTATCATGCGGGACCTCGACCGCAGCAACTTCTCTTAAGGGAAGACGAACAATGGTCCGTCGGTTCAGAGGAACATTTGGGTTACCAGCCGGAGCGGTGTCCTTGCGATTCGGAAGCAATCGCTTCTCCTCCCTAATGATGGCACCCATTGAATGTTGATACCATGCCACATACACATTCAGGGCCTTTGGAACACAGCTCGGTTCACTAATGAAGAAGTTGGACCCCGTGTTCAGACGCATAAAATGATGCAGCGTGCTTCGCATTCCTTCTTCAGTAGCAGCAGGTTCTGTCAAGAAAGCCTCAAGCGAGACGCCCTGACTATAGCTCAGCTGCTGAGCGAAACGATGCGGGTTGTATCTCATGAATAACGCTGCATCATTTTGTCTAAATACAAGAAAGCCCGGCCTGATGGAGTACAGATGAAGAATCTCCCGAGCTTTCAACACAGAGGCCCCGTCCTTAAAGATGTCCTGCACTGGCAGAACCGTTTTCGCGAATTCCTGGCCGACGGTCAAAATCTTATCAGTGAAGGACATACCATCTCTAACTGTGCGTGGACGAAGGAGCAAACCCCTAGCTTCCCACGGTATCAGACTTACGATGGAGGCATCGACCAACCGCATTATCCGAGGGAATTTACATCTGTCGTAAAAAGGTCTTTTGTGGATACCGAAGACCCCAAGCATGTACAACTCGATCCATGAGGTGAAATAATGCATTAAGAAGTTTGTAGGCAGCACTCCTGGCTCAGTAGTATCCACTGCCAAGCTGAGGCCGTAATACAGGTGGGATAACCCAGCAATCTCGATGGCCACTTGTATCCCGGCAACCATTCGATGCGCGGGGTAGAAGACGGATAGCCTCATATAGCGAGGGTGCATAGGAAGCATGAACTAGTTTAACCACAAACTGAGGAACCCTAGAAAGAATGCTTCCTCATCAATGCCCGGAACGGCAATTTCCGAAAAGGGGACGATCGCGACGTTTGGAAGAAAGAAATCTTTTTGATCGGCTTCCAATATTGGCCGGTGATCCAAGCCAAAGCCGAAAGGATCATCAAGTTTGGAAAATTTTTCACCATGTCGTGATAAAACTTCCGCACGGAGAAAACGAGCGATAAAATCCGTAAAAGTAACTCTGCGGCCTCCGGATTCGAGAAAGAGACTCTCATACATATTCAACACCCTTATCAAACATGGGAAATGGTGATGAATGGCGTTCTCTGGGGTATGACCCATTACCCCTGGTTTGGTAGCAAAAATATACTCATCCGGAGGAAGCAGCTCCTCGTAATGCTCTCCCCTAACGGGTAAACCGGAGACCTCGGCAAATTCCTTTAAGGAAATGGAGACTTCTCGATCCAATAAGAGAAAGGTGTGGGTCGGAATGTTCCACTGCTCTAAAAACGCCTTGATTCACCATGTAGGAGGTGCAGAATATTGGAACAAGGAAGCGCAGATTTCAGGGTACAATCCGAGCTTCAGTAGCTGCGACTTCTTCACCGATAGAATATATCGGGCCCACTGTAAGTATCCGGCCGGGTGGCGGGGAGTTAGTCCTATGTTGTAGGGCTGTCCCCAAGGACGCGATTCACCCTGGCATATGCTCCGCCCTAAAGTATCCAAAGCTACCGGCGGCTGCACGGGTATTGCGGCCATAGAAGGCCGAAGAAGACCTTCTGAAGTCCAATTTACCTCCTCCATAGTATAGCTTATCAGGGGTGCATCTGCATAAGGGATCGCAGAGATAGGCTCCGAGGGTGTTGCACAAGAAAAGCTCCGGCGGCCTTTGATAATCTGATCGTACCATCTGCCCCATAGATGAAGACTCTTTTGCTCCGGGTCATGGTCTTTGATCAACGCAAGAACCTCTCGGGCGAAGGACTAAATCTCCCCTTGAGAGCAGTGCTCTGTAACAGAGTGACATCTGTCAAACTCTAATGATGAAAGAATAAAAATTCCTCAAGAGCCTTGGTATGTAAAACGATGGAATAACCATCGGAAAATTTAAAATGAGAGTTTTAATGAATTAAAAATTCTAAAATCTATGAACAAACTCTAAGAGTTCTTCATGAGCAAAGCTCTGTTCATCGGCTAAGAAACCCCAAGAAAGATCTTTTTAGATCTATGGGTTCAAAAGAGCAAAGCTCTATTAATGAAACCCTAAAAGGGTTTTCTTTAGATCAAAGATCTATGGAGAGCAAAGCTTTGTTGATGAAATTCTAAAAGGGTTTTCTTTAGATCAAAGATCTATGAAGAGCAAAGCTCTGTTGTTAATGGGCAAAACCCTAGATTATTAAAAGGCCCTTTAAAAAGATTTGATATTTACCAAAGATTTTGACAGAGTTCTGTCCTTAAGAAAGTCCTTAAGCCAAAGTGCTATGCTCTGCAAGAGAATAAAAATTCTCAGAAAGAAGGAGATGAACAGAAATCATCTCAAGGGCCAAGGGTCCTATTTATAGGCACTGAGATGCCGTTTCAACTTCTGAGTTGACCCAAGTGCGCAAATGCTACCACCGCTGCACTCACGTGTGGAACATGTGAGCGCAACAGTGGGGGGCATTTGTTTCCCCAAATCAAAGCAAAGATCTGTTTAAAATTCAAATTTTGAAATGAAACAGCGCTTCCGAAGTAGCACCAAGTGCGTTGCGCCGTAAACAGCGTACCCCATGCAAAGCTCGTGTGCGCTAGCGCTAAGAGCGCTGCACTTAGGCAGCGCACCACGTGCAAAGCACATGTACGCTAGCGCTAAGAGCGCTGCACCTAGGCAGCGCACCACGTGCAATGCACGTGTGCGCTAGCGCTAAGTGCGTTGCGCCCTGAGCAGCACACCACGTGCAAAGCACGTGTGCGCTAGCGCTAAGTGCGTTGCGCCTTGAGCAGCACACCACGTGCAAAGCACAGGTGCGCTAGCGCTAAGTGCGCTGCGCCCTGAGCAGCACACCACGTGCAAGGCACGGGTGTGCTAGCGCTCCACGTGCAAGGCACGGGTGTGCTAGCGCTCCACGTGCAAGGCACGGGTGCGCTAGCGCTGGAACTAAAAGATCCCCATCATCAAATCAAAGATCCAATAATAATGATAAATCATTAATTAATCGGAATTAAATTCTGTTAAGGAAAGATTCCTCAAAATCTTTCCAAATAACAAGATTGTGCAGCGCCAAGTGCGCTGCGCCCTAAGCAGCGCACCCCGTGCAAAGCATGTATGCGCTAGCGCTAAGAGCGCTGCACTTACGCAGCGCACCATGTGCAAAGCACGTGTGCGCTAGCACTAAGAGCGCTGCACTTAGGCAGCGCACCACGTGCAAAGCACGTGTGCGCTAGCGCTAAGAGCGCCGCATCCTGAGCAGCGCGTGCGCTAGCGCTAAATGCACCGCACCCTGAGCAGCGCACCATGTGCAAGGCATGGGTGCGCTAGCGCTGGAACTAAAAGCTCCCCATCGTCAAATCAAAGATCCAATAATAATGATAAATCATTAATTAATCGGAATTAAATTCTGTTAAGGAAAGATTCCTCAAAATCTATCCAAACAACAAGATTGTGCTCTGTAAATCAGAGCACCATTGGATCAATGATCCAATTGTGATTAAAAATCACCAAAACACATAATAAATTCTGTTTAGAAGATTTCCCAATCTTGTTAAAAAAACAAGAAGATTGCCTTCTGTAAATCAGAAGCCATTGGATCAAAGATCCAATGGTGGGGAAATCCCCAAATCAATTGGAGAAAAGATATCCTTAACTGATTGAACAAATCAGCTTGCCCTTTAAAAAGACCCCCAGACTTCAAGTCTCAGATATACAGAAGTATAGAGAGGAACCCCCCATAAGCTTTGAGAGATCTCAAAAAGAAGAGCCAAGCTCTCAGAAAAAGAAGAAGTTTTCTCAAGGTAAAAAATGAACAGAGAGATGAAATCATCTCGTAATTAAAAAGAAGAATCCACTTCTTTAAAGATCATAGATCTATAAGACAAATTGTCTTTCAGAGATCATCTCATCATAAAGGGGAGAATAATTCAATTCTCTTAGGATCATAGATCTATAAAGGCAAAGCCCTTCACCAAAATAAGAGATTAAAACATCTCCTATAAAATAAAAACTTTGTTCTTAGAACTTTGAAACAAAGTCTCTTATAAAAGGAGAATTTAACTCTTAGGGTGCAAACTGATCTAAGTTGAATAAAAGAAGAGCCATAGCGCTCTTAATTTAAAAGCGCTTCAGCGCTCCACATCTAGCGCAAAGCGCTGCATAGCCTTAGCGCTCCAATCAACAGAAGCGCACTGCGCTCATTATCTGGCGCATAGATCCAAGCGCGTCATATGTCTCCCACGTGTGCGCTACTTAAACAGAAGCGCTTTGCGCTCTTTGAACTAGCGCTTTGTGCTCATGGACTGGCGCTCAGCGCCAAGCGCACCACGTGCTCCTCATGTGTGCGCCACTGAACTAATAGCGCAATGCGCTCATAAACTAGCACTCTGTGCTCGTTGACTGGCGCTAGCGCCAAGCGCGACACGTGTCCCTCACGTATGCGCTACTCGGCAGAAGCGCACTGTGCTCTTTGACTGGCGTAAAGCGCCAAGCGCACCACGTGCTCCTCACGTGTGCGCTGATAAAACATAAATTGTTCTTTAATAAGCCTCAGAGCTATGATGAGTGCTCAACACTAAAAGACTGAAATACTGTCAGAATCCAAATCAATGCTCAGCATTGCTAAAAAGGCCAAGCCCAAATAAATGCTCAAAAATCCAAAAATAAATGTTAAACATTTTAACTTGATTGGACTTAGCCCAAGACTGGCCCTACGTCCTCAACTCAGATTAATTGAGCTCATATGCTTATGAATCTTTTAACATACCTTAGTCCCAAATTGGACTACAGATCTACCAACCAAAATTGGTTCAAGGGTACATCTCTGAACCCCTATGATATATGTCGTTGTAATCCTTCAACGTCTTCAGAGAGGTGACGGATCCCGACAACCATACATTTCATAGACTATGACGTCTTTAAACTGGACTGTGGGGTCCTTAAGCCCATGGACAATGATGTCCTTAACCTCAGACTGTGGGGTCTCTTTAAACCCACGGACTATGATGTCCTTAACCTCGGACTGTGGGGTCCCTTTAAACCCACGGACTATGATGTCCTTAACATCGGACTGTGGGGTCCCTTTAAACCCATGGACTATGATGTTCTTAACCTTGGACCATAATGTCCTTAAACTAACGTTGGACCACCATGTCCTTAAACTGGTAATCGACCGCAATGTCTCTAAACTAAACAATAGAGCCCAAATGCTCTTTTGTCGGATCTAAACGATCCCGTTAAGTTGATCTTAGTCTAAAATTAGACTAATGTATCCTTAACATACGTTTAAGTTGATCTTAGTCTCAAATGAGACTAACATATCCTTAAACCCAACCCAAACCCAAATCTAAGAAAATACGGATTTGGACTAATCCATGCCCAAGGGGCGACAACATAAATTAGTCTCCTTATACAATCCACGGGCAACCAAAAACAAAACAAACACACACGACACGAAGTGACCATTTGGAGAAGGAGAAAGTGGTTACCGCGATGCGGTAGCGTAATTAACTACAGGGGCTTGCGCCTGAAGGGAAGAGCATCCCCATAATAAAAACCTCCTCAACGAAGGGGAATCTGATGAAGTCTTCTATATCGGCCGCATCCGTTTAAACCTTCGATATATGGTGTCATAAATCAACTTGGCATCTTCGGAGAGGTGGACGGATAGCATAAATTAGCATCTGCCCGAAATTCAGGCAAGACGGACCTACGCGGTCGCGTCTCCGTGTTCGGAGGGGAACAAAGTGCACGGTTAATTCATTATAGTACTTAGGGATCATACCACACGGAGGCATGTGAAATTCAATTAATTTATTACGAATTAAAGTAAAAGATTTGATTTTAATTAAACTAATTAACAACAAATAAAGGAAAGAAATTAAATTGCACATTTTAAAATAAGTTTCAAATATTAAAGAAAGGCCAAGGGTTTTGAATTACCTTTACTAATCATGGTGTTTTATATGATATCTATTCTTTTCTACATTCCATATTTAAATTCATTAACTATCAATTACCCAAAAGCATAGAGAATTCATTCATCACAATAACATATCAATCAATCAATAAAGCATAAATTATATGATCATTACAATTCCTTATCAATTAAGAAAATCATATATCAATAAATTCAGATAACAAGTTCTAATCAATATAGCAATTGTCAACCCCTGCTTCCCGATGTACGGGTAATGAGACGCGACGAGGCCCGCTACGTATTTACTCAGAAGTAAACACGCTAAGCGTAACTAAGAAATATAAAGTAAAATATACACAAGAGATAGGAATATAAAGGAACATCAACTTTTATTTGTTAAACATTCTTTTACAGGTACAACTGGAAATGTAAATACAAGGATGGAAAGCAATGCCTAAACAATGGCATGAACTGAAAAGAAAATATGTACAAGTGACTATAACTCGGGGTCTTCTGTGTACTGCTCAGGGGTCTGCTTCAAGTGCTCCTAGCTGGTCTCGAACTCCTCGGAGTCGAGTCCTCCTGACAACATTCCAAAGAAAGAAAAAAAGGAATGTCATCAGCGAACAATCGTTCGGTAAGTCCCAAAGAAAGAATGAAAAGAATAGACAGAGAATAGAACAAGTGAATTGGATATGTTATATTTGTTATATTAACGTAGTTGTTGTAGCTTGGTTCAGAATATGCCAGTTTATACGAGATGAGTACAACATACACCATGGACTTTGGTAACCCGTAGTACAACGCTCCGTCGAAAATACCACGAAACAACGATATGGATGTAATTACGTCTTTCAGTGACCACCTCGTGTCACCTTCATGTTCCGTACCAGTCTACCCCTTTATAAACCCTATAATGTTTATTATATTGATTGTACTGATTGTATTGTATTGTCTTGTAGTAAATGGTAAACTTACCGAAACCTTGATATCAGTAAACGAAATGGATATAAATGGATAGTCATGTAAACCGAGTATATCCATGGTTCGGTTCGGTCATGTTCATGTTGTTATAGATTGTATTATGGTATTTGTTGTATTGCAATTATACTTGAATCAAATTCAAGATAAATTATAATCAGATTTGACCATGACTCAAACCGAGTCAGAATTTTAAACAGAATTGAAGTCCTGATTGTTTTGGAGTTATCGGTAACTGCTGTATATGGATGGCAGGATTTGTGTCTTTTTCCAAGACAATTACCGTGTTGATAACACCACTGTAAGGTTGTCTAACTTAGATAGGTAAGAACCCATATTCTCCGGCTCCCCGAGGCTCAAAAGAACTGGTCCCGCTTAAACCTATGTTTACTAGGGTCCTTATTGTAATTTAGTATAACTTGAGGGGTTTTTATGTAAAAATAGTTTTGATATATTTTCAAAATACACCTCAAGTATTTAATTATCGTCTTTAGGGTTTTCATAGATGTATATTTTATAAAATTAAAATTTTCTAGTAAGTAGAACCTAGTTTCCATTGTATATGGTATTTTAATGTAATATTGGAATTTGTATTGAATTGTAATGGTGGTTTCATAAAATTGTGATTATTTTGCTTTAGGAAACATGGAATATTTATATAATATATTTAAAATAGATATTTTGATAGTAGTTATAAATATATATATTTAATAAAAATAAATTTTATTTATTTTGTAGAAATCTCATTTTTCTTCAAAATTGTATCAAAAATTCCATCGAGATCGAATGCTCCTTGCGGAGGTATGCATCTCGCTCTACTAGGCCCGAGGACGTGCGATAACCCGCACCATCCCGATCGGGGTTCCACAAAATGGGTTGTAGAGGCGCAATTGCAAGGAATTTAATTAACATACTTTTTAAAGAAAACGGTTTTGAATGTTCAAGGTATTTAAATGTAATGTTGTATTTTGTCTCAAAAGATTGTTTTACAAACTATCATTCTATGTCAAGGATGAGTGTTGTGATGAGGTAGGTCATTACCTCGTGAGTTTTCTAAAGGTGATACGGTTAAAACATTAAATAAAAGTCGTATGTAAACATGATGATAATTTACTGTAAAAGCAAAATAAAATTTGCAATACTTATTATTTTGAGATGAAACTTGTTCTAATGTATTTATTTATATTTATTAAATATTATAAGAAGATATGGTAATTTATTGTTTAAGAGAAATTTTGTTTTGAAAGAAAAGAGAGTCGGAAGTTGGAATAACTCCGCTTTCCACGAGTTTTGAAAAGAAGAAGTTTTAGAATAGCAAAAGAGAAGGGGAGAGATGACTTACTGGCTATAAAGATAGAGGGGAGGTAAGGAAAGACTTTGGAACCGTCGGGACGTCGTTTCGTCACCGGATTTTTCTTGGAACATCGCCGGAATTTCTTCTCTTGCTAACTCCACTTGTACAACTTGGGACTTGGAACTTTTAGAGAGTTTTTGTAATGAAATTTTGAGTGAAGAGGGGTGAAATGTGGTGGGGTATTTATAGGGAAAATTAGGGTTTAGGGTAATGAAGAATAGAATTAAAATGTGCATTAAAATGTGGATTAATGCCCTTTTTTAATTCTCTGGAAATGTGCAGAGAAATCAAACAGTATAGGAGCAGTGGGGGGAGACCAATGGTTCAAGGGTAAAAATTTGGGGACCATCCCCTATGGGGGGCCCGGCGGTGCCGGTCGAGAAGATCTCGCCAGTCAAGATCCGGTCGTGGGTGTGTGGGATTTGGCCACGTGTCCCTGTCGCCTTGTATACCTCAGCGCACATGTTTATTTTCTGTGTAATTTTTTTTACGTGTAGTGCACGTGCAAACTGTTGGGCTTCTAAAAGATTAAAAGAAAAATCAATTAAAAATATATATGTGGCTGGGGGTATTCGATCACAGGGGCTACGTTACAGCAGTGCAAGACTTTACCAATGAGCTACAAGTGTTTTCTTGCTGTTCAAAAGCAAATCAAATTTATAACTTGTGCTCAGGATTGGTGTTCCTTTCTGTATTTTGGAAAAAAAATCTGTACAGAAAGTTTAGGGTTGTTACATTTTACCCTCCTTATAAAAATTTCGTCTTCGAAATTTGTAGAAGGAAACTGTAACAGATTCAAGAAATTTTTTGGTGACAGTGATAATGTTAGAACTATTAATAGTGCATAAAAATATTCGAAAGAACGAAAGAATGCAAAAGTTTTGGAAAGATGTGAGGGAATTACCAGGGTTACCTTGGTCTACAGTCTCGGCCGCTAAAGTGAAAACCTGATACCGGGGTACATTCCTCTTAGCTGGAAACACATTCCTCTGTCCTTGGGGCATATTTCTCTGCCCTTGAGGTATGTTCCTCAGCGCCTGATGGAATTGGCGATTAGGCTGTGCAGGAGGTCTACGTGGAGGTGGAGCTGGAAGATCAAGACGAGGTGCAGGAGCCTGGATAGCTGGCCACTGCAGATAAGTGTTGTGAGTTGGAACTGTGTTTCGCCTATAAGGACAAGTTCCAATTCCATGATTGGATGCGCTACAAACTAAGCACAGGCCTTTTGCGCGCCTACAGTCCTTCTACAGGTGTCTATCCCTCTTGCAGTAGAAGAAAAAATCTGGACTTGGCTGGTTATTTGTTTCTTCCGGTTTCCTGGGTTCAAAAGTTGGCCTTGAAGAGCTCCTCCTGCCATCTGAGTGGCAGGGCGTTTCACTCCGGCGGATTGAGCTCTGCCCTTCTTCTTCTTCACCACTGCCTCATATCGAATGGCAGCTTTCAAAGCCAGGTCATGGATTGAGAAATCTCCTGTAGTTAAGGCAGCTTGGATTTCTTGGTCCAACCCTTGCTGAAATCGTCTGGACATGATCTCAGCATTCGGTATCAAGTGTGCCGCGAATCTGTTGCGGTCTTGTGTTAGATGTGTAGTATGTGATATTTAGAAAATCGAATATTGAGACATATCTTACGTGCCGAGCATGGTAAACTCAGCATCATACTCATCCATAGATTTGGTCCACATCGAACCCTGTTGTAAGTGGATGAATTGCTGCTCCATGTCAAATCGGGAAGTCTCTGGGAAATATTTCACGTCGAACATGTTGCGAAAAGTCCTTCATTCGATCGGCTGGTCAAGACGGCTTTCTTCCGCTTTCTACCATATTCAGGCATTTTTGGTGAGTTTGGAACTTGAACCCAAACGATCTCTGGCACTTGTGCCGCTGCCAGATTATCCTCAATACTTTAAGCCCATTCTTCAGCTTCCAGGGGGCTCTCTTTTTCTGAAAATTGTTTTGGGTGCAATGCCCGGAATTGCTTCACTCTGGGCGCTTCCGCTTCTGGACGGTTCATTAATATAGCAGTCTGCTGCTGCTATCCTTCCAGAAGGCTTCAGATTGTCTCAAGCAGTACCGTCTGCTCATTGATCGGAGCAACAACGGTAGGCGTAAGCGGAAGAGGTGGTGGTGTGTTGTTGAAGTTGGTGCTGGTATTGTTTGGAGAATCCATAACCTTGAAATAAAAATAGGGTTAGGATAGATTCAAAGTATATGAAATTATAAGATTCAAGGAATATGAATTGTAAAGAATATTTTTAGTTGCTGATTCTTGTGTTATATTGCTTAGGACTTCATGCAGAATTGACCTGCATGTCCATGCAGAACTAACCTTCATGGGCCACCAACAAAACCTGTCACGCTCCGCTTCCCGGTGTACGGGTAAGGAGACGCGGCGTGGCCCGCTACGTATTTACTCAGAAGTAAACACGCTAAGCGTAACTAAGTAATATAAAGTAAAATGTACACAAGAGATGAATATAAAGGAACATCAACTTTTATTTATTAAACATTCTTTTACAGGTAAAACTGGAAATGTAAATACAAGGATGGAAAGCAACGCCTAAACAATGGTATGAACTGAAAAGAAAATATGTACAAGTGACTATAGCTCGGGGTTTTCAGTGTACTGCTCAGGGGTCTGCTCCAAGTGCTCCCGGCTGGTCTCGAACTCCTCGGAGCCGGGTCCTCCTGACAACATTCAAAGAAAGAAGAAAATGAATGTCGTCAGCGAACAATCGATCGGTAAGTCCCAAAGAAAGAAGGAGAAGAATAGACAGAGAATAAGACAGGTGAAGTAGATATGTTATATTTGTTATACTAACGTAGTTATTGTAGCTTGGTACAAAATATGCCAGTGTATACGAGTGGAGTCCAACTTACATCGTGGACTTTGGTAACCCATAGTATAAGGCTCCGTCGAAAATACCACGGAACAACGGCATGGATGTAATTACGTCTTTTAGTGACCCCCTCGTGCCACCTTCATATTCCGTACCAGTCTACCCCTTTTATAAACCCCGTAATATTTATTGTACTGATTGAACTGATTGAATTGTATTGTCTTGTAGTAAATGAAAAACTTACCGAAACCATGATTTCAGTAAACGGAAAGGATATAAATGATTAGTCATGTAAATAGAGTATATCCATGGTTCGGTTCAATCATGTTCATGTTGTTATATATTGTATTCTGGTATTTGTTGTATTGCAGTTATACTTGAATCAAATTCAAGATACATTATAATCAGATTTGACCATGACTCGAACTGAGTCAGACTTTTAAACAGAATTGAAGTCCTGATTTTTTTTGGAGTTATCGGTAACTGCTGCACATGGACGGCAGAATTTGTGTCTTTTTTCAAGACAATTACCGAGTTGATAACACCGTTGTTAGGTTGTTTACCTTAGATAGACAAGCTCCCATATTCTCCGGCTCTCTGAGGCTCAAGAGAACTGGTCCCGCTTAAACCTATGTTTACTAGGATCCTTATTGTAATTTAATATAACTTGAGGGGGTTTTATATAAAAATAGTTTTGATATATTTTCAAAATACACCTCAAGTATTTAATTATCGTCTTTAGGGTTTTCATAGATGTATATTTTATAAAATTGAAATTTTCTAGAGAGTAGAATGTAGTTTCCATTGTATATGGTATTTTAATGTAATATTGGAATTTGTATTGAATTGTAATGGTAGTTTCATGAAATTGTGATTCTTTTTCTTTAGAAAACATGGAATATTTATATAATATATTTAAAATAGAGTTTTTGATAATAGTTATAAATATATATATTTAATAAAAATAAATTTTATTTATTTTGTAGAAATCTTATTTTTCTTCAAAATTGTATCAAAAATTCCATCGAGATCGAATGCTCCTTACGAAGGTCTGCATCTCGCTCTACTAGGCCCGAGGACATGAGATAACCCGCACCATCCCGATCGGGGTTCCACAAAATGGGTTGTAGAGGCGCAATTGCAAGGAATTTAATTAACACACTTTTTAAAGAAAACGGTTTTGAATGTTCAACGTATTTAAATGTAATGTCGTATTTTGTCCCAAAAGAATGATTTACAAACCATTTTGCTATGTCAAGGATGAGTGTTGTGATGAGGTAGGTCATTATCTCGTGAGTTTTCTAAAGGTAATACGGTTAAAACATTGAATAAAAGCCGTATGTAAACATGATGGTATTTTATTGTAAAAGTGAAATAAAATTTGTAATACTTATTATTTTGAGATGAAACTTATTCTAATATATTTATTTATGTTTATTAAACATTATAAGAATATATGGTAATTTATTGTTTAAGAGAAATTGTGTTTTGAAAGAAAAGAGAGTCGAAAGTCGGAATAACTCCGCTTCCGACGAGTGTTGAAAAGAAGAAGTTTTAGAATAGAAAAAGAGAAGGGGAGAGGGGATTTACTGGCTACAAAGATAGAGAGGAGGTTAGGAAAGACTTTGAAACCGTCGGGGCATCGTTTCGTCACCGGATTTTTCTTGGAACGTCGCCGGAATTTCGTCTGTTGCTAACTGCACTTGTATAACTTCGGACTTCGAAAATTTAGAGAGTTTTTGGAATGAAATTCTGAGTGAGGAGGGGTGAAATGTGGTGGGGGTATTTATAGGGAAAATTACGGTTTAGGGTAATGAAGAATAGAATTAAAATGTGCATTAAAATGTGGATTAATGCCCATTTTTAATTCTCTGGAAATGTGCAGAGAAATCAAACAGCATAGGAGTAGTGGGGGGAGTCCAAGGGTTTAGGGATAAAAATTTGGGTACCATCCCCTACGGGGGGCCCAGCGGTGCCGGTCGAGAAGATCACCGGTCGAGATTCGGTCGTGGGTGTGTGGGATTTGGCCACATGTCCTTGTCGCCTTGTATACCTCAGTGCACATGTTTATTTTCGGTGTAATTTTTTTTACGTGTAATGCACATGAAAACTGTTGGGACTCTAAAAAATTAAAAGAAAAACCAATTAAAAATATATATGTGGCTGGGGGTATTCGATCACAAGGGCTACGTCACTGCAGTGCAAGGCTTTACCAATGAGCTACAAGTGTTTTCTTGTTGTTCAAAAGCAAATCAAATTTATAACTTGTGCTCAAGATTAGTGTTCCTTTTTGTATTTTGGAAAAAAATTCTGTACAGAAAGTTTAGGGTTGTTACATGTCACGACCCAAAGTTCGGCCCGCGACCGGCACTTAACCACGTAACGTCTATAGGCGCAACGCGATCAAGTAAGCCGAAACCCAGAAATCAAAACCATTAAAATAGTGAGTGAAGAAAACATTAGTTTAAAACATTTAGCAAACCTTGAGTAAAAATCTTTTAAGTTTAAGTTATTTTCTTAAAAATTTCGGCAGCACCTCATTTGTAAAAACTAGCCCCGAAAACGGGTACAAAACATGATAAAGTAAAATGACTGATAATAAGAATAAAACATTCCCAAACGAGAGCAATCACGCCCAACGGCGGAAACAACCACCACAAGAATAGTATACGCCGCCGTAGTGAAGAAATGGATAATATGAGCAAAACAACATAAAAAATAAAACTGCATAAATAAAGTCGGCTCACACAAGCTCGACACCAGAGTATAAAATAATATACAATATCGTCCTCACAACTGGTCTCTAAGTCAATACATGAAATAGTAGATGGAGAGTACTAGATACAATAGTGTGTACAAATGAAAAATAAACGGATACTCGCAACCCACCACACGCAAAACGGCCCACACGCTAAACTGTAGCGGGATCCGCAACAAAAAGATACAATGATGTAGTCCTGTCGCGACTACTCTGATGGTCAACCTGCAAAACACTGTTGCACAATGGGATGAGTTGCCAATTTATGAATAGTAAATAACATATACTGGTAATCGCAGGTATGCACGTACTGCGATACTCTAACATGTGCAAAATGATAACATCAATTTAATGATCTGGTATGCAATAATCATGCGAGGTACTCTATCAGGTACTACAACTATATGATGCAATGCATATAAATAAGTGCTAGGCATGGGAAAATATCATCTACACGAATCATCATCGTGGAAAACCCCGGTGTCTACCAAAAACACCCCAAAATCCCGATAACTCAGGCGCCGCCACTCTATCCAGCCCTCGATCCTGTAAATCTCATAGAAGCGGGATGCCAAACATCGTCACCTGAAAACATCATGAAATATTCATGTCCAGCATCGACACGCAAATCCTCATATATCGGCTCCGTCAGTCCGGATCGGCCCACAGGCTCCGTCTACGGAATCGGCCCTCGGCCCCGGCAGTACGGGTTATCCCGTATCCATCTCTCGACTCTGGTCAGTATCCTCCGGATAACCGCCAGATCCAACCAATCACCGGTAGGCAGTGGAACCTCTGCCAGGCTCATCGCCTACTGCATGAAAAATCCGTTCTCGCCCCAGGATACCATACCGGGTCCACCATGTACCCGCAAGCGGCCTCATCCAGCTCCTCAATTCGGGTTCACATGTCACAAGTCTCAGAACCGAGAAAACGCATGGTGGACGCACTGAAATATCATATCAAGAGAAACCGAGTTTTCAAAACAGTGCATATTTTCTTAAAATAATACCACGGTTCTCAAATCCAGAAATCACATGAATTCAAAACTCAATGCGTAAATCCATGCAATGTGTTGTATGCACTATGAGTAAAAGGGGAAAACCGCTCTTTTAAAAGGATCCGTTTGAAAGCATTTCATGAGGTCCTCAATTTTTCAAATCAAAGTCAGCATCATCTATGTATGTGCAAGAGTATGTATGTATGTAGGCATGGATGCACAAGATATATATATACGCAAGTGGATGTACAGTGTGTATATGTGCCAATATAGGTGTACAAGTGGTATATACGCAAGCATGAGTGTACAATATGCGACATAATCATGTCTAATCATCAATGATGCAGTAATCAAAATGATTTATGGATCGTAGTAATCCTATAGTGCGAGTGTCATGGCAATCACAAACGGTATGGGTGTAACGTACAAATAGTGCTCGTGCAGTTTGAATCGTTAGTGACAGTGAGGTGTTACAAAACTACTATTTCTACATGCAACAAAAGAGGGGTACGCTACAATAATACATATGCACAAACAATATATGTATATACGCAACTACAATATCTTATCAAGCCCTGACGCTTAACGTCATACGGGCGATTTCCCCGTAGATATTAAATCTACTTACAGTGATCTTGATCTACGTGTATCAACCACCTGCTTCCCCTTCTTCGCGGCATCCGAAGTCGCCGCCTGCGATCCTAGAGTTTATACAAAATAGCACACGTAAGGTTAGAATCCTGCAAAAACGCGATATCGAGACAAAACGAAACACTAGTATCGCAAGCTAAACACGTGGAATTGATACAGTAAAACGTGTGTGTGCAAAGCCCAGAATTTCCCCGATGCGTGGTGACGCATAGAACCCACAGAACCCAGACTCGAAGCGTACGTGTCGCGCGAGTCACAAAACACATAAAAAGGGTAATTGCTCCTAGATTTTTACCTGGAACTAAACCCAGAAAATAAACAAAGCCAAACATAGAACAATACACCCAGGCGCCCCCTGCAAAGCACCAACCCCCAGTTCCCTCTGGAGGCTGGCAAGATCGGAAATGGGGAGGAGGTCGCCAGATTTATGGGAAGGGGAAGGGCTCATATTCCTACACACTACTCTAAAACGCCTGCACATCAATCTGAATATGTTTGCAACTCAAGAAAATAATCACAGATGTAGCAGATTCGCCGTATCCTACACTTTTGTTTAAAACGTTTTAAAAACACTAATTTGGTACAAAATGGTATTTTGGTGTAAACTGAAGAAAAGACTTGGTTTAAACAACACTAATAGCACTTAATTAAGTTAATCAAGCCACAAAAACCCTAATTTAACTTAATCTCCACTTAAACCACATAATTAGCACAAAAACCCATTAAAACACTAATTTAAGCTAACAACACTACAAGTTCAGCAAAGAGGTGATTAAAGTGGGCTTTATACCTCACAATAGGTCAAGTAGTGGCACACTTGCAGGTCTTGTCCCAAGAGTTCATATTTGGCTCCAAAAATCCATAAAAGAGTGATTGAGGTGAGGTTAGTGTGAGGATAGATGTGTTTTTAATGAAGGTTTGTGTTAGATATTGATGAGAGAAGGAGAAGAGATGAAGGGGGAGGACTTTGTTGCTGCTGCTGCTGAGCTTGCTGCTGCTGTTGTTAGTAGAGAGAGTGTGAGAGAGAGAGAGTGTTCCCAAGTCAAAACTCCCCATGCCTTAATAAATGCCCCCCATGCTCTCTCTTTTCTCTCATTTTCTATTTCCTTTTATTAGCTTTATTATCAAGGGTTTTATTTTAAAAGGAATGAAATGAAAAATAAATTGAAATGGTAGACATGTTAAGAACTTGGCCTCAGGTGAAAATATGCATGCCACACTAATTTTGGCTTAGGAAAATTAGTTAAGAAAATTTTCTAATTAAGTGAACACTAAACTAAATTATAATTAATAAAACACATTTATATATAAAAACACATATTTTCACAATTACAACTTGATTTAATCTAGTTTAAGTGGAAAAAGCTATTAGCTAAGTTTTGGGGGGAAACGCATTACCACTAATTAACGCGAAAATTAATCTAACGAATTTCAAAGCATTACATTATATTCTACTCTCCTTATAAAAATTTCGTCCTCGAAATTTATAGAAGGAAAGTGTAACAGATTCAAGAAATTTTTTGATGATAGTGTTAATGTTGGAACTATTGATAGTGCATAAAAATATTCGAAAGAACGAAAGAATGCAAAAGTTTTGGAAAGATGTGAGGGAATTACCAGGGTTACCTTGGTCTATAGTCTCGGCCGCTAAAGTGAAAACCTGATACCGGGGTACATTCCTGTTAGCTGGAATTACATTCCTCTGTCCTTGGGGCATGTTTCTCTGTCCTCGAGGCATGTTCCTCAGTGCCTGATGGAATTGGCGATTAGGTTGTGCAGGAGGTCTACGTGGAGGTGGAGATGGAAGAGCAAGACAAGGTGCAGGAGTCTGGATAGCTGGCCGCTGCGGATAAGTGTTGTGAGTTGGAACTGTGTTGCGCCTATAAAAGACGTGTTCCAATTACATGATTGGATGCGCCACAAACTAAGCACAGGCCTTTTGCGCGCTTACAGTCCTTCCACATGTGTCTATCCATCTTGCAGTAGAAGAAAAAATCTGGACTTGGCTGATTATTTGTTTCTTCCGGTCTCCTGGGTTCAAAAGTTGGCCTTGAAGAGGCTCCTCCTACCATCTGAGTGGCAGGGCGCTTCACTCCAGCAGATTGAGCACTGCCCTTCTTCTTCACCACTGCCTCATATCGACGGGCAGCTTTCAAAGCCAGGTCGTGGATTAGGAAATCCCCTGTAGTTAAGGCAGCTTGGATTTCCTGGTCCAACCCTTGCTGAAATCGTCTGGACCCGATCTCAGCAGTTGGTATCAAGTGTGCCGCGAATCTGTTGCGGTCTTGTGTTAGCTGTGTAGTATGTGATGTTTAGAAAATTGAATATTGAGACATATCTTACCTTCTGAGCATGGTAAACTCAGCATCATACTCATCCACAGATTTGGTCCACATCGAACCCTGCTGTAGGTTGATGAATTGCTGCTCCATGTCAAATTAGGCAGTCTCTGGGAAGTATTTCGCGTCGAACATGTCGCGAAAAGTCCTCCATTCGATCGGCTGGTCAAGACGGCTTTAATCCGTTTTCCACCATACTCGGGCGTTGTTAGTGAGTTACAGCATTGCAACACGAACCCAAGCGATCTCTCACACTTGTGTCACTGCCTGGTCATCCTTAATACTTTGAGCCCATTCTTCAGCTTTCAGGGGGCTCTCTTTTTCTGAAAATTGTTTTGGGTGCAATTCCCGGAATTGCTTCACTCCGGGCGCTTCCGCTTCTGGACGGTTCATTAACATAGCAGTCTGCTGCCGCTGTCCTTCCAGGAGGCTTCGGATTTTCTCAAGCAGTACCGTCTGCTCATTGATCGGAGCAGCAACGGTAGGCATAAGCGGAAGAGGTGGTGGTGTGTTGTTGAAGTTGGTGCCGGTATTTTTTGGAGAATACATAACCTTGAAATTTAAATAGGGTTAGGATAGATTCAAAGTATATGAAATTGTAAGATTAAAGGAATATGAATTGTAAAGAATGTTTTTAGTTGCTGATTCTTGTGTTATATTGCTTAGGACTTCATACAGAATTGATCTGCATGTCCATGCAGAACTAATCTGCATGGGCCACCAACAAAACCTGTCACGCCCCACTTCCCGGTGTACGGGTAAGGAGACGTGACGAGGCCCGCTACGTACTTACTCAAGAGTAAACACGTTAAGCGTAACTAAGCAATATAAAGTAAAATGTACACAAGAGACATGAATATAAAGGAACATCAACTTTTATTTATTAAACATTCTTTTACAGGTACAACTGGAAATGTAAATACAAGGATGGAAAGCAATGCCTAAACAATGGCATGAACTGAAAAGAAAATTTGTATAGGTGACTATAGCTCGGGGTTTTCAGTGTACTGCTCAGAGGTCTGCTCCAAGTGCTCTTGGCTGGTCTCGAACTCCTCAGAGTCGGGTCCTCCTGACAACATTCCAAAGAAAGAAGAAAATGAATGTCGTCAACGAACAATCGCTCGGTAAGTCCCAAAGAAAGAAGGAGGAGAATAGACAGAGAATAGGACAGGTGAAGTAGATATGTTATATGTGTTATACTAACGTAGTTGTTGTAGCTTGGTACAGAATATGCCAGTGTATACGAGAGGAGTCCAACTTACACTGTGGACTTTGGTAACCCGTAGTACAAGGCCCCGTCGAAAATACCACGGAACAACGGCATGGATGTAATTACGTCTTTTAGTGACCCCCTCGTGCCACCTTCATGTTCCGTACCAGTCTACCCCTTTATAAACCCCGTAATGTTTACTGTATTGATTGTATTAATTGTACTGAATGTATTGTATTGTCTTGTAGTAAATGGAAAACTTGTCGAAACCATGAGATCAGTAAATAGAATGGATATAAATGGATAGTCATGTAAACAGAGTATATCAATGGTTCGGTTCGGTCATGTTCATGTTGTTAGATTGTATTCTGGTATTTTTTGTATTGCAGTTTTACTTGAATCAAATTCAAGATAGATTATAATCAGATTTGACCATGACTCGAACTGAGTCAGACTTTTAAACAGAATTAAAGTCCTGATATTTTTGGAGTTATCGGTAACTGCTGCACATGGACGACAGAATTTGTGTCTTTTTCCAAGACAATTACCGAGTTGATAACACCGTTGTTAGGTTGTCTACCTTAGATAGGCAAGCACCCATATTCTCTGGCTTCCCGAGGCTCAAGAGAACTGGTCCCGCTTAAACCTATGTTTACTAGGTCCTTATTGTAATTTAATATAACTTTAGGGGGTTTTATGTAAAAATAGTTTTGATATATTTTCAAAATACACCTCGAGTATTTAATTATCGTCTTTAGGGTTTTCATAGAAGTATATTTTATAAAATTGAAATTTTCTAGTGAGTAGAACCTAGTTTCCATTGTATATGGTATTTTAATGTAATATTGGAATTTGTATTGAATTGTAATGGTGGTTTCATAAAATTGTGATTATTTTGCTTTAGGAAACATGGAATATTTATATAATATATTTAAAATAGATATTTTGATAGTAGTTATAAATATATATATTTAATAAAAATAAATTTTATTTATTTTGTAGAAATCTCATTTTTATTTAAAATTGTATCAAAAATTCCATCGAGATCGAATGCTCCTTGCGGAGGTCTGTATCTCGCTTTACTAGGCTCGAGGACGTACGATAACCCACACCATCCCGATCGGGGTTCCCCAAAATGGGTTGTGGAGGCGCAATTGCAAGAAATTTAATTAACACACTTTTTAAAGAAAACGGTTTTGAATGTTCAAGGTATTTAAATGTAATGTCGTATTTTGTTCCAAAAGAATGTTTTACAAACCATCGTGCCATGTCAAGGATGAGTGTTGTGATGAGGTAGGTCATTACCTCGTGACTTTTCTAAAGGTAATACGGTTAAAACATTGAATAAAAGCCGTATGTAAACATGATGGTATTTTACTGTATAAGTTAAATAAAATTTGCAATACTTATTATTTTGAGATGAAACTTGTTCTAATATCTTTATTTATATTTATTAAACATTATAAGAAGATATGGTAATTTATTGTTTAATATAAATTGTGTTTTGAAAGAAAAGAGAGTCAGAAGTCGGAATAACTTCGCTTCCGGCGAGTTTTGAAAAGGAGAAGTTTTAGAATAGAAAAAGAGAAGGGGAGAGGGGAATTACTGGCTACAAAGATAGAGGGGAGGTAGGAAAAGACTTTGGAACCGTCGGGGCATCGTTTCGTCGTCGGATTCTTCTTGGAACGTCGCCGGAACTTTGTCTCTTGCTAACTCTACTTGTACAACTTGGGACTTGGAAATTTTTGAGAGTTTTTGTAATGAAATTCTGAGTGAGGAGGGATGAAATATGGTGTGGTATTTATAGGAAAAATTATGGTAATGAAGAATAGAATTAAAATGTGCATTAAAATGTGGATTAATGCCCATTTTTAATTCTCTGGAAATGTGCAGAGAAATCAAACAGCATAGGAGTAGTGGGGGAGTCCAAGGGTTTAGGGTAAAAATTTGGGAACCATCCCCTACTGGGGGCCCGGTGGTGCCGGTAGAGAAGAAGAACTCACCGGTCGAGATCCAGTGGTGGGTATGTGGGATTTGGCCACGTACCCCTGTCGCTTTGTATACCTCAATGCACATGTTTATTTTCTGTGTAAATTTTCATTTTATGTGTAGTGCACCTGCAAACTGTTGGGCTTCTAAAAGATTAAAAAAATTAATTAAAAAATATATGTGGCTGGGGGGATTCGATCACATGGGCTACGTCACAGCAGTGCAAGGCTTTACCAATGGGCTACAAGTGTTTTCTTGCTGTTCAGAAGAAAATCAAATTTATAACTTGTGCTCATGCTAAGTGTTCCTTTCTGTATTTTGGAAAAAAATTCTGTACAGAAAGTTTAGGGTTGTTACAGAAATAGTTAGATCTACCCTTATACTAAATAAACACAAAGGTTGTCAATCTATAGTTTATCTTATGTTTTCGACATAGTCTAATCTATCCTAAATTAATTAGGTTGAATCAACTACGATAAAAACTCCATCTTACTTTCCTTAGTTAATCTTCAAGGTCATCAATCTATTATAAGAATAATTAGTTTGTTGATGATACTATCTTTCCCTAAACAAATCTTATGGTTGTCAATCATTCATCGATTCATTTAGTTTATTAGCATAGCATAAAAAAGACTTAATTTTTATCAAAGAAATTCATCATAAAAACCAAATAGAAAAGAATAGAGAGAAGAAATCAAACACCAATCATAGCAAGTATAATTCAAAAATCCTAAAAAATAAATTAGCTACTCATAATAAAAGAAAGAGAATAATCAAATAAAATATACTTCATATTAAGAATAAATTGATAAAATATCTTTTGATCTCTCCTAAAAACTAAAACTAATAACTCATGGAGAGATGAAACCCTAGCAAGGCTATACAACAGTATTTATAAGCAATTGGCAATTTCCAAGAGTGGTTTACAGAAGATATTCGAAGATACAAAAATCCCTCAAAATATGAGCATCTAACTCCCTGAAAAACCGGCCCAATCTTTGGTAATTTCGGCCCTGGCCGAAATCTTGAAGATTCTGGCTCCCAAATTTGGACAGTGGCTTAATCTCGACTTTGTGAATCATGTTCCACACTTGATTTTTGGTAATTTTCACTCTTGGCTCTGTTTTAGCTTAAAGTTGTCCACATCCTACATACATAATCCTCCTTTTGTGCACTTTTGCTCTTTAGCCCTATAATCTGCAATATTTAACAAAATATACCCGGAGTAGCATAAAATAGGCAAAATAATGATAAATATGGCTATATAAATATGCATTAAAATGTACTAATCACCTGTGAAACTAAAAGGCTCGGTCTTCAAAAAGTTGATGTAAGTGAACGGGGGCTTGGGTCACGACGCTCACGACCACGGCGGAATTGCATACAAAAATTAGTAGCAAGTATAGCCCCAATCCAAACAAGAATCTATCGAAATAACAATGCAGTGGACTAAAGATCTAAACTAGAGAACTAAGGAGAAGAGACTACAACCTTTGTAGCACGTTAGCCACCTCTCCTTGGACTCCGACCAGTCTCCACAAAACCCGGAACAACTTTGCTCGGTGATCTCCTTGCCGAAGATGATCCATCTTGACATAACTCTAACACAAGCTTTAGCTTCAAATTGATCTCATCAAAATGAAGCAATCCACTAATTAAATTTGCTAAGGATGATTAGTAGGAGATATAGAATAATTAGCTCACTAATTCTTCTCTTTTCTTTTTGCCTTTCTCACTTAAGCAAAAACTCTAGAGAAAGAGAGAGATGAAGCGATAAGAATGACTATAGATTTTAAAGACGAGAACTAATATATCATAGCTTATTTTAATTAATAAATGAAAACGAGTCATCCATTTTCTACAACATTCAAACAAATGACTCATTGATTTATTTATTTAAATGAGCAAATATGTTTAATCCTTATCTTTGTATCCTATGTGATTCTTATATACACATCTAATGTGTATATATAACCATGACAAATGCTATATATTATTTATATCATATATAAATAATATATAAAGAGAAGGAAAAATAAAGTGAGCATAATATTAGTTAATATATAAATATATAAATATACATTTAATTATTAAATTAACACTTGATATAATAATCCGGTTATATCATATATATACCGGCTAATATCATTAAACACCCGATTAAAATACGTGTATCACATACACGTGTTTAATTGAACTCCTGCACATATCACTATACATGCCCTACTTAATTTCGCCTGTGCTGAGAAACCTCTGTGTGGGACTCTAAAGACTCGACAATATGCTGGCAGTAGGTTAGGCTCATATTTATAACCAACAAGCACGTCAGTGGTACTAGCTGCACGTAACGGCCACCCAGGTATTGATCGAAAGAAGGTCAATGAGCAAGCTTATCTGAACCCTGTAAAGTCCATCAGTGACATAACCGTACAGTCCGGTCTCTTCGTCTAAGAGTATCGCATATCGGGTCCAGGGTTCGGAATCTGTCAGACCCTAATAACTCGATAAGTCGTGCGACAGAGGACTCATAACCATTCGGCGATAAAACTGATAACACTTATCAGTTTATCTCCGTTGCGGTGGCCGCCGACTTATGGTTGTAGTCATATCCTGCACAGCGCAACATCAACTCCCTATACCGGTAGAAGCGAATCCCCTCGACCGCTCACTGCCTCCACATGCTTTGGGACTATACCGAACAAAAACCTGTTTGCACGACTCCTTTGAGCCATGGTAGGGTAGAAGTCTAAGTATAGTGAGAACATACATGAGACACTATATCGGTCTCAAGTCATAGTGACTACCCTGTACTTATGTCACCAGAAAACTGCTATCTGACATTGGTATATTACCAACTAGGAGTTCTCGGTGAGTCCATCCAGTGCAACTCATCCAAGATCACCTGTATACAATCCTCGGTGTCAAACACCAATAGCTATGGGACCAGCTATCGCTCTACAACCGGGTCAGGAAACGTACACATTAGTCTAAAATGGAGTTCCGATGCTAAGTCTTGATACTCCTATGACTATGGACATTTAAGGATGTGCTTATCGACTACCCAGGCCTCGCTAGTATGATCTCCATCATCGCCCTGATAGTCAAGCAAAATCCTAAGGGCTTTATCGCATGTCTTAACGATACGTGATAATGAATAAAACGCATCACATGTATGATAAAGACAAAGCGGATAACATACTATCATGTTCTCTTGTATAGGTCCTCCTTCAATTACAATAATTTCCTTGTGGGAACCTATATCCAACAGCTGACTCATGCTATTCCTAAAGTACCAAAGGATTCTGACTTTGACAGGCAGGATCTCAAAGTTCTTATTCCTCCGAGGAAGTCAGTTTTTGAGCTAATGATGCTTAATGAAGATCAAGATCCAAACAGGGGGCATGATAATGAAGGTCCCAAAGCCGAAGTGGTCTCCCTTCGAGGAGTGCTCGATGGCATTACTGGTGCCGACTAAAGAAGGCCGGGGAAATCACTCCATCAAGATGGATCCCACCTACGTCCGACTTGACCACCAATGCGGTTGTCTTGTCAGAAAATAGCTTTGAGCCGCTAAGAATAGTCAGGCGAAATTCGCCCACCGCTGTCCTGAAGAAGTCTCCACCAACTGTGGGGGCATTAAATGAACAGAAGCCCATGCTTTCATCGAAATTTTCCTTAGGAATTTACAAGGTCTGGAAGGAAGTGCGTGGCTCCGTTATTAACATCAATCCATTTTCGAAATCAGAAAAGCTGAGTAATCAGCTAAAGGTTGACAACTCAGCTTCCAAATCTAAAGTGGCTCTCCCTAAAAGGCAGAGGCCAGGAAGATCCCTATCGCCCATGGTAAATCCTTAGATTCGAGACACTAATAACGCTAGGCACGGGACTGAAATAACTCACACTGTGTGTATAGTGCATGCCAACGAAAGATTATGAAGACTTCCCTCCAGACCTTTTCTTCGTCCTCTATTTGAAGGGCTGCTTGTTCGGACATTTCTTTTCTTTTCGATGACTCTATTAGATCTTCCGAAGATATATCCGTTGGCGTGAGAATCCTGCGGATTTGCACAATGATATTTACGTTATCAGCCAGTTCCTTAGCCAATTTGGCCAACGCGTCCGCCTTACCGTTTTCTGCACGCGGTATACTTACCAGGATGTAGGAAGGGATTTGTGTCAGCAGTTGCTGCACTCTTTCGCCATACTTTATCAACTCTGACTTGCACGTCTGATAGTCGCTATTTACTTGGCTAACGATTATCTGGGAGTCTCCATATATTAGGAGGTTTTTGATTCCCATATTGATAGCGATCTCGAGACCTGCTATCAAAGCTTCATATTCAGCTTCATTGTTAGTCCTAGGCTCTGTTAAGGAAAGGGCATAATGCAACATCCCTCCTTGTGGAGTCACGAAGATAAGGCCCACCCCAGGTTTGATTATGGGGGCGTTTTGCCTTCGCCTTTTCATGGAGGATGCTCTATCGAAGTAGAGTTCCCATTGTGAATCATTTTCTTCCTTCTCTTCTTCGATTGTGTCGAACGCATGTTCATCCGGAAACTTGAATCTTACGTGGGAGTCGGCTGGTATCGGGTGCTCCGCGAGAAAGTCGGCAATGGACTGGCCTTTCACTGCTTTGAGGGGTCGATACGTTATCGAGAACTCCATTAGGAGGAGGGCCCATTTGGCAAGCCTTCCTGTTAGTATGGCCCTTGACATCGGATATTTGAGAGGATCCACCTTTGATTTGAGATGGACCTCATGTGCCAAGGCGTAATGTCTGAGCTTTGTTATCGTGAAGATCAGTGCTAGGCAATGTTTTTCGATGGGGGAGTATTTGTTTTCTGCCCCCAGGAGAACTCAACTCAAATAGTATAGAGATCTCTCCTTTTCTTGATCGTTCTCTTGTGCCCATAGGCGCATAGAGAACCCTCAAGGTCCGTTGTATATAGGATAAGGGTTTTTTCCTTAACCAGAGTGGCCAATACCGGAGGATTTTGCAAGTATTGCTTGATTTCTATTCACCGCCAAAAACAGAGATGAAAACAGGATGGTTCGTTTTGCCTGAATTTGGGGGCAGATACTATTTGGTTTTATCCGTCCACCTCTCCGAAGATACCAAGTTGATTTATGGCACCGTGTTTCGGAGGTTTAGACGGATGCGGCCGTTGTAGCAGACTTCGTCAGATTCCCCCTCGTTTGCGAGGGGTTTTTGATTGTGGGGACGATCTTCATTGCAGACGCAAGCCCCTGTAGTTAATTACGTTACCGCATTGCGGTAACCACTTTCTGCCGCTCCAGAAGTTCACTTCGTGTCGGGTGTGTTTGTTTTATTTTTTGGTTGCCCGTGGATTGCATATGGAGACTAATTTATGTTGTCGCCCGTAGGGCGTGGATTAGTCCAAATCCGTATATTCATAGATTTGGGTTTGGTTTGATTTAAGGATCGTTAATCTCGTTTGAGATTAAGATCAATTTAAATGTTTGTTGAGGATACGTTAGTCTAATTTTAGACTAAGATCTACTCAAACCAAACCCTAACGATTGACCTGCATGTACGGATTAACGATCCACATCTTGTGTTATATTGCTTAGGACTTCATGCAGAATTGACCTGCATGTCCATGCAGAACTAACCTTCATGGACCACCAACAAAACCTGTCACGCTCCGCTTCCCGGTGTACGGGTAAGGAGACGCGGCGTGGCCCGCTACGTATTTACTCAGAAGTAAACACGCTAAGCGTAACTAAGTAATATAAAGTAAAATGTACACAAGAGATGAATATAAAGGAACATCAACTTTTATTTATTAAACATTCTTTTACAGGTAAAACTGGAAATGTAAATACAAGGATGGAAAGCAACGCCTAAACAATGGTATGAACTGAAAAGAAAATATGTACAAGTGACTATAGCTCGGGGTTTTCAGTGTACTGCTCAGGGGTCTGCTCCAAGTGCTCCCGGCTGGTCTCGAACTCCTCGGAGCCGGGTCCTCCTGACAACATTCAAAGAAAGAAGAAAATGAATGTCGTCAGCGAACAATCGATCGGTAAGTCCCAAAGAAAGAAGGAGAAGAATAGACAGAGAATAAGACAGGTGAAGTAGATATGTTATATTTGTTATACTAACGTAGTTATTGTAGCTTGGTACAAAATATGCCAGTGTATACGAGTGGAGTCCAACTTACATCGTGGACTTTGGTAACCCATAGTATAAGGCTCCGTCGAAAATACCACGGAACAACGGCATGGATGTAATTACGTCTTTTAGTGACCCCCTCGTGCCACCTTCATATTCCGTACCAGTCTACCCCTTTTATAAACCCCGTAATATTTATTGTACTGATTGAACTGATTGAATTGTATTGTCTTGTAGTAAATGAAAAACTTACCGAAACCATGATTTCAGTAAACGGAAAGGATATAAATGATTAGTCATGTAAATAGAGTATATCCATGGTTCGGTTCAATCATGTTCATGTTGTTATATATTGTATTCTGGTATTTGTTGTATTGCAGTTATACTTGAATCAAATTCAAGATACATTATAATCAGATTTGACCATGACTCGAACTGAGTCAGACTTTTAAACAGAATTGAAGTCCTGATTTTTTTTGGAGTTATCGGTAACTGCTGCACATGGACGGTAGAATTTGTGTCTTTTTTCAAGACAATTACCGAGTTGATAACACCGTTGTTAGGTTGTCTACCTTAGATAGACAAGCACCCATATTCTCCGGCTCTCTGAGGCTCAAGAGAACTGGTCCCGCTTAAACCTATGTTTACTAGGATTCTTATTGTAATTTAATATAACTTGAGGGGGTTTTATATAAAAATAGTTTTGATATATTTTCAAAATACACCTCAAGTATTTAATTATCGTCTTTAGGGTTTTCATAGATGTATATTTTATAAAATTGAAATTTTCTAGAGAGTAGAATGTAGTTTCCATTGTATATGGTATTTTAATGTAATATTGGAATTTGTATTGAATTGTAATGGTAGTTTCATGAAATTGTGATTCTTTTTCTTTAGAAAACATGGAATATTTATATAATATATTTAAAATAGAGTTTTTGATAATAGTTATAAATATATATATTTAATAAAAATAAATTTTATTTATTTTGTAGAAATCTTATTTTTCTTCAAAATTGTATCAAAAATTCCATCGAGATCGAATGCCCCTTACGAAGGTCTGCATCTCGCTCTACTAGGCCCGAGGACATGAGATAACCCGCACCATCCCGATCGGGGTTCCACAAAATGGGTTGTAGAGGCGCAATTGCAAGGAATTTAATTAACACACTTTTTAAAGAAAACGGTTTTGAATGTTCAAGGTATTTAAATGTAATGTCGTATTTTGTCCCAAAAGAATGATTTACAAACCATTGTGCTATGTCAAGGATGAGTGTTGTGATGAGGTAGGTCATTATCTCGTGAGTTTTCTAAAGGTAATACGGTTAAAACATTGAATAAAAGCCGTATGTAAACATGATGGTATTTTACTGTAAAAGTGAAATAAAATTTGTAATACTTATTATTTTGAGATGAAACTTATTCTAATATATTTATTTATGTTTATTAAACATTATAAGAATATATGGTAATTTATTGTTTAAGAGAAATTGTGTTTTGAAAGAAAAGAGAGTCGGAAGTCGGAATAACTCCGCTTCCGACGAGTTTTGAAAAGAAGAAGTTTTAGAATTGCAAAAGAGAAGGGGAGAGGGGATTTGCTGGCTACAAAGATAGAGAAGAGGTTAGGAAAGACTTTGAAACCGTCGGGGCATCGTTTCGTCACCGGATTTTTCTTGGAACGTCGCCGGAATTTCGTCTGTTGCTAACTCCACTTGTATAACTTGGGACTTCGAAAATGTAGAGAGTTTTTGGAATGAAATTCTGAGTGAGGAGGGGTGAAATGTGGTGGGGTATTTATAGGGAAAATTAGGGTTTAGGGTAATGAAGAATAGAATTAAAATGTGCATTAAAATGTGGATTAATGCCCATTTTTAATTCTCTGGAAATGTGCAGAGAAATCAAACAGCATAGGAGTAGTGGGGGGAGTCCAAGGGTTTAGGGATAAAAATTTGGGGACCATCCCCTACGGGGGGCCCAGCGGTGCCGGTCGAGAAGATCACCGGTCGAGATTCGGTCGTGGGTGTGTGGGATTTGGCCACATGTCCCTGTCGCCTTGTATACCTCAGTGCACATGTTTATTTTCTGTGTAATTTTTTTTACGTGTAATGCACATGAAAACTGTTGGGACTCTAAAAGATTAAAAGAAAAACCAATTAAAAATATATATGTGGCTAGGGGTATTCGATCACAAGGGCTACGTCACTGCAGTACAAGGCTTTACCAATGAGCTACAAGTGTTTTCTTATTGTTCAAAAGCAAATCAAATTTATAACTTGTGCTCAAGATTAGTGTTCCTTTTTTTATTTTGGAAAAAAATTCTGTACAAAAAGTTTAGGGTTGTTACATGTCATGACCCAAAGTTCGGCCCGCGACCGGCACTTAACCACGTAACGTCTATAGGCGCAACGCGATCAAGCAAGCCGAAACCCAGAAATCAAAACCATTAAAATAGTGAGTGAAGAAAACATTAGTTTAAAACATTTAGAAAACCTTGAGTAAAAATCTTTAAAGTTTAAGTTATTTTCTTAAAAATTTCGGCAGCACCCCATTTGTAAAAACTAGCCCCGAAAACGGGTACAAAACATGATAAAGTAAAATGACTGATAATAAGAATAAAACATTCCCAAACGAGAGCAATCACGCCCAACGGCGGAAACAACCACCACAAGAATAGTATACGACGCCGTAGTGAAGAAATGGATAATATGAGCAAAACAACATAAAAAATAAAACTGCATAAATAAAGTCGGCTCACACAAGCTCGACACCAGAGTATAAAATAATATACAATATCGTCCTCACAACTGGTCTCTAAGTCAATACATGAAATAGTAGATGGAGAGTACTAGATACAATAGTGTGTACAAATGGAAAATAAACGGATACCCGCAACCCACCTACACGCAAAATGGCCCACACGCTAAACTGTAGCGGGATCCGCAACAAAAAGATACAATGATGTAGTCCTGTCGCGACTACTCTGATGGTCAACCTGCAAAACACTGTTGCACAATGGGATGAGTTGCCAATTTATGAATAGTAAATAACATATACTGGTAATCGCAGGTATGCACGTACTGCGATACTCTAACATGTGCAAAATGATAACATCAATTTAATGATCTGGTATGCAATAATCATGCGAGGTACTCTATCAGGTACTACAACTATATGATGCAATGCATATAAATAAGTGCTAGGCATGGGAAAAATATCATCTACACGAATCATCATCGTGGAAAACCCCGGTGTCTACCAAAAACACCCCAAAATCCCGATAACTCAGGCGCCGCCACTCTATCCAGCCCTCGATCCTGTAAATCTCATAGAAGCGGGATGCCAAACATCGTCACCTGAAAACATCATGAAATATTCATGTCCAGCATCGACACGCAAATCCTCATATATCGGCTCCGTCAGTCCGGATCGGCCCACAGGCTCCGTCTACGGAATCGGCCCTCGGCCCCGGCAGTACGGGTTATCCCGTATCCATCTCTCGACTCTGGTCAGTATCCTCCGGATAACCGCCAGATCCAACCAATCACCGGTAGGCAGTGGTCCCTCTGCCAGGCTCATCGCCTACTGCATGACAAATCCGTTCTCGCCCCAGGATACCATACCAGGTCCACCATGTACCCGCAAGCGGCCTCATCCAGCTCCTCAATTCGGGTTCACATGTCACAAGTCTCAGAACCGAGAAAACGCATGGTGGACGCACTGAAATATCATATCAAGAGAAACCGAGTTTTCAAAACAGTGCATATTTTCTTAAAATAATACCACGGTTCTCAAATCCAGAAATCACATGAATTCAAAACTCAATGCGTAAATCCATGCAATGTGTTGTATGCACTATGAGTAAAAGGGGAAAACCGCTCTTTTAAAAGGATCCGTTTGAAAGCATTTCATGAGGTCCTCAATTTTTCAAATCAAAGTCAGCATCATCTATGTATGTGCAAGAGTATGTATGTATGTAGGCATGGATGCACAAGATATATATATACGCAAGTGGATGTACAGTGTGTATATATGCCAATATAGGTGTACAAGTGGTATATACGCAAGCATGAGTGTACAATATGCGACATAATCATGTCTAATCATCAATGATGCAGTAATCAAAATGATTTATGGATCGTAGTAATCCTATAGTGCGAGTGTCATGGCAATCACAAACGGTATGGGAGTAACGTACAAATAGTGCTCGTGCAGTTTGAATCGTTAGTGACAGTGAGGTGTTACAAAACTACTATTTCTACATGCAACAAAAGAGGGGTACGCTACAATAATACATATGCACAAACAATATATGTATATACGCAACTACAATATCTTATCAAGCCCTGACGCTTAACGTCATACGGGCGATTTCCCCGTAGATGTTAAATCTACTCACAGTGATCTTGATCTACGTGTATCAACCACCTGCTTCATCTTCTTCGCGGCATCCGAAGTCGCCACCTGCGATCCTAGAGTTTATACAAAATAGCACACGTAAGGTTAGAATCCTACAAAAACGCGATATCGAGACAAAACGAAACACTAGTATCGCAAGCTAAATACGTGGAATTGATACAGTAAAACGTGTGTGTGCAAAGCCCAGAATTTCCCCGATGCGTGGTGACGCATAGAACCCACAGAACCCAGACTCGAAGCGTACGTGTCGCGCGAGTCACAAAACACATAAAAAGGGTAATTGCTCCTAGATTTTTACCTGGAACTAAACCCAGAAAATAAACAAAGCCAAACATAGAACAATACACCCAGGCGCCCCCTGCAAAGCACCAACCCCCAGTTCCCTCTGGAGGCTGGCAAGATCGGAAATGGGGAGGAGGTCGCCAGATTTATGGGAAGGGGAAGGGCTCATATTCCTACACACTACTCTAAAACGCCTGCACATCAATCTGAATATGTTTGCAACTCAAGAAAATAATCACAGATGTAGCAGATTCGCCGTATCCTACACTTTTGTTTAAAACGTTTTAAAAACACTAATTTGGTACAAAATGGTATTTTGGTGTAAACTGAAGAAAAGACTTGGTTTAAATAACACTAATAGCACTTAATTAAGTTAATCAAGCCACAAAAACCCTAATTTAACTTAATCTCCACTTAAACCACATAATTAGCACAAAAACCCATTAAAACACTAATTTAAGCTAACAACACTACAAGTTCAGCAAAGAGGTGATTAAAGTGGGCTTTATACCTCACAATAGGTCAAGTAGTGGCACACTTGCAGGTCTTGTCCCAAGAGTTCATATTTGGCTCCAAAAATCCATAAAAGAGTGATTGAGGTGAGGTTAGTGTGAGGATAGATGTGTTTTTAATGAAGGTTTGTGTTAGATATTGATGAGAGAAGGAGAAGAGATGAAGGGGGAGGACTTTGTTGTTGCTGCTGCTGAGCTTGCTGCTGCTGCTGTTAGTAGAGAGAGTGTGTGAGAGAGAGAGTGTTCCCAAGTCAAAACTCCCCATGCCTTAATAAATGCCCCCCATGTTCTCTCTTTTCTCTCATTTTCTATTTCCTTTTATTAGCTTTATTATCAAGGGTTTTATTTTAAAAGGAATGAAATGAAAAATAAATTGAAATGGTAGACATGTTAAGAACTTGGCCTCAGGTGAAAATATGCATGCCACACTAATTTTGGCTTAGGAAAATTAGTTAAGAAAATTTTCTAATTAAGTGAACACTAAACTAAATTATAATTAATAAAACACATATATATATAAAAACACATATTTTCACAATTACAACTTGATTTAATCTAGTTTAAGTGGAAAAAGCTATTAGCTAAGTTTTGGGGGGAAACGCATTACCGCTAATTAACGCGAAAATTAATCTAACGAATTTCAAAGCATTACATTATATTCTACCCTCCTTATAAAAATTTCGTCCTCGAAATTTATAGAAGGAAAGTGTAACAGATTCAAGAAATTTTTTGATGATAGTGTTAATGTTGGAACTATTGATAGTGCATAAAAATATTCGAAAGAACGAAAGAATGCAAAAGTTTTGGAAAGATGTGAAGGAATTACCAGGGTTACCTTGGTCTATAGTCTCGGCCGCTAAAGTGAAAACCTGATACCGGGGTACATTCCTGTTAGCTGGAAATACATTCCTCTGTCCTTGGGGCATGTTTCTCTGTCCTCGAGGCATGTTCCTCAGTGCCTGATGGAATTGGCGATTAGGTTGTGCAGGAGGTCTACGTGGAGGTGGAGCTGGAAGAGCAAGACAAGGTGAAGGAGTCTGGATAGCTGGCCGCTGCGGATAAGTGTTGTGAGTTGGAACTGTGTTGCGCCTATAAAAGACGTGTTCCAATTACATGATTGGATGCGCCACAAACTAAGCACAGGCCTTTTGCGCGCTTACAGTCCTTCCACATGTGTCTATCCCTCTTGCAGTAGAAGAAAAAATCTGGACTTGGCTGATTATTTGTTTCTTCCGGTCTCTTGGGTTCAAAAGTTGGCCTTGAAGAGGCTCCTCCTACCATCTGAGTGGCAGGGCGCTTCACTCCAGCAAATTGAGCACTGCCCTTCTTCTTCACCACTGCCTCATATCGACGGGCAGCTTTCAAAGCCAGGTCGTGGATTAGGAAATCCCCTGTAGTTAAGGCAGCTTGGATTTCCTGGTCCAACCCTTGCTGAAATCGTCTGGACCCGATCTCAGCAGTTGGTATCAAGTGTGCCGCGAATCTGTTGCGGTCTTGTGTTAGCTGTGTAGTATGTGATGTTTAGAAAATTGAATATTGAGACATATCTTACCTTCTGAGCATGGTAAACTCAGCATCATACTCATCCACAGATTTGGTCCACATCGAACCCTGCTGTAGGTTGATGAATTGCTGCTCCATGTCAAATTAGGCAGTCTCTGGGAAGTATTTCGCGTCGAACATGTCGCGAAAATTCCTCCATTCGATCGGCTGGTCAAGACGGCTTTAATCCGCTTTCCACCATACTCGGGCGTTGTTAGTGAGTTGCAGCTTTGCAACACGAACCCAAGCGATCTCTCACACTTGTGTCGCTGCCTGGTCATCCTCAATACTTTGAGCCCATTCTTCAGCTTTCAGGGGGCTCTCTTTTCCTGAAAATTGTTTTGGGTGCAATTCCCGGAATTGCTTCACTCCGGGCGCTTCCGCTTCTGGACGGTTCATTAACATAGCAGTCTACTGCCGCTGTCCTTCCAGGAGGCTTCGGATTTTCTCAAGCAGTACCGTCTGCTCATTGATCGGAGCAGCAACGGTAGGCATAAGCGGAAGAGGTGGTGGTGTGTTGTTGAAGTTGGTGCCGGTATTTTTTGGAGAATACATAACCTTGAAATTTAAATAGGGTTAGGATAGATTCAAAGTATATGAAATTGTAAGATTAAAGGAATATGAATTGTAAAGAATGTTTTTAGTTGCTGATTCTTGTGTTATATTGCTTAGGACTTCATACTGAATTGATCTGCATGTCCATGCAGAACTAATCTGCATGGGCCACCAACAAAACCTGTCACGCCCCACATCCTGGTGTACGGGTAAGGAGACGTGACGAGGCCCGCTACGTACTTACTCAGGAGTAAACACGCTAAGCGTAACTAAGCAATATAAAGTAAAATGTACACAAGAGACATGAATATAAAGGAACATCAACTTTTATTTATTAAACATTCTTTTACAGGTACAACTGGAAATGTAAATACAAGGATGGAAAGCAATGCCTAAACAATGGCATGAACTGAAAAGAAAATTTGTACAGGTGACTATAGCTCGGGGTTTTCAGTGTACTGCTCAGAGGTCTGCTCCAAGTGCTCTTGGCTGGTCTCGAACTCCTCAGAGTCGGGTCCTCCTGACAACATTCCAAAGAAAGAAGAAAATGAATGTCGTCAACGAACAATCGCTCGGTAAGTCCCAAAGAAAGAAGGAGAAGAATAGACAGAGAATAGGACAGGTGAAGTAGATATGTTATATGTGTTATACTAACGTAGTTGTTGTAGCTTGGTACAGAATATGCCAGTGTATACGAGAGGAGTCCAACTTACACTGTGGACTTTGGTAACCCGTAGTACAAGGCCCCGTTGAAAATACCACGGAACAACGGCATGGATGTAATTACGTCTTTTAGTGACCCCCTCGTGCCACCTTCATGTTCCGTACCAGTCTACCCCTTTATAAACCCCGTAATGTTTACTGTATTGATTGTATTAATTGTACTGAATGTATTGTATTGTCTTGTAGTAAATGGAAAACTTGTCGAAACCATGAGATCAGTAAATAGAATGGATATAAATGGATAGTCATGTAAACAGAGTATATCCATGGTTCGGTTCGGTCATGTTCATGTTGTTATAGATTGTATTCTGGTATTTGTTGTATTGCAGTTTTACTTGAATCAAATTCAAGATAGATTATAATCAGATTTGACCATGACTCGAACTGAGTCAGACTTTTAAACAGAATTAAAGTCCTGATATTTTTGGAGTTATCGGTAACTGCTGCACATGGACGACAGAATTTGTGTCTTTTTCCAAGACAATTACCGAGTTGATAACACCGTTGTTAGGTTGTCTACCTTAGATAGGCAAGCACCCATATTCTCTGGCTTCCCGAGGCTCAAGAGAACTGGTCCCGCTTAAACCTATGTTTACTAGGTCCTTATTGTAATTTAATATAACTTTAGGGGGTTTTATGTAAAAATAGTTTTGATATATTTTCAAAATACACCTCAAGTATTTAATTATCGTCTTTAGGGTTTTCATAGATGTATATTTTATAAAATTGAAATTTTCTAGTGAGTAGAACCTAGTTTCCATTGTATATGGTATTTTAATGTAATATTGGAATTTTTATTGAATTGTAATGGTGGTTTCATAAAATTGTGATTATTTTGCTTTAGGAAACATGGAATATTTATATAATATATTTAAAATAGATATTTTGATAGTAGTTATAAATATATATATTTAATAAAAATAAATTTTATTTATTTTGTAGAAATCTCATTTTTATTTAAAATTGTATCAAAAATTCCATCGAGATCGAATGCTCCTTGCGGAGGTCTGTATCTCGCTTTACTAGGCTCGAGGACGTGCGATAACCCACACCATCCCGATCGGGGTTCCCCAAAATGGGTTGTGGAGGCGCAATTGCAAGGAATTTAATTAACACACTTTTTAAAGAAAACGTTTTTGAATGTTCAAGGTATTTAAATGTAATGTCGTATTTTGTTCCAAAAGAATGTTTTACAAACCATCGTGCCATGTCAAGGATGAGTGTTGTGATGAGGTAGGTCATTACCTCGTGAGTTTTCTAAAGGTAATACGGTTAAAACATTGAATAAAAGCCGTATGTAAACATGATGGTATTTTACTGTATAAGTTAAATAAAATTTGCAATACTTATTATTTTGAGATGAAACTTGTTCTAATATCTTTATTTATATTTATTAAACATTATAAGAAGATATGGTAATTTATTGTTTAATATAAATTGTGTTTTGAAAGAAAAGAGAGTCAGAAGTCGGAATAACTCCGCTTCCGGCGAGTTTTGAAAAGGAGAAGTTTTAGAATAGAAAAAGAGAAGGGGAGAGGGGACTTACTGGCTACAAAGATAGAGGGGAGGTAGGAAAAGACTTTGGAACCGTCGGGGCATCGTTTCGTCGCCGGATTCTTCTTGGAACGTCGCCGGAACTTTGTCTCTTGCTAACTCTACTTGTACAACTTGGGACTTGGAAATTTTTGAGAGTTTTTGTAATGAAATTCTGAGTGAGGAAGGATGAAATATGGTGTGGTATTTATAGGGAAAATTATGGTAATGAAGAATAGAATTAAAATGTGCATTAAAATGTGGATTAATGCCCATTTTTAATTCTCTGGAAATGTGCAGAGAAATCAAACAGCATAGGAGTAGTGGGGGAGTCCAAGGGTTTAGGGTAAAAATTTGGGAACCATCCCCTACTGGGGGCCCGGTGGTGCCGGTAGAGAAGAAGAACTCACCGGTCGAGATCCAGTGGTGGGTATGTGGGATTTGGCCACGTACCCCTGTCGCTTTGTATACCTCAATGCACATGTTTATTTTCTGTGTAAATTTTCATTTTATGTGTAGTGCACCTGCAAACTGTTGGGCTTCTAAAAGATTAAAAAAATTAATTAAAAAATATATGTGGCTGGGAGGATTCGATCACATGGGCTACGTCACAGTAGTGCAAGGCTTTACCAATGGGCTACAAGTGTTTTCTTGCTGTTCAAAAGAAAATCAAATTTATAACTTGTGCTCATGCTAAGTGTTCCTTTCTGTATTTTGGAAAAAAATTCTGTACAGAAAGTTTAGGGTTGTTACAGAAATAGTTAGATCTACCCTTATACTAAATAAATACAAAGGTTGTCAATATATAGTTTATCTTATGTTTTCGACATAGTCTAATCTATCCTAAATTAATTAGGTTGAATCAACTACGATAAAAACTCCATCTTACTTTCCTTAGTTAATCTTCAAGGTCATCAATCTATTATAAGAATAATTAGTTTGTTGATGATACTATCTTTCCCTAAACAAATCTTATGGTTGTCAATCATTCATCGATTCATTTAGTTTATTAGCATAGCATAAAATAGACTTAATTTTTATCAAAGAAATTCATCATAAAAACCAAATAGAAAAGAATAGAGAGAAGAAATCAAACACCAATCATAGCAAGTATAATTCAAAAATCCTAAAAAATAAATTAGCTACTCATAATAAAAGAAAGAGAATAATCAAATAAAATATACTTCATATTAAGAATAAATTGATAAAATATCTTTTGATCTCTCCTAAAAACTAAAACTAATAACTCATGGAGAGATGAAACCCTAGCAAGGCTATACAACAATATTTATAAGCAATTGGCAATTTCCAAGAGTGGTTTACAGAAGATATTCGAAGATACAAAAATCCCTCAAAATATGAGCATCTAACTCCCTGAAAAACCGGCCCAATCTTTGGTAATTTCGGCCCTGGCCGAAATCTTGAAGATTCTGGCTCCCAAATTTGGACAGTGGCTTAATCTCGACTTTGTGAATCATGTTCTACACTTGATTTTTGGTAATTTTCACTCTTGGCTCTGTTTTAGCTTAAAGTTGTCCACATCCTACATACATAATCCTCCTTTTGTGCACTTTTGCTCTTTAGCCCTATAATCTGCAATATTTAACAAAATATACCCGGAGTAGCATAAAATAGGCAAAATAATGATAAATATGGCTATATAAATATGCATTAAAATGTACTAATCACCTGTGAAACTAAAAGGCTCGGTCTTCAAAAAGTTGATGTAAGTGAACGGGGGCTTGGGTCACGACGCTCGCGACCACGGCGGAATTGCATACAAAAATTAGTAGCAAGTATAGCCCCAATCCAAACAAGAATCTATCGAAATAACAATGCAGTGGACTAAAGATCTAAACTAGAGAACTAAGGAGAAGAGACTACAACCTTTGTAGCACGTTAGCCACCTCTCCTTGGACTCCGACCAGTCTCCACGAAACCCGGAACAACTTTGCTCGGTGATCTCCTTGCCGAAGATGATCCATCTTGACATAACTCTAACACAAGCTTTAGCTTCAAATTGATCTCATCAAAATGAAGCAATCCACTAATTAAATTTGCTAAGGATGATTAGTAGGAGATGTAGAATAATTAGCTCACTAATTCTTCTCTTTTCTTTTTGCCTTTCTCACTTAAGCAAAAACTCTAGAGAAAGAGAGAGATGAAGCGATAAGAATGACTATAGATTTTAAAGACGAGAACTAATATATCATAGCTTATTTTAATTAATAAATGAAAACGAGTCATCCATTTTCTACAACATTCAAACAAATGACTCATTGATTTATTTATTTAAATGAGCAAATATGTTTAATCCTTATCTTTTTATCCTATGTGATTCTTATATACACATCTAATGTGTATATATAACCATGACAAATGCTATATATTATTTATATCATATATAAATAATATATAAAGAGAAGGAAAAATAAAGTGGGCATAATATTAGTTAATATATAAATATATAAATATACATTTAATTATTAAATTAACACTTGATATAATAATCCGGTTATATCATATATATACCGGCTAATATCATTAAACACCCGATTAAAATACGTGTATCACATACACGTGTTTAATTGAACTCCTGCACATATCACTATACATGCCCTACTTCATTTCGCCTGTGCTGAGAAACCTCTGTGTGGGACTCTAAAGACTCGACAATATGCTGGCAGTAGGTTAGGATCATATTTATAACCAACAAGCACGTCAGTGGTACTAGCTGCACGTAACGGCCACCCAGGTATTGATCGAAAGAAGGTCAATGAGCAAGCTTATCTGAACCCTGTAAAGTCCATCAGTGACATAACCGTACAGTCCGGTCTCTTCGTCTAAGAGTATCGCATATCGGGTCCAGGGTTCGGAATCTGTCAGACCCCAATAACTCGATAAGTCGTGCGACAGAGGACTCATAACCATTCGGCGATAAAACTGATAACACTTATCAGTTTATCTCCGTTGCGGTGGCCGCCGACTTATGGTTGTAGTCATATCCTGCACAGCGCAACATCAACTCCCTATACCGGTAGAAGCGAATCCCCTCGACCGCTCACTGCCTCTACATGCTTTGGGACTATACCGAACAAAAACCTGTTTGCACGACTCCTTTGAGCCATGGTAGGGTAGAAGTCTAAGTATAGTGAGAACATACATGAGACACTATATCGGTCTCAAGTCATAGTGACTACCCTGTACTTATGTCACCAGAGAACTGCTATCTGACATTGGTATATTACCAACTAGGAGTTCTCGGTGAGTCCATCCAGTGCAACTCATCCAAGATCACCTGTATACAATCCTCGGTGTCAAACACCAATAGCTATGGGACCAGCTATCGCTCTACAACCGGGTCAGGAAACGTACACATTAGTCTAAAATGGAGTTCCGATGCTAAGTCTTGATACTCCTATGACTATGGACATTTAAGGATGTGCTTATCGACTACCCAGGCCTCGCTAGTATGATCTCCATCATCGCCCTGATAGTCAAGCAAAATCCTAAGGGCTTTATCGCATGTCTTAACGATACGTGATAATGAATAAAACGCATCACATGTATGATAAAGACAAAGCGGATAACATACTATCATGTTCTCTTGTATAGGTCCTCCTTCAATTACAATAATTTCCTTGTGGGAACCTATATCCAACAGCTGACTCATGCTATTCCTAAAGTACCAAAGGATTCTGACTTTGACAGGCAGGATCTCAAAGTTCTTATTCCTCCGAGGAAGTCAGTTTTTGAGCTAATGATGCTTAATGAAGATCAAGATCCAAACAGGGGGCATGACAATGAAGGTCCCAAAGCCGAAGTGGTCTCCCTTCGAGGAGTGCTCGATGGCATTACTGGTGCCGACTAAAGAAGGCCGGGGAAATCACTCCATCAAGATGGATCCCACCTACGTCCGACTTGACCACCAATGCGGTTGTCTTGTCAGAAAATAGCTTTGAGCCGCTAAGAATAGTCAGGCGAAATTCGCCCACCGCTGTCCTGAAGAAGTCTCCACCAACTGTGGGGGCATTAAATGAACAGAAGCCCATGCTTTCATCGAAATTTTCCTTAGGAATTTACAAGGTCTGGAAGGAAGTGCGTGGCTCCGTTATTAACATCAATCCATTTTCGAAATCAGAAAAGCTGAGTAATCAGCTAAAGGTTGACAACTCAGCTTCCAAATCTAAAGTGGCTCTCCCTAAAAGGCAGAGGCCAGGAAGATCCCTATCGCCCATGGTAAATCCTTAGATTCGAGACACTAAAAACCCTAGGCACGGGACTGAAATAACTCACACTGTGTGTATAGTGCATGCCAACGAAAGATTATGAAGACTTCCCTCCAGACCTTTTCTTCGTCCTCTATTTGAAGGGCTGCTTGTTCGGACATTTCTTTTCTTTTCGATGACTCTATTAGATCTTCCGAAGATATATCCGTTGGCGTGAGAATCCTGCGGATTTGCACAATGATATTTACGTTATCAGCCAGTTCCTTAGCCAATTTGGCCAACGCGTCCGCCTTACCGTTTTCTGCACGCGATATACTTACCAGGATGTAGGAAGGGATTTGTGTCAGCAGTTGCTGCACTCTTTCGCCATACTTTATCAACTCTGACTTGCACGTCTGATAGTCGCTATTTACTTGGCTAACGATTATCTGGGAGTCTCCATATATTAGGAGGTTTTTGTTTCCCATATTGATAGCGATCTCGAGACCTGCTATAAAAGCTTCATATTCAGCTTCATTGTTAGTCCTAGGCTCTGTTAAGGAAAGGGCGTAATGCAACATCCCTCCTTGTGGAGTCACGAAGATAAGGCCCACCCCAGGTTTGATTATGGGGGCGTTTTGCCTTCGCCTTTTCATGGAAGATGCTCTATCGAAGTAGAGTTCCCATTGTGAATCATTTTCTTCCTTCTCTTCTTCGATTGTTTCGAACGCATGTTCATCCGGAAACTTGAATCTTACGTGGGAGTCGGCTGGTATCGGGTGCTCCACGAGAAAGTCGGCAATGGACTGGCTTTTCACTGCTTTGAGGGATCGATACGTTATCGAGAACTCCATTTGGAGGAGGGCCCATTTGGCAAGCCTTCCTGTTAGTATGGCCCTTGACATCGGATATTTGAGAGCATCTACCTTTGATTTGAGATGGACCTCATGTGCCAAGGCGTAATGTCTGAGCTTTGTTATCGTGAAGATCAGTGCTAGGCAATGTTTTTCGATGGGGGAGTATTTGTTTTCTGCCCCCAGGAGAACTCAACTCAAATAGTATAGAGATCTCTCCTTTTCTTGATCGTTCTCTTGTGCCCATAGGCGCATAGAGAACCCTCAAGGTTCGTTGTATATAGGATAAGGGTTTTTCCCTTAACCAGAGCGGCCAATACCGGAGGATTTTGCAAGTATTGCTTGATTTCTATTCACCGCCAAAAACAGAGATGAAAACAGGATGGTTCGTTTTGCCTGAATTTGGGGGCAGATACTATTTGGTTTTATCCGTCCACCTCTCCGAAGATACCAAGTTAATTTATGGCACCGTGTTTCGGAGGTTTAGACGGATGCGGCCGTTGTAGCAGACTTCGTCAGATTCCCCCTCGTTTGCGAGGGGTTTTTGATTGTGGGGACTCTCTTCATTGCAGACGCAAGCCCCTGTAGTTAATTACGTTACCGTATTGCGGTAACCACTTTCTGCGGCTCCAGAAGTTCACTTCGTGTCGTGTGTGTTTGTTTTATTTTTTGGTTGCCCGTGGATTGTATATGGAGACTAATTTATGTTGTCGCCCGTAGGGCGTGGATTAGTCCAAATCCGTATATTCTTAGATTTGGGTTTGGTTTGATTTAAGGATCGTTAATCTCGTTTGAGATTAAGATCAATTTAAATGTTTGTTGAGGATACGTAAGTCTAATTTTAGACTAAGATCTACTCAACAGGATTTTGGGATCATTCAGACCCAACAAAAAAGCATTTGTGCTCCATTGCTTTAGTTTAATGACGTTACAGTCCATCGTTAGTTTAAGGACATTACGGTCTATAGCTAGTTTAAGGACGTAGCGGTCCGTTGTAGTTTAAGGACGTTGCGGTCCGTATTGGGATGTGCTCGTCGGTTTGGGAGTGCACCAAAGAGTTATTGGTTGTCGGGACCCTCCACTTCTCTGAAGACGTTGAAGAATTACAACGACATGTATCAGAGGTATGGAGAGATGTACCCTTGAACCAAATTCCAGATTGAGGGGAGAGATCATGGTGGACCATATAAGAATCATTAGTCATTTTTGGGAGACTAAGATTGACTTAGGAGATGTGTGATGGACATCATTCTGGTCAAGTAGTTTGGAAAGTCATGAGTATAGAGGCTCGGTCTATTTGGAGATCCAAGATATTTTAATCTCAGGAAGATTTAGCCAATTTGGGGCTGAAGTTAGTTTCTTATAGTGTTAAACACTAATATATGCTCGGTGCTCACGTGCTCCCATGTGAGATTCTGAAGCAGTGTTAAACACTGAAATTTAAGACGCTCACGTATGGCACGTGAGGCGCCTGAAAATTGGCGATGTACACTTGGGTCCAAATCCATGTCTGTATATAAGTGTTAAACACTTAATTCTTATGACCATCACGTGTGGGCATGTGAGGCGCCCCAGATTTGGGCACCGCTTCTTTGGATTTATTCCCTCTTCCTTTTATAAGTGCTAAGCACTTAGCTCATATAATTCTCGTGTGCGAACACGTGAGGTGCTCAAAAGTGAGTGTTGTCTTTGTATTTTTCCCCTTTTCTATTTAAGCAACTGTTTAGGGTCATGTGAGAACACGTGTGTCACGCCCCGCTTCCCAAAATACGGAATACGAGGGGTGACTATGCCAGCCATGCTCCTACAGTCAGGGGATAATCCTGCCGTAGTCACACTTTGGCTTCTAGCATTACATGGTAGTCAGTAAACAGTACTTGAGTAAAGGAAAATCGCAGTTCACAACTTTATTACATTGCAAATAAAAGAGAGTTCGAGATACATTTATTTTGCAGAATAAAATAACTAACCAACAAACAAGTGCTGAAAGCAAAAGAAATAGCGCTGGTGATGCAGTCTAGACCTCCGCGATCTCGAATGTCAGGTCCTGCTCCTGGGCTGGATCCACTTCGTTCTCTGAGCATGCACACCCAGTTCGTCAGGGGGACGCATATAACAATAATTACATAAAGGCGTGTAATGTTATTAAGCATGAGAAGTACCATAGAATGCAGAACATGAGTATAATAAACATCAACTAAATATGAATAGTACAATATGGGTATCATGTCAGTAAACTAGGCAATGTGTATATCACTACTTATCGGTCACTAATTCAATGAAACGAAATGGTGGAAAGGATGCTCATGTTTAACAAGAGTCTCGTGCATGCCCGAAACTACGGTCCGTTGTGCCCGGGACAAAACCCTGTCAACCGTGCCGCTAGGCCCACGATCTAATGTGTGTGTGTGTGTCACTAATATCGAATGATCATCCTCTAAATCACTGTACCTCGCTAAATACAAGTTCAATTCCACTTTGATTTCTCCATTCCCCAGGTTATATTATGCCTTCAGGTATTAGATAGGTTGTGAACAAATCCGTATCGCTTTCATTTTCAATCACTTTTCCACTTATCACTATTACTGTCGTATTTGCCACAACACAGTCACTAACACTAATATATATCGACAATGCAATACAGTCGCTAGGTCTCAATATGAACGATCACTATGCAGCAGGTATACATCAAGCATGAAAATATGCAGAAATGCACTGAACAGCTATTCACTATTTTAATGACGACCAATGCCATTTAACTTGCAAAATTTACGATAGATCCCGTGTAGAGAATTGGCCAAAATAATATATAAGGTGCACGAAGCAAACTAGATCATATAAACAGTAAAATCAATCTCATGCCAAACGGAAATCAGATTAGGGAATTATCATCATATTAAGGTAGCGATCGATGGCTGTTATTGCAGTTTCAGAACTGGAAACCCAACTTCACGCGTGTTTTACCAGTGATTATGTTCAGATTTAAGTATTACCCCAGTTGAATAGAATCTATTTATATCCGTTATGTTTCCAACGCATCAAACGGATTATCGATAGCATTTCTGTATTAAAAGGTATGTCCTGTCTAGTGTAGCTGTGTAAGAGGGGTCACTGCAAAAACTGCAAAACACCTAGGTACGCTAAAATGCAAATTAAATATCAAACGACGGTGAAACGGCAAGGGACTAGATTCAGGTGTTATCTAATTTAAATATATACGTATTCATATAGGGATCCGTGCATTTTCAATTTAAAGCAGGGGTGTACAGGTGTTCAAAATCAGGTATCCAAACGAAATGCTGCCCCGGACTGCAGTCCTGTGCCGCATTCGAAACCCAATATCGTTACAGTGATCTAAAATTGTCGAGAAAAAACTATGGGTGGTTGTATGTTATCGAGTTGGATTCGATATGAGCCATAGAACGTTACATTCCAAACAGTATTTAATTTACAATGATTTTAACGAGTTAGCACGCACGGTAAGGTTCAGATTTTATGTCGCCTTTTAGGGTCGACTTTACATGATTAAAAACACGGTATTTTGCACACAAATTCCTACACGGTATTATAAATCAATAAAGGGGCCTAACTATCACAGGTTCTGCCACAACGAGATACGTTTTAGATTATAGTTCTCATCGAACACTAGGGCATGGTTTGGTAATCGGTCGATAACATATATTTACACTACAAAATAATCTAATATTATTAGCTAGCCTAGCTATTAAAATAGCATGAAATAACAAGAGATGGGTTTTCTCTTGCCTTTGGTGAAGGTGGCACAACAGGTACGACAGCACGACATGGACACGATCCCGGCACGGAGACGTCACGGCGCGATACACGCACGAGCAAGGCATGGCACGCGCACGAGGCTTGGCACAGCGTGGCATGGGAACGGGCACAGCGTGGCACAGGGCTGGCACTGGCGTAGCATAGGAACGATACTGGCATGGCATGGGGCTGGCACTGGCATGGCATGGGAACGGCACCGGCGTGGCACGGAGCTGAGGCGAGCTCGAAGGCGACGACGTCAGGTGCAGGGGTGGCGGTGCTCTGGCAGTAGCCTCGGCAGCGAGGGGATGTTAGAGCTCGGGTGTGTAGTGGATGAGGAGGTCTGGCTCATCGTCAATAGAGGAGAGGAGGCGATGGGGATGGCCGGAGGAGAAAGCTCCGGTGGCGGTTGCAGCGGAGGGGTGACAAGCTTGGGTTTTGGGGTGTTAGAGCTCAGTGTTAGCAGGAGGGAGTCGTGGAGTCGATGGAGATGGGGTTGCCGGCGATGAGGTGGGTGATGGGGTCATGCTCGGTGCAGGAGGAGGAATTGGGGTCGTCAGCGATTGGACGAGGCGAGGCTGCTCGGTCGAGGTTGAGGAGATAGGGTCGCCGGTGATGGGAGTCTGAGCTCGGAGGCGGGGAGTTGAGTCGGAGAGAGGGAGAAAGAGTGAAGCAGAGAGAGTGGGGGAGGGAGAGAGAGAGTGAAGTAGAGAGAGACAAAATTCAAAGTCGTCTTGGTTTTGAGCGAGTGGAGTCAAGGCCGTTGGAGAGACGTAGGAGGAGTGCGGGTCTCGCGGGCGTGGGCGAGGAGCGGGAAGACGTGGGGGAGAGCCGTTGGGGGTGACGCGATCGGGCACAGTCATCGCGGGCGAGCGCGAGGAGCGGGTGACGTTGTGAGAAAAAGGGGCGGGAAAAAGAACGAAGGAGGAAGAAGAGGGGGGATGCGGGTGTGGTGTCGGGTAGGGTCGAGCGAGCCGGGTCGGGTTGGGGTAGAGTTAGGATTGGGTTTGGATTTTTAGGTTAGGAATTAGTAAAAAAAATAGAAGATAGAAAAATTCAAGGAAAATCCGGAAAAAATACGAAAAAATTTATATTCGGAAACTAAGGATTTACATCATACTCTCCTTACAAAAATTTCGTTCTCGAAATTAAAATGAAAACAACGGACAACAACACTACACAAACATATGCGGGAAACGTGCACGGACGTCCTCCTTGCGTTCCCAAGTAGACTCCCCTGGAGAACGACCGCCCCAAGAAACTCGAACTAGGGGAATAACTTTGTTCTTCAGCACTTTTTCCCGACGATCGAGAATGGTGGTGGGCTGCTCCTCGTAAGACAGATTGGTGCCCAAAGTTAATTTCGAATGGTCCAGAACATGGCTGTCATCCCGAACGTAGAGCCTCGGCTGAGAAACATGGTAAGTATTGTGCACACTAGCTAGCGATGGAGGCAAGGCTAGTCGATAAGCCACCTCTCCTACCCGCTCCAGCACCTCAAAAGGTCCGATGAATCGGGGACTGAGTTTCCTGCGACCTCCAAACCTGATAACACCGCGGGTAGGAGAAATTTTCAGAAACACATGATCTCCGACCTTGAATTCTAGCGCTCTCCTACTGGCATCCACCCAACTCTTCTGTCGGTCTTGAGCCGTCTTAATGCGCAGTTTGATCATCTGGACCTTGTCTACCGTCTGAACAATAAGTTCGGGGCCCAGTAATCTTCGCTTACCCACGTCATCCCAACAAACAGGGGATCGACATTTCCGTCCGTAAAGTGCTTCGAATGGAGCCATCTGGATGCTAGCTTGGAAACTGTTGTTATAAGAAAACTCCAACAGATGAAGGTGATCCTCCCATGAACCCTGGAAGTCTAGCCTGAAATCCCTTAACAAGCCTCGAGCGTCTGAATAGTACGCTCGGACTGTCCGTCCTTCTGGGGATGGTAAGCCATGCTGAACTTGAGATGTGTACCCAGACTCTCCTGTAAGCTCTTCCAAAAGTGTGAAACAAATCTGGTGTCTCGATCTGACACTATACTGACCGGAACTCCGTGAATTCGGACTACCTCATGCATGTATTTCTCCGCAAGCGATTCTGTCGACTATCCCACACGGAAGGGTATAAAGTGTGCAGCTTTCGTAAGACGGTCGACGATAACCCAGATGGCGTTGTTTCCCCTTGGGCTCAGTGGTAAGGCAGTCACAAAATCCATAGTGATGTGCTCCCAGTTCCACTCAGGTTTCGGAAGTGGTTGCAACAGTCCAACTGTTCTCTGGTGTTCTGCCTTTACTTGCTGGCATACTAAACACTTGGATACAAACCGTGCAATCTCTTTTTTCATCCCGTTCCACCAATAGTGTTGCTTCATATCTCGATGCATTTTCTTTCCTCCTGGATGCACAGAATAAGCCGAACTATAAGCCTCAGTTAGTACCTTATCTCGAACATCCCCTTTGGGGACGCAGAGTCTGCTACCGAATCTCAGAGAACTGTCTCGATGTATGAGTAAGTCCGTCCTCATCCCGGCTTCCACCTGCTCTCTGAACATCTGCAATCGAGGATCATCAGCTTGCGCAGCCTTAATGCGATCTATAAGAGAAGACTGCACCTATAACTGCCAGAACTCCCTGATTGCACTCGGTGTAACAACCTCTAGTTCGAGCTTCTGAAAATCCTCAATGATGCTCTTCTGACTGGTCAACATCATGACCGCTGGCTTGCGACTGAGAGCATCGGGTATGACATTTACCTTTCCTGGATGATACTGTAGGTCCAAGTCGTAGTCCACCATTAATTCTAGCCATCGGTGTTGCCTCATATTCAGTTCTCTCTGAGTGAACACGCATTTTAGACTCTTGTGATCCGTGTACACCTCCACATTTTCTCCTAACAAGTAATGCCTCCAGATCTTCAATGCGAAAACCACTGCGGTTAACTCCAAGTCGTGTGTTGGGTAGTTCTTCTCGTGATTCTTTAGCCGCCGTGAGGCATAAGCAATTACCCGACTGTGCTGCATCAGAACGTAGCCTAAGCCTTTCCCTGAAGCATCGCTGTGTATCACCAAACCACCAGAATTATCTGGCACTGTAAGAATTGGTGTTGTGGTCAACTTCTGTTTCAGTACTTCAAAAGCCCGAGTACATTCCTCCATCCATACGTACGGTACTTCCTTCCGTGTCAGCTTTGTCAAAGGTTCGGCGACTCATGCAAAGTCTTGAACGAACCGCTGATAATATCCTGCCAATCCTAGGAAGCTTCTGATCTCGGCCACTGACTTCAGTGTCGACCAATCTCTAACAGATTCTATCTTCGCTGGGTCCACTGAGATTCCTTCGCTCGAAACAACGTGTCCCAGGAACTGCACTTTGTCGAGCCAGAACTCACACTTGCTCAATTTTGCGTATAGCTTCTCTTCCCAAAGAATTTGTAATACCGTTCGCAAGTTTTCGGCATGCTCCTCCCGGGTCTTAGAGTAGACTAGTATGTTCTCGATGAATACAACGACAAACATGTCCAAGTATTTCGCAAATACTCTATTCATCAGATCTATAAATATAGCTGGAGCATTGGTAATACCGAACGACATCACAAGAAACTCATAATGCCCGTATCGGGTCCTAAAAGCCGTCTTGCATATATCTTCGGCCGTTACTCTGATCTGGTGATAACCCGAACGAAGTTCCAGCTTCGAAAATACCTTGGCCCCCCAACTGATTAAATAAGTCATCAATACGCGGAATGGGGTATTTGTTCTTTATCGTAACTCTGTTCAGTTCCCGGTAGTCTATGCATATCCGTAGAGATCCGTCCTTTTTCTTCACCAACAAGACTGGTGCTCCCCATGGCGAAGCGCTTGGGCGAATAAATCCTTTCTCCAGGAGTTCTCCAATTTGTTTCTTCAATTTTGCCAACTCAACTGGTGCCATTCTGTACGGTGCCTTGGAAACTGGTGCTGTACCTGAAATCAAATCTATCGTGAATCCCAAGACGCGGGGAGGTGGTATACCTAGTAAATCTTTAGGAAATACATCGAGAAAATCTCGAACGATCTCTGGGTCTGGACTCTCATCAATCTCCATAGTTGTCAACACCTTCGGTTTGGCTCTATACCTGGCTGGCTCCAAAGACACGCTTCCTCCTTCAAAAATAAACTCTGGGTGATTGAAATGCGGAAGGTCACATTCCTAGCTCGGCAATCAATAATCGCATGGAACGCACTCATCCAGTCCATCCTAAGAATTGCGTCATAGCTGCCAGTTCCGATTAAAAGGAAATTCGCATAGAATTCCCTGCCACACACTACAACTGGACATGATTTACATTCTCGACTAGATACTATAACACCATTACTCGTATGTATTTCCCAACCCTTGGTCAATGGTTCTTGTGGTATGGAGTGCGCATCAATGAAATGTGCAGCTATGAAACAGTGTGATGCTCCAGAATCAAACAATACTCTAGCTGGCATAGAATGAATGAGTAGAATACTTGTAATAACTTCACCTGAGGCCTCTTCCTGCTCGGCGGTCAAGGTGAAAGCCCGTCCCTAATTCTGACCTGTACCAGTCTGCCTCTTGTCGAAAGACCGCTGCTGGGACACCTGAGGTGGACCCTTCAGAGCTGAAGTGTCATACGACATTTGTTGTTGCTCGAACCCTCCCTATAACTCTGTTCGCTGAGGGCAACCACTAACCCGGTGCTGGTTGAATCCGCAAATCAAACACTTTCCATTGACGCGGCGACAGTCCTTCTGCATGTGTCCTGGCCTCTGGAAATAATCGCAAAACAGGGCCCTCCGCTGCGGCTGCTGAGGTGAGAAGGTGCGCTTCATCTGTGTGACACCCGGCCTGTGAACTGGGATCTCTCCATGAGGGGAGATGGTAGGCCGTGCTGGAACCACGTGGGGTCTCCAGTCCATCGATCGTTGGCCCTTGGCCTTCTCTGCAAATTTTTCCTGCACTGGAGCAGCGTTCAGTACTTGGGCAAAGGTGGGTAGATCGAGAGATGCGATAAGTTGTTGCAGTTCAATATCGAGCCCTTGCTGGAACCGTCTTGCTCTGGCGGTTTCGGTGGCAACCATGTACGGTGCGAAGCGACTTAGCCGATTGAATTCTGCGGCGTAGACATCTACTGAGCGCCTATTCTGCTTCAACATAATGAACTTTTCCTCCATCTCGGCCTTGGCAGTAGCCGAAAAGTAGTGATCCAGGAAGCATGCGGAGAACGTATCACATCCAATAGGTTTCCTTAGCCGTCTCTCCTCTACGTACAACCACGTGCGGGCCTCGTCTTCTAGCTGAACCTTCACCACATTCACTCTGTCGTCATCAGGAATTCGAGCGGCTGTCAGGAGGTTCTCTACGTTGATGAGCCATAGCTCGGCCTCAAGTGGACTTGCTGACCCCGTGAACACTACTGGATGAATCCTCCTGAAGTCTGAAACGGTACCAACTCTAGTCTGTGTAGTCGGTACGAGCGCGCCCTCAGGGGCGACGGGAACAGCCGTAGATCTCTCTAGGGCGGTAATAGCGGTCTCCTGTACTGCCTTCAATCCCTTGGCCAGGAGATCGGTCTTTCTTTCTTGAGCTTGGGCTAGGGTCGTCAGCGTGCTAAGGATCTTCTCGGTACGATCGTGGGGCCCGGCACCAGAGGAGTTGCCTGAGGAGTCCGTATTCATGAAAAGATCAAAAGAAATCAGATTCAAGCAAAGCTACACAATGATTCAACGATGATTAGAAAGTGAGGAAGAAATGTAATAAGGCATACACTAAGGGTGTAACTCAATCTAGAGGTCCCTCGACGGAACTGTAATTTCATCCAAAAACCTGGCTCTGATACCAAAAAAACCATGTCACGCCCCGCTTCCTAAAATACGGAATACGAGAGGTGACTAGGCCAACCATATTCCTACGGTCAGGGGATAATCCCGTCGTAGTCACACTTCGGCTTCTAGCATTACATGATAGTCAGTAAACAGTACTTGAGTAAAGGAAAATCACAGTTCACAACTTTATTACATTGCAAATAAAAGAGAGTTCGAGATACATTTATTTTTGCAGAATAAAATAACTAACCAACAAACAAGTGCTGAAAGCAAAAGAAATAGCGCTGGTGATGCAGTCTAGACCTCCGCGATCTCGAATGGCAGGTCCTGCTCCTGGGCTGGATCCACTTCGTCCTCTGAGCATGCACACTCAGGTCGTCAGGGCGACACATATAACAATAATTATATAATGGCGTGGAATATTATTAAACACGAGAAGTACCACAGAATGCAAAACATGAGTATAATAAATATCAACTAAATATGAATAGTGCAATATGGGTATCATGTTAGTACACTAGGCAATGTGTATGTCACTACTTATCGGTCACTAAGTCAATGAAACCAAATGGTGGAAAGGATGCCCGTGTTTAACAAAGGTCTTGTGCATGCCCGAGACTACGGTCCGCTGTGCCTGGGACATAACCCTGCCAGCCATGCCGCTAGGCCCACGACCTAATGTACACACACACACACACACACACACACACACACACACACATAACTAATATCGAATGATCAACCTCTAAATCACTGTACCTCGCTAAATACGAGTTCAATTCCACCTTGATTTCCCCATTCCTCAGGTTATAGTATGCCTTCATGTATTAGATAGGTTGTGAACAAATACGTATTGATGTCACTTTCAATCACTTTTCCACTTATTACTATCACTGTCGTATTTGCCACAACACAGTCACTAACACTAATATATATTGACAATGCAATACAGTCGCTAGGTCTCAACGTGAATGATCACTATGCAGCAGGTATAAATCAATCACGAAAATATGCAGAAATTCACTGAACAGGTATTCACTATTCTAATGACGACCAATGCCATATAACTTGCAAATTTACGATAGATCCCGCGTAGAGAATTGGCCAAAATAATATAAAAGGCACACGAAGCACACTAGATCATCTAAACAGTAAAATTAATCTCATGCCAAACGGAAATCAGATTAGAGAATTATCGTCATATTAAGGTAGCGATCGATGGCTGGAATTGCAGTTTCAGAACTGGAAACCCAACTTCACACGTATTTTACCAGTGATTATGTTCAGATTCAGGTATTTCCCCAGTTGAATAGAATCTAGTTCTGTCCGTTAGGTTTCCAACGCATCAAACAGATTATCAATAGCATTTCTGTATTAAAAGTTATGTCCTGTCTAGTGTAGCTGTGTAAGAGGGGTCACTGCAGAAACTGCAGAACACCTAGGTACACTAAAATGCAAATTAAATATCAAACGACGGTGAAACGGAAAGGGACCAGATTCAGGTGTTATCTAATTTAAATATCTATGTATTCATATAGGGCTCCGTGCATTTTCAATTTAAAGCAGGGGTGTACAGGTGTTCAAAGTCAGGTATCTAAACGAAATGTTGTCCCGGACTGCAGTCCAGTGCCGCATTCGCAACCCAGTATCGTTACAGTGATCTAAAATTATCGAGAAACAACTATGGGTGGTTGTAGGTTATCGAGTTGGCTTCGATATGAGCTGTAGAACGTTACATTCCAAACCGTATTTAATTTACAATGATTTTAACGAGTTAGCACGCACGGTAAGGTTCAGATTTTGTGTCGCCTTTTAAGGGCGACTTTACATGATTAAAAACACAGTATTTTGCACCCAAATTCCTACACGGTATTTGAAATCAATAAAGGGGCCTAACTATCACAGGTTCCACCACAACGAGATACATTTTAGATTAGAGTTCGAATCGAACACTAGGGCATGGTTTGGTAATCGGTCGATAACACATATTTACACTACAAAATAATCTAATATTATTATCTAGCCTAGCTATTAAAATAGCATGAAATAACAAGAGATGGGTTTTCTCTTGCCTTTGGTGAAGGTGGCACGACAGGTACGGCGGCACGACACGGACACGATCCCGGCACAGAGACGTCACGGCGCGATACACGCACGAGCAAGGCACGACACGCGCACAAGGCTTGGCACAACGTGGCACGGGAACAGGCAGAGCGTGGCATGGGGCTGGCACTGGAGTGGCGTGGGAACGGCACTGGCGTGGCACGGGAATGGCACTGGCGTAGCACGGGGCTGAGGCGAGCTCGGAGTCGACGAGGTCGGGTGCAGGGGTGGCGGTGGCCTCAACAGCGAGGGGATGTTGAAGCTCGGGTGTGCATGGGATGAGGAGGTTTGGCTCGTCGTCGATGGATGTGAGGAGGCGATGGGGATGGACGGAGGAGAAAGCTCCGGTGGCGGTTGCAGCGGGGGGGGTGACAAGCTTGGGTTTTGGGGGTGTTAGAGCTCGGTGCTAGCAGGGGGAGTCGTAGAGTCGATGGAGATGGGGTTGCCGGCAATGAGGTGGGAAACGAGGTCATGCTCTGTGCAGGAGGAGGAACTGGGGTCGTCAGAAATTGGACGAGGCGAGGCTGCTCAGTTGAGGTTGGGGAGATGGGGTCCCCAGCGATGGGAGTCGAAGATCGGAGACGGGGAGTTGAGTCGGAGAGAGGGAGAAAGAGTGAACCAGAGAGAGTGAGGGTGGCAGAGAGAGGGGTGGGAGGGAGAGAGTGAAGTAGATAGATACGAGATTCGAAGTCGTCATGGTTTTGGGTGAGTGGAGTCGTGGCCGTTGAAGAGACGTTGGAGGAGTGTGGGTCTCGCGGGCGTGGGCGAGGAGCGGGAAGACGTGAGGAAGAGCCGTTGGGGGTGACCCGAGCAGGCGCGGTCGTCACGTGCGAGCACGAGGAGCGGGTGACGTTGCGAGAAAAAGGGGCAGGAAAAATAATGAGGGAGGAAGAAGAGGGGAAAGCGGGTGTGGGTGTCGAGTCGGGTCGGGCGAGCCGGGTCGGGTTGGGGTAGAGTTAGAATTGGGTTTGGATTTTTAGGTTAGGAATTAATAAAAATATATAAAATAGAAAAATTCAAGGAAAATAAGGAAAAAATACGAAAAAAAATTTATATTCGGAAACTGGGGATTTACAACGTGATTCGGTCTCAGTCCTTTCTTTTTGTTCCTCAGATGTGCTCATGTGGGAACACGTGGGCCTTTGTTATATAGAGTTGAACGCTAATGAATTACCAGCCTGTTCTTTTATATGTATGGAGATTTTGATCTAAGCTTTGAGAATTTTAGGCCCTTTTCTTTATAAGAATTAAATTCTTTTGCAGGGTTAAACCCAAGTTTTATCAGAGAAATTAAATTCCTGTATACTTTTGGAAGAATTAAATTCTTTGAACTTAGTTCTTTCCCCTAAGTTTTGAATCTGCATAACAGAATCTCTCCGATGAGAATTAAATTCTCGACTTGTGGGGAGATATGCTTCTGCAGATCTCAACCAGAGGAAGAACTAAGTTCTTTTTTTTTGAAGGGTTAAATCCTTAAGGAAGAGATAAGATAATCTCTGTGTCTTTCTTCTTACCTAGGGTTTCGTTTTTTCTAAAAGAGAGATTTTCTTCCTTAGAGAATTGAATCCTCTTCCTTTTTTTTGTTTTCGCTCTTCTCTTTTCTTTATTTAAGTTTGAAGCTTACGGGGGGGGTTTCTTTATAAGACTTGAAGTCTTGGGTCTGTTTTCCCAATCAGAGCAAAGCTCTGTTTTAAAAATTCAAAATTCAAAAATTGAAGCAACGTTTCAGATTCAGCGCTAGGCGCGCTGCGTGCCACGTGTTAAACACAGATGCACTAGCGCTAGGCGTGTTGCACGCCACGTGTCAAACACGGGTGCGCTAGCGCAGGCTGCGCGCCACGTGTCAAACGTAGGTGCGCTAGCGCAAAGTGCGCTGCGCTCTGAGCAGCGCACCACGTGCAAAGCACGGGTGCGCTAGCACTGGAATTAAAAAAAACTCCCCAACGTTAGATCAAAAGATCTAATAATGATAAATCATTAATTAATCAGAATTAAAATTCTGTTATGAAAAGATCTTTCCAATCTTGTTAAAAAAAGAAGAAGTCTGCCTTCTGTAAAACAGAAGCCCTAGGATCAAAGATCCAACGGTGGGGAAACATCCCCAACTCAATCAGAGAAAGATCTCTTTAACTAATTTAACAAATCAATTTGCCCTATATAAAGGCCCCAAGACTTCAAGTCTGATATAGAGAAACCCCCCTGCAAAGTTTGAGAAAACTCAAAAGAAAGAGAGCAAGCTCTTGAAAGAAGATCATTTCTTCAAGGTAAAATGAATGATTGTTGCACAAAGAGATGAAATCATCTCATTAAAACAGAAGAATTATCTTCTTACAAGATCATAGATCTACAAAAGACCAAGGTCTTTTATAAAAGGAGATCAAAAGATCTCATTATAGAAACAAAAGAAGTATTTACTTCATTCACAGATCATTGATCTATAAAAGCAAAGCCCTTTAAAAAATAAGAACTATTGTTCTTGAATCTTGAGGCAAAGCCTCCTTTAAAAAGAACATAAACTTGATTCACAAATCATAAATTTGATCAAATGCGCTTTGCGCTATTGAAAAGTTCCTTGCACTCTTGATCTGTGCTTCTGCGCTCCTTGGACCGGCGCTCAGCGTCAAAACGTGCCACGTGTCAACCACCTATGCAACTTGCACTTTGCGCTTCTGAAACAGTGCACTGCGCTCATGGGCTGGCGCTTAGCGCCAAGCGCGCCATGCGTCACTCACTTGTGCGCCACTGAACTAGCGCAAAGCTCTCATAAATTGAAAGCGCAATGCGCTCATAAACTGGCGCTTGGCGCCAAGCGCGACACGTGTCCTTTTCGTGTGCGCTACTTGGCAGAAGCGCGATGCGCTCTTTAATTGGCGCAAAGCGCCTGACGTGCCACGTGGCATGCTGTCAGAACAAACATTGTTCTGATGAATGCTATGCATTCAATACAAGACAAAAAAAATATGTCAGGATCTAATGCTCAGCATTATTAAAAGGGCCAAGCCCAAATAAAGGCTCAACAGCCCAGAACAATAAAATGTTAAACATTTTAATCTTATTGGACTTAGCCCAAGATTGGCCATAAGTCCTCAACTCGTATTAATTGAGCTCATCTGCTCATGAATATTTAACAGATCTTAGTCCCAAAATAAACTATAGATCTTTCAACCAACCTACACCGGTTCGAGGGTACATCTCTTTACTCCTCTGATATCTGTCGTTATAATCCTTCAACGTTTTCAGAGAGGTGATGGGTCCCGACAACCACACATTTCACGGACTGTGGGATCCTTAAACTCATGGACTATGATGTCCTTAAACTTTATAGACTATGACGTCTTTAAACTACGGACTGTGGGGTCTTTAAACTCATGGACTACGATGTCCCTAACCTCGGACTGTGGGGTCCCCTTAAACCCACGGAATACGATGTCCTTAACCTGGATCATAATGTCCTTAAACTAACATCGGACCATAATGTCCTTAAACTAATCGACCGCAATGTCCCTAAACTAAACATTAGAGTCCAAATGCTCTTCTGTTGGATCTAAATGATCCCGTTAAGTTGATCTTAGTCTAAAATGAGACTAACGTATCCTTAACATACGTTTAAGTTGATCTTAGTCTAAAATGAGAATAACGTATCCTTAACATACGTTTAAGTTGATCTTAGTCTCAAATAAAACTAACGTATCCTTAAACCCAACCCCCAAACCCAAATCTAAGAAGATACGGATTTGGACTAATCCACGCCCTACGGGTGACAATATAAATTAGTCTCCATATACAATCCACAGGCAACCAAAAATAAAACACACACACACGACATGAAGTGACCATCTGGAGAAGGAGAAAGTTGTTACCGCGATGCGGTAGCGTAATTAACTGCAGGGGCTTGCGTTTGCAGGGAAGAGCGTCCCCACAATCAAAAACCCCTCAAACGAGGGGGAATCTGACGAAGTCTGCTATATCGGCCGCATTCGTTTAAACCTTCGATACATGGTGCCATAAATCAACTTGGTATCTTCGGAGAGGTGGACGGATAGCACCAATTAGCATCTGCCCCGAAATTCAGGCGAAACGCCCGCCGCATCTTCGTCCGCGTCTTTCGGAGGGGAACAGATTCTGGCACGCTCGGTGGGACCTTTTTCTCTTTCTACTCCACACTTCGGGTGTCGTGTTTTTCCGCGATCAAATAATCGTGGTATATATGTGTTTGTGGTTGCCCTTAGGGGAGTGGATACTGAAGCCGGCGTTTCGTCTCTATGAAGAATGGCGTTTGCTCCCACCATAGCAACTCAGGCTCTGTCATATCCGGTGGAGTCAAGTATGGGCCACTTGCAGCCTCAAATCTCTGCAATCCGGCTCTTCAAGAAATCAACGGGCTTATTTTTGGGTCGATGCTCCCACCTCCTACCCTCGGTGCCTCAACGCCGATGGAGGAAGCCCATAAGAAGTCTATCTTCCACAGGCGGGCTCCCCAAACAGCAGCTTTGCCGACGGAATCAGTCCTCAAACAACTGGCACATGCCAAGGACCAAGGTCGATGTAGGGGGCAGAATATTCAAGTTCTTAAAGGAAATAGGGGGCAGGCTCGGCAAAATCCTGAAGCTAATCAAATCCCGGCCGTAAGGAATGGTCGACGTCGATATCAGTGTCATACAAAATGAACTGGGGGCAGATCCTGAATCGGAGCTCCTAGGACCGTCAGAAGAAATGATTGATGCATTCCTGAATGAAGCTCTTCTGAAAAGCAAAGCTGATCGGGAGCGCGAGATGGCCATATTTGAAAAGACCAAACGCCGGCGACTGGACGAAAGGGTTGAAACACTCCCACCAGATTGAAGTGCATCCGCTGCAAACAAAAGCAGGATCAAGATAAGGAAAAGGTTCGCCAAAGCCATATCGATGGAAATGAAGCTGCCCTCGTTCAGAGAAAATTCTTCTAGCGGTATACATCTTGATGAAGCGGACGTACATCTAAACTTCTGCTTATATCATCAAAAGATCGCACACCCTACTGAGGAATGCAACGCCTTTAAAAATTGGTGGCAAAGGTATGTCGCTCACAGGCAACACTTCAAAAGAATGAAGCGTGAAGCTCGTCGACAGCAAAGAAATACGACCGAGGAGCGTAAAAGAACTACCAGCAACTGTCGCATGGTCAACGCCGGGGGATCGCAAGTTCTCACCTTTGGGAGCGACTCGGACGAAGAAATAGCTCTTAGCCCTCTCTTCAAAGAAACCATATCCAAAACGGAAGAAATGAAGACTTGCGAGAACATTCAATTGAGTATTCGCACGCTACCCGAAAAGAATCTTGGGCCCTCGAACAGTGGGTCAAATAGAAAAGATAAGGGAAAAGAAAAAGTTCTTGAGGATATCATCCTTGATGACCAAGCCGTCGAAAAGCTGACGGCCAAGGACCCGCCGAAGAAAAGTAAGGTGGACTACAACGTCCTCGCACACTTGAGGAAGATACCCTCGCAGCTCAGTATTCTCGACGCCTTTCTGCTATCCAAAGAGGCAAGAGATTCTTTAATCAAGGCACTGTAGGAACCCGAGCAATTACAAGCATTCTTCACCGAAGAAAAGATGAAGGACGAGTTGGAAGAAGTACACACAGCTGATATCACCTTCGGCGATGAAGATCTCCTCCTTAGGACATGCGAGCACAACCGTCCCCTATATGTCTCCGGATACTGTCATGACATCAAGATAGGTAAAATCCTGGTCGACAATGGGTCCTCCATCAATCTCCTTAACGTAAGGGTGCTAAAGGAAATCTGCATGAGCGTTCAACACCTCGCTCGGGATAAGATCACTATCTCCGGGTTTGACTCCCAATCATCACGGACGCTCGGGTCTGTGATACTAACGCTACGCTTCAGGCTACTCATCACGGATATTAAGTTTCATGCCATTGACGCCAAAACATGCTATAATGCTTTGCTCGGCCGGCCTTAGTTACACGAGTACAACATCATCCCTTCTACACAACATCAGTGTATGAAGTATTTCAAGGATGGTCTCGAGTACACCGTAACAGGAGAGCTAAACCCATTCTCCGTGAACGAAGTCCGCAAGTACGAAGATGCAAAATACTTCTTACCGGATTTCGAGTACACCGAAAGATGTTACAAACCGAAGAACAAAGTTATCACTACTATTCCGGTCTTCGGGAGTGACACCGAGGAGGAAGAAGAAATAGTTTATTCAGGACCGCCTCAATGCAACAAGCAGGGACCATCCACTCCTATGTTGATCTTCGGCAGCGACTCGGAAGATGAGGTCAATGCCGTATTCTCTGCTTGGCCATCAATACAAACCTTCGCCGATGAAGATCAAAGTTTGCAAGTTGCCATGGTTCCGCCCAATCATCATAGAGAACTAGATGCGCTTGATACCTACAGTGTGGAAGAACTGCAGACATTCTACATCCCTCCCAGGCGAAGAGATGATAAGGCGATCCTCTTTTACCGATCAACCGAGACCAGAGTGGAAAAAGAAGTCTGGCATGGTGCGGATTCTACACACGACAGGCTCCAGTCCATCCGTTTGCCCAGATATTACACAGATGGACTAAAGAGACTCTTGAGACGCCAAGGTGTATCCTTTAAGCAAACTGCGCGACAAGCACGGTTCTATAACAGGATCTGGAACGTTCCCGGAACTCAAAGAAAGTTGCCCAACGAAAAAATGGAAACGACCGGGCTTGGGTATGTTCAATCCAAGAAACGGGAGCTACTCCACGACTGCTACGTCATACATGACTTTGATGAAGAAGGAGATGCTCTATGGGAAGATGCTAACCCTGAACCAGAAAGAGCTCCCGCCGTGAAAATGCCCAGTCTGTCGTTCGAAGAACAAATGGACAAGCTTATAAGTGAAGCAGGTCAAAAGGTTCGAGACGACCATAATTGCGAAATGGACATCTACAAGAAATCCAGGACGTAGCGCCTCCTTCAACAGGTTGTGAAAAATGAAAATGCTCCTCCTTGTCAACCCGTTGTACAAAAGGTTCGACGCAGAGGCAAAAACAAACCAAAGAACGGGAAGGGCGTTCGACAGCAGCCAAGAGGGTCTAAGACGCCACGCGAGCAAGAGTCGAGCAGTCGGGATCCGTCCCTTATAAAGAAGATGGGGCGAGCATATTCTTTTCCCCAAGACAAGATAAGGAAGATATTCGATCTTGTCATAAAACATTAGATGATAACGCTCCCGGAGTCTAAGCACCCCGAGCAAGCAGGCGAAGTCTCTCATCCAGACTATTTCTCCTATCACAGGGCAATAGGACATCCTCTCGAAGACTGCTTCACATTTAAAAACTGGCTAGAAGACCAGTATCAACAAGGCAGATTCGCTCTATCCAGCAGCTGGAGGGTAACCCCGCCACAGAAACATGAACCCAAAACCGCGAGAGTAGAACCAGATCAACATTGGTCTTGGAAGTGATCTCATACTTGTCATATGATAATGTTGTCAGAAGAAGAGCCCGAGAATATGGATGACCTCCCCTGGTGCTTCGAAAACGATGATGATGAGGTAATCTTAGAGTTTCCACCGGCGCCGAAAGAGCTGGAAGATGGGATACATACTACTGCAGATAACCTCAAGAAAATTGATTTGGGGACGGCAAGTGACCCGCGGCCGACGTTCGTCAGTGAGCTATTGTCTGAAGAAAGGGTGGCTACGCTAAAAGACGTGCTCACGCAGTATAGAGATTGCTTCGCATGGAACTATTCAGAGATGCCGGGACTCGATCCAGAGATTGTTGTCCACAGATTAGCAATTTCTCCGGACGTCAAACCGATCAAACAAGCGCCAAGAAGAATGAGGCTCGAGCTTGAAATGAGCATCAACGCCGAGGTCAAGAAGCTAATCGACTCCGGCTTCATCCAAGAGGTTCAGTATCCTGATTGGATCGCCAATATCGTCCCGGTGATGAAGAAAAATGGAACGGTGCGCATATGTGTGGATTTTTGGGATCTCAATAAAGCCTGCCCGAAGGATGACTTCCCAGTACCGGTCACTGAGCTGATGATAGATAATATATCCACTCACGAAGTTTTCTCCTTCATGGACGGCTCGTCAGGATACAATCAGATAAAAATGCATCCCGAGGACCAGAAGCACACCGCTTTCCGGACCCCTTTGGGCATATTCTGCTACAAGGTGATGCCCTTCGGTCTAAAGAATGCCGGCGCCACCTATCAGAGGGTCATGATGAAGATTTTCGATGAACTGATACATGAAATCGTCGAATGTTATATCGACGACCTCGTAGTTAAAAGCAAATCATACGAGGAACATTTAAAACATCCGAAGATCGTGTTTCAGCGCCTTCGGCAATACAACTTGAAAATGAACCCTCTCAAATGCGCGTTCGGAGTTTCCTCGGGCAAATTCCTAGGATTCATCATCCGACACCGAGGCATCGAGATAGATCCGTCGAAGATCAAGGAGATTATGGACATGCCTCCGCCAAGGACCCTCAAACAATTGCGGTCTCTCCAAGGGAAGCTTTTGTATATCCGGCGATTTATAGCCAATCTCTCAGGCAAGTGGCGTCCTTACAGTAACTTGATGAAAAAGGGAACCCCGTTCGTCTGGGATCACAAATACCAAAGCGCGCTGGACGAAATCAAACAATACCTATAGATTCCTCCAGTGCTAGCCGCTCCGGTCAAAGGAAAGCCTCTTACTCTGTATACAACCGCCCTTGAAGGTTCCTTAGGCCCATTATGGGCACAAGAGAATGACCAAGGGAAGGAGAGAGCCCTCTACTATTTGAGTCGAGTTCTCCTGGGGGCAGAAAGCAATTACTCTCCCATTGAAAAACACTGTCTGGTGTTGATCTTCGTAATAACGAAGCTCAGACACTATGCATTGGCATATGAAGTCTATCTCATATCAAAGGTGGATCCCCTCAAATATTTGATGTCAAAGGCTATATTGACAGGACGACTTGCTAAGTGGGCCTTGATCTTGATGGAGTTTTCGATAATTTATCGGCCTCTTAAGGCAGTGAAAGGCCAGGCCATCGTCGATTTCCTGCTGAGCATCCGATACCTGCCGACTCTCCCTTGAACTGCGAATTGCCAGACGAACATGCATTTGACACGATCGACAGGGAGAGAAGAGAAAGTGATACCCGGTGGGAGCTCTATTTTGATGGAGCATCTTCCATGAAGAAGCGCAAACAAAGTACCCCTATAATCAAATCAGGGGTAGGCCTCATCTTTGTGACTCCACAAGGAGGGATAATGCGCTTTGCCTTCTCCTTAACAAAGCCGAGGACGAATAATGAAGCCGAATACGAAGCTTTGATAGCAGGTCTCGAGATTGCTATCGACATGGGAATTGAAAACCTCCTCATATACGGAGACTCCCAACTGGTCGTTAGTCAAGTAAACGGCGACTATCAAACGTGCAAGCCTGAGTTGGAGAAATACGGCGAGAGAGTGCAGCAACTGCTAATTCAAATTCCTTCCTACGCCTTGGAAAGAATACCGCGCGCGGAAAATAGCAAGGCGGATGCATTAGCCAAGCTTGCTAAAGAACTGGCCGACGAGAACCTCGATGATGTAAAGATCGTTGTGCAAAGCCGTCGGGTTCTTGCACCGGCAAAAATATCTCCGGAGTCGTCCGAGGAAAGGGAAGCGACCGAGCAGACAGCCCTACAAATAAAAGACCAGGAAAAGGCTAAGGATTGGAGGGAAGTCTTTATAGACTACTTCAAATCCCGTCGAACGCCTGAAGATGCGTCCTCAAGACATCAGCTTATGAAACGAGCTTTGTCTTTCGCTTTCGTCAATGATACTCTGTATAAAAGGTCATTTGATTCTCTGTGGCTAAGATGCCTGGGACCTGAAGAGGCAAAGAGAGTCATCCAAGAAACTCATGACGGACTCTGTGGTTCTCACCAAGCCGGCCCGAAGATTAAGCTGAAAATCAAAAGGATGGGCTACTATTGGCCCATGATGATCCAAGACTGCCTCGAATACGCGAAGCAGTGCCACTAATGACAGATTCACGGGGACTTTATCCATCAGCATCCAAATCCACTACATCCGACAGTGGCTAGCTGGCCATTCGAAATGTGGGGGACTGACATAATCGGCTCTATCGAACCAACATCGTCCAGAGGACATCGATTCATTTTGGCGACAACTGATTACTTCTCCAAATGGGCAGAAGCAGTACCGCTAAGGGAAGTGAAAACGGAGAATATCCTCCATTTCTTCAAAACGCATGTCATTTATCGGTTTGGAACTCCACGACGGATTATCTCTGATAACGGGCCAGCCTACAGAGGCCACAAGATCAGTCGCTTCGCACAACAGCATAACATAGACTGGAGATACTCCTCAGTATATAATCCCCGAGCTAACGGTCTAGCTGAGGCTTTTAACAAGACCTTGACGAAGATCGTGAAAAAGACGGTGTCCCGAAATAAGAAGGGCTGGCACGAGAGACTGCATGAAGCTCTCTGGGCATATCGAACTACGTTCAAAACGGCTACGAACACAACTCCGTACGCATTGGTATTCGGTACAGAGGCGGTACTCCCCCTCGAGATAGAGTTACTCTCTCTACGAGTAGCAGTTCATTATGAGCTAACGGACAAAGAGAATGCTCACCTTCGGCTTGAGGAGCTCGATGCCCTTGATGAAACCCGGCTCATAGCGCAAAAAAATCTGGAGGCTAACAAAGCAAAGATGACGCGCTCATACGAAAGATTGACTAAGCCAAGAACATTCCGCCAAGGCGAACTCGTGCTAGTGGTCAAAAGACCTATGATCCCCAATCGTTCCAAACGGGGGAAATTCGAGCCGAACTATGAAGGCCCGTATATCATAGACAAATTCTACCAGGGTGGATCTTACCTACTCATGGACATGCATGGTGAAAGACCTTTCAGGCCAATAAACGGTCACTTCCTGAAAAAGTACTACACCTGACGAGTCATGGCCTAGGTCAATGATAGATGACGACAACTATGTCCGCTCGCTATTTTCCTAAGCCCAAACTCTATAAGTAGTAACCGGCTAGCGGACCGAAACGTCCTTAAACTAACAGCGGACCGAAACGTCCTTAAACTAACAGCGGATCGAAACGTCCTTAAACTAATAGCGGACCGAAACGTTCTTAAACTAACGATGGACCACTATGTCCTAAAACTAGCTGTTGATCGAGACGTCGATAAACTACTGTGGATTGCAGCATCCTAAGGCTGATACAAAAAAAAGAGAAGAATAAAAGAATAAAAAAAAGGAAGGAAAAAAAAAGAAAATGGTATTTCTATAAGCAAAATGGGCACGGATGAAAACCCGAAAGGGCTCCGTGAGTAAAAACAGCAGGGCTACCGACGAGTTTTGTGAAAACCCGAAAGGGCGCAATCTCGTTAAAAGACACTTGCAAGGTCCCCTCGACCTTGTAAGGAGAAACCACCTGCGTGAGATCCTTACGACTCACAAGGGAGCAACACACTTAGGGATCCCCACGATTCCTAAGAAGAAATTACACTTACGATATCCTCACGACTCGTAAGGAGAACCCTCTTATGGGACCCTCACGGCTCATAAGATTCAAAAGTCTTAAGCTACAGGGATCTGAACCTGTTCTTAAGAGGCCGCCACAACCTCCAATGCTGCCTTACAAGCGGCTCAATGCCCACCCTTGTATACAATCCACGGGTGCGAATAAACATTTTCCTAACAAAGTCCCATCCGTGACTAGGGATATGTTTACACAATGAACAGCCCTTGTAAGTCCTCTCGACTTAAAAGGAGAAAATACTCTTGTAAGATCCTTACGACTTACGAGAAGCCATACACTTAGGAGTCCTCACGATTCCTAAGGAGAAAACGCACCTACGAGATCCTCACGACTCACAGGGAGAAATACCATCATGAGACCCTTACGGCTCATGAAGTCGAAAGCCTTAGTCGACAGGATCCTAACCCTGTCTACTAAGCCACCTTTGTTCGACATCGACGAAGGCAAATGATGATTCTCTCCTGGAAATATTCTAGTTGTAGCAGTGCTGATGCCGAAATCGGTGTCCAACTCCAAGCTTGCAGCAAAGAAGCCAGCGAGCCACACATGCATACGAAATAGCCGAAATGATGGGGCAACTTACAGTAAAATCAGCAAGTAAAAATGTATGCATGCAAAATAGCCGAAATGATTGGGCAACTCGCAATAAAAAGCAGCGAGTTAAAATAAAACAAATAGCCGAAATGATTGGGCGCCGCGAAAAATAGCCGAAATGATGAGGCAATCGCTACTTTCGCGATATAAAAGCTGAAATGATAGAGCATCGCGGAAAGAAAAATATATAAAATGAAATTTTCTGCCCTACAGGTGAGATTACGTCAATCCCTGTATACAATCCAAGGGCACAAACAAAGAGGGAATCATACCTTACCACCAGGCTTCATCGAAACGAAGCCAAATCTCAACGGCACAGGGACAGCCTACAGACCATCAACAATGTTCCTCCCCATTCCAGCAGGATTCAGACGCTGCAATCAACCCTGGAGCTACGGCAAAGCCCCTACTCCAAATCTCGATGGTTCCCAGACAACCTGGAGACCACTTCAACATTCGTCTCATTACAACAGACGCAACTTCATCCACATGATCACGTCGCGGAAATACGTCATCCACATGACCCCGTCTCGGAAATACGTCGTCTACATGGCCCCGTCTGTAACGTCTTCAAAATAATAAAATATGATTTTTGGGAAATTTTATAATTTAATATTATTTTAATGAATATTTTAATATTCTGGTATAATTAAATACAGATAAATGGGGAAAAATTATGGAAAATTCTAAAATAAGTTATTTTAAGGAATTGCTTCGTTTTCTGTGCATGCCCCCATTTCCTCTAATTTTGACCCTGAGTATGTATAGTTTTGACTGATTCCATCTAGGGTGAAATCTGGGTTGATTTTCCTATGTTGGTGTATAATTTGGGACTTGTTTTAGCATGGATTTTGGTATTTGGTGATTCATTCCTGTCGGGTGGCGTTTGGACGTCAACGACAAGTGGATTTTGATTGTGTTTACATGCGAGTCGATAGGTTTTTACCTATGCGGGTAGCGTGTGCTATTTTGGTTTCCGATGTGATTTTCATGTGCTTTAGCATTGTGATATACTTGTAGGTACCCCGCGTGATGTTGAGGCAAAGGAGGTGAAGATAGCGACATCGGCTTTGACACACGAGAAGCAATGTGAGTAGATTTATATCTGTGGGGAGAAGTCGGGTGGATGGCGTATAGCACCCCCGCAGTCCGTGGTGATGTATACGAATACGTATACACACGAATATTTATTATGTGTTGTTTAGGGTTATTGATGGTAATAATGATATTTTGATGATAAGAATATATTGGTTTGGTTTAGTGCGAACCCTAGAGTAGTGGTTGCACTCACACATACATTTACACACATACTTGCATTCATTCTTTCATTTATTAGAGTGCATATGATGGTGCGTATATCTACACATGGGTATGGGACTATGTGTTTATATACTGGATTTGAGGATAGTATTTGGGATTTGAGATGAGTCGATGAGATTGGGCTTGAGGCCAGGAGATCGGTGATGTGATTTGGTTCGTATCGAGATACGACACGATGTTTTAACGGGTCTTTTGACGTAGTGATTCTTACACCTGCATGCATACATTGAGGGTATCAATATTGTACTAGACGTAGATCAGTACCCCGATCATGACATTTGATAAAGAGGATACCAGATAAATAGTATGATGAATGTGATATTGACCCGTACCCAGATTTGGGATGCCGTACGACGGATTTACGTACAAGCTATATTTTGATGATTGATCCGCACTCTTGACTTGGGATGTCTGATTATAGATAGGGTATCGGATATGATATTATTGAGGCGGGATCACCGACTAATATATATACATGTATGTATATGTATCGACTCAGATGTTAGGCGGTTTCCTCACCCGTAGCTCTACTTGTTAGTTCAGCCGTATAGTTTAAGATGGTTGTTAGATTAGATTAGACTCCTACCTATTTCAAAAACTAACGAATCGTGGGTATTTTAAAAGACAGCCCAAGGGATCCTACGGATATTTCAAAAGACGTATCTTTTCATAAAAACACCGTAGCCCCTATTTTCAAAACCCCATGATTCGTGTTATTTCAAAAGGCACCAATTGTAGAGGTTATTTTAGATTAATGCAGATTAGTTATAGTTGCGTCTAGTATTCAGCTTCCGCTCATTATTGTGGTTCGCATCGCATCGCATGCTTATATTATGTTTCATACTCCATTATTGATGTTATGCTGTTAGGACACCAGCACCATTACCGATGATGCGTATGTACCACGTACACTTACTTGCCGGCTCACACACATCTCCATCGGTAATTGCCATGTCACGTAAACCTTAGAAAATATTATTGCATCGACATAGGTTGTTAGCTAATAATTTAGACATGATATTAGTGTACTTGCCTTATATGCTAGATTAGACATTGTAATTATTAGTTGTTACATCATGCATGTTATTATTCATGGATTTTTATGCCTGTATGCACTGTTTACATGCTATTGAGGATTGGATTCGGATTTCCATGAGATTTTCTGGATTTGGGGGAAAACCGCAAAACTTATATAAACTTCTTTTCTCTCTTTAAAATAAAAAGTGCGGTTTTCCCATGATGTATGAGTCGTCCACCATGAGTTTGCTGATGGATTTGGAAACCCGATTCGAGGAGACGGATGAACCGTTTCGGGTACATGGTGGACCCGGTAAGGTACCCCGGGGCAAGAAGCGCGTGGTGATGACGATGTGAGCCTAGCAGGGGAGCACTACCTACCGGTGATTTTACCCGACGCGTCGGATATCCGGAGGATACCGTCGTGGTCTTGAGATGGATGGTAGGGGCCGGTCTGGACTGACGGCGCCCTAGATATTATGATTGAGACATTGGGATTTCGAGATTTCGAGGTACAGAGACTGTGATACAGAGATATCGAGATATTGGGATTACGTTTTGTGCCGATGCTAGGCACTGTTTTATGCTGATTTCATTATGATACCTCAACTAAAAATACAAGGGAAATCTCACTAAATTATGAAAACAGTTTCTTCATTTACATGTATTCTGCTTTCATGCATTCATACCTCATATTCATGACATACTATTACCTGAGGCACTAGCACGAGCACTTGGCACTACATTCACGTATAGAGATTACATTGCCAGTTTAGCATGCTTCAGCTTTATTCATATTGAGGTTTCTTTATATCTGATCGTATTGACCTAGGTTGGGTCATGCATTCGATCTCTGCTTGTAGATATCTTTCTATTCACGAGTTGGCAACTCACCCCCGTTGTGCCCCAGTTCTTGCAGGTTTGCCGTACAGTTCTATAGCGGCATTTCTGGCACACTGCTTCCTTTTGGGTGATTTGCTTGGATAGGTGGGTTCTTTTGTATCAGAACCGCCGTTGTATTTATATTATTCATTGTATCTAGAATATCCATCAACCAAAACTCGTTTATTGTTTCAGACCTAGACTAGTGATGTATTATTCGACCATAGAGTCGCGCTTAGTAGTGTTGCGGTTTTCTTGTTGCTTTTGAGCTTTCTTTTGGATTTGATCCTCGCCACTTGGCGTTGTATATTATTGTTGCATGTGTGGTGGTGACCGTCGTTTGACGAAGAGCTAGCTCCCGCTTGGGGATGCCTTTATCATTGCATATATTGTTATCCTTGTTATACCCCATTCGGGGCCAGTTTTACAAAAGAAACTCTGCCGAAATTTTTAGAAAAGACTGTACTGTTTTTAAAAATGCATATTCGGCTTAGTTATTTAAAAACCTTGATTTCAAACATGTTTTTCTTCACTTCTTTAAACCAGTTTCTTTACTTATTCTTAAAAATGGTTTTAGATTTCTGGGCTTTTGGCTTACTTGGATCAGATGGAGTCCTATAGACTTCATATGGTTCAAGGGCCAGTCACGTGCTCTTTCGGGTCGTGACAAAGTTGGTATCAGAGCGCTAGGTTGACCTTGGTTCGAGTCTAAGTTTGACTATGTGGAGCCTAGGGCGTTTATATATATACGGAACTTAGGCTTGACCTTACGGAACTTAGACTTGGTCGAGGGGGTATTAGACCCGAACTTTCGTCGTGTAGGATGACCCTTGGTTGATGGAATAGGTAACTAAAGTAGAGTGACGTACCGTTGGTATGTTCCGCGGCATACTTACGACACGCCATTCCGCTTAAGGAACCTTAGGATGTACATATTTTCGAGATCAGTGATCCTCTTTATATCCAGGATTATACATCCATTTGAGATCCCCGATTCTATTAGTTTCATGATCATACCTTTATTGATGCTGTTCCTTCCCATGATCATGTATCCACTTTGGATCTGTTGTTTCCTTTCTTGCCATTGATGTGCTCTCCTTGATACTCGATTGAGGTTCCTGTCACCATGTTTGAGGGCAGTTTGGGCTGCTGCTAGGGTTACGGCCGGTGTGAGCTCGTTTGGTACGAGGGCCAACCATTGTGTTTTCTGGTGACATGGGAACGTCTCGAGTTAGTGTTGGTGATTGTGACCTCTAGTGGAGGCGAGTGCTTGGTCTTGCACCGGATGATCGGGCCATTGTTAGAGCTGCCAGTTGAGAGAGGACTGTTGATGTACAGCATACCTCAGAGATTGTGATGTCGCCTACCGTGCAGACAGATGGACCAGCTGTTGCTGAGATTGACAGGATGTCGCTTCCGAAGCTTACGAGCTGAGATTGCCGTAGCTTTCAGGCAGATATGAGACAGATGATAGCTAGTCTACCCGATTTGAGAGACGAAGGTGATTCGTCCGATTTTGCGCCGGAGCGGGCCCTGATGAGTTGAAGATTTCCAGTGTGGAGAGTCTTACTCAGATCTAGAGCAGACCGACTCAGAGATGACCGCCTATGTATTGCCTTTCCTGGAGGATTGAGGCGCTGTTCGGCGTACAGGCGAATAAGCCAGTTGCTGCTGCAAATGACGAGATGTCGCCCAGATGGTTAGAGCTACTGCAGCGTGAGCATATACTTAGAGAGATGATAGCGAGTCGCTAGTCATCTGAGGATGAATGACTAGGACAGGTGGTTCGTTTGTTTACCGATGCGAGGTCATCAGATAGATTGTTTCCAGCTAGAGACGACTTCACGCAGGTTCGTTGAGAGTCGATAGAGACGATCGAATGTCAGGAGCCCATTTTCCAAGTTTAAAGTATACAGAAAGACATGCAGGTGATTCTATGGACTCTCTAGAAGAATGAAACCCTAACTCGACTTAATGACCGTGTGAAAGCCTTTGAACCTTCGGGTTTGCGGTGGTTCCTCAGCGCCATTAGTGAGGCTTGGGTTTGCCCTTCTACGGCTGGACCACCGACGCTGTGGCATGTACTCGATACTATTAAACTGTACCCATGATGTGATCTCTTGGGGGATTATGAGGATCTGACGAGTCGATCGGATGGTTCGACATCTTTCGGATATCGTGATGGGACACTGCTTGGGAGACTCCAGATGCGAGCGTAGCCGTCGGAGCGCAGTTCGTGTAGCCACGATGAGTTAAGTCCGAATCAGTCGACATTGAGCAAGGTGGAGTAAAGAGTTCGTACGAGATTTCGACGAGATGACGTCCCACTCCGCTGACATTAGAGATGTGATATGCACCCCGAGGCGTGGTATATGGATGTATCTTCCAGAGAGAAGCGCGATAGGTATGCAGCCGTTCCGGAATAAGCTTTAGCTTCAGCATTGGATGATGACTTCCGGGCATTTCGGCAGGATTGAGATTTGAGAAAGGAACCTCGACAGGACCTTTCTGGAGTACGTTACGAGAAGACCTAGACCAGGAGTGGTCGTATTGCGCACACCCAGCAGGACAGAGTTCGGCATTGTCGACGAGGTAGTTGACCATGTTCGGATAAAGGAACTTATCCAGATGCGTTGCAGATCGATCAGGGACAGACGAGTGATGAGTATTCCTCCGATGGTTGGGACGTGTTCCCGAGGACCTGTTCGGCCTGACATCCTCTACAGAATGATGAAGCTACAGAATATGCGATTTCGAGTCCGTGCGAGAGACTTCAGATTGACCGTGGCCGAGAACAGTGCAGTGCGTAGTAGCTTGGCGTGACGTCATAGTGGACGACGATAGAGACAGTTGGAACAAGAGGTTCGTGTGAGACACTGATGAGCTGTCATTGCTTCCCGTCGAGACTAGAGACCTGATATGCTTACAGAGACGTTGGAATGTGACCAGTTTCCGAGAAAATATTGTGCTGAGGACACAGGTGTTTTTGAGCGAGAAGAGGTTGTGCAGGAAGCCAGCCTCTGTACAGATCGGCATAGGCATGATCGGAAGAGACCTTGAGCAGGATTCCTTCCAGGACATTGCTGCAATGATGTTTGCACCCAGGATCAGATGTGTGACGTGCTTTCAGAGAGCCAGAGGCCGACGCCAGTGATACGCTGCCTTACGAGCGGTCGTGAGGATTGACCGAAAGGTGACCAGGAAAGTGCCAGAACGGAATCGTTCCTGTCAGTACTCCTGACCGGGCCGATGAGCCGATGGATTGCGAGATTGGTAATCTACAGGAAAGATCAGGAACCAGAGGCAGAGGACGCCAGCCGCGAGCAAGAGGCAAGTAGATATCTTGCGCAGCTAGCATCGGATGTTCCGGTACCTTCTTGACCCTGAAGGATGGTATATCGACGACGGTAATTATGATTTGTGATTTTGTGATTTGATTATCACGTATCCGTTGCTTTGGATTTCGGTATTTTGGGCGATCTATTCACATGATTTAGTCTTGATGACTGAGTTTCATGATATTTGATTTTGTGCACCATGGTTGCACCTACTGGGTATTTATACCTTGTACATAGTTATTACTCTTGAGCTGTTGATTGCGATTTCATGCCTATTTTATGCTGGTGATTTGATTTACGCTTCCAGCAGAGTTTCATGTAATTTTAGTGTTTTGATTTTGCACTCGGTATAGCTTATATGTGCTTGTAGTGTATCGATATGTGTTTTGTGCCCGCAGCTGCACACGTTTATGATTTTCTTCATATCTGGATACACTTGGTGTTGCTGCTTACGTATTTGAGTTATTGCTTGGTATTTGTGCATGGGATGCACCAGTTCTATACTTCGTGCATTTGTCGCACCAGTTTTATGTTTCTTGCGTTTATCGCATCAGATTTATATTTCGTGCCTTTGTTGCACCGGATTTATATTTTGTGCATTACGATTGCACCTGACTTCGATTTGATGCCTTTCGGTATGTCGATTTTGATTGTGATATTGATGTGGATTCTTGCACTCCGTGCTTTTGACTGGACTTACGCATATTCGACGTTGCTATTGGATTTTGTGATTCCGTGCATATTGAGTGCGCAGGGTCTAGATTTTCATTCGTGCATGATGGATGCACCGATTTGGATTTTCGCGCATGTTGGGCGCATGTTTTGAGATACGATTTTGGGGCACACCAGATGCACTAAATCGAGATTCTTCGTGCATGTCAGATGCACCTGTTTTGGCTGCCAGGCACACGTTGCCTATGACAGATGCTTCGTGCACACCCGTTGCATCTAGATGTTGTTTTGTGCACATGTTTAGCACATATATGGATTTTGATTTCCGTGCGCACCAGACGCACAGGGTGGTGTTATGTGATTTTTGGGATTTATTCCTTTTGGACCAGTACATTTTTATGATGTTGGATATTTGCTTTCATACTGAGCAGGACTAGTCAGTGGGCAGTACCTGGATATATTTTGCATGCATCGATAGTTATCGAAGGGATTTCCGAAAAGCGAGCTATAGTCTCAGTATATACCTACGTTTCCGATATGACACGAAACGTTTTAAAAACAAGGAAACCCTTCTAAACTGTTTTCAAAACGGCGGAACGTACCTATTAAACAAAGGATATATATACACATATATAGTTATTTTCTTATGAGAAACGTCCGCCACTGTGCAGTGTTACGCGCATCGCACAGCGACTTAAAAAGATTTGGCATACATTTGCATCAGCTATTTACATGTATAGATTGGATGTCTACATGTATAGTCTTGGTCCATATCATATTGATTTTGTATTGGATTTGACATTGTGTCGTTATCATGACTCCGATGATTGCGGATGCTTGATGGAGTGTTGCTTTTGAGTTATCTGCTCAGTACTCATGCGCATGCATTGCGCTATGATGTTTTATGTATAGATGATTTCGGAGCCCCGATGACTTGGAATTTGTATTGAAATATTTTAGTATTTGGGGGTTTAAATTTAAATTCGGGGACCGAATTTCTTTAAGGGGGGTAGATTGTAACGTCTTCAAAATAATAAAATATGATTTTTGGGAAATTTTATAATTTAATATTATTTTAATGAATATTTTAATATTCTGGTATAATTAAATACAGATAAATGGGGAAAAATTATGGAAAATTCTAAAATAAGTTATTTTAAGGAATTGCTTCGTTTTCTGTGCATGCCCCCATTTCCTCTAATTTTGACCCTGAGTATGTATAGTTTTGACTGATTCCATCTAGGGTGAAATCTGGGTTGATTTTCCTATGTTGGTGTATAATTTGGGACTTGTTTTAGCATGGATTTTGGTATTTGGTGATTCATTCCTGTCGGGTGGCGTTTGGACGTCAACGACAAGTGGATTTTGATTGTGTTTACATGCGAGTCGATAGGTTTTTACCTATGCGGGTAGCGTGTGCTATTTTGGTTTCCGATGTGATTTTCATGTGCTTTAGCATTGTGATATACTTGTAGGTACCCCGCGTGATGTTGAGGCAAAGGAGGTGAAGATAGCGACATCGGCTTTGACACACGAGAAGCAATGTGAGTAGATTTATATCTGTGGGGAGAAGTCGGGTGGATGGCGTATAGCACCCCCGCAGTCCGTGGTGATGTATACGAATACGTATACACACGAATATTTATTATGTGTTGTTTAGGGTTATTGATGGTAATAATGATATTTTGATGATAAGAATATATTGGTTTGGTTTAGTGCGAACCCTAGAGTAGTGGTTGCACTCACACATACATTTACACACATACTTGCATTCATTCTTTCATTTATTAGAGTGCATATGATGGTGCGTATATCTACACATGGGTATGGGACTATGTGTTTATATACTGGATTTGAGGATAGTATTTGGGATTTGAGATGAGTCGATGAGATTGGGCTTGAGGCCAGGAGATCGGTGATGTGATTTGGTTCGTATCGAGATACGACACGATGTTTTAACGGGTCTTTTGACGTAGTGATTCTTACACCTGCATGCATACATTGAGGGTATCAATATTGTACTAGACGTAGATCAGTACCCCGATCATGACATTTGATAAAGAGGATACCAGATAAATAGTATGATGAATGTGATATTGACCCGTACCCAGATTTGGGATGCCGTACGACGGATTTACGTACAAGCTATATTTTGATGATTGATCCGCACTCTTGACTTGGGATGTCTGATTATAGATAGGGTATCGGATATGATATTATTGAGGCGGGATCACCGACTAATATATATACATGTATGTATATGTATCGACTCAGATGTTAGGCGGTTTCCTCACCCGTAGCTCTACTTGTTAGTTCAGCCGTATAGTTTAAGATGGTTGTTAGATTAGATTAGACTCCTACCTATTTCAAAAACTAACGAATCGTGGGTATTTTAAAAGACAGCCCAAGGGATCCTACGGATATTTCAAAAGACGTATCTTTTCATAAAAACACCGTAGCCCCTATTTTCAAAACCCCATGATTCGTGTTATTTCAAAAGGCACCAATTGTAGAGGTTATTTTAGATTAATGCAGATTAGTTATAGTTGCGTCTAGTATTCAGCTTCCGCTCATTATTGTGGTTCGCATCGCATCGCATGCTTATATTATGTTTCATACTCCATTATTGATGTTATGCTGTTAGGACACCAGCACCATTACCGATGATGCGTATGTACCACGTACACTTACTTGCCGGCTCACACACATCTCCATCGGTAATTGCCATGTCACGTAAACCTTAGAAAATATTATTGCATCGACATAGGTTGTTAGCTAATAATTTAGACATGATATTAGTGTACTTGCCTTATATGCTAGATTAGACATTGTAATTATTAGTTGTTACATCATGCATGTTATTATTCATGGATTTTTATGCCTGTATGCACTGTTTACATGCTATTGAGGATTGGATTCGGATTTCCATGAGATTTTCTGGATTTGGGGGAAAACCGCAAAACTTATATAAACTTCTTTTCTCTCTTTAAAATAAAAAGTGCGGTTTTCCCATGATGTATGAGTCGTCCACCATGAGTTTGCTGATGGATTTGGAAACCCGATTCGAGGAGACGGATGAACCGTTTCGGGTACATGGTGGACCCGGTAAGGTACCCCGGGGCAAGAAGCGCGTGGTGATGACGATGTGAGCCTAGCAGGGGAGCACTACCTACCGGTGATTTTACCCGACGCGTCGGATATCCGGAGGATACCGTCGTGGTCTTGAGATGGATGGTAGGGGCCGGTCTGGACTGACGGCGCCCTAGATATTATGATTGAGACATTGGGATTTCGAGATTTCGAGGTACAGAGACTGTGATACAGAGATATCGAGATATTGGGATTACGTTTTGTGCCGATGCTAGGCACTGTTTTATGCTGATTTCATTATGATACCTCAACTAAAAATACAAGGGAAATCTCACTAAATTATGAAAACAGTTTCTTCATTTACATGTATTCTGCTTTCATGCATTCATACCTCATATTCATGACATACTATTACCTGAGGCACTAGCACGAGCACTTGGCACTACATTCACGTATAGAGATTACATTGCCAGTTTAGCATGCTTCAGCTTTATTCATATTGAGGTTTCTTTATATCTGATCGTATTGACCTAGGTTGGGTCATGCATTCGATCTCTGCTTGTAGATATCTTTCTATTCACGAGTTGGCAACTCACCCCCGTTGTGCCCCAGTTCTTGCAGGTTTGCCGTACAGTTCTATAGCGGCATTTCTGGCACACTGCTTCCTTTTGGGTGATTTGCTTGGATAGGTGGGTTCTTTTGTATCAGAACCGCCGTTGTATTTATATTATTCATTGTATCTAGAATATCCATCAACCAAAACTCGTTTATTGTTTCAGACCTAGACTAGTGATGTATTATTCGACCATAGAGTCGCGCTTAGTAGTGTTGCGGTTTTCTTGTTGCTTTTGAGCTTTCTTTTGGATTTGATCCTCGCCACTTGGCGTTGTATATTATTGTTGCATGTGTGGTGGTGACCGTCGTTTGACGAAGAGCTAGCTCCCGCTTGGGGATGCCTTTATCATTGCATATATTGTTATCCTTGTTATACCCCATTCGGGGCCAGTTTTACAAAAGAAACTCTGCCGAAATTTTTAGAAAAGACTGTACTGTTTTTAAAAATGCATATTCGGCTTAGTTATTTAAAAACCTTGATTTCAAACATGTTTTTCTTCACTTCTTTAAACCAGTTTCTTTACTTATTCTTAAAAATGGTTTTAGATTTCTGGGCTTTTGGCTTACTTGGATCAGATGGAGTCCTATAGACTTCATATGGTTCAAGGGCCAGTCACGTGCTCTTTCGGGTCGTGACACCGTCACGGAAATACGTCATCCACATGACCCCGTCTTGGAAATACGTCATCCACATGACCCCGTCGCGGAAATACGTCATCCACATGACCCCGTCGTGGAAATACGTCATCCACATGGCCCCGTCTTGGAAATACGTCATCAACATGGCCCCGTCTCGAAAATACGTCATCCACATGACCCCGTAGCGGAAATACGTCATCCACATGACCCCGTCGCGGAAATACGTCATCCACATGACCCCGTCTCGTAAATACGTCATCGACATGACCCCGTTGCGGAAATACGTCATCCAAGTGACCCTGTCGCGGAAATACATCATCCACATGACCCCGTCTCGGAAATACGTCATCCACATGGCCCCGTCTCGGAAATACGTCATCCACATGACCCCGTCGCGGAAATACGTCATCTACATGGCCCCGTCTCGGAAATACGTCATCCACATGACCCCGTCGTGGAAATAGGTCATCCACATACCCCGTCTCGGAAATACGCCATCTACTTGACCCCGTCACGGAAGTACGTCATCCACATGACCCCGTCTCAGAAATACGTCATCCACATGACCCCGTCTCGGACATACGTCATCTACATGACCCCGTTGCGGAAATACGTCATCCAAATGACCCCGTCGCAGAAATACGTCATCCACATGACCCAGTCACGGAAATACGTCATCCACATGACCCCGTTGCGGAAATACGTCATCTACATGTCAATCTCATTAAACACTTACGGGTCCTCTCGATTCGTAAGGAAGAAAAACTCTTTTATAAGATCCTTACGACTTACAAGTGAAAACACACTTAGGAATCCTCATGATTCCCAAGGAGAAAATACACCTACGGGATCCTCATGACTAGTAGGGAGAAAGTCTTCACGAGACCCTCACGGCTCATGAAGTTGAAAAGTCTTAGTCAGCAGATCTGAACCTGCTTCTTAAGCCATCACTACCTCTCAAAGAATTCAAGACAGAATGCTCTTTATCATCTACAGGCTACACCTGCCAGAGAAATACACTAACAACACAGAAAAGAGAAGAAAGCGACAAGGAGAACATTTGATTCGCATTTGATTAAGCGTGCGAGGCATACCCATTCATGCATGTGCAAAGGATTTAGTACATAAAATAAAACACACTGAAATGAGGAATTTTCGATTCGTGCTTCGAAAAAGTTCTTACAATTATGAAAGCAGTAAACGAAAACATCATCAAAATGATTACAATGGTAAAACCTCAGATCCAGGGCATGGATTGAGGAATTCAAAAGTGAGGCCGTCTAGAATCTTTCTAGCCTTTCTGACCATTCTCGTGTGCATCCACTCGCGCTCACGAGTGTCGAGATCTTCGCCAATGTCCCCCATCCTTTCGATAAGAAGCGATTATCGTCGTCTGTTGGAAAGCTTGATGCAGAATATCAATGGGGTTATCTCGCCGCTTCTTCGAGATCAGCCCCGACAGGTACACTGAATGCACCTTGTCTTCAGCATCATCCAGCGCATTAAGCGGCATGGCCTCATGAAACCCAGAAAGTGCTCTCCAAATTGCTCCCACTACGATTTTCAAGAGAGCGGAACGGCGAGGAAGCAGCCAACCGATGCGTGCATGCAGACAATCCATAACCTCCGCACATTGGGCATCTGTAAACTCTTGGTTTTGGCAACGGCCCTGTATGCGAATATCCTCATAAGAGATGAACTCGTGCAAACTATATAAATGAACAGCTATAGTTCCTGAAAAGAAACATCATTAGAAGATCAGTAATGAAAAAAAAACAGATACGGAATTTAAACGACTCTTGATATCCCCATGGAGAAAACAAATTCTAATTATGACACCTAATAAATTCGAATTTGCGAGAAATCCTAAAAAGGGAATCTCATTTAATAAGCGACCCTTCGGGGTCAAGGAGTTGAACATCTCGAGAGCAATGCTCTACAAACAGGAATGACACCTGTCAAAGTCAATTATGAAAGGAATTTAAAGAGATTCCCCGAGAATGTCAAGAGCCTGGCTCTGTAATGATGATGGAAAATTCCATCAGAAAAGAATTAACTAAGATTAATTTTTTTATGAATTAAAAAATTCCGGGATCTTCAAGATCCATGAACAAACTCTTAAGAGTTCTTCATCAAAGATTAAGAAATCTACACATGATTCAAAAGAGCAAGGCTCTGTTTATGGGCTAAGAAACCCCAAGAAAAGATCTTTTTAGATCTATGGGTTCATGAGAGCAACGCTCTGCTAATGAAACCCTAAATGGATTTTCTTTAGATCAAAGATCCATGAAGAGCAAGGCTCTGTTAACGGGTAAAACCCTAATTTATTGAAAGTTTTAAACTTTACCTAAGTTCTAACAGAGTTTTGGCTCTTAAACAAGAGAGCTATGCTCTGTGAGAGAATCTCAGAAAACAAGAGGGAGATGAACAATGGTCATCGCAGAGGGCCAAAGACCCTATTTATAGGTATTGAGAGCTGTTTCAACTTCCAAAAGTTGTTCCAACAGCTGAGATGCTACCACCGCCACACTCACGTATGGGCCACGTAAGCGCAACGGTGGGGGGGCATTTGTTTCCCCAATCAGAGCAAAGCTCTGTTTTAAAAATTCAAAATTCAAAAATTAAAGCAACGCTTCAGATTCAGCGCTAGGCACGCTGCACGCCACATGTCAAACACAGATGCGCTAGCGCTAGGTGCGCTGCACGCCACGTGTCAAACACGGGTGCGCTAGCGCAAGCTGCGCTCTGCGCTGCGCGCCACGTGTCAAACGTAGGTGCGCTAGCGCAAAGTGCGTTGCGCTCTGAGCAGCGCACCACGTGCAAAGCACGGGTGCGCTAGCACTGGAATTAAAAAAACTCCCCACCATTAGATCAAAAGATCTAATAATGATAAATCATTAATTAATCAGAATTAAAATTCTGTTATGGAAAGATCTTTCCAATCTTGTTAAAGAAAAGAAGATTGCCTTCTGTAAAATAGAATCCCTAGGATCAAAAATCCAACGGTGGGGAAACATCCCCAAATCAATCAGAGAAAGATCTCTTTAACTAATTTAACAAATCAATTTGCCCTATATAAAGGCTCCAAGACTTCAAATCTGATATAGAGAAACCCCCCTGCAAACTTTGAGAAAACTCAAAAGAAAGAGAGAAAGCTCTTGAAAGAAGATCATTTCTTCAAGGTAAAAAGAATGATTGTTGCACAAAGAGATGAAATCATCTCATTAAAACAGAAGAATTATCTTCTTAAAAGATCATAGATCTACAAAAGACCAAGGCCTTTTATAAAAAGAGATCAAAAGATCTCATCATAGAAACAAAAGAAGTATTTACTTCATTCACAAATCATTGATCTACAAAGGCAAAGCCCTTTCAAAAATAAGAACTATTATTCTTGAATCTTGAGGCAAAGCCTCCTTTAAAAAGAACATAAACTTAATTCACCGATCATAAATTTTATCATATGCACTTTGCGCTATTGAAAAGTGCCTTGCACTCTTGATTTGCGCTTCTGCACTCCTTGGACCGGCGCTCAGCGCCAAAACGTGCCACATGTCAACCACGTATGCAACTTGCGCTTTGCGCTTCTGAAACAGTGCACTGAGCACATGGGCTGGTGCCAAGCGCGCCACGTGTCACTCACTTGTGCGCCACTGAACTAGCGCAACGCGCTCATAAATTGAAAGCGCAACGCGCTCATAAACTGGCGCTTGGCGCCAAGCGCGACACGTGTCCTTTTCGTGTGCGCTACTTGGCAGAAGCACGATACGCTCTTTAATTGGCGCAAAGCGCCTGACGCGCCATGTGGCACGCTGTCAGAACAAACAATGTTCTGATGAACGCTATACATTCAATACAAGAAAAAAAAATGTGTCAGGATCTAATGCTCAGCATTATTAAAAGGGCCAACCCCAAATAAAGGCTCAACAGCCCAAAACAATAAAATGTTAAACATTTTAATCTTATTGGACTTAGCCCAAGATTGGCCATAAGTCCTCAACTCATATTAATTGAGCCCATCTACTCACGAATATTTAACAGATCTTAGTCCCAAAATTAGAATACAGATCTTTCAACCAACCTACACCGGTTCGAGGGTACATCTCTTTACTCCTCTGATATATGTCGTTGTAATCTTTCAACGTCTTCAGAGAGGTGACGGGTCCCGACAACCACACATTTCACGGACTGTAGGGTCCTTAAACTCATGGAATATGATGTCCTTAAACTTTATAGACTATGGCGTCTTTAAACTACAGACTGTGGGGTCCTTAAACGCATGGACTACGATGTCCCTAACCTCGGACTGTGGGGTCCCCTTAAACCCACGGACTACGATGTCCTTAACCTGGACCGTAATGTCCTTAAACTAACATCGGACCGTAATGTTCTTAAACTAATCGACCGCAATGTCCCTAAACTAAACATTAGAGTCCAAATGCTCTTCTGTTGGATCTAAATGATCCTGTTAAGTTGATCTTAGTCTAAAATGAGACTAACGTATCCTTAACATACGTTTAAGTTGATCTTAGTCTAAAATGAGACTAATGTATTCTTAACATACGTTTAAGTTGATCTTAGTCTCAAATAAGACTAACGTATCCATAAACCCAACCCTCAAACCCAAATCTAAGAAGATACGGATTTGGACTAATCCACGCCCTACGGGCGACAACATAAATTAGTCTCCGTATACAATCCACGGGCAACCAAAAATAAAACACACACATCCGACATGAAGTGAGCATTTGGAGAAGGAGAAAGTTGTTACCGCGATGCGGTAGCGTAATTAACTGCAGGGGCTTGTGCCTGCAGGGAAGAGCGTCCCTATAATCAAAAACCCCTCAAACGAGGGGCAATCTGACGAAGTCTGCTATATCGGCCGCATCTGTTTAAACCTTCGATACATGGTGCCATAAATCAACTTGGCATCTTCGGAGAGGTGGACGGATAGCACCAATTAGCATCTGCCCCGAAATTCAGGCGAGACACCCGCCGCGTCTTCGTCCGTGTCTTTCGGAGGGGAACATGGTCCTTTATATAGTAGGGGCAGATTTGTTGATTTAGTTAAAGAAATCTCTCATTGATAGATCTTTAATTGATCTGGGGATTTTATCCACCGTTGGATCTTTAATCCAAGGACTTCTGTTTTACAGAAGATATTTTTCTTGTTTTTAACAAGATTAGGGAAATATTTTCCCATATATAATTTTTCTGTAGATAGGTGATTTTTAATCACCATTGGATTTTTTAATCCAATGGTACTCTATTTTACAGAGAGCAATCTTTCTTGTTTAGAAAGATTTAAGGAAATATTTTCCAAATAGGGTATTGATCCCTATATTTAGAATTCAATTTTATCTGCTTGGAAGGTGATTGGGAACACTCCCATGTAGCACGTGACCCCAACGGAATTAAACTTGTTTGCTTATATGTAACAGCCTAAAGAAAAGGCATCGCGTGTTAACATGTGAGCTGATGTTTAGGAACACTCACGTGTAGCACGTGACCCCCACGGAGTTAAACATGTTTGCTTATATGTAACGGCCTAACAAAGGGCATCACGTGTTAAAACGTGAGCTTCTCTGGCCTTCTATTCGTTTTAATATGGAGCCTATATACTTTGTATATAGAAGCTCATGTGCTTACACGTGAGGCTCAATTTCAGCCCGTCAAGCGCCTATAATCTTTGTATCTAGGCGCTGTGTGGGCACATGAGGCTCCATTAGTGGGGAATTTTCCCCATTCCTTTTTCTTTTTTTTTTATAAGTGAACAAATGCCCCCCCAGCGTTGTTCTCACGTGGCTTGCACGTGAGTGCAACGCTGTCACCCTTTCAGCTGTTGGATTGCCTAGGGGAATGGTAAGATAAACCGCTCCCCACCACGTCTTATAAATGCAAGGGTCTTGTCTTTGGGAAGCCACTGTTCTTTTATCTTCTTCTTTCCTTGTCTTCCTTAAGAATTTAATTCTCTTCTTCCGAGCATAGTTCTCTGCCCATTGAAATTTCAGAGTTAAACTCTGTCAGAAAGAACCTTTTTAGGTGAAGATCATGAACGAAAAAGAAACCCTTTTCTTTAATTCTCTATTTTTTCTCTGGATTTTAAATCCACCATAAGGGCTTTGCTCTCTTCTGAAACCCATGTCTTAGAGATCCAAAAGACGTAATCTTTGAGTAGTAAACTCAAATATCTTCGAAGATTGGGCATTTCTCCTCTGATCTTTGAGGATTCATGTCATTTTAATTCTATTTTTCATTTTCCCATCATGGGGGTTTCTGGAATTTAATTCCACTGATTAAAAGGAATTTAATTTCTCATCAAAGAGCTTAGCTCTGAAAGATCAAGAGGGCCCTTCGGGAATTTCATTCCCTGGTGTTCTTGAGAATATTTTCATAGGGTTTTACCCTTATTTGCACAAATTTAAATTTGTTGGGTATTTTAACAGAATTCATTTTTTTCTATCAAGAGTTGTTTAAACTCCGGTATCTGCTTAATGAGAATCTTTTTTGATTCTCACAATGATTATCCTGTCTCATCATTGGTGAGCCGCCATATTGATTTTGTGGGGTCTATTAGTTTTGCAATCAGTTGTCCCATGGAACAAACTTCCTGTTGTTTCCTTCTGTTATTATATATAGATATACACACACACACACACACACATATTATATATATAGGTTTCATTAATGGTTTTTCTTTCCCTTATTTCAAGAACAATGGCTTCTCTTCCCTACTTTCCTTATACTCGCTCAGACGCCGCTTTTCCGCAATCGCCTTCGGACGAGGAAGCTATGGCAATGATCAGGGCCCAATGACAGAGACTATACTAGTTTGCTCTTATGGGGATTTTGGTATGGTCACATCATCCAGGGCCGTCGCAAATTTACTTATGAGGTGTCAACAGAGCCCCTCCGCCCAATATCGCTGATGGAGTGCCCGCAGACCGCTTATGCGGTGGAGGCGGCTAATTGGACTCCTTCAGGCCGGCTTGAGCCGTCAACAAGTGGGATACCCGACCAGCCCTTGCCGGCTATAGATATCTTGGGGCGCCGCATCTGTCAAGGTGAATCCCAACCCTAGGAACAAGTTTATAAGGTAGGGCTTACCCCTCGCCACCCAGTAGGCTATCTTCCCTGGGCTCGATATGTTCTTTCTGCCCACCGTGCACGATTGCAGAAGGTTGGGCTATATCAAGCGGTGTACGCGTCTCTTTCTCATTACCAGGCCCCTCACGTCTGGTGGGTTAAAGCTTTTCTGAACCAATGGAATCTTCCCACCGACACCTTCTTGCTAGGGGATCGCGAGGTCTCTATTTCACTAGAAGAGTTTCGCGGGATCTCTGGATTGCTAATCAGGGGAGAGCATTATGAAAAGTTGCTGCCTCCCGACGAGTACGTGTTCGTGACCATGCCGGCTATGCTTGACGGCCTGACGACTGAAAACGCCGTCCGCCATAAGTACCCCAGTCTAATCAAGGCTCTGGGTATTTTTGAAAAACTGTTCGCAAAGTTAGAGGGGCAGGGCATCACCTTTGAGAGCTTTATCTCCTTCTTTATCCGTGAAGACGCTTTATCAAAAGAGGCCCCAAAGTTTGAGAACATTGATGACCCTTTTGGGTTTGGGCTGAATAAACTGCTGGCTAAAGAGGAAGACTTACTACAGTTTTATATTCCGACCTCGTCGGTCGTGTCCTTCGATGCGATTGCGGCCCCTGGCATGGATGAAGTGACCTTCTTCGTCGGCTTCATCGGTCTTTGTCTCAGTTGGTTCGCCGTGCCGACGCATCGACGCTTCATGAGAACCTCCGTCCTCTACCCCACTCATCGCGTAGCTGAAGGAGAACGATTGGCCGTTAGCATTGCGGGATTGCCGCACTTATATCATGGATTATGCATTGCGGCCAATACTTCGACCCCAGGTGTTGATGTTGTGAATTTCTCCCTCCACTACTTCACATCGTGGATCGAGATGCATGTACTGGGAGCATTTGCAGCACATCGGCGGGCAGATTTCTATGACTCCTATACCTTCCCACGGGTTATGAGGTTGGTGGACGCTTTCGCTCCTGATTCGACTCAGCTAGGGGCCCTCCACGTGTTGCTCAACTCATATTCAAACGAGGGCGGGATGATGTTTAGTGACCGAGTCTTCTCTGCTCCTGTGGGGCCAGTTCAACAGCTTTTTGATCTATCAAAAGGGGGAGCGCCATCTTTAAAGCCTAAAGAAATTATGCACCTGTACTCGATTAGGCTGGACTACTTGGTATTTCGTCAGAATAACACGGCTCTTTTTATGCGGTATAATCCGCACCACTTTGCCCAGCAATTGGGCTATAACCAGGGTGTCCCTTTCGAGACGTTTTTAGTTGAGCCTACTCCGTCTCTGGAAGTCACTCGTGACGTCATCCATCATTTTATGCGGCTGAACACCGGCTCCCATTTCATGATCCCTGAGTCCGACTATCATCCAAAATGTGTAGGGTCTTTCACGGGTTGGTATCGTTATCGAGTCGGTCCTGTCATTGCCGAGGAGAGGCGGGTACTCTTCGAATGTAGAGCTTCAGCTCCGACCCAAGCCACTATCGTTCCGTTGCTTCCACGGACAGTGGTTCGCTCTCCATTAAGGAATAGCGGTTCGGTACTTATCTCCAGAACCGCTGAAATAGAATCGATCCCCCGTACTGCTGGTATGCCGGTGCGTACTAGAGCCGAAGCAAAAGCTTCTAGTGAAGCGCCAGCGGTAGTGTCATCAGTAGCGGCGTCATCAATGGTGGTGTCATCAGCGGTGGTATCGCCAAAGGGGAATACCGGAAGTGAGGTTGGTCAACGTCGTGCCAAAGCGCCGAGGGGAAGGAAGGGTTCTTCGGTTAGTGCTAGCACAAGTTCTAAGAGGAGGAAGAGATCGGTCGCCGGCTTACTTGACACCTTGCTTGAGTCCGAGCCGTTCATTTAGGACGAACTGATAGTTATGGAAGAATCGGACGCCGGTCTTATTTATCCTGGCTCGTCCACCGAGGAAGCCGTGCAATTGGTTGAGGCTCTAAGGCGCTCTCATGATGAGACCGAGAACTTGCGCATCCCGAAAAAGCTCCACCCCTAGTCATATTCTATGACGTTGATCCATCATTACGGCGGGTATATATGGGACCTTTGTTAATGGAAGAAGAACGAGCCCTCAAACAGCCCATAACAATCACCTCCGAAGACGAGCTTGCATTGAAGACAGGCAGTCATTCATCTGCACTTAAACCCCGGCGAGCGCACTTAGCAAGGAAAGAAAAACGTCTCGAGAAAGCCATACTTTAAGCTCCTTGGAGCATTGGTATGCGTCTTTCTCATGTCCTTCTTTCAGTGAATAGTCTGTATTACTTTTATGTCTTCTCATTTTTGTGAAAACTTTGCAGGGACTTCGGGAGCGAAAGAGGCTTTGAGTCCAGATCGGTTCATAACCGTGGACTCTACAAATATCTCCTGTGATGCATCGGCAGGTGTGGAGGAGGCTATTAAAGCTTATACTCTTGCTGTGGAGCTTCCGGTGGTAACTTCTGTTCCTCTAGTGTCTATTCTTCCAGCAGAGGTGACTTCACCGGCCACAGCTCACATGGACATCTCTAGTGACGCACAGAAGGGTATAGAAGAGGTTTCCAGAGCCATTAGTCCTATCTTGGAGTTCCCAGTGGCGACTGTTTTTCCTCAATTGGAAGCTACCTCACTGGCCCATATCCCCAGCGATGTACCCGAGGGTGTGGAGGAGCCTGCTGAAGTTGCCATCCCTCCAGTTCAAGGAAGGCGAAGCATCGAAGGTAATCTTCTATATTTCGCTTTAACAATCCCTATGTTATTTGAACCCTTCTTTCCTTCAGAATTGCGGGAATTGGCGGCCTCCATCATGTATCTATCTCCCAGGAAAACCTTCCAGCGTTTGCTTGATATAGCTGCCCCACAGGCGATACCCCCGCAAATCATAGTCCTTTCTTCCAGGCAAGGTTGGTGTTCTTTGACCCCTTTTGCTTTATTATTATCCTTTATAACGACGCTAATATGCTCTCCACAGTTCTGGAAGCCGATGACGAGGTCGAGATCCTCGATGGGATTGGGGATCTCTCAAACCCTCCTTGCATGACCGTGGGTAAGTAAGGCTTTATCTTTGTCATTTTTTTGTCTATTCCATGTTCATAAGTCTCACTGACTGTTTGTAAATTTCGTCAGCTCTGGCAACCCTAACTCCGTTGGAATATTGGATCTTCATGCCACTGGGTCCCTACGCTCGGCGTGCGTCTGAAAGAATGGCGAAGCAAAGCATTTACTCTCTGATGGCTTTCATTGAAGACCTTCACGCTGTTACTTCTGTTACGGCCGAAGAATTTGCTGTCGAAGCTAACGCTTCTTTGTCCGTTCTCGCTACCTATCATGACAAAGCATTGGTGCGCGTCTGGATTGAGTATTGTCGCCGAGTGGAAGTCTGCCTATACTGGCTTGAATGCATCCGCCTTCCCTCCGACATCTTAACCGTGAAATCGAGTTTGCGAGGATAGATCGAACGGTGTGTAGCCAATCTGCAGTCGTGCGAGAAGAGGCTCAACTGGAAGTTTTCGAAGAGGGAGTTAGCTCCGAATGCTTTGGGAGAACTTCAGGCCCAGCTTACTGCCAAGACTACCCGTGCATATGAAATTTGGGTGGTGCTTCAAGAAGATATCATGGAGGTGGTGGCTCTTGATAAAGCCGTTATCTTTACTCGTGAGATGGTTGAAGCCCATAAGATTGCCGAAAGGGAGCTTGAGTGTCAGTTTGCTTCATATCATATCAGCAGACTCAGGCGGGGGCCCGTCTTGCCGCACTTACGGAGCTTGAAGCCGAGGTCCAGCGGAAGCATAACGAACTTACTGGCTTATTGCACAGTCCGCCGGCTTAAAGATTTTTTTTATATTCTCCTTCTCTCTTTTTTGTATTCACTCCTGAATGAGAGTATCTTGTATTCATTTTGATTCCTTTATGAAATGATCTTGTATTCACTTGAATTCATGAATAAAAGACATATTTTATTTCATATTGGCATGTAACTCTGGCAAATGTGGCCCGTAGATAGTCCATCTTGACCTTCTTGTAGGGCAGCGATGGTTTAGGAAACAGGTTTGGATCTGCCGCTTAAGACTTTTCAACTTTATGAGCCGTGAGGGTCTCATAAAGACTTTTCTCCCTACGAGTCGAAAGGATCCCGCAGGTGTATTTTCTCCTTAGAAGTCGTGAGGAATCCTAAGTGCGTTTTCTCTTGAGAGTTGTAAGGATCTCACAAGAGAATTTCCCCTTACAAGTCGAGAGGACTCGTAAGTGGGTTTTTTTTCCTTGTCGATATTCGACTTTGGAGAATATGGCCCATGGATAGTATACAATAGTCCATCTTAGACCTACTTGCAGGGCCACCGTGCTTATGAAATAGGTCGATATACCTGCTGCCTAAGACTTTTCACCTTCATAAAAATTTCGTGAAGATGTTTTTCCCTATGAGTCGAAACGAATCGAGAAGCTCTCGCAAGAACATTGTTTTCCCTACGAGTCGAGATGAATCGAGAAGTTCTCACAAGAATGTCCTAACATCACAGTTAACCTCTGCTGATAGAAGTCCGTTAGGGTCTTTGGTACTAGGGTTTTTATCCTTCGTACCGTCGCGTTGGCCGATGTATTCTCCGATATGCAATCTTGCTATTCGAGTAGCCTTACGACTGTCGTGTCTCTGATCCCTTCAGGGGCTGGACAAGACATCTACAAGCAATCTCCCAGGTCATATTACCGTCGGAAGAAAAAGCGTTAGGGATTTTCCATGCCGCTTTTACTTGAGGTTAGGCTCAGTTTGGGAGCCCCGATGAGTCACAACCACTCTGTGCTGGTGTGGGATGATCTCCGATAGTCTTTCAGGTTTTATTTGAGCTGCCGTCAGGACCCTGAAGCTAGGGATCTTCCTTTTCTTCGTTTGTTGACATTGTGTCTGCTATATTGCGATGAATATCGAGGTTGTCTCTGGGTTGTCTGTGAACCGTCGAGGCTTGGAACTAGGGGCTTTACCATGGCTCCATTGTTTTGACCCTGGGGTTGGTTGTTGACGTTGCATCTGCATCCTGCTGGAGTGAGGAGGAACGTCGTTGTTGATTCTAGGCTGTCTGTGAACCGTCGAGATTTGGAACTAGGGACTTTGCCATGGCTCCGCTTTGTTGACGTTGCGTTTGAATCCTGCTGGAGTGAGAAGAAACGCCGTTGTTGATCTCTAGGCTGTCTGTAAACCGTCGAGATTTGGAACTAGGGACTTTGCCATGGCTCCGATGTAGTCTCTAGGTTGTCGGTGACCCATCGAGATTTGGATCTAGGGACTTTGCCATAGCTCCATTTTGTTGACGTTGCGTCTGCATCCTGTTGGAGCGAGAAGAAATGCTGTTGTTGATCTCTAGGCTGTCTATGAACCGTCGGGACTTGGAACTAGGGACTCTGCCATGGCTCCTCTTTGTTGACGTTGTGTCTGCATCCGATTAGAGTGAGAAGAAACGCCGTTGTTGATCATAGGCTGTCGATGAACCGTCGAGACTTGGAACTAGGGACTCTACCATGGCTCCGCTTTGTTGACGTTACGTCTGCATCTGGTTGGAGTGAGAAGAAACGCCGTTGTTGATCTCTAGGCTGTCGATGAACCGTCGAGATTTGGAACTAGGTACTTTGCCATGGCTCCGATGTAGTCACTAGGTTGTCGGTGAACCGTCGAGATTTGGAACTAGGGGCTTTGCCATGGCTCTATTTTGTTGATTTTGCATCTGCATCCTGTTGGAGTGAGAAGAAACGTCGTGGTTGATCTCTAGGCTGTCTTTGAACCGTCGAGACTTTGAACCAGGGACTCTGCCATGGCTCCGCTTTGTTGACATTGCGTCGGCATCCGGTTGGAGTGAGAAGGAATGCCGGGGTGATCTCTAGGCTGACTGTGAACCGTCGAGATTTGGAGATAGGGACTTTGCCATGGCTCCGATTTGTTGACGTCGCGTCTGCATCCTGTTGGAGTGGAGAAGAAACACTGTTGTTGATCTCTAGGCTGTAGATGTTTCCGTTGAAACTTGGCTCTCTTTCTGATGGAGCCTGATGGGAAAATGTGGTTCCTTTTTCGCTTAGGCCCATGGATTGTATACATGGGTCGATGTGGACTCACCTGCAGGGCAGAAGTTTCATTTTTTTTATTTCTTCCCGCGATGCTCTATCATTTCAGCTTTTTATATCGCGAAAGTCGCGATTGCCCAATCATTTTGGCTCTTTATCGCGGTGCCCAATCATTTCGGCTATTCTTTTCTTTTTACTCGCTGCTTTTTATTGCGAGTTGCCCAAACATTTCGGCTATTTTTATATGCATATATTTGCTCGCTGATTTTTATTGCGAGTTGCCCCATCATTTTGGCTATTTCATATGCATTTTTGGCTCGCTGGTTTTTGTTGCGAGTATGGAACTTGAGATCTGATCCCAATCTTGGCATCAGCACCGCTGCGACTAGAATATTGCCAGGAGCGAATCACCATTTGCCTTTGTCGATTTGAACAAAGATGGCTTAGCAAACAGGGTTAGGATCCTGTTGACTAAGGCTTTTTGACTTTACTAGCCGTAAAGGTCTCATAAAGGTATTTCTCCTTACGAGTCGTGAGGATCTCGTAGGTGTATTTTCTCCTTAGGAATCGTGGGGATCCCCAAGTGTGTGTTCTCTTATAAGTCGTAAGGATCTTGTTCCCCTCCGAAGGGCGGCGTACAGGACCGCGATGTCCTAACGCTGGCGATTCGGGGCAGATGCTATTTGGTTTTATCCGTCCACCTCTTCGAAGATGCCAAGTTGATTTATGGCACCGGGTATCGGAGGTTTAGACGGATGTGGCCGATGTAGCAGACTTCGTCAGATTCCCCCTCACTTGAGGGGTTTTTGATTGTGGGGACGCTCTTCCCTGCAGGCGAAAGCCCCTGCAGTTAATTACGCTACCGCATTGCGGTAACAACTTTCTCCTTCTCCAGAATTTCACTTCGTGTCGTGTGTGTTTGTTTTGTTTGTGGTTGCCCGTGGATTGTATACAGAGACTGAGTAATGCCGTCGCCCGTAGGACGTGGATTAGTCCAAATCCGTATCTACTTAGATTTGGGTTTGGTGTTTTTAGTTTAAGGATACGTTAGTCGTATTGAGACTAAGATCGACTTAAACGTTCGTCAAGGATACGTTAGTCCTGTTTTAGACTAAGATCAACTTGACGTGGTGATCCATTCAATATATGGCCGTCGGGACTCATTACCTCTCTGACGTCGTTGAAGGATTACAACGATGGATATCAGAGGAGTTCAGAGATGTACCCTTGAACCAAAGTTGATTTGGAGTTTTATCATTCATTTAAATGTCTAAGGATACGTTAGCCGTATTTGGGGCTAAGATCAACTTAAAAGGGACCGTTTAGATCCGGCAAAAGAGCATTTGGAGGCTCTATTGTTCCAGTTTAGGGACATAGTGGTCCATGCTCCAGTTTAGGGACATGGTGGTCCATATTCCAGTTTAAGGACGTGGTGGTCCATATTCCAGTTTAGGGACATGGTGGTCCATGTTCCAGTTTAGGAACGTGGTGGTCCATATTCCAGTTTAAAGACGTGGTGGTCCGTATTCCAGTTTAAAGACGTGGTGGTCCGTTATTAGTTTAAGGACGTTTCGGTCCGATATTAGTTTAAGGACGTCTCGGTCCGATATTAGTTTAAGGACGTCTCGTTCCAATTTTAGTTTAGGGACGTCTCGATCCAATATTAGTTTAGGGACATTTCGGTCCAATATTAGTTTAAGGACGTCTCGGTCCAATATTAGTTTAGGGACGTCTCGGTCCAATATTAGTTTTAAGGACGTCTCGGTCCACGAGTTTAAGGACCCCGCTGTCCATATACGTGTGGTCGTTAGGACCCGTCACCTCTCTGACGTCGTTGAAGGATTACAACGACAGGTGTCAGAGGAGTTCGGAGATGTACCCTCGAACCGGTAGTAAATTGATTTAAGAGAGCAATCTTGCTCAGTCAATTTAAGGACTTACGGCCAAAATTGGGCTAAGTCCAGTTGAAAATGTTCAACATTTTTATTTGCTTTTGCATCGCATTTCTTCTTATTTTTATCTGGGCTTTGCCCAGAAAGGATGCAGAGCATCAATTTGTTTTGGGCTCTGCCCTTTATAAATGATGCAGAGCATCAATTTTATTTGGGCTCTGCCCTTTTATTGCTTTGCAATTTATTTTGGCATGCTTGGTCTTTTTGATTTGGGCCTGGCCCTTTAAGAAATGCCTTGCATTTGTTAGGCACTTTGCGCCAATCAGAGAGCGCAAGCGCTCGTGGTGATGACACGTGTCATGCAGCGCAGTGCGCTGCGCTAGTACGCTATGCTTACGCTGCTGACACGTGGCGCGCTCTAGTGGCTTGCGCCAATTTCAGAGAGCGAAACTCTATTCAAAAGCGCATAGCGCAAATGGTTCAGGCGCTGACACGTGGCGCTCTCTGGTGGCTTGCACCAGCCCAAGAGCGCAATAGTGCAGATTTATAAGTGCAAAGCACTATTAATTTGAGAATCTTTTAGATTCAAGAACAGAAGTGCAAAGCACTGTTAGATTTCTTGATCTAATTTAGATCAAAGGAAAAGATAAGTTTTTTCTTATCTTAAAGAACCAAAGGTTCATGAAAAAGTGCAAAGCACTATTTTTATTTTATTTATTCATTTTATTTAGTAATGTTTAAAGATCAATGATCTTGTTTTTAGATCACTGATCTGTTCATAAGAGAATTTTCTCTTCTTTCAAAGGTTTTTACCTTCTGTTGTTCTTGAGGAGTTCTCAAGAGTTCTCTTCTCTCTTTTTTTTAGAAAGATGTTGATGCCTTTGAATTGAGGTCTGGGGTCCTTTTTATAGTGCTCATAAATTAGTTAAATTTGTTAAAGAGATCTCTCTCTGAGTGATTTGGGGAATTTTCCCCACCGTTGGATCTTTGATCCAAGGGCTTCTGTTTTACAGAAGAAAATCTTCTTGTTTTAACAAGAACAGAAAGATTTCTTTAAAATCTTAATTCTGTTTGGCGCAAATGCCCCAGCGCGTAACACGTGTTGCGCAGCGCACAGCGCAGCGCGACATCGCTAGCGCATCTGCGCTGACACGTGTCGCGCAGCGCACAGCGCAGCGCAACTGCGCGAGCGCATCTGCGCTGACACGTGTCGCGCAGCGCACAGCGCAGCGCAACTGCTCCAGCGCATCTGCGCTGACACGTGTCGCGCAGCGCGAAGCGCAGCGCAACTGCTCCAGCGCATCTGCGCTGACACGTGTCGCGCAGCGCGAAGCGCAGCGCAACTGCTCCAGCGCATCTGCGCTAACACGTGTCGCGCAGCGCAGTGCTTGCACAACTGAAGCGTTGCTTCCTTTAATTTTGGTTAAAATAGAGCTTTGCTCTGAATGGGCGCGCCTTCTTGGGCGCTGCGCTGACGTATCAGCTCCTGACATGTGGCGCGTTGCGTCCGAGATTTGAAGCGTTGTTTCAAAATTTTGAATTTTGAATTTCAACAGAGGTTTGCTCTGATAGGGCGAAACAAATGCCCCCCCACCGTTGCGCTCACGTGGCGCACACGTGAGTGCAGCGGTGGCAAACTTCTGATCGTTGGATAAAGGGGTGAGCTCAAGGGGCGCAAGCGCCCTATAAATAGGACCTCTGGCCCTTAGAAAAAATCTCATCATTTCAAGATTTTTATTTCCCAGAGCTTTGCTCTCATAGATCTTTTGATCTAAAGAGATCCCCATTGGGGTTTCATAAACAGAGCTTTGCTCTTAAGAACTTATAGATCTGTAAAGATCTTGTTCATGGGTTCTAACCCATGAACAGAGCTTTGCTCTTTGAATCATCAGTAGATCTTTTAGATCTGAAAAATGAAAAGTTTTCATAAGTTTTTTCATGGATTTTTCAAGATTCCAAAAATTCTAATTATTTTAGGTGTAACATTTTCTGATGGACCTTTCCATTATTACCATAGAGCTATGCTCTTTTAAGGAATCTTATTTCTCTGAGACCAGAGTTTGACAAGTGTCACTCTGTGACAGAGCTTTGCTCTGAAAGAGGAGATTTTCTCCTTGTCTCTAGGGATTCTTCCCCCCCTTTTTATAAATAGGAATGTTTTCCTGGGGACCAACCGACAATCTCATCCAATGATGAGGTTGTCTTATTAACTGACGTATTGTCATCCAGATTCTGTGGGTCCCCCTTTGGTCTCCTACCCACTGCGCTGCTGTGTGGTGTAATTAATTAATTTTAATTTAATTAATGCATTTCCTTTCTTTTAGACGCCAAACGTTGGAATTACAACACTAACGGCTAAATTGTTCTTTTGCAGCGATCATGTCTCTAGACACTTCATTCCCGTTCGTCCGCTCGGAGGAGGGATTTCCCGAGGCGCCCTTGGACCGTGAAGTCCTTGCCATGATTAAGGAATACGACCCAGAATACAAGAGTCTTCACCTTTGGGGGTCATGGTACAATCAGATCATCATGGGCCGACGGAGCTTCACATGCGCGGTGCCGTCAGAACCCATAACGGCGATTCATTATGCTACCCCACCCTCGGTGCAGTATGCCGTGGAGATGGTGGATTGGACCGTGAACAGCTTTCTTCATCCCGCTATGGATGCGGTTCCGGTCCAACGTCCTATGGTCTTGGATATCCCAGGATGTCGTAACTGTCAGGCGAGGCGAGACCTTGGGGGCAATCATATAACATTGGTCTGACCCCCCCGCCACCCGATTGGCTACCTGCCGTGGGCCCGGTATATCCTGTCGACGAAGAAGTCGCAGTTGATAAAATTGGGATTGTACACCGCGGTCTACGTCTCTCTCTTCCAGTATCCCACGCTCCCCACCTGGTGGTTCAAGGCTTTCCTGGAGCAGTGGAATATTCCTAGCCAGACTTTCCTTGCCATGGATCGGGAAGTGTCCATCTCTTTGGAGGAGTTCACGGAGGTATCCGGTCTACCAGTCATGGGAGAACATTAAGAGGAGCTGCTCCCGACAGATGTGTACGTCTTTGGTGCTAGGCCGGTGGTAAGGGGGGTCACACCGGAGAATGCTGTTCAACATCAATTCCCAAGCTTGATTAAGGTGTTGAACATCTATGAATCTCTTTTTATCGAACACGGGAGTCGGGGAGTTAACTTTGAGGATTTCATCGCTCGGTTCCTTCACCCAAGCGTCCTCTCATCAGAGGCTACTAAGTTTTCCACTCTGGATGACGCTTTCGGTCTAGGTGCGGATAACCTACCGGAGAAGGAGATAGATCAAAAGAGTTTTTTCCTTCCGGACTTCCCTACTATGTCATTTGCGGAAATTACGGCCGCTGGAATGGACGAGGAGGCCTTTTTCTTAGGATTTCTTGGGCTGTGGCTGAGCTGGTTTGCGATCCCAATGCACTCTCATTGTATGCGGCCCTCTGTCTTTTATCCAGCCCACCGGATGGCCATCGGGGTAAAGGTGGCTGTTGGGATTGCTGGCTTGGCGCACCTATATCATGGCCTCAGCCGAGCAGCGGATGCTAATGAGCCCGGGGTGCTGCACGTGGTCTTCCCGATGCACTACTTTGCATCGTGGCTCGAGCTACACACGGCGGGTGTCTTCGGTATGCATAAAAGGCCTTCGTTCTTCGACAAGTGTGGTTTCCCTCGCATCATACAGCTGATTGGTGCATCAATCGTGACCCCGTCACCACGGAACGCCAGGGGTTTATTGCTTCATCCCCACACCGTTAGAGCCGGGATGTCTTTCATCGACAAGGTATTGACCATTGGAAAAGTGTCCACCGCTGCGGTGCGACCATTACAGGACTCCTTTAAGGATGGAGCTTCAATTTTGACGGCCCGGGAGACCCTCCACTTGTATTCTATTAGACCGGGCTTCCTAGTCTTCAGGCAGGACGGTGCGGCAATTTTCATGAGATATAACCCGCATCATTTTGCCCAACAACTGGGCTACGATCAAGGGGTACCTTTGGAAGCTTTCTTACTGGAACCTGCTGCCAATGAAGAAAAGATGGAGAACGCGTTACATCACTTCATGCGCCTGAACACGGGTTCTCGTTTTTTTATCAGTACGCCGGCCTGCGCTCCACGACTCCTTAATGTATATAAAGACTGGTACAATCATGCAACGGGAGCCGTTATAAAGGAGGAAAGACGACTGCCGGTTGATCGTAAGGGTACGCCTCCAGGCAGCGACCGCAACGCTCCTTTGGTTCCTAGGACTCCAGTAGTTGCTCCTCTAAAAGAGGTTAGAACCGGGCCATCGCGTGCGTGAAGTCCTCCATACGGATCGCCGCTCCCTGATATTGCAGATGCACCTCTAGCGCCCCGTCCTTCAGCGGAAATAGTGGTCGTGGCCTCGCCGGAGTCCGGTGTAGGTACAGACATCGGGACCCGCCGTCCCAAGGTGGCTGCTAAATGTAAGTCGATCCCGCGTGCACCTAGGGTTGGCGGGCATAAGAAAAAGAAGTCGCTCTTCGCCGCGGACGTCGTGTTCGGTCAGGAACCCCATGCTCCCTGTGCCGAGGGCCTGATCGAATATGGGACTAACGAAGGATTAGTGATGCCACCGCCGGACGATACAGACTTGGAGGCTGCTCTCGAAACTTCAGCGTGGTTGGCGAGGCGTGACGCGTGGCTAGCTAAGCTTGCGCAATCAGGTAACTACTAGTCGCCTTTTCTTTATTGCAACATATCCTCTTCATTGCCTTTGACTAACGCTTTTCTTTCTTTTCTTTCAACAGGCATCACTGATGAAGAAGCCATTGCCGCTTCTCTGAAGACTTTCCAAGAGGAGGAACGTCTTAGAGCATCCATGGGCCTTAGTAAGTTTCGATTCATCAAGTTTTCATTTCCCTTGTGTTATGGTCGATCTAACCTTTCCCTTTTAATCATAGGAACCTCAATGTCGTTCCCTCCAAGTGACGCAGATGTTCTACCAGCTGCCGATGTTCCTGCTTCCTCTGGGCCACCGCAGGAGGTTCGTCTTGAAGAGCCGATGAAAGATGCCTTAAAGGCTCTGGAGGCATCCCTGAACGAGGATGACGACGCCTTGAAGGAGGCGTCACAAAGGTCCATCGCGACAGCCCGGGAGGAAAGGAAGCGGCTGAGGCGTGAGGCGAAGGCACTCAGGGCTGCCTTGGCTATGGGAGCGGGTCCCAGCACCGCCCCTCGTGCTGATATTCCATCTGAAGAGGCCCCGGTCGCCCTGTTTATAGCTCATAGACAGGCGATCCGCGCCAATAGAGAGGCTAACGACAAGTCTACCTCAGGTAATATTTCCTTCAGCATTTCGTTACTAGACTCATAAAACTGTCGGTTTTTATATATTCTATCTTTCAGGGCCAAGTCCGACCGAGGGGGAGGTGGAGACCGTTAATCCTAAAGAAACAGAGGGGGCGGCACCTGCCGAACCTGAGCCGACGGTGGGCAACGTCGCTGAGGATTCGGAGCCTGAGATGGAGGTTGAGGGGTCTGCAACCGAGAAGGTCATTGATGCCGAGCCTGAAGTGGCGGCAGATGAAATGATCATCGTAACTGAGCTCAGGGTAGTGGCGGATGAGGCGCTTGAGGCCGGCGACCTCGTGGTGACGGTGGATGAGCCGATGGAGACGGCGGAGCCCAAAGAAGTAGCGGATGAGATGGGCACGACTCTTGGAGAAGAGTCAGCCGCTTCCTTCCAAGAATCTGGCAACGCTCCAATCATTGCCCTCCCCGTCTATGATCTTCCGCCGTCTCCTGGCCGTGCGAGAACGACGACGGTCCCCATCGAGTCGGGTGATGAGGCCACGGGCGGTGGTCTCATATCGATAGAGGAGGGAGTCGCCTCCGTTTCAGCCGGGAGCTCCTCAGGTAAACCCCAAGTTGCCGTTTTTCTTTACTTTACAATCTTTTCTGACAAGTTCACCTTTTCGTAACGCAGGCGCAGCCAGTGCCGATGCCCCACTGCTCGAGGGAGCGCCTTCAACGACTGCCTTGGCGGTGGTCACCTCTCAACCCTCTCTCATACCCTCGAAGATGTTGGAAGGTATGTGTTTGCAATTTATTAATCTTATCTTCCAGACGCATAATTTGTGTATTAAAGTCACACTGTTGTGTCTTCCAGGAGTGCTTTTTGACCATCTCTATCAAGTGTTGCTCCCACACTTCTCCTTCCCATCTGAATTCGCCTCTCCCTCTGGTGGCGCTGGTGAGTACCGTTCCCGATTGATATCTTTGTTTTTTAGTGGTATAATTATTTCTAACTCTCTCTTGTCCTGACTGCAGTGTTACAAATCGAAGGGGGAGAAGAAAGATCGGTTGCGCCACCGGCCCTTCCGGCCTTACCACCTGCTTCAACCGGTATAGTAAACTATCTTATCAATGACTTTCTCCATATCTATTGAATCATCATCTAATCACATTTTGTCTTTTTCAGCTGTCGTTCCAGTCTCGGTGCCTTTTGAGTCTCGTATTACAATACCGGGCGGCCCTTCCCAGAGACGTCCGTCCTCAAAAGGTGCGGCGAATAGTCTGCGCATGTTAAGCGAATACATCGAGGAACTCGACATCGAGACTCCTACATCTGCTGAGGACTTCGCTACGACGGTTAACCCGATGTTGGTGATATTTTCCACCTTCCATGACGAGGGCATTGTCGCCTCTTGGGTTAACCATTGTCGGGAGATTGAGGCTCGCCTTCATCAGCTGGAGTCGATGCGTCTATCCCCCGAGACTTTGGCCGTGAGCACTCAACGGGGAGCATGGCTCGAGCAAAGCACTTCTCATTTCCATCATTTGGAATAAGAAGCAGCTTTGAGGCTGAAGGAGTGCCAGGGGTCTTCAAGCAAAATTGCTCGCCTGCGTGCTGAAGTTGAGGCAAACGCCGCTGAGGTAAAGGCTGTCTTCGAGGGCCTTCTGGAGCGCATCTCAAACGGGTTGAAACTGAAGCGGGCACTTGATGTCGCCGAGCATGACACTCCAGGCCGTGAAGCTGCTCATCAGGCCGTCATGGAGCAGCTCGCATCTGTCGCGGAGCAACGAGCCCAAGTGGAGGCGGAGTTGGCAGTGGTGGCCAATCAGGAGAAAGTAGGGAAGGAAGTGCGCGAACAATTGCTAGAGCTATGCAGGACGCTTCCTTCTCAGTAACTCTCCTTGTATCGTTTGTACTTGTAAATAAAAAATGTATATGTATATTTTTTATTCTTTAGCACCATGTATCCTGTACTCAATCAAGTTTATGAATAAAAGATACACATTTTTTTTAATGCCTTGTGTTGTTTTCTCTGTCTTTTCTTTCTTTTGTTATCAGCATGTCACCTTAGTAACCATGGTTGACGGATAATAGAGCACGCATCTTGACTTTCTTAAGAAATAGCGATGGCTTAGGCCGCAGGTTCAGATCTGCTGCCTAAGACTTTTAAACTCTATAAGCCGTGAGGGTCTCATAGAGAATTTTCTCCCTACGGATCGAGAGGATCTCGTAAGTGGGTTTTTCTCCTTAGGAATCATGAAGATTCCTAAGTGTGGTTTTCTCTTATAAGTCGTAAGGATCCTATAAGAGAATTTGCCCTTTTACGAGTCGAGAGGACTCGTAAGCGGTTGTTTCCCTCCTTGTTGAAACTCGACCTTGGAGAGTGAGACCCGTGAATAGTATGCAAGAGACCATTTTGGATTGACTTGCAGGGTCCCATTGTTCAGGAAGCAAGGTTTTTTTTCTTTGCTGCCTGAGGCTTCATTTGCAAGTTGAGACGAATCGGGAATTTCCCGCGGAGACACTGGTTTCTCTGCGAGCCGACGCGAATCAGGAGGCTCTCGTCAAGGAGTGTTTGTATCCGTGAGTCGAGGAATTTGCTAGGGATTATTTATTTCCCAAGCGCCAAGGATTATTTGTTTCCTTGGGGTTTGAAATGAGTCGAGAATTTCCCACGGAGGCACTGGTGGCTCTGCGAGTCGACGCCGATCAGGAGGCTCTCGTCAAGGAGTGTTTATATCCGTGAGTCGAGGAATTTGCTAAGGATTATTTGTTTCCCAAGCGCCAAGGATTATTTGTTTCCTTGGGGTTTGAAATGAGTCGAGAATTTCCCACGGAGGCACTGGTGGCTCTGCGAGTCGACGCGGATCAGGAGGCTCTCGTCAAGGAGTGTTTGTATCCGTGAGTCGAGGAATTTGCTAGGGATTATTTGTTTCCCTAGCGCCAAGGATTATTTGTTTCCTTGGGGTTTGAAACGAGTCGAGAATTTCCCACGGAGGCACTGGTGGCTCTGCGAGTCGACGCGGATCAGGAGGCTCTCGTCAAGGAGTGTTTGTATCCGTGAGTCGAGGAATTTGCTAGGGATTATTTGTTTCCCAAGCGCCAAGGATTATTTATTTCCTTGGGGTTTGAAACGATTCGAGGATTTCCCACGGAGGCATTGGTGGCTCTGCGAGTCGACTTGGATCAGGAGGCTCTCGTCAAGGAGTGTTTGTGTCCGTGAGTCGAGGAGTTTGCTGTTGAAGACACTGGTTTTTTCGGAGTTGGACTGAACCGTCAAGATTTAGCTTCGTCTTCTGGCGGAGCCTGTTAGGAAGGTATGGTTCCCTCTTTGTTTACGCCCTTGGATTGTATACAGGGATCGACGTGATCTTAACTGTAGGGCCAAAGTTTTATCATTTCTTCTTCTTTTTTTATTTTATTTCCGCGATGCTCTATCATTTCAGCTTTTATATCGCGAAGGTCGCGATTGCCCAATCATTTCGGCCATTTCTCGCGGTGCCCAATCATTTCGGCTGTTTATTTTGTTTTCACTCGCTGCTTTTTATTGCGAGTTGCCCAATCATTTCGGTTATTTTGCATGCATACATTTTTACTTGCTTCTTTTTATTGCAAGTTGCCCTATCATTTCGGCTATTTCGTATGCATGTGTGGCCTATTGGCATTTTGCTGTAGACCAATTTCGGCATCAGCACCGTTACAACTAGGATATTACCAGGAGCGAATCATCATCTGCCTCTGTCAATGTTGAACAAAGGTGGCTTAGCAACCAGGGTTAGGGTCCTGTTGGCTAAGGCTTTTAACTTCATGAGCCGTAAGGGTTTCACGAAGGTATTTCTCCCTACAAGTTGTGAGGATCTCATAGGTGTATTTTCTCCTTAGGAGTCGTGAGGATTCCTAAGTGTATGTTCCTCTGTAAGTCGTAAGGATCCTACAGTAGGGTTTTCTCCTTGTAAGTCGAGAGGACCTACAAGGGTCATGCGAACATATCCCCAGTCACGGACGGGACTTGGTTAGGGAAATGTTTATTCGCGCCCGTGGATTGTATACAAGGGCCAGTATTAGACCACTTGTAGGGCAATATCGGAAGTTGTGGGGGTTGCTTAAGCACAGGTTTAGGTCTCTGTAACTTAAGACTTTCAACTCTTATGAGCCGTGAGGGTCCCATAAGAGAGTTCTCCTTACGAGTCGTGAGGATCTCGTAAGTGTATTTTCTCCTTAGGAATCGTGGGGATCCCTAAGTGTGCTGCTCCCTTGTGAGTCGTAAGGATCTCACGCGGGTGGTTTCTCCTTACAAGGTCGAGGGGACCCTGCAAGTGTCTTTTGACGAGGCTGCGCCCTTTCGTGTTTTCACAAACACTCGCCGGTAGTCCTGCTGTTTTTACTCACGGAGCCCTTTCGGGTTTTCATCCGTGCCCATTTTTTCTCATGGACGTACCGTTTTTTTTATTATTCTTTTTATTTTCTTTTTCTCTCTTTTTTTTACGAGGTCATGCCCTTTCGGGTTTTCACGAACACTCGCCGGTAGCCCTGCTGTTTTTACTCACGGAGCCTTTTCAGGTTTTCATCCGTGCCCTTTTTGCTTATGGATATACCGTTTTTTTAATTTTATTTTTATATATTAATTTTTTTTATATCTCATCAGCCTAAAAGATGCTGCGGTATTAGTTTAAAGACGTTTCGGTCTACTATTAGTTTAAGGACATTTCGGCCCGACATTGAGAAGGCTGGCTACTGCTGATAGAGTTTGAGCTTAGGAAGATAGCGAGCGGACATAGTCGTCGTCATCTACCATTGACCTAGGCTGTGGCTCATTAAGCATAGTATTTTTTTAGGAAGCGACCGTTTATTGGCCTGAAAGGCCTTTCGCCGTGCATGTCCATGAGTAGATAGGCCCCACCCTGGTAGACCTTGTCTATGATGTACGGGCCTTCATAGTATGGCTCGAATTTTCCCCGCTTGAAGCGATTGGGGATCATAGACCTTTTGACCACTAGCACGAGTTCGCCTTGGCGAAATGTCCTCGGTCGGGTCAATTTTTCATATGAGCGCGTCATCTTTGCTTTATAAGCTTCCAGATTTTGCTGTGCTATGAGCCGGGTTTCATCAAGGGCGTCAAGCTCCTCAAGCCGAAGGTGAGCATTTTCTTCGTCCGTCAGCTCGTAGTGGACTGCCACTCGTACAGAGGGTAATTCTATCTCGAGAGGGAGTACTGCTTCTGTACCGAATACCAACGCATATGGTGTTGTGTTCGTGGCCGTCTTGAACGTAGTTCGATATGCCCAAAGAGCTTCTTGCAGTCTTTCGTGCCAGTCTTTCTTATTTCGCGACACCGTTTTCTTTATGATTTTTGTCAAGGTCTTGTTGAAGGCTTCAACTAGTCCGTTGGCTCGCGGATTATAAACCGAAGAATATCTCCAGTCTATATTATGCTGTTGCGCGAAGCGACTGATCTTGTGGCTTCTGTAAGCTGGCCCGTTATCGGAGATGATCCGTCGCGGAGTTCCAAACCGATATATGACATGCGTTTTGAAGAAATGGAGGATATTCTCCGTCTTAACTTCTCTTAACGGTACTGCTTCTGCCCATTTAGAGAAGTAGTCAGTCGTTGCTAGGATGAAACGATGTCCTCTAGACGATGCTGGTTCGATGCGGCCGACTATATCAGTCCCCCACATTTCGAATGGCCAGCTAGCCACCGTTGGGTGTAGTGGATTTGGATGCTGGTGGATGAAGTCCCCATGAATTTGGCATGAGTGGCATTGCTTCGCATATTCGAGGCAGTCCTGGATCATCATGGGCCAGTAGTAGCCCATCCGTTTGATCTTCAACTTCATCTTTGGGCCTGCATGGTGAGAACCGCAGAGTCCATCGTGAACTTCCTGGATGACCCTTTTCGCTTCGTCAGGTCCTAAGCATCTCAGCCACAAAGAATCAAATGACCTCTTGTACAGAGTATCATTGACGAAGGCGAAAGACAGAGCTCGTTTCATGAGCTGATGTCTCGTGGATGCTTCTTCAGGCATTCGGTGGGATTTAAAGTAGTCCATGAAGACTTCTCTCCAATCCTCGGCATTTTCCCAATCTTTTACTTGCAGGGTCGTCTGCTCGCTCGCTCCTTTTTCTTCAGATGATTCCGAAGATCTTTCTGCTGGGGCAAGAACTCGACGGTTTTGTACTACGATTCTAACGTCGTCGAGGTTCTCGTCAGCCAGTTCTTTAGCAAGTATGGCCAACGCGTCTGCTTTGCTATTTTCCGCACGCGGTATGTTCTCCAAAGTATAAGAGGGAATTTGGGTCAACAGTTGTTGCACCTTTTCACCGTATTTCACCAATTCCTGTTTGCACGATTGGTAGTCGCCGTTTACTTGACTAACGACCAGTTGAGAATCCCCGTATATAAGAAGGTTTTCAATTCCCATGTCAATAGCGATCTCGAGGCCTGCTATCAGAGCTTCATATTCGGCTTCGTTATTTGTCCTCGGCTCTGTTAGGGAGAACGCGTAGCGCATTATCCTTCCTTGTGGAGTTATAAAGATGAGTCCTACCCCCGATTTAATTATAGGGGTACTTTGTTTGCGCTTCTTCACGGAAGATGCTCCGTCGAAATAAAGCTCCCATCGGATATTATCACCGTCGATCGCATCAAACGCATGTTCGTCTGGAAGATCGCAATTCAGAGGAGAATCGGCGGTTATCGGATGCTCAGCGAGGAAGTCGGCGATGGCCTGGCCTTTCACTGCCTTGAGAGGTTGATACGTTATCAAGAACTCCATCAAGAGCAGGGCCCATTTAGCGAGTCGTCCCGTCAATATGGCCTTTGACATCAAGTATTTAAGGGGGTCCACCTTTGAAACGAGACGGACTTCATGCGCCAACGCATAGTGCCTGAGCTTTGTTATCGCAAAGATCAACGCCAGGCAGTGTTTTTCAATGGGGGAGTAGTTGCTTTCTGCCCCTAGCAGAACTCGACTTAAGTAGTAGAGTGCTCTCTCTTTCCCTTGATCGTTCTCTTGTGCCCATAATGCGCCTAAGGAACCTTCGAGGGCGGTCCTGTAGAGAATGAGAGGCTTTCCCTTAACCGGAGCAGCCAACACCGGCGGGTTCTGCAGGTATTGCTTGATCTCGTCTAGTGCGCTTTGGCATTTTTGGTCCTAGACGAACGGGGTCCCTTTCTTCATCAGGTGGCTGTAGGGACGGCACTTGCCTGAAAGATTGGCTATAAATCGCCGTATGTATGCGAGCTTCCCTTGGAAAGATCGCAATTGTTTAAGAGTTCTCGGCGGAGGAATTTCCATGATAACTTTGATCTTTGACGGATCTATTTCAATACCTCGGTGTCGAACAATGAATCCCAGGAATTTTCCTGAGGAAACTCCGAATGCACACTTGAGCGGGATCATTTTCAAGTTGTATTGTCGAAGGCGTTGAAATACGGTCTTCAGATGCTCGAGATGTTCCTCGTATGATTTGCTTTTAACCATGAGATCGTCGATATAGCATTCGACGATTTCGTGTATAAGGTCGTCGAAGATCTTCGTCGTGGCCCTTTGGTAGGTGGCACCGGCGTTCTTTAAACCGAAGGGCATCACCTTGTAACAGAATATTCCTAAAGGGGTCCTGAAGGCTGTGTGCTTCTGGTCTTCTGGATGCATTTTTATCTGATTATATCCTGACGAGCCGTCCATGAAGGAGAAAATCTCATGAGTGGACGTATTGTCTATCATCAGTTCCGTGACTGGCACTGGAAAATCGTCCTTCGGACAAGCTTTATTAAGATCCCGGAAGTCTACGCATATACGCACTGTCCCATTTTTTTTCATCACCGGGACGATGTTGACGATCCACTCCGGATATTGAACCTCCTGGATGAAGCCAGAGTCGATCAGCTTTTTGACTTCAGCATTGATACTCGTTTCAAGCTCGAGCCACATTCTCCTCGGCGCCTGTTTGACTGGCTTGATGTCCGGGGATATCACCAATCTGTGTACAGCAATTTCTGGATCTAGTCCCGGCATTTCGGAATAGTTCCACGCGAAGCAATCTTTATGCTGTAGAAGCACATCCTTTAACGCAGCCACCCTTTCTTCAGATAGCAGCTCGCTGATGAATGTCGGTCGCGGGTCATTTGCCGTCCCCAACTCAATTTTCTTGAGATTATCTGCAGTGGTATGGATTCCATCTTCCAGCTCTTTTGGCGCTGGCGGGAATTCTGAGATCACCTCATCGTTGTTGTTTTCGAAGCAACAGGGAAGGTCATCTATGTTCTCGGGCTCTTCTTTTGATATCATTATCACGTGACAAGTACGGATTCGCTTCCAATCCCAATGCGGAACTAGTTCTTCTTTTGTGGCCTTGGGCTCGTGCTTCTGTGGCGGCGCTACCCTCCAGTTGTCAAACAGAGCGAACTTGCCGAGCTGGTACTGATCTTCAACCCAATTTTTGAAGGTGAAGCAATCTTCGAGAGGGTGTCCTATCACTCGGTGATAAGTGCAATAATTTGGGTCAGAGACTTCACCTGCTCGTTCGGGGTTTTTGGAATCCGGCAGTGTAAGCATTTGATGTTTTAGGGCAAGATCAAGTATCTTCTTCGTCTTGTCCCGAGGAAACGAGTACGCTCGACCCATTTTCTTCATAAGGGATAGATCAATAGCACTTGACTCCCGTTTGCATGGCTTCTTAGCCCTTCTTTGTTGCTGTTGAGCGCCTTTTCGGCCTTTCGACTTATTTCTGCTTTTGCGTCGAGCCTTGTTTATAACAGGTTGACAGGGAGCGGCCTTTTCATCTTTCATGGCCTGTTGGAGAAGGCGTTGCGTTCTGGCTTTCTTGTAGATGAACATTTCACGGTTATGATCGTCTCGGACTTTTTGACCCGCTTCCCTTATAAGCTTGTCCATTTGTTCTTCGAACGACGGACTGGGCACTTTTGCATCCGGAACTTTCACTGGTTTAGGATTAGCGTCCTCCCATTGAGCATCCACTTCTTCATCGAAGTCATACACGATATAGCAGCTGTTTAGTAGCTCTCGCTTCTTTGACCGGATGTATCCAAGTCCGATTGTCTCTATTTTCCCATTAGGCAGTTTGCGTTGAGTCCCGGGAATGTTCCAGACTTTGTCATAGAACTTGGCTTTCTGAACGGTCTGCTTGAAAGATAACCCCTGGCGTTTCAGCAGCTTTTTCAAACCCTCTGTATAATATCTGGGAAGACGGACAGGCTGAAGCCTGTCGAGTGTAGGATCCGCGCCATGCCAGATTTCTTTTTCCACCTTGGTTTCTTCAGAGCGGTAGAACAAAATTGCTTTCTCGCTCTCTCGCCTGGGAGGGATGTAGAATGTTTGTAGCTCTTCTACATTGTAAATATTAAGTGCGTCCAGTTCTTTATGGTGTTTAAGCGGCACTATGGCGACTTGTAAACTTTGCTCTTCGTCAGCAGACGTTCGTATTGAAGGTCGAGCAGAGAGTACAACACGGATCTCATCTTCCGAGTCGCTGCCAAAGATCAACGTAGGAGCGGACGGTCCCGGCTTGTTGTGTTGGGGCGGACCCGAATACACTATCTCCTCTTCCTCCTCAGTATCACTGCTGAAGACAGGGATGGTAGCGTTAGTTTTATTCTCCGGTTTGTGACACTTCTCCGTATCTTCGAAATCCGGTAAGACATATTTGGCGTCTTCATATTTGCGGACCTCGTTCACAGAGAACGGGTTCAGTTCTCCCATCACGGTATACTCGAAACCATCCTTAAAATACTTCATACACTGATGTTGTGTAGAAGGGATGATGTTGTACTCGTGTAACCATGGTCGGCCGAGCAAAGCGTTGTGGCATGTCTTGGCGTCTATGACATGGAACTTAATGTCCGTGACGAGTAGCCCGAAGCGTAGCGTCAGTATCATAGACCCAAGAGTTCTTGATGACTGGGAGTCGAACCCGGAGATGGTGATCTTGTCACGAGCAAGGTGCTGGACGCTCATGCAGATTTCTTTTAACACCCGCACATTGAGGAGATTAACGGGGGATCCATTGTCGATCAGGATTTTGCTTATCTTAATATCGTGGCAGTATCCTGAGACATAAAGGGGGCGATTGTGTTCGCAAGTCCCAAGGAGAAGGTCCTCGTTGCCGAAAGTGACATCGGCCGTGTGTACTTCCTCCAATTCATCCTTCATCTTTTCTTCAGCCAGGAAAGCTTAGAATTGCTCCGGTTTCTGTAGTGCCTTAATCAACGCATCTCTCGCCTCTTTTGATAGCAACAGGGCGTCAAGAATGCTGAGCTGTGAGGGCAACTTCCTCAGATGTGCTAAGACGTTGTAATCCACCTTATTCTTCTTCGGCGGGTTGTTGGCGTTTAGCTCTTCCAGAACTTGGTCATCTAAGACGATATCTTCAGAGACCTTTTCATTCCCTTTATCTTTTCTGCTTGAGGGTCCGAGGTTCTTTTCAGGCAGCGTCCGATTCCGCAGTCGAATATTTTCGCAAACCTTCGGTTCTTCTTCTTTTCTCGAAGCGGACTCCTTAAAGAGAGGGGCAAGTTCTAGCTCTTCATCAGAATCACTCCCGAATGTAGGCATTTGTGGCCCGCCAGTGTTAACCATGCGACAATTTCCGGTGGTTCTTTTAATCCCTTCGGTCGTATTTCTTTGCTCTCGACGAGTTTTACGCTTTTCCTGCTTAAAGCATTGTTGATGAGCAACGTATCCTTGCCACCATTTATCGAAAGCTTTACACTCTTGAGTGGGGTGCGAAATCTTTTGATGATATAAGCAATAGGAGGGGTGCATTTCCATTTCACCAGTGATGTTTCCTTCAGAGGATGGCAGCTTCATGCCCATTGATATGGCCTTAGCAAACTTTTTCCTCATCTTGAATTGGCTTTTGTCGGTAACGGAGGTGTTTTGCTCCAGCGGGATCGTCTCAGCTCTTCCATCAAGTCGCTGGCGCTTGGCCCTTTCAAATATAGCCGTCTCGCATTCTCGATCAGCTTTACTTTTCAATCGAGCTTCGTTAAGGAACGCGTCAATCATTTCATCTGATAGCTCCGGAAATTTTGGTTCAAGATCTGCCCTCAGCGTTTCAGTGCAAGGAGTCTCCCCATCGTTCGTGATCGAATGGGAAATCATATGACAGCTCACCACATATTCCTCGGACTCATCCGATGAACTTTCCCCCTCATCTTCTTCTTGAAAGACGTGATTGAGGAACTCTTGGAGCATAATGGGAGTTCATGCCTTTTGGTCAATTTGCTTTTGTAAGTCCGTGCGCTTGTCGCCAGGCTTCACGGGCTTCTTAGATTTCTTCTTCTTTTTCGAAGATTTGTACGGCTGGCTGCAAGTGCTTGAACCACCACCATCGGTCTTTAGAGTTGGACGTGGCTTCAACATCCCTTCAATGAACTGCGGTTCCAACGGGTTCTTCCACTTGATCGCTGGACATGTCTGAAGATCGTTTAGCATCCTCTTTGTCTTGGCTGATAATACAACCTCCCAAGGAGCTTCTTCAATGACGGAGCATGTTGCCCCCGGCGTATTCGTCCCTTTAGAGGTGTGGGGCTGCGGGGGATTCACCTTCTATTTGTCAGATAACGCGAACTTGCCCTGTCGGTACTGGTTTCAAGCCAATTCTTGAAAACGTAGCAATCTTCAATCGGATGGCCTAGTACTCGATGATAAGGACAGTAGTTGGGCTCGTTGATGTCACTTGGTTGCAACGGACGTTTTGGATCCGGCAGATTTATGAGTCTGTTGCGCAACGCCAGCTCGAATAACCTCCTCGTTTTATCGCGGGGAAAGGAATAAGGACGTCCCATCTTATCCTCAAGGGGTACGTACGGGCGCGTATTATTTTGACGAGCAACCGGCTTCGAGTCGCTCGGTTGTTATTGAGCATTAGCGACGACGATCGCTTTTCCCTTCCCTTTGTCATTTCGGGAGTCCGGCCTTGGAAGAGGGGGTTTATGGCCCATTTGATCCATTTGCGCTAGTTTGTCAATCAAGGCCTTGAAGGTAGTTGGCTTGAAAAACATCATAAATTGTGAGATGGTTGCTTGCGGATCAAGGGTTCCCACAAACATACCCACCGCGGGAGCTTCTTCAATGCGCTGCTCACACTTTGACCATAAGTTCCGCCGTCGTATAGTGTACTGAACCCACATCTCGCCGGGTTTTATCCTGGCGTTAATCAGTGTCGTCATCGGGGTACGTTCACTGGCGCTTGCAAAACGCTGAGTAAACAGCAGCTCCATCTCCGTGAAGGTTTTAATAGAGTCGTTCGGGAGCTCAGAGTACTATTCGAACGTCGTATCTGATAAGCTTCAAACAAACTGGCGAAGCAACAGCTTGTCATCACCGCCGGTGTTGCCGCAGAGTGCCCTAAACTGGGCAACATGTTTATGAGGATTGCCCGTCCCTTTGTAGACATGGAACTTGGGAATTGTGTAACCGGGTGGGTACTTGATTTGATCGTACCAACTTGGATATGGTCGCCCTGTTTTTACGACCTGGCCAGCTGCTTCGGTCGCATGATGAACCCGTATTTGTTGGGCGATGTACTCATCCAAATCAGCTTTGGAGATTGTATCCTCTTTAGCCGTCGACAGAGCTGGTGGAGGATTTGATGTCCTCCCTATCATCTCCAAGGACGATCGGGGGCTCTTCGGTCGGAGGATCTTGTTGTATCATCATCCCTATCATTTCTTGGAAGAGGAGGCTCATACATTGTATGTTGGCTGCTTGTTCAGCAGCCTCTTTGTCCTTCTTCTCCAATATTCGACGAAGCAATTCGGCATCGGTTTCTTCCTCCTGCCGTTCGTCCGAGGACGTTTCAGGGTTTTCTTTTGGCCCTGTAAGTGCGGCCATAGCGTTCATCATTTCTTGGAGCTTTTGCTGTTGCTCCTGCGCATTGGTCACTGATCGGGTAAGCGGTCGATGACCCGTAGATATGCAGCTATCTTCTTTACCAGAAGCCACGTAGACGGTATGAACTATAATGCCCCCTGACTTAGGGCGTTTGGGTCCACTACCCTGGATATTTGTCGCTGGCGCGGGGGTTTTCTCTGGCCTTCTTCTTTTGTGGGCCGTTGAAGTTGAAGGGGCCGTTGCAGTGGGTACCCTAGAGATCGTTGTCCCTTGCTGTTCAATAGGACGGTCTTTTCCTTCTTGCACCTTCGTCTTCTTTCGTTGACGAGAGTGATCTGGGTTGATCATGGAGTCTTGAACCCTCCGCCAAACTTTATAAATTCTTGAGGACAGCCGTTGAGGGGGCTATTCTTGTTTTGTTTCCGGAACTCTCTCCGCCGGCGGAGGAGATCTTTTCAGTGTAGCGGTTGGAGAGTTCTTCCGTACCCTCCTCAGCAGTTCAAAGCTGTTCCCAGTTGGAACAGCAGCGTTGGCTTCCACCACTGGAGCCGGTGGAGTTAGCCCTGAGGGGGAGTTGCCCCTGCCTTCCTCACTCGTTGCCAATGGCGACGTCGAGCATGACGTGCCGTTGCGACTGGCTCGGAGATTGAGACATCTTCTTTTTGCCCCCTGTCTGAATGAGGCGCCGCCGATGTTAACCTCTTAAAGACTGAGGTTTTCTTTTGAGGGGTGATATTCAACCTGTCGAAGACGGATCCTTGAGTAGGGGCAGGAGCAGGAATCGTCGGTCTTGAAAAGACTGACTCTTTGACAGGGGAAGCTGCCTTGACGACTTCTGAAGCAGCAGTCATTGCCTTCCTTGGGACAGCCAGTTTAGAGTTCTGATTTAGCCTGGTGAAAACAGAGGCTGTTGGTTCGGCAGTGGGTGACCCGTTGACAGGGGCCGTCGTAGCAGTGAGCCGGTCGAAGACCGACTTTTTGTTCACTTCCGGTGCAAGTATTGACGCAGAGAATCTTGTAGGTAGGATCATGGTCCCGAAGAACAGGCCAGTGGTGGCTTGGGTCACCTGGTCTACCGACAGAGCGAGGAAGGAAGCCGCTTGGGGCCCATATACTACACCTCCGGGGGAGGTGGAGCGTCCATTGCAGGGGCACTTCGAGCAATTGGTGCAGTTAGAGGCCATTGAATCTTGAGTTCTGCACCAGGCAAGAGACCAAATCTTAGTAACTTGAAATCCGAAGGCAACCATTTAACAAACCGCGACTGGTTCGCGAAGACGACACACGAAGTGTGGAGTGGAAAGAGGAAGAGGTCCCATCGGGCGTGCCAGAATATGTTCCCCTCCGAAGGGCGGCGTACAGGACCGCGATGTCCTAACGCTGGCGATTCGGGGCAGATGCTATTTGGTTTTATCCGTCCACCTCTCCGAAGATGCCAAGTTGATTTATGGCACCGGGTATCGGAGGTTTAGACGGATGCGGCCGATGTAGCAGACTTCGTCAGATTCCCCCTCACTTGGGGGGTTTTTGATTGTGGGGACGCTCTTCCCTGCAGGCGCAAGCCCCTGCGGTTAATTACGCTACCGCATTGCGGTAACAACTTTCTCCTTCTTCAGAATTTCACTTCGTGTCGTGTGTGTTTGTTTTGTTTGTGGTTGCCCGTGGATTGTATACGGAGACTGAGTAATGCCGTCGCCCGTAGGACGTGGATTAGTCCAAATCCGTATCTACTTAGATTTGGGTTTGGTGTTTTTAGTTTAAGGATACGTTAGTCGTATTGAGACTAAGATCGACTTAAACGTTCGTCAAGGATACGTTAGTCCTGTTTTAGACTAAGATCAACTTGACGTGGTGATTTATTCAATATATGGCCGTCGGGACTCATTACCTCTCTGACGTCGTTGAAGGATTACAACGATGGATATCAGAGGAGTTCAGAGATGTACCCTTGAACCAAAATTGATTTGGAGTTTTATCATTCATTTAAATGTCTAAGGATACGTTAGCCGTATTTGGGGCTAAGATCAACTTAAACGGGACTGTTTAGATCCGGCAAAAGAGCATTTGGAGGCTCTATTATTCCAGTTTAGGGACATAATGGTCCATGCTCCAGTTTAGGGACATGGTGGTCCATATTCCAGTTTAAGGACGTGGTGGTCCGTATTCCAATTTAGGGACGTGGTGGTCCATGTTCCAGTTTAGGGACGTGGTGGTCCATGTTCCAGTTTAAAGACGTGGTGGTCCGTATTCCAGTTTAAAGATGTGGTGGTCCGTTATTAGTTTAAGGAAGTCTCGGTCCGATATTAGTTTAAGGATGTCTCGGTCCGATATTAGTTTAGGGACGTCTCGGTCCGATATTAGTTTAGGGACGTCTCGGTCCAATATTAGTTTTAAGGACGTCTCGGTCCACGAGTTTAACGACCCCGCTGTCCATATACGTGTGGTCGTTGGGACCCGTCACCTCTCTGACGTCGTTTAAGGATTACAACGACAGGTGTCAGAGGAGTTCGGAGATGTACCCTCGAACCGGTAGTAAATTGATTTAAGAGAGCAATCTTGCTCAGTCAATTTAAGGACTTACGGCCAAAATTGGGTTAAGTCCGGTTGAAAATTTTTAACAATTTTATTTTCTTTTGCATCGCATTTCTTCTTATTTTTATCTGGGCTTTGCCCAGAAAGGATGCAGAGCATCAATTTGTTTTGGTCTCTGCCCTTTATAAATGATGCAGAGCATCAATTTTATTTGGGCTCTGCTCTTTTATTGCTTTGCAATTTATTTTGGCTTGCTTGGTCTTTTTGATTTGGGCCTGGCCCTTTAAGAAATGCCTTGCATTTGTTAGGCGCTTTGCGCCAATCAGATAGTGCAAGCGCTCGTAGTGATGACACGTGTCATGCAGCGCAGTGCGCTGCGCTAGTGCGCTACGCTTGCGCTGCTGACATGTGGCACGCTCTGGTGGCTTGCGCCAATTTTAGAGAGCGGAGCTCTATTCAAAAGCGCACAGCGCAAATGGTTCAGGCGCTGACACGTGGCGCTCTCTGGTGGCTTTTGCCAGCCCAAGAGCGCAACAGTGCAGATTTATAAGTGCAAAGCACTATTAATTTGAGAATCTTTTAGATTCAAGAACAGAAGTGCAAAGCACTGTTAGATTTCTTGATCTAATTTAGATCAAAGGAAAAGATAAGTTTTTTCTTATCTTAAAGAACCAAAGGTTCATGAAAAAGTGCAAAGCACTATTTTTATTTTATTTATTCATTTTATTTAGTAATGTTTAAAGATCCATGATCTTGTTTTTAGATCACTGATCTGTTCATAAGAGAATTTTCTCTTCTTTCAAAGGTTTTTACCTTCTATTGTTCTTGAGGAGTTCTCAAGAGTTCTCTTCTCTTTTTTTTTAGAAAGATATTGATGCCTTTGAATTTAGGTCTGGGGTCCTTTTTATAGTGCTCATAAATTAGTTAAATTTGTTAAAGAGATCTCTCTCTGAGTGATTTGGGGAATTTTCCCCACCGTTGGATCTTTGATCCAAGGGCTTCTGTTTTACAGAAGAAAATCTTCTTGTTTTAACAAGAACAGAAAGATTTCTTTAAAATCTTAATTCTGTTTGGCGCAAATGCCCCAACGCGTGACACGTGTCGCGCAGCGCACAGCGCAGCGCACAGCGCAGCGCAACTGCGCTGACACGTGTCGCGCAGCGCAACTGCGCGAGCGCATCTGCGCTGACACGTGTCGCGCAGCGCACAGCGCAGCGCAACTGCGCCAGCGCATCTGCGCTGACACGTGTCGCGCAGCACAGTGCTTGCGCAACTGAAGCGTTGCTTCCTTTAATTTTGCTTAAAATAGAGCTTTGCTCTGATTGGGAGCGCCTTCTTGGACGCTGCGCTGACGTATCAGCTCCTGACATGTGGCGCGTTGCGCCCGAGATTTGAAGCGTTGCTTCAAAATTTTGAATTTGAATTTCAACAGAGCTTTGCTCTGATAGGGCGAAACATATCTCATAAGAGTATTTTCTCCTTATAAGTCGAGAGGACTTACAAGTGTCGTTCACCATATGAGGACAGTCCTCGTCATTGGTGGGACTTGGTGAGGGAACGTTTATTTGTGCCCATGGATTGTATACAAGGGTCAATATTGGACCGCTTGTAGGGCAACTTGGGGAGTGTGATGGATTAAGAACAGGTTCAGGTTCCTGTATCTTAAAGCTTTTGAATCTTATGAGCCGTGAGGGTCTCGTAGGGGGGAATTCTACTTACGAGTCATGAGGATCTAGTAAGTGTAATTTCTCCTTAGGAATCGTGGGGATCCCTAAGTGTGTTTCTCCCTTGTGAGTCGTAAGGATCTCACGCAGGTGTTTTCTCCTTACAAGGTCGAGAGGACCTTGCAGGTGTTTTTATTTTAACGAGATTGCGCCCTTTCGGGTTTTCATAAACTCGCCAGTAGCCCTGCTGTTTTTCCTCACGGAGGCCTTTCGGGTTTTCATCCGTGCCCATTTCGCTTGTAGATGTACCTTTTTTTTTACCCATTCGTTTGTCAATGGCACTTAGGAGGGACTTCGCCACCGGGGTAGCTACGTAGCCAGCGGGTCTTGAGCTGCAATCCTCACCGCTGGGACTTGTGGACTTGAATTCCACTGTCGCCGTGTTTGAGGCGAAGTATTTAGTTTAAGGACATTTACGGTCCATTGTTAGTTTAGGGACATCTCGGTCCATGGCACGCTTCGAGGCAAAGTTTTGCCGGATACTACTTGTAGAGTTTGGACTCAGGAAGACAGCGAGCGGACACGAGCGTCTTCATCTATCAACCTGAGCCGTGACTCGTCAAGCATAGTATTTCTTAAGGAACCGGCCGTTTATTGGCCGGAAGGGTCTTTCGCCATGCATATTCATGAGCAAGTAGGCCCCACCTTGGTAAACCTTGTCTATGATGTACGGACCTTCATAGTTTGGCTCGAATTTCCCCCGCTTTGCACGGTTGGGAATCATGGGTCTTTTTACGACTAACATGAGCTCGCCTTGGCGGAATGTTCTCAGTATGGTTAGTCTTTCGAATGAGCGCGTCATACTTGCTTTGTAAGCTTCCAGGTTTTGCTGCGCCATGAGACGAGTTTCATCAAAAGCATCAAGCTCCTCAAGCCGAAGATGTGCATTTTCATCATCCGTCAGCTCATATCGAGCCGCCACTCGTAGAGAGGGTAGTTCTATCTCTAAGGGAAGTACCGCTTCCGTGCCGAATACCAACGCGAATGGTGTTGTATTCGTGGTTGTTTTGAACATTTTTTGATAAGCCCAGAGAGCTTCATGCAGTCTCTCGTGCTAGTCCTTTTTGTTTCTGGACACTGTTTTCTTTATGATCTTGCTTCCATGCCGAATACCAACCCGAATGGCGTTGTATTCGTGGCCGTTTTGAACGTGGTTCAATAAGCCCAGAGAGCGTCATGCAGTCTCTCGTGCTAGTCCATTTTGTTTCTGGACACTGTTTTCTTTATGATCTTCGTCAGGGTCTTGTTGAAAGCCTCAGCTACACCATTAGCTCGGGGATTATAGACGGAAGAGTGTCTCCAATCTATATTATGCTGCTGTGCGAAGCGGCTGATTTTATGGCTCCTGTAGGCCGGCCCATTATCCGAGATAATTCGTCGTGGAGTGCCGAACCGGTACATGACATGTGTCCTGAAGAAATGGAGGATGTTCTCCGTCTTCACCTCCATTAACGGTATTTCCTCTGCCTATTTAGAGAAGTAATCGGTTGTTGCCAATATGAACTGATGTTCTTTAGATGACGCGGGTTCGATAGGCCCGATTATATTGGTTCCCCACATTTCGAATGGCCAGCTAGCCAGTGTTGGGTGTAGCGGATTCGGATGCTGGTGGATGAAGTCCCCATGAATTTGGCATGAGTGACACTGCTTCGCATATTCAAGGCAGTCCTGAATCATTGCGGGCCAATAGTAACCCATTCTTTTGATCTTCAGCTTCATCTTTGGCCCGGCTTGATGAGAACCGCAGAGTCCGTCATGAGTTTCTTAGACGACTCTCCTTGCTTCTTCCAGTCCCAGGCACCTTAGCCACAAACTTTCGAACGATCTCTTATATAGAGTATCATTGAGGAAGGCAAAAGACAGAGCTTGTTTCATGAGCTGATGTCTTGAAGATGCATTTTCGGGTGTTCGATGGGATTTGAAGTAGTCTATGAAGACTATCTCCAATCTTTAGCCTTTTCTTCGTCCTCTACTTGGAAGGCCGCTTGTTTGGTCGCTTCCTCTTCTTCAAACATCTTCGGAGATATCTCTGCCGGCGCGAGAATTCGGCGGCTTTGCATAATGATACTTACGTCGTCGAGGTTTTCGTCGTCCAGTTCTTTAGCTAGCTGGGCTAACGCATCCGCCTTGCTATTTTCCGCCCGCGGTATGCTTTCCAGGACGTAGGATGGAATTTGAGTCAGCAGTTGCTGCACCTTTTCGCCATATTTTACCAACTCAGGTTTACACGTCTGATAGTCGCCATTTACTTGGCTAACGACCAGCTGGGAGTCTCCATATATGAGGAGGTTTTCGATCCCCATGGCGACAGTGATCTCAAGACCCGCTATCAAAGCTTCATATTCTGCTTCGTTGTTTGTTCTTGGCTCTGTTAAGAAAAGGGCAAAACGCATTATCCCTCCTTATGGAGTCACAAATATAAGGCCTACCCCAGCTTTGGTTATGGGGGTGTTTTGCTTTCGCTTCTTCATGGAAGATGCTCCATCGAAGTAGAGTTCCCATTGGACATTATTTTCCTCCGTCTTTCCTTCGATTGTGTCGAACGCGTGTTCGTCTAGCAATTCGCAATTTAAGGGAGAATCAATTGGTATCGGATGCTCAGTGAGAAAGTCGGCGATGGCCTGGCCTTTTACTTCCTTGAAGGGTCGATATTATCGAGAACTCCATCAAAAGGAGGGCCCATTTGGCAAGCCTTCCTATTAATATGGCTCTTAACACTAAATACTTGAGAGGATCCACCTTTGATATGGGATGGACCTCATGTGCCAAGGCATAATGTCGAAGCTTCGTTATCGCGAAGATCAGTGCCAGGCAATGCTTTTCGATGGGGGAGTAGTTGTTTTCAGCCCCCAGGAGAACTCGACTCAAATAATAGAGAGCTCTCTCATTCCCCTGGTCATTCTCCTGTGCCCATAGTGCGCCTAAAGAACCTTCAAGGGCTGTTGTGTACAGGATGAGAGGTTTTCCCTTGACCGGAGCGGTCAGTACTGGAGGGTTCTGCAGGTATTGCTTGATTTCATCCAATACACTCTGGCATTTACGATCCCAAATGAACGGGGTCCCCTTCTTCATTAGATAACTGTAGGGGCGGCATTTTCCAGAGAGGTTAGCTATGAACCGTCGGATATACACGAGCTTCCTTTGGAGAGACCGCAGTTGCTTGAGATTTCTTGGCGAGTGCATTTCCATAATCGCTTTGATCTTTGATGGATCTATTTCGATGCCTCGGTGTCGTACGATGAATCCTAGGAATTTGCCTGAGGAGACTCCAAACGCGCATTTCAGAGGGTTCATCTTCATATTATATTTCCGAAAATGCTGGAACACTATTTTCAAATGCTCCCAGTGCTCCTCGTACGATTTGCTTTTCACCACAAAGTCGTCGATATAACATTTGGCAATCTCATGTATGAGGTCATCAAAGATCTTCGTCATGGCCCCTGGTAGGTAGCGCCAGCATTCTTCAGACCGAAGGGCATCGCTTTATAGGAAAATATGCCCGGCGGAGTCCAGAAGGCAGTATGCTTTCGGTCTTCGGGATGCATCTTTATTTGATTATACCCTGAAGATCCATCCGTGAAGGAGAAGGCTTCATGAGTAGACGTGTTATCTATCATCAGCTCGGTAACCGGTACGGGGAAGTCATCTTTCGGGCACGCTTTATTGAGGTCTCAAAAGTCCACGCAGACGCGCACCGTCCCATTTTTCTTTATCACCGGGACAATGTTGGCGATCCAGTCAGGATATTGAACTTCTTGAATGAAGCCGGAGTCGATTAGTTTCTTGACTTCGGCATTGATGCTCATCTCGAGTTCGATCCACATTCTTCTTGGCGCCTGTTTGACTGGTTTGACGTTCGGCGATATAACCAGTCTATGCACCGCTATTTCTGGATCTAATCTTGGCATCTCGGAATAGTTCCATGCGAAGCAGTCTTTATACTGCATAAGCACGTCTTTTAGTGTAGCCACCTGCTCTTTAGACAGCAGCTCACCGACGAACGTTGGTCTCGGATCGTTTGTCGTCCCCAAGTCGATTTTCTTCAGATTGTCTGCTGTGGTGTGTATCCCATCTTCCAGCTCTTTTGGCGACGGTGGAAATTCTGAGATCACCCCATCCTCATCTTCATTTGTGAAGCACTGGGAGAGGTCGTCTACATTCTCATGCTCTCCCTCCTTTGAGAATGTTATCATGTGGCAGGTACGAGCTCGCTTCCAAGCTCGATGTTGATCTGGACTTGCCCTCATAGTGTAGGTTGCTTTTGGCTCATGCTTTCGTGGTGGGGCTACCCTCCAATTATCGGACAGAGCAAACCTGCCTTGATGATACCGGTCTTCGACCCAGTCTTTGAAGGTGAAGCAATCTTCAAGAGAATGTCCTATTGCTCAATGGTAGGAGCAATAAGCCGGATGATGGACTTCGTTTATTTTCTCATGGTGCTGAGTGTAACATTTTCAAAAATATAAAATATTAATTTTGGGAATTTTTATAATTTAATATTATTTTATTGGTTATTTTAATATTAAATGCAATTAATTAGGAAAAATGTTAGAAAAATTATGAAAAATTATGGAAAATTCTAAAATAGGATAAATTAGTGAATTATGATATTTTTAAGTTGTTGTGATCATTTTGACACTAATTTAGTGCTAATCGCGATTAAAATCGCTAATCGGGTTTTTCGGCAGTTTTGTGCAAAACTTGCACATATCACATTTTCTACACTTGTGCATTTTTCTTGCCATGGATTTCTTTTGGGTTTACTATTCTTGTGAGAAGGTTTGGTTTTAAAAGAAAAGGGAAAAGGGAAAAAAGAAAAGAAAGTGAAATGATGAGGGTAGGTGAGAGAGAGAGGTGGACCATTGACCTTTAGCCCTTAACCATTTTCTTCTCCCATCATTTTTTCCCTCTTCTTTCTCCTCTTGCTGCTGCTGCCTTTCCCCCCATCATCCTCCCCTCTTCAAGCCATGAATCATCTCAAAATCAACCCCAAAATCCCATGTCGGTTTCACAAAAAATGTGCGCGAGCCCGAGATCTACAAGATGGACCTAGAAAGCTTGGATTGTGACCACTTGGGGCAACTCAAGAAAATTCTTGAGTTTCCAATTGAGGTAATTTCTGCACCCTCTTGTAGCATTTCAATTTCCTTATGCATCAATTCTAGTTTAGTATCGATATCGTGTCATTTGGTGGACTTTTGAGATTTCAAGTTAGGGTTTAGGGTAAAACTGAAACTAAGATGAAATTGAGGCTTGTTGAGACCCTAGAAACCCTGGTGTGATGCTAATTTGAACCCAAACCTGAAATGGGAACCAGAATACGGATTTTTGTAACCGATATCGGGGAAAAACTGGAATCTGCCACTGTTATTTAGAATCTGCTAACACCCCGAGAACCCTAAAATAATATTGAATGGAAATTGAGATGTGCAGGCACCATAGAGGCAACACCCCAAACCCTAGCCCCTAACTCATCCGTACGGCCGCCAATTCTCCCATTCTGGCCGCAATTTGCGGCCAGAGCAGAGGGGATTCTCCTCGTTTTCTGTGCGCAGCCCCAATTCCTCAATTCTTGGCCCTGGGTACTTCTAGTTTTGACAGATTCTTTCTAGGGTGAAATCTGGAACATATATCCTAAGTTGCTATTTTGGATTCGTGTTTCCGTATTCCGTATTTTTGATTCTGAAATGGTGGAACGTGTTTTGCCTCGACTATTTGTCGTTTATACGACGATATAGAGGAGTTATTGATGGTTTTGAAGGCGTGCCATAGGTTTTCACCTATAGGCCCCTTATCGTATCGTTTTGGATTTCATGCGCCGTTTTAGCTTGGATTTGGTTTAATGCGCATATACAATATTTGATGTGTAGGTACCCACGAAGACTTCGGGACGACAAGCAAATGCGTGGTGATGTCCGCAAATGATGATACAGGTGAGTAGATTATATCTACAGGGGGAAGTCGGGTGGATGGCGTATAGCACCCCCGCAGTCCGTAGATAGATTATTATGTAGTTATTGTGATGATAGGTGTATTATGGATAGTATAGGGTTGTAAGTGACTAGTGCAGTTCATAGTCGCGAACCCTAGGATAGAATTACACCTACACACACACCCTCGCCTATCACTTGTACTTGCACTGTGATTGATGATATGTGATGACTTTGGAGATGAGTCGATGATGTGGGCTTGGTGCCCTGAGATCGGTGATTTGACACGATTCATATGTGGGATATGACTTGTGATTCCTTGCGGGCTTGGGATATGTGTTTACCCCCGCATGCATGCTTTAGTGATGGTATCGATTTGTACTAGACATAGAGTAGTACCCCCAGACTATATGATCTGATGATACTGATACCTGTTATGTGATGAGATAGTGAGATGTTGACCTGTACCCAGCTTTTGGGGATGCCGTACGATGATTTACCGTACGAGCCGATATTGATGATAGATCCGCACTCATAACTCGAGGATATCTTACGATATGACATTGAGGCGGGATCGCCGACTATATATCCTTATATATATATATATACCGACTCAGATTTAGGTGGTTTCCACACCTGCCCCTCCTGATCGACCTGATACTTAGATGTAGTTTGCATAGTAGATACTTCACTGTGGTGTTGACTACTAGATTTCTGCAGTCTCATGCTATTCGCATTGCTGGCATACATTCATTGCTATATTATTATGCTGTTAGGACACCAGCACCATTATCGATGATGCGTATGTTTCACGTACACTATTTGCCGGCTCACACACTTCATCATCGATAATTGCCATGCCACTACACTGTAGTACTATTGCATTCATGAGATGATTCTTCCTTCGACATATGCACATTACTATTCCATGTTGCATGATTTCCGATATGATTACTTTTCTTTACATGTCGCATACATCATGGATTGATTGCATAGCACATCGCATTGGATGTACTTCTTGATGTTGGATTTTCATGGGATTTCTGGATTTGGGAACCGTGTCCTTTCAATAGTAATCATTTGAAAACCCGGTTCCCTTGATATGATATTTGGGGCGTCGCCCCGTGTTTTCTCGGTGCTAGAGGATGTACTGAGAGAGGGCTGACCCGGACTGACGGAAGCCCGATGGATTGATAGAGGGCTGACCCGGACTGACGGAAGCCCGATGGATTGATAGAGGGCTGACCCGGATTGACGGAAGCCCGATGGATTGAGAGAGGGATGACCCGGACTGACGGATTCCCGGTATATACTTTGAGAGAGGGCTGATCCGGATTGACGGAGCCCCATATGGATGAGGATTTTCGTGTCGATGCTAGGCACGGGTTTCATGATGTTTTCCATGATTTTGTTTATATCCTCATATTGCATACATGATGCTTATCGTCAGTGGGTGACGAGTGGACGGGTTCCACATACATACAGACTGGTTTTTACATTGATCATACTTTATTTGTATATATAACAGGGTATGAGGGCGCTGTTATATATACCCTTACACCAATATTAGTGGTATGGGACGCTAATATATGTGTATTGATATCATTGATACTTTATCATATTTACTTCATGCAGATATACCTTACACTGATGACATGTTATCACCTGAGTATCTGGCACTACATACATGATTAGATGTTACCTTGCCACCTTATCACACTCAGATGTACTCTTGTGGATTATCGCTGATTGTTGACTTAGGATTATGTCTTGCATTCGATTTCTGCTTGTAGATGTTGCTATTCACGAGTTGGCAACTCACCCCCGTTGTGCCACAGTTCTTGCAGGTTCTGCCGTACAGGTTTCTTTGCGGCATTTCTGGCGCACTGCCTTTTTGCGGGTGATTTGCTTTTGGTAGGTGGATTCTTTCGCATCAAGAATCACCATTGTATTTATTTTATTTCTTTGTATCTAGAAATCGTCCATCAACCAAAACTTGTGTATTCTTTCAGACTTAGAGACAGTGATGTATTATTCAACCTTAGAGTCGCGCTTAGTAGTATTGCTGTTTTCTTATTGCCTTTGAGTTTTCTTTGGATTTGATCCTCGCCACTTGGCGTTGTATATTATTATCATATCTTGTGTGGTTGTGACCGTCGATTGACGAAGAGCTAGCTCCCGCTTGGGGATGCCTTTATCATTGCATATATATTGGTATTCTTGTTTTACCCCATTCGGGGCCATTTTTACAAAAGAAACTCTGCCGAAATTTTTAGAAAAGACTTTATTGTTTTCAAAACGTACCTTCGGCTTAGTTATTTAAAAACCTTGATTTCCAACCTGTATTTCTTCACTTCTTTAAACCAGTTTCTTTACTTATTCTTAAAAATGGTTTTAGATTTCTGGGCTTTTGGCTTACTTGGATCAGATGGAGTCCTTTAGGCTTCATATGGTTCAAGGGCCAGTCAAGTGCTCTTTCGGGTCGTGACAAAGTTGGTATCAGAGCGCTAGGTTGACCTTGGTTCGAGTCTAAGTTTGGCTATGTGGAGCCTAGGGAGTTGTTTATATACGGAACTTAGGCTTGACCTTACGGAACTTAAACTTGGTCGAGGGGGTGTAAACCCGAACTTTCGTCGTTTTAGGATGACCCTTGGTTGATGGATTAGGTGACTAAAGTAGAGTGACGTACCGTTGGTATGTTCCGCGGCATACTTACGACACGCCACTCCGCTTAAGGAACCTTAGGATGTACATATTCTTCGAGATCAGTGATTCTCTTCATATCCTGGATTATACATCCATTTGAGATTCCCGATTCTATTAGTTTCATGATCATACCTCCAGTGATGCTGTTCCTTCCTATGATCATGTATCCACCTTGGTTCTGTTGTTTCCTTTCTTGCCATTGATGTGCTCTCTTTGATACTCGACTGAGGTTCCTGTCACCATGTTTGAGCGCAGTTTGGGCTGCTGCTAGGGTTACGGCCGGTGTGAGCTCGTTTGGTACGAGGGCCGACCCTTGTGTTTTCTGGTGACATGGGAACGTCTCAAGTTAGCATTGTGGATTGTGACCTCTAGTGGAGGCGAGTGCTTGGTCTTGCACCGGATGATCGGGCCATTGTTAGAGCTGCCAGTTGAAAGATGACTGTTGATGTACAGCATACCTCAGAGATTGTGATGTCGCCTATCGTGCAGACAGATGGACCAGCAGTGGCTGAGATTGACAGAATGTTGCTTTCGGAGCTTACGAGCTGAGATTGCCGGAACTTTCAGGCAGATAAGAGGAAGATGATAGCTAGTCTACCCGGTTTGAGAGACGAAGGTGATTCGTCCGATTTTGCGCCAGAGCGGGCCCAGTTGAGTTGAAGATTTCCAGTGTGGAGAGTCTTACTCAGATCTAGAGCAGGCTGATTCAGAGATGACCGCTTATGTATTGCCTTTCCTGGAGGATTGAAGCGTCGTTCGGCGTACAGGCATATGAGCCAGTTGTTGCTGCAAATGATGAGATATCGCCCAGGTGATTGGAGCTACTGCAGCATGAGCATGTTCTTAGAGAGATGATAGCGAGTTGCTAGTCACCGAGGATGAATGACTAGGACGTGTGGTGAGTTTGCTTACCCCGATGCGGGTCATCAGGCGGATTGATTCCAGCTAGAGACGACTTCGCGCAGGTTCGTGAGAGTCGATAGAGACGATCGAATGTCAGGAGCCTATTTTCCAAGTTTAAAGTATACGGAAAGACATGCAGGTGATTCTATGGACCCTCTAGAAGAATGAAACCCTAACTCGACTTAATGACCGTGTGACAGCCTTTGAACCTTAGGGTTTACGGCGGTTCCGCGGCGCCATTAGTGAGGCTTGGGTTTGCCCTTCTACGGCTGGACCACCGACGCTGTGGCATGTACTCGATACTATTAAACTGTACCCGAGATGTGAGCTCTTGGGGGATTATGAGGATCTGACGAGTCGATCGGATGGTTCGACATCTTTCGGATATCGTGATGGGACACTGCTTGGGAGACTCCAGAGGCGAGCATAGCCGTCGGAGCGCAGTTCGTGTAGCCATGATGAGACGAGTCCGAATCAGTCGACATTGACGCATAGTGAAGAAAAGGGTTCGCGAGAGATTTCGACAAGATGACGTCCCACTCCACTGATATTGGAGATGTGATACACACCCCGAGGTGTGGTATATGGATGTATCTTCCAGAAAGAAGCGCGATAAGTATGCAGCCGTTCCGGAATAAGCTTTAGCTTCAGCATTGGATGATGACTTCCGGGCATTTCGGCAGGATTGAGATTTGAGAAGGGAACCTCGACAGGACCTTCTGGAGTACGATACGAGAAGGCCTAGACCAGGAGTGGTAGTATTGCGCACACCCAGCAGGCCAGAGTTCGGCATTGTCAACGAGGTAGTTGACCAAGTCGGATAAAGGAACTTATCCAGAGGCGTTGTGAATTGATCAAGGACGGACGAGTGATGAGTATTCCTCCGATGGTTGGGACGTGTTCCCAAGGACCAGTTCGTCCTGACATCTGCTACAGAATGATGAAGCTACAGAGTACGCGATTTCGAGTCCGTGTGAGAGACTTCAGATTGGCCGTGGCCGAGGACAGTGCAGTGCATAGTAGCTTGGCGAGACGTCATAGTGGGCAACGATAGAGACAGTTGGAACAAGAGGTTCGTGTGAGACACTGACGAGCTGTCATTGCTTCCCGTCGAGACTAGAGACCTGATTTGTTTACAGAGACGTTGGGATGTGACCAGTTTCTGAGAAATATTGTGTTGAGGACACAGGTGTCTTTTGAGCGAGAAGAGGTTGTGCAGGAGAGCCAGCCTCCGTTTGGTTCGGAATAGGCAGGATTGGAAGAGACCTTGAGCAGGATTCCTTCCAGGACGTTGCTGCAACGATGTTTGCACCCAGGATCAGATGTGTGACGTGCATTCAGAGAGCCAGAGGCCGACGCCAGTGATATGCTGCCTTACGAATGGTCGTGAGGTTTGACTGAGAGGTGACCAGAGAAGTGCCAGAACGGAATCGTCCCCGTTAGCGCATCTGACAGGGCCGATGAGCCGATTGACTGTGAGATTGGTAACCCACAGGGAAGATAAGGGCCCAGAGTCAGAAGACGCCGGACCGTGAGCAAGAGGCACGTAGATATCCTGCGCTGCTAGCAGTGGATGCACCGACTCCTTCTCGACCTCGAAGGAGGAACTACCGACGACGGTATTTTTGATTTGTGATTTTGTGATTCGATTATCACGTATCCGTCATTTTGGATTTCGATATTCTGGGCGTTCTGTTTGCATGATTTAGTTTTGGCGATTGAGTTTCATGATATTGATTTCATGCACCCACTGGATATTTATATATTTTGCGTAGAGTTATTACATTTGAGATATTGATTGAGATTTCATGCCTACAGTATACAGTGATTTGATTTACACTTCTAGCAAAGTTTTCATGTACCTGTAGTGTTTTGATATGCGATTTTGGTGCACGCCAGATGCACTAAATCGGAATTCTTCGTGCATGTCACATGCACCTGATATTTCTTCTGTCAGGCACACACGTTGCCTACGACAGATGTTTCGTGCACACCCGTTGCACCTAGATGCTGTTTTCTATACCTGTTTGACACATATATGGATTTTGATTCCTTGCGCACCAGACGCATAGGATATTCTTATATATGCATTTTGGGGATTGATTTCTAGTAGAGCAGTATATTTTTGTGATATTCTTATGTGTTGATGTTTTCGGAGCCCCGACAAAATGGATTATTACTGAAATTGTTTTAGTAGTGGGGGTTTAAATTTAAATTCGGGGACCGAATTTCTTTAAGGGGGGTAGATTGTAACATTTTCAAAAATATAAAATATTAATTTTGGGAATTTTTATAATTTAATATTATTTTATTGGTTATTTTAATATTAAATGCAATTAATTAGGAAAAATGTTAGAAAAATTATGGAAAATTCTAAAATAGGATAAATTAGTGAATTATGACATTTTTAAGTTGTTGTGATCATTTTGACACTAATTTAGTGCTAATCGCGATTAAAATCGCTAATCGGGTTATTCGGCAGTTTTGTGCAAAACTTGCACATATCACATTTTCTACACTTGTGCATTTTTCTTGCCATGGATTTCTTTTGGGTTTACTATTCTTGTGAGAAGGTTTGGTTTTAAAAGAAAAGGGAAAAGGGAAAAAAGAAAAGAAAGTGAAATGATGAGGGTAGGTGAGAGAGAGAGGTGGACCATTGACCTTTAGCCCTTAACCATTTTCTTCTCCCATCATTTTTTCCCTCTTCTTTCTCCTCTTGCTGCTGCTGCCTTTCCCCCCATCATCCTCCCCTCTTCAAGCCATGAATCATCTCAAAATCAACCCCAAAATCCCATGTCGGTTTCACAAAAAATGTGCGCGAGCCCGAGATCTACAAGATGGACCTAGAAAGCTTGGATTGTGACCACTTGGGGCAACTCAAGAAAATTCTTGAGTTGCCAATTGAGGTAATTTCTGCACCCTCTTGTAGCATTTCAATTTCCTTATGCATCAATTCTAGTTTAGTATCGATATCGTGTCATTTGGTGGACTTTTGAGATTTCAAGTTAGGGTTTAGGGTAAAACTGAAACTAAGATGAAATTGAGGCTTGTTGAGACCCTAGAAACCCTGGTGTGATGCTAATTTGAACCCAAACCTGAAATGGGAACCAGAATACGGATTTTTGTAACCGATATCGGGGAAAAACTGGAATCTGCCACTGTTATTTAGAATCTGCTAACACCCCGAGAACCCTAAAATAATATTGAATGGAAATTGAGATGTGCAGGCACCATAGAGGCAACACCCCAAACCCTAGCCCCTAACTCATCCGTACGGCCGCCAATTCTCCCATTCTGGCCGCAATTTGCGGCCAGAGCAGAGGGGATTCTCCTCGTTTTCTGTGCGCAGCCCCAATTCCTCAATTCTTGGCCCTGGGTACTTCTAGTTTTGACAGATTCTTTCTAGGGTGAAATCTGGAACATATATCCTAAGTTGCTATTTTGGATTCGTGTTTCCGTATTCCGTATTTTTGATTCTGAAATGGTGGAACGTGTTTTGCCTCGACTATTTGTCGTTTATACGACGATATAGAGGAGTTATTGATGGTTTTGAAGGCGTGCCATAGGTTTTCACCTATAGGCCCCTTATCGTATCGTTTTGGATTTCATGCGCCGTTTTAGCTTGGATTTGGTTTAATGCGCATATACGATATTTGATGTGTAGGTACCCACGAAGACTTCGGGACGACAAGCAAATGCGTGGTGATGTCCGCAAATGATGATACAGGTGAGTAGATTATATCTACAGGGGGAAGTCGGGTGGATGGCGTATAGCACCCCCGCAGTCCGTAGATAGATTATTATGTAGTTATTGTGATGATAGGTGTATTATGGATAGTATAGGGTTGTAAGTGACTAGTGCAGTTCATAGTCGCGAACCCTAGGATAGAATTACACCTACACACACACCCTCGCCTATCACTTGTACTTGCACTGTGATTGATGATATGTGATGACTTTGGAGATGAGTCGATGATGTGGGCTTGGTGCCCTGAGATCGGTGATTTGACACGATTCATATGTGGGATATGACTTGTGATTCCTTGCGGGCTTGGGATATGTGTTTACCCCCGCATGCATGCTTTAGTGATGGTATCGATTTGTACTAGACATAGAGTAGTACCCCCAGACTATATGATCTGATGATACTGATACCTGTTATGTGATGAGATAGTGAGATGTTGACCTGTACCCAGCTTTTGGGGATGCCGTACGATGATTTACCGTACGAGCCGATATTGATGATAGATCCGCACTCATAACTCGAGGATATCTTACGATATGACATTGAGGCGGGATCGCCGACTATATATCCTTATATATATATATATACCGACTCAGATTTAGGTGGTTTCCACACCTGCCCCTCCTGATCGACCTGATACTTAGATGTAGTTTGCATAGTAGATACTTCACTGTGGTGTTGACTACTAGATTTCTGCAGTCTCATGCTATTCGCATTGCTGGCATACATTCATTGCTATATTATTATGCTGTTAGGACACCAGCACCATTATCGATGATGCGTATGTTTCACGTACACTATTTGCCGGCTCACACACTTCATCATCGATAATTGCCATGCCACTACACTGTAGTACTATTGCATTCATGAGATGATTCTTCCTTCGACATATGCACATTACTATTCCATGTTGCATGATTTCCGATATGATTACTTTTCTTTACATGTCGCATACATCATGGATTGATTGCATAGCACATCGCATTGGATGTACTTCTTGATGTTGGATTTTCATGGGATTTCTGGATTTGGGAACCGTGTCCTTTCAATAGTAATCATTTGAAAACCTGGTTCCCTTGATATGATATTTGGGGCGTCGCCCCGTGTTTTCTCGGTGCTAGAGGATGTACTGAGAGAGGGCTGACCCGGACTGACGGAAGCCCGATGGATTGATAGAGGGCTGACCCGGACTGACGGAAGCCCGATGGATTGATAGAGGGCTGACCCGGACTGACGGAAGCCCGATAGATTGATAGAGGGCTGACCCGGATTGACGGAAGCCCGATGGATTGAGAGAGGGATGACCCGGACTGACGGATTCCCGGTATATACTTTGAGAGAGGGCTGATCCGGATTGACGGAGCCCCATATGGATGAGGATTTTCGTGTCGATGCTAGGCACGGGTTTCATGATGTTTTCCATGATTTTGTTTATATCCTCATATTGCATCCATGATGCTTATCGTCAGTGGGTGACGAGTGGACGGGTTCCACATACATACAGACTGGTTTTTACATTGATCATACTTTATTTGTATATATAACAGGGTATGAGGGCGCTGTTATATATACCCTTACACCAATATTAGTGGTATGGGACGCTAATATATGTGTATTGATATCATTGATACTTTATCATATTTACTTCATGCAGACATACCTTACACTGATGACATGTTATCACCTGAGTATCTGGCACTACATACATGATTAGATGTTACCTTGCCACCTTATCACACTCAGATGTACTCTTGTGGATTATCGCTGATTGTTGACTTAGGATTATGTCTTGCATTCGATTTCTGCTTGTAGATGTTGCTATTCACGAGTTGGCAACTCACCCCCGTTGTGCCACAGTTCTTGCAGGTTCTGCCGTACAGGTTTCTTTGCGGCATTTCTGGCGCACTGCCTTTTTGCGGGTGATTTGCTTTTGGTAGGTGGATTCTTTCGCATCAAGAATCACCATTGTATTTATTTTATTTCTTTGTATCTAGAAATTGTCCATCAACCAAAACTTGTGTATTCTTTCAGACTTAAAGACAGTGATGTATTATTCAACCTTAGAGTCGCGCTTAGTAGTATTGCTGTTTTCTTATTGCCTTTGAGTTTTCTTTGGATTTGATCCTCGCCACTTGGCGTTGTATATTATTATCATATCTTGTGTGGTTGTGACCGTCGATTGACGAAGAGCTAGCTCCCGCTTGGGGATGCCTTTATCATTGCATATATATTGGTATTCTTGTTTTACCCCATTCGGGGCCATTTTTACAAAAGAAACTCTGCCGAAATTTTTAGAAAAGACTTTATTGTTTTCAAAACGTACCTTCGGCTTAGTTATTTAAAAACCTTGATTTCCAACCTGTATTTCTTCACTTCTTTAAACCAGTTTCTTTACTTATTCTTAAAAATGGTTTTAGATTTCTGGGCTTTTGGCTTACTTGGATCAGATGGAGTCCTTTAGGCTTCATATGGTTCAAGGGCCAGTCACGTGCTCTTTCGGGTCGTGACACTGAGACTCTGGGAGCGTCATCATTTGATGCTTCATGACAAGGTTGAATATTTTTCTTGTATTATCTTGAGGGAAAGAGTACTCCCGACCCATCTTCTTCATAAAATATGGGTTTGTTGGGTTGCCTAGCACGGCAGCAAGTTTTCGGGAGGCATCGTTCATGCCAATTTTAAAAAATTGTCGTTCTAGTAAACCCTAACCCTAGAATCGCTACTAGAAAATCCGACGAAACATACTGTAAACACTTTACATCTAAGTGAATAAAGGAATACAACCTTTGTAGATCGGTCCTTCACTTCTAAAGCTCCGTGTAGTAGTCTCTTCGCTACGAGTTGTGAAGACCCGGACTCTTGTGAGGGTTCACATGAAGAAATGAACACACTTGCTCAATGTCTTCCAGGCCGAAGAAGATCTACGTCGAGGAGACTCAAGCTCATGCTACCTCTTCACTAATGGTGAGATTAGTGAAGCAAATACCCTAAACTAAATGGCTAATAATAGAGGATGATGAAGTAGGAAATGGGCTCTCTTTAGTTTTCTTTTTCTCACAATATTTTCTAACCTTGGAAAAAGCTAGCAAGCTTTTCATGGGGAAGAAGAAGCTTAAGTGAAGAAAAATGAGAATGAACTCATGAGGTGAGAAAATAAACCATGGTGAGTATATGACATACCTTAACCCTTGTAGAGAGTTAAACACGGCTAAATATAATGGTTGGGTTTATAAAATATCTTAAGCAAAACAAAACTAGTTGAATTAGTCATAGGTTATCCAAGCTTCTCCAAGCTTCTAGCCATGACCAATATTAAACCATTTTGAATTACTTAATCAATTAATAAACCCTAATTTATACATAGCATGGTGTAAGTCACACACACACACCCTTGTTGCATGTATCATCAAGCATGACACAAAACATGTACACAAATATATATCACATATATACTATGTGTACAATCAAGTGAGAAAAGAAATCATAAGTGAGCAAATATTAGTTAATGTAATGTAATATATCAAATATATAATTATACATTAAATTATTAAATCAACACTTGATTTAATAATCCGGCTATATCCTGTATAACCGACTAATATCAACAGTGACAACTTATCGAATCAACACTTGATCCGATAACTTGGCTATATCACATATAACCGACAATGCCACAAATCGCGAGAATAGAATGAGGTATTACATACACGCATTAATATCGGTCCCGTACATATCAAATATGTGCTCCTACTCCGTTTCACATGAACCAGGAAACCTCTGTGTAGGACTCTAAAGACTCATCAATACGCCAGCAGTAGATGATGATCATATCAAACACCCACAAGCCGCAAGCGGTCTGCTAAACGTAACGGCCACCCGGGTATTGAGCGATCAGAAGATCAACAAGCAAGCCTGCTCATACTCCTGTGAATCCAATCAGTAAAACTGCTGTACAGTCCGGTCTCTACGTCTGATATGTCGCATATCAATAGCCTGGGGGTGGTATAACGTCAGACCCCAATGGCCTGATAAGTCATGCCGATGCAAGGTCTATAATGGTTCGAGAAACTACTGATAACACTTACCAGTAAACCTCAGCAACCCTGGCCAGGGATTTTCTGTTATGGCCAATCGAGCATAGCGCAACATCAACTCCCAATACCGGGAGAGACGAAACCCCTCCTATCGCTCATCGCCTCCATGTGACTCAGGACTGTACCCAAAAACCACCTTTTTGCACGATCTCTTGACCGTGGTATGGTGGAAATAAAAGCATAGTGGGAATCACACAAGACTCTATGACGATCTCGGGTCTACAGACTAACCTGTACCAGTGTCACCAGAGAACTGCTATCCGACGATAGGTATAATACCATCTAGGAGTTCTCGGCGAGTCCGTTCAGTGTACCCAGTCTCCACTGAGCACTCGTATACCTTCTCTGATGTCAAACACCAATGGATGTGGGATCATCCATCGCCCATCATATGGGTCGAGAAGCATATACGCTAGTCTACTCTGGAGTATCGATGCCCTGTCTCGATACTCCCACGACTAGGAACATTTAAAGGATATACTTACCGACTACCTTGTCCCCACTAGTATGATCTGCATCATAATCCTGGTAGTCAAGTACTCATCCTAAGGGCTTTATCAACATGTAATAAAGAGACAATAAGTGTACATGTTAAGATAAAGAGCAACCAGATAGCATACTAGCAAGAAAGTCCTCCCTATATATGTCCAAGCATCCACCACAATATACATCGCATGTACAGTAATGGCCTCTAGGGCATATATATAACTAACAGGGTTCCAGCTGACTTTTTCTCGATCACGTGTCTTCTTTGATCTGCTTCGCTGTCTTTGAACGTCATTCACCTTATTGTTGCTTCTACGTCGGGCCTTTTTCTTGCCGCGAGAGCGCACAGCGGACTGAGGATGAAGAGCATCATCGTCTTCTCTTTCCAAAGAGTGCTGAATGAGACGTTGCATCCTGGATTTCTCGTAAATGGTCATTTCGCGGCTGTGGTCATCCCGAACCTTTTGACCCGCTTCACTTATTAGCTTATCAATTTGTTCTTCGAATGACGGGCTTAGTATTCTTATGGCGGGATCTCGCGCTGGTTTGATATCAGCGCTATCTGGAAATGGACTCGCTTCTCTACCGGGGTTATTTATGACATGGAAACCATGGCATCGCTCCCGTTTCTTGGACTGAACGTATCCAAGCCCGGTCGTCTCCATCCTCCCGTTAGGCATCTTTCGCCGAGTCCCAGGAACGTCCTAAATCTTGTTGCAGAACTGAGCTTGTCGAGCGGTTTGTTTAAAGGGTACGCCTTGGCATCTTAATATCCTCTTTAATCCTTCTGCGTAGTTTCTAGGCAGCCGGACTAGTTGAAGCCTGTCAAGCGCAAGATCGGCACCATGCCAGACTTCTTTCTCCACTTTGGTCTCCGTGGATTGATAGAAGAGGACCGCCTTTTCATCTCTCCGCCTAGAAGGAACGTAGAAGGTCTGCAGCTCTTGCACGCCGTATGTATCGAGCGCATCAAGTTCCCTGTAATGCTGCTGCAGAACCATGGTAATTTGCAAACTATGATCAGCTCCAATGAAGGTTTGTATTGATGGACGAACAGAGAATAATGCGTTGACCCCGTCTTCAGAGTCACTGCCGAAGACCAAAATAGGGGTAGATGGTCCAGGTCTGTTGCATTGGGGCTGCCCCGAATAAACCATCTCTTCATCCTCCTCGGTATCACTCCCGAAGACCGGGATAGTAGTGACGGCTTTTTGCTTTTTCTTTGGCTTATGACATCTTTCCGTGTCTTCGAAGTCTGGTAGGAAGTACTTTGCGTCTTCATATTTTCGGACTTCATTTATAGAGAATGGATTTAGTTCTCTCGTCACGGTGTACTCGAGGCTGTCTTTGAAATACTTCATACACTGATATTGTGTAGAAGGCATGACGTTGTACTCGTGTAACCAAGGCCTGCCGAGCAAAGCGTTGTAGCAAGTCTTGGCGTCAATGACATGAAATTTGATGTCAGTGACGAGCAGCCCGAAGCGTAACGTCAGTATTACAGACCCGAGCGTTCGTGATGACTGGGAGTCAAACCCGGAGATGCTAATTTTATCCCGATCCAGGTGTTGAACGTTCATACAAATCTCCTTTAACACTCTCACATTGAGAAGGTTGACGGAGGACCCATTGTCAACCAGGATCATCCCTATCTTGATGTCGTAGCAGTACCCGGTTACATACAACGGACGGTTGTGCTCGCACATTCCGAGGAGGAGATCTTCATCGCCGAATGTAATGTCAGCTGTGTGAACTTCTTCCAGCTCGTCCTTCATCTTTTCTTCTGCAAAGAAGGCTTGAAACTGATCGGGCTCTTGTAATGCCTTGATCAGAGAATCTCGTGCCTCTTTAGACAGGAGAAGGGCATCCAAAATGCTCAATTTTGAAGGTATCTTCCTCAGGTGTGCCAGGAAATTATAATCCACCTTGTTCTTCTTAAGGTGGGTCCTTGGCTGTGAGCTCTTCGACGACTCTATCATCGAGGGCAATCTCTTCAGGGACTTTTTCCTTCCCCTTGTCTCTCTTACCCAAACCTTTGTTTGAGGGTCTGAGATTCTTTTCATGCAACGTACGGTTACGCAGCTGAATGTTCTCACGGTTCTTCACCTCTTTTTCTTTTCCAGAAGTGGATTCTTTGAAGAGGGGACCGAGGGCTATTTCTTCGTCAGAATCGCTCCCGAAGGTAGGAACTTGAGATTTCCCTTTTGTCAAAATGAAATCAACCATATGACAGTTACCAGCTGTTCCTTTACGCTCGTCTGTCGTGCTTCTTTGTTCCCGACGGGCTTTGCGCTTCATTCGCTTGAAGTGTTGTCGGTGGGCAACATATCCTTGCCACCACTTCATGAAGGCAGTGCACTCTTCAGTAGGTTGTATGATCCTGCGATGGTATAAGCAGTATTTCAGATGTACATCTGCTTCGTCAAGGCACGTACTCCCAGGAGTATTTCCTTCGAAAGGTGGCAGCTTCATTCCCATTGACAGGGCTTTGGTGAACCGTTTCCCCGTCTTAAACTTGCTTTTGTTTGTCGCGGGTGTGCTTCCATCCAGTTGGAGTACTTCATGACTCTTCCCTGCCGCGGCTTTCTCATCCTGACGCTGACGCTTGGCCTTTTCGTATATGGACGTTTCACGTCCTCGGTCGGCTTTGCTCTTTTGAAGGGCTTCGTTTAGCAGCCTGTCAATCAAGTTGTCTGACGGCTCCAGGGATTTTGACGCTGGTCCTGCCCCTAGCTTCTCTACGTTATTTTCTAACGTCGAGGGAGCTTCTTTGCCATTCACTGACGAATGATAGATCATGTGGCAACTCGCCACATAATCCTCGGGTTCTTCTGACGAGTTGTCTCCTTCGTCATTGTCACTGTTTCCGTTCTCAAGTATGTGGTTGAGAAACTCTTCTAGTGTGATTGGGGTCCGCGCCTTCTGGTTGTATTCCTCCAGCGAGTCAATGTAGTTCTGCAGGTCCGTGCGCTTGTCGTCAAGCTGCACGGGCTTCTTGTTCTTCTTCTTTTTCTTCAAAGACTTTGAAGGCCTGACCTGGGTGTTTTGCCCATCGCTACCTACTTTCGGTGTTAAGCGCGGTTTCAGCATCCCGTCAATGATCTCGAGCTCCAGCGGGCTTTTCCACCTGATTGTCGGGCATGCTCGAAGATCCTTCAGCATTCTTTTAGTTTTAACCGAAAGGACAACTTCCCACAGAGCTTCTTCTACAAATGAGCTTGATGCCCCCAGCGTATCCACCTTTTTAAGAGCGTGCTGCTGTGGCGGGTTTACCTTCCAGTTTTCGGATAGCGCGAATTTGCCTTGTTGGTACTGGTCCTCAACCCAGTTTTTGAAGACGTAGCAATCTTCGATTGGGTGGCCCATTAATCTATGGTAGGGGCAGTAGTTGGGATTGTTGACGTCACCAGGCTGCAGTGGGCATCTCGGATCCGACAGAGTGATGAACCTGTTGTGCACCGCCAGTTCGAACAGTCTCCTCGTTTTATCCCGGGGAAATGAGTAAGGACGTCTCAACTTCTCTTCGAGGGATCGTGGTTTGTTGCTTTGGCGAGCAACCGGTTTCGGGTCACTCGGTTGTTGTTGAGCGTTGGCAACGAAAGTCGCTTTCCCTTTGCCCCTTTCATTCCAGGGATCCATTTTCGAAGAGGACGGCCTATGGCCCATCTGGTCCATTTGGGCCAGCTTGTTGATCAAGGCCTGGAAGGTGGTCGGCTTGAAGAACATCATAAATTGGGATATAGTTTCCTGAGGATCAATGGTCCCTACGAACATGCCCATGGCAGGAGCTTCTTCTATGCGTTGTTCGCATTTTGACCATAGGTTCCGCCACCGAATTGCGTATTGAACCCAGGTTTCTCCCGGCTTCACCCTGGCATTGATTAATGCTGTAATCGGGATGCGTTCGCTTGCGCTTATGAAATGCTGCATGAACAGTAGCTCCATTTCTGTAAATGTTTTGATGGAGTCATCGGAAGCTCCGAGTACCATTTAAATGCTGTCTCCGCTAAGCTGCCGACGAACTGGTGAAGCAGCAGTTTGTCGTCGCCTCCAGTTTTGCCGCATAGAGCTCTAAACTGAGCGACGTGCTGATGGTGATTGCATGTCCCCTTATACACGTGGAATTTATGGATCGTATATCCCGGCGGGTACTTGATTTGATCGTACCAGCTTGGATAAGGTCGCCCAGTTCTGACGACTTGGCCAGCCGCTTCGCTTTCCTGATGAGCTCGTATTTGTTGAGCTATGTAGTCGTCAAGGGCATCTTTGGAGATCGTCTCATCCCTGGCTGCTGATAGAGCCGGAAGAGAGTTTTATGTCTCCCCTATGTCTTCTTCAATGATTATTGGTGGATCTTCGGCTGGAGGGTCTGGCTGGATCATCATCCCCACCATGTCTTAGAACAGGAGCGTCATCTGCTTTATATTAGCAGCTTGTTCCGCGGCCTCCTTATCCTTCCTTTCCAGCACCCTTCGCAAGAACTCCGTATCAGTCTCCTGCTCCCGGCGCTGTTCAGACGATGCTTCCGGGCTTTCTTTTTGCCCAATGAGTGCTGACATCTTCATTAGCATTTCTTGGAGCTTTTGCTGCTGCTCTTGAGCTTTTGTCACAGACCGTATGAGTGGTCGATGACCCATGGAAGTACGGCTTTCCTCTTTCTGGGAAGCCATGTACACCGTGTGTACTACCATGCCCCCAGACTTAGGGCGTTTGGGTCCACTGCCTTTGAAATTTACCGCAAGCATGGGGATCTTCTCTGGCCTTCTCCTCTTATGGGAGGTCAAAGTTAAGGGGGTCGTTGCAGCAAGCACCCATGCAGACGATACCTTCCGTAGTACGACGGAGGGATGGTCCTCCTCTCGCCGAGCCTTCGTTTTCTTCGGCCGGCGAAAGTAGTCTTTTCCAATTACAGAGTCTTGGACTCTCCGCCAGAACCTGTGGATCTTGGAGGACAACCACTGAGGAGGCTGTTCCGGTTTTTCCTGCGTTGTGTTTTCAATAGGCGGAGGAGACTTCTTTAGTACAGTGATTGGAGAGTTCTTGCGCACCCTCTTGAGCAGCTCGAAACTATTCTCAGTTGGAACAGCAACGCCAATTTCCACCATTGGAGCTGGTGGGGTAAGTCCAGAGGGGGAACTGCCCCCAGCTTTCCTCACTCGGCGCCAGCGGCGACGTCGAGCATGTCGTGCAGACGGAACCAACTCTATCGTGGGATCGGCTTCGTCATGCCCCCCGCTTTGATGAGAGGCCGCCATTGGTGTCAGCCTGTTGAAAACTGACGTCCGTTGAAAGGGGACGGTCAATTTTGCGAAGGTCGACCTTTTGACAGGGGAAGCATTTTTGACGACTTCACCCGTAGCACGAGTCGGAACGTCCAATCTTGCAAAGACCGATCCTTTAGCAGGAGAATCCCCTCTGACGACTTCATCTTCCGGAACTGGAATGGCTATCCGCTTCGGGATAACCCCTTCAGGTATTGCGGGCCTCTTGGCAGGCCCACTGGAGCTTTGGCTCAGTCTGTCAAAGACTGAGGGGGCAGACTTGGACAACCCGTTGAGAGGGGTCGTGGTGGTTGCCAGTCAATCAAAGACCGACTTCTTTGGAGCTTCCTATGATGGCATTGGGGTGCTGAAGCTTGCTGGTGGGATCATGGTCCCAAAGAACAGTCCAGTGGTGGCTTGAGTCACCTGCTCCACTGGCATTGCAAAGATGGAGGCTGCTTGGGGCCCATAAGTCACTCCTCCATTCGGGGTGGAGCGAGAGTTGCTATTGCAGTTGGTGCAGCTGGAAGCCATCGATGTTATCTTCTGCACAAGAGCAAGACACCAAATCTTAGTATCTCGAATCCAAGGGCAACCATATTTAACCGCGATTTGTTCGCGAACACGACATACGAAGTGTGGAGTGGAAAGAGGAAAAGGTCCCACCGGGCGTGCCAGAATCTGTTCACCACCGAAAACAGAGACGAAACTGGGATGGGTCGTCTTGCCTGAATTTCGGGGCAGATGCTATTTGGTTTTATCCGTCCACCTCTCCGAAGATGCCAAGTTGATTTATGGCACCGTTTTTCGGAGGTTTGGACGGATGCGGCTGTTGTAGTAGACTTCGTCAGATTCCCCTTCGTTTGCGAGGGGTTTTTGATTGTGGGGACGCTCTTCCCTGTAGGCGCAAGCTCCTACAGTTAATTACGTTATCGCATCGCGGTAACAACTTTCTCCGGCTCCAGAAGTTCACTTCGTGTCGTGTGTGTTTGTTTTATTTTTTGGTTGCCTGTGGATTGTATACGGAGACTAATTTATGTTGTCGCCCGTAGGGCGTGGATTAGTCCAAATCCGTATATTCTTAGATTTGGGTTTGGTTTGATTTAAGGATCGTTAATCTCGTTTGAGATTAAGATCAACTTAAATATTTGTTGAGGATACGTTAGTCTAATTTTAGACTAAGATCGACTCAATAGGATTTTGGGATCATTCAGACCCAACAAAAGAGCATCTGGGCTCTATTGCTTTAGTTTAAGGACGTTACGGTCCATCGTTAGTTTAAGAACATTACGGTCCATAGCTAGTTTAAGGACGTAGTGGTCTGTTGTAGTTTAAGGACGTTGCGGTCCGTATTAGGATGTGCTCATCGGTTTGGGAGTGCACCAAAGAGTCGTTGGTTGTCGGTTGTTGGGACCCTCCACCTCTCTGAAGACGTTGAAGAATTACAATGACATGTATTAGAGGTGTGGAGAGATGTACCCTTGAACCAAATTCCAGATTGAGAGGAGAGATCATGGTGGACCATATAAGAATCATGAGTCATTTTTGGGAGACTAAGATTGACTTAGGAGATGTGAGATGGACATCATTGTGGTCAATTAGTTTGGGAAGTCATGAACATAGAGGCTCGGTCTATTTGGAGATCCAAGATGTTTTAATCTTAGGAAGACTTAGCCAATTTGGGGCTGAAGTTGGTTTCTTATAATGTTAAACACTAATATTTGCTCGGTGCTCATGTGCTCCCACATGAGATTCTAAAGCAGTGTTAAACACTGAAATTTGGGACCCTCACGTGTGGCACGTGAGGCGCCTGAAAGTTGGCGCTGTACACTTGGGTCCAAATCTCCGTCTGTATATAAGTGTTAAACACTTAATTCTTATGACCATCACGTGCGGGCACGTGAGGCGCCCTAGAGTTGGGCACCACTTCTTTGGGTTTATTCCCTCTTCTTTTTATAAGTGTTAAGCACTTAGCTCATATAATGCTCACGTGCGAACATGTGAGGTTCTCAAAAGTGAGTGTTGTCTTTGGATTTTTTCCATTTTCTATTTAAGCAACTGTTTGGGGTCATGTGAGAACACGTGATTCGGTCTCAGTCCTTCCTTTTTGTTCCTTAGATGTGCTCACGTGGGAACACGTGAGCTTTTGTTATATAGCGTTGAACGCTAATGAATCACCAGTCTGTTCTTTTTTATGTATGGAGATTTTGATCCGAGCTTTGAGAATTTCAGGCCCTTTTCTTTATAAGAATTAAATTCTTTTGCAAAGTTAAACCCTTGTTTTATCAGAGGAATTAAATTCCTATATACCTTTGGAAGAATTAAATTCTTTGAACTTAGTTCTTTCCCTTAAGTTTTGAATCTGCATAACAGAATCTCCCCGATGAGAATTAAATTCTCAACTTGTGGGGAGAGCTGCTTCTGCAGACCTCAACCAGAGGAAGAACTAAGTTCCTTTTTTTTGAAGGGTTAAACCCTTAAGGAAGAGATAAGATAATATCTGTGTCTTTCTTCTTACCTAGGGTTTCTTTTTTTTTCTAAAAGAGAGATCTTCTTCTTTAGAGAATTGAATTCACTTCTTTTTTTGGTTCTCTCTCTTCTCTTTTCCTTTTTTTAAGTTTGAAGCTTATGGGTTTTTTTTTCTTTATAAGACTTGAAGTCTTGGGTCCATTATATAGTAGGGGCGAGTTTGTTGATTTAGTTAAAGAAATCTCTCATTGATAGATCATTAATTGATCTGGGGATTTTATCAACCGTTGGATCTTTGATCCAAGGACTTCTGTTTTACAGAAGATATTTCTTGTTTTTAACTAGATTAGGGAAATATTTTCCCATACAGAATTTTTATGTAGATAGGTGATTTTTAATCACCATTGGATTTTTTAATCCAACGGTACTCTGTTTTACAAAGAGGAATCTTTCTTGTTTAGAAAGATTTAAGGAAATATTTTCCAAATAGGGTCTTGATCCCTTTATTTAGAATTCAATTTTATCAGCTTGGAAGGTGATTGGGAACACTCATGTGTAGCACATGACCCCCACTAAATTAAACTTGTTTTCTTATATGTAGCAGCCTAAAGAAAAGGCATCGGGTGTTAACACGTGAGCTGGTGTTTAGGAACACTCACGTGTAGCACGTGACCCCCATGGAGTTAAACTTGATTGCTTATATGCAACAGCTTAACAAAGGGCATCACGTGTTAACACGTGAGCTTCTTTGGCCTGCTATTTATTTTAATATGGAGCCTATATACTTTGTATATAGATGCTTACGTGCTTACATGTGAAGCTCAATTTCAGCCCGTCAAGCGCCTATAATCTTTGTATCTAGGCGCTCACGTGTGGGCACGAGAGGCTCCATTAATAGGGAATTTTCCCCATTCATTTTTTCTCTTTTTTTTATAAGGGAACTATTTCGTCTAGTGCATTTTGGCACTTTCGATCCCAGATGAACGGGGTCCCCTTCTTCATCAAATGACTGTAGGGACGGCATTTTCCGGAGAGATTGGCTATGCATCGCCGGATATATGCGAGCTTTTCTTGAAAAGATCGCAATTGTTTGAGAGTTCTTGGAGTGGGCATTTCCATAATCGCCTTGATCTTTGAGGGATCGATTTCGATACCCCGGTGTCGTATGATGAATCCTAGGAATTTGCCGAAGGAGACTCCAAACGCATATTTTAGAGGATTCATCTTCAGATTATACTTCCGAAGACGTCGGAACACTATTTTTAGATGTTTCCAATGTTCCTCGTAATACTTGCTCTTCACCACAAGGTCGTCGATGTAGCATTCGACAATCTCATGGATAGGGTCGTCGAAGATCTTTGCCATAGCCTTCTGGTAGGTAGCGCCGGCGTTCTTCAAGCCGAAGGGCATCACTTTATAGCAGAATATGCCCAGCGGAGTCCGGAAGGCAGTATGCTTTTAGTCTTCAGGATGCATTTTTATTTGATTGTATTCTGAATATCCATCCATGAAAGAGAAGATCTCATGGGTAGACATGTTATCGATCATCAACTCGGTAACAGGTACCGGGAATCATCTTTCGGGCAAGTTTTGTTGAGGTCCCGAAAGTCCACGCAGATGCGCACCGTCCTATTTTTCTTCATCACCGGAAGGATGTTAGCGATCCAGTTGGGATATTGAACTTCTTGGATGAAACTGGAGTCAATTAGTTTCTTGACTTCGGCGTTGATACTTATCTCAAGTTCGAGTCGCATCCTTCTCGGCACCTGTTTGACTGGCTTGATGTCTGGCGATATAGCCAGTTTATATACCGCTACTTTTGGATCTAGACCCGTCATCTCGGAATAGTTCCATTTAAAGCTATATTTATATTGCATGAGCACGTTGTAGGGTGTTTTTCGTCACCCTATTAAGATGGGAATACGCCGCGCTTGTCAGGCGCATTACAGATTCCCCCTGCCTAGGGTAGGCTGGGGTTTATTGATTATGGGGATCCGAATCTTCGGCATCCGCGAACTAAGGTGCCGTTAATTACCCCTCGCTTTTGGAGCGAGAGAACCTCCGATTGACGGGTTAAGCAGGTCGTGCGAACTCAATGTGCAGTGTTGTGTTTTGAAGGGGTTTTGGATATATCGGAGGAGGTAATTTTAGTGTGGAGTGTATATAAAATGAGGGGGGAAATGGCGTCCAAAGGACGCGTTAGCACCAGCGCCTCACGTGTCTAGCACGCGGACGCTGGGCGCAGGCGTCCTACGTGCTTGGCACGCGGGCTCTGGGTGCCCGTGCCCCACGTGCTTGGCACACGGGCACTGGGCGCCAGTGCCCCACGTGCTTGGCACGCGGGCGCTGGGCGTCAGCAGGAAAAGGGACTTTGTCCCTGCACTGGGAGCTGTGCTCCCGATTTGACTTTTGGAGCTGAACTCCTGACAAAGAGGATAAAGGGGCTTAGCCCCTGCGCTGCAAGTTGTACTCCCAAAAAGAAATATTTATTGTTTTATATATCTATATATATGTATTATTTTTTTTTTTTTGAGGAGTTAAACTCCTAAGATATTTTTGGAGCTGATGAAAGGGGACCCCTTTCTTCTCCCTTGAACCCTGGATCTTTCCCAAAGTGGGGATTTTGGAGGTGGGTCTCCTTCTTCTTCCTCCCGGTTGGCCGGATCTTGGAGAAAAGGGGGGTGAGATTTAAAAATCTCCCATTTTTGAAATCTGATGGAAAATCCTAACTACCCTTTATGGGGTTTCTGGTGAAAAACTATTTATTTTTGGAAAAAGAAGAGTTAAACTCTTGATTTAATTCAAAAAAAGAAGAAGATTTAGAATCCTGAGGAAGGAGAAGAAGGCACAGACCTTAATTTTTTTTTAGAGAGAAAAAGTTGTTGCGATATTTTCATCATCTTTGTCTTTATAAGCTACACACTTTAAATATAGCCCCTTGGGCATTACAAAATGGCATTTTGCCCATCCCATGCCTCATGTGCTCATTTCTTTTGCACATGAACCATGGGTTTTACAAAAATTTGCCTTTATACCCATTTTTCTTACATTTATTCATAACAAAATACACCAAAATTATTTATTACAATTTTTTTATTTTGGCATGGTGGAGGCCGGCGGCTTCATGTTCGGGCTCGACTCGGGCATAGGCCCACTTGACCTAGGCTTGGGCCCACTTGGCTTGGGGTTGGCTTTGATTTTTAACTTGGTCTACCGGGGTGTAAATTTTGACCCCAACAAATTGCCCCCCATCAATAAATGCACACCACATATGTGGGTTGTGTGTATTAAATTGATGGATCTTCTTTCGCGTAGAGGTTGATTTAATTTGGTTCCCGTTTTGACGACGTGGAGGTCGTTTCTGCCATTTTAGCGATGTGGACGGTCGGTGCTGCCATTTTAGCGACGTGGTCGGTCGGTGCTGCCATTTTTGCGACGTGGACGGTCGGTGCTGCCCTTTTAGCGACTTAGACGGTCGGTTCTGCCCTTTTTGTGACTTGGACAGTCGGTTCTGCCCTTTTTGTGACTTTGACGGTCGGTGCTGCCATTTTAGCGACATGGCCGGTCGGTGCTGCCCTTTTTACTGCTTGGACGGTCGTTTCTGCCCTTTTTGCGACTTGGATGGTCGATGCTGCCCTTTTAGCGACTTGGAAGGTCGGTGCTGCCATTTTTGTGACATGGACGGTCATTTTTTTTGCCATTTTATCGACGTGGACGATCGGTTCTGCCCTTTTTGCGACTTGGACGGTCGGCTCTGCCCTTTTTGCGACTTGGACGGTCGGTGCTGCCCTTTTTGCGACTTGGACGGTCTGTGCTGCCCTTTTAGCGCCTTGGACGGTCGGTGCTGCCCTTTTTGCGACTTGGACGGTCGGCTCTGCCCTTTTTGCGACTTGGACGGTTGACTCTGCCCTTTTGCGACTTGGACGGTCGGTGCTGCCCTTTTAGCGACTTGGACGGTCAGTGCTGCCTTTTTTGCGACTTGGACGGTCGGTGCTGCCCTTTTAGCGACGTGGACGGTCGGTGCTGCCCTTTTAGCGATGTGGACGGTCGGTGCTGCCCTTTTAGCGACGTGGATGGTCGGTGCTTGATTTGACTTGCTCCGCTTCTTGCGGTGTCAGGGTTGAAACTGACTTGCGATTCGACTTGTTTCCGAGGTGGAGCTTGATTTTGCCTGGGTGGTCGTTGGTTTTCTTGCTGATTTGATGTGATTTGGGTTGACATCAGTATCGGTACACTGGAAGATGGTACCAGGAGCGAATCATCATTTTCCATGAGAGAGCTTCCCTCGTTCCCAGTTTAACAACTTAGGGGTCATCTGTTCCCAGTTTAACGACTTAGAGGTTATATGTTCCTAGTTTAAAGACTTATGGGTCTATTGGATTGGAGTTTGGAATTTTGGGGTTAGGGTAGGCATCAGCGTTGCTAACACTGAAGCACATGTGCCAGGAGCAATTCATCATTTGCCTTTTCCTATTGGGGAGCGATGGCTTAGGAGACAGGTTTAGGTCCCTGTCACCTAAGGATTTTCAATTTTTTGAGCCGTAAGGGTCCCATAAAAGCATTTTCTCCCTACGAGTCGAAAGGATCTCGTAGGTGTACTTTCTCCTTAGGAGTCGTAGGGACTCCCAAGTGCGTTTTTCCTTTATGAGTCGTAAGGATCCCACGAAGAAGTTTTCTACGAGTCGTGAGGATCCCGTAAGTTTGTTCTCTTCATGTATCATGAGGACACATGAGTGGGTCTTCCCAAATAGAGCATAATTCCAAGGGCGGAGACCAGCCGCGTAACTGGTGATTGCGGTGGGGCATGGGTATGATGAGAATTATTTAAGCCCGTGGATTGTATACAGTAGTCAACTTGGGGACCTACCGTAGGGCTGGGAGAATTTTGGGAAATTGGATTTTGGTTGGCGTCTGCATCGCTGCACTGGAATATGGTATCAGGAGCGACTCATCATTCGTCGTTTGGGGACTTGGAATTTGGATCTTGTTTGGCATCAGCATTGCTGCACTGGAATAATGCCAGGAGCAACTCATCATTTGCCCTGGGAGGACTTAGGATTTGGTTTTTGGGTCGGCATCAGCACCGCTAACACTGAAGCAATGCCAGGAGCGACTCATCATTTGCCCTTGGAAGACTTGGGATTTGGGTTCTTGGTCGGCATCAGCATCACTAACACTGAAGCAATACCAGGAGTGACTCATCATTTGCCATTGCCCGTTAAGGAGCGGTAGCTCAGAAGACAGGTTTAGATCCCTATCACCTAAGGCTTTTCAATTTTATGAGACGTAGGGGTCTCATAAAAGAACTTTCTCCCTACGAGTCGAGAGGATCTCGCAGGTGTATTTTCTCCCTAGGATTCGTAGGGATTCCTAAGTGTGTTGCTCCTTTGTGAGTCGTAAGGATCTCACGCAGGGATTTTCTCCTCACAAAGTCAAGAGGACTTTGCGAGTGTATTTCATCTCCCTTTTTTTACGAGTTTGCGCCCTTTCGAGTTTTCACAAACTCGCCGGCAGTCCTGCTGTTTTTACTCACGGAGCCCTTTCAGGTTTTCATCCGTGCCCGTTTTGCTTATGGACATACCTTTTTTTTTACATTGGCGAATCTTCATTGCTGGTGGGGCTTTAAATGTAGTCTTGCCGGTAGGACTTGGGAGAGATAAGGATCGTTTTACGCCCGTGGATTGTATAGGTTTTGCAGGATGTATGATCCAGACCGTAGGGCCGGTGTGCTTAATTCGCCTGCGACTTGGAGCATTCATGCGTAGTATTTCTTGAGATATCATTCATTGATGGGTGGCATGGGCCTTTCTCCCTCGGCATTTATCAGCTGGTAGGATCCTCCATTAAACACTTTCTCGATGACGTATGGTCCTTCCCACTTTGGCTCGAATTTTCCCTTGGCATGTCGATTGGGGATAATCGGTCTTTTGAGGACCAACACTAATTCGTCTTTCTTGAAAGCATGGAGACGGGTTATCTTGTCATAAACCTGTGAAATTTGGGCTCGGTACAGCTCCAGATTTTGCTGTACTACGAGCCTCTTTTCTTTCGAGGGCGTCGAGTTGTTCGAGCCGAAGGAGCACGTTTTCCTCCACCGTCAACTCGTGCTGAACGACCATTCTTAAGCTTGGATCTTCGACTTCGAGGGGGAGGATCGCCTCCACTCTGAAGAGTAATGAGTATGGAGTAGAATGAGTTGGAGTACGGTGCATGGTAAGATATGCCCACAACGCCTCGTGAAGTTTGAGGTTCCAGTCTCTCTTGTTGGCTGAAACATTTTTTCTCAGGAGCTTGCATAGAGTTTTATTGAAGGCTTCAGCTAGCCCATTGGCTCTTGGATTATAGATAGAGGAATATCTCCAGTCTATCTTGTGCTGAGTAGAGAACCTTGAGATTTTGAAGCTCTTGAAAGAAGGCCCGTTGTCAGAAATGATTCTTCTTGGTGTACCGAAGCATTAGAGAATATTATGCTGGAAGAACGTCAAAATATTTCCTGTCTTGACTTCTTTTAGCGAGACAGTTTCAGCCCATCTAGAGAAATAGTCAGTTGTGGCCAATATGAACCGGTGGCCTTTGGATGACGGAGGATCAATTGGGCCAACTATGTCGGTGCCCTAAATCTCGAAAGGCTACGACGCCACCGTAGGATGCAATGGATTGGGATGCTTGTGAATGAAATCATCGTAAATTTGCCAGAGATGACATTTCTTTGCATGCTCTTCGCAATCCCTTATCATGGTGGGCCAGTAATATCCAAGCCGTTTGATCTGAAGCCGTATTTTGGGGCCGGATTGGTGAGCTCTGCAGACGCCTGAGTGAACATCTTTCATGACTTTCTAGGCTTCGGCCGATGACAGACATCTGAGCCAGAGTTGTTCATATGATCTGCGGTATAACGTATTATTTACAAACACGTATTGAAGAGATCTCTTCTTCAGTTGAATCCTCGCAGATTTTCCTTCGGGCAGCTTGTCGTATCGGAAGTATCCTATGAAGGGCTCTCTCCAATCGGGCTCGTCTTGAACGATCGAAGCTTCTTCGGCAGGACTGCTTTTCTGTTCCGCGCTTTCCTTTTCTCGTAGAGAGACTGGGGGTAGAATTTGCCGGCTTTTAACTTTGATCAGAATTTCGTCCATGTCAGGATCAACCAGCTCCTTGGCTAAGCAAGAGAGTACGTCAGCTTTTTCATTCAACACCCTAGGAACTCCCATCAGCTCAATATGGGTGAACTGTTTCATAAGCTCCACCACCCGGCTTTTGTACCGAGCTAACTCGAGTTTGTATATCTTATAGTCGCCACTTACTTGGTTGACAACAAGCTGGGAATCACCAAAGACTCGTAGCCGAAGAATTTCTATTTCTAAAGCGAGCTCCAGACCAGCTATCAGAGCCTCGTACTCAGCCTCGTTGTTTGTGCGAGGCTCGGTGAGAGCAAAAGAACGTCGTAGGGTTCCCATCGATGGCGTGATGAACACCAATCCTATCTCTGTTTTTATCTCCGGGACGCTTGATTTACTGGAGGTCCTTATTGATGAGGCTCCATCGAAGTAGAGCTCCCAACATGGCTCGCTATCCTCGAGGTGCAGCACTTGTTCATCGGGTAATTCATAATTTAGTGGCGACCCTTCTGGTATAGGATGAGCAGCGAGAAAATCGGCGAGAGCTTGCCCTTTTATTGCTTTCTGAGGAGTATAAACTATGTCAAACTCAAGAAGCATGACAGCCCATCTTGCCATTCTGCCAGCGAGGCTTATTTTGGTCATTAAGTGTTTGAGTGGGTCGACCTTGGAGATCAGCATAACCCGATGAGCAAGCAGATAGTGTCTCAGCTTCTTCACAGCGAATATCAGAGCCAGGCATTGCTTTTCGATCGGGGAATAGTTGTGTTCCGCCCCGACTAAAGTTCGATTGAGGTAGTAGAGGGCATTTTCTTTTCCCTCCTCGTTGTTCTGGGCAAGGAGCATACTGAGTGACTTATCCAGCGCGGAAGTATAGAGAATCAACGGTTTAGTTAGAATAGGAGCAGCAAGCACTGGAGGGTGCAACAGATACCGTTTGATACTTTCGAACGCTTCTTGACATTCGGCATCCCAGACAAAAGGAGCTCCTTTCTTCATGAGTTTTGAGAAGGGCCTACATCTCCCCGATAGGTTCGAGATGAACATTCGTATGTAAGCGAGCTTGCCTTGAAAGGATCTTAGCTATGTCAGACACTTTGGAGGGGGCATCTCCACGATGGCCTTTATCTTGGATGGGTCAACTTCAATCCCTCGATGTCGGACTATGAAGCCCACGAATTTTCCCGATGACACGCCAAAAGTGCACTTTAGAGGATTCATCTTCAGATCGTATTCTCTCAGTCTAGTGAGGACGGTCCTAAGATCTTGGATGTGATCATCCTTGGCTTTAGTCTTGACGACCAGATCATCAACATAACATTTGACGACTTTATGGATTAGGTCATCAAAGATATTGGTCATTACCCTTTGGTATGTAGCACCTGCGTTCTTCAGTCCAAACGGCATCACCTTGTAGCAGTATATTCTGATCGGGGTTCGAAATGTTGTATGCTTCTCGTCCTCAAGCGACATTTTTATCTGATTGTACCCAGACGAATCGTCCATGAAGGTGAACAGCTCGTAATTTGAGGTGTCATCGACCATCATTTCTATGACCGGAAGCGGGAAATCGTCTTTAGGGCATGCCTTATTGCGATCCCTGAAATCAACGCAAACTCGTATCTGCCCATTCTTCTTTTTCACTGGGACGATGCATGCAATCCAGTCCGCATATTTCTCTTCCCTGATGAAGCCGGCATCGATAAGTTTCTTAGTTTCCTCGATGACCTTTTCTTCCAGCTCCCTTCTTATTCTTCGAGGAGCTTGTTTGACAGGCTTGGCATCAGGAGATATAGCCAGCTTATGCACGGCCACTTCAGGGGAGAGGCCATGCATTTCTTTGTATGTCCATGCGAAGCAGTCGGCGAACTCATGCACCAGGGAAATTATCTGCTCTTTCATTTTCTCTGACAAGAGTGAGCTGATGTAGGTCGGTCTTGGATCATCAGGCATTCCCAAATCGATCTCAGTTAGCTCATCGAAGGTTACTAGTCCGCCATCTTCAATCTCTTGAGGGGCTTCTTCTGGCTCGGCTAGCTCGTCTTCATCATTTGACTCTTCGTTGGCTTCCTCAATATGGATCATGTAGCATGCTTTGGAATCAGGTTGAATGAAACCTATGCCCCGTCTATCTGGAATTCGTCCATTGATGAGTGCTCGGACCTGAGGCGGATGCCATAGCCCTTCATAAAACTTTGCTTCGGACTCCGTTTGATATAACCGGCATCCACACCTTTTTAAATATTCCCGCATCTCGGGCGCATAGTATCTGAGATTGAGGACGCCTCTTATGCCTCTCTCATAAGGAAGGCACGCGACAGACAAATCGTCCGGGTGCACAACAGGATTTGACCCATAAAACAGGACGCCTTTCTATCCATTTTTCCTTCCGGGAACGTAGAAAGTTTTCAGCTGGTCCACAGTAGAGACTGAAAATGCATCGAGCTCTTTGCACATCTTCTTCGGCACCCTTGTGACAGCTAGGGACCCTTCTGCAATTTCAAAGGTCTCTCGTAGTTTCGCTTGTTGCATGGGGGCCCAGTCTGCACAGCTATTGCAAGGCGGGTCCTCTTCCTCCGACTCTTCAGTGTCGCTGCCTAAACAAGGGCGAATTTTGCTATCGGATGGGCCTTCAATATCATATTCATTCGTATCGCTACCGAAATGCGAGCGAGTTTTATGGAAGGACGGACTCATCAGTGTCACTGCCGAAACGCGGACGCACTTGGGGGTTTTTGCTTTTGAAAGTAACAGCCAGCTCAGACTTTCTTTTAAGCTTCGGGGCCGTTCTGTCATTGGTCAGCTGTAGCTCAGCACTTTGGAGGTTCACAAAGTACCAAGAATCTTCATATCGGACTTCATGCACACCGAACAGCTGGATGTTTCCGTCAATGCGTCTTTCTTCGCCATTTTAGTATACTTCATGCATTGATGGAGAGTTGACGGAACGATACCGTAATCGTGGATCCACGGACGTCCCAAGTGAATTTTATAAGACGTGCCAGCGTCGATCACGTATATCTTAGCTTCAGTTTGTAGATCCCCAAATTTGATTAGCAGAGCTATAAACCCTAGAACTTGCTGGCAGTTTTGATTGAAGCCTTGAATGACAATCATTTCTCTTGACAGGTGTCGAACGTCCATTGACAAACTCTTCAGAGTCTGCAAGTTCATGATATTCACCGAGGATCCCGGATTAATCAATATGCTATTAATCCGATCTCCGTCGCTGTACCCAGTCACGTAAAGCGGTCGATTATGCTCAGCCGTTCCCAGTAGCAAGTCTTCGTCCTTAAACGTGAATGCGGTGGCATGCAGAGCATACTGGGCTTCTTTCATATTAATTTCCGCAAAGCGAGCCTGATACCGCTCAGGGTTTTGTAGAGCGTGAATGAGAACATCTCTAAGCTCTTTAGATAGGACCAAGGCATCGTAGATGCTCAAGAGAGACGGAAGCTTCCGGAGATGAGCCAAGACATTGTAGTCCACTGAGGAAGGACTTGAGTTTTCATTAGCCGGTTATCTGCCATCTTCCTCATTAGCTACCTGTTTTTCCTTTCCTTTTGGGGCGTTGCCTTGATTTGGCGGTAGAGCCCTGCCGCTTCTGAGCTGGATTTGGTTGGTTTTTGTGGTGAGCTCCTCATCCTCTTCGGGAAAACAGAGCTCCTCCTCAGAGTCGCTGCCAAGATGGATGGCGTAGTAGGTCACTATAGGGATCTCTTCATTGGAGTCTTCTTCTAACTCCTCCGGAATCTCAGCCGCTTCTACAGGGAAGAACTCTTTCAATTGAATTAGAGTTCTTTCCTTTTATTCATAGTCTTCGAGGGAATCGATATATTTTTGAATGGTCGATCTCCCTGCAGACTCTTTTTCGCGTCGAGCTGTACTTTTATTCTTCTTGAGCTTTTTGGATTTTCAGCCTGATTGAGGCGAATTGGCAGCTAGAATAGTGGGCTTCTTCTGCCCTTCCCATTCTGTTCTGGGCTCTTTCCGAAGTAGCTTTATCATCTTCTTCATCTTATTAGATATGTGCATACTCCACGGAGGCTGCGGTAAGTCAGTTTCATTTCTCAGGGCATCGTGTTCAGCTGTCTGCTCCCAGAAGGCTTCAGCTTGTGTTTGTATGAAGTTGGTGGTTGCAGCTTGGTTGTTTACCAATACACTCTTGGGCAGCACGATCTCTCCAGTCTTGTACTGCTTCTCGACCCAGTCTTTGAAAATATAGCAATCCTCGATCACGTGGCTCACTACTCTGTGGTACGGGCAATACAGAGGATTGTCGGTCATTTTTGCTTCATGTGGTCTCTTCGACTCCGGCAATTGTAAGTCGTTGTTCAAGGCATCTTTGAATATCTTATAAACCTTATCCCTTCTGAAAGAGTAAACCTTGTTCTTTTTCTCTTCCAGGGAAGGCCCTTCTCTTCCCAGCACTGGCTTTTGAGGCTGGTTGGTTTTAGATTTGCCTGCCTTTCGCTTGTCTTCATTATCGGATGCATTGAAGGCATTGGTATTGCTGGAATTCCCGCTTTTACGGTTGTCGTCCCGCTTGCTTTTCCAAGTCTTGTCTCTCTGAGAGTCCGGGGTAGAATCTTTCTTTGAGCGTTCCAGCATTTGGACTTTCTTGGTCATCTCCTGAAACGTTTTGAAGCCTGTTGTACATAAGAATGGGACCATCCAATTGCTGAGGTTCCCAATGAGGAGGCTGACGGACTGGTCTTGCTCTAACGGCGGTTCGCACTTGACAGTGAGGTTGCGCCATCGGGCAATAAAGTCCGTGTTGCTTTCATTTTTCCCCGGCTTGGTTCTCACGAGGTCAGTGATGGAGATTTTGTCACTGACGCTCATGAATCTTTGCCGAAACAGAGACTCCATTTGGGCAAAAGTAATGATGGACTCATCTGGTATGCTTGCGTACCAGTCAAAAGCAACACCGGTCAGACTATTGACAAACTGATGAAGAAGAAGCACATCATTGCCCCCTGTATTTCCGCACGATGCTTTAAAGTGGGCGACGTGCTGATTTGCGTTTCCCGTCCCGTCAAACCTTCTGAATTTAGGAATGACGTAACCGTTGGGGAACTCGATCAGATCATACTGTGTGGGATATAGCCGCCCACTACTGCCAATTTCTTTCTGAGCTTCGGCTTTGGCTACCAATGTTCTAACCTTGCTAGTGACCAAATCCATTATCCGATCTTATGTTAGCGGGATAGTGCTATCTGGGACCAAGGCATCCCCAGAAGCGGAATGTGGCTGGCTTTCATGCGGCTCACCCAATCTTGGACCTAAGGGGACATGCATTAGTTGCTTCGGGTTGCCATCACCTGACTCATGAGTAGAGACATGTGCCTGATTGGAAGGCACTCGAGCAATTTAAGACATGAGCTGCATCACAACATTCGTCAGGTCGTCGATTTTCGAGTAAAGCTTGGCTATTTCTTTATCTTTGCTCCTGAGCTGTTTTCGAAGCTCTTGAAGAAACTCTTGCTCTGCGGTCCTGGGGCGAAAAGTCGGCCCTTCCTCGCTGTCCGAGCTTGACTCTACATGGACTGAGGGATATTTCTGCCTATCATCCTCATCTAGAGGGTTTTCATCATCCAGTGAAAGCGGCCGTTCTTGGGAAGCGGCAACCACATTCAAGCCAGATTGGACTTAGGATGTGGTGGCCCCATCCTTGCTTTTGCTGCGAAGGTTATCGCTGGGGAGCGCGCCCGCCATATAGACCGTATGGATAACATATCCAGCCGTCTTTTTATTATCGGCGGCTGATTTCACGGATCGTTGTCTTGACCCTCCTGTTTTGGTAACGAGCAGTCGACTGAAGGCGGCTGGCCGGGCCGGATTCTTGAATGGTGCTGACGCTTTCTTTTTAGTTTTTCCCCGCTTTTTTCGCACGGCACAGAGCACCTGATAGACTCTTAAAGAAACGATGTCGTACTTTCTTTGTCGGGGCTGGGACACGTCTCTTTATAGCAACGTTCGGACCGTTGTCTTCTTGATTCTGGTAGTCATAGCATTTTTTTGAACCCACTTTAGAGGTTCAAAGGAATTGCTGATTTTTACGGCCGACTCAGCCGTCGTCGCGGAGTAACCCTGCTCTTGGAACCTCACAAGATTCCACATGGCCGAAGTCCTGACCCTCTTGTTGGCTCGATACCTGAGCCGCTTTTGCCTTAACTTTTCTGTTTTAAGCACTTGGCAGACTTCGGCTCTTCGAGAAGATGCCATAGACCGATTGACAGAGAGGCCAGAGAAGATGCTCGTTCGCGCGATTTTCAAGGGCACCATCTGAGCTTGCTGGAGCTGCTTTGTGGCCCTATTGGTGTTGATGGCCTTTCCCCCAATTGGAATAGTGGAAAGCCGTTCGAATACGGATTTGCGTTTGGGGTGGGATGCTTTGGCGACCACAACGTTCGGCCTCCTGCCCCTTGAGGTCGGTTTGGCCGATTGGTTTGCTGTGACCTCCGCCAGATGAGCGCTTCCAGCAGGGTAGATGATGACGGAACCAAATTGATGGGGTGGCCCCTCCTATTGCCGGATGATACTGGCAGGGAGAACCACACGGATATTGATCTTGACCACGTACGAGATCGGGGTTGCGTCGGAAGCTGAATTCATCTTAGAAGACATCGTCGTTGAAAGTTGATTGCTGCACGAAAAAAACATTATTTCAGTACAAACATTGGCATATATGTTAAATGAGTACGCATGAACACTTGATTTGAGATATGGGAGGAGAGAAAGGTCCCACCGGGCGTGCCAGAAGCTGTAGGGTGTTTTTCGTCACCCCATTGAGATGGGAATACGCGCGCGCTTGTCAGGCGCATTACAGGTTCCCCCTGCCTTGGGTAGGCTGGAGTTTATTGATTGTGGGGATCCGAATCTCCGGCAGTCGCGAATTAAGCTGTCATTAATTACCCCTCGCCTTTGGAGCGAGAGAACCTCCGATTGACGAGTCAAACAGGTCATGCGCAGTGTTGTGTTTTGAAGGGGTTTTGGTTATATCGGGGGCCCCGCAGAGTTTTTACGGGGGTCCCGCTACCCGGATAGCGGACTGGGGGTCAATAGGGCTAGCAGCCCCCTTGCGGGGTGCGGGGCAGCGTCCCGTTAGAAATTTTTTTCTAACGGGGGAGGTATTTTTAGTGTGGAGTGTATATAAAATGAGGGGGAATGACGTCCAAAGGACGCGTGAGCGCCAGCGCCTCACGTGCCTAGCACGCGGACGCTGGGCATAGGCGTCCCACGTTCTTGGCACGCGGACGCTGGGCACAGGAATCCCACATGCTTGGCATGCGGGCGCTGGGCGTCAGCAAGAAAAGGAACTTTGTCCCTGCACTGGGAGTTGTGCTCCCGATTTGACTTTTGGAGCTGAACTCCTGACAAAGAGGACAAAGGAGCTTAGCCCCTGCACTGCGAGTTGTACTCCCAAAAAGAAATATTTATTGTTTTATATATATATATATATATATATATATATATATATGTATTATTTTTTTTTAAGAGTTAAACTCCTAAGATATTTTTGGAGCTGATGAAAGGGGACCCCTTTCTTCTCCCTTGAGCCCTGGATCTTCCCTAAAGTGGGGTTTTTGGAGGTGGGTCTCCTTCTTCTTCCTCTCGGTTGGCCGGATCTTAGAGAAAAGGGGGGTGAGATTTAAAAATCTCCCCATTTTGAAATCTGATGGAAGATCCGAGCCCCTCTTTGTGGGTTTTTTGGTGAAAAACTATTTATTTTTGGAAAAGGAAGAGTTAAACTCTTAATTTAATTCAAAAAAAGAAGAAGGTTTAGAACCTTGAATAAGGAGAAAGAGGCACAAACCCTAATTTTTTTTTAGAGAGAGAAAGTTGTTGAGATATTTTCATCGTCTTTGCCTTTATAGGCTACACACTTTACATATAGCCCCTTGGGCTTTACAAAATGGTATTTTGCCCATCCCATGCCTCATGTGCTCATTTCTTTTGCACATGAATCATAGGTTTAACAAAAATTTGGTTTTATGCCCATTTTTCTTACATTTATTCATAAAAAAATACACCAAAATTATTTATTACAAAATTTTTATTTTGGCATGGGGGAGGCCGGCGGCTTCATTTTCGGGCTCGACTCGGACATGGGCTCACTTAACCTGGGCTTGGGCCCACTTGGCTTGGGGTTAGCTTCAATTTTTAACTTGGTCAACCGGGGTATAAATTTTGACCCCAACACACGTCTTTTAACGTGGCCACCTGTTTTTTCGATAGCAGCTCACTGACGAACGTTGGCCTCGGATCATTTTCCGACCCTAAGTCAATTTTCCTTAGATTATCCGTCGTACTGTGTATCCTATCTTCCAGCTCTTTTGGTGCTGGTGGAAACTCTGAGATCATCTCGTCCTCGTCTTCATTTGCGAAGCACCTAAAGAGGTCATTCATAGTCTCGTGCCCTCCCTCCTTTGAGAGTGTTATCACATGGCAGGTACGAGTTCGCTTCCATTCTTGATGTTGGGTTGGTCCTATCCTCACGGTATAGGTCTTCTTTGGTTCATGCTTTTACGGTAGGGTTACCCTCCAGCTGTCGGATAAAGCGAACCTGCTTTGCTGATGCTGTTCTTCTACCCAATCTTTGAAAGTGAAGCGGTCTTCAAGTTGGATGACTTATTACTCGGTGATAGGAGCAATAGTCTGGATGATGGACCTCATTTATTTGTTCGGGGTGCCGAGACTCCGGAAGTGTCATCATTTGGTGATTCATGACAAGGTTGAATATTTTCATTGTCTTGTCTTGGGGGAAAGAGTATTCCTGACCCATCTTCTTTATAAAGGACGGGTTCCAATCGACCTTTTCTCGATTGCACGGCCTCTTGAATCCGCTTCGTTGTTTTCGAACGTTGTTTGTGTTCATTGCCTTTATTTTGGGATTTTCCCCTTTCGCGAGGACATACAGCGGGCCCGGGATGAAGAGCATTATAGTCTTCCTTCTCCGCGGATTGCTGATTGAGGCGTTGCGTCTTGGCCTTTCATAAATGGCAATTTCGCGACTGTGATCGGCTTGGTTCTTTCGACAAGATTCTTTTATTAGCTTGTCTATTTGTTCTTCGAGCGACAGACTTAACGTTTTTAGAGCGGGATTTCAGTCTGTTCCAACGTCACGGCCATTCGGAAGAGCGTTTTCCCCATCGCTCGAACTGTTTATGACACGGCAGCTATGGAACTGCTCCCGTTTCTTGGACCGAACCTATCCGAGCCCCGTTGTCTCTATCTTCCCGTTGGGCATCTTTCGCTGAGTCCCGGGAATATCCTAAATCTTTGTGTAAAATTGGGCTTGTCGAACTGTTTGTTCGAGGGGTATACCTTGGCATCTTAACAGCCTTTTCAATCCCTGAGCGTAATATCTTGGCAGGCGGATTGGTTGAAGCCTGTCGAGTGCAAAATCGGCACTATGCCAGACTTCTTTTTTTACTTTGGTCTCCGTAGATTGGTAGAAGAGGATCGCCTTTTCACCTCTTCGCCTGGGAGGGACGTAGAAAGTCTGTAGCTCTTGTACACTGTATGTATCGAGTGCATCAAGTTCCTTGTAATGCCGAGACGGAGCCATTATGATTTGCAGACTCTGATCAGCTCTGGCAAGGGTTTGCACTGACGGGCGGATGGAGAACACTGCGTTGGCCTCGTCCTCAGAGTCGCTGCCAAAGACCAGAATAGAGGTAGATGGTCCGGGCCTATTGTTTTCTTTCTGGGGTTGCCCCGGGTAGACTATTTCTTCATCTTCTTCAGAATCGCTCCCAAAGATCGGGATAGTGGTGGCAGACTTCTGTTTATCCTCTAGCTTATGACACCTTTCTATATCTTCGAAATCTAGTAGGAAGTACTTTGCGTCTTCATATTTCTGGATCTCGTTTACGGAGAACGGATTTAGCTCCCCTGTGATGGTGCATTCCAAGCTTTCCTTGAAATGCTTCATACACTGATGTTGTGTAGAAGGGATGACATTGTACTCATGCAACCAGGGCCTGTCTAGCAAAGCATTATAGAAAGTCTTGGCGTCAATGATGTGAAATTTGATGTCGGTGACGAGCAACCCAAAGCGTAGCGTCAGTATTACGGACCCAAACATCCTTGACGACTGTGAGTCGAACCCGGAGATTGTAATTTTGTCTCAGGCCAAATGTTGAACATTCATGCAAATCTCTTTCAGCATTTTCACGTTGAGATGGTTGACGGAGGATCCGTTGTCGACAAGGATTTTCCCTATTTTGATGTCGTGGCAGTACCCGGCGACGTATAACGGACGGTTATGTTTGCACGTACCGAGGAGGAGATCTTCATCGCTGAATGTAATGTCAGCTGTGTGAACCTCTGTCAGCTCGTCCTTCATCTTCTCTTCTGCAAGAAAAGCTTGAAACTAATCGGGCTCTTGTAAAGCCTTGATCAGAGACTCTCGTGCCTTTTTGGACAAGTGGAGAGCATCCAATATGTTGTGAGGGTATTTTCCTCAGATGTGCTAGGACATTGTAAGCCACCTTATTTTTCCTAGGCGGGTCCCTTGCTGCGAGCTCTTTGACAACTCTATCATCAAGGGCAATTTCCTCAGAGATTTTCTCTTTCCCTTTGTGTTTTTTGCTCGAACCTTTGTTTGTAGGTCCGAGGTTCCTTTCAGGCAGCCTGTGGTTATGCAATTGAATATTCTCGCAGTTCTTCTCCTCTTCTTCTTTTTCAGAGGTGGAATCTTTAAAGAGAGGTCTGAGGGGTATTTCGTCCTCAGAATCGCTCCCGAAAGTAAGAACGTGGGGATTTTCCCCTTCTGAACTGGTACCAACCATATGACAGTTGCCAGTCATTTTTTCACGTGCATCTATCGCACTCTTTTGCCGTCGACAAGCTTCGTGTTTCATCCTCTTGAAGTGTTTTTGATGAACAACATATCCTTGCCACCACTTCTTGAAGGTACTGCATTCTTCGGTGGGGTGGGTAACCCTCTGATAATATAGGCAGTAGTTTGGATGTGAGTCCTCTCCGTCGAGACATATGACCCTGTGAGTGTTTCCTACCAGAGGTGGCAGCTTCATTCCCATTGACTGGGTTTTGGCTCACCGCTTCTCTGCCTTAATCCTGCTCTTATTGGTCGCAGGTATGCCTTGGTTTGGTTGGAGTAATTTACGACTCCACCTTGCCGCAGCTTTTTCATCCCGATGCTGACGCTTAGCCTTTTTGTATATGTCTATTTCGCGTTCTCGGTCAGCTTTGCTTTTTCGAAAGGCTTCGTTTAACAGCCTATCGATCGGGTCTTCTGGCAGTTCTGGGGATTTTAGCACCGATTCTTCCCCTAGTTCCTCTGCGTTGTTTTCTGACGCTGAAGAAGTTTCTTCGTCATTTAACGACGAATGGGAGACCATGTGGCAACTTGCTACATAGTTTTCGGTTTCTTCTGATGAGTCATTTTCCTTATCGTTGTCACTATCTTTGTTCTTAAGAATATGCTTGAGGAACTCTTCGAGCGTGACCGGTGTCCGCGCCTTCTGGTTGTACTCCTCCTACGCGTCGATGTATTTTTTTAGGTCTGTGCGCTTGTCATTATACTCGGCATGCTGTGCAGGCTTCTTGGTCTTCTTATTTTTCTTCGAAGACTTTAAAGGTTTGACTTGGGGGTTTTTCCCTTTGTCATCAATTTTCGGTATGGGACGCAGTTTCAGCATCCCTTCGATGATTTCGGGTTCAAGTGGGCTTTTCCACTTGACTGCCGGACATGCCTGTAGATATTTCAGCATTCTTTTTGGTTTTAGCTGAAAGAACGACTTCCCATGGAGTTTCTTCCACGAGCGAGCATGATGCCCCCGACGCATCCACCTTTTTGAGAGTGGTCTTCTGTTGTGGGTTCACCCTCCAGTTCTCAGATAGCGTGAACTTCCCTTGTTGATACTGGTCCTCAACCCAGTTCTTAAAGACGTAGCAATCCTCAATTGGTTGGCTCACTATTCTGTGATAGACGCAGTAGTTGGGGTTGTTGATGTTGCCGGGTTGCGGTGGACGCCGTGGGTCTGGCAATGTGATGAGTTTGTTGTGCACTGCCAACTCAAATAATCTCCTCTTCTTGTCATGGGGAAACGAGTAAGCGCGCCTACCCTTTCTTCCAGGGATATGCGTGGATGTGCGTTGTTTTGGCGAGTAGCCGGTTTTGGGCCACTCGGTTGTTATTGAGCGTTGGCGACGAAGGCCGCTTTTCCTTTACCCTTGGCATTTCGAGGGTCCTTACTTGAGGAGGAAGGACCATGGCCCATATGGTCCATTTGAGCCAGTTTATCGATCAGAGCCTAGAAGGTTGTTGGTTTGAAGAGCGTCATGAACTGGGAAACATTCATTTGAGGATCAAGGGTCCTGATTAACATGCCCACGGCAGGGGATTCTTCGATGCGCTGTTCGCACTTTGACCATAGGTTCCGCCACCGGATCGCATATTGGACCCAGGTTTCTCCTGGCTTTACCCTGGCATTGATTAATGCCATGATCGGGGTGCGCGCTCGCTTGCGTTGGCGAACCACTGTGTGAACATCGGTTCCATCTCTGTGAATGTTTTCACGGAGTCATTTGGGAGCTCCGAGTACCATTCAAAGGCCGTCTCTGACAGGCTGCCAACGAACTGGCGAAGCAACAGTTTATCGTCGCCTCCAGTGTTGCCGCACAGAGCTCTCAATTGCGCGACGTGCTGGTGTGGGTTGCCTGTCCCCTTGTATACATGGAACTTAGGGTCCGTATATCCCAGCGGGTATTTAATTTGGTCATACCAGCCTGGATACGGTCGCCCAATTCTGACGATTTGGCCTGCAGCTTCATTAGCTTGATGAGCTCGTATTTGTTGAGCGATATAATCATCAAGAGCAGCCTTGGAGATTGTTTCTTCTTTGGTTGCCGATAAAGCCGGAAGAGGGTTCGATGTTTCCCCTCTGTCATCCTTGATGATTATCGGCGGATCCTCGGCTGGGGGTTCTGTCTGGATCATCATTCCAACCATATCAAGAGAGCCATCTACTTTATATTAGCAGCCTGCTTAGGAGCTTCTTTGTCCTTTCTTTCAAGCACCCTTCGTAGGAACTCTGTATCGGTCTCCTGCTCCTGGCATTGTTCGACTGTTGTGTCCAGGCTTTCTTTCTGCCCGGTAAGTGCTGCTATTTTGGTCAGCATCTCCTGGAGCTTTTTTTGTTGCTCATGAGCTTTTGTCAGTGACCGAGTTTGCGGTCGATGTCCTACGGAAGCACGGCTTTCTTCTTTCCCGGAAGCCATGTGGACCGTATGTACGATCATGCCCCCAGACCTGGGGCGTTTAGGTCCATCGCCTTTAGAATTTGCTACCGACGGTGGGATTTTCTTCAGCCTCATCCTTTTGTAGGAGGTCGAGGTTGAAGGAGCAGTTATGACAGGCACCTGTGTAGAAGAATTCCCTCGCCGTATGACGAAGGGACGGTCTTTCTCTTACCGAGCCCTCGATTTCTTTGGTCGACGAGAGTAGTTTTGATCAATCACGGAGTCCTGGACTTTTTGCCACACCCAGTGAATTTGGGAGGAGAGCCATTGATGGGGGCGCTCCATCTTTTCTTACACTGTGGCTTCTGCATGCGGGGGTGATTTTTTTAGCACCGCCGTTGGAGAGTTCTTGCATACCCTCCTGAGCAGATCAAAGCTATTCCCGGTTAGAACAGCAGCGTCAACTTCCACCATTGGAGTCGGTGGGTAAAGTCTAGAGGGGGAGTTGCCTCTAACTTTCCTCACTCAGCACCAGTGACGACGTCGAGCGTGTCTTGCAAAATGGACCGCCTCGGTTTTGGAAGCGGCTTCGTTGTGCCCTCGGCTTTGGTAAGGGGCTGCTGTTGGCATCAACCTGTTGAAGACTGACGTCCTCGGCAGGGTTTGAAGAAGGCTGGCCAATCTTTCAAAGACCGACTTTCTGGTAGGGGAAGCACCTTTTATGACTTCGCCTGCAGGAGGAGTTGAGAGGGCTATCCATTTTGGGGTAGCCCCTTCAGGTGTCACGAGCCTTTTTGTGGGCCCGTTTGGGTTCTTGCCCAGCCTGTTGAAGACTGAAACGTCAGCTTTGGACGGCTCGTTGAAAGGGGCCGTTGTGGTTTCCAGTCGATCGAAGACCAACCTCTTGGGAGCTTCCTGTTACGGCGCTGAGGCACCGAAACTCACTGTTGGGAGCATAGTCCCAAAGAACAATCCAGTAGTGGCTTGCGTAACTTGCCCCACCAGCATTGAGAAAATAAAGGTCGTGCTGGGCCCGTATGTCACTCCTCCAGTTAGGGTGGAGCGAGTGTTGCTGTTGCAAGAAGTGCATTGGGAAGCCATCGATTTCTCTTCTTCCGCACAGGAGCAAGACACCAAATTTTAGTACCTCAGATCCAAGGGCAACAATAGCGAACCGCGATTTCGTTTCCGAAACATGACACACGAAGTGTGGAGTGGAAAGAGAAAAAGGTCACACCGGGCGTGCCAGAATCTGTTCACTGCCGAAAACAGAGACGAACTGGGATGGATCGTCTTGTTTGAATCCGGGAGAAGATGCTATTTAGATTTATTCGTCCACCTCTCCGAAGATACCAAGTTGATTTATGGCACCATATAGCAGAGGTTTGGACAGACGCGACCATTGTAGTATACTTCATCAGATTTCCCTTCATTTTATGAAGGGTTTTTGATTGTAGGGACGCTCTTCCCTGCAGGCGCAAGCCCCTGCAGTTAATTACGTTACCGCATTGCGATAACCACTTTCTTCTGCTACGGCAGTTCACTTCGTGTCATGTATGTGTTTTTTGTTTGTTTTGGTTGCCCGTGGATTGTATACGGAGACTAGTTTATGTCGTCGCCCATAGGACGCGGATCAGTCCAAATCCGTATATTTTAGATTTGGGTTTGGGTCAAGGATTTGCTTGACGGGGTTTTGAACTTAGGTTTTATACTCCTTCAGTTCAGAAATATTTTTGTTTTCTTTAAGGACCGTTAATCTAGTTTGAGATTAAGATCGACTTAAATCTTTAGGTGAGCATTTGGGCTCAGTTTGTTCTTGATAAGGATGTGTTAGTCTTATTTGAGACTAAGATCAGCTTAATAACATTCTAGGATCATTTTTGCTTAAGATCCAGCAAAAGAGCATTTGGGCTCAGCTGCAAGAAAATTTCAGAGACTTAGCCAATTTGGGCTTAGTCTAATTAGTCTTTTTTTTATTCAAAAGTGCTAAGCACTTATTTGGGCTCTGTTTGTTCAGCCATTTTCTTTTCATGTAAAAGTGCTAAACACTTATTAGAGCTCTGACGCTCACATGTATGTCATGTGAAGCATTCAGTCATGGGCGCTGCCTAATAAATGTTGAACACTTTTAGTCATTTTGACTAAATGTGAAGTGCTAAGCACTTTTTATATGGCGTCCACGTGAGGTGCACGTGCGGCGTTGGGCGCTGCCCAATCGGTGCTAAGCACTCAGCCGTTTTGGCTACATATGAAGTGCTCGGCACTTTTTGTACGGCACCCATGTGAGGAGCACGTGCGGCGTTGGGTGCTGCCCAATCAGTGCTAAGAATTTAGCTGTCTTCGACTACATATGGAGTGCTGAGCACTTTTATTCAGCGTCCACGTGTGTTTCACGTGAGGCGCTGGCCTTCTGTTTTGGGTGCCCGCATGTTTTTGACGTGAGGCGATAGGCGCTGTTAAAAAGGGGGTACCCACGTGAGGAGCACGTGAGGATCTAGTCTTGTTTCCTTTTTTAGAGATTAAATCTCTGTTAATGGCATTTTGACCATTAATGATCACCAAGATCTTCGTTTTTGAAGATCTGAGATCAGGTTTTTCTTTAAAAACTAAGTTCTTTTATTGGTTCTTTTTCCTTTTGTTTTTCTTTTGGACCTAATTCTTTTCTGAATCTTTGATTCTCAAGAACAATATCCTCCTGATGAGAATTAAATTCTCAACTTGTGGAAGACTTGTCTTATGGATTTCTGATCCAGAGAAAGAACTAAGTTCTTTGAGAATGATTAAACCCTTAAAATAGGTAAAAAGAGATATTTTGATCACTGAATTTCTTTTACCTAGGTTTTTTTTGAAATGGAAGTCTTCCTCTCTGAGGATTGAATTCTCTATTGTTTTTGGAAGCTTTATGTATTTTTCAAAAGCTTATGGAGGGGTTTTTTTTCTTCTGAGACTTGAAGTCTCGGATCCTTTATATAGTGGAGGCAAGTTTGTTACTTAATTCTGAGAAAATCTCTTATTGAGAGATTCCAATTGATTTAATTGGACTCAAAATTGAGTTGTGAAATTTTACCCACCATTGGATCATTAATTCAAGGACTTCTGTTTTTACAGAATATGTTCTCTTGTCTTTAACAAGATTGGGAAAATAGTTTCCCATATACATAATTTATTCTGTAAAATGGTGATTTTTTAATCACCATTGGATTTTTAATCCAAGAGTTCTTTGTTTTACAGAGAGAAATCTTTTTGTTTGGAAAGATTGAGAGAATGTATTCCCAAAAATAGAATTTTATTCTATTGTTGGATCATTGATTCAACCGAGAGTATCATTCTTATTTAGAAAGATTTAGGAGATGTTTTCTCCTAATTATATTATTTGATAATTTATCATCTCCGTTGGATCTTTGATCCAACGGCTCTGTTTATCAGAGAGTATCCCAATCTTTTTGTTAAGGAAACAATTCTACTTGGACGCCGGCGCTTACGTGTTGTGCATGTGGGCGCTACTTAAGAATTTAATTCTTATGATAGGTACTTATGTGCATTGCACATTGGCACCTGCGTGTTTTTCTCGTATGGCACTAGGCAATGTTAAGAGAGAGGCGCCCACGTGAGGAGCACGTGCGCGCCATCAAAGAGTTTAACTCTTATATAGTAAATTCTTCTGTGCTTTGCACATTAGCGCCCGCGTGAGGAGCGCGCGAGACGCCACCATAAGATTTAATCTTATAAGATTGGCGCCGGCGCCCTCATGGAGAGCACGTGAGGCGCCGCCTCATTAAATTCAACAGAGCTTTGCTCTTTTATTAGGTTAAATATTGGGGAAACAGGGTGGATTGCCTGTCAGCGAACTAGCCGGTAAGTCCCAAGGATAAAGTAAGAGTAAAAGAATGACACGTGTAGAATATATATATGACGGGTAAAAGTATATGTTCATGGGTAAATATGTACTATAGGTTTATATATGGTCACCATGTTAACGTTAAGTTTCAAGTGTGAATGTCAACGGAGCCGTATAAGTATTCACGAGCTCAAGAGTAGGGCCCCAGAAGCAAGGAAACACGGGCCCATTTCACGTGTTAGCATCGGATTTTTAGGCTTTGGATGAGTCGACCCGACTGATATTCGAGTAAAATAAAAAAAGAGGTTAATACGAGACTCCTGAAGCTCTGTTGGATTCACACAAGAAACTATCCCAACCATCCCGAGTATAAATAGTCTATAACTGTATAATATACTTAATTAAATTGATTGATTGGTTATAACATGTTTTGATTGAAACCATAGATTGCAAAAGGTGCAGAATAAAGTCGACTGAGTCGAGCAAACTGGGATTCAAGTCAATTGCAATCTTGGTTCAATTCAAGTTAGTTCGAGTAAGCTGGGTTCGAGTTCATGTTCAAGTTTAGATTCGAGTTTGGATTCGAGTTCAAGTTTTAGATTCGGGTTTTGGATTCGAGTTCAGGTCTTCTTCATATGAATTGATTTAACTGTTAAAAATCTTATGTTCGGGAGAAATCGGTAACTGTTGCATATGGACGGCATGATTTGTGTTTTTTTCCAAAACAATTTTCATTGATAACTCCATTAAGTTGTCTAACCTGAATAGGCAATCACTCACTTTCTCCGGCTCTCTGGGGCTCAAGAGAAATGATACCGCTTAAACCTATATTATTCTATAGTCCTTAAATATTTATTATTGTTATTTGCATTTCTCGATGGGTTTTGTGAAAAATACTTTAATATTGTTTAAAAATAAATCTCGAGGGTGATTTATAATATTTAGGGTTTTCATGAACATGTATTTTATTTGCTGTGGTATTTTAGTGATAAAACCTAGTTTTTTGAAAGTTTATGGCATTTTTATGAAAACTACTACTTTTGGAAACTTGTTGGTATTTTATTAAAAATTCTAATATTTCATTTTTAAAATATAGTTTTATAATTTATTTTTATTGAAAATACGGATTCATAACTTTATATAATTTTTTCAAAGTTTGTTTTGTTTAGAAAAATCGTATTTCTTAAAAACCGTATTTTTATTTCCTTTCGAGACCGAATACTCCGTGAGAAGTTCTGCATCTCGCTCTACTATCCCAAGGATGTACGATAATCTGCACCATCTATTAGTGGGTCCCCTAACGAGAGTTGTAGAGACGCAATTGCCAAGAATTTAAAAATATCGATTAAAAGAAACCCGTTTTGAAAAATGTGGTATTTTAATGAAAAACCTATTCTTTAAATAAACCATATATTTAGACCCTCGTGCTATGAAACTATAGTGTGCATGTAGGGTAGGTCGTTACCCCGTGAATGATCTTAAAGTATATACTCTAGTTATTGAAATACGGTTATATTAAAGTTCATGGTATTTTTATGAAAACTTCGTTTTATAATTAATTCACATGGAAATTTTTATTAAACTAAAAACTAAATGATTGTAAATAAGGTTAAGTGTGGTGTGAGGATGTTAGTTTAACCTATTTTGCTTATAAAATGGAGTACAATTATTAAAAATAACATTATATCAGAGTTAACTCCATTTTGTCGATTTGTTTTTAGAAGGCGATTTGAGATGAAAGAAATAGAGAGGGGGGGACTTAAGAGTTTAGGTTATTAATAAGGGAGAGGGGAAACCTTTTGGGGTCGTGGTCTTGGAAATGCTCCGGTGTTCGAGATTGGCTTGCTACTCCACTTGGTTGCTTAACTCCACTTGGGACTTAGAGAGTTTGAGAGAATTTTTGATGGAAATTTCAAAATGGGGGAATGCTAGGGGATGGGGTGCTATTTATAGTGAAGAATTTAGGGTTTGGGAATTAAAAATTGGATTAAAAAATTTAAAATTGATGTTAAATGGTGAATTGAATAGTCTTTGTTTAATTGCAGGGAAATCAAACAGTACAGGGGAGTAGAGGGGAGCTGAAGAGACTTGTGTGCAAAGCACGAAGGCGATTGGGGCATCATGGACCGTCGGCGGTGGGTAAGAAAGGGAGACGGGCGGTCAGATTTTGTCCTCTTGCCTCGAGATTCATTCTACGTGCTTTACTCAGCATTTACTCCTCATTGCGCCTGTTTGATTTTTCTGAAACCTTTTGATTCTCCATGAATTGCATGTGCAACTCTTGGGCTTCCGAAAAATTAAAAAGAAAATTTTTTAAAAATTTGGGACTGATGGGATTCGAACAGGCTACGTCACAACAGTGTAGAGGCTTTACCAGTGAGTTATAAGTTGCTTCTTAGTTTTATTGAACAAAAATAACTTATAACTCATACACAGGCTGAAATACCCTTTTCTATATATTAAACAAATAATTCTGTACGGGGATTTCAGAGTCGTTACATTCTACCCTCCTTACAAAATTTCATCCTCGAAATTTATACAGAGACTAATTTTCAAAAAGGTAAGGGTATCGAGCACGCATATTTTCTTCTCTTTCCCAAGTTGATTCTCCCGGTGAATCCTTTCTCCACATTACTCGAACCAAGTTCACCTCCTTGTTCCGCAATGTCTTCACCTTTAGATTCAGGATCTCAACTGGTTGTTGCTCGCAAGTTAGATCAGTCTGTACCATGAGCTCTGAGTGATCAAGTATATGGCTGGGTTCGCTCACATATCGTCGTAGCTGAGATATGTAGAACACGTTGTGCACTCCTTCCAATGAGGGTGGTAGTGCTAAACTGTATGCCACTTCTCTAATTCATTCGAGTATGTCGAACGGTCCTATGTACCTAGGACTAAGTTTGCCCCTCTTGTCAAACCGTATCACTCCTCTATTTGGAGAGATCTTCAGGAATACATGCTCTCCGGGTTGAAACTCCAGGTGTCGACGCTTTGCATCTGCCCAATGTTTCTGTCGGTCTTTGGCTATGCTCATCTTTTCCTTGATCGTGCGAATTATATCTACAGTTGCCACGATCATCTCTGGCCCAAGGAGTTCACGATCTCCAACGTCGTCCTATCTCAGTGGGGAATAGCACTTCCGTCTGTAGAGTGCTGCGAATGGTTCCATCCCAATGCTTGCCTGGTAGCTGTTGTTATATGAAAACTCCACAAGGTGTAGGTGATGTTCCCATGAACCTCCGAAGTCTAACATACAGGCTCTCAGTATATCTTCTAATATTTGAATTGTTCGCTCAGAATATCCGTCTGTTTGTGGATGATACGCCGTTTCAGACTCGTCCCCAAGCTAGCTTGCAGACTCTGCCAAAACTGTGATCGGAATCTCGTATCACGATCGGAGACGATGCAGAAAGGTACTCCATGTAATCTCACGATCTCGTACATGAGATTATGGATATCAAGACAAGTATTGTATACCTTGAAGGATAAATTTTATTTTAGATTTTTACTCACCTCTATATACTTTCTTTCCAACGTCTCGGTTGACCGGCCAACTCGGAATGGAATAAAGTGAGCCGACTTGGTGAGTCGATCCACAATAACCCAAATTGCATCGTTACCCTTCGTGCTGCAAGGGGGAGCAGTCATGAAGTCCATGGTAATGTGCTGCCATTTCCATTCTGGGATTGGTAACGGCTGAAATAAACCAGCGGTTCTGTGATGTTCAGCCTTCACTTGCTGACACACCAAACACTTGGCTATGCTCCTTGCTACTACTCTCTTCATTCCATGCCACCCATAGTATTGCCATAGATCCTTGTACATCTTTGTACCGCCAGGATGTACCGAGTACGGAGAGCTGTGAGCTTCTTTCATCAACTCTTCTCGAACAGGGCTGACTGGCATACATAAACGGCTTCCATAACGTAAGGATCCATCTTCGTGGATGATTAAGTCAATTCGAAATCTACTTTCTACTTATTCTCGAATCTTTTGTAGCTTGGCATCATTTGCTTGAGCTGCCTTGATCTGATTTACAAGAGTAGACTGGACGTGTAAGTTCATTAAATATGAAGCGTTACCTGGCATAACTACTTCGATCTCCAATCCATGCAGTTCTTGTTGTGGCTTCCACTGAGCGGTGAGGTTCATTGATAATGGCTGGTGACTAAGTGTATCAAGAACTACATTCATCTTCCCAGGATGATACTGTAGGTTGATGTCAAAGTCCGCCATGAGTTCTAGCCATCTTCTCTACCGCATGTTAAGTTCCTTCTGAGTAAATACATACTTAAGACTTTTATGGTCAGTGTATATATCCACCCATTCTTCCAAAAGATAGTGGCGCCAAATCTTGAGTGTGATGACCACTGCTGCCAGTTCCAGATCATGTGTTGGTTAGTTGCGCTCATGAACCTTTAACTGTCATGATGCAAAAGCCACAACTTTTTCATACTAGTGTAGAACACATCCTAATCCTTTACCGCATCACATTGCATATCGAATCCGCCAGATTGATCCGGTATTACGAAGATAGGAGCAGAAGTTAACATCGGGGGTGATTTATAATATTTAGGGTTTTCATGAACATGTATTTTAATTGTTGTGGTATTTTAGTGATAAAACCTAACTTTTTGAAAGTTTATGATATTTTTATGAAAACTATTACTTTTGGAAACTTGTTGGTATTTTATTAAAAATTCTAATTTTTCATTTTAAAAATATAGTTTCATAATTTGTTTTATTGAAAATACGGATTCATAACTTTATATAATTTTTTTCAAAGTTTGTTTTATTTAGAAAAATTGTATTTCTTAAAAACCGTATTTTTATTTCCTTTCGAAACCGAATACTCCGTGAGAAGTTCTGCATCTCGCTCTACTATCCCAAGGATGTGTGATAATCCGCACCATCCATTAACGGATCCCCTGACAAGGGTTGTAGAGGTGCAATTACCAAGAATTTAAAAATATCGATTAAAAGAAACCCGTTTTGAAAATGCGGTATTTTAATGTAAAACCTATTCTTTAAATAAACCATGTATTTAGAATCTCGTGCTATGAAACCATAGTGTGCGTGTGGGGTAGGTCGTTATCCCGTGAATGATCTAAAGGTATATACTCTAGTTATTGAAATACGGTTATATTTAAGTTCATGGTATTTTTATGAAAACTTCGTTTTATGATTATTTCACATGGAAAATTTTATTAAAGCTAGATGATTGTAAATAAGGTTAAAAGAGTGATGTGAGGATGTTAGTTTGACTTATTTTGCTTATAAAGTGGAGTACAATTGTTAAAAATAACATTATATCAGAGCAAACTCCATTTTTTCGATGTGTTTTTAGAAGGCGATTTAAGATGAAAGAAATAGAAAGAGAAGGGAACTTACAGGTTTCGGTTATTAATAAGGGAGAGGGGAAACCTTCGGGAGTCATGGTCTTGTCGGAGATGCCCCGGTCGTCGAGATTGGCTTGCTACTCCACTTGGTTGCTTAACTCCACTTGGTACTTAGAGAGTTTGAGAGAATTTTTGATAAAAATTTCAAAAGGGGGAGAGCTAGGGGATGGGATTCTATTTATAGTAAAGAATTTAGGGTTTGGGAATTAAAAATTGGATTAAAAGAATTAAAATTGATGTTAAATGGTGAATTGAATAGTCTCTGTTTAATTGCAGGGAAATCAAACAGTGCAGGGGAGTAGGGGGAGCTGAAGAAACTTTTGTGCAAAGCACGGAGGCGATTGGGGCATCATGGACCAACGGCGGCGGGTAAGAAAACGAAACAGGCGATCAGATTTTGTCCTCTTGCCTCGAGATTCGTGCTACGTATTTTACTCAGTGTTTACTCCTCATTGTGCCTGTTTGATTTTTCTGAAACTTTTTTATTCTCCGTGAATTGCACGTGCAATTCTTAGACTTCAGAAAAATTAAAAAGAAAAATCTTTAAAAATTTGGGACTGATGGGATTCGAACACACGGGCTACGTCACAGCAGTGTATGTAAGTCTACGGTAGAGCCCCGGCCGTCAATCTGAGGCCAAACGTGGAACAAAAACTTTTACAAATGGCGCCATCGCATACTATAACCCGGATCTTGCCATTAGCGCTAAACTAACAAACTGTAAAGAGATAGAAAGGCTATACCGATCGATCCGTGTCCTTCGGTCTTTAGCCATCATCCCACGCTCCTCGCGGCATCTCCGATCTCCTGTCTCCTCGTCAAGGTGGCACCACGTCAACGGATCTTTATACGGGCTCACGCCTCTAAACCGAGGCAACTCGGACATGAAGATTGCTAGCCGACATTTCCAAGATTGATGTAGAGATAGTGTAGAATACTTTGTCTCAAGACACACAAGCCATTGGGTGAAGGTAAATTGAAGCTGCCAATTGGGGTGATGAATTGAGCTTTGGATTTTACAAAATGAATCACTTTCTCACAAATGGGGCTCGACCATTCTTGAAGGGGCTGAAGTGGGTGGGGTCGGCCATGAGGTGGAGAGGGTGAGCACAAGGTTTCAAGTGGTGAGGCTAAGAAGAAAATATCAACAACAAATATCCAACAAAGATCTTAAGCATGGACAAAAGAACTTAATGCAAGAATGAGTCACTTAAACACCCCATCCCATATGAAGAGGACAGAAACTTCTGGAGCCCCGGGCACCACAAAAAAAACCCTCCCTTTATAAATGCAGCATTTGCAAGAAAACCCCTCACAACAAGAAATTCAACCAAGAAGGATAGAAAGGAAAATGGCCAAAACGAAGATACAAACTAGAAACTTCAAAAAGCGATCCCGTAACTAATTACAGGATAACCCCAATGCAGTATATACATACCCGCATTTGTATTCCGTCCGAATACAAAATGCAAAGAGACAAAAATACTCCTGCACAAATAACACTAGAATCCGGCTTAAACCAAAGCCCACTGGTATTATCTGTCCGAACCATGACACGTGCACAAGTGTACGCGTATGTTCGAACCCTGCCATAAAACCATACAGCCTCTACAACGTTTCGCCCGAACTTGGGAAACTATCTGTGGGGGGCTCTAAAGACTCGTCAATACTCTGGCAGTGGGTTTAACCACAAGCCGTCGGTGGTACTAGCTGTACGTAACGGCTGCCCATGTATTGACAGAAAGGGAAGCCGATGAGCAAACTCATCAAGAAACCCTACTGAGCCTATCAGTGACAATATCCGTACAGTCCGGTCCATTCCTCTATGAGCATCGCATATCGGGCCTAGGGGGCTGGTAACGTCTGACCCCCAAAAGTTGTATAAGTCGTGTCGGAGGGTAGCCCTGAACACCCTGAGAAACTACTGGAATACCTACCAGTAATTCTCACCTGCCTTGGCCAAGGACTTGGTGTAATGTCTCTCCTAAACACAGCGCGATCTCACCCCCAATACCGGGAGAGACGAATCCCCTGCCGATCCGCTCACTGCCTCTATGTGGCTCGGGACTGTACCCAACTAAACCTGTTTGCACGACTCCTTTGAGCCGTGGTAGGGTAGTAATCTAAGCACAGTGGGAACTCACACGAGACAAATGATGACCTCAGGTCGATGAACTAACATGTACACATGTCACCAGGGAACTGCTATCTGACGCTAGGTATAATACCAACTGGCAGGTTCCCGGCGAGTCATTTCCGGTGCACTCATAACCCAATGAGCACCTGTATACATGTTAGGCGAACCAACTGACACCAATGGCTTGTGAGACCGGCCACCGCCCCTCCTCGGAGTCTCGACTGTATACACTAGTCTACTCCGGAGTATCGACGCCAAATCTCGAAATTCCCACGACTAGGGACCACTTTTAAGGATGTGCTTATAGACTACCCAACTCTCACGTATATGATCATCGTCATACTATTGGTAGTCAAGCAAGAATCCTAAGGGCTCTATCAATGTGTAATAGTGATCATGTCACCTAAAACTGTACACGATGATAAAGACAAACCAAATAGCATACTATCATCTTGAGTAAGACTGTCCTATCGGTATAGGTCCTCTCTCAATCATTGCAATCACGTACCTGCGATCCAATAATTGACTTTGAGGGCACTATATCCAACAATCTCCCACTTGCACTTAAAGCTAATTATTGCGATGTCGCATACTAACTGCCCGTGTGATACCGAACATCCAACTCCTCTACTAATCAGTTTCACAAAGCCCGTTTGTAAAACTCTTGTGTTCGAGAAATAGCCTCAATGAGCGGATCCGCCCTGATGTTTCTTTCTATGTCTCTCTTAATCAGAAGTTCGTGGAGAAAACCATCTCCCGAATTGTGTAATACCTGTCTTAGAATATGTTTGGATATCTGATAGGACCTATTTCATAAATGAACTCCAAATCCAAACTTCTTAGACTGTATCGTCAACTGAACCTAATCAGTATCCTGCACCATGCCTTCCACAGTATCCTCTTGGACCACCTGTCCAAACTACTGCCCCCTTCGACAGAGTGAAAACTATAACTCTGACAATCACTCTGTCATCCATGTCACCTTGGAAGTCTGGAATGATAACCGTCTCCCAAAGGAGGCTGCCGTTATTAAATCCTTAGAACATCTACTTATGTTCTAAAACTGCTTCCGAATGTTCCTCCAGGATTGGATTAATATAAACTTATTGCATCTAGTGCAAAAACAACATCTGGTGTGGTACTTGACACCTCATGATTGACTCAATTGCCTAAGCAAGTGATATGCCAATCATGCACATCCCTCTCCTCTTTAGTCTGTAAGACACCTTTAGAGAGGGAGACTCCATCACCTGCAGGTACACCACCATGCCAGGAGTCGTCCATTCTAAAATACCTTTTAGAATACTGTCTAAGTACCCAGATTGGAAAACTACCCAAATTTAGATCAAAAACCGTAGATCTAGTAACCAGAATGTTTGATATTATATCCATATCCTGTGTGGAGAAACAACTGTGTGACAACCACAGTATAACCAATCGTAGTATAGGAATTTTACTTCCTACTCTGTGTATGTCATCCAAATATCAGGACATCATACCCTACTACCTTCTTAACAGATCCATCCCCTATTCTGATGAAGTCAAAGACATGACTGTCACATCAAAATTAGATGACTTGTCTCCACTATATCTGCTCTAGTCTATAAATAGACATAAGTTACTTGCCCACTATGCTTCCGCTGCTCCCACTGACCACAACAACCCTCTGGCAGAATAATATATACGTGCACTTCTAAAGCTAGTTTAGAACGACGCTATACCCATCCTCCTGCCCGGTCTCATAGCCTGGAACAACAGTAGTGTCAAGTCTGGGTAAACAAGAATCTCCCTGTCACCGTCCTTGAGGCTATCGGAGTACCTCTCGGGTGTCTGAGGTTACCCACCATATCTGCGGAGTGGCTAATGGAATGTCAAACCTGATTGAATTTTTAGGTCCTATTAAATTTTCCGTAATCGTTTGTGGTTCTAGAATCTCATCCGGTTCTACCATACTCCCACTACTATTTTCTGAAAAAATCCATTTTATTAAAACTGTGGCGAGTCAAGAACAATATCACCATTGATCTTCCAGATGGTAGAATATCAACCCTCGTCATAGCCCGTGTCAAACCACAAACTTCCATTACAGAAACGTGCCTTGAGTTATCCAGAGTCTAGTTTTAAGCATAAGCCAGACAACTCCCCGTACCTTAACATCGTTAAGATATGAACCATTCTATATCCAATATAGAAAATTTGGCACTTATTTAATTGGAACCAGATTCAAATCATACAGCTGTCTCCAGTGTATATCAACTTAATGGAAAGAGGTTAATCAGCATTACTCAACTTAGGAATGCATCCAATTATGAGTAACCTGAAAGAGAAACAAGTTTCTCAAAAACCATTACTATCAACTGAATACCAATCACAAGTATCTACATCTTCGATCACCTTGAAGAATCCCGATACTTGCGACACATGGTTCTCTACTTTATTCCTATACCTATAACTTCTCAAAACTTAGACATTGTATTTCAATCAAACACTTGTCTAAAAACTAGATAAGTCACGAGTAAACAGAACATAGCACGAGAACCAACCCCTTTGTCCTAATGGACACTAGACAACATACATTACTCTGTATAAGTCCGCTGAGTTGAATAACTCAAAACCTGTGTATCGTAGGTTGAAAACTGTACTTATGGTTAAGAACTACTCCGCTGTTCAATGCTCCTTACCCAATCGTCAACTGATATAGGTAAATGTCATACATAATTTCAAAAGATATATCTCACTTTATGAAAGTAAACGTACAGATATATCAATTTGAAATTGGTGCATAACAACGGATATTCAAAACCAAATACTTGCCGTCAGGCAAAAACCTAGGCGATTTCCTCAAATATCACCAATTACAACGAATTCCGATATCATGAGGATAATCACCTAATTCCCAATAACTTACTCCTACTCATCATCTGTAAAACCATACAGATGTGAGAATCATACCTGGTGGAGTAAGTGTCTAATCGGGAAATCAGTTTTCAATTAACAATGCACAGTGAAACTGAAACATGAAAATGTCTCGAAAGGGTATCCTGGTATTCCTAGTAATGCCTCTTCCATAATCCAATTCATGACTATAACCGTATATTTCGTTGCCATCTCTCCAAATCCCTTTATTTGTCTTTAGTCGTTACCTTCTGTACACCATCGTTAGGCTAAATGGTTTTCTTTCTTCCCTACCGTTCGGCACCAGCCTATGGTTTGGAAGAATACTATCCAGTAAGCATAATAGGTGTACTCTCATAATCCTACGAGTACTCACAATCTGAGAGAAGGTGATGATAAAAGACAACTGAATAAAACCTTATTCTATTTCTCCTGAACTAGAGAAAAAGCAAAGGTGAAGTTGGAGTGGCGATGAACTACGCGGATTGGTCGTGAATGATAGCAGTCGCAATTTACTTTGCCCTCTTTCCAATCCCTTTATTTTGTCTTTACTTATTACCTTCTGCACACCATACTTAAGCTAATTGGTTTTCTCCTTTCCCTACCTTTCGGCACCTGCCTATGGTTTGGAAGAAGACTATCCAATAAGCGTAATAGGTGTACTCTCCTAAACCAAGGAGCCATCACAACCTGAGAGAAGGTGATAATAAAAGACAACTGAATAAACCAATTCAATTTCTCCTGAACCTGAATCCATCCCGAAGAAGTCCCTTTGAGTTCGTATATAACCATACGATGGATTTATCCAATGGAAGTGGATGTTCGTAGTAATACGAGGTGTTCTGGAGAAATCCAAAGGGTAAAAGAAGGAGTGGCAATGATGTATGCAACTCAGACAATCCAAAAGCCAGTATTTTAAGAAGGTTCGGTCAACTTGGTCACTGAGTCATAGTCTAGGGTCGGTCAATGGTCGCTGTCAAAGAGAGAGAGAAAAGAAATACTCTACGTGCACTCTAACCTAGATCAGAATAGTTATCACTTTATCTAATCAGGAAACCTCCCACTGTACCGTCAAATTCTCCTCCAAACCTGAAAGAAGAATTAGTCGGGATCACCCGAAGAGTAAACCAACTCATCAGTGGGAATCGGGATCCAACTATCATCGCATGATAACGTGAAGGAATCCACTCACGTTATCACACTCCAGAAGGTATGCGCATGCCTGGCAAGTTTCCTGTATGTTTGAAACTCCCGATATGGATTTTTCCCCATGCTCTTATGACCTTGACGTTGGCTAAAATGCCATAAGTCACATGTCAAGTTCTACCCATCATTATCTTGTTAATTTGAACTCACCCGTACATACCCCTGACGTTGGCCAAATGGCAGAACGACTGTCCCAAACCAACTCATCTATCTATGCAACAGATGAATACCCAGCAGCTACCAAACACTATGCCTTGGCGTTGGTCAAAATACATAGTTTGAATACTAATGAATACCCAACTGAAATGACGGAGGGCTACGGCTGGTTTTTGGCGAAAAACCTTTAACGTAACGAACTTGATATCGCTGAAGGAACCTGATAGCTTTTTACAAAAATATAGCGGCGAAAACCTTTGCTAAATAGGTCACTCCCGGTGAAGAGATCTCGGCTCTTTCCTCATGGAATGAGGTGCAGGATATTCCAACTAAATACCGCGATGCAAAGCAACAAGTAATCGACTATAGTGAAGTTATTACCCTGACGCAAACTTCTGCCCAAGGGGTCACTCCCGGTGAAGAGATCTCGGCCCTTGCCTCGTCGAATGAGGTGCAGGATATTCCAACTGAATAGCACTGTGCAAAACAAAAGAAAACGTCCTTGTAATAACACTTTTTGAAAACTTTTCCAACAACGTCAAACAGGTTTGTTTTCCTTTGTATTGATCAGAATCAACGCAGTCCCATCAATTAATCACACCAGAAAAGAACGAAAATAAAATGTACGTATATGCCATTCGCATTCGTCACTGGGTCCCGTCATCACCCGTTAGGTTACTTAACTAACGACAGAGCGGGGACTGGACTAGCGCGGGTGCAAAACATATACAACATCTACTAGTATATATACCAATATACAATAATCGCTCTAGGCATGATAAATGCAACATTACAGAAAAGTAATAAGCATCACAGAACAATACAGATAATCTGGGATCCCCGGGTTTCACAGAGCCGCTACTGAAACCCGACGTTCCCCTGGTCGTGTGGATAGCCTATACAATGAAACCTAGACCCCTACGAGTGTGACAAGTTACCCACCAAAACTTGAAGCGAGGCATCCCCTTACAGCAAAGTGAATGAACCATCCGGCACTTCACGGAATCCGATAACTTGAGCACCCCTCCTTGGGTCAACCTGTACCCCCTACGAGTGTGGCGAATAGCCTGCCAATCCTAAAGTGAGGTTACCTCCCTCTCAAAGCCATGAGATGCTGAACCGTTGCCCTCCAGAACCCGACTATCCGTGCACCCCGTCGTGGGGTAAACCTAGTACAGAAATGAAAATATGTACAACGGGTACATCGACCTCAACCCGGTCGTGCCCCAAAAGAATAATATACAAACAGGCAGTGACGGTAGTCCACATGTTGGACGCTCGCCCCACAATATCAAATGTATAAATAAATCCAAACTGCATTACCATTGCACACAGCTATCCACCACGACAAATTCGCAACATCACAGCACAACATAGAACATCAACGTGAATGTCACGTTCGCAAACCCGTCTAAAAGAGCTATAGCAATTAGACACGATTTACCGCTCGAATGACATTCACGGTCGGAGATATAATATAAGTACTGTAAACTAACACATTTAAAATTTCGATCGACAAAACTTCCCGAAGTGGGCCCCAAGTACAAATCCAGTACTCTAGCAAAATCTGGGCCCAAACAAAATATTCCAGAAACCACAATTCCACATGAAAGACACCTAGAAGAAATATGGTGCATGTTCATATCATAATTTTGCATTATTATATTCCCCATTCTTATTCATTTTACAAATAAACAGGTGCTTTTGACCCATGTCTGCTACATAGTTGCAGGTTACAGGTTCTCGGAACAAAAACAGTGAAAAGATGAAAAGACGATACAAAAGTGAGACTACGACCAACAAATGGAAGAATCTTGATCAAGCCTACAGTTTGGAGAATAAACGAAGATCAATAAACAAGTACAAAGGCAGTGCAAGGTTCAAGATTTCGACACGAAGCAAGCGGTAAAGTCCATGACATTATTCACTGTGGAAATCTGGAAGAAAACTAGAAGACAATCTGAGAAACCAAGTGAAGAAATAAGAAGCAGAATGTAACCAGAAGCAACCAGGAAAAACAGAGCCAACAAGCCTCATATATGGCCACGGAAACGCGGCCAAACATGGGTTTTGGCAGCGGATCCGCGGCCGTGCGTCGCTCGTGTTACCACGTGTCGCGCGTGTCGGTGCAGTACTTAGATTTTTCTTACGGTATATTTGTAAATTCAGATGTGGGTCGATTATAACCCTAGGGTTTCTATGCTCTATAAATAGAAACCCTAAACCTCTTTTTGAGGTATGTCTCTTTTTGTTTCATCTATTCAGAATTCTAAATTCGGTGTAAATGTTTAGAGAGAGCCATCAAATAAAGTAAGGTTTTTTTATTTTATTGCCCTAGTTAATTTTCATTCTGCCTTAGTATAATTTTTCTTATCTGCCCTAATTAGATAGTTAGAAAATGTTAATCAATTCCCTAATGAGTGAGTAATTCCTCACTTATTAGGGTTAGGAACAGGGAAGGCTTGAGAGATGAAAATCTCTCACCTCTTTCTTGCCCATCACATATAATTAATAGGACTCCATGCATACATACACACACCGTTCCCTACGACAGCTTACCCCACGAGGTAACAGTGATACCGTAGTATAAACGACCGGTTGCATATGTTTTCCATGGAGGTTAGGGTAATAATTAAGAAAGGAAGGACAAGAACCTAGAGAAAGAAACACCGTTTCTTCCCAATGGTACTAATCCCCTTTATTAATTATTACCATAACACCTAAAAGAGATCTAAATTAGGGCATTGAAAGCGGTGAGGAAATCTTTAATTTCCAAACTTAACCTAAACCTAACCCTAGCAGGATTCTAATCCTAGTTTAAATCAGTTTAGTTTTTAGTGATAATCCATCCACACCGTTTGGAATTAACTCGTTAGACCAAATTAGGAAATACACAACATCCCTGTGGACCGACCCGTACCCACCGGCTAGCTACCAAGCGATGCCGTTTTTTATTGCGGTTAAATATTTTGATCACAAAACTCAGCACAAATCAAATGGCGCCGTTGCCGGAGATGGCGTAGTCATTTTCTTTTTGTAATTTCGAGTTAATATAAAATTGAAAAATCATAAAAACTGAAAAATAAAAAATATAAAAAAAAATATCATCTTGTTATTTTGTGAAGGGTATTTTCGTTTGAATTGTGCAGAATCGAAGAACAAATTCAGATCTGGAAAAATCCAGAGAGCGAAACAGAAAACAGTAGATCTGAACAAATAGAGGAGGACCACAACAGAAACAGAAGAAGTTGGGAGGCTCGAGTCAACGAGTCAACCGCGGAACCGCGATGGGAACACGACATTGGCGGCGGAAGCGCGGTCCTGTGCTGACGTCAGCACGTAAAAAAATCGCTGTAATTTTTCTCTTCTTCTCTGCAACCCCAATATCTCCTCTGTAAAATTTCCTGCAGGATTCTTTGCGCCAAAAATCTCTCCCCCTTCCAATAATTGATCTTGTGCAGGATTCTTTGCGCCGCGCTAAAAATTCTTTTTGCAAGTGATTGTGTTTACTGCTTTGCATATTTTTAATTGACTTTAAGGGGCTTTTACACCAACCCAGATTAGGTGGGGATTTCATTACCCTTTCCAGGACCCCAAAAATCATATAAGGCATATTGCATTGACCATCAATCTAATTAAAAAAGATTAGACTCAGCCGTAAGGACTTCGCGCTCAATAGGATAAAGGAATAGTTGTAGGCATCGACCGTTGATCCTAACCTGACTTTGTGGTGCCTAGGCTAGACAGGTAGTGAAAGGTAATTTTAAAAGGCCCGTCTCACGGTGATTCGTGAGCGGATCCCTCCTTTCTCTACTTGTGCTTAACTGGCCACAATTGGCGGTGAAGAGGCGGTTTGAGCTCTTACTTCTTGCCCTTTAGAACAGTTAGGAGCTGTCTAGCTGATCTAAGTGACCCTAGATCTAGGCTTGATTGTGCATTTGTGATTGATTGAACGTGTGTCTAAGCTTTTTATCGAAAATCTTTTTTGCAAAAAGCTCCACATAAAAAAAACACAAAAAAAGGAATTTTTTTTTACAAAAACTTGCAACTTGTCGCTAAGAAATCCGTGCACCCCGCATTCTTTTTCTTCTCCTTCTTACATCATGGGTACCCCACCTCCCAAAACTCTTGCCGAACTTTGGTACCCTCAACCAAACTTTGCTTCTTACGCGAATTGTTTTGGTCGAATTACGGACGACCCCTCCATGCCCAAAAATTCTTTGAAATATCGAATAGATGCGTCTAGGAGAAACAGTTCGGCTCCACAATCCACTTTGTATCAACCATTTCAACCTTTACTACCTTCTTATGTTGATACTACTTTTTCGAGTCCTGTTGTAACTCCGAAACCCATGTCTATCGCTGAACATATTGAACAATCTCGTAACCGATCTTTCACTCCTTTCAACCCTTCCAGTTCTTGGGATCAACAAGTCCATTCACCTTTTTATCCAAATGTTGATCCTACTCCTGTCCAACCATTCAATTCCTACCAGTCCTACCCGACTTCTGCACCTTCCCTAGACATTGCTTCTACACAACCATTTGGGAGTTTCACATATCCAAACAATTTTGAATCTTTTACTGAAACCCCTTCACAACCCATATCTAGTCTGGAAAAGTCGTTGGAAGCTTATATTGTAAAGACAAACCAACAAATGAGGAATTTGGATGCGTCCATTGCCGCCCTTATGCAACCTAGTGAACCGGTAGCTAGTTTCCAACTAGCTCCAAATCTTCCAATGTATGATGAAGTGGTTGGACAGATTGAGAATTTGAGTGAAGAGAGTGAGCTGTGCACCCTTCCAAATCAAACCTACCCATCACCAATTGAATCCTACAACTCCGGTTTTGAATGTCTATCAAGTGTCCCAAATGATTCACCAGTAGAAAATAAAACGTTTAATGAGTATGCGACTTTGTAGTGCTTGATTTGCCAGATTGTGAAGGGTCCCTTTCGAGTGAAACCATCGCCAATCCTTTTGACCTCTACACCTCCAATCTAGAACCTGAATTGATAAATATATATTCTTTTGATGAGGTGTCTAAAAAAATTGATTTTCACTTGATTGAGGATATAGACGCCGGGAATATTTTGGATGATGAACCCGTAGATTTGACTGAAATTTATTTCCAATTCATCATCCCGAGTTATTAAATGTTTCTCCCGAACTTCAGATGCGTCTTGATTTTGATGATAATAGCATGGATGAGTTAACTTTTGAGGAGAATTATGATGATAATATTGAGGAGAGTATTGAAGATAGTATTGAGGATGAACCATTTTGTTTGATGAGTCGGATTTTTCAATTCGTTCTCCTAAACCTTTAACTGTTATACTTCCTAAATCACCCCCCCCCCATCCTTCCAATCGTCCCGACCACGCAAAAGATCATGCAGGAGGACTGTGAGCTTGAAAAATTTCTGTTCGATCACAGCAGTTTGGACGCCACTAGTGCGTTCCTCTTTGAATCTGACACAGTTCTCACAGCCAATAACGATTACGAGTGTTTCACTTTTTCGGACGATTTTGAAGACTCACCGCCCGAGTTTGAGTCCTTTGAATTTTCAGATGAGTTAGTTAAACCATCAGACTCGGTTGCTTACAGTCATTTCGAACCATTGATGGAATCCTTCGAGTTCGAGACAGATTACTTAGGTGAGAATAAGACTATCCCTAAATCACTCCCCTTCATCCTTTCCATCGTTTCGACCGCGCAAGAATCCGTCGCGCTTCCATTTTCAATGGATAGTTTACCAAGTTCAATGTACCCATGTTTTCTTACGAATCTTGAGGGATTTGACCCCATTTCTCGACGGGTTGATAAATTAGCACAATCGCTTTTAACACATCGGTCATCACAATTTACGCTAATTTATTCACTCGATTTACACCCTCAAGTTCGTACTACACTTCTTTCTCTTTTCCGCCATTCTTCTCCTATACCGAGACCATATTCCACCTTTCTTTCCACACGGTCTCGTGTGTTTCTCAACTCCTTTCTCTACACTCCATTCTTCCACCAACCCTACCATTATAACGATAAATTTTTTGAATGGTTGGTGCTAACCTTTGGCCTGTGTAAGGCCTTGTATAGTTTGTTTTTCTCCTCCCTAACTCTGAACTTTAACATTTAAAACAGTGGAAACATTGTCTCACTTAAGTTTGGGGGGGGGCCTTGTTGTATATATATTTTGTTTTTCTTTCAACAATAAAAAAAATATAAAAAAATAAACAGGGGAATACCGGCCATTTTGACCCTCTTGATGTAGCATGACAGTGAGGACACTGTCAAGTTCGAGTTTGGGGGTGTGCTCGATAAGCCTTCTTCCTTCGCATTCATATGTATATTTTTGCATTTGCATACTTATTTTAAAACCCATAAAAAATTGAAAAATTTCAAAAATTATAAAAATTAAACATTCAATTTTGGCCTTAATTGACTTGAGTTTGACAAATAGGTTAACTAGCTAGGAACAACTAAACCTTAGACTTAGTAAATTAAAAACCCTAAAATAACCTTTCTTAAAAATTTAACGGTAGAAAGTATATATCTTTGTAGTTTATTTAGAAATAGGCAAATTTAGAGTTGACTTCTTGGACTAAGTTAAAACAAGGGAAAAATATTGATATTTTTATTAAAGTATAAGTTTGAAAAATAATTCCTAAGCTTAAGTCTAGATTCTGAAAATATACCCTACAAATTGCACAAACACAAACCTTGAAACTTGGAATAGTAGAAGAGACCTTGAAATGCTCTTGTCTAAAGTCCTTAGTATGAAGAAAAATAAAATGAAAATACAAGTTTGAATAAAAAAAATGAACACTGGTTTTTGTAATTACTTAAGGCTGCATAAATAGAAAAAATATTTAGCGAGGGTGCTTTATCACCTAGTGCCTTAGACCAACTGGTTTGGGAGTCACTGCTAAAACCTTAGGTGTTACAAGACTAAGAATTACGTTTTAATGTGCAAACACATTTTGTAATCGGTTATTGGTACCTCAAGAAGTATTAACGGTCGCATTAAGAATGTGTGAGCAATTTCATCTAAATGTTCACCAATTGAAAAGTACTTTGGACGATGGACAAGAGTATAATAGCTTGATTTGAATTTCCAAGTGTAGGGGTGATATATACACACACGTAGGGGTATATGATTGGGGTTTAAATGAGAGATAGTAATGAAAAATAGGACTTATACCTTTAATAGAGATGATAAAAATTCCTAAGTTGAGATGGAACCCTAGAAGAAAAACTTAAAAGATGCAAAAAGCTAAGTAAATTCACAAAAATATATATAATCTTAAGTTAAATGATAAGGAAGCATGAAAAATACGGGTTAATAATTTCTGAGTTGAAGATAATAGAATTTCTTATTAGAAAACCTAATTGGAGAGTAAAAGTCAATAGGCCGAATTGATAGGATTTTGTGGGTAGTATCCGCTGAAAACCCTCAGGAGATAACACTCCTCCTATTAGGGACACCTAGAGGTTTAACGGCTTGTTGCACGAACTCAGTGCAATCGCGTTTCCCTACGACAGTGAGGTTAGGTCTTTTTCGAGAATAAAACTAGTTTTGCTCGAGGACGAGCAAAAGATAAGTTTGGGGGTATTTGTTCATATCATAATTTTGCATTATTATATTCCCCATTCTTATTCATTTTACAAATAAATAGGTGCTTTTGACCCATGTCTGCTACATAGTTGCAGGTTACAGGTTCTCGGAACAAAAATAGTGAAAAGATGAAAAGACGATACAAAAGTGAGACTACGACCAACAAATGGAAGAATCTTGATCAAGCCTACAGTTTGGAGAATAAACGAAAATCAATAAACAAGTACAAAGGCAGTGTAAGGTTCAAGACTTCGACACGAAGCAAGCGGTAAAGTCCACGATATTATTCACTGTGGAAATCTGGAAGAAAACTAGAAGACAATCTGAGAAACCAAGTGAAGAAATAAGAAGCAAAATGTAACCAGAAGCAACCAGGAAAAACAGAGCCAACAAGCCCCATATATGGCCGTGGAACCGCGGCCAAACATGGGTTTTGGCCGCGGATCCGCGGCCGTGCGTCGCGCGTGTTGCCACGTGTCACGTGTGTCGGTGCGTCGGTGCAGTACTTAGATTTTTCTTAGGGTATATTTATAAGTTCAGATGTGAGTCGATTGTAACCCTAGGGTTTCTATGTTCTATAAATAGAAACCCTAAATCTCTTTTTGAGGTATGCCTCTTTTTATTTCATCTATTCAGAATTCTAAATTCGGTGTAAATGTTTGGAGAGAGCCATCAAATAAAATAAGGCTTTTTTATTTCATTGCCCTAGTTAATTTTCATTCTGCCTTAGTATAATTTTTCTTATCTGCCATAGTTAGATAGTTAGAAAATGTTAATCAATTCCCTAATGAGTGAGTAATTCCTCACTTGTTAGGGTTAGGAATAGGGAAGGCTTGAGAGATGAAAATCTCTCACCCCTTTCTTGCCCATCACATATAATTAATAGGTCTCCATGCATACATACACACACAGTTCCCTACGGCACCTTACCCCACGAGGTAACGGTGATACCGTAGTATAAACGACCGGTTGCATATGTTTTCCATGGAGGTTAGGGTAATAATTAAGAAAGGAGGGACAAGAACCTAGAGAAAGAAACATCGTTTCTTCCCGATGGTACTAATCCCCTTTATTAATTATTACCATAACACCTAAAAGAGATCTAAATTAGGGCATTGAAAGCGGTGAGGAAATCTTTAATTTCCAAACTTAACCTAAACCTAACCCTAGCAAGATTCTAATCCTAGTTTAAATCAGTTTAGTTTTTAGTGATAATCCATCCACACCGTTTGGAATTAACTCGTTAGACCAAATTAGGAAATACACAGCATCCCTGTGGACCGACCCGTATTCACCGGCTAGCTACCAAGCGACGCCGTTTTTTGATTGCGGTTAAATATTTTGATCACAAAACTCAGCACAAATCAGTGCACTGTTGCCACAAATCGGCGGCGGAACCGCGGCCAACTAATGGGTTGTGCGGCGGATCCGCGGTAGTCTTGTGGATTCAGTCGACCAAATTTCTACAGTAGTCTTAACAAAGCCTGCACGATTTTCTGACATACCCAAAATAATTTTTAGACCAGTTTAAAAATTCGACAGAAACTTTAATTTTGGAATCGCGGTTTTGGAAATTTCGTTCGATCAATATTTTAAACATGTTAGAACAAGCTAGTAAAGGTTAATGGCGTGGCTCTGATACCATGTAAGTCTACGGTAGCGCCCCGGCCGTCAATCTGAGGACAAACGCGGAACAAAAACTTTTACAACTGGCGTTATCGCATACTATAACCCGGATCTTGCCATTAACGCTAAACTAATAAACTGTAAAGAGGTAGAAAGGCTATACCGATCGATCCGTGTCCTTCGGTCTTCAGCCATCATCCCACGCTCCTCGCGGCATCTCCGATCTCCTGTCTCCTCGTTAAGGTGGCACCACGTCAACGGATCTTTATACGGGCTCGCGCCTATAAATCGAGACAACTCGGACATGAAGTTTGCTAGCCGACATGTCCAAGATTGATGTAGACATGGTGTAGAATACTTTGTCTCAAGGCACCCAAGCCATTGGGTGAAGGTAAATTGAAGCTGCCAATTGGGGTGATGAATTGAGCTTTGGATTTTACAAAATGAATCACTTTCTCACAAATGGGGTCGGCCATTCTTGAAGGTGCTAAAGTGGGTGGGGTCGGCCATGAGGTGGAGGGGGTGAGCACAAGGTTTCAAGTGGTGAGGCTAAGAAGAAAATATCAACAACAAATATCCAACAACGATCATAAGCTTGGACAAAAGAACTTAATGCAAGAATGAGTCACTTAAACACCTCATCCCACATAAAGAGGCCAGAAACTTCTGGAGCCCCGGACACCGCAAAAAAAACCTCCCTTTATAAATGTAGCATTTGCAAGAAACCCCCTCACAACAAGAAATTCAGCCAAGAAGGATAGAAAGGAAAATGGCCAAAACGAAGATATAAACTGGCAACTTCAAAAAGCGATCCCGTAACTAATTACAGGATAACCCCACTACAGTATATACATATCTGCATTTGTATTCCGTCCGAATACAAAATGCAAAGAGACAAAAAATACTCCTACACAATATAACACTAGAATCCGGCTTAAACCAAAGCCCACTAGTATTATCTGTCTGAACCATGACACGTGCACAAGTGTACATGTATGTTCGAACCCTGCCATAAAACCATACGGCCTCTATAACGTTTCGCCCGAACTTGGGAAACTATCTGTGGGGGGCTCTAAAGACTCGTCGATACTCTGGCAGTAGGTTTAACCACAAGCCGTCAATGGTACTAGCTGTACGTAACGGCTGCCCATGTATTGACAGAAAGGGAAGCCGATGAGCGAACTCATCCTGGAACCCTACTGAGCCTATCAGTGACAATATCCATACAATCCGGTCCGTTCGTCTATGAGCATCGCATATCGGGCCTAGGGGGCCGGTAACGTCAGACCCCCAAAAGCTGTATAAGTCGTGTCGGAGGGTAACCTTGAACACCCAGAGAAACTACTGGAATACCTACCAGTAATTTTCACCTGTCTTGGCCAAGGACTTGGTGTAATGGCTCTCCTAGACACAGCGCGATCTCACCCCCAATACCGGGAGAGACCAATCCCCTGCCGATCCGCTCACTGCCTCTATGTGGCTCGGGACTGTACCCAACTAAAACCTGTTTGCACGACTCCTTTGAGCCGTGGTAGGGTAGTAATCTAAGAACAGTGGGAACTCACACGAGACAAATGACGACCTCAGGTCGATGAACTAACCTGTACACATGTCACCAGGGAACTGCTATCTGACGCTAGGTATAATACCAACTGGCAGGTTCCCGGCGAGTCCTGTCCGGTGCACTCATAACCCAATGAGCACCTGTATACATCTTAGGTGAACCAACTGACACCAATGGCTTGTGAGACCGGCCACCGCCCCTCCTCAGGGTCTCGACTGTATACACTAGTCTACTCCGGAGTATCGACGCCCTGTCTCGAAACTCCCACGACTAGGGACCACTTTTAAGGATGTGCTTATAGACTACCCAACTCTCACCTATATGATCGCCATCATACTGTTGGTAGTCAAGCAAGAATCCTAAGGGCTCTATCAACTTGTAATAGTGATCATGTCACCTAAACCTGTACACGATGATAAAGACAAACCAGATAGCATACTATCATCTTGAATAAGACTGTCCTATCGGTATAGGTCATCCCTCAATCATTGCAATCACGTACCTGCGATCCAATAATTGACTTTGATGGCACTATATCCAACAGTGTAGAGGTTTTATCAGTGAGCTACGAGTTGCTTATTTCTTTTATTGAACAAAAATAACTTATAACTCCTACACAAGCTGAAATACTCTTTTCTATACATTAAACAAATAATTCTATACAGGGATTTCAGAGTCGTTACAGATGTTATGTACTAGACCGGATGTAGCTTACGCACTTAGTGTGGTAAGTAGGTATCAATCAAATCTAGGGGAGAAGTATTGGACAGCCATGAAGAACATTCTTAAGTATCTGTGAAGGACTAAAGAAATGTTCTTGGTGTATGGTAATGGCGATCTCCAAATAGAGGCCTTTACCGATTCAAGCTTCCAAAGTGACATAAATGATAGCAAGCCTGTCTCATGTTATATGTTTATCCTCAATGGAGGGGCGGTCTACTGAAAGAGTTCCAAACATGATACAGTAGTAGACTCGACGATAGAGGCTGAATACATTGCCGCCAATGATGCTGCCAAAGAGCTTGTCTGGATGAGAAAGTTCATTACTGAGCTTGGAGTGGTTCCAACCATTGTTGATCCATTACTCTTGTATTGTGATAGTAATAGAGCTATGGTGCCAGACAAGGAACCCAGGTCCCATCAGCGATCCAGACATATTCTGAGGCAGTATCACCTGATCTGGAAGATAATTGATCACCGCGAGATCGAGGTTTGGAGAGTAGACACAAAGGACAACATAGCAGATCCACTCACCAAGGCCCTCCCTCAGACATAATTCGAGCGACTTTTTGAGATGTTGGGTATGCGATACTGCAACAACTGGCCTTAGTGCAAGTGGGAGATTGTTAGATATGTATGCTCTAGAGGCCATTATTGTATATTATAGTAGATGCTTGGACATATATATGTACAGGACGGTCTTGTTCGATATGATAGTATACTATTTGGTTTGTCTTTATTATTCATGTGTATAGTTTATACTTGTTATTGCTATCGCTAATACATATTGATAAAGACCGTATGATTTTTTTCTTGACTACCAGGATTATGATAGGGATCATACTGTGGGGACTTGGTAGTCTATAAGCACATCCTTAAATATTCATAGTCGTAGAAGTATCGAGATTGGACATCAATACTCCAGAATAGACTAATGTATACGTTTCTTGACCTTGACCAGGGCGATTGTTGTTCCCATAGCCATTGGTATTTGACACCAAAGATTGTATACATGTGCTTATTGTAGTATGAGTTTCACCGAACGGACTTATCGAGAACTCTTGGATAGTATTATAGCTATCGTTAGATAAAAGTTCTCTTGTGACATGAGTACATGGTAGTCTGTAGACCTAAGATCATCATGTTGTCTTGTGTATGTTCCCATTGTGCTTTGATTACTACCCAACCACGGCTTTAAAGAGCCGTGCATACAGGTTTTAGTTGCGTATAGTCTCGAAGCACATGGAGACAATGAGCGATCAAAGGGTTTCGTCTCTCCCGGTATAGGGAGTTGATGTCGTGATGTGCCTGATCGACTGTAACTATAAGCTCTGGTCAGGGCGGATGAGATAAACTGATAAGTATTATCAGTTGTATCTATGGTGGTTATAGATTACTGATCGGCATGACTTATCAGTTTAGTGGAGGTCTGACAGATTCCACCCTCCAGACTTGATGTGCGAAACTCTCAGACGAAGAGACTGGAATGTACGGAGAATGTCACTTTTAGGCTATGTTGGATTTTGGATGAGCTTTCTTGTCGATCTTCCTTTCGCTCAATACCTGGATAGCCGATACATGCAACTAGTACCGCTGACGTGCTTATGGGTTATGAATATGATCCTAACCTACTGCCAACGTATTGACGAGTTTTTAGAGTCCCACACAGAGGTTTTCCAGCACATGCGAAACGATGTAGAGCACATATAGTGATACGTGCAGGAGTTCGATTATACACGTGTATGTGATACATGTATTATAATCGGATGTTTAATGCATTAGTCAGATTATATATGATATAACCGAATTATTAAATCAAGTGTTGATTTAATAATTAAATATATGTATATTTATTAACATCATGCTCTCTTTATTATTTCTTCTCTTTAATTTATATTTATATGTGATATAAATATTATATTGTATCATGTGAGATGATACATAGGAGATGATTGTATGAGAATCATATTTGAATAAAGATAAGAACAAAGAGATTTATATATTTATTTTTTAAGATAAATAGAATGAGACATTTTAGTGGAAGAGTGTGGAAGCGGTGACTCATTCTTGTTTTATCTTAAGAGATAAGCATAGCTAATCTCTAGAGTTATCATCACAATTCCAAGCTCATTCTCAACACACATATCTCTCTCTCTCTCTCTCTTTCTATATCTCTCTCTCTCACTCTCGAGTTCATCTTTGAGAGAAAAGAAAAGAAAAATTCAGAGCAAAATCCTACATCATGTTCTAACCCTCTTCTAGAAAATTAGGGTTACTAGTAATCTTCATAAGCTATCTTGGTTAGTGGAGTGAGAGCTTATGGTAGAGGGATCTCAAGGTCAATCATCTTCGACCTAGGAGATCATGATCAAGCTCGATCCTAGAGACTTGGAGTATAACCAGAGTCCAAGGGTGAGAAGGCTAACATGCTATAAAGGTTGTTTCCTCGATCATAGCAGCCTAGCTCTCTTCTTTTATTACAAGTTTATCTCTTGGGTAAAGATTTTAGGGTTAGCATGCTTTTGGTCTAATTTTTTTTTAAAATTTGTCGCTTCCGATTGTTCTAAAACCTTGTGTTAAGACATAAGCATGCTTACACAGCCTACCCTGTACTTATGTCACCAGAGAACTGCTATATGACGATGGGTATAATACCATATAGGAGTTCTCGGTGAGTCCATCATGTGTAACTCATAACTTAATGAGCACATGTATACAGTCTCCGGTATTAAACACCAATGGCCATGGGATCAACCATCACCCCATACAGGATCAAGAAACGTATATACCAGTCTAATCTGAAATATCGATGTTCAGTCTCGATACTCCCAAGACTAGGGACATTTAAGGATGTGCTTATGGACTACCCAGGCCCCATTAGTATGATCCCTATCATAATCCTAGTAGTCAAGCAAAGATCTTACGGGCTTTATCCTTATGTATTAGGCTTACGTGATAACGAATAAAACGTATAAACATAAATGATAAAAACAAGCCAGATAGCATACTATCATCTCGAGTCAGATTTTTCTCTCCGTATAGATCCTCCTACAATTACAATAATTGCCTTGATGACACATATCCAACAGTTAGAAGTTACATGCAACTAGTTAGAAGTTACAGCCAACTGCTTACAAATTACATGCAACTGTTTGAACTGGAGACTTCTTGTTCCAAGTACAAGACGTCTCTGAAGTCAATTTCCAGAGGAATATTTTGAACTGAAGACGTCTTGTTACAAATATAATACGTTTGGTTGGAAATTACATTCAACTGGTTAGAAGTTACAGGCAACTCAACTGTAAATTTTTTCAAACAAATTGGCAGTTGTTTTCTTGTACTTGCGCAAATGGGTCATAAGGTTTTCTTGTACTTGCGCACATGAGTCACAAGGGACATTTTTGGGATATACGAAAATACCCAAAATATAGAGTATTTAATGGAAAAATTGATGGGCCTGAGGTTTCAACAAGGTCAAAAAGTCCACCCATTTTTCTTAGGCAGGGTTTTTTTCAATAATTTACCCTATATAGTACCATTTTGTATAAATTAACCGAAGTTCCCAAAAATAAGTTGATTTCTTATTTTTTTTGTTAATTTATATAAAATTGCAGTTTAGTCATTCCTAATTTTCCGTTAACGCCGTTATGGTAGTTTTATGATACTCTGAAAGTTAATGATAGCAACCTATCATCTTAAAAGTTCAGGCTACCATTCATGGAAAATCCTGAAAGTTCATGGTAGCAAATTCAAATTTAAGGTTTAAATATTTAAATGAAAGTCATTTTGGAAACAACTTCAAGTTTGATGGGGTCTTTTTTGGTTCGCGGTTTGGGGGAGGGGGTGGGGGCTGATAAAGGTAGGGTTTTTCCTCTGTAATACAGCCAACTCTAACTGAGGAGGGGTAATTTTGTCAACAAAACCGCTTCTGAGTTCTAGAACATTCAGGAACCGGTTCGGTTCAGGATTGGCTCAAATGAACAGCCACAAAAGTCCATCGATCATCGCAGATCGAAACTAACGGCCAAGATTAATCAACCACCCCTGTCTCCTCTTTATATCAACTCCTTCACCAAGAAACCCTAGAGGACGATTTTCTTCTTGGCGAAAAAAGGTGACTTTTTTATTTATCCCTAAAATTCTTCAATTTTCTCTTAATTGGTCGTTTGATTTATAATCAGTCGATTAATTTAGTAATTATAGATTCAATTGGTCATAGTTTTGATTCGTTATGTGGCACATTTGGTATTAGTTTAGGCGATAGATTCTATTAGGGTTTTCGAATTTTTCAATTTGTTTTCTTTAAATTCGATTCTACTGCTTTGGTTTTTTTTAAGATATTTTTTGTTTGTGGCTACCTTTAATTTAAGGGGTTTAGATTCTTATGAGCTTGCTGAAGTCAGTTAGTTAATTTTTGATCCAAAAGTTGGAGTTTTGGATGATTAATTGTATGTGCAAATCAATTTATATCAGATATTTTACTGCATAGAATAGCTTGGTAATTGGTTATGGAACTTGTTATAGTTTGCAGTGTGATTATTATTAAGGAATCTCCGTTTCATAATGCAAACAACTGAAATGGTTTGGTTTTGTTATTGATGATGAAAATAGAGGGTAATGTTTAAAATAGCTCGCTACGTGGCTGGCTATTTTGCGCCATGTAGCGTAGCTTAACCCATTTGCTACTTAGCATTCGTAAATAGCTTAAATACAAAGTAGCTTATGCTTTTTTTTTTTTTTATCAAATAGCTTACGTTTTTTAATGAATAGATTTCGCGACGCTAAACGTACACTATTTTTACATAAGATCTTCTATTGAGTTTTTTAATTAATTTGGATTTAGAAACCTAATAGACATAGTAGATACGTCTAATACTAATGTGAATAATAAATATGAACTCAAAGATTGAAAATTTATAAAATATTATTGTGCTACTTATTGTTATGACATCTATTAATTTCCCTAAAATGGTTTTATGTTCTAAAGCTAATTTTATATTTTATAATAATATAATTTATTATGAATAAGATCATAATAATAATTATTATGAATAAATCAATAAATCATGTAGCTTATACGTAACGCTATTTGCGCTTTTCGCTATTCGGCAGTGGAACACTATGTTGTACGCTATCGCTATTTTTAACATTGATAGAGGGTTTCAGATTGATAAGTAATATCTTGTAGTTCGTGAGTCTCTAAGTTGATATGTCCTGAATTTGAACTGAATCATTTCTTATTTTATGGTTGGTGAAAAGTTAGTCTTATCATTTTTCTTAGGAGTTGGACAGCGGATTTCTGTATGGATATTAACTTGAATCGTCTCTGAATTTCTTTTTTTTGACGTTTAAATTTTACAATCAATGTTTAAAAAAAGAAAAATTAACCGCTTTGGATATCTTTTGAACGATGGTGGTTACTGTAGTACTAAGATGACTATGCAGCTTTTTCATCGGTATATCTTTGATGAAGAGGATCGTCCTGTTACCTTTTCAATTTCTTTCTTGTTAAAAAGTATCGTTACTTCATGGTATACTTGTTTTTTTGGTTATTTTATAATCTCGTATTGTGTTTTTCTGTATTTTTTCCCATAAAAGAAATTGATTAACTTTGCTAGTACATTGTTCAGGGTCACTGCTATAAAAGGAAGAGATTCTGAAGCCATTGCAATAACGGGAGACTAATGGCAGAACATTTAGCTTCAATATTCGGCACCGAAAAGGACCGGGTCAACTGTCCCTTCTACTTCAAGATTGGCGCATGCCGCCACGGTGACCGCTGCTCTCGCCTTCACAATAAACCTACCATCTCCCCAACCCTCCTCCTCTCCAACATGTATCAGCGTCCAGACATGATCACCCCCGGTGTTGATGCTCAAGGACAGCCCATTGATCCTAAAACAATACAAGAACATTTTGAGGACTTTTACGAGGACATATTCGAAGAGCTCAGTAAATTTGGGCAAATCGAGAGTCTTAACATCTGTGATAACCTTGCTGATCACATGGTGGGCAATGTGTATGTCCAGTTTAAAGAAGAGGATCAAGCTGCTGCGGCTCTGCAGGCCCTACAAGGGCGGTTTTACTCTGGACGACCTATAATTGTGGACTTTTCTCCGGTTACGGACTTTAGAGAAGCCACTTGTAGGCAATTTGAGGAGAATAGTTGCAATCGGGGTGGGTATTGTAATTTCATGCATGTGAAGCAAATTGGGAGGGAATTGAGGAGAAAACTGTATGGGCGGTATAGGAGGCCGAGCAGGAGCAGGAGCAGGAGCCCTAGTCCTTACTATAGAAGGAGCCATCGTGATCGAGATCATGGGGAGTATCGTGATCGTGATTATCGGGACAGTGGGCGAAGGAGCAGCGATCGGAAATATGATAGTGATCCGGGGAGACAAAGGCATGGGAGCCCTAGGCGAACGGGGAGCCCTAGGCGAACGCTTAGCCCTGTAAGGGAAGGAAGCGAGGAGAGAAGGGCTAGGATTGAGCGGTGGAACAAGGAAAAAGAGGAAAGGAATGCATGAGTTCAGGTTAATTTTCTCGCTCTTTAGTGCATTGGTCTATGCTTAGGATTGATGAACTCTCTCTCTCTCTCTCTCTCTCTCGTTTTCTGCTTATGTTGGTTTGTTAAACTGAATTGTGGTCTTAATAGTTTGAACATGATATTATGTCCTTTGTTGTCGGTGTTTGCATGGTAATTTGGATCTTTGTGGATTTTTAACTTTTTGGTTTCTTAGTTTATTGAATGTGTCCTTCCTTATTTTTTGTTGATATTACTTTTATAGCGCTCTCACTGTGCATCGTCTTGTGTCAGGTGCACTCATATATTTTATTGTATTTGTTATCTATTAAGGTCTTCGGAAAATGAAACTTTTTATGTTGATTTGTGAATCCTGAAGTTATCACAAGACAGTCATTAGATAAAAATGGCATCTTAGCTATATTGCCCCTGTTGGAATGGAGTAAACGAAAGTCTTTTTACTTGTATAAGCTCAACCAACTGTATGAAATGTTTCTGCTCATGTGCTTATATTAATCCATTAAAATGTTGGATAAAAAAAACATATATGATTGTTGCTACAATATTTATACAAATAAGTGCTTTATTTTGATATGTAATCGCTTGTGTCAGACAAAATTTTGGAATATTCAATATTCTACTTTCGTTTTAGGCAAAGTTTATTAGTATTGAGTCCTTGTTGTGTTTGTATCTTATTTTTTTATGATTTGTTATATCCATATCCATGTCATACACTGTACGCTGAATTTTTTTTATAGCATTTGGTGATATTTTTAGATATCCTACAGTTTTTTCACCTTTTCTCTTTGTTGTGCTAGCTAGGAGGCTTCCTACTGTGAGCCCATCCAAAAGCACACATTCTTCCTGTGATATCTCTTTCTGTATGTGGTAAGCGGGGCATTAGTTAATGTAAAAAATAAAGTTTCATAATTATTTTTCCTTAGGATTTTCTTACCATTTCGTTGTTTCATTTATAGCTATGCAGAAATATAGGTGTAGAGGGAGCATAAAGAATGAACAGACGGAGCGTATGACAAGATGACTTTCGTAACTCGGTTTAATTTTGTTTTCCTCATACATCACAAATTAAATCCAAACTTAGGCCTTGTTTGGCAACATGGTTTTTGAAACCCTGGTTTCGTTTAGGTTAAAACGAAACTGTGAAGATGACTTTCTTAACTCGGTTTAATTTTGTTTTCCTCATACATCACAAATCAAACAAAACTGAATCAAATTTTATATTTTGACAGGTTCATGAACTTATGCCTTGTTTGGCAACATGGGTTCTGAAACCATGGTTTTGTTTAGGTTAAAACGAAACTGCGAAGACGACTTTCTTAACTCGGTTTAATTTTGTTTTTCTCATCACAAATCAAACAAAACTGAATCGAATTTTATATTTTGACTGGTTCATGAACTTTGGCCTTGTTTGGCAACATGGTTTCGATTGGGTTAAAAATGAAACCGTTGTTTGCATGCATGTAAAAGGTTGGGTTAAAATGAAACCGTTGTTTGCATGCATGTAAAATGTGGTTTCGTAAAAATGGGATTTTGAATAGTTTAGGGTCATTTGGCAACATGGTCTTGAAACCAAGGTTTCGTTTAAAACATAGTGCCAAAAAAGGGAGTGGCTTGAAACTTTAGAAACAACGGTCTTTTTGGAGTTTACAAAACTGGGATTTCGAGACCTGGAAACTTTTCAAAACCGTGGTTTGAGGAAAACAGCTCTAGTTTGGTCACCAAACCGGCCTTGGTTACAATTTTTGGAGTTTCTTAAAACCCCTTGAAAGCATGTCTTCGGATAACATAACCTCTTGCCAAATGGTACCTCAAAAGTATATAACACTAATCAATATGTTTTCTGTCAATTTTATGTATAATTAATTGTTAATTTTACTTCTACAGATAATGGAAAAGTGATGGGGGGAAATTAATATTAAAATTTTGTATATCTTTCTCGTCTCAGTAATTTACAAAGCATCTTCTTCTACCATATCACCATACATTTTTTATGGAGTATCTTATCGGAAAAAAACATCTCAAATCTTTTATTCTTCAAGCGATGCCATTTAAGGCGTACAAGGAGTCTGTTATATGTAATATGTTTCTTAAAATGAACATGATTAATTTTCATTGTTCCGAGTATATAGACAGAGGAAGGGAGAAATTCTCCTTCTGCATGTGTTTGCACATATTTCTTCCTGTGATTTCTCTTTCTCTATGTGGAAAGCTTGACATCAATTAACATGACAGAAGTTTCATCATTATTTTCTTTAGGTTTTTCTTACCATTTTCTGTTTCATTTATAGCTGTGCAGAAATATAGGTATAGATGGAGCATAAAGAATGAACAGACGGAGCGTATGACAAGATGACCTTCTTAGCTTAGTTACATCACAATGCAAACAAAAATGGTTTCGTAAAGTTTAGGGTCGGTTACCAACAGCCTTGAAACCAAGGTTCTCTCTTTTTTCTAAATTGAGCGGCTTACAATTTTGATCCCAAAGAACCTTTTAGAACTACCGTTTGGGGGAAAACTATTTTTGTCTCTAAAGTTACCTGGCTCAAAAGTATATAGTACTAATCAATATGTTTTCTATCAAGTTTCTCTGTTTAATATTTGTTAATTTTACTGTTACATAAAATGGAATAGCGATAGTGGGAAATTAATTTTAAATTTTGTTCATCTTTTCCGATTCAGTAATTTACAAAGCATCGTCTTGTACCGTATACCGTACTTTTTTATGACAGGGTATCTTATTCGAAAAACCTCTTATGTTTGATCCTTCCAGCATTGCCCTTTAAGGTGAATAGGTAGTTTTTTGTTACATGTGTTGTGAACTCGATTTATTTTCATATATTTGAATATAAACAGAGGATGGAAGAATTATATAGTTGACGGATTTGGTAAATGTCGAGTAAAATTCTATGATGTGTGCACAAGAAGTGGTAGGTTTTTTTTTGGCCTTCTTTTTTCCCCTTATTTTTATGTTGCATGCAATTGTATGAATGAGATGAGCTTTATATATTTGAAACTGTGAGATTTTGCAGTTATACGATTATGTTTGTTCAGTTATGATGGATACTTTGATGTTGGTTTGCTGCTGTAATGTGAGAATATGTTGTAGAGAATATATGAACTATATGAAATGCTTTATAAATGCCTGATTGGTTTGAAAGTCTGTTTGCTGCAATTTTTACAATATTTGATTGTTTAATAAGCATAGATCTTTAGATCTTTGTGAATGTTTACAATTATAAGCTATATTGCATTCTTGCAATTTGAGTGTTGAACCTATGTATTCTTTATTTTTGATATTTATTATCATTGCTGCTGCTGCTGCATTCTCATCGCATCAAGTGCATATAATGCAATTCGAATAGAGACCGACCACAAAAAGCGAATACGATCCTATAGTTGTTGTAACGATCCGGAAAAGGCACGCGACCGGTATTTAAATCACGTAAAGTTTGTAGGATCCAACCGTAATCAAAGTAAGTCAAGAACCTGGAATCTAAACATTTTTAAAGAAAGTGGGGTGCAATTTTAAAAGGGGCTATTAAATGGAATCAAGTTTCTTTTTAAAGCATCAGTAAAGTTTGTTTGAAAACACATGCGTCGTTTAAAAATCGATCAGCATCCCTTTTTTAATTTTGATCAAAAAAACTAGCGCGCGCATATATATATATATATATATATATATATATATATATATATATATATATATATAAGCGTCCCCAATCGGATTATATATATATATATATATATATATATATATATATATAAGCGTCCCCAATCGGAAGCTATCTCATCATCCAATCGGCGGAATCACAAACATACAGTAATATACGGCAGCCAAGACGAAGATCATCACAAGAATGAGTAAGAAAAAAATACTATAAGTATCATCGAGTTGACTATATCCAAACTCGACATCTAAAAGAATAGCATACAAGTCTCGTTTTAAAGTCAAAAAATATACAAATTTTGATCGATGAAGATTTTAATTAGATCACAAAAGAATATATATGGAAGAGAGGTGGTTACGATGAGACTATGTAACCAACTTACCAAAACAATCATCCGAAGAAGAAGCGTGCCAGCAAGCCGCTGCTAATCCGAGCGGTCGGTCCTGCAAAAAACTAAGACACAACGGAGATGAGTTGTCAACTCGTGAGTAAAAGATATCACATGGTAGAAATTGAAATGCATAACGATATTCCTAGGTCATACAATAATATATCAACATACTATGTGATAACGAATATAAACACGCGCACGCGCGCGAACACACACACACACACACACACACACACATATATATCATCACGTCAGTATCCATAAGCGTGTCATATTAGGTAGCGCACAACACACATGACCCATGAGATCATTAATATATGGAAATATGCAATCCATAACATATATATTATCAAGTGAGTGTCCATCATCGACGCTCGAAATCATCATCAACTGAGTGTTCAGTATCGACACTCGAAATCATCATAAAACCTGTGTCTAGTATCGACACGTAACCCCAGATATCGTAGGCATCGTCTCGTCAAACCGACCCTCTCTCGATATCAATAGGCTTGGTCAGTATCTCCCGAATATCCGCTGTACTCTAACTTATCTCCGGTATCGAGTGTTCTCGCTAGGCTCCCCGTCTCACATGCGGCTCTCCTGTCCCTCGGCCTCGACCGGATCTACCATGTATCCGACTGTATACCCCCCACTCAGTCCGGATAACATAGCACGTCTGCAACCGTATATCTCCCCCACTCAGTTCGGAATAAAATCAAATCAGAAAATATCAAGCTCATGGTGGACGTCAAATCATCATATCAAAAGAAAACCACATTTTTAAAATATACTCAAGTTTTATAAATCACATCGCGATTTCTCAAATGCATGGAAAATATCAAGTTCCGAAAAACACATATATAATTCATCTTTGCCACATTTGAAAACAATCATATATGAATATTCATGGCAATGTTATTCGTATATCAAAATCAGCAAGTATTATGCACTCTAGCATATATAATCAACACCTAAACAAGCATGGCAGTTTCTACTGTATCGTGACAATACTAATGATGTGTAGTGTAACATACACGTCTGTAATCATGCAGTATGGAAATCATTAGTAGTTGTGCAAGTGTTCTATTAATGTGTTCGCACAAAAATAGCTCTCAATCCCCATCTACAACATATATATAAATACCAATCAATCCCTTATATATAGTGAAGTCATAATATACCGTATCGACACCAACATGGATATAACGTAATATAGCAGTTCTAGAGTGTCATGGCAGCACCAATGATGTATTGTGTAACATGCGCGTTTATCATATGTATAACATAGCAATCATTGATAGTTGTGCAGTGTTCTATCGGTGTATTCCTATAAGTATGGCAATTGCAAACTGGCATGCGGATCTAATTAGAACCAATGATATAAACGTAGCGTATATAATAAAGAACTCGAAGCGTGAGCGTATACAGAATAAGGTAATCATAACGTGAACAAACGTTGAAATATCCAACTACGTATGAGCTATACAGTTATAATTTAAAATAGAACGAAATGTTGTCTTGGAAATAAGGAGGCTACGCTATTTTTGAAATAGATATCATTTGAAAATTCATAGTGCACTCTTGACATTATTATTTAAAAGTACGTAACGAATCGTTGGTTTTTAAAAATAAGTATAGCTCTAAACATATCATAAAATCCCAATCAGGATTTAGTAAGACTTCACGAGTCATATAAACATAAGCCGCAATCGATGATCTATCCTCATCACATCCCGTATGGAATCTCCACCGTACGATGTCAACCATTATCCACTTAATATAGTACATACATCAAGTCATGTATGGTATATAACAATAATCATATATGTACATGCCTTTATAGCCTACTGGTTATGAATTATAAACTAACTACATAGTTATAACCTAAGTATACGAGTTATATGAATAAAATCTACATAACATATATTCTACTTGGATAGGTTGCGGGGGTGTTATACGCCATCCACTCGACTTCCCCCCATAGATATAGATCTACTCATCGATCGCTAATCTAGCTAGTCGTATCCTACAACCTTCTAGCCCTTCGTTTCCGCCTCGAAGGTCTCCGGACTCAAACCTAATATCGAAACCATAAATTATTGTGTAAGAATCGAAACCGAAACGATTTATAACGAACTAACTGTTAGTTATATGTATGCCCTAGAGGCTATTATTGTACATGATTATATATTATAACGGATGCTTGTACATATATAGAGAGGACTTTCTTGCTCGACATGATAGTATGCTATCTGGTTACTCTTTATCTTAACATGTACACTTGTATCATTATACCGTCTCTCCGTTACATGTTGATAAAGCCCTTAGGATGTGTACTTGACTACCAGGACTATGATGCAGATCATACTAGTCGGGCCAGGGTAGTCTACAAGTCCATCCTTTAATTGTTCCTAGTCGAGAGAGTATCAAGACAGGACATCGATATTCCAGAGTAGACTAGTGTGTACGTTTCTTGACCCTGTATGGGGCGGTGGATGATCCCACATCCATTGGTGTTTGACATCAAAGATTATACACATGTGCTCATTGGAGAATGGGTACACCGAACAGGACTCGCCGATAACTCCTAGATGGTATTATACCTATCGTCTGACAGCAGTTTTCCGGTGACACTGGTACAGGTTAGTCTGTAGACCCGAGATTGTCATAGAGTCTTGTGTGATTCCCACCGTGCTTTGATTTCCTTCCTACCACGCTCAAGAGAGCGTGCAAACAGGTGGATTTTGGGTATAGTCCCGAATCACATGGAGGCAATGAGCGAGAGTTTGGATAAGCTTGCTTGTTGATCTTCTGATCGCTTAATACCTGGGTAGCCGTTATGTCCAGCTAGTATCGCTGACGGTTTGTGGGTGACTGATATGATCATCACCTACTGCCTGCGTATTGACGAGTTTTTAGAGTCCTACACAGAGGTTTTCTAGCTCAAGTGAAACGAAGTAGGGCACATATATGATATGTGCGGAACCGAGATTAGTGCGTGTATGTGATACAATATTCTAATCTCGCGATATAGGTTATATGTGATATATCCGGATTATTGAATCAAGTGTTGATTCAATAATTTGTTATATGTATATTTGATATACATATAAATGATATTAGTCGGTTGTATGTGATATAGCCGGATTATTAAATCAAGTGTTGATTTAATAATTTAATATATAATTATATATTTGATATATTAATATATATTAACTAATATTAGCTCACTTAAGAATTTCTTTTCTACAAATACATTTAAATATATATGAGATATATATATTAATGTATTTACTATTGTGTCGTGCTAGATGATACATTGGACATGGATGCATGAGACTCATACCAAACTAAAGATAATTTGGGTGATTAATTATTAAAGGAAAAATAAAAATTAAGTGGAAATTAGCATGGCTAAAGATGCCAGTGGAAGCATGTAGAAGCCTTGACTTAGTCCACTAATTTTGTTTTACTATAGATATTTGTCAACCCAAACATTGTCTTCAGCCATGGTTAAGTCTCTATAAATAAGATTTGAGATATTTTCTCACCATGGTTCATCACTTGATCATCTTCTTCATCTCATTTTTCTTCTCTAGTTTTTAATGAGGTGAAGAAAGAAGAGAGAAAAATAATTCTAAAGTGAGCAAAATTTCTACTTCATCAATCTATACCAAGCTAGCCATTTAGTATAGCTTGTTTACTTCACTAATTCCTCAATTAGTGAAGAGGTAGTTTGAATTATAGATTTCTCAAGGTAGATCATCTTCGGCCTTGAAGATTCTTAAGTAAGTTCGTTCTTTTCGCCTAGTGGAGCCTAAGAAGAGTTCGGGGACCACTACTTGGAGCTAAGGGACTACTACACGGAGCTTTAGAAGCGAAGGACCGGTCTACAGAGGTTGTATTCCTTGTTCACTTAGTGTAAAGTTTGTTATTATTATCTTGATTAAGGCATGTCACGGTCGCTACCGGGAAAGAGAGAGAGAGAAGAAAACACTCAGCGTATACTCTTGTAAGATTAAATGGGTTATTATTTTATCTAATCAGGATGGATCCCACTGTTTTTATCAAATCTTCCTTCAAACCCTAAAAGGTAAGACTAGCCGGGATTAATTACACCCTACAAGTTCACCAATCTTTCGGCCAGGCCAGTGTCGGTACTTTGAGGGAGGTTTCCCGTGCTTTCGCACGGACCTAATTAAAATAACCTCATTTTCCCAGGGGCGTAATCCTATTAACACCTTTCTAGAAACCTACTCAAGATTCCAGAACATCCAGTCTTTTATTTCAAAAGTGGAGACCGTACTCTGGAGCCAAGCACATACAAGGCAAAACCGAAGAAGGCAGTTATTGCAATACTTCAAGCGGAGGAAGGATTGAAGCCAGAGGTAGTTCGAGAGTTTGAAGATGTATTTCCTGAAGACATATCACGTTTGCCTCCCGATCGAGCTCTTGAATTCAGCATTGATTTAGTACCTGGTGTACAACCGGTGATCAAAGCAACGTATCGCCTAAGTCCTGAAGGTTTTAAGGAGGTCCGTACTCAGTTGGACGAATTATTGGCGAAATGATGGATTCGTCCCAGCACTTCAAGTTGGGGATCTCCAGTTTTAATTATGAAGAAGAAGGAAGGTTCATATCGAATGTGCATTGATTATAGAGCCTTGAACGATGTAACTATAAAGAACAAGTATCCACTCCCATGCATCGACGATTTTTTCGATCGGCTAAATGGATCTTGCATATTCTCCAAGTTAGATCTTCGTTCGGGTTATCATCAGGTGAAGGTCAAAGAATCTGATATTCATAAAATAGTATTCAGAACTCGCTATGAACATTACAAATTTGTTATGATGCTATTTGGAGTGACCAATGCACCAGCTATATTCATGAATCTAATTAATCAAGTTTTCCGAAAGTATCTAGACAGGTTTGTTGTCATCTTTATCGACGACATCCTGGTGTATTGTAAGAGTCGGAAAGAACATGCCGAGCACCTAAGAATTGTCCTGGAAATTTTACGACAACATCAACTCTATGCTAAGTACAGCAAGTGCGAGTTTTTGCTAGATCAAGTCGGTTTTCTCGGACATATTGTATCAGGCGATGGAATCTCTGTGGATCCAGCTAAAGTATCAGCAGTAAGCGAATGGCCGATACTGAAGTCAGTGAAGGACATTCGAAGTTTCTTGGGTTTATCAGGATATTACAGAAGGTTCATTGAAGGATTTTCGAAGATTGCAACACCCCTGACCAAGCTAACACGTAAAGATGAAGAATTCGTGTGGTCAGAAGCAAGCGAACAAGCTTTCGTAGAAATCAAATCAAGATTGACATCAACACCTATTCTCGTCATACCGGACCAATCCGGAGGTTTTGTAGTGCATTGCGATGCATCCGGTAAGCGATTAGGATGTGTTCTACATCAGCACGGTAAAGTTGTACCTTATGCTTCAAGACAGCTGAAAATTCATGAGCGCAATTATCCGACGCATGATTTGGAGTTGGCAGCCATTATCTTCGCACTCAAGATTTGGCGCCATTATCTTCTTGGTGAACGAGTGGACATATACATGGACCATAAAAGTCTGAAATATGTGTTTACTCAGAAAGAGTTGAATATGCGGTAGAGAAGATGTTAGAACTCATGGCGGACTTCGACATCAACCTACAATATCATCCAGGAAAGATGAATGTAGTATCTAATGCCCTTAGTCACCAACCATTAGCATTGAATCTCACCGCACAGTGGAAGCTTCAACATGATTTGCTTCAGCTGGAGATTGAAGTGATCATGCCAGGTAATACTTCGAGTTTGATGAACTTACGAGTTCAATCTACCATTGTCAATCAGATCAAAGCAGCTCAAGCAGGTGATGCTAAGTTGCAAAAGATTAGAGAACAAGTAGAAAGTGGACTTCGAATAGATTTCATCATCCATGAAGACGGATCTTTGAGATACGGCAGTAGATTGTATGTACCAAAAGGTTCTGTGCGAGAAGAGTTGATGAAAGAAGCACACAACTCTCCTTATTCAGTACACCCTGGAGGTACAAAGATATACAAAGATCTGTGTCAGAATTACTGGTGGCATGGTATGAATCATGAAGTAGACAGAAGCGTCGCTAAATACTTGGTGTGTCAGCAAGTAAAAGCTGAATATCACAAGACTGCTGGTTTACTTCAATTGTTACCTATCCCAGAATGGAAGTGGCAACACATCACAATGGATTTCGTGACTGCACTTCCTCGCAGCACGAAAGGTAACGATGCGGTATGGGTTATTGTGGATCGACTCACAAAGTCGGCTCATTTCATCCCATTTCGAGTTGGCCAATCTACTGAGACATTAGCAAAGAAGTACATGGAGATAGGAATCTAAGTAATATTTTAAATCTTCAAATATGTACTATCTCCGATACCCATGAACTCATGCAAGAAACCATGAGATTACATGGAGTACCGGTTTGCATTGTCTCCGATCGTGACACCAGATTTCGATCACAACTTTGGCAAAGTTTGCAAGCTAGCTTGGGAACAAGTCTGAACTTCAGCACAGCTTATCATCCACAAACATATGATCAGTCTGAGCAAACTATTCAGATCTTAGAAGATATGCTAAGAGCGTATATGTTAGATTTTGAAGGATCGTGGGAAGATCACCTACATCTTGTGGAGTTTTTATACAACATCAGCTACCAATCAAGTATAGGAATATCACCTTTTGCAGCGTTATACGGAAGGAAGTGTCGATCGCCATTAAGTTGGGACGATATCGGAGATAGAGAACTCCTTAGACCTGAGATGATAGTAGCAACTGTTGACGTAGTTCGTACTATCAGGGAAAGAATGCGCATAGCCCAAGATCGACAGAAGCACCGGGCTGATGCAAAGCGCCGTTACTTAGAGTTCCAGCCGGGAGATCATCTATTTCTGAAGATATCTCCGAACCGTGGAGTGATTCGTTTTGGAAGACGGGGTAAGCTTAGTCCGAGGTATATTGGACCGTTCGACATAATCGAATGAGTCGGTGAAGTGGCATATCGCTTGGCACTTCCACTTTCATTGGAAGGAGTGCATAATGTATTCCACATATCCCAACTCAGAAGGTATGTGAGTGACCCAATCCATATTCTTGATCACTCCGAGCTCACTGTACAGCCAGATTTATCTTGTGAGCAACAACCTGTTGAGATCCTGGATAGAAAGGTGAAATCACTTCGGAACAAGAAAGTCAACTTGGTTTGAGTAATGTGGAGAAAAGATTCACCAGGAGAATCGACATGGGAACGTGAAGACGATATAAGTGCAAGATACCCTCATTTATTTGTAAACTAGTCCTTTAAAATAATTGTAAATTTTGAGGACGAAATTTTTGTAAGGAGGGTAGGTTGTAACAACTCCAATTTCAATGTACAAAAAAAAATTGTTTAAAAATTAATGTACAAATGGAGTATTTGCAATCCTGTGTACACTATACGTATTTGTTTTACTTTTGAACATCAAGAAAGCACTTGTAGCTCATTGGTAAAGTCTTGCACTGCTGTGACGTGGCCTCTGTGATCGAATCCCCCCAACCACATTATCTTTTTATTTAATTTTCTTATAACCTTTTAGAAGCCCAAGGGTTTGCACGTGCACTTCACGTAATATGGTAAGTTACAGAATAATCAAACATATGCATAAGGGTATATGAATCGAGAGAGATACGTAGCGATGAACCAACCCCATTCCACCGGATTTTGACCGGCGAAAACATCAAAATCCCCGGTACCGCCGGTTCCCCCTGTTTCCCCCAATCAGAGCAAGGCTCCGTTTAAATTTCAAAATTCAAAATTCGAAGCAATGCTTCAGATTCAATGCGCTGCGCGCAACGCGCCACGTGTCAAAAGCTGATACGGCAGCGCAGCGCCCAAGGCAGTGCGTCCAATCAAAGCAAAGCTCTATTTTAAGTAAAATTAAAGGAAGCAATACTTCAGTGGCGCTGCGCTGTGCGCTGCGCGACATGTGTCAGCGCAGATGTGCTAGCGCAGTTGCGCTGCGCTGTGCGCTGCGCGACACGTGTCGGCGCAGTTGCGCTGCGCGACACGTGTCGGCGCAGATGCGCTAGTGCGGTTGCGCTGCGCGACACGTGTCACGCTCTGGGGCATCTGCGCCTAACAGAATTAAAATTCTAAAGAAATCTTTTCTGTTCTTGTTAAAACAAGAAGATTTTCTTCTGTAAAACAGAAACCCTTGGATCAAAGATACAACGGTGGGGAAAATTCCCCAAATCACTCAGAGAAAGATCTCTTCAACAAATTTAACTAATTTATGGGCACTATAAAAGAGACCCCAGACCTCAATTCAAAGCATCAACATTTTCTAAAGAAAAAAAAAGAAATCTGAAGAAATCTCGAGAAGAAAGGTAAAAGACCTTTTAGATAGAAGAATTTCTCCTGATAGATCATTGATCTAAGAACATGATCAATGATCTTTAATAAAAAACAAAATAAAAATAGTGCTTTGCACTTATGAACCATTGGTTCTTTAAGATCAAGAAAAATAAGAAACACTTATTTTCTTTGATCTAAATTAGATCAAGAAATCAAGTAGTGCTTTGCACTTATGAACCATTGGTTCTGGAATCTAAAAGATTCTCAAGTTAATAGTGCCTTGCACTTGCAAAACTGCACTGTTGCGCTCCTGGGTTGGCGCAAACCACCAGAGAGCGCCACGTGTCAGCGTCTGAACCAATTGCGCTATGCGCTTTTGAAACAGAGCCTTGCTCTCTAAAACTGGCGCAATTAACCACAGCGCACCACGTGTCAGTAGCGCAAGCGCAGCGCACTAGAACAACCCTGTTGTGCTTGCGCTCGCCAAAGCATGACACGTGTCATCACCATATGAGCTTGCGCTCATTACTTGGCGCAAAGTGCCAGACAAATGCACTGCATTGCTTACAAAAAGGCCAAGCCCAATTAAAGAAGGCCTAACAGGCCTAATAAAATGCAATGCATTATTTTAAAGAGGGCAGAGCCCAAACCAAAACAGATGCTCTGCATCATAAATAAAGGGACAGAGCCCAAATCAAAAAGGCCTAGCAGGCCAGAATAAAATGCAGTGCATTATTAAATATGGGCAAAGCCCTAGCACAGGCCTAATAGGCCAAAGATCAAGAAAAATGTTGAATATTCTCCACAGGACTTAGCCCAATCATGGCCGTTAGTCCCCAAATTAAATTGACTGAGCAAGATTGCTCTCTTAAATCAATTTATGACCGGTTCGAGGGTACATCCCCGAACTCCTCTGACACCCATCGTTGTAATTCTTCAACGGCGTCAGAGAGGTGACGGGTCCCGACGACCATACATCAATATGGACTGCGGGGTCCTTAAACTCGTGGACCGAAACGTCTTTATACTAATATCTGACCGAAACGTCCTTAAACTAATAACGGACCACCACGTCTTTAAACTGGAATATGGACCGAAACGTCCTTAAACTAATATCAGACCGAAACGTCCTTAAACTAATAACGGACCACCATGTCTTTAAACAGGAATATGGACCACCACGTCCCTAAACTGGAACATGGACCACCACGTCTTTAAACTGGAATACGGACCACCACATCCTTAAACCGGAATATGGACCACCATGTCCCTAAACTGGAACAATAGAGCATCCAAATGCTCTTTTGTCGGATCTAAACAGTCCCGTTTAAGTTGATCTTAGCCCCAAATACGGCTAACGTATCCTTAAATATTCAAACGGACTATAAAAATCCAAATCAACCTTGGTTCAAGGGTACATCTCTGAACTCCTCTGACATCTGCCGTTGTAATCCTTCAACGAAGTTAGAGAGGTGACGAGTCCTGATGGCCAGATATTAAATGGATCATCACGTTAAGTTGATCTTAGTCTCAAACATGACTAACGTATCCTTAACGAGCGTTTAAGTTGATCTTAGCCGCAACGCGGCTAATGCATCCTTAAACTAAAAACACCAAACCCAAATCTAAGTAAATACGGATTTGGACTAATCCACGTCCTACGGGCGACGGCATTACTCAGTCTCCGTATACAATCCACGGGCAACCACAAACAAAACAAACACACACGACGCGAAGTGAAATTCTGGAGAAGGAGAAAGTTGTTACCGCGATGCGGTAGCGTAATTAACTGCAGGGGCTTGCGCCTGCAGGGAAGAGCGTCCCCACAATCAAAAACCCCTCACCTCGAGGGGGAATCTGACGAAGTCTGCTACATCGGCCGCATCCGTCTAAACCTCCGATATACGGTGCCATAAATCAACTTGGCATCTTCGGGGAGGTAGACGGATAAAACCATATAGCATCTGCTCCGAATCTCAGGCAAGACGTCTTCACGTTGTCGCCGTCATTCGGAGGGGAACAGATTCTGGCACGCCTGGTGGGACCTTTTCCTCTTTCCACTCCACACTTCGTGTGTCGTTCTCGCGAACCAATCGCGGTTTGTTAAATGGTTGCCTTCGGATTTCAAGTTACTAAGATTTGGTCTTTTGCATAGTGCAGAACTCAAACATCAATGGCCTCTAACTGCACCAACTGCTCGAAGTGCCACTGCAATGGACGCTCCACCTCCCCCGGAGGTGTAGCATATGGGCCCCAAGCGGCTTCTTTCCTCGCTCTGCCGGTAGACCAGGTGACCCAGGCCACCACCGGCCTATTTTTCGGGACCATGATCCCACCTACAAGCTTCTCTATGCCAATACCTGCACCGAAAGTGAACAAGAAGTCGGTCTTCGACCGGCTCACTGCTACGACGGCCCCCTGTCAACGGGTCTCCCGCTACCAAACCGAAAGCCTCTGTTTTCACCAGGCTAAATCAGAACTCTAAACTGGCTGTCCCAAGGAAAGCAATAACTGCTGCTCCAGAAGTCGTCAAGGCGGCTTCCCCTGTCAAAGAGTCAGTCTTTTCAATACTGACGATTCCGGCTCCTGCCCCTTCTCAAGGATCCGTCTTCGACAGGTTGAATATCACCCCTCAAAAGACAACCTCAGTCTTTAAGAGGTTAACACCGGCGGCGCCTCATTCAGACATGGGGCAAAAAGAAGATGTCTCAATCTCCGAGCCAGTCCCAACGGCGTGTCATGCTCGACGTCGCCATTGGCAATGAGTGAGGAAGGCAGGGGGCAACTCCCCCTCAGGGCTAACTCCACCAGCTCCAGTGGTGGAAGTCAACACTGCTGTTCCAACTGGGAACAACTTTGAACTGCTGAGGAGGGTACGGAAGAACTCTCCAACCGCTACACTGAAGAGATCTCCTCCACCTGCGGAGAGAGCTCCAGAAACAAAGCAAGAACAGCCCCATCAACGGCTGTCCTCAAGAATTTATAAAGTTTGGCGAAGGGTTTAAGACTCCGTGATCAACCCAGATCACTCTCGTCAACGAAAGAAGACGAAGGTGCAAAAAGGAAAAAGACCGTTCTATTGAACAGCAAGGGACAACGATCGCTAGGGTACCCACTGCAACGGCCCCTTCAACTTCAAAGGCCCACAAAAGAAGAAGGCTAGAGAAAACCCCCGCGCCGGCGACAAATGTCCGAGGTGGTGAACCCAAACGCCCAAAGTCAGGGGGCATTATAGTTCATACCGTCTATGTAGCGTCTGGTAAAGAGGATAGTCGCATAACTATGGGTCATCGACCACTTACGCGATCAGTGACCAAGGCGCAAGAGCAGCAGCAGAAGCTCCAAGAAATGATGAACGCTATGGCCGCACTTACAGGGCCAAAAGAAAATCCTGAAACGTCCTCAGATGAGCGCCAGGAGGAAGAAACCGACGCCGAATTCCTTCGTCGGATATTGGAGAAGAAGGACAAAGAGGCTGCTGAACAAGCAGCCAACATACAGCGTATGGGCCTCCTCTTCCAAGACATGATAGGGATGATGATACAACAAGATCCCCCGGCCGAAGAGCCCCCGATCGTCCTTGGAGACGATAGGGGAGAGACATCAAATCCTCCACCAGCTCTGTCGACGGCTAAAGAGGATACAATCTCCAAAGCTGATTTGGATGAGTACATCGCCCAACAAATACGGGTTCATCACGCGACCGAAGCAGCCGGCCAGGTCGTAAAAATGGAGCGGCCATATCCAAGTTGGTACGATCAAATCAAGTACCCACCCGGTTACACAATTCCCAAGTTCCATTTCTACAAGGGGACGGGCAATCCTCACCAGCATGTTGCCCAGTTCAGGGCACTCTGCGGTAACACCGGCGGTGATGACAAGCTGTTGCTTCGCCAGTTTGTTGGAAGTTTATCAGATACAGCGTTCGAGTGGTACTCTGAGCTCCCGAACGACTCTATCAAAACCTTCGCGGAGATGGAGCTACTGTTTACTCAACGTTTTGCAAGCGCCAGTGAACGTACCCGATGATGGCACTGATTAACGCCAGGATAAAGCCAGGCGAGACATGGGTTCAGTATGCTATACGGTGGCGGAACTTATGGTCGAAGTGCGAGCAGCGCATTGAAGAAGCTCCTGCGGTGGGTATGTTTATGGGAACCCTTGATCCTCAAGCAACCATCTCGCAATTTATGATGTTTTTCAAGCCGACTACCTTCCAGGCCTTGATTGACAATCCAGCGCAGATGGATCAGATGGGCCATAAACCTCCTCTTCCAAAGTCGGACTCCCGAAATGACAAAGGGAAGGGAAAAGCGATCGTCGTCGCTAATGCTCAACAACAACCGAGTAACTCAAAGCCGGTTGTGCGTCAAAATAATATGCGTCCGTACGTAGACCTTGAGGAGAGACTAGGGCGTCCTTACTCGTTTCCCCGCGATAAAACGAGAAGGTTATTCGAGCTGGCATTGTGCAACAGACTCATAAATCTGCCGGATCCAAAACGTCCGTTGCAACCAAGTGACGTCAACGAGCCCAACTACTGTCCTTATCATCGAGTACTAGGACATCCGATCGAAGACTGCTACGTTTTCAAAAATTGGCTTGAAAACCAGTACCGACAGGGCAAGTTCGCGTTATCTGACAAATGGAAGGTGAATCCCCCGCAGCCCCACACCTCTAAGGGGACGAATACGCCGGGGGAAACATGCTCCGTCATTGAAGAAGCTCCTTGGGAGGTTGTATTATCAGCCAAGACAAAGAGGATGCTAAACGATCTTCAGACATGTCCAGCGATCAAGTGGAAGAACCCGTTGGAACCGCATGTCATTGAGGGGATGTTGAAGCCGCGTAAAACTCCAAAGACCGATGGTGGTGGCTCAAACACTCGCAACCAGCCGTCAAAATCTTCGAAGAAGAAGAAAAAGAAGTCAAAGAAGCCCGTGAAGCCTGGCGACAAGCGTACAGACTTGCAAAAACAAATTGCCGCGCTGGAGGAATACAACCAGAAGGCACGGACTCCCATTACACTCCAAGAGTTCCTCAATCATGTTTTTCAAGAGGAATATGAGGGAGAGAGTTCATCTGATGAATCTGAAGAATGCGTGGCGAGCTGTCATGTGATTTCCCATTCGTTCGTGGACGATGAGGAAACTCCTTGTACCGAAGCGCTGGGGGCAGATCTTGAACCAAAATTCCCGAAGCGATCAGATGAAATGATTGACGCGTTCCTTAACGAAGCTCGATTGAAAAGTAAGGCTGATCGAGAACGCGAGACGACTATATTTGAAAGGGCCAAGCGCCAGCGACTTGATGAAAGAGCTGAGATGATCCCGCTGGAGCAAAGCACACCCCCCGCGGATAAAAGCCAATTCAAGATGAGGAAAAAGTTTGCTAAGGCCATATCAATGGGCATGAAGTTACCATCCTCTGAAGGAAACATCACTGCTGAAGCGGAAATGCACCCCTCTTATTGCTTATATCATCGGAAGATTTCGCACCCCACTGAAGAGTGCAAAGCTTTCGATAGATGGTGGCAAGGATATGTTGCTCATCGACAACGCTTTAAGCCGGAGAAGCGCAAAACTCGTCGAGAGCAAAGAAATACGACCGAAGAGATTAAAAGAACTACCGGCAGTTGTCGCATGGTTAACACTGGCGGGTCACAAGTGCCTACATTCGGGAGCGATTCTGATGAGGAGCTAGAACTTGCCCCTCTCTTCAAAGAGTCCACTTCGGGAAAAGAAGAAGAGCCGAAGGTCTGCGAAAATATCTGGCTGTGGAATCGAACGCTGCCTGAAAAGAACCTCGGACCCTCAAACAGAAAATATAAAGGGAAAGAAAAGGTCTCTGAAGATATCGTCTTAGATGACCAAGTTCTGGAGGAGCTAAGCGCCAACAACCCGCCGAAGAAGAATAAGGTGGATTACAACGTCTTAGCGCACCTGAGGAAACTACCCTCACAGCTCAGCATTCTCGACGCCCTTTTGCTATCAAAGGAGGCGAGAGATTCGTTAATCAAGGCATTACAAGATCCGGAACAATTCCAAGCTTTCCTGGCCGAGGAAAAGATGAAGGATGAATTGGAAGAAGTGCACACGGCCAATGTCACCTTCGACGACGAGGACCTTCTCCTTAGGACTTGCGAACACAATCGCCCCCTCTATGTCTCAGGATACTGCCACGATATAAAGATAGGCAAAATCCTGATCGAAAATGGATCTTCTGTTAATCTCCTCAACGTGCGGGTGTTAAAAGAAATCTGCATGAGCGTTCAGCACCTTGCTCGTGACAAGATCACCATCTCCGGGTTCGACTCCCAGTCATCAAGAACTCTTGGGTCTATGATACTGACTCTACGCTTCGGACTACTCGTCACGGACGTTAAGTTCCACGTCATAGACGCCAAAACATGCTACAACGCTTTGCTCGGCCAACCATGGTTACACGAGTACAACATCATCCCTTCTACACAACATCAGTGTATGAAGTATTTTAAGGATGGTTTCGAGTATACCGTGACGGGAGAACTGAACCCGTTCTCTGTCAATGAAGTCCGCAAATACGAAGATGCCAAATACTTCTTACTGGATTTCGAAGACACTGAAAGGTGTCACAAGCCGGAGAATAAAGCTAACGCCACCATCCCTGTCTTCGGCAGTGATACCGAGGAGGAAGAGGAGATAGTGTATTCGGGTCAGCCCCAACACAACAAGCCAGGACCGTCCACTCCTACGTTGATCTTTGGTAGCGAATCGGAAGATGAGATCCGTGTTGTATTCTCTGCTCGACCTTCCATACGAACATTCGCTGACGAAGAGCAAAGCCTACAAGTCGCCATGGTGCCGCTTAAACACCATAAAGAACTGGATGCACTTGATATTTACAATGTAGAAGAGCTGCAAACGTTCTATATCCCTCCCAGGAGAGAAAGCGAGAGAGCAATTCTGTTCTACAGCTCTGAAGAAACCACGGCGGAAAAAGAAATCTGGCATGGCGCGGATCCCACGCTCGACAGGCTTCAGCCTATCCATCTTCCCAGATATTATACAGAGGGTTTGAAAAAGCTGCTGAAACGCCAGGGGATATCCTTCAAGCAGACCGTTCGAAAAGCCAGGTTCTATGACAAAATCTGGAACGTTCCCGGGACTCAACGCAAACTGCCTAATGGGAGAATGGAAACAATTGGACTTGGATACATCCGGTCAAAGAAACGAGAGCTACTAAACAGCTGCTATGTCATGTACGACTTCGATGAAGAGGCGGATGCTCAATGGGAGGACGCTAATCCTGAGACAATGAAAGTTCCGGATGCAAAAGTGCCCAGTCCGTTGTTCGAAGAAAAAATGGACAAGCTTATAAGGGAAGCGGGTCAAAAAGTCCGAGACGATCATAACCGCGAAATGGTCATCTATGAGAAAGCCAAGACGCAACGCCTTCTCCAACAGGCCGTGAAAGATGAAAAGGCTGCTCCATGTCAACCTGTTATAAAGAAGGCTCGACGCAAAAGCAGAAATAAGTCGAAAGGCCGAAAAGGCGCTCAACAGCAACAAAGCGGGGCTAAGAAGCCACGCAAACGGGATTCGAACGTTATTGACCTATCTCTTATGAAGAAAATGGGTCGAGCATACTCGTTTCCGCGAGACAAGACGAAAAAGATATTTGATCTTGCTCGAAAACATCAGATGCTTACACCGCCAGAGTCTAAACACCCCGAACAAGCAGGCGAAGTCTCACATCCAGACTATTGCTCTTATCACCGAGTGGTAGGGCACCCTCTCGAGGACTACTTCACCTTCAAGAATTGGGTCGAAGATCAATATCAGCTTGGCAAGTTCGCTTTGTCCGACAACTGGAGGGTAGCACCGCCACAAAAGCACGAGCCCAAGGCCACGAAAGAAGAACCAGTTCCGCATTGGGATTAGAAGCGAATCCGTACTTGTCACGTGATAATGATATCAAAAGAAGTGCCCGAGAACATGGATGACCTTCCCTGGTGCTTCGAAAACAGCAACGATGAGGTGATCTCAGAATTCCCACCAGCGCCAAAAGAGCTGGAAGATGGAATCCATACCACTGCAGATAATCTCAAGAAAATTGAGTTGGGGATGGCAAATGACCCGCGACAGACATTCATCAGCGAGCTGCTATCTAAAGAAAGGGTGGCTGCGTTAAAGGATGCGCTTCTACAGCATAAAGATTGCTTCGCATGGAACTATTCCGAAATGCCGGGACTAGATCCAGAAATTGCTGTGCACAGATTGGCGATATCTCCGGACGTCAAGCCAGTCAAACAGGCGCCGAGAAGAATGCGGCTCGAGCTTGAAATGAGTATCAATGCTGAAGTCAAAAAGCTGATCGACTCTGGCTTCATCCAGGAGGTTCAATATCCGGAGTGGATCGCCAACATCGTCCCGGTGATGAAGAAAAATGGGACTGTGCGCATATGCGTAGACTTCCAGGATCTTAATAAAGCTTGCCCGAAAGATGATTTCCCAGTGCCAGTCACCGAACTGTTGATAGACAATGATCGCACGCTTTTGGCGTGTCGGATGTTCAAAGAATTAAAGTGTAACCGCGATCAGGACGGTGTCGCTTTGCAGCTAGCCGGTTGAGCACGGGTCGGTCCACAGGAAGATGGTGGTATCTTACCTTCTTGTCTTAGATGAGTCAATAAAGAATCTGTATGTTTGTTTGATTCTAACCTATGTGTTTATTTGCAAGTATAAAGTTGTTAAGAAAAATACGAGATTGTAAGCTAAGAAATCCGTACTCAAAACCTTTGAGCCGAGTCTTGACCAATTGAAGCTAGACAATCGGCAACAACGTGGATTAGGGGATTTAAGCGCGGTATTCGTAGAATCCGGCTTATTTACCCTTGTCCTTCCGTTCTTGTCTCTTGCTTTCGCCTCCGGCCAAACCGAACGCAACCGGTCGCGGTTAGGAATCACCGTTACCTTGTCAGGGTACGGTGCCTAACGGAGCGCTTGCGTATGGTTTGGGCGAAGTTCAAATGGAAAATAACGGGAAAAGGAATTGGCAAAGAAATATTAACTTATAATGCCGTATTTTATCTTAACAACAATAATTACATACATTCACAAAAGAGAACCAAAAAGAGAGGACAAAAAGAAAAGAACAAAGAAAAGAAAAGATACAAGTAATAAAGGTGCATGAATAAAATTGCATGAAATAAAATGCAAGTAATAAAAAGACAAGTAATAAAAAGCGAGTAATAAAAAGAATACGGAACTAGGATCCAAGCCAAGCATGTGCTCAATAGCCAACCCTTAAACTTGCAAGCTCAATGAAGAACTTGCAAGATCAAGGGAAGGGTAGAGAACGCATGTGAAATGAAGTGCTAGTCCGTGAGAAAATACGACCCTTGAGATCAATAACTAACTCTTAACCATTCAACCTCAATGAAGAGATTGAATGAGCAAGAGAAAGCAGAAATCTCAAGGGGGAGCAAACTAACAAGAAAGATAAAGAACTCTCATCTTCATTAATCTTCCACTCAAAAGCTCTCACTACAATGTCATGGAGAAAGAATGAAGAAGAGGAAGAAGAAGAACAAAACAACAAAAAAAGAGAACAAAGAAAAGCTCCAAAAATTGCTCCCTTGGTTAAGCTCTGAACTGCTGTATTTATAGGCTGGAGAATCGAATTCTAGGGCATTCACCAGAACAGAAATGAAACACCCAAAATAACCCTGAAGTTCGACAGTGAGTGGGCCCCATCTAGCCGCGCATGCGCGGCCAATACCCCCTATTGGCCGCGCATGCGCGGCCGTACAGTGGATTCAGGCAGTGGTCTTCTGTGGTCTGCCCTGGTTTTCTGTTTCCTGTTGTTTAGTACATGTAGTTTCTGATAATCTTTCCAGAATATCTTCAGAATTCCAAGTCCAAGATTGCATTATCTTTTCTTCACTTTTGACTTTATCTCCCTCGAGCTCCGCGCACCCATTGATTCTTGTGCAGCCCACCTCGTGCTCTGTGCTTGTCCCAGACATGAATGACCACCGTCATATGTCTTGTATCGGGAACCGGTACTCAGCACTGGACGGATATGGATGACCGGAACCCGGCTTTTATCTGCTGTCGACAGATGTTCTGCTTTTAGCGTAACTGTGAAGATTTTATCCTGATTTGCAATATTTGTACTGGAAACCTGTATTCTGTAAACATGTAACAAACACGGATTAAAAGTACCTACCTATAAACACACGAGCGTAAGAATGGGCGGTATAAAATGCAATATTCTGATATGAACAGACAACACGTCCACTCATGAGGTTTTCTCCTTTATGGACGGCTCGTCAGGGTATAATCAGATAAAGATGGATCCCGAAGACCAGAAGCACACCGCCTTCAGGACTTCTCTGGGAATATTCTGCTACAAGGTGATGACCTTTGGGCTAAAGAACGCCGGTGCCACCTACCAAAGGGCCATGACGAAGATCTTCGATGACCTCATACATGAAATCGTCGAATGTTATATTGACGACCTCGTGGTTAAGAGCAAATCATACGAGGAGCATCTCGAGATTCTGAAGACCGTATTTCAACGCCTCCGACAATACAACTTGAAGATGAACCCTCTCAAGTGTGCATTCGGAGTTTCCTCAGGCAAATTCCTGGGATTCATCATCCGATACCGAGGCATCGAGATTGATCCGTCGAAGATCAAGGCGATCATAGAAATGCCTCCGCCGAGAACTCTCAAACAGTTGCGGTCTCTCCAAGGGAAGCTCGCATATATACGGCGATTTATAGCCAACCTTTCAGGCAAGTGCCGTCCTTACGGTCACCTGATGAAGAAGGGAACCCTGTTCGTCTGGGACCAAAAATGCCAAAGCGCACTAGACGAGATCAAGCAATACCTGCAGAACCCGCTGGTGTTGGCTGCTCCGGTCAAGGGAAAGTCTCTCATTCTTTATACAACCGCCCTCGAAGGTTCTTTAGGCGCATTATGGGCGCAAGAGAACGATCAAGGGAAGGAAAGAGCACTCTACTACTTAAGTCGAGTTCTGCTGGGGGCAGAAAGCAACTATTCCCCCATTGAAAAACACTGCCTGGCGTTGATCTTTGCGATAACAAAGCTCAGGCACTATGCGTTGGCGCATGAAGTCCGTCTCATTTCAAAGGTGGACCCCCTTAAATACTTGATGTCAAAGGCCATATTGACGGGACGACTCGCTAAATGGGCCCTGCTCTTAATGGAGTTCTCAATAACCTATCAACCTCTCAAGGCAGTGAAAGGCCAGGCCATCGCCGACTTCCTCGCTGAGCATCCGATACCCGCCGATTCTCCTCTGAATTGCGATCTTCCAGACGAACATGCGTTCGATGCGATCGACGGTGATAATACCCGATGGGAGCTTTATTTCGACGGAGCATCTTCCGTGAAGAAGCGCAAACAAAGTACCCCTATAATTAAGTCGGGGGTAGGACTCATCTTTATAACTCCACAAGGAGGGATAATGCGCTATGCGTTCTCCCTGACGGAGCCGAGGAAAAACAATGAAGCCGAATACGAAGCTCTGATAGCAGGCCTCGAGATTGCCATTGACATGGGAATTGAAGACCTCCTCATATACGGGGATTCTCAACTGGTCGTTAGTCAAGTAAACGGCGACTACCAGACATGCAAACCAGAATTGGTGAAGTATGGCAAAAAAGTGCAACATTTGTTGACCCAAATCCCCTCCTACACTTTGGAGAACATATCGCGCGCGGAAAATAGCAAAGCAGACGCGTTGGCCAAACTTGCTAAAGAACTGGCTGACGAGAACCTCGATGACGTTAGAATCGTGGTACAAAGCCGTCGAGTGCTTGCCCCAGCAGAAATATCTCCGGAATTATCCGAAGAAAAGAGAGCGAGCGAGCAGACAACCCTGCAAGTAAAAGGTTGGGAAAATATCGGGGATTGGAGAGAAATCTTCATAGATTACTTCAAGTCCCACCGAATGCCTGAAGAAGCGTCCGCAAGACATCAGCTCATGAAACGAGCTCTGTCTTCCGCCTTCGTCAATGATACTCTGTACAAGAGGTCATTTGATTCTCTGTGGTTGAGATGCTTAGGACCTGACGAAGCGAAAAGGGTCGTCCAGGAAGTTCACGATGGACTCTGCGGTACTTACCAAGCAAGCCCGAAGATGAAGTTGAAGATAAAACGGATGGGCTACTACTGGCCCACGATGATTCGATGATTCAGGACTGCCTCGAATATGCGAAGCAATGCCACTCATGCCAAATTCATGGGGACTTCATCCACCAGCATCCAAATCCACTACATCCAACGGTGGCTAGCTGGCCATTCGAAATGTGGGGGACTGACATAGTCGGCCCCATCGAACCAGCATCGTCTAGAGGACATCGTTTCATCCCGGCGATGACTGACTACTTCTCCAAATGGGCAGAAACGGTACCACTGAGGGAAGTTAAGACGGAGAATATCCTCCATTTCTTCAAGACGCATGTCATATATCGGTTTGGAACTCCGCGACGGATCATCTCCGATAACGGGCCAGCCTACAGGAGCCACAAAATCAGTCGCTTCGCGCAACAGCATAATATAGACTGGAGGTATTCCTCAGTTTATAATCCGTGAGCTAATGGTCTAGCCGAAGCCTTCAACAAGACCTTGACAAAGATCATAAAGAAAACGGTGTCCCGAAATAAGAAAGACTGGCACGAAAGATTGCAAGAGTCTCTTTGGGCTTATCGAACTACATTTAAGACGGCCACAAACACAACGCCGTACGCGTTGGTATTTGGGACGGAAGCAGTACTCCCCCTCGAGATAGAGTTACCCTCTCTACGAATGGCAGTCCACTATGAGCTGACGGACGAAGAAAACGCTCACCTTCGGCTTGAGGAGCTTGACGCCCTTGATGAAACCCAGCTCATAGCACAGCAAAATCTGGAAACTTGTAAAGCAAAGATGACGCGCTAATATGAAAGATTGACCCGACCGAGGACATTCCGCCAAGGCGAACTCGTACTAATGGTCAAAAGGCCTATGATCCCCAATCGCGCCAAGCGGGGAAAATTCGAGCCAAACTATGAAGGCCCGTACATCATAGATAAGGTCTACCAGGGTGGGGCCTATCTACTCATGGTTATGCATGGTGAAAGGCCTTTCAGGCCGATAAACGGTCGCTTCCTAAAGAGATACTACGCTTAATGAGCTACAGCCTAGGTCAATGATAGATGACGACGACTATGTCCGCTCGCTATCTTCCTAAGCTCAAACTCTATCAGCAGTAACCAGCCTTCTCAAAGTCGGACCGAAATGTCCTTAAACTAATAGCAGACCGAAACGTCTTTAAACTACTACCGCAGCATCTTTTAGGCTGATAAGATATAAATAAAAACATATAAAAATAAAATAAAAAAAACGGTATGTCCATAAGCAAAAAGGGCACGGATGAAAACCCGAAAGGGCTCCATGAATAAAAATAGTAGGGCTACCGGCGAGTGTTCGTGAAAACCCGAAAGGGCGCGACCTCGTAAAAAAAAAGAGAAGAAGAAAATAAATAAAAAAAAATAATATAAAATAAAAATGGTATGTCCATAAGCAAAAAGGACACGGATGAAAACCCGAAAGGGCTCCGTGAGTAAAAACAGCAGGACTACCGGCGAGTGTTTGTGAAAACTCGAAAGGGCGCAACCTCGTTAAAAGACACTTATAGGGTCCTCTCGACCTTGTAAGGAGAAACCACCCGCGTGAGATCCTTACGACTCACAAGGGAGCAACACACTCAGGGATCCCCATGATTCCTCAGGAGAAAATACACTTGCGAGATCCTCACGACTCGTAAGGAGAACTCTCTTATGGGACCCTCACGGCTCATAAGATTTGAAAGTCTTAAGTTACAGAGACCTAAACCTGTGCTTAAGCAATCCCCACAACTTCCGATATTGCCCTACAAGTGGTTCAATACTGACCCTTGTATACAATCCACGGGCACGAATAAACATTTCCCTAACCAAGTCCCATCCGTGACTGGGGATATGTTCGCATGGTGAACAACCCTTGTAAATCCTCTCGATTTATGAGGAGAAACCCTCCTGTAGGATCCTTACGACTTACAGAGGAAACGAACACTTAGGAATCCTCACGATTCCCAAGGAGAAAATACACCTACAAGATCCTCACAACTTGTAGGGAGAAATAACTTTGTGAGACCCTTACGGCTCATGAAGTCAAAAGCCTTAGTCGACCGGACCCTAACCCTGGTCGCTAAGCCACCTTTGTTCGACATCGACAGAGGCAGATGATGATTCGCTCCTGGCAATATCCCAGTTGTAGCGGTGCTGATGCCGAAATTGGTCTACAGCAAAAAGCCAATAGGCCGCAAATGCATACGAAATAGCCGAAATGATAGGGCAACTTGCAATAAAAAACAGCAAGTAAAAAAATGTATGTATGGAAAATAGCCGAAATGATTGGGCAAATCGCAATAAAAAGCAGCGAGTAAAAATAAAATAAATAGCCGAAATGATTGGGCACCGCGAAAAATAGCCGAAATGATTGGGCAATCGCGACCTTCGCGATATAAAAGCTGAAATGATAGAGCATCGCGGAAATAAAATTAAAAAAAAGAAGAAATGATAAAACTTTGGCCCTACAGTTAAGATCACATCGATCCATGTATACAATCCAAGGGCGTAAACAAAGAGGGAACCATACCTTCCTGACAGGCTCCGCCAGAAGACGAAGCTAAATCTCGACGGTTCAGTCCAACTCCGAAGAAACTAGTGTCTTCAACAGCAAACTCCTCGACTCACGGACACAAACACTCCTTGACGAGAGCCTCCTGATCCGAGTCGACTCGCAGAGCCACCAATGCCTCCGTGGGAAATCCTCGACTCGTTTCAAACCCCAAGGAAACAAATAATCCTTGGCGCTTGGGAAACAAATAATCCCTAGCAAATTCCTCAACTCACGGATACAAACACTCCTTGACGAGAGCCTCCTGATCCGCGTCGACTCGCAGAGCCACCAGTGCCTCTGTGGGAAATTCTCGACTCGTTTCAAACCCCAAGGAAACAAATAATCCTTGGCGCTAGGGAAACAAATAATCCCTAGCAAATTCCTCGACTCACGGATACAAACACTCCTTGACGAGAGCCTCCTGATCCGCGTCGACTCACAGAGCCACCAGTGCCTCCGTGGGAAATTCTCGACTCATTTCAAACCCCAAGGAAACAAATAATCCTTGGCACTTGGGAAACAAATAATCCTTAGCAAATTCCTCGACTCACGGATATAAACACTCCTTGACGAGAGCCTCCTGATCCGCGTCGACTCGCAGAGCCACCAGTGCCTCCGTGGGAAATTCTCGACTCGTTTCAAACCCTAAGGAAACAAATAATCCTTGGCGCTAGGGAAATAAATAATCCTTAGCAAACTCCTCGACTCAGGGAAACAATTAATCCTTGACGGGAGCCTTTTGATTCGCGTCGGCTCGCAGAGAAACCAGTGTCTCCGCGGGAAGATTCCCGATTCGTCTCAACTTGCAAGATGAAGCCTCAGGCAGCCGGGATTGTAAAACTTGCTTCCTGAACAATGGGACCCTGCAAGTCGATCTAAAATGGTCTCTTGCATACTATTCACGGGTCTCACTCTCCAAAGTCGAGTTTCGTCAAGGAGGGAAACAACCGCTTACGAGTCCTCTCGACTCGTAAGAGGGAAAATTCTCTTATAGGATCCTTACGACTTATAAGAGAAAACCACACTTAGGAATCCTCACGATTTCTAAGGAGAAAAAACCACCTACGAGATCCTCTCGATCCGTAGGGAGAAAAGTCTCTATGAGACCCTCACGGCTCATGGAGTCGAAAAGTCTTAGGCAGCAGATCTGAACCTGCGGCCTAAGCCATCGCTGATTCTTAAAATAGTCAAGATGCGTGCTCTATTCTCTGTTGACCATGTTTACTAAGGTGGCGTCCTGATAATAAAAGAAAGAAAAGGCGGAGAAATGACACTAGACATTACAGAAAATGTGTATCTTTTATTCATAAACTTGATTGGGTACAGAATACATTGTGTTAAAGAATAAAAAAAAATATATACACATTCTTTCATCTACAAGCACAAACGATACAAAGAGGGATAGCTACTGAGGAAGTGTCTTTAGTAAATCCACAAGTTGCTCTCCCACTTCCTTCAGCGCCTCCTCCTGAGCGGCTGCCGCGGCCACCTCCGCTTCCACCTGGGTCCGCTGCTTTAAAAAGGATGAATGTTGCTCCTCGGCCACCTTCTGGGATGCTTCTTGGCTGGGTGCATCCCGCTCAACAACGTCAAGCTGTTGCCTCAAGCATAATCCTTCAGAAAGACATTGCAGAAGACCCTCAAAGGCAGCCTTCAGCCGTACAGCATTGGCCTCTACCCGAACACGCAGCTGGGCAGACTTGCTCGAGGTCTCACCGCGCTCCTTACGCCTCGAAATAACTTCTTGTTCAAGATGGCGGAAGTAAGAAGCGCTCCGCTCAATCCACGCTGCTCTTTGAATGCTGGCAGCCAAGGTCTCAGGAGCGGGACGCAACGACTCCAGTTGATGAAGGCGAGCCTCAATCTCCCGACAGTGATTAACCCAGGAGGCGACGATGCCCTTGTTATGGAAGCTGGCAAATATTACCAAAATCTGGTTAACCGTCGTAGCAAAGTCCGCAGCAGACGTAGGATTCTCGACGTCGAGTTCCTCAATGTAGTCGCTCAACAAGCGCAGACTATTCGTCGCACCTTTTGAGGACGGACGTCTCTGAGAAGGGCCGGCTGGCATTGTAATATGGGACTCAAAAGGCGCCAAGACCGGAACGACAGCTGAAAAGAAGCAAGATGTGATCAGATAACAGTTCAGGAAATAAAAGAGGGGAAAGTCATTTATGCGATAGTCGCCATACCAGCCGAGGCAGGTGGCAAGGCCGGAAGGACCGGTGGCACAGTCGATCTTGTATCCCCTCCTTCAATCTGTAGCGCTGCAGTCGGGATGAGAAAAAGGGTTAGAAGTAATTCCATCAATAAAAAGAAAGATATCAATGGAAATCATACACACCAGCGCCACCAGAGGAAGAAGCGAGTTCGGATGGGAAGAAGAAGTGTGGGAGCAACATCTGATGTACATGATCGAAGAGTACTCCTGAAAAGACACAACAGCATGACTTTAGTACACAAATTGTACGTCTGAAGTACAGGATTAATGAATTGCAAACCCATACCTTCCAACATCTTAGATGGTATGAGAGAGGGTTGAAAGGTGGCCACCGCCAAGGCAGTCGTGGAAGGCGCTCTCTCAAGCAGTGGGGCATCAGCATTGGCCGCACTTGCGTTACAAGAAAGGTAAATTTGTCAGAAAGGATTGTAAAATAAAGAAAAATAGTAACCTAGGGTTTACCTGAGGAGCTCCCGGCTGAAACGGAGGCGACTCCCTCCTCTATCGACATGAGGCCACCGCCCGTAGCCTCATCACCCGACTCGATAGGGACCGTTGTCGTGCTCGCAAGACCTGGAGATGGCGGAAGATCGTACACAGGGAGGGCAATGACTGGAGTGTTGCCAGACTCTAGGGAGGGAGCGGCTGACTCTTCCCCAGGAATCGTACCCATCTCGCCCGTTACTCCTGCGGGTTCTTCGATCTCCATCGGCTCATCCGCCGTTACTGCGAGATCGCCGGTCTCAAGTGCCTCGTCCGCCACCACCCCGGGCTCAGTTGTAATGATCATTTCATCTGCCGCCACTTCAGGCTCGACATCAATGACCTTCTTGGCTATAGGCCCCTCAACCTCCGCATCAGGCTCCAAGACCTCAACGATGTTGCCCACTGTCGGCTCAGGTTCGGCAGACACCGCCTCCTCTGTTCCCCTAGGTTCAACGGTCTCTACCTCACCCTCGGTCGGACTTGGCCCTGCAAAATAATATATATAAGAACCGTCGGCATTATAACTCTCACAATAAAGATTCTGAAAGAAATGTTACCTGAAGTGGACTTATCATTTGCGCTTCGAGCGGCGCGCGCCACTTGTCTGCGAGCAGTGGATAAGACGACAGGGGCCTCTTCGGAAGGAGTATCTACCAGAGGGACGGTGCTTGGGCCCGCTCCCGTAGCCAAAGCAGTCCGACGCGCCTTCGCCTCACGCCTCAGCCGCTTTCTCTCCTCCTGGGCCGTTGAGACGGACCTCACCAGAGCCTCTCTCATTGAGGCGTCCTCGTCTGTATACAGGGATGCCTCCAAGCTCTTCAAGGCATCCCTTGTCGACTTGTCAAGTCGAGGCTCTTGCAGCAGCCCCGACGAGACCGAAACTCCAGTGACGGGTTCCGGAAGGATCTTTTCGTCGACTGGTATAACCCCTAGAAAGAAACAAGGGAAGAAAGTCAGGTTGATCATCGAAAAGAATGACGAAATTTGTTTTAAAAAAGGAGGGGGGTAGGATATACCGGCGCCCGCTAAAGCGCGTTTCTCCTCCTCCTTTTGGAAGGTTTTCAAAGAGGCAGCAATAGCTTCTTCAGTAGAGACACCTGTTGAAAATGGAGAAAAGTATTAGTCAAGAATAATGAAAAAAAATGCGATGAAATGATGAAGAAAGCATCTAATAATTACCTGACTTAGCGAGTTTACTCAACCACGCTTCAAGCGTCGCTGATCGCTCAGAAGCCGCAATGGCGGCCGCCAGGTCGGTGTCTGCAGGGTCTACCGCGAAGCCCTTATTGCTGCCATATTCACTTATTCTCTCGGTAAGAGGGGCCTCAGGCTCTAAGCCAAGAATCCCTTCAATGGAAAGGAGTGACTTCTTCTTCTTTTTCCCGCCAGCTCTGGATGCACCCGGGACTGATTTACGCTTGGGGGACACCTTAGGGCGGCGCGTCCCGACATCCGCGCCTACACCGGACTCCGGTGATACCACAGTTACCGTTTCCACTGGAGCACGGGGGGCTGGTGGCGCATCCACAGCATCGCGAAGCGGCAATCCGCGCGGAGGACTCAACACGCGTGGAGGTCCGCCTCGAGCACCTTTCAATGGAGGAATGACCGGAGTCCTCGGCCTCAAGGGAGCCTTGCGATCGCCGCCAGGAGGTGCACCCTTGCGGTCAACCAGCATACGTTTCTCCATCAAAATAACGGGCCCCATTGCAAGCGCATACCAGGCCACGTACAAGTTGAGGACTTTGGGGACGCAGCTCGGCTCACTGATAAAGAAATAAGAACCCGTGTTGAGCCGCATAAAGTGGTGCATTGCATTCTTTATCCCCTCCCGGCTAACCACGGGCTTTTCCACGAAGGCTTCCATTGGGATCCCTTGATTGTAGCTCGATTGCTGAGCAAACCGGTGAGGGTTATACTTCATGAAGAGGGCTGTCTCATTCTGCCTGAACACCAGGTAGCCCGGCCGAATGGAGTAGAGATGGAGGATTTCCCGAGCCTTCAATATGGTAGCCCCGTCCTTAAATTCATCGCGTAGCGACACTACTGACTTGGTGGTCTCTGAGCCTATTGTTATGACCTTGTCCAAGAAAGAAGTCTTCGCCCCGACCAGGTGTGGTCGAAGGAGCAGCCCCCTAGCCTCCCGCGAAGGTGCAACTACGATCGAAGCCCCGACCAGGCGTATGACTCTCGGGAGCCTGCATTTCTCAAAAAAGAGAGGAATCTTATGGGCACCGAACACCCCGTGCACGTGCATTTCCATCCAAGAAGTAAAGTAGTGCATCGGGAAATTGGCGGGTTGCACCCCTGGCTCACTAGCGTCCGCCGCTACACTAAGTCCATTATAAAGATGAGCCAGCCCGGCGATTCCTACTGACAACTGTAAACCAGCCACCATCCGATGCGCTGGGTAGAAAACAGTCGGCCGCATATGGCGTGGACGCATAGGAAGAGCAAAACTGCACAACCACAAGCCCAAGAACCCTACAAAGAAGGTCTCTTCATCCATGTCGGGGACGGCAATTTCTGAAAAAGGGACGACGGCGGTACCGGGAAGATAAAAGTCTTTGTGGTCATCCTCCGATGTGGGTCGGCGATCAAAACCGAACCCAAAAGGGTCGTCGAGCTGGGCGAACTTCTCGCTCCGCTCTGATAAGAACTCTGGTTGAATGAAGCGAGTAATGAAATCTGCAAAACTGACTCCCCGGTCACCCGATTCTAGATAGAGTCCTTCATAAATCTCTAATACCTTCACCAAGCCCGAGTACTGGTGCTGAATAGCATTCTCCGGCGTCAGGTCAAACACTAGTGGCTTGGCGGCAAAGACGTATTCATCGGGAGGAAGCAGCTCCTCGTAAGGCTCTCCCCTCATCGGCAGACCCGAGATTTCAGCAAACTCCTCCAAGGAGATAGAGACTTCCCGGTCCGTCATCAGGAAGATGTGTGTGGGAATATTCCATTGCTCGATAAAAGCCTTAACCCACCACGTTGGAGGAGAAGGATACTCAAAGAGCGAGACGTAGATGGCCGAGTACAAACCAATCCTCATCAGATGAGTCCTCCTCGCTGATAGGATATACCGGGCCCATTGCAAATATCCGGCAGGCGGTCGTGGGATCAGTCCAATGTTATAAGTCTGTCCCCAAGGGCACGCTTCACCCTGACAAATTCTCCTCCCTAAAATATCTATTGCTGGCGGCGGCTGCACGGGGATAGCACCAATCGCAGGCTGGAGGAGGTCATCCGAATTCCAATTTTTGACCTCCACGGCATACTTCACCGGGGGTTCATCTGCGTAGGAGAGTGAAGATGTTGGCTCAGACGGCGTAGCGGAACTGAAACTGCGACGACCCTGGATGATTTCATTTTACCACCTACCCCACAAGTGAAGGTTTTTGTGCTCGGGGTCATAATCCTTGATGAGAGCGAGCACCACGCGGTCCACCGGTGCCTGAGGAAACCCTCCCTCCGAGCGAACAAACGGAAAAGACAAATTGGCAGACATGTTTCCTGCAAAAAGACAAACATTAGCCGTCAGTATTATAATTCCAACGCTCAACATTTTAAAAATTTTATACCATACCGCAATGCAGTGGATAAGGGGACCAAAAGGGGGCCCATAAAATCTGGACGACAGTACATCATTTAATAAGACAGCCCCATCATTGGATGAGACTGTCAATTAATGAAAAGATCCCTAAGAGAATATCCTCATTGATGGGAAATCCCTAGAGACAAGGAGAAAATCTCCTCTTTTAGAGCAAAGCTCTGTCACAGAGTGACATTTGTCAAACTCTGGTCTCAAGGGAATAAAAATTTCTCTAAAGAGAGTCTAGCCCTATATTAATGAGGGAAAATCCATCAAAAAGAAAACTTCAACTCTTAAAGATTAAAAATTTGGGGTTTTAAAGATCAATGAAAACTTTTAGGAGTTCTCCATTTTCAGATCAGAAAAGATCTACATTTGATCCATGAGCAAAGCTCCGTTCATGAGTTAAAACCCATGAACAAGATCTCTGTAGATCTATGAAGTTTCCAGAGCAACGCTCTGCTGATGAAACCCCAAAAAGGGTTTTAGATCAAAGATCTATGAAAGAAAGGCTCTATTAATCAACATTAATTTAATTTAATTATTATACCTAAGATGGTTTCAAGTTCTGAACTCTGGAGTTCTTGTGAAAAAGCAAGAGCAAGGCTCTAAAATTCTTAAACAAGAGCAAGGCTCTGAAAATCAAGATTCTTAAAAGTGGTAAAAAAAATTACCAAGGACCAAGGGTCCTATTTATAGGCGCCTGCGCCCCTTCAGCTCACCCCTTGATCCAACGATCAGGAGTTTGCCACCGCTGCACTCACGTGTGCGCCACGTGAGCGCAATGGTGGGGGGACATTTGTTTCCCCCAATCAGAGCAAGGCTCTGTTTGAATTTCAAAATTCAAAATTCGAAGCAACGCTTTAAATTCAATGCGCTGCGCGCAACGCGCCACGTGTCAAAAGCTGATACGGCAGCGCAGCGCCCAAGGCAGTGCGCCCAATCAGAGCAAAGCTCTATTTTAAGTAAAATTAAAGGAAGCAATGCTTCAGTTGCGCTGCGCTGTGTGCTGCGCGACACGTGTCAGCGCGGTTGCGCTGCGCAGCGCGACACGTGTCAGCGCAGACGTGTCAGCGCGGTTGCGCTGCGCTTTGCGCTGCGCGACACGTGTCAGAGCAGATGCGTCAGCGCGGTTGCGCTACGCTGTGCGCTGCGCGACACGTGTCACGTGCTGGGGCATCTGCGCCTAACAGAATTAAAATTCTAAAGAAATCTTTTCTGTTCTTGTTAAAACAAAAAGATTTTCTTCTGTAAAACAGAAGCTCTTGGATCAAAGATCCAACGGTGAGGAAAATTCCCCAAATCACTCAGAGAAAGATCTCTTCAACAAATTTAACTAATTTATGGGCACTAGAAAAGAGACCCCAGAGCTCAATTCAAAGCATCAACATTTTCTAAGAAAAAAAAAGAAGAACTCTGAAGAAATCTCGAGAAGAAAGGTAAAAGACCTTTTAGATAGAAGAATTTCTCCTAATAGATCATTGATCTAAGAACAAGATCAATGATCTTTAATAAAAAACAAAATAAAAATAGTGCTTTGCACTTATGAACCATTGATTCTTTAAGATCAAGAAAAATAAGAAACACTTGTTTTCTTTGATCTAAATTAGATCAAGAAATCAAATAGTGCTTTGCACTTATGAACCATTGGTTCTGGAATCTAAAAGATTCTCAAGTTAATAGTGCCTTGCACTTGCAAAACTGCACTGCTGCGCTCCTGGGTTGGCGCAAACCACAAGAGAGCGCCATGTGTCAGCATCTGAACCAATTGCGCTATGCGCTTTTGAAACAGAGCCTTGCTCTCTGAAACTGGCGCAATTCACCACAGCGCACCACGTGTCAGCAGCGCAAGCGCAGCGCACTAGAACAGCGCTGTTGTGCTTGCGCTCGCCAGAGCATGACACCTGTCATCACCATATGAGCTTGCGCTCATTACTTGGCGCAAAGCGCTAGACAAATGCACTGCATTGCTTACAAAAGGGCCAAGCCCAATTAAAGAAGGCCTAACATGCCTAATAAAATGCAATGCATTATTTTAAAGAGGGTAGAGCCCAAACCAAAACAGATGCTCTGCATCATAAATAAAGGGACAGAGCCCAAATCAAAAAGGCCTAGAAGGCCAGAATAAAATGCGGTGCATTATTAAATATGGGCAAAGCCCTAGCACAGGCCTAATAGGCCAAAGATCAAGAAAAATGTTGAATATTCTCAACGGGACTTAGCCCAATCATAGCCGTAAGTCCCCAAATTAAATTGACTGAGCAAGATTGCTCTCTTAAATCAATTTACGACCGGTTTGAGGGTACATCCCCGAACTCCTCTGACACCCATCGTTGTAATTCTTCAACGACGTCAGAGAGGTGATGGGTCCCGACGACCATACATCAATATGGACCGTGGGGTCCTTAAACTCGTGGACCGAAACGTCCTTAAACTAATATCGGACCGAAACGTCCTTAAACTAATATCGGACCGAAACGTCCTTAAACTAATAATGGACCACCACGTCTTTAAACTAATATCGGACCGAAATGTCCTTAAACTAATATCGGACCGAAACGTCCTTAAACTAATAACGGACCACCACGTCCCTAAACTGGAACATGGACCACCACGTCTTTAAACTGGAATACGGACCACCACATCCTTAAACCGGAATATAGACCACCATGTCCCTAAACTGGAACAATAAAGCATCCAAATGCTCTTTTGTCGGATCTAAACAGTCCCGTTTAAGTTGATCTTAGCCCCAAATACGGCTAACGTATCCTTAAACATTCAAACGGACTATAAAACTCCAAATCAACCTTGGTTCAACGGCACATCTCTGAACTCTTCTGACATCTGCCGTTGTAATTCTTCAACGACGTTAGAGAGGTGACGAGTCCTGATGGCCAGATATTAAATGGATCATCACGTTAAGTTGATCTTAGTCTCAAACAGGATTAACGTATCCTTAACGAGCATTTAAGTTGATCTTAGCCGCAACCCGGCTAATGCATTCTTAAACTAAAAACACCAAACCCAAATCTAAGTAAATACGGATTTGGACTAATCCATATCCTACGGACGACGGCATTACTCAGTCTCCGTATACAATCCACGGGAAGCCACAAACAAAACAAACACACACGACGCGAAGTGAAATTCTGGAGAAGGAGAAAGTTGTTACCGTGATGCGGTAGCGTAATTAACTGCAGGGGCTTGCGCCTGCAGGGAAGAGCGTCCCCACAATCAAAAACCCCTCACCTCGAGGGGGAATCTGACGAAGTCTGCTATATCGGCCGCATCCGTCTAAACCTCCGATATACGGTGCCATAAATCAACTTGGCATCTTCGGGGAGGTAGACGTATAAAACCATATAGCATCTGCCCCGAATCTCAGGCAAGACGTCTTCACGTCGTCGCCATCATTCGGAGGGGAACACCCCCCATTGGTAATGCTTTGAGACTTTTTCTCCTGCAACCCTTGGCCTACCCCACTACCCCCATATTGTTTGTTTACTCTGAATTTATCCAGAGAACAATAAAATACCCTTTAATCCAATTTTTAATGCAAATTTTAATGCATTCTTTACCCCTCTAAACACTAATTTTTCCTATAAATACTACACTCCATTTCACCCATCCTCACTCAGAAATTCCCATCCAAAACTCTAAAAAATTCTCAAGTCCTTATAGTGTGGAAGTGGAGTTAGCAAAGGGTGAAGTTCCGGCGAAGTTCCGAGAAGATTCCGGCGACGAAAAGACGCCCGACACCTTCCTTAGCTTCCTCTCTCTTTTCTCTTATTCTCTAGCCAGTAAGTCCCCTCTCCCATTCTCTTCTCCTATTATAAAAAGTTTCATTTCTAAAACCCGACGGAAGCGGAGTTAATCCGACTTCCGGTTCGATTTTTCTTTAAAATTATATTTTCTTAATCAATAAAATACCATACTCTCATATAATGTTTAAAAAATATTAACAAACACATTAAAACAAGTTTCATTTCAGAATAATCATTTATGTAACTTTTATCGTATTTTTACGGTAAAATACCACATACTTTAGTTTCGACATAAATACTTGTATTACCTTTAGATAACTCACGAGATAATGACCTACTTCATCACAACACAAATCTTTAACATAGCACGATGAAATTTTGGGACATTAGTTATGGGATAATACGACATTATAAATAAATACCATCAAACTTGCAAAATCATTTCTTTAAAAAGTGTATTAAACAATTCTTTGCAATTGCGCCTCTACAACCCACTTTGGGGGACCCCGTTCGGGATGGTGCGGGTTATCGCACATCCTCGGGTCTAGTAGAGCGAGATGCAGACCTCCGAAAGGAGCATTCGACCTCGATGGAATTTTAATACATTTTTCTTTAGAAAATGAGATTTCTACAAAAAATAAATAAAATTATTTTTATTAAATATATATATATAACTATTATAAAAATATTTATTTTAATTATATTATATAAATATTCCAAGTTTTCTAAATTAAATAAATCACCATTATATGAAAATACCATCCAAATACAAAACAATTCCAATATTTCAATAAAATACCATATACAATGAAAAATAGTTTTTACTCACTAGAAATGTCACATTTATAAAATATACGTCAATGAAAACCCTAAAGACGATAATAAAATACTTGAGGTGTATTTTGAAAATTATATCAAAATTATTTTTACATAAAACCCCCTTAAGTTATACTAGATTACAATAAGGACCCTAGTAAATATAGGTTTAAGCGGGACCAATTCTCTTGAGCCTCAGGGAGCCGGAGAATGTGGGTGCTTTCTTATCTAAGGTAGACAATATAATAAACGGTGTTATCAACACGGTAATTGTCTTGGAAAAAGACACAAATCCTTCCATCCATGTGCAGCAGTTACCGATAACATCAAAACAAATTCAGGATTTCAAGTTCCTTTCAAAGTTTCTAACTCAGAATGAGTCTCAATCTAATCAATCTGACTTAAATATGATTCAAGTATAAACTACAATACAACATGAATCCATGAATCCGTCTATTCAATTTATATCAATCTATATTGACTAAACCGAACCATGGATATACTCCGTCTACATGACTCTCCATTTATATCCATTCTATTTAATGATATCACGGTTTCGGCAAGTCATCCATCTATATAACAAAACAATACAATCAATACAAAATATATCGCGGGGTTTATGAGGGGTAGATTGGTACGAAATGTGTTAGAAGTGGCACGAGACTGTAACCTTAATACACCTAACCTGAATATCCATTCCCGTTTGTACCATGGCTGAACGGTTCCTTGTGCTCCGTATACCTTAGTCTCCGGAATAATGGGACTCCTCTCGTATACATTGGCATACTCTGTACCAAGCTACAAACAACTGCGTTAACAATATAATCAAATATTACTAGTCTTATTCTCTTTCTGTCTATTCTATCTCTACTAATCTTTGGAACTTACCGAGCGATTGTTTGCTGACGACATTCCTTTCTTCTTTCTTTGGAATGTTGTCAGGTGATTCGGACGCCTTAGAGACTGAGCCCAGTACTGAGGATTTAGAGCAGTTTACTTTTGACCCGGAGCTTTAGACACTTGTACATATTTATTTCATTTCAGTTATGCAATTGTTTAGGCATCGCTTTCTATTCATGTATTTACATTTTAGTTGTACCAATAAAAGATTGTTTAATAAATAAAGTTGCTGTTCATTTACATTTATGTCTCTTATGTACTTTACTTTATATTGCTTAGTTACTCTTAGTGTGTTTACTTCTGAGTAAATACGTAGCGGGCCTCACCGCATCTCCTCCCCGTACATCGGGAAGCGGGACGTGACAATCCAACACCTCATTCGATGAGGAAAGAGCCGAGATCCCTTCACTGGGAGTGACCTCTTTAGCAAAACTAGCAATTACTACAACCTACCCAGTTTATCTTCATAGCTTCTATAGTTCTTGCTTTGCATAGTGGTATTCCCTGATGGATATCCAACACCTCATTTGATGAAGAAAGAGCCGAAATCCCTTCACCGGGAGTGACCTCTTTAGCAAAAGCTAGTAAAAGCTATTCGGTTTGTTTTTGAAAACTACTCGATTTTAAAAGCGGAGTTTAAACCACTCCTTTTCAAAATCACTAGATTCTATAATGCTATCAAGTTCATTATGCTAAAGGTTTTCTTAAAAACAAACGCAGCCCTCCGTCATTTCATATAAGTACTTTTTAGTATTCGTGCTGTATTTGTTGACCTTGTCAAGGCGTAGTGTGCGGTAGCTGATTAGTGCTTATCTGCCGCATGTGATGTGGTTGGATTAGGGTAGTCGTGCGGCCTTGTTGACCTTATCAAGGGTCGTGCTAGTGGGTTTAATTCAATCAAGAAATGAATGGGTTGAACTTGACTTATGGTTTATGCTTTGTTGACCTTGTCAAGATTATAAATCGCATGGGGTAAAAACAAATATTGGGAATTTCAAGTGTTGAAATTTTCAATGAGATTGTATACCGTCTATATAATAGTTGGATCCTGATACCCACCTCGAGTAAGAGTTACTCCTGGGAGATTTTCCACTTTATAATTAGCCGATCCATTAGGTGTCTAAGAAAGGTGTTAAAGGGGGGATGTCCCTGCGGAAACGAGGTTATTTAATTAGTTCCATACGAAAGCATGAGGAGACTCTCTCGGAGTACCAATACCTTCCTGGCTGACCGATTGGCGAACTTGTAGGGTGTAATTAATCCTGGCTAATCTTACCTTTTAGGATTTGAAGGAAGATTTGATAAAAACAGTGGGAGCCATCATGATTAGATAAAATAATAACCAATCTAATCTTGCAAAGAGCGTACGCAAAAGTGATTATCCTTCTCTCTCTCTCTCCTGGTAGCGGCCAATGACACGCCTTAATCAAGATAATAATATGGATGTATTGACCGAACCCAATTATTATACTGTGCTAGGTTCCGCTCTATCTTATGATTGTCATAAGTCTGAGCAAGGAATAGGGGAATATCCGGATTCCCATGCCACCCAAACGAAGAATAAGTATGTTGCTGCATCATCTTCGGGTGTGTTCGTTATCGAGAACTGTTTCTCAGATTGCTCTACATCCTGGGTATTGGATACTGGATCAGGATCCTACGCATGTAATTTGTTACATGGGCTAAAGTAGGTAGAGAACTGGAAAAAGGTGATATGTCTCTAGTAGTAGGGAATTGTGCATTTGTTGCAGCCAAAGCAGTTGGCGAATATCACCTTGTATTACCAAGTGGTAGCACAATAATTCTGAGCGACTGTTATTTCATACCAAAAATATTATGAATGTTTTCCTAAATCAAGTGTTGATTAGGTATGGTACGTTGTATAACGGTATATACGTTCTAAATCAAACTACAGTTCTAAGTATACAGAACACACACAAGAGGAACAATTCAGAAATGAATGAAGATTTCTTGTGGCATTGTAGACTAGGTCATATCAATGCGACAAGACTGGCTAAATTGCATAAGGATTCATATTTGAATCCGTTTGAATTTACATCTTATGAAACTTGCCAGTCATGTCTCAAAGGCAAGATGACCAAATCTCCGTTTACTGGACATGGAGAAAGAGCTACTGAACTCTTGGGACAAATACATAGTGATGTATGCGGTCCTATGTCTACATATGTCAGGAACGGTTCCTCGTACTTTATTACATTCACCGATGATCTTTCAAGATTCGGACATGTGTTCCTGTTGAAACAAAAATCTGAATCTTTTAAGAAATTTAAGGAATATAAGTACGAAGTTGAGAACCAGACGGGTAAAAGTATTAAAACCTTCGATCTGATCAGGGAGGAGAATACTTAAGCACGAAATTCATAGACTACTTAAAAGAGAATGAGATTCTCTCTCAGCTTACTCCTCCGTATACACCACAACACAACGGAGTATCGGAGCGGAGGAATCGCACCCTATTAGATATGGCGCGCTCTATGATGAGTAATGCTGCGTTGCCTATTTCCTTTTTAGGGTTATGCACTTGAGATAGCTGCATTCTTATTGAATAAAGTTCTGACCAAATCCGTGCCTACCACTCCATATGAGATATGGAATAGGAAGAGACCATCTCTTAAACGAGTTAAGATATGGGGTTGTCCAGCCAATGTTAAAAAGCAAAAAACGGACAAGCTCGAGGCAAGGTCAGTTCTGTGCAAGTTTGTAGGATATCCTAAACATTCGCGAGGGTATCTTTTACCACACCGAGGAACAAAAGGTGTTTGTTTCTCGACATGCCACCTTTTTAGAAAAGAAATTTCTTGTCAAAGAGATTAGTGGTAATGAGGTAAAACTGGAAGAAGTTCCAGCAACACAAACTATTACCGACGATTTGGTGGAACCATAGGATTCAATAGTCCCTGAAGAACCTCAACCACTCCGCAGATCTAGTACGGTTCCTCATCCACCTGAGAGATATTACGGTTTTCTCATAGACGGTGGGAGCGAGGATTGCATCATGGAAAATGATGACCCAACTAGTTTCGAGCATGCCGTCACAAGTGGAAATAGCTGGATGCTATGTGATCTGAGATGGAATCCATGTACACCAACAAAGTATGGACTTTGAAAGTTGCTCCTGAAGGGGTAAAACCCATCGGGAGCAAATGGATCTTGAGAAGATAATTGGTGTAGATGGAAAAGTTGAGACTTTTAAAGCTAGACTTGTAGTAAAAGGTTTCGTCAATGACCAGGTGTCGACTATGATAAAACCTTTTCTCCCGTGGCTATGCTTAAGTCCATCAGGATCTTACTTGCCGTTGCTGCATACCATGACTACGAAATCTGGCTGATGGACATCAAGACCACTTTTCTAAATGGTGATTTAGAAGAGAGCGTGTACATGGCACGGTTAGAGGGCTTCGTAGACAGCGGGAGCAGCGGAAGCGTGTGCAAGTTGCTTAAATCCATCTACGGATTAAAGCAGACATCGCGGAGCTGGAACATCTGTTTTGATGAAGCTATCAAAGAGTTTGACTTCATCAAAAATGTAGATGAACGATATATATAAGAAGGTAGTAGAGAGTAAGGTTGTCTTCCTCGTATTGTACGTAGATGATATACTCTTGATAGGAAACGATGTTCCTATGCTACACTCGGTCAAGCTCTTCTTATCACACATGTTCTCCATGAAAGATCTTGGTGACGCCTCCTACATCTTGGGGATAAAGATCTATAAAGATAGATCTAGACGAATATTAGGATTGTCCCAATCCAGGTACATTGACTCCATACTAAAGAGGTTTAGTATGGAAGATTCTAAGCGTAGTAATTTACCCGCTTGTTAAGGAATCACTCTCTCCAAAGAGATGTCTCCCAAGACTGATTTGGAGAGGGCTCGCATACAAGGGATACCCTATGTTTCGGCAGTCAGGACTATCATGTATGTGATGTTATGTACCAGACCAGATGTAGCTTACTCGCTAGGTGTAGTGAGTAGGAATTAATCAGATCCAGGGGAGAAATACTGGATAGCTGTGAAGAACATTCTTAATTACTTGAGAAGGACTAAATAGATGTTCTTGGTGTATAGTAACGGTGAACTCCAGGTGGAGTCCTTTACCGATTCGAGCTTCCAGAATGATAAGGACGACAGTAAGTCGGTCTCGAGTTTTGTCTACACCCTCAGTGGAGGGACGATATATTGGAAGAGTTCCAAGCTAGATACCATAGCAGACTCGACGATGAAGGCTGAATACATCACTACCAACGATACTGCCAAAGAGGCTGTCTGGATGAAGAAGTCCATAAGATGAACTTGGGAGGTTCCATCCATTGAGCATCCAATACCTGTGTATCGTGATAACAATGGAGCCGTGGCTTTTGCTAAGGAACCCCGGTCCTATCAGTGATCCAGATATATTCTTAGGCGGTATCACCTGATCAGGATGGTAGTAGATCGCTGGGAGATCGAGATCAGGAGACTTGACATAAAGGATAACACAGCGGATCTACTCACCAAGGCCCTCCCCCAAATGCTAATCGAGAGACTTTTTAGGATGTAGGGTATGAGATACTACAACAACTGGTTTTAGTGTAAGTGGGAGAATGTTAGTGATATGTATGCCTTAGAGGCCATTATTGTATGATATAGTAGATGCTTGAACATATATATGGAGGACTTTCTTGCTCGACATGATAGTATGCTATCTGGTTATCATTATCTTAACATGTTCACTAGTATTATTATACTGTCTCTCATATACATGTTGATAAAGCCCTTAGGATGTAGGCTTGATGTAACATTTCAGAAAATAAAATATTATTTTGGGAAATTAAAAAAATAAAATAACAAATTTATATGAATATTGATTTGAAAGATTTTTTTTGAGCTGGACATTTTATAAAATATTATACAATTATTTGTATACGAGTTTATTACTAAACTTGATTAATATTTCACTAATTTTACATTAATCCGGTTTATGTGCTTGACATGCACCATGTCATGTTTCAAACACTTGCTACATTTTTATTTAACCGTGGCTTCATCTTGTTTTTTTAAAAATGTATTTTCTTTTTTAAAAATGAAAAAAAAGAAAAAGAATATGCATGTGATATATTTTGTACATGAGGGGACCATGGAGTATAGGCAAGAGAGAGAGAGGGTATGAGAGAGAGAGAGTGTGAGAAAATTCTAGAGTTGTCATGGCTCATTGCTTCATTCCTCTTCTCATCTTCATCTCCTTCATTCTTCTCTTCATCTTCCTCCATCACCTCCTCTACCATCCTCAAACCATCCCAAATCCACACCAAAATCTTATATCCTCTTTACAAAAAATGTGCACAAGCTCCTCACAAAGACCATGGTGTGATCAAGTGGAGATTTTGAAGACTTTAGGCAACTCAAGAAAATTCTTGAGTTGCCAAATGAGATATAACCCTTCACTTTTGGTTAAGATTTTAGTGTTTCTAATGTTCTAGTGTAGTTTAGAGTTAAACTTGTGAGGTTTGGTGATCTTTGAAAATTCCTAGTTGAGATTTAGGTGATATTTTGATTTATGAAAGTGAAATTGAGGATTAGATAGTGTCTGAAACCCCTGTGGTGTTGGTATTTCTGGACCAAAACTGAGACTAAACCCCAAAACTTGAACGTTAGATTGTCCGATGTCGGTTTCTTTGTCTTTGAGGACTATAGAAAATCTGGAGCAACTTAGAGTGTTATTAGAAAAATCAAACAACTTCAGTGACCTAGATAGACCGCTAGAAGAACCTTACATGAAAATGAGACCAAGAATCCACTTAGGGGCCGGCGATACAGGGGATTTTGCAAATCTCTCCGGGCCAAGTATAGGCATTGGTGTAGGGGTTTTGGCTGTAGCTCACTTACCTTGTGACCTAACCCTTATATTGTTTTTTTAATCCCTAAATACCTGAGGCAAAATCTGGAGCTGTTTTCCTAAGTTGCTATTTTGGTTTTGTTGTTTTTAGTAACTTGAGTTTTGATATTTGTGTTTTGTCTCGGTCGATTGATGTTTGTACGTCAACTTCGAGAATTGTATGGCTATTCTTGCACGCGTAGACCATAGGTTCTAACCTTTGTGTGTTTCGTGTGCCGTTTTGGTCTTCGTATTCGATTCGTGCTTGCGATATAACGTATTGAAAAACTGTAGGCACCCCACGTGGACATCGTACGACAAATGAGAGCGTGGCATCATCGACTTCGGCAAGCGAGGATCAAGGTAAGTAGATGTATATCTACGGGGGAAGTCAGGTGGATGGCATATAACACCCCAGCAACTGTAGGATAGGTTATTTTATTTATATATATATATATCCGTTGGTACAAGTTTTGGATACTTAGCAAATAGGGTTTTAGGAAACCGTAGGATTAGAATAAGCGTGTTCGTAGAAGGATTTTGCCTTAGTCTTGAACTTTAGGATATATGTAGTCACACGCGCGCGCGCACACGCTTAGTTTTGTGTGTATATGTTTATATGTGTGTATGTGTGTGTGTGTGTTTATACACACACACACATACACGTGAGATGAGGATAGTATATGCTATATGGACATGAGTCGATATGGTCGGGCATGATGCCGTGAGGTTATGATATTTGATTGAGTCGATACACTGTTTATGATATGATATAATAAAGGATCGTTGGGCGATATATATATGCAAACATGCGATAACATGTGACTTGATGAAAAATAGAATGTATGAGACCTTAGATCCGTACCCCTGATGATAATATTATACGACGATTGATACCGTACGAACTATATGATATACATATGATATTTTGACCCGTACCCTCGATTTTGAGGATGCCGTACGATGGATATTACCGTACGAGATATATATGATGATTGATCCACACTCTTGACTCGAGGATGCCATACGATATATTATACCGTACGTGACGCTATGAGACTGGATCGCCGACTACTAGATATATCGACTCGATTTTGAGGATGCCGTACGATGGATATTACCGTACGAGATATATATGATGATTGATCCACACTCTTGACTCGAGGATGCCATACGATATATTATACCGTACGTGACGCTATGAGACTGGATCGCCGACTACTAGATATATCGACTCAGAATATGTTTAGATTTTCTTATCACTCCTACTAGGTTCTTAGTTTTAGTCTTTTAGTTATTTAGGTAGATGCTAGACTAGACTCGAGTCATACCTATTTTCAAAACTAACGAATCGTGAGTATTTTTAAAAGACAATCCGAGTGATACTATGGATTTTCAAAGGACATATCTTTTCTCAAAAACACCGTAGTCCCTACTTTTCTAAAAACCACGATTCATGTTATTTTAAACACTAAAACTGTATGACTCGTATATGGATACGTATATTTATAATGTTGCGTTTTACTATTCTTTTTTTCGTTATATTCATGTTGCTCTCGTTGCCTTGCATATATACATATGTTTTCTTTAGCTATCATGATCTCGTCTGCTAGGACACCTGCATCATTACTGATGATGCGTATGTTGCACATACACTTGCTTGCCGGCTCACACACATCATTATCGGTAATTGCCATGCCACGTACCTACTAGAGAACCTTTACTTCATTCATATAAACTGGTAATCTGTAGAAGTAGTTTTGTTTAACATTTATGATCCTAAATGCTAATGTAGACATTGTATTTCTTACTTAGATGCCACATGCACTTCCATCCATATGTTCTAGTTATGAACTGATCATTGGCTTTACGTCGGTATTTATTATCCCATTGTATACTCTTAGATTGTGATTCTTCTTGGAAGATATCCGTATTCATGCGATTTTTTGATTTGGGGAAACCACAAGTGATTATTTATAAACTCATGATTATATTTTTAAAAGAAAAATGTGGTTTCTCGTGATATGATGTGCGGCGTCCACCATAGGATTTCTCAGTTCTTAAGCCACATGTGTGCACATACCCGATTCGAGGAGAGAGGAGGAACCATATGCGGGTACATGGTAGACCCGGTAAGATACCCCGGGACAAGAAGCTCGAGATGTAGATGATGAGCCCGGCGGGGGAGCACTACCTACCGATTATTATTAACTTGGTAGTCATTCGGAGGATACCGAATGGAGTCATATGATTTGACAGATTCGAGGGCCGATCTGAGGATGCGGCGCCCGAGCTATGTGAGGATATTGCATCACAGATGGACATGATTTTCATGATGTTTTCGAGTGTTGATGCTGGGCACTCAGGTTTTATCTTAATTTGGTGTGTTGTTGCTGGGCACACATTCATTGATGCATTTAGATTCATGCATATATTTACATATGTATGTTACCACTTATGACTTTGATGCGAGTACCTTAGTTTACACTTATGCTTATGCCGTTATCCTTATTATTACTAGACGTCATTATATTACTATTGTATTATACTGTATGACCTAGGAGATAGTCATACATTCGGTTTCTGCTCGGTGATGTCTTTTACTCATGAGTTGGAAACTCACCCCCATTGTGCCACATTTTCTTGCAGGTTTGGACGTACAGGTTCCGTAGCGGCTTTGTTGGCACATCACTTCTTCCGGGTGATTGCATCGAAGGGTGGGATACATTGCATCGTAACCACCATTATATACTTGTATATTTTATTTCAGTTGTATCTAGTTAAAAGCTCCATCAACCAGACTATGCATATTTTAGTAGACTTAGAAACTATAGTTTGTTTATTCTTTCGGCCTTAGAGTCGCGCTTGTGTATTTATTATTGTTTCTAGTTTTCATTGATGATGCGTAGTTTTCCTTCCTTTATTTCTGAGTTTTGATCCTCGCCTTCGGCATTGTATATTTATATTATTTGCGTGGTTGTTTCCGCCAATTGGCGAAGAGCTAGCTCCCGCTTGGGGATGCCTTTTATTATATTGCTTGTACCGTTTTCGGGTTAAAATATACAAAGGAGGTGCTGCCCAAATTTTCAATGACGAAAATGTTTTCAAGTTAGATACAATGACCGCGTTTTCATATATTACTCTTTATGTATTTAAAGAAACAACTTGATTTTATTATACCTTTCTTTCAAAGCTCCACCTCCACTATTTTCCCTAAAAGGTTTAGATTTTTGGGCTTTTGGTTTACTTGGATTAGGTGGAGTCCTATAGACTTCAAATGATTCAGGTGCCAGTCACGTTCCTTTCCGGGTCGTGACAAAGTTGGTATCAGAGCGTTCGGTTTAACCTTGGTTTGAGTCTAGGTTTGACTATGCGGAGTTTAGGGCATATATATATTCGGAACCTAGGCTTGACCTTACAGAACTTAGACTTGGCCGAGGGGGTATTAGACCCGAACTTTCGTCGCGTAGGTTGACCTTGGTTGATGGAGTAGGTGACTTAAGTAAAGTGACGTACTATGTGTATGTTCCGCGGCATACTTACGATACGCTACTTCTCTTAAGTAGCCTTAGGATGTACATTTCTTATTCATTATATTTCTATTCGTTCCAATGATCTATCCTCATCGATATTGAATCGTGGTTCCCGTTACCGTGTTTATACGAGTAGAGGGAGCTACGACTGGAGATGCGGTCAGCACGAGCTCGTCATGGACGAGGACTGACCACAGTGTATTTCGGTTACATACGAACGCATTGATTTATTGTGTTCTTAAGATTTTTTTCGTTGACGCGAGCGTTAAAGATCTACACCAGATGACCGGGTCATTGCTAGAGGCCAACCAGATTGCGAAGCTTATTAAAGTACCGTCTACTCCAGATGATATAGGCATTGTCTACCGTATGGACAGATGAGCCGGCTGTTGCTGAGTTATTAAGATATCGTCGCCAGACCATTGAAGTTAATGCAGCATGAGTTTATACATAGGGATATGATAAAAGATCACTAGTCACCCCTGGATGAATGACTAAGACAGGCTATTCATTTGGATACTCCGATGCGAGATCATCAGATTGACTGACTTCAGCTAGAAGAGGACCTTACATAGGCATGTGGTGAGTCGATCGAGAAAAGACGAGCGAAAGCGCATTACTCCGATGACTTGGACGAGTTTCCGAGAACGTAATTGGCCAGATGCCTTCCACAGGATATTAGATATGCCGAGTTCATAGCTTCGGAAAAAGAGACACTAGATATGAGTATAGCCAATTGGAGCGCACTCCACACGGCTACGAAGAGATGATTCTGAATTGGTCCATATTAAAGAAAAACAGAGTAAGAGGTTTGTGCGAGATTGTAATGAGATTTTGTTCCACTCCGTTGATACCAGAGATTCACTACGCACGCAGAGGCGTTGGATACGGGCATATTTTCCAGAGAAAAGTCATAAAAAGATTGCAGCTATCCCGGAAAGGAGGAACAGATCGAGTAAAGAGTGCCAGTATCCGGGAAACTCTACGGAGACGGGATTGACAAAAATACCCCGATAGGATCTTTCTGGAATACTACACGAGAAGACTTGGACCAAGGATCGGTCGTATCACGCATGCTCAGTGGGCCAGAGGCTGCCATCATCGACATGATCCATTATGAGTGACCATGTAAATTGGTCAGGGAATTCTTCAGAGAAGTGCCAGAACGCGACAGTGTCCGTCAGTACTCTGAATCGGGCGGTCGAGCCGAGGAAGCATATAACTGGTAGTCCACAGAGAGAGATGAGAACCTAAAGGCAGAAGACGCTAGACCGTGAACAGGAGGAAAGTAGATATTTTACTCTGACAGTCTTGGATGCTGTTCAGTTGATAAAACTGCACATTTGTATTACATTTTTCCTACCATTTTCATATTAAAAAAGGACTTTATTATAATATATTATACATATGAGGGTTTATGTGTAAAAATATTATTTTCCATGTGTTAATATATTTTAATTATCATTTGGTAGGAAAATGTATGCAAATATTATTGACCTACTCCTAGTAGAACAAAGTCTACTAAAATCTTATTTGAGTTGTTGTGCAGAATTTTTCAAGTTGTTATGCAGAATATATCAAAAAAATCAAGCCGAAGAGATCACGAAGCTCCCGACGCTCACGCATCCAGGCTGATCATCGACTGTTCGACTACCTCCTTAGAAAAGATCGAGAAGCAAATCAAGTTTTGTAATCATTTTCTACGGATTAAAGTGTACTTTGTTCAAGTCGATTAATAAAGGTAGTTATTTTATTTAATTGTTTTTTTTTACATTATGTTTTCCCTCTCTTTCTTTTCATCTTCTTTTCCCAACATGCGCGAGTAATTCTCCGCTTGTTAGGGTTCGTAGGATTAGGGTAGGCTAATGGACGATGAAAATAATTAAACCCTTTTTAAGCCCTATAAAGTTTAGGAACTTTATCAAAAGAATCATTAACATCCTAATTGGGCGCGCTAGCAATTCTTTGCTAGTTCCGACCACGATTAGAGATTAGATTAATGATTGTTTTGGTAAAGGCTAGATATGAACGGAGTTCCGTGTCGAGATAAGGGTTAAGAGTGGGATTCCTTTTCCCTCCAGAAACCCTAATCTACACGCATCACCGTCGTTCTAGTTCTAAATCTATTAATGTATAAAAAGGGTAACTTTTAATTAATCGTCCATAACTACTGAATCCTAACGAACCCTACAAGCCCTTTTATTATATTATCTACATCTTTAAAAAAATCAAGATCTATATTTTACATTTTTGTTTAACGTAGATCTAGAAACCATTCTATAAAATTCTTTATTCCTCCTCTCTTTCTCAACACATCTAAAGTAAAAGTAAAAGGTTCCACGTTTCCCAGAGGACGACCCGTACTCATCTCGGTCTAGCTACACGCGATACCGTTATTGATTGCGGTTAACTACAAACACACTTTTTCGTATCAATCAAATGGCGCCGTTGCCGGGGAAACGTGCGTAATTTTTTATTTTTACTATTTGTGTTAAATTCTTAGACGAGTCATATCATTATTAACACAAAACTGCAAATTGCATATTTAACGATTTGTGCGTGAATTTTGCAAGGAGATCTGGAGTCACAGAATTAAGGAGAACAGGGAACAGAGACATTTTTAGAGATCCAGAGGAGCACAGAAGGCTATACAAAAAAATTTCATCAACTGTTCCCTCTGCCACACGGCGGAACCGCGGCAAAAGCACCCTATAGGCGGCGGAATCGCGGCAGGTTAGAGGAATTAGGGCTTCAATCTTCTCTGGTATTTTCTTTCAACTCCTCCTCTCTCCCCTAAAATCCAATAAAATCTATCTTCTGCAGGATTCTTTGCAAAATTGCGCCGCTAAAAAAATCTTTTTGCAAAAGTTTTGTGATTGGTTTTGTTTTGCATATTTAATACGGACTCTAAGGGGCAAAGACCAAATCAATATTAGGTGGGGATTTCATCACCCTTCCTAAGCCCCACAAATCACAAACCGAGCATCTAGATCAACCCTTCATTAATTTAAAAAATATCTAGACCAGACTCTAAGGACTGTCGCGCTCAATAAGGACAGAGGAAGGTCGTGGTAATCTATCGTTTATCCGCATTACTTTTGTAGTGCCTAGGCAAGTGTGACAAAGGCTAGTGGTTTTTAATTAGGCCCACGACGTGGTTCCTTCCCACTTACCTGGCACTTATCTGGCTACAAGGGTAGTACGGAGGCGGTAGAGGATTGATCCTGCGGCTTGTCCTTTGGAAGTCTAGGAGCGGTCTAGAGACTGACCTAGGTAACCTTAGTTCTAGGGTTGCTTGTGCATCTTAGGGAAATTTGTCTTGAGTCCCACTTTTTCAAAACAAGCCAATTTGAAAATCACACACACGCTTCCACTTGCACTAAACCCGCTTAGTGCATGCTCGGCTGGACACGGGATCCTAGTGCCCGTCTTGTCCGCGTTCCTGCTATCGACGCCGAAGTCGGTACTTCTTCATCTTCTTTTCCCCCACCACACACCACATCGACCGTGATGGACGACACTCCATCTAATTATAACACCACGCTGCCACCGTCCGTAGGTGAGCAGAATCCACCGCGCATCTCTCTCCAAGAGAGATGCTATCCTATTCGTGGTCCTCTTCCTACTTGTCTATCTCTTCCACCACCTAACGGGGATAATTTCGAAATTAAACCCCACTACATCAATCTGCTGCCCAAATTTCACGGGCTTGAGTCGGAAGACGCGTACGTTTTCATCACCAAATTCGAAAACGTATGCGCAATAATGGGTACTTCACAATTGACTTTAGATGCTATGCGCTTACGTCTTCTCCCATTCACACTGTGCGACTTGGCAGAAAAATGGCTTTATAATACTGCCGCACACTCTATCACTAATTGGGATGAATTCGTCGTTGCATTTCTTAAGAAGTTTTACCCAAATCATAAGACTGCACATGTTAGGAGCGAGATTAACCAGTTCACCCAGCTTCCCAATGAACCATTTTGGAAGTGCTTTGAACGTTTCAAAGATCTGCTTGTCCAATACCCCCATCACGGAATACAAAGATGTGATTTATGTCGGATTATATATGAGGGCATTAATCCAGCAACAAAGCAGATGCTTGAAACAATGTGTCAAGGCAATTTCATGTCTAAAGATGACGGTGAAGCTTGGAAATATCTGGAAGACCTTGCTGAACACACGTTGCAGTGGGAAAGTGTAAGACCACCTTCAACTAAGGGAGGTATTCACCAGCTCGATGTTTCTATCGCAGTGAAAGCCGAAATGGCAGCGATACAGAAGAAACTCGATGCTATTGAAAACAAGTTCTCAACATTCTCCCTAAATCAGGTCACGCTTCCTAAGACTGTCTGTGGTTGCTGTTCGAATCCTTCACACTTAACGGAAGAATGTCCTATGAATGCATCGTTTCAAGCTAATGCTGCTTTTCAGCAGCGACCTAGAAATGATCCTTATTCTTCCACATATAATCAAGGATGGAGGAATCATCCTAACTTTGCTTGGAATCAAAACCAACAAAGTAATTATCAAAGACCTCCTCCACAGCAACCACAACCACAGAATCAGCCCCCCTTTCAGTCACAAAATTTCCAAAATCCGGCCAACATTTCTACACCACAAGTGGCCGGTACTGACAACTCACTTGCACAAACTTTGGATATGTTCATGAAACAATCCATGCAAAATTCGGCTGAGATAAGGTCTTCTATTGATACCCTAACGAAAAACTCCTCCTCCCATGGTGAGAGTATCAAATCAATAGAAAACCAAATCGCACAGTTAAACGCCGCAATGAGTGCAAGAGAGAAAGGGAAACTCCCATCTCAACCCATACCTAATTCTGGCCACTCACATAGTTATAATGTGAGTGCTGTTACCACGTTGAGATCGGGAAAAGTGCTGAATGACCGAGTGGGTGAGCAGTGTGATGATAGTGACACCAATGATACCCCAGCTTCTTCTTCTTCCCCTAATTCGTCTAGTCTTCCATCTTCATCCGAGCCTATTCTCCGTTTTCCCCAAGGCTCGAACATTTCACCAAATCTATCTAAGTCGATTCCCACTCCAATTTTGGGATCGAATCCATCCCCACAGTCTTCTCCACAAACGTTGGACCCAAAACTTATTGATCAAGCACCTTATCCAAACAGGTTAAGGGGCAACAGACCAAGTCCACAAATGGAGAAGATTGTGGAAATTTTTAAGCAAGTTAACATAAACATTCCTCTCCTAGATGCTATTCAACAAGTTCCGTCATATGCGAAAATCCTAAAGGACTTGTGCACTAGGAAGAGAAAAGTTCAAGTACCTAAAAAAGTTTTCCTTGCGAGTAATGTGAGCACTGCTTTTACACAACAACTACCCAAGAAACGAAAGGACCCCGGAAGTCCTACAATTTCAATTTCTATTGGGGGTAAAAATATCAATCGTGCTCTACTCGATCTTGGTGCTAGTGTTAACTTGCTTCCGTATTCTGTGTTTGAGCAATTAAGGATCGGAGAGTTAAAACCTGCGCATTGCACTCTTCAGATGGCCGATCGATCTATCACCCAACCAAGGGGTGAGCTAGAGGATGTGTTAATCAAAGTCGGGGAATTCATATTCCCTGTGGACTTTATCGTTATAGATACACAACCTGTAGTAAACCCACGCAATCAAATCCCGGTGATACTCGGTTGACCCTTTTTGGCCACTTCCAACGCAGTAATTAATTGTAGAAACGGCTTTATGACCCTATCCTTTGGAAAGAAGTCAATTGAGCTTAACATTTACAAGTTGGGAAGTGAACCCTCCGAACCCTATGCTCATGTGTGTTCTGTCGAATTAATGGATGTCGACAGCAGCGAATTTGATCAACCTCATGATACAGACTCTTTTCACCCAACCATTTACTCTTCCAACGAGTTGTCCGGGTCAACATCTAATGAGGAACCTTATATTGAGTCTGACGATCACCCCATTTTTTCTGATGACATTATTTTTCAGGGTATCGATGAAAGCTTTGAGGAAATTTTCGCTGATGAAATCGCATTTTTACAAGACACGGGTGTTGAGATGAATCAACTCCAAGACAAAGAAATTGGACCTCCACCCCTTCTTTTGGACAATCTTGATAATGCGAGTAATCCATCATTACTATCACTGTGTCGTCTCTCCAAATTGAGACGCAATCCTTTTCCATTACACCTCTTGTCACCTCCCCACTTCCTCTTGTCGAAAGGTGACATGTTCTTCCACCAACCTTGGTGCTTCATCGATAAAATTTTTGAATGGTTGGTGTTGACCTTCGGTCTTTGCAAAGCTTGGCATTGACCAATAACCTTGACCCCCTCATGTGATTTTAAAAGATTAAAATTGTTTAACTCACGTTTGGGGGAGGGGTGGTATATTTTGGCTCTTGAAAGAAAATGATTTTTACAAAATTGTGAGCCTAAAATAAGTTTGGGGGAGGATTTTTACTTTCATATATTCTTGCCACCATTAATAATTTCCTCCCAAGTCTACAGCTTTTTGAGCTTAATGGATGACATCAGTGAGGACACTGCTGTAAACAGGTTGGGGGGAGGTTTGTGCTTATTTACATATCAATTTGCATCATATTTTGCATAAGCACAACTTTTTCAAAAATTAAAAAAAAAATTTATAACAAAAGAGTAGAAAGTGAAAAGTTACATCCAAAAGATAGGAATAGTTTAAGAAAACCAAGAAAATTAGAAGTTTCTTAAACGAACTGGTAATAAGTAGTTATGAGCCGTTGTCCCAAGGGTTAGTAAGATGAAGGAAGTTACTAATCTGAGGATAAAAATAAGTCTGAAAAATAGTTTCTATTCTGGAAGCCAAACATTTGAATGTTGATACCCTACTATTTGCACTTACACACGTCTTGAAACTCGGGATAGTAGAGGATACCTTGAAATGCTCTTGTCTAAAAGCCAAAGTATGAAGGAAATGAAAAAAAATGAAGAAAATATGAAAATGGTGAAAAGAAAAAAATGAACACTGGTTTTGTTATCGCCAAGGCAGCAATAAAAAAATATAGCGAGGGTGCCTCTTCACCCAGTGCCCTAAGGCCAACTGGTCTGGGAGTCACTGCTAAGCCTTAGGTGGTGCAAGACGAGGAAAATATTATCACCTAATCAGCAAGCACAGGAGTAATCGGTTGGTTAGTACCTCAAGAAGTATTAACGGTCACATGAAAATGTGTGAGCGAATCTTAATATTCATCAAATTAAAAAGTACTAATGTAGATGGACAAGAGTATGATAGCTTGAATTGAATTCTCCGAGTGTAGGGATATTCTTTACACACACGTGGGGTTATATGATCAATGTTTGGATGAAAGGTAGGAATGAAGAATAAAGACGATATTTTATTGAGAGATGATGTGATTTCTAACATTTTTTCATGACTATTAAGATAGGGCTCATGACAACTGAGAAGCTAGTATTGTTGGAAACTCTTCTTTTCAAGGCCTTTCTTTTATGGTTCTTGTCTTTATATGTAAATTTCACCATCTTTCTTTTGTTATAGGATTTTGTGGGTGTAATCCGCTGAAAACCCTCAGGAGACAACACTCCTCCTACTAGGGACACCTAGAGGTTTAACGGCTTGTTGCACGTGCTCGGTGCAATCGTGTCTGCCTACGAAAGTGTGCTTAGTTTTCTCTTTTTCTTTTTCTCCTCTTAAATAAACTAGTTTGCTCGGGACGATCAAAGATAAGTTTGGGGGTATTTGTTCAGTTGATAAAACTGCGCATTTGTATTACATTTTTCCTACCATTTTCATATTAAAAAAGGACTTTATTATAATATATTATACATATGAGGGTTTATGTGTAAAAATATTATTTTCCATGTGTTAATATATTTTAATTATCATTTGGTAGGAAAATGTATGCAAATATTATTGACCTAATCCTAGTAGAACAAAGTCTACTAAAATCTTATTTGAGTTGTTGTGCAGAATTTTCCAAGTTGTTATGCAGAATATATCAAAAAAATCAAGCCGAAGAGATCACGAAGCTCCCGACGCTCACGCATCCAGGCTGATCATCGACTGTTCGACTACCTCCTTAGGAAAGATCGAGAAGCAAATCAAGTTTTGTAATCATTTTCTACGGATTAAAGTGTAGTTTGTTCAAGTCGATTAATAAAGGTAGTTATTTTATTTAATTGTTTTTTTTTACATTATGTTTTCCCTCTCTTTCTTTTCATCTTCTTTTCCCAACATGCGCGAGTAATTCTCCGCTTGTTAGGGTTCGTAGGATTAGGGTAGGCTAATGGACGATGAAAATAATTAAACCCTTTTTAAGTCTTATAAAGTTTAGGAACTTTATCAAAAGAATCATTAACATCCTAATTGGGCACGCTAGCAATTCTTTGCTAGTTCCGACCATGATTAGAGATTAGATTAATGATTGTTTTGGTAAAGGCTAGATATGAACGGAGTTCCGTGTCGAGATAAGGGTTAAGAGTGGGATTCCTTTTCCCTCCAGAAACCCTAATCTATACGCATCACCGTCGTTCTAGTTCTAAATCTATTAATGGATAAAAAGGGTAACTTTTAATTAATCGTCCATAACTACTGAATCCTAACGAACCCTACAAGCCCTTTTATTATATTATCTACATCTTTAAAAAAATCTAGATCTATATTTTACATTCTTGTTTAACGTAGATCTAGAAACCATTCTATAAAATTCTTTATTCCTCCTCTCTTTCTTAACACATCTAAAGTAAAAGTAAAAGGTTCCACGTTTCCCAGAGGACGACCCGTACTCATCTCGGTCTAGCTACACGCGACACTGTTATTGATTGCGGTTAACTACAAACACACTTTTTCGTATCAATCAGATGCACCGACACCTTTCGACGTTGAAGGAGGGGCACCCTGACAACAGTTATTTTTGATTTTTGACTTGGTGATTCGGATATCACGTTTCCGTTGTTTTGGGTTTTGGTTTTACGGCGATTTGTTTTATGATTGATATTTGCTATGTGCACCACAGTTGCACTTGATTTTGATTCTTACACATTCTGAGATAATTAGTTTTGATTTCGTACACTCCAATACATTTGAGTTAATTTCATACATATGGTTGCACATGAGTTTGACTTATGCATTTGGTGTAGTTACACCCACTTTCAGTACTGGAAATATGTGCACGCAGATGCACATGTTTATAAGTTTTTATACCACGATATACTTGATTTGATTTGGTGTATGTCGTATACCATTGATTTCGATTTTGAAATTCGATATTCATGTTTGTGCACCCTAGTGCACGAGATTATGTTTTCGTGCACCTTGTGCACTTGATTGAGATTCTTGCGCACACTTGGCGCATTAGATGTGATTTTATGCACACCAGATGCACTAAATCGAGATTCTTCATGCACATCAGATGCACCCGATATTGTTGTCAAGCACACCCATTGCACTCGACAGATATTTTTGTGTACACCCATTGCACTTAGTTTTTTTTCTATACACGGTAGTGGCACCTGTTTTTGATTTCAAATTCCGTGCGCATCAGACGCACGTGGCATTTTTATATGTCCTATTTGAAGTTGATTTTGTTTGAGTATCGTATTTTTATGACGTATACTACGGCTTAGTGACCGAGCAGGACTAGTCTGAGAACAGTACCTGAGTATTTTTGCATGCATCGATATTTACGGAAGGGATTTTCAATAAAAAAGAGCCATGGTCTCGATATTTACCTACGTGTTCGTGAGTGAAACGAGAATTTACCAAAAAACCCTTCCTAAGGTTATATTAAAAAAAAGCGGAACATGTATCTTAAATAAAACATATATAGATATGTAGCTATTTCTTTACAAAATGAACGTCCACTACTTATGCCGTGATACGCGCATCGCACGGTAATTTGAAAAAGGTTTTGCATGCATTTCTATTTGGATGTTTTGACGATTTCATAACGATGCGTACTATATACATGTTATAGTTTTGATTTTATCATGTTTGATCTTCATATTGAATTTGACATTTGTATTTCCATCATAACTCCGACGATTACTAGCGCTTGACGGGGTTTTGATTTTGATTTTTACCCTCGTTCTCATGCACTATTATATGTTTTATGTATTCATGATTTCGGAGCCCCGACGACTTCATGGTTTTGCTGAAATGTTTTAGTGATTAGGGGGTTTAAATTTAAATTCGGGGACCGAATTTAATTAAGGGGGGAAGATTGTAACATTTCAGAAAATAAATAAAATAACAAATTTATATGAATATTGATTTGAAAGAATTTTTGTGAGTTGAATATTTTATAAAATATTATACAACTATTTGTATACGAGTTTATTACTAAACTTGATTAATATTTCACTAATTTTACATTAATCCAGTTTATGTGCATGACATGCACCATATCATGTTTCAAACACTTGTTACATTTTTATTTAACCATGGCTTCATCTTGTTTTTTTTTAAAATGTATTTTCTTTTTTTAAAATGAAAAAAGAAAAAGAATATGCATGTGAGATATTTTATGCACGAGGGGACCATGGAGTATGGGCAAGAGAGAGAGAGGGTATGAGATAGAAAGAGTGAGAAAATTCTATAGTTGTCATGGCTCATTGCTTCATTCTTCTTCTCATCTTCATCTCCTTCAATATTCTCTTCATCTTCCTCCATCGCCTTCTCTACCACCCTCAAACCATCCCAAATCCATCCCAAAACCTTATATCCTCTTTACAAAAAATGTGCACAAGCTCCTCACAAAGACCATGGTGTGATCAAGTGGAGATTTTGAAGACTTTGGGCAACTCAAGAAAATTCTTGAGTTGCCAAATGAGGTATAACCCTTCACTTTTGGTTAAGATTTTAGTGTTTCTAATGTTCTAGTGTAGTTTAGAGTTAAACTTGTGAGGTTTGGTGATCTTTGAAAATTCCTAATTGAGATTTAGGTGATATTTTGATGTATGAAGGTGAAATTGAGGATTAGATAGTGTCTAAAACCCCTGTTGTGTTGGTATTTCTAGACCAAACTGATGGTATTCCTTAGCACGACTACTAGGTTTCTGGAGGTATCGAGTATGCAATTTTGAAAAATATAGTGTGCTAAGCAATACCAACCTAGAATCGAACTAGAGAATTAGGATTTTATAGCATGTAAACAAACTTTATACTAAGTGAATTAGGAATACAAGCTTTGTAGACCGGTTCTTCACTTCCAAAGCTCCAAGTAGTAGTCCATTAGCTCCAAGTAGTGGTCCCCCGAACTCTTCTTAGGCTCCACTAAGCGAAAGGAACAAACTTGCTTAATGATCTTCGAGGCCAAAAATGATCAACCTTGAGAAATCTCTAACTCAACCTACCTCTTCACTAATTAAAGAATTAGTGAAGTAAACAGCCTATACTAAATAGCTAGTTTGGTATAAATTGATGAAGTAGGTACTTTGCTCACTTTAGAATTAATTTTCTCTCTTTCTTTCTTCACTTCATCAAAATCTAGAGAAGAAAAATAAGATGAAGAAGATGATCAAGTGATAAACCATAGTGTAAAAATATCTCAAATCATATTTGTAGAGACTTAATCATGGCTAAAGATGATGGTTAGGTTAATAAATATCTAGAGTAAAACAAAATTAGTGGACTAAATCAAGGCTTCTATATGCTTCCATAAGCATCTTTAGCCATGCTAATTTCCACATAATTTTGATTTATCTCTTAATACTTAATCACCCAAATTATCTTTAGTTTGGTGTGAGTCTCATACATCCATATCCAATGTATCATCTAGCATAATACAATAGTAAATACATTAATATATATCTCATATATATTTAAATGTATTTGTAGAAAAGAAATTCTTAAGTGAGCTAATATTAATTAATATATATATCAATATATAAAATATACAATTATATATTAAATTACTAAATCAAGACTTAATTTAATAATCCGGCTATATCATATACAACCGACTAATATCATTTATATATTTATCAAATATACATATAAAAAATTATTGAATCAGCACTTGATTCAATAATCCGGTTATATCACATATAACCTATATCACGAGATTAGAATACTGTATCATATACACGTATTCATTTCGGCCCCGCACATATCACATATGTGCCTTACTTCGTTTCGTTTGAGCTAGAAAAACTCTGTGTAGGACTCTAAAGACTCATCAATACGCCAGAAGTAGGTAATGATCATATCAGTCACCCACAAGCCGTCAACGGTACTAGCTGGACGTAACGGCTACCCAGGTATTGAGCGATCAGAAGATGAACAAGCCCATGAATCCAGTAAGTAACACTACCGTCAGTCCGGTCTTTTCGTCTGATATGTCGCATATCGAGTCTGGGGGTGGTAAACATCAGACCCCAATAACTTGATAAGTCATGTCGATGTGAGGCTCATAATGGGTCGAGGAACTACTGATAACACTTACCAGTAAATCTCATCATCAGCCCTGGCCATGGACTTCCTGTTATAGCCAATCAAGCATAGCGCAACATCAACTCCCAATACCGGGAGAGACGAAACCCCTCCTATCGCTCATTGCCTCCATGTGACTCGGGACTGTACCCAAAATCCACCGGTTTGCACGCTCTCTTGAGCGTGGTAGGGAGGAAATCAAAGCACAGTGGGAATCACACAAGACTTTATAACGATCTCGGGTCTACAGACTAACCTGTACTATTGTCACCAGAGAACTGCTATCTGACAATATGTATAATACCATCTAGGAGTTCTCGGCGAGTCCTTTTCGGTGTACCCATTCTCCAATGAGCACCTGTGTACAATCTTTGATGTCAAACACCAATGGCTGTGGGATCAACCATCGTCCCATATAAAGTCAAGAAACGTACACACTAGTCTACTCTGGAATATCGATGCCCTGTTTCGATACTCTCTCGACTAGGAACAATTAAAGGATGTACTTGTGGACTACCCTGGCGCCACTAGTATGATCTGCATCATAGTCCTGGTAGTCAAGTACACATCCTAAGGGCTTTATCAACATGTAACGGAGAGACAGTATAATGATACAAGTGTACATGTTAAGATAAAGAGCAACCATATAGCATACTATCATGTTGAGCAAGAAAGTCCTCTCTATATATGTCCATGCATCCACTATAATATACAATCATGTACAATAATGGTCTCTAGGGCATACATATAACTAATAATCCCCCACTTGCTCTAAGGTCAATTATTGTAGCATCTAATACCTAACATCCAAAAAGTCTCTCAAATGGCCTTCGTGAGTGGATCTACCGTGTTAATATTCGTGTCAACTCTCCTGACCTTGATCTCCCAGAGATCAACTATCTTCCTGATCAGGTGATACCGTCTAAGAATATGTCTGGATCACTGATGAGACCGGGGTTCCTTGGCCAAAACCACAACTCCATTGTTATCACAATACACAAGTATTGGATGCTTAATGGTAGGAACCTCACCAAGTTCATCTCAGGAACTTTTTCATCCAGACAGCCTCTTTGTCAGCATCGTTGATAGCGATGTATTCAGCCTTCATCGTCGAGTCTGCTACGGTATCTAGCTTGGAACTCTTCCAACATACCATCCCTCCACTGAGGGTAAAGACAGAACACGAGACCGACTTACAGTCGTCCTTATCACTCTGGAAGCTCGAATCGGTAAAGGAATCAACATGGAGTTCACCGTTACCATACACTAAGAACATTTCTTTAATCCTTCTCAAGTACTTAAGAATGTTCTTCACAGCTGTCCAGTGCTTTTCCCCAGAATCTGATTGACACCTACTCACTACACCTAGTGAGTATGATACATTCGCTTAGATTTATCTCTATAGATCTTAATTGTAGGATGAAGGAGGCATCACCCAGATCTTTCATAGAGAACCTGTGTGATAAGAAGTGCTTGACCGAGTTTAGCATAAGAACATCATTTCCTATCAAGAGTTTATCATCCATGTACAATATGAGGAAGACAATCATACTCTCTACAACCTTCTTGTATATACAAGGTTCATCCACGTTTTTGATGAAGTCAAACTCTTTGACTGCCACATCAAAACAGATGTTCCAACTCTGCGATGCCTCATTTAATCCGTAGATTGATTTAAGCAGCTTGCACACCTTTCCACTGCTCCCACTGTCTATGAAGCCATCTGGCTGTGTCATGTACACGCTCTCTTCTAAATCACCATTTAGAAAAGCAGTCTTGACACCCATCTGCCAGATTTCGTAGTCCTGGTATGCAGCGATGGAAAGTAGGATCCGGATGGACTTAAGCATAACCACTGGAGAAAAGGTTTCATCATAATCAACACCAGATCATTGACGAAAACCTTTTGCTACAAGTCTAGCTTTGAAAGTCTTAACTTTTCCATCTACACCAAGTTTCTTCTTAAAGATCCACTTGCTCCCGATGGGTTTTACCCCTTCAGGTGCAACTTCCAAAGTCTATACTTTGTTGGTGTATATGGATTCCATCTCAGATCGCATAGCATCCAGCCATTTCACAGAGTCTCCACTTTTGATGGCCTGCTCGAAACTAGTTGGGTCATTGTCTTCCATGATGCAATCATTGCTCCCACCGTCTTTGAGAAAACCGCAGTATCTCTTAGGTGGATAAGGAACCCTATCAGATCTGCGGAGTGACCAAGGTTCGTTGGAGACTATCGAATCCCCTGGTTCCACCAAATCAGCAGCTATAGTTTGTGTAGCTGGAACTTCTTCCAGTTCTACCTCATCACCACTAATTTCTTTTATAAGAATTTTTTTTCTAAAAAGGTGGCATTCCGAGAAACAAACACCTTTTGTTCCTCAGTGTGGTAGAAAATATACCCTGGCGGATACTTAGGATATCCTACATGTTAGTTATATGTATGCCCTAGAGGCCATTACTTTACATAGGATGTATATTGTAGTGGATGCTGGGACATATATAGGGAGGACTTTCTTGCTCGACATGATAGTATGCTATCTGGTTGCTCTTTACCTTAACGTGTACATTGATTGTCTCTCTGATACATGTTGGTAAAGCCCTTAGGATGTGTACTTGACTATCTGGACTATGATGCGGATCATACTAGTGGGGACATGGTAGTCCATAAGTACATCCTTCAAGGTCCCTAGTCGTGGGTGTATCGAGACGGGGCATCGATATACCAGAGTAGACTAGCGTATACCTTCTCGACCCATACAGATGGGCGATGGATGATCCCATATCCATTGGTGTTTGACATCAGAGATGATATACGGGTGCTCAGTAGAGACTGGGTACATTGGACGGACTCGCCGAGAACTCTCAGATGGTATTATACCTTACGTCAGATGGAAGTTCTCTGGTGACACTGGTACAGAGTAGTCTGTTGACCCGAGATCGTCATAGAGTCTTGTGTGATTCCCACTGTGCTTTGATTTCCACCTTACCACGTCCAAGAGGGCGTGCAAAACGGTGGTTTTTGGGTACAGTCCCGAGTCACATGGAGGCAATGAGCGATAGGAGGGGATTCGTCTCTCCCGGTATAGGGAGTTGATGTTGCGCTGTGTTCGATTGGCTATAACCGGAAATCCCTGGCCAGGGTTGCTGAGATTTACTGGTAAGTGTTACCAGTAGTTTCTCGAACTGTTATAGACCTCATATCGACACGACTTATCGAGCTATTGGGGTCTGGCGTTTACCACCCCTAGGCGAGATATGCGACATATCAGACGACGAGACCAGACTGTACGGTAAGTGTTACTGGTTGGATTCACAGGAGTACGAGCGGACTTGCTCGTCGATCTTCTGATCGCTCAATACCCAGGTGGCCGTTACGTTTAGCAGACCGCTTGCGGCTTGTGGGTGTTTAATATGATCATCACCTGCTGCCGGCGTATTGACGAGTCTTTACAGTCCTACACAGAGGTTTCCTGGCTCAAGCGAAACGAAATAGGAGCGCATATGAGATATGTGCGGGACCGAGAATAATGCGTGTATGTGATACCGTATTTCATTCTCGCGATTAATGTTTCGATTGGTTGTATGCGATATAACCTAGTTATCGAATCGAAGATCGATTCGATAAATCGATACGTTGTATACTAGTCGGTTGTGTGCGACATGACCGGATCATTGAATCAAGTGTTGATTTAATGATTTAATGCATAATTATATATTTGATATATTACTTTGCATTAACTAGTATTGGTTCACTTTAAAAGGATTTTCTCACTTGAAGTACACAACTTGTATATGTGATATACTTTTGTGCACTTGTTTGTATTATGTTTGATGATGCATGCTCACTTGGGTTTGTGTAAAGAATTATACCATGGTTAAGTTAATGATTAGGGTTTTGTTTATTTGATTTACTTATTTATTTATTTATTTCTTTTCATTTATATTTGGAAAAGAAATAAAATGGTGGCTCATTTTGGACTTTTCTTTTGAAGCATCATGAAGCTTTGAATGGTTTGACCATTTTGTCTCTTTTCTTAACCCTAACCATTCACTTGAACCATAGTTGATTCTCTACACAAGTTATCTTGACCATGGTTTGAATATGATAAGTATTCATTTTTCTTTTCCATTTTAATCAAGACTTATCATATTATCTTCATCTTCTTCTTCATGAAGAAGCTTGCTACCAACAATGGCAACTTGAGTTCTAAAGTGAGAAATCCAATTCTAAAGTGAACCCACCTCCTATTTCTTCACCCTCTACCTCTTGCCAAGTAGTATAGGGTGTTTTCTTCACAAGTTTCATGACTTGGTGAAGTGGGAGCTTGATCTTGTGATGCCTCGACGTAGATCATCTTCGGCATCGTAGTCGTCGACCTAGCCCGCCCAGTTCTCCGATGAAGCCGACGCTAGAGCCCGGGATTGGATTTGGACAGCGAGAAGACTTCATTGCGGAGCTATGGAGGTGGAGGACCGGATCTACAAATGTTGTATTTCCGTTCTTTCTAGTTAAGTTGTTAACTACTTTCTTTTGTCGCCTAAAATTCTAGTTAACGATCTAGTCTAGGGTTTCTCGGCACCGTTAAATTTGAAATTGGCATGGTTGATGCCTTGTGAGACCTCTTGAGAGTGCCTAGGAACCCAACAGTGGTATCAGAGCCTAGCTAGAGCCTTAGGCGATGCGTAGACGAAGTTTGAAACCCGAACGAACCCGAAACCCTAATCCGAGACCACTCTCTGTCTAATTTTTGAAAATGTGGATTTTTCAATATTAAAAATATGCAGAAAATTCAGCAGGGTTTTCTAAGAAAAACTGTGAAAAACGAGATCATGATTCCACTACAATGCGGCGGAACCGCGGCATTAGCATGGCTAATGCGGCGGTTCCGCGGCACTTTTGTCCCTTCTCCCAATACTGTTTGCACAGTAACTCCTATTTTATTATGCTGGATTTTCTGGGAATTTTTGATATTTATTCAAGAGTTGGATTTTCTGGGGTTGTTTTGGGGATTCGATGATTCGATCGGATTATCAGATTTTGTCTATGTGGATTCCGGATAATTTTTTGAATATGTTAAAAAGTTCGACCGGATATAAATACCCAATTTTTTCCCTGTCGGGAAATTTCCAATTGTTGGACTTTTCCGGGGTTTTAAGACGTTCTAAGTAGTGCAAGTAACGCGATGGTCCCTCTAGAAGACAACAAACCTTAACTCGATTATGTGACCGTCTTGAACTGCCCTTTGAACCTTAGGGTTTGGGGCAGTACGGCGTGCCACATGTGAGGCGTTGGCTTGACCCTTCTACGGCTGGACCGTTGGTACTGAGGCACGAAGTGGATGTTTTTAAACTTGTTTCTTGTGTTGATCTGTTTTGGGAAAACTTGGGTGTTCGATTGTTCGATCGGAAAGTTTAACATTTTTTATTTATCCGGAATGTGATACAATAATTGGAATTCACAAGTTGTTATGAGATAACTGAATGAATGTTATAAACGTAGCACTTTAGTCTCACTTGATCGGTTGCCACGGAATTTTGATGTGATCAAAACTCCATCGCAATCACGTAGCGTACGCGGATACTCGCCGGATAAACTTAATAGACAACCTCACCCCATAGCCCCGACCAAGTGACTGTAGGAGAACCCCGTCGCCAAAAGCATCCGTTCGGGTACTCGCGGCAGCGGTGTTCCGCCTTGGTGCACTTTGTCGACGGCGTCGGGGGTGCGGCCACCTACTAAAGTTTGCGACGAGCATTCGATCAGGATGTCGGGAATCTTGTTGAATTCCCCGACTTGATATTGAAAAGAGTTTTCGATAATGAGACTGAAATGCGGGGTTTATAATTGTTAGGCATGCGATGTCTAAGGAATTCATTTGATTAGGCCTGTGATGTCTAAAGAGGTTGCGGATTCCAACTGTTGTAGTTTTACACTTTCTTTTCTGTGACCGTAAGTGTAATATGTGATATCGCCAGTTTCGTTGCTATATGTCAACGACAATTGGGATGCGCATATTTACTTACGTTGATGACATGTGATGTTATGTGTTGCTGGATATGTTATATTGGATCGTCGTGTTTGAATAGCCGGGGTTTTTTATGTGAGATGAGTGTTTTTCATTTTCATTCATGTAAAAACTTGTATGTAATATTCTTTTATTGGGGCACTTCCAGGTTGCGGATGATGTCACCTTTTGTATATTATTTACTTTTCCGCACTAGGATAGACCCAAGGAGGGGAGCATAAGTAACCGGGTTCTGGAGTCCAGTGGGAGACCAACTCGAGGAGTCGAGGCCGGGTCTCCTAACTCTAGAATTGGTAGGGTTGCTTGCCGCTCTCGTAGGGGTCTAGGGATGTGGGTTTGGCTATTCATCACGACCGTGGAATCCGTGTTTTATACTGGCTCGTATTGAAAACACGGACGTCCTAGTATATCCAATATTTCATATGATTCTTTTGCTGCGATATCTGTGATGTGATCATGAGATGTTCTGTGATAGATACTGTATATAGTATATATGATATATTATATAGACGTTACTTATGTTTTACACCCGCGCTAGCCCTGCCCCGCTCTGCCGTTAGTTACCTAACCTAACGGTGCACGAGGGGACATCGAGGCGAATGCGGATGGCATAAGTGTACGTCGTATTTATCTGTGATGTTTAGGTACTTAAATGATGGGACTTCATTAATATGATTAATGAAATAAAAGAAACCTAAGATGTTGTAGAATCAAATTTCAAAATAAAACAGGTAGCTACAGTTCTTGCTTTGCACAGCGGTATATGTGATATATCCTGCACCTTATTCGATAAGGAAAGGACCGAGATCCCTTCACCGGGAGTGACTCCTTTAGCAATAACTGGCAGATGCTACACCCCTCGGTTTGTCTTTTGATTGCTTTTAAGTGTTTTTGCTTTGCACAGTGATATATATGATATATCCCGCACCTCATTCGACGAGGAAAGGACCGACGATCCCTTCACCGGGATTGACTCCTTTAGCAAAACTAGAAAAGCCTCAAAAAGCACTCCATTTTAAAATCATTTGATTCTATAACGATATCAAGTTCATTACGCAATAGGTTTTCAGAAAAACCTGTCGTAGCCCTCCGTCATTTCAGATAAGTAGTAGTTAGTATTCGTGCTACGTTTGTTGGCCTGCGTCAAGGCGTAGTGTGCGGTAGCTAACTGGTATTTATCTGCTTATGCATATAATGCAGATTGGATTAGGGTAGTCGTGCGACTTTGTTGGCCTGCGTCAAGGGTCGTGCGGGTGGGTTTAATTCAATCAGGAAATGACGGGTTGAACTTGACTAGCGCACTATGGTTTGTTGGCCCGCGTCAAGGTCATAGGACGCTATGGGCAAAATTATCGGGAATTTCAAGTGTTGAAATTTGCAATGAGATTGCATATCTTCTATGAGATAGTTGGATCCCGATACCCGCTGCGAGTAATTGTTACTCCCGGGAGAGTTTTACACATTACAATTAGCCGATCAAGTAGGTGTCTAGAAAGGTGTCAACGGGGTTACGCCTCTGGGAAAACGAGGTTTACATTAATTAGGTTCATGCGAAAGCACGGAGGACCTCCCTCAAAGTACCGACACTGGCCTGGCTGAAAGATTGGTGAACTTGTAGTGTGTAATTAATCCCGGCTAGTCTTTCCTTTTAGGGTTTGAAGGAAGATTTGATAAAAAGCAGTGGGAGCCATCCTGATTAGATAAAATATATAACCAATCTGATCTTGCAAGAGCGCACGCAGAGTGTTTTCTTCTCTCTCTCTCCTGGTAGCGACCATGTCACGCCTTAATCAAGATAATAATACGGATTATTGACCGAACCCGCTTGTTATACTAAGCTGAGGAACGTTGGTCCCGCTCCAACTTATAATTGTTATAAGACAGAGCAGGAAATTGGGGAATACCAGATTTCCCGTGCCGCCCAAACGAAGAAAGTGCATATGATGCATCATCTTCGGGTGTGTTCGTTACAAAGAACTGTTTCTTAGTATCCTCCGCATCCTGGGTATATGATACCGGATCAGGATCCCAGATATGTAATCTGTTACATAGGGCTACAAAAGGATAGAAAAACTGAGAACGGGTGATAAGTTTCATGAGGCAGAAAACGGGGCAAGTGTTGCAGCCAAGTCTGTTGGTCACTGTCACCCTGTATTGTAATACATTGATTCTGAACAAATGTTATTAGATACCGAACCTGATATGCAAAATCATATCTGTCTCTTTATTAGTAAAGAAAGGATATAATTTTGTATTGTTGGATAATGTTTTTGAACATTTCCTATATCAAATGTTGATCGGTTCAGGCTCGTTATCTAAAAGCATTGACGTTCTAAATCAAACTACAGTTCTTAGTATACGGAACGCACACAAGAGGAAGAGTTCAGAAATGAACGGATCCTTCTTGAGGCATTGTAGACTAGGTCATATCAATGTGACCCGACTGGCTGAAGTTACATTTAGATGCATATTTAAATCAGTTTGAATTTACATCTTGTGAAACTTGCCAGTCATGTCACAAAGATAAGATGATCGTATCTCTGTTTATTGGAAACAGAGAAAGAGTTAGTGAACTCTTGGGATGATACATGTTGATGTATGTAGGTCCCCTGTCTACACATGCCAGGACTGGTTCTTTATACTTCATTACGTTCTCTGATGATCTCTTTAGATTCAGACATATGTTCCTGTTGAGACACAAGTCCGAACCTTTTGAGATATTCACAGAATATAAGTTAGAAGTAGAGAACCAATACGGGTATAACTATTATGTCCTATGATGAGATCAAGGAGGAGAATACTTGAGCACGGAATTCCTGGACTATTCTAAAGGAGAAAGAGATTCTCTCTCAGCATTACTCCTCCGAATACACCATAGCACGATGGTATATCGGGGCGGAGCAATCACACCCTATATGATATGGTGTGCTCTATGATGAGTACTACTGAGTTACCTTTTTTCCTATTGGGTGTTATGCACTTGGGAAGTTGCATACCTATTGAATAGGGTTCCAATCAAATCAGTTGCCTACCACTTCATATGTGATATGGAAAGGGAAGAGCCCATATCATAAGTTAGTTAAGATTTGGGGTTGTCCGGCCTATGTCTGAAAAGCAAAATCCGGACAAGCTCGAGGCAAGATCTGTTATGTAGAACTGGAAATGTTCCATCTATACAAACTGCAGCTGATAATTTGACAGAACCAAAGGATTTAGTAAATACCAACGAACCTTAGCCTCTCCGCCGATCTAGTAGGATTCCTCACCCACCTGAGAGATAATTCTGTTTCTCTGTGAAAGTAGGAGCGAGGATTGCATCATGAGATGATGACCCAACTAGCTTCGAGCTGGCTATCAGGAGTAAGACTCTGTAAGAATGGCTGGATGCTTAGTGATCTGAGATGGAATCCATGTACACCAACAAAGTATGGACTTTGGTTGCTATATCTGAAAGGTTAAATCCCCATCAGGAGCAAGTATATCTTGAGAAGATTACTTGGTGTAGATGGAAAAGTTGAGACTTTCAAAGCTAGACTTGTTAAAGGTTTTCTTCATCGACCAGGCGTGGATAATGATGAAACCTTTTCAAGTAGCTATGCTTAAGTCCATCCAGATCCTACTTGTCACGGCTACATACCATGACTACGATATCTGGTGGTTGGGTGTCATGACTGCTTTTCTAAATGATGTTTTGGAAGAGAGCGTCTATAAGTACACAGCCAGAGGGCCTCGTAGACAGTGGGAGCAGCGAAAACGTGTGCAAGATGCTTTATAGGATAAAGCAGGCATCGCGGAGATGGAACGTCTGTTTTGATGTGTTAGTCAAAGAGTTTGACATCATCAAAATGGTAGATGAACCTTGTATATACAAAAAGGTAGTAGGGAGTATGGTGGCGATCCTCGTAGAGTACGTGGATGACATACTCTTGATAGGGAAGGAGTTTCCTATGCTACGCTCAATCAATCTCCGCTTATCACAATGATTCTCCACACAGGATCAAAGTGATACCTTACCTACTAAATCCTGGATTTTGGATCTATGAGATAGATCTAAATGGATGATAGAATACTCACTAGATGTAGTGAGATGGTATCAGTTGATCCTGGGGAGAATCACTGGAAGGGTTCCAGGGTGATAAAGACGACTGAATGTCAGTCACAGGCATTGTCTTTACCCTCAGTAAAGGGACGGTATGTTGGAAGAGTTCCAAGCTAGATACCGAGACATACTAGACGATAAAGGCTGATACATCGCTACTTAAGATGCTACCAAAGAGGCTGTTTGGGTGTATATTGGTTCATGAGATGAACTACGTTCCTACCATTGTGAGACAATGGAGTTGTGGCTTATGCCAAGGAACGCAGGTCCTATCAGTGATCCAGACATATTCTAAGGCAGTATCACCTGATCATGGAGATGGTTGATCTCCAGGGGATCGAGGTCAGGAGAGTAGACTCAGAGGAAAACACGGCGGATCCACTCACGAGGCCTATTCCCAGAGAGAGACTTTTATGGGATGGTTGAGTATGAGATACTACAACCACTGCTATCAGATGGCCCTAGTGCTAGTGGGAGATTGTTAGTTATATGTATGCCCTAGAGGACATTACTGTACATAGGATGTATATTGTAGTGGATGCTGGGACATATATAGGGAGGACTTTCTTGCTCGACATGATAGTATGCTATCTGGTTGCTCTTTACCTTAACGTGTACATTGATTGTCTCTCTGATACATGTTGGTAAAGCCCTTAGGATGTGTACTTGCCTATCTGGACTATGATGCGGATCATACTAGTGGGGACATGGTAGTCCATAAGTACATCCTTCAAGGTCCCTAGTCGTGGGTGTATCGAGACGGGGCATCGATATACCAGAGTAGACTAGCGTATACCTTCTCGACCCATACAGATGGGCGATGGATGATCCCATATCCATTGGTGTTTGACATTAGAGATGATATACGGGTGCTCAGTAGAGACGGGGTACACTGGACGGACTCGCCGAAAACTCCCAGATGGTATTATACCTTACGTCAGATGGCAGTTCTCTGGTGACACTGGTACAGAGTAGTCTGTTGACCCGAGATCGTCATAGAGACTTGTGTGATTCCCACTGTGCTTTGATTTCCACCTTACCACGTCCAAGAGGGCGTGCAAAACGGTGGTTTTTGGGTACAGTCCCGAGTCACATGGAGGCAATGAGCGATAGGAGGGGATTCGTCTCTCCCGGTATAGGGAGTTGATGTTGCGCTGTGTTCGATTGGCTATAACCGGAAATCCCTGGCCAGGGTTGCTGAGATTTACTGGTAAGTGTTACCAGTAGTTTCTCGAACTGTTATAGACCTCATATCGACACGACTTATCGAGCTATTGGGGTCTGACGTTTACCACCCCTAGGCGAGATATGCGACATATCAGACGACGAGACCGGACTGTACGGTAAGTGTTACTGGTTGGATTCACAGGAGTACGAGCGGACTTGCTCGTCGATCTTCTGATCGCTCAATACCCGGGTGGCCGTTACGTTTAGCAGACCGCTTGCGGCTTGTGGGTGTTTAATATGATCATCACCTGCTGCCGGCGTATTGACGAGTCTTTAGAGTCCTACATAGAGGTTTCCTGGCTCAAGCGAAACGAAATAGGAGCGCATATGAGATATGTGCGGGACCGAGAATAATGCGTGTATGTGATACCGTATTTCATTCTCGCGATTAATGTTTCGATTGGTTGTATGCGATATAACCTAGTTATCGAATCGAAGATCGATTCGATAAATCGATACGTTGTATACTAGTCGGTTGTGTGCGACATGACCGGATCATTGAATCAAGTGTTGATTTAATGATTTAATGCATAATTATATAATTGATATATTACTTTGCATTAACTAGTATTGGTTCATTTTAAAAGGATTTTCTCACTTGAAGTACACAACTTGTATATGTGATATACTTTTGTGCACTTGTTTGTATCATGTTTGATGATGCATGCTCACTTGGGTTTGTGTAAAGAATTATACCATGGTTAAGTTAATGATTAGGGTTTTGTTTATTTGATTTACTTATTTATTTATTTATTTCTTTTCATTTATATTTGGAAAAGAAATAAAATGGTGGCTCATTTTGGACTTTTCTTTTGAAGCTTCATGAAGCTTTAAATGGTTTGACCATTTTGTCTCTTTTCTTAACCCTAACCATTCACTTGAACCATAGTTGATTCTCTACACAAGTTATCTTGACCATGGTTTGAATATGATAAGTATTTATTTTTCTTTTCCATTTTAATCAAGACTTATCATATTATCTTCATCTTCTTCTTCATGAAGAAGCTTGCTACCAACAATGGCAACTTGAGTTCTAAAGTGAGAAATCCAATTCTAAAATGAACCCACCTCCTATTTCTTCACCCTCTACCTCTTGCCAAGTAGTATAGGGTGTTTTCTTCACAAGTTTCATGACTTGGTGAAGTGGGAGCTTGATCTTGTGATGCCTCAATGTAGATCATCTTCGGCATCGTAGTCGTCGACCTAGCCCACCCATTTCTACGATGAAGCCGACGCTAGAGCCCGGGATTGGATTTGGACAACGAGGAGACTTCATTGCGGAGCTATGGAGGTGGAGGACCGGATCTACAAAGGTTGTATTTCCGTTCTTTCTAGTTAAGTTGTTAACTACTTTCTTTTGTCGCCTAAAATTCTAGTTAACGATCTAGTCTAGGGTTTCTCGGCACCGTTAAATTTGAAATTGGCATGGTTGATGCCTTGTGAGACCTCTTGAGAGTGCCTAGGAACCCTGCACTACAAACTTGCACAGAACTGATCTTGCCTCGAACTTGTCTGTCAACAGAAACACATGTCCGAATCTTGAGAGATCATCGGTGAATGCAATAAAATACGCGGAACCATTTCTGGCATGTGTAGACATGGGACCGCATACATCACTATGTATCACTCCCAAGAGTTTAGTAGCTCTTTCTCCATATCCAGTAAACGGAGTTTTGGTCATTTTACCTTTGAGACATGACTGGCAAGTTTCATAAGATGTAAATTCGAGCGGATTCAAATATCAATCCTTATATAACTTAGCTAGTCGTGTCACAATGATATGACCTAGTCTACAATGCCACAAGAAGGATTCGTTCATTTCTGAACTTTTCCTTTTGTGTATGTTCTGTATTTGTAGAACCGTGGTTTGATTCAGAACGTGTAAACTGTTACATAACGTACCAAACCCAATCAACAGTTGATTTAGGAAAATGTTCATAACATTTTTCTCTACTACAAAATTATATCATTTTTTATCTGATAAAGAAATTAATATTAAATTGAACATCATAGATGGTACGTAATAACAGTCATTCAAGATCAATGTATTCCCATTTGGTAATAGAAGGTGATATTCACCAACTGGTTTGGCTGTAACATTTGCACCATTCCCTTCTTCTAGAGAATGATCACCTTTTCCCAGTTCTCTACTTTTCTTAAGCCCCTGTAACATATTACATATGTGCGATCCTGATCCGGTATCTAATACTCAGGACGTAGAGTGTACTGAGAAATAGTTCTCGGTAATGAACACACCCGAAGAAGATGCATCGACATGGTTATTCCTCATTCGGATCGCGTGGGAATCCGGATATTCCCCTATTACATGCTCAGACTTATAACAGTTATAAGGTAGAGCGGAACCAACGTTCCCCAGCTCAGAATAACAAGCGGGTTCGGTCAATATTATTATCTTGATTAAGGTGTGTCAAGGTCGCTACCAGGAGAAAGAGAGAGAGAAGAAAACACTGCGTGCGATCTTGTAAGATTATATTGGTTATTATTTTTATCTAATCAGGATGGCTCCCACTGTTTTTATCAAATCTTCCTTCACAGCCTAAAAGGTAAGACTAGCCGGGATTAATTACACCGTACAAGTTCGTCAATCATTCGGCCAGGCAAGTATTGGTACTCCGAGGGAGTCTCCCCATGCTTTCGCATGGAACTAATTAAATAACCTCGTTTCCACATGGGCATAACCCTGTTAACACTTTTCTTAGACACCTACTAGATTAGCTAATTGTAAAGTGCAAAACTCTCCCAGGAGCAACTCTTACTCGCAGTGGGAATCGGGATCCAACTATCTCATAGAAGGTATGCAATCTCATTGCAAATTTCAACACTTGAAATTCCCAATAATGTTTGTCTCTAGCGTCCTATGACCTTGACGGAGGCCAAAAAACCATAGGGCGCTAGTCAAGTTCAACCCGTTCATTTCCTGATTGAATTAAACCCATCCGTACGACCCTTGACGGAGACCAAAAAAGTCGTATGACTACCTTAATCCAATCGCATCATATGGTTGCAGATAAGCACTAATTAGCTACCACACACCACGCCTTAAGGGAGGCCAACAAACGTAGCACGAATACTAAATAGTCCTTATCTGAAATGACGGAGGGCTACGATAGGTTTTTAAGAAAACCTTTTGCGTAATGAACTTGATATCGTTGTAGAATCGAGTGATTTGAAAATGAGTGGTTTAAGATCCTCTTTTTAAAATCGAATAGTTTTCAAAACAAACCGAATGGGTTGTAGCATTTGCTAGTTTTTTGCTAAAGAGGTCATTCCCGGTGAAGGGATATCGGCTCTTTCCTCATCGAATGAGATGCAGGATATTCACAAGGAATACCACTATGCAAAATAATAACTAGAGCTAACTTTTTGAAAATTTGATTCTACAATATCTTTAGGTTTCTTTCTTTTTCATTAATCTCATTAATGAAGTCCCATCATTTATGTTTCCTAAACATCATAGATAAAGAAACGAAAATAGAATATACGCTTATGCCATTCGCATTCGCCATGGGGTCCCGTCATTCACCGTTAGGTTACTTAACTACCGGCAGAGCGGGGGCAGGACTAGTGCGCATGCAAAACATAAGCAACGTTTATTATATATCATATATATAATATAAAGCATTCGTCTCACGCAGTTATATGATCACATCACAGAACATTGCAGCAGAAGTCAACATATGAAATATTGGATATACTAGGAGGTCCGTGTTTTAAATTAAGCCAGTAAAAAACACGGATTCTACGGTCATAATGAATAGACAAACCCACATCTCTAGACCCCTACGAGAGCAGCAAGCAACCCTGCCAATTCGAGAGTTAGGAGACCCGGTCCCGACTCCTCGAGATGGTCTCCCACTGGACTCTAGAACCCGGTTACGTGTGCTCCCCGTCTTGGGTCTATCCTAATGCGGAAAAGTAAATAATATACATCAATGGTGACATCATCCTCAACCCGGAAGTGTTTAAATAAAAGAATATTACATACAAATTTTTACATGAATGAAAATGAAAAAACTCTCATCTCACGCAAAAACCCCGGCTATTCAAACATGATGATCCAATATAACATATCATAGCAACACATAACATCACATGTCATCAATGTAAGTAAATATGCGTATCCCAATTGTCGTTGACGTATAGCAACGAAACCGACGATACACCACATATTACACTTACGGTCGCAGAAAAGAAATAAAAACTACAATAATTAGAATCCGCAACCACCTTAGACATCATAGACCCGGAATATCACATACTCCGGATTTCATGCCTAACACTATAAACCCGGCATTTTAGTCTCAAATTGAAAATACTTTTCAATATCCAGTTGTGCAATTCAACAAGATTCCTAACAATTGATCGAATGCTCATCCAAAATATTAGTAGACGGCGCACCCCCGATACCGTCGACGAAGTGCACTTAGGCGGAACACCACGACCGCAAGCACCCAAGCGGATGCTTTTGGCAACGGGGTTTTCCTACAGTCACTTGGTCGGGGCTATGGGGCATGGCTATCTAATAGTGTTACGCGGCGAATATTCGCGTACTATACGAGATTGCGATGGAGTTTTGATCTGAATCGAAACTCCGTGGCAATCTATCAAAAGAGACTAAATTGCTAGATTTACAAAACACTAACTAGTTTTCAAAAAATTAATTATTTTGGATTCCAAATATTGTATCACAGATCATTATCTACCAGACGAAGTTAAACATTTCAATCAAATTATCAAACACCCAGAAAACCCAGAGACCTCAACAGCTTGAGTCTCACTAAAAATACCCAGAAGATGAAAAATAACGAAATGGTGCATCAAAAGAAATTAGAACCAACATGTCCATGAAAGTGCGGCGGAACCGTGGCCAAACAGGGGTTTGGGCCATGGTTCCGCGACGGTTCTATGGATTCGAGGCTTCATTTTTCTTGGGGCTCCATTAAAAACCCTGCATGATTTTCTGAATATTTTTAATTTCAAAAATCCCAACTTTTGAATTTTTTTCCAGAAACTCGGATTTTAGGGTTTCGAAAAGTCGAACGAACACTTTAACTTCGCCTAGACCACTCATAATGCTCTAGCTTGACTCTGATACCATGAAGGTATTCTTTAGCATGACTACTAGGTTTCTAGAGGCAACGAGTATGCAATTTTAAAAAATATAGTGTGCTAAGCAATACCAACCTAGAAACGAACTAGAGAATTAGGGTTTTATAGCATGTAAACAAACTTTACACTAAGTGAATTAGGAATACAACCATTGTAGACCAGTCCTTCACTTCTAAAGATCCAAGTAGTAGTCCCTTAGCTCCAAGTAGCGGTCCATCGAACTCTTCTTAGGCTCTACTAAGCGAAAGGAACAAGCTTGCTTAATGATCTTCGAGGCCGAAGATGATCTAGCTTGAGGAATCTCTAACTCAAGCTACCTCTTCAATAATTGAGGAATTAGTGAAGTAAACAATCTATACTAAATGGCTAGTTTGGTATAGATTGATGAAGTAGGTATTATGCTCACTTTAGAATTAATTTTCTCTCTTTCTTTCTTCATCTCATCAAAAGCTAGAGAAGAAAAATGAGATGAAAAAGATGATCAAGTGATGAACTATGGTGTAAAAATATCTCAAATCATATTTGTAGAGACTTAATCATGCCTAAAGATAATGGTTAGGTTAATAAATATCTAGAGTAAAACAAAATTAGTGGACTAAGTCAAGGCTTCTACATGCTTCTACAAGCATCTTTAGCCATGCTAATTTCCACCTAATTTTGATTTATCCCTTAATAATTAATCACCCAAATTATCTTTAGTTTGGTATGAGTCTCATACACCCATGTTCAATGTATCATCTAGTATGACACAATAGTAAATACATTAATATATATCCCATATATATTTAAATGTATTTGTACAAAAGAAACTCTTAAGTGAGCTAATATTAGTTAATATATATATCAATATATCAAATATTCAATTATATATTAAATTATTAAATGAACACTTGATTTAATACTCCGGCTATATCACATGCAACCGATTAATATCATTTATATGTATATCAAATATACATATAACAAATTATTGAATCAACGCTTAATTCAATAATACGGTTATATACATATACCAATGGCTGTGGGATCAACCATCGTCCCATACAGGGTCAAGAAACGTATACACTAGTCTACTCTAGAATATCGATGCCCTGTCTCGATACTCTCTCTACTAGAAACAATTAAAGGATGTACTTGTGGACTACCCTGGCCCCACTAGTATGATCTGCATCATAGTCCTAGTAGTCAAGTATACAACCTAAGAGCTTTATCAACATGTAACGGAGAGACAATATAATGATATAAGTGTACATATTAAGATAAAGAGCAACCAGATATCATACTATCAGGTCGAGCAAGAAAGTTCTCTCTATATATGTCCAAGCATCCACTATAATATACAATCATGTACAATAATGGCCTCTAGGTCATATATATAACTAACACAAACCTGAGACTAAACCCCAAAACTTGAACTTTAGATTGTCCGATGTCGGTTTCTTGATCTTTGAGGACTACAAGGAATCTGGTGCAACTTGGAGTGTTATTAGAAAAATCCAACAACTTCAGTGATCTAAATAGACCACTAGAAGACCTCCACATGAAAACGAGACCAAGAATCTGAAAGGTTCCTAGGCACCCTAGTGAGGTCTCACAAGGCATCATCCATGCCAATTTCTAATTTAACGGTGCCGAGAAACCCTAGAACGGATCGTTGGCTAGAAGTTTAGGCGACATAAGAAAATAGTTAACAACTTTAACTAAAAGAAACGGAAATACAACCTTTGTAGATCCGGTCCACCACTTCCCAAGCTCCGCGATGATCTCCCTCCGCTGTCCAAATCGAACCTTGGGCTCTAGTGTCGGCTTCATCAGAGAAAAATCGGGCTAGGTCATCGACGACGATACCGAAGATGATCTACGTCGAGGCATCGCTAGATCAAGCTCCAACTTCACCAAGTCAAGAAAACTTGTGAAGGAAACACCCTATACTACTTGGCAAGAGGTAGAGGATGAAGAAATATGAAGTGGGTAGACTTTAGATTTGGATTTCTCACACTTTTTCATCAATCACCATTGATGGAGTCAAGCTTTCTTCATTGAAGAAGAAGATGAAGAAGAAGAAGAAGATATGATAAGTTATGTAAATTAGATAAATAAATCAATACTTATCATTTACTAACCCTTGGTTAAGTGTAGAGAATGTACTATGGTTAGTTCATATGGTTAGGGTTAAGCATGAGACAAGAATGGTGACTTAGTCAAAGTTTCATGAATGTTCAACTAAAAACAAATAAAGCCACCATTCATCTTTCTCTTTTCCAAAATGAATAAGATAAATAAATAGATAAATAAGTAAATGAAAAAACAAAACCCTAACCATTAGTTTAACCATGGTTTAATTCTTTACACTAACCCTAGCTTGCATGTATCATCAAACATGATACAATCTTGTGCACAAAAGTATATCACATATACAATTTGTGCATTTCAAGTGAGAAAATCCATTTAAAGTGAACCAATACTAGTTAATGCAAAGTAATATATCAAATATATAATTATACATTAAATCATTAAATCAACACTTGATTCAATGATCCGGTCATGTCGCATATAACCGGCTAGTATCCAATGTATCGGCTTATCGAGTCAATCCTTGATTCGATAACTAGGTTATATTGCATACAACCATTCGACACATTCATCGCGAGAATGAAATACGGTATCACATACACGCATTATTCTCGGTCCCGCACATATCTCATATGCGCTCCTATTTCATTTTGCTTGAGCTAGGAAACCTCTGTGTAGGACTCTAAAGACTCGTCAATACGCCGGCAGCAGATGATGATCATATCAAACACCCACAAGCCGCAAGCGGTCTGCTAAACGTAACGGCCACCCAGGTATTGAGCGATCAGAAGATCGACGAGCAAGCCCGCTCACACTCCTGTGAATCCAACCAGTAACACTTACCGTATAGTCCGGTCTGTTCGTCTGATATGTCGCATATCTCGCCTAAGGGTGGTAAACGTCAGACCCCAATAGCTTGATAAGTTATGCCAACGTGAAGTCCATGACATGTGTGAAACTACTGATAACACTTACCAGTAGGTCACTGCAACCCTGGCCAGGGATTTCCTGTTATGGCCAGTCGAGCATAGCGCAACATCAACCCCCAATACCGGGAGAGACGAATCCCCTCCTATCGCTCATTGCCTCCATGTGAATCGGGACTGTACCCAAAAACCACCTGTTTGCACAACTCAGTAGAGCCGTGGCAGGGTGGAAATCAAAGCACAGTGGGAGACACACAAGACTCTATGATGATCTCGGGTCAACAGACTAAGCTGTACCAGTGTCACCAGAGAACTGCCATCTGACGTGAGGTATAATACCATCTGGGAGTTCTCGGCGAGTCCGTTCAGTGTACCCAGTCTCCACTGAGCACCCGCATACCATCTTCGATGTCAAACACCAATGGATATGGGATCATCCATCGCCCATCACATGGGTCGAGAAGATATACGCTAGTCTACTCTGGAATATCGATGCCCCGTCTCGATATTCCCACGACTAGGAACAATGAAGGATGTACTCATTGGCTACCCAGGCCCCACTAGTATGATCTGCATCATAGTCCTGGAAGTCGAGTACACATCCTAAGGGCTTTATCAACATGTAACAGAGAGACAGAAAGTATACATGTTAAGATAAAGAGCAACCAGATAGCGTACTATCATGTCGAGCAAGAAAGTCCTACCTATATATGTCCCAGCATTCACTACAATATACATCCAATGTACAGTAATGGCCTCTAGGGCATACATATAACTAACAATCTCCCACTTGCACTAGGGCCATCTGTAGCAGTAGTTGTAGTATCTAATACTCAACCATCCCTTAAAAGTCTTTCTTTGGGAAAAGGCCTTCATGAGTGGATCCGCCGTGTTGTCCTCTGAGTCTACTCTCCTAACCTCGATCACCCTGGAGATCAACTATCTCCATGATCAGGTGATGCTGCCTCAGAATGTGTCTGGGTCACTGATGGGACCAGGGTTCCAGGGCCGAAGCCACACTTCCATTGTCATACAATGGCAGGAACCAAGTTCATCTTATGAACCAATATACACCCAAACTGCCTCTTTGTTAGTATCTTAAATAGCGTTGTTACCAGCCTTTATCATCTAGTTTGCCACGGTATCTAGCTTGGAACTCTTCCAATATACCGTCCCTTTACTGAGGGTAAAGACAATGCCTGCGACTGACATTCAGTCGTCTTTATCACCCTGGAACCCCTCCAGCGATTCTCCCCAGGATCGATTGATACCATCTCACTACATCTAGTGAGAATCCTAGAATCCAATTGCATCTATCTCATAGATGAAGACTCAGGATTTAGGAGGTATCACTTTGATCCTATTGGAGAATCTTTGTGATAAGCGGAGATTGACCGATCGTGGTATAGGAAATCCCATTCCTATCAAGAGTATGTTGTCCACGTACTCTACGAGGATCATTACCATACTCCACACTACCCTTTTGTACATACAAGGTTCATCTACCATTTTGATGAAGTCAAACTCTTTGACTACCACATCAAAACAGATGTTCCAACTCCGCGATGCCTGCTTTATTCTATAAAGCAACTTGCACACGTCTCCGCTGCTCCCACTGTTTACGAAGTCCTCTGGCTGTGTCCTTATAGACGTTCTCTTCTAAATCAGTATTTAGAAAAGCAGTCAGGGCACTTAACCACCAGATATCGTAGTCATGGTATGTAGCAATGTCAAGTAGGATCCGGATGGACTTAAGCATAGTCACTTGGAAAAGGTTTCATCATTATCCATGCCTGGTTGATGACCAAAACCTTTAATAAGCCTAGCTTTGAAAGTCTCAACTTTTCCATCTATACCAAGTAATCTTCTCAAGATATACTTGCTCCTGATGGGGATTTAACCCTTCAGATATAGCAGCTAAAGTCCATACTTTAATTTGCTGGTGTATATGGATTCCATCTCAGATCGCTAAGCATCCAGCCATTCTTACAGAGTCCCTACTCTTGATGGCCTGCTCGAATCTAGTTGGGTCATCATCTCATGATGCATTCCTTGCTCCCACTGTCATCGAGAAACCGAAGTATCTCTCAAGCAGGTGAGGAACCCTGCTAGATCGGCGGAGAGGCTGAGGTTCGTTGGGAACCATTGAATCCTTTGGTTCTGTCAAATCATCAGCTGCAGTTTGTATAGCTGGAACATTTCCAGTTCTACATAACAGACCTTGCCTCGAGCTTGTCCGGATTATGCTTTTAGACATAGGCCGGTCAACCCCAAATCTTAACTAGCTTAAGACATGGGCTCTTCCCTTTCCATATCACATATGAAGTGGTGGGCAACTGATTTGATTCGAACCCAATTCAATAGATACGCAGCTTCTCAAGCGCATAACCCCAAAAGGAATTAGGTAACTCAGTAGTACTCATCATAGAGCACACCTTATCATATAGGGTGTGATTGCTCCGTCCCGATATACCATCGTGCTATGGTTTATACGGAGGAGTAATGCTGAGAGAGAATCTCATTTTCTTTTAGAATAGTCCAGGAATGCCATGCACAAGTATTCTCCTCCCTGATCTTATCATAGGAGATAATACTTATACCCTTATTTTGGTTCTCTACTTCTAACTTATATTCTGTGAATACCTCAAAAGCTTCAGACTTATGTTTCAACAGGAACATATGACTGAATCTTGAGAGATTATCAGAGAATACAATGAAGTATAAAGAACCGGTCCTGGCATGTGTAGACAGGAGACTTTACATACATCATCATGTATCAGTCCCAAGAGTTTATTAACTCTTTCTCTGCTTCCAGTAAACAGAGCTGGTGTCATTATATCTTTGTGACATGACTGGCAAGTTTCACAAGATGTAAATTCAAACTGATTTAAATATGCATCTAAAATGTAACTTCAGCCAGTCCGGTCGCATTGATGTGACCTAGTCTACAATGCCTCAAGAAGGATTCGTTCATTTCTGAACTTTTCTTCTTGTGTGTGTTCTATATACTAGAGAACTGTAGTTTGATTTAGAACGTCAATGCTTTTAGATAACGTGCCTGAACCGATCAACTTTTGATATAGGAAATGTTCAAAACATTATCCATCAATACAAAATTTTATCATTTCTTTACTAATAAAGAGACTGATATGATTTTGTATATCAAGTTCGATATCTAATAGCATTTGTTTAGAATCAATGTATTGGTAATACAGGGTGACAGTGACCAACAGACCTGGCTGCAACACTTGCCCCGTTTTCTGTCTCATGAAACTTATCACCCGTTCTCAGTTTTTCTACCTTTTTGTAGCCCTATGTAACATATTACATATCTGGGATCCTGATCCGGTATCATATACCCAGGATGCAGAGGATACTGAGAAACAGTTCTTTGTAATGAACACACCCGAAGGAGATGCATCATATGCACTTTCTTCGTTTGGGCGGCATAGGAATTCTGGTATTCCCTAATTTCCTGCTCTGTCTTATAACAATTATAAGTTGGAGCGGGACCAACGTTCCCCAGCTCAGTATAACAAGCGGGTTCGGTCAATACATCCATTTTATTATCTTGAATAAGGCGTGATATGGTCGCTACCAGGAGAGAGAGAGAAGAAAACACTCTGTGTGCGCTCTTGCAAGATCAGATTGGTTATATATTTTATCTAATCAGGATGGCTCCCACTGTTTTTATCAAATCTTCCTTCAAACCTTAAAAGGAAAGACTAGCCGGGATTAATTACACTCTACAAGTTCGCCAATCTTTCAGCCAGGCCAGTGTCGGTACTTTGAGGGAGGTTCCCCGTGCTTTCGCACGGACCTAATTACTATAAACCTCGCTTTCCCAGAGGCGTAACCCCGTTGACACCTTTCTAGACACCTACTTGATCGGCTAATTGTAAAGTGCAAAACTCTCCCAGGAGTAACAATCACTCGCAGTGGGTATCGGGATCCAACTATCATATAGAAGGCATGCAATCTCATTGCAAATTTCAACACTTGAAACTCCCGATAAAGGTTTTTACCCCTAGCACCTATGACCTTAACTATGGTCAACAAATCATAAGTACTAGTCAAGTTCTACCTGTCATTTCGTGATTAATTAGACCCACCCACATGACCCTTAACTAAGGTCAACAAAGTCACGCGACTGTCCTAACTAATCGCATCATATGCGGTGTAGGAAGACATCACTTAGCTACCGTACACTGTGCCTTGACTATGGTCAACAAACACAGCACGAATACTAAGTACTCTACTTCCTAAAATGACGGAGGGTTGCGGCTGGTTTTTATGAAAACCTTTAACGCTTTGAACTTGATCTCGTTGCGGAATCAAATGGTTTTTTAAATGGAATGTTTTTGAAGCTTTTCTAGTTTTGCTAAAGCGGTCACTCCCGGTGAAGGGATCGTCGGCCCTTTCCTCGTCGAATGAGGTGCGGGATATATCATATATATCACTGTGCAAAGCGGAAACTATAGAAGCTATCAAAAGACAAACCGAGTGTTATAGCATCTGCCAGTTATTTCTAAAGGAGTCACTCCCAGTGAAGGGATCTCGGTCCTTTCCCTATCGAATAAGGTGCAGGATGTTCTACAAGGAACACCGCGATGCAAAGCAAGAACTGTAGCTACCTGTTTTCATTTTGAAATTCGATTCCACAACATCAATTAGGTTTATTTTCTTTCATTAATCTCATTAATGAATATCCCATCATTTAATTCCACCTAAACATCACAGATAAATATAACGTACGCTTATGCCATCCGCATTCGCCTCGATGTCCCGTCTGCACCGTTAGGTTAGGTAACTAACGCCAGAGCGAGGCAGGGCTAGCGCGGGTGTAAAACATAAGCAACGTCTATATAATATATCATATATACTATATATAATATCTGTCACAGAACATCACATGATCACATCACAGATAAATCACAGCAGAAGAAACATATGAAATATTGGATATACTAGGACGTCCGTGTTTTCAATACGAGCCAGTATAAAACACGGATTCCACGGTCGTGATGAATAGCCAATCCCATACCCCTAGACCCCTACGAGAGCGGCAAGCAACCCTACCAATTCTAGGGTTAGGAGACCCGGACTCGACTCCTCGAGATGGTCTCCTACAGGACCCCAGAACCTGGTTACTTGTGCTCCCCTCCTTGGGTCTATCCTAATGTGGAAAAGTAAATAATATACAAAAGGTGACATCTTCCGCAACCTGGAAGTGCCACAATAAAAGAATATTACATACAAGTTTTTACATGAATGAAAAAAGAAAAACACTCATCTCACATAAAAACCCCCGGCTATTCAAACACGACGATCCAATATAACATATCCAGCAACACATAACATCACATGTCATCAACGTAAGTAAATATGCGCATCCCAATTGTCGTTGACATATAGCAACGAAACCGGCGATATCACATATTACACTTACGGTCACAGAAAAGAAAGTGTAAAACTACAACAGTTGGAATCCGCAATCTCTCTAGACATTGCATGCCTAATCAAATGAATTCCTTAGACATCGCATGCCTAACAATTATAAACCCCGCATTTTAGTCTCATTATCGAAAACTCTTTTCAATATCAAGTCGGGTAATTCAACAGGATTCCCGACATTTTGATCGAATGCTCGTCGCAAACTTTAGTAGGCGGCCGCACCCCCGACGCCGTCGACAAAGTGCACCAAGGCGGAACACCGCTGCCGTGAGCACCCGAACGGATGCTTTCAGCGACGGGGTTCTCCTACAGTCACTTGGTCGGGGCTATGGAGTGAGGCTGTCTATTAAGTTTACCCGGCGAGTATCCGCGTACACTACGTGATTGCGACGGACTTTTGATCACATCAAAACTCCGTGGCAACCGATCAAGTGAGACTAAACTGCTATGTTTATAATATTCATTCTGTTATCTCATAACATACTTGTGAATTCCAATTATTGTATCACATTCCGGATAAATGGAAAATGTTAAACTTTCCGATAGAACAATCGAACACCCAATTTTTCCCGATACAGCTCAACACATGAAATAAGTCTAACAGCATTCAGTTCGTTCCTCAGTACCAACGGTCCAGCCGTAGAAGGGTCAAGCCAACGCCTCACATGTGGCACGCCGTACTGCCCCAAACCCGAAGGTTCAAAGGGCAGTTCAAGACGGTCACATAATCGAGTTAAGGTTTGTTGTCTTCTAGAGGGTCCATCGCGTTAATTGCACTACTTAGAATATCGTTAAACTACGTAAAGATCCAACAATTGAAAATTTCCCGGCAGGGGAAAAAGTGGGTATTTATATCCGGTCGAACTTTTTAACATATTCTAAAAATTACCCGGAAAAACACACAGACAAAATTAGACAGTCCGATCGAATCTCTGAATCCCCAATACAACCCAGAAAATACAACTCTGGAAAAAATATTAAAAATTCCCACGAAAACCAGCACAGAAAACTAAGAATTACTGTGCAGAATTAGACGCACAAAAAGACAAACTGGCCGCGGAACCGCCGCATAAGCATGCTCATGCCGCAGTTCCGCCGCGCATTGGTGGACTTAGGTTCTCGAACTTCACAGTAATTCTTAGAAATACCTGCTGATTTTTCTGCATATTTTTAATTCTCAAAATTCCACGATTTCAGAAAAAGTACAGAGAGCAATATTAGGGTTTGGGTTTTGATTCGATCGGAGTTCTAATTCCGTCTAGACTTCGCCTAAGACTCTAGCTTGGCTCTGATACCAATGAAAGGTTCCTAGGCACCCTAGTGAGGTCTCACAAGGCATCATCCATGCCAATTTCTAATTTAACGGTGCCGAGAAACCCTAGAACGGATCGTTGGCTAGAAGTTTAGGCGACATAAGAAAATAGTTAACAACTTTAACTAAAAGAAACGGAAATACAACCTTTGTAGATCCGGTACACCACTTCCCAAGCTCCGCGATGATCTCCCTCCGCTGTCCAAATCGAACCTTGGGCTCTAGCGTCGGCTTCATCGGAGAAAAAGCGGGCTAGGTCATCGACGACGATGCCGAAGATGATCTACGTCGAGGCATCGCTAGATCAAGCTCCAACTTCACCAAGTCAAGAAAACTTGTGAAGGAAACACCCTATACTACTTGGCAAGAGGTAGAGGATGAAGAAATATGAAGTGGGTAGACTTTAGATTTGGATTTCTCACACTTTTTCATCAATCACCATTGATGGAGTCAAGCTTTCTTCATTGAAGAAGAAGATGAAGAAGAAGAAGAAGATATGATAAGTTATGTAAATTAGATAAATAATTCAATACTTATCATTTACTAACCCTTGGTTAAGTGTAGAGAATGTACTATGGTTAGTTCATATGGTTAGGGTTAAGCATGAGACAAGAATGGTGACTTAGTCAAAGTTTCATGAATGTTCAACTAAAAACAAATAAAGCCACCATTCATCTTTCTCTTTTCCAAAATGAATAAGATAAATAAATAGATAAATAAGTAAATGAAAAAACAAAACCCTAACCATTAGTTTAACCATGGTTTAATTCTTTACACTAACCCTAGCTTGCATGTATCATCAAACATGATACAATCTTGTGCACAAAAGTATATCACATATACAATTTGTGCATTTCAAGTGAGAAAATCCATTTAAAGTGAACCAATACTAGTTAATGCAAAGTAATATATCAAATATATAATTATACATTAAATCATTAAATCAACACTTGATTCAATGATCCGGTCATGTCGCATATAACCGGCTAGTATCCAATGTATCGGCTTATCGAGTCAATCCTTGATTCGATAACTAGGTTATATCGCATACAACCATTCGACACATTCATCGCGAGAATGAAATACGGTATCACATACACGCATTATTCTCGGTCCCGCACATATCTCATATGCGCTCCTATTTCGTTTTGCTTGAGCTAGGAAACCTCTGTGTAGGACTCTAAAGACTCGTCAATACGCCGGCAGCAGATGATGATCATATCAAACACCCACAAGCCGCAAGCGGTCTGCTAAACGTAACGGCCACCCGGGTATTGAGCGATCAGAAGATCGACGAGCAAGCCCGCTCACACTCCTGTGAATCCAACCAGTAACACTTACCGTATAGTCCGGTCTGTTTGTTTGATATGTCGCATATCTCTCCTAGGGGTGGTAAACGTCAGACCCCAATAGCTTGATAAGTCATGCCGACGTGAAGTCCATAACATGTGTGAAACTACTGATAACACTTACCAGTAGGTCACTGCAACCCTGGCCAGGGATTTCCTGTTATGGCCAGTCGAGCACAGCGCAACATCAACCCCCAATACCGGGAGAGACGAATCCCCTCCTATCGCTCATTGCCTCCATGTGAATCGGGACTGTACCCAAAAACCACATGTTTGCACAACTCAGTAGAGCCGTGGTAGGGTGGAAATCAAAGCACAGTGGGAGACAAACAAGACTCTATGACGATCTCGGGTCAACAGACTAAGCTGTACCAGTGTCACCAGAGAACTGCCATCTGACATGAGGTATAATACCATCTGGGAGTTCTCGGCGAGTCCGTTCAGTGTACCCAGTCTCCACTGAGCACCCGCATACCATCTTCGATGTCAAACACCAATGGATATGGGATCATCCATCGCCCATCACATGGGTCGAGAAGATATACGCTAGTCTACTCTGGAATATCGATGCCCCGTCTCGATATTCCCACAACTAGGAACAATGAAGGATGTACTCATTGGCTACCCAGGCCCCACTAGTATGATCTGCATCATAGTCCTGGAAGTCGAGTACACATCCTAAGGGCTTTATCAACATGTAACAGAGAGACAGAAAGTATACATGTTAAGATAAAGAGCAACCAGATAGCGTACTATCATATCGAGCAAGAAAGTCCTACCTATATATGTCCCAGCATTCACTACAATATACATCCAATGTACAGTAATGGCCTCTAGGGCATACATATAACTAACAGAATCCACTTAGCGGCCGACGAAACCGGGGATTTTGCAAATCTCGTTGGGCCAAGTATAGGCATTGGTGTAGGGGTTTTGGTTGTATCTCACTTACCTTGTAACCTAGCCCCTATATTGTTTGTTTAATCCCTGAATACCTGAGGCAAAATCTGGAGCTGTTTTTCTAAGTTGCTATTTTTATTTTTTGGTTTTTAGTAAATTGTGTTTTGATATTTGTGTTTTTTCTCGGTCGATTGATGTTTGTACGTCAACATCGAGAGTTGTATGGCTATTCTTGCACGCGTAGACCATAGGTTCTAACCTATGTGTGTTTCGTGTGCCATTTTGGTTTTCATATTCGATTCATGTTTATGATATAACGTATTGAAAAACTGTAGGTACCCCGCGTGGACATCGTACGACAAGGGAGAGCGTGGCGTCATTGACTTTGGCAAGCGATGATCAAGGTGAGTAGATGTATATCTACGGAGGAAGTCGGGTGGATGGCGTAGAACACCCCCGCAACCGTAAGATAGGTTATATATATTATATATTATATATATATTATATATTATATATATTATATATATATATATCTGTTGGTACAAGTTTTGGGTACTTAGCATATAGGGTTTTAGGAAACCGTAGGATTAGAATAAGCGTGTTCGCAGAAGGATTTTACCTTAGTCGTGAATTTTAGGATATGTGTAGTCACACATGCACATACACACTTGGTTTTGTGTGTATATGTTTATATGTGTGTGTGTGTTTATATATATATATATATATATATATATATATATATATATATATATATATATATATATATATATACATACATACATACACACACACACACACACGTGAGATAAGGATAATATATGTTATACGGATATGAGTCGATATGGTCAGGCATGATGCCGTGAGGTTATGATATGTGATTGAGTCAAGACATTATTTATGATATGGTATAATAAAGGATCGATGGGCGATATATATATATATATATATATATATATATATATATATATATATATATATATATATATATATATATATATATATGCAAATATGCGATAACATGTGACTTTATGAAAAATAGATTTTACGAGACCTTAGATCCGTACCACTGATGATAATATTGTACGACGATTGATACCGTACGAACTATATAATATACATATGATATTTTGACCCGTACCTTCGATTTTGAGGATGCCGTATGATGGATATTACCGTACGAGATATATATGATGATTGATCCGCACTCTTGACTCAAGGATGTCGTATGATGTATTATACCGTACGTGATGCTATGAGGCTGGATCGCCAACTACTAGATATATCGGCTCGAAATATGTTTAGATTTTCTTATCACTCCGACTATGTTATTAGTTTTAGTCTTTTAGTTGTTTAGGTAGATGCAGACTAGGATCGAGTCATACCTAGTTTCAAAACTAACGAATCATGAGTATTTTCAAAAGAAAATCCAAGAGATGCTACGGATTTTCAAAGGACATATCTTTTCTCAAAAACACCGTAGCCCCTACTTTTCTAAAAACCACGATTCGTGTTATTTATAACACTAAAACTGTATGACTCGTATACAGATATGTACATTTTATAATGTTGCGTTTTACTATTCTTTTTTCCGTTATTTTCATGTTGCTCTTATTGCCTTGAATATAAACATGTGTTTTCTTTAGCTATCATGATCTCGTCTGCTAGGACACCTGCATCATTACCGATGATGCGTATGTTGCACATACACTTGCTTGCCGGCTCACACATATCATCATTGGTAATTGCCATTCCACATACCCACTAGAGAACCTTTACTTCATTCATATAAATTGGTAATCTGTAGAAGTAGTATTGTTTAACATTTATGATCCTAAATGCTAATATAGACATTGTATTTCTTACTTAGATGCCTCATGCACTTGCATCCATACATTCTAGTTATGCACTTATCATTGTCTTTATGTCGGTATTTATTATCCCATTGTATACTCATAGATTGTGATTCTTCTTGGAAGATATCCGAATTCATGTGATTTCTGGATTTGGGAAAACCGCAAGTGATTATTTATAAACTCATGATTATATTTTTAAAAGAAAAATGTGGTTTCTCGTGATATGATGTATGGCGTCCACCATGAGATTTCTCGGTTCTTGAGCCACGTGTGTGCACATACCCGATTTGAGGAGAGAGGAGGAACCGTCTGCGGGTATATGGTGGACCCGGTAAGGTACCCCGGGAAAAGAAGCTCGAGATGTAGATGATGAGCCCGGCGGGGGAGCAATACCTACCGGTTATTATTAATCCAGCGGTCATCCGGAGGATACCGACCGGAGTCGTATGATTTGACAAATTTGAGGGCCGATCTGAGAATGCGGAGCCCGAGCTATGTGAGGATATTGTATCACAGTTGGACACGATTTTCATGATATTTTTGAGTGTTGATACTGGGCACTCAGGTTTTATCTTGATTTGGTATGTCGTTGCTGGGTATACATTTATTGATGTATTTACATTCATACATATATATACATATGTCTGTTACCACTTATGACTCTGACGCGAGTACCTTAGGTTACACTTATGCTTATGCCGCTATCCTTGTTATTACCCGACGTCATTATATTACTATTGTATTTTACTGTATGACCTAGGAAACAGTCATACATTCGGTTTCTGCTCGGTAATGTCTTCTACTCACGAGTTGGCAACTCACCCCCGTTGTGCCACAGTTTCTTGTAGGTTTGGCCGTACAGGTTCCGTAGCGGCTTTGTTGGAACATCACTTCTTCCGGGTGATTGTATCGATGAGAGGGATACATTAAATCGTGACAACCATTATATACTTGTATATTTTATTTCAGTTGTATCTAGATAAAAGCTCCATCAACCAGAGTATGTATATTTTAGTAGACTTAGAAACCATAGTTTGTTTATTCTTTCGGCCTTAGAGTCGTGCTTGTGTATTTATTATTGTTTCTGGATTTCATTGATGATGCATAGTTTTCCTTACTTTATTTCTGAGTTTTGATTCTCGCCTTCAGCGTTGTATATTTATATTACTTGCGTGGTTGTTTCCGCCAATTGGCGAAGAGCTAGCTCTCGTTTGGCGATGCCTTTTATTATATTTTTTGTACCATTTTCGGGTTACAATATTCAAAGGAGGTGCTGCCCAAATTTTCAATGACGAATTTTTTTTCAAGTGAGATATAAAGACTGTGTTTTCATATATTACTCTTTATGTATTTAAAGAAAGAACTTGATTTCATTATATCTTTCTTTTAAAGCTCCACCTCCACTATTTTCCTTAAAAGGTTTAGATTTCTAGGCTTTTGGCTTACTTGGATTAGGTGGAGTCCTATAGACTTCACATGATTCAGGTGCCAGTTATGTGCCTTTCCGGGTCGAGACACTTGACTACCAGAACTATGATGTTGATCATACTACTGAGACCTGGGTAGTCCATAAGCACATCCTTCAATTGCTCCTAGTTGAGGGAATATCGGGACAGGGTATCGATATTCCAGAGTAGACTAGTGTATACGTTTCTTGATTCTGTATGGGGCGATGGTTGATCCCATATCCATTGGTGTTTGACATCAACGATTGTACATATGTGCTCATTAGAGAATGGGTACACCGATCAGGACCCACCGAGAACTCTTAAATGGTACTATCCCTATCATCAGATAGCAGTTCTCTGGAGACACTTGTAACAATTCCAATTTCAATGTACATAAAATTGTTTAAAACTTAATGTAAAATTAGGGTATTTGCAATCCTGGGAATGCTATAAGAAATTGTATTGCTTTTGATTAGCAAGAAGAAGCTTGTAGCTCATTGGTAAGACCTTGTACTGCTGAGACATAGCACCCGAGTTCAAATTCAATCAGCCGCATTATCTTTTTATTTAAATTTTTGTTAATTTTTAGAAGCCCAAGGGTCTACACGTGCACAACACGTAAACTGAAGAGTTTCAAATTATTTAAACATGTGTACTGAAGTACACCAAACGACCCCGACACGTGGCCTAAACCTAGCCCCCCGTTAGTATTGACCCGGCGAGATGCCCATTTTAAACCGGTATCTCCGGTTCCCCCATTTGTATTGCTCCCATCTTTTCACCCCTACAACCTTTGGCCTACCCCACTCCTTTCACACTGTTTGTTCTCTCTGCATTCAACCCGAGAGGATTAAATCACCCATTTAATCAAATTTTAATGCATATTTTAAATGCATTCTTTAACACACAAAACCCTAATTTCTTCTATAAATACCACACCTCATTTCACCCCTCCTCACTCACAATTCCCTGCCAAATCTCTCAAAAACTTTCAAGTCCTAATTGTATGCAAGTGGAGTTAGCGAAGAGCGAAGCTCCGACGAAATTCCGAGGAGATTACGGCGACGAAACGACATCCCGACGCTTCACAATCTTTCTCCTACCTCTTACCTCTCTTTGAAGACAGTAAGTCCCTTCTTCCCCTCTCTTTCTATATTCTAAAACTCTTAAATACTAAAACCCGACGGAAGTGGAGTTAATCCGACTTACGATTCGGTTTCTTTTTAAAAATCATATTTTTCTTAAACAAGAAAATACCAAACTTTCATATCATGTTCAATAAATATTAACAAATATATTAAACAAGTTTCACATCAAAAGAATTTATACTGCAATTTTTATCACAGTTTACAGTAAAATACCACATACTTTAGTTTGCCGACAGGGTATCGATATTCCAGAGTAGACTAGTGTATACGTTTCTTGATCCTGTATGGGGCGATGGTTGATCACATATCTATTGGTGTTTGACATCAACGATTGTACATATGTGCTCATTAGAGAATGGGTACACCGATCAAGACCCACCGAGAACTCCTAAATGGTACTATCCCTATCATCAGATAGCAGTTCTCTGGAGACACTTGTAACAACTCCAATTTCAATGTACATAAAATTGTTTAAAACTTAATGTAAAATTAGGGTATTTGCAATCCTGGGAATGCTATAAGAAATTGTATTGCTTTTGATTAGCAAGAAGAAGCTTGTAGCTCATTGGTAAGACCTTGTACTGCTGAGACATAGCACCCGAGTTCAAATTCAATCAGCCGCATTATCTTTTTATTTAAATTTTTGTTAATTTTTAGAAGCCCAAGGGTCTACACGTGCACAACACGTAAACTGAAGCGTTTCAAATTATTTAAACATGTGTACTGAAGTACACCAAACGACCCCGACACGTGGCCTAAACCTAGCCCCCCGTCAGTATTGACCCGGCGAGATGCCTATTTTAAACCGGTATCTCCGGTTCCCCCATCTGTATTGCTCCCATCTTTTCACCCCTGCAACCTTTGGCCTACCCCACTCTTTTCACACTGTTTGTTCTCTCTGCATTCAACCCGAGAGGATTAAATCACCCATTTAATCAAATTTTAATGCATATTTTAAATGCATTCTTTAACACACAAAACCCTAATTTCTTCCATAAATACCACACCTCATTTCACCCCTCCTCACTCACAATTCCCTGCCAAATCTCTCAAAAACTTTCAAGTCCTAATTGTATGCAAGTGGAGTTAGTGAAGAGCGAAGCTCCGACGAAATTCCGGCGACGAAACGACATCCCGACGCTTCACAATCTTTCTCCTACCTCTTACCTCTCTTTGAAGATAGTAAGTCCCCTCTTCCCCTCTCTTTCTATATTCTAAAACTCTTAAATACTAAAACCCGACGGAAGTGGAGTTAATCCGACTTACGATTCGGTTTCTTTTTAAAAATCATATTTTTCTTAAACAAGAAAATACCAAACTTTCATATCATATTCAATAAATATTAACAAATATATTAAACAAGTTTCACAACAAAAGAATTTATATTGCAATTTTTATCACAGTTTACAGTAAAATACCACATACTTTAGTTTGCCGACATAAAATATAAATTGTATTACTTTAGATAATTCACGAGGTAATGACCTACCTCATCACTGAAGGATTATACTAGCGCCTCGGCGAACATCTGTGGCCAAATGCGGAACAAAATTTTTATAGCGATACAAAACTTGACACTAGGATAACATTAAACTGGATCTTTAACCATAAACCTAACTAGAAAATGAAGGTTCTATCTACTATGATAGAATATATACCTAAAGAAAACAAGTCCTTCGGGTCTTCGATCCTCTCCTTAAGCTCCTCGATGGATGTATGGATTGTGCTTGAACTTCGGCCTCCTTGTGTCAACGATGATCCACCTCGAGAGATCTAATCTAGAGCTTAACCTCCAAGATAAGGTAACTAGAACACTTGGGCTGCTAGACTAAGTGATCTAGAGTGAGTAGAGAGTGGTTTTGGTAGCTTGGTCTTAATGGCCCTTGATTTTCAACTCATGAAACATTAGGGCTTGAGAGAGAGGAAGAAGGAGAGAGCAACCATGAGAGAGAATGTCTCATCATCAAAATGAAGGGTGAACCCTCATATTAGGAAAAAAGAATAATCAAAATTTTATTAAGATAATTGTCATGGTTGATGTTGATTTAACCATTATCATGTCACAATTAATGCTAAGCACAAATATCTTTTGCTCAATAAAAATATCTAAGTCAACTTGGGTCAACATGGTCAAATGGTCAAACCAAATTAGCCATAACACAATTATCTCTAATAAAAGATTAATAATCAATTTCCCCATCTCATTAAGATTTTAATCAAGTCAATGGTCAAAACCCTAATGAGGTGTCTCCTTCTCTACCTCTGTCAACTGTATATACATACCCGCATCCGTGTTCCGAGGAACACGAATACAATGAGACTGAACCAATCCAAAATCAAATACTAGGATCCGGCTTAAACTAAAACCCGCTAGTATCAACTGCCCAAACACCAAACACGCACAAGTGCGCGTATGTGAATGAACCTTGTCGTAAAACCATACGACCTCTACTCGTTTCGCCCGAAGCTGGGAAACCCTCTGTGTGGGACTCTAAAGATTCGATAGTACTCTGGCAGTGGGTTTAACCACAAGCACGTCAGCGGCACTAGCTGTACATAATGGCTACCGAGGTACCTGTCGAAAAGGAAGGCCGACGAGCAAACTCGTCCGAACTCCTACTGAGCCTATCCGTGACAATATCCGTACAGTCCGGTCTCATCGTCAAAGAGTATCGCATACCGGGTCTAGGGGATGGTGAACGCCAGACCCTAATAACCTGATAAGTCGTGCCGATGTGGCTTAAGACCAATCTGGGAAACTACTGATCAACTTATCAGTAAATCCCAACTGCTTGGCCAAGGTCTTAAGGTCCTGACCAATCGATCACTGTGCGATATCAACTCCCAATACCAGGAGAGACGAATCCCCAACAATCGCTTACTGCCTCCATGTGGCTCGGGACTGAACCCAACCAAAACCTGTTTGCACGACTCAGTAGAGCCGTGGTAGGGTAGTGATCAGAGCTCAGTGGGAACTCACACGAGACAAATGCCGATCTCGGGTCCAAAGACTAACCTGTACACATGTCACCTGAGAACTTCCATCTGACAATAGGTATAGTACCATCTGGAAGTTCTTGGCGAGTCCGTCCAGTGTACTCACCCCCCAGCGTACACCTGTATACGATCTTAGGTGCATCAGACTAATGGCTGCGGGACCAACCATCCCCCGACGGGGTTAGAAACGTATACACTAGTTTACTCTGGAGTATCAATGCCCAGTCTCGATACTCACGCGACTAGGGACCATTTAAGGATGTGCTTATGGGCTACCCTGCTCCCACAAGTGTGGTCGCCATCACAACACAGGTAGTCATGCAAGATCCTACGGGCTTTATCAACATGTAACCACAATATGTAATAACGAGTATGACATATGCCATGTTAAGATAAAGTTAAACCATAATAGTATACTACCGTATCGAGTCTTTATCAATATGTGCAAGCTAGATATAACAACAATAGAAATAAATACACATATCCTGACAAAAACAAGTCAAATAATATACTATAAAACTGAGCAAGATTGTCCTGTACATACATATCCCTAGCATCCATATGTATACTTATACAATACTGGCCTCTAGGGCATATATATCCAACAATCTTCCACTTGCACTGAAGGCCAGTAATTGGCGTACCGAATACCCAACGTCTGCACTAAGGCCAGCTGCTGGCGTACCGCATACCCAACATCTCAAAATGTCCCTCGAACTGTGCTTGAGGGAGGGCCTTTGTAAATGGATCCACCGTATTCTCTTTCGTATCCACTCTTCGGACCTCGATCTCCTGGCGATCTACAATCTCCCTGATCAGGTGATACCGCCTTAAGATGTTCCTAGATTTCTAATGGGACCGTGGTTCCTTCGCTAAAGTTATAGCCCCATTGTTATCACAATACACAGGTATCGAATCAACGATGGACGGAACTACCTGAAGTTCATCTATGAACTTTTTCATCCAGACCGCCTCTTTTGCGGCATCGCTTGCAGCAATGTATTCAGCCTTCATCGTCGAGTCTGCGACGGTATCCTGTTTGGAACTCCTCCAACATACCGCCCCTCCTTTGAGGGTAAACACAAAACCCGAGACAGACTTGCTATCATCCTTGTCACTCTGGAAGCTTGAGTCGGTAAAGGACTCGACCATGAGGTCTCCATTACCGTAAACCAGGAACATCTCCTTAGTCCTTCTTCGGTACTTGAGAATGTTCTTTACTGCTGTCCAGTGGCTCTCACCTGGGTCTGACTGATATCGGCTCACCACGCTCAGCGCGTAAGCTACATCTGGTCTTGTACATTGCATCGCATACATTATAGATCCTACCGCCGAAGCGTAGGGTATAGTGCTCATGTGAACCCTCTCCTCGTCAGTCTTGGGAGACATCTCCTTGAAGAGGGTGATTCCGCGCAATGCGGGTATGTTACCGCGCTTGGAATCTTCCATACTAAATCTTTTTAGTACGGTCTCTATGTACCTGGACTGCGAAAGTCCCAATAATCTCTTAGATCTATCTCTGTAGATCTTGATCCCTAGAATGTACGAGGCATCACCTAGGTCTTTCATAGAGAATCTTTGTGATAAGAATAGCTTGACCGATTATAGCATAGGAATGCCATTTCCTATCAAAAGAATGTCGTCCACGTACAAGACTAGGAACACGACAGTTTGTCCGACAATCTTCTTATATATACATGGTTCATCTTCGTTTTTGATGAAGTCAAAGTCCTTGACTGTTTCATCATAACAGATGTTCCAGCTCCGCGATGCCTGCTTTAATCCATAAATGGATTTAAGCAACTTGCACACCTTCCCGATGCTCCTACTGTCTACAAAACCTTCTGGCTGATCCATATAAACACACTCTTCCAAACATCCGTTTAGAAAAGCCGTTTTTACATCCATCTGCCAGATCACATAGTCATGGAAGGCAGCAATGGCAAGTAGGATCTGAATGGATTTGAGTATAGCCACTGGAGAAAAAGTTTCGTCATAGTCCACACCTGGTCTTTGACGAAAACCTTTTACAACAAGTCTAGCCTTATAGGTTTCCACCTGCCCATCTACACCAAACTTCTTCTTGTAGATCCATTTGCATCCAACGGGTTTTACCCCAGGTGGAGCAACATCCAGGGTCCACACTTTATTGGCGCACATGGACTCCATTTCAGATTGAATAGAATCCAGCCACTTATCGGAGTCCCTACTGATAATGGCCTTCCTGAAACTAGTAGGATCATCTTCTTCTAAGATGCAATCCTCTCGATCTCCATCTATGAGAAAACCGCAGTATCTCTCAGGAGGATGAGAAATCCTACCAGATCTACGGAGTGGCTGAGGTTCGTCCCGGGTTGTTGAATCTAGTGGCTCCTCCAAATCTTCAGTTTCATTTTGTGGCTTATGGATTTCACCCAGTTCTACCGTACTCCCACTAGTTTCTTTTTCAAGAAACTTCCTTTCTAAAAAGGTAGCATGGCGAGATACAAACACTTTTTGTTCCTCAGTGTGGTAGAACAGATATCCCATAAATTTACATAAAACTGAATGTGCCTGAAGCTTGTCCAGTTTCTGCGTTTTCACATAGGCTGGACAACCCCATATCTTAATAAATTTAAGACATGGTTTCTTACTACTCCATATTTCATACGGAGTTTTAGGCACAGATTTGGACGGAACTTGATTCAAAAGGTATGCCGCTGTCTGAAGCGCATGTCCCCAGAATGAAAGAGGCAACTCAGCATTACTCATCATGGAGCGAACCATATCCAATAGGGTACGATTCCTCCGCTCTGATACACCGTTGTGCTGTGGTGTGTAAGGAGGAGTAAGCTGAGAGAGAATTCCATTCTCTTTTAAGTAATCTAGGAATTCCGTGCTTAAGTACTCCCCTCCCCTATCAGACCGGAGGATCTTGATACTTTTGCCAGTCTGGTTCTCCACTTCGTTTCTGAATTCTTTGAATTTCTCAAAAGCTTCAGATTTGTGTTTCATAAGATACACATATCCGAATCTAGAGAGATCGTCAGAGAATGTGATGAAGTACGAGAACCCACCCCTTGCATGTATAGATATCGGACCACACACATCACTGTGTATGAGTCCCAAGAGCTCTGCTGCTCTTTCTCCATGTCTGGTGAACGGAGATTTGGCCATCTTTTCTTTGAGACAAGACTGACAAGTTTCATAAGATGAAAATTCGAACGTATTCAAGAGTCCATCTTTATGTAACTTGCTTAGTCTTTTCTCTCTGATATGACCAAGTCTACAATGCCACAAGTAAGATTCATTCGTATCTGAACTTTTTCTATTGCGTGTGTTTTGTACATTGAGAACTGTATTCTGATTTAGAACATAGATACCATTACATAGTGTACCTTCTGCAACCAGTACCTTATCAAGATAAATGTTCATGATATTTCTATCAAGAACAAAGCTATATCCATCATTATCAAGTAAAGAAACTGATATGATGTTGCAAACCATGGAAGGTACATAGTAGCAATTGTTCAAAATCATAGTATTGCCATTTGCTAACACTAGGTGATATTCATCGATACTGCAGCATTAACTTGTGCTCCGTTCCCTACCCCGAGGAACATATCACCAGGTCCAACTATCCTACTTTTTCTCAGTCCCCGCAATAAATTACAGATATGAGATCCTGATCCGGTATCTAGTACCCAGGATGTAGGACTGACCGAAAAGCAGTTCTCATTAACAAGAACTCTTGAAGAAGACACAATAGTATGTTTCTTCTTCGATGGGGTTTTCAAGGAATTCAAACAATCCTCTTTCCCTTGCTCACACTCATGACTGTTGTCATAAGTTAGAGCTGAATAGACGTTCCCCAGCCCCGAATAAGAATTCGGATCGGTCAAGCGATACATTTTATTATCTTGATTAGGGCGTGAAATGGTTGCTACCTGGAGAGAGAGAAAAGAAACACTCAGCGTGCGCTCTTGCATGATTAGATTGCTTATTAATTTATCTAACAAGGATGGCTCCCTGATCGCACGCTTTTGGGGTGTCGGATGTTCAAAGTTCTAAAGTTATAACCGTGATCAGGACGGTGTCGCTTTGCAGCTAGCCGGTTGAGCACAGGTCGATCCACAGGGAGATGGTTGTATGTCCGTTCGAGTTTTAGACAAGTCAATAAAGAATGTGTATATGTTTGTTCAATTCTAACCTATGTGTTTTATATGCAAGTATAAAGTTGTTAAGAAAAAGATATGAAAGTGTAAGCTAAAGAAATCCGCACTCAAAACCTTTGAGCCGAGTCTTGACCAATTAAAGCTAGAGCAATCGGCAACAACGTGGATTAGGGGATTTAAGCGCGGTATTCGTGGAATCCGGCTTATTTACCCTTGTCCTTCCGTTCTTGTCTCTTGCTTTCGCCTCCGGCCAAACCGAACGCAACCGGTCGCGGTTAGGATTCACCATTACCTTGGTAGGGTAGGGTGCCTAACGGAGCGCTTGCGTACCGTTTGGGCGGAGTTCAAAGGAAAATAACGGGAAAAGGAAATGAGGAAAGATACCTTAACTTACAATATTGTATTTATTCTTAACTACAACATATTACAACCATTCACAAAACGAACCAAAAAGAGCAAAAGAAAAGATAAACAAAGAAAAGAAAAGATTACAAGCAAGTAATTAAAAGTGCATGGAATTTAAGTGCATGAAAGTAAATGAGCAAGAAATGAAACTAGGAACCATAGAACCCAAAACAAGACATGGGTTCAATAACCAAATCTTAAACTTGCAAGCTCACTTAAGAGGTTGCAAGATCAAGAAAAGGCAAAGAACTCATGGAGAATGAAGCACAAAAGAGAGAACAAAATGATACAACCCCTTGAGATCAATGACCAAAGCTTAAACTTGCAAGCTCACTTAAGATGTTGCAAGATCAAGTTAAGATAGAGAGTTCAAGAGGGAAGCTAAGCAAAAAGAATGATACAAAATAACCCTCATCTTCATTTAATATCCACTCAAAAGCTCTCACAACAATTTCATCGAGGAAAAAATGAAGAAGAAGAAGAAGAAGTAAACTAAAAACTAACAAAAAGTGGGCATGAAAAAGAACACCCATGGCTTGGCAAGTTCTGGGCAATTTATAGGCAGGAAACAGAGAACTTAGGGCAACATTCTGACACTATATGAATTGACCAAACAGCCCCTGAAAAGTTTTCAACTGACGAGCCTATACGGCCGCGGTTCCGCGGCCTAAGCACGCTTATGCCGCGGAACCGTGGCCATAAAGAGGAGTTAGGCCTTCTATTTTTGTCGGTATCCCTGGTTTTCTGTACTATTCAGTATGGTATATGTTGTTTCTTAGAATCTCTTCACAATATTTCCAGAATTTCAGCAGATCAAAAGGTGATGTGATGTGGATCTTTTGCCATGATTTTCTTGAGCTCCGCGTAGATATGTTGGATGTTGTGTTGAAATTGAGCTTTGTGCATGAAAATGACATTGATTTGCCATTTTGTCCCTTAAACTGGTGTGCGGCAACATACGGATAGAGAGCGGAGACCCGTGTTTTATCTGTGGTTGGCAGTAATCCGGAATTTGTCGTGCTTTTCCATGAATTTCACTTTTTAGAGCTGAGAACCTGTATCCTGCAATTAACTAGCAAAACACGGCTCAAGAGTACCTACCGATAAGCAAACGAGCATAAGAATGGGCGGTAGTAAAAGCAATATTCTGGTGTGAACAAATACCCCCAAACTTAACTTTTGCTCATCCCGAGCAAAACCAATTATTCACAAAAAAGTCCTATCCTCACTTTCGCAGGGAACGCGATTGCACTGAGCGTGTGCAACAAGCCGTTAAACCTCTAGGTGTCCCTAGTAGGAGGAGTGTTGTCTCCTGAGGGGTTTCAGCAGATTACACCCACAAAATTCCGTCAAGCAAGTGTCATAAGTTAACATCGATTCTACTCCTACAGTTTAGTATCTACGTTAGAAACTCTATTATCCTAAGTTAGAAATATCCAACCTTAATGCTTCACGCCTCCTAGCTATTTAACTTTAGATCCTATACGTTCCAAAAAAGTTTAGAAAGATGTTGGTTCTCTTGAGTTTTCCTTCTAACCGTGTGGTCTTAAATCAGGGATTTTTATCAACTTTACAGAAAACATAAATCTTATCTTTTATTTCTATCTTTTATCCAAACATCGATTGTATATCCCTGCGTGTGTGTTTATTTGCACCCCTACACTCAAGAATTCCATTCAAGCTATAATACCCTTGCCCTAATACCTAATACTACTTCTTTTCATTAAAGATGGACGGATTTGCTCACACACCTTTCATGCGACTATTAATGCTTCTTGAGACACTAACAGTCGATTACTGAATATGTGAGCTTAAAGCATAAATAGCAGTTTCCAGGTCTTGACTTTATTCTATTTTTCATTTTATTTTTTTCTTTTTCTTTTTCAAGACCGGATATATTTTTCAATATTGCTCTTTTTGGTGTTTAGCTTTAAATACCGTTTTTTCTTTCATACTAGGTTTTCATGCAAGAGTATTTCTAAGTATCCTCTACTATCCTAAGTTTCAAGATGCGTGTAAGTGCAGTTTGTAGGGTGTATACTTTCTAAATTTGAACTCAAGAAAAGAAACTATTTTTCAGACTTATCCTTCAGTAAAGCTTCAATACTTTCCCCTCATCTTAACTTAACTCAAGAACTGAACTCAAGATTATCTATTTCTAAAAAAAACTGTAAGGACGTATACTTACCAAAGTTAGACAGAATGAGGGTTATTTTTACGATTTTCAATTCCTAAGCCTAGAATTTAGTTATTTCTAACATATCAACTAAACTTTCGGAATAAAAATCTAAGTTACCCTATTAGCTAACTTGACGAAAAAGTTTTTATATTTTTTGGAAAATTTTCGATTTTTGTGGGTTTTTAATAAGGTATGCAAATGCAAAATATACAATGAATGCGAAGGAAGAAAGCTTACCGAGCACACCCCCAAACTTAAACTTGACAGTACCCTCACTGTCAGGCTACACCAAGAGGGTCAAAATTGTCGGCGCTCCCTAAAAAAAAATTATATACAAAACAAAAAAAAATTATATACACAAAGGTTCCCCCCAAACTTAAGTAAAACAGTGTTTCTACTGTTAAGCGTTGAAGTTCAGGATCAGGGGGGAAAGAACAGTATCAAGCTATACAAGGCCTTACACAGGCCAAAAGTGAGCACCAACCATTCAAAGATTTTATCTCTATAATGTGCTGGTTGGTGAAATAATGCGAAGAGGTAAGAAATGGAGAATACGCGAGGCCGTATGGAGATAGAAGTGGGATACGGTCTCGGTATATGAGAAGAAGAATGGCGGAAGGGAGAAAGAAGTGGAATATGAACTTGAGGGTGGAAATGGGTTGAATAAATCAGTACAATCTGTAATGATCGATGTGAAAAGATGGATTGTACTAATCTATCAATATGGCGAGAAATAGGGTCAAATCCCTCAAGATTCGTGAGAAACAATGGGTACGCCGAACTTGGTAAACCAGACATATGAAATGAAAGTGAGACGATTTCTTGCAAGGGCGGAACAATGGAAAGGATGGAGGTAGGTGATTGAGGAAGGTTATCGGTTAAAGGTTCAGGAGGGTGTACACAGTCAATGAAAAGAACAGGATGAATTGGAAAATCTGACTCATCAATTAAAACTGGTTCATCCTAAAAGATATCATCAAAAGTTTCCTCAAAATTCAGCTTATCCATGCAAATTTCATCAAAATCAAGACGCATATGGGGTTCGGAAAAAACAGTTAATGACTCGAGATGATGAATTGGAAAGAAAAACTCTACCAAATCTACAGGTTCATCATCCAAAATATTCCCGGCGTCAATATCCTCAATCAAGTGAAAATCAATATTCTCAGACACCTCAACAAAAGCATGGATATTAATCAATTCAGGTTCTAGAGTGCAGGTGTAGAGGTCAAAAGGATTGGGTGTGGTTCACTCGAAAAGGTCCCTTCACAATCGGGCAAATCAAACACTACAAAGTCATACAACTCATTATTTGTTCTATCTTTAATCAATGAACCATTTGGAACACTAGATAGACATTCAAAACCGGAGTTGTGGGATTCAAGTTGAAACGGGTAGACTTGATTCGGAAGGGGGTACATCTCACTCTCTCCACTCAAATTCTCAACCTGTCCTACCGCCTCTTCATACATTGGAAATTTTGGAGCTAGTTGAAAACTAGCTACCGGGTCACTAGGTTGTATGAGGGCAGCCATGGACGCATTCAAATCCAGCATCTGTTGGTACGACGCTACCCTAAAGTCTTCCAAAGACTGTTCCAGACTAGACATGGGTTGGGAAGGGGTTTCAGTGAAAGATTCAAAGTTGTTTGGATACTAAAAACTCCCAAATGGCAGTTCAGAAGCAAAGTCTAGGAAAGGTGTAAAAGTCGGGTAGGACTGATAGGAATTGAATGGCTGGACAGGGGTAGGATCAACATTTGGATAAGAAGGTGAATGGAATTGTTGATCCCAAGAATCTGCAGTGGTGAAAGGAGTGAAAGATCGGTTACAAGATTGTTCAATATGTTCAGCGATGGACAAAGGACGACTTGCAAAAGGGGTATCAACATAACAGGGTGGGGGATGTTGAAAAGGTTGATACAAAGTGGATTGTGGAATGCAAGTGTTTGTCCTAGACGCTTCTATGCGATCTTTCAGTGAAATTTTGGGCATGAAGGGGTCGTTCGAAATTCGACTAAAGCAAGAACCATAGGAAGTTATGTCTGGTTGTGGGTACCAAAGTTCGACAAGAGTTTTGCGAGGTGGGGTACCCATGATATGAAGAGAGAAAGAAAGAAAGGCAGAGAAAAGGAAGGGAAAAAGAATGTGGATTTTTTTTATTTTTATAAAAAAAAATATTTGTTTTTGGAGTTTTGAAAATTGTTTGTTTAAAAGAATACAGAATTGTGGGACTAAAATTTACAAGCACAATCACAATCATAATACGCACAAACACACCTAGAGCTAGGGTCACTTAGGTCAGCTAGACAGCTCCTAACTGTTCCAAAGGGCTAGAAATAAGACCTCAAACCGCCTCTTCTCCGCCAATTGCGGCCAGATAAGTGCCAGGTAAGTGGGAGGCTCCCCACTACGTAAGTAGTGGTCCTAATTAAGTAACCACTTTCCTTAGACACACTTGCCTAGACACCGCAAAGTCAGGATAGGATAAACGGCCGATGCCTACAACCAGTCCTCTGTCCTATTGAGCGCGACGTCCTTAGGGCTGAGTCTAGTATTTTTTATTAGCTCAAGGTAATGCGTATACAATTAGTGATTTGTGGGGTCTTAGGGAGGGTGATGAAATCCCCACCCAATCTGAATTAGTGTTCAAGACCCTTAATGTCCGTATTAGTATATGCAAAGCGGTAAACAAACAAAATCTAAAACAACAAAAAATTATTTTGCGGCGGCGCAATTCTGTGCATAGAAACCTCCAGAAAATACAGTATAGAGGAATTCACAGAGAAGATAAAAATAAATAGAAAGGGCAGAAAAAAATTGAGGCACAGAGGCTTCAATACGGCCGCGGCTAAAGCCCCCTTTGACCGCGGTTCCGCGGTCAAGTTGCTTAGTTGGGGCTTCAACTTGGGTCCCTGCACTCCCCTTGGTCTCTTCTCCAAAATAAAATTCTCTATTTTCTTTTTGGATTACTGTACTTGCTCCAGATTATCCTGCACACTTGCACACAAAAATTATCAAAAATAACAAAAAGATTTTTTTTATTTATAAATATATACAAAAAGAATATTAACCCGAATAATAAGAAAGAAAATACGTTACCGTCTCCCCGGCAACGGCGCCATTTGATCGCACGCTTTTGGCGTGTCGGATGTTCAAAGTTCTAAAGTTATAACCGCGATCAGGACGGTGTCGCTTTGCAGCTAGCCGGTTGAGCACGGGTCGATCCACAGGGAGATGGTTGTATGTTCGTTCGAGTTTTAGACGAGTCAATAAAGAATGTGTATATGTTTGTTCAATTCTAACCTATGTGTTTTATATGTAAGTATAAAATTGTTAAGAACAAGATACGAAAGTGTAAGCTAAAGAAATCCGCACTCAAAACCTGTGAGCCGAGTCTTGACCAATTGAAGCTAGAGCAATCGGCAACAACATGGATTGAGGGATTTAAGCATGGTATTCGTGGAATCCGGCTTATTTACCCTTGTCCTTCCGTTCTTGTCTCTTGCTTTCGCCTCCGGCCAAACCGAACGCAACCGGTCGCGGTTAGGAATCACCGTTACCTTGGTAGGGTATGGTGCCTAACGGAGCGCTTGCGTAACGTTTGGGCGGAGTTCAAAGGAAAATAACGGGAAAAGGAAATGAGGAAAGATACCTTAACTTACAATATTGTATTTATTCTTAACTACAACATATTACAACCATTCACAAAACGAACCAAAAAGAGCAAAAGAAAAGATAAACAAAGAAAAGAAAAGATTACAAGTAAGTAATTAAAAGTACATGGAATTTAAGTGCATGAAAGTAAATGAACAAGAAATGAAACTAGGAACCATAGAACCCAAAACAAGACATGGGTTCAATAACCAAATCTTAAACTTGCAAGGTCACTTAAGAGGTTGCAAGATCAAGAAAAGGCAAAGAACTCATGGAGAATGAAGAACAAAAGAGAGAACAAAATGATACAACCCCTTGAGATCAATGACCAAAGCTTAAACTTGCAAGCTCACTTAAGAGGTTGCAAGATCAAGTTAAGGTAGAGAGCTCAAGGGGAAAGCTAAGCAAAAAGAATGATACAAAATAACCCTCATCTTCATTTAACATCCACTCAAAAACTCTCACAACAATTTCATGGAGGAAAGAATGAAGAAGAAGAAGAAGTAAACTAAAAACTAACAAAAAGTGGGCATGAAAAAGAACACCCATGGCTTGGTAAGTTCTGGGCAATTTATAGGCAGGAAACAGAGAACCTAGGGCAACATTCTGACACTATATGAATTGACCAAACAGCCCCTGAAAAGTTTTCAACTGACGAGCCTATACGGCCGCGGTTCCGCGGCCTAAGCGCGCTTATGCCGCGGAACCGCGGCCATAAAGAGGAGTTAGGCCTTCTATTTTTGTCGGTATCCCTGGTTTTCTGTACTCTTCAGTGTGGTATATGTTGTTCTCAGAATCTCTTCATAATATTTCCAGAATTTTAGCAGATCAAAAGGTGATGTGATGTGGATCTTTTGCCATGATTTTCTTGAGCTCCGTGTAGATATGTTGGATCTTGTGTTGACATTGAGCTTTGTGCATGAAAATGACATTGATTTGCCATTTTGTCCCTTAAACTGGTGTGCGGAAACATACGGATAGAGAGCGGAGACCCGTGTTTTATCTGTGGTTGGAAGTAATCCAGAATTTGTCATGCTTTTCCATGAATTTCACTTTTTAGAGCTGAGAACCTGTATCCTGCAATTAACTAGCAAAACACGGCTCAAGAGTACCTACCGATAAGCAAACGAGCATAAGAATGGGCGATAGTAAAAGCAATATTCTTGTGTGAACACTCCCACTGTTTCCTCTAATTCTTCTTCAAACCCTAAAAGCAGAACTAGTCAGGATTTGATCGCACGTCACAATACTTGCTTAACCTTTCACTTAGGCTAGTGTTGGTACTTCGAGGGAGGTTTTCCAACGCTTTCATGAAGTTCCTTAATTACATAACCTCTTTTACCTAGAGGCGTAGCCCCACTAACACCTTTCTAGACACCTACTTGGTTTATAGCATTGATTGTTAAGTGAAATAATCTCCTGAGAGTAATCCTACTCATCAGTGGGATCGGGATCTAACTATCATTGTGTTATGACCTAGATGGAATCCACTTTAGTCACTACACTCCAGAAGATATACTAAATCTGCAAGTTTCCTGTATATTTGAAACTCCCGATGTGGTTTTTACCCCTAGGAACCAAGCGACCTTGACGAATAATCAACAAATCAAAAGGTCCTAATCAAGTTCAACCCGTCGTTATCCTAGATTGCATTAGACCCACCCGCATGATCCTTGACGAATAATCAACAAAATCATGCGACCGTCCTAACCAATCGCATCTATCAGTGTAACAGAGAATCATTACTCAGCTACCGTTCACTGTGCCTTGACGAATAATCAACAAACGCAGCACGAATACTAAGTAGTGATTTTCTGAAACGACGGAGGGTTGCGGCTGGGTTCTTGGCGAAAAACCTGTTAACGTAATGAACTTGATATCGTTGAAGGAACCTAAGTGGTTTTGTAAATATATAGTGGCGAAAACTTTTGCTACAGAGGTCACTCCCTGTGAAGGGATTTCGGCTCTTTCCTCGTTGAATGAGGTGCAGGATATTCCAAACTGAATACCGTGATACAAAGCAAAAATAATCGACTATAGTGAGGTTATTACGTTGACGCAAAATTTTACTCAAGGGGTCACTCCCGATGAAGGGATCTCGGCCTTGCCTCGTCGAATGAGGTGCTGGATATTCATAACCGAATACCACTGCGCAAAGCAAAAGAGAACGTCTGTAATGTTAGTTTTTCGAAATTTGTTCCAACAACATCTTTTAGGTTTATTTTCTTGCATTAATGAAAATCAATGCGGTCCCATCATTTTAATCCTATCACACCAGAAAAGAACGAAAATACAATGTACGTATATGCCATCTGCATTCGCCACTGGGCCCCGTCATCACCCGTTAGGTTACTTAACTAACGACAGAGCAGGGGCTGGACTAGTGCGGGTGCAAAACATATACAACATCTACTAGTATATATATAAGTATATATAATATTCGTCTCAGGCATGATAATAAGCAACATCACAGAATCTCAGCCAACAATACAGAATGGTGGATAATCTTGGAGCCCCGGGTTTCATTTGAGACGCAAATAAAATCCGACGTTCCCGGTCGTGTGGATAGCCTGTGCAATGAAAACCTGTACCCCCTACGAGTGCAGCAAATAGCCCGCCAATACTAGAAGAAGCCCCCTCCATCTCAACGCCATGAGATGCGGGCTTGTTGCCTTCTAGAACTCGGCTATTCGTGCACTCCACCGCGGGGTAATCCTAATATAGAAAAAGAAAATAATATGTACAAACAGTGACAACGACCTCAACCGGTCGTGCCCCAAAATAATATACAACCCGGAAAAGACGGCAGTCCACATGTCGGACGCTCGCCCCGAAATAACAAATGTACAAATGAATATAAACTGTACTACTAACATTGCATCACATGCTATCCACCATGACTATCCAACCACAATCACAACACAAGCACAAAACATCAACGCGAATGTCACGTTCGCAAACCCGTCTAAAAGAACATATAGCAATTAGACGAGTTTACCGATCAAATGACATTCACGGTCGAAGATAAAAGTGAATGTACTGTTAACAAAATACGTATTTTAAAATTTCGATCGACTAAACTTTCCCAAATTGGCCCCAAAGGCAAAAAGAGCACTCAAACAAATCTGTGCCAAAACTATATATCACAAAAATCATATTTCCATGAACTAAAGCCCCAGAAAAAATTTCGGACACTGTAGCCCAAAATGCGCGGCGGAACCGCCGCAAAATTTGTCATTTTGCTCCGGTTCCGCCACCGAATTTTGGAGTCACGTGCCCAATTTTTTTTCCACAGCTATAGTTTTGCCTGCACATATTTTTAAGATGCCTGGAAATTTTTTTTTGAACAACTTTAAAATTCGACACCAAGCACACAAAATTAGAAATAGGATTCGGAAATTTTAGTCAATCGAGATTTTAACCTTATGCAAACTAGCTAGTAGGGTTTATGGGTTGGCTCTGATACCATGAAGGGTTACACTAGCGCCCCGGCCAACATCCGTGGCCAAATGCGGAACAAAATTTTTATAGCGATACAAAATTTGGCGCTAGGATAACATTAAACCGGATCTTTAACCATAAATCTAACTAGAAAATGAAGGTTCTATCTACTATGATAGAATATATACCTAAAGAAAACAAGTCCTTTGGGTCTTCGATCCTCTCCTTAAGCTCCTCAATGGATGTATGGATCATGCTGGAACTTCGGCCTCCTTGTGTCAACGATGATCCTCCTCGAGAGATCCAACCTAGAGCTTAACCTCCAAGATGAGGAAACTAGAACACTTGGGTTGCTAGACTAAGTGATCGAGAGTGAGTAGAGAGTGGTTTTGGTGGCTTGGTCTCAACGGCCCTTGATTTTCAACTCATGAAACACTAGGGCTTGAGAGAGAGGAAGAAGGAGAGAGCAACCATGAGAAAGAATGTCACATCATCAAAATGAAGGGTGAACCCTCATATTAGGGAAAAAGAATAATCAAAATTTTATTAAGATAATTTTCATGGTTGATGTTGATTTGACCATTATCATGTCACAATTAATGCTAAGCACAAATATCTTTTGCTCAATAAAAATATCTAAGTCAACATGGGTAAACATGGTCAAACCAAATTAGCCATAACACAATTACCTCTAATAAAAAATTAATAATCAATTTCCCCATCTCATTAAGGTTTTAATCAAGTCAATGGTCAAAACCCTAATGAGGTGTCTCCTTCTCTACCTCTGTCAACTGTATATACATACCCGCATCCGTGTTCCTAGGAACACGAATACAATGAGACTGAACCAATCCAAAATCAAATATTAGGATCCAGCTTAAACTAAAGCCCGCTAGTATCAACTGCACAAACACCAAACACGCACAAGTGCGCGTATGTGAACGAACCCTGTCGTAAAACCATACGACCTCTACTCGTTTCGCTCGAAGCTGGAAAACCCTCTGTGTGGGACTCTAAAGACTCGATAGTACTCTGATAGTGGGTTTAACCACAAACACGTCAGCGGCACTAGCTGTACGTAACGGCTACCCAGGTACCTGTTGAGAAGGAAGGCCGACGAGCAAACTCGTCCGAGCTCCTACTGAGCCTATCCGTGACAATATCCGTACAGTCCGGTCTCATCGTCAAAGAGTATCGCATACCGGGTCTAGGGGGTGGTGAACGTCAAACCCTAATAACCTGATAAGTCGTGCCGATGTGGCTCAGGACCAATCCGGGAAACTACTGATCAACTTATCAGTAAATACCAACTGCCTTGGCCAAGGTCTTATGGTCCTGACTAATCGATCACTATGCGATATCAACTCCCAATACCAGGAGAGATGAATCCCCAACAATCGCTCACTGCCTCCATGTGGCTCGGGACTGAACCCAACCAAAACCTGTTTGCACGACTCAGTAGAGTCATGGTAGGGTAGTGATCAAAACTCAGTGGGAACTCATACGAGACAAATGCCGATCTCGGGTACAAAGACTAACCTGTACACATGTCACCTGAGAACTTCCATCTGACGATAGGTATTGTACCATCTGGAAGTTCTCGCCGATTCCGTCCAGTGTACTCACCCCCAGCAAGCACATGTATACGATCTTAGGTGCATCAGACCAATGGCTGCGGGACCAACCATCCCGCGACGGGGCTAGAAACGTATACACTAGTCTACTCTGGAGTATCAATACCCAGTCTTGATACTTACGCGACTAGGGACCATTTAAGGATGTTCTTATGGGCTACCCTGCTCTCACAAGTGTGATCGCCATCACAACGCAGGTAGTCAAGCAAGATCCTACGGGCTTTATCAACATGTAACCGCAATATGCAATAACGAGTATGACATATGCCATGTTAAGATAAAAACAAACCACAATAATATACTACCATATCGAGTCTTTATCAATATGTGCAAGCTAGATATAACAACAATAGAAATAAATACATATATCCTGACAAAGACAAGTCAAATAATATACTATAAAACCGAGCAAGATTGTCCTGTACATATATATCCCTAGCATCTATATGTATACTTATACAATACTGGCCTCTAGGGCATATATATCCAACAATCATAACACACATTTCTATCATAGCACGATGAAGTTTTGGAAGTTTATTCTTGGGATAAAATGACTTTACAAATAAATACCTTTAACTTATAAAACCATTTCTATAAAAAGATGTATTAAACATTTCCATTCAATTGCGCCTCTACAACCCACTTTTGGTGACCCCGTTTGGGATGGTGCGGATTACCGAACATCCTCGGGCCTAGTAGAGTGAGATGTAGACCTCCGCAAGGAGCATTCGATCTCGATAGAATTTTTATGCATTTTTCTTTAGAAAATAAGATTTCTACAAGAAAATAAATAAATTATTTTCATTATATATATATATATCTATTATCAAAATATCTATTTTAATTATATAAATATTCCAAGTTTCTAAATCAAAAAAATAACCATTACATGAAAATACCATCCAAATACAAAACAATTCCAATATTTCAAGAAAATGCCATATACTATGAAAATTAGGTTCTACTCACTAGAAATTTCACAATTATAAAATATACATCTATGAAAACACTAAAGAAGATAATTAAATATTTGACGTGTATTTTGAAAATTATATCAAACTATTTTTATATAAAACCCCTCAAGTTATACTAAATTAGAATAAAGACCCTAGTAAACATAGGTTTAAGCGGGACCAGTCTTCTGAACCTCAGGGAGCCGGAGATATGGGTGATTGCCTATTTAAGGTATACAATCTAACAAACGGTGTTATCAATACGGTAATTGTCTTGGAAAAAGACATAAATCCTGCCGTCCATGTGCAGCAGTTACCGATAACATTAAAACCAATTCAGGATTTCAAGTTCTTTTTAAAGTATCTGACTCAGACCGAGTCTTAATCTAATCAATCTGACTTGAATGTGATTCAAGTATAAACTACAATTCAACATGAATCCGTCTATTCAATGTATATCAATCTATATTGACTGAACCAAACCATGGATATTCTCCCTCTACATGTACATTCATTATATCCGTTCCATTACTGATATCATGGTTCCGGTAAGTCATCCATATAAAATTTACAATACAAGACAATACAATACAAACAATACAATTAAGAAATCACGGGGTTTTATAAGTGGTAGATTGGTACGAAAGGTGTTAAAAGTGATACGAGACTGTAACCATAATACACCTAACCTGAATATCTATTACCGTTGTACCGTGGCTGAACAGTTCATTGTGCTCCCCGGCATTTTCTGTACCAAGCTACAAACAACAGCGTTAACAATATAATACAACTTTAAAATTTATATTCTTCTTTTGTCTATTCTGTCTATACCTATTTTTTGGGACTTACCGAGCGATTGTTCGTTGATGACATTCCTTTCTTCTTTCTTTGGAATGTTGTCTGGTGGATCAGACCTTCTGGAGACAGAGCCCAGCAGCGAAGACTTGGATCAGATAGCCTTCGACCCAGAGCTCTAGATTACTTGTACATATTTTAATTTCTGTTATGCCATTGTTTAGGCATTGCTTTCATTCCATGTATTTATATTTCAGCTGTATTGTAAAAAGAATGTTTAATGAATAAAGTTGATGTTCATTTACATCTTGTCTCTTGTGTATTTTACTTTATATTGCTTAGATATGCTTAGCGTGTTTACTTCTGAGTAAATGCATAGCGAACCTCGTCGCGCCCTCAGCCCGTACACCGGGAAGTGGGGCGTGACAGGTTTTGTTGGCGGCCCATGCAGGTCAGCTCTGTATGGACATACAGGTCAGTTCTGCATGGACATGCGGGTCAATTCTGCATGAAGTCCTAAGAAATATAACACAAGAATCAGCAACTAAAAATATTCTTTACATACTCATTGAATCTTCCAATTTCAAATATTTTGAATCTATCCTAACCCAAATTTTTTTTCAAGGTTATGGATTTCCTAAACAACACCAGCATAAATGTCAATAACACTCCCCCACCTCTATTGCTTACACCTACCGTCGTTGCTCCGATCAATGAGCAGATGGTCTTACTTGAGGCGATCCGCAGCCTTCTAGAGGGACAGCAGCAGCAGACTACTATCTTGATGAACCATCCAGAGGCGGAAGCACCTGGGGTGAAGCAATTCAGGGCTTTGCACCCCAAGCAATTCTCAGGAAAAGAGAGCCCTCTAGAAGCTGAGGAATGGGCTCAAGGTATTGAGGATGATCTGGCAGCAGCACAAGTGCCAGAGATAGCTTGGGTTCGAGTTGCGAAGCTGCAACGCACTGATAATGCACATATCTGGTGGAAGGCGGAAGAAAGCCATCTCACCCAGCCGGTCGAATGGAAGACCTTTCGCAATATGTTCGATGCGAAGTACTTCCCTGAGACTGCCAGATTCGACATGGAATATAAGTTCATTCACTTACAACAAGGTTCGATGCGGACCAAATCCGTGGATGAATATGATGCTGAGTTTACCATGCTCAGTCGGTAAGATATGTCTTAATATTTCAATTTTCATATATCACTTACTACACAGCTAACACAATACCCTAACAGATTCGTGGCACACCTGATACCGACAGATGAGATCAGAGCCTGACGATTTCAACAAGGGTTAGATTCAGAAATCCAAGCTGCTTTAGCCACAGAGGATTTCCCGACCCACGAATTGGCTCTGAAAGTTGCCCGCTGATATGAGGCAGTGGTGAAAATGAGGGGCAGGCCTCAATCTGCCGGGATGAAGCACCCTGCCACTCATATGGCAGGAGGAGCCTCTTCAAGGCCACCATTTATGCCCAGGAGACCGAGAGTACCATACAACCGGCTTAGCCCAGCCTTTTGTACTTACTGCAGGAGGGATGGACATTTGGCGAAAGACTGTCGACGTGCAAATCGCCTTTGCTTAGTCTGCGACTCAGCTAATCATTAAATCGGGTCTTGTCCTCAGAGACATAACCCAAATGCTGCACCCAGACCAGCAATCACTTACCAGCAATGCCCAGCTATCCACACACCTACTCCACGACTCGCACTACCTGCTCCACCTCCTCGTAGACCGAATGCACCTCCTCTTCGTTGGTTCCATCAAGCTCAACGGAACGTACCTCAAGGACAAAGGAACGGACAGAGGAATGCTACTCTAGCAAAGAGGAATGTGCCGAGACGACAGGCTTTCACAATGACTGTGGAAGAGGCTGAAGCCACCGGCCAAGTCATCACTGGTAACACTTCCCTTTCAAATTCTCTTTCAGTCCATAGACATACCTATATAAATTTTCCCTTATACCTAAAACATATTCTACATAACTTAGATACAATCTTAGTAGCCTCACTTCCTGCACTCGCACTCTTCGATACTGGAGCATCTCATTGCTTTATGTCGCAACGGTTCGTCCGAACTCATGCGATTCCAGTCAAACCCCTCGTATCCAGCTGGAATATCAGTTCAGGGAACAACGTTCTAAAGGCAGTAATGGGATACGACCTATGTCCAGTGGTCGTCTGTGGCAGAGAATTCTATGTTGATTTCAAGGTGCTGGACATACCGAACTTAGACGTCGTCTTGGGTATGGATTGGCTCAGAACATTCTATGCTACCATTGACTGTGGTCAAAAGATGGTAGTATTCGAGATTCCAAAGCATCCGGTCTTCTATTTCAAAAGTGAAGACCGTACCTGGAGCCAAGTACATACAAGGCGAAACCAAAGAAGGCAGTAATTGCGGCAATTCAAGCGGAGGAAGAATCAAAGCCAGAAGTAGTTCGAAAGTTCGATGATGTGTTTCCTGAAGACATATCAAGTTTGCCTCCCGATCGAGCTCTTGAATTCAGTATTGATTTAGTACCAGGAGCACAACCGGTGATTAAAACACCGTATCGGTTAAGTCCGTAAGGTTTGAAGGAAGTCCGAACTCAATTGGACGAATTATTGGCGAAAGGATGGATTCGTCCCAGCTCTTCAAGTTGGGGATCACCAGTTCTAGTTGTAAAGAAGAAGGAAGGTTCATACAGAATGTGCATTGATTATAGAGCCTTGAACGAAGTAAAGATAAAGAACAAGTATGCACTTCCGCGCATCGACGATCTGTTCGATCAGCTATGTGGATCTTGCGTTTTCTCCAAGTTAGATCTTCGTTCGAGTTATCATCAGGTGAAGGTCAAGGAATCTGATATCCATAAAACGACATTCAGAACTCGCTATGGTCATTACGAATTTCTTGTGATACCATTTGGAGTGACCAACGCACCAGCTATATTCATGAACTTAATGAATCAAGTTTTCCTGGAGTACCTAGACAGGTTTGTTGTCATCTTCATTGATGACATCCGGGTGTATTCTAAGAGTCGGAAAGAACATGTCGAACACTTACGAATTGTCCTGGAAACTTTACGACAACATCAACTATATGCTAAGTATAGCAAATGCGAGTTTTGGCTAGATCAAGTTGGTTTTATCGGACATATTGTATCAGGCGAAGGAATCTCTGTATATCCAGCTAAAGTTTCAACGGTAAGCGAATGGCCAACACCGAAGTCAGTGAAGGACATTCGAAATTTCTTGGGTCTAGCAGGATATTACAGAAGGTTCATTGAAGGATTTTCGAAGATTGCAACACCCCCGACAAAGCTCACATGTAAAGATGAAGAATTCGTATGGTCAGAAGCATGCAAGCAAGCTTTTGTAGAACTCAAGTCAAGATTGACATCAGAGCCTATTCTCGTCATACCGGACCAATCTAGAGGTTTTGAAGTATATTGCAATGCATCCGGTAAGGGATTAGGATGTGTTCTACATCAGCATGGTAAGATTGTGTCTTATATTTCAAGACAGCTGAAGATTTATGAGCGCAATTACCCGACACATGACTTGGAATTGGCGGCTGTAATCTTTGCTCTTAAGATTTGGCGCCATTATTTTCTTGGTGAACGAGTGAACATTTACACAGATCACAAGAGTCTGAAGTATGTATTTACTCAGAAGGATCTTAATATGCGGCAGAGAAGATGGTTAGAACTCATGTAAGACTTTGACATCAACCTGTAATATCACCCAGGGAAGGAGAATATAGTACATGATGCCCTTAGTTGCCAACCATTAGCATTGAACCTTACCGCACAGTGGAAGCTTCAACAAGACTTGTATCAAATAGAGATTGAAGTAATCATGCCAGTTAATGCTTGAAGTTTGATGAACTTACAAGTTCAATCTACCATTGTCAATCGGATCAAAGCAGCTCAAGCAAGTGATGCTAAGTTGCAAACGATCAGAGAACAAGTAGAGAATGGACTTCGAACAGACTTCATCATCCATGAAGACGGATCTTTGAGATACGACAGCAGACTGTGTGTACCAAAAGGTTCTGTTTGGGAAGAATTAATGAAAGAAGCTCATAGCTCTCCCTACTCAGTACATCCTAGAGGTACAAAGATGTACATGGATCTGCGTCAAAATTACTGGTGGTATGGAATGAAGCGTGATGTAGCCAAAAGCGTCGCTAAATGCTTGGTGTGTCAGTAAGTAAAAGCTGAACATCACAGGACTGTTGGATTATTTCAACCATTACCTATCCCAGAATGGAAGTGGCAACACATCACAATGGATTTTGTGACTGCACTTCCTCGCAGCACAAAGGGCAACGATGCGGTTTGGGTTATTGTGGATTGACTCACAAAGTCAGCTCACTACATAGCGCTAGCGCCCGCGGAGAACTTTCGTTTGTTATCCCATTTCGAGTTGGCCAATCTACTGAGACGCTAGCAAAGAATTATATGGAGGTAAGAATCTAAGTAAGATTTAAACTCTTCATAATGTACTATCTCTGATACTTATGAACTCATACAGGAAATCATGAGACTTCATGGAGTACCGGTTTGCATTGTCTCCGATCATAATTTTGGTAGAGTCTGCAAGAGAGCTTGGGAACAAGTCTGAACTTCAGCACGGCTTATCATCCACAAACAGATGGTCAGTCTAAGCAAATTATTTAGATCTTAGAAGATATGCTAAGAGCGTGTATGCTAGACTTCAGAGGATCATGGGAAGATCACCTACATCTTATGGAGTTTTCATACAACAACAGCTACCAAGCAAGTATAGGAATGACACCTTTTGCAGCACTTTATGGAAGGAGGTGTCGATCGTCATTAAGTTGGGACGACATCGGAGATAGAGAACTCCTTAGACCTGAGATGATAGTAGCAACTGTGGATGCGGTCCGCACTATCAGGGAAAGAATGCGCGTAGCCCAAGATCGACAGAAGCACTGGGATAATGCAAAGCGCCGTTATTTGGAGTTCCAACTAGGAGATCATGTATTTCTGAAGATATCTTCAAACTGCGGAGTGATTCGTTTTGGAAGACGGGGTAAGCTTAGTCCAAGGTACATTGGACCGTTCGACATACTCGAATGAGTCGGTGAAGTGGCTTATCGCTTGGCACTTCCACCTTCATTGGAAAGAGTACATAATGTATTCTACATATCCCAACTCAGAAGGTATGTGAGTGACCCCAGCCATATTCTTGATCATTCCAAGCTCACTGTACAGTGAGCAACTACCTGTTGAGATCCTGGATAGAAAAGTGAAGTCACTTCGGAACAAGGAAGTCGACATGGTTCGAGTGATGTGGAGAAAGGACGCCCCAGGAGAATCAACATAGGAAAGGAAAGATGAGATGCGTGCAAGATATCCTCACCTATTTGTAAACTAGTCCTTAAAATAAATTATAAATTTCGAGGACGAAATTTTTGTAAGGAGGGTAGACTGTAACAACTTCAATTTCAATGTATATAAAATTGTTTAAAAGTTAATGTACAATTGGGGTATTTGCAATCCTGGGAATGCTATGAGAATTTTTTTTTTGCTTTTGAACAGCAAGAAGGAGCTTGTAGCTCATTGGTAAGACTTTGCACTGCTGAGATATAGCACCCGAGTTCAAATCCCATCAGTCACATTATCTTTTTATTTAAATTTCTTTTAATTTTTAGAAGCCCAAGGGTCTACACGTAAACTGAAGAGTTACAAATTATTTAAACATGTGTACTGAAGAATACCAAACGACCCCGACATGTGGCCGAAATCCTAGCCCACCCGTCGTTATTGACCCGGCGAGATGCCCATTTTAGACCGGTACCGCCGGTTCCCCCCGTCCCTATTGCTCCCATCTTTTCACCCCTGCAACTTTTGGCCTACCCCATTCCTCTCACACTGTTTGTTCTCTCTGCATTCAACCAGAGAGGATTAAATCACCCATTTAATCAAATTTTAATGCATATTTTAAATGCATTCTTTAACACACCAAACCCTAATTTCTTCTATAAATACCACACCTCATTTCACCCCTCCTCACTCATAATTCCCTACCAAAACTCTCAAAAACTTTCAAGTCCTAATTGTGTGCAAGTGGAGTTAGCGAAGGGCGAAACTCTGACGAAATTTCGAGGAGATTCCGGCGACAAAACGACATCCCGACGCTTACCAATCCTTCTCCTACCTCTTCCCTCTCTTTGAAGACTGTAAGTCTCATCTTCCCCTCTCTTTCTTTATTCTAAAAATCTTAAATACTAGAACCCGACGGAAGCGGAATTAATTCGGCTTTCGATTCGGTTTCTCTTTAAAAATCCTATTTTTCTTAAACAAGAAAATAACAAACTTTCATATCATGTTCAATAAATATTAACAAATATATTAAACAAGTTTCGCATCAAAAGAATTTATATTGAAATTTTTGTCGCAGTTACAGTAAAATACCACATACTTTAGTTTGCTGACATAAAACAATATAAATTGTATTAACTTTAGATAATTCACGAGGTAATGACCTATCTCATCACAACACACATCTCTATCATAACACGATGAAGTTTTGGGAGTTTATTCTTGGGATAAAACGACTATACAAATAAATAACTTTAACTTATAAAACCATTTCTATAAAAAGATGTATTAAACATTTCTATACAATTGCGCCTCTACAAACCACTTTTGGGGACCCCGTTAGAGATGGTGCGAATTATCGCACATCCTCGGACCTAGTAGAGTGAGATGCAGACCTCCGCAAGGAGCATTCGATCTCGATAGAATTTTTATGTATTTTTCTTTAGAAAATGAGATTTCTACAAGAAAATAAATAAATTATTTTAATTATATATATATATATATATAATCAAAATATCTATTTTAATTATATAAATATTCCAAGTTTTCCAAATTAAAAGAATCACCATTATATGAAAATACAAAACAATTCCAATATTTCAAGAAAATACCATATACTATGAAAATTAGGTTCTACTCACTAGAAATTTCACAATTATAAAATATACATCTATGAAAACCCTAAAGACGTAATTAAATACTTGAGGTGTATTTTAAAAATTATATCAAACTATTTTTACATAAAACCCCTCAAGTTATACTAAATTACAATAAGGATCCTAGTAAACATAGGTTTAAGCGGGACCAGTCTCCTGAGCCTCTGGGGGCCGGAGATATGGGTGATTGCCTATTTAAGGTATACAATCTAACAAACGGTGTTATCAATACGGTAATTGTCTTGGAAAAAGACACAAATCCTGCCGTCCATGTGCAGCAGTTACCGATAACATCAAAACTAATTCAGGATTTCAAGTTCTTTTTAAAGTTTCTGACTCAGACCGAGTATCAATCTAATCAATCTGACTTGAATGTGATTCAAGTATAAACTACAATTCAACATGAATCCGTCTATTCAATCTATATCAATCTATATTAGATGAACCGAACCATGGATATTCTCCCTCTACATGTACATCCATTATATCCGTTCTATTACTATCATGGTTCCGGTAAGTCATCCATATACAATTTACAATACAAGACAATACAATACAAACAATACAATCAAGATATCGCGGGGTTTTATAAGGGGTAGATTGGTTAGGAAGGTGTTAAAAGTGGCACGAGACTGTAACCATAATACACCTAACCTGAATATCCATTGTCGTTGTATCGTGGCTGAACGGTTCCTTATGCTCCGTATACCTTAGTCTACGGAATAGTGGGACTCCTCTTGTATACACTGGCATTTTTTGTACCAAGCTACAAACAACAGCGTTAACATATAATACAACTTTAAAAGTTATATTCTTCTTCTGTCTATTCTGTCTATACATATTCTTTGGCACTTACCGAGCGAGTGTTCGCTGACGACATTTCTTTCTTTTTTCTTTGGAATGTTGTCAGGTGGATCGGACCTTCTGGAGACAGAGCCCAGCAGTGAAGACTTGGATCAGATAGCCTTCGACCCAGAGCTCTAGATTATTTGTACATATTTTAATTTCTGTTATGCCATTGTTTAGGCATTGCTTTCATTCCATATATTTACATTTCAGCTGTATTGTAAAAAGAACGTTTAATAAATAAAGTTTTTGTTCATTTACATCTTGTCTCTTGTGTATTTTACTTTATATTTCTTAGATACGCTTAGCGTGTTTACTTCTGAGTAAATGCGTAGCGGACCTCGTCGCGCCCTCTGCCCGTACACCGAGAAGCGGGGCATGACAACACTGGTACAGGTTAGTCTGTAGACCCGAGATCATCATAGAGTCTTGTGTGGTTCCCATTGTGCTTTGATTTCATCCCTACCACCGCTCAAAGGAGTCATGCAAACAGGTGGATTTTGGGTACAGTCCCGAGTCACATGGAGGCAATGAGTGATAGGAGGGGTTTCGTCTCTCCCGGTATAGAGAGTTGATGTTGCGCTATGTTCGATTGGCTATAATAGGAAGTCCCTGGCCAGGGTTGTTGATGAGATTTACAGGTAAGTGTAATCAGTAGTTTCTCGTACCGTTATAGGCCTTACATCGACATGACTTATCAAGTTATTGGGGTCTGACGATTCCACCCCCAGAATTGATATGCTTAGACGAAGAGGCCGGACTATACGATAAGTGTTACCTATAGGCTTCATGGGAGTTTGGACAAGCTTTCTTTTTGATCTTCTATTCGCTCAATACCTGGGTAGCCGTTATATCCAGCTAGTACTGCTGACGGCTTGTGGGTGACTGATGTGATCACTACCTAGTGCTGGCATATTGACGAGTCTTTAGAGTCCCACATAGAAGTTTTCTGGTTCAAGCGAAACAAAGTAGGGCACATATGCTGATATGTGCGGGATCTTGATTAAATACGAGTATGAGATACCGTATTGTGATCTGGCATCTATTTGTTATCAGTTAGGTTATATGTGATATAAACGGATTATTGAATCAAGTGTTGATTTGATAATGTGATATATAGATAAATGATATTAGTTGGTTATTAAATCAAGTGTTGATTTAATAATATGATATATATTTATATTTGATATAATTGTACATTTACTAATATTACTGCTCACTAATTATATGCTTATCTTTATATTAATATATATATATATATATGAAGCATGGCATGGATTTTTCTATTTTTAGAAAATAGAATTTGAGTTGGAAAATGGGGAGACTTTTGTGGTATGGAACATTGCATGGCTTATTCTATTTTATATTCATTTGCTTGCACTATTGAAGCATTTCTACAATTTTTATGTGTTAAAAATTGTACGCTTCAATAAAGTGTGAGCTTTGATGAGCCATTCTACACTTCATTCTTGACTTGAATTATTTTTCTTGACTTGAGAGCTCATGTGATGAGTTGCTCTCTAGCTCTCTCCATCTTCTTCACCTCCACCTCCAAGCTCAATCCTGTTGGGTCACGGCAGCGCCCCGGCCATCAAACCATGGCTAAATGCGGAACAAAAATTTACAAAACTGGCGCTACCACAACCCGATGTCCGGATCTACCCTAAACCCCATACTAGCAAGCTATAAAAAGTGTTAGGAATGGTTATACCGAGTTGATCCATGTCATTCGGTCTTCAACCTTCATCCTAAGCTCTTAGAGGCTCCTTGATCGAATTTGGTTGCCGGTCTTCCTCGATCTACGAAGATCCACATGAGGGAAATGGCGCAAGCTTCAGCCTCGCCAAGCGAGGCAACTGACGCTCCAAGATTGTTACCAATGGAGAATGGAGTTGTAGGAATGTGTCACTATAATTTTCCTTTCATCACAATGCTCAAAAGAGCAACTCAAGATGATGAAGGAGGTGAGGAAACATGTGGCATGAGCAACTCAAGAAAATGTGCTAAGTTTTTCTCCAAGTGAGAATGAGAGTGAGCAATTGTAATCAAGCAAGTGAAGAAAATGAAATGAGCAAGAGCCACTCCCAAGAGATGGCAGCTCCCCTTCACAATCATGCACACACACTCGCAAAAAATATCTCCTCCAATTTTTACAATAAACAAAAGATAGCCATACCTCTTTACATGGCTCATGCCAACTCACCCTCCACCTCATTTCCAAATTAATTTTCTAAAAAGAAAATCAATTAATGAGGTGGTCATCTTCTAGAAACCATTCCGTATAAATACGGAATACAACCCGGTACACGTATCGAAATACATATACGCGTATTCGTACCAAAATATGAATAGCCAAGAGAGAAAATGAATAGTGAATAATAATACTAGAATACATATATATAAATTATTAAATCAAAACCTGATTTAATAATCCAGTTTAATCCTAAACCGCTAGTATTATCAACCGTCTGATTAAATTCTGTGCAGCCTGTATACATATTTAATCGGACAGCTGTATGTACCAACATACGTCATCTACACCATATTGCCTTAACTGTGAAAACCCTCTGTGTGGGACTCTAAAGACTCGTCAATACGCTGGCAGTGTGTTTAATCACAAGCATGTCAGCGACACTAGCTGTACGTAACGGTTACCCCAGGTATTGAGCGAAAGGAAGGCCGATGAGCAAATTCATCCAAACCCCTGCTGAGCCTGACAGTGACAATATCCGTACAGTCCGGTCTCTTCGTCTAAGAGTATCGCATATCAAGTCTAGGGGTGGATAAATTCAGACCCCTAATAACGTGATAATTCGTGTCGGTATGAAACCCATCACTACATGAGAAACTACCGATTCTAGATCAGTAATTCTCGACTACCTTGGCCAAGGATTTCTGGTGATGGCCACCCGTGCACTGCACGACATCAACCCCCAATACCGGGAGAGACGAATCCCCGAAGATCCGCTCACTGCCTCCATGTGGCTTGGGACTGTACCCTATTCCCTTATAAAAAATGAATAATAAATAAAAGCAACGGGATAAAGTCCCCAAATGGAGCATCACGTGCCCGCATGTGATCGGTGCCGCGCTTGACAAAACTAAGCTGAAACTGGGCCTCACGAGCAGACACGTGACCTCTATATACAAAGTATATAGGCGCCTGAATAAAGCAAACAATTGGCCAGAGCAAAAACTCACGTGATAACACGTGACGCTCTTTGGTAGGCTTAATTTGGTGGGATCATGTGCTACACGTGATGGGCTCCTATGCTTTCTGAACCGATAGAATTAAATTCTAATTAAGAGGAATCAAAACCCCTAGTTGGAAAATATTTCCTTAAATCTTTCCAAACAAGAAAGATTGTGCTCTGTAAATCAGAGCACCGTTGGATCAAAGATCCAATGGTGATTAAACATCACCAAGATACAGAATAAGTTCTGTGTGGGAAAATATTTTCCCAATCCTGCTAAAAACAAGAAAGATGTCTTCTGTAAAATAGAAGCCCTTAGATCAAAGATCCAATGGTGGAATAAATTCCTAAATCAATTAGAGATATCTCAATGAGAGATTTTCTTAACTGATTCAACAAATCAACCTCTCCTATATAAAGGACCCAAGACTTCTAGTCTTGGAGAGAGGAATCCCCCCATAAAATTCAAGTGAAAAGAGAGAGAGAGAGAGAAAATGAGAGAAAAAGAAAACCCTTCGTAAGCCAAAAGAAAAGAGAATTTAATTCTCCACAGAGAAGGAGATCTCTAAAAAAGAAACCCTAGGTAAGAAAAGGAACCAAACACAGAACATTTTACCTCTTCTCCACCTTCACAAGAGTTTAACTTTTCTAAAAAAGAACTTAGTTCTTCCTCAGGTTGAAATCCGCAGAGGCAGATCTCCCCACAAGTTGAGAATTTAATTCTCATCGGGGAGATCTGTTATGCAGATTCAAAACTTAGGGCGAGAATTGAGTCCAAAGAATTTAAATCTTACAACCGAACATATAGGAATTTAATTCTTCTAAATAAAACTAGGGTTTAACCCTATAATAGAATTTAATTATTATTAAACAAGGGTCTTGAAAACATAAGATCCTCATGCACGTAAAAGGAGATTAGCATCCAAACATGATAATTGCAGATCACGTGCTCCCATGTGACCCCTGAACAAACCATTGTAAAAAGAGAATAAGCTTAAGACAGATTCCATTCTTAGGGCGCCTCGCGTGACCCCACGTGACCCCTTAATAATGCTTAGCACTTTTATAAAGAGAATAAAACAAAGGCAGTTTTCAGTCTTTGGGAACGCCTCACATGAACCCACGTGACCCAATAGTGCTAAGCACTCAGAAAAGAAAAAAAGGAACAAATCCAAAGAAGCTGTGCCAAATCTCAGGCGCCTCACGTGACCTCACGTGAGCGCCTCAGATTTTTAGTGTTTAACACTACTTCAAGCGCCTCACGTGACCCCACGTGAGCGCTTCAAATCTTCAGTGTTTAACACTACTTCAAGCGCCTCACGTGACCCCACGTGAGCGCTTTAAATCTTCAGTATTTAACACTATTTCAAGCAATACTTTAAGACCTCACGTGGGAGCACGTGAGCGCCGAACATATACTAGTGTTTAACACTATGATAGGCCAACCTTAGCCCAAGTTAGCTAAGTCTCCCAAAGCCAAAACCTTGTTTTTAACCAAGCCCTAATTATGCTCAGGTCTTCCAAAATTAATCATCTCAAATGGCATTTACAATAATGTTCATCCCATTGCTTCTCAATCTGGAATTTGGTTCAAGGGTACATCTCTTCACACCTTTGATACATGTCGTTGTAATTCTTCAACGTCTTCAGAGAGGTGGTGGGTCCCGACGACCAATAACTATCTGGTGTATTTCCAAACCCATGATTACATCCAAACAATGGACCGCAACGTCCTTAAATTAATGATGGACCGTAACGTCCTTAAACTAACTCTTGACCGTAACGTCTTAAACTAACGGACCGTGACATCCTTAAACTAAACTTCATGGGCTATGATGTCCTTAAACTGAAAAAACCTTACAGACTATGATGTCTTTAAACTCATGGACTATGATATCCTTAAACTTACGGACCGCAACGTTCCTAAACTAAATCCTACGGACTATGACGTCCTTAAACTCACGGACTATGATGTCCTTAAACTTATGGACCGCAACGTCCTTAAATTAAAACGATAAAGTCCAAATACTCTTTCATTGGATCAAAATGATCCTAAAACCTTGTTAAGTAGATCTTAGTCTAAAAATTAGACTAACGTATCCTTAACAAACATTTAAGTTGATCTTAATCTCAAACAAGGTTAACGAGCCTTAAATCCACTAAACCCAAATCTAAGAAAATACGGATTTGGACTAATCCCCGCCCTACGGGCGAAAACATAAATTAGTCTCCATATACAATCCACGGGCAACTAAAAATAAAACAAACACACATGACACGATATGACCATCTGGAGAAGGAGAAAGTGGTTACCGCTATGCGGTAGCATAATTAACAGCAAGGGCCTGTGCCTGAAGGGAACAGCGTCCCCACAATCAAAAAACCCCTCACACACGAGGGGGAATCTGACGAAGTCTGCTACAACGGCTGCATCTGTCTAAACCTCCGATATACGGTGCAATAAATCAACTTGGCATCTTCGGAAAGGTGGACAGATAAAACCAAATAGCATTTGTCCCCAAATTCAGGAAAGATATTTGTCTTCCCGGTTTTCGGCGGCGAACAGATTCTGGCATGCCCGGTGGGACCTTTTCCTCTTTCCACTCCACACTTTGTGTGTCGTGTTCATGAATGAATCGCGGTTTGATATGGTTTCCCCTGAATTCGAGATACTAAGATTTGGTGTCTTGCTCCCCTAGAGAAAATGGCTTCCAACTGCACTAACTGCAACAACAACTCCCACTCCGTCCTCGCCGGAGGAATGACCTATAGGCCCCAAGCGGCCCCATTTTCGCCATGCCAGTGGAACTTGTGACTCAGGCCACCACTGGACTGTTCTTTGGGACCATGATCCCACCGACAAGCTTCAGCGTCCCAATGTCATCATAGGAAGCTCCGAAGAAGTCGGTCTTCGATAGGCTTACAACTACCACGGCCCCTCTCAACGGGCCGTCCAATTCCAAGTCTACTGCATCAGTCTTTGACAGACTGAGCCTGGGCTATAGTGAGCCTGTAAAGAAGCTTGCAATAATGGAAGGAGTTATCCCGAAATGGATAGCCATTCCAGCTCCAGTAAACAAAGTCATCAGAGAGGCTTCTCCGGCTAAGGGGTCAGTCTTTGCAAGACTAGACATCTCAATTCTTTTTTTGGGTGAGGTCGTTACGAATGCTTCCCCTGCTAAAAAGTCGGTCTTTGCAAGATTGGCCGTTCCCTCTCAGCGGACGTCGGTCTTCGATAGGTTGGCACCAACAACAACCCTTCACCAGAACAAGGGCATGATGAAGCCACCCCCGTAACCGAGCCAGTCCCATCTGCAAGGCATGCTCGACGTTGCCACTAGCGCCGAGTGAGGAAAACTGGGGGCAGCTCTCCCTCTGGACTCACTCCACCAGCTCCTATAGTGGAAGTTGATGCTACTGTTCCAACTAGGAATAGCTTTGAGCTGCTCAGGAAGGTGTGCAAGAACTCTCCAACTGCCATATTTAAAAGGTCTCCTCCATCCGGTGAAAATGTCACGAAGGCGAAGCCGGAGCAGCCCCCTCAGCAGCTGTCCTCTAAAATCCACAGGGTCTGGCGAAGAGTCCAAGACTCTATAATCAACAACGATTACTCCCGCCAACCAAAGAATATGAGGGTTCGACAAGAGGAGGACCATCCCTCCACCACGCTGCGAAAGGTGTCGTCTGCACGGGTGCCTACATCAACAACCCCCTCAACTTCAACCGTCCATAAAAAGAGGATGTCGGAGAAGATCCCTGTGTCTGCGACAAATCTCAAGGGTGCTGAATCCAAACGCCCCAAGTCTGGGGGAATGGCAGTGTACACCATCTACATGGCTTCTGGGAAAGAGGATAGCCGTATCTCCACGGGTCATCGACTACTCACCCGGTCTGTGACAAAGGCTCAGGAGCAACAGCAAAAGTTCTAGGAGATTCTAACGAAGATGGCTGAGCTCACTGGGCCGAAAGAAAGCCCGGAGAAGTTGTCGGAGCAATGCCAGGAATAGGAAACTGACGCCGAGTTCCTTCGAAGAATGCTCGAGAAGAAAGACAAAGAGGCTGCAGAAAAAGCGGCCAACATAAAACAAATGGCGCTCTTGTTCCAAGATATGGTCGGGATGATGATCCAGCCGGGCCCTCCAGCTGAAGATCCCCCAATAATCGTTGAGGACGACAGAGGGGAGATATCGAACCCTCTTCCGGCCTTTTCAGCCGCCAAGGAGGAAACAATCTCGAAAGCTACGCTCGATGATTATATAGCTCAACAGATATGAGCCCATCAAGCGAACGAAGCTGCTGGCCAGGTCGTCAGAAATGGGCGACCCTATCCCAGCTGGTACGATCAGATTAAGTACCCGCCAGGATACAAAATCTCTAAATTTCAAGTATATAAGGGGACAGGCAACCCCCACCAGCACGTCGCCCAGTTCAGGGCTCTCTGCGGCAATACTGGAGGTGACGATAAGTTGCTGCTTCGCCAATTCATTGGCAGCTTGGTGGAGACGGCCTTCGAATGGTATTCGGAGCTTCCCAACGACTCTGTCAAAACATTTACGGAGATGGAGCTGTTATTCACCCAGCGTTTCGCAAGCGCCAGCGAACGCACCCCAATCACGGCGTTAATCAATGCCAAGGTGAAGCCAGGCGAAAAATGGGTTCAGTATGCGATACGGTGGCGGAACATATGGTCGAAGTGCGAATAGCGCATAGAAGAGACTCCTGCAGTGGGCATGTTTGTGGGAACCCTCGATCCGCAGGCGACCATATCCCAATTCATGATGTTCTTCAAGCCAACCACCTTCCAGGCCTTGATTGACAAGCTGACCCAAATGGATCAGATGGGTCATATGCCTTCCTCTTCAAAGATGGAGCCTTGGAATGAAAAGGTAAAAGGGAAAGCGACCTTCATCGCCAATACTCAGCAACAGCCGAATGGTCCAAAACCAGCTGATCGCCAAAACGATAGACATCGATTTATCAACGAAAAGTTAAAACATCCTTACTCGTTCCGTCGGGATAAAACAAGGAGACTGTTCGAACTGGCGGTGCACAACATGATCATCACTTTGCCAGATCCGAGACGCCCACTGCAGCCAGGTGACGTCAACAATCCCAATTACTACCCCTACCACCGAGTAGTAGGCCATCCAATTGAAGATTGCTTCGTCTTCAAAAGCTGGATCGAGGACCAATATCAACAGGGCAAATTTGCACTGTCCGAGAACTGGAAGGTAAGCCCACCCCAGCGCATGCTCTTAAAAAAGTGGACACGCCGGGGGCATCGTGCTCTTTTATAGAAGAAGCTCCATGGGAGGTTGCTCTTTCAGCCAAAACAAAACGAATGCTGAAAGATCTTCAAACATGCACGACGATTAGGTGGAGAAGCTCGCTAGAACCCAAGGTCATTGAGGGAATGCTGAAATCGCACCCGACGCCAAGAATTGGTAGTGATGGGAAAAACTCCTAGGCCCAGCCGTCAAAATCTTCGAAAAGGAAGAAGAAGACCAAAAAGCCCGTGAAGCCTGATGACAAGCGCACGGACCTGCAAAAGCAGATTGATGCACTTGAAGAATATAATCAGAAGGCGCGAACCTTAGTCACGCTCCAAGAATTTCTCAACAACATCCCTGAGAGTGGAGAAAACGACAATGACGACGAAGACGACTCGTCGGAAGAACCCGAGGATTATGTGGCAAGTTGTCACACGATCTCTCATTCTCCCGTAAATGATGAAGAAGCTCACATAGAAGAGCCGGGGGGCAGGAGCGGTGCCAAAATCCTTCGAACCGTCTGACGAGATGATCGACATGCTGCTGAACGAAGCCCATCAAAAGAGCAAGGCTGATCAGCAACGTGAAATGACCATATTCGAAAGGGCCAGGCGTTGGCGTCAACTTGAAGATGTCATGGTAGAGATGGATCACGAAACACTCCAACCAGATCAAAGTGCACCCACGGTAAACAAAAGCAAGCTTAAGACGAGGAAACGGTTTGCCAAAGCCTTGTCCATGGAAATGAAACTGCCACCGCCCAAAGAAAATATCCCCGAGGATATACACGTTGACGAAGCAAATGTACATCCTAACTATTGCTTATACCACCAGAGGATTGCACACCCTACTGAAGAGTGCATGACCTTTAAAAAGTGGTGGCAAGGGTACGTCGTTCACCGACAACATTTCAGGCGGATAAAGCGCAAAGCTCGCCGGGAACGGAGAATCACGACATATGAGCATAAAAGAGCTGCCGACAACTGTCATATGATTGATACCAAGGGATCACAGGTTTTCACCTTCGGAAGTGATTCTGATGAAGAAGTATCGCTTGGCCCTCTCTTCAAAGAATCCACCTCAGGAAAAGAAGAAGAGATAAAGAATTGTGAGAATATTCAGCTGCGCAACCGCACGTTTCCTGAAAAGAATCTCGGACCCATGAACAAGGGATCGAACAAAAAAGATAAAGGGAAGGAAAAGGTCCATGAGGATATCGCCCTCGATGATTGAGTCGTCGAAAAGCTTGCAGCCAAGGACCCACCTAAGAAGAGCAGAGTGGATTACAATGTCCTGGCCCATCTGAGGAAGATACCCTCGCAGTTAAGCATTTTGGATGCCCTTCTCTTGTCTAAAGAGGCATGAGAATCTCTAATAAAGGCATTAAAAGACCCCAGACAGTTTCAAGCCTTCCTTGCCGAAGAAAAGATGAAGGACGAGCTGGAAGAAGTTCACACGGCCGAAATTACCTTCAGCGATGAAGACCTCCTCCTCGGGACGTGCGAGCACAATCGCCCCTATATGTCACCGGATACTGCCATGACATCAAAATAGGGAAAATACTTGTTGACAACGGATCCTCTGTCAACCTTCTCAACATGCGGGTGCTAAAAGAAATATGCATGAACGTTCAGCATTTAGACCGAGATAAAATCACTATCTCTGGATTCGACTCCCAGTCATCAAAGACGCCCGGGTCTGTAATACTGACATTACGCTTTGGGCTGCTCATCACTGACATCAAATTTCATGTCATTGACGCCAAGACCTGCTACAACGCTTTTCTCGGCAGTCCTTGGTTACACGAGTATAACGTCTCCCTTCTACACAACACCAGTGTATGAAGTATTTCAAAGACGGACTAGAGTACACCGTTACGGAAGAGCTAAACCCATTCTCTATGAACGAAGTCCAAAAATATGAAGACGCCAAGTACTTCCTGCCAGACTTCGAAGACATGGAAAATTGTCATAAGACGGAGCTTAAACAGAAGCCCGTCACTCCCATTCCTACCTTTAGAAGCGATACCGAGGAGGATGAAGAAGTAGTCTACTCGGAACAATCTCAGAAGCGGAATGATAAACCCGGACCATCCGCTCCAATTTTGGTCTTTGGCAGTGACTCCGAAGATGAAACCAACGCCGCATTCTCCATCCGCCCGTCGATGCAAACCTTCGTTGGAGTAGACCGGAGTTTGCAAATCGCCATGGTTCTGTGGCAGCACTACAGGGAGCTTGATGCGCTTGAGACATATAGTGTTCTAGAGCTGTAGACATTCTACGTCCCTCCCAAGCGAAGAGGTGGAAAGGTGATCCTATTCTATCGATCCACGAAGACTAAAGTCGAAAGAGAAGTCTGGCATGGTGCCGATTTTACGCTTGACAGGTTCCAACCAATCCGTTTGCCCAGATACTACGCAGAAGTATTGAAAAGGTTATTGAGATGCCAAGGCGTAACTTTCAAACAGACTTCTCGACAAACTCGGTTCTACAATAGGATTTGGAACGTCCCCGGAACCCAGCGAGAATTGCCCAACGAAAAAATGGAAACGATCAGGCTTGGGTATGTCCAGTCCAAGAAACAGGAGCAATTCCATGGCTGCCATGTCATAAAAGACCTTGATAAAGAAGATGATGCTCTTTTAAAAGACGCTGACGATGAACCGGAACAAGGTTCTGTCATAAAAATGCAGAGTCTGTCGTTTGAAGAACAGATGGACAAGCTATTACGGGAAGCGAGTCAAAAGGTTCGGAACGATTACAGCCGTGAAATGGCCATTTATGAGAAAGCCAAGACGCAACGCCTCCTTCAACAGGCTACGGAGGATGACTATGCCCTTCACCGTCAGCCCGCCATGCATTCCCAAGACAAGAAAAAAGCCCTACGCAGAGGCAAAAACAGGTCAAAGAACGGAAAAAACGTTCGACGGCGGAAAAACACATCCAAAAGGCCACGTGATCAAGAAAAGGTCAGCCGGAATCTGACTCTAATGAAGAAGATGGATCGGGAATATTCCTTCCCTCGAGACAAGACAGGGAATATATTCGACCTCGTTGTGAAACATCAAATGATTACGCTCCCGGAGTCCAAGCACCTCGATCAAGCAAACGAGGTTCATCACCGGGACTATTGCTCCTATCACCGAGCGATAGGACATCTTCTTGAAGACTGCTTCACCTTCAAAAACTGGGTCGAAGACCAATATCAACTCGGCTAGTTCACTCTATCCAACAGTTGGAGGGTAACCCCACCGCAAAAGCATATACTAAAAGCAACGTATATGGCGAGGGTAGAACCAGATCAACATCGGTCTTGGAAACGATCTCGTACCTATCACGTGATAACGCTGTCAGAAGAAGGAGTGCCCGAGAATATGGATGACCTCTCCTGGTGCTTCAAAAATGAGGATGAAGAGGAATTGATCTCAGAATTTCCACCAGCGTCAAAAGAGTTGGAAGTTGGAATACATACTACAACGGACAACCTAAGAAAAATCGACCAGGGGACGACAAACAACCCGCAGCCTACGTTCGTCAGTGAGCTGCTATCTAAAGAACAAGTGGCTACACTAAAAGACGTGCTCATGCAATATAGGGACTGCTTTGCATGGAACTATTCCGAGATGCCGGGGCTAGATCCAGAAATCGCTGTGCATAAATTAGCGACATCTCCGGACGTCAAGCCAGTCAAACAAGCACCAAGAAGAATGCGGCTCGAACTAGAAATGAGTATCAACGCCGAAGTCAAGAAGCTAATTGACTCTGGCTTCATCCAAGAAGTTCAATACCCTGACTGGATCGCCAACATTGTCCTAGTGATGAAGAAAAATGGGACGGTGCGCATCTGCGTGTACTTTCGGAATCTTAACAAAGCTTGTCCGAAGGATAATTTTCCCGTACCGGTTACCGAACTGATGATAGAAAACACGTCTACTTACGAAATCTTCTCCTTCATGGACGGCTCATCAGGGTACAATCAAATAAAGATGCATCCCGAAGACCAGAAACATACCGCTTTCTGGACTCCTTAGGCATATTCTGCTACAAAGTAATGCCTTTCGGTCTAAAGAACGCCGACGCTACCTATCAGAGGGCCATGACGAAGATTTTCTATGACCTCATACATGAAGTCGTCGAATGCTATATCGACGATCTCAAGGTGAAAAGCAAATCGCACGAGGAGCATTGGGAGCATCTGAAGATAGTGTTCCGACGTCTTCGGAAATACAACCTGAAGATGAACCCTCTCAACCTGAAGATGAACCCTCTCAAATGCACGTTCGGAGTTTCCTCGGGCAAATTCCCAGGATTCATCAGACGACACAGGGGCATCGAAATAGACCCGTCAAAGATCAAGGCGATTATGGAAATGCTTCCGCCAAGAACTCTTAAGCAACTGCGGTTTCTCTAAGGAAAGCTCTTCTATGTCCGGCGATTCATAGCCAATCACTCTAGCAAGTGCCACCCCTACAACCATTTAATGAAGAAGGGGACACCGTTCGTCTGGGATCGCAAATTCCAAAGCGCACTGGACGAATCAATCAATACTTGCAGAATCCGCCAGTACTAATCGCTCCGGTCTAAGCCCCTCATCTTATACACAACAGCTCTTGAAGGTTCCTTAGGCGCGCTATGGGCACAGGAGAATGATCAAGGGAAAGAGAGAGCCCTCTACTATTTGAGTCGGGTTCTCCTGGGTGAAAAAAACAACTACCCCCCCCCCCAATCGAGAAACACTGCCTGGCATTAATTTTCTTTATAACGAAGCTTCGGCATTATGCTTTGACACATGAAATCCATCTCATATCAAAGGTGGATCCTCTCAAGTATTTGATGTTAAGAGCCATACTAACGGGAAGGCTCGCTAAATGGGCCCTACTCTTAATGGAATTCTCGATAACATACCGACCTCTCAAGGCGGTGAAAGGCTAGGCCATCGCCAACTTCCTCGCTAAGCATCCGATACCTGCCGACTCACCCCTAAATTGCAAATTGCTAGACGAGCACGCGTTCGACACGATCGACAGGGAGAAAGGAGGGAGTGATACCCGATGGGAACTCTACTTCGATGGGGCATCTTCCATGAATAAGCGAAAGCACAACTCCTCCATAATCAAACCTGGGGTAGGCCTTATCTTCGTGACTCCACAGGGAGGGATAATGCGCTTTGCTTTTTCCTTAACAGAGCCGAGGATAAATAATGAGGCAGAATATGAAGCTTTGATAGCAGGTCTTAAGATCGTTGTCGACATGGGAATTGAAAACCACCTCATATACGGAGACTCCCAGTTGGTTGTTAGTCAAGTAAATGGTGACTATCAGACGTGCAAACCAGAGTTGGTAAAATACGGCAAAAGAGTACAGCAACTGCTGACTCAAATTCCTTCCTACATACTGGAAAGCATACCGCATGCAGAAAATAGCAAAGCGGACGCATTAGCCAAACTCTCTAAAGAACTGGCCAACGAAAACCTCGATGACGTAAGGATCATTGTACAAAGCCGTCGGGATCTCGCACCAGCAGAAACATCTCCGGAGTCGTCTGAAGAAAAGGAAGTGACCACGCAAACAACCTTACAAATAGAAGATCAAGGAAAGGTTAAGGATTGGAGAGAAGTCTTTATAGACTACTTCAAATCCCGTCAAACACCTGAATATGCATCCTCAAGACATCAGCTCATGAAACGAGCTATGTCTTTCGTCTTCGTCAATGATACTCTATATAAGAGATCGTTTGACTCTCTGTGGCTGAGATGCCTGGGACTGGAAGAAGCCAAGAGAGTCGTCCAAGAAACTCACGACGGACTTTGCGGTTCTCATCAAGCTGGACCAAAGATGAAACTGAAGATCAAAAGGATGGGCTATTATTGGCCCACGATGTTTCAGGACTGCCTCGAATGCGCAAAGCAGTGTCACTCGTGCCAAATTCATAGAGACTTCATCCATCAGCATCCAAACCCGCTACACCCAACAGTGGCTAGCTGGTCGTTCGAAATGTAGGGAACCAACATAATTGGGCCCATCGAGCCAGCGTCATCCAGAGGACATCGGTTCATATTGGCGACAACCGATTATTTCTCCAAGTAGGTAGAAGCAGTACCGCTAAGAGAAGTGAAGACGGAAAACATCCTCCATTTCTTCAAGACACACGTCATCTATCGGTTCGGCACTCCGCGATGGATTATCTCCGATAACGGGCCGGCCTACAGAAGTCACAAAATCAGTCGCTTCGCACAGCAGCATAATATAGACTGGAGATACTCTTCAGTCTATAATCCCCGAGCTAACGGTCTAGCTGAGGCTTTCAACAAGATCTTAACGAAGATCATAAAGAAGACGGTGTCCAAAAATAAGAAGGACTGGCACGGGAGACTGCATGGAGCTCCCTAGGCTTACCGAACCTCATTCAAAACAGCCATAAACACAATGCCGTATGCATTGGTATTTGGCGCTGAAGCAGTACTCCCCTTGGAGATAGAGCTACTCTCTCTACGAGTGGCGGTTCATTACAAGTTAACAGACGAAGAGAATGCTCATCTTCGGCTTGAGGAGCTCGACGCCCTCGATGAAACTCATCTCATGGCGCAGCAAAACCTAGAGGCTTACAAAGCAAAGATGACGCGCTCATACAAGAGATTGACCAGGCCGAGGACATTTCTCCAGGGCAAACTCATGCTAGTGGTCAAAAGGCCTATGATCCTCAATCGTGCCAAACGGAGGAAATTCGAGCCGAACTATGAAGGCCCGTACATCATACACAAAGTCTACCAAGGTGGGGCTTACTTGCTCATGGATATCCATGGCGAAATACCCTTCAGGCCAATAAACGGCCGGTTCCTGAAAAAATACTATGCCTGAAGAGTCACGGCCTAGGTCAACGATAGATGACGACACCTATGTCCGCTCGCTATCTTCCCAAGCCCAAACTCTATAAGTAGTATCCAGCAAAATTGTTGTCTCCAAAACGGCAACAATGGACCGAAACGTCCCTAAACTAAAAACGGACCGAAACGTCCCTAAACTAACAATGGACCGAAACGTCTCTAAACTAACAATGGACCGCAATGTCCTGAAACTAACTACGGACCGAAACGTCTTTAAACTACTATAAACTGCTGCATCTTAAGGCTGACAAAAAAAACGGTACGTCCATAAGCAAGATGGGCACGGATGAAAACCCGTAAGGACTCCGTGAGTAAAAACAGCAGGGCTACCGGCGAGTCTATGAAAACCCGAAAGGGCACAGACTCGTAAAAATTCATGCACACTAGCAAGGTCCTCTCGACCTTGTAAGGAGAAAATACCTGCGTGAGATCCTTATGACTCACAAGAGAGCAACACACTAAGGGATCCCCACGATTCCTAAAGAGAAATTACACTTACGATATCCTCATGAATCGTAAGGAGAAACCTCTTATGGGACCCTCACGGCTCATAAGATTCAAAATCCTTAAGTTATAGGGATCTGAACCTGTTCTTAAGCCATCATTTTTCCCAGACTGCCCTACAAGCGGTTCAATACTGACCCTTGTATACAATCCATGGGCATAAATAATCATTTCCTGGCCGATTCCTACCAATGACGAGGAATGCCCTCATTTGATGAACAAACACTTGTAGGTCCTCTCGATTTACAAGGAGAAAACACTCTTGCAAGATCCTTACGACTTACAAGAGAACATACACTTAAGAATCCTCACGATTCCTAAGGAGAAATCGCATCTATGAGATCCTCACGACTCGTAGAGAGAAACACTTTTATGAGACCCTTACGGCTCATGAAGTAAAAAGCCTTAGTCGACAGGATCCTAACCATGTTTGCTAAGCCACCTTTGTTCGAATTGACAGAGGCAGATGATGATTCGTTCCTGGCAATGTTCCAGTAGTAGCAATGCTGATGCCTAAATCGGTAACAAATTCCAAGTCCTTTCATGACAAATGATGATCCGCTCCTGGAAATATTCCAGTCGCAACGATGCTGATGCTAAGATTGGTATCAGATCCCAGGTTTCATACTCGCGGCGAAAAGTCAGCGAGCCATAAATGCATATGAAATAGCCGAAATGATTGGACAACATGCAAAAAAATCAGCAAGTAAAATATATGCATATGAAATAGCCGAAATGTTTGGGCAACTCGCAATAAAAAGCAGCGAGTAAATAAAAAGAAAAATAGCCGAAATGATTGGGCACCGCGAAAAATAGCCGAAATGATTGAGCAATCGCGACTTTTGCGATATAAAAAGCTGAAATGATAGAGCATCGCAGAAAGAAATAAAAAATGAAATAATAAAACTTTTGCCCTGCAGGTAAGTTCATACGAACCCATGTATACAATCCATGTGCATAAACGAAAAGGCAACCACATATCCCAACAAACTCTGTCAAATAGAAAGTCAGATCTCGACAGCAACATCTGCATCCCAGAAGACCAACAACGGCGTTCCTCCTCATGCCAGTAGGGCACGGACGTGATACCACCAATCGGAGCCATGGTGAAGTCCCCAGTTCCAAGACTCGACGGTTCACGGGCAACCTAGAGTAAGCCCCGACACCGCAGAAAGCAGAGCAAGTCAACCTGACCTCGTTACGAAAATACGTCATCCAATGACCCCGTCTCGGAAACACGTCATCCAATGACCCCGTCACGGAAAGACGTCATCTAATGACCCCGTCTCGGAAACACGTCATCCAATGACCCCGTCATGGAAACACGTCATCCAATGACCCCGTCGCGGAAACACGTTATCCAATGACCCCGTCTCGAAAATACGTCAGCAAATGACCCCATCTCGGAAATACGTCATCAAATGACCCCGTCGCGGAAATAGGTCATCCAATGACCCCATCGCGGAAACACGTCAGCAAATGACCCCGTCTGGGAAACACGTCAGCAAATGACCCCGTCTCGGAAATACGTCATCCAATGACTCCATCACGGAAATACGTCATCCAATGACCCTGTTCATACCAGAATATTGCATTTTAATACCACTCATTCATTATCTATGTTTTGTATATATCTGCACTATTAACCAGTGTCTGCTCAGTATTACAGATTACAGGTATTCGTGACAAAATACGGGAAATACACTTAATATCATGGATATATCATTTGTGAGCCGATACTACAGCCAGAACTGGAAACCGACCGATATCCCAAGAGTTATTTTGCAAATAGCGTGTGCACAACATTTTGGTCCAACACATAACATGTGTACACACTAACTCTTGGGGCTTGGACTATGGACCTAGGGAGCAACCATTGCATGATGGCTAGTGCAAGTGGCATGGTGTGATGTGCATTAATGGTGCATTTATTGCATAAAGTAGTGATGTGATGCATAGCTACTTATTTCCCTCCAAGAACTGGATGCATACCAAGTCAAATTTGAGAAAACCAGCAATACCAAAGTCATATTGAAGATAACCCCAGCACACCACAGGAGCACGAGCCCATGTGCTTGGATTTGACTTGAGCACATGCTCATCGTGGCCGAGCTGGCCGGCCCCACTGCCTCTTCTGGCCTCCAGTTTGTTGTGGGCCCCCCTTGCTTCCACCTCATCACAATTTTATTGTTTATTTTCTTTTCTTCTGTGCCTATATATAGCAGGCAGTGGGCAAGAGTTCAAGGGTCTCACTTTGTCCAAGTTTTGCCATGCATTTTGTAACTCTTTTTGTTTCTTTAGTTCTTGTACATAGCTTCCCCTTAAGTTCTTAACCTTCTCTTGATCTTGCAACATCTTGATTGAGCTTGCAAATTTAAGAGTTGGTTATTGATTTCAAGAGTTGTATCATTCTTCAAGTTTAATAAAGTTCTCTTTTATTTCTTCATTCACCATGAGTTCTTTGCCTATTCTTGATCTTGCAACCTCTTAATTGAGCTTGCAAGTTTAAGATTAGGTTATTGAACCCATGTCTTGTCTTGTGTTCTAATGGTTCTTAGTATTTCTTTCTTGCATTTTTCTTACTTGCTTTACATTCATGCAATTTATTACCATACTTTACTTACTTGCTCTTTAAATTCCTTGCACTTACTTATAATGCTCTTTTCTTTTCTTTGTCCTTATCTTTGTTCTTTTCTTTTGCTCTTTTTGGTTTGTGTTGTGAATGGTTGTTAATATGGTATTGTTAAGAATAAATACGATATTGTAAGTTAAGGTTTCTTTGCTCATTTCCTTTTCCCGTATTTTCCATTGAACTCAGTCCAAACGTTACGCAAGCGCTCCGTTAGGCACCCTACCCTACCAAGGTAACGATGATTCCTAACCGCGACCGGTTGCGTTTGGTTTGGCCGGAGGCGAAAGCAAGAGACAAGAACGGAGGGACAAGGGTCAATAAGGCGGATTCCACGAATACCGTGCTTAAGCACCCTAATTCACGTTGTTGTCGATTGTTCTAGCTTCAATCGTTAAGTTCGGCTCAAAGATTTTAGTGTGGATTCCTTAGCTTACACTTTTTGTATTTTTTCCTAACAACTTTATACTTGCATATAACACTTAGGGTAGATAAATAACTTTCCGCCCACGCGCATTAACTCGTGAGAACAAGAACTTAAAACGCTCCATCTCCCTGTGGATCGACCCGTGCACAACCGGTTAGCTGCAAAGCGACACCGTCTTGATTGCAGTTAACTTTAATTCTACCAATCAAATGGCGTCGTTGCCGGGGAGACGGTAACGCTTTAATTCTTTTTATTTCGGGTTAATCATTGTACATCTCACTTATACAACTAACCCTATTATCAAAACAACATAAAAATTTCAAAATTTTCAAAACAAAAACAAAAAAACTAACTTTGCTAACCGTTTTGTTCTCTAGAATTAAGGCCTGCTTACACTCTGGATCTCAATTAAAAAGGTAAGCAATACCAGTGAGGCACTAGTGGAACACTGAAACAACTGAAGAATTTTGGAGCCAAGAATCCCAAAGACATCCGGCGACTTCCCTTCAAAATCCGGCGTCGCCGGCCGTACCTCCTCTTTCTGACTCCAATCTTTCCTCTGTGCTCCATTGTTCTGTTTTTGTCCCATTTTTATTGTTTGTTTTTTATAATTTTTAGTGTGCAGGTATTTGGGCATTCGTATCTCTTTTCCGCACTAAAATCCGTTTTTTCCGAAATTTCAGATTTTTGCGGATTTGCGAACTGCGATCGTGGGGAGCAAAGTGTACATTCAAAGCTAAGATGATTACGAAGTACAGTGCCAAAAATCTGGGTAGTTTTACCCGCGCAAGAGTACTTTCCAAGCTATTCGGATTGAAATTCACCGGGGGTTTCTAAACCCGAAAATTTATCGGCATGTATTTATTAAACACCTTCTTCTCAAATCTGACGCATCCAATATACTATTCTTTGCAGGATTCTTTGCAAGTTCGCTTCCAAACACTCAAATTAACTAACCCGTATTTGTTGCAGTGCTGTGCTTAACGTAAAAAACGATTGTTTGATTCTTTGAATAATTTTTTTTTGAATTGCGCATTGCATCCATTAATACGTACTTAAGGGCAAGCGGACCCCACAACATACGGTAAAGGATATCATCACCTTTTCCATGACCCACAAATCACGAACTTGAACATAACGTTTACCCGCACAAATTTTAAAAGAAACCAGACTTTAAGCCTTAAGGATTTCGTGCTCACTAGGAGAGGTTAATTGTGTTTAGAACACCGCTTAACGGTATATTGTTTACGGGGTGTCTAGGAAAGTGTTAACGGCGAAACCGCCAAAAGAGAAAGGGTTATTTAATTAAGGACCTTCGCGAAAGCATCGGAAAACCTCCATTTATCTCTGCACTTACCTGGCCTCATGATCAGTATATCTTGAGCACGTTTCTCGACACAATTTTACTTCGACAATCAGGTTCTTGAGCAGGTCTAGTTGACCTAGGTGAACCCTAGAACGATTAGATGTGTGGTATTTTGGTGTCGTGATTGTTTTTGTCCAGATTCTTTTTGTGTATATTTCATTCTTTTGTTAATAACTAACTAAAAAAAACCAAATTCTTTTTCCCTTCATTTTCTCTTATTCTTCTTCCTCTCTTCATATCATGGGTACCCCACCTAGAAAAACACTTGCCGAACTTTGGTACCCACAACTAGACATTACTTCTTACGGTTCTTGCTTTGGCCGAATTTCGAATGATCCCTCCATGCCAAAACTTTCTTTCAAAGATCGGATAGACGCGTCTAGGACAAACAATTGGACCCCGCAATCCACTTCGTATCAACCGTTTCAAACATTCACCCCTTCTTACGTTGATACCTCTTTTGAGAGTCCGGTTGTAACTCCAAGACCTATGTCTCTTGCTGAACATACTGAACAATTCCGTAGCCGATCTTTCACTCCTTTCACAACCTTAAATTCTTTGGATCAACAATTCCATTCACCTTCTTATCCGTAAGTTGATCCTACCACTGTCCAACCATTCAATTCCTATCCATCCTACCCAACTTTTGCACCATCCCTAGACATTGCTTCTACACAGCCTTTTTGGGAGTTTTCAGTATCCAAACAGTTTTGAATCTTTTACTGAAACCCCTTCACAACCCATGTATAGTCTGGAACAGTCGTTGGAAGACTTTAGGGTAGCGTCATGCCAACAGATGATGGATTTGAATGCGTCCATAGCCGCATACAACCTAGTGACCCGGTAGCTAGTTTTCAACTAGCTCCACATTTTCCAATGTATGAAGCAGCGGTAGGACAGGCTGAGAATTTGAGTGGAGAGAGTGAGTTGTATACCTTTCCAAATCAAACCTACCCATCCCAAATTGAATCCCACAACTCCTATTTTGAAAGTCTATCGAGTGTCCCAAATGATTTATCAATTGAAGATAGAATGATGAATGAGTTGTGCGACTTTGTAGTGTTTGATTTACCTGATTGTGAAGGGTCCATGTCAAGTGAAACCACACCTATTCCTTTTGACCTCTACACCTCCATCTTAGAACCAGAATTGATTAAAATCCATGCTTTTGATGAGGTGTTTGAGAAAATTGATTTTCACTTGATTGAGGATATCGACGCTGGGGATAATTTGGATGATGAACCCACAGCTTTAGATGAGTTTTTCTCTCCAATTCATCATCCCGAGTCATTAACTGTTTTTCCCGAACTCCATATGCGTCTCGATTTTGATGAAATTTGCATGGATGAAATAATTTTTTAGGAGACTTTTGAGGATATTTTTGAGGATGAACCAGTTTTAATTGATGAGTCGGATTTTCCAATTCATCCTATCCCTTTCATTGACTGTGTACACCCTCCTGAACCTTTAACCGATGACCTTCCTCAACCACTTCCCTCCATCCTTTCCATCGTTCCGACCTTGCAAGAAACCGTATCACTTTCATTTCTTATGTCTGGTTTACCAAGTCCGGCGTACCCATGTTTTCTCACGAATCTTGAGGGATTTGACCCCATTTCTCGACGAGTTAATAGATTAGCACAATCACTTTTTACACATCGGTCATCAAAAATTGTGCTAATCCATTCACTCCATTTTCACCCTCAAGTTCGTACTCCATTTCTTTTTCCCTTCCGCCATTCTTCTTCTCATATACCGAGACCGTATCCCGCTTCTATCTCCATACGGTCTCACGTATTCTCCATTTCTTTTCTCGCCGCATTCTGTCACCAGCCCGGGCCTTATCCCGATAAAAAATTTGAATGGTTGGTGTTAACCTTTGGCCTGTGTAAGGCCTTGTATAGTTTGATACTGTTCTCTTTCCCCCCTAATCCTGAACTTCAACGCTTAACAGTGGAAATACTGTTTTACTTAAATTTGGGGGGGGGCCTTTTGCTGTACATATTTTTGGTTTTTATTTTTGTATATAATTTGTTTTTGGGAGCGCTGACAATTTTGACCCTCTTTGTGTAGCCTGACAGTGAGGGCACTGTCAAGCTTAAATTTGGGGGTGTGCTCGGTAAGCTTTTTCCTTCGCATTCATTTGTATATTTTGCATTTGCATATTTATTTTAAAACCCACAAAAATCGAAAAAAAATTCCAAAATATAAAAACTTTGTCGTCAAATTAGCTAATAGGGTAAATTAGATTTTTATTAGTTTAGTTGATACGTTAGAAATAACTAAATTCTAGGCTTAGGAATTGAAAACCCTAAAAATAACCCTCCTTCTGTTTAAACTTAGTGATTATACGTCCTTATAGTTTTTTTTATATAGAAGTAGGTAATCTTGAGTTCAGTTCTTGAGTTAAGTCAAAATGAAGGGAAAGTATTGAAGCTTTATTGAAGGATAAGTCAGAAAAATAGTTTTTATTCTTGAGTCCAAATTTAGAAAGTATATACCCTACAAACTGCACATACACGCACCTTGAAACTTGGGATAGTAGAGGATACCTAGAAATAATCTTGCCTGAAAGCCTAGTAAGAAAGAAAAAACGGTATTTAAAGCTAACCACGTAAAGAGCATCATTGAAATAATATATCCGGTCTTGAAAAAGGAAAATAAAAGAAAAAGAACAAATAAATAAATAAAGTCAAGACCTGGAAACTGCTATTTTCTCTTTAAGTTCACGCATTCAGTAATCGGCCGTTAGTGCCCCAAGAAGCATTAATAGTCGCATGAAAGGTGTGTGAGCAAATACGTCCATCATTTAATGAAAATAAGTAGTATTACGTATTAGGGCAAGGGTATTATAGCTTGAATTGAATTCTTAAGTGTAGGGGTGCAAATATACACACACGTTGGGGTATACAATCGATGTTTAGATAAAAGATAGAAATGAAGAATAAGATTTATGTTTTCTGTAAAGTTGATAAAAATCCCCGATTTAAGACCGCACTTTTAGAAGGAAAACTCAGGAGATACCAACATCTTTCTAAATTTTTTTGGAAAGTATAGGATCTAAGGTTAAATAGATAAGAGGTGTGAAAAATAAGGGTTGGATATTTCTAACTTAGGATGATAGAATTTCTAACGTAGATACTAAACTGTAGGAGTAGAATCAACGTTAACTTATAAAACTAGCTTGACGGGATTTTGTAGGTGTAATCCGCTGAAAACCCTCAGGAGACAACACTCCTCCTACTAGAGACACCTAGAGGTTTAACGGCTTGTTGCATGCGCTCAGTGCAATCACGTTCCCTGCGAAAGTGAGACTGGGATTTTGTTTTGCTCGGGACGAGCAAAAGATAAGTTTGGGGTTATTTGTTCATACCAGAATATTGCATTTTAATACCGCTCATTCATTATCTATTTTTTGTATATATCGGTACTATTAACTAGTGTCTGCTCAGTATTACAGATTACAGATATCTGTGACAAAATACTGAAAATACACTTAATATCACGGATATATCATTTGTGAGCCGACACTACAGCCAGAAATGGAAACCGACCGATATCCCAAGAGTTATTTTGCAAATAGTGCGTGCACAACATTTTGGTCCAACACATAACATATGTACACACAAACTCTTGGGGCTTGGACCATGCACCTAAGGGGCAGCCATGGCATGATGGCTAGTGCAAATGGCATGGTGTGATGTGCATTAATGGTGCATTTATTGCATAAAGTAGTGATGTGATGCATAGCTACTTATTTCCCTCCAAGAACTGGATGCATACCAAGTCAAATTTGAGAAAACCAGCAACACCAAAGTCATAATGGAGACAACCCCAGCACACCACAGGAGCACGAGCCCATGTGCTCGGATTTGACCCGAGCACATGCTCATTGTGGCCAAGCTGGCCGGCCCCACTGCCTCCTCTGGCCTCCTGTTTGCTGTGGACCCCTCTTGCTTCCACCTCATCACAATTTTATTGTTTATTTTCTTTTCTTTTGTGCCTATATATACCAGGTAGTGGGCAAGGGTTCAAGGGTCTCACTTTGTCCAAGTTTTGCTATACATTTTATAACTTTTTTTGTTTCTTTAGTTCTTGTACATAGCTTCCCCTTGATTTCTTAACCTTCTCTTAATCTTGCAACCTCTTGATTGAGCTTGCAAGTTTAAGGGTTGGTTATTGATTTCAAGGGTTGTATCATTCTTCAAGTTTAATAAAGTTCTCTTTTATTTCTTCATTCACCATGAGTTCTTTGCCTCTTCTTGATCTTGCAATCTCTTAATTGAGGTTGCAAGTTTAAGATTAGGTTATTGAACCCATGTCTTGTCTTGTGTTCTAATGGTTCTTAGTATTTCTTTCTTGCATTTTTCTTACTTGCTTTACATTCATGCAATTTATTACCATGCTTTACTTACTTGCTCTTTAAATTCCTTGCACTTACTTATAATGCTCTTTTCTTTTCTTTGTCCTTGTCTTTGTTCTTTTCCTTTGCTCTTTTTGGTTTGTGTTGTGAATGGTTGTTAATATGGTGTTGTTGGGAATAAATACGATATTGTAAGTTAAGGTTTCTTTTCTCGTTTTCTTTTCCCGTATTTTCCATTGAACTCCGTCCAAACGTTACGCAAGCGCTCCGTTAGGCATCCTACCCTACCAAGGTAACGGTGATTCCTAACCGCGATCGGTTGCGTTCGGTTTGGCCGGAGGCGAAAGCAAGAGACAAGAACGGACGGAAAAAGGTCAATCAGCCGGATTCCACGAATACCGTGCTTAAGCACCCTAATCCACGTTGTTGCCGATTGTTCTAGCTTCAATCGTTAAGTTCGGCTCAAACGTTTTAATGCGGATTCCTTAGCTTACACTTTTTGTATCTTTTCCTAACAACTTTATACTTGCATATAACACTTAGGGTAGATAAAGAACTTTCTGCCCACGCGCATTAACTCGTGAGAACAAGAACTTAAAATGTTCCGTCTCCCTGTAGATCGACCCATGCTCAACCGGCTAGCTGCAAAGAGACACCGTCTTGATTGCGGTTAACTTTAATTTTACCAATCAGACCCCGTCTCGGAAACACGTCATCCAATGACCCCATCGCGGAAATATGTCAGCAAATGACCCCATCACGGAAATACGGCATCCAACGACCCTGTCTTGGAAACACGTCGGCAAATGACCCCGTCGCGGAAATACGTCAGCAAATGACCCCGTCACGGAAATGCGTCATCCAATAACCCCGTCGCGGAAATACGTCAGCAAATGACCCCGTCGCAGAAATACGTCATCCAATGACCCCGTCGCGGAAATACGTCAGCAAATGACCCCGTCTCGGAAATACGTCAGCAAATGACCCCGTTGCGGAAATACGTCATCCAATGACCCCGTTTCGAAAATACGTCATCCAATGACCCCATCACGAAAATATGTCGTCCAATGACCCCGTCACGGAAATACGTCAGCCAATGACCCCGTCTTGGAAATACGTCAGCAAATGACCCCGTCTCGGAAATACGTCAGCAAATGACCCCATCGCGGAAACACGTCGTCAAATGACCCCGTTTCGAAAACAAGTCAACCAACGACCTTCCCGTCGGAGCAATGCTTCGACTCGGAAACAAGTCAACCCACCAAACCACTTACGAGTCTTCTCGACTTGTAAGGGAGAAAATTCTCTTATGAGATCCTTACGACTCTCAAGAGAAAATGCACTTAGGAATCCTCACGATTCCTAAGGAGAAAATACACCTACGAGATCCTCTCGACACGTAGGGAGAAGTCTTTATGAGACCCTCACGGCTCATGAAGTTGAAAAGTCTTAGGTAGCAGACCTGAACCTGTTTCCTAAGTCGTCGCTGTCCTGCATGGAGATCAAGATAGACTATTTACGGAGTGCATTTGCTAAAAGGACACGCCAATATGAAATAAAGTATATGTCTTTTATTCATGAATTCAAAATGAATACAAGATACCTTTCATAAAAAGAATCAAAATGGATATTCTCTCATTCAGGAGTGAATACAAGAAAAGGAAAATATACAAAAAAAATTCTTTAAGCCGGCGGACGGTGTAATAAGTTCGTCAGTTCATCCTTCTTCCGCTGGGCCTCGGCTTCAAGTTTTGTTATCGCCACGAGACGAGTCTCCGCCTGAGACTGTTGAGCCTGGTACGAGGCAAGCTGACTCTCAAGCTCCCTTTCAGCAACTTTGTGAGCTTCAACTATCTCGCGGGTAAAAATAACGGCTTTATCAAGAGCTACCACCTTCATGATAGCTTCTTGAAGCACCCGCCAAAGTTCATACGCACGAGTGGTCTTAGTAGTGAGTTGGGCTTGAATTTCTCCCAAAGCATTCAAAGCTAACCCCCTCTCCGAAAAATTCCAATTGAGCCTCTTTTCACAGGACTGATGATTAACGGCGCACCGCTCAATCCACCCCCGCAGGTTCGCCTTGGCAGTTAAGAGCTCAGAAGGAAGGCGTATACACTCGAGAGTATGTAGGCAGGCCTCCACTCGACGACAATACTCGATCCTAAACATGCACAAACCATGTGCTATGTAAAGCAACAAGGAAAGTCTTTGGTATACACTTCATTAAGCATGCATTCACGACTATATGCCTGCTTAAATGGAATTGGTGTCCAAAATGCGCTGATTTGCGGGAAACACGACGATAGTGTTCGCACTTAAAGAAAATTCCTGGGGGTAAAGTATAAAGCTCATGTACACAGGTAGGATGCACGTACGAATATATGTCAAACAGAAAAATTCAACAGAAAGCATTCAACAGTCAATAATAAGAGAAATACATCGATACAAATATACTACTCTACAGGGAAAAGATCACCAAATATGGGATCAGAGATACAGGGGTTAACGAAACAAAACACAAGGTTCTCCAATTCTCTCTCTGCCCTCTCCACCACATCGAAGTCGCGGTCTTCGCAAGGGGTTGATTCCTACCGATTAGTGCCATGCTCATCAGCAAAAGCAGACATGACAGCCCGCCGGGCTCTTATCTCACCCAGTAGATGAACCGAATGATCCTTCAGAGCCTGGGTAATCAAGCATGCCTCGTGGAAGCACTCGATCTTGTCCTCCTCCGTATCAAGAATTGCCAGAGCCATCTCTGCCGGATGAGGAGGAATATCGGTGAGCATGGATAGAAAGATCGTCCGGAGCAAAATGGAGCCCATAGGAAGAGGAGAGCCCCTACGAGTCATAAGCTCGTACATCACCGCGTCACATTGAGCGTCGGTGAGAAGGGGGTCTGTTAGCCGCGCAGCAAGGCGAGGAACCATTTCCTCGATGGGCACCTCCCATGGTTGCCGACGAGCGTGGAGGCGGTTGTAATCCATAACCTGTGGTTTATTTCTCAAGATGATCACCCTAAGGTCTAAATGGTTTTCTCTTTAGAGGGGAAGAAAGGCCTCGGCTTCATGTTATAAAAGGGAGCATTCGATGGTATGCACAGAAAATGTTGTGCATGGTGGAACTATTCCCATGGCCTAGAAAAATGGGAGAGCATGGGAAATAAAAGAGGTGACTCATTGGAATCAGAGTAGGGAGACGAAACGACCCCATCAGTAGAGCCTCACGTGCGTAGCACATGAGCACCAGCCTTGATCCTTATTGGAAATTAAAACGGCACCGCACATGCATAGCGCGTGAGCGGGCGCTAATGTAGGATTGAAATTCCCAGCAGTGCCTCATACGCAAAACACATGAACACCAATAACAGTATGACAAAACTTCATACAGAACACATGTAAACATAAAAAAGGGGAAAGGAAAATTTTGTCATTCATACTCCGAAAATTCATACAAAAATAAAAGAAAATGTTTACAACGGTAAAACATTAAATCCAGGACACGGATTAAGAAATTCGGAAGTAAGGCCCTCTATAATGCTTTTGGCCTCTTTGACCATTCTCGTGTGCATCCTCTCACGAATGCAAGCGTCAAAATCCTCTCTAATGTCCTCCGCCCTCTGGTAAGCAGCGATTATCGTCGTCTATTGGAAAATTTGATGCAAGATATCAACAAGATTATCTCGCCGTTTCTTTGAGATCAGGCCCATCAGATATACTGAATGCACCTTATCTTCATAATCATCCAGTGCCTTAAGCAGCATGGCTTTGTAAAATCCAGGAAGTGCTCCCCAAATTTCTCTCACTATAATCTTCAAAAGAGCGGAGCGACGAGAAAGTAGTCGACCGTTGTATTCATTGAAGCGACTCATAATCTCAGCGTATTGGGCGTTCGTACAGATGAGCGGCCATAGTGTCTGGAAAGAGAAATCAGTGAAAGTTTAGTGATCGAACTGATCAAGAAAATGCTTATTGAAACAGACATTGGAATTCACACAAATTATTGGGAAAATAAGTTCTGTCAAGCACGCAACAAATTCAAATTTGCGTGAATAAGGGTAAAACCCTATGCAAAGATTTTCAAAAGCACCAGGGAATAAAATTTCCAAAGGGTCCTTTTGATCTTTCAGAGCTAAGCTCTTCGCCTGAGGAATTAAATTCCTTTTATATGATGGAATTAAATTCCAAAAACTCATAAAAAACATATATGAGAAATAAAATTCCATGAATCCTCAAAAAACGGAGGTGAATGTTCGAGATATGGAGGTTTACTACTCAAAAATCACATCTTTGGATCCCTAAGTGGATGGGTTTCAGAGGAGAGCAAAGTTCTCATGATGGATTCAAAATCCAGAGAATTTTTGTCCACAAAGAAAAGTTTTTATGATGTGCAAGATCTTTACCTAAAAGGGTTTCTTTTTGATAAAGTTTAACTCTGGGTTTGCAATGGCAGAGAACTAAGCTCTGAGGAGGAGAATTAAATTCTCAAAGAAAACGAAAGAGGAAGAAGATGAAGGAAACAGTGGATGCATAAGAAACTAACCCCTCGTATTTATAAGACGTGACAAGGGCGGTTTATCTCCCCATTCCCCTAGGCAATCCAACGGTTGTAAAGGTGACAGCGTTGAACTCACGTGCAAACCACGTGAGAACAACGCTGTGGGGGCATTTGTTCCATTATAAAAAATGAATAATAAATAAAAGCAACGGTAAAAAGTCCCTAAATGGAGCATCACGTGCCCGCACGTGATAGGCGCTGCGCTTAACAAAACTAAGCTTAAACTGGGTCTCACGTGCAGACACGTGACCTCTATATACAAAGTATATAGGCGCCTGAATAAAGCAAACAATTGGCCAGATCAAAAACTCACATGATAGCAGGTGACGCTCTTTGGTAGGCTTAATTTGGTGGGGTAACGTGCTACACGTGATGGGCTCCTACGCCTTCTGAACCGATAGAATTAAATTCTAATTAAGAGGAATCAAAACCCCTAGTTGGAAAATGTTTCCTTAAATCTTTCCAAACAAGAAAGATTGTGCTCCGTAAATCAGAGCACCGTTGGGTCAAAAATCTAATGGTGATTAAACATCACCAAGATACAGAATAAGTTCTGTATGGGAAAATATTTTCCCAATCTTGCTAAAAACAAGAAAGTTGTCTTCTGTAAAGCAGAAGCCCTTGGATCAAAGATCCAATGGTGGGATAAATTCCTAAATCAATTAGAGATATCTCAATGAGAGATTTACTTAACTAATTCAACAAATCAGCCTCCCATATATAAAGGACCCAAGACTTCTAGTCTTGGAGAGAGAAACCCCCCCCCCATAAACTTCAAGTGAAAAGAGAGAGAGAAAAGGAGAGAAAAAGAAAACCCTTGTAAGCCAAAAGAAAAGAGAATTTAATTCTACAGAGAGAAGGAGATCTCTAAAAAAGAAACCCTAGGTAAAGAAAGAAACCAAACACAGAACCTTTTACCTCTTCCCTACCTTCACAAGAGTTTAACTCTTCTAAAAAAGAACTTAGTTCTTCCTCTGGTTGAAGATCTGCAGAGACAGATCTCCCCACAAGTTGAGAATTTAATTCTCATCGGGGAGATCTGTTATGCAGATTCAAAACATAGGGGGAGAATTGAGTCCAAAGAATTTAATTCTTACAACAGAACATATAGGAATTTAATTCCTTTAAATAAAAATAGGGTTTAACCCTATAACAGAATTTAATTCTTATTAAACAAGGGGATTGAAAACTTAAGGTCCCCATGCACGCAAAAGGAGATTAGCATCCAAACATGATAATTGCAGATCACGTGCTCCCACGTGACCCCTGAACAAATCTTTGTAAAAGGGAAATAAGCATAAGACAGATTCCATTCTTAGGGCGCCTCATGTGACCCCACGTGACCTCTTAATAGTGCTTAGCACTTTTCTAAAGAGAATAAAACAAAGGCAGCTTTCAGCCTTTGGGAACGCCTCATGTGATCCTACGTGACCCAATATTGCTCAACACTCAGAAAAGAAAAAGGGAACAAATCCAAAGAAGCTGTGCCAAATCTCAGGCACCTCACGTGAGCGCCTCTGACTTTCAGTGTTTAACACTACTTCAAGCGCCTCACGTGACCCCATGTGAGTGCTTCAAATCTTCAGTGTTTAACACTACTTCAAGCGCCTCACGTGACCCCACGTGAGCACTTCAAATCTTTAGTATTTAACACTACTTCAAGCAATACTTTAAGACCTCACGTGGGAGCACGTGAGCGCCGAACATATGCTAGTGTTTAACACTATGATAGGCCAACCTTAGCCCAAGTTAGCTAAGTCTCCCAAAACTAAAACCTTGTTTTTAACCGAGCCCTAATTATGCTCAGGTCTTCCAAAATTAATCATCTCAGATGGCATTTACAATAATGTTTATCCCATTGCTTCTCAATCTGGCATTTGGTTCAAAGGTACATCTCTTCACACCTCTAATACATTTCATTATAATTCTTTAACGTCTTCAGAGAGGTGGTAGGTCCTGACGACCAATAACTATCTGTTGCATTTCCAAACCCATGATTACATCCAAACAATGGACCGCAACGTCCTTAAACTAATGATGGACCATAATGTCTTTAAACTAACTCTGGACCGTAACGTCCTTAAACTAACAATGGACCGTGACGTCCTCAAACTAACAATGGACCGTGACGTCCTCAAACTAAACTTCATGGACTATGATGTCCTTAAACTAAAAAAAAACTTACAGACTATGATGTCTTTAAACTCATGGACTATGATGTCCTTAAACTTACGGACCGCAACGTCCCTAAACTAAATCCTACGGACTATGACATCCTTACACTCACGGAGTATGACGTCCTTAAACTTATGGACCGCAACGTCCTTAAACTAAAACGATAGAGTCCAAATACTCTTTCGTTTGATATTAATGGTCCTAAAACCTTGTTAAGTAGATCTTAGTCTAAAAATTAAATTAACATATCCTTAACAAACATTTAAGTTGATCTTAATCTCAAACGAGCTGTACGAGTCTTAAATCCACCAAACCCAAATCTAAGAAAATACGGATTTGGATTAATCCTCGCCCTACGGGCGACAACATAAATTAGTCTCCGTATACAATCCACGGGCAACCAAAAATAAAACAAACACACATGACACGAAGTGACCATCTAGAGAAGGAGAAAGTGGTTACCACTATGCGGTAGCATAATTAACTGCAGGGGCTTGCGCCTGCAGGGAAGAGCGTCCCCACAATAAAAAAAAAACCTCGTACACGAGGGGGAATCTGACGAAGTCTGCTACAACGGCCGCATCTGTCTAAACCTCGGATATACGGTACCATAATTAAACTTGGCATCTTCGGAGAAGTGGACAAATAAAACCAAATAGCATCTGCCTCAAATTCAGGAAAGCCGTTTGTCTTCCCGGTTTTTGGCGGAGAACATACCCAACTAAAACCTTTTTGCACGACCCCTTTGAGCCGTGGTAGGGTAGTAATCAAAGCATAGTGGGAACTCACACGAGATAAATGACAATCTCAGGTCGATAGACTAATCTGTACACATGTCACCAGGGAACTGCCATCTGACAATAGGTTTAATACCCTCTAGCAGGTTCCCGGCGACAGTGTACTCATAACCCAATGAGCACCTGTATACTATCTTAGGTGAACAAACTAACACCAATGGCTTGTGAGACCTGGCCACTGCCCCTCATGAGGGTCTCAATCAGTATACACTAGTCTACTCCGTAGTACTGATGCCCAGTCTCGATACTACCATGACTAGGGACATTTAAGGATTTGCTTATAGACCCCCAGCTCCCACATATATGATCGCCATCATAATGCTGGTAGTTAAGCAAGAATCCTATGGGCTCTATCAACATGTAATAGTGATGATAAAGACAAACCAGATAGTATAGTATCATCTAGAGTAAGACTGTTCTACCAGTATTGGTCCTCCCTCAATCATCATAATCACCTACCTGCGACTACGATAATTGCCTTGAGGGCACTATACCCAACAATCTCCCACTTGTACTTAAGGCCAATTATTGCGGTGTCGCATACTCATAGCTCGTGTGATACTGAACACCCAACTTCTCTATTAAGCAGTTTCGCAAAGCTCGTTTGTGAAGCTATTGTGTTCGATAAATAGCCTCAGTAAGTATATCCGCTCCAGTGTTTCTATCATTATCTCTCTATATCTCAACTTCGCAAAGAATAACCATCTCCCGAAATGAGCAACACCTTGTCTTAGAATTTGTCTGGATATCTGATGGGACCCAGTTCACAAATGAACTCCAAATCCAGCAAACTTCTTAGATTGTATCATCCACTGAATTTAATCAGTATCCTGCGCCATGCCTTCCTCAGTATCCACTTGGACCACCTGTCCAACATACCGTCCCTCAGAAGGGGGAAAAACTATAACTCAGACAGCCACTCTGTTATCCAGGTCACCTTGGAAGTCTGAAATGATAACCGTCTCCTGAAGGAGGCTGTCGTTACCATATCTCTAGAACATTCATTTATGTTCATAAACTGCTTCCCTACATTTCTCTAGGATTGGATTAATATATTTTTATTGCAGCTAGTGCAAAAAAAACATCTGGTGTGGTACTTAACATTTCATGAATAACTCTATTGCCTAAGCAAGTGATATGCTAATCATGCAGATCTATCTCCCCTTTAGTCTGTAAGACACCTTTAAAGATGGTGACTCCATCACTTGCAAGTACACCACCATACCAGGAGTCGTCCATTCTAAAACACTTTAGAATAGTGTCAAGTACCCAAATTGGGACACTTCCCAAATTTAGATCTAAAACCATAGATCTAGTAACCAGAAACCCTGATATTATATCCATGTCCTATGTGGAGAAACAACTATGTGACAACCACAGTATAACTGATCGTAGTATAGGAATTTCACTTCCTATAAAGTGCATGTCATCCCAAATACCAGGACATCACGCCCTACTACCTTCTTACCAGATCCATCTCCTATTCTGATGAAGTCAAAACCTATGACTGTCACATCCAAAATAGATGATCTATCTCCGCTATATCTGCTTTAGTCTATAAATAGACATAAGCTATTTGCCCGCTATGCTTCCGCTGCTCTCACTGACTACAATAACTCTCGGGCAGAGTCATATACACGTGCACTTCTAAAGCCTGTTTAGAACGACGCTATACTCATCCTCCTGCCGGGTCTTATAGTCTATAATAGCAGCAATGGCAAGTCTGGGTAAACAAGAACCTCCCTGTCACCGTCTCTGAGAAGACCGAAGTACCTCTCGAGTGCCTGAGGTTTACCCACCAAATCTGCGGAGTGGCCAATGGAATGTCAAATCCAATTGAATCCTCAGGTTCTATTAAATCTTCAGTGATCGTTTGTGGTTCTGGAATCACTTCCAGTTCTACCGTACTCCACCTTTTTTCTGAAAAAATCCATTGTACTAAAACTGTGGTGAGTCAAGAACAATATCATAATTGATCTTCCTGATGGTAGAAAGTTAACCCTCGTCAAAGTCCGGGATAACCCACAAACTGTCATTACTGAAACGTGCCTCGAGTTTATCCGGATTCTGATTTTAAGCATCAGCCGGACAACTCCCTATACCTTAACATCGTCAAGATATAAATTGATTATATATATATCCAATATAGAAACAAAAGAACTAATTTAATTGGAACCAGATTCAAAATCATGCAGCTGTCTCCAGTGCATATCAACCAAATGGAAGGAGGCCAATCAGCATTACTCAACTAGGAGTGCATCCATATATGAGTAACCTGAAAGAGAAGTAAGTTCTCAAAACCATTACTATCAACAGAAAACCAAACAAAAGTATCTACATCTTCAACTACCTCAAAGAATCCTGATACATCCAACAAATGGTTCTCTTCTTTATTCTTATACCTATAACTTCTCAAAATTTGGACCTTGTGTTTCAACGAAATACTTGTCCAGAACTGGAGAAGTCATGAGCAAACAGAATATAGTACGAGTACCAACCCCATTTTCCTAATGGACACTGGACAACATACAATAATTTGTACAAGTCTCTTGAGTTTAATAACTCAAACCTTGTGCGTCGTCGGTTGAAAACTGTACTATGGTCAAGAAGAATTTCACCGCTGTTGAATGCACCTTACCTAATCAACAGCTGATATAGGTAAATGTCATAGACATAATTTCAAAAAGTTATATCTCACTTTATAAAATAAACATACAGATATATCAGTTTGAAATTGGTGCATAACAACGGATATTCAAAATCAAATATTTGCCTTCAGGCAAAAACCCAGGTGATTTCCTCAAATATCACCAATTACAACGAATTCCGATATAATGAGGATCTAATCACCCAATTCCCAATATATCACTCCCACTCACCATCTGTAACACCATACAGATGTGAGAAACTGATCTGGTAAATACATACCCTGGAGTTAGATTCCAATTGGGAAAACAGTTTTCAATTAACATCGTACAGTCTGACTGAAACATGAAAATGTTTTGAAGGGGTTAACCTGGTATTCCTAATAACTCCTCTTCCACTATCCTGATTCACGACAGTAACCATATACTTACCTGCCCTCACTTCAATCCCATTATTATGTCTTTACTTATTACCTTTTGTACACCACCTTTAGGCTAATTGGTTTTCTTCCTTCCCTACCCTTCGGCACCAGCCTAAGGTTTGGAAGAAAACTGTCCAATAAGCGTAATAGGTGTACACTCCTTATGCCAGGAGCCCTCGCAACCTGAGAGAAAGTAATGGGAAAAGACATCTGAATAATCCTATTCTATTTCTCCTGAACCGGAAACCATCCTCGAATCTGGAACGAATTCCTTCGAGTTCATATGTAACTATACGATGGCATGTCCAAGCATTATGGACGTTCGTAGTGATACGAAGTGTTCTGGAGAAATCCAAAGTGGATGCGGGAGTGGCAGGGGTATACATGGTTTTATCGTGAATGATAGCAGTCGCAATTTTCTTTGTCGTTATTCTAATCCCTTTATATGTCTTTACTTATTACCTTCTGTACACCACCTTTAAGCTAGTTGGTTTTCTTCTTTCCCTACCTTTCGGCACATGCATATGGTCTGGAGGAAGACTATCCAATAAGCTCAATAGGTGCACCCTCTCCTAATCCTAGGAGCCCTCACAATCTGAGAGAAGGTAAAGAGAAAAGACAACCGAATAATCTTATTCAATCTCTCCATAACCATAATCCATCCTCGAATCTGGAACAAGTTCCTTCGAGTTCGTATGTAACTATATGATGGATTTATCTAATAGGAGTGGATGTTCTTAGAGATACGGGGTGTTCTGGAGAAATGCAAAGGTGATATAGAAATGACAATGATATATGCGACACCGTGACATTCCAGAAGCCAAAATTTTTTAAGAAGCTTCGGTTAACTTGGTTCATGAGTTTTAGTCAAGGGTCGGGGCATGGTCGCTGCCAAAGAGAGAGAGAAAAGAAAAGAAACACTCAACGTGCACTCTAACCTTGATCAGAATGGTTATTCACTTTATCTAATCAGGATGTTTCCCACTGTTTCCTCGAATTCTCCTTCAAACCCAAAAGGAGAATTAGTCGGGATCATCTAAAATCACTTGAGGAGTTATCCTACTCATCAGTGGGAATTGGGATTCAACTATCATCGCATGATAATTTGATGGAATCTACTCAAGTCACCACACTCCAGAAAGTATGCGCATGCCTGGCAAGTTTCCTGTATGTTTGAAACTCCCGATGTGATTTTTACCCCTAGGACCCAAGTAACCTTGACGAATAATCAACAAATCAAAAGGTCCTAGTCAAGTTCAACCCGTCATTATCTTGATTGCGTTAAACCCACCCACACGACCCTTGATGAATAATCAACAAAGTCGTACGACTGTCCTAACAAATCCATATGTCCATGCGACAGAAAAGCATTACAGAGCTACCGCACACTACGTCTCGGCGAATAGCAACGAAAAACGTAGCACGAATACTAAGCAATACTAATCTGAAATGATGGAGGGCTACGACTGGTTTTTGGTGAAAAACCTTTAACGTAATGAACTTGATATCGTTGAAGGAACTGAGTGATTTTTCAAATATATAGTGGCACAAACTTTTGCTAAAGAGGTCACTCCCTGTGAAGGGATCTCAGCTCTTTCCTCGTCGAATGAGGTGCAGAATATTCCAAACTGAATACCACGATACAAAACAAAAGAATCGACTATAGTAAAGTTATTACGTTGACGCCAACTTTTACTCAAGAGGTCACTCCCGATGAAGGGATCTCGGCCCTTGCCTCGTCGAATGAGGTGCTGGATATTCATAACCGAATACCACTGTGCAAAGCAAAAGGAAACGTCTGTAATGTTATTTTTTAAAAACTTGGTTCAAAACATCATATATAGGTTTGTTTTATCCTTGCATTGATCAAAATCAACGCAGTCTCATCAATTAATCAAACCAGAAAAGAACAAAAATATAATGTACATATATGTCATCCGCATTCGCCACTGGGTCCCGTCATCACTCGTTAGGTTACTTAACTAACGACAGAGCGGGGACTAGACTAGCGCGGGTGCAAAACGTATACAACATCTACTAGTATAATATAAATATATATAACAATCGTCCCAGGCATGATATAAAGCAACATCACAGAATCTCAGCAAAGCAACAAAGAGTGGTGGATAATCCTGGAGCCTCGGGTTTCACTTGAGCCGCAAATGAGACCCAACATCCCCTGTCGTGTGGATAGCCCGTGCAATGAAAACCTAGACCCCTACGAGCACGGCAAGTTACCCACCAAAACCAGAAGTGAGGCAACCCCCTTCAACAACGTGAATGGGCCACCCAACACTTCATGGAATCCGGTAACTTGGGCACCCCTCTGTGGGTCAACCTATACCCCCTACGAGTGCGGCGAATAGCCCGCCAATTCTAGAGTTAGGCACCCTCCGTCTCAACTCCATAAGATGTGGGCACGTTGCCCTCTAGAACCCGGCTATTCGTGTACTCCACCGCGGGGCTATTCTAGTACAGAAAAGAAAATAATATGTACAACGGTGACATCGACCTCAATCCGGTCGTGCCCCTAACAAATAATATACAAACTGGCAGTGACGGCAGTCCACATGTCGGACGCTCGCCCTACAATATTAAATGTACAAATGAAACTAATCTGTACTAACATTGCACCCAAGCTATCCACCATGACAATCCAACCATAATCACAGCACAACACAGAACATTAATATGAATACCATGTTCGCAAACCCGTCTAAAAGAACATATAGCAATTAAACGAGTTGTACTGCTCGAATGACATTCACGGTCGCAGATAGTATTGTATGTACTGATAAACATTTAAACAGTGTTAAAACATCAACTTCGAAACACCCCGAATAGCCCCAAACAACTAGATAAAGCAATATCAAAAGTGGGCTAAACTAGCAATATCACTGAACCAATATTCCAGAGATCAGACCACACACAAAATACGAAGTCCTAACTCCTTCTCAGGGCCGGACGGCTCGGATTTTTTGAGCATGTGCTCGGGTGAAAACAGGTAGAATGGGTTCGTATTTAGTGTGTGCTCTTGTGATCATACAAATAGTCTTCTGCAGTTGATAAAATAATTTTTTGAAGACTTTAAAAATTGAAAGAGACTGGAATCTGCAGGGTATCATTTCGGGGTTGTTTCGATTTTGATACTTTAACATCATCTAAACAAGCTAGTAAGGAATTTATGGGTTGGTTCTGATACCATGTTGGGTCACGGCAGCGTCCCGGCCATCAAACCGTGGCCAAATGCGGAACAAAAATTTACAAAACGGGCGCTACCACAACCCGATACCCGGATCTACCCTAAACCCTATACTAGCAAGCTATAAAAAGAGTTAGGAATGGTTATACCGAGTTGATCCGTGTTCTTCGGTCTTCAACCTTCATCCCAAGCTCCTAGAGGCTCCTTGATCAAATTTAGTTGTCGGTCTTCCTCCATCTACGGTGATCTAGCTGAGTGAAATGACGCAAGCTTCAGCCTCGCCAAGCGAGGCAACCGACGCTCTAAGGTTGCTAGAAATGGAGAGTGGAGGTGTAGGAATGTGTCACTATAATTTTCCTCTCATCACAATGCTCAAAAGAGCAACTCAAGAAGATGAAGGAGGTGAGGAAACATGTGGCATGAGCAACTCAAGAAAATGTGCTAAGTTTTTTCTCCAAATAAGAATGAGAGTGAGCAAGTGTAATCAAGAAGGTGAAGAAAATGAAATGAGCAAGAGTCACTCCCAAGAGATGGCAGCCCCCCTTCACAATCATGCACACACACTCACAAAAAATATCCCCTCCAATTTTTACAATAAACAAAAGAGAGCCATACCTCTCTACATGCCATGGCCCATGCTCATGCCAACTCACCCTCCACCTCATTTCCAAATTAATTTTCTAAAAATAAAATCAATTAATGAGGTGGCCATTTTCTAGAAACTATTCCATATAAATACACAATACAATCCGGTACACGTATCGAAATACATATACGCATATTCATACCAAAATACGAATAGCCAAGAGAGAAAATGAATAGTGAACAATAATACTAGAATACATATATATAAATTATTAAATCAAAAGCTGATTTAATAATCCGGCTTAATCCTAAGCCGCTAGTATTATCAACCGTATGATTAAAGTCTGTGCAGCATGTACACATATTTAATCGGACACCTGTATGTACCAACATACGTCATCTACACCATATCACCTGAACCGTGAAAACGCTCTGTGTGGGATTCTAAAAACTCGTCAATACGCTGGCAGTGGGTTTAACCACAAGCACGTCAGCGACACTAGCTGTACGTAACGGCTACCCAGGTATTGAGCGAAAGGAAGGCCGACAAGCAAACTCATCCAAACCCCTACTGAGCCTGGCAGTGGCAATATTCGTACAGTCCGGTCTGTTCGTCTAAGAGTATCACATATCGAGTCTAGGAGGTGGATAAAGTCAGACCCCCTAATAACGCGATAGTTCATGTCGGTATGAAACCCATCACCATTTGAGAAACTATCGATCCTAGATCAGTAATTCTCGACTACCTTAGCCAAGGATTTCTGGTGATGGCCACCCATGCACTGCACGACATCAACCCCCAATACCGGGAAAGACGAATCCCCGAAGATCCGCTTACTGCCTCCATGTGGCTCAGGACTGTACCCAACTAAAACCTGTTTGCACGACTCGTTTGAGCCGTGGTAGGGTAGTAATCAAAGCATGGTGGGAACTCACGTGACACAAATGACGATCTCAGGTCGACAGACTAACCTGTACACATGTCACCTTGGAACTGCCATCTGACAATAGGTATAACACCCTCTAGCAGGTTCCTGGCAAGTCCGTCCAGTGTACTCATAACCCAATAAGCACCTGTATACTATCTTAGGTGAACAAACTAACAACAATGGCTTGTGAGACCTGGCCACTGCCCCTCGTCTGGGTCTCGATCATTATACACTAGTCTACTCCGGAGTACTGATGCCCAGTCTCGATACTCCCACGACTAAGGACATTTAAGAATTTGCTTATAGACCCCCAGCTCCCACATATATGATCGCCATCATAATGCTGGTAGTCAAGCAAGAATCTTATGGGCTCTATCAACATGTAATAGTGATGATAAATACAAATCAAATAGCATACTATCATCTCGAGTAAGACTGTTCTACCAGTATAGGTCCTCCCTTAATCATCATAATCACCTGCCTGGGACTACGATAATTGCCTTGAGGACACTATAGCCTCACATGAGTTGTGAACCCTTGAGCTTGTGAGAACCCTAGTGAGCAAACAACACCCCTATTTCACCATCCTACACTAGATTAGCGCTTTGGTGTAATGTGTTTACTTCACTAAAGAGTTTAGTAAAGAGATAGCTTGGATTAGCGGACTTCGGGTGGATCATCTTCGGTACGAAGGTCATCGAAGCAAGTTCGTTCAACTTTCAAGTGGATTCTAGTGGAGTCGTGTGGACTATAACCCGGAGCTTGAAAAGAGAAGGACACGGTCTATAAAGGTTGTAGCCATCTTTCTCTTAGCTAGTGTTTTTGATATCATAGTTAAACCCTAATCATCTAGTTTAAGATCTTGGTTAGTGTAGATTAACACCCAGAAATTTTTTAAAAACGGCTTGCTTGATACTAGTAAAACCCAGTGGTGGTGCTTACACTTTCATGTTCGTCAGATACGGTCGAGACGGAGAAAGTGGACACTACTGAGGAGGATTACGACTAGATAGCTACTCAGAATTAGCTTAACTTCCTTTTCATTCAGTTTATTTGTGCTACCTGTTTAGGCATTTCCTTTTATTGTATTTACTTTTCCAGTTAAATTCATGTACCTGTATATATTTCATGTTTGAATGTAAATAAAAATGTTTGATGAAAATTGTACAGTCTCAGTTTATTCTTGCATTGTGTATTATTGTTTCAATATTCTTAGTATATTTATTTAGGGAATGACCTTCTCTGAATAAATATGCAGCGTGCTTGCCACGTCGTCGTTTCCGTCTACTGGGAAGCGGAGCGTGGCACGATTTATTGGTGGCCTATGCAGGTCGGTTCTGCATGAATTCGTAAACAAAATACTGCAAGAATTAATGAATTGAACAAATATTTGCATTCCTTGCATTTTAAATTCCTTGAATCTATCCTAACCTATCTTTTATTTCAAGGTGATGGATTCTTCAAACAAAACCAGCACCAACGTCAATGGTAACACACCACCACCAACCATACCACCTCCCCTTACCGTTCTTGCTCCGATTAACGAATAGACGGTGCTCCTGGAAGCTATCAAAAGCCCTCTAGAGAGTCAGCAGCAGCAGACTACTATCCTTATGAAGCGCCCCGAGGTTGAAGCACCTGGAGTAAAGCAGTTCCGGGCTTTGCACCTAAAGAACTTCTCGGGTAGGGAGAGCCTGCTTGAAGCAGAACAATAGGCCCACGCAATTGAAGATGATCTGGCAACAGCTGAAGTGCCAGATATAGCTTGGGTAAGAGTTGCTAAGTTGCAACTGACCGATAATACTAGAGTATGGTGGAAAGATGAGGAGAGCCATCTTGAGCAACCAATAGAATGGAAAACATTCCGAGACCTCTTCGATGTGAAGTACTTTCCGGAGACTGCCCGCTTCGACATGGAGCTGCAATTCATCAATCTACAGCATGGATCGATGTGGGTCAAGTCTGTGGATGAATATGATGCTGAGTTTACCAAGATCAGCAGGTAAGCAATAGTCTCAAGTTGAATTTTTCTATCTCACTTACAACACCGCTAACACAAGATCATAATAAGTTCACTGCACACCTTATTCCCACTGCTGAGATCCAGGCACGACGATTCTAGCAGGGGCTGGACCTTGAAATCTAAGTTGCACTCCCTACGGGGGATTTCCCAACCCACGAGCTTGATTTGAAGGCTGCCCAACGCTATGAGGTAGTTGTGAAGAAGAAGGGCAGGTCGCTGTCGGCCTGTGTGAAATGCCCTTTGCATCAAATCATAGGAGGGGCCTTTTCCAGACCAGCTTTCAACGGACCATCTCAGAAGCCAGGAGGTTCATTCGCCAACAATAGGCCAGACTTTTGCAGCTACTACAAAAGAACATGGCATCTAGTGAAGAACTGTCGTAGGGAGAACGACTTATGCTTGATTTATGGGTCTTCTACTCACACTATCGGAGCATGGTCCCAGAACTGAGGGACTAATAACCCTCCCGCTATACCGACGATCCAAGCTCCTCCTACCTGGTTAGCTCTACCAGCACCAGCTCTCCATACCCAAACCGCTCAATCTTAACGCCGAGTGTTTAAACAGTCACAGAGGAAGGTGCCGCGACGCTAAGCATTCACCATGTCGGTCGAAGAGACCGATGCTACGGGTCAGGTTATCACCGGTAAATCTCTTATTTCTTTCCTTTCAAGTTATTTCAATTCCTATACATCTTATATTGTTATACGTAAACTTATCCTATGCGACTTATGTAAAATCTTAGTAGCCACCCTACCTGCACTCGCGCTCTTCGACACTAGGACATCGTATTTCTTCATGTTGCAACGGTTCATAAGAACTCATGCGATCCCAGTTAAGCCACTCGTATCTAGCCAGAATGCCAGTTCAGAGAACTACATTCTAAAAGCAACCTTGGGATATGATTTGTGTGCAGTGGTCTTCTGCAGACAGGAATTCTATGCGGACTTCAAGATGCTGGACATACCTAATTTCGACGTAGTCTTGGGAATGGATTGGCTGGGAACTTTCTTCACTACCATCGACCGTCGCCAAAAGAGGGTAGTGTTTGAAATACCAAATCACCCAGTGTTCTATTTCACAAGCGGAGACCAGACTTTGGAGCCTAGCATCTACCGAGCAAAACCAAAGAATGCAGAGACTGCAGCGTTGCAAGCGGAAGGATTGAAGCCAGAGGTCGTTAAAGAGTTCGAGGATATTTTTCCTAAAGATATAGCAGGTTTGCCTCCCGATTGAGCTCTTAAATTTAGTATTGATTTTCAACCCAACACACAACCAGTAATAAAAGCTCCAAACCGATTAAGTCCAGAGAGATTGATGGAGATCCGTATTCAGTTGGATGAACTCCTGAAGAAAGGTTGGATCAGACCCATTACCTCAAGTTGTGGATCTCCGGTGCTGCTGGTTGTTGGATATGTATGCCCTAGAGGCCATTATTGTATATGTATACATATGGATGCTGGGGATATGTATGTACAGGACAATCTTGCTCAGTTATGTAGTATATTATTTGAGTTGTCTTTATCAGGATATGTGTATTTGTTTCTATTGATACTTTATCCAGCTTGCACATATTGATAAAGACTTGATATAGTAGTATACTATTGTGGTTTGACTTTATCTTAACATAGCATATGTTATACACGTTATTGCATATTGCGGTTACATGTTGATAAAGCCCATAGGATCTTGTTTGACTACCTGCGTTGTAATGGCGATCATACTTGTAGGAGCTGGGTAGTCTATAAGCACATCCTTAAATGTCCCAAGTCGCAGGAGTATTGAGATTGGGTATCGATACTCCAGAGTAGACTTGCGTGTACGTTTCTAGACCCCGAAGAAGGGCGGTGGTTAGTCCAACAACCATTGGTGTGATCGCCTAAGATTGTATACGGGTGCTCACTGGGGGTGAGTACACTAGACGGACTTGCTGAGAACCTCTAGATGGTATTATACCTATCGTCAGATAGCAGTTCTTTTGTGACATGTGTACTTGTTAGTCTTTGGACCTGATATCGTTATTTTTCTCATGTGAGTTTCCACTGTGTTTTGATCACTACCCTACCATGGCTCTCCTGAGTCGTGCAAACAGGTTTTGGTTGGGTACAGTCCCGAGCCACATGGAGGCAGTGAGTGATTGTCAGGGATTCTTCTCTCCGGGTATTGGGAGTTGATATCTCACTGTGTTCGATTGGTCAGGACCATAAGACCTTGTCCAAGACAATTGGGATTTACTAATAGGTTGATCAGTAGTTTCCTGGATGGGTCCTGAGCCGCATCAGCACAAATTATCGAGTTATTAGGGTCTGACGCTTACCACCCCTAGATCCGGTATGCGATACTCTTAGAAGAAGAGACCGGACTGTATGGATATTGTCACGGATAAGCTCAGTAGGGATCCGGATGAGTTTGCTCGTCGGCTTTCCTTTTCGACAGGTACCCGGGTAGCCGTTACATACAGCTAGTGCCGCTGACATGCTTGTGGTTATGGATTTATCCAGTAATGCACTTCCGGCGTACTGTCGAGTCTTTAGAGTCCCACACAGAGGGTTTCTCTGCTTCAGGGGAAACGATGTAGAGGCTGTATGGTTTTACGGTAGGGTCGATCACATACATATACTTGTACACGTGTGATGTTCGGGCGGATAATACTAGCAGGCTTTAGTTTAAGCCAGATCCTAATATTATATTGTTGGATTATTTTCTTCTCTTTTGTATTCGTATTTTTCGGAATAAGGATACGGGTATGTATATACGGTGATGGGTATTCTTGTAATTTGTTACAAGAGTGCTTCTAGAAGAAGAAACCTCATTATTTGTTTTAACCATTTAGTTAAATGGTTAATCAAGTAGAGGTATGAGGTGTTGAATTTTGTTAAGTGAAGCTTGGCTACTTGTTGACTCACTTAGTGAGTCATGGGTTACTATTGAGGCAGGGTGATATCTAGATATTTTGTAGAAAATATCTAGATATTTTGTGGTGGAGATAATTTTTTATTATTATCTTGGCATGCTTGCTTTATTAGTCATAAGTCTTAGCCATTCTTCACTTAATTCTTATGTTACTCTCTACAACATTCTCATCTCCTCCAAGCTTCTCTTCTTCTACCTCAAACCCTAATAGTCTCATGTGTTGAGAAACCTAGGGTTCTTGGGACCAATTAATCCATCATTGCTCTTTACATCACCTAGGTTACTTAGATTAGCAAACTAAGTAACTTAGTTACCTTAGTTTAAACGTAGGAGCCCAAAGTAGACACTCTCGGGTGGATCATCTTTGACGCGAGGAGCCGTCGATCAAGCTCGATCATGGAGGCCACTAGGAGCATGCTAAAGGATAGGAGTGAAGACCCGAAGGACTCGAGTCTCTTGGTATAAACTTCTTTCACAGTAGATAACTTCTTTAGATGCTAGTTAGGTTAATGGTAGATCCAGTTCAGGGTTATTCTAGCGCCAAGTTTACATTGTTAGAAAAAAAAATGTTCCGCAATCGGCCTCGGTTGATGGCCCGGGCGTTAGCATAACCTTTCATAGTATCAGAGTCAGCCCATAAAATCTTAACTAGCTTGTTCTAACGTGCTTAAAAGATCGATCGAGAAAAGTTTCCGAAATCACAATTTCTAAATCTTAGTTTCTGCCGATTTTTTAATGAGTTCAAAAAATTATTTCCAGTTGCTTAAGAATACGAGCATGGTTAAAAAGAAATTTGGGCAACTAAAACCCTAATACGGCCACAGAACCGCGGCAGAACAAGCTTGTTTGCAACGGTTGCGAGGCTGAAATGGTTTATCCATGCACAAAATTTCCTGGGGAATTCTAATATAAGGAAATGTGATTTATGGAATATTTAGTTTTTGGCCCATGTTTGTTTTAGTACCGGATTGCACTTGGGGCCAATATGGAAAGTTTTTTGTCATCGAAATTTTAAATGCGTTAAGTTTCAGTACATACACTTTTATTTACGACCGTGAATGTCATTTGAGCAGTATAACTTATTTAACTGTTATATGTTCTTTTAGACGGGTTTGCAAACATGACATTCAAGTTGATGTTCTGTGTTCGTGCTATAGTTGTGGTTGGATAGTCGTGGTAGATGGTTTGTGGTGAAATGTTAGTGGTACAGTTGAGATTCATTTGTACATTTGTTATTGCGGGACGAGCGTCCGACATGTAGACTGTCGTCACTGCCATGTTGTATATTATTTGTTTAGGGCACGACCGGGTTGAGGTCGATGTCACCATTGTACATATTTTTTTTATTTTCTGTACTAGGATTACCCCACGGTGAAGTGCTCGAATAACCGGGTTCTAGAAGGCAAAAATCCCGCATCTCGTGGCATTGAGACGGAGGGGGCTTCATTCTAGAATTGGCGGGCTATTCGCCGCACTCGTAGGGGGTATAGGATGACCCACAGAGGGGCACTCAAGTTACCGGATCCCGTGGAGTGCTGGGTGGTCTATTAACTTTGTTGATTGGGGTTGCCTCACTTCTAAGATTGGCGGGTAGCTTGCCGCGCTCATAGGGGTCCAGGTTTTCATTGCACATGTTATCCACACAACCGGGAACGTCGAGTTTTATTTGCGGTTCAAATGAAACCCGAGGCTCCAAGATTATCCACCATTCTGTGTTGCTTGCTGAGATTATATGATGTTGCTTATTATCATGCCTGGGAAGAATGTTATATATATATATATATATATATATATATATATATACTAGTAGATGTTGTATATGTTTTACACCCGCGCTAGTCCAGCCCCCGCTCTGTCGTTAGTTAAGTAATCTAACGGGTGATGCGGGGCTCAGTGGCGAATGCGGATGGTATATACGTACATTGTATTTTCGTTCTTTTCCGGTGTGATTGGTTAAATTATGGGACCACATAAATTTTGATTAATACAAGAAAAGAAACCAAAAAAGATATTGTTGGAACAAATTTCGAAAAACTATAGTTATATTCTTTCTCTTTGCATAGTGGTGTTCGGTTGTGAATATCCAGCACCTCATTCCAGGAGGCAAGAGTCGAGATCCATTCGTGGAGAGTGACCTATTGAGCAAAAGTGTATACTGTAAATTACTCGGTTTTTTCCAAAACCAGAAGTTTTAAAAAGCGGAGCCTAAAGCACTCCTTTTCAAAACTGCTCAGGTTCCTTCAACGATATCAAGTTCATTACGTTAAAGGGTTTTTTTTCAAAAAACCCAGCCGTAGCCCTCCGTCATTTCAGAATAGTAATATTTAGTATTCGTGTTGCGTTTGTTAACCTAGTCAAGGCGTAGTGTACGGTAGCTAAGTAGTACTTTTTTGTGCATTGTAAATGCGATTGGTTAGGACAGTCGTATGGCCTTGTTGACGTAGTCAAGGGCACGTACTGGTGGGTTTAATGCAATCAAGAAAATGACGGATTGAACTTGACTAGCGGTTTATGGTTTGTTGACCTAGTCAAGGTCATAAACCGTTAGGGGCAAAAACCAAATCGGGAGTTTCAAATATACAGGAAACTTGCAGTTTTAGCATACCTTCTGAAGTGTGGTGACTAGAGTGGATTACATCTAAGTCATCACATAATGATAGTTGGATCCCGATCCCACTGATGAGTAGGATTACTCTTGGCAGATTATTTCACTTAACAATCAATGCTATAAACCAAGTAGGTGTCTAGAACGGTGTTAGCAGGGCTGCGCCTCCAGGGAAAAGAGTTTATATAATTAAGTAACTTCGCGAAAGTGTTGGAAAACCTCCCTCTAAGTACTGATGCTAGCCTGGCCGAAAGGTTAAGCAAGTATTGTGACGTGCGATTAATCCTGACTAGTTCTTCTTTTAGGGTTTGAAGAAGAATTTGAGAAAACAGTGGGAACCATCCTGTTTAGATAAATTAATAACCAATCTAATCTTGCAAGAGCGCACGCTAAGTGTTCTTTTCTCTCTCTCCAGGTAGCAACTGTTTCACGTCCTAATCAAGATAATAAAATGTATAGCTTGACCGATCCGAATTCTTATTCGAGACCGGGGAACGTCGGTTCGGCTCTAAACTATGACAGGTGTCATGAATATGAGTAAGGGAAAGAGGATTGCAAGAATTCCTTAATTACCCCAACGAAGAAGAAGCATACTATTGCATCTCCTTCAGATATTTTTGTTATTTAGAACTGTTTTTCGGTCAGTCCTATCTCCTGGGTACTAGATACCGGATCAGGATCTCATATCTGTAATTTATTGCAGGGACTGAGAAAAGTAGAATAGTTGGACCTGATGATATGTCCCTCGGAGTAGGGAACGGAGCGCAAGTTGATGCTGCTGCCGTCGGTGAATATCACCTAGTGTTGCCAAAAGGAAATATTATGATTTTGAACAATTGCTACTATGTATCTTCCATGATTTGCAACATCATATCAGTTTCTTTACTTGATAAAGATGGATATAAGTTTGTTCTTGATAGAAATATCATGAACATTTACATTAATCTGGTATTGGTTGCAGAAAGTATACTGTGTAATGGTATCTATGTTCTAAATCAAAACACAGTTTTCAATATACAAAACACACACAAGAGGAAGAGTTCAGATACGAACGAATTCTACTTGTGGCATTGTAGACTTGATCATATCGGAGAGAAAAGACTAAGTAAGTTACATAAGCATATATATTTGAATACGTTCTAATTTTCATTTTATGAAACTTGTCAGTCTTGTCTCAAGGGAAATATGACCAAATCCCCGTTCACCGGACACGGAGAAAGAGCGGGAGAGCTCTTGGGACTCATACACAGTGATGTAGTGGTCCGATGTCTATACATGCAAGGGGTGGGTTCTCGTACTTCATCACATTCACTGAAGATCTTTCTAGGTTCCGGGATGTGTATCTTATGAAACACAAATCTGAAGCTTTTGAGAAATTCAAAGAATTCAGAAAGGAAGTAGAGAACTAGACTGGCAAACGTATCAAGATTCTCCGATCTGATAGAGAAGGGGAGTATTTAAGCACGGAATTCTTAGAATATCTAAAAAAGAATGGAATTCTCTCTCAGCTTACTCCTCCTTACACACCACAGCACAACGGGTCATCGGAGAAGAGGAACTGTACCCTGTTGGACATGGTTCGCTCCATGATGAGTAATGCTGAGTTGCCTCTTTCATTTTGGGGACATGCGCTTCAGACAGCAGCATTCCTATTGAATGATGTTCCGTCCAAATTAGTGCCTAAGACACCATTCGAGATATGGAATGGTAAGGCCATATCTTAAAATTTTTAAGATATAGGGTTGTCCGGCTTACGTTAAAAAGCATAAACTGGATAAACTTGAGGCACGGTCAGTTTTATGTAAGTTTTTGGGATATCCAAAGAATGGTCATGGATATTTGTTCTACCACACCGAGAAACAGAAGGTGTTTGTTACTCAGCACGCCATTTTCGTAGAAACGGAGTTTCTTACAAAAGAAATTAGTAGGAGCTGGGTAGAACTGGAAGAAATTCAGCGACCACAAACTGAAACTGAAGAAATGGTGGAACCTCAAGATTCAATAACCTCAGACGAATCTCAGCCACGCAGATCCGGTAGGATTTCTCATCCGCACGAGAGATACTACGATTTTCTAATAGACGGGGATCGAGAGGATTGCATCTTGGAAGAAGATGATCCTACTAGTTTCAGGCAGGCCATTATCAGTAGGGACTCTGATAAGTGGCTGGATGCTATGCAATCCGAAATGGAGTCCATGTACGCAAATAAAGTGTGGACCTTGGAAATTGCTCCACGTGGGGTAAAACCTGTTGGATGCAAATGGATCTACAAAAGGAAGATTAGTGTAGATGGGCAAATGGAAACCTATAAGGCTAGACTTGTTGCAAAAGGTTTTCGTCAAAGACTAGGATTGGACTATGACGAAACTTTTTCTCCAGTGGCTATGCTCAAATCCATTCGGAACCTACTTGCCATTGCTGCCTTCCATGACTATGAAATATGGCAGATATACGTAAAAACGGCTTTTCTAAACGGATGTTTGGAAGAGTGCATTTATATGGATCAGCCAGAAGGTTTTGTAGACAGTGGGAGCAGTGGGAAGGTTTGCAAGTTGCTCAAATCCATTTATGGATTGAAACAGGAATCGCGGAGCTGGAACATATGTTTTGATGAAACAGTCAAGGACTTTGACTTCATCAAGAACGAAGATGGGCCATATATTTATAAGAAGATTGTAGGACGAAATATCGTATTTCTAGTCTTGTACGTGGACGACATTTTTTTGATAGGAAATGATATTCCTATGCTACAATTAGTCAATATATTCTTGTCACAAAGGTTCTCCATGATGGACTTGGGTGATGTCTCGTACATTCTGAGGATCAGGATCTACAGAGATAGATCCAAGAGATTACTGGGACTTTCGCAGTCCAGGTACATAGGGACCATACTAAAGAGATTTAGTATGGAAGATTCCAAGCGTGGTAACATACCCGCATTGCATGGAATCACCCTCTCCAAGGAGATGTTTCCCAAGACTGATGAGGAGAGGGATCGCATGAGCACTATACCCTACGCTTCGGAGGTAGGATCTATAATGTATGTGATTCTATATACAAGACCAGATGTAGCTTACATGCTAAGAGTGGTGAGCCGGAATCAGTCGAACCCAGGTGAGAACCACTGGACAGCAGTGAAGAACATTCTCAAGTACCTGAGAAGGACTAAGGAGATGTTCTTGGTTTTCGGTAATGGAGATCTCAAGGTTGAGTCCTTTACCGATTCAAGATTCCAGAGTGACAAGGATGACAGCAAGTCTGTCTTGGGTTTTGTGTTTACCCACAATGGAGGGATGGTGTGTTGGAGGAGTTCCAAACAGGTTACCATCACAGACTCGACGATGGAGGCTGAATACATTGTTGTGAGCGATGTCGCAAAAGAAGCAGTCTGGGTGAAGAAGTTCATTACTGAACTTCAGGTAGTTCCGTCCATTGTTGATCCGATACCTTTGTATTGCGATAACAATGGGGCTATAGTTTTAGCGAAGGAACCACGGTCCCATCAAAAATTCAGACACATCTTAAGGAGGTATCACCTGATCAGGGAGATCATAGATCGCCAGGAGATCGAGGTCCGGAGAGTGGATACAAAAGAGAAAACGGCGGATCCATTTACAAAGGCCCTCCCTCAAGCGCAGTTCGAGCGACTTTTTGAGATGTTGGGTATGCGGTACACCAGCAGCTGGCCTTAGAGCAGACGTTGTGTATTCGGTACGCCAATTACTGGCCTTTAGTGCAAGTGGGAGATTGTTGGATATGTATGCCCTAGAGGACTTTATTGTATATGTATACATGTGGATGCTGGGGATATGTATTTACAGGACAATCTTGCTCAGTTATATAGTATATTATTTGAGTTGTCTTTATCAGGATATGTGTATTTGTTTCTATTGATGTTTTATCCATCTTGAACATATTGATAAAGACTTGATATAGTAGTATATTATTATGGTTTGACTTTATCTTAACATGGAATATGTTATACACATTATTGCATATTGCGGTTACATGTTGATAAAGCCCGTAGGATCTTGCTTAACTACCTGCATTATGATGGTGATCAGACTTGTGGGAGTTGATTAGTCCATAAGCACATCCTTAAATGTTCCAAGTCGTAGGAGTATCGAGATCGGGCATCGATACTTCAGAGTAGACTTGCGTGTATGTTTCTAGACCCCGACGAGTGGCGATGGTTGGTCCCACAACCATTGGTGTGATCACCTAAGATTGTATATGGGTGCTCATTGGGGGTGAGTACATTGGACAGACTCGCTGAGAACCTCTAGATAGTATTATACCTATCGTCAGATAGCGGTTCTCTTGTGACATGTGTACATGTTAGTCTTTGGACCTGAGATCGTTATTTGTATCATGTGAGTTCCCATTGTGCTTTAATTACTACCCTACCACGACTCTACTGAGTCATGCAAACAGGTTTTATTTGGGTACAATCCCGAGCCACATGGAGGCAGTGAGTGATTGTCAGGGATTCGTCTCTACGGGTATTGGGAGTTGATATCGCACTGTGTTCGATTGGTCAGGACCATAAGACCTTGGCCAAGGCAGTTAAGATTTACTGATAGTTGATCAGTAGTTTTCCGGATGGGTCCTAAGCCGCATCAGCACGAATTATCGGGTTATTAGGGTCTGACGCTTATCACCCCCTAGATCCGGTATGCGATACACTCTTAGACGAAGAGACCGGACTGTACGGATATTGTCACGGATAGGCTTAGTAAGGATCCGGATGAGTTTGCTCGTCGTCTTTCCTTTTTGACAGGTACCCGGGTAGCCGTTACGTACAACTAGTGCCGCTGGCATGCTTGTAGTTATGGATTTATCCAGTAACGCACTTCTAGCGTACCGTCGAGTCTTTAGAGTCCTACACAGAGGGTTTCTCTGCTTCGGGCGAAACGATGTAGAGGCCGTATGGTTTTACGGCAGGGTTCGATCACATACGTATACTTGTGCACGTGTGATGTTCGGGCGGATAATACTAGCGGGCTTTGGTTTAAACCGGATCCTAGTATTATATTGTTGGATTATTTTCGTCTCTTTTGTATTCATTTTTTCGGAATACGGATACGGGTATGTATATACGGTGAGGGGTATTCTTATAATTTGTTACAAGAGTACTTCTAGAAGAAGAAACCTCATTATTTGTTTTAACCATTTAGTTAAATGGTTAATAAGGTGGAGGTATGAGGTGTTGACTTTTGTTAAGTGAAGCTTGGCTACTTGTTGACTCACTTAGTGAGTCATGGGTTACTATTGAGGCAGGGTGATATCTAGATATTTTGTAGAAAATATCTAGATATTTTGTGGTGGAGATAATTTTTTATTATTATCTTGGCACGCTTGCTTTATTAGTCACAAGTCTTAGCCATTCTTCACTTAATTCTTATGTTACTCTCTACAACATTCTCATCTCCTCCAAGTTTCTCTTCTTCTACCTCAAACCCTAATAGTCTCATGTGTTGAGAAACCTAGGGTTCATGAGACTAATTAATCCATCATCGCTCTCTACATCACCTAGGTTATTTAGATTAGCAAACTAAGTAACCTAGTTACCTTAGTGTAAAGGTAGGAGCACAAAGTAGACACTCTTGGGTGGATCATCTTTGACATGAGGAGCTGTCGATCATGCTCGATCATGGAGGCCACTAGGAGCATGCTAAAGGAGAGGAGTGAAGAACCAAAGGACTCGAGTCTCTTGGTATAAACTTCTTTCACGGATAGCTTCTTTAGATGCTGGTTAGGTTTATGGTAGATACGGTTCAGGGTTATTCTAGCGCCAAGTTTACATCGTTAGAAAAAAATTTGTTCCGTAATCGGCCTCGGTTGAGGACCAAGGTGTCAGCCATTACCAATTCCATAATGGAAATGGCAGCACATTACCATAGACTTCGTGACTGCTCTCCCTCGCAGCACGAAGGGTAACGACGCAATCCAGGTTATTATGGATTGACTCACCAAGTCGGCTGATTGGTTCGAAAAATTGTGTTTGTAGTTTAACCGCAATCAGAACGGTGTCGCGCGTAGCTAGACCGAGATGAGTACGGGTCGTCCTCTGGGAAACGTTGAACCTTTTATTTTTACTTTAGATGTGTTGAGAAAGAGAGGAGGAATAAAGAATTTTGTGAAAAGTTTCTAGATCTACTTTAATGTAAACTATAGATCTAGATTATTTTAGAGATTTAAATAATATAATAATAGGGCTTGTAGGGTTCATTAGGATTTAGTAGTTATGGACGATTAATTAAAAGTTACCCTTTTTATCCATTAATAGATTTAGAACTAGAACGACGGTGATGCGTGTAGATTAGGGTTTCTGGAGGGAAAAGGAATCCCACTCGTAACCCTTATCTCGACACGGAACTCCGTTCATATCTAGCCTTTACCAAAACAATCATTAATCTAATCTCTAATCGCGGTCGGAACTGGCAAGGAATTGCTAGCGCGCCCGATTAGGATATTAATGATTATTTTGATAAAGTTCCTAAACTTTATAGGACTTAAAAATGGTTTAATTATTTTCATCGTCCATTAGCCTACCCTAATCCTACGAACCCTAACAAGCGGAGAATTACTCGCGCATGTTAGGAGAAGAAAATGAAAAGAAAGAGATGGAAAACATAATGTAAAAGAAAACAAACAATTAAAAAAAAACTACATTTATTAATCAACTCCTTCAACTACACTTTTAATCCATAGAAAATGATTACAAAACTTGATTTGCTTCTCGATCTTTCCTAGGGAGGTAGTCGAACAGTCGATGATCAGCCTGGATGCGTGAGCGTCGGGAGCTTCGTGATCTCTTCGGCTTGATAGCTTTTCCAAGAGGCTCTCGGTGCCTTTTTATAGTGCAAACCCAGAATCTTATTGTTGAGAAGTTGGTAAAATTCAGCAGTTGTAAATCTCCCAAAATATTGCCTTCCAACCTCCTCAAACTGCGGCGGATCCGCGGCCCATGGGTGTGTTTGGCCGTGGATCCGCACTCATGTGTCGAGATCAATTGATGATTTTTCTTGGCCTTTCATCTGGTGACATTTGGCAATCATAGGAATCTTCAGAATCTGAAAATATTTTCTCGGTTGCTTCCAGACTTGATCTCCAAGTTTGCTTCTTAATTTGGCAAGTTTTCTTCAACAAATTGATTTGTTTGTTAAATCCTTCATAACAACTTGGAAATATTCTGCACAACAACTCAAATAAGATTTTAGTAGACTTTGTTCTACTAGGATTAGACCAATAATATTATTTGCATACATTTTCCTACCAAATGATAATTAAATATATTAACACATAGAAAATAATGTTTTTACACATAAACCCTCATATGTATAATATATTATAATAAAGTCCTTTTTTAATATAAAAATGGTAGGAAAAATGTACTACAAATGTGCAGTTTTATCGACTGAACAAATACCCCCAAACTTATCTTTGATCGTCCCGAGCAAACTAGTTTATTTAAGAGGAGAAAAAAGAAAGGAGAAAACTAAGCACACTTTCGTAGGCAGACACGATTGCACTGAGCACGTGCAACAAGCCGTTAAACCTCTAGGTGTCCCTAATAGGAGGAGTGTTGTCTCCTGAGGGTTTTCAGCGGATTACACCCATAAAATCCAATAACAAAAGAAAGATGGTGAAATTTACATATAAAGACAAGAACCATAAAAGAAATACTTTGAAAAGAAGAGTTTCCAACTATGCCAGCTTTTCAGTTGTCATGAGCCCTATCTTAATAGTCATGAAAAGATGTTAGAAATCACATTATCCCTCAATAAAACATCGTCTTTATTCTTCATTCCTACCTTTCATCCAAACATTGATCATATAACCCCACGTGTGTGTAAATAACATCCCTACACTCGGAGAATTCAATTCAAGCTATCATACTCTTGTCCATCTACCTTAGTACTTTTTAATTTGATGAATACTTAGATTTGCTCACACATTTTCATGAGACCGTTAATACTTCTTGAGGTACTAACCGACCGATTACTCATGTGCTTGCTGATTAGGTGATAATATTTCCTCGTCTTGCACCACCTAAGGCTTAGCAGTGACTCCCAGACCAGTTGGCCTTAGGGCACTAGGTGAAGAGGCACCCTCGCTATATTTTTTTTTATTGCTGCCTTGGCGATAACAAAACCAGTGTTCATTTTTTTCTTTTCACCATTTTTATATTTTCTTCATTTTTCACTTCCTTCATACTTTGGCTTTTAGACAAGAGCATTTCAAGGTATCCTCTACTATCCCGAGTTTCAAGACGTGTGTAGGTGCATATTGTAGGGTATCAACATTCAAATGTTTGGCTTCCAGAATAGAAACTATTTTTCAGACTTATTTTTATCCTCAGATTAGTGACTTCCTTCATCTTACTAACCCTTGGGACAACAGCTCATAACTACTTATTACTAGTTCGTTTAAGAAAACTTCTAATTTTCTTGGTTTTCTTAAACTATTCCTATCTTTTGTATGTAATTTTTCACTTTCTACTCTTTTGTTATAAAAAAAAAAATTTTTTTTTTAATGCCCGGTGTCAAAGATAATTCAGTGAATACAAACCTCCCCCCCAAACCTGTTTTCAGCAGTGTCCTCACTGATGTAGCCTTTTGAGAACATGGACCTGTATACTAAAGGAGAGATACAAGGGGTAAAATAATAGTTAAATGATAAATTCCCCCAAACTTATTCTTTGACACGCACAGATATTCAATCAAATCCATTTTTACTCACCTCCATTCTTAAAATGAGAAAATGTTAAAAAAAATGGAGGTGAGGCGGAGGAAATTTAGTTTTGATAAAGCGGCTCCTGTAAAAACATGAGCTCCTCCGCGGGGTCAGCAGAAAAATACGGTTTTAATCTATGCCCATTTACTTTAAAAATCGACCCATTTTTCAAATTTTCGACTTCAACTGCTCCGTGCGGGTGTACATACCGCACCACAAAAGGTCCTTTCCAACGAGATTTAAGCTTACCCGGATGAAGATGGAGACGGGAATCGTAAAGAAGGACTTGTTGCCCCGATGTGAAGGTTTTTCTAGAAAGATTTTTATCGTGGAACACTTTAGTCCTATTCTTTACTATCACCGCATTATCGTAAGCTTCATCGCGGAGTTTGCTTAGCTCATTCAATTGCAGCTTCCGATAGCTGCCTGCATGATCAAGATCAAAATTAAGCTCTTTAATAGCCCACATTGCCTTATGTTCAATCTCGACAGGGAGGTGGCATGCCTTCCCAAACACAAGGCGGTATGGAGACATACCAAGATCGGTCTTATAAGCGGTGCGGAATGCCCAAAGAGCATCCGTCAATTTGGTTGACCAATCTTTACGGTTTTTCGAAACCGTCTTCTCCAATATCTGTTTGATCTGCCTATTTGAGATCTCAGCCTGCCCGCTTGTTTGGGGGTGATAGGGCGTAGAAAGCTTGTGAGTGATTGAGTATTTCCGCATCAAGGCCTCGAAAGACCTATTGCAGAAATGTGTCCCGTTGTCGCTAATGATAGCGCGAGGGTGTCCGAATCGCGAGAAGATATTTTCTTTAAGGAACTTAATGACAACTTTGTTGTCATTAGTACGATACGGTATGGCTTCCACCCACTTCGAGACATAATCAACCGCTAACAAGATATATAGATTCCCAAAGGAGTTGGGAAAAGGGCCCATAAAATCAATACCCCAAACATCAAATATTTCCACAACCAATATAGGTTGGAGCGGCATCTCGTTCCTTCGTGAAATCTGACCCAAATGCTGACATCGCGGACAAGTTTTGCAATGTTCAAATGCATCTTTAAATAATGTTGGCCAATAAAAGCCACATTGCAAAACTTTCTCCGCCGTTTTTCGAGGTCCAAAGTGACCGCCGCATGCCTGATCATGACAAAATGATAACACGCTCTTGAATTCATCGTTAGGGACACACCTGCGAATGATTTGATCGGAACAATACTTGAATAGATATGGTTCATCCCAGTAAAAATATTTTACTTAGGATAAAAACCGAAGTTTGTCTTGTTTCGACCAATCGCTATGTATAAGTCCCGTCGCAAGATAGTTCACGATATCCACGAACCAAGGTTCGTAGGATACATTCAAGAGCTGTTCGTCGGGAAATGAGTCATTTATCGGCACGGTCACAGTTGGCGAAGAAGTGATGCGTGAAAGATGGTCGGCTACTACGTTTTCACATCCACTCTTGTCTTTGATAACAAGATCAAATTCTTGTAACAATAGGATCCAACGTATTAGCCTGGCCTTTGCATCCTTCTTCGTTAAAAGATGTCGTAGGGCGGAGTGATCTGTGTAAACCACAATAGGCGAGCCAATCAAGTAGGGTCTGAATTTCTCTAATGCAAATACAACTGCCAAGAGTTCTTTCTCGGTAGTTGTGTAATTTATTTGTGCATCATTCAAGGTCCTACTTGCATAGTAAATTACATGTGGTATCTTATCAATATGCTGTCCCAAGACAGCACCAATAGCAAAATCTGATGCGTCACACATAAGCTCGAAGGGGTGGTTCCAATCCGGAGATGATAGAACGGGGGCTGTAGTGAGTGATTCTTTAAGCAATTCAAAAGCAGCCTCACAATCCGAATCGAAGTGAAATGTAGTGTCCTTGGCCAATAGAAGGGTTAAGGGTCTAGCAATTTTGCTAAAGTCCTTAATAAATCTCCTATAAAATCCTGCATGACCAAGGAAGGATCGTATATCTTTGACGCAATTGGGACGAGGGAGGTTTTGAATGACATCTATTTTAGCTCTGTCAACCTCAATGCCTTAATGTGAAATTATATGTCCAAGTACAATACCTTCTTGGACCATAAAATAGCATTTTTCCCAATTCAAAGTCAAGTTCTTATCCTTACAGCGGGTAAGAACAGCGTCAAGATTACGAAGGCAGTCCTCAAAGGAGTCCCCAAAAATGGAGAAATCGTCCATAAAAATTTCTAGAAAATTTTCCACCATATCTGAAAATATCCCCATCATACACCGCTGAAATGTAGCGGGAGCGTTGCATAACCCAAAGGGCATGCGTCTATAAGCAAAAGTTCCGAAAGGACAAGTAAAAGTGGTTTTATCTTGATCCTTTTCGGCGATGGGGACATGGTTGTAACCAGAGTATCCGTCCAAGAAACAGTAGTATTTGTGTCCCGCTAATCGTTCCAACATCTGGTCAATGAAAGGTAGAGGGAAGTGATCTTTCCTCGTCGCGGCATTGAGTTTCCTGTAATCGATACATACGCGCCACCCAGTTTGGGTGCGTGTTTGGATTAACTCATTAGCCTCGTTAGTGATGACCGTGATGCCAGACTTTTTAGGGACCACATGAATTGGACTTACCCATTGACTATCAGATATGGGGTAAATTATTTCACTATCAAGGCACTTGACGATTTCTTTCTTTACCGCCTCCTTCATAACGGGATTTAACCGTCTTTGTGGGTCTCGGGTTGGTTTGGCTTCATCCATCAGATGTATGTGATGTTCAACAATTAAGGGACTAATCCCTTTGATGTCGGTCATTGTCCAACCAAATGCTTGCCGATTCGATCTCAACACTGCCAAAAGTGCATTCTCTTGCTCTAAGGCTAGAGAAGCGGATATAATAACTGGCAAGGTCTCATTCTCTCCTAAATATGCATATTTAAGATGAGAAGGTAGCGGTTTGAGATCAAGAATTGGCGGAGAGACAATAGAAGGAGGGGTAACGGAATGATATTCGGACTCCTTAAGAGGTTCAAAACTTGCATAAGATATTGACTCGGAAAGTGCTGCTGACTTTTGCAACGAGTCAACGGGTTCAATCTCAAGGTCGGACTCATTGAACATATCCTCACTGTGAAGTGGTGCAAGATCAAACGATGTCTCATTAGTGTTGTCGAGAACATCAAAGCAAAGTTCCTCATCCATGCAGCTTTCGGGAGCTATCTCGTGGATGGAACAAACATCCAGCAAATGAGCAGAAGGTTCTGATGGCTGACTTCCTAGCTTGTAAATATTAAGCTCAATTGTCATTTTCCCGAAGGATAAGTTCATAGAACCGTTACGACAATTAATCACAGTGTTAGAAGTTGCTAGGAAGGGTCGACCAAGTATCACCGGGATTTGATTGCGTGGGTTTGCTACAGGTTGTGTATCTAAAACAATAAAGTCCACGGGAAATATGAATTCCCCGACTTTAATTAACACATCCTCTAGTTCGCCCCGAGGTTTGGTGATAGATCGATCAGCCATTTGGAGAGTACAATGGGCGGGTTTTAACTCTCCAATTCCTAACTGCTCGTATACTGAATAAGGAAGCAAGTTGACGCTAGCGCCTAGATCGAGTAAAGCACGATTTATATTTTTACCCCCAATAGAGATAGAGATTGTAGGACAGCCGGGGTCCTTACGTTTCTTTGGTATTTGTTGGGTAAAAGCTGTGCTAACATTACTCGTCATGAAAACCTTTTTAGGCACTTGAGTTTTTCTCTTCCTAGTGCACAAGTCTTTAAGGATTCTTGCATAAGATGGGACTTGTTGAATAGCATCTAGGAGAGAAATATTCACGCTAACTTGCTTAAACATTTCCACAATCTTCTCCATTTGTGGGTTAGGTCGGTTGGCCCTTAATCGGTTTGGAAATGGAGCTCGATCAATAAGTTTTGGGTCCAACGTTTGTGGAGAAGACTGTGGCGACGGATTCGATCCCAAAATTGGAGTGGGCATCGACTTAGATAGATTTGGCGAAATGTTTGAGCCTTGGGGAAAACGGAGAATAGGCTCGGATGAAGGTGGGAGACTAGACGAATTAGGGGAAGAAGAAGAAGAAGGGGTATCAAATGTGTCACTATCATCAACTTGCTCACCCACTTGGTTGTTCAGCACTCTCCCCGATCTCAACGTAGTAATGGCATTCACATTATGACTTTGTGAATGGCCAGGATTCGGTAGGGGTTGAGATGGGAGTTTCCCTTTCTCTCTCGCACTCATTGCGGCGTTTAACTGTGCGATTTGGTTTTCTATTGATTTAATACTCTCACCATAGGAGGAGGAGTTTTTCGTTAGGGTATCAATAGACGACCTTATCTCAGCCGAATTTTGCATGGATTGTTTCATGAACATATCCAAAGTTTGTGCAAGCGAGTTGTCAGTACCGGCCACTTGTGGTGTAGAAATGTTGGCCGGATTTTGGAAATTTTGTGACTGAAAGGGGGGCTGATTCTGTGGTTGTGGTTGCTGTGGAGGAGGTCTTTGATAATTACTTTGTTGGTTTTGATTCCAAGCAAAGTTAGGATGATTCCTCCATCCTTGATTGTACGTGGAAGAATAAGGGTCGTTTCTAGGTCGCTGCTGAAAAGCAGCATTAGCTTGAAACGATGCATTCATAGGACATTCTTCCGTTAGGTGTGAAGGATCCGAACAGCAACCACAGACAGTCTTAGGAAGCGTAACCTGATTTAGGGAGACTGATGAGAATCTGCTCTCAATAGCGTCGAGTTTCTTCTGCATCGCTGCCATTTCGGCTTTCACTGCGATGGAAACATCGAGCTGGTGAACTCCTCCCCTAGATGTAGGTGGTCTTACGCTTTCCCACTGCAACGTGTGTTCAGCGAGATCTTCCAGATATTTCCATGCTTCACCGTCATCTTTAGACATGAAATTGCATTGACACATTGTTTCAAGCATCTGCTTTGTCGCTGGATTAATGCCCTCATATATAATCCGACATAAATCCCATCTTTGTATTCCGTGATGGGGGCATTGGACAAGCAGATCTTTGAAACGTTCAAAGCACTTCCAAAATGGTTCATTGGGAAGCTGGGTGAACTGATTGATCTCGCTCCTAACATGTGCAGTCTTATGATTTGGGTAAAACTTCTTAAGAAATGCTACGACGAATTCATCCCAATTAGCGATAGAGTGTGCGGCAGTATTATAAAGCCATTTTTCTGCCAAGTCGCATAGTGTGAATGGGAGAAGACGTAAGCGCATAGCATCTAAAGTCAATTGTGAAGTACCCATCATCGCGCATACGTTCTCGAATTTGGTGATGAAAACGTACGCGTCTTCCGACTCAAGCCCGTGAAATTTGGGCAGCAGGTTGATGTAGTGGGGTTTAATTTCGAAATTATCCCCATTAGGTGGTGGAAGAGATAGACAAGTAGGAAGAGGACCACGAATAGGATAGCATCTCTCTTGGAGAGAGATGCGCGGTGGATTCTGCTCACCTGCGGGCGGTGGCAGCGTGGTGTTATAATTAGATGGAGTGCCGTCCATCACGGTTGTTGTGGTGTGTGGTGGGGGAAAAGAAGATGAAGAAGTACCGACTTCGGCGTCGATAGCAGGAACGCGGACAAGACGGGCACTAGGATCCCGTGTCCAGCCGAGCATGCACTAAGCGGGTTTAGTGCAAGTGGCAGCGTGTGTGTGGTTTAAAAATTGGTTTGTTTTGAAAAAGTGGGACTCAAGACAAATCTCCCTAAAATGCACAAGCAACCCTAGAACTAAGGTTACCTAGGTCAGTCTCTAGACAGCTCCTAACTAAAGCTAGAAATAGGAACTCAAACCGCCTCTTCACGGACAAGTACGGCCAGGTAAGTGGGAAGGAACCACCACTACAGTGGGCCTAATTAAAAACCACTAGCCTAGACACCGCAATGTCAGTTAGGATAAACGGCCGATGCCTATACTAGTCTTTTTCCTATTGAGCTCGACAGTCCTTAGAGTCTGGTCTAGATATTTTTTAAATTAATGAAGGGTTGTTCTATATGCTCGGTTTGTGATTTGTGGGGCTTAGGAAGGGTGATGAACTCCCCACCTAATCTTGATTTGGTCTTTGCCCCTTAAAATCCGTATTAAATATGCAAAACAAAACCAAACACAAAACTTTTTGCAAAAAGATTTTTGAGCGGCGCAATTTTTGCAAAGAATCCTGCAGAAAATAGATTTTATTGGATTTGAGGAGAGAGAGAAAGAGTTGAGAATCTTACCAGAGGAGTTTGAACCCTTGATCCCCTTGTCAGGCCGCGTTTCCGCCGCAGGAATGGTACTTTTGCCGCGGTTCCGTCGCAAGGTGGAAGGAACAATTGCTGAAAATTTTTCTCAAGCCCTCTGTGCTCCTCTGGATCTCGATGAATGCCTCTGTCTTCTGTTTTCCTCAATTCTGTAACTCCAGATCTCCTTGCAAAATTCACGCACAAATCGTTAAATATGCAATTTGCAGTTTTGTGTTAATAATGATATGACTCGTCTAAGAATTCAACACAAATAGTAAAAATAAAAAATTACGCACGTATCCCCGGCAACGGCGCCATTTGATTGGTTCGAAAAATTGTGTTTGTAGTTTAACCGCAATCAGAACGGTGTCGCGCGTAGCTAGACCGAGATGAGTACGGGTCGTCCTCTGGGAAACGTTGAACCTTTTATTTTTACTTTAGATGTGTTGAGAAAGAGAGGAGGAATAAAGAATTTTGTGAAAAGTTTCTAGATCTACTTTAATGTAAAATATAGATCTAGATTATTTTAGAGATTTAAATAATATAATAATAGGATTTGTAGGGTTCGTTAGGATTTAGTAGTTATGGACGATTAATTAAAAGTTACCCTTTTTATCCATTAATAGATTTAGAACTAGAACGACGGTGATGCGTGTAGATTAGGGTTTCTGGAGGGAAAAGGAATCCCACTCGTAACCCTTATCTCGACACGGAACTCCGTTCATATCTAGCCTTTACCAAAACAATCATTAATCTAATCTCTAATCGGGGTCGGAACTAGCAAGGAATTGCTAGCGCGCCCGATTAGGATGTTAATGATTATTTAGATAAAGTTCCTAAACTTTATAGGACTTAAAAATGGTTTAATTATTTTCATCGTCCATTAGCCTACCCTAATCCTACGAACTCTAACAAGCGGAGAATTACTCGCGCATGTTGGGAGAAGAAAATGAAAAGAAAGAGATGGAAAACATAATGTAAAAGAAAACAAACAATTAAAAAAAACTACCTTTATTAATCAACTCCTTCAACTACACTTTTAATCCATAGAAAATGATTACAAAACTTGATTTGCTTCTCGATCTTTCCTAGGGAGGTAGTCGAACAGTCGATGATCAGCCTGGATGCGTGAGCGTCGGGAGCTTCGTGATCTCTTCGGCTTGATAGCTTTTCCAAGAAAAAAAAAACTACCTTTATTAATCAACTCCTTCAACTACACTTTTAATCCATAGAAAATGATTACAAAACTTGATTTGCTTCTCGATCTTTCCTAGGGAGGTAGTCGAACAGTCGATGATCAGCCTGGATGCGTGAGCGTCGGGAGCTTCGTGATCTCTTCGGCTTGATAGCTTTTCCAAGAGGCTCTCGGTGCCTTTTTATAGTGCAAACCCAGAATCTTATTGTTGAAAAGTTGGTAAAATTCAGCAGTTGTAAATCTCCCAAAATATTGCCTTCCAACCTCCTCAAACTGCGGCGGATCCGCGGCCCAAGGGTGTGTTTGGCCGCGGATCCGCGCTCATGTGTCGAGATCAATTGATGATTTTTCTTGGTCTTTCATCTGGTGACATTTGGCAATCATAGGAATCTTCAGAATCTGAAAATATTTTCTCGGTTGCTTCCAGACTTGATCTCCAAGTTTGCTTCTTAATTTGGCAAGTTTTCTTCAACAAATTGATTTGTTTGTTAAATCCTTCATAACAACTTGGAAATATTCTGCACAACAACTCAAATAAGATTTTAGTAGACTTTGTTCTACTAGGATTAGACCAATAATATTATTTGCATACATTTTCCTACCAAATGATAATTAAATATATTAACACATGGAAAATAATGTTTTTACACATAAACCCTCATATGTATAATATATTATAATAAAGTCCTTTTTTAATATAAAAATGGTAGGAAAAATGTACTACAAATGTGCAGTTTTATCGACTGAACATCGGCTCACTTTATTCCATTCAGAGTTGGCCAATCAACCGAGATGTTGGCAAGAAAGTACATGGAGGTGAGTAGAAATCTAAAGTAAGATTTAAACCTTCAAGATGTACCATACTTGTCGCGATACCCATAAACTCGTGCAAGAGATCATGAGATTACATGGGGTACCTACCTGCATCATATCTGATCGTGATACTAGATTCCGATCACAGTTTTGGCAGAGTCTGCAAGCTAGCCTGAGAACGAGTCTGAATTTCAGCACGGCGTATCATCCCCAAACAGACGGACAATCCAAGCGAACAATTCAGATCCTGGAAGATATGCTGAGGCCTATATGTTAGACTTCAGAGGTTCGTGGGAAGATCACCTACACCCTGTGAAGTTTTCATATAACAATAGCTACCAGGCAAGCATTGGGATGGAACCATTCGCAGCACTCTACGGATGGAAGTGTTGTTCCCCACTAAGTTGAGATGACGTTGGAGATCGTGAACTCCTTAGATCAGAGATGATCATGGCAAATGTGGATGTAGTTTTCACGATCAGGGAAAAGATGCGCATAGCCCATGACCGACAGAAGCATTAGGCAGATGCAAAGCGTCGACACCTGGAGTTCCAACCCGCAGAGAATGTGTTTCTGAAGATCTCTCTGAACAGATAAATGATACGTTTTGGCAATAGGAGTATACTCAGTCCAAGATACATCGGACCGTTCGTCATACTCAAACGAGTTGGAGAAGTGGCATACCGCTTGGCACTATCACCCTCATTAGAAGGAGTGCACAACGTGTTCTACATATCCCAGCTACGACGATATTTGAGCGACCCCGGCCACATACTTGATCACTCAGAGCTCACTGTACAGACCGATCTGACTTATGAGCAGCAGCCAGTTGAGATCTTGGATTGATAGGTGAAGACATTACGGAACAAGGAGGTAAACTTAGTCTGGGTGATGTGAAGAAAGGACTCGCTAGGAGAATCGACGTGGGAGAGAGAAGACAATATGCGTACACGATACCCTCATCTATTCGAAGACTAGTCCTTTGTATAAATTTCGAGGACGAGATTTTTATAAAGAGGGTAGAATGTAACGACTCTGAAAAACCCCTATACAAAATTAACTTGTTTAATATATAGAACGGGTATTTCATCTTGATTAGAAGTTATAAGTTTAATTTGTTTAATAAAAGCAAGAAATAACTTGTAGCTCACTGGTTAAGTCTCTATGCTGCTATAAAATAGCCTGTGTGTTCGTATCCCATCAGTCCCTATTATTTTTAATATTTTTTCTTTTCAACTTTTCGGAAGCCCAAGAGTTACACGTGCAATACACAGATAAATGAAAAGTTTTAGAAAAATCAAACAAGATAAATGAGGTTTTAATTATGAGTTAAACATGTAGAACAATCTCTTGGTAAATGGCCAAATCTCGACTGCCTAAATCTCCATTCTAGTTGCCACCGATGGTCCAAGTAGCCCCAATCACCTCCATTCTTTGCACGTGCATCCCTTTGACTCCACACTACTCCTTTGTGGTGTTTGATTTCTCTGCAATTGACTAGAGACTCTTCAAATCCCCCATTAACATTATTTTAATTCCCATACTCTCAAATTTCACTATAAATAACACCTTATTCCCTAGCTCTCCCCATTCTGAAAATCTCTATCAAAATTCTCTAAGTAAAAAGTGAAGTTAAGCAAGCCAAGAGGAGTAGCGATCCAATCTCAACGACTGGAGTTTTTCCGATGATACTACGATCGCCAAAAGCTTCCCCTCCCTCTTTCTCTCTCTTGTTAACGCTCTAAAACAGTAATTCCTTTCTCTCTCTTTCATTTCGACTCAAACCACCTTCTTAAAACAATAATCGAAAAGTGGAGTTAACTTGTATTTTTTTCCTTTTAACAAATTTTTGTCACCTATGATATGCTAATATTTCACTTTAACCCTCAAATCTCACCTTGAAATATTAATCACCTCATTGACATTTTTATGTAATTAAAATTTCATGCTCAATAAACACATATTGAATCTTTTCATATAAATACCATGAACTTTAAATACAACATTTTAACAGATAACCAGCACACATATCTTTAGAAGCTTCACAGGGTAACGACCTATCCCACACACATACTTCTGATTCATAGCACGGTATTTGATTAGAATTTTTTATCTAAATTAAACAATTTGCAATAAAATACCATCCCTTTATAAAAATATGTTTTTAATCGATATTTGAAAACCTTTTGCAATTACGCCTCTACAACCCTCTTCAGGAGACCCACTTATGGATGGTGCAGATTATCTCATGTCCTTGGGATAGTAGAGCGAGATGCAGAGCTCCTCATGGAGAATTCGGTCTCAAAAAGAATGAAAATACGATTTAAAAGAAATATAGCTTTTTTAAAAATAAATTAACTTTGGAAAATTATATATAATTATGAATCCGTATTTTCAATAAAAATAAATGGTGAAAATTATCTTTTAAAATAAAAAATTAAAATTTTAATAAAACACCACCTAGTTTACAAAAGGAGTAGTTTTCATAAAAAATACCATAAATTTTTTTAAGTTAGGTTTCATCGCTAAAATACCACTAAAATTAAAATATATGTTCATAAAAACTCTAAATATTCTAAATCTCCTTGGAGGGTTATTTTTCAACGATATTAAAATATTTTTCATAAAACCCCATCGAGAAATGCAAACAATATAAATACAATGTAAACAAATAAATATAAATATTTAAGGACTCTAGACTAATATAGGTTTAAGCGGAATCAATTCTTTTGAGCCCTAGGGAGTCGGAGAAAGTGAGTGCTTGCCTATTTAAGTTAGACAAATTAACAGAGTTATCGATGGCAATTGTCTTGGAAAAATACACAAATCCTGCCGTCCATGTGCAGCAGTTGTTCGATTTCTCCCGAACTTACGATGTTCAAGTGTTAAATCCATTCACAAGAAATGTCTATAACTTGAACACTAATTCGAATCTAAACTGAACTTTAAACTCAACTCAAATCCAAACTCAAACCTAAACTTGAACTTGAACTCGAACTCAATCTACTCGACTAACTTGACTCGACCCAAGATTGCAATTCACATGACTCACATTCTACTCGACTTCGTTCTTCAACTTTTGCAATTTATGGTTTCGATCAAGACATGTTATAATCAACCAATTAAATTAACTAAGGATATCTTACCATTATAATATATATTATACTTGGGGTGTTTGAGATAGTTTCTTGTGTGAATCCAGCGGAGTTTCAGGAGCCCCGTATTAACCTATTTTTTCATTTACTCGAATATCAGTTGGGTCGACTCCTCCACAGCTTGGTGTCCCGATACTAACACATGAAATGGGCCCGTGTTTCCTTGCTCCTGTGGCCGTACTCTTGAGCTCGTGAATATTTCTATGGTTGTGTTGACATTCACACTTGAAACTTAACGTTAACATAGTGAACATATAGAGACCTATAATATATATAATCTTGTTAATTTTACATATACTTTTACTCGTCACAAACATTATTTCATGGTTATTATGTACTTGTCACTTTTCACTTTTACTCTATCTTTGGGACTTATCGTGCGCTAGTTCGCTGAAGGGCATTCCATCCACTTTTGTTTTCTTGGAATGTTCGTCAGATACGGTCGAGACGAAGGAAGTGGACGCTACTGAGGAGGATTACGACCAGATAGCTACTCAGGATTATTTTAACTTCCTTTTCTATCGGTTTATGTATGCCATAGGTTTAGTCATTTCCTTTTATTGTATTTACTTTTCCAGTTGAATTCATGTACATGTATATATTTCAAGTTTGAATGTAAATAAAAATGTTTATTGAAAATTGTACAGTCTCCATTTATTCTTGTATTGTGTATTATTATTTTAATATGCTTAGTATATTTATTTAGGGAATGACTTTCTATGAATAAATGCGTCGCGGGCTTGCCACGTTATCGTTTCCGTCTACTGGGAAGCGGGGCATGACAGGAGAAAATCCGGAATCTAAACCTTTTTTAAAAAATTGTGGAGGTGCGGTTTTAAAAAGGGTTATTAAATGAAATCAAGTTCCTTTTTAAAGTATAGGTAAAGTTTGTTTGAAAACACATGCGTCGTTTAAAAATCGAGCAGCACCCCTTTTGTAAATTTTGATTAAAAAAAACCCAGCACACACATATATATCAGCATCCCCAATCGGGAGTTATCTCATCACCCAATCGGCAGAATCACAACTACGCAGTAATATAATGTTTGATATGTATGTCCTAGAGGCCATTATTGTATGTGTGTATATATTGGATGCTTGGACATATGTATGTACAGGACAATATGGCTCGATATGATAGTATGCTATTTGGTTTGTCTTTATCTTAACATATGTATATGTTTTACTTGTTATTACATATCATTAATATATGTTGATAAAACCCATAGGATTATTGCTTAACTACCAGCGTTATGATGGCGATCATACATGTGGGGGTTGGGTAGTCAATAAGCACATCCTTAAATGCCTAGTCGTGGGAGTATCGAGACTGGGCATCGATATTCCGGAGTAGACTGATGTATATGTTATAAGACCTCGACGAGGGCCGATGGTTGGTCTCATGGCCATTGGCCTTTGGCACCTAAGATCGTATACAGGTGATCACTGGGGGTGAGTACAGTGAACGGACTCGCCAAGAACTTCTACATGGTACTATACCTATCGTTAGATAGCAGTTCTTAGGTGACATGAGTACAGGTTAGTCTTTAGACCTGAGATCGTCATTTGTCTCGTATGAGTTCCCACTGTACTTAGATTACTACCCTACCACGGCTCTACTGAGTCATGCAAATAGGTTTTAGTTGGGTACAGTTCTAAGCCACATTGAGGCAGTGAGCGATTGTTGAGGATTCGTCTCTCCCGGTATAGGGAGTCGATATAGCACTGTGTTCGGTTGGCCAGCACCATAAGAGATTGGTCAAGGCAGTTAAGATTTACTGATAGTTAGATCAGTAGTTTCTCGAATTGGTTCTGAGCCACATCGGCACGAATTATGAGGTTATTAGGGTCTGACGTTTACCACCTATAGAACCGATATGTGATACTCTTAGACGAAGATACCGGACTGTACAGAGATTGTCACGAATATGCTCAGTAGGGGTTCGGATGAGCTTGCTCGTCAGCCATCCTTTTCAACAGGTACCTGGGTAGCCATTACGTACAGCTAGTGCCGCTGACGTGCTTATGGTTAAACCTACTACCAGCGTACTATCGAGTCTTTAGGGTCCCACACAGAGGGTTTTCTTGGTTCAGGAGAAATAATGTATGGCCGTATTTTGATACGTGCAGGGTTCCGATCAAATATGTGTACTAGCTACCCAGAATTTTGATCGGATGGTTGATAATACTAGTCGACTTCAGATTAAGCCGAATTATTAAATCAGGTATTTATTGAATAATTTACATATATATATTTCGATACATATATTCTAATATTATGTTCGTTGTATTATTCTATCTTTTTGGGTATTCGTATTTTGATACGAATACGGGTATGTATATACAGTAGAATGTATTTCGTATTTATACAGAGATACATTCTGGAAGAAGGACATCTCATTTTGACTATCCATTTATTTATTTGAATGGAAATGAGAAGGAGGGGTGAGGTGGCTAAGAAATGGTAAGAGGCATGGTTGAATAGTTTAGACAAATAAGCTTTAATTCATTTGTCTATATTATTCAAGCATGGTTGCCATTTTATATTTGCAAAATATCATTTTACAAAACCATGGCTATGATTTTCTCTCACTAGTTTTTCTCATTCCACCATTCTCTTTCTCTCTCCCTTTCTTGAGCTCCTCCTTTTTCCTTCTTACACTCTAATGTGTTAAAAATTAAGGGTGGAAGAGAAGTAGAAAATTACTAGAGAAACTCACTATATCTCTAGACATACTAGTGTAGCAAGTTAGGATGTTTAATTGATCCACTTGATTCTTAGTGTGGAGCTAGAGCCTTGAACCAAATCTCTCAGGTGGATTATCTTCGACAAAGGGAAGACCGGCGGTCAAGCTCGATCATGGAGACTCCGAGGAGCTAAGGAAAAGGGTTGAAGACCGAAGGACACGAATCTCTTGGTATAACATTCTTTTCATAGAAGCTAAAATCTCTTTGTAGTTTTTTAGTTTATGTGTTTAGTTAAGATTCTAGGATTTAGAGTTTCTAGGGCCTCTCGAACTTTTGTTCTTCATTCCGTAAAGGCCGCGGTTATAGCGCCAAGGGCGCTAGGAACACTAATATATACGACACCCAAGGCGAAGATCATCACAAGAACAAGTAAGGAAAAAATATTATAAGCATCATCGAGTCGATTATATCCAAGATCGACAACTAAAAGAATAACATACAAGTCTCGTCTCTAAGTCCAAAAATATACAAGTTTTGGTCGATGGAGTTTTTAATTAGATCACAAAAGAATATACATGTACGAGAGGTGGTTACGATGAGATTATGTAACCCACCTACCAAAGCAATCACCCAAAGAAGAAGCGTGCCGGCAAGCCGCTACTGATCCGAACGGTCGATCCTGTAAGAAACCGAGCCACGACGGGGATGAGTTGCCAACTCGTGAGTTAAAGATATCACATGGTAGAAATCGAAATGCATAACGATCTTCCTAGGTCATACAGTAATATATCAAAATATTATATGATAACGAATATATATATATATAACGTCAGTATCCATAAGCGTATCATATCGGGTCGCGCACAACACACATGGCCCACGAGATCATCAATATATGGAAATATGCCATCCATAACATATATATCATCAAGTGAGTGTCTATCATCGACACTCAAAATCATCATCAACTGAGTGTCCAGTATCGACACTCGAAATCATCATAAAATCTATGCCCGGTATCGACACGTAACCCTAGATATCGTAGGTACCATCACGTCAGACCGGCCCTCTCTCGATATCAATAGCCTCGGTCTGTATCTCCCGGATATCAGCCGTACTCTAACTTATTCTCAAGACCCGGAAACGGAACGTGACCGACATTTGAATCACGTGAATTTTATAGGACCCCACCGTAATCCAAGTAAGCCAAAAACAATGAATCTAAACCTTTTTAATTAAATAGTGGAGGTGAAGTTTTGGAAAATAGTTATTAATGAAAGCAAGTTACTCTTTTTAAAGTATAAGTAAAGTTTATTTGAAAATGCAAGTGGGTTGTAAACTAAAATTTGAAAACATTTTCTTCATTAAAAATTTGGCAGCACCTCCTTTGTAAATTTTGATAAAACCGACACATACACATAAATATATTCAGCATCCCCAATCGGGAGCTAACTCATCGCCCAATCGACGGAATCACAACCACACATTATATACGACGCTAAATGCGAAGATCAACATAAGAATAAAAGCAAAAGAAATACTTAAAACAACAACTCAACAATATCCAAATCAACACATAAAAGAATAATATACAAGTCCCGTCTCTAAGTCCAAAGAATACACAAGTTTGGTTTCTAAGTCAACAAAGTTTACAAGTCTGTTCGATGGAGTTTTTAACTACACTACAAATGAATATAAATATACAAGCGGCAGTTACGATTTATAATGTAACCCACCTACCAAGCAATCATCCAAAAGAAGAAACGTGACAGCAAGCCGCTACTGATTCTAGCAGCCGGTCCTGTAAGAAAACTATGGCACAACGGGGGTGAGTTGCCAACTCGTGAGTGTTCCCTTATAAAAGGGAGAGAAAAGAGGATAGAATTCCCCGCGTCTTAAACCTCATGTATTAAACACGTGAGCGCTTATATGCAAAGCATATAAACACTGCAACCAAACAACTAAAGTCTAAATAGGCCTCATGTGTTAAACACATGAGCGCTTATATGCAAAACATATAAACGCTAAATAAACAGATTAAAAAAACCACATTAGGATCACGTGTGAAACATGTGAACACCCATTTGAAGCATTAGGTTCAGATAGAGTTAAACTCTATACATAGAATTAAATTCTATTTGGTATGCAAAGTATATAAGTACTAAGAGTAGGTGGCTGAAATCCAAATTGACATCACGTGTTGAACACATGAGCGCCCATATGTAAGGTATATAGGCGCTAAATAAAATAGGCTAAACACCCACATAGAGGTCACGTGTTAAACACGTGACAGTGCCTCCCTATATAGAATTATATTCTATTTTTGGGAAAATATCTCCCTTGATCTTTCTAAAAGGGAAAGATATTCTCTGTTAACATAGAACCGGGGGATCAAAGATCCAAGGGTGATTAAAAATTACTGAATATAGAATAAAATTCTATTAAGGGAAAATATTCCCCTAACCTTTTTGAATGAGAATGATATTTTCTGTTAAACAGAAAGTTGTTGGATCAAAAATCTAATAAGATGGAAAAATATTTCCTACACCTTTCTCAACAAAAAAGATGCTCTCTGTAAAATAGAGAGCCCTTAGATTAAAAATCCAATGGTGATTAAAAATCAACGTTTGACAGAATTAAATTCTGTCAAGGGAAAATATTTCCCTAACCTTGTTAAAAACAATAATATGTATTCTGTAAAACAGAAATTCTCGGGATAAAATATCCAATGGTGGATAAAATCCCCCAAATAAATTTTAAGACTAATTAAATCAATTGGTATCTCTCAAATGCGAGATTTTTTCAAACTAATTAACAATTTGCCTCTCCTATATAAAGGGCCCGAGACTTCAAGTCTCATATAGAGGATTGACCTTATAAGTTCTCTAAAAAAAGAAGAAAAAAAGAATTTAATTCTCAAAAGAAGAAGAAGATCTCCATCCTTTCAAACTTTAGGTAAAAAAAAAGGAGATCAAAATATCTCCTTTGCCTAGTATAAAGGGAAACAAGGGTTTAACTCTTCATATAAGAACTTAATTCTTTCTCTGATTTGAGATTTGCAAAGCAAATCTCCACACAAGTTGAGAATTCAATTCTCATTGAGGAGATTCTGTTCTTCAAACTCAAAAATCTAGGGGAAAAGAACTAGGTTAAATTCAATTCTCATTGAGGAGATTCTGTTCTTCAAACTCAAAAATCTAGGGGAAAAGAACTAGGTTAAAAAGAAAGAGAGAAAAAGAGACATGTCTCAGGAATTTAATTCCTCTAAATATAGGGTTTAACCCTACATAAAAAACTTAGTTCTTATAAAAAAAATATAAGAACTTAGTTCTTAGAGAAAATTCGATCCTGGATCTTCAAAACAAAGATCTTGGTGATCATTAATGGCCAAAATACCATTAACAGAGACTAAATCTCTGAAAGAAAAGAATTTGGCACCTCACATGCCTCCCACGTGAGCGCCAGAAATTCGTTTGCACTGATTGGGTAGCCACCAAAATAAAGCAACCAAAAAAAAGCAATCACGTAAAATACACGTGAGCCACAAAAAACAAAGACTGAATGCCTCACGTGCTCCCATATGAGCGCCATACCAAGTGTTTAGCACTATATATACTTAGTTAAAATGACTAATTGTTGGCATCGATTGGCAGCACACATGTCTGTACACTTCACGCGCTTTCCACATGAGCGCCAGAGCTTCAAATAAGTGCTTAGCACTTCTGCATAAAGAAAAAGGGGTTGAGCAAACAGAACCCAAATAAGTGCTTAACACTTATATAAAAATAAAGAAAGAAAGAAGAAATGACTTACCAGACCAAGCCCAAATTGGCTAGGTCCCTCTGAAAGTTTCTTACAGCCGAGCCTAAATGATCTTTTGTTGGATCATAATAAAATTTGATGGTCCTTAAAATGTTGCTAAGTTGATCGTAGTCTCAAATAGGACTAACGATCCTTAGTTACAAATAAATTGAGCCTAAATGCTCAAATATTTAAGTTGATCTTAATCTCAAATTAGATTAACGGTCCTTAAATAAAACAAAATATTTTTGAACTAGAGAAATATATATCCTAAGTTCAAAACCCAAATCCAAAATATATGGATTTGGGCTAATCCGCGCCATACGGGTGACGACGAAAACTAGTCTCTGTATACAATCCACGGGCAACCAAAATAAACAAAAACACACACGATACGAAATGAACTACCGGAGCAGGAGAAAGTGGTTGTCACAATGTGGTAAAATAATTAATTGCAGAGGCTTGCGCCTGTAGGGAAGTGCGTCCCCATAATCAAAAAACCCCTCACAAATGAGGGGGAATCTGATGAAGTCAGCTACAACGGTCGCATCTATCCAAACCTGCGATATACGGTGTCATAAATCAACTTGGTATTTTCGGAGAGGTGGGTGGATAAGTCTAAATATAATCTTCCCCCAAATTCAGGCTAGACGTCTCCACGTCTCAGTCAAGTTTTCGGTGGTAAACAGATTTTGGCACGCCCGGTGGAACCTTTTCCTCTTTCCACTCCACACTTCGTGTGTCGTGTTTTGCGGACAAAATCGTGGTTCGCTATGGTTGCCCTTTGGTTCGAGGTACTAAAACTTGGTGTCATACTCTTGTACAGAAAATTAAAGGCTTCTCACTGCACTGCATGCAACAGCAACTCCCGCTCCACCCCAACTGGAGTAGTGACCTATGGGCCCAACGCGACCTCTATTTTCTCGATGTCGGTGGGGTAGGTCACACAAGCTACTACTGGATTGTTCTTTAAGATCATGCTCCCACCTGTGAGTTTCGGTGTCTCAATGCCGCAAGAAGAAGCTCCTAGAAGTTCGGTCTTCGATCGACTGGCAACAACGACGACCCCTCTCAACGGGCCGTCCAAATCTGACGTCTCAGTTGTCACGCCCTGCTTCCCAAAATATATAAACTACGGCACATGACAGGGCCAACCATACTACTTGTGGCTAGGAATCATCTCTCCACAGTCACATTACAGCTGTCTTAAGGATATCAAGAAAAGTAAAAGAATATAATCTAGCTAGTACATGTTCATTTACCACAGTAAATAAAATCAAAAAAATGCATAAAGCGGAAACGAATCAAGATCCAAATAAAACAATAACATCTGAATCATGTCCTAATATGGGCTCACATCAATAGAGATAAAACTGCTGAAATAAATAAACTAAACATCTCTAATAATACATGTTCAATTCCTCGTTGCTCGTTTTGATTGCTAAACTACTCTTGACCTGCCTGCGATAAAGGTAGATGAACTGGGTCATGCAAAACCCAGACGTCAGTGCGACATAATATCAAAACAATAGTAGTACTCCAGGATATGATGATATAATGCTACGATTAAACAAGTATGTAAATAATAAACACCGATATAAACAGTGAGCTATGTGTATGTATGGGTGTGTGATGTGTAACCTAAATTTGTGCTTCTAGGTTATCTATTCTACAAGTCTTTGAAATCAATTAATGTAAGCCTCATCGTAACTCAACAGTATATATCCCATTCATTCCCTACGGGACCACGGTAACAATATTTATTCCGTAACGCCCGGAAACACGACAAACAATGATTTATTCCATAACGCCCGGAAACACGACAAACAATGATTTATTCCGTAATGCCCAAAACCACGGCAAACAATGATTTATTCTGTAACGTCCGAAACCATGGCAAACAATAATAATATCCTCTTGAATTACGTTTCGGTTACATTCTTGATTTCCCTTTTCCCCCAGGTTTATGTTCAAGTCAGGTATTAACGATATGAATCTAATGCCAACACAGGATCAAGCAGGTACAGATCTTGTCTATGTACACAACAAGTCACGTCCGTCAGTAAATAAGGCAGGATTGTTGGCATTAGTAATAATATCCAAGTAACAAATCTGGTAATGGGTCGTGAACAGGCCATATAATATATATTAACCCAATAGATACTAAATGTAAAACCATAATCAATATCAAAACACTATTAATACCAGGATGTATATGTATGTAATAGCCATTACAAATCTATTATCATGTATGATACAATCTAGATAACGTATTGAACTAATATAATACTATGATAACGTCGTGACGTTCTGGCACGCAACTAGATAAACTATTATCAGTACGGATACAGACGGATATGGTAAAACCGTAAATCAGTCAATTCCACTGAATAGTAAAAATCATATACTATAGTTAAACCTATAATTATTGATATAAACAAACTAGCCTGTTACAAGTTCAAAACTTGCCTGATTGGGTCGAGATACAGATATCATGTCCGATATCGGAAATAACGTCATCATGCAACCTACGCATGTAGGATTGGACCTGGCTGATCAGTGATGTGAAGTGGTGACTAGGCTGGACGACGACGGTGACTTGATCGTCGGCGATGCTCGCAACTCCGGCAAGACGGCCGAAAAATTAAGAAAAGATCAAGAAGAAGAAAAGAAAGAAGAAGAAGGAGAGAAAGTGTGTGGGTTTATTTATAATAAGTTTTATAATAGGTTTTTATATATTATATAATATATATATATATTATAGAGAGTGAGAAATATATAGAGAGAGAGATTGAGACAAAGAAAGAGAGGGGGGGAAACGAATAGAGAAAGAGACAGAGAGAGATTGGTTATATATATATATATATATATATATATATATATATATATATATATATATATATATAACCAATATCTCTCAGTATATGGAGAGAGGGGGGAAACGAAGAGAGAAAGAGACTGAGAGAGAGAGAGAGATTTTTAATTAAATTAATTAATATATATATAATATAGATAACAGTTTATATTTATATAGTTATATAAAATATTATAATATATATTATAGGATTATACAGCTAATATCAAATTACTCTAAATATTATCCGGGTCCCTTCTAAAAATCTAGTTTTTAAATATGGAGAAAATACGTAAAAGTTAAAACCATAATGCGATGTCCGATCAATAAAAATGCATACCTCCAAGTACGGATCTACGTAAATATACGTAGCGATCCAAACGAGTTTATTTTAACACTTAAGACATGAACATGATGTAGGGATGCAGCCACATGATCTGGGGTATGATAACATGCCATGCTAGATATTAAAAATATATTATTTGGTTTTTATTTGTATTATTTAAAAGATATACGTATACAAAAATATATTATATAAGTGTATAAAATCTATATGTGCATGAATTCTCTGTACTAGCAAATATATGACGTAATCTTAAAGCATGATGGGTTTCAAATATGCGGGTCGGATCGGATACTAACCACAGTTACCAAATGCACTATCCGCGCCCAAAAGCAATAATAATCAAGCAATCTATCACAATATTTGAAATACCCCAAATAAAATGTAGTATAACAGTTCTAGGATGTTACATTATACTCAACTATAAAATAATTTCTTCCTCGAAATTCCCGGAACAAGAAAAGAAAAGAAAACACGTATCTAAGGAAAGAGGTATGAAAACTTCTGTCGGATCCCGTCTTCACGTTCCCAAGTAGATTCTCCTTGCGAATGATTCCCCCATGAAACAAGTAATGGAGGGATAACTTTATTCTTGAGGACCTTGTCTTGTCGATCCACAATGTCTCTGTTTCCCGCCGAAAACGGAGACAGGCCGCGTAGATTGTCTTGCCTGAATTTAGGGGCAGAAGCTATTTGGATTTATCCGTCCAGCTCTTCGAAGATACCAGATTGATTTATGGCACCATATATCGAAGGTTTGGACGGATGCGGCCGTTGTAGCGTGACTTCGTCAGATTCCCCCTCGTTTATAAGGGGTTTTTTATTTTGGGGACGCTCTTCCTTGCAGGCGCAAGCCCCTGCAGTTAATTACGTTATCGCATCGCGATAACCACTTTCTCCTGCTCTAGAGGTTCACTTCGTGTCGTGTTTGTTTGTTTTATATTTTGTTGCCCATGGATTGTATACGAAAACTAATTTATGTTGTCGCCCGTAGGGCATGGATTAGTCCAAATCCATATATTTTTAGATTTAGATTTGGGTTGATTTAAGGATCGTTGATCCATTTTGAGATCAAGATCGACTTAAATGTATACGAGCAGTTAGGGCTCGGTTGGTTTTTTGTTAAGGATACGTTAGTCCAATTTGAGACTAAGATCTACTTAACGGGGTGTTAGGATCGTTTTCGTTTCGGATATGATGAAAGAGCATTTGAACTCTATTGGTTTAGTTTAAAGAAATCTCGGTCTGTTGATCACCATTTGGCGGTGAGATCGTAGTTTGAGGACATTGCGGTGTGTTGATCACCATTTGGCTGTGAGGTCGTAGTTTGAGGACATTGCGGTCTGTTGATCACCATTTGGCGGTGAGATCGTAGTTTGAGGACATTGCGGTCTGTTGATCATCATTTGGCGGTGAGGTCTTAGTTTGAGGACATTGCGGTCTGTTGATCACCATTTGGCGGTGATGGTTAGTTTAAGAACGTTTCGGTCCATTATAGTTTAAGGACGTTTCGGTCCGTTGTTAGTTTAGGGACGTCTCGGTCCATTGTTCATCTTGCGTACACGTGTATTTGTCACGTGATGGGATGAGCGATGATGATATGGGACACATCCATTTTGGGATGTGGTTTGATCTGGGTTATGCATGTTAATTTGGAAAGTGCACCGGAAAGCAGTTGGTTGTCGGGACCTGCCACCTCTCTGAAGACGCGGAGGAATTACAACGACATATATCAGAGGCGTGAAGAGATGTACCCTTACACCCAAATCCCGTATTTGAGGGAGAAGATCATGGTGGATCATCTGAGAATCAGTAGTCATTTTGGAGACTAAGATTAACTTAGGAGGTGTGGAATGAACATCATTTTGGATGTCATCGGTTGACAGACCATTAGTCATGTTGGGGACAAAGATCAATTTGGGGGAATGATGAGCACAAAGGGGTCTTGACTTTGGAAGAACTTAGTCAAGTTGGGCAAGGTGTGGGTCTCCATAATTACCCAACAGTGCTAAAGTGCTGAGGCATATAATGCTCACGTGCATTTCATGTGGGCATTGGAATAGTGTTAAACACTAGATTTCTGTGGCGCTCACGTGGCGCACGTGAGGTACTCAATTATGGGCGCTGCTAATTTATTTCTCTCTTTTTATATAAGTACTGAGCACTTGGTTCTTAGGGCACTCACGTGTGAAACACGTGATGCGCTCCAAAGTTGGGTTCTGCATTTTGGCTTTATTGCCTTTCCCTTTATGTAAGTGCTAAGCACTTAGTTCCCATAGCGCTCACGTGTAAAACACGTGGGGCGCCTCAAATGGGGCAATGCCCTCTTGGCTTTATTGCCTCTCCCTTTATATAAGTGATAAGCACTTGATTGGGGGTTGCGTGCAAAACACGTGACTGCCTTAGGAAGTGCTCATTGCTCCTCTTTTAAACATCCGCGTGGGAAACACGTGATGCAGTCTCGGCCATTTCTTTTTGTTCATTAGAAACACTCACGTGGAGAACACGTGAAGTCTAGTTATAGTATTAAACACTAACGAATCACCGGTCTATTCTTCTGTGGTTCTTAGGGATCAAGTTCTCCTTTTGTTTCTTTGCAAGAATTAAATTCTTCTTATAAGGTTAAACCTAAGTTTTTAGAGGAATTAAATTACCATATGTTGTTTTTTTGTAAGAGTTTAACTCTTTTGAATTCATTTCTTTTCCCTCGGTTTTGAATTTGCATGATAGAATCTCCCCGATGAGAATTAAATTATCAACTTGTGGGGAGATCTACCTCTGCAGCTCTCGACCAGAGGAAGAACTAAGTTCTTCTATGAAGGGTTAAACCCTTAGAGATGCAAAAAACAGTCTTCTGTCTTTTCCTTTACCTAGTGTTTCAAGGGAACAAGTCTTCTCTTCTGAAAATTTAATTCTCTCCCTGTATATTCTTTAAGTCTCTGGGGAGCGCTCTCTCTCTCTCTCCCTTTCTCTCTCTCTCTCTTTTCTTCCTTCTCCTTTTTTTAACTTGAAGTCATGGGTTCTTTATATAGTGGAGAGAAGTTTGTTGATTAGTTTTAGGAAATCTCTCATTGAGAGGTCCTAGTTGATTTTGGGGGGTTTCCCACTATTGGATCTTTGATCCAAGGGTTTCTGTCTTACAGAACATATTTTCTTGTTTTTTAAACAAGATTAGAAAAATATTTTCCCATACAGAATTTATTCTGTAGATTGGTGATTTTTAATCACCATTGGATTTTTAATCCAAGGGTGCTTGGTTTAACAGAGCACAATCTTTCTTTGTTTAGAAAGATATGAAAAATATTTTCCAACTTATGGGATCTTTGAGCCGCCAACTTTCTGTTTAACAGAAAATATTATTTCTCATTTAAAAGTTCAATAGAATTTAATTTTATGCTTAATCACCATTGGATCTTTGATCCAACGGTTCCTTGTTGAGTAGAATTTAATTCTATGTAGGGAAGTGCCCTCACGTGTTTAACACGTGAGGCTTATTAGCCTAGTAGTTGTTTTAATTGCGGTGCCTATATGCGTTGTATATAGACACCCATGTGTTAAACACGTGGGGATGTTTTAGCCTAGCAATTGTTTTATTTGCAGTGCCTATATGCGTTGCATATAGACACTCACGTGTTAAACACGTGGAGCTGTTTTAGCCTAGCAATTGTTTTAATTGTAGTGCCTATATGCGTTGCATATAGGCACTCACGTGTTAAACACATGGGGCTGTTTTAGCCTAGCAATTGTTTTAATTGCAATGCCTATATGCATTGCATATAGGCAATCACGTGTTAAACACATGGGGCTCTTTTAGTGGGGAACTTTCCCTCATTCCTATTTTATTAGTGAACAAATGTCTTCCAGCGTTGCTCTCGCGTGGCTTGCACGTGAGTGCAATGCTGTCTTCCTGGGAAGATGAACCGCTCCCCATCATGTCATATAAATGCAGGGGGGTTTGCCTCTGAGAAGACCACTATTCTTTCATCTTCTTCCCTACTTATTTTCCTTGAAAATTGAATTCTCTTTATCAGAGCATAGTTCTTTGCCCACTGAAATCTCAGAGTTAAACTCTGTTAAAACTTTTCTTTAGTAAGGATCGTGAACGGAACCCCCCATTTTTTTTGTTTTTTCCGTCGTGGATTTTAAATCTGGGGACAGAGCGTTGCTCTTTTCTTGAACTAATTTCTTAAAGATCCAACTCAAACACACATTTTTTGTAGATTCTAAGATCTTAAATCAATGGGGATTGTTGATCCTCCTCTTAAGATTTTACCCTTTCACCGATCCTTAAGGATCCTTGGAATTTAATTCTATTTTCTTTGCCTCCTTGCCATGGGGTTTTTCTGGGATTTAATCCCTTTATTAAAGGAATTTAATTCCTTATTCACAGAGCTTGGCTATGAGAGAGAAGCTAAGAGATTTTTGGGAATTTTATTCCCTAATGCTCTCGAATTTTTGAGGGTTTTAATGCCCCTAAAGCAGATTTGAATCTGTTTTGCTTTTTAGTAGAACTCGCTTTAAGAGTCGTTTAAACTTTACTGTTTTCTTGATGAGAATCCTTTTTGATTCTCTCAATGATTATTTTACCTCATCATTGGCGAGTCGTTATTTAGATTTTGTGGGGTCCATTGGTTTTGCAGGCAGTGGTCCCGTCACATCACGGTTTTCTGTTATTTCATTTTATGTTACCTTATTATTTATTATTATTTTTAAATGGTTTTTTTATTTTAGGAACGATAGCCTCGCTTCCCGACTTCCCTTACACTCGCTCAGAAGCGGCTTTTCCGCAGTCACCATCAGACGAGGAGGCTATGATGATGATGATCAGGGCGCATGAAAGGGACCATACTAGTCTTTTTTTATGGGGAAGGTGGTACGGGCATATCATCAGGGGCCGCCGCAGTTTTACCTACGAAGAGCCGACAGAACCCATCCGCTCTATATCATTGACGGGATGCCCACAGACTGCTTACGTGATGGAGGCGACTAACTGGACTCCCGCGAGCCGACTTGAGCCATCAACGACCGAGATACCTAACCAACCTGTGGTGGCCATCGAAATTCTGGGGTGCCGAATCTGTCAGGGTGAAGCCCGACCTTAGGGGTAGGTTTATAAGGTAGGCATTATCCCCCGCCACACGTTGGGCTATCTTCATTAGGCTCGGCACATTCTCTCTGCCCAACACGCACATCTGCAGAAGGTCGGGTTGTACCAGGAAGTGTATGCTTCGTTGTTCTATTACCACGCCCCTCGCGTATGGTGGGTTAAAGCTTTCTTGAATCAATGGAACCTTCCCAACGATACGTTCTTGCTAGAGGATCGAGAAGTCTCAATTTCATTGGAAGAGTTCCGTGAGATCTCCGGATTGCTGATCAAGGGGAGCATTATGAAGAATTACTGCCTCCCGATGAATATGTGTTTGATACGATGCTTGCTATGCTCGACGGCCTATCGACTGAGAACGTCGTACATCATAAGTACCCAAGTCTAATCAAGGTCCTGGGTATCTTTGAAAAGCTTTCCGTGACATCGGAAAGGCAAGGTGTCACCTTTGACGCTTTCATTGCATGCTTTCTTCGAGAGGACGTCATATCTAAAAAGGCTCCGAAATTTGTAAAAATTGAAGACCCTTTTGGATTAGGGTTAAGGAACTTGCCGGCCAAGGAGGAAGACCTTCCGCATTTCTATATTCCGAACTCGTCAACCGTAGCTTTTGATGCAATTGCGCGCCTTGACATAAACGAAGAGACCTTCTTTGTTAGTTTTATCAGTCTTTGGCTAAGCTGGTTTGCCATACCGATGCATCGCTGCTTTATGAGAGCCTCTGTTTTTTATCATGCTCACCGCATAGCTGGGGGAGCACGGATAACTATTGGCGTCGCGGGGTTATCACATTTATATCACGATTAAGCATCGCGACTAATACTTCAAACCCAGGTGCGGAGACCGTGAATTTCCGCTCCACTACTTCACATCGTGGATCGAGTTGCACGTGCTAGGAGCGTTCCCTACGCACCAGCGGCTGGATTTTTATGATTCGTACACCTTCCCGAAGATTATGAGGTTGGTTGATGCCTCCGCTCCCGATCCGACCCAAGTAGGTGTTAGTTATATGTATGCCGTAGAGGCCATTACTGTACATGCGATGTATATTGTAGTGGATGCTTGGACATATATAGGGAGGACTTTCTTGCTCGACATGATAGTATGCTATCTGGTTGCACTTTATCTTAACATGTTAACAAATATTGTTTTGTGATAACATGTTGATAAAACCCTTAGAATTAGTACTTGACTACCAGGACTATGATGGAGATCATACTAGTGGGGACAGGGTAGTCGATTAGTGCATCCTTCAAATGTTCCTAGTCGTGGGAGTATCGAGACAGGGCATCGGTACTCCAGAGTAGACTAGAGTATGCGCTTCTTGACCCATATGATGGGCGATGGATGATCCCATATCCATTGGTGTTTGACATCAGAAAAGGCATACAAGTGCTCAGTGGAGACTGGGTACACTGGACGGACTCGCCGAGAACTCTTAGATGGTATTATACCTATCGTCGGATAGCAGTTCTCTGGTGACACTGGTACAGATTAGTCTGTAGACCCGAGATCGTCATAGAGTCTTGTGTATTTCCCACTGTGCTTTGATTTCCACCATACCACGGTCAAGAGATCGTGCAAAAAGGTGGTTTTTAGGTGTAGTCCCGAGTCACATGGAGGCAATGAGCGATAGGAGGGGTTTCGTCTCTCCCGGTATTAGGAGTTGATGTTGCGCTATACTCGATTGGCCATAACAGGAAATCCCTAGCTAGGGTTGCTGAGATTTACTGATAAATGTTATCAGTAGGTTCTCGAATCGTTATGGACCTCATATCGGCATGAATTATCAGGCTATTGGGGTCTGACGTTATACCAACCCCAGGCTGTGATATGCGACATATCAGACGAAGAGACTGGACTGTACGGTAGTGTTACTGATTGGATTCCCAGGAGTTGTAGCAGGCTTGCTTGTTGATCTTCTGATCGCTCAATATCCGGGTGGCCGTTACGTTTAGCAGATCGCTAGCGGCTTGTGAGTGTTTGATATGATCATCACCTACTACCGGCGTATTGACGAGTCTTTAGAGTCCTACACAGAGGTTTCCTGGTTCATGCGAAACGGAGTAGGAGCACATATGTGATATGTGCGGGACCGAGATTAATGCGAGTATGTGATACCGCATTCCACTCTCGCGATATGTGATATCGGTCAGTTATATATGATATAGCCGAGTTATCGGATCAAGTGTTGATTCGATAAGTTGATTCAAATGATATTAGTCGGTTATATGTAATATAGCCGGATTATTAAATCAAGAGTTGATTTGATAATTTAATGTATAATTATATATGTGATATATTAAATTACATTAACTAATATTAGCTCGCTTAAGTATTTTTTTCCTCACTTGATGATACATTAATATATATGTGATATATGTTAATTGTATTATTTTCTACTTGTACACAAAATATATATGTGATACATATTGTTGTGTCATGATAGGTTACACTTGCAACATGTAAGTGAGAGACTAATACCATGCTAGGTGTTATGTTTGGGTTTTATTAATCATTAAGTAATTCACAAAAGATTGAGAATGAGTCATGGATGAAGGTTGGAGAAGCTTGGAGAAAACATTGACCAAGTCCACTCTTTTGTCATTGCTTAAGATATTTTTTAACCCAACACTTAACTCATAGCTATAGTTTATTCTCTACATGAGTTAGGCATGACACTAACTCACCCATGGTTGCAATTCTAACCTCACTCATTCATTCATTTGCTTCATCACTTCTTCTTCTTCAAGAGAAAAAGCTTACTAGTTTTTTCTAAGTGACGATTTATTGTGAGAAAAATAAAACTAAAGTGAACACACTTCCTACTTCATCATCTTCTACTACTTGTCATTTAGTTTAGGGTGTTTGCTTCACTAATCTACACAATTAGTGAAGAGATAGCATGAGCTAGTGTCTCATCGACGTAGATCATCTTCGGCCTCGAAGACTTCGAAGCAAGCTTGTTTGTTTCATCATAGGAGCCTCTCTAGAGTCCGGGGGATCGTGATCGCAGCGAAGGGACTACTGCATGGAGCTATTGAAGTGAAGGACCGGTCTACAAAGGTTGTATTCCATATTCACTTAGATGTAAAGAGTTTACATATCTTGTTTAATCCTAAGTCTCTAGTTAAGATCTTGGTTAGGGTTTGTTTAGCACCCAAAATTTTAAAGTAGCATGATTGATGCTTTTTAAAACCTACACAAGGTGCTAAGCCAACCCTACAGTAGTACCTGAGCCAAGCTAGAGTATTAGGCGTTGTCTAGACGAAATTTAAAGTCTGATCGAACTCCGAAAGCCCGAAATGACCCCTTTACTGGAAATTTTTCTAAAAGTTGGATTTTTCCATGTTAAAAATACTCAGAAAATAATGCAGGGAATTCTATGGACACACCTGAAGAACGAAACCCTAACTCGTCCAAGTGACCGCGGATCCGCGGCCAAAACATGGTTTTGGCGGTGGATCCGCGGCGCCGCTTGAGAGGCTTGGGTCGGACCCTTCAGCTGTTGGTCCGTAGGTATTGTGGCATGTCTCTGGTTAACTTTAACCGTGCTTAAGTGTTGAGCTCTCTGGGAATTTTTGGGAAGTCGTTGCATCGATCGAATTATCTAATTTCGCCTAGCTATCTGTGATTGTGATACAATATTTGGAATCCACAAAATTGGTTATATGATAACTAGTTTGAATTTTATAAATCTAGCGGTTTGGTCTCATTTGATCGGTTGCCACGGGATTTTGATGTGGATCAAAAGTCTGTCGCAATCACGTAGTGTACGCGGATACTCGCCGGGTAACCTTGCTAGATAGCCACGCCCCATAGCCCCGACCAAGTGACTGTAGGAGAACCTCGTCGCCAATAGCATCCGTTCGGGTGCTCGCGGCTGCGGTGTTCCGTCTTAGTGCACTTCGTCAATGGCATCGGGGGGTGCGATCGTCTATTAATGTTTCTGACGAGCATTCGATCAGGTTATCGGGAATCTTGTTGAATCACCTGACAGGTTATTGGAAAGTGTTTTCAATATCGAAACTAAAATGCGGGGTTTATAATTGTTAGGCATGCGATGTCTAAGGAATTCATTTGGTTAGGCATGAAATCCAATGTATGTGATATATTAGGTTTATGATTTCTAAGCTGGTTGCGGATTCCAACTGTTGTAGTTTTTCACTTTCTTTTCTGCGTCCGTAAGTGTAATATGTGGTGTATCGCCGGTTTCGGTGCTATATGTCAATAACAATTGGGATACGCATATTTACTTACTTTGATGACATGTGATATTATGTGTTGCTGTGATATGTTATATTAGATCATCGTGTTTTGAATAGCCGGGGGGTTTATGTGAGATGAGAGTTTTTCATTTTCATTCATGTAAAAGCGTGTATGTAATATTCTTTTATTGGGACACTTCCGGGTTGAGGATGATGTCACCATTGTATATTATTTACATTTCCGCATTAGGATAGACCCAAGGAGGGAAGCACAAGTAACCGGGTTCTAGGGTACAGTTGGAGACCATCTCGAGGAGTCAAAACCGGGTCTCCTAACTCTAGAATTGGAAGGGTTACTTGCCGCTCTCGTAGGGGTCTAGGGATGTGGGTTTGGCTATTCATCACGACCGTGGAATCCTTGTTTTATACTGGCTTAACTTAAAACTCGGAATTCCTAGTATATCAAATATTTCATATATGTTCTTCTGCTGCTAATATTCTATGATGTGATCATTTTATATGCCTGAGACGAATGCCTATATGCTAATTATCAACTGAGAGTCGTCAAAAAAATTCAAAACTCTAGACATGTCACTGATTTTTTCAGCCCAAACTTAATAGAACTTGCCCTTAACTAAGCAATTAGTGTTCTCATGGCAGGTAATTGAAAAAACTTAACTAAGGATAGTATAATATACCTCTTCGTTAGGATTAGGAGAAGTAAAAAGCTTGCAAAATACTTCTAAGTGGAGGCTTGATCCCTGCATCAAAAGTTGGGTGAAAATTTTGGATTTTCTTAATGGAAGCTTCATGGTTGTAGAGTGATTTGCATTCATGTGTGTGGGGTTTGGAGTTGGGAAAATTTAAGGAGAGGAAAAGAAGGAGGAGAGGAAGAATATATGAGGATGAGGGTGGAAATGGTTATGGCTCAATCATATCCCTCTCTCTCCTATTCCTTATTTTTTTAAAATAAAACACATGCTCTCATCCCATACTCATTTGTTTAAAATAAAACCAAGCCATACCCTCCATGTCTCCTCCTCTTTAAAAATTTAAATATATATAACATAGAAAAAGAATTAAAAGATAAGGAAAAGAGGTTTAAGTTGCCATGAGAAATAAAGTATGTTTAATTAAACCTTAACCTAATTTTTTTTAGCAAAAGACTTGACCAATATATGTATATGTATGTGCACTTACTACTGAAGACCATTTTAATTAAAAACCATCTAGTTAATAAAACTTAATATCACTAATTAATAAAAATTCAATTAATTAATTGTTCTCATATTTAACAAGTTCACTTCATTAACAAAACTTTTTAAGTAAACAATTAGATTTTCGAAATGTTACGTTTGTCTTCTTTGATCGAAAAATGGGCATAAAAAAGAACAAAACTAGATGATTTAGGTAGTTCATCCAAACCTGGCTTGCGTTAAAAGGGACGCAAATCTCGATTGGTTCACACTCTAAAACCCTGAAAAGATTACAGCTCGGTGTATACTGTGAGACGATTGTAACATTACTCATCATCTATGGGTGCATGTCTACATCGACAGATGGTCTTACCCAATAAGAACGAGTCCAATTCAGACTCCTCATGATCCGATCAGCCGATTTAGGTGCACATAGAGATACAAGGCATAACCCTAACATTTTCGACCTCCAAGAACCTCCAAATTACTCATGAGGAGGGGGGGGCTTCCTCAAGGATTAAAAAGAGGGGGCTTCAAAAGTTGCATACAACATTAAGAAAACCTTAAACTGTATTAATTTGCACCACTACAAGTTCACATAAGCTGCATTAAAGAGCAGCACAAAAGCTGTAGGACTTAAAAATAATCAGATTGATTCAGATGATTTCATGAACTTTTGGCTGCCGAAGAACCCATCAAGTCGGTGACAGTTATGGGGAAGTTGGGTCACATCGTAGATAAAATACTCTAAACACGACGTCTTTTGGGGAGTCGGCATCCGTTGTGGGGAAGTTGGGTCACGTCATGGAGAGACACGATTCGAGACCTCGCTCCCACTCCTTCACCTCGGAAACCATCTCTCCAGGCGAAGATTGTCTTCCTCTTTTTCGTGAAAAAGGTATATCCTTTCACTTTCATCACAACCGACTTCACACCAATCCTTCTGGAGGATCGCCCCACCTGTTCTGCAATTGCATCGGCAGCATACCGAGTAAGACGAGTCCGACCTTTCCTTTCCTCCAAGGAACCTGTGGAGGTTCCGGTCTTCCTATTCCCCTGTGCATCTGTCACGGTGACAAAGACCTTCTTATTTAAAAGTGTGACGTGGACATAATCATTTTTGTTTCTCCGTGACGATTGCTCATCTTCCTTGATGAGGTTGTCAATGAGGTTGTTGACTATAACTCGGCCCCTCGGTGGGTTAACAGCTCCTACGGATGGAGGGCTTCTTGCTCCTTCCACATTTGGGGTCTGTAAAAAAAATTATGCTATTAGATAAGCAAACATATAGAAGTTAAAATAAACAAATTCAAATATAACAAAGCGCAATATAAAAAAGGAAGAAAAAATAAAAGAACTTAAGCAACTTTTGAGCTAGGAAATAAATTAACAGTGTTTTTTTTTTCTTTTTTGCTAAAGAAATTTTTGCACACCTAACATGCATAAAGATCAAATTGAACATGTACAGAAGAAACAAAAGAATTTTTATCTCCAGAAGTGTATCTGTAGTCTCGGTGTATACAACAACAACAACAACTGAGCCTTTTATCCCAAGCATATGGGGTAGGCTACATGAACCAACATGAGAATCACGCCGGGTCCAGCACATGAATCCTCTGTCTCCACTCACTTCTATCGAACAATATACTTTCATTGAGTCCTTTGGCAACCATATCGTTTCGTATCACCTCCATCCATGTTTTCTTCGGTCTCCCTTTTGCCCTTTTGCCATTACCCATATCGAGAGTATCTATTCATCGAACCGGTGCTTCCATAGGTCTGCGTCGCACATGACCAAACCATCTAAGCCGGTTTTCCCGCATCTTCTCCTCCACGGGTGCCACACCAACTTTTGCACGAATATCCTCATTTCGCACCTTGTCTTTTCTAGTGTTACCGCACATCCAACGAAGCATGCGCATCTCCGCTACGTGCATCTTCTGTGTATGATGCTTCTTAGGAGCCCAGCATTCTGTACCATATAATAAGGCAGGCCGAATAGCGCTCCGATAAAACTTCCCTTTCAATTTTAACGGAAAGTTACGATCACACAAAATCCCTGTTGCACTCCTCCATTTCAACCAACCAGCTTGGATCCTTTGATTAACATCACTATCGATCTCCCCATTCCTTTGGATGATGGAACCTAGATATCTAAACTGGTCGCTCGGTGATATCTCTTGCCCTTCCAATGTTATACCAATATGGTTTTGACTTCTCTGGCTACTAAATTTGCAGTGCATATATGCTGTCTTGGACCTGCTCAATCTGAATCCCCGAGATTCCAATGTTTGTCTCCATAATTCCAATTTGGCATTAACCCCTGCTTTCGTCTCATTTACTAGAACAATATCATCAGCGAATAGCATACACCAAGGGACCTCATCTTGGATAGTTCTAGTAAGCTCATCCATCACGATGGTAAACAGGAAGGGACTTAATGCAGATCCTTGATGTAAACCAATAGTAATCGGAAAATCACTTGTTAAGCCACCGCAAGTTCTGACATTTGCCACTACTCCGTCGTACATATCCTTGATTATGTCAATATACTTGACGGGGACCCCCTTTTTCATCATTGTCCCCCATAATACCTCTCTAGGTACCTTGTCGTACGCTTTTTCTAAATCAATAAATATCATATGCAAGTCTCTTCTCCTCTCTCGAAAGCGCTCGACAAGTTGACGAAGCAAATGAATCGCCTCTGTCGTCGATCGTCCAGGCATGAACCCAAATTGGTTCTCTGTTATCTTAATATCCTTCCTTAGCCTGTGTTCAATCACTCTCTCCCAAAGTTTCATGGTGTGACACATTAGTTTTATTCCACGGTAGTTTGAGCAACTTTGAATGTCACCCTTATTCTTGTAGATAGGTACAAGGATACTTTTCCTCCATTCATTTGGCATCTTTTTTGTCTGCCAAATCTTATTAAACAGATCTGTCAGCCATTTAACGCCTATTTCTCCTAAGCATCTCCAAATCTCGATAGGAATCCCGTCAGGACCAACCGCTTTTCTTATACTCATTCTGTTCAAAGCTTCTTTAACCACAGTAAGTCTTATTTTACGCATGAAATCACGATTTATATCATGAGATTGAATGACAAGTCCATCCAAATTCTTAGTAAAGCTCTCATTGAACAATTTGTCAAAATAATCTCTCCATCTTTCCTTGATATCCTCATCTCGAACTAAAACCTTCTGATTTTCATTTTTGACACACTTCACCGCACATAAGTCTCTAGTCTTCCTTTCCCGCATTCGAGCAATCCGGTATATATCATTTGCAGCCTCTTTAGTGTCTAATTTCTCGTACACCTCCTTGTAGACCTTAGATTTAGCTTCCCGAACAGCTTTCTTAACTTCCTTTTTAGCCATTTTGTACTTCTCAAATCTCTCCACATCTCTACTTTTCTTCAAATCTTTATAAGAATCTCTTTTAATTTTAATAGCAGCCTTTACATCTTCATTCCACCATGATATGTCCTTAGATGGTGGAGCACCACCTCTCGACTCACCAAGTAGATCTCTAGCTACTTTCTTGATACAACTAGCCATTTTGTTCCATGTTTTGTCTGGATCATCTTCCGACTGCCAATCCGCTTCTTGTACTACACGATCTATAAAAGCCTTTTGATTACCTTCTTTCAATCGCCACCATTTAATTTTAGGCTCTACCTTACGTCTAATCTTCCTAGGTTCTCTTCTAAATCGAAAATCTAGAACTAAGAGTCTATGTTGAGTAGTTACACTCTCACCTGGCACTACCTTACAGTCGATACAACAACCTCTATCTATTCTTCTCGTCAGAAAAAAGTCTATTTGACTAGCATTTGATCCGCTCCTAAAAGTGATAAGGTGAGACTCTCTTTTCCTAAACCAGGTGTTTGCTAAGATCAAGTCATAAGATAAAGCAAAATCTAGAATCGAGTCACCTACTTCATTCCTTTGTCCGAAACCAAAACCTCAATGGATAGTATCAAACCCACTACGACTAGTACCTACATGTCCATTAAGATCACCACCAATAAATAACTTCTCTCCACTAGGTATACTTTGCACCACCTCGTCTAAATCCTCCCAGAATAGACGCTTACTAGCGTCATCAAGACCTATCTGTGGTGCATAAGCACTAATAACATTAAAGATCTCTCCACCTAGAATAAGCTTAACCAGTAAAATTCTATCACCTTTTCTCCTAATCTCAACTACATCCTCAAGCAACCGTCTATCTATGATTATACCTACCCCATTACGATTTTTATCTCTACCCGTATACCAAAGCTTATAACCCCAAGGCTCTATGACTCTACTCTTTTCACCTACCCACTTAGTTTCTTGCAAACACATAATACCAACTCTCCTCCTAATCATCACCTCCGCTAATTCTATTAGTCTACCCGTAAGGGAACCTATATTACAGGAAGCTAGATGGATCCTATGAAACCCTTGCTTATTTGTCACTACACCCGGGGTCCGATGTAGCGCGCCGTCTCTGGACGACGACCCTTGCTTATTTGTCACTACACCCGGGGTCCGATGTAGCGCGCCGTCTGTAGACGACGACCCTTGCTTATTTGTCACTACACCCGGGGTCCGATGTAGCGCGATGTCTCTGGACGACGACCCTTGCTTATTTGTCACTACACCCGGGGTCGGAAAAAAACTATATATATGCAAGTGAATCTCTATCTGCTCGAGCTTGTCTCGACATATAATCAGCAAAATTGTCAGGTGAACTCATTCATGCAAGATAATTTTGCCTCTATTTCTAGGGCAATAATGCATGATCTTGCTACACATTATTATAGCGGCTGAAATGGAAGTAGATACATACGATGCCTTGCATCGCTGCTCCACGTGAATTTGTAGTACCCAGGCCAGTCCCATTAACATCATTCCCAAATGGTTGTGAGCTGAAACGAAACATTGTGTTAAAAATAACACCCAAGGCAAGATAATAAGAACCTGATAAGTTTACCTGAATGCTCTTAATGCAGGCATCCTTCTCTGAGATGATAGAGGGGTTCCATGGGACCCATTCAGGTGATGATAAGAAGCCTACAAATGCAAAATTCAGCGATGAGACAGAAGCAGCTAATGAAGTGAGACCATATGTGTTTTTTCAGCGAAGCAATCACATAAACATAGCCATATTCTGTGAACAAACTATTTTCCTATGCAGCATGTATCCATATCGGGACTCGTATCGGGTACATCTCCATGTCGGATTCTTTCGAAATTCGTCTAGAATGCTATGTGTTTTTTCAGCGAAGCAATCACATAAACATAGCCATATTCTGTGAACAAACTATTTTCCTATGCAGCATGGATTCCTTGTGGTGAAGACGTATCCATATCGGGACTCGTATCGGATACATCTCCATGTCGGATTCTTTCGAAATTCGTCTAGAATGCTACCGTAACTCTTATTGGCACGTTCCAAAACTGATATTATGTATTATTTGATGTAGAGACCATATATGTCCGACTATTACGTCAACTATTTACACAAAAAAAACAATAAATATTTGGACTTTTATTTTACATTTGCTGATATAATAATCTTTAATAATACTTGTATAATATTCTATACAACAAAAACCCAGCGTATCCTTAAATTTTTTTTTTAAATTATGGATCCTCGAATATGACTCGTATTGTGTTCCGTATCTGCATCTGAACGGGTGATACATAGCTATTCTCATGTAATCACATATGAAATAGAAATCCAAAATATTTCAATTACAGAACTTGAGAGGGCAAAAACAAAAACAACAAGTGATTAACTCTACTTGACTATTTCATGCAAATCAAGCTTTTCTATGAATTGCAATTCCTCAATCCATTAATTTCTCATAAAGACTGCGCTTAATAAATGACATAAATAGCAATTAAAAAACTATAAAAATTCAAAAATAAATTAATTTGAAAAATATTACAGTTGCAAGCAACCATCTGGAGCTTTGTGATTCTCAGCTCCATGAGAACACATGAGCAATGGTAATTCCACAGTTTTGCAGTCATACACCACAAACCCTCTAAAAAAACAAACTTCGATATCTACCAAAGTAACCCATTAATCAACCCAACTCAACCTCACAAAAAAGATTCAAACTTTCTATGAGAAAAACCAAAAAGAGACGAAATTGATCACACCCAGCTAAAAATTAAAGAAAAAAATCACAGATCTAGATATAAATCCTTGAAAACAAAGAGTAATAAGAGAATGGAAACACACCTGATTGAAAGAGGAGGAGAGCGCAGAAGAAGCTAGGGCTTTGGATCTCGCAAGCCTTGAAACGAGGACTGAGCCGATCCCCATAACTGGATTTTTGAGCCGTAGGATTTCAGCGAAATTGAAGGGACCAGCTAAAGGTAGCCACAAACAAAAACATCAGAAAAAAAAAACAAGCAATAGAATCGAATTTAAAGAAAACAAATTGAAAAATTCGAAAACCCTAACTGGGTCTATCGCCTAAACTAATACCAAATGTGCCATATAACGAATCTAAACCATGACCAATTGAATCTATAATTGCTAAATTAATCAACTGATTATAAATCAAACGAATAATTAAGAGAAAATTGAAGAATATTAGGGATAAATAAAAGAGTCGCCTTTTTTTCGCCAAGGAGAAAATCGTCCTCTGGGGTTTCTAGGTGAAAGAGTTGAAATAAAGAGGAGAGCAGGGGAAGCTGATTAATCTTGGCCGTTCGTTTCGATCTGCGATGATCGAAGGGCTATTGTGGCCGTCCATTTGAGCCAATCCTGAACCGAATCGGTTACTGAATGGTCTAGAACTCAGAAGAGGTTTTGTTGACAAAATTACCGCTCTTCCGTTATCGTTAGCTACAGTGGTAATTTAACGAGCTAGGTTCGATTAGGATTCACCTCGGTATCACCTCGTTCAGGTTTCGTTCATTTAATAATGAGCCGAACATGAGCCAGAAAGCCTAGCTCGTTTATTAAACGAGCCGAACATGAGCCAGGCCAGCCTCATTCGGTATTGACTCGAGCTCGGCTCGGTTACACAGTTTGAAAAAGAACAGTAATATATAATAGAGCGATTCTATACAATCTCAGGACACTTATTCAATTAAGAGACAATATATAAAATACAGTTGAGGTGAATATTAAACCCAGCACTCAAACTCATTCCATACTCTAAATGTTATTTTTTTTTAATCTTTCAATATCTCAAAGTCATGGGTCTTACGCACTATGATTGTTGTCCCCAGCTTATTACAAAATACTTTTATGTTTTCTTCTGAAACCTATGTAATGGTCATTGACCTATCTTTAGCCTCCACCAAACGCTTCTATGTCGTTTTTCTTTTAGAGATCGTCTAATAGAAAATGCATCCAAACTTGATTTTGGCTCGTTTAAATCTCGGTGAGCTAACAAGTTGAACATGAGCCAGATCGGTTTAGCTCAAGACGAATTCGAGCCGAACTTAAGCTAGCATAAACTAAGCTGAACCGAGCCTGAACAAGGGTCTCTCGTTCAAGCTCGGCTCGGTTACACCCCTAATTACAGAAGATACCCTAACTTCATAAAAAGCTCGGAGGCACGAAGATGTACCGTGATCTACGACAGCATTTCTGGTGGGAAGGCATGAAAAGGAAGATTGCTCGCTTTGTAGCGAAGTGCTTAGTGTGTCAGCAAGTTAAGGCTGAACATCAAAGGGTAGCTAGTTTATTGCAACCACTTCCGATTTCTCAGTGGAAGTGGGAACATATAACCATGGATTTCGTGACAGCTTTACCGCGGAGTCCAAAGGGCAATAATGCAGTTTGGGTGATTGTTGATCGATTGACCAAGGCAGCTCATTTCATACCGTTTCGAGTTGGTCAGTCGACGGAAGCGTTAGCAGAACGGTATATGCAGGAGATTGTGAGATTGCATGGAGTACCTATAAGCATCGTTTCCTATCGTGATACCCGATTCTTATCACACTTCTGGAGGAGTTTACAGGAAAGTTTGGGGACGTGATTGAAGTTTAGCACCGCTTATCATCCTCAGATAAATGGCCAGTCGAAGAGAACGATCCAAACTCTTGAAGACATATTGAGAGCTTGCATGTTAGACTTCAAGGGTTCGTAGGAGGATCATTTGCACTTGGTGGAGTTCTCGTATAATAACAGCTTTCAGGCGACTATTCAGATAGCTCCATTCGAAGCAATGTATGGTCGCAGGTGTCGCTCACCCGTTTGTTGGGATGATATTGGAGAACGGAGATTGTTGGGATCGGATCCTGTCATGCAAACAGTAAAGAAGGTTAACACTATCCGGAATCATATGAAGGCAGCACAAGATCGGCAGAAGAGCTGGACCGATACATCGAGAAGACCTCTAGAGTTCGTTGTTGGTGATCTTGTATTCTTGAAGATATCACCGACTAGAGGAGTGATTCGTTTTGGGAGTCGAGAAAAACTTAGTTCTAGATTCATGGGGCCTTTCAAGATTATGGAGCGTGTTGGAGAAGTGGCGTATCTGTAACATTTCAAAAAAATAAAATATTATTTTTGGGAAGTTTTATAATTTAATATTATTTTATTGAATATTTTAATATTTTGGTATAATTAAATACCGATAAATGGAAAAAATTGTGGAAAAATTATGAAAAATTCTAAAATAGGGTAATTTATGGAATTATGTCATTTTTAAGTTTTTATGATTAGTTTGACACTAATTTAGTGCTAATCGCGATTAAAAATCGCTAATCGGTTTTTTAGCATTTTTTTGCAAAATATGCACATATCATTTTTCTTTACACTTGTGCACTTCTACCATGTTGTTTTGGGGTTACTATTTGAATGAGAAGGAATTTGGAGAAAAGAGGAAGAAAAGAAAAGAAAATGGAAAAGGTTTTAAAATGAGGTATGGGTGAGAGAGAGAAAGGGTTACCTTTAACTAAGACTTAGCATTTTCCCTTCATTCTTCTATCATTTTCTCTCCCTCTCCCTCTTGTTGCTGCTCCTGCTCCTCACTTCTTCCTCTCTTCAAACCCTCAAATCACCATGAATATCATCTCAAAACCCCACTCCCATTTCACTAAAAAGATGCACAAGCTCAAGACCTACACATTGGACCAAGAAAGTTTGTGTTTTGGTGCTGTCGGAGGATTCATGAGTCTCTACTGAGGTAATTCCTTCACAAATTTTGAAGCATTTCAAGTGATTTAGCCTCATTTCAAGTTTAATGTCGTTTTGACGAAGTTTTGTGCACTTTGGACAAACCCTAGAGAGGGTTAGGGTAAATTTGAGTGGTGGCCATGCAATTGAACTTTAATGGTGACCTTAGACCCCCTATTGTCAAAAAACCAGACCTAACCCAACCTGAAACCCAAAAATACGGAATTATGGGACTTTCATGTCGGTTTGTGACGACCTGGAGCGTGCAGGGAGATCTGGGATGACCCGGGAAGTTTCTGAGACAAATAAACAACACTAAGAGCTTAGTTAGACCACCAGGAGACCACCCTATGCAGACGAACCCCATTGGACAAGGCAGGGCCGGCCTGGCCGGATTTTCCCTTTAGGGGGCTCGACCACATGGTTGTCTCAGGTGTCCAGATTTCTCTTGTAGGTCACATTTACCCTATATATCACCCTAGTGTTGTTTTGAGACCTTGGTTTCACCTGAGACGAAATCTGGGAACACTTTTATAAGTTGTTGCTTTGAATTTGGTTATGGTTTTCCGTATTTCGATTTCCAAATTTTGATATTTGTGCGTTATCACGATTGCGTGACGTTTGTACGTCTATATAGAGTGATTTCGGGTTGTTTTGCGAAGGCTAACCATAGGTTCTAACCTATAGGCCTTTTAGCGTATCGTGTTGGTTTTCGCGTGTTGTTTTAGTTTCGATTTGGTTATAATGCGATGCGATACGTGTGATATGTAGGTACCCCCACGGTGATCCGAGGCGATGAAGATGATGGTGGCAATATCGACACCAACACGCAAGATACAAGGTGAGTAGATTATATCTACGGGGGAAGTCGGGTGGATGGCGTATAGCACCCCCGCAGTTCGATGTCTAGTATACTATATACTATATATATATGATAGCTTATTGCGTGACATGGAGATCATAGATGTATTAGGTGTACTATGAATATTTAGGGTTAGAAGTGAACTAGTGTATTTTTCTAGTTGCGAACCCTAGCATAGGTTTACACCCACGCACACATACATGCTTATTGCTATACTTATATCGTGATGATGAGGATAGTGTATGATACTGGAGATGAGTCGATGAGTTTAGGCATGGTGCCGTTAGGTCGGCGATATGATATGATGTGATTCGTATTTGGGATACGATACGAGATTTTAGCGGGCCTTTGGACGTGTGTTTTACACACGCGCTTATATTTGTTTAGATGGTATCGATTGTACTAGACTTAGAGCAGTACCCCAGATCATGAGAGATGATGATAAGGATACCAGATAATTGATGAGATAAATGTGATATTGACCCGTACCCAGCTATTGGGATGCCGTACGACGATTCACCGTACGAGCTTTATATTGATGATAGATCCGCACTCATGACTCGAGGACGTCAGATGATATACTGTATCGTACGCGATACTATTGAGGCGGGATCACCGACTATTATATTTATATTTATATATATATATCGACTGAGATGTTGGTGGTTTCCATACCCCTCCCGATTGACTTGATAGTTAGATGTAAATTACTTAGTAGACATTAGACTAGACCCGAGTTAGACCTATTTCAAAAACTAACGAATCGGGAGAATTTCAAAGATAGGCAAGGGGACTCTACGGATATTTTCAAAGACACATCTTTTCTTAAAACACCGTAGCCCTTATTTTACAAAAAAAACCCGATTCGTCTTATTTCCAATGGCAAAGCTGCATGATATATTTATTGAGGTAGATTCTTCACTGTTGCGTCGATTATTCGATTCCGCATTTTCATGCTATTCGCATTGCACTGCATGTGTAAATGAGTTTATTGTATATTATACCCATGTTGTTAGGATACCAGCACCATTATCGATGATGCGTATGTTCCACGTACACTTGCTTGCCGGCTCACACACTTCATCATCGATAATTGCCATGTCACTACACTGTAGTACTGTTGCATTCAGGATATGATTCTTGCATGGCATATTGTACACTTATACATGTACACATATATAGATGATTCTGGCTTGATTAGAGATTTGGAAACCGCAAGATATTCTTTAAAACTGATTCATTTTAAAAGAGCAGTTTCTCTCGACATGTGCACATTACTATTCCATGTTGCATGACTTACTGATATGCTTACATTTCTTTTACATGTCGCATACATCATGTTTTCTGGTTATACGCATTGAGATATGTTGTTTCCATGATATTTCTGGATTTGGGAACCGTGGGTATTTCAAAAGAGAATATGTAATTGTTTTAAAAACCCGGTTACCCTTGATATGATATTTCAGTGTGTCCACCATGTGTTTTCTCGGTGCTGAGAGCGACATGTGAAACCCGATTCGAGGAGGCGGATGAGGCCGATTGCGGGTACATGGTGGACCCGGTATGGTTCCCCGGGGCAAGAACTATTTTTCGTGGAGCAGACGATGAGCCTGGCAGGATGGCGAGTACCTACCGGTGATTGGTTGGACCTGGCGGTTATTCGGAGGATACTGACCAGAGTCGATAGATGGATGTGGGCGTACTGTTGGGGCCGAGGGCTGATTCCGCAGACGGAGCCCGTGGGCTGGTCCGGACTGACGGAGCCCGATATATGAAGATTTACGTGCCGATGCTGAGCACAGCTTTCATGATGTTTTCGAGTGTCGATGCTGGACACTCCGGTTCCATGATTTTGACGTGTCGCGAGAGACACAGATGGTTTATATCCTCATACTTCCATGCATATGCTTATGATATTTTCGTGCATGATGTTTATTGTCATTGGGTGACGCGTGGACGGGATCCACATACATACAGACTTGATTATATTGATTATACCTCATGTTTATGATATGTTATTACCTGAGGCGCTGGCACGAGCACTTGGCACTACACTCATGTATAGAGGCTACATTGCCACTTTAGCATGCTTCAGACTTATTCATATTGAGGTTTATATATTTCTGATTGTATTGACCTAGAATGAGTCATACGTTCGATTTCTGCTTGTAGATATTTTCTATTCACGAGTTGGCAACTCACCCCCGTTGTGCCACAGTTCTTGCAGGTTTTGCCGCACAGGTTTCATTGCGGCTTTTCTGGCACATTGCTTCCCTTACGGGTGACTTATTTTGGTAGGTGGGTTCTTTTGCATCAGAACCACCATTGTACATGTATTATTCAGTTGTATCTAGTAATTCCATCAACCAAAACTTGTATATTGTTTCAGACTTAGAAAACAGTTATGTATTATTTCGACCTTAGAGTCGCGCGTTGTAGTATTATGGTTTTCTTGCTGATTTGAGTTTCCCCTTTTGAGTTTTGATCCTCGCCCTTCGGCGTTGTATATTTTTATTGCTTGCGTGGTTGTGATCGTCGATTGACGAAGAGCTAGCTCCCGCTAGGGGATGCCTTTTATCATTGCATATATATATTATTCTTGTTGTACCCCGTTCGGGGCCAGTATTTACAAAGGAAGCTCTGCCGAAATTTGCAGAAAAGATATGGAGGATTTAAAAATGCATATTCGGCCTACTTATTTCAAAACCCTTGTTTTAAAAACTTGCTTTCTTCACTTCCTAAAACTATTTCCTTTAATTATTACTTAAAAATGGTTTTAGATTTCTGAGCTTTTGGCTTACTTGAATTAGATGGGGTCCTATAGACTTCATATGATTCAAGTGCCAGTCACGGGCTATTTCGGGTCGTGACAATATTGATTGTCTTTACCACCTTCTTTGGCGAGTGTTCATGACGTGTTTCATGTATTTCAACTCTGTAAGTATGCTCGAGATGAGACGCACGTGATAGATCGTTCGGAGCTGACAGTAAGGAAGGACCTGACATATGAAGAACGACCGATGTTGATTGTTGATCGAAGAGAAAAGGTCCTTAAGAACAAGGTTATCCCTCTCGTACTTATTTCTTGGGGGAATCGTTCGCACGGAGAATCGACTTGGGAACGAGAAGACGAGATTCGACAGAAGTTTCCAGATCTCTTCTTGTAGATTCATGTTTGTTAATCTTTTCTTATTCCGGGAATTTCGAGGACGAAATTCTTTTGTAGTTGGGTATAATGTAACACCCTAATTCATTTATACCAGTTCTATTTTGAGTATTTTTTTTATTTGTGGCTAGTCTTGATTTATTGTGTTTTGGGTGCGAATAGTGTAATTGGTATCTGTGTTTGCATCCGACCCGACCTACTCGCTGGAAACCCGTCTTAATTCCTGTTTATGATTTATTCCGGCTATTTATGGGGATCCGTGCACTTTCATATTTTTTTATATACTGCATACTGGCATTATATCTGGCATCTGCAATTTTTTAATATAATATTTAAAGTCGAATAAAATATTTTAAAAATATCTAGCATGGCTTGCATCACACCCCTGAACCTGTGGTAGCATCCGCACCTCGTGTTCTCGTTCCGTTCAGTGAAACGGACTCGTTTGGATGGCTACGTGCACGCTACGTGTATCCGTTTTTGGGGGCATGCATTTTCTTTAACCGGATATCCTATTTTGGTTTTGCTTTATACGTATATTAACCGTATTTTCAAACCATAATTTTAGACCCGACTCGTGCGTGTTTTGGACTTTTTTTGTATTAGCCAAAAAACTCAAAATTAACTAATATTATATTTTTAATATTTCTAACTGTTTAAAAAAATTTATAACTAAAATATTTTCCTAAATCAAAGTTTTTTAACAGAACTCTCTCTCTCTCCCTCCCTCTCTCTCGTGACTCTCTCTCTCTCTCTTTCCTCTGCTTATATTTATATTTTCTTTAACCCTATATTTTTTAACACCCACGTCTCTTCTGTGTCTTCTTCCTCTTTTCTTTTTCGCCCCCTGTCTCGCCGCTCGCCGCCGACCTCTCGCTTCCACCCTCGGCAAACTCCTCGCCTTCTCCCCGACCTCGACCTCCTCCCTCTTCTTCCCTTCTCCTCCGCCCCGACCAACCCACTGCAACCTCACCCGCACCCACTGCCTTGCCGTGAACCTCGTTGCCGGAGCTCCGACCACCTTGTCTTCGCCTCCAATCCATCGTCATCACCTCGTCCTCCTCTCTCCTCTCCCAAAAGAACCTGAGCATTCCCGAGTTCGAACCCTACAGCCACCTTGAACGCCCACTGCCTCGCCGGAAAACCCCTGCCTGTATCCTCGCCGTCGACGGCCCATCGTCGACGCCACCCCCTCGCCTTCACCTCTGACCCCAGAGCACCAAAACCTCAGAAGCAATCCTCCTCCTCCTCCTCCTTCTTCTTATCTCTTCTATTGCTTTCTTGATTCTTGATTCCGGTCATCGCCTGTGCCGTAGCCGTCACCGACGATCCAAGCAACCCAGTGGACATCCCCAGCCAGTTTGGTTACTTTCTTGCTTTGTCTGGACCTGTCCCGTGTGCGCGTGTGTACATTGCGACGTTTACCTGACGTCGGACGCGGCGTACGCACCCCGTCGTGAGATCCGTTCAGGCAAGTTTATCTTGCTACATGCTATGATAAATATGTTGCATCCATATGAATAAAAAATATTACATGTTTATTTCATTGTGCATCCATATTACAATTTTACAGTTTTTCGATACCCGTATGCATCCATACCGTTATTTACATATCTAGTCGCATGCAAGTTTATCTTGCTACATGCCATGTTATATATTTTGCATCCATATGAATAAAAATATCACATGTTGATTGCATTGTACATCCACATTAATGTAAACTGTTTTCGGATACCCGTGTGCATCCGTATCATTTATTATATGTATAGTTGCATCTACAGATCATATCATCTCATATTAATGTTACATTAGCGCCCCATGCTTGATAATGTGCATCCTACATAGTCATGATGTTGTAAATGTAATCCCTGATAGATATTTGTGCATCCGTGTTTTACTGTGCATCCGTACCTTTATCATGCACCCGTACTTGCTATATTTTACTGTTGGGCACCCATTTGATACACTGTGCACCACTTGATACACCACTGCTTGACTTGATACCTGATCTTGTTACTAATGCCGACAATCCTGACTTGTCGTCCTGACGGACGTATCCTGTTGTCTACATAGACAAACATGTACCTGCTTGATCCTGTGTTGGCATTAGCTCCAGATTTATCAATACCTGACTTGAACATATAACCTTGGGGGCATGGGGAAATCAAAAGCGTAACTGAAGTGTAGCTTAAAAGGGTATTACAGAATCATTCGTGATTCTTACTTGATCCGTGGTCCCGGGGGATAACGAGACAGAATCATTCGTGATTCTTACTTGATCCGTGGTCCCGGGGGATAACGGGACAGAGTCATTCGTGACTCCCACTACCTGATCCGTGGTCCCGGGGGATAACGGGACATATTCTTTTGAGTTACATGGAGGAGTACACTAATTGATTTCAAACAAATTTTAGAATAGATAACCCAGTAGCACAGTTTAGATTGATCACCGCACGTCACATATACTAATACACTTCACTGTTCTATATCCGTGTTTACTTATTACATTCATGTTACTATTTATAATTCATGCCTGCATATCTCGTTATATTCTGGTTGCTTATTATTATTGATATTATGACGCACTGACGTCTGGGTTTTGTATGGCCCAGATCCTTTATCTCTTTCGCAGGCTGATCAAGAGTATTTCAGCCGACAGGCCGAACAGTGAGGAGCATGTTAGTGTTTAGCTTTGTTTATTTTCCTTTCCGTATTTTCATTTCCTGATGTGAGCCCGTAATTGGGACGTACTTTCCAAATGTTATTGTTTATTGGATTTATTGCTTCCGTATATTATTTCTTGACCCGTTTATTCTGGCATATGGACATGTACTAGATAGTTTATTTTATTTTACTGTTCTTGATATCTTATGGACAGCCGTAATGTGACTATGGATGGATGTTTCCTAGACACAGATAGTATGGTTAGCTCTGTCGCGTGCCGATCTTAGCGCACTCTAGGAAGTGGGGCGTGACAACTTACGTTGATGACATGTGATATTATGTTTTGCTTGTGATATGTTATATTGGATCGTCGTGAATGAATAGCCGGGTTTTTTTTACGTGAGATGAGAGTTTTTATATTTTCATTAATGTAATAAATTGTATGTAATATTCTTTTATTGGGACACTTCCGGGTTGACGATGCTGTCACCGTTGATGTATATTATTTATTTTTTCGCATTATGATAGACCTAAGGCGAGGAGCACAAGTGACCGAGTTCTAGAGTTCAGTGGGAGACCATCTCGAGGAATTGAGACCGGGTCTCTTAACTCTAGAATTGGCAGGGTTGCTTGCCGCTCTCGTAGGGGTCTAGGGATGTGGGTTTGGCTATTTATCACAACTGTGGAATCCGTATTTTTCATTACTGGCTTAATTTAAAACACGGACCTCCTAGTATATCTTTTATTTCATATGTTTGGTTTTGCTGCCTATGTTCTGTGATGTGATCGTATAACTGCGTGAGACGAATGCTCTATATATATATATGATATATATAATAAACGTTGCTTATGTTTTGCACCCGCGCTAGTCCTGCCCCCGCTCTACCGTTAGTTAAGTAATTTAACGGTGCATGACGGGACCCCGTGGCGAATGCGGATGGTGTAAGCGTACATTCTATTTTCGTTTCTTCTGTGACGTTTAGGAAACATAAATGATAGGATGTCATTAATAAGATTAATGAAAAGAAAGAAACCTAAACATGTTGTAGAATCAAATTTTTCATAAAAGTAGCTCTAGTTATTGCTTTGCATAGCGGTATTCCATTATGAATATCCAACACCTCATTCGATGGGGAAAGAGCCTAGATCCCTTCACCGAAAGTGACCTCTTTAGAAAAACTAGCAAATGCTACAACCCACTCGGTTTGTTTTGAAAACTACTCGATTTTAAAAGCGGAACTTAAACCACCCCTTTTTTCAAATCACTCGATTCTACAACGATATCAAGTTCATTACGTTAAAGGTGTCACGCCCCGCTTCCCAGAGTACACTAGAATAGGCACGTGACATAGCCAACCATGCTACCTGTGGGTAGGAAGTATCCATCCACAGTCACATTACGGCTGTAGAGATATCAAGAACAAAATAAAACTATCTAAAACATGTCCATAATCCAAGATAACATAAGTCAAGAATAATAAAATGCGGAAGCGAAAGATCCAATACAAAGTAACTGGAATGTATGTCCCATAATGCGGGCTCACATCAGGAATAAAAATGCAGGAAAGAAAAACTAACTACTGCTGACACTCACAGCTCAGCCTGTTGGCTGAAGTACTCCAGCTCAGACTGCAACAGCGGTACAGAATCTGGGCCATGCAAAATCCAGACGTCAGCGCGTCAAGTCATCAAGTAATAACATATAAACAGGGTAACAGGAAATACGAATATAAATATGAATAAAGCAAGGGTAACAATAATATAAATCAGAACAGTGCAGGGTAGTGTGCAGTGGATAAACTAAACTGTTCTATCAGGTTTTCTGTTCTAAAGTCTTTGAAACCAAATTGGTGAATCATCGATGTAACTCAATAGTATCCCGTGCATACCCGGGACCACGGCCCAGATTCTCGGGCTGAAACCGAGACATGCCGCTAGGCACTAAACAGGAATATGTACAGATGAATGATGTCAGCAGCATCATTCCAAGGCTGGCCTAGCCTCTAAAACTGATCAAAACAAGTAGCGAACTGTTGAGTTACAAGTCAGGTTTCACCTTTGATTTCCCCATACCCCCAAGTTATGTGTATGTCAAGTCAAGTATTCAGTAATCAAGAACTAACGCCAACACATGATCAGGTAAACAGGTTTGTCTGGATAAACAGCAGGAACGGTCCATGAGGACTACATGTCGGGTTTGTTGGCATTAGACACAAGATCAGGTAACGAGTCAAGTCATGGTATATCAGGTCAAGTCAAGCAGTACACGGTACCATGTCGGGTCAATCAATATGTATGTAGCAAGCCAGGTCAAGATGTAAACGTTATCATGGGTGTGCTCATACTCAGTTACATAATCAAGCATGGTCATCAACAACATAAATCTAAGCAAGCAATTAAACAATAAAGAAGCTTCAATTAATTAGCAGCATAGTTATCAGTTGTGTTTCAGAGGTGATTCTAACGTTATAAGAATACAGTATGACATTTATGGCCGTTAAATCATGTTAACAAGTTTAAGAATTTTATGGATGCAATGATATATATATATATATAGGTTCAATGGATGAAATCACAGCTAATACAGGTTAAATGTACACGAGTGTCCGAATGAAGTAAAACTATAGAGAAAGTGCCATAGGCTACGTTAAGAGTGAAAGTGTGATTAAAACATGTAAATGTGATTATTAGGTTTAATACAGTAATTGCAAATGGTAGGTTTCAAGTTTGGAAGATAAAATGATATATAACAATATTGAACACGAAAATGGGAAATTATAGTACTAAAGTTAAACTGCAGGTTTAGGGTGTCATCAATGTATATGTAAATATTATTTAGCATGTAGAAAGGGGTACTTGCCTCGACGGGTCGCGAGTCGGGAAAACGGAACGTTAAACGTCGGCGGGAGAAATCTCGCGACGGGCGCACGGCTTACGGAATGAACCCAAACGACGAACAGTGGAACCACACAGGTCAGGGTATCTCGCTGGATCGTCGAGACACGTCGCCGGCACGGCCGGATTCCGGCGAGACACAGAACAGTGAATAGGGTTTCTAAAAAGTGTAGATCTAGAGAAAGAAAGGAAAGAACAAAGAAAGGAGAAGAAGAAAGAGGATGAGGGATACCTACTGGGTCTCAGAGGGCACTAGCACTGACGGCGAGATCGATGGCGGCGAGAACGACGTTCTCCGACGATCTGCAGAAACCATCCAACCAAGATTCTCAGTTGCGGGCAAGAACAGAAGAAGAAAGGGAGTATGAAACGGAGAAAGCACTTACTGGGGTATTCTGGGGTGGTCGGGTGATCGTTGGGGTCGACCAGAGGCGTTGGCGACGACCGGAGGCTTTGTTTTCACGGCGGGGATCAATCGCAGGGTGCAGCCTCAGCAGGGATAGAAAGAAGATGGAGGCGAGGAGGAGGAGATGAGGTAGACGACGAGGGCGAGGAGGCGATGAGGCCGGCGGTGATGGCGTCGGCGTTGGGGCAAGGTGAGGGAGGACGAGGCGGTGATGGCGTCGGCGTTGGTGGGTTCGCGTTTTGGAGAAAAAATAAGGAGGAGAAATATATATATAGGGGAGAGAGAGAGATACGGGGGGAGAGAGAGAGAGAGAAGGAGAGAGAGAGGAGAGAGATAGAGAGGAGGTGAGAGATCGAGAGGAGAGAGAAACGCACAGTGAGGAGAAAGAAACTTAGCCTTATGTGCTAGCGAGAGAGAGAGGAGAGAGAGAAAGAGAAGGAGAGAGAGAAATCTCGTGGGCCACCAGCGTAAGGGAAGAGCTGATTGGTGGGCAGAAGGAGAGAGAAAGAGTTTGTTGAAGGAGATTTTTGTGAGTGAATAAAATGTGTGGGGCTAGGGGGTTTAAGAGTGTTTTGATTGGCTGTTAAAGAAATTTGTGAAAGATTTTAAGGAAAGGAAAAATATTCTGGGTTTATTTTATTATATTCGACGGTTAAAAATTTGAAAATTATTATTTGGCGCAAATGTAAAATATTTCCAAATTGCTCCCATGTCGGGTCCAAAAATTTGAAATTGAAATAAGAAAATTTTAGGCGGGATCCAAAATTTAAAATGAAGTATTTTACGATAAAAAAGCATACCCCCAAAACGGACACACGTACGTGCGCGTAGCCGTCCAAACTCGCCCGTTTCACTGAACGGGACGAGAACACGATGCAAGGACGCTACACCAGGGTTAGGGGTGTCAAGCATGCCATGACAAATATTTTTAATTTTATTTTAGATACCTTAAATTGTTATATGCAGAAATGAATTGTCGGGTAAAATTTATAACTAACAACAGTCAAGTAGGATCAATGAAATAAATACCATACACCATTCATACAGTAACATTCTTGCTCCACGGAACAAAGTGCCACACAGAACAAAGTGCCACGCCAAGTGTCGTGTTAAGTGGGCGGGGGCCACCTCTTGAATCCGTGGGGGCCACCTCTTGAGTCCGTGGGACCCACTGTAGAACAATGGGGACTCTTCGGAATACATTCCGAAAGAGGGCAGATCTGTACTATAAATGGAATGATACCACTCTTCAATACAGAGGCGCCTTTTAAGTGAATCGGCACTACAGGAGTTTGAGAACTCCGTAGTTAAGCGTGCTCGGGCCAGGAAAGTCCTGGGATGGGTGACCTCCTGGGAAGTGGCCCCTGGTCGGGTCCGGTTCGCTCCGAAGGACAAAACCGTGCGGCTTCGGCCAGAGCGGACAATACTCTCTGTATTGGAGGTGGGGCGTGACGGAATGGTATCAAAGCTGGTCCCTCAATAGTAGATCTGTGGTTCGAGGACGAACCATTGTTCAAAAGTGGGGAGAATGTCGGGACCCGGTTCTTGCTCACGGAGCAAAGTGCCACACGGAACAAAGTGCCACGCCAAGTGTCATGTTAAGTGGGCGGGGGCCACCTCTTGAATCCGTGGGGGCCACCTCTTGAGTCCATGGGACCCACTGTAGAACAATGGGGACTCTTCGGAATATATTCCGAAAGGGGGCAGATCTGTACTATAAATGGAATGATACCACTCTTCAATACATAGGCGCATTTTAAGTGAACCGGCACTACAGGAGTTTGAGAACTCCGTAGTTAAGCGTGCTCGGGCCAGGGAAGTCCTGGGATGGGTGACCTCCTGGGGAAGTGGCCCCTGGTCGGGTCCGGTTCACTCCGAAGGACAAAACCGTGCGGTTTCTGCCAGAGCGGACAATACTCTCTGTATTGGGAGTGGGGCGGGACAAAAGGTTTTCTTCAAAACCAGTCGTAGCCCTCCGTCATTTCAGATAAGGACTATTCAGTATTCGTGCTGTATTTATTGGCCTCCGTCAAGGCGTAGTGTGCGGTAGCTGATTAGTGCTTATCTGCCGCATATGTTGCGTTTGGATTAGGGTAGTCGTACGGCTTTGTTGACCATAGTCAAGGGTTGTGCGGGTGGTTTTAATTCAATCACGAAATGACGGGTAGAATTTGACTAGCACTTATGATTTGTTGACCATAGTTAAGATCATAAGTCGTTAGGGGTAAAAACAGATATTGGGAATTTCAAGCGTTGAAATTTGCAATGAGATTGCATACTTTCTATGAGATAGTTGGATCCCGATACCCACTGCGAGTAAGAGTTATTTCTGGGAGAGTTTTGCACTTTACAATTAGCTAATCCAGTAGGTGTCTAAGAAAGATGTTAACGGAGTTATGCCCATGCAGAAACGAGATTATTTAATTAGTTCCATGCGAAAGCATGGGGATATTCCTTCGGAGTACCAATACCTTCCTGGCTGACCGATTGGCGAACTTGTAGGGTGTAATTAATCTCGGCTAATCTTACCTTTTAGGCTTTGAAGGATGATTTGATAAAAACAGTAGGAGCCATCCTGATTAGATAAAATAATAACCAATCTAATTTTGCAAGAGCGCACGCTAAAGTCCTTTCTTCTCTCTCTCTCTCTCTCTCCAGATAGCGATCATGACACGCCTTAATTAAGATAATAATATGGATGTATTGACTGAACCCGTTTATTATACTGAGCTGAAAAACGTTGGTTCCGCTTTTTCTTATGATTATCATAAGTCTGAGTAAGGAATAGGGGAAAATCAGGATTCCCTCGCAACCCGAATGAAGAAAGAGCATGATGATGTATCTTCTTCGGGTGTGTTCGTTACCGAGAACTGTTTCTCAGTATGCTCTACATCCTGGGTATTGGATACCGGATCAGAATCCCACATTTGTAATATGTTACAAGGGTTACGGAGAAGTAGAGAGCTGGGAAATGGTGATATGTCTCTTAGAGTACGGAACAGATCAATTGTTGTTGCCGAAGCTGTCGGCGAATATCACCTTGTATTGCCAAATGGTAATACATTGATTTTGAACGACTGTTATTACGTACCGTCAATAATGTGCAACATAATATTCGTTTCTTTATTAGATAAAAAAGGATATAACTTTGCGCTAGAGAAAAATGTTATGAATATTTTCCTAAATCAAGTGTTGATTGGGTTTGGTACGTGTAGGGTGTTTTTCGTCACCCCATTGAGATGGGAATACGCGCGCGCTTGTCAGACGCATTACAGATTCCCCCTGCCTAGGGTAGGCTGGGGTTTATTGATTGTGGGGATCCGAATCTCCAGAAGCCGCGGACTAAGCTGCCGTTAATTACCCCTCGCATTTGGAGCGAGAGAACCTCCGATTGACGGGTTAAACTGGTCATGCGAACTCAATGTGCAGTGTTGTGTTTTGAAGGGGTTTGGGATATATCGGGGGGCCCGCAGAGTCTTTACGGGGGTCCCGCTGCCCGGATAGCTGGTTGGCGGTCAAGGGGGCTAGCAGCCCCCTTGCGGGGTGCGGGGCAGCGTCCCGGCCCAAAAAAAATTTTGGGAGGGATGGTGTTGTAGAGTATGTGTGTATGTATATATACATATATATAAAAAAAGGGAAGACGCATTCAAAGGATGCGTGGGAAAAAGCGCCAGCACTTTGGGTGCTGGCGCTTTGAGCACAAGAGCGCTCGCGCTTTAAGCGCCAGCGCCCCACGTGTCGGCACGTGGGCGCTCGGGCGCTAGCGCTCTGAGCGCTAGCGCTCCACGTGTCGGCACGTGGGCGCTCGGGCGCTAGCGCTCTGGGCGCTAGCGCTCTGAGCGCAAGAGCGCTAGCGCCCCACGTGTTGAGCACAAGAGCGCTCACGCTTTAAGCGCCAGCGCCCCACGTGTCAGCACGTGGGCGCTCGGGCGCTAGCGCCCTACGTGTCGGCACGTGGGCGCTAGCGCTCTGTGGGCGCTAGCGCTCTGAGCGCTAGCACTCCACGTGTCGGCACGTGGGCGCTCGGGCGCTAGCGCCCCACGTGTCAACACGTGGGCGCTCGGGCGCTAGCGCTCTGAGCGTAAGGGCCCCACGTGTCAGCACGTGGGCGCTCGGGCGCTAGCGCTAGCGCGTTGGGCGCTAGCGCCCCACGTGTCAGCACGTAGGCGTCCGGGGGGCAAAAGGGACTTGGTCCCTGCAATGGGAGTTGTACTCCCAGAAAGGAGCACTTGTTATTTTGTGTGTGTGTATATATATATGAGGAGTTAAACTACTAGGGTGTTTTGAAGCCGATGAAGGGGCTTCTCCCCTTGAGCCCTAGATCTTCCCCAAAGTGGGGTTTCTGGAGATGGGTCTTCTTCTTCTTCTTGTCGTTTGGCCGGATCTTGGAAAAAGGAAGTGAGACTTAAAAATCTCCCCTTTTTGAGATCTAATGGGAGATCCAAGTTCCCCTTTGTCGGTTTTGTGGTGAAAAACTATTTAGTTTTGGAAAAGGAAGAGTAAAACTCTTGATTTAATTCAAAAGAAAGAAGAAGGTTTAGAACCTTCAGAAAGAGGAAAGAGGCACAAACCATAGATTTTTAGGAGAATGAAAAAGTGTATTAGATATTTTCATCATGTTGCCTTATATAGGCTTACATATTTACATATAGCCCTTTGGGCTTTACAAAATGGCATTTAGCCCATCCCATGGCTCGTGTGCTATTTCTTTTTGCACATAAGCCATGGGCTTTACAAAAATTTGCCTTTATGCCCATTCATGCATAAAAATTACCTAAAAATTATTTATTACATGATTTTTATTTTGGCATGGAGGAGGGCCGTACGCTTCGTGTTCGGACTCAACCTGGGCATAGGCCCACATGGCTTGGGGTTGACCTTGACTTTGACTTGGTCAACCGGGGTGCAATTTTCGACCCCAACAAAGTGCCCCCCATCAATGAGTGCACATCGCATATGTGGGTCGTGTGCATGAAATTGATGGATCTTCTTTCACATGGAGGCGATTTGCTTTGGTTCCCACTTTGGGATGCACTGCCCTTTTAACGACATGGACGGTCGATGCTTGACGCGTCTTCGAGACGGGGTGTCTGTGGTAGATGTTTCCCTGGCCCGGAGTGATTTTGTATACGTGCCCCCGGCACGGAGTGTCGCTGGTTGACGTGTCCCCTAGACGGGGTGTCTGCTGGTTGACGTGTCCCCGAGACGGAGTGTCTGCTCGACGTTTCCCCGTTACGGGGTGTCACTGTTCGACTTGTCCCCGACACGGAGTGTCGCTGGTCGTTCGACTTGTCCCCGGCATGGAGTGCCGCTGATCGACTTGTCCCCGGCACGGAGTGTCGCTGGTTGTTCGACTTGCCCCCGGCACGGAGTGTCGCTGGTTGTTTGAATTGTCCCGGCACGGAGTGTCGCTGATCGACTTGTCCCCGGCACGGAGTGTCGCTGTTCGACTTGTCCCCGGCACGGAGTGTCGCTGTTCGACTTGTCCCCGGCACGGAGTGTCGCTGTTCGACTCGCCCCTGGCACGGAGTGTCACTGGTTGTTCGACTTGTCCCCGGCACGGAGTGTCGCTGGTTGTTCGACTTGTCCCCGGCACGGAATGTCGCTGATCGACTTGTCCCCGGCACGGAGTGTCGCTGGTCGACTTTTCCCCGGCACGGAGTGTCGCTGGTTGTTCGACTTTTCCCCGGCACGAAGTGTCGCTGTTCGTTAGACTTATCCCCGGCACGGAGTGTCGTTGATGTTCGACTTGTCCCCGGCACGGAGTGTCGCTGGTCGACTTTTCCCCGGCGCGGAGTGTCGCTGGTCGACTTGTCCCCGCCGCGGAGTGTCGCTGGTCGACTTGTCCCCGGCACGGAGTGTCGCTGGTCGACTTGCCCCCGGCACGGAGTGTCGCTGGTTGTTCGACTTGTCCCCGGCACGTAGTGTCGTTGGTTGTTCGACTTGTCCCCGACACGGAGTGTCGCTGGTCGACTTGTCCTCGACACGGAGTGTCGTTGATCGACTTGTCCCCGGCACAAAGTGTCGCTGGTCGACTTGCCCCCGGTATGGAGTGTCGCTGGTTGTTCGACTTGTCCCCGGCACGGAGTGTCGCCGATCGACTTGTCCCCGGCACGGAGTGTCGCTGATCGACTTGATTCCGAGGCGAAGCATGATTCTGACAGGGAGGTCACTGGTTGATTCCGAGCCGAAGCATAACTCCGACAAGGAAGGTAGATATCCCGAGGCGAAGCATGATTTCGACACGGGGTAAATTCTGGGGTGAAGCATGATTCCGCCGTAGAGGTTGTTGGTTTGATTTGATCTGGGTTGGCATCAGCATCGCTATACTGGAATATGGTACCAGAAGCGAATCATCATTTTCCATGAGAGGATTTGGGAATTGGTTTTGGTTTGGCATCTGAATTGCTGCACTGGAATAATGCCAGGAGCAACTCATCATTTGCCCCGAAAGGATTTGGGAATTGGTGGCTTAGGGGATAGGTTTAGATCCCTATCACCTAAGGCTTTTCAACTTTATGGGCCGTAAGGGTCCCATAAAAGCATTTTCTCCCTACGAGTCGAAAGGATCTCGTAGGTGTATTTTCTCCTTAGGAGTCGTGGGGACTCCTAAGTGTGTTGCTCTTTTGTGAGTCGTAAGGATCTCACGCGGGAATTTTCTCCTCACAAAGTCGAGAGGACTTTGCGAGTGCATTTCATCTCTTTTTACGAGTTTGCGCCCTTTCGGGTTTTCACAAACCCGCCGGCAGTCCTGCTGTTTTTACTCACGGAGCCCTTTCGGGGTTTCATCCGTACCCATTTTGCTTGTGGACATACCATTTTATCATTATTTATTATTATTTTTTTTAATTTTTGGTGGGACTTTGAATGTGGTCTCACCGGTAGGACTTGGGAAAGATAGGGATCGTTTTACGCCCGTGGATTGTATACGGTTTTGCAGGATGTATGATCCAGACCGCAGGGCCGGAAAAATTTCGGGACTTTGTTGGCGTCTGCATCGCTGCACTGGAATATGGTACCAGGAGCGACTCATCATTCGTCGTTGGGGTATGGGATTTGGAATTTGGTTGGCGTCTACATCGCTGCACTGGAATATGGTATCAGGAGCGACTCATCATTCGCCATTGCCCATTGGGAAGCGATGGCTTGGGAGACAGGTGTGGGTCCCTATCACCTAAGGCTTTTCAATTTTATGGGCCGTAAAGGTCCCATAAAAGCATTTTCTCCCTACGAGTCGTAAGGATCTCGTAGGTGTACTTTCTCCTTGGGAGTCGTGGGGACTCCCAAGTGTGTTTTTCCTTCGTGAGTCGTAAGGATCCCACGAAGGTGTTTTCTTACGAGTCGTGAGGATCCCTTAAGGTTTGTTCTCCTCATGCATCGTGAGGACCCATGAGTGGATTTCCCTCGTTCCCAGTTTAATGACTTAGAGGTCGACTGTTTCCAGTTTAACGACTTAGAGGTCATCTGTTTCCAGTTTAAAGACTTAGGGGTCTATTGTGCCCAGTTTAACGACTTAGCGGTCATCTGTTTCCAGTTTAACGACGTGGTGGTCATCTGTTTCTAGTTTAACGACTTAAAGGTCTACTGTCTCCAGTTTAACGACTTAGAGGTTATCTTTTTCCAGTTTAACGACTTAGTGGTCATCTATTTCCAGTTTAAGGACTTAGAGGTCTATTGTTTCCAGTTTAACGACTTAGAGGTCATCTGTTTCCAGTTTAACGACGTAGTGGTCATATGTTTCCAGTTTAAAGACTTAGAGGTCTATCATTCCCAGTTTAACGACGTGGTGGTCAGTTTGCTTATCCCGGCTCCTTGAACTTTGATCTTGGCGAAGTTGTGTTGATGACCGTAGCTCTGTGGCTTGTCGGTACATCTGACGACTGTGGGGCTTTCCCAAGTTTGTATTGGTTCTCCACCCAATCTTTGAAAATATAGCAGTCTTCGATGGTATAACTCACCATTCTATGATATGGGCAGTATATGGGACTGCCGATCATGTTCACTTCATGTGGCCTCTTTGGGACAGGCAGTTGCAGACCGTTGTTCAAGGCGTCCACGAATATTTTGCGGACTTCATCCCTCCTGAAGGAGTATACCTTCTTCTTTCTCTCCATTGGAGTAGGTGCCTTTACTGATGCTGGTCCTTGAGGCCGATCAGTCTTTGGTTCGCCCTTTTCAGATAATGGCACATGTCTGAGAGAATCAAGTTCCCGAAGATCTCCAGTCCCCATTTGTATGAAGTCGGCGGTCGTAGCTTGACTGTTTGCTAACACGCCTTCAGACAGTTCTATCTCTCCCGTCTTGTATTGCTTTTCGACCGAATCTTTGAAGACAAAGCAGTCCTCAATGGCATGACCTATCACTCTGTGATAGGGGAAATATTTTGGGTCGTCGGTCATATTCAATTCTTGCGGTCTCTTTGATTCTGGCAGTTGTAGACCGTTTCTTAGGGCGTCTTTGAATATTTTACGGATTTTGTCCCTTCTGAAGGAATAGACCTTATCCAGCTTCTCTTTCAGCGGAGATTCTCCTCCGGTGTATGTATCGGAGGGACTGGAGGCTGATCGCGGCCGTTTCTCGCGAAGGCGCTCCACTCTTAGGTTGAAGGGGGTATCAGTTGGCTGCCTCCGGGTATCAATCCCTGGCTCATGAACCAAAATTTGATTCTACTGTAATTGCAATCGGGACCTGGGTCGCGAGAGATGCCGCGACGTTTGCCAATTCGTCGACCTTAGATTGTACCTTGGCTAACTTCTCATCCCTGTCCTGAAGCTGCCCCTGAAGTTATTAGAATAATGCTTATTCTGTAGTTCCGGTTATGACAACCGGGTCATCCTTATTGCCTGAGCTCAATTCCGCAGGAACCCCAGGCTCTTTTGGCTTATCGGACATAGCGAGCTCTTCGTCATTTAGACCGAGTTGACATTGGGTAGCGTCCACCGTATCATTACCCTGGCTGTGAAGCATAGGAGGGTTCGTTTCTTTATGTCCGGCCATGTAGACAGTGTGGACCACATATCCAGCCGTCTCTTTATCTTTGGAGGGGTAACCCCGTTCTTGGAGCCTCATGAAGCTCAGCCTAGTATGAGCCCTAGACCTTTTGTTGGCTCTGTATCTGAGCCTTTTCTGCCTTAGCTTCTTAGTTTTGAGGGCTTGGCGGGCATCCGTTTCATAGGAAGCCACCGTGAGTCGATTAGCGGGGAGTTTAGAGAAGACACCCGATCGAGCAGTTGTCAGGGGCATCGTCGGAGCTTGCTCGAGATGCCCTGGTTCTTTATCGGCGTTGATGGCCTTGCCCCCAGCTTGGGCCAGGGAGAGTCGTTCAAACACCGACTTGCGTTTGAGTTGGGGCGCCTTCGAGACCACCACATTTAGCCTCTTTCCTTTCGAGACCGGTTTGTCTGTCACCGGGGCTTGAGGAGCTGGGATGGCGTTAGCTGACACGAACAGAATAGAGCCAAATGGTAGCGTCGGCTCCTCCCATTGTCGCCCGAGACTGGCCGGAAGGACTGTCCTGGAGTCTATCTTCATCGTGTAGGAGACGGGAGCCGTGTCGAGAGCTGAGCTTGTCCTTGGAGACATTTTTGCTGCGACCGGAGATTGCAATTTGAAATTTGTTAACCTGCACAAAGAAGCATGATTTCAGCACAGGCAGTCGATATGTATATTGATTGAGTTCGCATTAACGTTTAACCCGAAATATGGGAGGAGAGAAAATTCCCACCGGGCGTTCCAGAATCTGCAGGGTGTTTTTCGCCACCCCATTGAGATGGGAATACGCGCGCGCTTGTCAGGCGCATTACAGATTCCCCCTGCCTAGGGTAGGCTGGGGTTTATTGATTGTGGGGATCCGAATCTCCGGAAGCCGCGGACTAAGCTGCCGTTAATTACCCCTCGCATTTGGAGCGAGAGAACCTCCGATTGACGGGTTAAACTGGTCATGCGAACTCAATGTGCAGTGTTGTGTTTTGAAGGGGTTTGGGATATATCGGGGGCCCCGTAGAGTTTTTACGGGGGTCCCGCTATCCGGATAGCGGGCTGGGGTTCAAGGGGGCTAACAGACCCCTTGCGGGGTGCAGGGCAGCGCCCCGACCCAAAAAAACCTTTTTGGGAGGGATGGTGTTGTAGAGAGTGTGTGTGTGTATTGTTCCCCTTCGAAAGACGCGGCAGAGACGCGGCGAACGTCTTGCCTGAAATTCGGGGCAGATGCTAATTTGTGTTATCCGTCTACCTCTCCGAATATGCCAAATTGATTTATGGCACCATGTATCGAAGGTTTAAACGGATGCGGCCGATGTAGCAGACTTCGTCAGATTCCCCCTTGTTTGAGGGGGTTTTGATTGTGGGGACGCTCTTCCCTGCAGGCGCAAGCCCTTGCAGTTAATTACGCTACCGCATCGCGGTAACAACTTTCTCCTTCTCCAGATGGTCACTTCGTGTCGTGGGTGTTTGTTTTGTGTTTAGTTGCCCGTGGATTGTATACGGAGACTAAGTTATGTTGTCGTCCGTAGGGCGTGGACTAGTCCAAATCCGTATCTTTCTTAGATTTGGGTTTGGGGGTTGTGTTTAAGGATACGTTAGCCTTATTTGAGACTAAGATCAACTTAAATGTTTGTTAAGGACACGTTAGTCTAATTCTAGACTAAGATCGACTTAACGGGGTCGTTTTAGATCCGACAAGAGAGCAATCGGGCTCTATTGTTTAGTTTAATGACATTGCGATCGATAATTAGTTTAAAGACATTACGGTCCATTGTTAGTTTTAAGATATCGCGGTCGAGGTTAAGGACATCATAGTCCGTGAGTTTAAGGACCTCACAGTCCGTTATTAGTTTTAAGACATCACGGTCGAGGTTAAGGACATTATAGTCCATGAGTTTAAGGACCCCACAGTCCGTAGTAATGTGTGGTTGTCGGGACCCGCCACCTCTCTGACGACGTTGAGGGATTACAACGACAAATATCAAAGGAGTGAAAAGATGTACCCTCGAACCGGGTGTAAATTGATTGGAAGAGCAGATGAGCTCAGTTCAATTTAAATTGACTTATGGCCAGAATTGGGCTAAGTCCAGTTAAAAATGTTTAACATTTTATTTTTGTTCTGCCTGTTAGACCTTTGTTTGGGCTCTGCCCTTTTAATAATGCTAAGCATTGGGCCGTGACACATTTTTTTTGTTTTATATTGAATGCATAGCATTCATCAGAACAAAGTGTGTTCTGACAGCGCACCATGTGACGCGTCAGGCACTTTGTGCCAGGCAAAAAGCGCATTGCGCTTCTGTCAGGTAGCGCACACGAAGAGGACACGCATCGCGCTTAGCGCTAAGCGCTAGTTTGTTAGCGCACCGCGCTTTGAATTTATGAGTGCGCTGCGCTAGTTTATAGGTGCGCCAGTGAGTGACACGTGGCGCGCTTGGCGCCGAGCGCCAACCCAAGAGCGCAGTGTGCTGTTTTCAGGAGCGCAAAGCGCAGATCGTGTCTATGGTTGACACGTGGCATGTTTTGGCGCTGAGCGCCGATCCAAGGAGCGCAAAGGCGCAGTTCATGAGTGCAAGGCACTTTTTAATAGCGCAAAGTGCATTTTGATCAATTTTAAGATCAAAGAACAAATTCACGTTCTTCAAAGGAGGCTTTGCCTCAGGATCCAAGAACAACAGTTCTTGTTTTTTATAAAAGGCTCTGCCTTTATAGATCAAAAGATCTGTGAATGAAGTAAAATACTTCTTTTTATATTTTTATGATTAGATCTTTTGATCTTTTCTTTTAATCAAAGACCTTGGTCCTTAATATAGATCTAAGATCTTTTTAGAAGATGTTTCTTCTTTTTACGAGATGATTTCATCTCTGTTATTCAAGAATTAATTCTTTACCTTTAAAGATGAAGAAATGATCTTCTTTCTTCTAACGGCTTGCCTTTCTTTCTCTTTGAGTTTTTCTCAAAGTTTGCAGAGAGTTTTCTCTATATGAGACTTGAAGTCTTGGGTCCTTTATATAGGGCCAATTGATTTGTTAAATCAGTTTAAGAGATCTTTCTCTGATTGATATGGGAATATTTCCCACCGTTGGATCTTTGATCCTAAGGCTTCTGTTTTACAGAAGACAATCTTCTTGTTTTAATAAGATTGAAAAATCTTTCCATAACAGAATTTTAATTCTGATTAATAATTTATTATTATTAGATCTTTTGATCTAACGGTGGGAATTTTAATTCCAGCGCTGGCGCATCTACGTTAGACAGGTGGCGCGCAGCGCAGAGCACAGCGCAACTGCGCTAACGCACTCATACTTGACACGTGGCGCGCAGAGCGTTGGATCTGAAGCGTTGCTTCAGCAGAGCACTGGATCTGAAGTGTTGCTTCAACAGAGGTGTCTTTTCACCTTCCTTTTTAAGTCAAACTTATATTTCTGAGAATCTTTCATTTCCCAATCTTGGAAATAGTTCCATTGTGCAGAAAATTTTCTGTGCTTCGTCTTTATAACTCGAAGCAAAGCTTCTTCCTTTTCTCATCTCCAAAGAACTTTCTCAACTATGGCTTGTAACCGGATACTCGTAGACAGCCGTGGGAAGTGCCCATTGAGGACATTGTTCCTCGGTTTGCTGCGCGCTTGGTGGATCCTTCTCTCATGGATGCCGAGTGCGATGCGGTGAAGTATGAACTTGTGATCCGTAAAGGGTCCCCTCTTCCAATGGGATCCATCTGGCTCCGGATGACTCTTCTTGCCGTGCTTGATGACATCCCCCCTCACCCAGCGGAGATGACCCTGGCGATGCTCGATGTGGCTGAAGACAAGCTCGAGTGTTTTCATGAGGCGTGCCTGATTACTCAGGCTCTGAAAGATTGTTCGGTTCAGCTATTGAGCCAAATAAGAGCCCAGCGGGCTATCATGTCTGCTTTTGCGGATGAACACGACGTCAATCGGTGGGGAGCCACTCCTCGTGAAAATCGTCGTTTTGATGTGCTGGAGAAGGCGGCGAGGGAGTTAGAAAATTTTGTTTATTGTTTTGTTCACCCTTGTGTGACTAATCCTTTGTTTGGTGATCTTTTTTAAATGTAATAATAAACAACAATAATAAAAAGATGTTTTAATTTAGTATTTTATTATCTGTTATTGTTCCCCTGTTTTTAATTCTTTGCTATTCCTCTGTAAGATGTTTATGTGCTGCATAATTTAATTTGCTATAATTATGAAGCGTTGCTTCGCTTTCCAATCTTGGAAACAGAGCTTTGCTCTAATTTGGGGTGCGCAGCGCAATTGCGCTAGCGCTAGCGCATTCGTGTTTTGACACGTGGCGCGCGGCGCGCCTAGCGCGAACGCACTCATGCTCGACACATGGCGCGCAGCGCAACTGCGCTAGCGCACCAGTGTCAGACACGTGGCGAGCAGCGCAACTGCGCTAGCGCACCTGTGTTAGACACGTGGCGCGCAGCGTAGAGCGCAGGATCTGAAGCGTTGCTTCAATTTTTGACTCTTAAATTTCTAAACAGAGCTTTGCTCTGATTGGGGGAAGCAGAAGCGTCGCTTCATTTCCAGTCTTGGAATTTGAACAGAGCTTTGCTCTGATTGGGGGAAGCGTCGCTTCATTTCCAATCTTGGAAACAGAGCTTTGCTCTGATTGGGAAAATAAATGCCCCCCACTGTTGCGCTTACGTGTCCCCAAACGTGAGTGCGGCGGTGGTAGCATCTCAGTCGTTGGATCAACTTTCGGGGAGTTGAAACAGCTCTTAATGCCTATAAATAGGACCTTTGGTCCTCAGATGATTTCCATCTTCTTCATAAGAATTTTTATTCAGAGCTTAGCTCTTCCGTTCAAGAACTTCCAAGAGTTAGAACTCTTTCCAAACTTAAGTAAAATCAAATTAATTTTAAGAAATTAAGGTTTTTACCCATTAACAGAGTCTTGCTCTTAATAGATCTTTGATCTAAAGAAAACCCATTCAGGGTTTCACTAGCAGAGCTTTGCTCCATAGGTCTAAAGAGAGCTAAAGAGAACTAAAAAGAACCCTATCAGGTTCCATTAATAGAGCTCTGCTCTCTAAAAGGATTTTTCTTATGATTTCTTAATTCATTAACGGAGCTTTGCTCCTTTCAAACCATATAGAAGAACTCTTGAGAGTTTTTCATGGATCTTGAAGATTAAAGATGGAATTTTATTTTTGATGAATTTTATCATCTTCTTAGAGCAAAGCTCTCAATGCTCTCGGGGGATTTCTTTAACTTCCCCTCATAATTGATTTTGACAGGTGTCACTCCTGTCTGTAGAGCATTGCTCTCGAGGAGTTTAACTTCCTGTGCCTGTTTTGAATAAGAAATTGCTTAATCAGTCTTTCTGATAATTTTACTGATTTTCTTTTACAGAAACAATGGACGCTCAAATGTATGATCTCGACGAGATTATCTCTTACGGAGACATCCGCTCACTCGGCCGTTCTCAGAATCGAGAATTCACAAACGCCGAGTGCGCCGAAATTATGAGTCGCTTTGACGCATACAATGGTCAAATGCTTCCTCGTCGTTCCCCTCTTCTGAAGCTTATTGTGGGAGTGATCTGGGAAGCGCTTCCCCTATTCTTTACCGGCGTGCCGCTTAGTGCATTGGATGCCGCCGAGGATAAGGTGCACTCGGTGTATCTGATGGGCCTAATCTCAAAGAGAATGCGAGACAATCTTGTCGACCTCCTGCACCAGGCTTTTCAGCAGTCTGCCATACTTGCTGCCTATCGGAGGGTGGAGGACATCCGTGGAGATCCCGACGCTTGCGATCGCGAAAGAAAGCACACTAGGATGGTTCGCCAGGCCTGGAAAATTCTGGACAAGGTCACTTTTGAGTTCCTCAATCCATGCCCTGGAGGTTTTGCCATTGTAATTACTTTGATAATGTCTTTGTTTATTGTTTTTATAATTGTAAGAACCTTTTGCAATATGAATGGCAAATTTCTCATTTTAGCGTATTTTATTTCATGTTCTGAATCTTTTGCACATGCATGAGTGGGTGTGCCTCAAACGCTTAATTAAATGCAGATCAGTTGTTCTCCCTGTCGCTTTCTTCTCTTTGCCGTGTTGTTGCCATGTGATTTTAGCGAGTGCGATCTGTAGGTAGCATATAGCTGTCAATCTTGGATTCTTTGTAGGGCGGTGGTGGCTTAGAAGACAGGGTTAGAATCTGTCACCTAAGACTTTTCAACTTTATGAGCCGTGAGGGTCTCATAAAGAATTTTCTCCCTACCGGTCGAGAGGATCCCGTAGGTGTAATTTCTCCTTAAGAATCGTGAGGATTCCCAAGGGCGTTTTCTCTTGAAAGTCGTAAGGATCTCACAAGAGAATTTACTTCCTTACGAGTCGTGAGGACCCGCAAGTGATGGGTGAAGTTGTCCTTATCCGCATTTCATGGAGTTAAGGGTTGCTCTGGATACTTCCTACGGGTTCACTGTCGTGTTTGGCGAGGACCAGGCTCCGCTCTAGGCGTTTTCCAGGATACCGTAGTTTAAAGACATCGCGTTCGAGGTTAAGGACATCATAGTCCGTGGATTTTAAGGACTCCACAGTCCGTCGTTAGTTTTAAGACATCACGGTCGAGGTTAAGGACATCATAGTCCATGAGTTTAAGGACCTCACAGTCCGATGTTAGTTTTAAGACATCACGGTCGAGGTTAAGGGCATCATAGTCTGTGGATTTAAGGACTCCACAGTCCAATGTTAGTTTTAAGACATCACGGTCGAGGTTAAGGATATCATAGTCCGTGGATTTAAGGATTCCACAGTCCAATGTTAGTTTTAAGACATCACGGTCGAGGTTAAGGACATCATAGTCCATGAGTTTAAGGACCTTACAGTCCAATGTTAGTTTTAAGACATCGCGGTCGAGGTTAAGGACATCATAGTCCATGAGTTTAAGGACCTCACAGTCCGATGTTAGTTTTAAGACATCGCGGTTGAGGTTAAGGACAACATAGTCCATGAGTTTAAGGACCTCACAGTCCGATGTTAGTTTTAAGACATCACGGTCGAGGTTAAGGACATCATAGTCCGTGGATTTAAGGATCCCACAGTCCGTGAAATGTGTGGTTGTCGGGACCCGTCACTTCTTTGAAGACGTTGAGGAATTACAACGACAAATATCAAAAGAGTGAAGAGATGTACCCTTGAACCAAGGTAAAATTAGTGTAAGGACATCACGGTCCATTGTTAGTTTTAAGACATCACGGTCGAGGTTAAGGACATCATAGTCCGTGAGTTTGAAGACCTCACAGTCCAATGTTTTCTCTGGATGCTTCCCACGGGTTCACTGCCGTGTTCAGCAAGGACCAGGCTCCGCTCTGGATGCTTCACACGGGTTCATTGCCGTGCTCTGCGATCCGCTCTGGACGTTTTCCACGGGGTCAGAAGTGACATAATCTGCGTTCCACGTAGCCAGGAATTTTGCTCTAGATGCTTCCCATGGGTTCACTGCCGTGTTCGGCGAGGACTAGGCTCCGTTCTGGATGCTTCACACGGGTTCACTACTGTGCTCTGCGAGGACCAGGATCCGCTCTGGACGTTTTCCACGGGGTCAGAAGTGACATAATCCGCGTTCCACGTAGCCAGGAATTTTGCTCTGGATGCTTCCCATGAGTTCACTGCCGTGTTCGGCGAGGACCAGGCTCCGCTCTGGATGCTTCACACGGGTTCACTACCGTGCTCTGCGAGGACCAGGATCCGCTCTGGACATTTCCCACGGGGTCAGGATTGACATAAGACGCGTTCCACGTGACCAGGAATTTTGCTCTGGATGCTTCCCGCGGGTTCACTGTCGTGTTCGGTGAGGACCAGGCTCCGCTCTGGATGCTTTACACGGGGTCATTGCCGTGCTCTGCGAGGACCAGGATCCGCCCTGGACGTTTCTCACGGGGTCAGGATTGACATAATCCGCGTTTCACGTAACCAAGAATGGTTGATTTTATCCGTGTTTCACGGAGTCAGGGTTTGACTCTTGGTTATCTGTGTACCGCTGAGTCATGGAACTGGGGGTTGCCGCTGTTCCGCTTTGCTTGATGTTGTGTCTGCTGCAATGAGACGAATGTTGAGATGATCTCTAGGCGATCTGTGACCCGTCGAGATTTGGCTTCTTCTTCTGATGAAACCTGGGGAAGCGGAGTGTGACTCTCTCTTCGTTTGCGCCCCTGGATTGTATACAGGGATTGACATGATATCACCTGTAGGGCATAAATTTCATTTTTCTTTATTTCTTTCCGCGATGCTCTATCATTTCAGCTTTTATATCGCGAAAGTCGTGATTGCCCAATCATTTCGGCTATTTCGCGGTGCCCAATCATTTCAGCTATTTGTTTTATTTTTGCTCGCTGCTTTTATCGCGAGTTGCCCAATCATTTCGGCTATTTCGCATGCATATATTTTTACTTGCTGATTTTGTTTGCAAGTTACCCCATCATTTCGGCTATTTCGTATGCATGTGTGGCTTGCTGGCTTTTTGCTGCAAGCTTGGAATTAGACGTCGATTCCGGCACCAGCACCGCTACAACTGGGATATTGCCAGGAGCGAATCATCATTTGCCTCTGTCGATGTCGAACAAAGGTGGCTTAGCAAACAGGGTTAAGATCCTGTTGACTAAGGCTTTTGACTTCATGAGCCGTAAGGGTCTCATAAAGGTATTTCTCCCTGCGAGTCGTGAGGATCTCGTAGGTGCGTTTTCTCCTTAAGAATCGTAAGGATTCCTAAATGTACGGTCTCTTATAAGTCATAAGGATCTTACAAGAGTACTTTCTCCTTCTAAGTCGTGAGGACTTATAAGGGCTGTTTACCGTGTAGACATATCCCTAGTCACGGATGAGACTTTGTTAGGGAAATGTTTATTCGCGCCCGTGGATTGTATACAAGGGTCAGCATTGAGCCTCTTGTAGGGCAGTATTGGAAGTTGTGGGGGCTGCTTAAGAACAGGTTCAGATCCCAGTAGCTTAAGACTTTTGAACCTTATGAGCCGTGAGGGTCTCATAAGAGGATTCTCCCTACGAGTCGTGAGGATCTCGTAAGTGGGGTTTCTCCTTAGGGATCGTGGGGATCCATAAGTGTGTTGCTCCCTTGTGAGTCGTAGGGATCTCACGCGGGTGGTTTCTCCTCACAAGGTCGAGAGGGCCCTGCAAGTGTCTTTTAACGAGAATGCACCCTTTCGGGTTTTCACAAACACTCGCCGGTAGCCCCGCTGTTTTTACTCACGGAGCCCTTTCGAGTTTTCATACGTGCCCGTTTTGCTTATGGACATACCGTTTTCTTTTTCTTTTCTCCTTTTTTTTAACGAGGCTGTGCCCTTTCGGGTTTTCACAAAACTCGCCGGTAGCCCTGCTGTTTTTACTCACGGAGCCCTTTCGGGTTTTCATCCGTGCCCATTTTGCTTATAAACATACCGTTTTTCTTTCTTCTTTTTTTTTATTCTCTTTTTTTTGTATCAGTTTTGGGATGCTGCAATCCACCGTAGTTTATCGACATCTCGATCAACAGTTAGTTTAAGGACGTTTCGGTCCGTCGTTAGTTTAAGGACGTTTCGGTCCGATATTAGTTTAAGGACGTTTCGGTCCGCTGTTAGTTTAAGGACGTTTCGGTCCGATGTTAAGGAAGCCGGTTACTACTTACAGAGTTTTAGGCTTATGAAGATAGCGAGCGGACATAGTCGTCGTCATCTATCATTGACCTAGGCCGAAACCTGTTAGGCATAGTATTTCTTCAGGAAGCGGCCATTTATTGGCCTGAAGGGCCTTTCGCCATGCATGTCCATGAGTAGATAGGCTCCACCCTGGTAAACTTTGTCTATGATGTACGGGCCTTCATAGTTTGGCTCGAATTTCCCTCGTTTAGCACGATTGGGGATCATAGGTCTTTTGACCACTAGCACGAGTTCGCCTTGGCGGAATGTCCTCGGCCTGGTCAATCTTTCATATGAGCGCGTCATCTTAGCTTTATAAGCCTCTAGATTTTGTTGTGCTATGAGCCGGGTTTCATCAAGGGCATCGAGCTCTTCGAGGCGAAGGTGAGCGTTCTCTTCGTCCGTTAGCTCGTAATGAACTGCCACTCGTAGAGAGGGTAACTCTATCTCGAGGGAGAGTACCGCTTCTGTACCGAACGCCAATGCGTATGGAGTTGTGTTCGTAGACGTTTTGAACGTAGTCCGGTACGCCCAGAGAGCTTCATGCAGTCTCTCGTGCCAGTCTTTCTTGTTTCGGGACACCGTCTTTTTCACGATCTTTGTCAAGGTCTTGTTGAAAGCCTCAGCTAGACCGTTAGCTCGGGAATTATAGACTGATGAATATCTCCAGTCTATGTTATGTTGTTGTGCGAAGCGGTTGATCTTGTGGCTTCTGTAGGCTGGCCCGTTATCGGAGATGATCCGTCTCGGAGTTCCAAACCGATAAATAACGTGCGTCTTGAAGAAATTGAGCATATTCTCCGTCTTCACTTCCCTCAGCGGTACTGCTTCTGCCCATTTGGAGAAGTAATCAGTTGTCGCCAAAATGAATCGATGTCCTCTGGACGATGCTGGCTCGATGGGGCCGATTATATCAGTTCTCCACATTTTGAACGGCCAGCTAGCCACCGTTGGATGTAGTGGATTTGGATGCTGGTGGATGAAGTCCCCATGAATCTAGCATGAGTGGCATTGCTTCGCATACTCGAGGCAGTCCTGGATCATCGTGGGCCAATAGTAGCCCATCCTTTTAATCTTCAGCTTCATCTTCGGCCCAGCTTGGTGAGAACTGCAGAGTCCGTCGTGAACTTCTTGGATGACTCTTTTTGTCTCTTCAGGTCCTAGGCATCTCAACCACAGAGAATCAAATGGCCTCTTGTACAGAGTATCATCGACGAAGGCGAAAGATAGAGCTCGTTTCATAAGCTGATGTCTTGAGGACGCATCTTCGGGTGTTCGACGGGATTTGAAGTAGTCTATAAAGACTTTTCTCCAATCCTCAACCGTTTCTTGGTCTTTTATTTGCAGGGCCGTCTGCTCAGTCGCTTCCTTTTCCTCGGATGATTCCGGAGATATTTCCGCCGGCGCAAAAAACCCGACGGCTTTGCACAATGATTCTCACGTCATCGAGGTTCTCGTCGGCCAGTTCTTTAGCGAGCTTAGCTAGTGCATCCGCTTTGCTATTTTATGCACGTGGTATGCTTTCCAAGATGTAGGAAGGTATTTGGGTCAGCAGTTGCTGTACCCTCTCGTCGTACTTCACCAGTTCTGGTTTGCACGTTTGGTAGTCGACATTTACTTGACTAACAACCAGCTGGGAGTCTCCGTATATGAGAAGATCTTCAATCCCCATGTCAATGGCGATCTCGAGGCCTGCTATCAAAGCTTCATACTCGGCTTCATTGTTTGTCCTCGGCTCTGTTAAGGAGAAAGCAAAGCGCATTATCCCTCCTTGTGGAGTTACGAAGATGAGGCCTACCCCCGATTTGATTATAGGGGTAGTTTGTTTGCGCTTCTTCATGGAAGACGCTCCATCAAAATAAAGTTCCCATCGGGTATCACCACCGTCGATCGCATTAAATGCATGTTCGTCTGGCAGTTCGCAATTCAAAGGGGAATTGGCCGGTATCGGATGCTCAGCGAGAAAGTTGGCGATGGCCTGGCCTTTCACTGCCTTAAGAGGTTGATAAGTTATTGAGAACTCCATCAAAAGCAAGGCCCATTTAGCGAGTCGCCCCGTCAATATGGCCTTTGACATCAGATATTTGAGAGGATCCACCTTCGATATGAGACGGACTTCATGCGCCAACGCATAGTGTCTGAGCTTCATTATTGCGAAGATCAATGACATGCAATGTTTTTCGATGGGAGAATAATTGCTTTCTGCCCCCAGGAGAACTCGACCCAAATAGTAGAGGGCTCTCTCCTTCCCTTGGTCATTTTCTTGTGCCCATAATGCGCCTAAGGAACCTTCGAGGGCTGTTGTATAAAGAATGAGAGGTTTTCCTTTAACGGGAGCGGCCAGTACTGGCGGATTCTGCAGGTATTGCTTGATTTCGTCCAGCGTGCTTTGGCATTTGCGATCCCAGACGAACGGGGTCCCCTTTTTCATCAGGTGACTGTAAGGACGGCACTTGCCTGAAAGATTGGCTATAAATCGCCGGATATACGCGAGCTTTCCTTGGAGAGACCACAATTGCTTGAGAGTCCTTGGCGGGGGCATCTCCATAATTGCTTTGATCTTTGACGGATCTATTTCGATGCCTCGGTGTCGGACAATGAATCCTAGGAATTTGCCCGAGGAAACTCCGAACGCGCATTTGAGAGGGTTCATCTTCAAGTTGTATTGCCGAAAGTGTTGAAATACGATCTTCAGATGTTCCTCGTATGATTTTATTTTAACCACGAGGTCGTCGATATAGCATTCGACGATTTCATGTATGAGGTCATCGAAGATCTTCGTCATGGCCTTCTGATAGGTGGCACCGACGTTCTTTAGACCGAAAGGCATCACCTTGTAGCAAAATATACCCAAAGGGGTCTGGAAAGCGGTATGTTTCTGGTCCTCGGGATGATCCTTATCAGATTATATCCTGATGAGCCGTCCATGAAGGAGAAAACTTCATGAGTGGATGTATTGTCTATCATCAGCTCGATGACCGGTACTGGGAAGTCGTCCTTCGGGCAGGCTTTGTTGAGATCCCAGAAGTACACACAGATGCGCACCGTCCCATTTTTCTTCATCACCGGGACGATGTTGGTGATCCAGTCAGGATATTGAACCTCTTGGATGAAGCCGGAGTCGATTAGCTTCTTGACCTCAGCGTTGATGCTCATCTCGAGCTCAAGCCGCATCCTTCTCGGTGCTTGTTTGATTGGCTTGACGTCCGGGGATATGGCTAGTTTGTGGACAGCAATTTCTGGATCTAGTCCTGGCATCTCGGAATAGTTCCATGCGAAGCAATCCTTATGTTGCCTAAGCACGCATTTTAGTGTATCCACTCTTTCTTCAGACAGCAACTCACTGACGAATGTCGGCCGCGGGTCGCTTGCCGTGCCCAAATCAATTTTCTTGAGCTCATCTGTAGTGGTATGTATTCCATCTTCCAGCTCTTTCGGCGCCGGTGGATACTCTGAGATAACCTCATCATCATTGTTTTCGAAGCAACAGGGGAAGTCATCCATATCCTCGGGCTCTTGTTTTGATAGCATTATCATATGGCAGGTACGAGCTCGCTTCTAAGATCGATGTTGATCTGGTTCTATTCTCGCTGTATGCGCGGCTTTTGGTTCGTGTTTCTGTGGTGGAGTTATCCTCCAACTGTCGGATAGAGCGAACTTGCCGAGCTGATATTGGTCTTCGACCCAGTTCTTGAAGGTGAAGCAGTCTTCGAGAGGATGTCCTATCGCTCAGTGATAAGAGCAATAGTCTGGATGAGAGACCTCGTTAGCTTGCTCAGGGTGCTTGGACTCCGGGAGTGTAAGCATTTGATGTCTTACGGCAAGATCAAGTATCTTCTTTGTCTTGTCTTGAGGAAAAGAGTATGCTCAACTCATCTTCTTCATAAGGGACAAATCCGGACCACTCGATTTCCGATCGCGTGACTTCTTGGTCCCACTTTGTCGCCCTCGAACACTTTTCCCGCTCTTTGATTTATTTTTGCCTCTGCGTCGGGCTTTTTGTATGACGGGTTGACAGGGAGGGGCACTTTCATCTTTCGCAGCCTATTGAAGAAGGCGTTGCGTCCTGGCTTTCTCGTAGATGGCCATTTCGCGATTATGGTCGTCTCGAACTTTTTGACCAGCTTCCCTTATAAGCCTGTCCATTTGTTCTTCAAACGACGGAATGAGCATTTTCACGTCGGGGGCTCTTTCTGGTTCAGGGTTAGCATCTTCCCACTGAGCATCCCCTTCTTTATCAAAGTCATATATGACGTAGCAGTCGCGTAGTAACTCCCGTTTCTTGGATTGAACATACCCAAGTCCGGTCGTTTCCATTCTTCCGTTGGGCAACTTGCGCTGAGTTCCGGGAACGTTCCAGATCCTGTCATAGAACTTAGCTTTTCGAGCGGTCTGTTTGAAGGGTATCCCTTGGCGCTTCAATAGCCTTTTCAAGCCTTCTGTGTAATATCTAGGCAAACGGATGGGCTATAGCCTGTCAAGTATAGAATCCGCGCCATGCCAAACTTCTTTCTCTACTCTTATTTCCGTGGATCGGTAGAATAGGATTGCCTGTTCACATTTTCGCCTGGGAGGGACGTAAAATGTTTGTAGCTCTTGCACGCTATAAGCTTCAACTGTGTCGAGATCTTTGTAGTGCTCCCGCGAAATCATGGTAATTTGCAAACTCTAATTATCACCAGAGAATGCTTGTATTGGCGGCCGAGCGGAGAATATAGCATGGACCTCATCTTCCGAGTCGCTGCCAAAGATCAACATAGGAGTGGACGGTCCCGGCTTGTTGTACTGGGGTGGACCTGAACAAACTATCTATTCCTCTTCTTCAGTATCACTCCCAAAGACCGGAATGGTGGTGATAGATTTGTTCTCCGGTTTGTGACATCTCTCCGTGTCCTCGAAATCTGGCAAGAAATATTTTGCATCTTCATACTTGCGAACTTTGTTTACGGAGAACGGGTTCAACTCTCCTGTTACGGTATACTCGAGACCATCCTTAAAGTATTTCATACACTGATGTTGTGTAGAAGGGATGATGTTGTACTCGTGTAACCAAGGCCGGCCGAGCAAAGCGTTATAGCATGTCTTGGCGTCAATGACATGAAATTTAATATCCGTGACAAGTAGCCCGAATCGTAATGTCAATATCACTGACCCGAGAGTCCGCGATGACTGGGAGTCAAAACCGGAGATGGTGATTTTATCACGAGCGAGATGTTGGACGCTCATGCAGATTTCCTTCAACACTCGCACGTTGAGGAGATTAACGGAAGACTCATTGTCAACCAGGATTTTGCTTATCTTTATGTCGTGGCAGTACCCTGAGACATAGAGGGGACGGTTGTGCTCGCACGTCCCAAGGAGGAGGTCTTCGTCGCCGAAGGTAATATCGGCTGTGTGTACTTCCTCCAGCTCGTCCTTCATCTTTTCTTCGGCGAGAAAAGCTTGGAATTGCTCTGGCTATTGTAGCGCCTTGATTAATGAATCTCTCTCTTCTTTGGATAGTAGAAGGGCGTCGAGAACGCTGAGCTGCGAAGGTAACTTCCTCAAGTGTGCCAGAACGTTGTAGTCCACCTTACTTTTCTTTGGCGGGTCCTTGGCGGTCAGCTCTTTCATGACTTGGTCATCCAGGGCAATATCCTCAGAGACCTTTTCTTTTCCCTTATCTTTTCTACTCGTGGGTCCGAGATTCTTTTCTGGCAGCGTACGGTTGCGCAGCTGAATGTTTTCGCAGGCCTTCGGTTCCTCCTCCTTCCCCAAGGTGGATTCTTTAAAGAGAGGGCCAAGAGCCATCTTTTCGTCAGAGTCGCTTCCGAAGGTGTGAACCTGCGATCCCCCGGTGTTGACCATGCGACAGTTACCGGTAGTTCTTTTAAGCTCCTCGGTCGCACTTCTTTGCTCCTGACGAGTTTTGCGTTTCATCCGCTTAAAATGTTGCCGGTGAGCAACATATCCCTGCCACCATCTTTTAAAAGCATCGCATTCTTCGGTGGGGTGAGAGATCTTCCAATGATATGAGCAGCGGCTAGGATGCATCTCTGCTTCACAGGGAGTGTTTCCTTCGGAGGGTGGTAGCTTCATTCCCATTGATATGGCTTTAGCAAACCTTTTCCTCGTCTTGAACTTGTTTTTATCCGCGACGGATGTTCCTTAATTCGGTGGGAGTGTCTCGACTCTTTCGTCTAGTCGCCGGCGTTTGGCTCTTTCAAGTATGGCCATCTCACGCTCCCGATCGGCTTTACTTTTCAAATGAATCTCATTAAGGAAGGCGTCGATCATTTCGTCTGACGGCCATAGAAGTTCCGGCTCAGAACTTTCCTCCAGTCTCTCTGTGCAGGGAGCTTCTTCATTGTCTAGCGATGAATGAGAGATCACATAGCAGCTTGCTACGTAATTCTCAGATCCATCCGACGAGTCTTCTCCATCATCTTCGTCCTCAAGGACGTGGCCGAGGAACTCTTGAAGCGTGATTGGGGTTCGCGCCTTCTGGTTATACTCTTCCAGCGCGTCAATCTGTTTCTGTAGGTCCGTGCGCTTGTTGATCAGTCGAAAATAATGTATTTTTAACACGTCAATTTCCCTACCATTTGCACTCATCTAGAGATGTTCGGTATTAATATAGCACATATTAGCAAAACAGCCGTAAAATACTAAATAACTTGTGTTATACTTTAAAACCGACATTTTGAAGGAAATTGAGTGTTTATCATGGCATCGCATTATCTTTGTGTAGCGCACCACTTGTCTCGAGAATCTGTGCAGGAAATTCCAGGAAAAGAGCCAAAACAGTTAAAAGTGCTGAGAAAAATACGCCAAGTCCAATACTTGAGATCTGGCAGAAATATAGAAAGCTAAATGAGATTCAACACATCAGCAAAGTTCTAAAAGGCCAGTACAAAGACAAACAGCAATTTTCATGCACCACGGAACCAAATGGAACCCCCTTGGCGCCACGCATCCGCGGTCACGTGATGGTGACATCGGCAGTTGACTTCTCCAAAATTTTTCTCTTAAGGCCTACACTCCTTTGAGCCACTGCAAATTCCAGAGAACTCCAGAATTTTCTGCCAGAACAGCAAGGCTTATCGTTCAAGCTAATCACCCTCAAGCTTCCAAAGCAAGCTACTTAACAACCTAAGCCTAGAAGCTTCCCCCTAACCTCCTAGCTTATGAAGGAAGCTAAGCCTAACTAACTACCTCTAGAATCTTCTACCTAACTACCAAGCTTACAAGGGAAGCTAAACTAAACCTAGCTTCTAAACGAAGCTAATCCTAATCAAAGCTATAAAAGGAACCCTAAAGCTTCTTCTCAAGGGTTGTTCTCCAATTCCCCAACACAAGTTGAGTGACACAACTTGTAACCCTAACCCTAATCCAATCAAATCTAAGCCAAAGTTCAAGATCTTCGAATTAAAACCAAGCAAGAAACCTTCAATCCTTTAGAAGCGACGCCGGACTTCATCGGAGCAAGTGATCCAAGGAGATCCGCGACTCAAGGAGACGAGCGAAGCGAAATCGACGATCGAGTTCTTTCCTCATTGTAGATCTTGAGAGAATTGTAACAAAATTGTTGATAAATAAAGGTGAAATTTCTATATCTTGCTTATCTTTCTATTTGAGCATTATGATTCGATCTAGATTCTTGAATGTGTTCTTTTTTATAATGCTCGAGTAAAACTCCGCTCGTGAAGGAGTTGAGAGAATCAATGGATGATGATGTTACAAATCTTGAAACGATTCTTAATTCCTATAAGTTTTGTAAACTCTTGTAAATTGAAAAATCGGCAACCTAGTTTCGAGCGATGCTTTCTTGATTGTGTTCGCTCTTAATTAGTGATCCACGATCGATTCTTCAATTTACTAAAGGCTAGAATTTGAATGAGATTCATCGAAAGGACAAAGGATGAGATGAAGAAACCCTAGTTTCTTCGAAAGATCCTTGTTCCCCTCCGAATGGCGGCGCACAGGACCGCGATGTCCTGACGCTGGGATTCGGGGCAGATGCTACTTGGTTTTATCCGTCCACCTCTCCGAAGATGCCAAGTTGATTTATGGCACCGTGTATCGGAGGTTTAGACGGATGCGGCCGATGTAGCAGACTTCGTCAGATTCCCCCTCGTTTGAGGGGTTTTTGATTGTGGGGACGCTCTTCCCAGCAGGCGCAAGCCCCTGCAGTTAATTACGCTACCGCATCACGGTAACAACTTTCTCCTTCTCCAGAATTTCACTTCGTGTCGTGTGTGTTTGTTTTGTTTGTGGTTGCCCGTGGATTGTATACGGAGACTGAGTAATGCCGTCGCCCGTAGGACGTGGATTAGTCCAAATCCGTATTTACTTAGATTTGGGTTTGGTGCTTTGGTTTAAGGATACGTTAGCCGTATTTAGGCTAAGATCGACTTAAACGTTCGTCAAGGATACGTTAGTCTGATTTGAGAATAAGATCAACTTAACGGGATCGTTTGGATCCGACAAAAGAGCATTTGGGGGCTCTATTGTTCCAGTTTAGGGACGTAGGGGTCCATGTTCCAGTTTAGGGACGTGGGGGTCTATCGCCAGTTTAGGGACGTGGTGGTCTATGTTCCAGTTTAGGGACGTGGTGGTCCATCGCCAGTTTAGGGACGTGGTGGTCTATGTTCCAGTTTAGGGACGTGGTGGTCATTGTTCCAGTTTAGGGACGTGGTGGTCCATCGCCAGTTTAGGGACGTGGTGGTCTATGTTCCAGTTTAGGGACGTGGTGGTCCAATATTAGTTTAAGGACGTTTCGGTCCAACATTAGTTTAAGGACGTTTCGGTCCCATCATTCCCATTTAGGGGCGATTTTTAGTTTAAGGACGTCTCGGTCCAATATTAGTTTAAGGACGTCTCGGTCCACGAGTTTAAGGACCCCGCAGTCCATATACGTGTGTGGTCGTCGGGACCCGTCACCTCTCTGACGTCGTTGAAGGATTACAACGATGGGTGTCAGAGGAGTTCGGAGATGTACCCTCGAACCGGAGGTAAATTGATTTAGGAGAGCAGTCTTGCTCAGTCAATTTAATTTAAGGACTTACGGCCAAAATTGGGCTAAGTCCAGTTAAAAATGTTCAACATTTTATTTGCTTTTGCATTGCATTTCTTTTTATTTTTATTTGGGCTTCGCCCAGAAAGGATGCAGAGCATCAATTTGTTTTGGGCTCTGCCCTTTATAAATGATGCAGAGCATCAATTTTATTTGGGCTCTGCCCCTTTATTGCTTTGCAATTTATTTTGGCCTGCTTGATCTTTTTGATTTGGGCCTGGCCCTTTAGAAAATGCATTGCATTTCAGGCGCTTTGCGCCAATCAGAGAGCGCAAGCGCTCGTGGTGATGACACGTGTCATGCAGCGCAGTGCGCTGCGCTAGTGCGCTACGCTTGCGCTGCTGACACGTGGCGCGCTCTGGTGGCTTGCGCCAATTTCAGAGAGCAAAGCTCTTATTCAAAAGCGCATAGCGCAAATGGTTCAGGCGCTGACACGTGGCGCTCTCTGGTGGCTTGCGCCAGCCCAAGAGCGCAACAGTGCAGATTTATAAGTGCAAAGCACTATTAATTTGAGAATCTTTTAGATTCAAGAACAGAAGTGCAAAGCACTGTTAGATTTCTTGATCTAATTTAGATCAAAGAAAAAGATAAGTTTTTTCTTATCTTAAAGAACCAAAGGTTCATGAAAAAGTGCAAAGCACTATTTTATTTTATTTTATTTTTATTGAAGATCATTGATCTTGTTTTTAGATCTATGATCTGTTCATAAGAGAACTTTCTCTTTTTCTAAAGGTTTTTACCTTTTGTTCTTGAGGAGTTTTCCAGAGTTCTCTTTTTTTCAGAAAAATTAATCTTCATTCCAATTGAGGTCTAGGGTCCTTTTAATAGTGCCCATAAATTAGTTAAATTTGTTAAAGAGATCTTTCTCTGAGTGATTTGGGGAATCTCCCTCACCGTTGGATCTTTAATCCAAGGGCTTCTGTTTTACAGAAGAAAATCTTCTTGTTTTAATAAGAACAGAAAGATTTCTCAGAATTTTAATTCTGTTTGGCGCAAATGCTCCAGAGCGTGACACGTGTCAAGCAGCGCACAGCGCGGCGCATCTGCGCTGACACGTGTCGCGCAGCGCAAAGCGCGGCGCAACTGCGCTAGCGCATCTGCGCTGACACGTGTCGCGCAGCGCAGTGCTTGCGCAACTGAAGCGTTGCTTCCTTTAATTTTGTTTAAAAATAGAGCTTTGCTCTGATTGGGTGCGCTGTTTTGGGCGCTGCGCTGATGTGTCTGAGCCTGACACGTGGCGCGTTGCGCGCAGCGCAAATAATCTGAAGCGTTGCTTCATTTATTAAAGTTTAAATTTTCAAAGCAGAGCTTTGCTCTGATTGGAGGAAGATGAAGCGTTGCTTCATCTCCCGCCTCGGAATTTGAACAGAGCTTTGCTCTGATTGGGGTAAACAAATGCCTCCCCACCGTTGCGCTTACGTGGCCCCAAACGTGAGCGCAACGGTGGCGGAATTCCAACCGCCGTGGCAACTTTTGGAAGTTGAAGAGGCACTTGATGCCTATAAATAGGACATTTGGTCCCCCACAGATGCTTATCATCTTTCAGATTTTGTTTTCAAAAGACTCCGGAGCTTTGCTCTTACTCAAGAACTTTTAGAGCCATGCTCTTGTTTCTTTTTTAGGAACTTTCAAAGTTCAGAACCCAGCACCCCTTTTAGGTAAAATTTTAAATTAAATCAAATTTAGTTTAATGAACAGAGCCTTGCTCTCATAGATCTTTTGATCTACAGAAAATCCTTTTGGGGTTTTGTCAAATAGAGCTTTGCTCTCAGGAATCTGTTTCAGGGTTTCTCAACCCATGAACAGAAACTTGCATCTTTGGCAAAACATAGATCCCTCTGATTTAAAAGAACTCTTAAGAGTGTTTAATTGATCTTAGAGTTTGAAGATGACATTTTATTCTTCAATGCATTATATCGTTTTGCTTAATCAGTCTTTCTGATAATTCTGTTGACCCTCTTTCACAGGAACCATGAACGCCCACATGTATGCCCTTAACGAGATCATCTCGTATGGGGACATCCGCCGACTTGGCCGCTCTCAAAATTGGGAGTTCACAAACGAGGAGTGCGCTGAAATAATGAGTCGCTTCGACGCGTATAATGGTCCACTGCTCCCCCGACGTTCCTCCCTCCTTAAGGTTATCGTGGGAGCCATCTGGGAAGCGCTTCCCCTCTTCTGTTCCGGCGTGCCGCTTAGGGCGTTGGATGCTGCTGAGGACAAGGTGCACTCGGTGTACCTGTTGAACTTTATCTCGAAGAGACGGCGAGACAGTCTTATCGATCTCTTGCACGAGGTCTTTCAACAGTCCGCCATACTTGCTGCTTATCGGAGGGTGGAAGACATCAGGGGGGACCCTGACGCTTGTGCTCGCGAAAGAAAGCATACTAGGATGGTCCGCAAGGCCTGGAAAGTCATAGATAGGGTTGCTTTCGAGTTCCTCAATCCATGTCCTGGGTTCGAGGTTATTCCCTTGTAATAATGTTTTTCATTTATTGCTTTTATGAATGTAAGAACTATTGGCCATATTAATGGAAATTTTTTATCCCAGCTTGTCTTTATTTTCGTTTTGATTCTTTTGCTTGTGCATGAACGAGTGTGTCTCGAACGCTTGATCAAACATAAATTGTATGTTCCTTCTGTAGCTTTCTTCTTTCTCTTATTATCGGCATGCTATTTTAATAAACATGGTCGACGGATAATAGAGCACGCATCTTGACTTTCTTAAGAAATAGCGATGGCTTAGGCCGCAGGTTCAGATCTGCTGCCGAAGACTTTTCAACTCTATAAACCGTGAGGGTCTCATAGAGACTTTTCTCCCTACGGATCGAGAGGATCTCGTAGGTGGGTTTTTCTCCTTAGGAATCGTGAGGATTCCTAAGTGTGGTTTTCTCTTATAAGTCGTAAGGATCCTATAAGAGAATTTTCCCTCTTACGAGTCGAGAGGACTCGTAAGCGGTTGTTTCCCTCCTTGTTGAAACTCGACCTTGAAGAGTGAGACCCGTGAATAGTATGCAAGAGACCGTTTAGATCTACTTGTAGGGTCCCATTGTTCAGGAAGCAAGTTTTTTTTTGTCCCTGCTTGTCTGAGGCTTCATCTTGCAAGTTGAGACGAATCGGGAATTTTCCTGCGGAGACGCTAGTTTCTCTGCGAGCCGACGCGAATCAGGAGGCTCTCGTCAAGGAGTGTTTGTATCCGTGAGTCGAGGAATTTGCTAGGGATTATTTGTTTCCCAAGCGCCAAGGATTATTTGTTTCCTGGGGGTTTGAAACGAGTCGAGGATTTCCCACGGAGGCACTGGTGGCTCTGCGAGTCGACGCGGATCAGGAGGCTCTCGTCAAGGAGTGTTTGTATCCGTGAGTCGAGGAGTTTGCTAGGGATTATTTGTTTCCCAAGCGCCAAGGATTATTTGTTTCCTTGGGGTTTGAAACGAGTCGAGGATTTCCCACGGAGGCACTGGTTGCTCTGCGAGTCGACGTGGATCAGGAGGCTCTCGTTAAGGAGTGTTTGTATCCGTGAGTCGAGGAGTTTGCCAAGGATTATTTGTTTCCCAAGCGCCAAGGATTATTTGTTTCCTTGGGGTTTGAAACGAGTCGAGGATTTCCCACGGAGGCACTGGTTGCTCTGCGAGTCGACGCGGATCAGGAGGCTCTCGTCAAGGAGTGTTTGTATCCGTGAGTCGAGGAGTTTGCTAGGGATTATTTGTTTCCCAAGCGCCAAGGATTATTTGTTTCCTTGGGGTTTGAAACGAGTCGAGGATTTCCCACGGAGGCACTGGTTGCTCTGCGAGTCGACGCGGATCAGGAGGCTCTCGTCAAGGAGTGTTTGTATCCGAGAGTCGAGGAGTTTGCTAGGGATTATTTGTTTCCCAAGCGCCAAGGATTATTTGTTTCCTTGGGGTTTGAAACGAGTCGAGGATTTCCCACGGAGGCACTGGTTGCTCCGCGAGTCGACGCGGATCAGGAGGCTCTCGTCAACGAGTGTTTGTATCCGTGAGTCGAGGAATTTGCTAAGGATTCTGGTTTCTTCGGAGTTGAACTGAACCGTCGAGATTTGGCTTCGTCTTCTGGCGGAGCCTGTTAGGAAGGTATAGTTCCCTCTCTGTTTACGCCCTTGGATTGTATACAGGGATCGATGTGATCTTAACTGTAAGGCCAAAGTTTTATCATTTCTTCTTCTTTTTTTTATTTTATTTCCGCGATACTCTATCATTTCAGCTTTTATATCGCGAAGGTCGCGATTGCCCAATCATTTCGGCTATTTTTCGCGGTGTCCAATCATTTCGGCTATTTATTTTATTTTTACTCGCTGCTTTTTATTGCGAGTTTCCCAATCATTTCGGCTATTTTCCATGCATACATTTTTACTTGCTGCTTTTTATTGCAAGTTGCCCTATCATTTCGGCTATTTCGTATGCATATACGGCCTATTGGATTTTTGCTGTAGACCAATTTCGGCATCAGCATCACTACAACTGGGATATTACCAGGAGCGAATCATCATCTGTCTCTATCGATGTCGAACAAAAGTGGCTTAGCGACCAGGGTTAAGGTCCTGTCGGCTAAGGCTTTTGACTTCATGAGCCGTAAAGGTTTCACGAAGTTATTTCTCCCTACAAGTCGTGAGGATCTTGTAGGTGTATTTTCTCCTTAGGACTCGTGAGGATTCCTAAGTGTTCGTTTCCTCTGTAAGTCGTAAGGATCCTACAGGAGGGTTTTCTCCTCATAAATCGAGAGGATTTACAAGGGTTGTTTACCATGTGAACATATCCCCAGTCACGGATGAGACTTGGTTAGGGAAATGTTTATTCGCGCCCGTGGATTGTATACAAGAGCCAGTACTGGACCACTTGTAGGGCAATATTAGAGGTTGTGGGGGTTTCTTAAGCACAGGTTTAGGTCTCTGTAACTTAAGACTTTCAAATCTTATGAGCCGTGAGGATCCCATAAGAGAGTTCTCCTTACGAGTCGTGAGGATCTCGCAAGTGTATTTTCTTCCTAGGAATCATGAGGATCCCTAAGTGTGTTGCTCCCTTGTGAGTCGTAAGGATCTCACGCAGGTGGTTTCTCCTTACAAGGTCGAGAGGATCTTGTAAGTGTCCTTTAACGAGGTTGTGCCGTTTCGGGTTTTCACAAACACTTGCCGGTAGTCATGCTGTTTTTACTCACGGAGCCCTTTCGGGTTTTCATCCGTGCCCTTTTTGCTTATGGACATACCCCTTTTTTATTCTTTTATTTTTATATATATATTTTTTTTACGAGGTCGCGCCCTTTCGGGTTTTCACGAACACTCGCCGGTAGCCCTGCTGTTTTTACTCACGGAGCCCTTTCGGGTTTTCATCCGTGCCCTTTTTGCTTATGGACATACCGTTTTTTTTATTTTATTTTTATATGTTTTTTTTTACATCTCGTCAGCCTAAGGATGTTGCGGTAGTAGTTTAAAGACGTTTCGGTCTGCTATTAGTTTAAGAACATTTCGGTCCGTCACTAGTTTAAGGACGTCTTGGTCCGTCATGGAGAAGGCTGGCCACTGCTTAGAAAGCTTAACCTTAGGAAGATAGCGAGCGGACATAGTCGTCGTCATCTATCGTTGACCTAGGCTGTGGCTCATTAAGCGTAGTATTTCTTTAGGAAGCGACCGTTTATTGGCCTGAAAGGCCTTTCACCGTGCATATCCATGAGTAGATAGGCTCCACCATGGTAGACCTTGTCTATGATGTACGGGCCTTCATAGTTCGGCTCGATTTTTCCCCGCTTGGCGCGATTGGGGATCATAGACCTTTTGACCACTAGTACGAGTTCGCCTTGGCGGAATGTCCTCGGTCGGGTCAATCTTTCATATGAGCGTATCATCTTTGCTTTATAAGCTTCCAGATTTTGTTGCGCTATGAGCCGGGTTTCATCAAGGGCGTCAAGCTCCTCAAGCCGAAGGTGAGCATTTTCTTCGTCCGTTAGCTCGTAGTGGACTGCCACTCGTAGAGAGGGTAACTCTATCTCGAGGGAGAGTACTGCTTCTGTACCGAACACCAACGCGTACGGCGTTGTGTTCGTGGCCGTCTTGAACGTAGTTCGATATGCCCAAAGAGCTTCTTGCAGTCTTTCATGCCAGTCTCTCTTATTTCGGGACACCGTTTTCTTTATGATCTTTGTCAAAGTCTTGTTGAAGGCTTCAGCTAGACCATTAGCTCGCGGATTATAAACCGAGGAATATCTCCAGTCTATATTATGCTGTTGCGCAAAGCGACTGATCTTGTGGCTTCTATAGGCTGGCCCGTTATCGGAGATGATCCGTCGCGGAGTTCCAAACCGATATATGACGTGCGTCTTGAAGAAGTGGAGGATATTTTCCGTCTTCACTTCTCTTAACGGTATCGCTTCTGCCCATTTAGAGAAGTAGTCAGTCGTTGCTAGGATGAAACGATGTCCTCTAGACGATGCTGGTTCGATGGGGCCGACTATATCAGTCCCCCACATTTCGAATGGCCAGCTAGCCACCGTTGGATGTAGTGGATTTGGATGCTGGTGGATGAAGTCCCCATGAATTTGGCATGAGTGGCATTGCTTCGCATATTCGAGGCAGTCCTGGATCATCGTGGGCCAGTAGTAGCCCATCCGTTTGATCTTCAACTTCATCTTTGGGCCTGCTTGGTGAGAACCACAGAGTCCGTCGTGAACTTCCTGGACGACCCTTTTCGCTTCGTCAAGTCCTAAGCATCTCAGCCACAGAGAATCAAACGATCTCTTGTATCGTTGACGAAGGCGAAAGATAGAGCTCGCTTCATGAGCTGATGTCTTATGGACGCTTCTTCAGGCATTCGGTGGGATTTAAAGTAGTCTATGAAGACTTCTCTCTAATCTTCGGCATTTTCCCAATCTTTTACTTGCAGGGTCGTCTGCTCGCTCGCTCCTTTTTCTTCGGATGATTCCGGAGATATTTCTGCTGGGGCAAGCACCCGACGGCTTTGTATCACGATTCTAACGTCATCGAGGTTCTCGTCAGCCAGTTCTTTAGCAAGTTTGGCCAACACGTCTGCTTTGCTGTTTTCCGCGCGCGGTATGCTCTCCAAAGTATAAGAGGGAATTTGGGTCAACAATTGTTGCACCTTTTCGCCGTACTTTACCAATTCTGGCTTGCACGTCTGGTAGTCGTCGTTTACTTGACTAACGACCAGCTGGGAGTCTCCGTATATGAGGAGGTTTTCAATTCCCATGTTAATGGCGATCTCGAGGCCCGCTATCAGAGCTTCGTATTCGGCTTCGTTGTTTGTCCTCGGCTCCGTCAGGGAGAACGCGTAGCGCATTATCCCTCCTTGTGGAGTTATAAAGATGAGTCCTACCTCCGATTTAATTATAGGGGTACTTTGTTTGCGCTTCTTCACGGAAGATGCTCCATCGAAATAAAGCTCCTATCGGGTATTATCACCGTCGATCGCATCAAACGCATGTTCGTCTGGAAGATCGCAGTTTAAAGGAGAATCGGCGGGTATCGGATGCTCAGCGAGGAAGTCGGCGATGGCCTGGCCTTTCACTGCCTTGAGAGGTTGATAGGTTATCGAGAACTCCATTAAGAGCAGGGCCCATTTAGCGAGTCGTCCCGTCAATATGGCCTTTGACATCAAGTATTTAAGGGGGTCCACCTTTGAAATGAGACGGACTTCGTGCGCCAACGCATAGTGCCTGAGCTTTGTTATCGCAAAAATCAACGCCAGGCAGTGTTTTTCAATGGGGGAGTAGTTGCTTTCTGCCCCCAGCAGAACTCGACTTAAGTAGTAGAGTGCTCTTTCTTTCCCTTGATCGTTCTCTTATGCCCATAATGCGCCTAAGGAACCTTCGAGGGCGGTTGTATAAAGAATGAGGGGTTTTCCCTTGACCGGAGCAGCCAACACCGGCGGGTTCTGCAGGTATTGCTTGATCTCGTCTAGTGCGCTTTGGCATTTTTGGTCCCAAACGAACGGGGTTCCCTTCTTCATCAGGTGACTGTAAGGATGGCACTTGACTGAAAGATTGGCTATAAATCGACGTATATACGCGAGCTTCCCTTGGAGAGACCGCAACTGTTTGAGAGTCCTTGGCGGAAGCATTTCCATGATCGCCTTGATCTTTGACGGATCTATTTCGATACCCCGGTGTCGGACGATGAATCCCAGGAATTTGCCCGAGGAAACTCCGAATGCACACTTGAGGGGGTTCATCTTCAAGTTGTATTGTCGAAGACGTTGAAATACAGCCTTCAAATGCTCGAGATGTTCCTCGTATGATTTGCTTTTAACCACGAGATCGTCGATATAGCATTCGACGATTTCGTGTATAAGGTCATCGAAGATCTTCGTCATGGCCCTTTGGTAGGTGGCACCTGCGTTCTTTAAACCAAAGGGCATCACCTTGTAGCAGAATATACCCAAAGGAGTTCGGAAGGCGGTGTGCTTCTGGTCTTCGGGATGCATCTTTATCTGATTATACCCTGATGAGCCATCCATGAAGGAGAAAACCTCACGAGTGACGTGTTGTCTATCATCAGTTCGGTGACTGGCACTGGGAAATCGTCTTTCGGGCAGGCTTTATTGAGATCCCGGAAGTCCACGCTTATGCTCACTGTCCCATTTTTCTTCATCACCGGGACGATGTTGGCGATCCATTCAGGGTATTGAACTTCCTGGATGAAGCCAGAGTCGATCAGATTTTTGACTTCAGCATTGATACTCATTTCAAGCTCGAGCCGCATTCTTCTCGGCGCCTGTTTGACTGGCTTGATGTCCGGGGATATCGCCAATCTGTGTACAGCAATTTCTGGATCTAGTCCCGGCATTTCGGAATAGTTCCATGCAAAGCAATCTCTATGCTGTAGAAACACGTCCTTTAACGCAGCCACCCTTTCTTCAGATAGCAGCTCGCTGATGAATGTCGGTCGTGGGTCATTCGCCGTTCCCAACTCAATTTTCTTAAGGTTATCCACAGTGGTATGGATTCCATCTTCCAGCTCTTTTGGCGCTGGTGGGAATTCTGAGATCACCTCATCGTTGCTGTTTTCGAAGCACCAGGGAAGGTCATCCATGTTCTCGGGCTCTTCTTTTGATATTGTTATCACGCGACAAGTACGGATTTCGCTTCCAATTCCAATGCGGAACTGGTTCTTCTTTCGTGGCCTTGGGTTCGTGCTTCTGCGGCGGCGTTACCCTCCAGTTGTCGGACAGAGCGAACTTGCCAAGCTGATACTAATCTTCGACCCAATTCTTGAAGGTGAAGCAGTCTTCGAGAGGATGCCCTACCACTCGGTGATAAAAGCAATAGTCTGGGTGTGAGACTTCGCCTGCTTTTTCGGGGTGTTTAGACTCCGGCAGTGTAAGCATCTGATGTTTTAAAGCTAGGTCAAGTATTTTCTTCGTCTTGTCCCGAGGAAACGAGTATGCTCGACCCATTTTCTTCATAAGGGATAGATCAATAACGCTCGACTCCCGTTTGCGTGGCTTCTTAGCCCTGCCTTGTTGTTGTTGAGCGCCTTTTTGGCCTTTCGACTTATTTCTGATTTTGCGTCGAGCCTTCTTTATAACAGGTTGACAAGGAGCGGCATTTTCATCCTTCACGGCCTGTTGGAGAAGGCGTTGCGTCTTGGCTTTCTCGTAGATGACCATTTCGCGGTTATGGTCGTCTCGGACTTTTTGACCCGCTTCCCTTATAATCTTGTCCATTTGTTCTTCGAACGACGGACTGGGCTCTTTTGCATCTGGAACTTTTACTGTTTCAGGATTAGCGCCCTCCCATTGAGCGTCCGCTTCTTCATCGAAGTCATACATGACATAGCAGCTGTTTAGTAGCTCTCGTTCCTTTGACCGGATGTATCCAAGCCCGATTGTCTCCATTTTCCCATTAGGCAGTTTGCATTGAGTCCCGGGAACGTTCCAGACTTTGTCATAGAACTTGGCTTTTCGAACGGTCTGCTTGAAGGATATCCCTTGGCGTTTCAGAAGCTTTTTCAAACCTTCCGTATAATATCTGGGAAGACGGATAGGCTGAAGCCTGTCAAGCGTAGGATCTGCGCCATGCCAGATTTCTTTTTCCACCTTGGTTTCTTCAGAGCGGTAGAATAGAATTGCTTTCTCGCTTTCTCGCCTGGGAGGGATATAGAACATCTGCAGCTCTTCTACATTGTAAATATTAAGTGCATCCAGTTCTTTATGGTGTTTAAGCGGCACCATGGCGACTTGCAGACTTTGTTCTTCATCAGCGAACGTTCGTATGGAAGGTCGAGCAGAGAATACAATACGGATCTCATCTTCCGAGTCGCTACCAAAGATCAACGTAGGAGTGGACGGTCCTGGCTTGCTGTGTTGGGGCGGACCCGAATACACTATCTCCTCTTCCTCCTCGGTATCACTGCCAAAGACAGGGATGGTGGCATTAGCTTTGTTCTCCGGCTTGTGACACTTCTCCGTGTCTTTGAAATCCGGCAAGAAGTATTTGGCATCTTCGTACTTGCGGACCTCGTTCACAGAGAACGGGTTCAGCTCTCCCGTCACGGTATACTCGAAACCATCCTTAAAATACTTCATACACTGATGTTGTGTAGAAGGGATGATGTTGTACTCATGTAACCATGGTCGGCCGAGCAAAGCGTTGTAGCATGTCTTGGCGTCTATGACGTGGAACTTAATGTCCGTGACGAGTAGCCCGAAGCGTAGCGTCAGTATCACAGACCCAAGAGTTCTTGATGACTGGGAGTCGAACCCGGAGATGGTGATCTTGTCACGAGCAAGGTGCTGGACGCTCATGCAGATTTCTTTTAACACCCGCACGTTGAGGAGATTAACGGAGGATCCATTGTCGATCAGGATTTTGCCTATCTTTATATCGTGGCAGTATCCTGAGACATAGAGGGGACGATTGTGTTCGCACGTCCCAAGGAGAAGGTCCTCGTCGCCGAAAGTGATATCGGCCGTGTGCACTTCCTCCAATTCATCCTTCATCTTTTCCTCGGCCAGGCATGCTTGGAATTGTTCCGGATCTTGTAGTGCCTTGATCAACGAATCTCTCGCCTCATTTGATAGCAAAAGGGCGTCGAGAATGCTGAGCTGTGAGGGTAGCTTCCTCAGGTGCGCTAGGACGTTGTAATCCACCTTATTCTTCTTCAGCGGGTTGTTGGTGCTTAGCTCCTCCAGAACTTGGTCATCTAAGACGATATCTTCAGAGACCTTTTCTTTCCCTTTATCTTTTCTGTTTGAGGGTCCGAGATTCTTTTCAGGCAGCGTCCGATTCCGCAGCCGGATATTTTCGCAGACCTTCGGCTCTTCTTCTTTTCCCTAAGTGGATTCTTTAAAGAGGGGGGCAAGTTCCAGCTCTTCATCAGAATCGCTTCCGAATGTAGGCACTTGTGACCCGCCAGTGTTAACCATGCGACAACTGCCGGTAGTTCTTTTAATCCCTTCGGTCGTATTTCCTTGCTCCCGACGAGTTTTGCGCTTCTCCCACTTAAAGCGTTGTCGATGAGCAACATATCCTTGCCACCATCTATCGAAAGCTTTGCACTCTTCAGTGGGGTGCGAAATCTTCCGATGATATAAGCAATAAGAGGGGTGCATTTTCGCTTCACCAGTGATGTTTCCTTCAGAGAATGGTAGCTTCATGCCCATTGATATGGCCTTAGCAAACTTTTTCTTCATCTTTAATTGGCTTTTGTCGGTAGCGGAGGTGTTTTGCTCCAGCGGGATCGTCTCAGCTCTTTCATCAAGTCGCTGACGCTTGGCCCTTTCAAATATGGCCGTCTCGCGTTCTCGATCAGCTTTACTTTTCAACCGAGCTTCATTAAGGAATGCGTCAATTATCTCATCTGATGGCACCGGAATTTTTGATTCGGTATCTGCCCCCAGCGTTTCAGTATAAGAAGTCTCCTCACCGTTCATGAACGAATGGGAAATTACATGACAGCTCACCACGCATTCTTCAGATTCATCTGACGAACTTTCTCCCTCACCTTCCTCTTGAAAGACGTGGTTGAGAAACTCTTGGAATGTAATGGGAGTCTGTGCCTTCTGGTTGTATTCCTTCAGCGCGTCGATTTGTTTTTGCAAGTCCGTGCGCTTGTCACCAGGCCTCACGGGCTTCTCAGATTTCTTCTTCTTCTTCTTCGAAGATCTTGACGGCTGGTTGTGAGCGTTCGGGCCACCACCATCGGTCTTTGGAGTTGGACGCGGCTTCAACATCCCCTCGATGACTTGCGGTTCCAACGGGTTCTTCCACTTGATCGCTGGACATGTCTGAAGATCGTTTAGCATCCTCTTTATCTTGGCTGATAATACAACCTCCCAAGGAGCTTCTTCAATGACGGAGCATGTTGCCCCCGGCGTATTCGTCCCTTTAGAGGTGTGGGGCTGCGGGGATTCACCTTCCATTTGTCAGATAACGCGAATTTGCCCTGTCGGTACTGGTTTTCAAGCCAATTTTTGAAAACGTAGCAATTTTCGATCGGATGGCCCAGTACTCGATGATAAGGACAGTAGTTGGGCTCATTGACATCACTTGGTTGCAACGGACGTTTTGGATCCGGCAGATTTATGAGTCGGTTGCGCAACGCCAGCTCGAATAACCTCCTCGTTTTATCGCGGGGAAAGGAATAAGGATGTCCCATCCTATCCTCAAGGGGTACGTATGGGCGCATATTATTTTGACGAGCAACCGGCTTTGAGTTGCTCGGTTGTTGTTGAGCATTAGCGACGATGATCGCTTTTCCCTTCCCTTTGTCATTTCGGGAGTCCGGCTTTGGAAGAGGGGGTTTATGGCCCATCTGATCCATCTGCGCTAGCTTGTCAATCAAGGCCTGGAAGGTAGTCGGCTTGAAAAACATCATAAATTGCGAGATGGTTGCTTGTGGATCAAGGGTTCCCACAAACATACCCACTGCGGGAGCTTCTTCAATGCGCTGCTCACACTTCGACCACAAGTTCCGCCACCGTATAGCATATTGGACCCATGTCTCGCCTGGCTTTACCCTGGCGTCAATCAGTGCCGTCATCGGGGTGCGTTCACTGGCGCTTGCAAAACGCTGAGTAAACAGCAGCTCCATCTCTGCGAACGTCTTGATAGAGTCGTTCGGGAGTTCAGAGTACCATTCGAACGCTGTATCTGATAAACTTCCAACAAACTGGCGAAGCAAAAGCTTGTCATCACCGCCGGTGTTGCCGCAGAGTGCCCTGAACTGGGGGACATGCTGATGAGGATTGCCTGTCCCCTTGTAGACATGGAACTTGGGAATTGTATAACCTGGCGGGTACTTGATTTGGTCGTACCAACTTGGATATGGCCGCCCCGTTTTTACGACCTGGCCGGCTGCTTCAGTCGCATGATGAACCCGTATTTGTTGGGCTATGTATTCGTCCAAATCAGCTTTGGAGATTGTATCCTCCTTAGCCGTCGACAGAGCTGGCGGAGGATTTGATGTCTCTCCCCTATCGTCTCCAAGGACGATCGGGGTCTCTTCGGCGGGAGGATCTTGTTGTATCATCATCCTTACCATGTCTTAGATGAGGAGGCCCATACGCTGTATGTTGGCTGCTTGTTCAGTAGCCTCTTTGTCCTTCTTCTCCAATATTCGACGAAGGAATTCGGCGTCGGTTTCTTCCTCTTGGCGTTCATCCGAGGACGTTTCAGGGTTTTCTTTTGGCCCTGTAAGTGCGGCCATAGCATTCATCATTTCTTGGAGCTTTTTTTGTTGCTCCTGTGCCTTGGTCACTGATCGGGTGAGCGGTCGATGACCTGTAGATATGCGGCTATCTTCTTTACCAGATGCCACGTAGACGGTGTGAACTATAATGCCCCCTGACTTAGGGCATTTGGGTCCACCACCTTGAATATTTGTCGCCGGCGCAGGGGTTTTCTCTGGCCTTCTTTTTTTGTGGGCCGTTGAAGTTGAAGGGGCCGTTGCAGTGGGTACCCTAGCGATTGTTGTCCCCTGCTTTTTAATAGGACGGTCTTTTTCTTTTTGCACCTTAGTCTTCTTTCGTTGACAAGAGTGGTCTGGGTCGATCACGGAGTCTTGAACCCTTCACCAAACCTTGTATATTTTTTAGGACAGCCGTTAAGAGGGTTGTTCTTGCTTCGTTTCTGGAGCTCTCTCTGCAGGTGGAGGAGATTTTTTCAATGTAGCGGTTGGAGAATTCTTACGTACCCTCCTCCACAGTTCAAAGCTGTTCCCAGTTAGAACAGCAGCGTTGACTTCCACCACTGTAGCCGGTGGAGTTAGCCCTGAGGGGGAGTTGCCCCCTGCCTTCCTCACTCGTTGCCAATGGCGACGTCGAGCACGACGAGCCGTTGGGACTGGCTCAGAAATAGAGATAGCTTCTTTTTGCCCCCCCCCCCCCCCCGTCTGAATGGGGCGCCGTCGTTGTTAACCTCTTAAAGAATGAGGTTGTCTTTTGAGGGGTGATATTCAACCTGTCGAAGACGGATCCTCGAGCAGGGGCATGAGCAGGAATCGTCAGTCTTGAAAAGACTGACTCTTTGACAGGGGAAGCCACCTTGACAACTTCTGGAGCAGCAGTTACTGCTTTCCTTGGGACAGCCAGTTTAGAGTTCTGATTTAGCCTGGTGAAAACAGAGGCTGTCGGTTTGGTAGCAGGCGACCCGTTGACAGGGGCCGTCGTAGCAGTGAGCCGGTCGAAGACCGACTTTTTGTTCACTTCCGGTGCAGGTATTGGCGTAGGAAAGGTTGTCGGTGGGATCATGGTCCCGAAGAACAGGCCAGTGGTGGCTTGGGTCACCTGGTCTACAGGCAGAGCGAGGAAGGAAGCCGCTTTGGGCCCATATGCTACACCTCCAGGTGAGGTGGCGCGTCCGTTGCAGTGGCACTTCGAGCAGTTGGTGCAGTTAGAGGCCATTGATGCTTGAGTTCTGCGCCAGGTGAAAGACCAAATCTTAGTAACTTGAAATCCAAAGGCAACCATTTAACAAACCGTGATTTGTTCGCGAATACGACACACGAAGTGTGGAGTGGAAAGAGGAAAAGCAGTCCCACCGGGCGTGCCAGAATCTGTTCCCCTCCGAATGGCGGCGCACAGGACCGCGATGTCCTGACGCTGGGATTCGGGGCAGATGCTACTTGGTTTTATCCGTCCACCTCTCCGAATATGCCAAGTTGATTTATGGCACCGTGTATCAGAGGTTTAGACGGATGCGGCCGATGTAGCAGACTTCGTCAGATTCCCCCTCGTTTGAGGGGTTTTTGATTGTGGGGACGCTCTTCCCTACAGGAGCAAGCCCTTGCAGTTAATTACGCTACCGCATCACGGTAACAACTTTCTCCTTCTCCAGAATTTCACTTCGTGTCGTGTGTGTTTGTTTTGTTTGTGGTTGCCCGTGGATTGTATACGGAGACTGAGTAATGCCGTCGCCCGTAGGACGTGGATTAGTCCAAATCCGTATTTACTTAGATTTGGGTTTGGTGTTTTGGTTTAAGGATACGTTAGCCGTATTTAGGCTAAGATCGACTTAAACGTTCGTCAAGGATACGTTAGTCTGATTTGAGACTAAGATCAACTTAACGGGATCGTTTGGATCCGACAAAAGAGCATTTGGGGGCTCTTTTGTTCCAGTTTAAGGACGTAGGGGTCCATGTTCCAGTTTAGGGACGTGGGGGTCTATCGCCAGTTTAGGGACGTGGTGGTCTATGTTCCAGTTTAGGGACGTGGTGGTCCATCGCCAGTTTAGGGACGTGGTGGTCAATGTTCCAGTTTAGGGACGTGGTGGTCCATCGCCAGTTTAGGGACGTGGTGGTCTATGTTCCAGTTTAGGGACGTGGTGGTCCAATATTAGTTTAAGGACGTTTCGGTCCAACATTAGTTTAAGGACGTTTCGGTCCATCATTCCCATTTAGGGGCGATTTTTAGTTTAAGGACGTCTCGGTCCGATATTAGTTTAAGGACATCTCGGTCCACGAGTTTAAGGACCCCGCAGTCCATATACGTGTGTGGTCGTCGGGACCCGTCACCTCTCCGACGTCGTTAAAGGATTACAACGACGGGTGTCAGAGGAGTTCGGAGATGTACCCTCGAACCGGAGGTAAATTGATTTAGGAGAGCAGTCTTGCTCAGTCAATTTAATTTAAGGACTTACGGCCAAAATTGGGCTAAGTCCAGTTGAAAATGTTCAACATTTTATTTGCTTTTGCATTGCATTTCTTTTTATTTTTATTTGGGCTTTGCCCAGAAAGGATGCAGAGCATCAATTTGTTTTGGGCTCTGCCCTTTATAAATGATGCAGAGCATCAATTTTATTTGGGCTCTGCCCCTTTATTGCTTTGCAATTTATTTTGGCCTGCTTGATCTTTTTGATTTGGGCCTGGCCCTTTAGAAAATGCATTGCATTTCAGGTGCTTTGCGCCAATCAGAGAGCGCAAGCGCTCGTGGTGATGACACGTGTCATGCAGCGCAGTGCGCTGCGCTACGCTTGCGCTGCTGACACGTGGCGCGCTCTGGTGGCTTGCGCCAATTTCAGAGAGCAAAGCTCTTATTCAAAAGCGCATAGCGCAAATGGTTCAGGCGCTGACACGTGGCGCTCTCTGGTGGCTTGCGCCAGCCCAAGAGCGCAACAGTGCAGATTTATAAGTGCAAAGCACTATTAATTTGAGAATCTTTTAGATTCAAGAACAGAAGTGCAAAGCACTGTTAGATTTCTTGATCTAATTTAGATCAAAGAAAAAGATAAGTTTTTTCTTATCTTAAAGAACCAAAGGTTCATGAAAAAGTGCAAAGCACTATTTTATTTTATTTTATTTTTATTGAAGATCATTGATCTTGTTTTTAGATCTATGATCTGTTCATAAGAGAACTTTCTCTTTTTCTAAAGGTTTTTACCTTTTGTTCTTGAGGAGTTTTTCAGAGTTCTCTTTTTTTCAGAAAAATTAATCTTCATTCCAATTGAGGTTTAGGGTCCTTTTTATAGTGCCCATAAATTAGTTAAATTTGTTAAAGAGATCTTTCTCTGAGTGATTTGGGGAATCTCCCTCACCGTTGCATCTTTGATCCAAGGGCTTCTGTTTTACAGAAGAAAATCTTCTTGTTTTAATAAGAACAGAAAGATTTCTCAGAATTTTAATTCTGTTTGGCGCAAATGCTCCAGAGCGTGACACATGTCAAGCAGCGCACAGCGCGGCGCATCTGCGCTGACACGTGTCGCGCAGCGCAAAGCGCGGCGCAACTGCGCTAGCGCATCTGCGCTGACACGTGTCGCGCAGCGCAGTGCTTGCGCAACTGAAGCGTTGCTTCCTTTAATTTTGTTTAAAAATAGAGCTTTGCTCTGATTGGGTGCGCTGTTTTGGGCGCTGCGCTGATGTGTCTGCGCCTGACACGTGGCGCGTTGCGCGCAGCGTAAATAATCTGAAGCATTGCTTCATTTATTAAAGTTTAAATTTTCAAAGCAGAGCTTTGCTCTGATTGGGGGAAGATGAAGCGTTGCTTCATCTCCCGCCTCGGAATTTGAACAGAGCTTTGCTCTGATTGGGGTAAACAATCCTTAAATCTCGATTAATCGTCATCGATCTAGTATCTAATCATTATTGGATAAGAAAATGTAATCAATAGTTTTCATCACGTCTATAGATTCGATCGATTCCTACGAGCCTCACTTCGATTCTTGAAACCTAAATCGATTGGATATCATCAATTCTTAATTCTTGATTTTTAAATGTTTTCTTGATTTTAGATTTAGATCTAGATAATTCTTGAACTTCAATTTTATAAATCTTGAATTGAATTGTCTTTTCTCTTTTCTTTAATTTTCAATTCATCTAATTCAAATTCGAACGGATCTCACTTTCCCTGTGGACGATCCGCACTGGCTAACGCGCTACATTCGACACCGTTATTGATTGCGGTCAAAAATTCTTTGATTGTGAAACATCATTTCTTAAACACGACACATCGAGAAAAAAGAATCAAATGGCGCCGTTGCCGGGGATCGTGTGCTAATTTGTTCGTTTTTGAAATTTGAGTTGAAAAGTTTATTCCATCAGAATTTTTAGATCAAAATTCGCGCAAACACTAAACGATTTGTTGTGATTTGTTGCAAGGAAATCTGGAATCTGTGGAGCTTGAGAAAAAATATTTTGAATATTCCAGAGAGCTCAGGGGGTGAACAAGAACAGAGCCTGAAATTTTTGTGCAGGTATCAAGCTACAGGACCGCGGAAGCGCGGCATAAAGGGTTCATTGCGGCGGAACCGTGGCGGGCTTAAGGCTTCACTGCACGAAAACTTCTCGGTGAATTCCTGACTTTCTTATCTCTTCCTAAATCTGCTCCAATAACAAATTTGCTGCAGGTTTCTTTGCAAATAATTCGCAGCGCCGCAAAAAAAAGCAATAAAAAGTATGCGTGTTTTGATTTTTTGTTGCTTGCATATTAATACGGAATATAAGGGGCACGGCCAAATTCAGATTAGGTGGGGAGTTCATTACCCTTCCTAAGCCCCGAAAATCACAAAACTTGCATCCGCATTACCCTCATTAACTAAAAGAAATCTAGACATGATTCTAAGGACCGTCGCGCTCACTTAGGACAGGAGAAGGCCGTGGGTAATCTATTGCTTATCCGCGTTTCTTTTGTGGTGTCTAATGCAAGTGGTTACTTAATTAGGCCCACTACTTACGTAGTGGAGAACCTCCCACTTACCTGGCACTTACCTGGCCACAGGAGGGACAAAGAGGCAGTGGAGGATTGATCCTGCGACTTGTCTTTTAGCAGTTAGGAGCGGTCTAGAGCCTTGACCTAGGTGACCACTAGACTTAGGGTTGCTTGTTGCATTTATTGTGATTTGCATCATTTTTTTTCAAAAATCCGTATATTTTTCAAAACAAACACCACTTCATTCATTTCCCCTAATTATATTAACGCTGCCACTTGTACTAAACCCTTTAGTGCAAGATAGGCTGGACACGGGATTCTAGTGCCCGTTTAGTCCGCGTTCCCCCGATCGACTCCGAAGTCGGTATTTCTACATTTACCTCTTCTTTACCCACCACCACACCCACATCGATGGATGCTTCTCCATCGAACTTCTTTAACACTAATCTGCCGCCGTCCGCAGGTGCGCAGAATCCACCCCACATCTCTCTCCAAGATAGGTGCTATCCTATGTGAGGTCCTCTTTCGACCTGTCTCTCCATTCCACCAGCTAACGGGGACAATTTTGAGATTAAACCCAAATACATCAACCTTCTACCCAAATACCACGGTCTCGAGTCTGAAGACGCATATGTCTTTATTACAAAATTTGAAAATGTATGTGCAATGATGGGTACGTCACAACTTTCTGTGGATGCTATGCGTCTACGTCTTCTTCCATTTACCTTGTGCGATATAGCCGAGAAGTGGCTGTATAACACTACCGCACATTCCATTACGAATTGGGAAGAATTCGTTACAGCATTCCTTAAGAAATTATACCCTAATCACAAGACAGCTCGAGTCCGTAGCGAAATAAATCAATTCACCCAGCTTCCAAATGAACCATTTTCAAAATGTCTTGACCGCTTCAAGGATTTGTTGGTTCAATGTCCACATCATGGAATCCCTAGATGGGATCTGTGCCGAATCATATATGAGGGCATTAACCCTACCACTAAACAGAGCCTTGAAGCCATGTGTCAAGGCAATTTTATGACCAAAGACGATGGGGAAGCTTGGAAATACTTAGAAGATTTCGCTGAAAAATATTTACAGTGGGAGGGTGTGAGTCAATCGTCTAGGGGTGGCTATAACCAATCGGATGTTTCCATAGGAGTTAGAGCTGACATTTCAGCTATACAAAAGAAATTCGAGACTATGGAAAACAAATTTTTAGCTGCCGCCCTAAATCAAATGCCACTCTCCAAAACTGTATGTGGATGTTGTTCTGATCCTTCTCATTTGACGGAAGAATGTCCATTGAATTCTCCGTTTCAAGGTCATGAGCATACCAATGCTGCTTTTCAAAGACCTAGAAACGATCCATTTTCTTCCACTTATAATCAGGGTTGGAGGAATCACCCTAATTTTGCTTGGAACCAATCACAAAATCAAAACACGGTTCTAAACCAAAACAATTTCCAAAGGGCTCTTCCACCACAACAGCAACCATTTCACCTGACTCAGCACCCCTACCAATCACAAAACTTTCAAGATCCAGTCAACACACATGCACCGTATAATCCTGCACAGTTGACTGGTACTGATCTCTCCGCTTCACTCGAACGAACTTTTGAAACGTACATGAAACGAATGTCGGCTGAAAACAGCAACCATTTCACCTGACTCAGCACCCCTACCAATCACAAAACTTTCAAGATCCAGTCAACTCACGAGCCTATTCTCCGTTTCTCTCTAAGCTCGACACCTCAGCAACCCTCTTCTATTCCTCCACAGACGATCCCCACTCCTATTCTGGGATCACGTCTACACACACCACCTTCTCCTATGATAGACCCAGCTCTTATTGCTAAAGCACCTTATCCGAATCGGTTAAGGGGTAAAAAACCGAGTCCACATATGGAGAAGATTATGGAAATGTTCAAACAGGTTAACATCAACATCCCTCTCCAAGATGCTATTCAACAAGTCCCCGCTTATGCGAAAATTATTAAAGACTTGTGCACTAGGAAGAGAAAGACTCAAGTGCCAAAGAAGGTCTTCATGACTAATAATGTTAGCACTGCGTTTACCCCACAGCTACCAAAGAAACGTAAGGACCCAGGATGTCCTACGATATCGATTTCTATTGGGGGTAAAAACATCAACCGTGCTCTTCTAGACCTTGGCGCAAGTGTTAACCTGCTTCCATATTCTGTTTATAAGCAGCTAGGGATTGGAGAGTTGAAACCAGCTCACTGCACTCTCCAAATGGCAGACCGTTCAATCACCAAACCTAGGGGTGAACTAGAGGATGTGTTGATAAAAGTCGGGAAATTTGTATTCCCTGTGGACTTCATTGTTCTAGATACACAACCGTAGCAAACCCACAGAGTCAAATTCCGGTGATTTTGGGTCGACCATTCCTTGCCACTTCCAATGCTGTCATTAACTGTAGAAACGGTTCAATGAACTTATCTTTTGGAAAAATGACAATTGAACTGAACATCTACAAAATTGGAAGTCAGCCATCTGACCCTCTGCTCATATACTTGATGTGTGCTCTGTCCATGAGATTGCTCCCGAAAGTTGCGGAGTTGATGAACTTTGCTTTGAAGATCTCGACGACACTACCACATCAATGTTTGATCTTGCACATCCTAGTGAGGACACATTTTCCATGCTTGAGTTTGACACTCCTGACTCATCACCATCTGAGTCTGTATCTTTCACAGGCTATGAGCTTCTTTGTGACTCCGAAAATCATTCGATGATCCCACCTTCTATTATTTCTCCGCCAGCATTAGATCTCAATTTTTTACCTTCTCATCTTAAATATGCATATTTAGGTGAGAATGAGTCTTTACCGGTTATCATATCCGCTTCTCTAGCATCAGAGTAAGAGAATGCACTTTTGACGGTATTGAGATCTAATAGGCAGGCGTTTGGTTGGACTATGGCGGATATCAAAGGGATTAGTCCCTTGATTGTAGAACATCATATGCACTTGATGGATGATGCCAAACCAACCCGAGAACCACAGAGATGGTTGAACCCCGTCATGAAGGATGCGATGAAGAAAGAGATCGTCAAATGCCTTGACAATGGTATCATTTACCCAATCTCCGATAGCCAATGGGGCTAATGAGTTAATTCAAACACGCGCCCAAACTGGGTGACGTGTATGTATTGATTACAGAAAACTCAATGCCGCTACTAGGAAAGACCACTTTCCTCTACCTTTCATTGATCAGATGCTGGAGCGCTTAGCTGGACGTGAGTATTATTGCTTTATGGACGGATACTCTGGCTATAATCAGGTCCCCATTGCTAAAAAGGATCAAGATAAAACCACATTTACTCGTCCTTTTGGTACCTTTGCTTATAGTCGCATGCCCTTTGGGTTATGCAATGTTCCCGCTACATTTCAGCGGTGTATGATGGGGATATTCTCGGACATGGTCGAGAATTTTTTGGAGATTTTCATGGACGATTTCTCGATTTTTGGAGACTCTTTTTCTGACTGCCTATCGAATTTTGACGCAGTTCTTACTCGTTGCAAAGAGAAGAACTTAAGCTTGAATTAGGGAAAATGCCATTTCATGGTCCAAGAGGGAATTGTGCTTGGACATGTTATTTCACAAAAAAGCATTGAGGTTGACAGAGCTAAGATAGATGTCATTCAAAACCTTCCTCATCCCAAAAGCGTCAAGGATATCCGATCATTTCTTGGCCATGCAGGCTTTTACCGGAGATTCATTAAGGATTTTAGCAAAATTGCTAGACCTTTAACTCTTCTCTTGGCCAAGAATACTACCTTCCACTTTGACTCGGATTGTGAGGCAGCATTCGACTCACTCAAACACTCCCTCACTACAGCCCCCGTTCTATCGTCTCCAGATTGGGACCACCCTTTTGAGCTTATGTGTGATGCATCGGATTTTGCAGTTGGTGCAGTCTTAGGACAACACATTGAAAAGATGCCACACGTGATCTATTACGCAAGTAAGACCATAAATGATGCTCAAGTGAACTATACAACTACCGAAAAAGAACTTTTGGCAGTTGTATTTGCATTAGAAAAATTCAGGCATTACTTGATTGGCTCACCGATTGTTGTGTACACTGACCACTCCGCCTTGAAACATCTTTTGGCGAAGAAGGATGCTAAAGGTAGGCTAATACGTTGGATCCTTCTATTACAAGAATTTGATCTTGTTATTAAAGATAAGAAAGGATGTGAAAACGTTGTAGCCGGCCATCTTTCACGCATCTCTTCTTCACATATGACCCTGCCGATCAATGATTCTTTTCCGGACGAACAACTCTTGAACATATCCGATGAACCTTGGTTCAGGGATATTGTGAACTATCTTGTCACGAGACTGATACCCAGCGATGGTCAAAACAGGACAAACATCGTTTTCTATCTCAAGTAAAACACTTTTACTAGGATGAACCCTATCTGTTTAAGTATTGTCCTGATCAGATCATTCGCCGGTGTGTCCCGAATGAGGAATTCAAGAGTGTTCTATCTTTTAGTCATGATCAGGCATGTGGGGGTCACTTCGGTCCTAGAAAGACGGCGGAGAAGGTTTTGCAATGCTGTTTTTATTGGCCGACCTTGTTCAAAGACGCATTTGATCATTGCAAAACCTGTACACAGTGTCAACACACGGGTAGGATTTCCCGGAGAAATGAGATGCCACAGCAACCCATCTTAGTGGTTGAAATTTTCGATGTTTGGGGCATTGACTTTATAGGTCCTTTTCCCAACTCCTTTGGGAATCTGTACATACTGCTTGCGGTTTATTACTTCTCAAAGTGGGTTGAAGCTATTCCTTGTAACAACCCTAATTTTCATATATATTTTTCTGTACAAATTTTTAAATTTTTTTAAAATCCATAAAGAAGTATTTTAATCTGAGCACAAAATATATATAATTAATTATTTTGTTTTTAAATAATTTCATTTTTTGTGTACATAAAATTGTTTTAAAATTAAAGTGTACTTGGAATATTTATTACTGCTGATATCATTTTAAGTATCTACTTTTCTACAATAATCACAAGAAGGAGCTTTTAGCTCATTGGTAATACCTTGCACTGCTGAACCAAGCCACCAGAGTTCGAATCCCATGCCCCACATATTTTTTATATCTTTTTATTTTAAAATTTTTGGGAAGTCAAACGGTCAAACAGCCATAACTCACAAATTAATGCAATATATAAAAAATAAAGTATACCAAAATTCCCCCCAGACAAAACCACACCCGACGTGACCCGACTCGGCCCTGACTCGGCCAAGTCGGCCGGCGACTCGGCCGAATCGGCCGGCCGGCCGAGTCGTCAACACGAAAAATCTTCGTGTTGACTTGGTCAACCCCCCTGCATGGTTCACTTTCCCAGTACTGTTACCAATTTTTCATTAAACCTCCTTTAAGTCCAAATTTAATGAAATTTTAATGATTTTTATATATTTTTTTAAATATTTTTTAATCCTAACCCTAACCCTAGCCTAGTCCTATATAAAGACCCCTACCCTCTACCATTTCACCCTACAACTCTAAGTCCACTCTCCCAAATTCTCGAGAACTCGGTACAAAGAGCGAGAAGCGAAGCGCTGCCGAAACCGACGACGGATTCCGGCGACCGGACTAGAACCTTCGCGACGTTTTCGATGCATCGACAACCACCACCTTCCTTAGCCTCCTTAGCTTGTCCAAACCCGTAAGTCCCATCTATTCTATCTCTCTTTCCTTTTAATAGAAAAATACGACTTTTTGGAACCCGACGGAAATCGGAACAAACCGATTTTCGATTCGGTTTTTTCTACAAATTTCCACTTGTCACCTAATCCATAATACCTACCTGTATTCATGTTGACTATTAATCACCCATAAACCAATTTAAATAAAGTTTCTCACATGAAATGATAGCTTTCTTGTAAAACCGTATTCTTTTCATAAAAATACCATAAAGTTTATTTTTCTTGTTCTAATTAAATCCCTCACTCTTAAATATGTTTATCTTGATAAATAAACTTGTAGAAATCAATTTGAATAAATTTTCACACATGAAATGATAACGTTTTCAAATACCGTAGTCTTGTGCTTTAATACCTTCAAGTTTAATACATCATATTTAACCTCTAAAACTTCATTAAACCCTAAAATAAGTCACGAGGTAATGACCTACCTCTACACACACACAAATATAACCCTAATTGATAAACATCAAAATATAGAATACGAAAATACAGGACTTTTCACTAAAATACCATATTCTTTATAAACCTTTTCTAAAAGCTTTAAATTGCACACAATTCTAAATAAAATCTTTTATAATGAAAACACGATATGTCATGGACATCGATCGTTTATCTAAACTGTCTTGTGGTGTCTAGGCAAGTGTGTCTAGGCTAGTAGTTTTTAATTAGGCCCACGACTGTGGTTCCTTCCCACTTACCTGGCACTTACCTGGCCACAATTGACGGTGAAGAGGCGATTTGAGGTTTCTAATGACTTATCTTTTAGACCTTAGAAATATGCTAGTTGGCTTAGGAAACCCTAGAAAATAAAATACGGAAAGTTATACCCTTTTACAAATAAATACCTTATATTTATAAAACCGTTTTCTAAATGAATAGTATTTATTAAACCTAAGCAAAGCGCCGCTACAACCCATCTTTGGGAAAACCGTTAGGGATAGTACGGTTCATCGTGCACCCGCGGGCTAGTAGTGCGAGATTCAGACCTCCGCAAGGAGCATTCGGTCTCGAAAGGTTTAAAATACGGCATTTAAGAAAAATGTGATTTTGGAAAATAAAATATTTATTTAAAATTATTCTTGTATTAATATATATTTAATTATCATTTAGACACCTATTTTATCATAATATAAAGTTTCCATTTTTTCCTAAAATTACAAGATTAAAAATTACATTAAAATACCATGAATTTCAAATAAATCAATTAATACTTTTATTAGGATATATTCACTAGAATAACACAAATAAAATTCACACCCATTATAACTATAAAGACGAATATTAAATACTTGAGGTGTATTTTGAAAACTATACAATAGTACTTTTTACATAAAACCCCATCAAGTTTTATAAATTAAAAAAAGACCCCTAACAATTATTGAACTTCCAATAACATTTCTTTTAGTCTGACTCGGGTTAGAGTCTGACTATTTCTGACTTGAATATGATTCAAGTCAATCTATATTCCTTATATTTCAACTCAAGATGAATACATGAATCCCAGAATCCAGTTAACAATCTACTCGACTAAACCGAACCATGGATATTCCTTTTACATGTTTCCCAGTATTCCATTTACATGACTCTACGGTTATAACCGTTTTCTGATATCATGGTTTCGGTCAGTCAGTCAGTCTATCATGCAATTAATACAAGTTTACAAGATAACAATACAAATAAGACATCGCGGGGTTTAAGGGGTAGATTGGTACGGAAGGTGTTAAAGGTGGCACGAGGTGGTAAGATTAAGACACCTAACCTGAATCCAATTGCCGTTGTTCCGGGTTGTATAACGGAGCCTTGTACTTCCATTTGCCCTGGTCTCTAGCATACTGAGACCCCTCTCGTATACACTGGCATCCTTCTGTACCAAGCTACAACAACAGCGTTAACACCATATTACTATAATATGACAATACAATACAACATTAAAAGATACTCTCTCTCTCTCTCTTACTCTCTGTCTATTTCTTCCGTATCTTTGGGACTTACCGAGCGACCTGTTCGCTGACGACATTCTATTTCTTTCTTCTTTGAATGTCGTCAGGTGCGTTGGACCAAGCTGAGATCAAGCCCACCGGTGAAGATTTGGAGCAGTTCCACGAAGATCCCGAGCTCTAGATATTGTACCTTGTTCTTTCCAGTATTTTCATTTACTATTATGACACTGTTTAGGCATCGCTTTTCATTTCAGTTGTATTTTCTTTTCATGCATTGTACAAAGAATGTTATTAATAAAAGTTGCTGTTATTTCTATATCATTTGTCTCTTGTGATTTACTTTATATTGCTTAGTTACGCTTAGCGTATGTACTTCTGAGTATATACGTAGCGGGCTTCGTCGCGTCCACTTCGCCGTACACTGGGAAGCGGGTCGTGACAGGTTTTGTTGGCAGCCCATGCAGGTCAGAGCTGTATGAATCCCTGTCATGCAGTTCTGGTCTGCGTGAACAACCTAAGCAATATAACACAAGAAACAGCAACTAAAACATTCTTTACAATCATGTTCCTTGAATCCCATCATTTCTTTGAATCATATACCTTGAATCTGTCCTAATCCAAAATTCTCTCACCTCTTTTACAATTTTACCAAAACCTTCGCATCCTTTCATTCCTTCACACATTCTTCACATTTTTAAAACCTTTGCACCACCTTGTTATTTTTTTCCCCACATATTATCAGTACACAAGCACCAGACATTCCTTGGATTGTTACACTTTTCTTTTACAAATTTCGAGGACGAAATTTTTATAAGGAGGGTAGAATGTAACAACCCTAATTTTCATATATATTTTTCTGTACAAATTTTTAAATTTTTTTAAAATCCATAAAGAAGTATTTTAATCTGAGCACAAAATATATATAATTAATTATTTTGTTTTTAAATAATTTCATTTTTTGTGTACATAAAATTGTTTTAAAATTAAAGTGTACTTGGAATATTTATTACTGCTGATATCATTTTAAGTATCTACTTTTCTACAATAATCACAAGAAGGAGCTTGTAGCTCATTGGTAATACCTTGCACTGCTGAACCAAGCCACCAGAGTTCGAATCACATGCCCCACATATTTTTTATATCTTTTTATTTTAAAATTTTTGGGAAGTCAAACGGTCAAACAGCCATAACTCACAAATTAATGCAATATATAAAAAATAAAGTATACCAAAATTCCTCCCAGACAAAACCACACCCGACGTGACCCGACTCGGCCCTAACTCGGCCAAGTCGGCCGGCGACTCGGCCGAATCGGCCGGCGCCGCCGGCCGGACTCGGCCGGCCGAGTCGTCAACACGAAAAATCTTCGTGTTGACTTGGTCAACCCCCCTGCATGGTTCATTTTCCCAGTACTGTTACCAATTTTTCATTAAACCTCCTTTAAGTACAAATTTAATGAAATTTTAATGATTTTTATATATATTTTTTAATCCTAACCCTAACCCTAGCCTAGCCCTATATAAAGACCCCTACCCTCTACCATTTCACCCTACAACTCTAAGTCCACTCTCCCAAATTCTCGAGAACTCGGTACAAAGAGCGAGAAGCGAAGCGCTGCCGAAACCGACGACGGATTCCGACAACCGGACTAGAACCTTCGCGACGTTTTCGACGCATCGACAACCACCACCTTCCTTAGCCTCCTTAGCTTGTCCAAACCCGTAAGTCCCATCTATTCTATCTCTCTTTCCTTTTAATAGAAAAATACGACATTTTGGAACCCGACGGAAATCTGAACAAACCGATTTCCGATTCGGTTTTTTCTACAAATTTCCACTTGTCACATAATCCATAATACCTACCTATATTCATGTTGACTATTAATCACCCATAAACCAATTTAAATAAAGTTTCTCACATGAAATGATAGATTTCTTGTAAAACCGTATTCTTTTCATAAAAATACCATAAAGTTTATTTTTCTTGTTCTAATTAAATCCCTCACTCTTAAATATGTTTATCTTGATAAATAAACTTGTAGAAATCAATTTGAATGAATTTTCACACATGAAATGATAACGTTTTCAAATACCGTATTCTTGCGCTTTAATACCTTCAAGTTTAATACATCATATTTAACCTCTAAAACTTTATTAAACCCTAAAATAAGTCACGAGGTAATGACCTACCTCTACACACACACAAATATAACCCTAATTGATAAACATCAAAATATAGAATACGAAAATACAAGACTTTTCACTAAAATACCATATTCTTTATCAACCTTTTCTAAAAGCTTTAAGTTGCACACAATTCTAAATAAAATCTTTTATAATGAAAACACGATATATCATGGACATCGATCGTTTATCTAAACTGTCTTGTGGTGTCTAGGCAAGTGTGTCTAGGCTAGTGGTTTTTAATTAGGCCCACGACTGTGGTTCCTTCCCACTTACCTGGCACTTACCTGGCCGCAATTGACGGTGAAGAGGCGATTTGAGGCTTCTAATGACTTATCGTTTAGACCTTAGAAATAGGCTAGTTGGCTTAAGAAACCCTAGAAAATAAAATACGGAAAGTTATACCCTTTTACAAATAAATACCTTATATTTATAAAACCGTTTTTCTAAATGAATAGTATTTATTAAACCTAAGCAAAGCGCCGCTACAACCCACCTTTGGGGAAACCGTTAGGGATAGTACGGTTCATCGTGCACCCGTAGGCTAGTAGTGCGAGATTCAGACCTCCGCAAGGAGCATTCGGTCTCGAAAGGTTTAAAATACGGCATTTAAGAAAAATGTAATTTTGGAAAATAAAATATTTATTTAAAATTATTCTTGTATTAATATATATTTAATTATCATTTAGACACCTATTTTATCATAATATAAAGTTTCCATTTTTTCCTAAAATTACAAGATTAAAAATTACATTAAAATACCATGAATTTCAAATAAATCAATTAATACTTTTATTAGGATATATTCACTAGAATAACACAAATAAAATTCACACCCATTATAACTATAAAGACGAATATTAAATACTTGAGGTGTATTTTGAAAACTATACAATAGTACTTTTTACATAAAACCCCCTCAAGTTTTATAAATTACAAAAAGACCCCTAACAATTATTGAACTTCCAATTACATTTCTTTTAGTCTGACTCGGGTTAGAGTCTGACTATTTCTGACTTGAATATGATTCAAGTCAATCTATATTCCTTATATTTCAACTCAACATGAATACATGAATCCCAGAATCCAGTTAACAATCTACTCGACTGAACCGAACCATGGATATTCCTTTTACATGTTTCCCAGTATTCCATTTACATGACTCTACGGTTATAACCGTTTCCTGATATCATGGTTTCGGTCAGTCAGTCAGTCTATCATGCAATTAATACAACTTTACAAGATAACAATACAAACAAGATATCGCGGGGTTTAAGGGGTAGATTGGTACGGAAGGTGTTAAAGGTGGCACGAGGTGGTAAGATTAAGACACCTAACCTGAATCCAATTGCCGTTGTTCCGGGTTGTATAACGGAGCCTTGTACTTCCATTTGCCTTGGTCTCTAACATACTGAGACCCCTCTCGTATACACTGGCATCCTTCTGTTCCAAGCTACAACAACAGCGTTAACACCATATTACTATAATATGACAATACAATACAACATTAAAAGATACTCTCTCTCTCTCTCTCTTATTCTATGTCTATTTCTTCCTTATCTTTGGGACTTACCGAGCGACCTGTTCGCTGACGACATTCTATTTCTTTCTTCTTTGAATGTCGTCAGGTGCGTTGGACCAAGCTGAGATCAAGCCCACCGGTGAAGATTTGGAGCAGTTCCACGAAGATCCCGAGCTCTAGATATTGTACCTTGTTCTTTCCAGTATTTTCATTTACTGTTATGCCACTGTTTAGGCATCGCTTCATTTCAGTTGTATTTTCTTTTCATGCATTGTACAAAGAATGTTATTAATAAAAGTTGTTGTTATTTCTATATCATTTGTCTCTTGTGATTTACTTTATATTGCTTAATTACGCTTAGCGTATGTACTTCTGAGTATATACATAGCGGGCCTCGTCGCGTCCACTTCGCCGTACACTGGGAAGCGGGGCGTGACATTCCTTGTCGCACTAATGACAAAAAGGTTGTCATTAAGTTCTTAAAAGAAAATATCTTTTCGCGATTTGGACACCCACGCGCTATCATTAGCGATAACGGGACACATTTCTGCAACAGGTCTTTCGAGACTTTGATGCGGAAATATGCAATCAACCACAAACTTTCCACACCCTATCATCCCCAAACGAGCGGGCAGGCTGAGATTTCAAATAGACAGATCAAACAAATTCTGGAGAAGACTGTTGCGAAGAATAGAAAAGATTGGTCAACCAAATTGACGGATGCTCTTTGGGCATTCCGAACTGCATATAAAACCGATCTAGGGATGTCTCCTTATAGGTTAGTGTTTGGGAAGGCTTGTCGCTTGCCAGTCGAGATTGAGCACAAAGCAATGTGGGCTATTAAAGAAATCAACTTTGACTTAAACCAAGCCTGCAGTTTTCGGAAGCTGCAATTAAATGAGCTAAGCGAACTCCGCGATGATGCTTATGATAACGCTGTAATTGTAAAGAATCGGACTAAGCTATTTCACGATAAAAACATTTTGAGGAAAACTTTTACACCTGGTCAACAAGTCCTTCTTTATGATTCACGACTACACCTTCACGCGGGTAAGCTACGATCTCGGTGGAAGGGACCTTTTATTGTGCGGTCTGTATACCCGCACGGGACAGTTGAGGTAGAAAATGTTAAAAACGGTACATTTTTCAAAGTGAATGGACATAGATTGAAACCGTATTTTTCCACTGACCCTACGGAGGAGCTCCTGTTCTTACAGGAGCTATTTTATTGTGATTAAAATTCCTCCGTCTCACCTCCATGTCCTGTAAATTACTGTATCATCTTTTGATTGGAGGTGAGTGAAAAAAATAAGTTTGGGGGAGGATCTTCACTTAAATATTTTGCCCCCATTAATAAATTTCCTTCCAAACTTACAGGTTTTTGTTGATTTAGCAGATAGCAACAGTGAGGACACTGTTGAAAACAAGTTTGGAGGAGGTTTGTGCTTATTTTTTTCATCATTTGCATCATACTTTGCATAAGCACAAAACATTTTGAAAACCTATAAAAAAAATTTAAAAAATTTTAGATATAAAAATATTAAATATTTAATTGTGTACATAAATAAAATAATAAAAGATTAGATAGTGAAAAATTACATCCAAAAGATTGGAAAAATTTAAGAAAACCTAGAAAATTAGAAGTTTTCTTAAACGAACTAGTAATAAGTAGTTATGAGCCGTTGTCCCAAGAGTTAGTAAGATGAAAGAAGTCACTAATCTGAGGATAAAAATAAGTCTGAAAAATAGTTCATATTCTGGAAGCCAAACATTTTGAACATTGATACCCTACTATACGCACTTACACACGTCTTGAAACTCGGGATAGTAGAGGATACCTTGAAATGCTCTTGTCTAAAAGCCAAAGTATGAAGGAAATAAAAAAATGAATAAAATATAAAATGGTGAGAAAAATGAACACTGGTTTTGTTATCGCCAAGGCAGCAATAAAAAAAATATAGCGAGGGTGCCTCATCACCTAGTGTCTTAGACCAACTGGTCTGGGAGTCACTGCTAAGCCTTAGGTGGTGCAAGACGAGGAAAAACACCGTATAAGCAAGCACATGAGCAATCGGTCGGTTAGTACCTCAAGAAGTATTAACGGACGCATGAAAGTGTGTGAGCAAATTCATCTAAATATTCATTAATTAAAAAGTACTGAGGTGGATGGACAAGAGTATGATAGCTTGAATTGAATTCTCCAGGTGTAGGGATGTTCTTTACACACACGTAGGGTTATATGATCGATGTTTGGAAGAAAGATTGGAATGAAGAATAAAGACGATGTTTTATTGAGGGATGATGTGATTTCTGACATCTTTTCATGACTATTAAGATAGGGCTCATGACAACCGAAAAGCTAGCATAATTAGAAACCCTAATTTTCGAAGTCTTTCTTTTACAATTCTTATCTTTATATGTAATATTCACGGTCTTCCTTTTATTATCGGATTTTGTGGGTGAAATCCGCTGAAAACCCTCAGGAGACAACACTCCTACTAGGGACACCTAGAGTTTTAAAGGCTTGTTGCACGTGCTCAGTGCAATCGTGTTGCCTACGAAAGTGTGCTAGTTAGTTTTTCTCCCTCTTTATTTTCTCCTTCTCTTTTTAATAAAACAGTTCGCTCGAGACGACCGAAAATAAGTTTGGGGGAATTTGATCAGTCGAAAATAATATATTTTTAACACGTCAATTTCCCTACCATTTGCACTCATCTAGAGGTGTTCGGTATTAATATAACACATATTAGCAAAACGGCCGTAAAATACCAAATAACTTGTGTTATACTTTAAAACTAACATTTTGAGGGAAATTGAGTGTTTATCATGGCATCGCATTATCTTTGTGTAGCGCACCACTTGTCTCGAGAATCTGTGCAGGAAATTCCAGGAAAAGAGCCAAAATAGTTAAAAGTGCTGAGAAAAATACGCCAAGTCCAAGACTTGAGATCTGGCAGAAATATAGAAAGCTAAATGAGATTCAACACATCAGCAAAGTTCTAAAAGGCCAGCACAAAGACACACAACAATTTTCATGCACCAAGGCACCAAATGGGCCGTGGATCCGCGGCCAGAACCCCCTTGGCGCTGCGGATCCGCGGTCATGTGATGGTGACATCAGCAGTTGACTTCTCCAAAAATTTTCCCTCAAGGCCTACACTTCTTTGAGCCACTGCAAATTCCAGAGAACTCCAGAATTTTCTGCCAGAACAACAAGGCTTATTGTTCAAGCTAATCACCCTCAAGTTTCCAAAGCAAGCTACTTAACAACCTAAGCCTAGAAGCTTCCCCCTAACCTCCTAGCATATGAAGGAAGCTAAGCCTAACTAACTACCTCTAAAACCTTCTACCTAACTACCAAGCTTACAAGGGAAGCTAAACTAAACCTAGCTTCTAAAGGAAGCTAATCCAAATCAAGGCTATAAAATGAACCCTAAAGCTTCTTCTCAAGGGTTGTTCTCCAATTCCCCAACACAAGTTGAGTGACACAACTTATAACCCTAACCCTAATCTAATCAAATCCAAGCCAAAGTTCAAAATCTTCGAGTTCAAACCAAGCAAGAAGCCTTCAATCCTTTAGAAGCGACGCCGGACTTCATCGGAGCAAGTGATCCAAGGAGATCCGCGACTCAAGGAGACGAGCGAAGCGAAATCGACGATTGAGTTCTTTCCTCATTGTAGATCTTGAGAGAATTGTAACAAAATTGTTGATAAATAAAGGTGAAATTTCTATATCTTACTTATCTTTCTATTTAAGCATTATGATTCGATCTAGATTCTTGAATGTGTTCTTTGTTATAATGCTCGAGTAAAACTCCGCTCATGAAGGAGTCGAGAGAATCAATGGATGATGATGTTACAAATCTTGAAACGATTCTTAATTCCTATAAGTTTTATAAACTCTTGTAAATTGAAGAATCGGCAACCTAGTTTCGAGCGATGCTTTCTTGCTTGTGTTCGCTCTTAATTAGTGATCCACGATCGATTCTTGAATTTACTAGAGGCTAGAATTTGAATGAGATTCATCGAAAGGACAAAGGATGAGATGAAGAAACCCTAGTTTCTTCGAAAGATCCTTAAACCTCGATTAATCGTCATCGATCTAGTATCAAATCATTAATGGATAAGAAAACGCAATCAATAGTTTTCATCACGTCTATAGATTCGATTGATTCCTACGAGCCTCACTTCGATTCTTGAAACCTAAATCGATTGGATATCATCAATTCTTAATTCTTGATTTTTAAATGTTTTCTTGATTTTAGATTTAGATCTAGATAATTCTTGAACTTCAATTTTATAAATCTTGAATTGAATTGTCTTTTCTCTTTTCTTTAATTTTCAATTCATCTAATTCAAATTCGAACGGATCTCACTTTCCCTGTGGACGATCTGCACTCGCTAACGTGCTACATTCGACACCGTTATTGATTGCGGTCAAAAATTCTTTGATTGTGAAACATCATTTCTTAAACACGGCACATCGAGAAAAACGAATCAATCACTTGTCGCCGGGCTTCACGGGCTTCTTGGATTTCTTCTTCTTTTTCGAAGATTTCGGCGGCTGGGTGTGAGCACTTTGGCTATCACCACCGATCTTTGAAGTTGGGCGCGGCTTCAACATCCCTTCGATGGTCTGGGGTACCAGCGGATTCTTCCATCTGATCGCCGGGAATGTCTGGAGATCATTCAGCATCCTTTTGGTTTTGGCCGAAAGAGCCACCTCCCATGGAGCTTCCTCAACAAAAGAGCACGTTGCCCCCGGTGTGTCTGTCTTCTTAGGAGCGTGCGGTTATGGTGGGTTTACTTTTCACTTCTCAGACAGCGCAAACTTGCCTTGTAGGTACTGATCCTCGATCCATCCCTTAAAGACGAAGCAATCTTCGATTGGATGGCTTACCGTTTGGTAGTAAGGGCAATAATTGGGATTATTCACTTCGCCGAGTTGCGATGGTCGCCTTGAATTCGGCAAATTGATAAGCCTGTTGCGCATCGCTAGTTCAAACAGCCTCTTCATTTTATCCCGCGGGAATGAGTAAGGGCGCTTCATTTTCTCATTATAATACCGCCGTCTCTCTTCCAGTTGATCCGCTAGCTTTGGGGCGCTGGGCTACTGTTGGGTATTCGCAACGAAGGTCGCCTTCCCCTTACCTTTTTCGTTCCGCAGCTCCGGCTTCAGAGGAGACGGTCTATGCCCCATCTGATCCATCTGGGCTAACTTGTCGATTAAAGCTTGGAATGTGGTCGGTTTGAAGAACATCATGAACTGTGAAATAGTTGCATGAGGGTCTAGGGTACCCACGAACATGCCCACCGCTGGTGCTTCTTCGATGCGCTGTTCGTACTTCGACCACAGGTTCCGCCATCGGATTGCATACAGAACCCATGTCTCGCCCGGCTTCACCCTGGCATTGATCAATGCCGTTATTGGGGTGCGTTCACTAGCACTTGCGAATCGCTGGGTGGACAACAACTCCATTTCTGCGAAAGTTTTTATGGAGTCGTTTGGAAGTTCGGAATACCACTCAAATGCCGTCTCCGACAAGCTGCCGACGAATTGGCGGAACAAGAGCTTATCATCGCCACCAGTATTGCCACAGAGAGCCCTGAACTGAGCGACATGCTGATGGGGATTGCCCGTCCCCTTGTACACATGGAATTTCGGGATCGTGTAGCCTGGCGGGTACTTTATCTGATCATACCAGCCTGGATACGGTCGCCCAGTTCTAACAATCTGCCCAGCCGCTTCATTTGCCTGGTGAACTCTTATTTGCTGGGCAATATAGTCATCCAGGACAGCTTTAGAGATTGTCTCCTCCTTGGCTGCTGACAGAGCCGGCAGAGGATTCGATGTTTCTCCTCTGTCATCTTCAATTATTACTGGAGGATCTTCGGCTGGGGGATCCAGCTGGATCATCATGCCCACCATATCCTGGAATAGAAGGGCCATCTTCTTTATATTGGCTGCTTGTTCCGCAGCCTCCTTGTCCTTCTTTTCGAGCATTCTCCGAAGGAATTCAGCATCAGTCTCGTGTTCATGACGTTGTTCTGATGATGCCTCCGGTCTTTCTTTTGGCCCCGTGAGTGCGGCCATCGCAGTTAGCATCTCCTGAAGTTTCTGCTGCTGCTGTTCCTGAGCTATCGTGATGGATCGGGTGAGTGGTCGGTGGCCCGTAGAAGCGTGGCTATCCTCTTTCTCGGATGCCATGTAGACGGTATGCACCACCATGCCCCCAGACTTAGGGCGTTTGGGCTCAGTGCCTTTGACATTTGTCGCGGGCATAGGGGTTTTCTCCGGCCTTCTCCTTTTATGAGCGGTCGAAGTTGAGGGGGCCGTTGCAGTGGGCACCCAAGAAGCCGTCGTCTTTTGTGGCTTAACAGGATGGTTTTCTTCTTGTCGGACCTTCAATTTCTTCTGCCGACGGGGATAGTCTTGATCGACCACCGACTCTCAGACTTGTCGCCAGATTTTTTAATCTTTAGAAGACAGTCGTTGAAGGGACTGTTCCGGCTTCATTTCTGTGACAGTCTCCACCGGCGGCGAAGATCTTTTCAGTACGACGGTAGGCGAGTTCCTGCGCACCTTGTTCAGCAGCTCAAAGCTGTTCCCAGTTGGAACAGCAGCATTGGCTTCCACCGTTGGAGCTGGTGGAGTTAGCCCAGAGGGGGAGTTGCCCCCAGCCTTCCTTACTCGGCGCCAGTGGCAACGTCGAGTGTGTCGAGCGGATGGTGTTGGTTTTGTCTTGCCCCCTATCCAGATGAGGGGCTGTTGCCAGCGTCAGCCTCTTAAAGACTGATGATCGCTGAGAAGCCGTATCCAACCGGTCAAAAACAGACTTCTGAGCGGAAGCGGGAGTGGGAGCAGTCAGTCTTGTAAAGACCGACCCTTTGGCAGGAGAAGTCGTCTTGACGACTTCAGGGGCAGAGATGGCTATCTTCTTCGGGATGGCCACTTCAGGTGTCATGGGCTTCTTGGCAGGCCCATCGGAGTTCAGGCTCAGTCTGGCGAAGACCGAGGAGTTGGAGCTGGACGACCCGTTGAGAGGGGCCGTCGTAGTAGCAAGCCGATCGAAGACCGACTTCTTGGGAGCTTTCGGTGTTGGCATAGGAGCGCTGAAGCTCGCTGGCGGGAGCATGGTCCCGAAAAACAATCCCGTGGTGGCTCGAGTGACCTGCTCCACCGGCATTGTGAACAGGGAAGCCACTTGGGCCCCGTAAGCTATGCCCCCAGTTGAGGCAGAACGTGGGTTGCGGTTGCATGTGGAACACTTCGAGCAGGTGAACGCCATTGATCTTTGCTTTCTGCACCGAGCAAAACGCCAAATCTTAGTACCTCGAAACCCAAGGGCAACCATTAGCAAACCGCAATTCGTTCGTGAACACGACACACGAAGTGTGGAGTGGAAAGAGGAAAAGGTCCCACCGGGCATGCCAGAATCTGTTCCCCTCCAAAAGACGCGGCAGAGACGCGGCGAACGTCTTGCCTGAAATTCGGGGCAGATGCTAATTGGTGTTATCCGTCTACCTCTCCGAAGATGCCAAATTGATTTATGGCACCATGTATCGAAGATTTAAACGGATGCAGCCGATGTAGCAGACTTCGTCAGATTCCCCCTTGTTTGAGGGGGTTTTGATTGTGAGGACGCTCTTCCCTGCAGGCGCAAGCCCCTGCAGTTAATTACGCTACCGCATCGCGGTAACAACTTTCTCCTTCTCCAGATGGTCACTTCGTGTCGTGGGTGTTTGTTTTGTGTTTGGTTGCCCGTGGATTGTATACGGAAACTAAGTTATGTTGTCGCCCGTAGGGCATGGACTAGTCCAAATCCGTATCTTTCTTAGATTTGGGTTTTGGGGGTTGTGTTTAAGGATACGTTAGCCTTATTAGAGGCTAAGATCAACTTAAATGTTTGTTAAGGACACGTTAGTCTAATTATAGACTAAGATCGACTTAACGGGATCGTTTTAGATCCGACAAGAGAGCAATCGGGCTCTATTGTTTAGTTTAATGACATTGCGGTCGATAATTAGTTTAAAGACATTACGGTCCATTGTTAGTTTTAAGACATCGCGGTCGAGGTTAAGGACATCATAGTCCGTGAGTTTAAGGACCTCACAGTCCGTTATTAGTTTTAAGACATCACGGTCGAGGTTAAGGACATCATAGTCCATGAGTTTAAGGACCCCACAGTCCGTAGTAATGTGTGGTTGTCGGGACCCGCCACCTCTCTGACGACGTTGAGGGATTACAACGACAAATATCAAAGGAGTGAAGAGATGTACCCTCGAACCGGGTGTAAATTGATTGGAAGAGCAGATGAGCTCAGTTCAATTTAAATTGAGGACTTATGGTCAGAATTAGGCTAAGTCCAGTTAAAAATGTTTAACATTTTATTTTTGTTCTGCCTGTTAGGCCTTTGCCCTTTTAATAATGCTAAGTATTGGGCTGTGGCACATTTTTTTGTTTTATATTGAATGCATAGCATTCATCAGAACAAAGTGTGTTCTGACAGCACGCCACGTGGCGCGTCAGGCGCTTTGCGCCAGTCAAAAAGCGCATTGCGCTTCTGTCAGGTAGCGCACACTAAGAGGACACGTGTCGCGCTTAGCGCTAAGCACTAGTTTGTTAGCGCACTGCGCTTTTAATTTATGAGTGTGCTGCACTAGTTTATGGGTGCGCCAGTGAGTGACACGTGGCGTGCTTGGCGCTGAGCGCCAACCCAAGAGCGCAGTGCGCTGTTTTCAGGAGCGCAGTGCGCTGTTTTCAGGAGCGTAAAGCGTAGATCGTGTCTATGGTTGACACGTGGCATGTTTTGGCTCTGAGCGCCGATCCAAGGAGTGCAAAGGCGCGGTTCATGAGTGCAAGGCACTTTTTAATAGCGCAAAGCGCATTTCGATCAATTTTAAGATCAAAGAACAAATTCACGTTCTTCAAAGGAGGCTTTGCCTCAGGATCCAAGAACAACAGTTCTTGTTTTTTTATAAAAGGCTCTGCCTTTATAGATCAAAAGATCTGTGAATGAAGTAAAATACTTCTTTTTATATTTTTATGATTAGATCTTTTGATCTTTTCTTTTTAATCAACGACCTTGGTCCTTGATATAGATCTAAGATCTTTTTAGAAGATGTTTCTTCTTTTTACGAGATGATTTCATCTCTGTTGTTCAAGAATTAATTCTTTACCTTTAAAGATGAAGAAATGATCTTCTTTCTTCTAAAGGCTTGCCTTTCTTTCTCTTTGAGTTTTTCTCAAATTTTGCAGAGAGTTTTCTCTATATGAGACTTGAAGTCTTGGGGCCTTTATATAGGGCCAATTGATTTGTTAAATCAGTTTAAGAGATCTTTCTCTGATTGATTTAGGAATATTTCCCACCGTTGGATCTTTGATCCTAAGGCTTCTGTTTTACAGAAGATAATCTTCTTGTTTTAATAAGATTGAAAAATCTTTCCATAACAGAATTTTAATTCTGATTAATAATTTATTATTATTAGATCTTTTGATCTAACGGTGGGAATTTTAATTCCAGCGCTGGCGCATCTACGTTAGACACGTGGCGCGCAGCGCAGAGCGCAGCGCAGAGCGCAACTGTGCTAGCGCACTCGTACTTGACACGTGGCGCGTGGCGCGCAGAGCGTTAGATCTGAAGCGTTGCTTCAGCAGAGCGCTGGATCTGAAGCGTTGCTTCAACAATGGTGTCTTTTCACCTTCCTTTTTAAGTCAAACTTATATTTCCGAGAATCTTTCATTTCCCAATCTTGGAAATAGTTCCATTGTGCACAAAATTTTCTGTGCTTCGTCTTTATAACTCGAAGCAAAGCTTCTTCCTTTTCTCATCTCCAAAGAACTTTCTCAACTATGGCTTAACCGCCCCCATACTCGTAGACAGCCGTGGGAAGTGCCCATTGAGGACATTGTTCCTTGGTTTGCTGCGCGCTTGGTGGATCCTTCTCTCACGGATGCCGAGTGCGATGCGGTGAAATATGAACTTGTGATCCATAAGGGGTCCCTTCTTCCAATGGGATCCATCTGGCTCCGGATGATTCTTCTTGCCGTGCTTGATGACATCCCCCCTCACCCAGCGGAGATGACCCTGGCGATGCTCGATGCGGCTGAAGACAAGCTCGAGTGTTTTCATGAGGCGTGCCTGATTACTCAGGCTCTGAAAGATTGCTCGGTTCACCTATTGAGCCAAATAAGAGCCCGGCGGGCTATCATGTCTGCTTTTGCGGATGAACACGGCGCCAATCGGTGGGGAGCCACTCCTCATGAAAATCGTCGTTTTGATGTGCTGGAGAAGGCAGCGAGGGAGTTAGAAAATTTTGTTTATTGTTTTGTTCACCCTTGTGCCACTGATCCCTTGTTTGGTGATCTTTTTTAAATGTAATAATAAACAATAATAATAAAAAGATGTTTTAATTTATTATTTTATTATCTGTTAAGTGTTCCCCTGTTTTTAATTCTTTGTTATTCCTCTTTAAGATGTTTATGCGCTGCATAATTTAATTTGCTATAATCATAAAGCGTTGCATCGCTTTCCAATCTTGGAAACAGAGCTTTGCTCTAATTTGGGGTGCGCAGCGCAATTGCGCTAGCGCTAGCGCATTTGTGTTTTGACACATAGCGTGCAGCGCGCCTAGCGCGAGCGCACTCGTGCGATACGTGGCGCGCAGCGCAACTGCGCTAGCGCACCTGTGTCAGACACGTGGCGCGCAGCGCAGAGCGCAGGATCTGAAGCGTTGCTTCAATTTTTTACTCTTAAATTTCTAAACAGAGCTTTGCTCTGATTGGGGGAAGCAGAAGCGTCGCTTCATTTCCAATCTTGGAAACAGAGCTTTGCTCTGATTGGGGAAACATGTATATATACATATATATAAAAAAAAGGAAGGGGCATCCAAAGGATGCATGGGAAAAAGCGCCAGCGCTTTGGGTGCTGGCGCTTTGAGCACAAGAGTGCTAGCGCTTTGAGCGCTAGCGCCCCACGTGTCAGCACGTGGGCGCTCGAGCGCTAGTGCTTTGGGCGCTATCGCTCTGAGCGCAAGAGCGCTAGCGCCCCACGTGGGCGCTCGGGCGCTAGCGCTCTGAGCGCAAGGGCGCTAGCACCCCACGTGTCAGCACGTGGACGCTCGGGCGCTAGTGCTCTGAGCGCTCGGGCGCTAGCGCCCTACGTGTCAGCACGTGGGCGCTCGGGCGCTAGCGCCCCACGTGTCAGCACGTGGGCGCTCGGGTGCTAGCGCCCCACTTGTCAGCACGTGGGCGTCCGGGGGGCAAAAGGGACTTGATCCTTGCAATGGGAGTTGTACTCCCAGAAATGAGCACTTGTTATTTTGTTTGTGTGTGTGTGTGTGTGTGTGTATGAGGAGTTAAACTCCTAGGATGATTTGAAGCTGATGAAAGGGGCTTCTCCCCTTGAGCCCTAGATCTTCCCCAAAGTGGGGTTTCTGGAGATGGGTCTCCTTCTTCTTCTTGTCGTTTAGCCGGATCTTGGAAAAAGGGGGTTAGACTTAAAAATCTCCCATTTTTGAGATCTAATGGGAGATCCAAGTTCCCCTTTGTGGGTTTTGTGGTGAAAAACTATTTAGTTTTGGAAAAGGAAAAGTAAAACTCTTGATTTAATTCAAAAGAAAGAAGAAGGTTTAGAACCTTCAGAAAGGTGAAAGAGGCACAAACCCTAAATTTTTAGGAGAATGGAAAAGCGTATTAGATATTTTCATCATGTTGCCTTATATAGGCTTACATATTTACATATAGCCCCTTGGGCTTTACAAAATGGTATTTAGCCCATCCCATGGCTCATGTGTCATTTCTTTTTGCACATAAGCCATGGGCTTTACAAAAATTTGGCTTTATGCCCATTCATGCATAAAAATTACCTAAAAATTATTTATTACATGATTTTTATTTTGGCATGGAGGAGGGTCGGCCGCTTCGTGTTCGGACTCGACCTGGGCATGAGCCCACTTGGCTTGGGGTTGACCTTGACTTTGACTTGGTCAACCGGGGTGGAATTTTCGACCCCAACAGTACGTTGTGTAACGGTATATACGTTCTGAATCAAAACACAGTTCTAAGCATACAGAACACACACAAGAGGGAAAGTTCAGAAATGAACGAATCTTTCTTGTCGCATTGTAGACTTAGTCATATCAATGCGACAAGACTAGCTACGTTACATAAAGATGGATATTTGAATCCGTTCGAATTTACATCTTATGAAACTTGCGAGTCATGTCTCAAAGGCAAAATGACCAAAACTCCGTTTATTGGACATGGAGAAATAGCTACTGAACTCATGGGACTGATACATAGTGATGTATGCGGTCCTATGTCTACGCATGCCAGGAATGGTTCCTCGTACTTTATTACATTCACCGATGATCTCTCAAGATTCGGACATGTGTTCTTGTTGAAACACAAATCTGAAGTTTTCGAGAAATTCAAGAAATACAAGTACGAAGTTGAGAACCAGACGGGTAAAAGTATTAAAATCCTTCGATCTGATCGGGGAGGAGAGTACTTGAGCACGGAATTCTGTGACTATTTAAAAGAGAATGGAATTCTCTTTCAGCTTACTCCTCCGTATACACCACAGCACAATGGAGTATCGGAGCCGAGGAATCACACTCTATTAGATATGGTGCACTCTATGATGAGAATTGTTGAGTTATCTATTTCCTTTTGGGGTTATGCACTTAAGAAAGCTGCATACCTATTGAATAGGGTTCTGACCAAATCCGTGCCTACCACTCTATATGAGATATGGAATGGGAAGAGAGAAAGAGACTTGACCGGCCAAAGCCCTACTCCCTGAAGTTTCAGGAGTACACCCCGCTTGATTAGTCCAAAAATTCTAGTTAACCGCAATCAGAAACGGCGTCGCTTTGCAGCTAGCCGGTGAGTACGGGTCGATCCACAGAGATGGGTCGTTTCCTTAATGTGTCTTTACGAGTTGATTCCAAATGTTGTTTTGGTTGGTTTATTAAATCTATAAAAACCTAGATCTATCAATAAGCTAAATTAATCTAAATTAAAGTCTTGCTAGGGTTAGATTTAGGGGAAGTTTGGAAATTAAAGGTTTCCTCACCGCTTTCATTGCCCTATTTTTGATCTATTAGATGTTACGGTAATTATCAATAAAGTGGATTGGAATCTTTTGGGAAGATGTTTCTTCCTCTAGATTCGTGTCCTTCCTTTATCGATAATTACCCTAACCTCCATGGAAAACACGCGTAACCGGGCCTTTATACTACGGTTCATCGTTACCTCGAGGGGTAGGATGCCGTAGGGAGCGGTTGTGCGTGCATGCATGGAGTTCTAACTCTTAGGTGTGGATGGCATGAAAGGGGTGAGAGATCTCATCTCTCAAACATTTCCCTAAGGCTAACCCTAACAAGCGAGGAGATTACTCGCTCATTAGGGGATGAAAAGACATACTAATTAAAAGAATTAAACAAAGAAATAAAATTTACTTACTAGTTTGATGGCTCCCTCCAAACAATATAGAACAGATCTGAATAAACTCCCAACAATTCTGAATTTTATTGATTGAAAAGAGGCATAGGGTTTTACAATTTTCGATTACAATTTATAAGTAAACAGGAGAATTTAGGGTTCCGGGATTCGCACATGTGCAATTACAGATTTGCCCACGAAAAATTCCAACACCCGCACCGACACCAGGAGTTTCCACCGACACGGGCACTTAATGGCCGCGGAACCGCGGCATTTGTTGGCTTGGGCCGCGGTTCCGCGGCCCTTTGGTGAGCTCAGCTCACCAAACTTTCTGGTCTTCATTCTGGGTATTTGGGCTTGTTTAATCTTCACTATTTTTCTCTGTTTGGCTTCTTGGTCTTTTCCAGATCTTCAGTGAAAACTTGTAAGGATCTTTTGACCGTTCACTTTGACATTCAGGACTGCATTGCCTTATACAATTGTGAATTGTTCTTCGTCTAGGCTTGACTAGGATCCGTCTACTTGTTGGTCAAAAGTCCCTTTCCTGTATCAACTTTCGTCTTTTTCACTGTATTCGCTCCAAAAGCCTGTATCCTGTAATATGCAACAAACGTGCGTCAAGAGTACCTGTTTATTTATAAAACGGATAAGAATAGGGGAATGAAAAATGCAATATTGTGGTCTGAACAAATACCCCCAAACTTATCTTTTGCTCGTCCTCAAGCAAACTTATTTTTATTCACTAAAATCCTAACGCACTTTCGCAGGGAAACGCGATTGCACTGAGCACGTGCAACAAGCCGTTAAATCTCTAGGTGTCCCTAGTAGGAGGAGTGTTGTCTCCTAAGGGTTTTCAGCGGATTACACCCACAAAATCCTATCAACTTGGCCCATTGACTTTTGTTTTCCAATTAGGTTTTCTAAGAAGGAATTCTATTATCATCGACCCGCAAATTATCCACCCATATTCTTCACACTTCCTCATCATCTAACTTAAGATTATATATGTTATGTAGACCTACTTAGATTTCGGCATCTCTTAAGTTTTTCTTCTAAAGTTCCATCTCCACTTAGGAATTTCTATCAACCCTACTAAAAATACAAGTTTTATCCTTCATTCCTTTCTCTTATCTAAACTCTAATCACATATCCCTACGTGTGTGTAAATATCACCCCTACACTTGGAAATTCAAATCAAGCAATCGTACTCTCGTCCATTGTCCAAAGCACTTATTAAATAGTGAATTTTTAAATGAAATTTGCCTACACATCCTTCATGCGGCCGTTAATACTTCTTGAGCTACCAACGAACGATTACAAGATGTGTTTGCACTTTAAGGCGTACTTCCTAGTTTTGCAACACCCAAGGCTTTAGCAGTGACTCCCAAACCAGTTGGTCTAAGGCACTAGGTGATGAAGCACCCTCGCTAAATATTTTTCTATTTTTTACAGTCTTAAGTAATCACAAAAACCAGTGTCCATTTTTTTTTATTCACTTCTTTTTCTTTTATTTTCTTCGTACTAAGGACTTTAGACAAGAGTATTTCAAGGTCTCTTCTACTATTCCAAGTTTCAAGGTGCGTGATTGTGCAAATTGTAGGGTATACATTTTCAGAATCTAGACTTAAGCCAGGAACTATTTTTCAAACTTATACTCTAATAAGAACATCAATACTCTTCCCTTGTTTCGACTTAGCCCAAGAAGTGAACTTAAAATTTGCCTATTTCTAAATAAACTACAAGGCATATACTTTCTACCGCTAAACTTTAAGAAATGTTATCTTTAGGGTTTTTAATTCACTAAGTCTAAGATCTAGTTGTTCCTAGCCAGTTAACCTATTTGTCAAACTCTAGTCAAATAAGGCCAAAATTGAATACAATTATTTTTATAATTTTTCAAAATTTTTCAATTTTTATGGGTTTTCAAATAAGTATGCAAATGAAAAAATATGTACAAATGAATGCGAAGGAAGAAGACGTACCGAGCGTACCCCAAACTTGAACTTGACAGTGTCCTCACTGTCATGCTAAACCAAGAGGGTCAAAATACTGGCACTTCCCTGTTTATTTATAATTTTTTATTGTTAAGAAGAACAAAAATATATACAGAAAAACCCTCCCCCAAACTTCATTTAAACTAAGTCAGACATTACTGCCAAACCTTGCATAGACCAAATGTTAACACCAACCAGTTGAAAAATTTATCAGTAAAAAGTATCAGTTGGTGGAAGAATAAGTCGTAGCGATCCATAAAGAATTGGGGAAGATAGAAGTGGTGGTATGGAAGGTATGGAGGTGAATAGACAGGAGGGGGTGATGAATCAAAACAAGAATGCGAATGATCAGCAATCAGTGGAATGTTGGCATTCTCGTAGCTTCTCAAAAGAAATGGGGGTGGTTCAACTTCTAAAGGAGGAGGTTGACTAACCACAATATCCCCAAGATGTTTCTGTGGGTCCTCTATTGACTTGGCATCATCCATCAATTGCATATGATATTCAATTATAAGGGAACTGATCTCCTCGATGTCCGCCATAGTCCAACCGAAAACTTGCCGCCTATCTTGTAAGACTTTTAAAATAGCGTTCTCTTGCTCGAAGGCTAGAGAGGCTGATATTATAATGGGAAAAGTCTCATTCTCACCTATGTAAGCATATTTAAGGTGAAGCGGTAAGGACATGAGTTCGAGTTTCGGAGGCGAAAGAATCATTGCGGAATCTACCTCGAACTCAAAGGACTCCAACACAGGTTCGAAATCACTGCAAACAACCGATTCGGATGGTTCAACTAACTCATCCACAAATTTAAAAGACTCATATTCGGGCTGTGAGTCGTCATCATCCGAAAAAGTGAAACATTCATAATCCATATCGGTTGTGTCAACGGTGGTAGGCTCAAGGAGGGACGCACTAGTGGCGTCAAAACTGTTTTCATCAAACAAGAATCTTTCAAGCTCGCAGTCCTCCTGCATGATTTCGTAAATAGAGCAAACTTCTCGTGTACTAGTTTTAGGCACGGGGGGCAGACTTCCCATCTTATAAATGTTGAACTCACTAGACATCTTCCCAAAGGATAGAGTCATGGAGCCATTGCGACAGTTTATTACAGCATTGGAAGTGGCCAAAAATGGTCGACCGAGGATCACCGGTATTTGGTTTCTTGGGTTAGCAACAGGTTGTGTATCCATAACAATAAAATCAACGGGGAATATGAACTCCCCAACTTTGATCAACACATCCTCTAGCTGACCCCTTGGATGGGTGATTGATCGATCAGCCATTTGGAGAGTACAACGAGTGGGTTTCAACTCTCCAACCCCTAATTGTTCGTACACGGAGTAGGGAATCAGGTTAACACTAGACCCAAGATCTAAAAGTGCTCGATTAATTTTCTTATCCCCAATTGTGATTGAAATCGTAGGACAGCCGGGGTCCTTTCGTTTTTGGGGTAAGGTTTGATGGTGGTTAATAGCATTGCTTACTGCACTGGCCACTAGCACTTTCTTGGGTACTTGAGATGCCTTTCTCTTCGAGGTGCATAAGCCCTTTAAGATTTTCGCGTATGAAGGGACTTGTTGGATTGCATCCAAGAGAGGTATATTTATGCTAACCTGCTTAAATATCTCCACAATCTTCTCCACTTGTGCATTTGGTTTATTAGGACTCAACCTGTTTGGGAATGGAGCATTTTGAAAATTCGTTGTGTCAAATGTCTGTGGAGTAGAATGTGGAGTAGGAACGGATCCCGGTGTATATGTGTTCATGTTGTGAGAAATGGGTCCGTTCGAGTTAGAAGAAGTAGAGCCGTGTGAAGGGTGGAGAATAGGCTCTAAAGAAAAAGGTGAAGAAGAAAGTGAAGAAAATGAAGAAGGGGAAGATGACGATGGAGAAAAAGAAGAAGAAGAAGAACCACCGGCGGGGATGTCATCACTAGTTCCCACATTATTTTGCAACACTCTTCCGGATCTCAACGTGGTCACCGCATTTACATTGTGATTGGGATATACGTTTTGTGTGTGACCGGGATTTGACAATGGTTGAGATGGAAGCTTTCCCTTTTCTCTCTCGCTCAACGCAGCAATTAATTGTGCAATTTGTGCCTCAATAGATTTGATACTTTGATCGTGTGAGGCATTGTTATGCATCAAAGACTGAACATATTTTTCAAATCTTGCTGCGGATTCTGTAGATTGCTTGAGAAATGCATCTAGACTTTTTTCGAGTGAGATAACCTTATCATCATTTGGTTGAACCAAATTGTTCGTTTGATTTGTATAAGGTTGTTGTTGGAAAGGTTGTTGGTTTTGAGTTTGTGAAGGTGCTTGTTGTTGTTGTGGAGGAGGTCTTTGAAAATTGTTATTCCCTTGGAATTGTTGATTTCGGTGACTCCTCCATCCCGGATTGTATGTCGAAGAGTACGGATCGTTTCTTTGTCGTTGCTGAAATGCATCATTGACTTGATCCTGTCCTTGGGTAGATGCATTATAAGGACACTCTTCGGTTAGATGCGATGGATTCGAACAACAAGCACAAACAGTTCGCGTGGGTAAAATAGGGGCAGGAGAAGACGGTGAGATTTTGGTCTCAATGGCTTCTAGCTTTTTCATAAGTGCGGCCATCTCGACCTTCATAGCAATCGACATATCTACTTGATGTATGCCTGCCCTAGATTGACCAACAGAAGAAGATGATGTGGTCTTGGTACTCTCCCACTGAATTGTTTGCTCACTAAGATCCTCAAGAAACTGCCAAGCTTCGTCGCTAGACTTGGAGAGAAAATGACCTTGACATATGGTTTCTAGCAACTGCTTTGTTGCGGAGTTCAATCCCTCGTATAATGTTTGGCAAAGTTGCCAACTTTCGATCCCATGATGAGGGCATTGAACGAGTAGGTCTTTAAATCTCTCGAAGCACTTCCAAAATGGTTCAGAAGGAAGCTGTGAAAATTGTATAATCTCATTACGGATTCTAGCAGTTTTGTGATGAGGATAGAACTTTTTCAGAAAAGCTCTCACAAACTCGTCCCAATTTCTAATGGAATGTGATGCGGTGCTGTATAGCCACTTCTCGGCTAAGTCACATAAGGTAAAAGGAATGACCCTTAGCCTTATAGCGTCATCACTTAATTGGGTCGTTTTCATCATAGCGCACACATTTTGGAATTTATTAATAAAAATATACGCATATTCCGATTCCAAACCATGAAATTTTGGCAGCATATTGATGAAATGTGGTTTTATTTCAAAGTTGTCCCCATTTGCCTGTGGGGGTGAAAGACATGTAGGTAAAGAAGTGCGGACGGGGTAAAAGAGATCCTGGAGCGCAACTCATGCGGGCGCTACAACAGTCTGAAGATTCGGGTTATTCGCACCTAACGGAGGTGGAATCATTCCCGTCGGTAAGGTATCGTTGGGGTTGAATCCCGACATACCTACGAAAGAAGAATTTGAAGGTGGAGGTAAGGAAATGGAGGGAATTTCGACTCCGGTGTCGAAGGGTTCGTCGGTCGGTACCAACGAAACACGGACTAATCGGGCGTTAGTATCCCTAGTCCAAAGTGACATACACTAAAGGAGTAGTGTAGTCAGAAAAATAGAAAAACAGAATGTGGGGGTAAGATAACGTCAATGAAGGGAAGTGAGTGGAAGTGGGTTGCAAGTTTTCTTAGCGGCAAGTTGCAAGTTTTGAAAAGATTTTTCTTTTTTTTTTAATTTATGTGAGAGTTTTGCAAAGAAGTTTTGAAAAGAGACTCGTGACACAAATGTATCAACCACACATGCACAATCAGGCCTAGATCTAGGGTCGCCTAGGTCTGCTAGACAGCTCCTAACTAGGGCTAGAAATAGGACCTCAAACCGCCTCTTCACCGACAAGTACGGCCAGGTAAGTGGGAAGGAACCACAATAGTGGGCCTAATTAATAACCACTAGCCTAGACACCGCAAAGTCAGTTAGGATAAACGGTCGATGCCTATACTAGTCCTTTTCCTATTGAGCTCGATGTCTTTAGGTCTGAGTCTAGTATTTTTTAATTAATTGTGGTCGATGCACATGCTTTAGATGTTTTCTGGGGTCCTGGGAAGGGTGATGAAATCCCCACCCAATCTGAGTTTGGTCAATTAGCCCCTTAAAGTCTGATTAATTTATGCAAAACAATAAAATTCACTTGCAATCAATTTTTAGCGCGGCGCAAAGAAACCTGCAGAAAATCTGTTATTTAGAAGGGGGAGAAAGAATTTTTAGCGCAAAGAATTCCTGCAGAAAGTTTTTACAGAGAGATATATGGAGGTTGACAGAGGGGAGAAGGAGGAACAAACCCACAAAATTTGAGGTGCTGACGTGGCCAAATGACCGCGGAACCGCGGTCTGGGGCCCACTTTCGCCGCGGAAGCGCGGTGGAATGGAGCGATCAGAGCTCCAAAAAATTTCTGTGGCTCTGTTGTGATCTTCCCTCTCTGTTTTGATATTCACTTTTCTGTTTTAACTTTCTGTAAATTTCCAGATTCGCAATCCTTCGCTGTTCCTGCAAGATTCAAAAGATACACCATTCAAACAGATCAAAATTGATAATTTTTATCTCCTTTTTTTATTTTCAGATTTTTATAATTTTTAAAATTTATATCAACCCGAAATTACACAGAAAGAAATTTTACGCCATCTCCGGCAACGGCGCCATTTGATTAGTCCAAAAATACTAGTTAACCGCAATCAGAAACGGCGTCGCTTTGCAGCTAGCCGGTGAGTACGGGTCGATCCACAGAGATGGGTCGTTTCCTTAATGTGTCTTTACGAGTTGATTCCAAATGTTGTTTTGGTTGGTTTATTAAATCTATAAAAACCTAGATCTATCAATAAGCTAAATTAATCTAAATTAAAGTCTTGCTAGGGTTAGGTTTAGGGGAAGTTTGGAGATTAAAGGTTTCCTCACCGCTTTCATTGCCCTATTTTTGATCTATTAGATATTACGGTAATTATCAATAAAGTGGATTGGAATCTTTTGGGAAGATGTTTCTTCCTCTAGATCCGTGTCCTTCCTTTATCGATAATTACCCTAACCTCTATGGAAAACACGCGTAACCGGGCCTTTATACTACGGTTCATCGTTACCTCGAGGGGTAGGATGCCGTAGGGAGCGGTTGTGCGTGCATGCATGGAGTTCTAACTCTTAGGTGTGGATGGCATGAAAGGGGTGAGAGATCTCATCTCTCAAACCTTTCCCTAAGGCTAACCCTAACAAGCGAGGAGATTACTCGCTCATTAGGGGATGAAAAGACATACTAATTAAAAGAATTAAACAAAGAAATAAAATTTACTTACTAGTTTGATGGCTCCCTCCAAACAATATAGAACAGATCTGAATAAACTCCCAACAATTCTGAATTTTATTGATTGAAAAGAGGCATAGGGTTTTACAATTTTCGATTACAATTTATAAGTAAACAGGAGAATTTAGGGTTCCGGGATTCGCACATGTGCAATTACAGATTTGCCCACGAAAAATCCCAACACCCGCACCGACACCAGGAGTTTCCACCGACACGGGCACTTAATGGCCGCGGAACCGTGGCATTTGTTAGCTTGGGCCGCGGTTCCGCGGCCCTTTGGTGAGCTCAGCTCACCAAACTTTCTGGTCTTCATTCTGGGTATTTGGGCTTGTTTAATCTTCACTATTTTTCTCTGTTTGGCTTCTTGGTCTTTTCCAGATCTTCAGTGAAAACTTGTAAGGATCTTTTGACCGTTCACTTTGACATTTAGGACTGCATTGCCTTATACAATTGTGAATTGTTCTTCGTCTAGGCTTGACTAGGATCCGTCTACTTGTTGGTCAAAAGTCCCTTTCCTGTATCAACTTTCGTTTTTTTCACTGTATTCGCTCCAAAAGCCTGTATCCTGTAATATGCAACAAACGTGCGTCAAGAGTACCTGTTTATTTATAAAACGGATAAGAATAGGGGAATGAAAAATGCAATATTGTGGTCTGAACACCGCTCAACGTCTCCCATACGGTACTGCTAGAGGAGGCTAAGGGCGAGGGGTTCTTCAAGCTCCCCTCGATCTCGCGTATGGCGGCAAAGCGCACCTGGGGGCCCTACCGTGGTTTCCACATGACGCAAAGCCACTCCACAGAGAGTTGTAAGCAGCTCCGAGACTACATCGAGGAGCTCATCCGTTCAGGACACCTGGCAGCGTATTTGCGGGACAAGCGGCAAGCTGACCACGAGCAGGAGCAGCGTCCCCCTCCCGGTGAGTTGACAATCGGCCAAATCATGGTCATGTCGGCGGGGGGGGGTACGTCGAGTACCCACGAGGCTCAGCACCCCACGCCGGTCGTCGAGGCCAACAGACATCCGAGGAGCTCAAACTGTACCAATGGAAAGAACATCTACTAGCGTGTGCTTCTTTTGCTAAGGCAATGTAAACTTTTCTCAAGATCTTTCTGTTTATGTAATAAGAAGGGGTCAATAAAACATCGCAAGAAGAGTTCTTTTTATTCAAAAGGGTATTATAGGCTCCTCAGCCGTACATCGAAAGAAAAATTACAATAGCGGTGGAAGAGGGTGCAGAGAACATTGCTCGTGGTACTCCGAGGATATTTCCGCCAGCCGAGCCCTCGCGGCCTCAGACCTCTGCCTCTGATGCCGCCCGTGAACGTCGGCATCATGCCTCAATTGGTAGCACTCAAGGATGAGCGCCACCGAGCGATCCAGCCGACCCGCGGAGATCAGGCCGAAGAGCCGCAAAGACCTTAGCTTACCAACCGCCTCGTCCTTCAGCTACTCGGACAAGGGGTTGTGGAGCCCCGGCGACACCCTCCAGATGGAGTACATCAACAGCTGGAGCAGGGGAGAGCACCGGGGAAGCAGTCGGCCGAAATGATCCTCAATGCGGCTTATCACTAACTGCACCGTGTCCTCGGTGCAGTACTGATCGTAGAGGTACACGTCCTCGAAGTTTACGATGTCGGGGATGGTAAAATGGAAGTCCTCCATTCTTACGTTTTGGATGTAGAGGAAGGAGTTATCAACGCTCCCTCCATTTTATATCCCACAACGCCCCACGAGTCCAACAGTCGCTCGTTTCACCCACAATTGTACTGCCACACGGCGGACATCCAGCCTCTCTCGGCGAAATCGAAATGACGCGACTCTGGCGCTTCGCCTCCCCCACTCGTCCATGACATGTGTCGCTCGCGACTGTCCCGTTTCCTGATGCTCACACCACCGGGCTCGCCCTTGCTCGGTTATCCCTGGCTGGTAGTTCCCTACCCCACAATGCCAGGGATCGAAGCCCTCACCAAGAGGCAACCGGGCTCGCCCTTGCTCGGTTATCCCCGGCTGGTAGCTCCCTACCCCACGACACCAGGGATCGAAGCCCTTGCAAGAGGCACCGGGCAGTAACCCTGCTCGGCCCGTCCTTAGCAGGCCCCTTACGGTCCCTTCCGCGCTAAGGATCAAAGCCCTCACCAAGAGGCAACCGGGCTCGCCTTTGCTCGGTTATCCCTGGCCGGTATATCCCTACCCCACGACGCCAGGGATCGAAGCCCTCGCAAGAGGCACCGAGCAGTAACCCTGCTCGGCCCGTCCTTAGCAGGCCCCTCCCGCGCTAAGGATCAAAGCCCTCACCAAGAGGCAACCGGCTCGCCCTTGCTCGGTTATCCATGGCTGGTAGTTCCCTACCCCACGACGCCAGGGATCTAAGCCTTCACCAAGAGGCACCGGGCAGTAACCCTGCTCGGCCCGTCCTTAAGGATCAAAGCCCTCGCCAAGAGGCACCAGGCAGTAACCCTGCTCGGCCCGTCCTTAAGGATCAAAACCCTCGCCAAGAGGTACCGGGCAGCAACCCTGCTCGGCCCATCCTTAAGGATCAAAGCCCTCGCCAAGAGGTACCGGGCAGCAACCCTGCTCGGCCCGTCCTTAAGGATCAAAGCCCTCGCCAAGAGGTACCGGGCAGCAACCCTGCTCGGCTCGTCCTTAGCAGGCCCCTTACGGCCCCTCCCGCACTAAGGTTCAAAGCCCTCATCAAGAGGCAATCGGGCAGCATCCCTGTTCGGTTATCCCTGGGTGGTATCCTCATACCCACAACGCCAGATATCAAAGCCCTCGCCAAGAGGCACCGGGCAGTAACTCTGCTCGGCCCGTCCTTAGCAAGCCCCTTACGGCCCCTCCCACGCTAAGGATCAAAGCCCTCATCAAGAGGCAATCGGGAAGCAACCCCGCTCGGTTATCCCTGTATGGTAGCTCCCTACCCACAACGCCAGAGATCAAAGCCCTCGCCAAGAGGCAATCGAGCAGCTATCCTGCTCGGTCATCCATGGATGGTGTTATGACCCACCGACGCCACGGTCCAAGCCCTCTCCAAGAGGCCATCCACGTCTAAGCGATCCCCACCTCGACTTCGGGGCCATGGAGATACCGACCCTTCACCGGTCTTTACACACTTGGTAAAAGGTCGAATTCAACTCGACGTATGATCGCCAGACGAAGAACCGACCTGACATGAAAGTTGAACCGAGCAAATAACGAATGTTCTCTACAAACAAAAGGATAATGTGCACGCAAAGAAACTGCAAAAAGATTTTTTATTCACATAAATCAAAGGTCTCTACAAAGGTATTATGGGCTCCCCAGCCTAACAAAAGTGCCCGGAGGCTTACAAAATTTCAGAGCAAAGGATAGAAATGAGAAGACGTGGGGCTTCAAGCCTCAGGGGCGGGGACTACCTCGGCGTGCGGCGCCTCCCCTACGACCATCGGGGCGACATCTTCAGGGTCGGCACAACCGGCGGGAACTTCGGCGCCGGCTGCCGGTGCGACCGACTTACCCCTCGCACTCCTACCGGGGGCCACTTTCCCTGCATCATGTCCGGAGGCGATCCCCTGCGCGTCGTCGTCGAGAGGGTACAAGGCCCGGAGCTCAGCGTTAGGGAACGCCGGCATCTGAGCCTTGACAGAGTCGAGGGCATCGTGCTAAATGACAACCTCGGCACTGACAAGGTCGGCGTAGAACTTATCCGACTTTTTGTAGCTCTCCACCGCCTTCCGCGCCCGGTCCCTTTCCGCCTCGTTCTCCTTCCGAAGAGAGCTCACCGTCTTCTTCATGGTAGCAACGAGCACCCGGGAGTCCTCCAACTGGGACTCTGCGGCTCGGGCGGCCTCTCGGCACCTTGAGACCTCCCTGTTCCCGGCCTCCACCCGGTCCTCAAGGGCAGCAACCCTCTCCGTTGTTGCCCCCAGCTCCTACCTTAAGCTCTCCTCCCGCAAGGAGAACTCGCCTGCGGCCCGCATCGCCGGAACAATCTCCTCGTCCTCCATGTGGACGACAAGGGCGACATGCTGGAGGACCTGAAGAAAGAAAGACGGTCAAAAAGGGGAGGGAAGCACCCGACCGCGCGGACAAAATGTTGGATAAAGAACCAGGTGAAGTGTGAACACTAACATGCACAGCCTCTTGAGCTATCGCCGCCATTTGGGCCCGGAGAGTTCCTCGAGGGACCCTGCCTCCGGCCGACCTCTCCATATTCGAGAGCAGGCTGTCGACGATAGAAATCCCCAAGGGCACCTCGAAGAGAAGCTCCCCATCGTCCACGAGGATCAGGGAAGCCGGGGAGCGGGGCGCCCTCCTGTGAGACCTCTTGAGGGACGGCACGGGAGAACCCTCCTCGTCTCCCACCTCGGGGGCCCGAGGCTCTTGCGCCCGAGCACGCTTTCGAACCGGCGCACGACTAGACTCGGGGGCCCAGGGCTCACTTGAGCACCTGGGTGAAGGGGCCACCAGCGGAGCCGGAACGGATGGCAGGCGAGAAGGGCCAGCGCCTTGGGACTTCTTCCCCCTCTTCGCGTCGGTCACTGCCGCGCAGAACTTGCTCATATCCATAGGTCCTGCATAAGATAAAAATACGAGGAGTCAGCGATGCCAGGAAAAATAGAAAAAATGCACAAGTCTAAACAGGTCGCCTGAGAGCTCCCAACTTACTCGTGTACTCGGCGGGGCTGAGCCCGGCCCAACTGAGGGCCCGCTCAGACAGCAGCATGTCAACCCGAGGGAGGGGCTCCCACTTTGACACCGCCACCGCATCGGGATCATTCGACCGCCCCACCCGCGGACAGCTGGCCCTCTGCCATAGGGTGGACACAAGCCAATCCTCACCCTCGGGCGGCGTGATAAAGAAAAACTTCCTCTTCCATTCATGGATGGAAGAAGGTACTACGACAATCCCCGACCCGGCAGCATCACCCAGTTGTTTTCTAAAGGAAATATATACCCAGCTCGGCTCGCCCTTGCGAGCGCCGGGGTGGTTTTTGTAGCGAAGGGAGGAAACAAGGAGGCTCAGGCCGAAAGGGATCTGACTCAATCTCAACCGGACCAGAAACCCGAGGAGGATCCTCCAGGAGTTTGGTACCAGCTGGCCCGGGGCTAACCCAAAACAGTTCAACGCCGCAATCACCTCGGGGGCGAAGGGCAGACGCAACCCGGCCCAAAATGCCTCCAGGTACAGGTCAATCTCATTGCCCCGTACCTGGTTTGCCCTCTCCCCCTCCTCGGCCAGCCGAAGCGAATAGCCGGGAGGAATAAGGAAACAAGTCTTGATGTTGACAAGCTCCTCCGCACGCCTCAGCGAGGACTGTACGCCAAGAACACCTGAGACCTGTGCTCTGGAGACCGCCCTCGTCGCACGACCCCGGGAAGCATTACCAACCCTAGCTTCCCGGGAGGACTCCGACTCAGAAGATGAAGCTCCAGAAGACTCCCTAGAATCTACCCGGACGACATCTACAGACTCCTCAGAAGAAGACATCTAACCTGATGGAGAGGAGTCCTCGGACGAGAAAACGCAAAGATCCGACCTAAAAAGGATAGCGCCGAGCTAACGAGACTCTGGACGAGGAAATTATGAAGAGGTATGGGCCCTAATGGGGGCCTCACCTCTATTTATAGCTGCCGGCGTACACATCCAACGGCGACAGTCATCTCCCGCCAAAACGACTCATCGCATTCAACGGCAACCATCGCTCCACCTGTCGCAGGCACATTGGTCGTACCCCATCGGACGCCGAAAATCTGCGGCCCGTCGCTTTAGCCAACCAGCGCCAGACACATGGGCTGTCGCTTCAGTGAACGTACGCACGATCCGGCGCATCCTCTTTAATACAGGATCTGGCCCCTGATCTGCTGACGTCATCAAGAAAATACAGCTGATTGCCCGGGAAAGCACGCTTACGATATCTACGAAAAGGAGCTCACCTCGGGTGACCCGGCAGACCACTCTCGACCCGACCCGTGAACAGGTCGGGACGAGAGTGGGGGGCTAATGATGATGCTCGATATCGGCGATCTCCCAGATCGTGACACGTGGCAGATGACGTGTCCCGAAGCTAGCAAGAAAAGACCAGGAACGGTACGTCGGTAAAATACTCCGGGTCTGCAGCCCATGGACGTAGCCGACCCTCTGCAACCGACCACACCACTCCTGTGCCCGCCTTACAAACAACCGTTGGCTCATCTCCGAGTCCCCCTTACACAATTGGCCTCCTCGACCCCCTCAGCTCATCTCCGGGCTACCGCATAACCAAGATGTCTCGGTCTCCCGCTCGTACCCGAGCCTCCCGCCAAGCTCGTCTTCCTCGGTCTCACCGACCGACCCGCAGCGCTGACCACAGACGCCTCCGCCGCGGCTCCGCGAATCTCGCCACGCGCGAGATATCCACCGCCCACGACCCCGCGTTCCACGCCACTATGATCCCCATTAACGAGCATGTCTCGTCATTAATGCGGGATCCCGCCTATCGCGCGGGCGTGACGTCAGGGGCGTAACGGCCGGCGTGATTCTCGCGTGTGCATGCCCGTTGCTGCCGCTATATAAACCCCTCCCTCAGACGATCGAGGTACGCAATTTTTCTCCCTTCTAGGCCGTTACTCTGCTCAAATATCCGGTCTAACTTGATCGCCGGAGGGTCCTCGGTGGCACAACCACTCCGGTACTTCCTTGCAGGTAGCTCGGCCGCATCAACCTCAAACCCATTGAGATCCACACGCTTCAGGAGGCAACCTCCAGCTCAATATTAGCCGTCCATCGCCGCTCGCAGCAGATTTACGGAAGGTAATATCTTGACGTGATCCGACCTCCGTCAAAATTGGTGTTAATTTAAATATTTGTCAGTGCCAAATAGAGTTGATGGTAAAAATGGAACAGGAGGTTGACAATACGTAAAAGATTTATATATTTCCAGGGAAGAAAAACTAAAGGGCCCTAGAGAGTGTCTGTTATGATTAGGGACCCACAGAAAAAGGAAAGAAAACATCTCAACCGTTCAAATGATCTGGACGGCTACAATTCATCTTCTTGAGATGATTTGCATCCTTTCAAAGAGGCATCTTCAATTTCGCTGAAACCCTAGGGCTCAAAAATCCAGTAATGGGGATCGGCTCAGTTCTCGTTTCAAGGCTCGCGAGATCCAAAGCCCTAGCTTCTTCTGCCCTTTCCTCCTCTTTCAATCAGGTGTGTTTCCATTCTCTTATTACTCTTTGTTTTCAAGGATTTATATCTAGTTCTGTGAATTTTTTCTTTAATTTCTAGCTGGGTTTGATCAATTTCGTATCTTTTTTGTTTTTCTCAAAGAAAGTTTGAATCTTTTTGTGAGGATGAGCTCGGTTGATCAATGGGTTACTTTGGTAGAGATCAAAGTTTGTTTTTTTAGAGGGTTTGTAGTGTATGAGTACAAAACTGTAGAATTACCATTGCTCATGTGTTGTCATGGAGCTGAGAATCACAAAGCTGCAAATGGTTGCTTGTAACTGTAATATTTGTCAACAATTTATTTTTGAATTTTTATAGTTTTTTAATTGTTATTTGTGTCATTTAAAATTTGTGTCATTTAATAAGTGCAGTCTTTATGAGAAATTCATGGATTGAGGAATTGCAATTCATAGAAAAGCTTGATTTGCACGAAATAGTCAAGTAGAGTTAATCAACTGTTGTTTTTGCCCCCTCAAATTCTGTAATTGAAAATTTTTGGATTTCTATTTCATATGTGATTACATGAGAATAGCTATATATCACCCGTTCGGATGCAGATACGGAACACAATACCAGTCGGATTCGAGAAATCATAATTTTCAAAAAATTAATGACACGCTGAGTTTTTGTTGTATAGAATATTGTAAATATTATTAAAGATTATTATATCAGCAAACCTAAACTAAAAGTACAAATATTTATTATTTTCTGTGTGTAAATAGTTGACGTTATAGTCAGTCGAATATGGTTGCTACATCAAATAATACATAATATAAGTTTTGGAACGTGCCAATAAGAGTTATGGTATTCTAGACGAATTTCGAAAGAATCCGACATGGAGATTTATCCAATACGAGTCCCGATATGGATAAGTCTTCACCTCAAGGAATCCATGCTGCATAGGAAAATTGTTTGTTCACAGAGCATGGCTATGTTTATGTGACTGCTTCGCTGAAAAAACACACATGGTCTCACTTCATTAGCTGCTTATGTCCCATCATTGAATTTTGCATTTGTAGGCTTCTTATCATCATCTGAATGGGTCCCATGGAACCCCTCTATCATCTCAGAGATGGATGTCAGCATTAAGAGCATTCAGGTAAACTTATCAGGTTCTTATCATCTTGCCGTGGGTGTTATTTTTAAGACGATGTTTCGTTTCAGCTCACAGCCATGTGGGAACGATGTTAATGGGACTGGCTTGGGTACTACAAATTCACGTGGAGCAGCGATGGAAGGCATGGTATGTAGCTACTTCCATTTCAGCGCCATAATAATTGGTAGCAAGATCATGCATTATTGTCCTAGAAATGGAGGCAAAATTATCTTGCATGAATGAGTTCACTTGACAATTTAGCTGATTATATGTTAGAGACAAGCTCTAGCAGATAGTGATTCACTTGCATATATATCGTTTTTTTCCGATATACACAGAGACTCCAGAGACAAGCTCTGGAGATAAAAATTCTTTTGTTTCTTCTGTATATGTTCAATTTGATCTTTATGCATGTTAGGTGTGCAAAAAAAAGATAATTTATTTCCTAGCTCAAAAGTTGCTTAAGTTCTTTTTTTCCCTTCCTTTTTTAATTTTGTGCTTTGTTATATTTGAATTTGTTTATTCTAACTTCTATATGTTTACTTATCGAATAGCATAATTTCTTACAGACCCCAAATGCGGAAGGAGCAAGAAGCCCCCCATTCGTAGGAGCCGTTAACCCACCAAGGGGCCGAGTTATAGTCAACAGCCTCATCGACAATCTCATTAAGGAAGATGAGCAATCGTCACGGAGAAACAAAAAAGATTATGTCCATGTCACACTTTTAAATAAGAAGGTCTTTGTCACCGTGACAGATGCACAGGGAAATAGGAAGACCGGGGCCTCTACGGGTTCCTTGGAGGAAAGGAAAGGTCGGACTCGTCTTACTCGGTATGCTGCTGATGCAATTGCGGAACAGGTGGGGCGATCCTCCAGAAGGATTGGTGTGAAGTCAGTTGTGATGAAAGTGAAAGGATATACCTTTTTCACGAAAAAGAGAAAGACGATCTTCGCCTGGAGAGACGGTTTCCGAGGTGAAGGAGTGGGAGCGAGGTCTCGAATCGTGTCTCTCCATGACGTGACCCAACTTCCCCATAACGGATGCCGACTCCCCAAAAGACGTCGTGTTTAGAGTGTTTTATCTACGATGCGACCCAACTTCCCCATAACGGACGCCTACTTCACGGGTTCTTCGGCAGCATGTCTAGGTTTCCAAAAGTTCAAGAAATCATCTGAATCAATCTGATTATTTTTAAGTCCTACAGCTTATGTGCTGCTCTTTAATGCAACTCATGTGAACTTGTAGTGGTGCAAATTACTACAGTTTATGGTTTTCTTAATCATGTATGCAACTTTTGAATCCACCTCTTTTTAATCCTTGAGGAATGTTTTCCCCCCTACTCTCATGGGTAACTTGTATTTAGGTTCTTGGTAATCGAAATTGTTAGGGTTATGCCTCGTATCCGTCGATGCACCACCTAAATCGGCTGATTGGATCATGAGTCTGAATTGGACCCTGCCCTATTGGGCCGGACCATCTGTGGATGTAGACGCTCATCCATAGATGATGAGTAGTGTTACAATCGTCTCACAAAATACACTGCGATGTAACCTCTTCAGGGTTTTAGTGTGGTCTCCCTCCCTTGTAATGTGACAATAAGAGAGGAAGATCAGTTCTAATATTTTTTTTCTCATTAGAGTGAAAAACGATGGAGATTTTCGTCCCATTAATGCAGGCCAGGTTTGGTCGAACTACATGATTCAACTAGTTTTGTTCTCTTCTATGCGCATTTTTCGAACAAAGAAGACGTCCATAGGATAGAATTTGCTTTATGTGGCCCTATGCGCATTTTTCGAACAGAGAAGACGACTATAGGATAGAATTCGCTTTCCATGGATGGTCACTATCATATTGCAGTATATGCACTTGATGTGATGAGAACGCTGTGGTCCTATGCGCATTTTTCAAACAGAGAAGACTGTAGGATAGAATTCGCTTTCCGTGGTTGGTCGCTTGCGCATTTTTCAAACAGAGAAGACTATAGGATAGAATTCGCTTTCCGTGGTCGGTCGCTATCGTATTGCAGTATATGCACTTGATGTGATGAGAACGCAGCAGCAGCAGCAATAATAAATATCAAAAATAAAGAATACGCATGGTTCAACACACAGCTACAAGAATAAAAGAGCTTATAATTGTAAACATTCACAAGGAACTAAAGATATATACTTATTAAACAATCAAACATTGTAAAAATTGCAACAGAAAGACTTTCCAACCAATCTGGCATATATGAAGTATTGCAGACAGTTCATATATGCTTTACAAACAACATATTCTCACAGTGCAGCAGAAAACCAACATCAAAGCATCCATCACTACTGAACCAAGATAATCCTATAACATGCAAAATCTCAGAGTTTCAAACATATAAAGCTCATCTCATTCATACAATCGCATGTAACAAAAAAGGAAAGAAAAAAAATAATGCCTAAAAAAAATACCCACCACTTCTTGTGCACACATTATAGATTTTTAATCTGTCAGCTACATAATTCTCCCTTCCTCTGTTTATATTCGAATATATGAAAATTAATCGAGTTCATAACACATGTAACAAAAAGACTACCCATACGCCTTAAAGGGCAATGCTAGAAGAATCAAACATTGGAGAAGTTTTTCGGATAAGATACCCTGTCAAAAAAAGGTATGGTAATATGGTACAAGACGATGCTTTGTAAATTACTGAATCGGAAAAGATAAACAAAAATTTAAAATTAATTTCCCCTATAGCTTTTCCATTTTATGTAACAGTAAAATTAACAAATATTAAAGAAAGAAACTTGATAGAAAACATATTGAGCACTATATAATTTTGAGCAAGGCATCTTTTGCGACCAAAATAGTTTTCCCCAAACGGTAGTTCTATAAAGTTCAGTGGGATCAAACTCCAAAAAGATCGGAGTTTCACAAAATTGTAAGCCGCCCTTTTTTTAACGAAAGAGAAGCTTGGTTTCAAGGCTGTTGCTAACCGACCCTATACTTTAGGAAACCGTTTTTGTTTGCATTGTGATGTAACTAAGCTAAGAAAGTCATCTTGTCATGAGCTACGTCTGTTCATTCTTTATGCTCCCTCTACACCTAGATTTCTGCACAGCTATAAATGAAACAGAAAATGGTAAGAAAATCCTATAAAAAATAATGATGAAACTTCTGTTATGTTAATTAATGTCAAGCTTTCCACATACAGAAAGAGAAATCACAGGAAGAAATATGTGCAAACATGCAGAAGGAGAAATTCTCCCTTCCTCAGTCTATATACCCGGAACTATGAAAATTAATCATGTTCATTTAAAGAAACATATTACATATAACAAACAGACTCCTTGTATGCCTTAAATGGCATCGCTAGAAGAATAAAAGGTTAGAGATGTTTTTTTCCGATGAGATACTCCATAACAAATGTATGGTAATATGGTAGAAGAAGATGTTTTGTAAATTACTGAGACGAAAAAGATATACAAAATTTTGAAATTAATTTCCCCCTATCACATTTCCATTTTATGTAGTAGTGAAATTAATAAAAAATTATACATAAAATTGATAGAAAACATATTGATTAGTGTTATATACTTTTGAGGCACCATTTGGCAAGAGGTTGGGTTATCCGAAGACATGGTTTCAAGGGGTTTTGAGAAACTCCAAAAATTGTAACCTAGGCCGGTTTGGTGACCAAAATAGAGTTGTTTTCCACGAACCACAGTTTTGAAAAGTTTCTAGGTCTCGAAATCACAATTTTTTAAACTCCAAAAGACCAGTGTTTCTAAAGTTTCAAGCCGCTCCCTTTTGGGGACTACGTTTTAAACGAAACCTTGGTTTCAAGACTATGTTGAACTTTTCAAAACCCCATTTTTATGAAACCTCATTTTACATGCATGGAAACCGCAATTTCGTTTGAACCTAAACGGATCCAGGGTTTCAAAAACCATGTTGCCAAACAAGGCCCAAGTTCATGAACCTGTCAAAATATAAAATTCGATTCAGTTTTGTTTGATTTGTGAGGTATGAGGAAAACAAAATTAAACCGGGTTAAGAAAGTCATCTTCGCAGTTTCATTTTTAGTTTTAACCAAAACGAAACCGGGGTTTCAAAAACCATGTCGCCAAACAAGGCATAAGTTCATGAACCTGTCGAAATATAAAATTTGATTCAGTTTTGTTTGATTTGTGATGTATGAGGAAAACAAAATTAAACCGAGTTAAGAAGTCGTCTCCACCGTTTCGTTTTAACCTAAACGAAACCAGGGTTTCAAAAGACATGTTGCCAAACAATGCCTAAGTTCCTGAACCTGTCAAAATATAAAATTCGATTCCGTTTTGTTTAATTTGTGATGTATGAGGAAAACAAATTAAACCGAGTTAAGAAAGTCATCATGTCATACGCTCCGTCTGTTGATTCTTTATGCTCCCTCTACACCTATATTTCTGCACAGCTATAAATGAAACAACGAAATGGTAAGAAAATCCTAAGGAAAAATAATTATGAAACTTTATTTTTTACATTAACTAATGTCCCGCTTACCACATACAGAAAGAGATATCACAGGAAGCAATGTGTGCTTTTGGATGGGCTCACAGTAGGAAGCCTCCTAGCTAGCACAACAAAGAGAGAAGGTGAAAAAACTGTAGGATATCTAAAAATATCACCAAATGCTATAAAAAAAAATTCAGTGTACAGTATGACATGGATATGGATATAACAAATCATAAAAAATAAGATACAAATAACAAGGACTCAATACTAATAAATTGTCTAAAAAGAAAGTACAATATTGAATATTCCTAAATTTTGTCTAACACAAGGAAGCGATTACATACCAAATAAAGCACTTATTTGTATAAATATTGTAGCAACAATCATATATGTTTTTTATTCAACAATTTAATGGATTAATATAGAACATGAGCAGAAACATTTCATATAGTTGGTTGAGCTTACATAAGTAATAAGACTTTGGTTTACTCCATTCCAACAGGGACAATATAGCTAAGATGCCATTTTTATCTAATGACTGTCTTGTGATAACTTCAAGATTTGCAAATCAACATAAAAAGCTTCATTTTCCTAAGACCTTAATAGAGAACAAATACAATAAAATATATGAGTGCACCTGACACAAGACGATACACGGTGAGAGCGCTATAAAAGTAATATCAACAAAAAACAAGGACGGACGCATTCAATAAACTAAGAATCCAAATGGTTAATAATCCACAAAGATCCAAATTACCATGCAAACATCGACAACAAAGGACATCATATCATGTTCAAACTATTAAGACCACAATTCAGTTTTACAAACCAATATAAGAAGAAAACAAAAGAGATGAGTTACTCAATCCTAAGGATAGACCAATGTACTAAAGAGAGAGAAAATTAACCTGAACTCATGCATTCCTTTCCTCTTTTTCCCTGTTCCACTGCTCAATCCTAGCCCTTCTCTCCTCGCTCCCTTCCCTTGCCGGGCTCATCATTCGCCTAGGGATCCCCATTCGCCTAGGGCTCCCATGCCTTCGTCTCCCCGGATCACTATCATATTTCCGATCGCTGCTCCTTCGCCCACTGTCCCGATAATCACAATACTCCCCATGATCACGATCACGATGGCTCCTTCTATAGTAAGGACTAGGGCTCCTACTCCTGCTCCTGCTCTTACTACCTGTCGACCTCCTATACCGCCCATACAGTTTTCTCCTCAATTCCCTCCCAATTTGCTTCACATGCATGAAATTACAATACCCACCCCGATTGCAACTATTCTCCTCAAATTGCCTGCAAGTGGCTTCTCTAAAGTCCGTAACCGGAGAAAAGTCCACAATTATAGGACGTCCAGAGTAAAACCGCCCCTGTAGAGCCCGCAGAGCCGCAGCAGCTTGATCCTCTTCTTTAAACTGGACATAGACATTGCCCACCATGTGATCAGCAAGGTTATCACAGATGTTAAGACTCTCGATTTCCCCGAATTTACTGAGCTCTTCGAATATGTCCTCATAAAAATCCTCGAAATGTTCTCGTATTGTTTTAGGATCAATGGGCTGGCCTTGAGCATCGACGCCAGGGGTGATCATGTCTGGACGCTGATACATGTTGGAGAGGAGGAGGGTTGGGGAGATGGTAGGTTTATTGTGAAGGCGAGAGCAGCGGTCACCGTGGCGGCATGCACCAATCTTGAAGTAGAAGGGACAGTTGACCCGGTCCTTTTCGGTGCCGAATATTGAAGCTAAATGTTCTGCCATTAGTCTCCAGTAATTGCAATGGCTTCAGAATCTCTTCCTTTTATAGAAGTAACCCTGAACAATGTATTAGCAAAGTTAATCAATTTCTTTTATGGGAAAAAATACAGAAAAGCACAATACGAGATTATAAAATAGCCAAAAAAGCAAGTATACCATGAGGTAACGACAAAGATAAATTTTTCTCTTAGTTACAGACATCATACTTCTTAACAACAACGAAATTGAAAAGACAATATAACAGCAGGAGGATCCTCTTCATCAAAGATATATTGATGAAAAAGCTACATAGTCATCTTAGTACTACAGTAACCACTATCGTTCAACAGATATCCATAACGGCTAAATTTTCTTTTTTTAAACATCGATTGTAAAATTTAAACGTCAAAAAAAAAATTCAGAGACGATTCAAGTTAATATCCATACTGAAATCTATTGTTTAACTCCTCCTTAGGAAAACAATAAGATTAACTTTTCACCAACCATAAAATCAGAAATGATTCAGTTCAAATGCAGGACATATCAACATAGCGACTCACGTACCACAAGATATTACTTATCAATCTGAAACCCTCTATCAATGTTAAAAATAGTGATAGCATACAGCATAGCGTTCCACTGCCGAATAGCGAAAAGCACAAATAGCGTTACACATAGCGTAAGCTACATGATTTATTAATTAATTCATAATAATTATTATTATGATCTTATTCATAATAAATTATATTATTATAAAAATATAAAATTAGTTTTAGAACATATAACCATTTTAGGGAAATTAATAGACGCCATAACAATAAGTAACACAATAATATTTTGTAAATTTTCAATCCTTGAGTTAATATTTATGATTCGCATTAGTATTAGACGTATCTACTAGGTCTATTAGGTTTCTAAATCCAAATTAATTTAAAAACTCAATAGAAAATCTTATGTAAAAATAGCGTACGTGTGGCGTAGCGTAAGCTATTTATTAAAAAATGTAAGCTATTTGATAAAAAAAAGTGTAAGCTACTTTGTATTTAAGATATTTATGAATGCTAAGTAGCGAATGGGTTAAGCTACGCTACATAATGCAAAACAGCGAGCCACGTAGCGAGCTATTTTAAACATTGCCCTCTATTTTCATCATCAATTACCAAACCAAACCATTTTCTGTTGTTTACATTATGAAACAGAGTTTACTTAATAATAATCAAACAGCAAACTATAACAAGTTCCGTAATCAATTACCTAAGCTATTCTATGCAGTAAAATAGCTGATATAAATTGATTTGCACATACACTTAATCATCCAAAACTCCTGGATCAAAAATTAACTTACTGACTTTAGCAAGCTCATAAGAATCTAAACCCCTTAAACTAAAGGTAGCCACAAACAAAAATATCTATAAAAAAACAAGCAATAGACTCGAATTTAAAGAAAACAAATTGAAAAATTCGAAAACCTTAATTGGATCTATCGCCTAAACTAATACCAAATGTGCCACAAAACGAATCAAAACCATGACCAATTGAATCTATAATTACTAAATTAATCGACTGGTTATAAATCAAAAGAATAATTAAGAGAAAATTGTGGAATTTTACGGATAAATAAAAGAGTAACCTTTTTTTCGCCAAGAAGAAAATCGTCCTCTAGGGTTTCTTGGTGAAAGAGCTGATAGTTGATTAATCTTGGCCGGTCCTTTCGATCTGCGATGATCGAAGGGCTTTTGTGGCCGTCCATTTGAGCCAATCCTGAACCGAACCGGTTGCTGAATGTTCTAGAACTCAGAAGCGGTTTTGTTGACAAAATTACCCCTCTTCCGTTATAGTTATTACAGTAAATACCCGAACTTTATAACCCCATCAAACTTGAAGTTGTTTAGAAAATGACTTTCAATTAAACTTTTAATGACTAAATTTCAATTTGCTACCAAGAGCTTTAGACATTTTCTATGAATGGTAAGCTGAACTTTTAAGATGATGGATTGCTACAATTAACTTTCAGATTATCATAAAACTACAGTAACGGCATTAACGGAAAATTAGGAATGACTAAAATGAATTAGATTCTAGAAAAAAGAAAGGTAATTTCTTTTTTTGTTGATTTATATAAAAGGATAGTATGGTCATTTTCTAATTTTCTGTTAACGCCGTTATGGTAGTTTTGTGATACTAAGAAAGTTTATGGCAGCAAGTTCAGGATAATCATTCATGGAAAATGCACAAAATTTATGGCAGCAAGTTAAAATTAAACCATATTTAAATGAAATACGAAAGGGAAAAAAAGTGTTATTTTTTAATTAAATATTTAAATTGAGAACATTTTGTGAATAAATAAAATTTAAGTTGGCAAAATGCGGGTTTAAAAAGTTAGGTGTGTTTCTTGCTATTGGGCCTTAGATATATTCCGTGCAATCTAGCATTTATAGTTTATTAAAAATAATACCGCTAAAATGCAGGAAATCTCCTTACTTTGTCTGATATACCGAAAATCTCTAAACCTGAAAAAAAAATACATTATCCTCTTCAAAAAGGTGTTAGCATTTTCAACCATAAGACATTTTCGTACCAAAAATACCGCTCTGTAAATTTGATGGAATAACCTAACTATTTTATTTTCTTCTACTACCACTACTTCATCTTTTCCAATTCCATTCTCTCTAAAATCCATGTTTCATTCTTACAAGAGAAGAGGAAGGTAGGTGATGTTTTGATTTGGAGATGAGGAGGAGTAAAGAAGTTAGGAGAGAGAAAATTTAGAGAAGAAGAAAAATGAATTTGGAGAAAGAGTTGAAGGGCAGTATGGAAAATATATATTAAACTTGTGTGTTAAAGTCTATGATTTTCAAGTTAAAAAAAGTTTTCTGCTTTTGAGGGGAAAATAATGGGGGTTATATGCAGTTTAGCCAAAAATTAATAATTTTTTGAATGATTTAGCCTAGCAAATTGCCCTTGTCCTCATTTTCGATGTTGTGGTAAATAAATGGTAAGGAAATAGAATTCCATAATTTGGACGAGTAAATTTCAAATTAGAGCCATGATGTAATCTTGTGTTTTGCCTGAGTTTGATTTTGAATGAAAGCTGTACAATTTATTTATGGTTAATTGAAATTGCTCCAGATATTTCAACAACCGTAAGTGGAAGGTTTCGAACTCAGGATCTTCCGGTATTTGCCGTTCGAGCTAAGATCTGTCCATTAAAAGTAACTACCAAAAGACACATAGCAATGTCATGATAGGGTGCTTCAATCAACTTTATTTCAAGCAAATAGATTTAATAATGATTAATAGATAATGTTTTTTGTTGCATAAAAATTATCTTCTAAAAACTCTTATTTTTTAAAATAATATTAAGACCAAATTAATTGTCACTTAAGCATGCCATCTTCACCTTTTAACTCAAACAAAAATGAGAACTATCGATGATGGAGGGGTGACAGAGGAGTGATATTAAGTTGACAGTTGATCCTAAAACGTTGTCGGTTATTTTAGCATAATCGGAATCCTCTACATTGACACCCTGATCAAATATAACATTTCATCATTAGATCAGAACCAACTGTCATCATGTATTCCCGTTATATCTATCTGCACTGGTTTTTACTAGGTTTGCATGAAAAACTTGCAAATTTTTGTCATCAAAAATAAAATAAAATTTAGCACTGGAAGACCATGAACTCTGAAACGTGAAGGTCACCAAGTGCCCACTTTCCCAAAACACCAACCCTTCAACATGATTGCCTCCACCCACCACCACCATATATATTCACCTTATATACAGCCTGCAACCCTACTTCAACTAACAGCAAAAAAATGAACCCGCCGCAGCCGCAAAACCCACCGAAGAAGGTTGCGACGGTGAAATTCGCAAGAAAGACGTCGAGCGGGCGATATGTGAGTCTTTCGAGGGAGGACCTCGACACGATGAACTACACCGTGCAAATGCCGCCTACGCCTGATAACCAACCGATGGGCGACGATCATGAGAAGGAAGTTGTGGTGCAAGAGTCGGCGCTTTATGGCGGCATTCCCCGTCCTGCCACGATCAGCAGGAGTGGGGCCAGAGGTTCAGCATGCGCCAAGCCGGAGTGCGGCCGGGTTGTGATGCAAGATGCGCACGGCTATGATGCTCACCCCTGCAAGTGTAGGTATGTAGTCAGATTGATGATTCACTGGGTATGAAGAGTCCCTGTAGGGTTGGCTAATCTATAAGTTTGTGACATCAATCTACATAGCACTTGCAAAAACATGATAAAAACTCCACCTTTTAAATCATTCATCCAACATAACACAATTGTCAAGGGTATCTTGATGTAATATATTCATAATTTTATAATCTTCTCGGTTTCCCTTCTTATATTTACTAAAGCTATGAAATAGTAGTATAATCAACATTATGAAGAACTTATGAAATATTAATCTAAAAAATTTATTTTATTCAAAAACAAACAAACAACATTTTACTCTCATAAATTAGCTAATATTGCATGAGATTACAAATAAGAAAAATGCTTCTTTATTAGAAATTCAACATATGATACTATCTACATTCTTTTACTAGCTAGGATTCTGTTAATAGAGGGAATATTACTTTCGGGATTTATAAGGGGAATAAATTCCAAGAAAATTCTATATATCCTTGTATATATTGTAGGTATCCACATATTCCTTTCGGTTCTTGGGACAATCTCAATTTATTTTTATATTTCATCTTAAGACATCTCAACTTATTTTTCTTTCTCTTTTTTTTTAATCTCAAGACATTTCAATCATTACCATAGGCTATGCTCTAATATTGCAAGACATAAAAAAATTCTTCTTACAAAATATTTGAAATCAAGCATATGGTTTATCAAAATTTTCCAACATTATGAAGGCTATTGAAAAAGATGAAGAAACCTTGTGTGGCCTAGAGTTATGAAATCCGACAGTTCTGTAAATTTAAGTTCATTTCTATGAAATTCACATTTGAGCACCCCAGTGATCAATAATCATCCCTACTTCACAGATTCAAAATATGTGAGAATTGCTATCTGGATGCACAAAAGGGAGGTGGAACTTGCCCAGGCTGCAGAGAGCCATACAAGACAGACAACTTTGACAACGATGATCCTAACATTTCTGCTGAAGCAATCACAAAGACAGCGGCATGGGTAGAAAATAACCGGATATCAGTGATGAAGAGGAGCGAAACGATAGATTCCGATCAGAGCTGGCTCTTCGAGACCCAAGGCCTGTATGACTACAACAATGCATTTTGGCCTAATGTCAATAGGATCATTGATGAAGAACTAGGGGATGATATTCCCGGAAACTCCAAGAAAAATCCAAAGCCGCTTACTCATACAATCCCCATATCAGCTGCCATCATCAGTCCATACAGGTCTATAGCTGTCAACTCTACCAAAACTTTGCATGAGAAATATAGCTCGACTCTACTAAAATTTAACGAAGCCTGAGTTTTCCAATCTTTGCAGGATACTTATAATCATTCGACTAATCGCCCTAATACTCTTCCTCGCATGGAGAGTGAAGCATCCAAACGAAGACGCCGTATGGCTCTGGGGCATGTCAGTTGTGTGCGAAATCTGGTTCGCGATTTCTTGGATCCTTGACCAGGTCCCAAAATTATGTCCAATAAACAGGTCCACCAACCTCTCGGTCTTACGAGAAAAATTCGAAACACAATCACTTTCCGATCTCCCAGAAGTTGATGTCTTTGTTTCAACTGCGGACCCTGAAAAAGAACCGCCCCTTGTAACTGCCAACACGATTCTATCAATACTAGCAGCAGATTACCCAGTTGAGAAGCTTGCGTGCTATATATCCGATGATGGGGGAGCTCTTCTCACGTTTGAGGCGATGGCCGAGGCTGCCAGCTTCGCCGCTACATGGGTCCCGTTTTGTCGTAAGCACGGAATTGAGCCTCGGAACCCCGAGAGCTATTTTGGGTTGAAGAGGGATCCAACAAAAAATAAGATGCGGCCTGATTTTGTAAAGGATAGACGGAAAGTAAAGAGAGAGTATGATGAGTTCAAAGTGAGGGTTAATGGGTTGCCAGATTCGATAAGGAGAAGGTCGGATGCGTTTAATGCAAGGCAGGAGATGAAAATTTTGAGGAAGATGAAGGAGAGTGGTGGAGAGTTGGAGCCGATCAAGGCATTTAAGGCTACATGGATGGCTGATGGAACATATTGGCCGGGAACTTGGATTGTTCCAGGGCCGCAGCATTCAAGAGGAGACCATGCTAGCATTCTTCAGGTATATTGATAATGGTATATAATATAGTTTAAATTCCAAGATTTGGTCCATAAGTTAGAAAGTTTACACACACACACACTACAGATATTTATGAAAATTTGAAACAAAAGCATCAGTTGATACTCAATTGAAAGCATCAAATATAGATAGTCAAGAATTGAAGTCAAATCAATGAATGATATGAAATTTTTAACATTTTACGTTTTTCCATATTAAGAAATAAAATTGAATTACATGCCTCAAAGCTGAAATATGGTGACAATGGGATGGTTCAGAGACATCTTGCAAACTCCTGTTGAAGACCCAATAACCAATTCAAAGCCAACCAAAAACTAAAATAAGAAACATATACTTTGATTCTTAAATCAAAACCAGGTGATGCTTGAGCAACCACCTTGCAATCCGCAACTAGGGATGCAAGATGAGGTATCGACAATAGACTTCACAGATGTCGACATTCGGTTGCCAATATTAGTGTACGTATCACGAGAGAAACGGCCAGGATATGACCACAACAAAAAGGCCGGTGCAATGAATTCTCTTGTTCGAGCATCTGCAGTATTGTCAAATGGACCATTCATCCTAAACCTTGACTGTGACCACTACATCTACAACACACAAGCGATTCGTGAGGGGATGTGTTTCATGATGGATCGCGGTGGCGAGAGCATTTGTTTCATCCAGTTTCCCCAAAGATTTGAAGGCATCGACCCCAACGATCGGTATGCTAACCACAACACAGTCTTCTTCGATGGTAACATGCGCGCTCTTGATGGTGTCCAGGTATATCATTCACAAGATCTAAAATACAACTTCAGCAACAACATGCCTTTATCCCAACTAATTGTAGTCGGCTATATAAATCCGCCTCTTACATTTTGCTCTATTAAGGGTCGTCTCCTCAATTATATTGGCAATTAATATATCTTTCTTAACTGCCTCTATGCATGTACAGTTAGGTCTATCCCTAGTCCTCGTTGACCTGTTACCTAAAAAAATTTCACTGCTTCTAAGTCTAACTAGAGCATTTCTTGGTCTCCGAAGAATATGCCCACACCATCTCAACCGATTCCCCCTTATTCTATCCTCCATGGGAGAGATCACCAACCCATTCTCATCAAAAGACCTAGTCTAACCGAAAATTTTAATTATGGGAAGTCCTAAAACTGTCATTGTATTTGAATTTGCAGGGACCAATGTATGTTGGAACTGGGTGTCTATTTAGGAGGTTTGCGCTGTACGGTTTTGACCCACCTTTGGAAACAAAGAATCTAAAGATGGATGCAAAATCTGATTCGGAGATTGCGGCACTGAAATCGGAAATATTCAACAGTGAGCTCGACTCCTCCCTTCTGCCAAAGCGTTTTGGAAACTGTGTTGCACTTGTGGAATCGATACCCGTTGCTGAGTTCCAAGGTCGGCCACTTGCTGACCATCCTGGAGTCAAGCATGGCCGCCCTCCTGGTGCCCTTAGAGCTCCCCGGCCACAAATTGATCCTACCACACTTGCGGAAGCAGTGTCTGTCATCTCCTGCTGGTAAGATAACCATACAAATGCATCATGGTCATCATCACGGTACCCTTAATTATCTCTCATTTGTATGCATCATGGTCATCATCACGGTACCCTTAATTATCTCTCATTTGTATGCATCATGGTCACCGTCACACCAAATTTTTCATTACATTTGGTCGATCGAATGATGTAGGTATGAGGACAAGACCGAGTGGGGCGACCGTGTAGGGTGGATATATGGCTCAGTAACAGAAGATGTGGTGACAGGCTACCGCATGCACAACCGTGGTTGGCACTCCATATACTGCATCACCAAGCGCGACGCCTTCCGTGGATCGGCCCCCATCAACCTCACTGACCGGCTCCACCAAGTCCTCCGCTGGGCCACCGGCTCCGTCGAGATCTTCTTCTCCCGCAACAATGCCCTCATCGCCAGTAGCAAGATGAAGCTCCTCCAAAGAATAGCCTACCTCAACGTCGGCATCTACCCCTTCACCTCCATCTTTCTCCTCGTCTACTGCTTTCTCCCAGCTCTCTCCCTGTTCTCCGGCCAATTCATCGTCCAAAACTTGAGTATAACTTTCCTTGTTTACCTCCTCACCATCACCATCACCCTCACTCTCCTTGCAATCCTTGAAATAAAGTGGTCGGGGGTTGGACTCGAAGAGTGGTGGCGTAACGAGCAGTTCTGGCTTATTTCTGGAACGTCTGCACATCTCTATGCCGTCGTTCAAGGCCTCCTAAAAGTTATAGCGGGGATCGAGATTTCATTCACTTTGACCACTAAATCGGCGGCACCTGAAGACGACAATGCTGATGTTTTTGCGGATCTCTATGTTGTCAAGTGGACATCACTGATGGTGCCTCCTATAACAATCATGATGGTAAACCTAATTGCTATTGCGGTAGGGTTTGCGAGGACAATATATAGTACAGCGCCGCAGTGGAGTAGGCTCATGGGTGGGGTTTTCTTCAGTTTCTGGGTGTTGGTTCATCTGTACCCTTTTGCCAAGGGGCTGATGGGGAGGAGAGGGAAGACTCCGACAATTGTGTTCATATGGTCGGGGTTGATAGCAATCACAATATCACTGATTTGGGTGGCATTCAATCCACCCAGTGATAGACAAGGGACTGAGGTTAAAGGCAGACTGCTCTAGAAATTTCAAGTTCATGGAGATAAAGTTCTAAGGATGGATAATGTTGCTTGAGAAAGTAAATCTGACAGAAAGAGGCCTCGACAGAGATGCATTTGGCATAGGCATAGTATTCTTTTCAAATTTTATATTCTCCATTCCCTTTTAAATGGAAAATTACAACTTAAATGAGCTTTTCTCTATAGTTTTTAGAGTTTCAATTCTAGGTCAGGGTCCTTGTTCTTATATTGATAACCCTGAAAAGGTGAACATACTGAATTTTTTTTTATGTGACGTTTGAAAATGGACGAAATAACAGGATGAATTTTGTTGAAATGTATAACTTAGAATTATAATCATAAACCTAAAGCATCATCTCGAATAATTTAAACTAAAGGTCATAATTGAACTACCGATATGCGCAAAAGCTTAGGGATGCATCCTCGGAAGACAAACCAGCTGCATCCTGCGACATTCAAACATCTTTCGTCATTCAATTGCAATTTCATGGTCCTGAAAGGAGCATGAGAAAACAGATCACAAATAAGATATTTCAATCAAATGCAACTCAGATCTTCACATGCATACTCCTAAAAAACGCTTAAGGGTTAACCCTCCAAAGCTAATAGTCTGCATATACAGCGTTAAATCCAAATCAGATCTCGACGACAAGATTACATATGTTTAAATTGAATAATAGGGAAGAGGTATTTTCAAACTTTAAATGCAAATCAGGTTGCCTTGTCATACTCTAAGAACTTCCAGAGGAAACTCCAGAGTTGCTAGCATTCGCGCTCATTCTATACATTTTATAATGTTTGCATCCTATACTTTTCCCATGCAGACAACTCTTTTATCGGTTCAAGTCCCATGCAGACAGAACACAATGTTCCAGTGTATGCATGGCTATAGGTCATAATTGGTCCCTATATTGCTAAATCGATCAACCACAAAAAATCAGATATCTGAATAATGAATATTTAAAATTAAAAAAAAAATCTGCTATGCTACAATAGATTACTATGTAATAAGTTTTGCAAAAGCAAATAGAGTAAATGGATGGTAACTTACTTGGAACAGTTAAAGCCGATAGAGCAGGATCCAATTTACCATCATTGCCAATTCTGTGAGAAAAATTTTAAGAAAGAAAATGATCAGAGAAATTGTTATCCGACTTTGCCAAAATGAACTTCCTGGCTTTAGCAGTCTTCACAACATTAGGAATAAAGCAAAACTTCCGGTCAAAATTCTGTCATCTGTAACCAAAATTCTGGTTTTTACCAGTAAGAAAGGCGAGACGATCAAACTGGATGGCGAGAACACAAGAGTCGATCTCAAAACCATGAATTCCTGCTATCCTTTGGAACTGAAGCTAAGCTCGTTGAATTCTACCAAGTGTGTGGTTGTGTTTTGGAGATGGAGGGGTGGGGGAATAAGATGATGAAATTGAAGTTTATTTAGAGCCATGAGATAATTCACTAAAATGACAACAGAGATACCAAAAATCTCAAGTTCATATTGTACAACGAATGCACTGAGAAGGTTGAATCCAAATGTGTATTACCAACTAGAATTCACATCACACGTTACTATCAGATTAAACAAAAATTGATCAACACTCCACGCACACATGGATGCTTCAACCGTGTAATCCAAGAACACTAAATTTTAATTTTCTCTTTATAAATAAAGCTTTAATTAGACAAAGTGGCAACAGGCTCTTGATTTTGTTCATCGGTGTTGAATGCATCCCAATCTAGCTCCTTCAGCATCTTGAACCTTTCGTCTAATTTTACAAAATTTGCTTGTGGACTGACCACTCCACATGTACTGGCCTCATAGATCAAAATTATGCTGCTTCCCATGTCAGGGCCGTGGAGCTTTCCTGTCAGTAATACCCTAAGCGGCATGAAAAGAGATTTCCCCTGATCAGAGAAGACATGGCATGTGTCAGCTATCAGAAGACAACATGAGAAGCTTTGACACTCAATGTTAGTTCATGTCCTAAAGAGTCCTGCCACTACCAAAACTCCAAAGTTGAGGTAAGGATTAAGGGATTTATTTTTATGGTCTAACAAGCCTCCAGCAGATTGAGTGTCCTTTTTGTCGGTCTAATTCTGCGCTTTGACGCAATATCTTTTATTTGGCATTTTAAATACACACCAACGTGGGACTTTGAACACAAAAATGTGTTATACAAAACTAACCTTCCGCTTCAGTAACTTGCCAAAGCTCTTAACCCAGTTTTTCCAACCAGTATGACCCTCCTCCAATGCTTGAAGAAGCTCTCCAGAGTCATAGGAAGAAATCAAACTTGCAGCAACTTCAACAAGCTTATCTTCGAGAACAGGTTTACCTTCTGAACTGTAGGTAATAATTAAGAACTGATCAATAATCATTTGCAACTAATTGTAATGTAATCCCTACTTACTTGAATGCAAAATAATGAACTTTAATCATCTAAAATCATAGAGATGCAACAGGTACATATGATGTGACATTTGTGTTGTGGTAGTTCTGTGAAGGGTTTTTTTATTTTGGACCCCCAAAACTTTGGTATTTTCAAAAAAGACACCCAAAACTTCATATTTCTAAAAAGACACCCAATTCTTCAAATCAAATTAAATTAGACCCCTTTGTTGACTTCCATCAATTAACATCCGGTTTTTCATTAATTAGGCATTAATTATTTATTACAATTAGCAGATGACAAATTACTCGCCTAATTGCCAGTCTTGCTTACGGTTGGTGTTTCTTGCAGCTATCGAAGAGGATGATGAACAAGGTGAAGGAAGAGGTGGTGTAGAGAGGTCGGGGTGGGAAGGGGAGAGTAGAGGAAGAGAGTGATGGTGAGATTTTGGTTTGGATTTTGGTTTGAGAGAGCCGAGACGAGTAGTGGAGGAAGAGGGGCGGGATTTGGGTTTGGGCGAGGAGTTGTGGAGGATGAGGGATGTGATTTGGGTTTGGGTTTGAGAGAGAGGCAGTGGAGGAAGAAGGGTGAGATTTGGGTTTGGGTTTGAAAGAGGATTGGATTAGAGAGAGGGGCAATGGAGGGTGATGGTGAAATTTGAGGTTGGATTTGAGAGGAGCAATGGAAATATGGAAGGATTTGAGAAAAATGTGGGAAGGTGGGAAAATGGAAGAAACATAGAGATGCAGAGTCATGGTGATAGGGAAGCGCAAGAGGAGGAGATAAAATTTCATTTGCTTATGTCTATTTAGTGACAAGGAGAGATAGTGAGGAGATGGATGGAGAAGATGGGTCAAGGGTGAGGTAGTAATTAAGCTATTAATTTAACCTTAGTTTGCTTAACTAACCTATTAAACTACGACTTTACTAACAGATGGAATTTTTTAGTTAACGGAGAAGAATTGAGTGTCTTTTTATAAAATATCAAGTTTTTGGTGTCTTTTTTTTTAAAATATCACAGTTTTGAAGGTCCTAAATCACCAAAAAAAAACTTCTATAAATAGTGGAAGGCTTGTGTGGGAGGGAGAAATTCAAGCTTGGTCCGAAAGGAAGTAGGGGCATTTTAGAGTCTTTAAAAAAAACTAGGTAATTGGTCTAGCAATGAAACCAGGCTGTTAGTAACATCTTGGAGGCAGCTTGACTAGCCTAACCAAGAATTCGCAAGAAAGACCAAGCTTTTGGGTCAACTGGAATTAATAATCAATGAGGGTCTCCTGAATGGTTCTGAATGGTCTTTGATGTTTTTTCTTCAATTATACACACGCAACACACGAAATAGAATTCATTTCTTTGGGGAGTACAACTGTACTCACTGGAATTTGAGTGTTTGTATTGGCTCTAGTCGTCTGAAATGCTTCCACGTTCCCCTCAAAATAACACAGCTCCGACCTTTAATCATGAAAAGTTTACTCCAAAAGGAAGTCCACCTCTGTTTGAATCTAGAACAAGACTATACGCACTAACATGCAAAGCAAGGTGAGTAGTCTACGAGAGTTCATATGACACATTGGCCCAACGCTGCACGATGTGATAATTTCATAGTGCAGGTTTGGGTTGTGGACACACTAGATAGGATACTAGCATATAGCATATGGATACCTAAATCTTGAATCAATACGTGTTAGAAGGGAGGAAGACATTTTCTGGGTGTTGATGGTGCAATAATCCCATAAGACTACCTTCACTAGTCTAGCCAGGAATGAAATAAATATAAAAAAATAAAAGAAGACCTTTTCTTTGAATTAAAATTAAATTCAGACTCACTGGAATTTCTATTAGCTACATTTGATGCCTTGTTGTCTGTTCTTTTGGCCTGTCATTCTCTTTATAAAACTAAAAAGAATTTCCTAAGGGTTAGGTCGGTACTCCTTGAAAAATGCCATAATGTGCTTCTATTATAAAGAGAGTTGATATACCTGGCCAAAGTAGAGTGCAAGGGATAAGACAGCAAGTTTGCCAAAGCTGTACCACAATCTGGCACCAAATCAATTGCATCCTTCAATAACTCAGTTGCTTCCTGACCATAGTCAGAATTGTGCGTATTAGGTATCAGTTGCATATCATACTAATATCTAGGAAGCACCAAATAAGTGGGTCTGATATAAATAGAAATATAACAAGCAAGTAAACAACATATCTCATTTGATAAACCTCAGGTTGACATCGCAAATCACTCTTCTATATGAACAATCTACTTAGGCTAAACTGGAGGAAAACCTACTGAAATTTCCCAAATAACAGGGCGCCCCCTTCTATTTTGAAAAGTTGCAGTTTGTACTGTCAGTTAGCACTTAGCAAAATATATTTCCACATCAACTCCAATCTGATAGCCATCTAAATTTTAACTGTCGAACCTTTTATGGTACAATAGCATAACCACCTCTATCCTAGATATGCTAGCCACATACTAGATAGCTAGTTTCAGGTAAAAGATTGATCTCTAGTCTCCACTTGATTCTGACAGATTGAGTGGGGTCAAAAACAAATGATATAAATCCTCATGCATACATGAATATAGATAAAATAATATAAATAAGAAAACCATGAACGCGCGCGCGTGCACATAGTAACTTTAATATTAATAATTTCATCTTTTTCTTAAATAGTTTGCTTAGGCATGTCCTTTGACTAATGCAAATTTTATTTCATGTGGGGGCCTTCAAAGTCTTCGTATGTGGAAAAAGTGGGATAAAAAAGATTCAGAACCATCTAAATATAAAAGGCAACCATTTTACCTTCACAAATGCCCCATCAGATTGTAAGAGAATCCCGGTGCTTTTCCATCGGTCCCCTAAAATCTTGACCAGATTGTCTGAAGGAAGGGCTCTCAAATGTTGACCATTCATCCATCTAATTGCAACATAAAACAAATTAAAAATGTTATTGTATCCAGACATCCATACCAATTTTGCCAATTGAAACAGTACCATGTAAAATCATACATAAAGCAGTAAAGGAATTTTCATGCTGAAGTTGGACGAGAAATGGATAAGATGGTTGGCTTTAGGAACCAAAAATACCATGTGAACATGTTCCAACAATTATTTGACACAGTACTGTCGGAGATGCCAAGCCAAGAGGCATTTGTTTTATTAAAAAAGGGTACAATCAAAATAAAAGGAAATATTGAGCTTGCAGCCAACTGACTTGCTTTAACTAGATCAACCAATATGCAGATGAGAATTGTTAATTACAATCCATGTCACACGCACACTTGACTCTGGCTCCATTCAGGCCAAGACTCAAAATAGAAATTTTACCAACTTAAATCATACACGGATATGGTTACGGCCTTTTGACAAAAAAATAATCACAAATATAGAATAGAAAACTTTATCTTCCTTCAAAAAAGTTACCTTAACTTCGTCAAATCAAAGATGGCTCCACTTTTATTGACACGACCAATTGAAAACTTCTCAACTACATAAAAATGAAATACTCTTGAATGTACATATAAAGATAATATATTCCAGATAGTATCAGCAGTAGAAGCGAAGAAAACTAACCAAGCTGATCTATGGTAAAGAATTCATTCTCTGTACCATCACCCCAACCCAAAAGTGCTAGGTAGTTGACCATTGCCTGAGGTAAATATCCCATCTCCCTATACTGCAAATCATAAAGCCTCATAAGAAACTAATATAGAACTTCTAAAGCGGTGAAGATTTGCAGTCCAAAACCCAATATTGAAAAACATCAGTAGCCATAGCAATAACCATGGAAGTGTCGCTTGTGTAAGCCAATTTACCTGGCCTAATGAAGTTGCACCATGACGCTTTGATAGCTTACTTCTATCAGGAGCAAGAATTAGAGAAACATGAGCAAAAGAAGGCATCGGAAATCCTAGTGCCTGCGATAGCATAAGACAGATTGTAAAAATTGAGATACTGCCAACACACCAAATAGGAAAACAGGATAGCTAAACCAGCAAGATATGCATGATTCCAGAAAAAAACAAAGAAATTTACTTTGTAAATAAGTGCTTGTCGCAGAGTGTTTGGTAAATGCTCCTCAGCTCTAACATGCAAGCATAAGACATAGAAGATAAGGCTATAAATCTATAATCCACTGGTTGAAGCAAAATTAGCCTCAAGGATGAAGGTTAGTAAGATGCGAGAATAGAAAAAAATTACCTAATAACATGTGATATATGCATAGTAGCATCATCAACAGTGACACAGAAATTGTATACCGGTTGACCATTGCTTCTCAAAATCACAAAGTCTCCAAGTGTATCCAAGTTCCAGCTGACCTTCATGAGACTATTAAATGAATTGGCGAATAGTGATAAAATAAAGTTTATTGGACAATGTGTGGATGTCCAAAGTTCAAAAAAATTACTCAAACCAAAACTGTAAAGTCGTCTCATATCACTACATTAGGAATGCTCGTTTAATAAAACAGCTTATCAAAAATCTTACTTCACCGCGAATAAGATCATCAACTTTTATGTTCCCTTCTTTTGGTACGCGAAAGCGATATGTATAAGGTGTTCCCCTTGCTAGCTCTTCCTGCACTTCCTCCTCTGATGCAGTGGCCCATTTTCCTGCATATACTGGAGGCAGCTGCATTTGTTTTGCCCGTTCCTTCATTTGTTCTAGTTCCTTCAAAGAGTGTGGTATAAAAGATATGTCGCCTCAAACAGAGATATTTGTATATCAGAAAAAGAATGTGTAACAAAATAGGTATCAATAATATAGTTGCAGAATATTAAAACAGATGACTGTTCTTGGACTTTAAAGGACAAGAACATTAACAAATTGTAAACACATTTCAATGATTCAATAGTCACGCTGCCTTGTGTATCATCAGTTATTACAGACGACGCTGAAATACAAACATGCAGATGGTTGTTTTATATTAGCTGGCATTTAATGAATCTAAAATACATAGTTCCGGTTTGCATGTTGGAGTCACAAATCCTAATTTTCATAACTGCATGAATCATATTATAATTCAGATACTTCACAATTCGACCTGAGTTGAGGGAATTGGGTTCTACTCAGTGTTGATCATTTAAACTGGTTTTTAAATGCGGTTTAGGTTTGATTTTAAAGTTTCAAATCAACCCATTAACCCGCAGTTTTAATTAATATATCCAAATGCACAACCCCAGCAAAAAAACTACCGACAAATTTTTTTAACCATAATTTAATGACTGGGTAATCACACTGCCTTATCACTGAAAGCAGCACTGAAATACACGCATGCATATGATTGTTCTATACTTCTATGTTAGATGAATTCTAATATATGTATTAGTTTTATGGCTTTTCAAAGAGAAGGATTCGCTTTCTATTCTCTAGTTAGAATTATATAACCTAAGTTCATCATTGTGTTCCAGGAAGCAAGCGCTGAGAAACTATTACACGTCTTCAGTTCAGAGTAGGTAGCAACTGGAAAACTAACAGATTACAGGAGAACAGCCTTGCCACTGTTTTAACACAAGACGAAGATCCGCCCAAAACATTGTGACCTAAAATATTTGGTATCGAGAAGCACATGATAATATTATATCGATCAATGTTCCAGTTTCTATTAACTAGACCTGTAGCCTATATAAGTTAAGATGATGACAGCGTTAGGGGAGTCCACATTTTTTTATGCCTTATTGGACTGTAGTCTCCAGCCAGTTGGAATGAGATGCATAGAGCACGACAAGCTACTCAAGACTCATCCCAGTAATAGCATATTTTGACAAAAGTCACAAGCCACTCCAGTAACTTTTCAGAATAAAGCGCCTAGTAATAACTTTTTTATATAAAAAAAATGCACATAAAAGTAAAACAAGCATCCAACAGGCCACCTACATTGCACAAAGAAATGCAAAGCAACAAGTATACTGGTAAAATTACCTCATTAGAACAAAAGCACCTGTATACATAACCAGAGGTCAACAACTTCTCAGCATATTGTTTATACAGGGAATTTCGTTCCGACTGGCGATAAGGACCATATTCTCCCCCAATACCAGGCCCTGAAAATCCATAAAATATTTATTGCAATTTTCTAACGGATTCAACATCATTTATATGTCAATAGAGATTCCACGCGCATGAATGCACACAGAGAGAGACGCAATAAACATTGTTCGCCCAACACACAGACAGAGACACAGACACAGAGAGAGAGAGAGAGAGAGAGAGAGAGACTCAATTAACATTGCTTGCAAAACATCTATTAAAAAGATCGTTTTGCTAAAGCTGTAAAGCTAATCTCATTTATAGGGGACTCAACTTCAAGATCTTAGCTCGGTTATGCAGTTATCCCAAATGTTCGGCATTGGCTAATGATCAGAGCTCAATCGTAGGTTATACCACCAAAAGCATATAGTTAAGAATTACAAGTTCATCACTGGCATATCAGCTTTGGATACGAAATCACAAATAATTTATTTGTGAAAGGAATTAATTTAGCCAACAAGGCGTGATCATGGCAGGTTATCATTTGAGGATGGCAGATAACACATACACAATTGACCAATCATGAAATGGCCATGATTAAACCCAGTCACAGTTCAAAGAAATGACCTTTAGGTTTCAACCTTAATGCTATTTAGCCCCCTAATGTAGATATAGACATATAGTTATACATGCTCGCTTGCACTTGACTTGCACAGAAGAGAACACAATTTCGTTCAAGCAATCAAGAACATGCTAGATTCCCAATTAGGGATGGATAAGCAAGCAGACGATGAAGCTTGTTATTGGACGGAAGCATGCTTGCCAGCTATTGACACCCGGTTATATATCCTACAATTTTTTTTATACTAAACCGACGCAGTTAGAGAATCAAGGGAAGTGATAACATAACCTTCATCCCAGTCAAGACCAAGCCAAGTCAGATCATTCAACACTGCTTCCTCCGACTGCCTTGTAGATCTCTCTAAGTCAGTATCTTCTATCCGCAAAACAAACTTTCCACCTTTTGATCTGCGAAAATATGTACTTGTAAGTTAAGCCACAATATCAAACTTTTAAATACAAGAATGGCAGCAATAAAAGATGTAGCACAAATATAATTGTAATAAGCGCTTCCTGAAATACATTCTAAAGCATAAATCTCCCAAAAATTAAACAGAACGGAAAGGGAAGCTAATTCTTATCAGCAGATGTATTTAAAATAAGAAAGATATTAAGAATTAAAAACACTTTAAGAAATAACTACAGCCAGAGAACACCTTTAAGTTGTTATAAAGTATAAACATTGTTTTAGATACAATGGTAAAACTTTCTCTAGTCTTTCTCTATGAATTTAGGAAGGAGCTATATACTCTTGATTTAAATTTTTTTTATAACAAGAAAACTATTTGACAACCTACTGCTACTCATTTCGATTGTTGTAGCAATAAAATCATACACAATAAGGAAACACAAAACCTAGAAAAAAGATAGCAGAAAAAGGTTTGAAAGAAAACTGATAGCAATATATCACTCGTTTTCCAAAAAGCAGGCTTATCACAAAAATCATTTAGAAACTGCTGGTCTCTCGTAAAAAGAACAACTTTTTAGCTCAACACCCTAATCCAAATGTCCTGACAGCACTAATCATTGTTAAAACAATCAAAATGAGGAAAGATTTGACCTTGCGAACAGGTAATTGAAGAGCGCCGTCCTCGCTCCTCCTACATGCAGATTTCCAGTAGGCGAAGGGGCGAAGCGAACCCTAACTTGACGCTCCAACGGACCCCCAATCGAATTCGAACCGGATTTCGAAGCGCAAACCGAGAGATTTCTCCTTCGATTGAGTCGATAGGGATTGGAGACGAAAATTGGTCGAATGAGAGATTTGTGAAGGTCGGAAAAAACCCTAATTTTAATCCATGGCGATCCTGCGACGCTCGCCATTTCTTCCTTCCTTGAGAACAGGTATGCGCCGCAAAAGATAATGGATAACAAAGAGAAGAAGTGGGCTCGGGTCGGCTCGGGTCGGGTCGGCTCGGGTCGGGTCGTGTTTGGAGCTTTGTTTGAACCCATTATCTTTTACTTAACAACAAAAGAAAAATGTGAGTAAGGGCTATGTCCGCCATTGATTTTGCTATTCATTTCTCGTATTTTGATCAGTTCAAATGTCAGTGTGAAATAACGTTGGTTAGATATATGATCAAGTTGCGTAATAGAAAATGATAATTGATGGGCATTATCGATTGTTCTGCAGTGATAGTGTGTAACATTTTGAAAATTATAAATATTATTTTATAATTTAAATATGGATATTATGAGTTTTACGGAAATAATACCGAGTATGCATTTGGGTTTTTCGGGTTGGTATCCGTATGTATATTTATTTTTGGAAATTGGAAAATGTTATATATTTTTAAAATGATACGTATTTTATATTTGGGAAATGATATGGAATTCCTATAAAAATTGTATTTTGTAAAGAGAAAAAGAGAGCCCATACCCTAACCCACATCCTTGTCCTCACCCTTGTTCTCTCTCCTCCTCTCGTAATTCCATTCTCATTTCTCTCTCTTTCAAAATATCCTCTCATCTGTCCTCAAAAATATCCTAACTCCCAAACATCCAAACCAAAACCAAAACCAAAACCCCAGCTTTTCTTCGTCTAAAATCCATGGTTTGATCTAAGTCTTACAGCTAGAACCTCCAAGACTTCAAGAGGAGCTATTCTCTACCAATCAAACTCCTTGAAGCTTCATTTAAAGCTTGGATCCCCACTTTTCATTGCTCCAATTGGTAATTATCTCTCTTTCATTCAAGTCATCATGTTTTAGTGTTTGGATATGGAAAAATTATATATTTAGTATAAAAATGATATTTTTATTGGATTTAATCTTCCAAAATATTGTTTTGAAGTGATCCTCTGGTAGTGATGGATCTAATAGGGTATACTTGGTGATTACACTCTATTTTGGGGAAGCCGAGGGTATTTTATTGTAAAAGAATGGATTTTTAAGATTTTGGAATTTTCAAGTTTTAATAAAATCCATATCATCATATTCCTTCTGTAGGCATCTGCCTTTAAACTGTTTTTCATGATTTTCCTTATGTAGACGTCTGGCCCCCAAAACTTTAGACGTCTGTCTATGCTCTGTAAATATTTGACTTTTGATCTTCAGACGTCTGATTCTCACGTCACCAGACGTCTGCTTTTGATTTGGATTTCTTAAGATGTGTTCTTCAAACGTTTGAAAGCCCTACTTCAGACGTCTGTTTTGCTCTCTGTGTGACAGTAACCCCTCAGCCAAACGTCTGCCCTTCATGATTTTTGACAGTTTTGATTGTTTTCATCGTATTTCGTTTTATTAGGTTTGTATTGGTGTTAATGGAGTTTCCTTGTATTTTTATAATTACTTTGGTTATAGAGACCATGTAACACCCGAGTTCACGTATACCAATTCCAGTTTCCATATTTACCTATCCCTGGTCTTTTTTGATTTAGCGTGTTTGGGTGCGAATGGTATTTTACATATTACTTTACATTCGATCCGACCCGCTTGCTTGAATCTGGTTAACTTTTATTTATAGATTACTTTGATTTGTTGCATAGACCAGCGCATCTCATAATTTAGTATATACTGGTATTTTTATCTAGTATCACGTTTGTTGCATAGAACAATTTAAATCATGTAAAATAAATTAAAATTGCATTTCATGGCCTGCGTGATACCCCTAACCCTGTGGTAGCGTCCTTGCATCGTGTTCTCGTCCTGTTCAGTGAAACAGACATGTTTGGACGGCTACGCGCACGTACGTGCGTCCGTTCTTTGGGGTATGCCTTTTTGTTACAAAATCCTTCATTTTAATTTTTGGAACTTGCCAGTAATTTTCATATTTCAAATCCAAATTTTTGGACCCGACCCGGGCGCAATTCTGAAATATTTTGTATCCCGCCAAATCCTATTTATTTTAAATTTCTTTAAAATCAGCTTAAATATTTTACGGCCTAACTTATTTTTTCTAAGTCAAGGTTATACCTGTTTACACCAATAAATCTTTATTAAATTTTTTTTCAAAACAAATTTCCCTTTCCCCAACCAATCACAATTTCCCTTTTCACCGACCCCAGAAATCTTTTTCTCTCTCTTTCCCTTCGCTATCTCTCTCTCTCTCATCTTTCTCTTTCTCTCTCTATCTCCTCTCATTTTTCGACGACCGAGAAAAATGAAATCTCTTTCTCCTATCTCTTTCTGTCTCGATGATTATGAGCTCAAATCTCCTCCTTTTTCTCCATTTTTTTTTAGATCCTTGTTCACTTCCTTGAGATTCATGAAGATCATCAACAGGTGAGATAAAAGCTTCCATCTTGCTGAGCCAAAAGCTTCTTTTGCGCAGTAAACATTCAGCTCCGAGGTCTCCTCCTCTAGATCTATACTTTCTCTTTTAAATAACGTCATATCTGAGTTTTCTTTTTGAAAAACATGCATTCTTCTTCTAAATCAACCTAGGTAAGTACCAGATGAGCAAAATTCCTTTTTTGATCAATTTTGTCGCTTCTCTTTAACTAAAACTTGCCCAGATGGTTGAAGAAGCCCATAAAAGGAATCTTATTTGTCAAAAGAATCTGGTGGTTGATAAAAGCATCCAGACAGCATATGTGAAGGCAATCAGATCTGCACAACATTTCATTTATATTGAAAATCAGTATTTTCTTGGTTCTTCTTACAATTGGCCAGACTACAGGAATTCAGGTGCTGATAATTTGATTCCAATGGAATTGGCCCTAAAGGTAGCCAGCAAAATCAAAGCCCAGGAGCCATTTGCGGTGTACATAGTAATACCAAGGTGGCCAGAGGGCATCCTAACAGCTTCATCTGTGCAAGAAATTCTCTTTTGGCAGGTACCTTGCCGGAGCTCCGTCGACCCTCACGATCCCTCTACAGACCCTGGTGAGCCTCCTCTCCTCCATACTCCTTCTCTTCTCCTCTTCTTTTCTTTCATGCAGTTCTTGAAATTCTTGGTGTTTATTGTTTCTTGGTGGCCGGAATCCGACCGTGCCGGCGACGATTCCCGACGACCCAGCGAGGACCTCTGACCCATGTGGTTCCACTGTTCGTCGTTTAGACTCATTTCGTGTACCGTACGCGCGTCGCGACCTTTCCCCGCCGATGCGTAACGTTCCGTACATCGTTTCTCGAATCCGTCGAGGCAAGTGAAACTTGCTACATGCTACTATATTATTTATACAAATTTATTTCCCGATGGAACCTGTAAATTGATCAAGTTGCTATTAGTTTCCATTCTTGCGTTTTCGATGTCAAATTATAGCATTAAAAGAATCGGGTTTAAATTATAACGTGTTGCACCTTGAAGTACAATATCACATACTCACATACGTGGTTAGATCATTTACTAGTTAACTGCATAATACATAGCACTGTTAAATAGTTTCTACCCTGAATAACCGGTTGCATCCATTGAGCATATTTTATATATTACTGCATCTTAGACCAGTTAACCCATAATAACGAGATTTAACAATTCTATATTTGTTTAAGTGTAGGATATTTAAAGTTGGAACCACAACCCTAACTCTAATCTATAACTGTGTATCCTCATGCTTTAATCTGTGCCCTTGCATATATCATCACCGTGTTCCATTTTTATTGTTTCATCTGTACCCATGATTGTCTGGTTTATACAGGTTTATATTAGTTTGATTTATGAGCACCCACATAGTATTTTGTGCTTCATGACATGACCTGTGCACTTCCTATTTGTTATGACATGGTACCGTACACTCTTGACATGACATGACATCTAAATACACTACCCGACTTGACCTGATGTACCATGGCTTTACCTGTTGCCTGATCTTGTGTCTAATGCCAACAAACCTGACATGCAGTCCTTACGGACCGTTCCTGTTGTCTATCCAGACAAACCTGCTCTTACCTGATCCTGTGTTGGCATTAGTTCTTGATTACTGAATACCTGACTTGACATACATATCTTGGGGGTATGGGGAAATCAATGATGAAATCCTGACTTGTAACTCGACAGTTGCTTGCTTTTACTGATCAGTTTTAGAGGCTAGGCCCGCCTCGTGACGATGCTGCTGACGTCGTTGCTCTGTATCCTTTTCCTGTTAGTGCCTAGCGGCACGTCTTGGTTTCAGCCCGAGAGTCTTAGACCGTGGTCCCGGGCATGCACGGGATACTATTGAGTTATATCGATGATTCATCAAATTGATTTCAAAGACTTGAGAGTAGTTAACCTAATAGACCAATTTAGATAATTCACTACACATTACCTCACTGTCATTACTTATATCATTGTTATGCTTGTTTTATCATTTATGCTCATACTTGTATGTATTGCTACCCCTGTTTTATTATTGCTTGATGTTATGACGCGCTGACGTCTGGGTTTTGCATGGCCCAGATTCTTCTACCTTGTTGCAGACTGATCAGGAGTATTGCCGCGGTTAGACCGAGCGGTGAAGTTCATGTCGGTATGTAGTTGCTTTCCAGGTGTTTCATTTATTGTATCTTTTGGCTTCCGCATATTATTATTTCTCGACTCTTTTACTCTGGCTTATGGACATGTACTAGATAGTTAGTTTATTTTCCTGTTCTTGATATCTCTACAGCCGTAATGTGACTGTGGAAGGATTTTTTCCTATCCACAGGTAGCATGGTTGGCTATGTCACGTGCCCATCTTAGCGTACTCTGGGAAGCAGGGCGTGACAGACCATTACGGGGACTTCCAAGACGGCGAGAAAGAGCAAGACATTCGTCAGTTTCGAATGGAGCGATGCGCACTTCGGCGAGTAAATTTATATCCACAGGGGAAATCGGGTGGATGGCGTATAGCACCCCCGCAATAACTAGAATATTGTATGGCTATTATGTAGTTAGTATAATTAATAACTAGTAGATTACACACACACACACACACACACCAGACGCGACTAGATGTTCGTACTAATATTGTTTGGATGATTAGTTGAAATCGTACGATTGAGATTCCATACTCGATTTGATGAGGATAGATTGTCGGATGCGGCTTATGATTATTTGACTCGTGGAGTCTTGATATTTAATCCCAATTGGGATATTATGATGATGGTTGATTATACTATTTGTAAAACCAACGATTAATTTCCAATTATAAACACTAATGCCGAGAATGTGCTGCTTATTTTAAATGAATATCTATATTAAAAATATTACAGCCTCCTCCTTTCAAAACAACGTTTCGTTCTATTTTAAACTATATAATCGTATATATAACACTTGTTCACGTTACGTTTATTATACTCGTTATATGCTCACGTTTAGTTTATTTTTGTTAAGTTGCGTTACGCTTATAATATTTGTTTATAGGCGCTTCGTATATTTAGTTTATGATACCTCGCTTATATGAATACTTTATAAAACACTGCACAATTATCAATGAATTCTGTTAGTTAATTGTGCTCGCTCTACAATGAAATTAGAGAGGCGAAATGCACAAAAATTAAATTTTAAGCAAGCACAACCAATAAAACCTAAGTGATCAAACCATAACCCTCAACTAGCAATTAGAAGTAGTTTATCCACTATGAAAGAAAGTTATACCAAAGAGATTCATATCCTTCGGTCTTCAAAACTCTTTCTTCTTATGCTCCTTGAGGTCTTAGATCAAACTTGTTTGAGAGCCTTCTTAATCATAGATGATCAACCCGAGAGTTTGTAGTCCAAGCTAGGCTTCACTAATGAAGCAACTTTATAACCTAGTTTGCTAATTTAGGTTATAAGGATGATGTAGAGATTGTTAATAGAGTTTATCTATCTCTAAAATCTCATGATTTTTAACACAAGAGAAGGTTGAGGTTGAAAAAGAAGACGAGAGCTAGAGAGGAGAGAGAATGAGCTCATGAAAATGAGAACCAAAGTGTGAAAAATATGATAACCATTTTTGTTTTTGTGAAAATAATTTCAAAATTAAAAATGGCTACCATACATGAATAGTAATGACAAATGAATATATAATTCATTTGCTTATGTTAGTTATATCTATGCCCTAGAGGCCATTACTGTACATTGGATGTATATAGTAGTGGATGCTGGGACATATATAGGTAGGACTTTCTTGCTCGACATGATAGTTTGCTATCTGGTTGCTCTTTATCTTAACATGTATACTTTCTGTCTTTCTAATTACATGTTGATAAAGCCCTTAGGATGTGTACTCGACTTCCAGGACTATGATGTAGATCATACTAGTGGGGCCTGGATAGTCCATGAGTACATCCTTCATTGTTCCTAGTCGTGGGAATATCGAGACGGGGCATCGATATTCCAGAGTAGACTAGCGTATATCTTCTCGACCCAAGTGATGGGCGATGGATGATCCCATATCCATTGGTGTTTGACATCAGAGATGGTATGCGGGTGCTCAGTGGAGACTGAGTACACTGAACGGACTCGCCGAGAACTCCCAGATGGTATTATACCTCACGTCAGATGGCAGTTCTCTGGTGACACTGGTACAGCTTAGTCTGTTGACCCGAGATCGTCATAGAGTCTTGTGTGTCTCCCACTGTGCTTTGATTTCCACCCTACCACGGCTCTACAGAGTCGTGCAAACAGGTGGTTTTTGGGTACAGTCCCGATTCACATGGAGGCAATGAGCGATAGGAGGGGATTCGTCTCTCCCGGTATTGGGGGTTGATGTTGTGCTATGCTCGACTGGCCATAACAGGAAATCCCCTGCCAGGGTTGCAGTGATATACTGGTAAGAGTTATCAGTAGTTTCACGAATGTTATGGACCTCACGTCGGCATGACTTATCGAGCTATTGGGGTCTGACGTTTACCACCCCTAGGCGAGATATGCGACATATCAGACGAACAGACCGGACTGTACGGTAAGTGTTACTGGTTGGATTCACAGGAGTGTGAGCGGGCTTGCTCGTCGATCTTCTGATCTCTCAATACCCGGGTGGCCGTTACGTTTAGCAGACCGCTTGCGGCTTGTGGGTGTTTGATATGATCATCACCTGCTGCCGGCGTATTGACGAGTCTTTAGAGTCCTACACAGAGGTTTCCTGGCTCAAGCGAAACGAAATAGGAGCGCATATGAGATATGTGCGGGACCGAGAATGATGCGTGTATGTGATACCGTATTCTGTTCTCGCGATGAATGTATCGAATGGTTGTATGTGATATAACCTAGTTATCGAATCGAGGATTGATTCGATAAGCCAATACATTGAATATTAGTCGGTCATATGCGATATGACCGGATCGTTAAATCAAGTGTTGATTTAATGATTTAATGCATAATTATATATTTGATATATTACTTTGCATTAACTAGTATTTGTTCACTTTAAAAGAATTTTCTCACTTGATGTGCACATTGTATATGTGATATATTTTTGTGCACTTGATTGTATCATGTTTGATGATACATGAATGTTTGTGTGTATGATTAAACCATGGTTACGCAATGGTTAGGGTTTTCATATACTTATCATATTCCTTCTTCTTCTTCTTCTTCAACAAAGGAAGAAAGCTTGCCTCCATCAATGGCAACTTGAGAAAAAGAGTGAGAAATCCAATTCTAAAGTGAACCCACTTCCTATTTCTTCATCCTCTACCACTTGCCAAGTAGTATATGGTGTTTTCTTCACAAGTTTCATGACTTGATGAAGTTGGAGTTTGATCTTGAGTTGCCTCGACGTAGATCATCTTCGGCATCGAAGTCGACGACCTAGCCCGCCCATTTCTCCGATGAAGCCGATGCTAGAGTCCGGGATTCGATATCGACAGCGGAGGGACGCCATCACGGAGCCTAGGAGGTGGAGGACCGGATCTACAAAGGTTGTAGCCTCTTCCCTTTTAGTTAAAGTTGTTTATTTGCATTGCATCGTCTATAAATCTAGTTAACGATCCGTATTAGGGTTTGTAGGCACATGAAATTTTTTGAATTGGGCATGTTTGATCACTTGTGAGACCTCATTAGTGTGCCTAGGAACCCTACAGTGGTATCAGAGCCTAGCTAGAGCCTTAGGCGATGCGTAGACGGAGTTAGAAGTCCGATCGAACCGAAACCCTAACTCCAAAATGCTCTCTGGACATTTTTCAAAAACTGGGTTTTTTCCAGATTAAAAATTCTTAAAAAATTCAGCAGGAAGTTATAAGAATTATGGTGCAAAACGGAGCTCCTGAATCATCTAAACCGCTGCGTTTCCGCGGCACGAGCTTGGCTCGTGCGGCGGTTTCGCGGCCGTACGGTCGCCTCTCCCAATAATGTTTGCACAGTAATTCCTATATTTTGGTTCTGGATTTTCTGGGATTTTTTAAATCTTACTCAAGAGTTGAGTATTCTGGGTTGTATTGGGAGTTCGTAGATTCGATCGGATTGTCAAACTTTGTCTATGTGTTTTTCCGGGTAATTTTAGAATATGTTAAAAAGTTCGACCGGATATAAATACCCAATTTTTCCCCTGCCGGGAAATTTCCAATTGTTGGATATTTCCGTAGTTTAATGACGTTCTAAGTAGTGCAAGTAACGCGATGGTCCCTCTAGAAGACAACAAACCTTAACTCGATTATGTGACCGTCTTGAACTGCCCTTTGAACCTTCGGGTTTGGGGCAGTACGGCGTGCCACATGTGAGGCGTTGGCTTGACCCTTCTACGGCTGGACCGTTGGTACTGAGGCATGAAGTGAATGTTTTTAAACTTGTTTCATATGTTGAGCTGTTTCGGGAAAACTTAGGTGTTCGATTGTTCGATCGGAAAGTTTAACATTTTATATTTATCTGGAATGTGATACAATAATTGGAATTCACAAATAGTTATGAAATAACTAATATGAATGTTATAAACATAGCAGTTTAGTCTCACTTGATCGGTTGCCACGGAATTTTGATGTGATCAAAAGTCCGTCGCAATCACGTAGCGTACGCGGATACTCGCCGGGTAAACTTAATAGACAGCCTCACCCCATAGCCCCGACCAAGTGACTGTAGGAGAACCCCGTCGCCGAAAGCATTCGTTCGGGTGCTCGCGGCAGCGGTGTTCCGCCTTGGTGCACTTCGTTGACGGCGTCAGGGGTGCAGCCGCCTACTAAAGTTTGCGACGAGCATTCAATCAGGATGTCGGGAATCTTGTTGAATTGCCCGACTTGATATTGAAAAGTGTTTTCGATAATGAGACTAAAATGCGGGGTTTATATTTGTTAGGCATGCGATGTCTAAGCAATTCATTTGGCTAGGCATGCGATGTCTAAAGAGGTTGCGGATTCCAACTGTTGTAGTTTTACACTTTCTTTTCTGTGACCGTAAGTGTAATATGTGATATCGCCGGTTTCGTTGCTATATGTCAACGACAATTGGGATGCGCATATTTACTTACGTTGATGACATGTGATGTTATGTGTTGCTGGATATGTTATATTGGATCGTCGTGTTTGAATAGCCGGGTTTTTTTTTATGTGAGATGAGTGTTTTTCCATTTTCATTCATGTAAAAACTTGTATGTAATATTCTTTTATTAGGGCACTTCCAGGTTGCGGAAGATGTCACCGTTGATGTATATTATTTACTTTTCCGCATTAGGATAGACCCAAGGAGGGGAGCATAAGTAACCGGGTTATAGGGTTCAGTGGGAGACCATCTCGAGGAGTCGAGTCCGGGTCTCCTAACCCTAGAATTGGTAGGGTTGCTTGCCGCTCTCGTAGGGGTCTAGGGGTGTGGGATTGGCTATTCATCACGACCGTGGAATCCGTGTTTTATACTGGCTCGTATTAAAAACACGGACGTCCTAGTATATCCAATATTTCATATGATATTTTCTGCTGCGTTATCTGTGATGTGATCATGTGATTTGTTCAGATAGATATAGTATATAGTATATATGATATATTATATAGACGTTGCTTATATTTTACACCCGCGCTAGCCCTGCCTCGCTCTGGCGTTAGTTACCTAACCTAACGGTGCAGACAGGACATCGAGGCGAATGCGGATGGCATAAGCGTACGTTATATTTATCTGTGATGTTTAGGTGGATTTAAATGATGGGATATTCATTAATGAGATTAATGAAAGAAAATAAACCTAATTGATGTTGTGGAATCGAATTTCAAAATAAAACAGGTAGCTACAGTTCTTGCTTTGCATCGCGGTGTTCCTTGTAGAACATCCTGCACCTTATTCGATGAGGAAAGGACCGAGATCCCTTCACCGGGAGTGACTCCTTTAGCAATAACTGGCAGATGCTACACACTCGGTTTGTCTTTTGATCGCTTCTATAGTTTCCGCTTTGCACAGTGATATATATGATATATCTCGCACCTCATTCGACGAGGAAAGGGCCGACGATCCCTTCACCGGGAGTGACCCCTTTAGCAAAACTAGAAAAGCTTCAAAAAAAACGTTCCATTTAAAAACCATTTGATTCCGCAACGAGATCAAGTTCAAAGCGTTAAAGGTTTTCATAAAAACCATTCGCAACCCTCCGTCATTTTAGGAAGTAGAGTACTTAGTATTCGTGCTGTGTTTGTTGACCATAGTCAAGGCACAGTGTACGGTAGCTAAGTGATGTCTTCCTACACTGCATATGATGCGATTAGTTAGGACAGTCGCGTGACTTTGTTGACCTTAGTTAAGGGTCATGTGGGTGGGTCTAATTAATCACGAAATGACGGGTAGAACTTGACTAGTACTTATGATTTGTTGACCATAGTTAAGGTCATAAGTGCTAGGGGTAAAAACCTTTATCGGGAGTTTCAAGTGTTGAAATTTGCAATGAGATTGCATACCTTCTATATGATAGTTGGATCCCGATACCCACTGCGAGTAATTGTTACTCCTGGGAGAGTTTTGCACTTTGTAATTAGCCGATCAAGTAGGTGTCTAGAAAGGTGTCAACGGGGTTACGTCTCTGGGAAAACGAGGTTTACTGTAATTAGGTCCGTGCGAAAGCACGGGAAACCTCCCTCAAAGTACCGACACTGGCCTGGCTGAAAGATTGGCGAACTTGTAGAGTGTAATTAATCCCGGCTAGTCTTTCCTTTTAGGGTTTGAAGGAAGATTTGATAAAAACAGTGGGAGCCATCCTGATTAGATAAAATATATAACCAATCTAATCTTGCAAGAGCGCACACGGAGTGTTTTCTTCTCTCTCTCTCCAGGTAGCGACCATATCACGCCTTAATCAAGATAATAATATGGATGTATTGACCGAACCCGCTTGTTATACTGAGCTGGGGAACGTTGGTCCCGCTCCAACTTATAATTGTTATAAGACCGAGCAGGAAATAGGGGAATACCAGAATTCCTATGCCGCCCAAACGAAGAAAGTGCATATGATCCATCTCCTTCGGGTGTGTTCATTACAAAGAACTGTTTCTCAGTATCCTCTGCATCCTGGGTATTTGATACCGGATCAGGATCCCGGATATGTAATCTGTTACATAAGGCTACAAAAAGGTAGAAAACTGAGAACGGGTGATAAGTTTCATGAGACAGAAAACGGGGCAAGTGTTGCAGCCAAGTCTGTTGGTCACTGTCACCCTGTATTACCAATACATTGATTCTGAACGAATGTTATTAGATACCGAACCTAATATACAAAATCATATCAGTCTCTTTATAAGTAAAGAAATGATAAAATTTTGTATTGTTAGATAATGTTTTGAACATTTCCTATATCAAAAGTTGATCGGTTCAGGCACGTTATCTAAAAGCATTGATGTTCTAAATCAAACTACAGTTCCTAGTATACAGAACACACACAAAAGGAAGAGTTCAGAAATGAACGAATCATTCTTGAGGCATTGTAGACTAGGTCATATCAATGCGACCCGACTGGCTGAAGTTACATTTTAGATGCATATTTAAATCAGTTTGAATTTACATCTTGTGAAACTTGCCAGTTATGTCACAAAGATTAGATGACCATAGCTCTGTTTATTGGAAACAGAGAAAGAGTTAGTAAACTCTTGGGACTGATACATGATGATGTATGTAAAGTCCCCTGTCTACACATGCCAGGACCGGTTCTTTGTACTTCACTACATTCTCTGATGATCTCTCAAGATTCAGTCATATGTTCCTGTTGAAACATAAGTCCGAACCTTTTGAGATATTCACAGAATATAAGTTAGAAGTAGAGAACCAAAATAAGGGTATAAGTATTATGTCCTATGATAAGATCAGGGAGGAGAATACTTGTGCATGGAATTCTTGGACTATTCTAAAAGGAAAATGAGATTCTCTCTCAGTATTACTCCTCTGAATACACCACAGCACAACGGTTTATCAGGGCGGAGCAATCGCACCGTATTAGATATGGTGTACTCTATGATGAGTATTACTGAGTTACCTGTTTCTTTTAGGGAGTTATGCACTTATGAAGTTGCATACCTATTGAATAGGGTTCGATTCAAATCAGTGCCTACCACTCCATATAAGATATGGTATGGGAAGAACCCATCTCTTAAGCGAGTTAAGATTTGGGGTTGTCCGGCCTATGTCTAAAAGCAAAATCCGGACAAAATCTAGGCAAGGTCAGTTCTGTAGAACTGGAAAGGTTCCAGCTATACAAAACTGCAGCTGATTTGACAGAACCAAAGCATTCAATAGTCCCCGACGAACCTCAGCCTCTCCGCCGATCTAGTAGGGTTCCTCACCTGCCTGAGACATACTTCGGTTTCTCGATGACAGTGGGAGCGAGGATTGCATCATGAGATAATGACCCAACTAGATTCGAGCAGGTCATCAAGAGTAAGGACTCTGTGAGAATGGCTGGATGCTTAGCGATCTGAGATGGAATCCATGTACACCAATAAAGTATGGACTTTGGTTGCTATATCTGAAGGGTTAAATCCCCATCAGGAGCAAGTATATCTTGAGAAGATTACTTGGTGTAGATGGAAAAGTTGAGACTTTCAAAGCTAGACTTGTTGAAGGTTTTTTCGTCATCGACCAGGCGTGGATAATGATGAAACCTTTTCCAAGTGACTATGCTTAAGTCCATCTGGATCCTACTTAACATTGCTACATACCATGACTACGATATTTGGTGGTTGGGTGCCCTGACTGCTTTTCTAAATACTGATTTAGAAGAGAACGTCTATAAGAACACAGCCAGAGAACTTCGTAAATAGTGGGAGCAGCGGAAACGTGTGCAAGTTGCTTTACAGGATAAAGCAGGCATCGCGGAGTTGGAACATCTGTTTTGATGTGGTAGTCAAAGAGTTTGACTTCATCAAAATGGTAGATGAACCTTGTATGTATAAAAGGGTAGTATGGAGTATGGTAATGATCCTCGTAGAGTACGTGGATGGCACACTCTTGATAGGAAAGGAGTTTCCTATGCTACGGTCGGTCGATCTCCTCTTATCACATAGATTCTCCATATAGGATCAAAGTGATACCTCCTAAATCCTAGGTTTTGGATCTATGAGATAGATCTAAATGGATGTTAGGATTCTCACTAGTTATAGTGAGATGGTATCAGTTGATCCTGGGGAGAATCACTGGAAAGGTTCCAGGGTGATAAGGACGACTGAATGTCAGTCGCAGGCATTGTCTTTACCCTCAGTGAAGGGACGGTATGTTGGAAGAGTTCCAAGCTAGATACCGTGGCAAACTATACGATAAAGGCTGGTAACATCGCTATTAAAGATACTACCAAAGAGGCAGTTTGGGTGTATATTGGTTCATAAGATGAACTAGGTTCCCACCATTGTGTGACAATGGAAGTGTAGCTTTGGCCAAGGAACCATGATCCCATCAGTGACCCAGACATATTCTGAGGCAGCATCACCTGATCATAGAGATAGATGATCTCCAGAGTGATCAAGGTTAGGAGAGTAGACTCAGAGGACAACACGGCAGATCCACTCACGAAGGCCTTTTCCCAAAGAGAGACTTATATGGGATGGTTGAGTATTAGATACTACAACCACTGCTACAGATGGCCCTAGTGCAAGTGGGAGATTGTTAGTTATATGTATGCCCTAGAGGCCATTACTGTACATTGGATGTATATAGTAGTGGATGCTGGGACATATATAGGTAGGACTTTCTTGCTCGACATGATAGTTTGCTATCTGGTTGCTATTTATCTTAACATGTATACTTTCTGTCTCTCTGATTACATGTTGATAAAGCCCTTAGGATGTGTACTCGACTTCCAGGACTATAATGTAGATCATACTAGTGGGGCCTGGATAGTCCATGAGTACATCCTTCATTGTTCCTAGTCGTGGGAATATCGAGACGGGGCATCGATATTCCAGAGTAGACTAGCGTATATCTTCTCGACCCATGTGATGGGCGATGGATGATCCCATATCCATTGGTGTTTGACATCAGAAATGGTATGCGGGTGCTCAGTGGAGACTGAGTACACTGAACGGACTCGCCGAGAACTCCCAGATGGTATTATACCTCACGTCAGATGGCAGTTCTCTGGTGACACTGGTACAGCTTAGTCTGTTGACCCGAGATCGTCATAGAGTCTTGTGTGTCTCCCACTGTGCTTTGATTTCCACCCTACCACGGCTCTACAGAGTCGTGCAAACAGGTGGTTTTTGGGTACAGTCCCGATTCACATGGAGGCAATGAGCGATAGGAGGGGATTCGTCTCTCCCGGTATTGGGGGTTGATGTTGTGCTATGCTCGACTGGCCATAACAGGAAATCCCTGGCCAGGGTTGCAGTGATATACTGGTAAGAGTTATCAGTAGTTTCACGAATGTTATGGACCTCACGTCGGCATGACTTATCGAGCTATTGGGGTCTGACGTTTACCACCCCTAGACGAGATATGCGACATATCAGACAAACAGATCGGACTGTACGGTAAGTGTTACTGGTTGGATTTACAGGAGTGTGAGCGGTCTTGCTCGTCGATCTTCTGATCGCTCAATACCCGGGTGGCCGTTACGTTTAGCAGACCGCTTGCGGCTTGTGGGTGTTTGATATGATCATCACCTGCTGCCGGCGTATTGACGAGTCTTTAGAGTCCTACACAGAGGTTTCCTGGCTCAAGCGAAACGAAATAGGAGCGCATATGAGATATGTGCGGGACCGAGAATGATGCGTGTATGTGATACCGTATTCTATTCTCGCGATGAATGTATCGAATGGTTGTATGTGATATAACCTAGTTATCGAATCGAGGATTGATTCGATAAGCCAATACATTGAATATTAGTCGGTCATATGCGATATGACCGGATCATTAAATCAAGTGTTGATTTAATGATTTAATGCATAATTATATATTTGATATATTACTTTGCATTAACTAGTATTTGTTCACTTTAAAAGGATTTTCTCACTTGATGTGCACATTGTATATGTGATATATTTTTGTGCACTTGATTGTATCATGTTTGATGATACATGAATGTTTGTGTGTATGATTAAACCATGGTTATGCAATGGTTAGGGTTTTCATATACTTATCGTATTCCTTCTTCTTCTTCTTCTTCAACAAAGGAAGAAAGCTTGCCTCCATCAATGGCAACTTGAGAAAAAGAGTGAGAAATCCAATTCTAAAGTGAACCCACTTCCTATTTCTTCATCCTCTACCACTTGCCAAGTAGTATAGGGTGTTTTCTTCACAAGTTTCATGACTTGATGAAGTTGGAGTTTGATCTTGAGTTGCCTCGACGTAGATCATCTTCGGCATCGAAGTCGACGACCTAGCCCGCCCATTTCTCCGATGAAGCCGATGCTAGAGTCCGGGATTCGATATGGACAGCGGAGGGACGTCATCACGGAGCCTAGGAGGTGGAGGACCGGATCTACAAAGGTTGTAGCCTCTTCCCTTTTAGTTAAAGTTGTTTATTTGCATTGCATCGTCTATAAATCTAGTTAACGATCCGTATTAGGGTTTGTAGGCACATGAATTTTTTTGAATTGGGCATGTTTGATCACTTGTGAGACCTCATTAGTGTGCCTAGGAACCCTACAGCTTATTCCTCTCTACACTCTTCATACCACCTTACATGGTCATATCATTTCATATTTTTCAATAAATAGAAAAATCTACATGAGGTGTCCATCTTCTGGAAACCATTCTTGTATAAATACAAGAATACTAAACCGTATATACATACTCGTATTCGTACCAAAAATACAAATACTAAAAGATAGATAAATCCAATAATATGATACTATAATTAAATCAATACGTGATTTAATGATCTGGCTTAATCCTAAGCCCTCTAGTATTACAAACCGCCCGATTAAATTTCACGCAACTAGTACACGTATTTAATCGGAATCCTGCACGTATAAACATACAGCCTCTACATTGTTTCTCCTGAACCAGAGAAACTCTTTGTGTGGGATTCTAAACACTCGACAGTACGCTGGCAGTGGGTTTAACCATAAGCACGTTAGCGGCACTAGCTGTACGTAACGGCTACCCAGGTACCTGTCAAAAAGAAGACCGATGAGCAAGCCCATCCGAACCCTTACTAAGCCTATCCGTGATAATCTCCGTACAGTCCGGTCTCTTTGTCTAAGAGTATTGCATATCGGGTCTAGGGGTGGTAAACGTCAGACCCTTAATAACCCGATAAGTCATGTCGACGTGGCTCGGGACCGATCCGAGAAACTACTGATCAACCATCAGTAAATCTCAACTGCCTTGACCAAGATCTTATGGTTCTGGCCAACCGGACACAATGCGATATCGACTCCCAATACCGGGAGAGACGAATCCCTGACAATCGCTCACTGGCTCCGTGTGGCTCGGACTGTACCCAACCAAAACCTGTTTACACGACTCAGTAGAGGCGTGGTAGTGTAGTGATCTAAGTACAGTGGGAACTCACACGAAACAAATGACGATCTTAGGCCTAAAGACTAACATGTACTCGTGTTACCTGAGAACCGCTATCTGACGATAGATATAATACCATCTAGAGGTTCTCGGCGAGTCTGTCTAATGTACTCACCCCCAGTGAACACATGCATACAATCTTAGGTGATCACACCAATGGTTGTGGGACTAACCACCGCCTCTTGTCGGAGTCTAGAAACGTATACACAAGTCTACTCTGAAATATTGATATCCGGTCTCGATAATTCCTGCGACTTAAGACATTTAAGAATGTGCTTATGGACTATCCAGCCCCCACAAGTATGATCGCTATCATAACGCTGGCAGTTAAGCAAAATCCTACGGTCTTTATCAACATGTATCGGCCATATGTGATATCGAGTAAAACATATGCACATGTTAAGATAAAAACAAACCAAAATAGTATACTACTTTATCGAGTCTTTATCAACATGCATAAGCAATACAAAACAGTAAGAAAAACAAATACATATGTTTAGATAAAAATAACTCAAATAGTAAACTATACAACTAAGCAAGATTATCCTGTATATACATATCCCTAGTATCCTATACAATACAGGCCTCTAGAGCATACATATCCAATAATCTCTCACTTGCACTAAGGCCGGTAATTGGCGTACCGAATACCCAACGTCTGCTCTAGGACCAGTTGTTGGCATATCGCATACCCAATATCTCAAAAAGTCGCTCGAACTGCGCTTGAGGGAGGGCCTTGGTAAATGGATTTGCCGTGTTGTCTTTCGTATCTACTCTTCGGACCTTGATCTCCCGGCGATCTACGATCTCCCTGATTATGTGATACCGCCTCAAGATGTGTCTGGATTACTGATGGGACCGTGTTTCCTTCACTAAAACCATAGCCTCATTATTATCGCATTACAAAGGTATTGGATTAATAATGGACGGAACCACCTCAAGTTCAGTAATGAACTTCTTCATCCAGACCGTTTCTTTTGTGGCATCGCTGGCAGCAATGTATTCAACCTCCATCATCTAGTCTGCGACGGTGCTCTGTTTGGAGCTCTTCCAACAGACCGCCCCTCCGTTGTGGGTAAACACAGAATCCGAGATAGACTTGCTGTCATCCTTATCATTTTGGAAGTTTGAGTCGGTAAAGGACTCAACCTGGATGTCTTGTTCAGTCGAAAATATCACACTTTTGATATGACATTTTCCTTATTTTTCTTAAATATCTAAACGTGTTTATTATAAATATGACACATAAGAGGGTTTATCTGTAAAAATACTATTTTCATATGTTTATATATTATAATTAACATTATGAAAGAAAATGTATGCATATAATATTTATATAATATTTTGATAATTTAAATATGCATATCATATCAAACATCCTTAACCAATATTCTTAAAATATAATATCATATCAAATAGTTAGGATAATATCTCGAAAATACCAAATATTACTAACATTATTCTTTGAGATATGGTGCAAGTTTTGGCTCAGGTCAGGAGATCGAGATGTTGAGATGTCGGAAATAAAAAATCTGCCGAAATATTAAAGAAAATCGAAGAATCAATACTGGCAGAGATTCATGAAATATTTTCAAGTTCCAGACATCAGCTAAATCTCCATGTGTCACAAGAATAAAGCCCCAGAAATTTGCAGCCAAGATCCCACCAAATGGCCGCGGATCCGCAGCTAAACCATGCAATATGCGGCGGATCCGCGGCCGATTCACCGAGTCAGGAGTTGGGATTTTCAGGTTGGATTTGCTACAACTAACCCTAATTCTGGGGATCTTTGGTTTCTGGATTTGGGGCTATATAAAGAACAGAGGTCTAAACTTAGAAATCATCAATCTTGTACACAAGCTAAACACCGTCAAAGAACAAGTGATCCAAGACAGGTCCAAGATTCGACGTGATAAAGCGACGTGAGATTCGACGGAACATCTACATCCGACAAGGCAGAGATCGAGAGCAACTTCTTCTTCCTTTTGTAATCTAAACTTGAAGTTTGTACTTGTGAAGTTGATTAATAAAGGTAGATCTTTAGTTTAATTATTTAGTTACATTATGAATTCCATCTCTATCCGTTCTTCTATCTCCATCATGCGCGAGTAATTCTCCGCTTGATAGGGTTCGTAGGATTAGGATAGAACAATGGATGAGAAAATATTTTAACTTCTTTTAAGTCTTATGAAGTTTATAAACTTTAGCAAAATAAATGTTAACATCCTTATCGGGCGCGCTATCAATTTATTGCTAGTCTCGACCGTGATTTGAGATTAGATTAACAATTGTTTTGTTAAGGGCTAGACATGAATAGAGATCAATGAAATGATAAGGGTCATTAGTGCGAAAACCCTAGTTTCTTTCAAGAACCCTAATCCTCATTCATCACTATCAATCTAGTTTTAAATCTATCGATAGATAAAAGGAGTAATCTTTATTAGTCATCCATGACCACTAAATCCTAACGAACCTTACAAGCCCTCTTCTTATAAAATCTATATCCGTATTTAAACTAGATCTATATTCTACATCCGTGTTTAACGTAGATCTAGATTCTATAGCTATTCTTCACTATTATCTATTCATCTTCCTCTTCCTAATTAACACGTCTAAAGAAAGATTAAAAGATTCCACATATCTCTGAGGACGACCCGTACTCATTTTAGTCTAGCTACACGCGACACCGTTATTGATTGCGGTTATTCTACAAACACTTCTTTAAAACAAATCAATCAAATGGCGCCGTTGCCGGTGATACGTGTGTAATTTTTTTTCTTGCTATTCGTGTTGAATTCTTAGTCGATCCATATCATAAAAATAAAATAAAACAGCACATTGTGTATTTAACGATTAGTGTGTGATTTTTGCGAGGGGATCTGGAGTCACTTGAACGAGGAAATCGAGATTCAGAGACCTTCAGAGAGGACCAGAGGAGCAAAGGGGGCATGCGAATAAATTTTTTTTGAATCCTAATTACCGCGGTGGAACCGCGGCCATAGTATGCTATTGGCGGCGGAACCGCGGCGGAATTGGTGAGTTGGAGCGCTAAATTCTTCTGGTAATCTTCCCTGATTTTTCTCTCTCCTCTGAAATCCAATAATATATTTTTCTGCAGGATTCTTTGCAAAATATCGCCGCTCACAAATCTTTTTGAGTGTGTTATAATTGGTTTGTTTTTGCATATTTTAATACGGACTTTAAGGGGCAAGACCAAAATTTAGATTATGTGGGGATTTCATCACCCTTCCTAAGCCCCACAAATCACAAATCGAGCATCCGCATCACCCTACATTAATTAAAAAATATCTAGATCAAGACTCTAAGGACCATCGCGCTCAATAAGAACAGAGGAAGGTCGTGGGTAATCTATCGCTTATCCGCATTACTTTTGTGGTGTCTAGGCAAGTGTGTCTAAGGCAAGTGGTTACTTAATTAGGCCCGCTATTTTCGGTGATTTGTATAGCGGATACCTCTCACTTACCTGGCACTTACCTAGCCACAAGAGTGATAAAGAAGTGGTAAAGGATTGATCCTGCGGCTTGTCCTTTGGAAGTCTAGGGAGCGGTCTAGAGACTTGACCCAGGTAATCTTAGTTCTAGGGTGTGTGTGCATTTTTTTTGTAGTTTGTCTCACGTCCGATACTTTTCAAAACAAACCAATTTTTAAGTTCTCACAGGCTGCTACGTGCGCTAAACCCGCTTAGTTCATGCTCGGCTGGACACGGGATTCTTGTGCCCGTCTTGTCCGCGTTTCTGCTATCGACTCCGAAGTCGGTACTTCTTCATCTCATTTTTCCCCTCCACCCACCACATCGATCGAGATGGATGGTTCTCCATCAGATTTTACCACCACCACCCTGCCACCACCCGTCGGTGCACCGAATCCACCGTGCATCTCTCTCCAAGAAATATGTTACCCCATGCGCGGACCCCTCCTCCTACCTGTCTATCTATTCCACCAACCAATGAGGATAATTTTGAAATTAAACCCCACTTCATCAAACGGTTGCCCAAATTTCACGGGCTTGAATCCGAAGACGCATACGTTTTTATAAACAAATTCGAAAACGTATGCGCAATGATGGATACGTCACAACTGTCTGTGGATGCTATGCGCTTACGTTTTCTACCTTTTACTTTGTGCGATCTAGCAAAAAAATGGCTTTATAACACTGTCTCACAATCTATTGCCAAATGGGATGAATTCATTGTAGCATTTCTTAAGAAATTTTATCTCAATCATAAGACCGCCCGCGTTCGAAGCGAGATTAACTAGTTTACCCAACTTCCCAATGAACCATTTTGGAAATACTTTGAACGGTTTAAGGATCTTCTTTTACAATGCCCTCATCACGGAATCAATAGATGGGACATTTGTCACATTATATATGAGGGTGTTGATTTAACAACAAAACAGATGCTTGAAACCATGTGTCAATGTCATTTCCTGTCTAAAGATGATGGTGAAGCTTGGCAATTTCTGAAAAATCTTGCTGAACAAACCCTACAGTGGGAAAGCATTAAACCTGCATCGTCTAGGGGAGGTATCCATCAACTCGATATTTTCATCGCAGTGAAAACCGAAATGGCCGCGATACAAAAGAAACTCAATGCTATAGAAAACAAATTCTCTTCAGCCCCCCTAAACCAGTTTACGCTCCCCAAAACCGTGTGTGGTTGCTGTTCCAACCCATCACATCTAATGGAAGAATGTCCTTTGAATCCACCGTTTCAAGGTCAAGAACAAATTAATGCTACTTTTCAGCAACGACCTCGAAACGGTCCTTATTCTTCCACATATAATCAGGGATGGGGGAATCATCCTAATTTTGCTTGGAATCAAAACCAGTTCCAAAGCAATTATAAAGACCTCCTCCACAGCAACAGCAACCACACCCACAGAGTCAGCAGCTCTTTCATTCGTAACCTTTTCAAAATCCGGCCAACAATTCTACACCTTATAATAATTCTTTCCAAATGGCCGGTAACGAAAACTCATCTACACTTGAACAAAGCGTGGATATGTTTATTAAACATTCCATGTAATCGACGGATGAAATAAAGTCTTCTATCCAATCATTAACACAAACCACCACCTCCCATGGTGAAAGTATAAAATCGATAGAGGCAGAACTTGTACAAATAAATGATGCGATGAGTGCGAGAGAAAAAGGGAATCTTCCATCTCAACCTATACATAATCCTGGCCACTCACAAAGTTATAATGTAAGTGTTGTTACCACGTTGAGATCAGGAAGAGTATTGGATAACCAAGTGGGTGAACACGTTGTTGACGTTGATGATATTAATGATACCCCGGCTTCTACTTCTTTTCCTATTTCGTCTAGTCCACCATCTTCTTTTGAGCCTATTCTCCGGTTTTCCCAAGGCTCGAACACTCAGCCCATTTCCTCGAGTCAACCTAAAACAATCCCAACTCTAATTCTGGGATCCATTCCATCTCCACAATCCTCTCCAATATTGGACCCAACCCTTATTGATAAAGCATCTTATCCAAACAGGTTAGGGGCAACAGACCAAGTCCACAAATGGAGAAGATTGTGGAAATTTTTAAGCAAGTTAACATAAACATTCCTCTCCTATATGTTATTCAACAAGTTCCGTCTTTTGCAAAAATTCTAAAGGACTTGTGCACTAGGAAGAGAAAAACTCAAGTGCCTAAAATTTTTTTCTTAGCGAGTAATGTAAGCACTGCTTTTACCCAACAACTACCCAAGAAACGAAAGGACCCCGAAAGTCCTACCATATCTATTTCTATTGAGGGTAAACATATCAATCGTGCTTTACTCGATTTAGGCGCTAGTGTTAACTCGCTTCCGTATTCTATGTATGAGCAATTAGGGATCGAAGAGTTAAAACTGGCGCACTGCACTCTTTAGATGGCCGATCGATCTATCACCCAACCTAGGGGTGAGCTAGAGCATGTGTTAATCAAAGTCGGGGAATTTATATTCCCTATGGACTTTATCGTTATAGATACACAGCCTGTAGCGAACACACGAAACCAAATTCCGGTGATTTTAGGTCGACATTTTCTTGCGACTTCCAACGCAATAATCAATTATCGAAACGACTCTATGGCCCTATCTTTCGGGAAGATGTCAATTGAGCTTAACATTTACAAGTTGGGAAGTGAATGCTCTGAACCCTATGCTCAAGTATTATCTGTCGAAGCGATAAATTTCGACAGCAGCGAATTTTAACAGCTTCACGATACTGATCTCGACTCCGCTATTACGTTGTTGTCCGGGTCAACATCTAACGCTAAATATGAACCTTTTATGGAGTCCGAGTATCATCCCGTTCTTTACGATGAGATTATTATTTGGGATATCTGTCACGCCCCGCTTCCTAGAGTGCGCTAAGATAGGCACGTGACAGAGCCAACCATGCTACCTGTGGATAGGAAATATCCCTCCACGGTCACATTACGGCTGTAGAGATATCAAGAACAATAAAATAATAAACAACTATCTAATACATGTCCATGAGCCAGAATAGCGAGTCAAGAATAAAAATAACGCGGAAGCAAAAAGATCCAATACAATAATAAATTGGAATGTACGTCCCATAATGCGGGCTCACATCAGGAATGAAAAATACTGAAAGGAAACTAAACTAAACTAATAACAGGTCCTCACTGCTCGGCCTGTTGATCAAAATACTCCTGGACAGCCTGCGATAAAGATAAGGGATATGGGCCATGCAAAACCCAGACGTCAGTGCGTCAAAATATCAATAATTCTAAGCAAGCAGGATGTGATGAAATATGCAGGCATGAAGTATGAACAGTAACAAGTCATCAGTAGCAAGTAAACCGTAACATGAATATAAATCAGTGAACATGATATAAACAGGTGAAGTGCAGTGAGTAGTCTAAACTGTGCTATAGGGTTATCTACTCTAAAGTTATTCGAAATCAATTAATGTAATCCCCATCGTAACCCATCGGTCTATGCCTCGTTCATTCCCCACGGGACCACGGTAAAATGATGTAATAGACCGTGAGTCTATGTCCTGTTCATTCCCCACGGGACCACGGTAAAATGATATAATAGCCCTTTGAGTTGCGTTCAGCTACATTCTTGATTTCCCCATACCCCCAAGGTTATGTGTGTAAGTCAGGTATTGATAAATCTGAGACTAATGCCAACACAGGATCAAGCAGGAATAGGTTTGTCTGTATAGACAACAGGAAATGTCCGTAGGGACAACATGTCGAGATTGTCGGCATTAATAACAAGATCAGGTAACATGTCAAGATGCGGTACATCAGGTCATGTCAGGTGGTGTACATGTATCGAGTCATGTCAAGTAGTAGTGTATCAGGTCAGGTCAGGTAGTGCGCAAGTATCAAGTGGGTGCTCATAATCAAACTGTAATAAGTATGGGTGCACAAAATCAAGTATAGAGTACTAATAAAATGAACTAACATGAATGGTATGCACATAGATAGAAAGTCAAAGACATGGATACACACTATCGATTAGGGTTACTTTTAATAGTTCTAAAACTAATTAGATTGCACTTTATTAAACATGGGGTATTAAAACAACAGTATTAGGTTATTAATAAGATCTGTAAATGCAGCTATATGCATTCTATATGATATGGATGCAAGCGGACATCATACAACCGTAAAATGATAAACTAACAAGTGCGAGATATATAACTAAGCAATATGAGATGCAACTATTCAATTTGATGCAGTATAAAATGCATACCCCCAAGAACGGATGCACGTACGTGCGCGTAGCCATCCAAACACGTCCGTTTCGCTGAACGGGACGAGAACAAGATGCGCGGATGCTACCACGGGGTTAGGGGTATCATGCAGGCCATGTTAAGTAATTTTAAATTATTTTACGTGACTTAAAATTTTATATGGTGAAAGATGCAATGCGAGATAAAATGCCAGTATGCAGTATTCATGAAAATGCACATGTCTATGTAACAAGTCAAGATAATTCATAAATATGAATCAAATAAGTTTCAAGAAAGCGGGTCGGGTCGAATGCAATGTAAAATGTAAAATACTACTCGCACCCAGAACACGATAAATCAAGAAATACCACAAATAAGAAAATATGAGAACTGGAATTGGTATAAATGAACTAGGTTGTTACAATATCGATGAAAGATTTGAAGAAATCTTCGCTGAAGAACTCGCATTCTTAGAAGACATGGGAGTGGTGATGAATCAACCCCAACACAAAGAAGTTGAACCGCCACCCCTTCTTTTTATCAATAACGAGAATGCGAGTAATCCATTATCATTGTTTCGTCTCTACAAACCGAGATGTAAACAAGTTCTATTCCACCCCTTATCCCCTCCCTATTTCTTCACGTCGATAGGTGACATGTTCTTCTACCAACCAGTGCGTTACATCGATAAAATATTTGAATGGTTGGTTTTGACTTTTGGTCTTTGTAAAGCTTTGCAACCCCTCATAATTTTAAATGCTTAATACAATTTTACTTAAGTTTTGGGGGAGGGATATATTTTGGCTCTTGAAAGAATTTTTTTAGAAAATTGTGAGCCAAAAATAAGTTTGGGGGAGGATTTCATTTTCATTATTTCTTGTCCCCGTTACCTTTCCTCCCAAGTCTACAGTTTTTTAGGCTTAACAGATGACATCAGTGAGGACACTGCTGCAAACAGGTTTGGGGGAGGTTTATGCTTATTCACGCATTATTTTGCATCATACTATATATAAGCAAAAAAAAATTGATAATGAAAGTTTGAAAGTGAAAATTTACACATGAAAGATAGGAATAATTTGAGAAAAGCAAGAAAGTTAGATATTTTCTTAAACGAAACTAGTAATAAATAGTTATGAGCCGTTGTCCCAAGGGTTAGTAAGATGAAGGAAATTGCTAATCTGAGAATAAAAATAAATCTGAAAAATAGTCCCTATTCTTAAGTCCAAACATTTGAACGTTGATACCTTACTATACGCACTTACACACATCTTGAAACTTGGGATAGTAGAGGATACCTTGAAATGATCTTGTCTAAAAGCCTTAGTATGAAGGAAAATAAAATAAAATATAAGTGGTAAAGGAAAAAATGAACACTGGTTTTGTAATTGTTTAAGGCAGTATAAAAAAAATATAGCGAGGGTGCTTTATTACCTAGTGCCTTAGACCAACCGGTTTGGGAACCACTCTAAGCCTTAGGTGTTGCAAGACGAGGAATTACGCCTTAATACGCGAGCATATTTTATAATCGGTTGGTTAGTACCGCAAGAAGTATTTGTTGAATATATATGCCCTAGAGGCCTTCATTGTATAGGATACTGGGATATGTATGTACATAACAGTCTTACTTAATATAATAGTACGCTATTTGGTTTGTCTTTATCTTAATATTTGATATATTTTGGGTAGTATTCATATATATATACATGTTGATAAAGCCCTTAGAATGTTTTGCCTGACTACCGGCGTTATGATGTCAGTCATACTAGTGGAAGCTGGATAGTTAATAGGCACATCCTTAGATGTCCCTGGTCGCAGGAGTATCGAGACTGGGCATCGATACTCCATAGTAGACTGGTGTATACATATCTAAACCCTGAGGAAGGGCGATGGATTGGTCTCGCAGCCATTGGTGGAGTGCACCTAAGATTGTATACAGATGCTCACTGGGTGTGAGTACACCGGACAGGACTCGCCGAGAACTGACTGGATGATATTTATACCTAACGTCAGATAGCAGTTCTCAGGTGACATGTGTGCAGATAGTCCGTTGACTTAAAGTCGTCATTTGTCTCGTGTGAGTTCCCACTGTGCTTTGATTACTACCCTACCACGGTTCAAAGGAGTCGTGCAAACAGGTTTTAGTTGGGCACAGTCCCGAGCCACGTGGAGGCAGTGAGTGACTGTTAGGGATTCGTCTCTCCCGGTATAGGGAGTTGATATCGCACAGTGATCGGTTGGTCATTACCATAAGTCCCTGGCCAGGGCTGATTGAGAATTACTGATATATTGATCAGTAGATTCTCGGATGGTGATAGAGCCATACCGACACGACTTGTACGGTTATTAGGGGTCTGACGTTTACCACCTCCCTAGACCATACATGCGATACTCTTAGACGAACAGACCGGACTGCACGGATATTGTCACGCAAGGCTCAGTAGGAGTTCAGATGGGTATCCTCACCGGCCTTCTTATCGACATCTACATGGGGACCGTTACGTACAGCTAGTGCCGCTTGCGGTCTGTGGTTAAACCCACTGCCAGCGTAGTAGTCGAGTCTTTAGAGTCCCACACAGAGTTTTCCCAACTCCAGGCGAAATGATATAGAGGTCGTACGGTTTTACGACAAGGGTTCGGACGAATACGTGTTTAAACGCACGTACGACATTCGGACAGTTTTTACTAGACGGCTTTGGTTTAAGCCAGATTCTAGTATCAGGTTATTGGATTTATACAGTCTAAAGTTTTTCCGTGTTTTCACGGATGCGAGGGGCGTTCTCGTAATTTTCCGAGAAGCTTCTAGAAGGAGGGTGACTAAGGAGGTTAAGGTAGCATTTTCATTTAATGCAAATTGTGACTCATTAGTATGATTCACTATGTCATTAATGCATCATTTATTGCTTAATGACTCACATAGTGAATCACTCTTGTTGAATTAATGAAACATGGTGAATAATCATTTATATTCATTTATTTGATAATTCATTATGTTTTCATATATTCAAGTGAGAAGCTTTTCATTCTCTTTATGATCTCCACCTTCTCTCTCCTCAAGTGCACTCCTTCTTCAAATCCTAATCCTACCACTCATGAGTTGAGACCAAGGATTAGGATAGACTTAACACTCCATAACCTAACTCTACATCATCTTAGTTACTTTGGTTAGCAACTAGAGAAACAAAGTTACCTCAAGTCTTGAGGTGTAGCTTGGATTAGGGTACTCGGGTGGATCTTCTATTACGGAAAGGAGGCCGAGGAGGACGTTGAGATCACAAAGACGAAGGAGTAGAATCGTTAGGTATAATATCTTTACATAGTAGCTTAGAACTCTATGGTTGTTGTTAATTATCGTTTAGCAAAGATCTTCGGTTAGTCGATGTACGCTTCAAAACAAGATCGTTTTTCATATTTCCGCCTCCCCGCAACTCGTGGGGTATTGCACATCGACTTACAGTATTAACGGTCGCATGAAGAATGTGTGAGCAATTCCATCTAAAATATTCACCAACTAAAAAGTACTAAGAAAGATGGACAAGAGTATGATAGCTTGAATTGAATTCTCTAAGTGTAGGGATGTCTTTTACACACACGTAGGGGTATATGATCAATGTTTGGAGGAAAGATAGGGAGGAAAAATAAAGACGATGTTTTATTGAAGGATGATGTGATTTCTAACATCTTTTCACGACAAGATAGGGCTCATGACAACCGAAAAACTGGTGTAGTTGGAAACTCTTATTTTCAAGTTCTTTCTTTTATAGTTCTTATGTTTGTATGTAACTTTCACTATCTTTCTTTTATTATAGGATTTTGTGGGTGTAATCCGCTGAAAACCCTCAGGAGACAACACTCCTCCTATTAGGGACACCTAGAGGTTTAACGGCTTGTTGCACGTGCTCAGTGCAATCGTGTTGCCTACAAAAGTGTGCTACTTAGGTTTTTCTTTTTCTTTCTTCCTCTCTTGAATAAATAAGTTTTCTCGGGACGATCATAATTAAGTTTGGGGGTTTTTGTTCAGTCGAAAATATCGCACTTTTGATATGACATTTTCCTTATTTTTCTTAAATATCTAAACGTGTTTATTATAAATATGACACATATGAGGGTTTATCTGTAAAAATACTATTTTTATATGTTTATATATTATAATTAACATTATGAAAGAAAATGTATGCATATAATATTTATATAATATTTTGATAATTTAAATATGCATATCATATCAAACATCCTTAACCAATATTCTTAAAATATAATATCATATTAAATGGTTAGGATAATATCTCAAAAATACCAAATATTACTAACATTATTCTTTGAGATATGGTGCAAGTTTTGGCTCAGGTCAGGAGATCGAGATGTTGAGATGTCGGAAATAAAAAATCTGCCGAAATATTAAAGAAAATCGAAGAATCAATACTGGCAGAGATTCATGAAATATTTTCAAGTTCCAGACATCAGCTAAATCTCCATGTGTCACAAGAATAAAGCCCCAGAAATTTGCAGCCAAGATCCCACCAAACGGCCGCGGATCCACGGCTAAACCATGCAATATGCGGCAGATCCGCGACCGATTCACCGAGTCAGGAGTTGGGATTTTCAGGTTGGATTTGCTACAACTAACCCTAATTCTGAGGATCTTTGGTTTCTGGATTTGGGGCTATATAAAGGACCGAGAGCTAAACTTAGAAATCATCAATCTTTTACACAAGCTAATCACCGTCAAAGAACAAGTGATCCAAGACAGGTCCAAGATTCGACGTGATAAAGCGATGTGAGATTCGACGGAACATCTACATCCGACAAGGCAGAGATCGAGAGAAACTTCTTCTTCCTTTTGTAATCTAAACTTGAAGTTTGTACTTGTGAAGTTGATTAATAAAGGTAGATCTTTAGTTTAATTAATTAGTAGTTTAATTATTTAGTTACATTATGAATTCCATCTCTATCCGTTCTTCTATCTCCATCATGCGCGAGTAATTCTCCGCTTGATAGAGTTCGTAGGATTATGGTAGAACAATGGATGAGAAAATGTTTTAACTTCTTTTAAGTCTTATGAAGTTTATAAACTTTAGCAAAATAAATGTTAACATCCTTATCGGGCGCGCTACCAATTTATTGCTAGTCTCGACCGCGATTTGAGATTAGATTAACAATTGTTTTGTTAAGGGCTAGACATGAATAGAGATCAATGAACGGACAAGGGTCAATAGTGTGGAAACCCTAGTTTCTTCCCAGAACCCTAATGCTCATTCATCACTATCAATCTAGTTTTAAATCTATCGATAGATAAAAAGAGTAATCTTTATTAGTCATCCATGACTACTAAATCCTAACGAACCCTACAAGCCCTCTTCTTATAAAATCTATATCCATATTTAAACTAGATCTATATTCTACATCCGTGTTTAACATAGATCTAGATTCTATAACTATTCTTCACTATTATCTATTCTTCTTCCTCTTCCTAATCAACACGTCTAAAGAAAGATTAAAAGATTCCACATATCCCTGAGGACGATCCGTTCTCATTTCGGTTTAGCTACACGCGACACTGTTATTGATTGCGGTTATTCTACAAACACTTCTTTAAAACGATCAATCATGTCTTCATTACCGTAAACTAAGAACATCTTCTTAGTCCTTCTCAGGTACTTGAGAATATTCTTTACAGCTGTCTAATGATTCTCGCCTGGGTTCGACTGATACCGGCTCACCATGCTAAGCGCGTAAGTTACATCTGATCTGGTACATAGCATCGCATGTATTATAGATCCTACCGCCGAAGCATAGGGTATAATGCTCATGCGAGCCCTCTTCTCATCAGTCTTGGAAGATATCTCTTTGGAGAGGGTGATTCCGTGCAAAGCGGGTATATTACTGCGCTTGGAATTTTCCATACTAAATCTCTTTAGTATGGTGTCTATTTACCGGGACTGTGATATTCCCAACATTCTCTTGGATGTATCTCTGTAGATCTTAATCCTCAGAATGTAGGAGACATTACCCAGTTCTTTCATAGAGAACTTTTGTGACAACAACAGCTTGACCAATTGTATCATACAAATATCATCTCCTATCAAGAGGATGTCATCGACGTATAAGACGAGGAATACAACAGTTCTCCCTACAATCTTCTTATAGATACATGGCTCATCCCCATTTTTTATGAAGTCGAATTTTTTGACTGTCTCATCAAAACAGATATTCCAGCTCCGCGATGCCTAATTTAATCCATAAATGGATTTACGCAACTTACACACCTTCCCACTGCTCCCACTGTCTACGAATCCCTCTGGCAGATCCATATAAACGCACTCTTCTAAATTTCCATTTAGAAAAGTCGTTTTTATGTCCATCTGCCAGATATCATAGTCATGGAAGGCAGCAATGGTAAGTAGGATCCGAATGGATTTCAGCATAGCCGCTGGAGAAAAGGTTTCGTCATAGTCCACTCTTGGTCTTTGACGAAAACCATTTGCAACAAGTCTTGCCTTATAGGTTTCCACATATTCATCTACACCAATCTTCTTTTTGAAGATCTACTTGCATCTAAGAGGAGCAACATCCAAAGTCCAAACTTTGTTGGTGTGCATGGACTCCATTTCTGATCGCATAGCATCCAACCATTTCATAGAGTCCCTACTGGTAATGGTATACTCGAAACTAGTAGGATCATTTTCTTCCAAGATGCAATCCTCTCGATCCCCGTCTATGAGAAAACCGTAGTATTTCCGGGGAGGATGAGAAATCCTACTAGATTTGCGGAGCGACTGAGGTTCGTCGGGTTCTATTGAATTCTCTGGTTCGACCAAATTTTCAGTTGTAGTTTGTGCTTCTGGAACTTCATCCAGTTCTACCGCGCTCCCACTGGTTTCTTTTGCAAGAAACTGTTATTCTAAAAATTTGGTGTTCCAAGAAATAATAATCCTGTGTTCCTCTGCGTGGTAGAATGGATATCCATTCGAATGTTTAGGATATCCTACAAACGTACATAAAATTGATCGTGCCTCTAGTTTATCTAGGTTTTGCTTGTTAACATAAGCAGGACAACCCCATATGTTAACACGTTTAAGATACAGACTCCTACCACTCCATATTTCATATGGAGTTTTAGGTACGGATTTAGATGGAACTTGATTCAATAGATATGGTGATGTCTCAAGCGCATATCCCCGGAATGAAAGAGGTAACTCGGTATTACTCATCTTGGAACGAACCATATACAATAGGGTACGATTCCCCCGCTCTGATACACCGTTGTACTATGCTGTATACGGAGGAGTACGTTGAGAAAGAATACCATTCTCTTTTAGAAAGTCACGGAATTCCGTACTCAAGTACTTCCCTCCTCGATCAGATCGAAGGATCTAATAATTTTTCCTGTCTGGTTCTCTACTTTGCTTTTATATTCTTTGAACTTCTCAAAAGTTTCATATTTGTATTTCATTAGAAATACATATCCGAACCTAGAGAGATCATCAGTGAATGTAATGAAGTACGAGAACCTTCCCCTTGCATGTATAGACATCGGACCACATACATTACTGTGTATGAGTCCCAAAAGCTCTGTAGCTCTTTCTCCGTGTCCCGTGAATAGAGTTTTAGTCATCTTTCTTTTGAGACAAGACCGACAAGTTTCATAAGATAAAAATTCGAACGTATTCAAATATCAATTTTGTTGTAACTTAGATAGTTTTTTCTCGTTGATATGACCTGTAAGTTCCCAGTGCCCTCGCTGCGGAGGCCGTGGCCGATGCGAAAGCAAAAAACAAAAATTATCGAAAATGCAACTAGAAACTAAAACCTAGTGATCGATCCAAAAACGAAAACTAGCAAACTAGCATGCAATGGTTAGAGAATACAACCTTCGACGCGTGTTCACCCAATCGTGGAAAACCCATCCAAGCTCCTCGTAGGCCGACGGGAACATGCTCGAATGACGACCGCCCTTACCGAAGATGATCCACCCGAGGGAACCGATCCAAGCTCTGATTTCACCTAGTGAAGCAACCGACGCTCCAAACTCGCTACGAATGGAGAGTGGGGATGTAAGAATTTTCCACGATGATTTTCTCTCTAATCTAGTGCTCAAGAGAGCAACTCAAGAAGAAGAAGGATGAGGTGAAGAAGAAGTAGGCATGACAAGAAAAATAGCTAATTCTTTTTTTGTGTAGGAAAAAGAAATCAAACTAGAAAGAATAATGGCTACTCATTTTTTCAACCATACTAGAATAGTAAAACCAAATGATTTTATGAATATAAAATCAAAGACATACCTCTCTACCATACTTCTTTACACCTCATCCTCCACCTCATTTTTTATTTTCTTTATAAAGAAAAATCAACAAATGAAGTGTTTATTTTCTAGAACAAATTCCGTATAAATACGGAATACAACCCAGTGTACGTATCGAAATACATATACGCATATCCGTATAAATATACGAATAGCCAAGAGAGAGAAAATGAATAGTGGACAATAATACTAGAATACATATATTAAAAATATATATAAATTATTGAATCAAAACCAGATTTAATAATCCGGCTTAATCCTAAGCCGCTAGTATTATCAATCGTCCAATTCAAGTCCGTGTAGCCTGTACACGTATTTAGTCGAACCACTTGTATATACCAACATACGTCATCTATATCATATCGCCTGAACCGGGAAAACCCTCTGTATTGGACTCTAAAGACTCGACAATATGCTGGCAATGATTTACTAAATAAATCAAAAAACCACAAGCAAGTCAACGGCACTAACTGTACGTAACGGCTACCTAGGTATACGCCAAAAGGGAGGTCGACAATCAAGTCCGTTCATACCCTACTGAGCCTGAATGTGACAATCTTCGTACAGTCCAGTCTCTTCGTCTAAGAGTATCACATACCGGGTCTAGAGGGTGGATAACGTCAGATCCCTAATAACCCGATAAGTTGTGTCGAAGTCAATTTCATCACCAACCGAGAAACTACTGAACTCATATCAGTAAATCTCATCCACCACGGCCACGGATTTAGAGTGATAGCCAACCGAACACAGAGTGACACCGACTCCTAATACCAGGAGAGACGAATCCCCGACAATCGCTCACTGCCTCCATATGGCTCGGGACTATACCCAAATGAAACCTATTTGCACGACTCCTTTTAACCATGGTAGGATAGTAATCAAAGTACAGTGGGAACTCACACGAGACAAATGACGATCTCAGGTCAAAAGACTAACATGTACTCATGCCACTAAAGAACTTCTATCTGACGATAGATATAATACCATCTAGAAGTTCTCAGCAAGTCCATCCAGTGTACTCACCTCCAGTGAGCACCTGTATACTATCTTAGGTGACACAACACCAATGGCTTGTGAGACCGGCCACGCCCCTCATCGGGGTCTCGAAACGTATACACTAATCTACTCCGGAATATTGACGCCAAATCTCGATACTCCCACAACTATGGACATTTAAGAATGTGCTTATGGACTATCCAGCTCTCACGTATATGATCGCCATCATAATATTGGTAGTCAAGCAAGAATCCTACGGGCTTCATCATTATGTATTAGCGACACGTACACATCAATGATAAAAACAAACCAGATAGTATACTATCATCTCGAGTAAGATTGTTCTACCTGTATAGGTCCTCCCTCAATTATCATAATCGTGTGCCTGCAATCACAATAATTATCTTAAGGGCACTATATCCAACAATCTTCCGCTTGCACTTAAGGCTAATTATTGCGGTATCGCATACCTACATCTCGTGTGCTATCGAATACCCAATTTCTCTACTAATCAGTTCCGCAAAGCGTGTTTGTGAAATATCCGTGTTTGATAAATAGCCTCAGTGAGTGGATCTGCTACAATGTTCCAACTTTCTCTCTCTATATCTCAACTTCGCGGAGATGAACAACCCCCGCTACAAGAATTTATCTAGATACTTGATGGGACCAAGTTCATAAATGAACAATTTTATCCAACATACTTCTTGGGATGTATCCTCTATTGAGTCATAACCAGCATCCTGTACCATACTTACCTCGGTATCCCTATTGGAACCCTATCAAATATACCGATTCTCAGAATAGGCTAAACTCAAAACTCTGACAGTATCTCTGTCATCCAGGTCATCTTGGAAGCCTGAAATGATAACAGCCTCCTAGAGGAGACGGTCGTTACCATATACCAAGAACATTCTCTTATGTTCATAATTGCTTCCCTTTATTTCTTCAGGATTGGATTGATATCTGCTTAATACAGCTAGTATATAAGCAACGTCTGGTTTTGTATGCGACATTGCATGATTGACTCAATTGCTTAAGCAAATGATATGTCATTTATGCCAGTCCCACTACTCACCAGTCTAGAAGACATCTCTTTAGAGAGGGTGACTCCATCACCTGCGGGTACACCACCACGGCAGGAGTCGTCCATTCTAAAACACTTTTAGAATGCTGTCTAAGTACCCGGATTGGGATACTTCCCAAATCTAAATCTAAAACCATAGATCTAATCACCAGAATCCGTAATATATTATCTATATCCAACGTGGAGAAAACACTATGTGGCAACCAAAGTTTGATCGATTGTAGTATAGGAACATCACTTCCTATTAGGAGTATATCATCCAAATCTTAGGACAGTACTCTCTACACCCTTCTTACTAGATTCATCTATTGTTTTGATAAAGTCAATCATCTTGACTGTCACATCAAAACAGATAACCATCTCCGCTATACATGCTTTAGTCTACTAGAAGACATAAGTAACTTGCACACATTCCGCTGCTCCCACTGAATACGATAATTCTCTGGCAAAGTCATATACACGTGCACTTCTAAATTCATATTTGGAAAGACTTTATAGTCATCTACGTGCCAGATATCATGGTCATGAATATCAACAGTGATAAGTCATATCCGTATGGAATTTAGCGTAGACACTGAAGTAAAAGTCTCATCACAATTCACTACGGGTATTTGATGATAATATTTATATTAATTCTAGCCTTATTAGGTTAATACCTTTCCACCTGCATAGATCTCGAAAGATCTACTTGCTCCAAATGGGTTTTTCCCCTTCAGGAGCACCCAGCAAAGTCCAAAATCCAATATTTGCTGAAGTGCGTGAAGTCTAATTTGGATATAAAGTATCTGATCATCTGAAAGTTACCACTTTCTATAACCTGTAGATAACTAGTAAGGTCATCATAACCATGATGTTGACCTTCCCGTCACCGTCTATGAGAAAACCGAAGTATCTCTCGGGTGGCTGAGATCACCTACTAAATCTGTGCAATGGCTAATGGTTTGTCAAGTCTAATTGAATTCTTAGGTTCTACTAAACTTTCGGTAACCATTTGTGATTCTGGAATCACTTCCAGTTCTGCCATACTCCCACTAGTTTCTTTCACAAAAAATTACTTTTATAAAAAGGCGGCGAGTCAAGAACAATATAACTATTGATCTTGAAAATGGTAGAAACAAAACCCTAGCAAATGCTTGGGATAATCCACAAACAGCCATTACCGAAGCGTGCCTTGAGTTTGTCCGGATTCTACTTGTAAACAGAAATCGGATAACTCCATATCTTAATAATCTCAAGACATGCAACCAATCTATATCCATGTAGAATCAAAAGCACTAATTTAGATGAAACCGGATTCAAATATCATGCAGTTGTTTTCAGTGCAAATCACTTAAATGGAAAAAGACCAATACAACATTACTCATTAAAGAGCGAACCCGCAGATAAGTAACTTGAGAGAGAATTAAGTTTTCAATATTACTACGACAGAATACCTAACATAAGTATCTACATTTTCGATCACTTTGAAAAATACTACTATTTTCAACATATGGTTCTCTACTTTATTTCTATACCTATAAACTTTTCAAAATCTTTGGACCTTGCATTACAATGAATGCGTGTCTAAAACCAGATAACTCATAGGTAAACCTAAATGAGGTAAGAGTACCAACCTTTTGTCCTAAAGAACGTTGGATAATATACATTACCATGTATAAATTCCAAGAGTATACTAATTCAAATTCTGTGTGTTGTAAGTTGATAACTGTATTTTGGTCAAGAATGTCTTACACCGTTATTCAATGCATCTTAACTTATCCTCAACTGATAAAGGTAAATGTTTGGAACACAATTTTTAAAATTTATATCTCATTTTATAAAATAAAGATACAGCTATTTCATTTTAAAAAAAAATTGGTGTATAACAACGGTTATTCAAAACCAAATATTTGCCGTTAGGCAAAACTAGGCAATTTAATCCAATATCACCAATTGCCACGAATTCCGATATTGAGAATCAAATCGCCAATTTCCCAATACTCTACTCCTACTCAGCATCTGTAATTCCTTACGGATGTGAGATCCAAATCCGGTAGTTACATACCCTGGAGTTAGAATTAATTGGAAAAACGGTTATCATTTACAAGTACACAGAAATTCTGAAACATAAATGTTTCAAGAGGGTGGTCGGGTAATCCTAGTAATGCCTTTTTCACTATCCAGATTCATGACAGTAGTCGTAATTGTTGGATATATGTATGCCCTAGAGGCCATTATTTGACAGTGGATGCTTGGACATGTATATATACAGATGACTTTCTTGCTCGACATGATAGTATGCTATCTGGTTACTCTTTATCTTAACATGTTCACTTGATTGTGTATACTGTTCATTTGATACATGTTGATAAAGCCCTTAGTATATTAGCTTGACTACCATGACTATGATGCAGATCATACTAGTGGGGCATGTGTAGTCTATAAGCATATCCTTAAATGTTCCTAGTCATGGGTGTATCGAGACGGGGAATCGATATTCCAGAGTAGACTAGCATATACGTTTCTTGACCCAGTTGAGGGGGCGATGGATGATCCCATATCCATTGGTGTTTGACACCAAATATTGTATACGGGTGCTCATTGGAGACTGAGTACACTGAACGGACTCGCCGAGAACTCCTATATGGTATTATATCTATCGTCGGACAGGAGTTCTTACGTGACACTTGTACATGTTAGTCAGTAGACCCGAGATCGTCATAGAGTCTTGTGTGTTCTGCCACTGTGCTTTGATTTCCACCCTACCACGGCTCTACTGAGTCGTGCAAATAGGTGGTTTTTGGATACAGTCCCGAGACACATGGAGGCAATGAGCGATATGAGGGGTTTCGTCTCTCCCGGCATTGGGAGTTGATGTTGTACTATGCGCGATTGGCTATAACTGGAAGTCCCTGGCCAGGGCTGATGAGATTTACTGATAAGTGTTATCAGTAGTTTCTCAACTTGTTATAGGCCATACATCGGAATGACTTATTGAGTTATTGGGATCGATGATACCATCCCTAGACTCAATATGCAATATATCAGACGAAGAGACCGGACTGTACGGTAAGTGTTGCTGGTTGGCTCTACGGGAGTTTGGACAAGTTCGCTTGTTCTTCTGTTCACTTAATACCTGGGTAGCCGTTACGTGTAGCTAGTACCGCTGACGGTTTGTGGGTATCTGATACGATCACTACCTACCGCTAGCGTATTGACGAGTCTTAGAGTCTCACATAAGGGTTTCCGAGCTCAGGCGAAACGAAGTGGGGGCACATATGGAGATATGTGCGGGAGCTTGATTAATACGAGTATATGATACCGTATTTTAATCTGGCGTTTTCTATTAGTCGGATTATATATGATATGACCGGATTATTAAATCAAGTGTTGATTTAATATGATGACTAATTGCTCATTAGTAATTCCTTTCTTTATGTGTGCATGCATGTATGCATATTGAAATGGATTTATATACATATATACATGTGTGCATGTATCATGGTGGATGATACATTAGACATGGCTATGCTAGACCCACATGGAAATATTTTAGATGTTTATTGATTTTGAGTAAATGGAAATTAAATAATGAAGCTATGGTTTTACACTCTTCTTAAAAGATCCTACTAACTATGGTTCATTATCTAATCCTCCACTGACTCACTCTCAAAAAATCTAAGATATTTTCATGGCTCATATTTATTAGATGGTGAGTGTGACTCTCTCTCTAATTTAATTCATTTTCTCATTCTCTCAAGTTTAGCCATTCCTCCATCTTCTTCCTCCAAGCTCTCTACCCTTTTTCTAGTTAGTAAAAGAGAAAGAAAAAGAAAGAATTATTAGTGAAAAAATTCCCACTTCATCAATCTATATTAGTCTAGCACACTTGTATAGGTTGTTTGCCTCACTTCTACTTAGGTTAAGTGAAGCAAGAGCTTGAGTGTAAGGAACTCCGGGTGGATCATTGTGGACAACGAAGGCTACAAGCGGACGTGTTCCAAGTTTCGAGTGGAACCAAAGAGTCCAAGGACATCTACACGGAGCTATAGAAGAGAAGGAGAGGTCTACAAAGGTTGTAGTTCTTTTTCTCTTAGTGTTAGACACTACTTTGTATATGATAGTTACCCTAATCTCTAGTTCGATTCGTGGCTTGTGTGCTTTAGCTATCTAATTTTTTAAAATACACCATATATTGTTGTTTAAACCCTAGTAGAGACGCTAAAACACACCAACATGGTATCAGAGCCAAGCTAGAGTATTAGGTGTAATCTAGACGACATTAAAGTGTTCGATCGAACGTCGAAATCCGATTTTGCCAAGTCTCTGGAAATTTTTTCAAAAGTTAGAATTTTTAAGTTTAAAAATATGCAGAAAATTGTGCAGGGTTTTCTATGGATCCCCAAGAAGAATGAGATCCCAACTCGACCAAACGGCCGCGCAACCGCGGCAAAACCATAGGTTTAGCCGTGGTTCCGCGGCACAGTTGGTGAGGCAGGGACTGCCTTTTCTTGTGCTGATCCGCAGGTACATTTGGCACTTTCTGGGTATTTTTAAATGAGACTCAAGTGTTGAGGTCTTTGAGATTTGTGGGTGTTTGATGAATCGATCGAAATGTTTAATATCGCCTATATATTTCTGTATGTGATATAATATTTGGAATCTACACTAATTAGTTTTGAGAAAATTAGTTGGTTATTTGTAAATCTGACATTTCAGTCTCGGTGAAAATCGGGAATCTTGTTGAATTACCCGTTTTTCTTTTTGAAAAGGTCTTTTCATTTCGAGACTTAAATGTAAGATTTATGAGGTTAAGCATGAAATCCGGAATATGAGATATTCCGGGTTTGCGATGTCTAAGGAGAGTGTGAATTCCAAATGTTGTAGTTTGACTTTTCTTTTCTACGACCGTAAGTGTAATATGTGTATCCCTAATTTCGTTGCTATACGTCGACGACGTTGAGAATACATATATTTACTTACGTTGATGATTCGTGATGATTATTCTGTTGCGGTTATGATATGATGTATAGGATTGCCATGATTGAATAGCCGGGAGTTTTATGTGAGATGAGAGTTTTCTTTTTCATTCATGTAAAATTCATTGTATGTAATATTCTTTTATTGGAACACTTCCAGGTTGAGGATGATATCACCATTGATGTATATTATTTACTTTTCCACATTAGGATAGACCCAAGGAGGGGAGCACAAGCGAGCGGGTTCTAGAGTCCAGTGGGAGGCCATCTCGAGGAGTCGGGACCGAGTCTCCTAACTCTAGAATTGGCATGGTTGCTTGCCGCTCTCGTAGGGGTTTAGGGATGTGGGCTTGGCTATTCATCACGACCGTGGAATGCGTATTTTTTTTATCATTGGCTTAGTTTAAAATACGGACCTCCTAGTATATCCTATATTTTCATATATCTGCTTCTGTTGCTGTTACTCTGTGATGTGATCATATTAATTGCGTGTGACGTATGTTATATTGTATATATTATATATAATAAACGTTACTTATGTTTTGCATCCGCGCTAGTTCTGCCCCCGCTCTGCCGTTAGTTAAGTAACCTAACGGTGCATGACAGGACCCCGTGGCGAATGTGAATGGCATAAGCGTACGTTCTATTTTCGTTTCTTTTTTATGATGCTTAGGAACTTAAATGATGGGACTACATTAATGAGATTAATGTAACGAAAAGAAACCTAAAGATGTTGTAGAATCGAATTTGAAACCCACTCGGTATTTTTATGAAAAAGCAAGTTTCAAAATGCGGAGCTTAAGCCACTCCTTTTAAAATTATTTGGTTCTACAACGTTATCAAGTTCAAAGCGCTAAAGTTTTTTTTATAAAAACCATCCGCAACCCTCCGTCATTTTAGGAAGTAGAGTACTTAATATTCATGCTACGTTTGTTGACCATAGTTAAGATGTAGTGTACGGTAGCTAAGTGATGTCTTCCTAAACAACATATAATGCGATTAATTAGGACATTCATATGACTTTGCTAACCATAGTTAAGGGTCATATGGGTGGGTCTAATTAATTACGAAATGACAGGTAGAACTTGACTGGTGCTTATTGTTTCCCCCAATCAGAGCAAGGCTCTGTTCAAATTTTGAAATTTGAAATGAAGCGGCGTTTCATAAAAGCGCCAGCGCTTCATAAACGCGCTCGCGCTAAATGCGCCAGCGCTAAGAGTCAAAGACTCTGATGCAGCGCTCACGTGCAAAGCACGAGAGCGCTAGCGCTAGCAGCGCCAACGCTAAGAGTCAAAGACTCTGATGCAGCACTCACGTGCAAAGCACGAGAGCGCTAGCGCTAAGTGCGCTAGCACCAAGAGTCAAAGACTCTGATGCAGCGCTCATGTGCAAAGCACGAGAGCGCTAGCGCTGGAACTAAATGGTTCTCACCCTTGGATCAAAGATCCAACAGAGATGACTAAAACTCATCAAATTACCTCTGAAAATTAGAGCACCGTTGGATCAAAGATCCAATGGTGATTAAAAATCACCAAGATACAGAATAAGTTCTGTATGGGAAAAGATTTTCCCGATCATGTTAAAAACAAGAAGACTGCCTTCTGTAAAATAGAAGCCCTTGGATCAAAGATCCAATGGTGGGAAATATTCCCAAATCAATTAGAGAAAAGATCTCTTCAACTGATTCAACAAATCAGCCTCCCCTATATAAAGGACCCAAGACTTCAAGTCTGACACGGAGAAACCCCCACAAACTTTGAGAAATTTCAAAGAGAAGAGCAAGCTCTCGGAAGAAGAATTTCTTCAAGGTAAATAAAACGGAGAGATTGAAGCATCTCCTCAATGAAGAAGAACCTAGTTCTTCTTCTAGATCATAGATCTACAAAGACAGAAGTCTTTCATAAAAATAGAAGAGATTGAAGCATCTCATCATAAAAAGGGAAGAAGAAGAACTTAGTTCTTATTAGAGCACAGATCTATAAGATAAAGACAAAGTCTTTTCACAAAAAACATAAGAGATTGCAACATCTCTGTTCCCCTCCGAATGGCGGCCAAGACATGGGCGTCTTGCCTGAGATTCGGGGCAGATGCTAATTAGTGCTATCCGTCCACCTCTCCGAAGATGCCAAGTTGATTTATGGTACCGTGTATCGGAGGTTTAGACGGATGCGTCCGATGTAGCAGACTTCATCAGATTCCCCCTCGTTTGAGGGGTTTTTGATTGTGGGGACGCTCTTCCCTGCAGGCGCAAGCCCCTGCAGTTAATTATGCTACCGCATTGCGGTAACAACTTTCTCCTTCTCCAGATTGTCACTTTGTGTCGTGTGTGTTTGTTTTGTTTTTGGTTGCCCGTGGATTGTATACGGAGACTGAGTTATGTCGTCGCCCGTAGGGCGTGGACTAGTCCAAATCCGTATTATCTTAGATTTGGGTTTGGGGGATTGGTTTGAGGATACGTTAGCCATATTTGAGGCTAAGATCAACTCAAACGTTTGTTAAGGATACATTAGTCAAATTTGAGACTAAGATCAACTTAACGAGATCGTTTAGATCCGACAAAAGAGCATTTGGGCTCTATTATTCCAGTTTAGGGACATAGTGGTCCGTTGGATGTATGGCCGTCGGGACCCATCACCTCTCTGACGACGTTGAAGGATTACAACGACAGATGTCAGAGGAGTTCAGAGATGTACCCTTGAACCAAAGTTGGTTGGGAGATCTATAGTCCAATTTGGGACTAAAGTCTGTTTTGAAAGTTTTGGTTTAAGAATGCGTTAGCCATATTTGAGGCTAAGATCAACTTAAACGGGATTGTTTAGATCCGACAAAAAAGCATTTGGAGGCTCTATTGTTCCAGTTTAGGGACATAGTGGTCCATTGCCAGTTTAGGGACATGGTGGTCCATCTCCAGTTTAGGGACATGGTGGTCCATGTTCCAGTTTAGGGACATAGTGGTCCATTGGTAGTTTAAGGACATTGCGGTCCATTGGTAGTTTAAGGACGCATAAGTCCATGGGTTTAAGGACCCCACAGTCCATATGGGTGTGTTTAAGGACGCATTAGTCCGTTAGTTTAAGGACGCATAAGTCCGCGGGTTTAAGGACCCCACAGTCCGTATCTTGGTTTAAGGACGCATAAGTCCATGAGTTTAAGGACCCCACAGTCCGTGTTGATGTGTGGTTGTCGGGACCCGTCACCTCTCTGAAGACGTTGAAGGATTACAACGACAAATATCAGAGGAGTTCAGAGATGTACCCTTGAACCAATGAGTTGGTTGAAAGAGCAGATGTGCTCAGTTCAAGATGATTTGAGGACTTATGGCCAGTTTGGGCTAAGTCCAATTATGTTTGAAATATTGGCCCTTTGGGCCATTAGACATTTGTCTGGGTTCAGCCCCTCATCATTCAGCAGTGCTAAACAGAGGATTGGGGTATCTGACAACATTTTGTCTTTTATTAGGCACTGACCATTCATCATGGCTCTGGAGTTTACTTTGAATGTCATGTAAAATGATCAAGTTTGGAAAACAAGGGTATATTTGGAGTTCAATCAAAGGGGAATCCTGCCTCTGGAAAAACTTAGCCATTTTGGGCTAGGTTGGTTTTGAAATAGTGTTAACACTAGAAGGTATTTGACGATCACGTGTTCCCACGTGATGCGCTTTAAAAATAGTGTTAAACACTAAAAAGGGGTGGTCACGTGAGGTGCCTGAGATTGGGCCGAAACTCCTTTCTTCGTTCTGCCATTAAGTGTTAAACACTTTCATTTTTATTTTAGAGCATCACGTGTTGGCACGTGATGGGGATCTGTGCGCCAATTGTTAAAGCATTTGCTGAGGGGTCACGTGATAACACGTGAGAGCGCCCAAAGCTTTCATTTCCTTTGCTTTTTCTTTCTGTGTTTTGGGAGTCACGTGGGAGCACGTGAGGCATTGCCTCAAAGCTTCTTCCTTTTTATTTTTGGGGATCTTTTTAGGGGTCACGTGGGGACACGTGACCCTAGTTCTTTTCATGAACAGAGATCTTTTAAGAATTGAATTCTCTGTAAGGTTAAACTCTAATTTTGTTTTGGAGGAATTAAATTCCTATTGTGAAAGAATTAAATTCTTATCTAGGGCAAAACCCTAATTTCTTTTCAAAGGAATTAAATTCCCAGATATGTAAAAGAATTAAATTCTTGATTAGGGTTAGACCCCAGTTTCATTTTAGGAGGAATTAAATTCCTGTGAGTTTGGGAGAATTAAATTCTCAAAACTCAATTCCCCTTCTAAGTTTAGGATCTGCATGGCAGGATCTCGATCCGATGAGAATTAAATTCTCATCCTATGGGGAGATGTGCTCTGGACAGATCTTCAACCAGAAGAAGAACTAAGTTCTTTATTTGCAGAAGAGTTAAACTCTTAAATTTTGAGAATTAAATTCTCTTTTTGAAGTTGATCTTTTTCCCTTTTCTCACCTAAGGTTTTCTTTGTTGAGAATTAAATTCTCCTTTCTTTTCTTCCCTCTTGAGAATTAAATTCTCCTCTTTCTGTTTTTCTCTCCAAAAAAAAGGCCCCTCTCTTCTTTTCTTAGATCATATTTATAGGAGAAGGAAGAGAATCAATTTGCTTAGTAAATCTCTCATTGAGAGATTTGATTTGTATGTTGAGAGATTTGATTTGTATGTTGAAGATTTGATTTATATTTATCATTAATCTGGGCCTTTAGATCATTCTGTGAATTTTATTCACCGTTGGATTTTAAATCCAAAAGATATTCTATTTGTTATTCTGGTGAGATTTTCAGGGAAATCTTTCCTTGTCTAAAATCTTTCCATAAATTGGTGATATTTAATCACCCTTGGATCTTTAATCCAACGGTCCCCATAATCCTTTTCCATTTGGAAAGATTTAGAGAAATTTAGAATTTTAATTCTATTTCGAAAGATTTTAGAGAAATTTAGAATTTTAATTCTATTAAACTGTAAGGCTTTCAAAGCCTGTCACGTGCTGGCACGTGACCCTTGGTCACGTGTGAGCACGTGACCCTTGGTCACGTGTGAGCACGTGACCCCCAAATTGGTTCCTTTAACAGCCGTTTATTTATGTTGTTGTTTTAACCATCACGTGTCAACACGTGACCATTGGTCACGTGTGAGCACGTGATACCTTGTTGAGGTACTTCCTGATTTTTAATCAGAGAACAGATTTTAGAACTTAATTCTATTCATTATTTTAGGGGCCTTAAAAGCCCATCACGTGTCTGCACGTGACCCATGGTCACGTGTGAGCACGTGATGTCCCATAGGAGTCTTTTCTGAGTTTTTATTATATCTTTTAACTCCTCCAGTGGGTTCTTAAAGGTCCATCACGTGTGGACACGTAATGCCTCATAACTTTTGATCCCGAATGAATTATGAGGCCCATAATATATCTAATCGAAGGGTTTTTCGAGATGCTTCCAATACCATCAGAATTTAATAGTTCCTCCTTTGGGAACTTATCAAAATATAGGCCGGAAGATATTGGTTCGCATTTCCTTAAGCGTATCGCTGCCATTTGATACCTTAGACTCTTCTGCGCAGAAATTTTTGGCGGGAACAAATGCCTCCCGCTACTTTGCCCACGTAAGTATATACGTGGGTGAAGTAGTGCAAAGTAATGCATAACGTATGACCAGTTTCGGGTTGGTATATTACTTTCAGAATCTTGATCTGAGAAGATAACGAGCGGACACAAGCGTCGTCATTTATCATTGACTCAAATCTCGACTCTTAAGAGATATAGTTCCAAACCCTTAACTCCATGAGCCGCACCCTTCTATCTCTTTATATCTTACTCTGGCGTGAAGTAATTTATATGCTCATGAGTAGCTTTTCCATTTCAGTGGCATGTAGCTTTGGCGAGTGTGGCACATAGATGGTCCATCTTGACCTCTTTGCAGGGCGGTGATGGCTTAGGAGACAGGGTTAGGATCTGCCACCTAAGACTTTTCAACTTTATGAGCCGTGAGGGTCTCATAAAGACTTTTCTCCCTACGAGTCGAGAGGATCCCGCGGGTGTATTTTCTCCTTAGGGGTCGTGAGGACTCCTAAGTGTGTTTTCTCTTGAAATTCGTAAGGATCTCACAAGAGAATTTTCCCGCTTATAAGTCGAGAGGACTCGTAAGTGGTTGTTTCCCTCCTTGTCGAGATTCGAATTTGGAGAGTGTGACCCATGGATAGTATGCAAGAGACCGTTTTGGGCCGACTTGCAGGGTCCCAGTGCTTAGGAAACAGGTTTTTTAATCCCTACCGCCTAAGACTTTATCTCACGAGTCGAGACGAATCGAGAAGTTCTCGCAAAGACATCAATTTCCTCACGAGTCGAAACGGATCGAGCAGATCTCGCAAGAATATCCTAACGTCACAGTTAACCTCTGCTCTTTACGACAGAAGTCCGTTAGGGTCTGTGGTACTTAGGGTTTTGGCCGTCGTACCGTCGCATCAGCTGATATATTCCTCGATAGGCAATCGTGCTGTTCGAGTAGCCCTGCGACTGCCGTGTCTCTGATCCCTTCGGGGGCTGGACAAGACGTCTTCAAGCAATCCTCCTTGGAAGTTTGACCGTCGGAAGAGCAAGCGTTAGGAATTTTGCCATGCCGCTTTTTACTTGAGGTTAGGCTCATTTTGGAGAGCCCCGATGAGTCATAACCACTCCGCGCTGGTGTGGGATGATCTCCGATAGTCTTTCAGGCTTTATATGAGTTGTCGTTAAGACCCTGAAGCTAGGAATTTGGCCTTTGCTTCGTTTGCTGGCATTGCATCCTCTGTATCGAGACGAATGTCGTGGTTGTCTCTAGGTTGCTGGTGAACCGTCGAGGTTTGGAACTAGGGATTTTGCCGTGGCTCCTTTTGGTGATGTCGCGTCTGCTATGTCGAGACGAACGTCGAGGTGGTGACCACTCCGCGCTGGTGCGGGATGATCTCCAATTGTCTTTCAGGCTTTATATGACTTGCCGTTAAGACCCTGAAGCTAGGAATTTGGCCCTTGCTTCGTTTGCTTTGGTGTGTCCGGATCCTGTTGGAGGAAGGACGCTGTAGTGACATCTCGTCTACTATATCGAGACGAATGTCGTGGTGGTGACCACTCCGTGTGGGATGATCTCTGATTGTCTTTCCGGTTTTATATGAGTTACCGTCAAGACGTTGAAGCTAGGAATTTGGCCTTCGCTTCGTTTGCTTTGATGCGTCCGAATCCTGCTGGGGGAAAAAAGCTAGGGTGACATTTCATCTGCTGTATCGAGACGATCGTCGAGGTGGTGACCACTCTGCGCTGGTGCAAGATGATCTCTGATTGTCTTTCAGGATTTATATGACTTGCCGTCAAGACCCTGAAGCTAGGAATTTGGCCTTTGCTTCATTTGCTTTGGCGCGTCCGAATCCTGCTGGGGGAAGAACGCCGAGGCGACATTTCATCTGCTGTATCGAAACGATCGTCAAGGTGGTGACCACTCCGCACTGGTGTAAGATGATTTCCGATTGTCTTTCAGGCTTTATATGAGTTGCCGTCAAGACCCTGAAGCTAAGAATTTGGCCTTTGCTTCATTTGTTTTTGGCGTGTCCAAATCCTGCTGGGGGAAGAACGCTGGGGTGACATTTCATCTGTTGTATCGAGATGATCGTCGAGGTGGTGACCACTCCGCGCTGGTGCGAGATGATCTCCGATTGTCTTTCATGCTTTATATGAGTTGTCGTCAATACCCTGAAGCTAGGAATTTGGCCTTTGCTTCATTTGCTTTGGCGCGTCCGAATCCTGCTGGGGGAAGAACGCTGGGGTGACATTTCATCTGCTGTATCGAGACGAATGTCAAGGTTGTCTCTAGGTTGCTGGTGAACCGTCGAGGTTTGGAACCAGGGATTTTGCCGTGGCTCCGTTGGGTGATATTGCGTCTGAGTCCTGCTGGAATGAGGAGGAACACTGCTGTTGACGTCTCGTCTGCTATATCGGGACGAATGCTGAGGCGGAGTTGGGATTTTGCCATCGCTCCGTTTTGTTTCGACCATGAGGTCTTTCATTGACGTTGTATCTGCGTCCTGCTGGACTGCGGAGGAACGCCGTCGTTGACATTTCGTCTGCTGTATCGAGACGAATGCTGAGGTAGAGCTGGGATTTCGCCGTCACTCCGCTTTGTTTCGACCGTGAGGTCTTTTTTTGACGTTGCATCTGCATCCTGATAGACTGCGAAGGAACGCCGTTGTCGACATCTCGTCTGCTGTATCGAGACGAATGCTGAGGTGGAGCTGAGATTTTGCCGTCACTCCGTTTGATGGTGTAACATCTGTGTCCTGCTGGAATGAAGAGGCACACCGTTGTTGGTCTCCGGGCTGCAGATGTGGCCATTGAGATTTGGAACTAGGGACTTTGCCATGGTTCCATTTCGTTGCGACTCTGAGGTCGATTGTTGACGTCATGTCTGCATCTGGTTGGAGTGAGAAGAAATGTCGTTGGTGATCTCTAAGTTGTCGATATTGACGTCGAGACCCTGAAGCTAGGGATCTTTCTTTGCTTCATTTGTTGACATCGTGTCTGTAATATTGCGACAAATGTCGAGATTGTCTCTAGGTTGTCTATGAACCATCAAGATTTGGCTTTGCTTTCTGATGGATCCTGTTGGGAAGGTATGGTTCCCTCTTTATCTGTGCCCCTGGATTGTATACAGGGATCGATGTGATCTCACCTGTAGGGCAAAAATTTCATTTTTTCATTCATTTCTTTTTTATTTCCGCGATGCTCTATCATTTCAGCTTTTACATCGCGAAGGTCGCGATTGCCCAATCATTTCGGCTATTTTTCGCGGTGCCCAATCATTTCGGCTATTTGTTTTATTTTTACTCGCTGTTTTTTTATTGCGAGTTGCCCAATCATTTCGGCTGTTTTTGTATGCATACATTTTTACTTGCTGATTTTGTTTGCAAGTTACCCCATCATTTCGGCTATTTCATATGCATTTTTTTTGCGAGTAGGGGATTTGGGATCTGATACCAATCTTAGCATCAGCATCGCTGCGACTGGAATATTGCCAGGAGCGAATCATCATTTGCCATGACAGGACTTGGAATTTGATACCGGTTTAGGAATCCGCATCGCTACAACTGGGATATTGCCAGGAGCAAATCATCATTTGCCTCTGTCGACATTGAACAAAGGTGGCTTAGTAAACAGGGTTAAGGGTCCTGTCGGCTAAGGCTTTTGACTTCATGAGCCGTAAGGGTCTCACAAAGGTATTTCTCCTTACAAGTCATGAGGATCTTGTAGGTGTGTTTTCTCCTTAGGAGTCGTGAGGATTCCTAAGTGCATGGTTTCTTATAAGTCGTAAGGATCTTACAAGAGTATTTTCTCCTTGCAAGTCGAGAGGACTTACAAGGGCTGTTCACCTTGTAAACATATCCCTAGTCACGGATAGGACTTTGTTAGGGAAATGTTCATTCGTGCCCGTGGATTGTATACAAGGGTCAATATTGAACCGTTTGTAGAGCAATATCGAAGGTTGTGGGGGTTGCTTAAGAATAGGTTCAGGTCTCTGTAATTTAAGACTTTCAAATCTTATGAGCCGTGAGGGTCCCATAAGAGAATTCTCCTTACGAGTTGTGAGGATCTCGCAAGTGTAATTTCTCCTTAGGAATCGTGGGGATCCCTAAGTGTGTTGTTCCCTTGTGAGTCGTAAGGATCTCACGCGGGTGGTTTCTCCTTACAAGGTCGAGAGGACCCTGTAAGTGTCTTTCAACGAGCTTGCGCCCTTTCGGGTTTTCACAAACACTCGCCGGTAGCCCTGCTGTTTTTACTCACGGAACCCTTTCGGGTTTTCATCCGTGCCCATTTTGCTTATGGACATACCGTTTTTTTTTTGTTTTTTTTTAAAATTCTAACGAGCTTGCGCCCTTTCGGGTTTTCACAAGACTCGCCGGTAGCCCTGCTGTTTTTACTCACGGAGCCCTTTCGGGTTTTCATCCGTGCCCATTTTGCTTATGGACATACCGTTTTTTTGTTTTTTTGCTTTTTTTTAACCACGCCAGCCTGAGGATGCCGCGGGTTAATAGTAGTTTAACGACGTTTCGGTCATTTGCAAGTTTTAGGACATTGCGGTCCGTCGTTAGTTTAGGGACGTTTCGGTCCGACGCCAGTTTTAGGACATAGTGGTCCACCGTCGCCGTATTTGAGGCGAATCTCTAGTTTACTGACTTTTCGGTCTATGGGGATTTCTCTATGAAAGAGCACGATGCACCCGGCATGTCCATCTTTTTCGGAGCATGTGGTTGTGGCGGGCTCACCTTCCAGTTGTCAGACAACGCGAATTTGCCCTGTTGGTATTCATCCTCAATCCAGCCTTTGAAGACATAGCAATTTTCGAGTGGGTGACCCATTACTCTGTGGTAGGGACAATAGTTAGGATTGTCAACGTCACCTGGCTGCAACGGACGTTTTGGATCCGGCAAAGTGATGAGCCCGCTGCGCACCGCCAGCTCGAACAGTTTCCTCGTTTTATCCTGGGGAAACGAGTAAGGACGTCCCAGTCTCTCCTCGAGGGATAGGCGTGAACGCACGTTGTTTTGGCGAACAACCGGCTTTAAGTTGCTCGGCCGTTGTTGAGTATTGGCAACGAAGGCTGTTTTCCTTTTGCCCTTTTCATTCCAAGGCTCTGTCTTTGAAGTGGAAGGCCTATGGCCCATCTGGTCCATTTGGGCCAGCTTGTCAATCAAGGCCTGAAAAGTGGTCGGTTTGAAGAACATCATGAACTGTGAAATAGTTGCATGAGGGTCTAGAGTGCCCACGAACATGCCTACCGCCGGCGCTTCTTCGATGCGCTGTTCGCACTTCGACCACAGGTTTCGCCAGCGTATAGCGTACTGGACCCATGTCTCGCCTGGTTTCACCCTGGCATTAATCAACGCCGTTATCGGGGTGTGTTCGCTGGCGCTCGCGAATCGCTGAGTGAATAGCAACTCCATTTCAGCGAACGTCTTGACGGAATCGTTCGGGAGTTCAGAATACCATTCGAACGTTGTTTCTGACAAGCTGCCGACGAATTGGCGAAGCAAGAGCTTATCGTCGCCGCCAGTGTTTCCACAAAGCGCCCTGAACTGGGCCACATGTTGATGGGGATTGCCTATCCCCTTGTAGACATGGAACTTCGGGATCGTATAGCCCGGCGGGTATTTGATCTGATCGTACCAGCTCGGATATGGTCGTCCCGTCTTGACAACTTGACCGGCTGCCTCAGTTGCTTGATGAACCCGTATCTGCTGAGCTATATAATCATCCAGGTCAGCCTTGGAAATTGTCTCCTCCTTGGCTGTTGACAGAGCCGGTGGAGGATTTGACGTTTTTCCCATGTCGTCTTCAAGGACGATCGGAGGATCTTCAGCAGGAGGATCTTGTTGGATCATCATTCCCACCATGTCTTGGAAGAGAAGCGCCATTTGTTTTATATTAGCCGCTTGCTCTGCGGCTTCTTTATCCTTCTTTTCGAGGACTCTGCATAGGTAGTCAGCGTCAGTTTCTTGTTCATGACGCTGCTCTGATGATGCCTCCGAGCTTTCTTTTGGCCCGGTAAGTGCGGCCATTGCAGTCATCATCTCCTGAAGCTTCTGTTGCTGCTCCTGGGCTTTCATTACGGATCGGGTGAGCGGTCGGTGACCCGTCGAAGTACGGCTTTCCTCCTTTCCAGAAGCCATATAAAAAGTGTGCACCACCATGCCCCTAGACTTGGGGCGTTTGCGCTCAACGCTTTTACGGTTCGCCATGTTCACAGGGGCTCTTTGCAGCCTCCCTTTCTTTTGAGCGATTGGAGTTGAGGGGGCCGTTGTAGTGTGCACCCAAGTAGCTGTTGCTTTTTGTGGCTTGACGGAGTAATCCTTCTCTTGCCGACCTTTCGACTTCTTGTGTTGGCGAGAGAAATTAGGATCAATCACAGATTCTCAGACTCGTCGCCATGTCTTGTAGATCCTGGAGGACAGTGATTGAGGAGACTGCTCCAGCTTTCCTGCTTCCATGGCGATCTCTACCGGTGGAGGAGATCTTTTGAGCATCGCAGTTGGCGAGTTTCTGCGTACCCTGTTCAGCAGCTCAAAGCTGTTCCCAGTTGGAACAGCAGCATTAACCTCCACCGTTGGAGCTGGTGGAGTTATCCCAGAGGGAGAGTTGCCGCCAGCCTTCCTTACTCGGCGCTAGTGGAGACGTCGAGCGTGTCGTGTGGATGGAGTTGTTCTAACCGTAGGGGTGACCTCCTCATGCCCCCTGTGTTGGTCAGAATCTGCTGGTATCAGCCTTTTAAAGACCGACGTCTGTTGCATGGGGACGGCCAACCTGTCAAAAGCAGACTTCCGAGCAGGGGAAGTAACCTTGGTGATCTGGCCTGAAACTGGAGTAGGGATAGCTATCCGCTTCGGGATAAAATTTTCTGGTATTGCCGACTTTTTCATGGGCACGTTGGAGCTCTGACCTAGCCTGTTAAAAACTGAGGCAGTGGAGTTGGGTGACCCGTTGAGAGGGACCGCGGCAGTGGTAAGTCGATCAAAGACCGACTTCTTTGGGGCTTCTTGCGACATCATTGGGGCATTGAAGCTCATTGGTGGGAGCATGGTTCCAAAGAATAGCCCCGTGGTGGCTTGAGTTACCTGCTCCACTGGTATCTTGAAAAGAGAGGCCGCTTGGGGCCCGTAAGTCACTCCTCCAGCAAGGACCGAGCGAGAGTTGCAGTTGCAGGCAGTGCAGTTTGAAGCCATTGATCTTCTGTTTTCTGCACGGAGCAAGACACCAAATCTTAGTACCTCGAATCCACAGGCAACCACAGTAAACCGCGATTCGTTCGCGAACACGACACACGATGTGTGGAGTGGAAAGAGGAAAAGGTCCCACCGGGCGTGCCAGAATCTGTTCCCCTCTGAATGGCGGCCAAGACATGAGCGTCTTGACTGAGATTCGGGGCAGATGCTAATTGGTGCTATCCGTTCACCTCTCCGTAGATGCCAAGTTGATTTATGGCACCGTGTATCGGAGGTTTAGACGGATGCGTCTGATGTAGCAGACTTCGTCAGATTCCCCCTCGTTTGAGGGGTTTTTGATTGTGGGGACGCTCTTCCCTGCAGGCGCAAGCCCCTGCAGTTAATTACGCTACCGCATTGCGGTAACAACTTTCTCCTTCTCCAGATGGTCACTTCGTGTCGTGTGTGTTTGTTTTGTTTTTGGTTGCCCGTGGATTGTATACGGAGACTGAGTTATGTCGTCGCCCGTAGGACGTGGACTAGTCCAAATCCGTATTATCTTAGATTTGGGTTTGGGGGTTTGGTTTGAGGATACGTTAGCCATATTTGAGGCTAAGATCAACTCAAACGTTTGTTAAGGATACATTAGTCTAATTTGAGACTAAGATCAACTTAACGGGATCGTTTAGATCCGACAAAAGAGCATTTGGGCTCTATTATTCCAGTTTAGGGACATAGTGATCCATTGAATGTATGGCCGTCGGGACCCATCACCTCTCTGACGACGTTGAAGGATTACAACGACAAATGTCAGAGGAGTTCAGAGATGTACCCTTGAACCAAAGTTGGTTTGGAGATCTATAGTCCAATTTGGGACTAAAGTCTGTTTTGAAAGTTTTGGTTTAAGGATGCGTTAGCCATATTTGAGGCTAATATCAACTTAAACGGGATTGTTTAGATCCGACAAAAGAGCATTTGGGGGCTCTATTGTTCCAGTTTAGGGACATGGTGGTCCATCTCCAGTTTAGGGACATGGTGGTCCATGTTCTAGTTTAGGGACATAGTGGTCCATTGGTAGTTTAAGGACATTGCGGTCCATTGGTAGTTTAAGGACGCATAAGTCCATGGGTTTAAGGACCCTACAGTCCATATGGGTGTGTTTAAGGACGCATTAGTCCGTTAGTTTAAGGACGCATAAGTCCGCGGGTTTAAGGACCCCACAGTCCGTATCTTGGTTTAAGGACGCATAAGTCCATGAGTTTAAGGACCCCACAGTCCGTGTTGATGTGTGGTTGTCGGGACCTGTCACCTCTCTGAAGACATTGAAGGATTACAACGAAAAATATCAGAGGAGTTCAGAGATGTACCCTTGAACCAATGAGTTGGTTGAAAGAGCAGATGTGCTCAGTTCAAGATGATTTGAGGACTTATGGCCAGTTTGGGCTAAGTCCAATTATGTTTGAAATATTGGCCCTTTGGGCCATTAGACATTTGTCTGGGTTCAGCCCCTCATCATTCAGCAGTGCTAAACAGAGGATTGGGGTATCTGACAACATTTTGTCTTTTATTAGGCACTGACCATTCATCATGGCTCTGGAGTTTACTTTGAATGTCATGTAAAATGATCAAGTTTGGAAAACAAGGGTATATTTGGAGTTCAATCAAAGGGGAATCCTGCCTCTGGAAAAACTTAGCCATTTTGGGCTAGGTTGGTTTTGAAATAGTGTTAACACTAGAAGGTATTTGACGATCACGTGTTCCCACGTGATGCGCTTTAAAAATAGTGTTAAACACTAAAAAGGGGTGGTCACGTGGGGTCACGTGATTGGGCCGAAACTCCTTTCTTCGTTCTGCCATTAAGTGTTAAACACTTTCATTTTTATTTTAGAGCATCACGTGTTGGCACGTGATGGGGATCTGTGCGCCAATTATTAAAGCATTTGCTGAGGGGTTACGTGATAACACGTGAGAGCGTCCAAAGCTTTCATTTCTTTTGCTTTTTTTTTTCTTTGTTTTGGGAGTCACGTGGGAGCACGTGAGGCATTGCCTCAAAGCTTCTTCCTTTTTATTTTTGGGGATCTTTTTAGGGGTCACGTGGGGACACGTGACCCTAGTTCTTTTCATGAACAGAGATCTTTTAAGAATTGAATTCTCTGTAGGGTTAAACCCTAATTTTGTTTTGGAGGAATTAAATTCCTATTGTGAAAGAATTAAATTCTTATTTAGGGCAAAACCCTAATTTCTTTTCAAAGGAATTAAATTCCCAGATATGTAAAAGAATTAAATTCTTGATTAGGGTTAAACCCCAGTTTCATTTTAGGAGGAATTAAATTCCTGTGAGTTTGGGAGAATTAAATTCTCAAAACTCAATTCCCCTTCTAAGTTTAGGATCTGCATGGCAGGATCTCGACCCGATGAAAATTAAATTCTCATCCTATGGGGAGATGTGCTCTGTACAGATCTTCAACCAGAAGGAGAACTAAGTTCTTTATTTGCATAAGAGTTAAACTCTTAAATTTTGAGAATTAAATTCTCTTTTTGAAGTTGATCTTTTTCCCTTTTCTCACATAGGGTTTTCTTTGTTGAGAATTAAATTCTCCTTTCTTTTCTTCCCTCTTGAGAATTAAATTCTCCTCTCTCTGTTTTTCTCTCCAAAAAAAGGTCCCTCTCTTCTTTTCTTAGATCCTATTTATAGGAGAAGGAAGAGAATCAATCTGCTTAGTAAATCTCTCATTGAGAGATTTGATTTGTATGTTGAGAGATTTGATTTATATTTATCATTAATCTGAACCTTTAGATCATTCGGTGAATTTTATTCACCGTTGGATTTTAAATCCAAAAGATATTCTATTTGTTATTCTGGTGAGATTTTCAGGGAAATCTTTCCTTGTCTAAAATCTTTCCATAAATTGGTGATATTTAATCACCCTTGGATCTTTAATCCAATGGTCCCCATAATCCTTCTCCATTTGGAAAGATTTAGAGAAATTTAGAATTTTAATTCTATTTCGAAAGATTTTAGAGAAATTTAGAATTTTAATTCTATTAAACTGTAAGGCTTTCAAAGCCTGTCACGTGTGAGCACGTGACCCCCAAATTGGTTCCTTTAACAGCCGCTTATTTATGTTGTTGTTTTAACCATCACGTGTCAACACGTGACCATTGGTCACGTGTGAGCACGTGATACCTCGTTGAGGTACTTCCTGATTTTTAATCAGGGAACAGATTTTAGAATTTAATTCTATTCATTATTTTAGGGGCCTTAAAATCCCATCACGTGTCTGCACGTGACCCATGGTCACGTGTGAGCACGTGATGCCCCATAGGGGTCTTTTCTGAGTTTTTATTATATCTTTTAACTCCTCCAGTGGGTTCTTAAAGGTCCATCACGTGTGGACACGTGATGCCTCATAACTTTTGATCCCGGATGAATTATGAGTCCAATAATATATCAAATCAAAGGGTTTTTCGAGATGCTTCCAATACCATTAGAATTTAATAGTTCCTCCTTCGGGAACTTATCAAAATACAGGCCGGAAGATATTGGTTCGCATTTCTTTAAGCGTATCGCTGCCATTTGATACCTTGGACTCTTCTGCGCAGAAATTTTTGGCGGGAACAATCTCCCATAAAAATAAGAACTTTGTTCTTAGATCCACGAGACAAAGTCTTCTATGAACGAGAATTCAATTCTCAGAGTACAAAATTGATCAAGAGCGCTTTGTACTCATTGACTGTCGCTCAGCGCAAAGCGTGCCACATGCTCCTCATGTGTGTGCTATCTCACAAGAAGCGCATCAACGCTCCAAGTCTGGCGCTCAGTGCCAATCGCGCCACGTGCTCCTCACGTGTGCGCTACTTCATAAGAAACGCATCAGCGCTCCAAGTCTGGCGCTCAGCGCCAAGCGTGCCACGTGCTCCTCACGTGTGTGCTACTTCATAAGAAGCGCATCAGCGCTCCAAGTCTGGCACTCAGTGCCAAGCGCGCCACGTGCTCCTCACGTGTGTTCTACTTCATAGAAGCGCCTTAGCGCTCCAAATCTGGCGATCAGCGCCAAGCGCGCCACGTGCTCCTCACATGTGCGCTACTTCACAAGAGCGCTCTGTACTCATTGACTGGCACTCAGCGCCAAGCGCGCCATGTGCTCCTCACATGTGCGCTACCTCACAGGAAGCGCCTTAGCGCTCTAAGTTTGACGCTCAGCGCCAAGCGCACCACGTGCTCCTCACGTGTGCGCTGAGAGAACATAAACTGTTCTTTAAATAAAGCCCCAGAACCTTAATGAGTGCTCAATACTCAATAAAAGACAAAAAGGTTGTCAGAACCCCAAAACCAATGCTCAGCATTGTTAAATGAAAAAGGACTGGGCCTAATTAAATGTCCAACATTTTGACTGAGTGGGCTGAGCCCAAGTTTGCCATAGGCCCCTAATCCAGATTAATTGAGCCCATATGCTCATAAATCTTTTTAACTGATCTTAGTCTCAAACTTGACTACAGATCTCCCAACCAATATTGGTTCAAGGGTACATCTCTTCATACCTCTGATATATATCGTTGTAATTCTTCAACGTCTTCAGAGAGATGGAGGGTCCCAATAACCAATAACTTTTGGCACATCCCCAAAAGGTTGTACCAAAACCAAATAGACTATGACGTCTTTAAACTGGACTATGATGTCCTTAAACTTTACGGACTATGAGGTCCCTAAACTCATGGACTATGATGTCCTTAAACTTATGGACCGCAACGTCCCTAAACTAAACCCCCATAGACTATGACGTCTTTAAACTGGACTATGATGTCCTTAAACTTTATGGACTGTGGGGTCCTTAAACTCATGGACTATGATGTCCTTAATCTTTACGGACTGTGAGGTCCTTAAACTCATAGACTATGTTGTCTTTAAACTTTACAGACTATGATCTCTCTAAACTCCATGAACTATGATGTCCTTAAACTTATGGACCGTAATGTCCCTAAACTTAAACAATAGAGCCCAAATGCTCTTTTGTTGGATCTAAATGATCCTGTTAAGTAGATCTTAGTCTAAAATTAGACTAACGTATCCTTAAAAAATGTTTAAGTTGATCTTAGTCTCAAATGAGATTAACGATCCTTAAATCCAACCCAAATCCAAATCTAAGAAAATACAGATTTGGACTAATCCCCGCCCTATGGGCGACAACATAAATTAGTCTCCGTATACAATCTATGGGCAACCAAAAACAAAACAAACACACACGACATGAAGTGACCATCCGGAGAAGGAGAAAGTGGTTACCGCGATGCGGTAGTGTAATTAACTTCAGGGGCTTGCGCATGCAGGGAAGAGCGTCCCCATAATCAAAAACCCCTCACAATGAGGGGGAATCTGACGAAGTCTGCCACAACGGCCGCATCCGTTTAAAACTCCGATACATAGAGCCATAAATCAACTTGGCTTCTTCGAGAGGTGGACGGATAAAACTAAATAGCATCTGCCCCCAAATTCAGGCAAAACGTTTGTCTTCCCGGTTTTCGGCGCTAAACAGATTCTGGCACGCCCGGTGGGACCTTTTCCTCTTTCCACTCTACACTTCGTATGTCGTGTTTTTTTCTGCGATCAAATAATCGCGGTATATATGTTTGTGGTTGCCCTTAGGGGAGGGGATACTGAAGCCGGCGTTTCGTCTCTATGAAGAATGGCGTTTGCTCCCACCCTAGCAACTCAGGCTCTATCATATCCGGTGGAGTCAAGCATGGGCCACTTGCAGCCTCAAATCTCTGCAATCCGGCTCTTCAAGAAATCAACAGGCTTCTCTTTGGGTCGATGCTCCCACCTCCTATCACGACCCGAAATTTGGCACGTGACGGCCCTTAAACCACGTAACGTCTCCAGGCGTAACATAATTCAAGTAAGCCGAAAACCCAGCAATCTAAACCATCTAAACTAGTAAGTGATAATAACATTGTTAAAACTTTTGAAATCTGAATCAAATTCTTTAAAAGTCCAAATTTATTTCCTTTAAAATTCGGCAGCACCTCCTTTGTAATACAAGCCCCCCAAAAGGGTACAACATAAATATATAAGTAAAGTATCCCCAACGGGAACAAATCCACGCCCAAAGGCGGAAAACAACCACCACAATAGATATACGACGCCGTAGCGAAGAAAAAGACGATATAAATAAAAACTGCAGAAAGGACCTCCAAGTCACAAAATAATATACAATATCGTCCTCATAACTCGTCTCTAAATCAATACATGAAAATGGTAGATGGAGAGTACATGGTACAAAGATATACAATGAGCAATATCGGATAACCGCAAAACCCACCTATAGCAAAACTGCACACAGTAAGCCGTAGTGGTATCTGTTCAGTTGATAAAACTGCACATTTGTATTACATTTTTCCTACCATTTACATATTAAAAAAGGACTTTATTATGATATATTATACATATGAGGGTTTATGTGTAAAGACACCATTTTCCATGTGTTAATATATTTTAATTAGCATTTGGTAGAAAAATGTATGCAAATAAATTCATTGACCAAATCCTAGTAGAACTAAGTCTACTAAATATTATTTAAGATTATTGTGCAGAATTTTCCAAGTTGTTATGCAGAATATATCAAAGAAATCAAGTTGTTGAAGAAGACCTGCCTAATTAAGAAGCAAAACTTAGAGACCAAGTCTGGAAGCAACCGAGAGAAGATTTCTGAATTCTAAAGGTGCCTAGGATTGCCACATGTCACAAGAAGAAAGCCCAAGAATTTTGATCAAGAGATCCTCACCTTTGAGCGCGGATCCGCGGCCAAACCCCTCCATGGGCCGCGGATCCGCCGCACTTCTAGGGAATTGGGAAGCAAGATTTTTTGGCATAAATCTATGAAGAATTTTACCAACTTTTCAACAATAAGATTCTGGCTTTGCACTATAAAAGAGCACCGAGAGCCTCTTGGAAAAGTTATCAAGCCGACGCAATCACGAAGTCCAAGACGGCTCACGCATCCAGGCTGATCATCAACGGTTCATCTACCTCCTTAGAAGAGATCGAGAAGCAAACTAGTCTTTGTAATCATTTTCTAAGGAATCAAAGTGTACTTGATCTTGTTGATTAATAAAGGTAGTTCTTTTTCTTATTCTATTTCTTCGTAGTTTAATTATGCAATTTCTCTCCATCTCTTCTTTTCCCAACATGCGCGAGTAATTCTCCGCTTGTTAGGGTTCGTAGAATTAGGGTAGGCTAATGGATGATGAACATCCCTAAACCCTTTTTAAGTCCTATAAAGTTTATGAACTTTATCAAAAGAATCATTAACATCCTAATCGGGCGTGCTAGCAATTCTTTGCTAGTTCCGACCGCGATTAGAGATTAGATTAATGATTGTTTTGGTAAAGGCTAGATATGAACGGAGTTCCGTGTCGAGATAAGGGTTAAGAGTGGGATTCCTTTTCCCTCCAGAAACCCTAATCTACACGCATCACCGTCGTTCTAGTTCTAAATCTATTAATGGATAAAAAGGGTAATTTTTAATTAATCGTCCATAACTACTAAATCCTAACGAACCCTACAAGCCTTCTTATTATATTATCTAAGTCTCTAAAAAAATCTAGATCTATATTTTACAATCTTGTTTAACGTAGATCTAGAAACCATTCTATAAAATTCTTTATCCCTCCTTTCTTTCTCAACACATCTAAAGTAAAAGTAAAAGGTTCTACGTTTCCCTGAGGACGACCCGTACTCATCTCGGTCTAGCTACACGCGACACCGTTCTGATTGCGGTTAAACTACAAACACACTTTTTCGTATCAATCAAATGGCGCCGTTGCCGGGGAAACGTGCGTAATTTTTTATTTTTACTATTTGTGTTGAATTCTTAGACGAGTCATATCATGATTAAAACAAAACTGCAAATTGTATATTTAAAGATTATTGTGTGAATTTTTGCGAGGAAATCTGGAGTCACGGACTTGAGGAAACAGGAGATCTAGGGTTCACACTTCTCTGGTAAGATTCTAACTCCCTTCTCTCTCCTCTAAAATCTATTTTCTGCAGGATTCTTTGCAAAAATATCGCCGCTCAAAAATCTTTTTGCAAAGTTTTGTTTTTCGGTTTGTTTTTGCATATTTTAATACGGATCTTTAAGGGGCAAGGACCAAATCAAGATTAGGTGGGGATTTCATCACCCTTCCTAAGCCCCACAAATCACAAACCAAGCATATAGATCAACCCTTCATTAATTTAAAAAATATCTAGAGCAGACTCTAAGGACTGTCGCGCTCAATAAGGACAGAGGAAGGTCGTGGGTAATCTATCGTTTATCAGCATTATTTTTGTAGTGCCTAGGCAAGTGTGTCGAAGGCTAGTGGTTTTTAATTAGGCCCACGACGTGGTTCCTTCCCACTTACCTGGCACTTACCTGGCTACAAGGGTAGTACGGAGGCGGTAGAGGATTTATCCTGCGGCTTGTCCTTTGGAAGTCTAGGAGCGGTCTAGAGACTGGACCTAGGTAACCATAGTTCTAGGGTTGTGCATTTTTTGTGATTTGTCTAAATCCGTCCTTTTTTTAAAACAAACCAATTACTTTCTCTCCTTTTTACCCCTTCACCCTTCTTCTCTTCTTATAATGGGTGACCTAAACAGAAGAACACTTGCCGAGCTTTGCTGTCCACAACCAGATATCTCTTGTTTTCGAAATCCCTTCGGTATACCGTCCGGCTCTTCCATGTCCTTAAGAGATCATATAGAACAAGCAGGAAGAAACAGTTGTCCACCTCAGTCTAGGTCTTATCAACCGTATCCTAATCCTACACCTGTTTCAGTTCATACCCAGAGTGAGGAAGCCCCTAGACGAATGTCCATTGCTGAGCACATAGCTAGGTCTAGAGGCCAAAGTTTCAACCTGGACCAATATCAACCATCACCATCACTGTCCGGAGAAGAGTTTGATATGCGGTTTGTATATAGCCAACCAACCAACCCATATCAATATTCTTCTTATCATAATATTGATCCTACTCCTACCCAAGTTTAGCAACCATTCTGTTCCTATCAATCCAATCCGACTTTTCCACCTACTCTAGACAGTTCTTCTAATCAGTCATTTGGGAGTTTTAATTATCCACAGGAATTTCAATCTTATACTGAAATCCCTTATCAACCCAAGACTAGTCTGGAGCAGACATTAGAAAAATATATGGAACTGATGAATCAAATTATGAAGGATTTGCGTAGTAAGACAGAACTGTACACTCTTCCTAATCAAACCTCCCCTTTCCAAACTGAAATCCACAACTCCAGTTTCATAGATTCATCAAGTACACCAAATTGAATGACTGATAAGTTGTGTGACTTTGTAGTGTTTGATTTACCCGACTGTGATGGGTCCCTTTCAAGTGAAACCATACCCAACCCTTGTGATCTCTACACCTCCACTCTTGAACCAAAACTGATTGAAAACCATACTTTTGATGAGGAGTTTGAGAATTTTAACCTTCACTTGAATGAGGTAATTGATATTGGGGATATATTTATTGATGAACCCGAAATTTTGGATGATTTTGTCCCACCAATTCATCAAATCCTTTCACTTACTTGTGGTCATCATCTTGAGCCTTTAATTCTTCCCGAACCCCAAATATGTCTTGAAGTTGATGATAAAGGTATACCCGAAGATCAGACCGAAATACAGCCTCCATCTTCCACATCTGGTTCAGCAACACTCGACACACCAATTTGTTTACTCATTTCACCTTCTACTTTCTCCGGTTCTTCTTCTGTTCCTATAGTTTCAGTGAGTTTTGATGAATCACAATCCGTTAACTCAAGTTCACTAATACCAGAAATTCAACTTGATATATTTGAAAAAGTGGTAGATAAGTTTTTCGAGTCCTCTACCTCAATACTTTTTGAATCAAGTAGGATAAATTCTGGCACAAAACTCTTTGACAGCAAAATGTTCAATCACACCATTGATAAAAGTTTTGAAGAACTTTTTGCTGACGAACTTGAATTTTTAAACAATACGGATTTTTGTGATTGATCAATCTTCACCTATAGAGGTTGAACCGTCACCGTTCCTTCTTCCTAATCAGTCGCATTCATCCTCATTCTTTCTTTTCTCTAATTTCAAACCCTTTTCAGACCACCTCTTATCCCTTCCCCACTTTTTCTTGACTCGATACAACACATTCTTCCACCAACCTATATGCTATACTGATAAAATCTTTGAATGATTGGTGTTGACTTTTGGTCTTTGTAAAGTCTTACTTTGACCAATTGACTCACCCCCTCTTAAAATGCTTCGTATTGTCTAACTCATGTTTGAGAGGGGATATATTTTTGGCTCTTGATCATAACTTTTGTCCTCAAATTTGTGAGCCAAAAATAAGTTTGGGGGAGGATTTTCACTTTCATATATTCTTGCCCCCATTAATAATTTCCTCCAAAGTCTACAGGTTTTTTGAGCTTAACGGATGATATCAGTGAGGACACTGCTGTAAACAGGTTTGGGGGGGGTTTGTGCTTATTTACACATCAATTTGCATCATATTTTGCATAAGCACAACATTTTCAAAAATTTTAAAAAAAAAAATTTATAACAAAAGAATAGAAAGTGAAAAATTACATCCAAAAGATAGGAATAATTAAGAAAACCAAGAAAATTAGAAGTTTTCTTAAACGAGCTAGTAATAAGTAGTTATGAGCCGTTGTCCCAAGGGTTAGTAAAATGAAGGAAGTCACTAATCTGAGAATAAAAATAAGTCTGAAAAATAGTTTCTATTCTGGAAGCCAAACATTTGAATGTTGATACCCTACTATTTTCACTTACACACGTCTTGAAACTCGTGATAGTAGAAGATACCTTGAAATGCTCTTGTCTAAAAGCCAAAGTATGAAGGAAATGAAAAAAAAAATGAAGAAAATATAAAAATGGTGAAAAGAAAAAAAATGAACACTGGTTTTGTTATCGCCAAGGCAGCAATAAAAAAATATAGCGAGGGTGCCTCTTCACCTAGTGCCCTAAGGCCAACTGGTCTGGGAGTCACTGCTAAGCCTTAGGTGGTGCAAGACGAGGAAAATATTATCACCTAATCAGCAAGCACATGAGTAATCGGTCGGTTAGTACCTCAAGGAGTATTAACGGTCGCATGAAAATGTGTGAGCAAACCTAAGTATTCATCAAATTAAAAAGTACCAAGGTAGATGGACAAGAGTATGATAGCTTGAATTGAATTCTCCGAGTGTAGGGATGTTCCATACACATACGTAGGGGTATATGATCAATGTTTGGAAGAAAGATAGGAATGAAGAATAAAGACGATGTTTTATTGAGGGATGATGTGATTTCTAACATCTTTTCATGACTATTAAGATAGGGCTCATGACAACTGAAAAGCTAGTGTGGTTGGAAACTCTTATTTTCAAAGTCTTTCTTTTATGGTTCTTATCTTTATATGTAAATTTCACCATCTCTCTTTTGTTATGGGATTTTGTGGGTGTAATCCGCTGAAAACCCTCAGGAGACAACACTCCTCCTACTAGGCACACCTAGAGGTTTAACGGCTTGTTGCACGTGCTCAGTGCAATCGTGTTGCCTACGAAAGTGTGCTTAGTTTTCTCCTTTCTTTTTCTCCTCTTGAATAAACTAGTTTGCTCGGGATGATCAAAGATAAGTTTGGGGGTATTTGTTCAGTTGATAAAACTGCACATTTGTATTACATTTTTCCTACCATTTACATATTACAAAAGGACTTTATTATGATATATTATACATATGAGGGTTTATGTGTAAAGACACCATTTTCCATGTGTTAATATATTTTAATTAGCATTTGGTAGAAAAATGTATGCAAATAAATTCATTGACCAAATCCTAGTAGAACCAAGTCTACTAAATATTATTTAAGATTATTGTGCAGAATTTTCCAAGTTGTTATGCAGAATATATCAAAGAAATCAAGCCGTTGAAGAAGACTTGCCTAATTAAGAAGCAAAACTTAGAGACCAAGACTGGAAGCAACCGAGAGAAGATTTCTGAATTCTAAAGGTGCCTAGGATTGCCACATGTCACAAGAAGAAAGCCCAAGAATTTTGATCAAGAGATCCTCACCTTTGAGCGCGGATCCGCGGCCAAACCCCCCTTGGGCCGCGGATCCGCCGCACTTCTAGGGAATTAGGAAGCAAGATTTTTTGGCATAAATCTATGAAGAATTTTACCAACTTTTCAACAATAAGATTCTGGCTTTGCACTATAAAAGAGCACCGAGAGCCTCTTGGAAAAGTTATCAAGCCGACGCAATCACGAAGTCCAAGACGGCTCACGCATCCAGGCTGATCATCAACGGTTCATCTACCTCCTTAGAAGAGATCGAGAAGCAAACTAGTCTTTGTAATCATTTTCTAAGGAATCAAAGTGTACTTGATCTTGTTGATTAATAAAGGTAGTTCTTTTTCTTATTCTATTTCTTCGTAGTTTAATTATGCAATTTCTCTCCATCTCTTCTTTTCCCAACATGCGCGAGTAATTCTCCGCTTGTTAGGGTTCGTAGAATTAGGGTAGGCTAATGGATGATGAACATCCCTAAACCCTTTTTAAGTCCTATAAAGTTTATGAACTTTATCAAAAGAATCATTAACATCCTAATCGGGCGTGCTAGCAATTCTTTGCTAGTTCCGACCGCGATTAGAGATTAGATTAATGATTGTTTTGGTAAAGGCTAGATATGAACGGAGTTCCGTGTCGAGATAAGGGTTAAGAGTGGGATTCCTTTTCCCTCCAGAAACCCTAATCTACACGCATCACCGTCGTTCTAATTCTAAATCTATTAATGGATAAAAAGGGTAATTTTTAATTAATCGTCCATAACTACTAAATCCTAACGAACCCTACAAGCCTTCTTATTATATTATCTAAGTCTCTAAAAAAATCTAGATCTATATTTTACAATCTTGTTTAACGTAGATCTAGAAACCATTCTATAAAATTCTTTATCTCTCCTTTCTTTCTCAACACATCTAAAGTAAAAGTAAAAGGTTCCACGTTTCCCTGAGGACGACCCGTACTCACCTCGGTCTAGCTACACGCGACACCGTTCTGATTGCGGTTAAACTACAAACACACTTTTTCGTATCAATCAGTATCCTCAGCAAAAGATGATACGATAGGTGAAAAGCCCTGCCAACGACTGCCCTGAAAGACTACCTGCAAAACACTGCGGCACAACGGGGGTGAGTTGCCAACTTGTTAATAGTAAATAACATATGCAGGTAATCGCAAGTATGCACGTACTGCGCGAATCTATCACATGCAAGCTAATAGCAATAAATGGCCATATGTTTATGCAACAGTCATGAAAGGTACTCTAGCAGGTACAACTAATACATGAAGCAATAATATGACAATAAGTATACGCAACAGTCATGAAAGGTACTCTATCAGGTACTACTAATACATGAAGCAAAGCATATAAGTAAATGTGGAATATGGGATAAAACATGTCATCCTCACGGAAACCTCCTCGTGGCAGGACCAATGTCCATCAAGACAATCCAAATCCCAAATATCCTTAAATCGGCCCTCAGATCGGCCCTCAACATCAAGTAATGAATAAGAATACATGCACAGATCATTATGATGATATATATTATAAATATATATATATATATGTATATGTATATGTATATGTATATGTATATGTATGTATGTATGTGTGTATGTGTGTATGTATATATATATATATATATATATATATATATATATATATATATATATATATATATATATATATATATATAACAGCGTCCCATACCACTGATATATATACACGTGCATATATAACAGCGTCTCATACCACTGATATATATACTTAAAGGTAAAATATCATGAAAACTAGTGTCTAGCATCGACACATAAATACTCATCTATCAGGTGTCATCACCCCGACTGCCCCTGATATGTACGTACCATACGTTCATCGGAAACCCGAGTGCCCCAACTGTCGGCACTCGAATTCCCCGTATGCATACGTACATGACTCCGGTCGATATCTCCACGATCACCGCCGAGTCCAATACTGTCACCGGTAGGTATGATTCCCCTGCCAGGCTCATCGGCGTGAACCTTCGACATACCTTTCTTGCCCCGGGGTACCTCCGGGCCCCACCATGTACCCGCACACGGCCCACGACGCCTCCTCGCATGGGGTATATATCAGAACCGAGAAATCTCATGGTGGATGCTGAAATATCATATCAAGAGAAACCGGATTTTTCAAATAATGCATAATTTCATGAAACCACCACGGTCCTCAAATCCAGAAAACATCATATGAAATCCATATCTCGATGCGTAAATCCATGAAATATAATATATGCAACATGAAACAGTAATATGAGCATATAAAGAAAAACCGCTATTTAACTGCAGCAAGTTATTAAATATATCATGTGGTTCCTAATTTCTCCAAATCCATACAACATCATATAAAGGTGAACATGTAGCTATAGCCAGGTATGCGTAACCATGTCGGTATGGTAAGATATGTGTATCTACCTATCAATAATGATGTGATACCCTCCAGGTATGTGTGTAGCTATATCAAGCTAGGTATGTGTATATACAAGTATGTATACAAGATGTACATGTAGCTATGTCTCAAATGTGTATATACCTATCACTAATGGTACACTACCATATAGGTATATAGGTAACTAGCATGTAGGCATGTCAAGGCATATGTGTAAGCATGTAGGTATACATATATGCTATATGTCATATGCGCAATGGAATATGAATCAATGTCTCAATATCCCTAACCAATACAATCTCCCGTATGTATAAGTGTTGTGCGTGTCATGGCAATTATTGACGGTGTGAGTGGCATACAATCAGTGCTCGTGCAACATGAGCCGTCAATAATAGTGCAGTGTCCAAAGGGTACAAGTCCAAGCACAACAAGTAATAATATGCAACGAGGTGTATGCGCAAACTCTATATGTGCAATATAAACATGCGACTAATATCATATCATCTCTAATCCAGACGCATAACGCCATGCGGGCGATTCCCCTGTAGATGTTAAATCTACTCACAGATGATCCTGGGGCTAAGTAAAGCCAACCACTCGCTTTCCCTTCTTCACAGCGTCCGAAGTCCCCGCCTGCGACCCTAAAATCATAAAACAACAAAGCAAGTATATATTAGCAATCGACCAATAACACGTACAAACTACGTTTGACCGACGCATCAACTCTAAACATACTCTCAAGTGTTCGTCTAGTGGCTAACGCACGTAGCGACACTACGAAACCAACTCAAGAGCAACAACTACACAACAACAAGAACCGTATCGGATAACGTAACGCGCGTAATCGAAACACAAGAAACAAGCAAAGTGATCCCAGATTTTACTACCCAAACAATTTGTAAAAGTTGCACATACCACAAGACCACACACAACCCCAGAGACCCCCAGACCAAAACGCACAACCTCAGCCCCCACTCTGGCCACAAATTGCGGCCAGAAGCAATAAATCTGCGGCCCTACCATGAGGGAATGGTCTCAGGTTTTTACAGTGGGTTCTAGGTCACTACACAAGGTCACTGTGATGGGAACTTTTCCAACAAATACCTGGTTTGATAGCAGATCATCCGAGACCCAAAACTACGCTAAAAAAATACGATATTTACCCAAAATGAAACTTTAGGCATTCTAAACTGAAACTAACAAGCTATGCAACACAATAAACACCTACTTAACAGAAAGAGATCATTACCTACTCCCACAAGCTCAAAGATCTTAGTTTTCCAAGCTCTAAGGCATCCAAGAGGCAAAACAAGGTTTAAGATGTGATTTTTGTGAGATTTGATGAAGTTTAGTGAAGGTTTATGATGGATTAGTGAGTGTTCAGTTGAGAGAAGAAGGAGTGATGAAAGAAATGAGAAAGAGATGAAGTGAGAGAGAATGAGAGAGGGTGTGAAGAAAAGAGAGAGAGAGGCGAGTGTAATGAGAGAGAGGTGAGTGAACCCTTGCATTAACTCCTCATTAATGCAAGCATTGAGCTCACCATGCCACCTCTCCCCAAAACAAAACCCAAAAGAAAATATCTCTCACAAATATCTAAAGGTTTAGGATCAAAGCAAAGCAAGGATTAGGATTAGGATTAGGATTAGGTTGTCATGGTCACTAAACTAGATTAGTACAACCAAACCCTCACATTAACGTGCACACGTGCGTGCAAGCCATAACAAATAATAATAAATTATTAATTAAATGTTATAAAATGTGAGGAACCTAAATTGGTAAACTTTTTACCAAAAACCCGCACTATCACTTGACTAACACTAATCGAATCCTAAGGCGTTACAATCTCCCCCCTTAAAGAAAATTCATCCCCGAATTAAAATTCTTACTATGCATACCTTCAAAGAGATGAGTACAAAACTCCCAAATCTCGCTCGCAGCCTCCCAAGTGATCTCCTCACTATACGGCTACCCCAAAGAAAAACCTCCACAGATGGCAAGACCCATGATCGAAGTTTTCTCCACCTGCCGATCCACTAACACTATCGGCTGCCGGTGAACGAAAAGATCGCGTCCAAACTAAACGGTCTGATGATAAATCATGTGAGAAAGGTCATGAAGGTATTTGCAAACTATCGACACAAGGAATACGGGATGGATACTCAAAAATCTGGGCGGAAGTGCCAAACTATAGGCAACGGTACTAATTCGCTAAAGGATTTCAAAAGGACCTACAATCTGAGACTAAGCTTCCCAAAACTCAACACGCCATTTCATCGAAAAAAATCCGTAGGAATACATGACCTCCCACCGCGAACTCAAGTTTGCGACCACCACGGTCGGCATAAGACTTCTGTCTGCACTGGCCTGCTCTCATCCTGACCTGAATCAACTGGATCTCCTCCGAAGTCTCTGGACTAGCCGGGGTCCAAAAATCCTGCTCTCGTGAAGTCAGTAAAACAGACTGGCGATCGACACAACCTATCACACAAAGCCTAAAGGTTGCCAATTGGAACGTCTCCTGATAACCGCTATCGAAGGAGAACCCTATCAATGGCAAGTGACGATCCCAACTGCCAACAACCAATTAGTACGTATGCACAATCATATCCTCCAGAGTCTGTATAGTCCGCTCTATCTAACCATCGGCCTACAGATGGAAAGCGGAGCTAATGCTCAACCAGTACCCAAGGCTTCCTGAAGCTTCTGCCGATAACGGCTAGCGAATTGGATGCCTCTATCGGATACAACACATGAAGGAACTCCGTGCAAACACATAAACTCACCGAAGAACAACTGAGCAAACTGAGCATAACCGGACAACAATCACCCGAATGGAGTCATACCCTCGACTAGACCCAGGTAGACACAACAACGAAAATTTATAGAGATCTGCTCCCATTCCCACTCTGGAATGGTAAAAAGGTTACAACTCTCCAGCCGGCCTCAAATGCTCGGCCTTAGCTCGCTGACAAGCCAAGCACCTCGAAACGAAATCCGAAACTTCACTCATCATCCCCGCCCGCCCGTAACTATCCCACAAGTCACGTCACATCTCGGTGGAACTTAGATGAACACAAGAAGCTGACTGATGTGCCTACTCTAGGACCTCGCGTCTCAACCCATCACTATCGGGTACACTCCAACGCGTCCCTAACACAGCACACCCTGGTCATAAATCAAGAACTCTGAATCTTTACCCTGCCGAACATGCTCAAGAATATCAGACAACCGAGCATCGGCGGGCTATGCCTCACGAAAATGATTTAGTAAAAGTGGACGGGCGCGGACATGAGCAAGCTGTCCCCTCAGTAGAGGCAAACTTAAGCTGTACTCAACGGTTACACAAGAACTGTAAATCTGCAGAAGATTGTCTCCGAACTGCGCACAACTGGAACAAACTACCCCCAGGCCTACGACTCAAGCATCAGCTACTACAATCGCCTTGCCATGGATAATAAAGGATCTTACAATCACAATCCTTCACAAGCTCCATCCAACGACGCCGTCTCAACAATCAAAACCCACTGCAGGAAGATGTACATTAAGCTCTGGTGGTCCGTGAAAATCTGACATGACTCTCCGAACAAGTAGTGTCCCCAAATCTCCAGCGCAAAACCACCGCGGCCATCTCTAGATCATGAGTAGGATAAATCCTGCTCGTACTTCCTCCAACTGTCGGGAAGCATCAGCGATAACTCTATCATGCTACATCAGTACGCAATCGAGCCCCACTCGTGAAACATCATAGTAAACAACAAAGTTGCCCGATCCAGAAAGCAAAGATAGATCTGGTGCAGTTGTCACCCAAGTCTTCAACTGCTGAAAACTCCGCACGCATGCCACAGTTTAAATAAAAGAAACCCCCTTCCTTGTCAGTACGGTCTACGGTGCAGCGATACTCAAGAAATCCTGCACGAAACGGCGGTAAAAACTGGCTAAGCCCAAAAATCTGTGGACCTCTGTCCCTGATATAAGTCTGGGCTAAAGCTGTACGGCCTCGATCTCCCTCGGGTCCATATGAAAACTGTCTCCCGTAAACCCATGACCTAGGAAGTTCAACACTATCAAGCATGAAGGAACACTTCAAGAATTTAGCAAACAGTTTGTGCTCTCCCAATGTCTGTAAAGCAAATCCTCAAGTGCTGCTCACGTTACTCACGACTCTTGGAATAGACCAGAATGTCCTCAATAACATGACAATACACTGGTCGAGGAACGGCCTGAAGAAATCTGGTTCATCATATCCACGAATGCTGCTAGGGCATTGGTGAGTCCAACGACACCACCAAAACTCATAAATCCCGTAGCGCGCACAAAAAAAGCAGTCTTCGGAATGTCATCACTCCGATCCCACAACAATGATGACCTGATCCCAAAACAAACTTAGAAAAATGTCTCGCACCCTAGAGCTGATCGAAGAAATCGTCAAGCGAGGTAAAGGATACCCATCCGCACCATAACTCGGTTCAATTGATGATCAATCAATACACAACCTCAAACTGCCGTCCTTCTCCTTGACGAACAGAGTAGGAGCTTCCCAAAGCGAAAAACTCGGACGCACAAGTACCCCCTATTTAGCAACTCTGCAGCAGATCCTTAAGCTCCCTGAGCTCCGCCGACTCATCTGGAACCACGTCGGAAAACTCTCGCACGATAGGAACCCGGTCCAATGAACCTATTGTGGCTCCGTATCACAAATGAAAGCCAAGAATCCACGACATCCTCTCCTCTAAAGCCGACTAGCGAAAAAGGCCGAAAACAAGCTGTGAGGGGCGGCACCACAGTCCCCATGCACAACAAGAACAGACTCGCCGGGAAAACAAAACTTGACTGTCTTCTCGCAGCAGCCCACAGACGCCTAGCACATAGATAACCAGTCTGTGCCCAAGAGAACGTCAAAGTCCAACATCTCTAGAATGGTCAAATCGACAGACGAATCTCTATCTTTTACCCAACTGGCACATGACCGAAATACGTATCGCGCAACTAAAGGATCGCCAACAAGAGTCAACACAACAACGGCTGATCTAGCATACACAACTCTCGGCCCAACCACGGCACAAAGTGTGTAGAACAAACGAGTGCATAGATCCCGAGTTAAACAAACAAATGCAATAAGGAAACATACGAATAAGATTACCTGAAAACTCTGCATTAGACACCCGCGCGTCCCGATGAGTAGAAGCAAACGCTTGTGCCTGCCCTCTACCCGCAACTGGCAATCCTCATCCACCATCCTGTACTCTCGGAACGAATCCTCCGCGACCACGACCTCTCTGAACATAAGTCTGACGCGAATCAACCACAGGTGCAACAGGCAACTCTCCCTGAGGTGAAGGTGGTAAGGTACCATGTAGTACAACTGTCCTCCTCTGGCGTACCAAGGTACAATCTCTGACAAGGTGATGGAAACTCCCGCACCGGAAACATCCGTACGATGGCTGCTGATCCTCCTGGGATAAGAGCTAAACGTCTGTCCTCGTCCAAAACCTCTGCTACTCCCGCGACGTGAACAAAACCTGTCACGGCGACTGAACCTCTGTCTCCGGTCTGGTACACCTGCACGAGCCCTCCTCAGTCTCGGAACTCCCAAAGTCTCGGGAAGATGCCCCTCAGCTAAACGGGCTGCATCCACTGCTGCTGTATACGTGACACAACGCTGTGTGCTGATCGCAAGGAACAATTGGGTAACAGGGGTGACAACCTCCTGTCGCTGCACTCGACTGGTCTCAACCAACGACCTCATCGTCTGGTGCAACTCCTGCATCTCTGCCTCAAGCCTAGCGATACGATCTATCGAAGGCAGATCAATCTGCTCCTGTGCAACGAGCGTACCATCCTTGCCAGTCCTCGCCCCAAACGAGTCAACTCTGACCTTGGATCTCGCTGCATCACTCTGAGCCCTCATAGTCATCGACGGCAAAAGGTTATAAATGGATAAAGGATCCGATAAGAACACGGAAATCGAATCATAAGGATATGTATCATCAAGGAAGGAATCTCAAGCAATTAGTACTTAGGTCACTTAGGTGGAGTACTGTGTCATAAGTACGCCGCGGACATACACACACTACGTTACTCTGCTTCATCTTCCTACTCCATCATACCAAGGTCATCCTACACTCTGAAAGGTAAAACCTAGCGCTCTGAAACCAACTTTGTCACGACCCGAAATTTGGCACGTGACAGCCCTTAAACCGCGTAACGTCTCCAGGCGTAACGTAATTCAAGTAAGCCGAAAACCCAGCAATCTAAACCATCAAAAGTAGTAAGTGATAATAAAATTGTTAAAACTTTTGAAATCTCAATCAAATTCTTTAAAAGTCTAAATTTATTTCCTTTAAAATTCGGCAGCACCTCCTTTATAAAACAAGCCCCCCAAAAAAGGTACAACATAAATATATAAGTAAAGCATCCCCAACGGGAGCAAATCCACGCCCAAAGGCGGAAAACAACCACCACAACAGATATACGACACCGTAGCGAAGAAAAAGACGATATATATAAAAACTGCATAAAGGACCTCGAAGTCACAAAATAATATACAATATCGTCCTCACAACTTGTCTCTAAGTCAATACATAAAAATGGTAGATGGAGAGTACATGATACAAAGATATACAATGAGCAATATCGGATAACCGCAAAACCCACCTATAGCAAAATCGCACACAGTCAGCCGTAGCGGTATCCGCAGCAAAAGATGATACGATAGGTGAAAAGCTCTGCCAACGACTGCCCTGAGGGACTACCTGCAAAACACTGTGGCACAACGGGGGTGAGTTGCCGACTCGTGAATAGTAAATAACATATGCAGGCAATCGCAAGTATGCACATACTGCGCGAATCTATCACATGCAAGCTAATAGCAATAAATGGCCATATGTGTATGCAACAGTCATGAAAGGTATTCTAGCAGGCACAACTAATACATGAAGCAATAATATGGCAATAAGTATATGCAACAGTTATGAAAGGTACTCTATCAGGTACTACCAATACATGAAGCAAAGCATATAAGTAAATGCGGAATATGGGATAAAATATGTCATCTCACGGAAACCTCCTCGTGGCAGGACCAATGTCCATCAAGACAATCCAAATCCCAAATATCCTCAAATCGGCCCTCAGATCGGCTCTCATGTCGGCCCTCATATCGGCCCTCGGATCGGCCTACAGATCGGCCCTCATATCGGCCTACAGATCGGCCCTCAACATCAAGTAATGAATAAGAATACATGCACAGATCATTATGATGATATATATAATAAATATATATATATATATATATATATATATAACAGCGTCCCATACCACTAATATATATATACACGTGCATATATAAGAGCGTCCCATACCACTGATATATATACTTAAAGGTAAAATATCATGAAAACTAGTGTCTAGCATCGACACATAAATACTCATCTATCAGGCGTCATCACCCCGACTGCCCCTGATATGTACGTACCATACGTTCATCGGAAACCCGAGTGTCCCAACTGTCGGCACTCGAATTCCCCGTATGCATACGTACATGACTCCGGTCGATATCTCCACGATCACCGCCGAGTCCAATACTGTCACCGGTAGGTATGATTCCCCTGCCAGGCTCATCGGCGTGAACCTTCGACATACCTTTCTTGCCCCGGGGTACCTCCGGGCCCCACCATGTACCCGCACACGGCCCACGACGCCTCCTCGCATGGGGTATATATCAGAACCGAGAAATCTCATGGTGGATGCTGAAATATCATATCAAGAGAAACCGGGTTTTTTAAATAATGCAAAATTTCATGAAACTATCACGGTCCTCAAATCCAGAAAACATCATATGAAATCCATATCTCAATGTGTAAATCCATGAAATATAATATATGCAACATGAAACATTAATATGAGCATATAAAGGAAAAACACTGCCTGGCATTAATCTTCGCGATAACGAAGCTCTGGCATTATGCTTTGGCGCATGAGGTCCACCTAATATCAAAAGTGGATCCTCTCAAATATTTGATGGCAAGAGCCATACTAACAGGACGGCTCGCTAAATGGGCCCTACTCTTAATGGAGTTCTCGATAGCATACCGACCCCTCAAGGCAGTGAAAGGCCAGGCCATCACCGACTTCCTCGCTGAGCATCCGATACCTGCCGATTTACCCCTAAATTGAGAATTGCCAGACGAGCACGCGTTTGACACGATCTAAGGGGGGAGAAGAGAGAGTGATACCCGATGGGAACTCTACTTCGATGGGGCATCTTCCATGAATAAGCGAAAGCACAACCCCCCTATAATCAAATCTGGGGTAGGCCTCATCTTCGTGACTCCATAAGGAGGGATAATGCGCTTGGCCTTTTCCCTAACAGAGCCGAGGACAAACAATGAAGCTGAATATGAAGCTTTGATAGCAGGTCTTGAGATCGCTGTCGACATGGGAATCGAAAACCTTCTCATATACGGAGACTCCCAACTGGTCGTTAGTCAAGTAAACGGCGACTATCAAACGTGCAAACCAGAGTTGGTAAGGTACGGTGAGAGAGTGCAACAATTGCTGACTCAAATTCCCGCCTATGCCCTGGAAAGCATACCACGTGCGGAAAATAGCAAAGCAGATACGTTAGCCAAACTCGCTAAAGAACCGGCTGACGAAAACCTCGATGATGTAAGGATCGTGGTACAAAGTCGTCGGGTTCTTGCACCAGCGGAAATATCTCCGGAGTCGTCTGAAGAAAAGGATGCGACCAAGAAAACGGCCTTACAAATAAAAGATCAGGAAAAGGCTAAGGATTGGAGGGAAGTCTTTATAGACTACTTCAAATCCCGTCGAACACCTAAAGATGCATCCTCAAGACATCAGCTCATAAAACGAGCTCTGTCTTTCGTCTTCGTCAATGATACTCTGTATAAGAGATCGTTCGACTCTCTATGGCTAAGATGCCTGGGGCCGGAAGTACCAAAGAGAGTCGGCCAAGAAACTCACGATGGACTCTACGGTTCTCATCAAGCCGGACCAAAGATGAAGCTGAAGATCAAAAGGATGGGTTACTATTGGCCAACGATGATCCAAGACTGTCTCGAATACGCGAAGCAGTGCCACTCGTGCCAAATTCACGGGGACTTCATCCACCAGCATCCGAATCCGCTACACCCAACGGTGGCTAGCTGGCCGTTCGAAATGTGGGGAACTGACATAATCGGGCCCATCAAACCAGCATCATCCAGAGGACATCGGTTCATATTGGCAACAACCGATTACTTCTCTAACTGGACAGAAGCAGTACCGCTAAGAGAAGTGAAGACGGAGAATATTCTCCATTTCTTCAAGACACACGTCATCTATCGGTTCGGCACTCCGCGACGGATTATCTCCGATAACGGGCCAGCCTACAGAAGTCACAGAATCAGCTGCTTCACGCAGCAACATAATATAGACTGGAGATACTCTTCGGTCTATAATCACCGAGCTAACGGTCTAGCTGAGGCCTTCAACAAGAGCTTGACGAAGATCATAAAGAAGGCGATGTCCAGAAATAGAAGAGATTGGCATGAAGCTCTCTGGGCGTATTGAACTACGTTCAAAATGGCCACAAATACAACGCTGTACGCATTGGTATTCGGCGCAGAAATGGTACTCCCCTTGGAGATAGAGCTACCCTCTCTACGAGTGGCGGTTCATTATGAGCTAACAGATGAAGAGAACGCTCATCTTCGGTTCGAGAAGCTCGATGCCCTCGATGAAACTCGACTCATGGCGCAGCAAAACTTGGAGGCTTACAAAGCGAAAATGACGCGCTCATACGAGAGATTGACTAGGCCGAGGACATTCCGCCAAGGCGAACTCGTGCTGGTGGTCCGGAGACCTATGATCCCTAATCGTGCCAAACGGGGGAAATTCGTGCCAAACTATGAGGGCCCGTATATCATAGACAAGGTCTACCAAGGTGGGGCTTACTTGCTCATGAATATGCATAGCGAAAGACCCTTTAGGCCAATAAACGGTCGGTTCTTGACAAAATACTATGCCTGACCGAAACGTCTGTAAACTACTATAAACCGCAGCATCCTAAGGCTGACGCAAAAAAAACAAAAATAAATTTTTTTAAAAAAATATAATAAAAAAAAGGTACGTCTTTAAGCAAAACGGGCACGGATGAAAACCCGAAAGGGCTCCGTCAGTAAAAACAGCAGGGCTACCGGTTTGTGAAAACCCGAAAGGGCGCAATCTCGTTAAAAGACACTTGTAAGGTCCTCTCGACCTTGTAAAGAGAAAATACCTGCATGAGATCCTTACGACTCACAAGGGAACAACACACTTAGGGATCCCCATGATTCCTAAAGAGAAGTTACACTTACGAGATCCTCACAACTCGTAAGGAGAATTCCCCTATGAGACCCTCACGACTCATAGGATTCAAAAGCCTTAAGCTACAGAGATCTAAACATGTTCTTAAGCCGTCATACACCCCAATATTGCCCTACAAGCGGTTTAATACTAGCCCTTGTATACAATCCACGGGCACAAATAAACGTCTCCCCCACCAATTTCCACCAATAGAGTGAAATTCCCCTATTCGGTGAACAAACACTTATAAGTCCTCTCGACTTATAAGGAGAAAACACTCTTATAAGATCCTTACGAGTTACAAGAGAAAACGCACTTGGGAGTCCTCATGACCCCTAAGAAGAAAACGCACCTACAAGATCCTCACGACTCGTAGGTAGAAATACCTTTATGAGACCCTTACGGCTCATAAAGTCAAAAGCCTTAGTTGGCAGGATCTTAACCCTGTTTGTTAAGCCACCTTTGTTCGACATCGACAAAGGCAAATGATGATTCACTCCTGGAAATATCCCAGTTGTAGCGATGATGATGCCTAAATCGGTATCAGATCCCAAGTCCCATACTCGCGATAAAAAAATCAGCGAGCCAAAAATGCATATGAAATAGCCGAAATGATGGGGCAACTTGCAACGAAATCAACAAGTAAAATATATGCATACAAAACAGCCAAAATGATTGGGCAACTCGCAATAAAAAGTAGCGAGTAAAAAAGAAAAATAGCCGAAATGATTGGGCACCGCGAAAAATAGCCGAAATGATTGGTCAATCGCGACTTTCGCGATACAAAAAGCTGAGATAATAGAGCATCGCGGAAAGAAAACAAAATACGTATAAAATGAAACTTTTGCCCTGCAGGCGAGTCCATACTGTCCCCTGTATACAATCCATGGGCATAAACGAAAAGAGAACCACATTTCCCTAGATTCTGTCGAAGGAAAGCCAGATCTTGATAGCGACATATAAAGCCTAGAGATCAGCAACGACGTCCCCCCTCATTCCAGCAGGACACGGACGCGACATCACCAATCGGAGCCACGACAAAGTCCCTAGTTCCAAGACTCCACGGTTCACAGACAACCGAAAGTAAACCCCGACACCGTAACGGCGAAAGTCAACCCTGGCACCGAAAAGGCGAAAGTCAACCCTGGCCCCTAAACGGTGAAAGTCAACCCTGGCACCATAACGGCGCAAGTCAACCCGGACACCGTAACAGCGAAAGTCAACCCGGACACCGTAACGGCGAAATTCAATCCCGACACCGTAACGGCGAAAGTCAACCCCGACACCGAAACGGCGAAAGTCAACCACGACACCGAAACGACGAAAGTCAACGCCGACACCGAAACGGCGAAAGTCAACCCCGACACCGCAACGGCGAAAGTCAACCCCGACACCGTAACGACGAAAGTCAACCCTTGACCTCCCCGTCAAAGCAACGCTTCGACTCAGGAACAAGTCAACTCATCAACCACTTACAAGTCCTCTCAACTTGTAAGGAAGAAAATTTCTTTTGTGAGATCCTTACGACTCTCAAGAGAAAATGCACATAAGAGTCCTCACGACTCCTAAGGGGAAAATACACCTACGAGATCCTCACGACTCGTAGGGAGAAAAATCTTTATGAGACCCTCATGGCTTATAAAATTGAAAAGTCTTAGGCGGCAGATCTAAACCTGTTTCCTAAGCCATCGCTACCCTACGAAGAGGTTAAGATGGAGAATCTACGGACCACATTTGCCAAAATTACATGCCAGAGAAATGAAGGTGCTACTCAAGAAGGCGTAAAACAAAAGGGCGTAACCTACGGACGTCAACCACACACTGTGCAAGACAGTAGAGAGAACATTTGATTCGTATCCAGTTAAGCGTTCGAAGCGTACCCATTCATATATGTGCGAAAAGGTTTAATGCATAAAATAAATGCACGGAAACAAAAAGTTTGTTATTCATACTTCAGAAGATTCTTACAGCGATGAAAACAGTAAACAAAAACATCACTACAACGTTTACAATGGCAAGACATCAAATCCAGGATATGGATTGAGAAATTCAGAAGTAAGGCCATTTAAAATGCTTCGGGCCTCTCGGACCATTTTCGTATTGTAAGTCCACGGTACCGCCCCGGCCGTCTAACAGACGCCAAATGCGGAACAAAAACTTTTACAACTGGCGCTATCGCGTACTATAACCCGGATCTGCCATTAAAGCTAAACTAACAAACTACATAGTGGGTAGAAGAGTTATACCGAACGATCCGAGTCCTTCGGTCTTCAACCATCATCCCACGCTTTGTTGCGGCTGCTCCGATCTCCTGAATCTCCAGTCTTCTCGTCCAGGTGGCACCACGTCGACGGATCTTTAAACGGGCTCCCGCCTCTGAACCGAGGCAACTCGGTCGTCAAGTTTGCTAAAAGAGACGACCAAGATGATGTAGAGAACGAGTAGAACACTTTGTCTCGTTACGTCCAAAGTCACGGACGAACGGTTAATGAAGTTACCTTTTGGATCGGGTGATGGAATGAAAAGAGCTATGAAATTTCCATACACATAAACTATCATAATCTTTTCCCAAGTGAGAGTGAGAGAGGAGGTGGGGAGGGGTCGGCCATATATAGAAGAGGGGGGAGGTGAGAGTAGGAGAGGGGAAGGTGACCACAAGATATAGATCAATCATGAAGAGAATGAGTCACCTTAACACATAGTATGAACATAATTAATGCAAGTGATGAATCACTAACCTTGTCATCTAAAGCATTAAATGACCATTAATGCACTAATCCACCTTACCATCCTAGTCACCATTCTAGAACCTTCTAGAAACTTCCACACTCATCTCAAGAAAAGATAAATCCGCATTTAATCGAATGTTAAATACGGCTGATAGAAAATTGGAAACTGGCAACTTCCAAAAGTGATCCTGAAACGAATTTCAGGATAACCCCGTAACAGTATAAACATACCCGCATTTGTATTACGACTGAATAAAAATGCATCTGAGACAAAGATATTATATCTGCACAGTATAATACTCGGATCCGGCTTAAACCAAAGCCGACCAGTATTATCTGCCCGAAAAATGACACGTACGAAAACGTACGTGCATTTTCCGAACCTTGCCATAAAACCATACGGCCTCTACAACGTTTCGCCCGAACTTGGGAAAGTGTCTGTGGGGGACTCTAATGACTCATCAACACACTGGCACTGGGTATAACCACTAGCACGTCAGAGGTACAAGCTGTACGTAACGGTTTGCCTATGTATTGATTGGAAGGGAAGCTGACGAGCGAACTCATCCAGAAACCCTACTGAGCCTAACAGTAACAATATACATACAGTCCGGTCCGTTCGTCTATGAGTATCGCATATCTGCCTAGGGGTTGGTAACGTCAGACCCCCAATAGCAGTATATGTCGTGTCAGAGAGTGGCCCAGAACACCCTGAGATACTACTGGAGTACCTACCAGTAAATCTCCTGCCTCGGCCAAGGGCTTTGTGTAATGACTCTCCTAGACACAGCGCGATCTCACCCCCAATACCGGGAGAGACGAATCCCCTGCCGATACGCTCACTTGCCTCCATGTGGCTCGGGACTGTAACCCAAAAAAGACCTGTTTGCACGACTCCTTTGAGCCGTGGTAGGGTAAAAATCAAAGCACAGTGGGAATTCACACGAGACAAATAACGACCTCAGGTCGATGAACTAACCTGTACACATGTCACCAGGGAACTGCTATCTGACGATATGTATAATACCAATTAGCAGGTTCCCGGCGAGTCCTGTCCGGTGTACTCATAACCCAATGAGCACCTGTATGCATCTTAGGTGATCAAACTGACACCAGTGGCTTGTGAGACCGGCCACCGCCCCTCGTCGGGGTCTCGACTGTATACACTAGTCTACTCTGGAGTATCGATGCCCTGTCTCGAAACTCCCACGACTAGGGACACTTTAAGGATGTGCTTACAGACCCCAGCTCCCACGTATATGATCGCCATCATACTGCTGGTAGTCAAGCAAGAATCCTTTGGGCTCTATCATCATGCAATAGTGAACTAAAGCATGAATACGATGATAAAGACAAACCAGATAGCATACTATCATCACGAGCAAGACTGTCATATCGGTATAGGTCCTGCCTCAATCATTGCAATCACGTACCTGCGATCCAATAATTGACTTTGAGGGCACTATCTCCAACACGTATGTATCCTCTCACGATCGCAAACGTCAGGGTCCTCACTGATGTCCTCCGCCCTCTGATAAACAGCAATTATTGTCGTCTGGTGGAAAATTTTGTTAGTTGTATGTATGCCCTAGAGGCCATTATTGTACATATGATGTATATTATAGTCGATGCTTGGACATATATAGAGAGGGCTTTCTTGCTCGACATAATAGTATGCTATCTGGTTGCTCTTTATCTTAACATGTATACTTGTCTCTTGATACTGTCTTATGGTTACATGTTGGTAAAGCCCTTAGGATGTGTGACTACCAGGATTGCATCATACTAGTGGGGGCATGGTAGTCCATAAGTTCATCCTTTAATGTTCCTAGTCATGGGTGTATCAAGACAGGGCATCGATATACCAGAGTAGACTAGCGTATACGTTTCTCGACCCATGAGATGGGCGATGGATGATCCCATATCCATTGGTGTTTGGCATCAGAGATGGTATACGGGTGCTCAGTGGAGACTGGGTACACTGGACGGACTCGCCGAGAACTCCTAGATGGTATTATACATCACGTCAGATAGCAGTTCTCTGGTGACACTGGTACAGGTTAGTCTGTAGACCCGAGATCGTCATAGAGTCTTGTGTGATTCCCACTGTGCTTTGATTTCCACCTTAGCACGTTCAAGAGAACGTGCAAAACGGTAGTTTTTGGGTACAGTCCTGAGTCACATGGAGGTAATGAGCGATAGGAGGGGTTTCGTCTCTCCCGGTATAGGGGGTTGATGTTGCGCTGTGCTCGATTGGCCATAACAGGGAAGTTTCTGGCCAGGGCCGATTTAGAGATTTACTGGTATGTAAATCCCCGTTACCATCTTAATAAAAGTTTTTCCTATTTTCTAAATCCCAAAGATTTACTTTTCCTCGTATATTTTTTTAGTAGAAGGTGGTTGCTTGAATCGCAATATTTATAATTTCCTTAACCCTAAAAGCCAAAACCCAAGATTTAAAACCAAGGCCGAATTAAACTAAAATGAGTAGAATACTTTACTTTAAACCCCAACCTTACTTTAGCCCATTATCTAAAACCCTCAACCCACTGCAGATTTAATTTCAAACCAATAAATTTAGCTTCAGCCCGTTTTCAATCCTCAGCCCATTCAAAAATCTTTTAAAAATAAATCCTTAAATTAAACCCCCGGCCCACTCTTCCCTCACTCAGCCCACACATTTTAATTAGGAATTATATTTTTTTTACACCCCAAGCCCATTTATTCGGCCCGTGACCCACTCCTGTTCATCTTCTTTACTCCTCCAACGGCTCTCCCCCTTTTCCCGCTCGCGATCCCATTTCCCCGCCGCGTCTCACGCCCACGCCCCCGCTCCTGCAACGTTCACCCACGACTTTCAACCCTCATTCATTCCTCACGCCCTCATCTATCTCTCATCTCCCCCATTTTTCAAAAATCCCTCATCTCTCTCCCTCACAAAAAACTCACCGAGCACCATTTTTTCCCTCACTTCGCCGCCGGCGACGACCCTCGACAACCCTCGGCAACCCTCGCTCATTCCTCCTCCACCAACCTTCTCCCTCTACGACTCCACCCTCCATCAACACGAGCACACCCTCTGCCGAGCATCCCCTGCACTCAACCCCACACCCGAGTTCAGCCACTCTTGCACTCGACGACGGCGAGCCCCCAACTAACCTAAACCACATCGTCGACCTCCACCTCCTCAGCATCATCACCATCACAACAATCCCCAAGCCCCACTACTTAACCTCTCCCTCTCTCCAAAAGAAAAAAAAAAGAAACACACAAAACCCATTTTTGTTCCAAGCACTCACTGCGGCCATCGCCGGAGCGGCGCCGTCGACCGTCGTCGGCCCCAGTGCACTCGCTGAGAATCATCAAGCACTCCTCAACCTCCAGTGACCGTGCAACGACTCCGGACAACTCCGACGCAAATTCCGCATCGCGAGCCAAGCTTGCGCAATTCGTTTTACGGCGTACATCGCGCGTTCGTGACGCCGCTGCTGCCGTGCGATCCCGAGACGTTTCCAGGTAAGTGTTTACTTGCTTCATGCTAATATAGTTGTGGTACAAACCTAAATCATATAGTTTATAAATTTGCCGATTACCGACATATTATGTGACCTAAGTGTTCGATGCTAGTCTCCAATGAATATAATTGTTTAATTTGACGGAAATGAATGTTGTCTGTTGGCCCTCATAATGATAAGTATCGTGTATGAATCTCACTGGAAAATACGATTGTTAGAGACTAAAATTGATACCCCCAATTACGCCGATAAAACTAGAATCTTTCCCGTATCTGAAAATGAATAAAATCGCCGTAAATTATATACATACTGGAATGATACGTTAGAGGGCTTAAATCGAAGCCGACTCGACGAAATTTAACCCTATGTAAACTTCTAATGATTTCTGTTCTGTAACTGCGATGATAATTAGATCGGAGTGCGACTCTGGACTGCAGTCCAGAGCGAATCTGTTTATCGTGTACTGTACCAAAATGTGTGTCACTGTGTTTCCTGAAGTCGTATGTTACGGAACTCGGCAGTAGATTAAAGATAATTCTGTTAGCTAAACAAAACAAGTGGTTCCATTGCGTTTCATTGCCGTTTGCTATTTTAAACTGTATTTAAAGGGCAGAACGTATAACTGTCCAGAACAGATTCAAAAGTGACATACTGATATTAAACTGTGTATAACTTTCAACGTACAGACGCGATTGAGGATCCGTCTGTTGCGTTGAATACTATATTGAAAACACTAGATTTTATTCAACTGTAGCATCGCTAAAATCTGAACCCAACTGGGTGCATTTCGTGTCGAGAAACGGACGTTCAGTTCTGAAACTGAATTTCCAGCCGCGAGCACTTAAAATGAAACAGCTGTATCTTGAAAACCGGAATCCCGATTGAACTGAAACAAATTTTGATGAATTTCTGACTGAATGTTCTATATATCTTACTTGCCTCATTTTGTTGAATTCTAAACGGATGAATTTATGCAATTTATGTAAGTTAATGACATGCTTGTTGATTCATATCATACCTTGCTTATTGATAGCATACATACATATATCATACCCCATTTGCCATATACTTAGCGTTAGTGCGTGTTATAGTCAGTAGACATTGCATTATCGTGCGTGGTTGATGTTGGTTTAGGAGTGACGAGGATACCAATGGGAAGTGAATAATCGTAACAGTGATTGATACAGTGGGCAGTGATAAAACCGTGCCATTGGTATACTTGTACATGACTGAATCAAGATCACAAATAGTGTAAACCTTGGAATAAAGGGGAAATCAAAGTGGAAAGAGAATCGTATTTAGCGGGACCGTGTTTTAGAGGATGATCATTCGAGCAGTGATATATATATTAGGTATGATCTAGCGATCCGGCTGACAGGGTTATGTCCCGAGCATGTGGGTCGTTGTCTCGGGTATGTACGAGACTCCTGTTAAACATGATCCTCCTTCCACTATGCGATTTCAAACATGACCTAGAGACCGATAGGGACACATAACATATTCTGCATCATATAGTGACATAGTGATTACTTGCATTGTTCTTACACCAGTATTACCTCATTTACCTGTTTCATCTTATTATAATAATATTGTTATTGTGTCGCTCTGACGACCTGAGTATGCATGCTCAGATTCCGCGGGAGGACCGGCACAGGAGACGGATCTACCCTTCGAGTTCATGGAGATATAGTCTGGTGTACTTCCTATCTTTACTGCTTTCCATAAAGTGATCGTGAGATTGAACTTGGTTAGTAATTGTTCTTGTTATCTGTAATTTGTGAACAATGGAATTTTAATGTAATAAATTAGTGATGTGATTCCTTTAATACTGTGCTTTATTTACTGATTACCATGTAATGCCAGAAGCCGAAGTGTGACTACGGCGGGATGATTCCTTGACCGTAGGAGCATGGCTGGCCTAGTCATCCCTCGTTTTCCGTATTTTGGGAAGCGGAGCGTGACAAAGTGTTATCAGTAGTTTCTCGACCCGTTATGAGCCTCATATCGGCATGACTTATCAGTTATTGGTGTCTGACGTTTACCACCCCTAGACTGGATATGCGACATATCAGACGAGGAGACCAGACTGTATGGTAGTGTTACTGACAGGCTTTACAGGAGCTAGAGCGGGCTTGCTTGTTGATCTTCTGATCGCTCAATACCCGGGTAGCCGTTACGTCCAGCTAGTACCGCTGACGGATTGTCGGTGCTTGATATGATCATCACCAACTGCCGGCGTATTGACGAGTGTTTAGAGTCCTACATAGAGGTTTTACTGGCTCGGGCAAAACGAAGTAGGAGCACATATGTGATATGTGCGGGACCGAGAATAATGCGAGTATGTGATACTGTATTCTATTCTCGCGATATTTGTATCGGACAGTTATATGTGATATAGCCGGGTTATCGAATCAAGTGTTGATTCGATAAGTTGGTACATTTAATATTAGTCGGTTATATGTGATATAGCCGGATTATTAAATCAAGTGTTGATTTGATAATTTAGTGTATAATTGTATATTTGATATACTAATTTATATTAACTAATATTAGCTCATTTAAGCATTTATTATTCTCACATGTGCACACTTAATATATATGTGATATATATTAATTGTGTTTTATTTTGTATCATGGTTGTTGATACACACTACATGGGTGTGTGAGACTTACACCATACTAATTATAATGTTGGGTTTTAGTATTTAAAGTAATTCCAAATTAGTGGATAATAGCTCATATGCATGAAGCTTCATGAAGCTTGTGGATGCATTGACTTAGTCCACTAATTTTGTTTTACTTAAGATATTTATTAACCTAACCATTATAATTTAGCCATGGTTATGTCTCTACATGAGTTAATATATGATACAAACTCACCCATGGTTCATTCTCTCACCTCATTAGTTCATTCTCATTTCTTTTGCTCATCTTTTTCTTCCTTAAGCAAAAAAGCTTGCTAGGGTTTTCTAAAGAGAGAAAATATTGTGAGAAAAATAAAACTAAAGTGAGCCCACTTCCTATTTCATCATCCCCTACTAGATTAGCACTTTAGTATAGGGTGTTTACTTCACTAATCTCTCATTAGTGAAGTAGTAGCTTGAGTTAGTGTCTCCTCGACGTAGATCATCTTCGGCCTCGAAGACTTCAAGCAAGATCATTCCTTTTGCCTTGAGAAGCCATGCAAGAGTCTGGGAGTTCCATGATCGTAGTGAAGAGACCACTACAAAGAGCTAATGAAGTGAAGGACCGATCTACAAAGGTTGTATTCCGTTATCACTTAGATGTAAAGTAGTTTACATGTTGTTTCGTATGATTCTCTAGTTATTGATTCTAGTTTAGGGTTCTTTAAAATGGCAAAATTTTGAAAATGGCATGGACGATGCCTCCCGAAACCTTGCTGTCGTTCATAGGAACCCTACAAATTTGATGCAGGATATCAACAAGGTTGTCTCGCCGTTTCTTCGAGATCAGGCCCATCAGATATATTGAGTGCACTTTATCTTCAGCATCATCCAATGCTTTAAGCGGCATGGCTTCATAAAAGCTAGGAAGTGCTCTCCACATCGCTCTCACGATGAGCTTCAAAAGAGAGGAACGACGAGGAAGCAGTCGATCATTGTATTCATCAAAGCGACTCATAACTTCAGCGCACTGGGCGTTTGTAAACTCCTGGTTTTGGCAGCGGCCTAGCGCGCGAATGTCTCCATAAGAAATAATTTCGTCAAGATCATACAGGTGAGCGACCATAGCACCTGAAAGGGAAAATCAATGAGAGTTTAGTGGACAAACTGATCAAGAAAATGCTTATTGAAACAGACACGGGGATTTAAAAAACTCTTGATATCCTCACGGAGAAAACAAGTTCTGATTAAGGCGCCCAACAAATTCAAATTTGTGCAAATAAAGGAGAAATCCTAAAAAGAATTCTCATTTAATGAGAGACTCCTCGGGTTAAGGAGTTAAACTCCTCGAGAGCAGCGCTCTGCAGACAGGAGTGACATCTGTCATAATTAATGATGAAGGGAATAAAATTCCCCCCCAAAAAATTCTAAAGAGCAATGCTCTGCGAAGATGATGGAATAATCCATCAAAAACCCTAAAAGCAAAGTTTTACTGAGTTAAAAACTTTGAGATCTTTAAGATCTGCAAGATGAACTCTAAGAGTTCTTCTTTAATGGGTTAAGAGACCTTAAGAAAGATCTCTTTAGATCTATGATTTCAAGAGAGCAAAACTCTGTTAAGAAAACCTTAAAAATTTCTTTAGATCTATGATCTGAAAAGAGCAAAGCTTTGTTAATGGGTGAAACCTTAGATTATGAAGTAATCCCTTCAAAGATTTAATCTTTACCTAAAATTTTTGACAGGGTTCTGTCTCTAAGAGAGTTCTTAAGACAAAGAGCAATGCTCTGAAAGAGAATTAATTCTCAAGAGAAAACAAGAAGATGATCAGAGGCCATCTCAAGGGCCAAAGGCCCTATTTATAGGCACTGAGAGTCGTTTCAACTTCTAAGTTGATCTAATGGCGCAGATGCTGCCACCGTTGCACTCACGTGTAAGCCACGTGAGCGCAACGGTGGGGGGGGGGCATTTGTTTCCCCCAATCAGAGCAAGGCTCTGTTCAAATTTTGAAATTTGAAATGAAGCGGCGCTTCATAAAAGCGCTAGCGCTAAATGCGCCGGCGCTAAGAATCAAAGACTCTGATGCAACGCTCCCGTGCTTTCGCTAGCGCTAAGAGTCAAAGACTCTAATGCAGCGCTCACGTGCAAAGCACAAGAGCGCTAGCGCTAAGTGCACTAGCACCAAGAGTCAAAGACTCTGATGCAGCGCTCACGTGCAAAGCACGAGAGCGCTAGCGCTTGAACTAAATGTTCCTCACCCTTGGATCAAAGATCCAACAGAGATGACTAAAAATCATCAAATTACCCTGAAAATTAGAGCACCGTTGGATCAAAGATCCAATGGTGATTAAAAATCACCAAGATACAGAATAAGTTCTGTATGGGAATACATTTTTCCAATCTTATTAGAAACAAGAAGATTGCATTCTGTAAAACAGAAGCCCTTGGATCAAATATCCAACGGTGGGAAATATTCCCAAATCAATTAGAGAAAAGATCTCTTCAACTGATTCAACAAATCAGCCTCCCCTATATAAAGGACCCAAGACTTCAAGTCTGACACAGAGAAATCCCCCCCCCCCACAAACTTTGAGAAATTTCAAAGAGAAGAGCAAGCTCTCGGAAGAAGAATTTCTTCTGTTAGTTATATGTATGCCCTAGAGGCCATTACTGTACATTCGATGTATATTGTAGTGGATGCTTGGACATATATAGGGAGGACTTTCTTGCTCGACATGATAGTACGCTATCTGGTTGCTCTTTATCTTAACATGTACTCTGATTGTCTCTATGTTACATGTTGATAAAGCCCTTAGGATATGTACTCGACTACTGGGAATATGATGAGATCATACTAGTGGGGCCATGGTAGTCGACGAGTACATCCTATAACTGTTCCTAGTCGAGGGTGTATCGAGACAGGGCATCGATACACCAGAGTAGACTAGCGTATACGCATCTTGAACCATATGATGGGCGATGGATGATCCCATATCCATCGGTGTTTGACATCAAGGATGGTGTACGGGTGCTCAGTAGAGACTGGGTACACTGGACGGACTCGCCGAGAACTCCCAGATGGTATTATACCTCACGTCAGATGGCAGTTCTCTGGTGACACTGGTACATGTTAGTCTGTAGACCCGAGATCGTCATAGAGTCTTGTGTGATTCCCACTATGCCTTGATTTCCATCATACCACGTCCAAGAGGGCGTGCAAAAAGGTGGCTTTTGGGTACAGTCCCGAATCACATGGAGGCAATGAGCGATAGGAGGGGATTCGTCTCTCCCGGTATAGGGAGTTGATGTTGCGCTATGTTCGATTGGCTATAACTGGAAATCCCTGGCCAGGGTTGCTGAGATTTACTGGTAAGTGTTATCCATAGTTTCTCGAACTGTTATAGACCTCATATCGACACTACTTATCAAGCTACTGGGGTCTGACGTTTACCACCCCTAGGCAAGATATGCGACATATCAGACGAAGAGACCGGACTGTACGGGAGTGTTACTGATTGGATTCGCAGGAGAATGTACAGGCTTGCTTGTTGATCTTCTGATCGCTCAATACCTGGGTGGGTGTTACATTTACCTGACCGCTTGCAGCTTGTGGGTGTTTGATATGATCATCACCTACTGCCGGCGTATTGACGATTCTTTAGAGTCCTACACAGAGGTTTCTTGACTCAGGCAAAACGGAGTAGGAGCACATATGTGATATGTGCGGGACCGAGAACAATACGTGTATGTGATACCGTATTAGATTCTCGCGATATATGATATCGGCCGGGTATATGTGATATAGCCGGGTCATCGGATCAAGTGTTGATTCGATGAACTGATACAGATTATATTAGTCGGTTATTTGTGAAATAGCCAGATTATCGGATCAAGTGTTGATTCGATAATTTAATGTATAATTAAATATTTGATATATTAAATTACATTAACTAATATAAGCTCACTAAAAGATTCTTTTTCTCACTCGGGTAATACATTGATATATATGTGATATATGTTAATTGTATTATTTTATTTTGTTACAATAAATATTGTATATGTGATATATAATATTTTAACATGTTATGGTTATAAATGCAACATGTTTTGTGGAGTTTAATTGTGGTTAGGGTTTGGATTAGGGTTAAGCTTGCATGAAGCTTTCAAGAAGCTTCTTGAAGCTTTGACTTTGACTTTGGATATTTTGTGATATTTCTTTAACACAACCCTTTAACCATAGTAAAATCTCTACATGGGTTAAGTCTTCATACTTAACCCATGGTTTCATTTCTAAGCTCACTTGATTCATTATTCATCACAAAAGGATTATATCTTCTTCTTCCTTCTTCTTCTTTCATGGAAAAGCTTACTAGCTTTTTGCTTAGTGATGAAAATGAGCAGGATTAAGAAAATAAATGAGAGCTAAAATCCTACTTCATCATCCTAATCTATCCTAGCCATTTAGATTAGGATGTTCACTTCATTTAGTGAGTGAGAGCTTGTGTTAAAGAAACTTCAAGGTAGATCATCTTTGTTATCGAAGATCGGAAGCAAGCTTGCATCTTTCTCTTCGTGGAGCCTCTCTAGAGTCGATGATCGCAGCGAAGGGACCTCAACACGGAGCTTTAGAAGTGCAGGACTGGACTACAAAGGTTGTAATCCCAAACTCTTAGATGTTAAAGTGTTTAACATGCTTAGTTTCGCCTAATCTCTAGTTTAAAGATCTTGTTTAGGGTTGTTCGGCACGGCTAAAATTTTAATCGGGTATGGTTGATGCCTTGTAGAATCTTATTAGAGTGCCTAGTAACCCTACAGTGGTATCATAGCCAAGCTAGAGCTTTAGGCGAAGTCTAGGCGAAGTTTAAAATCCGATCGAACCCCGAAACCCCGACACGGACCCCTTCTCTGGAAATTTTTCAAAACGTTGACATTTTTCATATTAAAAATACTCAAAAAAATCAGCAGGGAATTTTATGGGGAACTGTGAAAAACGACCCCCTAAATCAATTAATGCGCCGCAGAACCGCGGCCAAACCAGGGTATTGGCGGCGGTTCCGCGGCAATTACTGTAGATGGAAGGATAGTTTTTGTACAGTTACAACCGTAGGTACTTCTTGATTCTTCTGGGAATTTTTAATTATACTCAAATGTTGAGTTTTCTGGGTTGTATTGGGGACTCGTTGATTCGATTGGATAATTTAACTTCATTTAAGTTTTTCCGGATAATTTTAGAACCTGTTAAAAAGTTCGAACGGATATCAATAACTGACTTTTTCCCCTGTCGGAAAATTTTCAAAATTTGGATTTTTTCTCGAGTTTGAAACTTCCGAAAAATCATGCAAGTAACGCGGTGGACCCTCTAGAAGAACACAAACCTTAACTCGATTATGTGACCGTCTAAACCGCCTTTAAACCTTAGGGTTTGGGGCAGTACGGCATTGCCACATGTGAGGCGTTGGCTTGACCCTTCTACGGCTGGACCATTGGTACTGTGGCATGTGATGGATACTTTTTGAACTCCGCTCAAGTGTTGAGCTATTTGGGAAATCTTGGGTGTTTTATTATTCGATCGGAAAGTTTAACACTGTCTTTTTATCTGGAATGTGATACAATATTTGGAATCCACATGTAGTTATGAGATAACTAATTTGAATGTTATAAATCTAGCAGTTCAGTCTCGGTTAATCGGTTGCCACTGAATTTTGATGTGATCAAAAGTACGTTGCAATCACGTAGTGTACGCGGATACTCGCCGGGTAAACTTAATAGATAGCCACGCCCCATAGCCCCGACCAAGTGACTGTAGGAGAACCCCGTCGCCAAAAGCATCCGTTTGGGTGCTCGCGGCAGCGGTGTTCCGCCTTAGTACACTTCGTCAACGGCATCCGGGGGTGCGGCCGTCTACTAAAGTTTGCAACGAGCATTCGATCAGGATGTCGGGAATCTTGTTGAATTGCCCGACTTGATATTGAAAAGAGTTTTCGATAATGAGACTAAAATGTGGGGTTTATAATTGTTAGGCATGCGATGTCTAAGGAATTCATTTGGTTAGGCATGCGATGTCTAAGAAGGTTGCGGATTCCAACTGTTGTAGTTTTACACTTTCTTTTCTGTGACCGTAAGCGTAGTATGTGGTGTATTGCCGGCTTCGTTGCTATACATCAACGACAATCGGGATACACATACTTGCTTATGTTGATGATATGAGATATTATATGTTGCTGTGATATGTTATATTGGATCGTCGTGTTTTGAATAGCCGGGGGTTTTATGTGAGATGAGAGTTTTTCTTTTTCATTCATGTAAAATTCATTTGTATGTAATATTCTTTTATTGGGGCACTTCCGGGCTAAGGATGATGTCACCATTGTATATTATTTACTTTTCCGCATTAGGTAGACCCAAGGCGGGGAGCACAAGTAACCGGGTTCTGGGGTCCAGTGGGAGGCCATCTCGAGGAGTCGAGACCGGGTCTCTTAACCCTAGAATTGGCAGTGTTGCTTTCCGCTCTCGTAGGGCTCTAGGGATGTGGGTTTGGCTATTCATCGCGACTGTGGTATCCGTATTTTATACAGGTTCGTACTAAAACACGGACGTCCTAGTATATCCAATATTTCATATATGTTCTTCTGCTGTAATGTTCTGTGATGAGATCATATTACTGCCTGAGACGAATGTTTATATTATATATATGAGATATATGTTATATTGCAGATTTCGTTTCAAATGTGATGCTTGTGAAGCATAATAAAATGGGACTTCATTAATGAGATTAATGAAACTAAAAGAAACCTCAAGATGTTGTAGAAACTTTTTTAAAAACCGGTAGCTCTAGTTCTTGCTTTGTATAGCGGTGTTCCTTGTAGAACATCCAGCACCTTATTCGATAAGGAAAGAGCTGAGATCCCTTCACCGAGAGTGACCTCTTTAGTGAAACTAGCAGATGCTACAAACTCGGTTTGTCTTTTGATTGTTTCTATAGTTCTTGCTTTGCATAGTGGTATTTGTGAAATATCCTGCACCTTATTCAATGAGGAAAGAGCCGACGATCCCTTCACCAGGAGTGACCTCTTTAGCAAAACTAGAAAAGGCCTCAAAAGCATTCCATTTAAAATCACTCGATTCTACAACGATATCAAGTTCATTACGCTCATGGTTTTCCGAAAAACCTGCGTAGCCCTCCGTCATTTCAGATAAAGACTGTTTAATATACGTGCTACATTTGTTGGCCTGCATCAAGGCGTAGTTTGCGGTAACTAACTAGTACTTATCTGTAGCATTCAATGCGATTGGATTAGGGCAGTTGTGCGACTTTGTTGGCCTGCGTCAAGGGTCGTGCGGGTGGGTTTAATTCAATCAGGAAATGTACGGGTTGAACTTGACTAGCGGATTATGGTTTGTTGGCCTGCGTCAAGGTCATAGGACGCTACGGGTAAAATATTATTGGGAATTTCAAGTATTGAAATTTGCAATGAGATTGCATAACTTCTATGAGATAGTTGGATCCCGATACCAGCTGCGAGTAAGAGTTACTCCTGTAAGAGTTTTACACATTACAATTAGCCGATCAAGTAGGTGTCTAGAAAGATGTTAACGGGGTTACGCCCCTGGGAAAACGAGGTTTATTTTAATTAGGTCCGTGCGAAAGCACGGGGAACCTCTCTCAAAGTACCGGCACTGGCCTGGCTGGAAGATTGGCGAACTTGTAGAGTGTAATTAATCCCGGCTAGTCTTTCCTTTTAGGGTTTGAAGGAAGATTTGACTAAAACAGTGGGAGACATCCTGATTAGATAAATTGATAACCAATCTAATCTTGTAAAAGCGCACGCTGAGTGTTTTCTTCTCTCTCTCCTGGTTGCGACTATGTCACACCTTAATCAAGATAATAATACAGATGTATTGACCGAACCCGCTTGTTATACTGCGCTAAGGAACGTTGGTCCCGCTCCAACTTATTATTGTTATAAGACAGAGCAGGAAATAGGGGATTACCAGAATTCCCGTACCGCCCAAACGAAGAAAGTGCATGCTGATGCATCTTCTTCGGGTATGTTCATTACCGAGAACTGTTTCTTAGTATCCTTTACGTCCTGAGTATGAGATACCGGATCAGGAACCCGCATATGTAATTTATTGCATGGGCTACAGATAGGTAAAGAACTGAGAACGGGTGATAAATTTCATGAGATAGAAACGGTGCAAGTGTTGCAGCCAAGTCTGTTGGTAGTTATCACCCCGTATTACCAGAATACATTGATTCTGAACGAATATTATTAGATACCGAACCTGATATACAACATCATATCAATCTCTTTATTAGTAAAGAAGGATATAATTTTGTATTGTTGGATAATGTTTTGAACATTTCCTATATCAAGAGTTGATCGGTTCAGGCACGTTATCTAAAAGCATAGACGTTCTAAATCAAACTACGGTTCTTAACGTACAGAACACACACAAGAGGAAGAGTTCAGAAATGAACGAATCCTTCTTGAGGCATTGTAGACTAGGTCATATCAATGCGACCCGACTAGCTGTAGTTACATAAAGATGCATGTTTAAATTAGTTTGAATTTCCATCTTGTGAAACTTGCCGGTCATGTCACAGAGATAAGATGACCACAACTCCGTTTATTGGAAACAGAGAAAGAGTTAGTGAACTCTTGGGATTGATACATGCTGATGTATGAAAGTCCCCTGTCTACACATGCCAAGACCGGTTCTTTGTACTTCATTACATTCATTGATTATTACTCAAGCTCCAGACATATATTCCTGTTGAAACACAAGTCTGGAACTTTTGAGAAATTCAATGAATATAAGTTAGAAGTAGAGAACCAAAAACGGGTATAAGTATTATGTCCTTTGATGAGATCAAGGAGGAGAATACTTGAGCACGGGATTCCTGGACTATTCTAAAGGAGAATGAGATTCTATCTCGGCATTACTCCTCCAAATACACCACAGCACATCGGTGTATCGGGGCGGAGCAACCACACCCTATTAGATATGGTGCGCTCTATGATGAGTACTACTGAGTTTCCTATTTCCTTTTGGGAGTTATGCACTTGAGAAGCTGCATACCTATTGAATAGAGTTCAAATCAAATCAGTTGCCTACCACTTCATATGTGATATGGAATGGGAAGAGCCCATCTCTTAAGTGTATTAAGATTTGGGGTTGTCCGGCCTATGTCTAAAAAGCAAAATCCAGACAAGCTCGAGGCAAAGTCAGTTCTGTAGAAATTTGTTGGATATCCCAAGCATTCGCAAGGGAATATCTTCTACCTAACCGAGAAACAAAAGTTGTTTTGTTTCTCAGCATACCACCTTTGTGAAAGGGAATTTCTTGTGAAGAAATTAGTGGTCATGAAGTAGAACTGGAAAGAGTTCCAGCTATACAAACTGCAGCTGATGATTTGGTAGAACCAAAGGATTCAATAGTAACCAACGAACCTCAGCCTCTCCGCCAATCTAGTAGGGTTCCATACCCACCTGAGAGATACTTCGGTTTCTCTATGACAGTGGGAGAGAGAATTGTATCATGAGATGATGACCTAACTAGTTTCGAGCAGGCCATCAAGAGTGGGACTCTGTAAGAATGGCTGAATGCTAAGCGATCTGAGATGGAATCCTTATACACCAACAAAGTATGGACTTTGGTTGCTTTATCTGAAGGGTTAAATCCTGATTTGGTTCGAAAAAGTGTGTTTGTAGTTAACCGCAATCAATAACGGTGTCGCGTGTAGCTAGACCGAGATGAGTACGGGTCGTCCTCTGGGAAACGTGGAACCTTTTACTCTTACTTTAGATGTGTTGAAGAAGAGAGGAGGAAGGATAAAGAATATTGTAAAATGGTTGTAGGATCTAGATCTATGTTAAACAAGAATGCAAAATATAGATCTAGATTAACTACGGATGTAAGTTTATATAAGAAGAGGGCTTGTAGGGTTCATTAGGATTTAGTAGTTATGGATGATTATTTAAAAATTACTCTTTTTATCCTTTAATAGATTTAAAACTAGAACGACGGTGATGCGTGTAGATTAGGGTTTCTGGAGGGAAAAGGAATCCCACTCTTAACCCTTATCTCGACACGGAACTCCGTTCATATCTAGCCTTTACCAAAACAATCATTAATCTAATCTCTAATCGCGGTCGGGACTAACAATGAATTGTTAGCGCGCCCGATTAGGATGTTAATAATTCTTTTGATAAAGTTTATAAACTTTATAGGACTTAAAAAGAGTTTAGAGATGTTCATCATCCATTAGCCTACCCTAATCCTACGACCCTAACAAGCGGAGAATTACTCGCGCATGTTGGGAGAAAAAGAGATGGAGAGAAAATGCATAATTAAACTACGAAGAAATAGAATAAGAAAAAGAAAGCTACCTTTATTAATCAACAATATTCATTACACTTTGATTCCTTAGAAAATGATTACAAAGACTAGTTTGCTTCTCGATCTCTTCCAAGGAGGTAGACGAACAGTTGATGATCAGTCTGGATGCATGAGCCGTCTTGGACTTCGTGATCTCGTCGACTTGATGATTTTTCCAAGAGGCTCTCGGTCTTTATTTATAGCCCCAAATCCATAACTATTGCTTCCAAATTAGGAAAATAACAGCAAAGATTTTTCTACAAAAATTGCAGCTTCAATCTTCTCAATAATGCCGCGGATCCGCGGCCCAAGGGGGGTATGGCCGCGGATCCGCAGCCATATGATCTCGGCCGTTCATCATTTTCTTGGGGCTCTGTCTTCGTGACATTTGGCGATACTTGGAACCTTTGTAACATGAAAATCTTCTCGTGGTTGCTGCCAAACTTGGTCTCCAAGTTTTGCTTTCTTAATTTGGCAAGTTTTCTTTAACAATTTGATTTCTTGGAAAATTCTGCACAACAACTTGGAGAAATTCTGCACAACAACTTAGATAATATTTAGTAGACTTGGTTCTACTAGGATTTGGTCAATGATATTATTTGCATACATTTTCCTACCAAATGCTAATTATAATATATCAACACATGGAAAATATTATTTTTACAGATAAACCCTCATATGTATGATATATGATAATAAAGACCTTTTTTAATATGAAAATGGTAGGAAAAATGTAATAACAAATGTGCAGTTTTATCAACTGAAAAAATACCCCCAAACTTATCTTTGATCGTCCCGAGCAAACTAGTTTATTCAAGAGAAGGAGACAAAGAAAGGAGAAAACAAAGCACACTTTCGTAGGCAAACACGATTGCACTGAGCACGTGCAACAAGCCGTTAAACCTCTAGGTGTCCCTAGTAGGAGGAGTGTTGTCTCCTGAGGGTTTTCAGCGGATTACACCCATAAAATCCAATAACAAAAGAGAGATGTTAAAATTTACATATAAAGATAAGAACCATAAAAGAAATACTTTGAAAATTTAGAGTTTCCAACTACACTAGCTTTTTAGTTGTCATGAGCCCTATCTTAATAGTCATGAAAAGATGTTAGAAATCACATTATCCCTCAATAAAACATCGTCTTTATTCTTCATTCCTACCTTTCATCCAAACATTGATCATATAACCCTCCGTGTGTGAATAGAACATCCCTACACTCGGAGAATTCAATTCAAGCTATCATACTCTTGTCCATCTACCTCAGTACTTTTTAATTTGATGAATATTTAGATTGCTCACACATTTTCATGCGACCGTTAATACTTCGTGAGGTACTAACTGACCGATTACTCATGTGCTTGCTTATACGGTGTATTTTCCTCGTCTTGCACCACCTAAGGCTTAGCAGTGACTCCCAAACCAGTTGGTCTAAGGCACTAGGTGATGAAGCACCCTCGCTATATTTTTTTATTGCTGCCTTGGCGATAACAAAACCAGTGTTCATTTTTCTCTTCACCATTTTTATATTTTCTTCATTTTTTTATTTCCTTCATACTTGGGCTTTTAGACAAGAGTATTTCAAGGTATCCTCTACTATCCCGAGTTTCAAGACGTGTGTAAGTGCGTATAGTAGGGTATCAACATTCAAATGTTTGGCTTCCAGAATAGAAATTATTTTTCAGACTTATTTTTATCCTCAGATTAGTGACTTCCTTCATCTTACTAACCCTTGGGACAACAGCTCATAACTACTTATTACTAGTTCGTTTAAGAAAACTTCTAATTTTCTTGGTTTTCTTAAACTATTCCTATCTTTCATATATAATTTTTCACTTTCTATTCTTTTATTATCAAAAAAAAATTTGTGCTTATATATAGTATAATACAAAGTATGCGTAAATAAGCACAAACCTCCCCCAAACTTGTTTTCAACAGTGTCCTCACTGTTGCTATCTGCTGGATCACAAAAACCTGTAAGCTTGGGAGGACATTATTAATGGGGGCAAGAATATATGAAAGTGAAAATCCTCCCCCAAACTTATTTTTGGCTCACAAATTTGAGGACAAAAGTTATGTTCAAGAGCCAAAAATATAACCCCCCCTCAAACATGAGTTAGACAATACGAAGCATTTTAAGAGGGGGTGAGTCATTTGGTCAAAATAAGACTTTACAAAGACCAAAAGTTAACACCAACCATTCAAAGATTTTATCAGTATAGCGTATAGGTTGGTGGAAGAATGTGTTGTATCGAGTCAAGAAAAAATAGGGAAGGGATAAGAGGTGGTCTGGAAAGGGTTTGAAATTAGAGAAAAGAAAGAATGAGGATGAATGTGAATGATTAGGAAGAAGGAATGGTGACGGTTCAACCTCTATAGGTGGAGATTGATCAATCACAAAATCCGTATTGTTTAAAAATTCAAGTTCGTCAGCAAAAAGTTCTTCAAAACTTTTATTAATGGTGTGATTGAACATTTTGTTGTCAAAGAGTTTTGTGCCAGAATTTATCCTACTTGATTCATCAAAAATAATTGAGGTAGAGGACTCGAAAAACTCATCTACCTCATTTTCAAAAATATCCAAATCAAGTTGAATTTCTGGTATTATTGAACTTGAATTAACGGATTGTGATTTATCAAAACTCATTGAAACTATAGGAACAGAAGAAGAACCGGAGAAAATAGAAGGTGAAATGGGTAAACAAATTGGTCTGTCGAGTGTTGCTGTATCGGATGTGGAAGATGGAAGCTGTATTTCTTCGGGTATACCTTTATCATCAACTTCAAGACATATTTGGGGTTCGGGAAGAATTAAAGGCTAAAGATGATGACCACAAGGAAGTGAAAGGATTTGATGAATTGGTGGGACAAAATCATCCAAAATTTCGGGTTCATCAATCAATATATCCCCAACGTCAATCACCTCATTCAAGTGAAGGTTAAAATTCTCAAACACCTCATCAAAAGTATGGTTTTCAATCAGTTTTGGTTCAAGAGTGGAGGTGTAGAGATCACAAGGGTTGGGTATGGTTTCACTTGAAATGGACCCTTCACAGTCGGGTAAATCAAACACTACAAAGTCACACAACTTATCAGACATTCTATTTGGTGTACTTGATGAATCTATGAAACTGGAGTTATGGATTTCAGTTTGGAATGGGGAGGTTTGATTAGGAAAGGTGTACAGTTCTGTCTCACTACTCAAATTCTCATTTTGTCCTATGCCCGAATCATATACTGAAAAAAATTGGGCAGGTTTGAAATTCTTTGCTTGCATCCACTCTGTTGTTTCCTTCCTAATTTGGTTCGAAAATTCCAGAAATTTTTCTAATGTCTGCTCCAGACTAGTCTTGGGTTGATAAGGGGTTTCAGTATAAGATTGAAATTCCTGTGGATAATTAAAACTCCCAAATGACCGATTAGAAGAACTGTCCAGAGAAAGTGGAAAAGTCGGATTGGATTGATAGGAATAGAATGGTTGCGAAACTTGGTAGGAGTAGGATCAATATTATGATAAGAAGAATATTGATATGGGTTGGTTGGTTGGCTATTTTCAATAGACATCTTATATGCCACAAACCGCCTATCAAACTCTTCTCTGGACAGTGGTGGTGATGGTTGATATTGGTCCGGGTTGAAACTTTGGCCTCTAGCCCTAGCTATGTGCTCAGCAATGGACATTCGTCTAGGGGCTTCCTCACTCTGGGTATGAACTGAAACAGGTGTAGGATTAGGATACGGTTGATAAGACCTAGACTGAGGTGGCCAACTGTTTCTTCCCTCTTGTTCTATATGATCTCTTAAGGACATGGAAGAGCCGGACGGTGTATCGAAGGGATTACGAAAACAAGAGATATCTGGTTGTGGACAGCAAAGCTCGGCAAGTGTTCTTCTGTTTAGGTCACCCATTATAAGATGAGAAGAAGGGGGAAGGGGTAAAAAGGGGAGAAAATAATTGGTTTGTTTTGAAAAATGACGGATTTAGACAAATCACACAAAAATGCACAAACAACCCTAGAACTATGGTTACCTAGGTCCAGTCTCTAGACCGCTCCTAGACTTCCAAAGGACAAACCGTAGGATCAATCATCTACCGTCTCTTTACTACCCTTGTAGCCAGGTAAGTGCCAGGTGAGTGGGAGGCTCCCCACTACGAAAGTAGTGGTCCTAATTAAGTAACCACTCGTCTTAGACACACTTTCCTAGACACCACAAAAGTAATGCGGATAAGCGATAGATTACCCACGACCTTCTTCTGTCCTTATTGAGCGCGACAATCCTTAGAGTCTGGTCTAAATATTTTTTAAATTAATGTAGGGTTGATGCAGATGCTCGGTTTGTGATTTGTGGGGCTTAGGAAGGGTGATGAAATCCCCACCTAATCTGTATTTTGGTCTTGCCCCTTAAAAATCCGTATTAAAATATGAAATAACAAACCAATAACAAAAATTTGCAAAAAGATTTTTGAGCGGCGATATTTTGCAAAGAATCCTGCAGAAAAGATATTTTATTGGATTTGAGAGGAGAGAGAAAGAGGTTAGAATCTTTTCAGAGAAGTTTGGAGCCCTAGATCCCCTAATGCGCCGCACTTCCGCCGCGAATGTACCTCCTTTGCCGCGGTTCCGCCGCAAGAGAGAGGGATCAATTGATGAATTTTTTTTTTCTGTGGCCTTCTCTACTTCTTTGGATCTTAATGAATGTATCTGTCTCCTGTTTCCTCAAGTCTGTGACTTCAGATTCCCTCGCAAAATTCACACAATAATCGTTAAATATACAATTTGCAGCTTTGTTTTATTTATGATACAGATCGTATAAGAATTCAACACAAATAGTAAGAATAAAAAATTACGCACGTATCCCCGGCAACGGCGCCATTTGATTTGGTTCGAAAAAGTGTGTTTGTAGTTAACCGCAATCAATAACGGTGTCGCGTGTAGCTAGACCGAGATGAGTACGGGTCGTCCTCTGGGAAACGTGGAACCTTTTACTCTTACTTTAGATGTGTTGAAGAAGAGAGGAGGAAGGATAAATAATATTGTAAAATGGTTGTAAGATCTAGATCTATGTTAAACAAGAATGCAAAATATAGATCTAGATTAACTACGGATGTAAGTTTATATAAGAAGAGAGCTTGTAGGGTTCATTAGGATTTAGTAGTTATGGATGATTATTTAAAAATTACTCTTTTTATCTTTTAATAGATTTAAAACTAGAACGACGGTGATGCGTGTAGATTAGGGTTTCTGGAGGGAAAAGGAATCCCACTCTTAACCCTTATCTCGACACGGAACTCCGTTCATATCTAGCCTTTACCAAAACAATCATTAATCTAATCTCTAATCGCGGTCGGGACTAACAATGAATTGTTAGCGCGCCCGATTAGGATGTTAATGATTCTTTTGATAAAGTTTATAAACTTTATAGGACTTAAAAAGAGTTTAGAGATGTTCATCATCCATTAGCCTATCCTAATCCTACGAACCCTAACAAGCGGAGAATTACTCGTGCATGTTGGGAGAAAAAGTGATGGAGAGAAAATGCATAATTAAACTACGAAGAAATAGAATAAGAAAAAGAAAGCTACCTTTATTAATCAACAATATTCATTACACTTTGATTCCTTAGAAAATGATTACAAAGACTAGTTTGCTTCTCGATCTCTTCCAAGGAGGTAGACGAACAGTTGATGATCAGTCTGGATGCGTGAGCCGTCTTGGACTTCGTGATCTCGTCGACTTGATGATTTTTCCAAGAGGCTCTCGGTCTTTATTTATAGCCCCAAAGCCAGAACTATTGGTTCCAAATTAGGAAAATAATAGCAAAGATTTTTCCACAAAAATTGCAGCTTCAATCTTCTCAATAGTGCCGCGGATCCGTGGCCCAAGGAGGGTATGGCCGCAGATCCGCTGCCATATGATCTCGGCCGTTCATCATTTTCTTGGGGCTCTGTCTTCGTGACATTTGGCAATCCTTGGAACCTTTGTAACATGAAAATGTTCTCGTGGTTGCTGCCAGACTTGGTCTCCAAGTTTTGCTTTCTTAATTAGGCAAGTTTTCTTTAACAACTTGATTTCTTGGAAAATTCTGCATAACAACTTGGAGAAATTCTGCACAACAACTTAGATAATATTTAGTAGACTTGGTTCTACTAGGATTTGGTCAATGATATTATTTGCATACATTTTCCTACCAAATGCTAATTATAATATATCAACACATGGAAAATATTATTTTTACAGATAAACCCTCATATGTATGATATATTATAATAAAGACCTTTTTTAATATGAAAATTGTAGAAAAAATGTAATAACAAATGTGCAGTTTTATCAACTGAACAAATCCCCATCAGGAGCAAGTATATCTTGAGAAGATTACTTGGTGTACATGGAAAAGTTGAGACTTTCAAAGCTATTCTTAAGTCCATCCAGATCCTACTTGCCACGGCTACATACCATGACTACGATATCTGGCGGTTGGGTGTCATGACTGCTTTTCTAAATAATGATTTAGAAGAGAGCGTCTATAAGTACACAGCCAGAGGGCTTCGTAGACAGTGGGAGCAGCGGAAACGTGAGCATGATGTTTTATGTGATAAATCAGGCATCGCGGAGTTGGAACGTCTGTTTTGATGTGGTAGTCAAAGAGTTTGACTTCATCAAAATGGTAGATGAACCTTGTATATACAAAAAGGTAGTAGGGAGTATGGTGGTGATCCTCATAGAGTACGTGGATGACATACTCTTGATAGGGAAGGAGTTTCATATGCTACGCTCGGTCAATCTCCTCTTATCACAAAGATTCTCCATATAGAATTAAGGTGATACCTCATAAATCCTGGGTTTTGGATCTATGAGATGGATCTAATTGGATATTAGGATTCTCACTAGTTGTAGTGAGATGGTATCAATCGATCCTGGGGAGAATCACTGGAAAAGTTCAAGGGTGATAAGGACGACTGAATGTCAGTCGCAGGCATTGCCTTTACCCTCAGTGGAGGGACAGTATGTTGGAAGAGTTCCAAGCTAGATACCGTGACTTACTATACGATTAAAGGCAAGATACATCGTTACCAAGGATGCTACCAAAGAGGCAGTCTGGATATATTTAAGTTCATAAGATGAACTTCGTTCCTACCATTGTGTGACAGTAGAGTTGTGGCTTATGCCAAGGAACCCCCGTCCCATCAGAAATCTAGATATAATTCTTAGGCAGTATCACCTGATCATGGAGATGGTTGATCTCCAGGGAGATCGAGGTTAGGAGAGTAGACACAGAGGACAACAGCGCGGATCCACTCACAAAGGCTTTTTTCCCAGTAGAGACTTTTATGGGATGGTTGAGTATGAGATACTTCAACCACAGCTATTTGTTGGGTATGCGATACCACAACAGATGGCCCTAGTGCAAGTGGGAGATTGTTAGTTATATGTATGCCTTAGAGGCCATTACTGTACATTCGATGTATATTGTAGTGGATGCTTGGACATATATAGGGAGGACTTTCTTGCTCGACATGATAATATGCTATCTGGTTGCTCTTTATCTTAACATGTACTCTGATTGTCTTTATGTTACATGTTGATAAAGCCCTTAGGATATGTACTCGACTATTGGGAATATGATGAGATCATACTAGTGGGGCCACAGTAGTTAACGAGTACATCTTATAACTGTTCCTCGTCGAGGGTGTATCGAGACAGGGCATCGATACACCAGAGTAGACTAGCGTATACGCATATTGACCCATATGATGGGCGATGGATGATCCCATATCCATCGGTGTTTGACATCAAGGATGGTGTACGGGTGCTCAGTAGAGACTGGGTACACTGGACGGACTCGCCGAGAACTCCCAGATGGTATTATACCTCACGTCAGATGGCAGTTCTCTGGTGACACTGGTACAGGTTAGTCTGTAGACCCGAGATCGTCATAGAGTCTTGTGTGATTACCACTGTGCTTTGATTTCCATCATACCGCGTCCAAGAGAGCGTGCAAAAAGGTGGCTTTTGGGTACAGTCCCGAATCACATGGAGGCAATGAGCGATAGGAGGGGATTCATCTCTCCCGGTATAGGGAGTTGATGTTGCGCTGTGTTCGATGGCTATAACTGGAAATCCCTGGCCAGGATTGCTGAGATTTACTGGTAAGTGTTATCAGTAGTTTCTCGAACTGTTATAGATCTCATATCGACACGACTTATCAAGCTACTGGGGTCTGACGTTTACCACCCCTAGGCGAGATATGCGACATATCAGACGAAGAGACCGGACTGTACGGGAGTGTTACTGATTGGATTCGCAGGAGAATGTACAGGCTTGCTTGTTGATCTTCTGATCACTCAATACCTGGGTGGGTGTTACGTTTAGCTGACCGCTTGCAGCTTGTGGGTGTTTGATATAATCATCACTTACTGCCGGCGTATTGACGATTCTTTAGAGTCCTACACAGAGGTTTCTTGACTCAGGCAAAATGGAGTAGGAGCACATATGTGATATGTGCGGGACCGAGAACAATACGTGTATGTGATACCGTATTAGATTCTCGTGATATGTGATTCGGCCGGGTATATGTGATATAGCCGGGTCATCGGATCAAGTGTTGATTCGATGAACTGATACAGATTATATTAGTCGGTTATTTGTGAAATAGCCGGATTATCGGATCAAGTGTTGATTCGATAATTTAATGTATAATTATATATTTGATATATTAAATTACATTAACTAATATAAGCTCACTAAAAGATTCTTTTTCTCACTCGGGTAATACATTGATATATATGCGATATATGTTAATTGTATTATTTTATTTTGTTACAATAAATATTGTATATGTGATATATAATATTATAACATATTGTGGTTATAATATGTGATATAGAATATCACCTGGGGTTGCCTTTGGGATATATATTGGTTTTGAACCCTTGTTATTTGTACCAAGCATGCTGTGTAATATAATATCAGTTTCTTTGTTAGACAATGAAGGATATCATTTTACATTGCAAAATAATATTATGAACATTAACCTGAATCAACAGTTGATTGGGTATGGTACATTAAATAACGATATTTACGTCCTGAATCAACACACAGTTTTCAACATACAACACATAAACAAAAGAAAATTTTCAGAAATAAATGAAACTTTTCTGTGGCATTGTAGACCCGGTCATATTAACGAAATAAGACTAAACAAGCTACACAAAGATGGATATTTAAATCCTTTTGAATATAAATCTTATGTGACTTGTCAGTCTTGCATCAAGGGTAAAATGACCAAAACTCCGTTTACTGGATACGGAAAGAGAGCTACTGAACTCTTAGGCCTCATACATAGTGATGTATGCGGACCAATGGCTACACATGCTAGAGGCGGTTTTTCATACTTCATAACTTTTACTAATGATTTCTTAAGATTCGGACACGTGTTCTTGTTGAAACATAAGTCTGAAGCTTTCGAGAAATTCAAGGAGTATAAACTTGAAGTAGAAAAATAAATTGGTTTGAGCATCAAGAAACTTCAATCAGATCGAGGAGGAGAGTATTTAAGTACAGAGTTTTCAGACTTCCTAAAAGAGAATAGGATTCTCTCTCAGCTCACTCTCCCTTACACACCACAGCACAACGGTGTGTCAGAATGGCGGAATCGTATCCTATTAGATATGGTGCGATCCATGATGAGTGATGCTGAGTTACCGCTTTCCTTTTGGGGACATGCATTGGAGACAGCAATGTATCTATTGAACAGGGTTCCAACCAAGACCGTGTCTACCACTCCATATGATATAGTATGGGAAGAGACCATCTCTTAAACGAGTTAGGATATGGGGTTGTCCTGCTTTTGTTAAAAAGTAGAATCCAGACAAACTCGAGACACGATCGGTTATGTGTACATTTGTGGGATATCTAAAACATTCATATGGATATCTTTTCTATCACAAGGAGGAACAAATGGTGTTTGTTTCTCAGTATGCCACATTTTTAGAAAATGAATTTTTTACAAATAATACTGATAGCAATGCGGTAGAACTATAAGAAGTTCTAGAGACACAAATTACTAATGACAACTTGGTTGAACCTGATGTTGCAATAGAACGTCACGAATCTCAGCCACTCCGTAGATCTAGTAGGACTTCTCGCCCACCGGAAGGATACTATGGTTTCCTCATTGATGGTGATAGAAAAGATTGCATCATGGATGATGATGACCCTACTAGTTTTCAGCAAGCTATCACGAGTGGTGACTCAGTGAAGTGGCTGGATGCCATAAGATCCGGAATGGAGTCTATGTACACCAACAAAGTATGGACTTTGGAGGTTGCACCTTCTGGGGTAAAACCCGTAGGGTGCAAATGGATCTTTAAGAGAAAGATCGGTGTAGATGGACAGGTAGAGACCTATAAAGTAAGGCTTGTAGCGAAAGGATTTCGTCAAAGACCAGGATTGGACTATGATGAGACTTTCTCTCCAGTAGCAATGCTTAAATCCATTAGGATCCTACTTGCTATTGCTGCTCACTATGACTATGAAATCTGGCAGATAGACGTTAAAACAGCATTTCTAAATGATGATTTAGAAGAGTGCGTTTTTATGGATCAGCCGGAAGGCTTCATTGATAGTGGGAGCAGCGGAAAAGCATGTAGCTTGCTTAAATCCATTTATGGATTAAAGCAGGCATCACGTAGTTGGAACATCTGTTTTGATGATGCAATCCAAGAGTTTGATTTTATCAAAAATCCAGACGAAGCTTGTATTTATAAGAAGATAGTAGGGAGTACTGTCACATTTCTCGTATTGTACGTGGATGGCATTCTCTTGATAGAAAACGATGTTCCTATGCTACAATCGGTCAAACTATTTTTATCACAAAGGTTCTCCATGAAGGACCTGGGTGATGCCTCATATATTTTGGGCATTAAGATCTATAGAGATTGATCTAAGAGGTTGTTGGGATTGTACCAATCAAGGTGCATTAACACTATCCTAAAAAGGTTTAGTATGGAAGATTCCAAGCGAGGTGCTTTACCCGCTTATCACGAAATCACTCTCTCTAAGGACTTTTGTCCAAAGTCTGATGAAGAGAGAGCTCGCATGAGTATTATACCCTACGTTTCTGTCGTAGGATTTATAATGTATGCGATGCTATGTACTCACCCTGATGTAGCTTATGCACTAGGTGTAGTAAGCAGGTATCAATCCAATCCAGGGGAGAAATACTGGATAGCTGTGAAGAACATTCTTAAGTACTTGTGTCACGCCCCGCTTCCCAAAATACGGAAAACGAGGGATGACTAGGCCAGCCATGCTCCTACGGTCAAGGAATCATCCCGCCGTAGTCACACTTCGGCTTCTAGCATTACATGGTAATCAGTAAATAAAGCACAGTAGTAAAGAAATCACATCACTAATTTATTACATTAAAATTCCAATGTTCACAAATTACAGATAACAAGAACAATTACTAACCAAGTTCAATCTCACGATCACTTTTATGGAAAACAGTAAATGAAGAAGGTACACCAAACTATATCTCCGTGAACTCGAAGGGTAGATCCGTCTCCTGTGCTGGTCCTCCCGCGGAATCTGAGCATGCATACTCAGGTCGTCAGAGCGACACAATAACAATATTATTGTAATTAGATGAAACAGGTATATGAGGTAATACTGAAGTAAGAACAATGCAAGTAATCACTATGTCACTATATGATGCAGAATATGTTATGTGTCCCTATCGGTCTCTAGGTCATGTTTGAAATCGCATAGTGGAAGGAGGATCATGTTTAACAGGAGTCTCGTACATACCCGAGACAACGGCCCACATGCCCGGGACATAACCCTGTCAGCCGGATCGCTAGATCCTACCCTACATGTATCAGTATCACTGTTCGAATGATCATCCTCTAAAACACGGTCCCGCTAAATACGATACTCTTTCCACTTTGATTTCCCCTTTTTCCCCAGGTTTACACTATTTATGATCTTGGTCTAGTCGTGTACGAGTATACCAATGGCACGGTTTTATCACTGTTCACTGTATCAATCACTGTCACGAATATTCACTTTCCATTGGTGTACCCGTCACTCCTAAACCAACATCCATCACGCACGATAATGCAATGTCCACACGCATTAACACTGAGTATATGGCAAGGGTATGATATATGTATGTATGCTACCAATAAACTCTGTATGTTATGAAATCGACATGCATGTCATTAACTTACATAAATTACATAAATTAATACATTAAGAATTCAGCAAAATGATACAAGTAAGATAAATAGAACACTCAGTCAGCAATTCATCAAAATTTGTTTCAGTTCAATCGGGATTCCGGTTTTCAAGATATAGCTGTTTCATTTTAAGTGCTCGCGGCTGGAAATTCAGTTTCAGAACTGAACGTCCGTTTCGCGACACGAATTGCACCCAGTTGGGCTCAGAATTTAGCGATGTTACAGTTGAATGAAATCTAGGGTTTTCAATATAGTATTCAACTCAATAGACGGATCCTCAATCGCATCTGTACGTTGAGAGTTATACACGGTTTAACCTCAGTGTGTCATTTCTGAATCTGTTCTGGACAGTTATACGTTCTGCCCTTTTAAATACAGTTTAAAATAGCAAACGGCGATGAAACGGAATGAAACCACTTGTTTTGTTTATCTAACAGAGTTATCTTTAATCTACTGTAGAGTTCCGTAACATACGACTTCAAGAAACACAGTGACACAGGTATTGGGACAGTACACAATAATCAGAAACGCTCTGGACTGCAGTCCAGAGTCGCATTCCGATCTAATTATCATCATGGTTACAGAACAGAAATCATTGAAATTTTACATAGGGTTAAAGTTCGTCGAGTCGGCTTCGATTTAAGCCCTCGAACGCATCATTCCAGAATGTATGTAATTTACGGTGATTTTATTCATTTTCAGATACGGGAAAATATTAGTTTTAACGGCATATTTGGGGGTATCAATTTTGGTCTCTAACAATCGTATTTTCCAGTAATTTTTATACACGACATTTATCGTAATGAGGGCCAACAGAAGACATATATTTCCGTCAAATTAAACTATTATATTCATTGGGATCTAGCATCTAACACATAGGTCACAATATGTATCGGGAAACGGTAAATTCGTAAACTAGATGATTTAGGTTTGTACCACTATTATTTTAGCATGAAGCAAGTAAACACTTGCCTGGAAACGTCTCGAAGTCGTACGGCAGCAGCGGTGTCACGAACGCGCGATGTACGCCGTAAAACGAATTGCGCGAGCTTGGCTCGAGACACGGGTTTGACGTCGGAGTTCCCGGAGTCGTCTCGCGCGCGCTGGAAGTATAGAGTGGTGCTCTGTGGGTCTCCCAGGTGCGCTGGGGTCGACGATGTCGGCAGTGGTCGCTCCGGCGACGTGCACAGTGAGTGCTCGTAGTGAGGGGGAAGATGTGGGTTTTGGAGAGAGGGGGAGCAGTGGGGGTCGGGTTTGGAGTGATGAGGATGGTGCTGAGGATGTAGAGGGTCGCAGAGGTGGTTCAGGTCAGTGGGAGGCTCATCGGTGTCGGTTGCAAGGTGGTTGCAGTGGGTTCCTCGAGTTTGGGGGGGCTTGGTGGATGTAGAGAGAGAGATGAGGAGTGAGTTGGAAAGGGAGAGTGATGAGAGGAGCTGGAGGCGAGGGGTTTGAGTGAGGAATCGTGGTCGTGGGTCGCGGGTCGTCGAGGGTCGTCGCCGGCAGCGAAGTGAGGGAAGAAAAATGGTGCTCGGTGAGTTTTTTGTGAGGGAGAGAGATGAGGAAAAATTGAAATGCAGAGAAGAGATAGGTGAGGGTGTGAGAAAGAGAACGAGGTTGAAGTCGTGGGTGTAACGTTGCGAGAACGGGGGCGAGGGCGTGGGCGTGGGCGTGAGGCGCGGCGAAGAGATGGGATCGCGCGCGGGAATTGGGGATCTTACCGTTAGAGGAGAAGATGAACAGGAGTGGGGTCGGGTCGGGTAAGTAGAGGAAACGTTCATGGGCTGAAGGGAGTGGGCCGGGATAATTAAAAAAATATAATTCCCTATTACAAATCCTGGGCTGAGTGAGTGAAGAGTGGGCCGGGGAAATGATTAAGGAATTTTATTAAAAATGGGATGTGGGCTGAGGAATGCTAACGGGCTGGGGCTAATAATGATTTAAGTTCTAAATTTTAAATGGGGATTTCCAATTGGGTTGGGGCTTTAATTTGAAATAAATCTAGGGTTTTGATTAAGTTAAATCTTGAATCTCGAGTAACCAATTACCAACGAAAATACGAGGAAAAATCAGGAGACATACGGGATTTGGAAAATACAGGAAAATTTTATAGATGGAGAACGGGGATTTACAACTTGCGAAGGACTAAAGAAATATTCTCGGTGTATGGTAACGGGGATCTCCAGATGGAGGCCTTTACCGATTCGAGCTTTCAGAGTGATAAGGATGACAGCAAATCTATCTCGGGGTTTGTATTTACCCTCAATGGAGGGGCGGTTTGTTGGAAGAGTTCCAAATAGGATACCGTTGCAAACTCAATGATGGAAGCTGAGTACATTGCTGCAAATGATGCTGCCAAGGAAGCCGTATGGATGAGAAAGTTCATCTCGGAACTAGGAGTAGTTCCAACCATTATTGATCCAATACCATTGTATTGTGATAATAATGGGGCTATGGCATTGGACAAAGAGCCCATGTCCCATCAACGATCCAGACACATCCTGAGGCGATATCATTTGATCCGGGAGATAGTTGATCGCCGCGAGATTGTGATTCGGAGAGCAGACACTAGGAATAACACCGCGGATCCACTCACCAAGGCCCTTCCATAGCCGCAACATGAGCGACTTTTTGAGATGTTGGGTATGAGATACGCCAATAATTTTCCTTAGTGCAAGTGGGAGATTGTTGGATATATGTATGCCCTAGAGGCCATTATTTGATAGTGGATGCTTGGACATGTATATATACAGAGGACTTTCTTGCTCGACATGATAGTATGCTATCTGGTCACTCTTTATCTTAATATGTTCACTTATTGTGTATACTGTTCATTTGATACATGTTGATAAAGCCCTTAGGATATTAGCTTGACTACCATGATTATGATGCAGATCGTACTAGTGGGGCATGTGTAGTCTATAAACATATCCTTAAATGTTCCTAGTCGTGGGTGTATCGAGATGGGGAATCGATATTTCAAAGTAGACTAGCGTATACGTTTCTTGACCCAGTTGAGGGGGCGATGGATGATCCTATATCCATTGGTGTTTGGCACCAAAGATTGTATATGGGTTCTCATTGGAGACTGAGCATACTGAACGGACTCGCCGAGAACTCCTATATGGTATTATATCTATCGCCGGATAGCAGTTCTCAAGTGACACTTGTACAGGTTAGTCTGTAGACCCGAGATCGTCATAGAGTCTTGTGTGTTCTCCCACTGTCCTTTGATTTCCACCCTACCATGGATCTACTGAGTCGTGCAAACATGTGGCTTTTGGGTACAGTCCCGAGACACATGGAGGTAATGAGCGATATGGGGTTTCGTCTCTCTCGGTGTTGGGAGTTGATGTTGTACTAGGTGCGATTGGCTATAACTCGAAGTCCTTGGCCAGGCCTGATGAGATTTACCGATAAGTGTTATCAGTAGTTTCTCGACTTGTTAGAGGCCACACATCGGTATGACTTATTTAGTTATTGGGGTCGACGATACCATCCCTAGACTCAATATGCAACATATCAGACGAAGAGACCGGACTGTACGATAAGTGTTGCTGGTTGGCTCTACGGGAGTTTGGACAAGTTCGCTTGTTGTTCTTCTGTTCGCTCAATACATGGGTAGCAGTTACGTGCATCTAGTACCGCCGACGGTTTGTGGTTACCTGATATAATCACTACCTACTGCTAGCGTATTGACAAGTCTTAGAGTTCCACATAGGGGTTTTCGAGCTCAGGCGAAACGAAGTGGGACACATATGGAGATATGTGCAGGAACTTGATTAATACGAGTATATGATACCGTATTTTAATCTAGCGTTTTCTATTAGTCGGGTTATGTGTGATATGACCAGATTATTAAATCAAGTGTTGATTTAATATGATGACTAATTGCTCATTAGTAATTCCTTTCATTATGTGTGCATGTATGTATGTATATTTATATGGATTTATATACGTATATACATGTGTGCATGTATCATGGTGGATGATACATTGAACATGGCTATGCTAGACTCACATGGAAAGATTTTAGATGTTTATTGATTTTGAGTAAATGGAATTTAAATAATGAAGCCACGGTTCTACACTCTTCTTAAAAGATCCCACTAATCATGGTTCATTATCTAATCCTCCATTGACTCACTCTCAAAATATCTAAGATATTTTCATGGTTCATATTTATTAAATGGTGAGTGTGACTCTCTCTCTAATTTAATTCATTTTCTCATTCTCTCAAGCTTAGCCATTCCTCCATCTTCTTCCTCTAAGCTCTCTACCATTTTTCTAGTGAGTAAAAGAGAAAGAAAAAGAAAGGATTATTAGTGAGAAAATTCCCACTTCATCAATCTATATTAGTCTAGCACACTTGTATAGGTTGTTTTCCCCACTTCTACTTAGGTTAAGTGAAGCAAGAGCATGAGTGTAAGAAACTCCGGGTGGATCATCGTGGACAACGAAGGCTACAAGCGGACGTGTTCCAAGTTTCGAATAGAACCAAGGAGTCCAAGGACATCTACACGGAGCTATAGAAGAGAAGGAGAGGTCTACAAAGGTCGTAGTTCTTTTTCTCTTAGTGTTCACTGCTTTGTATATGATACTTACCCTAATCTCTAGTTCGATTCGTGGCTTGTGTGCTTTAGCTATCTAATTTTTAAAATACACCATATATTGTTGTTTAAACCCTAGTAGAGATGCTAAAACACACCAACAGCAATTTCCTTTTTCCTCTCTTCAATCATCTTATGTCTCTATATCTTACAATCTGTACACCGTACTTAGGCTAATTGGTTTTCTTCTTTCCCTATCTTTCGGCACTAACCTAAGATTTGAAAGAAAACTATTTAATAAGCGTAATAGGTGTACTCTACTAACACAAGGAGTTCTCATTACCTGAGAGAAGGTAAAAGGAAGAGACAACCGAATAATACAATCTAAATTCTCTAGAACCAGTTGCCATCCTTGACTGAAATAATTTCTTCGAGTTTGTATGTAACTATACGATGGCCATTTCCAAGCAATATAGATCATCGTAGTGATACGGAATGTTCTGGAGAAAAACAAAGGGAAAGTAGGAGTAGCAGGGATATTTGCGATTTTGTCGTGAATCATGAAAATTCAAAACCAACGTGTAAGAAGGTTCGGTTAACTTAGTTCATGAGTTTTAGTTTAAGGTAAGTCATGGGTCGCTGTAACCAGAGAGAGAAAACAAATACTCAGCGTGCACTCTATCAAGATTATATTGGTTATCACTTTATCTAATCGGGATGGCTCCCACTGTTTCCTCGAATTTTCCTTCAAAACCTAAAAGGAGAACTAGTCGGGATCATATACACCTTACAAGTTCGCTAACCGTTCAGCCAGGTTGGTGTTGATACTCCGAGAGAGGTCCCCCGTGCTTTCGAACGGACCCAATTAAATAACCCCGTTTCCACAGAGGCGTAACCTCATTAACATTTTCTAAACACCTAATGGGTTAGCTAATTGTGAAATGAATATCTTCCGAGGAGTAAAACCTACTCATTAGTGGAAATCGGGACCCAACTATCATCATGTGATAATATTGACTGAAGCCGACTAAAATTACCATACTCCAGAAGGTATGTGCAAACTTGGCATGTTTTCCTTATATTTGAAACTCCCGATATGGTTTTTTCCACAAACGCTTATGACCTTAACGAAGGTCAAAACAACATAAGTCGCAGGTCAAGTTCAACCCGTCATTGTCCTGATTAATCTAGACCCATTCGTACAAGCCTTTGACGAAGGTCAAAATAGTTGTACGCATGTCCTACATTAATGCATCTATCTATGCAACAGACAAGTATCCTCTAGCTACCAAACACTATGCCTTGGCGAAGATCAAAACACATAGCATGAATACTAGTTGATACCCATTTAAAGCGACGGAGGGCTACGACAGGTTTTGGCAAAAAACTTTAACGTAATGAACTTGAAATGGTTGAAGAAACTCGAGTGGCTTTGAAACAAAGTGGTTTAGGCTCCGCATTTTAAAACTAGTAACATAAACTTTTGCTTAAGAGCGAACTCCCCATGAAGGGATCAAGGCACTTTCCTCATAAAATGTGGTGAATGATATTCCTAACTGAATATCTCTATACAAAGCAAAAGAATATGACAGTTGTTTTGAAGAAAACCGTGTAGTTTTAAAAATTGGTTCTAACAACATCAAATAGGTTTTTTTCCTTACATTAAAGATATAATGCGGTCCCATCAAATTTAGTTTCTAAGCCACATCAGAAACAACCAAAATAGCATTCTTTTATATACCATTCGCATTCACCACGAGGTCCCGGGTCTTCACCGTAAGGTTACTTAACTTACGGAAGGGCGGAGACAGGGCTAGCGCGGATGCAAAACATATAGAAACATTTAGTAAATATAATATATATATATATATCAATATCGCAGGCAGATAATAATCATCACATGCATGCGAACAACAATATGGAATAGTTGATAAACTAGGAGCCCTGCATTTCATTTGAGCAGCAAATAAGATACGACATTCCCCGGTCATGTGGATAGCCCATACAAAATCGATCCTAGACTCTACGAGTGCGGCAAGCCACCTTCCAATTCTAGAAACTAGCTAACATGCCCTCAATGACATAAGTCGGTCACCCGTCGCTTTCTAGAATCCGGTAACTTGTGCACCCCTCCGTGGGTCAAATCCTATAACCCCTACAAGTGCGGCGAGAAACCCGCCATATCTAGAGCGAGGCGGCCCGATCTCAACTCCATGAGATGGCCACCTGCTGCACTCTAGAACCCGGCTACTCGAGCATTTCTCCTGGGTTAATCCCAGTACAGAAATGTAATATATACAATGGTGACATCGACTGCATCCTAGTCGACCCCAATAAAAGAATATACATAATACGGAAACGGTGACAACAAGTTGAACCTCATCCCGAACAAATTAATACAATAATGTAAATAAAAACTGTACAACCAAACATAGGCTATCTGACACGACAATCTGACTAAACCATAAAACAATATATATATATATATAACCACAGAAACAAGTAACTGAAGCAAGTATGCAATCCCGTCTAATTGAGCATATAGCAATTAGACGACATTCAACAACACATATCTGCATGTAAACAAAGTCTCGACATTAGAATTCGGCACACAAATAGCGCACATCCCAAACATACTAAAGGACCAAAAACCAAGTGCACTAAACTTCCAAAAAACCAAGTTTTAAGCCAATCTGGGAGCCCGAATCAAAACGAAACACACCCAAACCTTCACAGAGAGACAAGGCATGAAATTAAAGATCAATTGGGGGTCTAGGGGGTATCCACCCCTGAGGCCACCACGAGGTTGCCCAGGGAGTAGGGCAGACCCGAGACTACCCAATGGGGTAGTCTCAGGTCCCCATCCCCTGGACCACCTCATGATGGTCTTAGGGAGTGGGCACGGCACTTTGGCCCCCAAGGGGTCTCCCTGGGGTGCCTACGCACCATCCCGCAGCTTCTCGGTTCAAATTGTGAGCCCGTGGAGTGCACAAACATCTCAAAACTTGATTTTTCGGGACTGTTTTTTCGACAGTTTTTAACGCCGGAAAAAACGTGAATTCTAACGTCATAACAAGCTAGTTTAGGGTGTTTGGAAGGCTCTGATACCAATGTAAGTTCCTAATTCTCTCTCCGCGGAGGCCACGGCCGATGCAGAAGTGAAAAACAAAAATTATCGAGAGGGCAACTAGAAACTAAAACCTATTGATCGATCCAAACACGAAAACTAGCAAACTAGCATACAATGGTTAGGGAATACAACTTTCGACGCATATCCACCCAATCATGGAAGACACTTCCAAGCTCCTCGTAGGACGTCGGGAACAAGCTCGAATGGCGATCGCCCTTGCCGAAGATGATCCACTCGAAGTAACCGATCCAAGGTCCGGCTTCACCTAGTGAAGCAACCGATGCTCCAGCTCACTACGAATGAAGAGTGGGGATGCATGAATTTTCCACTATAATTTTCTCTCTAATCTAGTGCTCAAGAGAAAACTCAAGAAGAAGAAGGATGAGGTGAAGAAGAAGTAGCCATGACAAGAAAAATGGCTAAGTATTTTTTTGTGTATGAAAAAAAATCAAAGTAGAAAGAATAATGTCTACTCATTTTTTCAACCATACTAGAATAGTAAAATCAAATAATTTTATGAATATAAAATCAAAACCATACCTCTCTACCATACTTCTTTACACCTCATCCTCCATCTCATTTTTGATTTTCTTTATAAAGAAAAATCAACAAATGAAGTGTTCGTCTTCTGGAACAAATTACGTATAAATATGGAATACAACCCGTTATACGTATCGAAATGCATATACGCGTATCCGTATAAAAATACGAATAGCCAAGAGAGAGAAAATGAATAGTGAACAATAATATTAGGATACATATATTAATATATATATATATATATATATATATATTTATTATTGAATCATAACGTGATTTAATAATCCGGCTTAATCCTAAATCGCTAGTATTATCAACCGTCGGATTAAAATCCGTGTAGCATGTACACATATTTAATCGGACTCCTTATATGTACCAACATACGTCATCTATATCATATCGCCTGGACCAAGAAAACCCTCTTTGTGGGACTCTAAAGACTCGACAATACACTGGCAGTGATTTAATGGATAAATCCAAAAACCACAAGTACGTCAGCGGCACTAGTTGTACGTAACGGCTACCCAGGTATATGCCGAAAAGGAGGTCGACAATCAAGTCCATCCGTATCCTACCGAGCCTGAATGTGACAGTCTCTGTACAGTCCGGTCTCTTCATCTAAGAGTATCGCATACCGGGTCTAGGTGGTGGATAACGTCAGACCCCTAATAACTCGATAAGTCGTGTCGGAGTCAAGCTCATCACCAACCGAAAAACTACCAAACTCATATTAGTAAATCTCATCTACCGTGGCCACGGATTTAGGGTGATAGCCAACCGAACACAACGTGACATCGACTTCTAATACTAGGAGAGACGAATCCCCGACAATCGTTCACTGCTTTTATGTGGCTCGGGACCCAACTAAAACCTGTTTGCACGACTCCTTTGAGCCATGGTAGGGTAGTAATCAAAGTTCAGTGGGAACTCACATGAAAAAATGACGATCTCAGGTCAAAAGATTAATTTGTACTCATACCACTAGAGAACTTCTATCTGACGATAGATATAATACCATCTGGAAGTTCTCGGCGAGTCCGTCCAGTGTACGCACGTCCAGTGAGCATTTGTATACTATCTTAGGTGACACAACACCAATAGCTTGTGAGACCGGCCACCACCCCTCGTCGGGGTCTCGAAACGTATACCCAGTCTACTCCGGAATATCGATGCCCAGTCTCGATACTCCCATGACTAGGGAGATTTAAGGATGTGCTTATGGACTATCCAGCTCTTACGTATCATAATACTGGTAGTCAAGTAAGAATCCTACGAGCTTCATCATTATGTATTAGCAACACGTAATAACAAGTAAAATGTGTACACATCAATGATAAAAACAAACCAGATAATATACTATCATCTTGAATAAGATTATTCTACCTGTATAGGTTCTCCCTCAATTATCATAATCACGCGCCTACAATTACAATAATTGCCTTGAGGGCACTATATCCAATATGACCAAGTCTACAATGCCACAAGTAGGCTTCGTTCGTATCTGAACTCTTCTTCTTGCGTGTGTTTTGTATATTGAAAATCGTGTTTTGATTAAGAATGTAGATACCCTTACACAGTGTACCTTCTGCAACCAATACCCAATTAAAGTAAATGTTCATGATATTTCTATCTAGAACAAAGATATATCCATCTTTACCAAGTAAAGAAACTGATATGATGTTGTAAAGCATGAAAGATACATAGTAGCAGTTGTTCAAAATCATAGTATTGCCGCTTGGCAATATTAGGTGATATGCACCGACGGCAGCACCATCAACTTGTGCTCTGTTCTCTTCTCTGAGGGACATATCACCCAGTCCAACCTTTCTACTTTTTCTCAGTCCTTATAATAAATTACAGATATATGATCCCAATCCAGTATCTAGTACCCAGGAGGCAGGGTTGACCGAAAAACAGTTTTCAATAACAAATACACCCGAAGAAGATACATTAGAATACTTCTCTTTCACTAGGGTCATATGGAATTCCTTATAGTCCTCTTTCACTTGCCCATACTCATGACAGTTGTTATATGTTAGAACCGAAGCGACGTTCCCCAGCCCAGTATGATAAACTGGTTCGGTCAAGTCAAACACATGGTTGCTACCTGAAGAGAAAGAAAAGAAACACTCAGCGTGCACTCTTGCAAGATTAGATTGGTTATTAGTTTATCTAACCAGGATGGCTCCCACTATTTCCTTGAATTCTCCTCCAAACCTTAAAAGGAGAACTGGTCGGGATCATTTACACCTCATAAGTTCGCCAACCGTTCAGTCAGGTGGGTGTTGGTACTCCGAAGGAGGTTCGCCGTGCTCTCACACGGACCTAATTAAAATAAATCTCGTTTCCGTAGAGGCATAGCCCCGTTAACACCTTTCTAAACACCTAATAGGTTAGATAATTATGAGGTGAAAAATATCTCTCAAGAGTAATCCTACTCATCAGTGGGATCGGGACCCAACTATCATCGCGTAATAACCTAGATGGAAGCCACTCTAGTTACCACACTCCAGAAAGTATGCAACACTAGTAATTTTCCTGTATGTTCGAAACCCCCGATGTGGTTTTTGCCCATAACGGCTTATGAACATGACACAGTCAACATATCATAAGTCGCTAATCAAATTCAACCTGTCATTGTCCTAGATTACATTAGATCCACCTGTATGACCATTGGAACAGCCAAACTGGTTATACGACTGTCCCAACCAATCACATCATATGCTAAAAACAAGCGCCACTTAGCTACCGTACACTACGTCTTGACACAGTCAACATACACAGTACGGATACTAAGTAATATTTGTAAGAAATGACGGAGGGCTACGGCTGGTTTTTGGCGAAAAATCTTTAACGTAACGAACTTGATATCGTTGAAGGAACCGAGTAGTTTTGAAAAAGAGTGGTTTAGGATCCGCTTTTGAAAACTAGTGGTTTAGGATTCATGAAGGGATCTAGGCTCTTGCCTCCTTGAATGAGGTGCAAGATATTCCTGACCGAATAGCTATATACAAAGTAAAAGAATACGACGAAAGTTTTTCGAAAAATGGTTTTGACAACATTTTATTAGGTTTATTTTTTTGCACTAATCAAAGTTAATGCAGTCCCATCAATTAATTCCCATCACACCAGAAAAGAACAAAAATAGAATGTACATATATGTCATCCGCATTCTCCACGGGGCCCCGTCATGTACCGTTAGGTTACTTAACTAACGACAGAGTGGGGTCAGGACTAGCGCAGATACAAAACATATATAACATATATATATATAACCATTCGTCACAGGCAAGATATAAGCATTCGTCACAGGCAAGATATAAGCAACATCACAGAGAAGCGATAAACAATATGGAATAGCGGATAATCTAGGAGTCCCGGTTTCATTTGAGTCATAAATGAAACTCGACGTTCCCCGGTCAAGACCCCTACGAGTACAGCAAGTTATCTGCCAATTCCATAAATGAGACAACCCGCACTCTAGGTCATGAGTGGGCCACCCGGCACTTCACGGAATCTAGTAACTTGAGCACTTCACTGTGGGTCATCCTAAAACCCCTACAAATGCGGCGAATAGCCCGTCAATTCTAGAGTGAGGAGGCTCAAACTCGCCAGACGACCACCTAGCGCACTCTAGAACTTAGCTATTCGAGCACTTCTCTGTGGGTTTATCCTAGTACAGAAATGAAATAATATACAACGGTGACATCGACCTCAACCCGGCCGTGTCCCAATAAAAGAATATACAAACAGGCAGAAACGACAGTCCACATGTCGGACGCTCGCCCCGCAATAATAAATATACAAATGATATAAAACTATACAACCAATATCGCATGAGGGGTTATCCATCACGACAATCCAGCTAAAACATCACAGAGATAAATATCGCAACAACCAGATGCGTGTAACCCCTTTTAATCGACGTATAGCGATTAAAAGACGTTCACTACACATATACGCATCACATGAGCAAGTAACGATTTCTACGACATTAGAATTCCGTGCACAATTAGAAAACACATCCGATTTTCCAAAATTGAAAATCTAGTGTACTAAAGTCCCCAAAATCCTTCGTTTTAAGCCAATCCGGCAGTCGAAATGAACTCGAAACTCGCCCGAATCTTCGCAGGGAAGAAGCACCCAAAATTAACTGTCGCACGAGGAGCCTAGGGGGGTACCCACCCCCTCGAGGCCAGGCCACCATGAGGTGGCCAAGAGGGGAGGGCAGACCCGAGCCTACCCTTTTTGGGGTAAGTATCGGGTCCCCACCCCCCAAGGCCACCTCATGGTGGTCTCGAGGGGTGGGAGCGACCTTCATCCCCCCGGGACGATCCCCATGGTACCCGCGTAGCATCCGGCGGCTTCTCGGTCCAAACCATGAGCCCGCGGGGAGTGCAAATATTTTAAAACTTGAAATTTTAGGGCTGTTTTTATCGGCAGTTTTTGCACGACGAAAACGACGAAATTTAAACGTCGTAACAAGCTAGTTAAGGCTTATGGAGTGGCTCCGATACCATGTTAGTTTTTTTTGCTCGCTCTACAATGAAAGTAGAGAGGCGGAATGCACAAAAATCAAATTTTGAGTAAGCACAACCAACAAAACCCAAGCGATCAAACCATAACCCTAAACTAGCAATTAGAAGATTTATCTACTATGAAAGAAATTTATACCAAAGAGATTTGTATCTTTCGGTCTTCAAAACTCTTCCTTCTTGTGCTCCTTGAAGTCCTAGATCAAACTTGCTTGAGGGCCATTTTAATCCTAGATGATCCACCCGAGGGTTTGTAGTCCAAGTTAGGCTTCACTGGTGAAGCGACTTAATAACCTAGTTTGCTAATCTAGATTATAAAGATAATGTATAGATTGTTAATGGAGTTTATCTATCTCTAAAACCTCATGATTCTCAACACATGAGAGGGTTGGGGTTGAAAAAGAAGACGAGAGCTAGAGAGGAGAGAGAATGAGCTCATGAAAATGAGAACCAAAGTGTGAAAATATGATAACCATTTTTGTTTTGTGAAAATAATTTCAAAATTAAAAATGGCTACCATACATGAATAGTAACGACAAATGAATATATAATTCATTTGCCCATTCCTCTCTACACTCTTCATACCACCTTGCATGTCATCTCATTTCATATTTTTCAATAAATAGAAAAATCTAAATGAGGTGTCTATCTTCTGGAAACCATTCTTATATAAATACAAGAATACCAAACCGTATATACATACTCGTATTCATACCAAAAATACGAATACTAAGAGATAGATAAATCCAATAATATGATACTAGAATTAAATCAATACATGATTTAATGATCTGGCTTAATCCTAAGCCCTCTAGTATCACAAACCGCCCGATTAAATTTCGCGCAACTAGTACACGTATTTAATCGGAACCCTGCACGTATAAACATACAGTCTCTACATTGTTTCGCCTGAACCAGGGAAACTCTCTGTGAGGGACTCTAAAACTCGACAGTACGCTGGTAGTGGGTTTCAACACAAGCACATCAGCGGCACTAGCTGTACGTAACGGCTACCCAGGTACCTGTCGAAAAGAAGCCCAATGAGCAAGCTCATCTGAACCCTTACTAAGCCTATCTATGACAATCTCCGTACAGTCTGGTCTCTTCGTCTGAGAGTATTGCATATTGGGTCTAGAAGTGGTAAACGTCAGACCCCTAATAACCCGATAAGTCGTGTCAATGTGGATCAGGACCGATCCGAGAAACTATTGATCTAACCAACCGTAAATCTCAACTACCTTGACTAAGGTCTTATGGTTCTAGCCAACCGGACACAGTGCGATATCGACTCCCAATACCGGGAGAGACGAATCCCTGAAAATCGCTCACTGCCTCCATATGGCTCGGAACTGTACCCAACCAAAACCTGTTTGCACGACTCGGTAGAGGCATGGTAGGGTAGTGATCTAAGTACAGTGGGAACTCACACGAAATAAATGACGATCTTAGGTCTAAAGACTAACATGTACTCGTGTCACCTGAGAACTGCTATCTGACTATAGGTATAATACCATCTAGAGATTCTCGGCGAGTCTGTCCAATGTACTCACCCCCAGTGAGCACGTGCATACAATCTTAGGTGATCATACCAAATGGTTGTGTGACCAACCACCGCCTCTCGTCGGGGTCTAGAAACGTATACACAAGTCTACTCTGAAATATCGATATCCAGTCTCGATACTCCTGCAACTTGGGACAATTAAGAATGTGCTTATGGACTACCCAACCCCCACAAGTATGATCGCCATCATAACGCTGGTAGTCAAGCAAAATCCTACGAGCTTTATCAACATGTATCAGCCATATATGATATCGAGTAAAACATATGCACATGTTAAGATAAAGACAAACCAAAATAGTATACTACTTTATCGAGTCTTTATCAACATGTATAAGCAATATAAAACAACAAGAAAAACAAATATATATATATTCAGATAAAGACAACTCAAATATTATACTATACAATTGGGCAAGATAGTCATGTACTTACATATTCCTAGCATCCTATACAATACAGGCCTCAAGGCAATATATATCCAACAATTTCCATGTGGCACAATCACAGACTCGCATGTTACTGTAAGATTTCAGAAAAATAAAATATTATTTTTTGGATTTTTTATAATTTAATATTAATTTTTAATGAATATTTTAATATTTCGGTATAATTAAATACCGATAAATTGGGAAAATTTTGGAAAAATTTTGGAAAATTATAAAATAGGGTATTTTATGGAATTATGCCATTTTTAAGTTTTTATGATGAATTAAATGCTAATTTAGTGCTAATCGCGATTAAAAATCGCTAATTGGATTTTTAGCATTTTTGGTGCAAAACATGCACATATCATTTTTTCCACACTTGTCACATTTTCTTACATGTTGTGGGTGTATGGTTGCCTGGGGTTACCCTTGTGTGAGAGGAAATAAAGGAAAAAGGAAAAGAAAAGAAAAATGTATGGTATGATGAAGAGAGAGAAAGTATAGGTCAACCCTTTTGTTTGAAACCATCCCCATCATTTCCTCTTCTCATTTTTTCTCTCCCTCTCCCTCTTGGGCTGCTGCTGCTCCTGCTCCTCCCTCTTCCTCCTCCCTCTTCAAGCCTAGATCCACCATGAATACAACCCCAAAACCCTATTCCCACTTCACAAAAATTGGTCCCAAGCTCACTAGCTACACATTGAACCTAGAAAAAGAGGATCTTGAGGACTTTGAGCAACTCAAGAATTTTCTTGAGTTGCCAAAGGAGGTAATTTCTGCACCCATAGAGTAGTACGTCGTTTCATTATGCATTTATACTTGTTTCATGTCGATATCATGTCGTTTTGAGGACTTTGGAAATTTCAAGTTAGGATTTAGGGTTTGATTTGAAATCAAAGGTGAATTGAGGCTTGTAGTGACCTTAAAATCCTGGTAGTGATGTTACATTGGACCAAACTAGAAATTAGAACCCAGAATACGGATTTATAGAAACGATATCGGGGAAAACTGAAATTCTGCGAGTGTTTTTGGAAATCTGCTATCACCCGAGCCACCTGAAAATAATTTTGGTTTGACAGTAAGATGTGCAGGCACCTAGGAACCACCACCCAAAGCCCTAGCCCCTAACTCCTTGTTCAGGCCGCAGATAAATCCCTTCTGGCCGCAATTTGCGGCCAGACCAGGTTGGAACCCCCTCGTTTTTGTTTCTGGGCCATATTTCCAGTAAACTTGACCCTTGGAATGTGCAATTTTGACTGATTCCATCTAGGGTAGAATCTGGGGTAGTTTTCTTGTGTAGGCGCATGGTTTACGACTTGTTTTAGCATGGATTTTGGTGTTTGGTGATTCGTTTCTGTCGGGTGGCGTTTGAACGTCAACGGCAAAGGGTTATTGATTGTGTTTGCATGCGAGACCATAGGTTTTTACCTATGGGCGTAGCGTATGCCGTTTTAGTTTCCGATGTGATTTTCATGTGCTTTAGCATTTGTGATATCCTTGTAGGTACCCCACGTGACGTCGAGGCGTTGAAGATAAAGATGGCGACATCGGCATCGGCACACAAGAAGCAAGGTGAGTAGATTTATATCTACGGGGAGAAGTCGGGTGGATGGCGTATAGCACCCCCGCACTTCGTGGTGATATATACGAATACGTATACACACATATATTGATTATATATTGTTTGAGATTATTGATGATAAAGATGGATTCTAGGTGTGGTTGGATTGGTTTAGTGTTGCGAAACCCTAGAGTAGTGGTTGCACCACATACACACACACACCATACTTGCATACATTCTTCTTTCATATGTGCGTATATGGGAATATATATATTTATGTGTTCACATGGGTATGGGACTATGTGTTCATATACTGGATTTGAGGATGGTATTTGGGATTTGAGGTGAGTCGATGAGATTTGATTTGAGACGGTGAGATTGGTGATATGGCAGGATTCGTACTTGAGATACGTCATGATGTTATAGCGGATCTTTGGACGACGATACCATGTGAATGGTGATATACATAGAATAGTTGACTTGTGATCGAGACATGAGATAAGATATGTTAAGATAGCTATAATGGGTCGTAGTGGGCGATGTATACTTCTTTATGATGATATGTGTTGATGATATCGGTTTGTACGAGACTGTCGATCAGTAGTCAGATCATGATTATATTGATGATATTAGTATTCTACTAGACGTAGATCAGTACCCCGGATTGTGATCTTTGAGAAAGAGGATACCAGATGAATAATGTGATAAATGTGACATTGACCCGTACCCAGATTTGGAATGCCGTACGACGGATTTACGTACGAGCTATATATTGATGATAGATCCGCACTCTTGACTTGGAAATGTCTGATTATAGATATTGTATCGGATGTGAAATTATCGAGGTGGGATCACCGAATGATATATATATATATATATATATGTGTGTGTGTGTGTGTGTGTGTGTGTGTGTGTGTGTGTGTGTGTGTGTGTGTGTGTGTGTGTGTGTGGACTCAGATGTTAGGCGGTTTCCTTACCTTCAGTTAGCCTGTTAGCTTAGCCCTATAGTTTAGTGTAGTTGTTAGACCATATTAGTTATCGTTGTGTCTAGTATTCAGCTCCCGCAGATTATTGTTGTTCGCTCCGCATCGCATACCTATGTTGTGATTTCATATTCCATTGTTGATATCATGCTGTTAGGACACCAGCACCATTACCGATGATGCGTATGTACCACATACACTTACTTGCCGGCTCACACACATCTTCATCGGTAATTGCCATGTCACGTACACTTAGAAAATACTATTATATTGACATAGCTTGTTAGCTAATAGTTTCGACATGATATTAGTGTACTTACCTTATATGCCAGTTTAGACATTGCAGTTACTACTTGCTACTTCGTGCATATTGTTATTCGCTGTTATGCCGCATTCATGGATTTTTATGCCTATATTCACTGTTTACATGCTATTGAGGATTTGGATTCGGATTTTCATGAGATTTCCTGGATTTGGGGGAAAACCGCAAAAACATTTATAAACTTCTTTTCTCTCTCTTTTTAAATGAAAAGTGCGGTTATCCCATGATGTATGAGTCGTCCACCATGAGTTTGCTGATGGATTTCGAGACCCGATTCGAGGAGTTGGATGACTCGTGAAAGTCAGCAAGTCAAAACTCGGAAGTCCCCACATGGCCATCAGTGAATCTTGAACCGTTTCGGGTACATGGTGGGCCCGGTGCGGTACCCCAGGGCGAGAAGGTCGCAGAGGATGGCGTTGAGCCTGGCAGGGGAGCACTACCGACCGGTGATTTTACCCGACGCGTCGGATATCTGGAGGATACCGTCGTGGTCTTGAGATTGATGGTAGGGGTCGGTCTGGACTGACGGCGCCCTAGATAGTGATATTGAGACAGTGAGATTTTGAGATATTGAGGTACTGAGATTTGATGATCCAAGCCAGTCCGGATAGCCGGATATTGAGATATTGGGATTTATGTTTTAAGTCGATGCTAGACACCGTTTATACTGATTTCATTTATGATACCTCGTTTTGAAAATACATTAATCTCACTAAGTTATGAAAGCAGTTTCTTCAGTATATGTATTCTGTTTTCATGCATTCATACATCATCCATATGATATATTGCTATCTGAGGCACTGACACGGGCACTTGGTATTACTGCTGTTTAGAGGTATACCCTAGCCATTGTTATAGGCTGCCGGTTATATATTTGAGGATATATATTGATCGTATGACCTAGGATTGCGTCATACATGCGATTTCTGTTCGTAGATGTTTTCTATTCACGAGTTGGCAACTCACCCCCGTTGTGCCACAGTTTCCTGCAGGTTTTGCCGTACAGGTTTCATTACGGTTTTGCTGGCACTACTTCCATTTCCGGGTGATTTGCTAGTAGGTAGGTTCACTTGCATCGTGACCATCATTATATTTTGTATATTATTATTCAGTTGTATCTAGAAGTTCCATCAACTAAACATGTATTTATTTCAGATAGAGACCAGTGATGTTTATTCTTTCGACCTTAGAGTCGGCGTTGTATTTCTATGGATTTCATGCTGTTTTGTTTTTCCTTTTCTGTTGTGATCCTCGCCTTTCGGCGTTGTATATTATATTGCTTGCGTGGTTGTGACCGTCGATTGACGAAGAGCTAGCTCCCGCTTGGGGATGCCTTTATTCATTATATATGCTTTATCAGGTTTTGTACCCGTTTGGGTTCAGTTTTTACAAAGGAAACTCTGCCGAAACTTTTAGAAAAGACTTGTGATTTTAAAATGCGCATTTCGGCGTGTGTTGCAAACTATTTGATTTTAAATGGTTTTCCTTCACTCTACTGCTTTTCTTGGTTTGGATTTCTGGGTTTTCGGCTTACTTAGATTACGTACGCCTCGAGACGTTTCGTAGTTTAAGTGCCGGTCATGTTCCGTACTTTCAGGTCGTGACAAAGTTGGTATCAGAGCGTTAGGTTTTACCTTCGGAGCGTAGGATGACCCTTGGTTGATGGAGTAGGTAGCTTGAGTAAAGTGACGTACCGTGGGTATGTTCCGCGGCATACTTACGATACGCTACTCCACTTAAGAAGCCTTAGGATATACATTTCTTTACTCAGTATTATATTCATTCCTTATCTAGCCTCATCGGTACCAGTTATGGTTTTGCTGCCATAATTAAGTGCAGGGAGAGCTACGGCTAGAGTTGCGGTCAGCACGAGCTCGTCACGAACGAGGACTGACGAGGGCGTAATTCTGGCGACACACGATTCCAGAGATGTGTCTTTTTATTGTGTTTTCGCGCCACGAGCGTTTGATGGATCGCTGTATGAGATTACTCGGACGTGCAAATCGGCACCAGAGGATTGGCCACTGATAGAGGCCAGCCAGATTCTGATGACCGTTGAAGTATTGATTATTTATGATGTTTGAGGCACTGTTCAGCGTGTAGACGAGCGAACGACGAGATATCGCCCCAGATGTTGGAGCTATTGCAGTACGAGTTGTACCAAGAAATGATAGTAGGTCGCTAGTCACCGAGGATGAATGACTAGGACATGTGGTTCGTTCGCCTACCCCGATGCGAGGTTATCAGATCGATTGATTCCAGCTAGAGACAACTTCACGCGGATACGTTGAGAGTCGATAGAGGCGATCGAATGTCAGAAACCTATTATTCCAAGTTTAAAATATTCGGAAAGACATGCAGGCAATTCTATGGACCCTCTAGAAGAATGAAACCCTAACTCGACATAATGACCGTGTGAAAACCTTTGAACCTTAGGGTTTGCGGCAGTTCCGTGGCGCCATTAGTGAGGCTTGGGTTTGCCCTTCTACGGCTGGACCACCGATGCTATGGTATGTACTCGATACTATTAAACTGTACCCAAGATGTTGAGCTCTTGGGGGATTATGAGGTCTTGACGAATCGATCGAATGGTTCGACTTCCTTCGGATGCTTGGTGGTGAGATACACTTCTTGGGAGACTCCAGATACGAGGATAGCCATTGGAGCTCAGTCCATACAGCCACGACGAGACGAGTCCGAAGCAGTCGACATTAGAGAAAAGTGGAGTAAGAGGTTCGTACAAGATCTGGATAAGATGACGTTCCACTCCGCCGACATCAGAGATGCGATACGCATGCCGAGGCATTGTACTTGGATATACCTTCCAGAAGGAGTCGCGATGAGTATGCAGCCGTTCCGGAACAAGAAACATATATAGTAAAGGACGATGACTTCCGGACAGTTCGGCAGAGACGAGATTTGGGAGAGACCTCGACAAGACCTTTCTGGAATAAATTACGAGAAGACTTGGACCCAGGAGTGGTCATGTTACGCACACCAGCAGACCAGATTTCAGGATCGTCGACGAGACATGCTATGAGTGACCACGACAGTTGGCCAGAGATTCTTGGAGGATGTGCTTGAGCGGGACTATTCCGCCATACTTGATTTCGGTATTTTGGGCGATCTATTCGCATGATTGATTTTGATGATTGAGTTTCATGATATTTGTTTTCATGTACCATGGTTGCACCTACTGGGTATTTACGATTTTTGCACAGTTGTTGCACTTGATATCATTTTCGTGCCTTGGTTTCTCATGCTTATGATTTTATGGGTTTCATACAGTTGAGTGATTTTGTGCACTTAGATGCACTGGACTTCGATTTCGATGGTGATGCTCGATATTTGTTTTGTGCACCTTGTGCACCTGATTGGGTTTTGCGCATGTTAGGCGCTTGATATTGGATTTTATGATTTCGTGCAAGATAGACGCACCTGATTTGGGTTTTCGCGCATGTTGGGCGCATGTTATGAGATGCGATTTGGCGCACACCAGATGCACTAAATCGAGATTCTTCGTGCATGTTAGATGCACCTGATTTTGCTGTCAGGCACATACGTTGCCTATGACAGATGCTTCGTGCACACCCGTTGCACCTTGATGTTGTTTTTGTGCACATGTATGGCACATATATGGATTTTGATTTCCGTGCGCACCAGACGCACGTAGTATTCATATGCACGTTTAGGGATTGATTTCTTATGGAGCAGTACGTTTTTATGATGTTTATTATTGTTTTCGTACTGAGCAGGACTAGTCAAAGGACAGTACCTGAGTATATTTTGCATGCATTGATAGATTTCAAAGGGATTTCCAAAAAGCGAGCTATAGTCTCAGTATTTACCTACGTGTCTGATATGACACGAAACATTTAAAACAAGGAAACCCTTCTAAATTGTTTCCAAAAATGGTGGAACGTGCACATTAAACCAAAGGTATATATGTATATGGTTATTTTCTTATGATAGACGTCCGCCACTGTGCAGTGTTATGCGCATTGCACATCGACTTTAATAGATTTGGCATGTATTTCCTTTTGATACTTACATGTATAGTCCTGATTTATATATCATATTGGTTTTGCTTGGTTTTAGTATTCGTGTCTTTACCATGACTCCGATGATTGCGGGATGCTTGACGGAGTTTTGATTTTGAGTTATCTGCTCACTACTCATGCGCATGCATTGCGCTATGGTGCGTTTTATGTATTGATGATTTCGGAGCCCCGACGACTTGGACATTTTATTGAAATGTTTTAGAATTTGGGGGTTTAAATTTAAATTCAGGGACCGAATTTCTTTAAGGGGGAAAGATTGTAACATTTCAGAAAAATAAAATATTACTTTTGGGAATTTTTATAATTTAATATTAATTTTTAATGAATATTTTAATATTTCGGTATAATTAAATACCGATAAATAGGGAAAATTTTGGAAAAATTATGGAAAATTCTAAAATAGGGTATTTTATGGAATTATGCCATTTTTAAGTTTTTATGATGAATTAGATGCTAATTTAGTGCTAATCGCGATTAAAAATCGCTAATTGGATTTTTAGCATTTTTGGTGCAAAACATGCACATATCATTTTTTCCACACTTGTCGCATTTTCTTACATGTTGTGGGTGTATGGTTGCCTAGGGTTGCCCTTGTGTGAGGAAATAAAGGAAAAAGGAAAAGAAAAGAAAAAGGTATGGTATGATGAAGAGAGAGAAAGTATAGGTCAACCCTTTTGTTTGAAACCATCCCCATCATTTCCTCTTCTCATTTTCTCTCTCCCTCTCCCTCTTGGGTAGCTGCTGCTCCTGCTCCTCCCTCTTCCTCCTCCTTCTTCAAGCCTAGATCCACCATGAATACAACCCCAAAACCCTATTCCCACTTCACAAAAATTGTTCCCAAGCTCACTAGCTACACATTGAACCTAGAAAAAGAGAATCTTGAGGACTTTGAGCAACTCAAGAATTTTCTTGAATTGCCAAAGGAGGTAATTTCTACACCCTTAGAGTAGTACGTCGTTTCATTATGCATCTATACTTGTTTCATGTCGATATCGTGTCGTTTTGAGGACTTTGGAAAATTCAAGTTAGGGTTTAGGGTTTGATTTGAAATCAAAGGTGAATTGAGGCTTGTAGTGACCTTAAAATCCTGGTAGAGATGTTACATTGGACCAAACTAGAGATTAGAACCCAGAATACGGATTTATAGAAACGATATCGGGGAAAACTGTAATTCTGCGAGTGTTTTTGGAAATCTGCTATCACCCGAGCCACCTGAAAATAGTTTTAGTTTGACAGTAAGATGTGCAGGCATCTAGGAACCACCACCCAAAGCCCTAGCCCCTAACTCCTTGTTCAGGCCGCAGATAAATCCCTTCTGGCCGCAATTTGCGGCCAGAGCAGGTTCGAACCCCCTCGTTTTTGTTTCTGGGCCATATTTCCAGTAAACTTGACCCTTGGAATGTGCAATTTTGACTGATTCCATCTAGGGTAGAATCTGGGGTAGTTTTCTTGTGTTCGCGCATGGTTTACGACTTGTTTTAGCATGGATTTTGGTGTTTGGTGATTCGTTTCTGTCGGGTGGCGTTTGAACGTCAACGGCAAAGGGTTATTGATTGTGTTTGCATGCGAGACTATGGGTTTTTACCTATAGGCGTAGCGTATGCCGTTTTGGTTTCCGATGTGATTTTCATATGCTTTTGCGTTTGTGATATCCTTGTAGGTACCCCACGTGACGTCGAGGCGTTGAAGATAAAGATGGCGACATCGGCATCGGCACACAAGAAGCAAGGTGAGTAGATTTATATCTACGGGGAGAAGTCGGGTGGATGGCGTATAGCACCCCCGCACTTCGTGGTGATGTATACGAATACGTATACACACATATATTGATTATATATTGTTTGAGATTATTGATGATAAAGATGGATTCTAGGTGTGGTTGGATTGGTTTAGTGTTGCGAAATCCTAGAGTAGTGGTTGCACCACATACACACACACACCATACTTGCATACATTCTTCTTTCATATGTGCGTATATGGGAATATATATATTTATGTGTTCACATGGGTATGGGACTATGTGTTCACATGGGTATGGGACTATGTGTTCATATACTGGATTTGAGGATAGTATTTAGGATTTGAGGTGAGTCGATGAGATTTGATTTGAGACCGTGAGATCGGTGATATGGCAGGATTCGTACTTGAGATACGTCATGATGTTATAGCGGATCTTTGGACGACGATACCATGTGAATGGTGATATACATAGAATAGTTGACTTGTGATTGAGACATGAGATAAGATATGTTAAGATAGCTATAATGGGTCGCATTGGGCGATATATACTTCTTTATGATGACATGTGCTGATGATATCGGTTTGTACAAGACTGTCGATCAGTAGTCAGATCATGATTATATTGATGATATTAGTATTGTACTAGGCGTAGATCAGTACCCCGGATTGTGATCTTTGAGAAAGAGGATACCAGATGAATAATGTGATAAATGTGACATTGACCCGTACCCAGATTTGGGATGTCGTACGACGGATTTACGTACGAGCTATATATTGATGATAGATCCGCACTCTTGACTTGGGAATGTCTGATTATAGATATTGTATCGGATGTGATATTATCGAGGCGGGATCACCGACTGATATATGTGTGTGTGTGTGTGTGTGTGTGTGTGTGTGTCGACTCAGATATTAGGCGGTTTCCTTACCTTCAGTTAGCCTGTTAGCTTAGCCCTATAGTTTAGTGTAGTTGTTAGACCATATTAGTTATCGTTGTGTCCAGTATTCAGCTCCCGCACATTATTGTTGTTCGCTCCGCATCGCATACCTATGTTGTGATTTCATATTCCATTGTTGATATCATGCTGTTAGGACACCAGCACCATTACCGATGATGCGTATGTACCACATACACTTACTTGCCGGCTCACACACATCTTCATCGGTAATTGCCATGTCACGTACACTTAGAAAATACTATTATATTGACATAGCTTGTTAGCTAATAGTTTCGACATGATATTAGTGTACTTGTCTTATATGCCAGTTTAGACATTGCAGTTACTACTTGCTACTTCGTGCATATTGTTATTCGCTGTTATGCCGCATTCATGGATTTTTATGCCTATATTCACTGTTTACATGCTATTGAGGATTTGGATTCAGATTTTCATGAGATTTCCTGGATTTGGGGGAAAACCGCAAAAACATTTATAAACTTATTTTCTTTCTCTTTTTAAATGAAAAGTGCGGTTTTCCCATGATGTATGAGTCGTCCACCATGAGTTTGCTGATGGATTTCGAGACCCGATTCGAGGAGTTGGATGAACCGTTTCAGGTACATGGTGGGCCCGGTGCGGTACCCCGGGGCGAGAAGGTCGTAGAGGATGGCGTTGAGCCTGGCAGGGGAGCACTACCGACCGGTGATTTTACCCGACGCGTCGGATATTCGGAGGATACTGTTGTGGTCTTGAAATTGATGGTAGGGGCCGGTCTGGACTGACGGCACCCTAGATAGTGAGATTGAGACATTGAGATTTTGAGATATTGAGGTACTGAGATTTGATGATCCAGGCCAGTCCGGATAGCCGGAGCCTGAGATATTGAGATGTTGGGATTTATGTTTTGTGTCGATGCTAGACACTGTTTATACTGATTTCATTTATGATACCTCGTTTTGAAAATACAGTAATCTCACTAAGTTATGAAAGTGGTTTCTTCAGTACATGTATTATGTTTTCATGCATTCATACATCATCCATATGATATATTGCTATCTGAGACACTGACACGAGCACTTGGTATTACTGTTGTTTAGAGGTATACCCTAGCCATTGTTATAGGTTGTTGGTTATATATTTGAGGATATATATTGATCGTATGACCTAGGATTGCGTCATACATGCGATTTCTGTTCGTAGATGTTTTCTATTCACAAGTTGGCAACTCACCCCCGTTGTGCCACAGTTTCCTGCAGGTTTTGCCGTACAGGTTTCATTACGGTTTTGCTGGCACTACTTCCATTTCCGGGTGATTTGCTAGTAGGTGGGTTCACTTGCATCGTGACCATCATTATATTTTGTATATTATTATTCAGTTGTATCTAGAAGTTCCATCAACCAAACATGTATTTATTTCAGATAGAGACCAGTGATGTTTATTCTTTCGACCTTAGAGTCGCGCGTTGTATTTCTATGGATTTCATGTTGTTTTGAGTTTCCTTTTCTGTTGTGATCCTCGCCTTTTGGCGTTGTATATTATATTGCTTGCGTGGTTGTGACTGTCGATTGATGAAGATCTAGCTCCCGCTTGGGGATGCTTTTATTCATTATATATGCTTTATCAGGTTTTGTACCCGTTTGGGGTCAGTTTTTACAAAGGAAACTCTGCCGAAACTTTTAGAAAAGACTTGTGATTTTAAAATGGGCATTTCGGCGTATGTTGCAAACTATTTGATTTAAAATGGTTTTCCTTCACTCTACTGCTTTTCTTGGTTTGGATTTCTGGGTTTTCGGCTTACTTAGATTACGTACGCCTCGAGACGTTTTGTAGTTTAAGTTCCGGTCATGTTCCGTACTTTCGGGTCATGACAGTTACATAAACACATTATTGGTATTGCCATGACACTGTAGAATTTTCATGCTCGATGGTGTTATAATTATATCGATATTATTATATGAATGTGATTGATTGATATATGTGTGTATTTAATCGTCAACCGAAGGATGGTGCATGATGCATTGTTGACGATTATGATTTTGATGTTTCCAATAGGAAATCGAGAGCTATTCTCGTATGAATACACTTGATAGAATACTTGCACATCTACTAATGATTACCATATTGCTCGATCACAGACGTGTATGCACACTACAAATCATTAGTATTGCCATGACACAGTAGAAACTGCCATACTTAATCATGTTCTAGTTATCCATACTTGTATGCATGATACTTGGTGATATTGATATTGATATACGAATATCATTTCCATGGATATTCGTATATGATTGTTGCCAATTGCGGCAAAGAAGATTATGGATTTTGTCCTTATGGACTTGATATTTTCCATGCATTTCGAGAAACCGCAATATGATTTTAAAACTTGCTTGTGCTTGCAAAAGCGTAGTTTTCTATTGATATGATGATTTGGACATCCACCATGACTTTTGTATTTATGATTGTGATACCCAATATCGAGGCGGAGGATAGCTGATTGAGGATATATGGTGGATCCGGTTCGGTACCCAGATGCAAGATACCGTATGGAAAGACGATGAGCTAGTGAGGTGACGCGATACCGGTGATAGTATTAGGCACGGCGGATATCCGGAGGATTCTGACATGTGCGAGATCATGGACACGGTGGATGTGGCCGGGGATTCCATTGATTTGAGGACTGATCCAAGGGACAGTGCCTAAGGAAACACATGAGATTTACGAGTCGATGATTGGAACGGTTTTATGATAATTTTATTAGTGATGTGTTTCTATTTGTGCGATCTGATTATGATGCGCTTTATTTGATATGTGAGGGATCAATATAGATGCGCTGCACAGATTGAGATGGTTTAAGCTATATTGTAACCAAACACAACTGGTCCTAGAGACAGTACATGAAATACTGTTTTCATTTATCGATATATATTAAAGAGGTTTTCAAAGGAGCTATAGCCTCCCTATTTTCCACTTGTCTATGTTGACACGAGAAGCCTTCAAAAGAAAACCCTCTTTAAATCATTTTCAAAAGGTGTGACGTATATTTTAAACAAATTGCATATATTGCTTTATAAATCAACGTCCTCTACTTGTGCTGTGATATACATATCATACGGCTATTTTGAAACAATTTACATATATACTGAAAGAATGCGGAAGCTTACACAAATAGTCCGAGAGGGGGTGAATATGATTATGCTACTAATATGACCAAATTAAAAATTCTACACTGACAAATAGGATATCACAAAAGCAAAATTTAGACACAGAATATGTCAAGTGGATATTGAAGCTAAGCAATCATATAATTGTGAAACTATGAACAATAGGCAGGAACAATAGTAGCAAGTAATGAGCATATAGAGCAATATCACAAGCAAGAAATTCTATTTATGAAAGTAATAAGTAAACTAAAACAAGAGATAGAAAATGCAAACTCAAACACGAGAGATTTATAGTGGTTCGGGGGATCCCCTGGTCCACTTTGTTTAGGCGCACGAGCCGTTTCCACTAAACCCGTATTCACTGAGACAATCACGTTGTGCACCCTCAACTCTTTACAATTACGTCTCCACCGAAACAAAAACGTTGCTCGACACACGAGCAACTCTTCACTTTACGGGCTCTCCTCTCTTACAAAGGAACCCTTATACTCAAGGATCCACACACAAAGAAAAGGAAAACTTCTCTCACTCTTCTCTCTTACAAAGGACCCTCTTACACTCAAGATATCATCATACAAAGAAAAGAAGAGGGTTATAATTAAGTACAATTACTCACAAAAGAGTTTCTCTCAAAGCTCTCTCTAATACTCATCAAGTATGAATATGCAAATAGAGCTCTTGATCTTTTGTGTGTTTATTAGAGATTGGATAAGCAAATCAAAAATTATTTTGAACTCTAACAAGATATGGTGGTTTTCTCCCTTGATCACTTGGAAATTTTGCAAACTGAAATATTGACTGGTAAGAGCTCAAAAAACCCAACCCAAAACTCTTTTATAGCCCCCACAAAAAACTAGCTGTTATAAGTCAAATCAACATTTTCCCAGTAAAAATAGACGTCTAAAGTCATACGAGACAGACGTCTGAAGTTAAAAACAAAAACCCCAACGGCTATATTTTTCAAAAAAATTCTTCTTCAGACGTCTTCCCCGTGTAGCTGCAGACGGCTGTCGATCATTTTAAAGAAGACAATTTAAAGCACAGATCTAAGACAGACGTCTGAAGGGTAATTGGCCAGACGTCTGAAGAACAAAAAAATCCTTCATCGGACGTCTGTCCAAAAGAACTGCAAATGTCTGGTTTTCCAAAACAAATGACGGAGCGCAAGGCAAAACTCGATAGACGTATGAAGTTCAAATGTCAGACGTCTGAAATTATAAAAAACTGTTTTGAAAACCTTCATCAAACGTCTGTCACTTTGAACTGCAGACGTCTGTCTCTTCTCTAGATTTCTGATATTTCTGACATTTTGAAATATACCATAAGACAGACGTCTGTAGGTCAAGTAGGCAGACGTCCGGCAAGCACAAAAAACAGCAGTTTGGGTTTCTCTCAAAAATGGAAAACTTCGAAATCGAAAACCTTTTAAGCAATGTAAAACGTTTGTGCTAGCGTGTGTGAGTGTTCAAGAGCTCTAATTAATATAGACCATAATCGATCGAAACTTTGGCACTTCACTTGAACTTTTGTTGGTCGATTGATCTTCAAATTGGCTTCAACACTTGACGCTTTAAACCCGAATACGTCAATCTACTCACTTGCGTCTTGAAGTCGATATTTGATCTAAAAATCTTGAACTTCAACTTTAGATGCTTTAATCTCGGACTTCCGTTTCTATAGCTATTCATAGCTTGAATTGACAATTTTGAGAAGCTCTCGTCTGTATCCTCCAACCTCCATTAGTTAGTACAATTAAGCTTGATTTCCTTCATTCTCGTTTATACGCTTGTGTCGTGAGATATCCGATATCCGATATCCTGAAATTCAATCTCAAAACGATCAAGCACATCATATACAATGTTATGAAATAAATAAGATAATAAACACAAGTATATGAATATTCGTTATTTCGATTATCACAAGTAATGAACAATATATCAATACCAAGATATAAATCAAACTCAAAATATGAGATATTGATATACCATATATATACATGATATATGAAAACCAAGTTATATGCCATATGTGTAAACATATTCATATTGTATATATCTAGATAACGAATGTGAGTAATATATCAATATCAAAGAATATCACAAGTAAAGGAAGTCAATATTGATATATTACTCGATATACACAAGATATATAGGATATGCAAGCTAAACATCAATTGTATACGAGTTTAGTTTCGATAAAATAAAGTAAGATAAGCAAGTGATACTAAACAAGCTATTCATGTTTAAGCTATCATCAAAACAAAGCAAAAATGAATAAACTAATATCATCAAAATCCATAAGCTAACACATACATCTTTCAGCCACTTTATATGCTTTTGTGGATACATGCTATATATGAGATGTTTACGTTATCCATTAGGATGCACTTATAGTACTTATACATTATATATATGTCAGTACATATAATGATAGTATTCTATTTTATGACTTAGATAGATCGTTATGTATTCGATTTCTACCTTGTGATATTTTTTTACTCACGAGTTGGTAACTCATCCCCGTTGTGCCTAAGTTTCTTACAGGATCGACCGCTCGGATCGTAGCGGCTTGTTGGCACATTTTCTTCTTCGGGTGATTGTTTTTGATAGGTGAGGTACACTGTTGTATCGTAAGCGCCTCTTATATTGTATATATATGTTTTCTTGGATCTAATTAAAAACTCCATTGACCATTTGTATCATCCACGACTTAGATACGAAACTTAGATATGTATTGTTTTGGATGTTGGACTCGTTTAGAGTCGACTTGAGTTGTTTATTTACATATTTTTTGTTTTCTGCTGTAATTCTTCGTTTTGGGTATCGTATATATATTTGCTTGGATTGTGTCTCCGCCATTGGGAGTGAGTTAGCTCCCGTTAAAGATGCTTTTATAATTATATATATTGTACAGGGTTTTCTACAAAATTTATAAAGGAGGTGGTGTCCGATTTTTAAATGACGAGCATGATTTTAAATCGAACTTTATTTATCTTTCAAAACAAACTTGATTTCATATTAAAAACCCTTTTTCAAAACTACACCTCCGTTATTTTCTTATAAAAGATTTTAGATCTTGGTGTTGGCTTACTTGGATCGCAGTGATATTTGAATGACGCCACGTGATTTAAATACCGGTCACGTGCCATTTCCGGATCGTGAAATAGCGTGACACCGGTATTTATTCTCTGTCCATCCCGTCAAGTGTGGCACAAACAGGCAAGACGACTTGCTCGCAAGTTTAATTACACGTCAGATGCAATGAAAACCTAATTGAAAATTCAAATTAAAAAACTGTCAATCTGTTGCATGTCTGAATTGCTATACGTTGGCATTCAGCGAAACAATTATTCTCAGCACATATACTTGAGAAATAGAGAGAAATTTATTTATCTTTGTTTCCTCTATTTTGAGAAATATGAGTACTTTTTATTGCAGATCACTAAATGCAAATCATTAAAGCAATACATGGATGGCACGTTATTGCATTCCTAAGATAAAAATCAACCATATACACTACTGCAATACAATAATGGGTTGCCCCTTCAGCCACATCACTAAATGCAAATCATTAAAGCAATACATGGATGGCAAGTTATTGCATTCCTAGGATAGAAATAAACCATATACACTGCAACAATAATGGGTTGCTTCTACGGATTTAGCCGTAGGAGTCACTGCCCTTACGGAAATATCCGTAGGGACATAAAACTCCACCGTAGGTCCAAAGGCCGCAGGTGCAAGTTTTCGTCCTAAATATACCCCTACAGAGTAATAATTACCCCTGCGTCTTACTACGTAGGGGCTTTTATCCCTACGGATTACTCCGTTAGGACATAATCTTTATTTAATTTATTGATTTATAAAATAAAATACTTGTCCCTACGAATTTATCCGTAGGGCCTGATAGATACCCCTACGGATTTAATCGTAGATCCAGATTAATGCCCATACGGATTAATCCGTAAGAGCAAGTTTTAAACATTGCACCTACGGATTAATCCGTAGGTGCAACATATGATCCTACGGATTAATCCGTAAGAACAAAATATCAGGGTTTTTTCTTTAAATGGGCTTCTTGTTTTTTTCCCGTCCTGTGCACAATAATATATATATCATATAACCAAATACAGATTCATAATCAACATCTCACGCATAATATATAAAAGAAATAAACAAGCAGAATACGATATCATTCTAAATCATTGTGAACAAGCAAACAACCATCAATATCGTCCAAAATATATACAATATGTATCAGATAAGTACATACATCCTCAAAAATATAAAAAAAGCTACCCTAGCTCGATCCAGCTCCTCCACCTCTAATAATCATCGTAATCTGGAGCATCTGCTTCTCGGTGCAGTCATGAGTCGTCAAAAACTCGACTAATAAAGGAGCGGACTGTGCGGGAGTCTGAGCGGGCTGTGGAACTGCAGGAATGGTCTACGCAACCGCAGCCGAGGTATTGGCTTGCGGAACCGCAGCCGAGGTATTGGCTTGCGGAGCCGCAGCCGAAAGAGATGCATGTAGAGCCGCAGTCGAAATAGCCCGTCACATCTGTTAAATTTTGTGTGTAATAAACGAGTAATAATGGTGTATTATATTTTAGTCGAATTCGTATTATTATCAAGTTATTGCGAAATCTCAATCTAAGAATACTTAGGGACTTAGGTCTCGTTTGGGTATCCAGTTTGGAAAACCGTAGTTTATTTTAATTAGATGGTTTTATATAAGTATGATTAATCAAAACTAAGTCTGCAACCAAATAAACTCAGGCTATTAATATTGCATATATTACTATCTATAATGTGATATAATATTGTACTATTAAATAGTATACATACCAACATCTCCTTCAACTCCTCGACGGTGGTCTTCAAGATGGCAATATCATGCTCCAGACGTCGCTCACGGAGGGTAGGGGAAGTAACCGCCGGAGTGGAGAACAACCTCATATAGGCCCCGCTAGGATCCAGTCCCCGGCCTCTCTCTCAACCTCTGTGGTGCCCTCCGTATGCAGCGTCTAGGACTGGGGTCAGTAGCATCGGATCGGTCTGTCCACTAAAATCGATCCCCTATGCTTCCGCCTGCTCCACCACCTGCTCCTACACCCACATTAACCATTAAAATATAAGTATATCATTTAAATTTGAACTTATTAACACTTACGCAATACTCCTGGGTAACGGTGTCGGGGAATCGAAGCTCTCCCGTGGCGGGATCTATTGAGGTGTTATGGACGGCAAGATACGCGGTCAGCACGCTCGGTGTACCACCCTACGCTAGGGTCTGAGCTCTCTGCAATTCATCAAAAATTTACATATATTATAAAATAACTCTTAATATTACATTATATCAAAATAAATCTATTGTAATTTACCGATACCTCCATGACACGAGTAATGTTCTTCGAGCCACTTGTATAAGTGGGGCGACCCCTCTTCGCCGACTTCCTATTCTCCTTATTTTGATCGGCATGTTTCTGCACAACACATTCAGATTTAATTTTCTAATTAAGCAACACAAAAAAATAAATTATATACTAAATAATGAATTACATTTAAATTACAAACTTGTTTGCGCTAAGAGTTGTAATATTGGCACGAGAGAGGCCATGTATCTACGCCGACTCTCGCAAATGCCGGAGTATGTAAGAGAGTCGCTCTCTCTGCCTCGGGGGTCGCCAGCCATACCAAATAGCAGTCGATCTTCAGCTCGTTCCTATTGTATCAGACCTTTGATTGCATGTTCTTTATCAGGCCCAGATACAGAGCGTGAAGATCGAGCACTCTCTCAAGGTGATCAGGGTCGGGTACAGACTGAAAGTCGTAATCCAACTGCAAATATAAAAAAAATAATGTATTTAAATTGCAAGTGTTAAATAATAATAAATATATTGGATAAGTCAAATGAAAATATATATTAATACTCGAGCCTGATCCTAGAAGAGGGCAAATAAGCGCCGGTGCTGATCGCCCCACACAACGTGAAGTGGATATTTCTTTTGGATGCGGCTATCATCCTCAATATACCGGCCGAACCTCTCAGCATAATCGCCAGTATAGCGATAATCGGGGTAAAGAAGAGGGGGAATGGTGCCTCCCCCTAGCTCTATCGGGTCTCAGCCTGTGGGACTGATTCAGCTCTCGAGTCTCCCTCTCGGGATGGGGCTGCCCTGCATCTACAAGAAATATCAAGATAAGAAATATTAAGACAAAATGGTATTAAGAAATTAAGGATTAACGAAAATTGAAATGCGATATATACCTCCGGCAACAGCAGCATGAGCCTGGGCCTGGGCAGCAGCACGAGCGGGACGATAGTTCCTCCGGTGAGGAACAGCCGGTGACCCGGACGTGGACGCATCCCCTCCAACTAAAAAATAAATATTGACGATAAAATTACATGAAATTCATGTTTATTCTTAGAGGATATATAAAATGAATAAATATTTTATATTTATTCATACTAACCTGCAGACTGAGCGGAAGGTACGGAAGTGGAGGGAGTGGCCTCTGCGCCAGATGTGGATACACCACCTATAATTAGACAATTAAAAATAGATTATATAAGTAATTGCAAAAAGAATGTGTATATCAATAATATAATATTCTAAATCCATATGCATGTATAGGATATATAAACATACCCGCAGGTGTGGCGGTGACCTCTGCCCGAGATGTGGAGGCACCACCTACAACTAGACAATCAGAAAATGATTATATAAGTAAGAACAAAAAGAATGTGTGTATATTTATGATATAACATTCGTAATTGTTGGGACCCTAGCACCGATCCCTACAAAAATTTCATATTATCGAGTATCATACGTTTAGTTTAAAATTTAATTTGAATTAGTTTTACGTTTCAATTTCAAGGTTTTGAAATTTTTAGTTTAGGATAAAGTTTTTTAAAATTAAGGGTTTTCATAATCAAGTTTAAGATTTTGGATTCAGGGTTAGGGTTAGAATGGGATTTAACAAGAGTTCAATGTAAAGGAGAATGATGATCAGTTTAAGATTTGGCCTTATTTGTATGTGTGTGTCTGTGTGTGTATGCTCATGTGTGTGTGTGTATGCTTGTGTGTATGTGTATGCGCGCGCGTACACACAGACATACACACACATAAGATGTAGAGGCACCACCTACAGCTAGACAATCAAAAAATGATTATCTAAGTAAGAGAAAAAAGAATGCGTGTATATTTATGATATAACATTCTAAATCAATATGTATGCACTATAGGATATATAAACATACCTGCAGGTGCGGTAGTGACCTCTGCCTCTGATGTGGACGCACCACCAACAGCTAGACAATTAAACATTGACTGTATAAGTAATTTTGAAATAAATATGCGTGTATATCTATAATATTACATTCAAAATGAATATTCGTGCAATATACCTGGAGGTGTGGCAAAGTCCACACGGAAGGAGTTATCCGAAGGGGGTACCGATTGGGGTGCAAGACTAGCCCTCTGAAACTCCCTATGCAGCTCCCCGGACGGCAGAACCACTTTGTCTATGTCGCGGCTGGTGCTCCTGCCGCCCCTCGCTGCTCCGGGCGTCGTCATCAAACCTAGATAAGAGTACAATCATTACATATACATGCAATATATGTATAGATCGTAGAAATGTGAAGTAATAATATAACATTACTGATAACCTTTTTCGTTTCATGGACGCATTAGACATATCTACTTGGATTTCATCATCAATATCATTTCTAACCCACCTAACTTCACGATCAGCCGAAGACAATCCGTCTTTTGAAACAGATGGTCGGAGCACTCTATGTCTTCTCTCGTCTTCATCATCATTACTGTCCTCCATACGGTCCTCGAATTCTGGGACATCGTAAACATCCATGGATTTCCAACGGCATACGACACTCCATCCCTGTTGGGGTCAAAAATTGCATCCCGGTTGACCAAGTCAAAATCAAAGTCAACCCCAAGTAAGTGGTCCCAAGCCCAATCAAGTAGGCACATACCCAAGTCGAGCCCCGCGGCCGGCCTCCCCCATGCCACAATAAAAATCATGTAATAAATAATTTTGATATAATTTTTTATGCATGAATGTAAGGAAAATGGGCATAAAGCTAAATTTTTGTAAAGCCCGTGGCTCATGTGCAAAAGAAATGAGCACATGAGGCATGAGATAGGCAAAATGGCATTTTGTAAAGCCCGAAAGGCTATGTGTAAATGTGTGAGCCTATATAAGGCAACATGATAATGAAATAAAAAAGAACTTTTTCATTCTCTCAAACTCTAGGGTTTTAGTGCCTCCTTCTCCTTCCTCAAGGTTCTAAGCCTTCTCCTCTTTTCAATTAAATCAAGAGTTTTACTCTTCCTTTTCCAAAAAGAAATAGTTATCCACCACAAAACCCTTGAAGGGCAACGCGGATCGTCCATCAGATCTAAAAAATAGGAGATTTTTAAATCCTACCCCTTCTTTCTCCAAGATCCGGCCAACCGAGAGGAAGAAGAATGAGACCCATCTCTAAAAACCCCACTTTGGGGAAGATTTAGGGCTCAAGGGAGAAGAAAGGAGTCCCCTTTCATTAGCTCCGAAAATATCTTAAGAGTTTAACTCCTAAAAAATATATATATATATTTATAAAATAATAAATCTTTCTTTTTGGAAGTACAACTCCCAGTGCAGGGGCTAAGCCCACTTGTCCTCTCTGTCAGGAGTTCAACTCCATAAGTTAAATCGGGAGCACAGCTCCCAGTGTAGGGACAAAGTCCTTTTTCCTGTTGGCGCCCAGCGCCCGCGTGCCAAGCACGTGGGGCGCTGGCGCCCAGCGCCCGCATGCTGCACACGTGGGGCGCTGGCCCCCAGCGTCCGCGTGCTGCATACGTGAGGCACTGGCCCTCACGCGTCCTTTGGACGCTTTTCCCCCCTTCTTACCTATATGTATATATGTGTATGTATATATAGATACACACACACTCCACAACACTGTCACTGTTAGGAAAAATTTCTAACGGGGCGTTGCCCCGCACCCCGCAAGGGGGCTGCTAGCTCCCTTGACCCTCAACCCGCTATCCGGGTAGCAGAACCCCCGTAAAAACTCAATTGGGTCCCTGATATATCCAAAACCCCTTCAAAACACAACACTGCACATTGAGTTCGCATGACCTGTTTGACCCGTCAATCGGAGGTTCTCGCGCTCCAAAGGCGAGGGTTAATTAACGGCAGCTTAGTTCGCGACTGCCAGAGATTCGGATCCCCACAATCAATAAACCACAGCCTATCCTAGGCAAGGGGAATCTGTAATGCGCCCGACAAGTGCGCCCGTATTCCCATCTCAATGGGGTGACGAAAAACACCCTACAATCCCGAATGCTTCAAGCACTGTGAGTAGTTTACTTAGAACGCTTGGTTCGGAAAGATAAATGGATCGTCCTGACCGTAGAATCGAAGTGTGTTCACACTAGTCAATTCATATTCATCTTTCCAAGTTCCGAGTGTTTCTCCACTTTGTTGGCTATAGTGCCCTCAAGTCAATTATTGGATCGCAGGCACGTGATTGCAATGATTGAGGGAGGACCTATACCGGTAGAACAGTCTTACTCGAGATGATAGTATACTATCTGGTTTGTCTTTATCATCGTGTATATACTTCAGGTGACATTACAGATCACTATTATATGTTGATAGAGCCCATAGGATTCTTGCTTAACTACCAGCAGTATGATGGCGATCATATACGTGAGAGTTGGATGGTCTATAAGCACATACTTAAAGTGTCCTTAGTCGTGGGAGTTTCGAGACTGGGCATCGATACTCCTAGAGTAGACTAGTGTATACGGATCGAGACCTCGACAAGGAGCGATGGTCGGTCTCACAAGCCATTGGTGTCAGTTGGTTCACCTAAGATGTATACAGGTGCTCATTGGGTTATGAGTACACCGGACGGACTCGCCGGGAACATGCTAGTTGGTATTATACTTATTGTCAGATAGCAGTTCCCTGGTGAAATGTGTACAGGTTAGTCTATCGACCTGAGATCGTCATTTGTCTCGTGTGAGTTCCCACTGTGCTTTGATTACTACCCTACCACGGCTCAAAGGAGTCGTGCAAACAGGTTTTAGTTGGGTACAGTCCCGAGCTACATGGAGGCAGTGAGCGGATCGTTAGGGGATTCGTCTCTCCCGGTATTGGGGGTTGATGTCGCGGTGTGCACGGATGGCCATCACCAGAAATCCTTGGCCAAGGTAGTCGAGAATTACCGATCCAGGATCGGTAGTCTCTCAGGTGGTGATAGGATTCATACCGACACTAAATATCGCGTTATTAGGGGTCTGACTTTATCCACCCCCTTAGACTCGATATGCGATACTTATAGACGAACGAACCGGACTGTACGGATATTGTCACTGTCAGGCTCAGTAGGGTTTCAGGATGAGTTCGCTCGTCAGCCTCCCTTTCGCTCAATACCTGGGCAGCCGTTACGTACAGCTAGTGCCACTGACGTGCTTGTGGTTAAACCCACTGCCAGCGTATTGACGAGTCTTTAGAGTCCCACACAGAGGGTTTCCCTGATTCGGGCGAAAAGTTGTAGAGACCGTATGGTTTTATGGCAGGGTTCGATCATATACGTGCACATGTGCACGGATCATGATCGGACAGATAATACTAGTGGACTTTGGTTTAAGCCGGATCCTAGTATTATATTGTTGGATTACTTTCGTCTCATAGTATTCGTATTCAGTCGGAATACGGATGCAGGTATGTATATACGGATGAGGGGTATTCTTGTAATTCGTTAGAAGATTACTTTAGTTGATGTCATTTCTTTTTGGGTTAAACATTTTGGTTTAAATGTTTAATGGTGGAAAGTGTGACCCATTCTTAACATGACATGGCTTTTGTCTTAGGTAAGATATTTGTGCATAGTGTTGTGAGATATTTTGTGAAGGCATGTGAGATATTTTTGGTGTGACTTTTCTTTTGGAGCCATCACAATATCACACAACACACAAAAAAAAAGAGGGCATCCATCTCATTTCTTTTGGCTTGGCTTGCTCACTTGCTTCTTTCTTGAGCTCACACTTTCTCATCCATGGCTTCTTCTTCAACCTCCACCCATTTCATCTCATGTGTTGAGAATCTATGGGTGTTTTGAGACAAAATATTCACACACTATCTTTACTTCATCTTGTGCATCTAGGCTAGCAAACTAGATATTCGAGTTGTTTCGGTTTAGATGCGGGAGCCCGTATTAAGAACCCTCGACGTGGATCTTCTTCGACGAAGGGAGACCGGAGAGCAAACTTGATCGGGGAAGCCGCGAGGAGCTTGGGATGATGGTTAAAGACCGAAGGACACAGATCAATTCGGTATAGCCATTCTAACATCTTTGTAGTTAGCTAGTCTAGGGTTAATGGTAGAATCCGGGTAGCAGGTTGCGTTAGCGCCGGTTTTCAAAAGTTTTGTTCCGCATTTGGCCACAGATTGATGGTCGGGACGCTACCGTAACCTTACATGGTATCAGAGCCACGCCATTAACCCCATACTAGTTTTTTCTAACGTGTTTAAAATATCGATCGACTGAATTTTCAAAACCGCATTTCCATTATTCTAAGTTTCTGCCGATTTTTAAAAGCTGTCTAAAAATAATTTTCAGTATATCAGAAATTTGTGCAAACTTTTTTAAGACACCAGAAGAAATTTGAGAGCAAGATCTCACCATAACGTCGCGGAACCGCGGCATAACTGGCATGTTTGCCGCGGTTGCGTGGTGGTATTGTGGACTCGGTGCTCACTTTTTCTTCTGTGTGTCTTCTATATGGAATTGTGGTTTCTGAGATATTTTGTTGTATGGCCCAAATTTATTTGAGTGCTGGATTTGCATTTGGGGGCCATTTTAGGAAGTTTAGTCGATCGAAATTTTAAATACGTTAGTTTACAGTACATACATTTCTATCTGCGACCGTGAATGTCATTAGAGCGGTACAACTCGCCTAATTGCTATATGTCCTTTTTGACGAGTTTGCGAACGTGATATTCACGTTGATGTTCTGTGTTGTGCTGTGATGTTGGCTGGATCGTCGTGATGGATAGCCTGGGTGCAATGGTAGTACAGTTTAGTTTCATTTGTACATTTGATATCGCGGGGCGAGCGTCCGACATGTGGACTGTCGTCACTGCCTGTTTGTATATTATTTGTTTGGGGCACGACCGGCTTGAGGTTGATGTCACCGTTGTATATATTTTCTTTTCTGTACTAGGATTACCCTGTGATGGAGTGCACGGATAGCCGGGTTCTGGAGGGTAACGGATCCGCATCTCATGGCGTTGAGAAGGAGGGGCCTCACTCTGGAATTGGCGGGCTATTCGCCGCACTCGTAGGGGATACAGGTTGATCCAAGGTGGGATGCTCAAGTTACCGGATTCCATGAAGTGCCGGGTGGCCCATTCACTTTGATGAAGGGGGCTGCCTCACTTCTGGTTTTGGCGGGTAACTTGTCGCGCTCGTAGGGGTCTAGGTTTTCATTGCACAGGCTATCCACACAACCAAGGGTACGTCGGGTTTCAGTTGCGGCTCAAAGGAAACCCGGGGCTCCCAGATTATCTGTATTGTTCTGTGATGCTTATAACTTTTCTGTGATGTTACATTTATCACGCCTGAAGCGATTATTGTATATTGCTATATATATACTAGTAGATGTTGTATATGTTTTACACCCGCGCTAATCCAGTCCCCGCTCTGTCGTTAGTTAAGTAACCTAACGGGTGATGACGGGACCCAGTGGCGAATACAGATGGCATATACATACATCATATTTTCGTTCTTTTGTGGTGTGATTAATTGATGGGACTGCGTTGATTCATATCAATGCAAGGAAAACAGACCTATTCGATGTTGTTCGAACAAATTTTCAAAAGCTGTTATTATAAGGACGTTTTCTTTTGTTTTGCACAGAGGTATTCGGTTATGAATATCTAGCACCTCATTCGACGAGGCAAGAGCCGAGATCCCTTCATCGGGAGTGACCCTTTGGGCAGAAGTTTACGTCAGGGTAATAACTTCACTATAGTCGATTACCTTTTGCTTTGCATCGCGGTATTCAGTTGGAATATCCTGTGCCTCATTCCACGGGGAAAGCGCCGAGATCCCTTCACCGGGAGTGACCTCTTTACCAATGGTTTTCGCCACTATATGTTTGTAAAAAGCTATCTGGTTCCTTCAACGATATCAAGTTCATTACGTTAAAATTTTTTCTCCAAAAACCATTCGTAGCCCTCCGTCATTTCAGATGGGTAGCACTTAGTATTCATGCTATGTTTGTTGGCCTTCGTCAAGGCATAGTGTATGGTAGTTGCTTATTACCTTTCTGTTGCAGAGATAGATGCGTTGGTTTGGGACAGTCGTACAACCTTGTTGCCCACTGATGAATTGGTTTACTCCTCGGGTGATTTTAGATGATCCCGACTAATTCTTCTTTCAGGTTTGGTGGAGAATTTGAGGATACAGTGGGAGACATCCTGATTAGATAAAGTGATTAACCATTCTGATCTAAGTTAGAATGCACGCAGAGTGTTTCTTTTCTCTCTCTCTCTTTGGTAGAGACCATGTCCCGACCCTAGAGTATAACTCAGTGACCAAATTAACCGAACTTTCTTAAAACAATGGCTTTTGGATTATCAGAGTTGCATACTTCATTGCCACTCCTTCTTTTACCCTTTGAATTTCTCCGAAACATTCTGTATTACTATGAAGATCCCTTTTATCTGGATATAACCATCGTATAGCTATATGAGAACTCGAAGAAACTTGTTTCAGATTCGAGAATGGTTTCCAGTTTTGGAGAAATTGAATAGGACTATTCAGTTGTCTTTTATCTTTACATTCTCTCAGGTTGTGAGGGCTCCTAAGATTAGGAAAGGGTACACCTATTGCGCTTATTGGATAGTCTTCTTCCAAACCATAGGATGGTGTCGAAAGGTGGGGAAGGAAGAAAACCAATTAGCCTAACTGTGGTGTACAGAAGGTAATAAGTAAAGACAGATAAAGAGATTAGAAAGAGGGCAAAGTAAATTGCAACTGCTATCATTCACGACCAAACCATGTATTTCATCGTCACTCCTACTTCACCTTTGAATTTCTCCAGAACACCCTGTATCACTACGAAGATGCACAGTTATTGGATAATCCATCGTATGGTTATATACGAACTCGAAGGAATTCGTTCCAGTTCAAGAATGGATTCTGGTTCAGGAGAAATAGAATAAGGATTATTCAGTTGTCTTTTATCTTTACCTTCTCTCAGGTTGCGAGGGCTCCTAAGATTAGGAGAGTACACTTATTACGCTTATTGGATAGTTTTCTTCCAAACCATAGGCTGGTGTCGAACGGTAAGGAAGGAAGAAAACCATATAGCCTAAGGGAGGTGTACAGAAGGTAATGAGTAAAGACAAACAAAGGGATTTGGAGAGATGGCAAGGAAACATACGGTTACAGTCATGAATCTGAATAATGGAAGAGGCATTACTAGGAATACCCGGCTACCCCTTCGAAACATTTTCATGTTTCAGTTTCACTATGCGTTGTTAATTGAAAACTGATTTCCCAATTGGATCCTTGCTCCAGGGTATGTATTTACCAGATTCGTTTCTCACATCTGTATGGGTTTACAGATGGTGAGTGGGAGTAAGTTATTGGGAATTAGGTGATTATATCCTCTTTATATCGGAATTCGTTGTAATTGGTGATATTTGAGAAAATCGCCTGGAGTTTTGCCTGACGGCAAATATTTGGTTTTGAATATCCGTTGTTATGCACCAATTTCAAACTGATATATCTGTACGTTTATTTTATAAAGTGAGATATAACCTTTTGAAATTATTTCCATGATATTTACCTATATCAGTTGATGGTTAGGTAAGGAGCATTAAACAACGGTGTAATTCTTCTTAACCATAGTACAGTTTTCAACCTACGCCGCACAGGGTTTGAGTTATTGAACTCAGAGGACTTATACAAAATATTGTATGTTGTCCAGTGTCCATCAGGACAAAGGGGATGGTACTCGTACTATATTCTGTTTACTTGCGACTTCTCAAGTTTTAGACAGGTATTTCGTTGAAATACCAGGTCCAAGTTTTGAGAAGTTATAGGTACAAGATTAAAGTGGAGAACCAGGTGTTGCAAGTATCAGGATTCTTCGAGGTGATCAAAGATGTAGATACTTGTGTTTGGTATTCAGTTGATAGTAATGGTTTTAAGAAACTTGTTTCTCTTTCAGGTTACTCATATTTGGATGCACTCCTAGATGAGTAATGTTGATCAGCCTTCTTCCATTTAGTTGACATGCACTGGAGACAGCTGCATGATTTGAATCTGGTTCCAATTAAATCAGTGCCTTTGTTTCTATATTGTATATAGAATGGTTCATATCTTAACAATGTTAAGGTATATGGAGTTGTCCGGCTTATGCTTAAAACCAGACTCTGGATGACTCAAGGCACGTTTCTGTAATGGCAGTTTGTGGGTTATCCCGGGCTATGACGAGGGTTAACTTTCTACCTTCTGGAAGATCAATAGTGATATTGTTCTTGACTCGCCACAGTTTTAGTAAAATGGACTTTTCAGAAAACAGTAGTGGAAGAATGGTAGAACAGGAAGTAATTCCAGAACCGCAAACGATTACTGAAAATTTAATAGAACCTAAATATTCAATCGGGTTTGACATTCCATTAGCCACTCCGCAGATATGGTGGGTAACCTCAGGCGTCCGAGAGGTCCTTTGGTATTCTCAAAGACGGTGACATGGAGGTTCTTGTTTACCCAGACTTATCATTACTGTTGTTCTAGACTATGAGACCCGGCAGGAGGATGAGTATAGCGTCGTTATAAACTAGCTTTAGAAATGCACATGTATATGACTCTGTCAGAGGGTTGTTGTAGTCAGTGGGAGCATCGGAAGCATAATGGACAAGTAGCTTATGTCTATTTATAGACTAAAGCGGATATAGCGGAGATAGATCATCTATTTTTGATGTGACAGTCATAGGTTTTGACTTCATCAGAATAGGAGATGGATCTGTTAAGAAGGTAGTAGAGTGTGATGTCCTGGTATTTGGATGACATAGACATAGTAGGAAGTGAAATTCCTATACTACGATCGGTTATACTGTGGTTGTCACACAGTGGTTTCTCCACATAAGATATGAATATAATATCAGGCATTCTGGTTACTAGATCTATGGTTTTAGATCTAGATTTGGGTAGTTTCCCAATCTGGGTACTTGGACAGTATTCTAAAGGTGTTTTAGAATGGACGACTCCCGGCATAGTGATGTACCTGCAGGTGATGGAGTCACCCTCTCTAAAGGTGTCTTACAGACTAAAGGGGAGAGGGATGTGCATGATGGGCATATCACTTGCTTAGGCAATTAAGTCAATCATGAGATGTCAAGTACCACACCAGATGTTGTTTTTGTACTAGTTGCAATAAGTTTATATATTAATCCAATCCTGGAGAAACGTTCGGAAGCAGTTTATGAACATAAGTGGATGTTCTAGGGATTTGGTAACGGCAGCCTCCTTCGGGAGACGGTTATCATTCCAAGCTTCCAAGGTGACATGGATGACAGAGTGACTGTCAGAGTTATAGTTTTCCCTCTTGACGAGGGGCAGTAGTTTGGACAGGTGGTTCAAGCGGATACTGAGGGAGGCATGGCGCAGGATACTGATTAAATTCAGTTGATGATACAGTCTAAGAAGTTTACTGGATTTGGAGTTCATTTGTGAACTACGTCCTATCGGATATCCAGACATATTCTAAGACAGGTATTGTTCATTTCGGAAGATGGCTTTCTCCGCGAATTTGAGATAAAGAGAGACATAGAAAGAAACAATTGAGCGGATCTACTCACTGAGACTATTTCTCGAACACAATAGTTTCACAAACGAGCTTTGTGAAACTGATTAGTAGAGGAGTTGGGTGTTCGGTATCACACGGGCTGTGAGTATGCGACACCGCAATAATTAGCCTTAAGTGCAAGTGGGAGATTGTTGGTTATAGTGCCCTCAAGTCAATTATTGGATCGCAGGCATGTGATTGCAATGATTGAGGGAGGACCTATACCAGTAGAATAGTCTTACTCGAGATGATAGTATGCTATATGGTTTGTCTTTATCATCGTGTATATACTTCAGGTGACATTACAGATCACTATTACATGTTGATAGAGCCCATAGGATTCTTGCTTGACTACCAGCAGTATGATGGCGATCATATACGTGAGAGTTGGATGGTCTATAAGAACATCCTTAAAGTGTCCTTGGTCGTGGGAGTTTCGAGACTGGGCATCGATACTCCGAGAGTAGACTAGTGTATATGGATCGAGACCCCGACGAGGGGCGGTGGCCGGTCTCACAAGCCATTGGTGTCAGTTGGTTCACCTAAGATGTATACAGGTGCTCATTGGGTTATGAGTACACCAGACGGACTCGCCGGGAACATGCTAGTTGGTATTATACCTATTGTCAGATAGCAGTTTCCTGGTGACATGTGTACAGGTTAGTCTATCGACCTGAGATCGTCATTTGTCTCGTGTGAGCTCCCACTGTGCTTTGATTACTACGCTACCACGGCTCAAAGGAGTCGTGCAAACAGGTTTTAGTTGGGTACAGTCCCGAGCCACATGGAGGCAGTGAGCGGATCTTCAGGGGATTCGTCTCTCCCGGTATTGTGGGTTGATGTCGCGGTGTGCACGGATGGCCATCACCAGAAATCCTTGGCCAAGATAGTCGAGAATTACCGATCCAGGATCGGTAGTCTCTCAAGTGGTGATAGGTTTCATACCGACACTAAATATCGTGTTATTAGGAGCCTGATTTTATCCATCCCTCTAGACTCGATATGCGATACTCATAGACGAACAGACCAGACTGTACGGATATTGTCACTGTCAGGCTCAGTAGGGTTTCAGGATGAGTTCGCTCGTCGGCTTCCCTTTCGCTCAATATCTGGGCAGCCGTTACGTACAGCTAGTGCCACTGACGTGCTTGTGGTTAAACCCACTGCCAGCGTATTTACGAGTCTTTAGAGTCCCACACAAAGGGTTTCTCTGATTCGGGCGAAACATTGTAGAGGCCGTATGGTTTTATGGCAGGGTTCGATCATATACGTGCACATGTGCACGGATCATGATCGGACGGATAATACTAGTGGGCTTTGGTTTAAGCCGGATCCTAGTATTATATTGTTGGATTACTTTCATCTCGTAGTATTCGTATTCAGTCGGAATACGGATGCGGGTATGTATATATGGATGAGGGGTATTCTTGTAATTCGTTACAAGATTATTTTAGTTGATGCCATTTCTTTTTGGGTTAAACATTTTGGTTTAAATGTTTAATGGTGGAAAGTGTAACTCATTCTTGGCATGACATAGCTTTTGTCTTGGCTAAGATATTTGTGCATAGTGTTGTGAGATATTTTGTGAAGGTATGTGAGATATTTTTGGTGTGACTTTTCTTTTGGAGCCATCACAATATCACATTGTAGGGTGTTTTTCGTCACCCCAGTGAGATGGGAATACGCGAGCGCTTGTCAGGCGTACTACAGATTCCCCCTGCCTAGGGTAGGCCGGGGTTTAATGATTGTGGGGATCCGAATCTCCGGCAGCCGCGGACTAAGCTGCCGTTAATTACCCATCGCCTTTGGGGCGAGGGAACCTCCGATTAACGGGTTAAACTGGTCATGCGAACTCAACGTGCAGTGTGCGTGTGTTTTGAAAGGGGGTTTTGGATATATCGGGAGCCACGCAGAGTTTTTACGGGGGTCCCGCTATCCGGATAGCGGGCTGGGGGTCAAGGGGGCTAGTAGCCCCCTTGCGGGGTGCGGGGCAGCGCCCCGTTAGAAATTTTTTTCTAACAGGGACAGTGTCGTGGAGTACGTGTATGTATAAATTTGTATATATATGTATATATGTATATATGTACACAAAAAGAGGGGGAAAAGACATCCAAGGGATGCGCAGGTGCGCAAGCGCGCGCGCCACGTGTCGGCAGGCGGGCGACTTGCGCACTTGCGCAGTTGCGCAAGCGCGCGCGCCACGTGTCGGCACGCGGGCGACTTGCGCACTTGCGCAGGTGCGCAAGCGCGCGCGCCACGTGTCGGCACGCGGGCGACTTGCGCACTTGCGCAGGCGCGCGCGCCACGTGTCGGCACGCGGGCGCCTTGCGCACTTGCGCAAGCGCGCAGGTGAGGCACAACAGGCTTTTAGCCTAAAAAAATTTCTCAGAAGAGAAATCAGAGAGGAGTTGGACTCCTGAATGTGTTTTTCTTCTTTTTTTGAGGGTTTAGTGAAAGATGTTCTTCTTCTTCCTCCTCTGTTGGCTGGATCTTGAAGATCAAGAGATGTGGGATTTCAAAATCTTTTCTTTTTGAGATCTGATGGAAGATCTGAGTTCCCCTTGATGGGTTTTGTGGTGAAAAACTAATTTGTTTTGAAAAAGGAAGAGTAAAACTCTTGATTTAATTCAAAAGAAAGAAGAAGGTTTTGGAACCTTGGAGAAGGAAGAAAGAGCTCAGCTCTGAAACTTTTTTTTTTGGAGAGAGAAAAAGTTGTTGAGATATTTCATTATCTTTGCCTTTATAGGCCATACATTTTACACATAGCCCCTTGGGCTTCACAAAATGGCATTTTGCCTATCCCATGGCTCATGTGCCATTTCTTTTTGCACATAACCCATGGGCTTTACAAAAATTTGGCTTTATGCCCATTTTCTTACATTTATCCATAAAATAAAATAAAAGAAAATGCAACAAGATTATTTATTACAAAAATTTTATCTTGGCGTGGAGGAGGCCGGCCGCTTCATGTTCGGGCTCGACTCGGGCATGGGCCCACTGGGTCTGGGCTTGGGCCCACTTGGCTTGGGGTTGACTTTGATTTTGACTTGGTCAACCGGGGTGTAAATTTTTACCCCAACAAATTGCCCCCCATCAATAAATGCACACCACATATGTGGGTCGTGTGCATGAAATTGATGGATCTTCTTTCACGTGGAGGCGACCTGATTTGGTTCCCACCTTTTGGGAAGCTGGCACTGCCCTTTTTACGACATGGACGGTCGGTGCTGCCCTTTTAGCGACATGGACGGTCGGTTCTGCCCTTTTTGCGACATGGACGGTCGGTGCAGCCATTTTAGCGACGTGGACGGTCGGTGCTGCCATTTTAGCGACGTGGACGGTCGGTGCTGCCCTTTTAGCGACGTGGACGGTCGGTTCTGCCCTTTTTGCGACATGGACGGTCGGTTCTGCCCTTTTTGCGACGTGGACGGTCGATGCTGCCCTTTTAGCGACGTGGACGGTCGGTTCTGCCCTTTTTGCGACTTGGACGGTCGGTGCTGCCATTTTAGCGACGTGGACGGTCGGTGCTGCCCTTTTTGCGACTTGGACGGTCGGTGCTGCCCTTTTAGCGACTTGGACGGTCGGTGCTGCCCTTTTAGCGACGTGGACGGTCGGTGCTGCCCTTTTAGCGACGTGGACGGTCGGTGCTGTCATTTTAGCGACGTGGACGGTCGCTTCTGCCCTTTTTGCGACATGGACGGTCGGTTCTGCCCTTTTTGCGACTTGGACGGTCGGTGCTGCCCTTTTAGCGACGTGGACAGTCGATGCTGCCCTTTTAGCGACTTGGACGGTCGGTGCTGCCCTTTTAGCGACGTGGACGGTCGGTGCTGCCCTTTTAGCGACGTGGACGGTCGATGCTGCCATTTTAACGACTTGGACGGTCGTTGCTTGATTTGACTTGCTCTGCTTCTTGCAGTGTCAGGGATGAAGTTGACTTATTTCCGAGGTGGAACTTGATTCTGCCAGGGAAGTCATTGGTTGTCTGACTTGATGTGATTTTGGTTGACATCAGCATCGCTACGCTGGAATATGGTACCAGGAGCGAATCATCATCTGTCCTTGAGAGGATTTGGGGATTGGTTTTTGTTTGGCATCTGCATTGCTGCACTGGAATAATGCCAGGAGCAACTCATCATTTGCCCCAAGAGGATTTGGGAGAGATTGGGATTGTTTCACACCCGTGGATTGTATACGGTTTTGCAGGATGTATGATCCAGACCGTAGGGCCGAAAAAATTTTGGGACTTTGTCGGCGTCAGCATCGCTGCACTGGAATATGGTACCAGGAGCGACTCATCATTCGCCGTTGGGGTATGGGATTTGGAATTTATTTGGCGTCTGCATCGCTGCACTGGAATATGGTACCAGGAGCGACTCATCATTCGCCATTTGGGGATTGGGGAGCGATGGCTTAGGAGACAGGTTTAGATCCCTATCGCCTAAGGCTTTTCAATTTTATGGGCCGTGAGGGTCCCATAAAAGCATTTTCTCCCTACGAGTCGTAAGGATCCCGCAGGTGTATTTTCTCCTTAGGAGTCGTGAGGACTCCTAAGTGTGTTTTTCCTTTATGAGTCGTAAGGATCCCACAAAGGTTTGTTCTCCTCATATATCGTGAGGACACATGAGTGGGTCTTATCAATGGAGCATCATTCCCAAAGCGGAGACCGGCCGCGTAACTGGTGATTACGGTGGGGCATGGGTATGATGAGAATTATTTGAGCCCGTGGATTGTATACGATGGTCAATTTGGGGACCCACCGTAGGGCCGGGAGAATTTTTTAAAAATTGGATTTTGGTTGGCGTCTGCATCGCTGCACTGGAATATGGTACCAGGAGCGACTCATCATTCGCCGTTTGGGGACTTGGAATTTGGATCTTGTTTGGCATCAGCATTGCTGCACTGGAATAATGCCAGGAGCAACTCATCATTTGCCTCGGGAGGACTTGGGATTTGGGTTTTTGGTCGGCATCAGCACCGCTAACACTGAAGCGAAATGCCAAAAGCGAATCATCATTTGCCGTTGCCCGTTGGGGAATGATGGCTTAGGAGATAGGTTTGGGTCCCCACCATCTAAGGCTTTTCAATTTTATGGGCCGTGAGGGTCCCATAAAAGCATTTTCTCCCTACGAGTCGAAAGGATCTCGTAGGTGTATTTTCTCCTTAGGAATCGTGAGGATTCCTAAGTGTGTTGCTCCTTTGTGAGTCGTAAGGATCTCACGCAGGGGTTTTCTCCTCACAAGGTCGAGAGGACTTTGTGAGTGTATTTCACCTCTTTTCCTTTTTACGAGTTTGCGCCCTTTCGGGTTTTCACAGACTCGCCGGTAGTCCTGTTGTTTTTACTCACGGAGCCCTTTCGGGTTTTCATCCGTGCCCGTTTTGCTTGTGGACATACCGTTTGTTTTTTTTTTTTTTTTTTTTTTTTTTGGGCCGCTGGTGGGACTTTAAAGTAGTCTCACCGGCAGGATTTGGGAGAAATAGGGGTCATTTACGCCCGTGAATTGTATACGGTTTTGCAGGATGTCTGATCCAGACCGTAGGGCTGATGTGCTCAATTCGCCTGCGACTTGGAGCATTCACGTGTACTATTTCTTGAGATATCGGCCATTGATGGGTGGCATGGGCCTTTCTCCCTCGGCACTTATTAGTTGGTAGGATCCTCCGTCAAACACTTTCTCGATGACGTATGGTCCTTCCCACTTTGGCTCGAATTTTCCCTTGGCATGTCGATTGGGGATAATCGGTCTTTTGAGGACCAACACCAATTCACCTTTTTTGAAGGCGCGGAGACGGGTTATCTTGTCATAAGCCCGTGACATTTGGGCTCGGTATAGCTCCAGATTTTGTTGCACCGCGAGCCTCTTTTCTTCGAGGGCATCGAGTTCTTCAAGTCGAAGGAGCGCGTTTTCTTCCTCCGTCAACTCATGTTGGACGGCCATTCTTAAGCTCGGAACTTCAACTTCGAGGGGGAGGACCGCCTCCACTCCGAAGAGCAATGAGTATGGAGTGGACTGAGTTGGAGTACGGTGCGTGGTACGATATGCCCACAATGCCTCGTGAAGCTTGAGATTCCAGTCTCTCTTGTTGGCTGAAGCATTTTTCCTCAGAAGCTTGCATAGAGTCTTATTGAAGGCTTCGGCTAGCCCATTGGCTCTTGGATTATAGATGGAGGAATACCTCCAGTCTATCTTGTGCTGAGTAGCGAATCTTGAGACATTGAAGCTCTTGAAAGAAGGCCCGTTGTCAGAAATGATTCTTCTTGGTGTACCGAAGCGGTATAGAATATTATGCTGGAAGAATGTCAGAATGTCCTTTGTCTTGACTTCTTTTAGCGGGACAGCTTCAGCCCACCTGGAGAAGTAGTCTGTCGCGGCCAGTATGAACCGGTGGCCTTTAGATGACGGAGGATCAATTGGGCCAACAATGTCGGTGCCCCAGACTTCGAAGGGCCACGACGCCACCGTAGGATGCAATGGATTGGGATGCTTGTGAATAAAATCACCGTGAATTTGGCAGATGTAACATTTCTTTGCATGCTCTCCGCAATCCCGTATCATGGTGGGCCAGTAATACCCAAGCCATTTGATTTGAAGTCGCATCTTGGGGCCAGATTGATGAGTACCGCAAACGCCCGAGTGGACATCTTTCATGACCTTTTGGGCTTCGGCCAATGACAGACACCTAAGCCAGAGTTGGTCATATGACCTGCGGTATAACGTGTCATTTACAAACACGTATCGGAGAGCTCTTTTCTTCAGCTGAATCCTCGCAGATTTTTCTTCGGGCAGCTTGTCGTATCGGAGGTACTCTATGAAGGGTTCTCTCCAATCGGGCCCGTCTTGGATGATCGAAGCTTCTTCCGCAGGACTGCTCTTCTGTTCCGCGCTTTCCTCTTCTCGTAGAGAGACTGGGGGTAGAATTTGCCGGCTCCTGACTGTGATCAGAATTTCGTCCATTTCAGGATCAGCCAGTTCCTTGGCCAAGCGAGCGAGTACATCAGCCTTTCCGTTCAACGCTCTAGGGACTCTCGTTAGTTCAATATGAGTGAACCGTTTCATGAGTTCCACCACTCGACCTCTGTACCGAGCTAACTCGGGTTTGTATATCTTATAGTCGCCGCTTACTTGGTTGACGACGAGCTGGGAGTCACCGTAAACTCGTAGCCGACGGATTTCCATTTCTATGGCGAGCTCCAAACCAGCTATCAGAGCTTCATACTCAGCTTCATTGTTTGTCCGAGGCTCGGTGAGAGCAAAAGAACGCCGTAGGGTTCCCATTGATGGTGTGATGAACACCAATCCTATCCCTGCTTTTATCTCCGGGACGCTTGATTTACTGGAGGTTCTTATCGATGAGGCCCCATCGAAGTAGAGCTCCCAACATGGCTCGTCATTCTCGAGATGCAGCACTTGTTCGTCGGGTAACTCACAATTTAGTGGCGACCCTTCTGGTATGGGATGAGCAGCGAGAAAGTCTGCAAGAGCTTGCCCTTTTACTGCTTTCTGAGGAGTGTAGACTATGTCAAACTCAAGTAGCATGACAGCCCATCTTGCCATTCTGCCGGCTAGGCTTGCTTTGGTCATCAAGTGTTTGAGCGGGTCGACCTTGGAGATCAGCATAACCCGATGAGCGAGCAGATAGTGCCTCAGCTTCTTCACAGCAAATATCAGAGCCAGGCAATGCTTTTCGATTGGGGAGTAGTTGTGTTCCGCCCCGACTAGAGTTCGACTGAGGTAGTAGAGGGCATTTTCTTTTCCTTCCTCATTATTCTGGGCAAGGAGCGCACCGAGTGACTCGTCCAGCGCGGCAGTGTAGAGAATCAGCGGTTTATTCGGAATGGGAGCGGCCAGCACTGGAGGGTGCAACAAGTATTGTTTAATGCTTTCGAACGCTGCTTGACATTCGGCATCCCAGATGAAAGGAGCTCCTTTCTTCATAAGCTTTGAGAAGGGCCTACATCTCCCCGATAAATTTGAGATAAACCTCCGTATATAAGCAAGCTTGCCTTGAAAAGATCTTAGCTGCGTCAAACTCTTCGGAGGGGGCATCTCCATGATGGCCTTTATCTTTGATGGGTCAACTTCGATCCCTCGATGTCGAACTATGAAGCCCAGGAATTTTCCCGATGACACGCCGAAAGCGCACTTTAAAGGATTCATCCTCAGATCGTATTGCCTCAGTCTGGAGAGAACGGTCCTGAGGTCTTGGATATGATCGGCCTTGGCTTTAGTCTTAACGACCAGATCATCAACATAGCATTCGACGACTTTATGGATTAGGTCATCAAAGATATTAGTCATTGCCCTTTGATATGTAGCACCTGCGTTCTTCAGTCCGAATGGCATTACCTTGTAGCAATATATTCCGATCGGGGTTCGAAATGCTGTGTGCTTCTCATCCTCAGGCGACATCTTGATCTGATTATATCCAGACGAACCATCCATAAAGGTGAACAATTCGTAATTTGAGGTGTCATCGACCATCATTTCCATGACCGGTAGCGGGAAGTCGTCTTTAGGACATGCCTTGTTGAGGTCCCTGAAATCGACACAAACTCGGATCTGCCCATTTTTCTTCTTCACTGGGACTATGCATGCGATCCAGTCTGCATATTTCTCTTCCCTAATGAAGCCGGCATCGATGAGCTTCTTGGTTTCCTCGATGACCTTTTCTTCCAACTCCCTTCTCATTCTTCGAGGAGCTTGTTTGACTGGCTTAGCATCAGGAGATATAGCCAGCTTATGCACGGCTACCTCAGGGGAAAGGCCAGGCATTTCTTTGTACGTCCACGCGAAGCAGTCGACGAACTCACGCAGCAGGGCAATTATCTGCTCTTTCATTTCCTCCGACAAGAGTGAGCTGATGTAGGTCGGCCTTGGATTATCGGGCGTTCCTAAGTCAATCTCGGTTAGCTCATCAAAGGTTGCTTGTCCGCCATCTTCGAGCTCTTGAGGAGCTTCTTCTGGCTCGGCTATCTCGTCATCATCATTTGATCTTTCGCTGGTCTCACCAACATGGATCATATAGCACGCTTTGGAATCAGGTTGAATGTAGCCTATGCCCCGTCTATCTGGAATCCGTCCATCGATGAGTGCTCGGACCTGGGGCGGATACCATAGCCCTTCGTAAAACTTTGCTTCGGACTCCGTTTGATATAACCGGCATCCGCACTTCTTAAAGTATTCCCGCATCTCGGGCGCATAGTATCTGGGATTGAGGACGGCTCTTATGCCTCTCTCATAGGGAAGGCACGTGATAGAAAGATCGTCCGGGTGCACAACGGGGTTCGACCTGTAAAACAGGATGCCCTTCTGTCCATTTTTCCTCCCGGGCACGTAGAAAGTTTTCAGCTGGTCCACGGTAGAGACTGACAATGCGTCGAGCTCTTTGCACATCCGTTCCGGCACCCTTGTGATGGCCAGGGACCTTTCTGCGACTTCGAATGTCTCTCGTAGTTTCGCTTGTTGCGTGGGGGTCCAATCTGCACCGCTGTTGCACGACAGGTCCTCCTCCTCTGACTCTTCAGTGTCACTGCCAAGATGAGGGCGGACTTTGCTGCTAGATGGGCCTTCAGTAACAGATTCGTCCGTATCGCTGCCGAAATGAGGGCGAGTTTTGCGGAAGGACGGGCTTCCAGCGTCGGACTCATCAGAGTCGCTGCCGAAATGCGGGCGCACTTGGGTATTTTTGCTTTTGAAAGTGATAGCCAGCGCAGATTTGCTTTTGAGTCTTGGGGCCGTTCTATCCTCGGTCAGTTGTAGCTTGGCATTTTGGTGGTTCGTAAAGTACCGAGAATCTTCATATCGGACTTCATGCACACCGAACGGCTGGATGTCTCCGTCAATGCGTCTTTCTTCGCCATTTTTAGTGTACTTCATGCATTGATGGAGAGTTGACGGAATGATGCCGTAATCGTGGAGCCACGGCCGCCCCAAGAGAATCTTATAAGACGTGTCGGCGTCGATCACGTATATCTTAGCTTCAGTTTGCAGATCCCCAAATTTGATTGGCAGAGCTATAGACCCCAGAACTTGCTGGCAATTTTGGTTGAAGCCTTGAATGACAATCCTTTCCCTTGACAGGTGTCGGACGTCCATTGACAAACTCTTCAGAGTTCGCAAGTTCATGATGTTCACTGAGGACCCCGGATCAATCAATATGCGATTAATTCGATCTCCGTCGCTGTACCCGGTCACGTAAAGCGGCCGATTATGTTCAGCCGTTCCCAGTAGCAAGTCTTCATCCTTAAATGTGACTGCGGCGGCATACAAAGCATGCTGGGCTTCTTTCATGTTAATTTCCGCAAAGTGAGCCTGATACCGCTCGGGGTTTTGCAGAGCGTGGATGAGAACATCTCTAAGCTCCTTAGATAGGACCAAGGCGTCGTAGATGCTCAGGAGAGACGGAAGCTTCCGGAGATGCGCCAAGACATTATAGTCCACCGAGGAAGGACTTATGTTTTCATCAGCCGGTTCTCTGCCATCTTCTTCATTAGCGACTTGTTTTTCCTTCCCTTTTGGGGCGTTGCCCTGATTTTGCGGTAGAGCCATGCCGCTTCTGAGCTGGATTTGATTGGCCTTTGTGGTGAGCTCCTCGTCCTCTTTCGGAAAACAGAGATCATCCTCAGAGTCGCTGCCAAGATGGATGGCGTAGCAGGTTACTACTGGAATTTCTTCATTGGAGTCTTCTTCTAACTCCTCCAGAATTTCAGCCTCTTGTACAGGGAAGAACTCCTTCAATTGAATCAATGTTCTTTCCTTTTGTTCATATTCTTCGAGGGAATCGATATATTTTTGAATGGTCGATCTCCCTGCAGACTCTTTTTCGCGCCGAGCTGCACTTTTCTTCTTCTTGAGCTTCTTGGATTTTGAGCCTGATGGAGCCGCATTGGCAGCTGTACTGGTAGGCTTCTTCTGTCCTTCCCATTCCATCCTGGGCTCTTTCTGAAGTAGCTTTACCATCTTCTTCGTCTTATTAGATATGTGCGTACTCCATGGAGGCCGCGATGAGTCAGTTTCGTTTGTCAGGGCAGCGGGTTCGGCTGTCTGCTCCCAGAAGGCTTCAGCTTCCGTCTGTATAAAGTTGGCGGTTGCAACTTGATTGTTCACTAACACGCTTTTGGACAGCTCGATCTCTCCAGCCTTGTACTGCTTCTCGACCCAATCCTTGAAGATATAGCAATCCTCGATCGCATGGCTCACTACTCGGTGGTACGGGCAATACAGAGGATTGTCGGTCATTTTTGCTTCTTGGGGTCTTTTCGACTCCGGCAATTGTAGGCCATTGTTCAAGGCATCTTTAAATATCTTGCGGACCTTGTCCCTTCTGAAAGAGTAAACCTTGTTCTTTTTCTCCTCTAGGGAAAGCCCATCTCCTCCCAGCAATGGCTTTCGAGACCGGTTGGTTTTGGATTCGCCCGCCCTTCGCTTTTCTTCATTGTCGGAGGCATTGAAGACATTGGTACTGCTGGAACTCCCGCTTCTACGGTTGTCGTCCCGCTTGCTTTTCCAGGTTTTGTCTCTCTGAGAGTCCGGCGGGGACTCTTGCTTCGAGCGTTCCAGCATTTGGACTTTCTTGGTTAGCTCCTGAAACGTCTTGAGGCCCGCTGTACACAAGAAGGGGACCATCCAATTGCTGAGGTTCCCAATGAGAAGGCTGACGGACTGGTCCTGCTCCAGCGGCGGTTCGCACTTAACTGTGAGATTACGCCATCGGGCGATAAAGTCAGTGTTGCTTTCATTCTTCCCCGGTTTGGTCCTCACAAGGTCGGCAATGGAGATTTTATCACTGACGCTCATGAATCTTTGCCGGAACAGAGACTCCATTTGGGCGAAGGTAATGACGGACCCGTCTAGTATGCTCGCGTACCAGTCGAAGGCGACGCCGGTCAGGCTGTTGACAAACTGACGAAGAAGGAGCGCGTCATTGCCCCCTGTATTTCCGCACGATGCTTTGAAGTGGGCGACGTGCTGGTTTGCATTCCCCGTTCCATCAAATCTTCCGAACTTAGGAATGACGTAGCCGCTTGGGAACTCAATCAGATCGTACTGCGCGGGATATGGCCGCCCACTACTGCCGATTTCTTTCTGAGCTTCGGCTTCGGCCACCAATGTTTTAACCTTGCTGGTGACCAAATCCATTATCCGATCCTGTGTTAGCGGGATAGTGCTATCTGGGGCCAAGGCGTCCCCAGAAGCGGAATGTAGCCGGCTTTCATTTGGCTCGACCAGTCTTGGTCCCAAAGGAGCAGGCATTGGCTGCCTCGGATCGTCATCACCCGGCTGATTAGTAGCGGCTTGTGCTTGATTAGGAGGCGCTCGAGCAATTTGAGCCGTAAGCTGCATCACCACGTTCGTTAAGTCGTCAATCTTCGAATAGAGCTTGGCCATCTCTTTATCTTTGCTCCTGAGCTGTTTTCGAAGTTCTTGAAGCAGCTCTTGCTCCGCAGTCCTGGGGCGGAAAGTCGGCTCTTCCTCGCTGTCCGAGCTTGACTCTACATGAACCGAGGGGTCTATCTGCCTATCATCCTCATCGAGAGGGTTTTCTTCATCCAGCAGGGGAGGCTGTTCTTGGGCAGCGGCAACCACATTCAGGCTAGATTGGGCTTGGGATGTGGTGGCCCCGTCCTTGCTTTTGCTGCGAAGGTTGTCGCTGGGGCGCCCGCCCGCCATATAGACCGTATGGACGATATATCCGGCCGTCTTTCTATCATTGGCGGATGATTTCACGGATCGCTGTCTTGACCCCCTTTCTTTGGTAGCTGGTAGTCGATTGAAGACGGCTGGCCTAACCAGGTTCTTGAATGGTGCTGGCGCTTCTTTTCTGGGTTTGCCCCGCTGCTTTCGCGCGGCACAGAGTGCTTGATAGACTCTTGAAGAGACAGTGTCATACTTTTTCTGTTGGGGCCGGGACACGTCTCTTTGTGGCACTGTTCGGACCGCTGTCTTCTTGATTCTGGCGGTCATGGCATTTTTCTGAACCCACTTTAGAGGCTCGAAGGAATTGCTGATTCTTACGTCCGACTCAGCCGTCGTCGCGGGGCAACCCTGCACTTGGAACTTCACACGATTCCATTTGGCCGAAGCCTTGGCCCTTTTGTTGGCTCGATACCTGAGACGCTTCTGCCTTAACTTTTCTGTTCTAAGCACCTGGCAGACTTCGGCTTTTTGGGAAGACGCCGCAGACCAGTCGATGGAGGGCCTTGGAGATACGCTCGATTGTGCATTTGTTGGAGTTATCGCCTGAGCTCGTCCGCAACTTTTAATGTTGCCCTTCACATCGGAAGTCTTGCCCTCAGCTAGAGCGCCAGGGACTCGTTCAGACACCATCTTAAGTTTCGGTTGTGGTGCCTTGGCGATCACGACATTCGGCCTCTTACCCCTTGAGACCGGCTTGGCCACCTGTTCCGCTGGGATCTCTGTCAGATGAGCGCTTCCGGCAGGGTAGATGATGACAGAGCCAAACTGGCGGGGCGGTTCCTCCCATTGTCGACTGAGGCTTGCGGGGAGAACCACACGAGCGTTGATCTTGACCACGTACGGAATCGGGGTCTCTTTGGAAGTTGAATTCGTCTGGGAAGACATTGTCGTCGAAGGTTGATTGCTGCACGAAAAGAAAAAAAAACATTTTTTTTTAGTATAAGCAATCGATATGTATATTGATTGAGTTCGCATGAACGTTTAACCCGAAATATGGGAGGAGAGATTGGTCCCACCGGGCGTGCCAGAATCTGTAGGGTGTTTTTCGTCACCCCAGTGAGATGGGAATACGCGAGCGCTTGTCAGGCGTACTACAGATTCCCCCTGCCTAGGGTAGGCCGGGGTTTAATGATTGTGGGGATCCGAATCTCCGGCAGCCGCGGACTAAGCTGCCGTTAATTACCCATCGCCTTTGGGGCGAGGGAACCTCCGATTAACGGGTTAAACTGGTCATGCGAACTCAACGTGCAGTGTGCGTGTGTTTTGAAAGAGGGTTTTGGATATATCGGGAGCCACGCAGAGTTTTTACGGGGGTCCCGCTACCCGGATAGCGGGCTGGGGGTCAAGGGGGCTAGTAGCCCCCTTACGGGGTGCGGGGCAGCGCCCCGTTAGAAATTTTTTTCTAACAGGGACAGTGTCGTGGAGTACGTGTATGTATAAATTTGTATACATATGTATATATGTATATATGTACACAAAAAGAGGGGGAAAAGACATCCAAGGGATGCGCAGGTGCGCAAGCGCGCGCGCCACGTGTCGGCAGGCGGGCGACTTGCGCACTTGCGCAGTTGCGCAAGCGCGCGCGCCACGTGTCGGCACGCGGGCGCCTTGCGCACTTGCGCAGGTGCGCAAGCGCGCGCGCCACGTGTCGGCACGCGGGCGCCTTGCGCACTTGCGCAGTTGCGCAAGCGCGCGCCACGTGTCGGCACGCGGGCGACTTGCGCACTTGCGCAGTTGCGCAAGCGCGCGCGCCACGTGTCGGCACGCGGGCGACTTGCGCAGGCGCGCGCGCCACGTGTCGGCACGCGGGCGCCTTGCGCACTTGCGCAAGCGCGCAGGTGAGGCACAACAGGCTTTTAGCCTAAAAAAATTTCTCAGAAGAGAAATCAGAGAGGAGTTGGACTCCTGAATGTGTTTTTCTTCTTTTTTTGAGGGTTTAGTGAAAGATGTTCTTCTTCTTCCTCCTCTGTTGGCTGGATCTTGAAGATCAAGAGATGTGGGATTTCAAAATCTTTTCTTTTTGAGATCTGATGGAAGATCTGAGTTCCCCTTGATGGGTTTTGTGGTGAAAAACTAATTTGTTTTGAAAAAGGAAGAGTAAAACTCTTGATTTAATTCAAAAGAAAGAAGAAGGTTTTGGAACCTTGGAGAAGGAAGAAAGAGCTCAGCTCTGAAACTTTTTTTTTGGAGAGAGAAAAAGTTGTTGAGATATTTCATTATCTTTGCCTTTATAGGCCATACATTTTACACATAGCCCCTTGGGCTTCACAAAATGGCATTTTGCCTATCCCATGGCTCATGTGCCATTTCTTTTTGCACATAAGCCATGGGCTTTACAAAAATTTGGCTTTATGCCCATTTTCTTACATTTATCCATAAAATAAAATAAAAGAAAATGCAACAAGATTATTTATTACAAAAATTTTATCTTGGCGTGGAGGAGGCCGGCCGCTTCATGTTCGGGCTCGACTCGGGCATGGGCCCACTGGGTCTGGGCTTGGGCCCACTTGGCTTGGGGTTGACTTTGATTTTGACTTGGTCAACCGGGGTGTAAATTTTTACCCCAACACACATAACACACACACAAAAAAAAAGAGGGCAGCCATCTCATTTCTTTTGGCTTGGCTTGCTCACTTGCTTCTTTCTTGAGCTCACACTTTCTCATCCATGGCTTCTTCTTCAACCTCCACCCATTTCATGTCATGTGTTGAGAATCCATGGGTGTTTTGAGACAAAGTATTCACACACTATCTCTACTTCATCTTGTGCATCTAGGATAGCAAACTAGATGTTCGAGTTACTTCGGTTTAGAGGCGGGAGCCCGTATTAAGAACCCTCGACGTGGATCTTCTTCGACGAAGGGAGACCGGAGAGCAAACTTGATCGGGGAAGCCGCGAGGAGCTTGGGATGATGGTTAAAGACCGAAGGACACGGATCAATTCGGTATAGCCATTCTAACATCTTTATAGTTAGCTAGTCTAAGGTTAATGGTAGAATCCGGGTAGCGGGTTGCGTTAGCGCCGGTTTTCAAAAGTTTTGTTCCGCATTTGGCTACGGATTGATGGTCGGGGCGCTCCCGTAACCTTACACACATATCCGTATCGGTTCTTGTATCGTACCAAGTACACTGAAATATATAAAACGGTTCTCGTCGTCCGGGATATTGGATGCCAAGTATGCAATTTAAGTATCCATAATAAATCACACCTTCCGATCATACCGTCGCAATCCCACTATTCTGAGTGGTTCGATATGTTTCTATATCCTTAACTTTAAATTTGTATCCAAGGACACCGAATCCTTTATAATATGCAACCTCCATACTAGAAAACTGGGCTAAACATCTTGAATCTCTTTCTAATGATGGAAATAAGTTCGGATCGTGGATCTGACAAAACAAATTTTACGGCAAATACATAATGATATAAATTTAGATTAAGACTGGTAGCAATAATATATTATTCGAACAACTTACATGATCTGCAATCCAATCGCAAAAATTATCCTGGTGATATTTTTCCATTTGTTTATCATTCCAATCAGGATACCCCTCACGTATCTCATCAATATGAATTATGTTCTCAACGATAAATTATGACATTAATATTATATCATTTCATACACACACAAACACAAATATAACAATTAATCCAAAAAACTTACTCTCTAATTTCTTTAAGACATGCGCTATTGAGGAGGATAAACCGATATATCTTGTTGATAAATATAGTGTCTACTCTCTTATAATCAACTTTACCATATGGTCCGTCCTGAATTCTCCGAAGCCAGTTAAGCTTCGTCTCAATGTTCTCGTCTAGATAACGGGAACAAAATGTGGTTACTTCATCTAGAAGATAACATTGCATGATAGAACCCCCTGGTCGATTTCTATTGCGTATATACTTTTTTAGAGTGTAGAGGTATCTAAACAAAAATATGTTAAATAAATAAATACATGCATATAGGACAACAATAATTTTACAAAATGCGTGAAACGAAAAATTTCACGTACCTTTCGACGGGATACATCCATCGATATTATACCGGTCCGACAAACTTAGCCTCGGTTGCAAGATGAACTGTCAGGTGTATTATGATATCGAAGAATCACGATGAGAAAATATGCTCAAGCTTACAAAGTATCAATGAAATAGAATTTTCTAGATTCTCCAGCGTCACAATATCCAAGGTTTTAGCGCACAATTCTCTAAAAAAGCAACAAAGGTCATTGATTACTAGACCAACCGATTCGGGAAGGAAAGTCCTGAGGGCTAATGGGAGAAGGTGCTCCATAATAACATGGTGATCATGACTTTTCAGCCCATCGATCTTGTCTTTCACAATTTTTATCTTCTTGCTAAATGATCCTGAGAAACCTGTGAGAACTTTCAAATCATGCAACACCTGCAGGAACCTTTTCTTCTCCGGTTGTGACATATGATACGCGGCATTAGGAATTACAAACTTGCCTGGATTTACCTGCTTTCGGTTTACGATACAATTCACTTCTAATTTCCCAGTCCTGAAAATCCATCCGAGTATAGAGGTTGTTTTTCGATTTTCCGCCGTTACAAAGAAGCAAGTTGAGTACGTGCTCGGATACTCCCTTCTCTATGTGTATGACGTTCAGATAATGACGCACTAAATTTGTTGACCGGTACGGAAGCTCGTAGAAAATGCTTTACTTGTTCCGGTAGGGCGGTTTGACCTGTTTTGCCGGATCTATCCCGAAGGTCACATTATTGTAACCATCCCACTGAGCAGTCGCGTTCTCTCCGAACAATGAGGCTGGAGGCCTAAAAAGCTCCTGATGATCATTAAACTGAGCGGCGTCTAATCTGTAGGGATGGTCTAGTGGCAGGAAACGCCGATGACCGCAATAACAAACCTTCCTGCTAAAATTCAACCATTTCGATGTTGTATATTGACGGTAATAAGGGCATGCTTTGTGACCATGTACGGACCAACCTGATAGCATTCTATATGCAGGAAAGTCATTAATTGTCCATATTAAAGCCGCACGCATTGTGAAGGTTGTATCTGTGTTTGTATCGTAAGTCTCTACACCATTAATGAATAAAGATTTTAACTCATCGATCAGAGGTCGGAGATAGACATCGATATTGTTTCCCGGTGAGTTTGGTCCGTCAATAAGAAAAGGTATCATAAAGTAGGATTGATCCATAGCCAACCAAGACAGCAGATTATAAATTATCATTACAACGGGCCATATGTTGTGGCTTCCAGCCATATAGTTGAATGTGCAGAAACCATCACTAGTGAGTCCGAGCCTAACATTGCGAGAATCACTACTGAATATTTCGTGCCTCCTATCGAAATTCTTCCATACCAGTGAATCTCTTGGATGGCTCATTTTTTCATCTTTGCTTGGAGCAGCATGGTGATGCCAAATTATTGTCTCGGCTGTTTTCTTGCACCTGAATAGCCTCTGCAGCCTCTGTATTATGGGAAAGTATCGTGCTATCTTGAAAGGTATATCGAGCTTTTTATCAGATTCTTTCGGCTTATACCTGGCCTCTCCGCATGTTGGACACTCTTTCAAATCTGAATTTTCTTTCCGGTACAACACACAATCTTTGGGACATGCATAAGTCTTCTTACACTTCAGACCCAAATCAGACATTATCTTCTGGACTTCGTACCAGCTGTCAGGCACGTTATTTTTCGGGGGTATAGAATCTTTCTGGAACTTCAGAAGTATCGTGAATGACTTGTTGCTCCATCCATTTAGGCACTTAATCTGGAAAAGTTGGACGAACCATGATAGGGTGGAATACTTTGCATTCTCATAAATTGGTCTTCTAGCATCATTCATGAACTTTTCATACTTATCCGCACACGGTCCTTGACCGGAAGGAATGTCATCTTCGGTAAGAATACTATCACCGAGGGCGGCCTCTACTATATCCTCCATTTCTTGTTCCGGAAAGAAGTTATCGTCTTATTCTTTTTATGCCGCATTACCGTCTTCTTCTTGTCCATCCCCGTGATATAACCAAGTTGTATATAGTCTAGTAAAACCATGTTTAACGATGTGAAACTCTACGATTTCTACCTTCTGCCAGAACTTATTCCCACATCTATCGCACAGACAGAGAATCTTCTCTAACACGATCTTATTATGTGCGCGTGCAAATTCAATGAAAGCAGCAACTCCTGCGACGAACTTAGATTGCATGCGTTATTGCCAATCCACGTACATCCAGTCCTTAACTCTGATATACTCATGGGCCATGTTAGACTGTATAACATATAAATTGTAGGTTATGGTGACTATATTGAGAAATCTAAGAACGAGATGGTTACTGACAAAGAAGAAAATCCGTAGAGACAAGTTTGTCGTTGAAAAGAATAAATTATTGATTATCAAAATTAGATTTGAAGATACCCAAGTATGAGTTGTATTCTGTATATGTGTGTTTCAATTTATGATTTCGCTTAGGTGTAGGGTTATTAGTGTGTATGTTCTTTGTGTGTGCGTTTGTTGTGTATTCGTGTTGTATATTTGTGTTTGGGCTGTCAGGGGTAAGACTTCTATCACATTAAGAATGTATAGAGCAAACACTCATTCGCTTGTGTTTTCATCCGTTTCGAGTAAATTTCGGCAGCACCTCCCCGTTGTTCTCCGAGTACACTGTAATAGAATAGATAATCATTTCAATGCTGTGAAACAACGTTGAAATGGACATCTAATCTATTTTTATACACGGAGAACCAGCGGAAAAGTACCGACGAAATAACTCGAAACGAATGAAAACACAAGTGAATGTAGGTGTTTGCTTTATACATTCCTAACTTGTCCATACTGGACAAATCTATCGGTTATCATACGATTGAATCTTCGCGTCATATAGACTACACGACGGTTGTTAGTACCAAGCTATACCGTCCGATATTTAACAACCTTCGTATAGTTCTATATCATGACGAACATCGAACGTCTGTTAACCGATAGACGGGGACTAAGTCGCGCTTTGATTTTCACATATGAGTATCGATGAGAATATGAAAGTTTCATATTATCATCGAGTATCATATATTGGTTTTAACTTGAACATTTAATTTGAATAGGATTTACGTTTACGTTTCGTTTTTAAGGGTTCGAAGTTTTTAGTTTAGAGCAAAGTTTTCTTACGTTTATGATAAAATTGTACGTTTACGTTATCATCGAGTATCCTACTGAAAGAACTAGTGCACCCTAAACCCTAACCCTAATTAACCCAAATTAACCTAATTAACCCAAATTAACCCTAACCATCAGCCTAATTCAAATTATCCCTAATTAACCCAAAATTAAGCTAATTAAACCAAATTAAGCTAATTAAACCAAATTAACCTAATTAACCCAAACCAACCATAATCATCACCCTAACTCAAATTATCCCTAATTAACCCAAAATTAAGCTAATTAAACCAAATTAACCCTAATCAACACCCTAACACAAATACACTCTATTTTACCTAATTAACCCAGATTAACCCAAATCCAAACCCTAACCCAAATTAACCTAACCCTAATCATCACCCAAACCCTAACCCAAATTAATCCTAGCCCAAACCAAAATTAACCCTAATTAATCTAATTAACCCTAACCCTAATCATCACCAACCCTATTTCACTTAATTAACCCAAATTAACCCTAACCCTAACCCTAAACATCAACCGAACCCTAACCCTAACCCTACCTAATTAACCCTAACCCTAAATATCAACCGAACCCTAATCCTAACCCTACCTAATTAACCCTAACCCTAACCCAAATTAACCCCCAATTAATCCGGCCCTAGCTATAACCCTAACCCTAAAATCAACAACAGTAACACAAAAAATAGCATAATTATAAATTAAAATCGAAATTAACTCACCTCGGTAGCAGACGGCAAAGAGCTCGACGAGATGGAGGAGGCCGGGGATGGAGCTCGAAGAGGTGCTCACGGCGAGAGTGTGGTGGCGACGAGGAAGTCGACGACGACGGGTGTGGTGGCGTCGATGGGTGTGATGGTGACGATGTGCGGATGCTCGATCAGGAAATTAGTAAGAAATTTTGGTGATGGTAGGAAATAACTTAGCTTTATTTTTTTTATAAATAACCCTTTGTTGCCCCTACGGATTAATCCGTAGGGATTTCTTTTGCGGCATCGTAGGGCCAAATAAAAGATTACATTTTAATAATTTTTAATTTATTTATGCCTCTACTGTAAGCACCGTAGGGACAAACTGATGGCCCTATGGATTAATCCGTAGGGGCAATAAAAAGTTGCCCCTACAACCCCTCATTGTAGCAGTGATAATGCATACATCCTTGCATTACTATATGATCTAACTCGATAAATAATAGTATTAATGTCCATTAATCACATATTGAAAGCTTTCATGTCCCACCGAAAACATAAAGAAAAGGGTATCCGTAGACCCTATGAACTATTTGGGTTGGGCTTCTCCCTGAACTATAATAATAAACACTTGCATATCCTATAGTTAATAGATATTTTTCTAATACCCATTTTATCCCTTTATTATTCTCTTCTGCTCTAAAAATAGCAACCTTTAATCCTAAAACACCAATATTTTGGTCCCGATCTAAAAGCTTGATGCCGTCTTTACTTCCATTACACCTCCAAACTTTTTTCTATTATCTCAAAGATACTTACATTTTCAACCATAATCTAAAAGCTTGATGTTTAATATATTCTTTCCAATAATTTCAATAAGAGGGAAAAGAAACCCAAGATGAATATATTTCAATTCTATTTTATTATCGTTTTATTTAGTTGATTTTGCTTAGATTTTTTTCATTGGAATATTAAGACCATGAGTTCTTGATGCTTGAATTAGAAAAACATTTTTTAATCAAAAGGAATGAAAGCGCTTATTATGATATTTCAGGAGTATAAGTGCTCGATCCCCTATAGTACAGACAGGGGGTGTATCGGAAAAAAGGTACTTGCATCTTTCTCATCTCAAAGAACAAGGGGATAAAAGAAAGAACGAAAAATGCACTGGTTTTGCTTTTCTTCTGCATAAACGAATGGCAAAAAATAAGTAAACCAAAGATGCATAAACAAAAAATAATTACAACCCTAAACTAACTAACAAATCCACTATGATTCCCAAACCTATAAACAAATGATCCACCTCTCCAAAACTCTTCTTCCTCATTCCAAACCCCATCATCAAAATTTCTAGCATAACTCATCAGGTCATAGCTCGCCTCCTTTTTCCTGGCGCGAAGGAGGCCCGTCGCCTTTCTCGCCCGAAACCAAAGCCCGGTCCATGTGACTTTCCTCGACCTTCGTGGGCCCACGTTAAGCTTGATCACTCTCGCTGCCGCCCGACTCACAACCACCCACGCCTTCGCCGGAAAACCGCTTTTCCTAGCTTTTCGGTGGTTTTCCAGCAACTTTTGGTACACAGATCCCATGTCTAAATACCACTCTTGTTTGTTACAAACACTACACACTATATATATAGACCAACAACAATGATTTGGTTGGCAATGAGAGGATTTATAAGGTAAATATTTAATGAATTTTATTAGCCTATATGACACCATATGACCGAAATGCCCATGTAAGGGGTGTTAGTAGATGGGCATTTTGGTCCATTGACCAGCTTTACAGTTGAGCATGAGTTGGTCTTAATGGGCCCAGTCCTTCTTTGTTTAAATGGGCCCACGTCCAACGATAATAGTGGTTCATAACGATGATCATGGGACCCATGTCACATTTTTTTCTCACTGGGCACACCAAAATGGGCCATGAGCCCAAAAATAGTGGTTTGTAAAGGTTGCATATTATTGTCATCACGATCCTAGGATCTAGGTTTTCATTTACTTGCTATTTAGTAAGCTTGGAAATTTTTGGGGAACCACCAACTTATAATTTAGGGCTGGCACAAGCCCTTTCATAATTCATATGGTTAAAATCTTTCATGATGCGTGATTCGTTGCAAAGCTGACCGGATTTCTTTTTATGGAAAAGGCCTAGCAACGATGACAATGGTTGCTTTTAATAGAGTAATAAACGTTTTTTTGTCAGAAAAGATAATAAAAGCTGCATAGAGTATATGATGATAAAGAATTGATACCTCCCTTTTTCAAAATGAAAGCCCATTTTTTATTTTGCACACCCATTAACAGAATTTAAACCTATAATTACATAAATGTAAATTACCCACTTTATAACCCTATTAATGTTCATTACTTTCTTAGTATTTAAGTAATCATGAAACTAAGTAAAGAATTTATTCCGGGTTAATTTAGAAAATCAAATAGCAAAAATGTCATGGTAATGAAAAAAGGTTGACTAATATTTTGAAAATAAAAAATCATAAAAAGAACATTTTGAAACAGTATATTTGATAAACATGGGCAAACTCAAAGGATGAGCACTGTTGCTGCTTATCAATAATTTGCTACTAATTCATCATCACTCAAATTCATCACACCAATAATTGGTCAAAAAAGGCGAAACTAAAACTGAACCAAATAAATCTATAGCTTCCTATATTATTAAAGACTCGTAAAATTATGAGTTTGTGGTTCAGCTACAACTTATGAATGTGTGAACATAAAATCTATTCACTAACACTCAAATACTGAATAACTGAAGAGAGCAGCTACAGGGGAGGCTTGCCTCAGTAGTTTGAAACCTCATTGTACTTGAATACACAATCATAGAGCCTGCTTCCCAAGAACTGAGCTACTTCTTGGTGTTTCACCTGCAACAATAGCAACCAAATCAAAAGCTTAAGCTTCCACCCAACTTTTCATTTAAACAGAAGCATGGGTCCAAGACGATAAAATACCATTCCAATCTTCATCGAATCGCATTTCAGTTGGGCATATAGATTCGTTTCTATCGCACGCCCCTGCATACATTGATACTAAAAATTCACATGAACTCATTTTTGGCTGTAAATATGTACCATTTCTGTTTCCAGTGATATAAATGGATTAGTTTTAGCAAAATATTACCATTCCCTCCAATACGACCAAGTCTGCATCACTTGCTAGATATGCCAACTCTGGCGATACACTCGCAAGATCAATAACCTGATATTATGCATGGAGATCATGTTACGGGAAGATGTGTGATCTACATGAAAATAAAATATACGCCGGTAATTTTAACTTGATATAATCGTGTCACCAGAACTCACAGGTAAATCATTGCCAGAATTGGCAATAAGAAGGCCAGATGCATCAACACCAAGAATCTGCTCCTTTTCATCCTTCAGCTGATAATAGGGGGCAGTAGAAATGTCAGAAGAATTTTTCAGTTTTCGGATATGTAGAAATGTTAATAAAATAACCGTCACCTTTTTCACAATTTCAATAAGTTCCACATAAGTTACGTCATTGATAGAAGGCAAGTCATTAGCTGCTAGAACAACCTGCATCAACACAAGAATGGAACTAATGGGTACATGAATCTGGTGTTAGAACACGACTATGAAAAGGTTTGGAAATCTTTAAAATATGATGCGTAATAGCGGCAAAATAATTCAAGTTGACTGTTGAGACAGTGGGACTGTACTTGCATCTCAGATATCAAGGCAGGTTATATAAGAGGGAAAGGATGAACAGATTTAAAAGAGGTTTTCTTTTCATTGTCTTTCAAGCAGGGGCGGAACCGGAAAATTAACTTTTGGGGGGGGTGGGGGGTGGGGGAGGACTAAAACATATTCTCTACATAAAAACATACTCATGTGGGAAAAAAATTACCAAATGATTTTTAAACCCATTTTAGATTAGTACACTTATCTTTTTCTATTTATAAAAATTGATATAACTATTAGGCTTCATATAGAAAGAAGCTGCACTTTTTTATCTACAATTTCCAAAGCAACGCTCCAAAAATAAGCGATTTAGTGATGTCTACATCATAAAGTAATTTAAATTAATATATTATTCTTAGTAGATTGTTATTTACATATTATTTTCTTATTATTTTCGCTTCTATAATATTATATTTATAGTTAAAATAAAAAAATAAATCTATCAAAACCAAATATATCCTATTAAACATACACTTCATAATAATTGCTAAGACTTTTGAAGTCTTCAATATGCCATAGATATTCTTGTTGAAGTACCTGACACGTGGCCTCCAAAACAAAGTAACTAAAATGCAATCATCTAGGCTTGATCCTATGACCTTTAAAATCACAATACTATGCCTCTACCAATGGGCTATAGCTCTGCCTTGTATAAGTGATATTAATATAAATACAAATGGTAATCTCTAATGAAAAAAGTATCAATACACATACTTAAATAGGTTTGTCTGAGCCTTTTGGGCTTTTTGTGTGTGGGTGGGGGTGGGGGGGGCACCTGGCTCCACCCCTGCTATCAAGTTAAATAAGAACTAGAATGTCCTTCCAAAGTTTAGTGCGACACTGCATCAGAGTTTGGGGAACCAGCCAAAGCTTTTGTGTTCCCCATAATTCCATCTTTTTAGATTTGTAAACCTCCATTACTTAAAATATTCTCTGATGAAAGAACCTCTATTTTGCCTATTGTTTCAATCAATCAATCAATGTGCGTAAGTACCTACATCTACGTACGTACATGTATGTATGTATGTATGCATGCATGCTAATTAGCAGCTGATTACTATGCAGAAGATCATACAACAACAGCTCCATGACAAAGGCCCATAACTGGAAAAAAATGGTTGTTTATATTAACTTTATATTATAGCATCTACATCCTCGTAAATAATCGCATTTAAAGAAATCGGATTGCAAATAATCCATTTATATCTGCTTGCAGTGTTACTTTAAGCAAAGTCATGCTTTAAGGAGTTAGCCATGTAAAAGAAGCACTAAGCTGAAAAGGCATGCACTGGAACAAAGGAAGTAACAAAGCTGATTGAAGTTAAAGCAACTGGCAAACCATAGAAGTTGTATAGGCATACCGAATGATGACCCAAGAGTTCTAGCAAGCAGAGGAACCGAAAGGAATGATACAAGAGCTATATAACGAAGATGAAAGCTGAAGAAAACAGAAAGTTGTGCCCGGAAAAAAATGTATATCTAGATTGGAAAGGATGCAGAAGATTTGAAAAGCTGGCACAGTTTATTCGGGTGAGGCTGTTGAAAATAGTTTGGTTAATCAACAATGTGCGGATGGTATAGCATCAAAGCCTAGTTTTCATACGCATTTCATGCTAAAACTTTGAACATCGCAAATAATTCTTCGCAACATAATGCCAGTTAAACTACATGTCGAGAAGGCTCTGAAAGCTTGACCATGTTAAAAGCCGCTTGTGACCTTAGAACAATTCAATAACTTAATGCAGATTTAAGGAAAATAAGGTTCGCGTGTGGATTAAACAAATGAGACATGTTTAGATGCTGATGGACATGCCAGATTTTCAGTGGGGAGAGAATCCTACATACCATACATAATAAGGAGGTTTTTGGTTACCAGATGCAGTCTCATGGACATAAACTATACATAAATGGTAACTCGATATCTGATGCACCACATGTTAAATGAGAAGCATAAGACCAATATGAAGCAGCAGAATAATATAGGAATGCTTGCATCTTTGCAATAAAAGATAAACTGAAGCCAGTTGATGGTATGAAATCAAACCTGTGTACCACGCCGAAGCAACTCCCTTGCAAATGGTAATATGCCCAATATAACATCCGCTCCAGAATTATCAACAAAAATGACAGCCTGTTAGCAAAACAAACAGTTGTTGATGCAAACAAAGGAACAGTAAATATACCAGAGCTGGAAACTCATTAACATCCACAAGGTATCCACACAAAACATTGTAGAAGAGTTACAAATGAAATATGTCCCAGTGAGTGCTACTGTAAATATACCATGCGTATCTAATGCGATAGTCATATTTGCAGGCAAATGCCACAACATATTGGAGCTGATGCCCCAATTACATGAAAACAACCCGAGATTACTTTATATAGCCTTTTGGTACAGTTGAACATATAAAAACAGAAGCATATATCTAAATGCAGTATTTTAAATTAAAATATTCAACCTACATATGGATGATGCATGCCCTAATTAGTCGAAGAAAATCCAAAACCTACTACACACATGTGCTTGAACAAATTAATGGATCAGAAATATTCAACTCCAAGCCTATGAGTATGCACACTAGTTATATGCACGGACCCATGCACGTGGAGAGTTGATATGCAGAAGAAGGCGAGGAGACATTTTTGCAAGTTGGTAACAAGCATGAAATGTTTGGTGTGAACAGATATTTTAAAAGGCCTAATAATTATACTCTGTATCTTAATATTTGATCTTGTGCCATAGCACTAAATTTCAGTGTATGCATTTTATAATTTCATTTTGGCCTTTTTTTGTATTTGTGATGCTCATAGTTATATCGGAAGATCCTCTAATTATACAGATTTTCATGAGCACAAAGCCATAAGTTCAACATTTTGATCTACTGTGGTTTAAATGACATGTATCTTCATGACCGAAGAGTAGTCATTCTTGGTAATATGTAAGATATGTCTTTCCTTTAACTTATATTAGAGCAGAAGACTATCGGTTCGGTAAAGTAATACCTTTTTAAAGAATATGGTGGGTGATTAGCCACTGGAATACAACTTCTTGTGTTGTAATATTATAGACATGTGGCAGAAAAACCTTACCAACAATGAAAAGGGAAAAACATAAATCACCGATTTCATGTGAATTTAATACTTTATACCCATTGACCTATTGGCCGGAAATGTCTTATTATCGGAAAAAAACGTTAATTTTACACTCACTCGACGAAAGCGAAAGAAATATGAAAATTATATGGTATTTGATATATCTAAGTTTTAGACCATGAAGATCAAGATGGTCGTAGAGTCGACTTTTTGGCTGCAGCCACAACCTCCTATGGCCTTAGTCCACCGTGTGTGTGTGTGTGTGTGTGTGAGAGAGAGAGAGAGAGAGGTAAGTTTAAAAAATCACTTGATAGGTTTACGAAGTAACATCTCCATACACAAGAGTTTCTGCTAAAGCAGAACATGAGAGAGAGAGAGAAAGAGAGAGAGCAATGAAATTCCACTTGGGTTTATTAACCCAACATTCCCCCACCCTGAATCATGGAACTGGAAGCTTTTGGTAGAATAAAACTTCCGTATTACCATGATAAATCTCTTCTAGCCAACTCTCAACACTATGTCCTTTTCAGCTCCATGACCCTTCTACAACCAAATAATTGCAACAAAATCTCAATTTTGAAATTTAGGATTTTAGAATAATAGAAAATAGTTTATGTTGTGAGAAAAGATGCCAAAATCGCAAAAATACCCAGTAAAACAGATTAGATTAAATCAATGTTCCCTACATCTGACATTCAGTCATTCCATCATAACAAATCATACAAGTAGCAGTATTGGAAAAAAAATTACCTTTTTCCATGACTTCTTAGTCCATTTCATTTTGAACGTGTCCAGATCATCGATTACCCAAGGTCGAGAGACAAGATTTTGACAACTGGCCATAAAAGACATGCCATCCCTTGCAAAAACTTCTGCAAGCTACATTAACAGAAATGAGGATAATGTAAGAAGGTATAGCAGTCGAAACAATCTTGATCTATCATAGGTATTACAATAGGGTACACTCGGTTGGTAGAGCTAGAAGAAGATTTTTCTGATAATCGTACCAGGTCTATGACATGAAAATCAGATTACTAAGCAATCTCTTGGACATATCATCAAGAGAAAGTTTCTTCTGGGGCTAAAGTTTCAAAGATAAGGGAAAGAGCTACATGAAACATGGCAAAAAAATATACAAACGCGGGATTTGATAATATCTTGGTACTCAGGTTCAAAGGAAATATCTATGCTTTCACAGTCCTCAAGGAGTCTTAATAGTAAATTTGCTCTAGTAATAGCACTGGAAGTAATGAGGTTGTAGTTTGTGCCTTTTATCATGCCAGCCAAAAAAGACTTTTGTCATGCCGGCAAACCTCACTTATAGGCAACATCATGGACAGGCTTGCAAAGTTTTACTTTAAATAATTGTGAAGTAGAATATTGTTATTCCCAATTGCCCTCCATGCATCCATCATCTGATTTTTGCAGACCAAAGACCACGAAGGCACTCAACGTTCTAGAATGAAATTTTTAGTTTTGTCCTTCCCTTTTTAATATTTGTCAGCCTCTTGTATTTAATTGTGTCCATATAGCAGATGTTTCGCTCTAGTTGATTATAAATAAAAGGGAAAGCTTACTTCAAAAGGCCAGACGAAAAAAGAATGGCAATGTACTTGTCAATTATGATTATTGTTTTTGGAAACTTTTATCTATAAGCTGGTAGATAATTTTGGTATTAAAGATTGTGGACCATTCTCCAGCTTAATGTTAGCGGAGATGTTTTCAAGTTATTTGTGCAGTGTTGAATAAAAACGGAATATTCGGATTCGCCGAACAAACTCTGCAATATTCGGCCAAATATGCGGTCAAACTGAATATTCACCACACAAACCGTATATTCAGGTGAATAACGCGGATGTTCGGTTGAATTGGCCCATTAAGCCCAAAACAGAAGAAAAAAAACACAACTAAAAAATCAAGTGTGGGGTCCACAACAACCACCACCATATATTCACCTTAATAAAAAAAGTGAGACCCACACTTGTTATTTCACAAACACTCTCTCCTCATTCTTCTTTCTCAACATAGACTCGAACCTATAATCATCCGATTTAGTTCGGACACCTTACCACTAGGCCACATGTATACAGTAAAACCTCTATACAGTAATATCCTTGGGACCGGGGAAAAATATTACTATAGGGGGGTTATTCTTAAGTAGAGTTTTATATATAAAAATTAGATTTTTTTTTGAAAAAATAGTAGTCAAAATTCTTAGACCTTCAAAATTCATATAGACCTTCAAACTTATTAACAAGTCAAAATTCTTAGACCTTCAAAATTCAGCCATATGCATCTTGGAAAATTAAAATTTATGGATGTGCATTTCATCAATACATTCATATAAATATAAGCTAGTTTTATCATGAATTTAACTATTATTTCATATCATAATTTTCTTCTTCAATCCAAACATGGCACCTAAAATCAAACGAACTCAAATTAGTGAAAGTATACGTCATGAGTTGCGAAAAATGAAACAAGACAACCCCGATTGGAAGCAAAATCAAACGAACTCAAATTAGTGAAAGTATTTGTAGTAACTCAAAAAATTAAGTCATTGTCCCAAACAACTTTGAATAAGTACTTTATGTCATCTTAAGTTCAATTGTGTAGTTAAGTAATTTATGTCATCTTAAGTTCAATTGTAATAGCCAAGTAATTTTATGTATTTTTTATATATATAAAAAATTATTTAAAATTTAATGCCAATTTATTACTATATAGAGGTAAATTAGTACAGGCGGGACTTGGAAAAAGTATGGAATATCACACTGTGGAGATTATTCTTATTTATAACTGGTCCCGAGTCGGGACCGGGACTTTTTATCACTATAGGGAGGTTATTCCTATATAGAGTATTCCTATACGGAGGTTTTACTGTATTAGTTTTTCATATATTTATATTTTTAGAATTTTGTGCAGCGAAGATTCGGTTTAACCGCATATCTGACCGAATATTGCAGTTTCTGTTCGTTTTGCTATGGAATCAGAATATACGGTCGAATATTCCGTTCTTTTTAACACTGCTTTTTTGGGATTTTTTGTTATCCAAATGAAGCCAACGTGGTCAATGGGTCAAAGAAGTCATGAGCATATGTCTTTTGACATCCCGTTAATGACATGAATCATTTAAATACTAAGGGGGCCAATGAGTAACAGCTCTCAATTGGTATGGACATTTCCCCTTTTGGGGAGAGTGTGAGGTTCAAACATCAAAAACCCCAGGAGGGAAAATGGCCACAAATTAACGCTTTCGGGGCATATTCGTGGGTCCGTTCGATGCGTGGGTGTGTTGTGTGCTTAGGTTAAAGCTTGCAGGCCAGTTCCAAAAAGAAAAAAAGTACTAAGGGGAAACTTTGGAAGAATAAAGTAGAGGTAAATGATATTCAAACTCTAGTTTACGATGATGCCTATATCATTGCAAACTAGAGTTTGTATATCATCTGCCTCTACTTAGAAATAAACTCATATTATCCTAAAACCCATCAAAGTTTAGGATTTTTATTAAAAATAAAATAAACTCTGATTCATAAATCAATACTTAAACAGGGCATAAACAATATGCTAATTAAGAGTCTAATTGAGTCATTATGGTATAAAATACCTGATTTTCACAACATTCATAGCTCATGTCATTGCAACTGCACAAGCATTATCACTCACTTCAGATCTCGATGTTAGATTTTTACGAGGTAAAATCTTGCTCGTTGTCAAGAGAGGAGCAATTCTCATAGAGATAAATATTGCAAGCTGCAAAGAAATTTTTTATTTTTTTTTGCTAACTCTATATTTCCCAAGGTTTCTAGAATGAGGATTAAGTATTGAATTTGATCTCCATAAAGATCAAAATGCAAGAACAAGACACAATTACCTATATTAGAAAATTAACTTTATTCATTTTATACAACTAAATTTTCAAAAAGGCTCTAACTTGACTTAAAACTTGTAAACACTATAAACCTCTATTAATGAAACTAAACCATCCATCCAAATCATTTGGTTATTCATTTTTCTCAAAAAGAAAAATAATCTTATATTCCTAATATAAACGGAAGCAGTTTGTACTCGTTAATACCTATTTAATGGAGTTAGTTAAATGGCTGAAAATACCCAAAATTTGCCTGTTTTTACAAATTAATACCTAAATTTTAAAATCCGACAAATAAATATCCAAAGTTTCCTTTCGTACTTTTTCCTTTTGGGCGCTAACCCGTAACCCTAACCTGAGCACACAACACACCCACACACACATCACACGCACCCAAGGGACCATGAATATGCCCCAAAAGCGTTAATTTGTGGTCACTTCCTCTCCTGTTGTTTCTGGGGTTCGAACCCCGCACCCTCCCCAAAAAGGAAAGTACACATACTAACTGAGAGTTATTGCTCATTGATCCTCTTAGTACTTAGATGATTCATACCATTAAGGGGGTGTGAAAAAACAAATATGCAATGTTGAAAAGAACGGAATATTCGGCCGCATATTCGGTATGAAAACGAACATAATCTGCAACATTCATTCAGATATGCGGTTAAACTGAATCTTCGCTGCACAAACCGCGTATTCGGGCGAATAACGCAAACATTCGACCAAATTGGCCCATCATGCTCAAAACAAAAAAAAGGTTTTTTATATCTCACCCCTAAACCTAACATATTTCTAAATTTCACCCCTGCAAATTTATAATTCTAAAATTTCCCCCTAAAACTTCTCCATTGACCAAAAAAACCATGTCATCTATATTCCGTGAGAAATTAACTTGGGTTATTTTGATTTATACAAGTACTTGAGTTAGAAGTGCAATCCCTCCATCTTTCTCCTTAAATCCTTCTTCTCTTTCCATCTTCAACTTTTTCATGGATTTCATCATTCCAATAGATCCTAGATTGTTTTCTTTATTGGAGTCGTCAAAATTTGTACAATAAGGAGCTCAAACTCCTTTGCATCAACTCATAAGTAATGGGGGAAGAGCAAAACCTCTAATTTTTTGTCTAGAGAAAAACTCTAATTTCAAAATCAAGAAGAAATCCTAACCCTAGCCCTAATTTGAAAGAGGATGATAGTCGAGGGCGTTTTGGTCTTTTTCAAGTCTCTTAACGGTGGTGAATGTTCAAAACTATTGAAAAATTCTAATAAGATGCTGAGTAAACCTAACTAGGGGAGGTTTTTGAACAAGTTTAAAGGTTTTATGGGGAATTTATAAATATGAATTTTTAGGGGTGAAACTTAGAAATATGCAAGTTTTAGGGACGAGAAATAAAAAAAACCAACAAAAAAACTCATAACCAAAAAAACTAATGTGGAATCCACAACTTTAATTAAAAAAATAAGTGGGACCCATACCTATTATATCACTCTCTCCTCATTTTTCTTTCTCAACCGAAATTCGAACCTACAATCTTTCAATTCAATTCGAAGGCTTGGTTATCTATATCTTTATATTTTTTTGAATTTTTTATATGTATATGAAAATATTGATGGCCGCATAATCCGAATATTCACCGAATAAACCGGATTTATTCGCCGGCCAACCGAACAAACTCCAAATCCGTTCTTTACAATATTGTATTTGTGCATTAATAGTTGACAAATTTTTTTATAGTTACCATATCTTCAAGAAGTTTTCCATAAAACATAATGGCTCTATCACTTTAACAGGTTTCTTCCGTGACGTTAAAAATGATAGTTCTGAAAGACAGCTTGTAGCCTCTGACTGTGTATACCTGTGCAGATCCCAAATCAAATATGTTCCCTGCCAATATGCCCCTAATCAAGTTTTCAACACGTTTGCCCTCATCTTCAATTGCATCATTAACGCGAACAACCCCTTCGAAAAGTGAAAGAGCCTTCGCATTCTCCTCATCCTAGTACAGTTTGAAGCACATCAATAGACGACGGAGCTCAAACAAGGAAAAGGGGGGGGGATGCGACATTTTCACCAGAAAATATACCTTGACCTTCTTAAATATATCTCTAAAGCCCAATTCTCTAAGGATTTGCTCACGAATCCTGCAAAGAAGCTATACAACCAGGAAACCTTAGCTTCAGCTTGTGGCATGGATACAGAACCAAAAAGACATATAATATAAAAAATTAAATTATTAATATCATAAAGACTAGAAAAAAATATATGATGATTGGCTCACAATGCAATCTGGAGGCCCACCATGACTCTCAGGATTTTTCTTCATTTCTTCAAGAATCTCTGTGTATCTTTTTGAAGCATAAGACAAAAGGAATAAGACAAATGGGAAATGCTTATGGATTCAGTTGCATCTCTACAAAGATGAAGGCATTGCACCAATATCATAACTATAAAATGATACAAAACTAGTGTGCTGGGCAAGAGAAAAATAGTTTAAGCAAGAGGTGCATGAGAGATTTCTTGTTTGAAGTCAATCACAAAGAAGCGATGCACAAGCCATTTCCCATATTACTTATAGCCTTGTCATCTTCCCTTTTCGTTTAACTAATCCTGTTCTTGATTGCACAGGCAGAACTACATGGAAATTTTTTCCTACCTAGCCAACTCACACACTTGCTATATGAATATCCCATATATTGTCTATAGTTGCTGACACTTGGCAGCAACTCAAAGAGGGTTGATGTCCTACTCATAGGATATAAGTGCTGACACCTCCAGAAAAACGATAACTGCTAGTCACACTCATTGGATACTTAATTGATGCTATAGGATACTTCTATCCCAAATGTTGACCCAGTCGAGTTGGTCCAGGTTCTAGCAAATGAAACGTCAAATAAAAGGGTTTCTTATAAATTTCGATTGCTATTTGTTAAATCGGAGACCTGTGCAACCAATGAGCAAAAACAAACACCCAAATTTCCCTAAAATTGGAAAGGATAAAGACTAAATGATAAATTTTGTTTGGTGAATCACATTCATCTCCAAGGCAAAATATAAGCTTGATGGAATTATTCTCATTCTAGCACACTGATATGAACGCAGAGCAGAAACTAAGCAATCAAACATGCATTAAATCAAACATGACTGACTCCTTAAAAAATCCCTGTTTATTAAGAATCAGAGATTTTTTAGGCTAAAGCACGTGGTTCATTCAGACGTCTTTCAGAAAAGATGCCAGTTTCAGTGTGTAATTGCCAAATATTTTCAGAGCGTGATAAGTGATGACCAAATATTTACAAATGTAGAATCAATGGGTTGAGGATTTCTTAAATAACTTGATAGTTTGGAGGAGTACATCAAAATATAAAGATTTGAGGTATATCAGAATCAGAACAATGTCGAAGGCTGTATACTTATTTGAGAAATAATACAGTACCTCCGAGCAAACTTATCAGCTTTTTCAGGGGCATCATTCACAGTATTGTCATTTTCAGCTCTTTGCCTGCAACAAAGTCAATACTCAAAGTTCAACACTAAGCAAAGCGGAGAAGTAGTTAAAGAGAGAAGCAAGAAGCAATATCTGCAGTTTGAAAATAAAATAAAATAAAAATACGGTGCAGTGAGCATGGGTCAGATCCGCATCAAATGTGTTGGTTTACAGGCCGCAACAAATAGTGATTGATAATACAATGCGACCAAAAATGTCAAGTGATCTAAAATTTTGGATCTAAGGAATTTTAATTTAATTAGAGACGGCGTTGGATTAGGTTTATTATGGTCTCTCATATCAACTAAAATATAGCAAACCACTTGGGATGCAAATTGCAACATTTAATCTATTTTTCTTAGCTTTCCTGTTTGGCGTGCTTGAGGCACTTTAATATGTATGGAGCTTTAGATTCATGGGCTTTTCAAATAAAGGCGCTAGTCAATAAGAGGCCCACGCTGCTACATCTTGCTCTTCATCTCAAATGCCTCACTAGCCCTTTGGCCTGGAGGTCCTTCATTTTGAATGCACATCCTGCCGGGCTTTTGCTTCTAGGTTGAACTGGTAGCACAATAAGTTCACCTCCTTCATTCTCGATTCTAGACTCACAGCTAACCGAACTGTCTGCCAATTGAGTTAAACTTTTCAATTCCACAAAGAAGTGCTATGAGAAAGAAACGTTATTAAAATGAGCATCCCTCCTGTTATAGCTTCCGTGGCTATGAAATCTCCAGGTAATTTGGCAGGCTTCCTGACTTAAGGAGCCCCCAAACTACTTCGCCTAAATACAAATTGTCCGATTATATACTCCAGCATTATGACATCCAGCAAATTAACCGCATTGCTCCTTTTAAGCACAATCTTTCGAGTAGAATATCCTGTCATCCGATTCGTGCGCAGCCTTCTATCAAATATTCATGCGCTACATATTATGCATATAGTGGTCTATTGAAGCATATTATCATTAAAAAAAACTTATAAACCATCACAGTGACAAAGCCAAATATTTCTGTATTCATCACAACATTGGTTGCATTTGACATATTTTAGAATTCGGAGCTATTTCATGCCTTGAAATCGACTGCGATTTCTACTGCATGTCTTCTAATCGGTTTCTTTGTCTATACTTTTTCTGGTACTGAGTGATTTGTAGAAGCTGGCTTATTTGCATCAAACAACGAGTGATTTTGAACCAGCGTTAAAACAATTTGACAGTGTAGAACAACTGATGCTGGGTTTAATAACTAGAACCGGTCGTAATCGAAACAATATTGCACTTTGATCATTTTTCCAAGATTCCTGCTTGCTCTGCCTAGATCGAACATCAACAAGACATAAAAACATGCTTCTATTTATCCAAGGACATAACACTAACTCAATCAACGATATCAATCTCAAAACCCTAGGGATCATTAAAATTAGAAATTTTAGAAAAGAGCTCACTTGAAGGAAGGCACGGAGTTCAGGAAGAGATCGATCCACTGGATCTCGATCGGCGTGGCCTTGCGGGGATTATCGGAAGGAAATCTGTAGGGGATCGTGCAGGCCCTGTAGTTGGATTCGATCGGGGTCTGAAGGAGAGGGAACGGAACCAATGGAGATTCGCTCTCCATTTACCTCTCTTCTCGAATCGAGTTCTTCCTCTTCCTCTGCTTCTTCTTGGGGTTAGGTTTAGGGTTCTGATCGGCGACGAAGAAGCGAAATGGGGCACGAAAAAGATGGGCCTTTTGGAACCACGAAAAGAGAGGAAAGGGGCTTGGTCTTCTCTTTTAGGGATTAAATTTTGGAAAACGCCCTCGATTTTTGCCACATTGAAATAAGGCCCTTCTTTGTATATGGATATGCAGTTTTGTTCCTTATATATATATTTTTAAGTAAAGAGTAGGCACAAAATTTTCCTGCACAGCGCACCATGCGACGCATTAACGCATTCGGACGTTTGTTGTGGGGCCCGCGCACATAAACACGGGACATTTATTGGTGTTTTGCAGTTTGTTATATAGAAAATGGTTGTGATGGAGGCCTTGATCTCCTTCAGATGCGGTCCTCCGTCGATCTGTCGCGAGCGTTGCTGGACGGTTGAGATTGAATTCGGAGGTTGTCTCCTTGAGTGTGTGGTTCTCAATAGGTTAAGTTTGAAGTGAAAGCCGAGCAACCGATAAAGAAATCCCAGGATGGGTGACTACCATAGGACCCTCCGATGATCAAGTTAGCCGAAGAGTTTGAGCAGAGTAGTGGCTTATTGGGTTCAAGTTGCCTTACCTGAGTCGTCTGGGAGAGGGATTTTATAATGGTCGCATGGAGCGAGCAGACGCGAGATCTTCGCCTTCGGTTACGCCCCTGACGTTACGCGTGCGTGAACGACGGGATCCCTTCATTAATGACAGGAAACGCTCATTAATAGGGGGACGTGCCAGCGTGGGACGCGGGACGTGGGACGGCGCTTATCTCGCTTAGGCGAGATACACGGAACCGTTGCGGAGGCGCTAGGGCTTTGCAATCTCGGTTGATCGGGGGAGGCCGAGGAAGCTCGGCACATCAGGGGCTCGGAAACGAGCGGGAGGCCGAGGAAGCTCGGCGTGCTTGGGGTTCGGAGACGAGCGGGGGGCCGAGGAAGCTCGGCACGAGAGAATGTTCAGAGGCGAGGAGACTGAGGAAGCTCGGAGACGAGCCGTTGGTAGTCTCTTAAACGAACGTGGAATGTCTTTCAGGGGGGTCTCCCGAAAGGTCGGGGAACTCTCCCGAGAAGGGGTCCCAGGGAATGTCCCCGATGCGGCTCACTTATTCCACTCCCCGTAGAATACGAGACACGTCATCTGCCACGTGTCGTAATCTGGGGGGACACCACTTGTGAGCATCATCATTAGCCCTCCACTCTCGGTCCGACCTATCGAAGGGTCAGGTCGAGAGTGGTCTGCTCAATTTGGCGCCATGGAATTGTAATGCGGATCGCCCGGGAACAGCTTGGCGTTTGGTGGTTACGTCGTTTCGATCCTTAGGCCTACGTGTCGCCTCGTCGTTCGCCTGAATCTTCGCGCGTATTCCCGAAGATATCAGCGGATCAGTGAAATGATTGTACTTTTTGTCACGCCCTGCTTCCCAGTGTACGGCGAAATGGACGCGGCGAGGCCCGCTACGTATGCACTCAGAAATACATACGCTAAGCATAGCTAAGCAATATAAAGTAAATACACAAGGGACAAGAGTATAAAAGAACAACAACTTTTATTTATTAACATTCTTTATACAATGCATGAAAAAGAAAATACAACTGGAATAAAATATGCCTAAACAGCGGCATAACAGGAAAATGAAAGTACTGAAAAGAAAAGTGTACAAAGAAATTATACTGCAGGGTCTTTAGCAAATTGCTCCAAGTCTTCCTGGGTTGGCTCAACTTCTGCCGGGTCCAAGTCACCTGACGACATTCAAAGAAGAGGGAAACAGAATGCCGTCAGCGAACAGATCGCTCGGTAAGTCCCAAGAGTAAGGGGGAAGTAGAGAAAACAGAATAAGAAGAAACATTTTTAAATGTAAACTATTGTTATAAGGTTATGTTATCGCTGTTGTTTGTAGCTCAGTACAGAAGGATGCCAGTGTATACGAGGGGAGTCTCACTTGCCAGAGACTGGGGCACGTGTAGTACAAGGAACCGTTATGCCACGGTACAACAACAATAGGATTCAGGTTAGGTGTATTAATCTGACCACCTCGTGCCACCTTTAACACCTTCCGTACCAATCTACCCCTTAAACCCCGCGATGTCTTGTTTGTATTGTTATCTTGTAAAATTGTATTGATTGTAAGATTGATTAACTGACTGACCGAAACCATGATATCAGGAAATGGTTATAACCGTAGAGTCATGTAAATGGAATACTGGGAAATATGTAAAAGGAATATATCCATGGTTCGGTTCAGTCAAGTTATATAGATTGTTGACTGGATTCAGGGATTCATGTATTCGTATTGAGTTGGAATATAAAAGAATATAGATTGACTTGAATCATATTCAACTCAGAGATAGTCAGACTCTAACCCGAGTCAGACTAAAAGAAAGTGAGTTGAAGTTCAATAATTGTTAGGGGCCTTAATGTAATTTATAAAACTTGAGGGGGTTTTATGTAAAAAGTACTATTATATATTTTTCAAAATACACCTTAAGTATTTATTATTCGTATTTATAGCTATAATGAATGTGAATTTTATTTGTGTTATTCTAGTGAATATATCCTAATAAAAGTATTAATTGATTTATTTGAAACTCATGGTATTTTAATGTAACTTTTAATCTTGTAATTTTAGAAAAAAAAATAGAAACTTTATCTTATGATAAAATAGGTGTTTAAATGATAATTAAATTCATACAAGAATAATTTTAAATAATATTTTATTTTCCAAAATATCATTTTTTCTTAAATGCCGTATTTTAAACCTTTCGAGACCGAATGCTCCTTGCGGAGGTCTGAATCTCGCACTACTAGCCCGCGGGTGCACGATGAACCGTACTATCCCTAACGGGTTCCCCAAAAGTGGGTTGTAGCGGCGCTTTGCTTAGGTTTAACAAATACTATTCATTTAGAAAAACGGTTTTATAAATATAAGGTATTTATTTGTAAAGGAGTATAGTTTTCCGTATTTTAGTTGTTAGGGTTTCCTAAGCCAACTAGCCTATTTCTAAGGTCTAAACGACAAGTCAATAGAAGCTTCAAATCGCCTCTTCACCGTCAATTGCGGCCAGGTAAGTGCCAGGTAAGTGGGAAGGAACCACAGTCGTGGGCCTAATTAAAAACCACTAGCCTAGACACACTTGTCTAGACACCACAAGACAGTTTAGATAAACGATCGATATCCATGACATATCGTGCTTTATTTTAAAAGGTTTATACAACTTAAAGCTTTCAAGTAAAGGTTATAAAGAATATGGTATTTTAGTGAAAAGTCCTGTAATGTCGTATTCTATGTTTTGACATTTATCAGTTAGGGTTATATTTGTGTGTGTAGAGGTAGGTCATTACCTCGTGACTTATTTTAAGTTTTAATGAAGTTTAGAAGTTAAACATGATGTATTAAACTTGAAGGTATTAAAGCGCAAGAATACGGCATTTGAAAACGTTATCATTTTATGTGTGAAATTTCATTCAAATTGATTTCTACAAGTTTATTTATCAAGGCAAACATATTTAGGAGTGAGGGAATTGACTAGAACAAGAAAAAAAAACTTTATGGTATTTTTATGAAAAGAATACGGTTTTGCAAAGAAGCTATCATTTCATGTGAGAAACTTTATTTAAATTGGTTTATGGGTGATTAATAGTCAACATGAATATGTTAGGGTATTGTGGATTATGTGACAAGTGAAATTTTGTAGAAAAACTGAATCGGAAATCGGTTTGTTCCGATTTCCGTCGGGTTCCATAAATCCGTATTTTTAAGAAATAGAAAGGTGAGAATGATGGAACTTACGGGTTTAAACTCTTCTAAAGAGTAAAGAGAACAAGGGGAAAAGGTTGAGGAGTGGTTTCGTCGCCGGTTGCTTCAAGGCACGTCGCCGGAATCCGTCAGGGCTTCGCCGGGAGACTCGAATTCAAAGTACACTTTTTGTGGAAATTTCAAGAGAGTTTTTCTAGGGTTTTGGAATGAGAAGGTAGGGGGTAGGGGTCTATATATAGGGTAGCTAGGTAGGGTAGGTGAAGGGTCTTCTTTTATTTAAAAAAAATTATAAAAATTAATTAAAAAGCATTAAAATTGACCTTAAATTGGTTGTATTTATCATTCAGAAACGCTATAGTAAAAATGGAGTATACCATGAGTTTCAGAAGATTAAAAGCCGCAACTTTCATGTTGGGACCCCGGCCGTCGGCGCCGGCCGGCCGCCGGCCGAGTCGGCCGATTTCGACTGGCGTCGGGTGGGAGGTCTCCTGACTAGGCTTTTGGTATACTCCAAATTTTGGGTTCAGTTCAATGTTTGGGAGTTATGGCCTGTAGACTTTTGGACTTCGAGAAATTTTAAAGAAAAAAGTGCTAAAATAATGTGGGATGTGGGATTCGAACTCTGGTGGCTTGGTTCAGCAGTACAAGGTATTACCAATGAGCTACAAGCTCCTTCTTGTAATTACTGTAAAGAGATAGATACTTAAAGTGTTATCAGCAACATTAATACTCCAAGTATACTTCAAATTTAATTCAAATTTAGGTATACAAAAATTGGAGTTGTTACAATCTACCCTCCTTACAAAAATTTCGTCCTCGAAATTTACAACTTTTATTTAAGGATTAGTTTACAAAAAGGTGCGGATATCTTGCACGCATCTCATCTTCCCTTTCCCACGTGGATTCTCCTGGAGTGTCTTTTCTCCACATTACTCGGACCAGATTAACTTCCTTGTTCCGAAGTGTCTTCACTTTCCTATCCAGGATCTCCACAGGTTGTTGCTCACAAGACAAGTCGGGCTGTATAGTGAGCTCGGAATGATCAAGTACATGGCTGGGGTCGCTCACATACCTTCTGAGTTGGGATATGTGGAACACGTTATGCACTCCTTCCAATAATGGTGGGAGCGCTAATCGGTATGCCACTTCTCCGACTCGTTCGAGTATGTCGAACGGTCCAATGTATCTCGGACTTAGCTTACCCCGTCTTCCAAATCGGATCACTCCGCGGTTCAGAGATATCTTCAAGAATACATGGTCTCCTGGCTGGAACTCTAAGTGTCGTCTCTTTGCATCAGCCCAGTGTTTCTGTCTATCTTGGGCTATGCGCATTCTTTCCCCGATAGTACGAACTACATCAACGGTCGCTACTATCATCTCTGGTCCAAGGAGTTCCCTATCTCCGATGTCGTCCCAACTTAATGGTGATCGACACTTCCTTCCATATAATGCTGCAAAAGGTGTCATTCCTATGCTTGCTTGGTAGCTGTTGTTGTATGCAAACTCCACCAGATGCAGGTGATCTTCCCACGATCCTTTGAAGTCGAGCATACATGCTCTGAGCATATCCTCCAAGATCTGAATAGTTCGTTCCGACTGACCATCTGTTTGTGGATGATAAGCCGTGCTGAAGTTCAGACTTGTTCCCAAGCTAACTTGCAAACTCTGCCAAAATTGCGATCGGAACCTGGTGTCACGATCGGAGACAATGCAGACCGGTACTCCATGAAGTCTCACAATTTCCTGTATGAGTTCATGGGTATCAGAGATAGTACATTCTGAAGAGTTTTAAATCTAAATTAGATTATTACCTCCATGTACTTCTTCGCTAATGTCTCAGTTGATTGGCCAACTTGAAATGGGATGAAGTGAGCCGACTTTGTGAGTCAATCCACAATGACCCAAATCGCATCGTTACCCTTTTGTGCTGCGAGGAAGGGCAGTTACAAAGTCCATCGTGATGTGCTGCCACTTCCATTCTGGGATTGGTAACGGTTGAAGTAGTCTAGCTATCCTGTGATGTTCAGCTTTTACCTGCTGACATACCAAACATTTTGCGACACTTCTGGCTACTTCACGCTTCATTCCATGCCACCAATAATTCTGACGTAGATCTTTGTACATTTTGGTACCTCCAGGATGTACTGAATAGGGAGAGCTATGAGCTTCTTTCATTAATTGTTCCCGAACAGGACCCTTTGGTACACACAATATGCTGCCGTATCTCAAAGATCCGTCTTCATGGATGATGAAATCTGTTCTGTGTCCATTCTCCACTTGTTCTCTGATCTTTTGCAACTTAGCATCGCTGGCTTGAGCTGCCTTGATCTGATTGACAATGGTTGATTGAACCTGTTGATTCATCAAACTTGAAGCATCACCTGGCATGACTAGTTCAATCTCCATCTGATGTAGGTCTTGCTGAAGCTTCCACTGTGCGGTGAGATTCATTGCTAATGGTTGGAGACTAAGAGCATCAGGTACTACGTTCACCTTCCCTGGATGATATTGCAAGTTGATGTCAAAGTCCGCCATGAGTTCTAACCATCTTCTCTGCCGCATATTCAACTCCTTCTGAGTAAACACGTACTTCAGACTTTTATGATCTGTGTAAATGTTCACTCGTTCACCAAGTAAGTAGTGGCGCCAAATTTTGAGAGCAAAAATGACGGCTGCCAACTCCAGATCATGCGTCGGATAATTGCGCTCATGAGTTTTCAGTTGTCTTGAAGCATAAGCTACAACCTTACTGTGCTGATGTAGAACACATCCTAATCCCTTACCGGATGCATCACAATGCACTTCGAATCCTCCAGATTGATCCGGTATGACGAGAATAGGTGCAGATGTCAGTCTTGACTTGAGTTCTACGAAAGCTTGCTCGCATGCTTCTGACCACACAAATTCTTCATCTTTTCGTGTGAGCTTGGTCAGGGGTGTTGCTATCTTCGAAAAGCCTTCAATGAACCTTCTGTAATATCCAGCTAATCCCAAGAAACTTCGAATATCCTTCACTGATTTTGGCGTAGGCCAATCGCTAACTGCCGAAACTTTTGCTGGATCCACAGAAATTCCTTCTCCTGATACGATGTGTCCAAGAAAACCAACTTGATTTAGCCAAAACTCGCACTTGCTGTATTTGGCATAAAGCTTATGTTGTCGAAGAGTTTCCAGGACAATTCGTAAGTGCTCCGCATGTTCTTTCCGGTTCTTAGAATATACCAGGATGTCGTCGATGAAGATGACAACGAACCTGTCTAAATACTCCCGGAAAACTTGGTTCATTAGATTCATGAAGATTGCTGGTGCATTGGTCACTCCAAATGGCATTACTAAAAATTCATAATGCCCATAGCGAGTTCTGAAAGCTGTTTTGTGAATATCAGCTTCCTTGACCTTCACTTGATGATAACCTGAACGAAGATCTAGTTTAGAGAAGACACAAGATCCACTTAGCTGATCGAATAAATCGTCGATGCGCAGGAGTGGATACTTGTTCTTTATAGTAACTTCGTTCAAGGCCCTATAGTCGATGCACATTCTGTATGAACCTTCCTTCTTCTTAACCAATAGTACAGGTGCTCCCCAACTTGAAGTGCTGGGTCGAATCCATCCTTTCGCCAGTAATTCGTCCAACTGTGTTCGAACTTCCTTCGAACCTTCCGGACTTAGTCTATACGGTGCTTTGATCACTGGTTGTGCTCCTGGTACTAAGTCAATACTGAATTCAAGAGCTCGATCAGGAGGCAAACCTGATATATCGTCAGGAAATACATTCTCGAACTCTCGAACTACCTCCGGTCTTGGTTCTTCTTCCGCTTGAGCTGCCGCAACTACTGCTTCCCTTGGCTTTGCTTTGTAAGTACTTGGCTCCAATGTACGGTCTCCACTTTTAAAATAGAAGACCGGTTGCTCTTTATCTTAACATGTATACTAGTATTATTATACTCTCTCTCTCTGATACATGTTGATAAAGCCCTTAGGATGTTGACTTGACTACCAGGACTATGATGCAGATCATACTATTAGGGCCAGGGTAGTCCACAAGTACATCCTTTGATTGTTCCTAGTCGAGAGAGTATCGAGACAGGGCATCGATGTTCCAGAGTAGACTGATGTGTATGTTTCTTGACCCTGTATGGGGTGATGGTTGATCCCACAGCCATTGGTGTTTGACATCAAAAATTGTACACAGGTGCTCATTGGAGAATGGGTATACTGAACAGGACTCGCCGAGAACTCCTAGATGGTATTATACCTATCATCAGATAGCAGTTCTCTGGTGACACCGGTACAGGTTAGTCTGTAGACCCGAGATCGTCATAGAGTCTTGTGTGATTCCTACTGTGCTTTGATTTCCTCCTTACCATGCTCAAGAGAGTCGTGCAAACAGGTGGATTTTGGGTACAGTCCCGAGTCACATGGAGGCAATAAGCGATAGGAGGGGTTTCGTCTCTCCCGGTATTGGGAGTTGATGTTGCGCTATGCTCGATTGGCTATAACAGGAAGTCTCTGGTCAGGGCTGATGATGAGATTTACTGGTAAGTGTTATCAGTAGTTTCTCGACCCGTTATGAGCCTCACATCGGCATGACTTCTCAAGTTATTGGGGTCTGACGTTTACCCCCCCAGACTCGATATGCAACATATCAGACGAAGAGACCGGACTGTACGGTAGTGTTACTTATAGGCTTTGAGGGAGTTTGGACAAGCTTGCTTGTTAATCTTCTGATCTCTCAATACCTGGGTAGCCGTTACGTCCATCTAGTACCGCTGACAGCTTGTGGGTGACTGATATGATCATTATCCACTGCTGGCGTATTGACGAGTCTTTAGAGTCCTGCACAGAGGTTTCATACCTCAATCGAAACGAAGTAGGGCACATATGTGATATGTGCGGGACCGAGATTAATACGTGTATGTGATACAATATTCTAATCTCGCGATATAGATTATATGTGATATAACCGGATTATTGAATCAAACGTTGATTCAATAATTTGTTATATATATATATATATATATATATATATATATATATATATATATATATATATATATGTATATATATATATGATATACATATAAATGATATTAGTCGGTTGTATGTGATATAATCGGATTATTAAATCAAGTGTTCATTTAATAATTTAATATATAATTATATATTTGATATATTAATATATATTAACTAATATTAGCTCACTTAAGAATTTCTTTTCTACAAATACATATAAATATATATGAGATATATATTAATGTATTTACTATTGTGTCATGCTAGATGATATATTGGACATGGGTGTATGAGACTCACACCAAACTGAAAATAATTTGGGTGATTAATTATTAAGGGAAAAATCAAAATTAGATGAAAATTAGCATGGCTAAAGATGCTTGTGGAAGCATGTAGAAGTCTTGACTTAGTCTACTCATTTGAGATATCTTTTCACTATGGTTCATCACCTGTTCATCTTCTTCATCTCATTTTTGCTCTCTAGTTTTGAGTGAGGTGAGAAAGGAAAAAGAAAAAGAGAAAGAGAATTCTAAATTGTGCAAAATTCCTACGTCATCAATCTATACCAAACTAGCCGCTTAGTATAGGTTGTTTATTTCACTATTCCTCAATTAGTGAAGAGGTAGCTTGAGTTAGAAATTCCTCAAGGTAGATCATCTTCGGCCTCGAAGATCCTTAAGCAGGCTTGTTCCTTTCGCCTAGTGGAGCCTAAGAAGAGTTCGGGGGACCATTACTTGGAGCTAAGGGACTACTACTTGGAGCTTTAGAAATGAATGACCGGTCTACAAAGGTTGTATTCCTATTTCACTTAGCGTAAAGTTTGTTTACATGCATATAAACCCTAATTCTCTAGTTCGATTCTAGGTTAGTATGGCTTAGCACACTAAATTTTTTAAAATTGCATACTTGATAGTTGATACCTCTAAAAACCTAGTATTGGTGTTAAGATATACCAACAAATCCGACTTCTGAGTGAATCCAACAAAGCCATCCAGACTAAGTTTGAGGAGGCTAGCAAGCTCAACGCCATGATGAAGAAGTCACGAGATGCCTGCAAGAGGGACACCCAGGCAGCGCTTGATGCGGTGAAGCTTGCCGATCTCCGAGCTTCGAAGTCCGTGGAGAGGTATAAGGCGTAGGACCAGTTCTACGCCGACCTCGCCAACGCCTCGGCCAATGTTTGGCACCAGGCTCTCAATGCTGTCAAGGCGTTGATGCTAGGGTTTGCTGACGGAGAGCTTCGGCTCCAGTACCCCCTCTTCGAGGATGCGCCGCAGGAAAAAACTGTCGGGAATGCCGCCAGGGGAGAGGCTGCCGGTAGAAGTGCCAGGGGTGAGGCTGCCGGTGGAAGCACCGAACCAGAGGTCGCCGTTTTGGTTCCCGACGCTGGCGTCGAGCAGGGCAAGATCCTCCCTGGTCCTGCGGCCTGAGCTTTCCTGCCTTTTCCTTTTTTAAGTTTTGTAAGCCTCCGGGCGTTTTGTAAGGCTGAGGAGCCCAGAATACCGCCGAAAATTGAAATCAAGCTAGCTTGCAGACTCTGTCAAAATTGCGATCGGAATCTGGTGTCACGATCGGAGACAATGCAAACCTGTACTCCATGCAATCTCACGATCTCCTGCATGAGTTCATGGGTATTAGAGTTAGTACATATTGAAGAGTTAAATCTTACTTAGATTCAAAGCTACCTCCATTTACTTATTTGCTAGTGTCTCGGTAGATTGACTAACTCAAAATGGGATGAAGTGAGTCGACTTTGTGAGTCGATCCACAATAACCCATACCGCATCATTACCTTTCGTGCTGCGAGGAAGAGCAGTCACGAAGTTCATGGTGATGTGTTGCCACTTCCATTCTGTCACGTCCCGCTTCCCGGGGTACAGCAAGGAGACGCGACTGGCCCGCTATGTATTTACTCAGAAGTAAACACGCTAAGCGTAAATAAGCAATATAATAAAGTACACAAGAAAAATGACAAGAGATATAACTGAACAACAACTTTTATTGATTAAACATTTCTTTACAATACAACTGGAAATGTAAATACAAGAATGTAAAGCATTGCCTAAACAATGGCATGAACTGAAAGTAAAGTAAGTACAAGTAAAGCCTAATGATCGTGCTGCTCAGTGGTCTGCTCCAAGTGCTCCTGGCTGCTCTCGAACTCCTCAGAGTCGGGTCCTCCTAACAACATTCCAAAGAAAGAAGAAAAATAAGAATGTTGTCGGCGAACAATCGCTCGGTAAGTCCCAAAGGAAGGTAGTAATAGAATAGAATAGATAAATAGACAGATATGAGAATATAACTGGTATAATGTTTTATTGTTATGCTAACGCAGTTGTTTGTAGCTTGGTATAGAATATGCCAGTGTATACGAGAGGAGTCCAACTTACACCGTGGACTTTAGTAACCCGTAGTACAAGGCTCCGTCGATAAAACCATGGAACAACGACAATGGATGTATAGTTACATTTTTTAATGACCATCTCGTGCCACTTTTAACACATTCTGTGCCAGTCTACCCCTTTAAAACCCCGTAATGTATTATATATTGATATATATTGTTTTGTTTAATAGATGTACGATTTGCCGAAACCATGATATCAATAGTTCATGTAAATGAAAAGGATATAGACGGATAGTCGTGTAGACCAATCAAATGTATATCCATGGTTCGGTCAAATCATGTTCATGTTGATATAGATTGAATTCTGGTATAAATGGATTCATGTTGAATATGAGTTATACTTGAATCATATTCAAGGATAGATTGATTGATTGATTTCAGATTAGACTGAGACTCTGTCTGATTCGGATACTTTAAACGAATTGAAGTCCTGAATTAGTTTTGAAGTTATCGGTAACTGCTGCACATGTACGGCAGGATTTGTGTCTTTTTCCAAGACAATTACCGTATTGATAACATCATTTTTAGGCTGTCTATCTTAGATAGGCAAGCACCCATATTCTCCGGCTCCCTGAGGCTCAAGAGAACTGGTCCCGCTTAAACCTATATTTACTAGGGTCCTTATTGTAAATTAATATAACTTGAGGTGGTTTTATGAAAAATAGTTTTGATATATTTTTAAAATACACCTCAAGTATTTAATTATCGTTGTTCACCGTTGAAAACGGGGATGAACCGGGATGGATCGTCTTGCCTGAATTTGGGGGTAGATGCTATTTGGATTTATCCGTCCACCTCTCCGAAGATGCCAAGTTAATTTATGGCACCGTATATCGGAGGTTTGGACGGCTGCGGCCATTGTAGCAGACTTTGTAACAACTCCATTTTTAATGTACAAAGAATTGATTTAAATTCAATGTATACTTGGAGTATTTATTGTAGCTGATATCTCTTTAAGTATTTATTTCTCTTCATAATTACAAGAAGGAGCTTGTAGCTCATTAGTAATACCTTGCACTACCGAACAAAGCCACCAGAGTTCAAATCCCATGGCCCACATTATTTTTATATTATTTTGTTTTAATTTTTTGGGAAAGTCAACAGTCAAACAGCCATAACTCACAAAATTTATACTGAACATAAAAAAACTAAATACACCAAAATTCCCCCCAGGAAAACCCCCACCCGAGGAGCCTTTGACTCGGCCCGAGTCGGCCGGCGGACCGGCCGACTCGGGCCGGCGCCGCCGGCCGGACTCGGCCGGACGGCCGAGTCGTCAACACGGAATTTCTCCGTGTTGACCTGGTCTTTTCACCTGCATACTTTATTTTCCCTGATCGGTTATCAAATTCTCCATAAATCACTTTTACTCCAAAATTTAATGATTTTTAATGTTTTTCTTATATATTTTTATATATTTTTTTATTAAAACCCTAACCCTAGCCTAACCCTATATAAACACCCCTACCCTCTGCCCTTTCACCCTACATTCCTAAGTCCACTCTCTAAAAATTTCAAGAGAACTCGGTACGTTAGAAAACGAGCGAAAGGCGAAGCGCTGCCGAAATCGACGACGAATACCGGCGATCGTACTAGGACTCTTCACGACGTTTCGACGCACCGACAACCCACTACCTTCCTAGCACTCTCTAGCTTATCCAAACCCGTAAGTCCCCCTCTTTCTATCTTTCTTTTCTCTCAAGAAAAATACGACTTTATAAACCCGACGGAAATCGGAACAAACCGATTTCTGATTCGGTTTTCTATCAAAACTCACTTGTCACTAATTGCATAATACTTAAACATATTCATGTTGACTACTAATCACTTAAAAATCAAATTGGATAAAGTTTCTCACATGAAATGATAACTTTTGCAAAATACCGTATTTTCGCACTTAAATACCACCATATTTAGTTATCACATTTAACCCTTAACAATTGCTATACCTTAACGTAGATCACGAGGTAATGACCTACATCCACACACACGCAAATACAACCCTAATTGATATCATCAAAACTTAGAATACGATAATACAAGATCTTACATTAAAATACCATTTTCTTTATAAACCTTTTCTAAAAGTTCTAAGTTGTACATAATTTTAAAACAATATCTTTCAAAAGGAAAATACGATATGTCATGGACATCGATCGTTTATCTAAACCTGACTTTGTGGTGTCTAGACAAGTGTGTCTAAGGCAAGTGGTTACTTAATTAGGGCCACTACTTGTAGTGGAGAGCCTCCCACTTACCTGGCACTTACCTGGCCGCAATTGGCGGTGAAGAGGCGATTTGAGGCTTCTAATGACGTGTCGTTTAGACCATTCAGAAATAGGCTAGTTGGGTTAGGAAACCCTAGAATCTAAAATACGGAAATTTATACCTTTTACAAATAAATACCTTATCTTTATAAAACCGTTTTCTAAATGACTAGTATTTATAAAATCTTTGCAAAGCGCCACTACAACCCACATTTGGGGAACCCGTTATGGATTGTACGGTTTATCGTGCACCCTCGGGCTTAGTGGTGCGAGATTCAGACCTCCGCAAGGAGCATTCGGTCTCGAAAGGTTTAAAATACGATATTTAAGAAAAATGAGATTTCGGGAAAATAAAATATTTATTAAATTTTTTTTTTGTATAAACATATGTATATTTATCAAATAAACACCTATTTTATTATAAAATAAAGTTTCCACCTTTTCCTAAAAAATTACAAGATTAAAAGTTACATTAAAATACCATGAATTTCAAATAAATAAATATTACAAATTAATACCTTTATTTATGTAATTAGGATATTTTCACTAGAAATAACACTAAATGAAATCACACTCATTATAACTATAAAGATGAATAATAAATACTTGAGGTGTATCTTGAAAACTATACAAAAGTATTTTTACATAAAACCCCTCAAATTTATAAATTACAATAATGAACCTGACAAATATAGAACTTCGACTTACATTTCTTTTAGTCTGACTCGGGTTTGAGTCTGATTATTTCTGACTTGAATATGATTCAAGTCAATCTATATTCTTTAATATTCCAACTCAATGTGAACACATAGATCCCAGAATCCTGTTAACAATCTATACAGCTTGACTGAATCAAACCATAGATATACATCCTTTATCCCGTTATTCCATTTACCTGATTATGCAGTTGCAATCTGTTTACTGATATCATGGTTTTGGTCAGTCATCCAACTTACACAATACAATACAACAATACTATCAAAACACTACGGGGTTTAAGGGGTAGATTGGTACGGAAGGTGTTAAAGGTGGCACGAGGTGGTCAGATTAAGACACCTAACCTATATTCCGTTGCTGTTGTACCGTGGCTTAACGGTTCCTTGTACATTCCGTTTGCCCTGGTCTCTAGCATATAGAGACCCCTCTCGTATACACTGGCATCCTTCTGTACCAAGCTACAAACAACAGCGTTAACACAATATTCTATAATATTTTACAATATCTTTAGAAAATACTCTTATTTTGTCTTTTCTAGTTCTTCTTTATCTTTAGGACTTACCGAGCGACCTGTTCGCTGACGACATTCTATTTCTTTCTTCTTTGAATGTCGTCAGGTGCTTTGGACCCAGCAGAGATCGAGCCCACCGGAGAAGACTTGGAGCAGTTTCACGAAGACCCCGAGCTCTAGATATTGTACCTTGTTCTTTTCAGTATTTTCATTTCTTGTTATGCCACTGTCTAGGCATCGCTTTTCATTTCAGTTGTATTTACTTTTCATGCATTGTACAAAAAAATGTTATTAATAAAGTTGCTGTTTTTTCTATATCTCTTGTCTCTTGTGATTTATATTTATATTGCTTAGATACGCTTAGCGTATTTACTTCACAGTAAATACGTAGCGGACCTCGTCGCGTCCACTTCGCCGTACACCGGGAAGCGGTGCGTGACAGGTTTTGTTGGTGGCCCATGCAGGTCTGGACTGTATGAATCCCTATCATGCAGTTCTGGTCTGCGTGAACAACCTAAGCAATATAATACAAGAACCAACAACTAAAACATTCTTTACAATACATGTTTCTTGAATCTTATCATTTCATGTATTTGAATCTGTCATAACCCAAATTTTTCTTCAAGGTTATGGATTCCCCGAACAACACCAGCACCAACGTCAATAACCCACCTCCAGCACTACCTCTCGCACCAGCAGTTCCTGCGCCAACTACCGAGCAAACAATGCTATTTGAGGCGATCCGCAGCCTTCTTGAGGGACAACAACAACTTCTGAACCGTCCCGAGACCGATGCACCGGGAGTAAAACAACTCAGGGCTTTACATCCCAAGCAGTTCTCTGGTAAAGGAAGCCCTCTTGAAGCGGAAGAATGGGCACAAGGCATCGAAGACGATCTGGCAGCAGCTCAAGTGCCAGATCTAGCTTGGGTCCGTGTGGCGAAACTACAGCTCACGGATAATGCTCGCAACTGGTGGAAGGCGGAAGAAAGCCGTCTGGTACAGCCTATTGAATGGAAGACTTTTCGCGAGAAGTTCGACGTGAAATACTTCCCTGTGACTGCCAAGTTTGCAATGGAGCAGCAGTTTATTCATCTACAACAGGGTTCAATGTGGGACAAATCAGTAGATGAATACGATGCTGAATTCACCATGTTAAGCCGGTAAGATATGTCACAATAGTTCAATTTTTAAATATCACATACTACACAGCTAACACAATCTTTAAACAGATTCGCGGCACACTTGATACCGACGGACGAGATCAGAGCCCGTCGCTTTCAACAAGGACTGAACACGGAGATTCAGGCTGCTCTAGCCACAGGAAAATTTTTGACTCATGAGGATGCTCTGGAAGCTGCCCGCAGTTATGAGGCAGTGATAAAAGCAAGGGGCAGACCTCAGTCTGCAGGAGTCAAGCGCCCTGCCAATCAGATGGCAGGTGGAGCCTCGTCCAGGCCACCTTTCGTGCCAAGACGACCCGGAGTACCAACCCATCGTCCCAACCCAGCCTTTTGCACCTACTTCAAGAGAACTGGACATATGATGAAGGACTGCCGTCGAGCCAACCGCCTTTGCTTAGTCTGTGGCTCAGCTACTCACGATATTGGGTCTTGTCCCCAAAGACAGAACCCAGTTGCTGCATCCAGGCCAGCAATTACTTATCCGCAGCGACCAGCTCTTCAGGCACCTGCTCCCAGACCTGCACTACCTGCACCACCCAGAGGACCACAAGCTGCACCACCTCCTCGTCAGTTCCATCAAGCTCAAAGGAACGTTCCGAGGAATGCTCCTCAGGCCAGGAGGAATGTACCCAGGCGCAGTTACGGACTCGGCTGACGACGGCACCGGTGTTATCTTTACCTTCCGGATCGGGCGGATTTGTGGTCTTTTGTGATGCTTCTCGAGTGGGGTTGGGATGCGCTCTGATACCAACTTTGTCACGACCCGAGAATTCGACTCGTGACCGGCACTTAACCACGCACGTCTACAGGCGTAACGCGGCTAAGTAAGCCGAACCCAGAAATCAAAACCAATAAATATAGAGTGATTTAAAGCATTTTGTAAAAGCAATAGTAAATGTCTGAAAAACTTCCATTTATTTAGTAGAAAACCCTTTTAAATTCAAAAGTTATGAGTTTTATAATTTTGGGTAACATTTCCTCTTTAAAACATTAGCCCCGAAAGTCGGGTAAAAGTAAGGTGTAGCGGAAATAACAAGTGACATGAATAAAGCATCACAATGATATACGACGCCGTAGCGAAGAATACACGGTAAAATAAGGACAATATCATAAAAGATGAGACTGCATAAAGTAACGTCGGCTCACATGCGAGCTCGACACCAGAATATAAAATCATACATATCGTCCTCACAACTGTCTCTAAGTCAATACATAAGGTAGATGGAGAGTACTAGATACATCAATATACAACTGAAAGATAACAGATACCGTACAAAACCCACCTAAACAGCAAAAGGGCTATCTCTGCTCAAAAGGGGTATCTGTGCCAAAAGATGAGGTAACAGCCAGCCGTGACTACTCCCAAGGGCAACCTGCAAACACTGTGGCACAACGGGGGTGAGTTGACAACTCGTGAATAGAGATAACACATAAAGGTGATCGCAAGCATGCACATATAGCGTGGCTCTACTAATGCCAGCAGATGATATCAATGCATGTCAACAGTGGATACAGTAGTAATGCATGTACTCTAACAGGTAAATGCCACAGGATGAGATGTATAGTAATCAATACTGAGTATGGGATAAATAATATCTACATGGACTATGTCAACATGGAAAGCAATAATCGGTGCCTCAAACTGCACCCAAATCCCACATATACTCAGGCGCCGGCACACCCATCGGCCCTCAAATCCTGTATATCTCGGAGGAATCACGAGTGCCCAACATCGGCACCCAAAACATCATAAAATACCCGTGTCCAGCATCGACACGTAAATCCTCGAATATCGGGCGCCGTCAATCCGGACCGGCCCCACGGGGTCCGTCTGCGGTATCGGCCCTCGGCCCCGGCAGCACGGTCATCCCGCATCCATCACTCGACTCTGGTCAGTATCCTCCGGACAACTGCCAGGTCCAACCAATCACCGGTAGGTACTCGCCCGCCTCCAGACTCAATCGGCAAATCCCATCGATCATCTCGCCGAGGGGAACCATACCGGGCCCACCACGAACCCGCAAACGGAACATCCACTCCTCGAATCGGGTTTCAAGCACACGTCTCAGCACCGAGAAAACGCGTGGTGGACACACCAAAATATCATACCACGAGGTACCGGGTTTTTCAAAATAGCATATCTTTCCTTAAATAATTCCACGGTCCTCAAAACAGAAATCACATGAAAATCCAATACCAATAGTAAAATCCAATATGAGGTACAATATACATCAATCCATGGTATGGGTATAAGGGGAAAACCGCTTTTTAAAGTAGTTTCATTTCCGGTTTTAAAAGATGTCATGCGGCTCCCAATATACATGAAAATCATATCAATCACATGTAAGATGAACTACAGCAATAATACAACAGTATAAGGATTTTAGTGTGTTTTAGTGAGATATGGGGTGTTTAGTGTGAACCTTGTGCTATTGAGGCGAGATTTGGTTTCAGTAGGATGATTGTGGTCTGTTGAGGCCATTGTAACTTAGTCGAACCCCTATTACACTAAAATACCACCAGATTTCATATTTGATGCAAAATGTCGTATTTGGGCAAAAGGGGAGTTTTCTGGAACTGCTATTGACCCGGTGAGTGCAGAGTGAAATTGTGGATACTGTAGCATGGTGGAGAGGAGCTGATACCATAGGTGAAACCCGACCCCCTAACTCCCCACTGAGGCCGCCAAAATCGCCATTCTGGCCGCAAATTGCGGCCAGACAGGGGGTGTTTTGGGTGTTTTTGGGTTCTGTAGGTGTATTCGGCTTTCACGATGTCCATGGAAGAAGCTGAGGCCACTGGCCAAGTCATCACTGGCAAACTTTTCTTTTCAAATTTTGCTTTTCTATCCTACTACTTAGTTACATATTTTCTATACCTAAAACAAATCCCACATACCTTAGGTACAATCTTAGTATCCTCAATCCCTGCACTTGCACTGTTTGATACTGGAGCATCACACTGCTTTATGTCGCAACGGTTTGTCCGAACCCATGCGATTCCAGTCTCACCGCTTGTATCCAGCTGGAATGTCAATTCAGAAAATGGCGTTCTAAAGGCAACTATGGGATACAGCTTGTGTCCAGTCGTCGTCTGCAGTCGAGAGTTTTTATGCTGACTTCAAAGTGCTGGACATACCGAACTTCGATGTGGTTCTAGGAATGGATTGGCTTGGAACTTTTTATGCTACCATCGATTGTCGTCAAAGGAGGGTAATATTCGAGATCCCAGACCATCCGGTCTTCTTTTTCAAAAGCGGAGACCGTACACTGGAGCCAAGTACCTACAAAACGAAGCCAAGAGAAGCGATAGTTGCAGCAGCTCAAGCAGAGAAAGAATCAAGACCAGATGTGGTTCGAGAGTTCGACGATGTGTTTCCTGACGATATATCAGGTTTGCCTCCCGATCGAGCTCTTGAATTCAGTATTGATTTAGTACCAGGAGCACAACCGGTGATCAAAGCACCCTATCGTTTAAGTCCGGAAGGTTTGAAGGAAGTCCGAACATAGTTGGACGAATTACTGGCGAAAGGATGGATTCGTCCCAGCACTTCAAGTTGGGGATCACCTGTATTACTTGTGAAGAAGAAGGAAGGTTCATACAGAATGTGCATCGATTACAGAGCCTTGAACGAAGTCACTATAAAGAACAAGTATCCACTCCCGCGCATCGATGATCTATTCGATCAGCTGAGTGGATCTTATGTTTTCTCTAAATTAGATCTTCGTTCAGGTTATCATCAAGTGAAGGTCAAGGAAGCTGATATTCACAAAACAGCTTTCAGAACTCGCTATGGACATTACGAATTTCTAATGATGCCATTTGGAGTGACCAACGCACCCGCAATATTCATGAACCTTATGAATCAAGTTTTCCGAGAGTACTTAGACAGGTTTGTTGTCATCTTCATCGACGACATCCTGGTGTATTCTAAGAGTCGTGGTGTATTCTAAGAGTCGGAAAGAGCATGCAGAACATCTACGAATTGTCCTGGAAACTCTTCGACAACATCAGCTTTATGCCAAATACAGCAAGTGCGAGTTTTGGCTAAATCAAGTGGGTTTTCTTGGACATATCGTATCAGGAGAAGGAATCTCTGTAGATCCAGCGAAAGTTTCGGCAGTTAGCGAATGGCCTACACCAAAGTCAGTGAAGGATATTCGAAGTTTCTTGGGTTTAGCTGGATATTACAGAAGGTTTATTGAAGGCTTTTCAAAGATAGCAACGCCCCTGACCAAGCTTACACGTAAAGATGAAGAATTCGTGTGGTCAGAAGCATGCGAACAAGTTTTCGTAGAACTCAAGTCAAGGTTGACATCAGCACCTATTCTCGTCATACCGGATCAATCTGGAGGATTAGAAGTGCATTGCGATGCATCCGGTAAAGGATTAGGCTGTGTTCTACATCAGCACGGTAAGGTTGTGGCTTATGCTTCAAGACAGCTGAAGATTCACGAGCGCAATTATCCGATGCATGATTTGGAGTTGGCAGCCGTCATCTTTGCTCTCAAGATTTGGCGTCATTACCTACTTGGTGAACGGGTGAACATCTATACAGATCATAAGAGCCTAAAGTACGTGTTTACTCAGAAGGAGTTGAATATGCGGCAGAGAAGATGGTTAGAACTCATGGCGGACTTTGACATCAACTTGCAATATCACCCAGGGAAGGTGAATGTAGTACCTGATGCTCTTAGTCGCCAACCATTAGCAATGAATCTCACCGCTCAGTGGAAGCTTCAACAAGACTTGCATCAGATGGAGATTGAAGTAGTCATACCAGGTAATGCTTTAAGTTTGATGAATTTACAAGTTCAATCAACCATTGTCAATCAGATCAAAGCAGCTCAAGCCAGCGATGCTAAGTTGCAAAAGATCAGAGAACAAGTGGAGAATGGACTCAGAACAGACTTCATCATCCATGAAGACGGATCTTTGAGATACGGCAGCAGATTGTATGTACCAAAAGGTCCTGTTCGGGAAGAGTTAATGAAAGAAGCTCACAGCTCTCCCTATTCAGTACACCCTGGAGGTACCAAAATGTACAAAGATCTACGTCAGAATTATTGGTGGCATGGAATGAAGCGTGAAGTAGCCAGAAGCGTCGCAAAATTCTTGGTGTGTCAGCAAGTAAAGGCTGAACATCACAGGACTGCTGGATTACTTCAACCATTACCAATCCCAGAATGGAAGTGGCAACACATCACGATGGACTTTGTGACTGCTCTTCCTCGCAGCACAAAGGGTAACGATGCCATATGGGTCATTATGGATCGACTCACAAAGTCGGCTCACTTCATCCCATTTCGAGTTGGCCAATCAACTGAGACACTAGCGAAGAAGTACATGGAGGTAATAATCTAATTAAGATTTAAACTCTTTATAATGTACTATCTCTGATACCCATGAACTCATACAGGAAATTGTGAGACTTCATGGAGTACCGGTCTGCATTGTCTCCGATCGTGACACTAGGTTCCGATCGCAATTTTGGCAGAGTCTGCAAGCAAGCTTGGGAACAAGTCTGAACTTCAGCACGGCTTATCATCCACAAACAGATAGTCAGTCGGAACGAACTATTCAGATCTTGGAGGATATGCTCAGAGCGTGTATGCTAGACTTCAAAGGATCATGGGAAGATCACCTACATCTTGTGGAGTTTTCGTACAACAACAGCTACCAAGCAAGCATAGGAATGACACCTTTTGCAGCATTGTATGGAAGGAAGTGTCGATCGCCATTAAGTTGGGACGACATCGGAGATAGGGAACTTCTTAGACCGGAGATGATAGTAGCAACTGTTGATGTGGTTTGTACTATCAGGGAATGGATGCGCATAGCCCAAGATCGACAGAAACACTGGGCTGATGCAAAGAGACGGCACTTGGAGTTCCAGCAAGGAGATCACGTATTCCTGAAGATATCTCCGAACCGCGGAGTGATCCGATTTGGAAGACGGGGTAAGTTGAGTCCGAGATACATTGGACCGTTCGACATACACGAACGAGTCGGTGAAGTGGCATACCGCTTAGCGCTTCCACCATCATTGGAAGGAGTGCATAATGTGTTCCATATATCCCAACTCAGAAAGTATGTGAGTGACCCCAGCCATGTTCTCGATCATTCCGAGCTCACTATACAGCCCGATTTGTCTTGTGAGCAACAGCCCGTGGAGATCCTGGACAGGAAAGTGAAGACACTTCGGAACAAGGAAGTTAACTTCGTTCGAGTGATGTGGAGGAAAGACACTCCAGGAGAGTCCGCTTGGGAAAGGGAGGATGAAATACGTACTAGATATCCACATTTCTTTGTAAACTAGTCCTCAAATAAAAGTTGTAAATTTCGAGGACGAAATTTTTGTAAGGAGGGTAGACTGTAACAACTCCATTTTTAATGTACAAAGAATTGATTTAAATTCAATGTATACTTGGAGTATTTATTGCAGCTGATATCTCTTTAAGTATTTATTTCACTCCATAATTACAAGAAGGAGCTTGTAGCTCATTGGTAATACCTTGCACTGCTGAACCAAGCCACCAGAGTTCAAATCCCATGCCCCCCATTATTTTTATATTATTTTGTATTAATTCTTTGGAAAGTCAACAGTCAAATAGCCATAACTCACAAAATTTATACTGAACATAAAAAACTAAATACACCAAAATTCCCTCTAGGAAAACCCCCACCCGAGGAGCCTTTGACTCGGCCGGACTCGGCCGAGTCGGCCGGCGCCGCCGGCCGGACTCGGCCGGACGACCGAGTCGTCAAGACGGAATTTCTCCGTGTTGACCTGGTCTTTTCACCTGCATACTTTATTTTCCCTGATCGGTTATCAAATTCTCCATAAATCACTTTTACTCCAAAATTTAATGATTTTTAATGTTCTTCTTATATATTTTTATATTTTTTTTATTAAAACCCTAACCCTAGCCTAACCCTATATAAACACCCCTACCCTCTACCCTTTCACCCTACATTCCTAAGTCCACTCTCTAAAAATTTCAAGAGAACTCGGTACGTTAGAAAACGAGCGAAAGGCGAAGCGCTGCCGAAATCGACGACGAATCCCCGACGAACGTACTAGGACTCTTCACGACGTTTCGACGCACCGACAACCCACTACCTTCCTAGCACTCTCTAGCTTATCCAAACCCGTAAGTCCCCTTCTTTCTATCTTTCTTTTCTCTCAAGAAAAATACAACTTTATAAACTCGACGGAAATCGGAACAAACCGATTTCCGATTCGGTTTTCTATCAAAACTCACTTGTCACTAATTCAATAATGCTTAAACATATTCATGTTGACTACTAATCACTTAAAAATCAAATTGGATAAAGTTTCTCACATGAAATGATAACTTTTGCAAAATACCGTATTTTCGCACTTAAATACCACCATATTTAGTTATCACATTTAACCCTTAGCAATTGCTATACCTTAACGTAGATCACGAGGTAATGACCTACCTCCACACACACGCAAATACAACCCTAATTGATATCATCAAAACTTAGAATACGATAATACAAGATCTTACATTAAAATACCATTTTCTTTATAAATCTTTTCTAAAAGTTCTAAGTTGTACATAATTTTAAAACAATATCTTTCAAAAGGAAAATACGATATGTCATGGACATCGATCGTTTATCTAAACCTGACTTTGTGGTGTCTAGGCAAGTGTGTCTAAGGCAAGTGGTTACTTAATTAGGGCCACTACTTGTAGTGGAGAGCCTCCCACTTACGTGACACTTACCTGGCCGCAATTGGCGGTGAAAAGGCGATTTGAGGCTTCTAATGACGTGTCGTTTAGACCATTTAGAAATAGGCTAGTTGGGTTAGGAAATCCTAGAATCTAAAATACGGAAATTTATACCTTTTACAAATAAATACCTTATCTTTATAAAACCGTTTTCTAAATGACTAGTATTTATAAAATCTTTGCAAAGCGCCACTACAACCCACATTTGGGGAACCCGTTATGGATTGTACGGTTTATCGTGCACCCTCGGGTTTAGTAGTGCGAGATTCAGATCTCCGCAAGGAGCATTCGGTCTCGAAAGGTTTAAAATACGACATTTAAGAAAAATGAGATTTCGGGAAAATAAAATATTTATTAAAATTTATTTTTGTATAAACATATGTATATTTATCAAATAAACACCTATTTTATTATAAAATAAAGTTTCCACCTTTTCCTAAAAAATTACAAGATTAAAAGTTACATTAAAATACCATGAATTTCAAATAAATAAATATTACAAATTAATACCTTTATTTATGTAATTAGGATATTTTCACTAGAAATAACACTAAATGAAATCACACTCATTATAACTATAAAGATGAATAATAAATACTTGAGGTGTATCTTGAAAACTATACAAAAGTATTTTTACATAAAACCCCTCAAGTTTTATAAATTACAATAATGACCCTGACAAATATAGAACTTCGACTTACATTTCTTTTAGTCTGACTCGGGTTTGAGTCTGATTATTTCTGACTTGAATATGATTCAAGTCAATCTATATTCTTTAATATTCCAACTCAATGTGAACACATAGATCCCAGAATCCTGTTAACAATCTATACAGCTTGACTGAATCAAACCATGGATATACATCCTTTATCCCGTTATTCCATTTACCTGATTATGCAGTTGCAATCTGTTTACTGATATCATGGTTTTGGTCAGTCATCCAACTTACATAATACAATACAACAATACTATCAAAACACTACGGGGTTTAAGGGGTAGATTGGTACGGAAGGAGTTAAAGGTGGCACGAGGTGGTCAGATTAAGACACCTAACCTATATTCCGTTGCTGTTGTACCGTGGCTTAACGGTTCCTTGTACATTCCGTTTTCCCTGGTCTCTAGCATATAGAGACCCCTCTCGTATACACTGGCATCCTTCTGTACCAAGCTACAAACAACAGCGTTAACACAATATTCTACAATATTTTACAATATCTTTAGAAAATACTCTTATTTTGTCTTTTCTAGTTCTTCTTTATCTTTGGGACTTACCGAGCGACCTGTTCGCTGACGACATTCTATTTCTTTCTTCTTTGAATGTCGTCAGGTGCTTTGGACCCAGCAGAGATCGAGCCCACCGGAGAAGACTTGGAGCAGTTTCACGAAGACCCCGAGTTCTAGATATTGTACCTTGTTCTTTGCAGTATTTTCATTTCCTGTTATGCCACCGTTTAGACATCGCTTTTCATTTCAGTTGTATTTACTTTTCATGCATTGTACAAAAGAATGTTATTAATAAAGTTGCTGTTTTTTTCTATATCTCTTGTCTCTTGTGATTTACATTTATATTGCTTAGATACGCTTAGCGTATTTACTTCACAGTAAATACGTAGCGGACCTCGTCGCGTCCACTTCGCCGTACACCGGAAAGCGGGGCGTGACAGACTTCGTCAGATTCCCCCTCGTTTATGAGAGGTTTATGATTGTGGGGACGCTCTTCCCTGCAGACGCAAGCCCATGCAGTTAATCACTTCGTGCCGTGTGTGTTTTTGTTTGTTTAGGTTGCCCGTGGATTGTGTTGGGATTCCTTAGCACCTAGCCTAGGGTTTGCAAGCATCACACATGCCATAACATAAATTTTAGGGTGTACTAATCAATCTAACTACGAATCGAACTAGAAAACTAGGGTAACAAAATAGTAACCATACATTACAAAGTGAAGTGAATCAAAATACAACCTTTGTAGATCCGGTCCTTCACTTCTAAAGCTCCGTGTCGACGTCCCTTCGCTGCGATCATCGAGATCCCGGACTCTAGTGATGGTTTCCTCGGAGAAATGAACGGGCTAGCTCGTTGACTTCGAGGCCGAAGATGATCTACGTCGAGAAGACTCAAACTCAAGCTTCCACTTCACTAGGTCAAGAACTTTGTGAAGAGAACACTCTAAACTAAATGACAAGTAGTAGAGGATGATGAAATAGGAAATGGGTTCACTTTAGATTTTGATTTCTCACTTTATTTCTTCACTTTAGAAAAATCTAGCAAGCTTTTTCTTCTTGATGAAGAATAAGAAGAAGAAAGAATGAATAATGAGAAAAGAATAATAAGTGAAGATAATGATCATTATGCAACTATGGGTGAGTTTGTTTTATCCACTAACCTTTGTAGAGACTAAACCATAGTTTAAGTTAATGGTTTGGTTAATAAATATCTTATGCAAAACAAAGTGAGTGGACTTTGTCAAAGATACTTAAAACTTCATGAAGCTTCAAGTTAAGACAAAGAAAGCCACCATTTTGAATTACAAAAATAAATAAAAAACCAAACCATTATCTTAAATATGGTGTAAGTCATACACACACCCAAGTTTGCATGTATCATCAAGCATGGCACAATCATGTACACAAACATATATCATATATACATTATGCACAAAACAAGTGAGAAAAGCAATCTTAAGTGAACCAATACTAGTTAATATAAAGTAATATATCAAATATATAATTATACATTAAATCAACACTTGATTTAATGATCCGGTCATATCGCATATAACCGACTAATATCTAGTGTATCAATATATCGAATCAACACTTGATTCGGTAACCCGGCTATATCTCATATAACCGACCGATGATACAAATCGCGAGAATAGAATACGGTATCACATACTCATATTATTCTCGGTCCCGCATATATCTCATATGCACTCCTATTTCGTTTCGCTTGAGCCAGGAAACCTCTGTGTAGGACTCTAAAGACTCGTCAATACGCCGGCAGTAGGTGGTGAACATATCAGTCACCCACAAGCCGCAAGCGGTCTGCTAAACGTAACGGCCACCCGGGTATTGAGCGATCAGAAGATCAACGAGCAAGCCTGCTCACACTCCTGCGAATCCAATCAGTAACACTTACCGCACAGTCCGGTATGTTCGTCTGATATGTCGCATATCTCGCCTAGGGGTGGTAAACGTCAGACCCTGGTAGCTTGATAAGTCATGCCGATGTAAGGTCCATAACGATCGTGAAACTACTGATAACACTTATCAGTAAATCACAGTAACCCTGGCCAGGGATTTCCAGTTACGGCCAATCGAACATAGCGCAACATCAACCCCCAATACCGGGAGAGACGAATCCCCTCCTATCGCTCATTGCCTCCATGTGAATCGGGACTGTACCCAAAAACCACCTATTTGCACGACTCAGTAGAGTCGTGGTAGGGTGGAAATCAAAGCACAGTGGGAGATACACAAGACTCTATGACGATCTCGGGTCGACAGACTAAGCTGTACCAGTGTCACGAGAGAATTGCATCTGACGTGAGGTATAATACCGTCTGGGAGTTCTCGGCGAGTCCGCTCAGTGTACCCAGTCTCCACTGAGCACCCGCATACCATCTCTAATGTCAAACACCAATAGATACAGGATCATCCATCGCCCATCACATGGGTCGAGAAGATATACGCTAGTCTACTATGGAATATCGATGCCCCGTCTCGATATTCCCACGACTAGGAACATTGAAGGATATACTCATAGACTACCCAAGCCCCACTAGTATAATCTGCATCATAATCCTGGAAGTCGAGTACACATCCTAAGGGCTTTATCAACATATAACATAGAGACAATAAGTGTACATGTTAAGATAAAGAGCAACCAGATATCGTACCATCATGTCGAGCAAGAAAGTCCTCCCTGTATATGTCCCAGCATCCACTACAATATACATCTCATGTACAGTAATGACCTCTAGGGCATACATATAACCAACAATCTCCCACTTGCACCAGGGCCATCTGTAGCAATGGTTGCAATATCTCATACTCAACCATCCCATAAAAGTCTCTCTATGGGAAAAGGCCTTTGTGAGTGGATCCGCCGTGTTGTCCTCTGAGTCTACTCTCCTAACCTCGATCTTCCTGGAGATCAACCATCTCCATGATCAGGTAATACTGCCTTGGAATATGTCTGGGTCACTGATGGGACCGTAGTTCCTGGGCCAAAGCCACACCTCCATTGTCACACAATGGTAGGAACCAAGTTCATCTCATGAACTAATATACACCCAAACTGCCTCTTTGGTAGTGTCTTTGATAGCGATGTCACCAGCCTTTATCGTCTAGTTTGCCACAGCATCTAGATTGGAACTCTTCCAACATACCGTCCCTCCACTGAGGGTAAAGACAATGCCTGTGACTGACATTCAGTCGTCCTTACCATCCTGGAAGCCATCCAGTGATTCTCCCCAGGATCTATTGATACTATCTCACCACACCTAGTGAGAGTCCTAACATCCACTTAGATCTATCTCATAGATCCAAAACCCAGGATTTAGGAGGTATCACCTAGATCCTACATAGAGAATCAATGTGATAAGAGGAGATTGACCGAGTGTAGCATAGGAAACTCCTTTCCTATCAAGAGTATGTCATCCACGTACAGTACGCGGAATACCTCCATACTCTCTACTACCTTTTTGTATATACAAGGTTCATCTACTATTTTGATGAAGTCAAACACTTTGACTACCATATCAAAACAGACGTTCCAACTCCGCGATGCCTGCTTTAACCCATAAAACATCTTGCACACGTTTCCGCTGCTCCCACTGTCTACGAAGCCCTCTGGCTGTGTACTTATAGACGCTTTCTTCTAAATCAATATTTAGAAAAGCAGTCATGACACCCAACCACCAGATATCGTAGTCATGGTATGTAGCAATGGCAAGTAGGATCCAGATGGACTTAAGCACAACCACTGGAAAAGGTTTCATCATTATCCACGCCTGGTCGATGATGAGAACCTTTAACAAGTCTAGCTTTGAAAGTCTTAACTTTTCTATCTACACCAAGTAATCTTCTCAAGATATACTTGCTCCTGATGGGGATTTAACCCTTCAGATATAGCAACCAAAGTCCATACTTTGTTGGTGTATATGGATTCCATCTCAGATCGTTAAGCATCCAGCCATTCTTACAGAGTCCCTACTCTTGATGGCCTGCTCGAAACTAGTTAGGTCATCATCTCATGATGCAATCCTCGCTCCCACTGTCATCGAGAAAACGAAGTATCTCTCCTGTGGATGAGGAACCCTACCAGATCGGCGGAGAGGCTGAGGTTCGTTGGGAACTATTGAATCCTTTGGTTCTACCAAATCATTAGCTGTAGTTTGTATAGCTGGAACTCCTTCCAGTTCTACATAACTGACCTTGCCTCGAGCTTGTCCGGATTTTGCTTTTGACATAGGCCGGACAACCCCAAATCTTAACTTGCTTAAGACATGTGCTCTTCCCATACCATATCTCATATGGAATGGTAGACACCTGATTTGGTTGGAACCCAATTCAATAGGTATGCAGCTTCTCAAGTGCATAACTCCCAAAAGGAAATAGGTAACTCAGTAGTACTCATCATAGAGCGCACCATATCTAATAGGGTGTAATTGCTCCGCCCCGATATACCGTTGTGCCGTGGTGTATACGGAGGAGTAATGTTGAGAGAGAATCTCATTCCCCTTTAGAACAGTCCAGGTTCTCCATGCCTCAGTATCCTCTTCCCTGATCACATCAAAGGACATAATACTTATTGGGTTTTGGTTCTCTACTTCTGACTTATATTCTTTGAATTTCTCAAAAGCTCCAGACATGTGTTTCAACAGGAACATGTGTCCGAATCTTGAGAGATCATCAGTGAATGTAAGGAAGTACAAAGAACCAGTCCTGGCATTTGCAGATTAGGGACCTTCATACATCACTATGTATCAGTCCCAAGAGTTCACTAACTCTTTCTCTGTTTCAAGTAAACAGAGCTATGGTCATCTTATCTTTGTGACATGACTGGCAAGTTTCACAAGATGTAAATTCAAACTGATTTAAATGTGCATCTAAATGTAACTTAGCTAGTCGGGTCGCTTTAATATGACCTAGTCTACAATGCCTCAAGAAGAATTCGTTCATTTCTGAACTCTTCCTCTTGTGTGTGTTCTGTACGTTAAGAACTATGGTTTGATTTAGAATGTATATGCTTTTAGATAACGTGCCTGAACCGATCAACTCTTGATATAGGAAATGCTCAAAACATTATCCAACAATACAAAATTATATCCTTTCTTTAATAAATAAAGAGACTGATATGATGTTGTATATCAGGTTCGGTATCTAATAACATTCGTTCAGAATCAATGTATTTGGTAATACAGGGTGATAACTGCCAACACCTTGGCTGCAACAATTGCACCATTTTCAACTCTTAAAACTTATCACCCGTTCTTAGTTCTCTACCTATCTGTAGCCCATGTAACAGATTACATATGCGGGATCCTGATCCGGTATCAAATACCCAGGACGTAGAGGATACCGAGAAACAGTTCTTTGTAATGAACACACCTGAAGGAGATGCATCATCAAGCATTTTCTTCGTTTGGGCGGTATGGGAATCCTGGTATTTCCCTATTTCCTGCTCGGTCTTATAACAATTATAAGTTGGAGCGGGACCAACGTTCTCCAGCTCAGTATAACAAGCGGGTTCGGTCAATACATCCATATTATTATCTTGATTAAGGCGTGACATGGTCGCTACCTGGAGAGAGAGAGAGAAGAAAACACTCTGCATGCGCTCTTGCAAGATTAGATTGTTTATATATTTTATCTAATCAGCACGGCTCCCACTGTTTTTATCAAATCTTCCTTCAAACCTTAAAAGGAAAGACTAGCCAGGATTAATTACACTCTACAAGTTCGCCAATCTTTCAGCCAGGCCAGTGCCGGTACTTTGAGGGAGGTTCCCCGTGCTTTCACACGGACCTAATTAAAATAAATCTCGTTTTCCCAGGGGCGTAACCCCTTTGACACCTTTCTAGACACCTACTTGATCGGCTAATTGTAAAGTGCAAAACTCTCCCAGGAGTAACAATTACTCGCAGTGGGAATCAGAATCCAATTATCTCATAGAAGGTATGCAATCTCATTGCAAATTTCAACACTTGAAACTCCCGATAATGGTTTTTACCCCTAGCACTTATGACCTTAACTATGGTCAACAAATCATAAGCACTAGTCAAGCTCTATCCATCATTTCATGATTAATTAGACCCACCCACATGACCCTTAACTAAGGTCAACAAAGTCACATGACTGTCCTAACTAATCGCATCATATGCTGTGTAGGAAGACATCACTTAGCTACCGTACACTGTGCCTTAACTAAGGTCAACAAACACAGCACGAATACTAAGTACTCTACTTCCTAAAATGACGGAGGGTTACGGATGGTTTTTAAAAAAACCTTTAATGCTTTGAACTTGATCTCGTTGCAGAATCAAATGGTTTAAAATGGAGTGTTTTTGAGGCTTTTGCTAGTTTCGCTAAAGAGGTCACTCCGGTGAAGGGATCTCGGCTCTTTCCTTGTCGAATGAGGTGCAGGATATTCACAATACCACTATGCAAAGCAAGAACTAGAAAAGCAATCAAAAGACAAACCGAAAGTTGTAGCATCTGCTAGTTATTGCTAAAGAGGTCACTCCCGGTGAAGGGATCTTGGCTCTTTCCTCGTCGAATGAGATGCTGGATATTCTACAAGGAATACCGCTATGCAAAGCAACAACTAGAGCTACCTAATTTTTGAAATTCGATTCCACAACATCTTTTAGGTTTATTTTCTTTCATTAATCTCATTAATGAATGTCCCATCATTTAAGTTACCTAAACATTACAGATAAATACAACGTACGCTTATGCCATCCGCATTCGCCTCGATGTCCCGTCATGCACCGTTAGGTTAGGTAACTAACGACATAGCGGGGTAGGGCTAGCGCGGGTGTAAAACATAAGCAACGTCTATATAATATATCATATATACTATATACAGTATCTATCTGAACATATCACATGATCACATCACAGATAACGCAGCAGAAAACAACATATGAAATATTGGATATACTAGGATGTACGAGTTTTATTTTGAGCCTATATAAAACACGGATTCCACGGTCGTGATGAATAGCCAAACCCGCATCCCTAGACCCCTACGAGAGCGGCAAGCAACCCTACCAATTCTAGAGTTAGGAGACCCGGACTCGACTCCTCGAGATGGTCTCCCACTGGACTCTAGAACCCGGTTACTTGTGCTCCCCTCCTTGGGTCTATCCTAATGCGGAAAAGTAAATAATATACATCAACGGTGACATCTTCCTCAACCCGGAAGTGCCACAAATAAAAGAATATTACATACAAGTTTTTACATGAATGAAAATGAAAAAACTCTCATCTCACATAAAAAACCCCGGCTATTCAAACACGACGATTCAATATAACATATCACAGCAACACATAACATCACATGTCATCAACGTAAGTAAATATGCGTATCCCAATTGTCGTTGACGTATAGCAACGAAACCAGCGATACCCTACATATTACACTTACGGTCGCAGAAAAGAAAGCGAAAAACTACAACAGTAGGAATCCGCAACCGCCTTAGACATCACATGCCTAACAATATGAATTCCTTAGACATCGCATGCCTAACAATTATAAACCCCGCATTTTAGTCTCGATATTGAAAACACTTTCCAATAATCAGTCGGGCAATTCAACAAGATTCCCGACATCCCGATCGAATGCTCGTCATAAACTTTAGTAGACGGCCGCACTCCCGATACAGACGACGAAGTGCACTTAGGCGGAACATCGCGGCCGCGAGCACCTGGACGGATGCTTTTTGGCAAAGGAGTTCTCCTACAGTCACTTGGTCGAGGTTATGGGGTGTGGCTATCTAGTAATGTTACCCGGCGAGTATCCTGTAGGGTTGCTAGGCACGCGCACAAGGGTCTACGAGGCATCAACCATGCCCGATTAAAAATTTATCCGTGCCGAACAACCCGAATACGGAACTTTAAACTAGAGATTAGGCGAAAACAAGATGCTAAACAATTTAACACTAAGTGAGAGGGATCACAACCTTTGTAGATCCGGTCCTTCACTTCATATGCTCCGTGTTGTGGTCCCTTCGCTGCGATCATCGGGTTCCGGACTCTCGAGAGGTTCCACGAAGAGAAAGACGCAACCTTTGCTTCCGATCTTCGATACTAAGATGATCTACCTTGAAGTTTCTTTAACACAAGCTAACACTCATGAAATGATGTGAACACCCTCATCTAAATGGCAAGGGAAGATGAGGATGATGAAGTAGGATTTTTGCTCTCTTTATTTATATTTTTCTCACAATTATTCATCACCTTTGAAAAATCAAGCAAGCTTTTTCATGAAAAGAGAATGAAGAAGAAGATGAACAATCTTTTGTGATGAATAATAAAAGTTATCATAATTATTTATGCAACCATGGTTCACTTAACCATTGTAGAGAGTTTACTAGGGTTAGGGTTTGGGTTAGGTCAAAGGGTGAGTCATGGATAAAGATCAACACAAATATCTTTATCATGATAAAGTAAAGCTTCTAGAATCAACTAGAAGGTCTAACCCTAATCCAAACCCTAATCATGTTTAAACTCCTCTAATCACGTTGCATTAATAATTATAATATGTTACAATATTATATATCACATATACAATATTTATTGTAACAAAATAATACATTTAACATATATCGCATATATATCAATGTATTACCCGAGTGAGAAAAAGAATCTTTTAGTGAGCAAATATTAGTTAATGCAATTTAATATATCAAATATATTATTATACATTAAATTATCGAATCAACACTTGATCCGACAATCCGGCTATATCGCATATAACCGACTAATATTTATCAGTACCGATTCATCGAATCAACACTTGATCCGATGACCCGGCTGATATCAAATATCGCGAGAATAGAATACGGTATCACATATCGCATTATCCTCGGTCCTGCACATATCACATATGTGCTCCTACTCCGTTTTGCCTGAGTCAAGAAACCTCTGTGTAGGACTCTAAAGAATCGTCAATACGCCGGCAGTATGTGATGATCATATCAAACACCCACAAGCTGCAAGCGGTCAGCTAAACGTAACAGCTACCCAGGTATTGAGCACTCAGAAGATCAACAAGCAAGCCTGTAACTTCTCCTGTGAATCCAAACAGTAACACTCCCGTACAGTCCGGTCTCGTCGTCTGATATGTCGCATATCTCGCCTAGGGGTGGTAAACGTCAGACCCCAGTAGCTCGATAAGTCGTGTCGATATGAGGTCTATAACAGTTCGAGAAACTACTGATAACACTTACCAGTAAATCTCAGCAACCCTGGCCAGGGATTTCCGGTTATAGCCAATCGAACACAGCACAACATCAACTCCCTATACCGGGAGAGACGAATCCCCTCCTATCGCTCATTGCCTCCATGTGATTCGGGACTGTACCCAAAAGCCACCTTTTTGCACGCCCTCTTGGACGTGGTATGATGGAAATCAAAGCACAGTGGGAATCACACAAGACTCTATGACGATCTCGGGTCGACAGACTACTCTGTACCAGTGTCACCGGAGAACAGCCATCTGACGTATGGTATAATACCATCTGGGAGTTCTCGGCGAGTCCGTCCAGTGTACCCAGTCTCCACTGAGCACCCGTACACCATCCTTGATGTCAAACACCGATGGATATGGGATCATCCATCGCCCATCATATGGGTCAAGATGCGTATACGCTAGTCTACTCTGGTGCATCGATGCCCTGTCTCGATACACCCTCGACTAGGAACAGTTATAGGATGTACTCGTCGACTACCGTGGCCCCACTAGTATGATCTCATTATAGTCCCAGTAGTCGAGTACATATCCTAAGGGCTTTATCAACATGTAATATAGAGACAATCAGAGTACATGTTAAGATAAAGTACAACCAGATAGCATACTATCATGTCGAGCAAGAAAGTCCTCCCTATATATGTCCTAGCATCCACTACAATATACATCGTATGTACAGTAATGGCCTCTAGGGCATACATATAACTAACAATCTCCCACTTGCACTAGGGCCATCTGTTATGGTATCGCATACCCAACAATTAGCTGCGGTTGAAGTATCTCATACTCAACCATCCCATAAAAGTCTCTACTGGGAAAAAGGCCTTTGTGAGTGGATCCGCGCTGTTGTCCTCTGTGTCTACTCTCCTAACCTCGATCTTCCTGGAGATCAACCATCTCCATGATCAGGTGATACTGCCTAAGAATTATATCTGGATTTCTGATGGGACGGTAGTTCCTTGGCTGAAGCCACAACTCCATTGTCACACAACGGTAGGAACGAAGTTCATCTTATGAACTTATATATATCCAGACTGCTTCTTTGGTAGCATCCTTGGTAACGATGTATCTTGCCTTTAATCGTCTAGTATGTCACGGTATCTAGCTTGGAACTCTTCCAAAATACCGTCCCTCCACAGAGGGTGAAGACAATGCCTTCGACTGACATTCAGTCGTCCTTATCACCCTGGAACCCTTCCAGTAATTCTCTCCAGGATCGATTGATACCATCTCACTGCTACTTAGTGAGTTTCCTAACATCCAATTAGATCTATCTCATAGATCCAAAACCCAGGATTTAGGAGGTATCACTTTGATCCTATATGGAGAATCCTTGTGATAAGCGGAGATTGACCGATCGTAGCATAGGAAACTCTTTCCCTATCAAGAGTATGTAATCCACGTACTCTACGAGGATCACCACCATACTCCCTACTACCTTTTTGCATATACCAGGTTCATCTACCATTTTGATGAAGTCAAACTCTTTGACTACCACATCAAAACAGATGTTCCAACTCCGCGATGCCTGTTTTATCATATAACACATCTTGCACACGTTTCCGCTGCTCCCACTGTCTACGAAGCCCTCTGGCCGTGTACTTATAGACGCTATCTTCTAAATCATCATTTAGAAAAGCGGTCATGACACCCAACCACCAGATATCGTAGTCATGGTATGTAGCCGTGGCGAGTAGGATCTGGATGGACTTAAGCATAGCTCCTTAGAAAAGGTTTCATCATAATCCATACCTGGTCAATGATGCAAACCTTTAACAAGTCTAGCTTTGAAAGTCTCAACCTTTCCATGTACACCAAGTAATCTTCTCAAGATATACTTGCTCCTGATGGGGATTTAACCCTTCAGATAAAGCAACCAAAGTCCATACTTTGTCGGTGTATAAGGATTCCATCTCAGATCGCTAAGCATCCAGCCATTCTTACAGAGTCCCACTCCTGATGGCCAGCTCGAAACTAGTTGGGTCATCATCTCATGATGCAATCCTTGCTCCCACTGTCATAAAGAAACCGAAGTATCTCTCAGGTGGGTGAGGAACCCTACTAGATCGGCGGAGAGGCTGAGGTTCGTTGGAAACTAATGAATCCTTTGGTTCTACCAAATCATCAGCTGCAGTTTGTATAGCTGGAACCATTCCAGTTCTACATAACAGACCTTGCCTCGAGCTTGTCCGGATTTTGCTTTTAGACATAGGCCGGACAACCCCAAATCTTAACAAACTTAAGATATGGGCTCTTCCCTTTCATATCACATATGAAGTGGTAGACAACTGATTTGATTTGGAACCCTTATTCAATAGGTATGCAGCTTCATAAGCGTATAACTCCCTAATAGGAAATAGGAAACTCAGTAGTACTCATCATAGAGCACACCATATCTAATAGGGTGAGTTTGCTCCGCCCCGATATACCATCGTGCTATGGTGTATACGGAGGAGTAATGCTGAGAGAGAATCTCATTCTCTTTTAGAATAGTCCAGGAATTCCGTGCTCAAGTATTCTCCTCCTTGATCTCATCAAAGGACATAATACTTATACCCGTATTTTTCGGTTCTCTACTTCTAACTCATATTCCGTGAATATCTCAAAAGGTTCGGACTTGTGTTTCAACTGGAACATATGTCTGAATCTTGAAAGATTATCAGTGAATATAATGAAGTACAAAGAACCGGTCCTGGCATGTGTAGACAGGAGACTTTCATACATCAACATGTATCAATCCCAAGAGTTCACTAACTCTTTCTCTGTTTCCAATAAACAGAGCTATGGTCATCTTATCTCTGTGACATGACTGGCAAGTTTCACAAGATGTAAATTCAAACTAGTTTAAATATGCATCTATATGTAACTTAGCTAGTCGGGTCGCATTGATATGACCTAGTCTACAATACCTCAAGAAGGATCCGTTCATTTCTGAACTCTTCCTCTTGTGTGTGTTCCATATAGTAAGAACTGTAGTTTGATTTAGAACGACAATGCTTTTAGATAACGTGCCTGAACCGATCAACTCTTGATATAGGAAATGTTCAAAACATTATCCAACAATACAAAATTATATCATTTCTTTACTAATAAAGAGACTGATATGATTTTATATATCAGGTTCGGTATCTAATAACATTTGTTTAGAATCAATGTATTCTGGTAATACAGGGTAACAGTGACCAACAGACTTGGCTGCAACACTTGCACCGTTTTCTGTCTCATGAAACTTATCACCCGTTCTCAGTTCTTTACCTATCTGTAGCCCATGTAACAGATTACATATACGGGATCCTGATCTGGTATCACATACCCAGGACGTAAAGGATACTGAGAAACAGTTCTGTGTAATGACACACCCGAAGAAGATGCATCAGCATGCACTTTCTTTGTTTGGGCGGCACGGGAAATCTGGTATTCCCCAATTTCCTGCTCTGTCCTATAACAATTATAAGTTGGAGCGGGACCAACGTTCCCCAGCTCAGTATAACAAGCGGGTTCGGTCAATATATCCGTTTTATTATCTTGATTAAGGCGTGATATAGTCGCTATCTGGAGAGAGAGAGAAGAAAACACTCAGCGTATGCTCTTGCAAGATTAGATTGGTTATATAAAATATATCTAATCAGGATGTCTCCCACTGTTTTAGTCAAATCTTCCTTCAAACCCTAAAACGAAAGACTAGCCGGGATTAATTACACGCTACAAGTTCGCCAATCTTTCAGCCAGGCCAGTGTCGGTACTTTGAGGGAGGTCCCCCGTGCTTTCGCACGAACCTAATTAGAGTAAACCTCGTTTTCCCAGAGGCGTAACCCCGTTAACACCTTTCTAGACACCTACTTGATCGGCTAATTGTAATGTGTAAAACTCTCCCAGGAGTAACTCTTACTCGCAGCGGGTATCGGGATCCAACTATCTCATAGAAGGTATGCAATCTCATTGCAAATTTCAACATTTGAAATTCCCAATAATATTTTACCCCTAGCGTCCTATGACCTTGACGGAGGTCAACAAACCATAGGCTACTAGTCAAGTTCAACCCGTCATTTCCTGATTGAATTAAACCCACCCGCACGACCCTTGACGGAGGTCAACAAGGCCGCACGACTACCCTAATCCAATCTGCATCATATGCATAAGCAGATAAATACTAGTCAGCTACCGCACACTACGTCTTGACGGAAGCCAACAAACGTAGCACGAATACTAAGTAGGACTTATCTGAAATGACGGAGGGCTACGACAGGTTTTTCAGAAAACCTATTGCGTAATGAACTTGATATCGTTGTAGAATCGAGTGATTTTAAATGGAGTGTTTTTGAGGCTTTTCTAGTTTTGCTAAAGGGGTCACTCCCGGTGAAGGGATCGTCGGCCCTTTCCTCATCGAATAAGGTGCAGGATATATCATATATACCGCTGTGCAAAGCAAAAACTATAGTAGCAATCAAAAGACAAACCGAGTTTGTAGCATCTGCCAGTTATTGCTAAAGGAGTCACTCCCGGTGAAGGGATCTCGGTCCTTTCCTTATCGAATAAGGTGCTGGATGTTCTATAAGGAACACCACTATGCAAAGCAACAACTAGAGCTACCAGTTTTTAAATAAGTTTCTACAACATCTTAGGTTTCTTTTATTTCATTAATCTCATTAATGAAGTCCCATTTTATTATGCTTCACAAGCATCTCTTTTGAAATGAAATCTGCAATATAACATATATCTCATATATATAATATAAACATTCGTCACAGGCAGTAATATGATCTCATCACAGAACATTGCAGCAGAAGAACATATATGAAATATTGGATATACTAGGACGTCCGTGTTTTCAATACGAGCCTGTATAAAACACGGATTCCACGGTCGCGATGAATAGCCAAACCCACATCCCTAGACCCCTACGAGAGCGGCAAGTAACACTGCCAATTCTAGGGTTAGGAGACCCGGTCTCGACACCTCGAGATGGTCTCCTAATGGACCCTAGAACCCGGTTACTTGTGCTCCCCGCCTCGGGTCTACCTAATGCGGAAAAGTAAATAATATACAACGGTGACATCTTCCGCTACCTGGAAGTGCCCCAATAAAAGAATATTACATATAAATGAATTTTACATGAATGAAAAAGAAAAACTCTCATCTCACATAAAACCCCCGGCTATTCAAAAAGCGACGATCCAATATAACATATCACAGCAACACATAATATCTCATATCATCAACGTAAGCAAGTATGCGTATCCCGATTGTCGTTGATGTATAGCAACGAAGCCGGCGATACACCACATACTACGCTTACGGTCACATAAAAGAAAGTGTAAAACTACAACAGTTGGAATCCGCAACCTCCTTAGATATCGCATGCCTAACCAAATGAATTCCTTAGACATCGCATGCCTAACAATTATAAACCCCGCATTTTAGTCTCATTATCGAAAACACTTTTCAATATCAAGTCGGGCAATTCAACAAGATTCCCGAGGTCCTGATCGAATGCTCGTCGCAAACTTTAGTAGACGGCCGCACCCCCGATACCGTCGAAGAAGTGCACCAAGGCGGAACACCGCTACCTGGAGCACCCGAACGGATGCTTTCGGCGACGGGGTTCTCCTACAGTCACTTGGTCGGGGCTATGGAGTGAGGCTGTCTGTTAAGTTTACCCGGCGAGTATCCGCGTACACTACGTGATTGCGACGGACTTTTGATCACATCAAAATTCCGTGGCAACCGATCATCTGAGACTAAACTGCTATGTTTATAATATTCAAATTAGTTATCTCATAACTACCTGTGGATTCTAAATATTGTATCACATTCCAGATAAATGGAAAAAGTTAAACTTTCCGATCGAATCATCAAACACCTAAGATTTCCCCAATGTATCTCAACACTTGAAATTAGTTTAAAAACATCCATCACATGCCACAGTACCAATGGTCCAGCCGTAGAAGGGTCAAGCCAACGCCTCACATGTGGCACGCCGTACTGCCCCAAACCCTAAGGTTCGAAGGGCAGTTCAAGACGGTCACATAATCGAGTTAAGGTTTGTTGTCTTCTAGAGGGTCCATCGCGTTACTTGCACGACTTAGAACATTCTTAAACATAAGGAAAAATCCAACTTTTGAAAAAATTTCCGACAGGGGAAAAAGTGAGTTATTGATATCCGTTCGAACCTTTTTAACAGTTTCTAAAATTATCCGGACAAAACTAAACAAAGTTATAATATCCGATCAAAACTTTAAGTCCCCAATACAACCTAGATAATTCAACAGTTGAATAAAAAATAAAAATTTCCAGAAAATACAACATTAAAAAATAGGAGTTACTGTGAAAAGCACGTGCGCAGAATCGATCACGTGGCCGCGGAACCGCCGCACAAGCTGGGGTGGGGCCGCGGTTCCGCGGCTCTTTGGTCGAATTGCGCTCACGTGCTTCACAGTAATTCTTGTAATTACCTGCTGTAATTTTTGGATATTTTTAATATGGAAAAATCCCAATTTTTAGAAAATTTCCAGAGAGCATGTTTTATCGGGGTTTCGGGTTTCGATCGGACTTTAAACTTCGTTCAGACTTCGCCTAAAGCTCTAGCTTGGCTCTGATACCACTGTAGGGTTGCTAGGCACGCGCACAAGGGTCTACGAGGCATCAACCATGCCCGATTAAAAATTTAGCCGTGCCGAACAACCCGAATACGGAACTTTAAACTAGAGATTAGGCGAAAACAAGATGCTAAACAATTTAACACTAAGTGAGAGGGATCACAACCTTTGTAGATTCGGTCCTTCACTTCATATGCTCCGTGTTGTGGTCCCTTCGCTGCGATCATCGGGTTCCGGACACTCGAGAGGTTCCACGAAGAGAAAGACACAACCTTTGCTTCCGATCTTCGATACTAAGATGATCTACCTTGAAGTTTCTTTAACACAAGCTAACACTCATGAAATGATGTGAACACCCTCATCTAAATGGCAAGGGAAGATAAGGATGATGAAGTAGGATTTTTGCTCTCTTTATTTATATTTTTCTCACAATTATTCATCACCTTTGAAAAATCAAGCAAGCTTTTTCATGAAAAGAGAATGAAGAAGAAGATGAACAATCTTTTGTGATGAATAATAAAAGTTATCATAATTATTTATGCAACCATGGTTCACTTAACCATTGTAGAGAGTTTACTAGGGTTAGGGTTTGGGTTACGTCAAAGGGTGAGTCATGGATAAAGATCAACACAAATATCTTTATCATGACAAAGTAAAGCTTCTAGAATCAACTAGAAGGTCTAACCCTAATCCAAACCCTAATCATGTTTAAACTCCTCTAATCATGTTGCATTAATAATTATAATATATTACAATATTATATATCACATATACAATATTTATTGTAACAAAATAATACATTTAACATATATCGCATATATATCAATGTATTACCCGAGTGAGAAAAAGAATCTTTTAGTGAGCAAATATTAGTTAATGCAATTTAATATATCAAATATATTATTATACATTAAATTATCGAATCAACACTTGATCCGACAATCCGGCTATATCGCATATAACCGACTAATATTTATCCGTACTGATTCATCGAATCAACACTTGATCCGATGACCCGGCTGATATCAAATATCGCGAGAATAGAATATGGTATCACATATCGCATTATCCTCGGCCCCGCACATATCACATATATGCTCCTACTCCGTTTTGCCTGAGTCAAGAAACCTCTGTGTAGGACTCTAAAGAATCGTCAATACGCCGGCAGTAGGTGATGATCATATCAAACACCCACAAGCTGCAAGCGGTCAGCTAAACGTAACAGCTACCCAGGTATTGAGCACTCAGAAGATCAACAAGCAAGCCTGTAACTTCTCCTGTGAATCCAAACAGTAACACTCCCGTACAGTCCGGTCTCGTCGTCTGATATGTCGCATATCTCGCTTAGGGGTGGCAAACGTCAGACCCCAGTAGCTCGATAAGTCGTGTCGATATGAGGTCTATAACAGTTCGAGAAACTACTGATAACACTTACCAGTAAATCTCAGCAACCCTGGCCAGGAATTTCCGGTTATAGCCAATCGAACACAGCACAACATCAACTCCCTATACCGGGAGAGACGAATCCCCTCCTATCGCTCATTGCCTCCATGTGATTCGGGACTGTACCCAAAAGCCACCTTTTTGCATGCCCTCTTGGACATGGTATGATGGAAATCAAAGCACAGTGGGAATCACACAAGACTCTATGACGATCTCGGGTCGACAGACTACTCTGTACCAGTGTCACCGGAGAACAGCCATCTGACGTATGGTATAATACCATCTGGGAGTTCTCGGCGAGTCCGTCCAGTGTACCCAGTCTCCACTGAGCACCCGTACACCATCCTTGATGTCAAACACCGATGGATATGGGATCATCCATCGCCCATCATATGGGTCAAGATGCGTATACGCTAGTCTACTCTGGTGCATCGATGCCCTGTCTCGATACACCCTCGACTAGGAACAGTTATAGGATGTACTCGTCGACTACCGTGGCCCCACTAGTATGATCTCTTCATAGTCCCAGTAGTCGAGTACATATCCTAAGGGCTTTATCAACATGTAATATAGAGACAATCAGAGTACATGTTAAGATAAAGTACAACCAGATAACATACTATCATGTCGAGCAAGAAAGTCCCCCCTATATATGTCCTAGCATCCACTACAATATACATCGTATGTACAGTAATGGCCTCTAGGGCATACATATAACTAACATATCCGAACGCACAAAGTGATTGCGATGGACTTTTGATCATATCAAAATCCCGTGGCAACCAATCAAATGAGACTAAATTGCTAGACTTATAAAATTCAAATGTTGTTGATTCCAATTATTGTATCATAATATACTAGACTATGTTAAACGTTTCGAACGAATCAACAAATCCCTACAACTCCCAATGAGCTCAACACTTGAGCGAAGTTAAAGTACCCAAAACGTGACACAGTACCTATGATCCAGCCGTAGAAGGGTCAAACCAACGCCTCACCTATGACACCGCGGAACCACGGCAAACCCTAAGGTTCAAGCCGTGGTTCCGAGGGCACAGAATCGAGTTAAGGTTTATGTTCTTCTAGAGGGTCCATAGAGTTACTTACACGAACATTGAATATAATTAACTTAGGAAAATTCCAACACTTGGAAATTTCAAAGGGGGGGTCATGGGGCGCTGTTTAAATTTCGTTCGAACTGTCAAACATAGCCTAGGTTACCAATACAATGCTAAAAAAATACAAATACGAAATACTCCGTCTTCGTCCTAAAGCAAAATTTACATCATATGGAAATTTGGACCAAATAAACAATACCAGAAACCCCAAATTAGGAGTAAAAGATTACAGGTGCAATACGAGGGGGAGGGAAGCCAAAGGGGCCGGCGACGCCGGAATTCCATGCCTTCTCGTCGGCCTGGAACCGAGCCCCCCCATTCGTATTTCACCTGTGTTCTTAAAATCTCCAGTACTTCACTCTACAGTTGCTTAAAAAAATTTTAGACCACTTTTAAAAAAAATTCCAGAGAGCAAATCCATGGGTTTTTAAAATCGTATTTTGTGGAGTTTTTCGGTTTCGGATTGTCTTAACACCGTCTAAGTTTCTAGTTAGGCTTTGATACCATGTTGGGATTCCTTAGCACCTAGCCTAGGGTTTGCAAGCATCACACATGCCACAACATAAATTTTAGGGTGTGCTAAGCAATCTAACTACGAATCGAACTAGAAAACTAGGGTAACAAAATAGTAACCATACATTTCAAAGTGAAGTGAATGAAAATACAACCTTTGTAGATCCGGTCCTTCACTTCTAAAGCTCCGTGTCGACGTCCCTTCGCTGCAATCATCGAGATCCCGGACTCTAGTGATGGTTTCCTCGGAGAAATGAACGGGCTAGCTCGTTGACTTCGAGGCCGAAGATGATCTACGTCGAGGAGACTCAAACTCAAGCTTCCACTTCACTAGGTCAAGAACTTTGTGAAGAGAACACCCTAAACTAAATGGAAAATAGTAGAGGATGATGAAATAGGAAATGGGTCCACTTTAGATTTTGATTTCTCACTTTATTTCTTCACTTTAGAAAAATCTAACAAGCTTTTTCTTCTTGATGAAGAAGAAGAAGAAGAAAGAATGAATAATGAGAAAAGAATAATAAGTGAAGATAATGATCATTATGCAACCATGGGTGAGTTTGTTTTATCCACTAACCTTTGTAGAGACTAAACCATAGTTTAAGTTAATGGTTTGGTTAATAAATATCTTATGCAAAACAAAGTGAGTGGACTTTGTCAAAGATACCTAAAGCTTCATGAATCTTCAAGTTAAGACAAAGAAAGCCACCATTTTGAATTACAAAAATAAATAAAAAACCAAACCATTATCTTAAATATGGTGTAAGTCATACACACACCCAAGTTTGCATGTATCATCAAGCATGATACAATCATGTACACAAACATATATCATATATACATTATGCACAAAACAAGTGAGAAAAGCAATCTTAAGTGAACCAATACTAGTTAATGTAAAGTAATATATCAAATATATAATTATACATTAAATCAACACTTGATTTAATGATCCGGTCATATCGCATATAACCGACTAATATCTAGTGTATCAATATATCGAATCAACACATGATTCGGTAACCCGGCTATATCTCATATAACCAACCGATGATATAAATCGCGAGAATAGAATACGGTATCACATACTCATATTATTCTCGGTCCCGCACATATCTCATATGCGCTCCTATTTCGTTTCGCTTGAGCCAGGAAATCTCTGTGTAAGACTCTAAAGACTCGTCAATACGCCGGCAGTAGGTGGTGATCATATCAGTCACCCACAAGCCGCAAGCGGTCTGCTAAACGTAACGGCCACCTGGGTATTGAGCGATTAGAAGATCAACAAGCAAGTCTGCTCACACTCCTGCGAATCCAATCAGTAACACTTACCGCACAGTCCGGTCTGTTCGTCTGATATGTCGCATATCTCGCCTAGGGGTGGTAAACGTCAGACCCCGGTAGCTTGATAAGTCATGCCGATGTAAGGTCCATAACGATCGTGAAACTACTGATAACACTTACCAGTAAATCACAGTAACCCTGACCAGGGATTTCCAGTTATGGCCAATCGAACATAGCGCAACATCAACCCCCAATACCGGGAGAGACGAATCCCCTCCTATCGCTCATTGCCTCCATGTGAATCGGGACTGTACCCAAAAACCACCTGTTTGCACGACTCAGTAGAGCCGTGGTAGGGTGGAAATCATAGCACAGTGGGAGACCCACAAGACTCTATGACGATCTCGGATCGACAGACTAAGCTGTACCAGTGTTACGAGAGAACTGCCATCTGACGTGAGGTATAATACCGTCTGGGAGTTCTCGGGGAGTTCGCTCAGTATACCCAGTCTCCACTGAGCATCCGCATACCATCTCTGATGTCAAACACCAATGGATATGGGATCATCCATCGCCCATCACATGGGTCGAGAAGATATACGCTAGTCTACTATGGAATATCGATGCCCCGTCTCGATATTCCCACGACTTGGAACATTGAAGGATGTACTCATGGACTACCCAGGCCCCACTAGTATGATCTGCACCATAATCCTGGAAGTCGAGTACACATCCTAAGGGCTTTATCAACATGTAACAGAGAGACAATAAGTGTACATGTTAAGATAAAGAGCAACCAGATAGCGTACTATCATGTCGAGCAAGAAAGTCCTCCCTATATATGTCCCAGCATCCACTATAATATACATCTCATGTACAGTAATGGCCTCTAGGGCATACATATAACTAACAGATTGTATACGGAGACTAATTTATGTTGTCGCCCATAGGGCATGGATTAGTCCAAATCCGTATATCTTAGATTTGGGGTTTTTATTTAAGGACCATTAATCTATTTTGAGATTAAGATCGGCTTAAATGTATGTGAGCATTTGGGGCTCGATTTGTTAAGGATATATTAGTTCAATTTGAGACTAATATCCACTTAACGGGGTTTCAGGATCATTTTTATTTTAGATCCAACAAAAGAGCATTTCGGCTCTATTGTTTTAGTTTAAAGACGTTTCGGTCCATTATCGCCATTTTGGAGGCGAATATTAATTTAGGGACATTTCGGTCCATTATAACCGTTTTGGAAGCGAATATTAGTTTAAGGACATTTCGGTCCATTATCGCCATTTTGGAGCCGGATAATAGTTTAAGGACTTCTCGGTTCTTTATCGCCATTTTGGAGGCGAATATTAGTTTAGGGACTTCTCGGTCCTTTTCCAGTTTAAGGACGCAGTGGTCCATTATATTCATCTTGCGTGCACGTATATTTGTTACGTGACGAAATGAACAAGGATGATTTGAGGTGTGCACGTCGGTTTGGACGTTTTGGGAATGCACTGAAGAATTGTTGGTTGTCGGGACCCGCCACTTCTCTGAAGACGTTGAAGAATTACAACGACGTATATCAGAGGTGTGGAGAGATTTACCATTAAACCAAATCCCGTATTTGAGGGAGACGGGTTATGGTGGCTCTAGGAATCGTTAGTCATATTTTGAGACTAAGATTACCTTAGGAGATATGGGATGAATATCATTTTGGATATCATCAATTGAAAGATCATTAGTCATGTTTGAGACTAAGATCAATTTGGGGAATCATGAGCACAGGGGGGCTCGGTTGATTGGAAATCGAAGAGGTTTTGACCATGGGAAAACTTAGCCAATTTGGGCTAGGTATGGCTCTCCATAGTTACCCAACAGTGCTAAGCATTGGTATATGCAACACTCACGTGTATCCCACGTGAGATGCTAGATCAGTGTTAAACACTGAACTCTGGAGACGCTCACGTGTGAACATGCGAGGCACTCCAAATATGGGCGCTGCTTTTTGGGGTTTTATTCCCCCTTTTTTTGTATAAGTGCTAAGCACTTGGTTCTTGTGGCTCTTACATATGAAACACGTAAGGCGCCCCAAATATGGGCACTGCCATACGAAGTACCTCTTGTTTTTCTTTTAAGCACTCGCATGAGAAACACGTGAGGCGGTCTGGGCCGTTCTTGTTGTTCATTAGAGGCACTCACGTGGAAAACACGTGAGGTCTCGTTATAGTGTTAAACACTAACGAATCCCCAGGTTTTCCTTCAGTTTTCTTAAAGATCTTGATCTCTTATTAATGACATTTATATTCATTAGGATCTGGGTTTGGAAGGTCTCAGATTATTATCAGCGTCTGGACTGAGGAATCAAGTTCTCATCTCGTTTTTACAAGAATCAAATACTTTATATAGGGTTAAACCCTATTTTTCCGAGGAATTAAATTCCCATATGTTTTTGTAAGAATTAAATTCTTTGAACTCAGTTCTTTCTCCTAGGTTTTAAATCTGCAGGACAGAATCTCCCCGATGATAATTAAATTCTCAATTTATAGGGAGATCTGTTTCTGCAGATCTCAATCAGAGGAAGAACTAAGTTCTTTATATGAAAGGTTAAACCCTTAAAGAAACAAAGAAGAGATAGAACAATCTCTGTGTTTTTTTCTTTTTACCTAGTGTGTTATGACGAAACAAGTCTTCACCGAGAATTAAATTCTCTTTTTTCCGTCCCTCTTTATGTCTTGTCCTTTTTCTCTTGTTCTCTTCGTGTCTCTGTATGTGAGACTTGAAATTGTAGGGTGTTTTTCGTCACCCCATTGAGATGGGAATACGCGCGCACTGGTTAGGCGCAGTACAGATTCCCCCTGCCTAGGGTAGGCTGGGGTTTATTGATTGTGGGGATCCGAATCTCCGGCAGCGACGGACTAAGCTGCCGTTAATTACCCCTCGGCTTTGGAGCGAGAGAACCTCCGATTGACGGGTCAAACTGGACATGCGAACTCAATGCGATGCGTTGGTGTTTTTTTTGTTTTGTTTCATTTGTTAAAAAAAATGATATATGTATTTTTCTATATATATAAAAAAAACAAAAATAAATAAGTAGATAAATATTTAGAGAAACGTTTTTTTATTTATAATTTTAAAATATTATTTATAGATTAAAATAAAGAAGAGAAGGAAGAAAGAAGAAAAGAAAAGAAAAATTAAAATTAAAAAAAATAAAATAAAGGGGTGGGGGGGGGGTAACCTGGGCTCCCATTAAATGGGAGCCTCCCCCCACATGCTAGGCCAAAAGGGCTCCCACTAAATGGGAGCCCTCCCCCTCACGTGCTAGCATGTGATGGGGCAAAAAGAGCTCCAAAAAAATAATTTTTTTAGTTAAACTCCTAAAGAATTTTAAATATGGAGTTCAACTCCAAAAAGATTTTAAATGGAGTATAACTCCAAAAGATTTTTATTGTGGAGTTGAACTCCAAAAAGAGTTTTAAATGGAGTTGAACTCCAAAAAGATTTTTATTGTGGAGTTGAACTCCAAAAAGATTTTATTGTGCAGTTGAACTCCAAAAAGAGTTTTAAATGGAGTTGAACTCCAAAAAGATTTTTATTGTGGAGTTGAACTCCAAAAAGAGTTTTAAATGGAGTTCAACTCCAAAAAAAGAATTTTAATTGGAATAAATCTCTTAAAGAATTTTAAATGGAGTTTAACTCCGAAAAGATTTTTATTGCGGAGTTAAATTCCAAAAGAATTTTAAATGGAGTTCAACCCCAAAAAGATTTAATGTGGAGTTAAACTCCCCAAAAAAGAGTTTTAAATGGAGTTTAACTCCGAAAAGATTTTTATTGTGGAGTTAAATTCCAAAAGAATTTTATTTGTGGAGTTAAACTCCGAAAGAATTTAAATGGAGTTAAACTCCGAAAGAATTTTTATGGTGGAGTTGAACTCCGAAAGAATTTTAAATGTGGAGTTAAATTCCAAAAGAATTTTAAATGGAGTTCAACTCCAAAAAGATTTTTATTGTGTAGTTAAACTCCTAAAAAGATTTAATGTGGTATGGAGTTGAACTCCACTAAATTGGGAGCTTTCCCTTCACGTGAGAAGGGAGGAAATCTCCCACTTGGTGGGAGCTCCCCTCTCCCTCACGTGAGAGGAAGCAGGAGCTCCAAAAAGATTTTTTTTTCTGTGATAGCGTTAAACTCCCAAAAAATTTATTTGGAGTTAAACTCCCAAAACAATTTTATTCATAGTTAAACTCCAAAAAAAAAGTTTTTATTATAGAGTCAAACTCCAAAATAATTTTATTTGTGGAGTTAAACTCCAAAAGATTTTCTCTTTTCTCTTTTGAGAAGAAACCCAAAATGGGTTCTCTTGAAACTCCAAGATCTAGATCTTGGATGATAAAAAAAGATACCATTTTTCTTCTCTTGATGGAGTCTTGGGAGTTGGGTTTATGGTAAAACTTTGTTTAGTTTTTAAAAAAAAAGAGTTAGGCTCTTGATTTATTTGGAAAATGAAAAGTAAGAGGAAGAACTTGAAAAAGAGAGAGTGGAGGCACAAACCCTAGTTTTTTGGGGAGAATGAAAAATTGTCTTCTTTATTCATCATCATGTAGTCTTATATAGGCTTACACATTTACATATAGCCCCTTGGGCTTTACAAAATGGCAATTTGCCCATCCCATGCCTCATGTGCTCATTTCTTTTGCACATAAGCCATGGGCTTTACAAAAATTTGGTTTAATGCCCATTTTGCTTACATGCATATATAAAAAATTACATCAAAATTATTTATTACATGATTTTTATTTTGGCATGGAGGAGGGCCGGCCGCTTCATGTTCGGACTCGACCTGGGCATGGGCCCACTTGATCTGGGCTTGGGCCCACTTGGCTTGGGGTTTACCTTGACTTTGACTTGGTCAACCGGGGTGCAATTTTCGACCCCAACAAAGTTCCCCTCATCAATAAATGCACACCACATATGTGGGTCGTGTGCATGAAATTGATGGATCTTATTTCGCGTGGAGGCAACTTGCTTTGGTTCCCACTTTTTGGGATGCACTGCCCTTTTTACGACATGGACGCTCGACGCTTGACGCGTCTCCGAGACGGAGTGTCCGTAGTAGACGTTTCCTCGGCACGCAGTGATTTGGTTCCCGCTTTGTAGGAAGCCTGCACTGCCCTTTTTACGACATGGACGGTCGACGCTTGACGCGTCTCCGAGACGGAGTGTCCATGGTAGACCTTTCCCTGGCCCGGAGCGATTTGGTTCCCGATTTGTGGGAAGCCTGCACCGCCCTTTTTACGACATGTACGGTCGACGCTTAACGTGTCTCCGAGACGGATTGTCCGTGGTAGACTATTCCCTGGCCCGGAGCGATTTGGTTCCCGATTTGTGGGAAGCCTGCACTGCCCTTTTTACGACATGGACGGTCGACGGCACTGAGTGTCGCTGTTCGACTTGTCCCCGGCACGGAGTGTCGCTGGTCGTTCGACCTGTCCCTGGCACGGAGTGTCGCTGTTCGACTTGTCCCTGGCACGGAGTGTCGCTGATCGACTTGTCCCCGGCACGGAGTGTCGCTGGCTGTTCGACTTGTCCCCGGCATGGAGTGTCGCTGATGTTCGACTTGTCCCTGGCACGGAGTGTCGCTGATCAACCTGTCCCCAGCACGGAGTGTCGCTGATCGACTTGTCTCCGGCACGGAGTGTCGCTGGTTGTTTGACTTGTCCCCGGCACGGAATGTCGCTGGTTGTTCGACTTGTCCCCGGCACGGAGTGTCGCTGATGTTCGACTTGTCCCCGGTACGGAGTGTCGCCGGTCGACTTATCCCCGGCACAGAGTGTCGCCGGTCGACTTGTCCCCGGCACAGAGTGTCGCCGGTCGACTTGTCCCCGGCACGGAGTGTCGCTGGTTGTTCGACTTGTCCCCGGCATGGAGTGTCGCTGATGTTCGACTTGTCCCTGGCACGGAGTGTCGCTGATCAACCTGTCCCCAGCACGGAGTGTCGCTGATCAACCTATCCCCGGCACGGAGTGTCGGTGATCGACTTGTCCCTGGCACGGAGTGTCGCTAGTTGTTAGACTTGTCCCCGGCATGGAGTGTCGCTGATCGACTTGTCTCCGGCACGGAGTGTCGCTGGCTGTTCGACTTGTCTCCGGCACAGAGTGTCGCTGGTCGACTTGTCCCCAGCACGGAGTGTCGCTGGCTGTTCGACTTGTCCCCGTCACGGAGTGTCGCTGATCGACTTGTCCCCGGTGTGGAGTGCCGCTGGTTGACTTGATCCCGAGGTGGAGCATGATTCTGATATGGAAGGTAGATATCCCGAGGCGAAGCATAATTTCGACACGGGGTAAATTCTGGGACGAAGCATGATTCCGCCGCAGAGGTTGTTGGTTTGACTTGATTTGGGTTGACATCAGCATTGCTACACTGGAATATGGTACCAGGCGCGAATCATCATCTGCCATGAGAGGATTTAGGGATTTGGTTTTGGTTTGGTATCAGCACCGCTACACTGGAATATGGTACCAGGAGCGAATCATCATTTGCATTTGCTTATTGGGAAGCGATGGCTTAGGGGACAGGTTTAGATCCCTATCACCTAAGGATTTTCAATTTTATGGGCCGTAAGAGTCCCATACAAGTATTTTCTCCCTACGAGTCGTAAGGATCCCGTAGGTGCATTTTCTCCTTAGGAGTCGTGAGGACCCCCAAGTGTGTTTTTCCTTTATGAGTCGTAAGGATCCCACGAAGACGTTTTCTTACGAGTTGTAAGGATCTCGCAAGTTTTATTCTCCTCATGCATCGTGAGGACACATGAGTGGATTCCCCTCGTTCCCAGTTTAATGACTTAGGGGTCATCTGTTCCCAGTTTAACGACTTAGCGGTCATCTGTTCCCAGTTTAACGACTTAGCGGTCATCTGTTCCCAGTTTAAAGACTTAGGGGTCTATCGTCCCCAGTTTAAGGACTTAGCGGTCAGCTGTTCCTAGTTTAACGACGTAGTGGTCATCTGTTCCTAGTTTAAAGACTTAGGGGTCTATTAGATCGGAAGCTTGGAATTTTGGGGTAGGGGTCGGTTTCAGCGTTGCTAACACTGAAGCACATGTGCCAGAAGCAATTCATCATTTGCCTTTCTTTGTTGGGGAGCGATGGCTTAGGAGACAGGTTTAGGTCCTTATCACCTCAGACTTTTCAATTTTATGAGCCGTAAGGGTCCCGTAAAAGCATTTTCTCCCTACGAGTCGAAAGGATCTCGTAGGTGTACTTTCTCCTTAGGAGTCATGGGGACCCTCAAGTGTGTTTTTCCTTTGTGAGTCGTAAGGATCCCACGAAGGCGTTTTCTTACGAGTCGAGAGGATCTCGTAAGTTTGTTCTCCTCATGCATCGTGAGGACACATGAGTGGGTCTTCCCAAATGGAGCATAATTCCAAGGGCGGAGACCAGCCGCGTAACCGGTGATTGCGGTGGGGCATGGGTATGATGAGAATTATTTGAGCCCATGGATTGTATACGGTAGTCAATTTGGGGACTGACCGTAGGGATGGAAGAATTTTAGGAAATTGGATTTTGGTTGGCGTCTGCATCGCTGCACTGGAATATGGTACCAGGAGCGACTCATCATTCGCCGTTTTGGGATTTGGAGTTTGGTTGGCGTCTGCATCGCTGCACTGGAATATGGTACCAGGAGCGACTCATCATTCGCCGTTGGGACATTCAGAGTTTGGTCGGCGTCTGCATCGTTGCACTGGAATATGGTACCAGGAGCGACTCATCATTCGCCGTTGGGGATTTGAGTTTTGGACGGCGTCTGCATCGCTGCACTGGAATATGGTACCAAAAGCGACTCATCATTCGCCGTTTTGGGATTTGGAATTTGGTTGGCGTCTGCATCGCTACACTGGAATATGGTACCAGGAGCGACTCATCATTCATCGTTGGGACATTCAGAGTTTGGTCAGCGTCTGCATCGTTGCACTGGAATATGGTACCAGGAGCGACTCATCATTCGGCGTTTTTTTTCCTACCGCGATTGCTCTATCATTTCAGCTATTTATTCGCGGTTGCCCCATCATTTCGGCTTTATTTCCATCTTTATTTTTACCCGCTGATTTTTATTGCAAGTTGCCCCGTCTTTTTGGCTTCTATTTTTTTATTTTTGTTTTATTTACAGATTTTTACATTCCCAGTTTAACGACTTAGAGGTCGATTATTCCCAGTTTAATGACATGGTGGTCAGCGGTTCCCAGTTTGACGACGTGGTGGTCGGTCGTTCCCAGTTTAACGACGTGGTGGTCAGATTGCTTATCCCAGCTCCTTAAACTTTGATCTTGGCGGAGTTATGTTGATGACCGTAGCTCTGTGGCTTGTCGGTACATCTGACGACTGTAGGGCTTTCTCAAGTTTGTATTGGTTCTCCACCCAATCTTTGAAAATATAGCAGTCTTCGACGGTATGACTCACCATTCTATGATATGGGCAGTATATGGGATTGCTGGTCATATTCATTTCATGTGGCCTCTTCGGAACAGGCAGTTCCAGACCGTTGTTCAAGGCGTCCGCGAATATTTTGCGGACTTCATCCTTCCTGAAGGAGTATACCTTCTTCTTTCTCTCCAATAGAGTATGTGCCTTTACTGATGCTGGTCCTTGAGGCCGATCAGTCTTTGGTTCGCTCTTTTCAGATAATGGCACATGTTTGAGAGAATCAGCTTCCCGAAGGGCTCCGGTCTCCATTTGTATGAAATCGGCGGTCGTAGCTTGACTGTTTGCTAACACGCCTTTAGACAGTTCTATCTCTTTCGTCATGTATTGCTTTTCGACCAAATCCTTAAAGACGAAGCAGTCTTCAATGGCATGACTTATCACTCTGTGATAGAGACAATATTTTGGGTCGTCGGTTATATTCGTTTCTTGCGGTCTCTTTGATTCTGGCAGTTATAGACAGCTTCTTAGGGCATCCTTGAATATCTTGTGGACTTTGTCCCTTTTGAAGGAATAGAACTTATCCAGTTTCTCTTTCAGAGGCGATTCCCCTTCGGTGTATGTATCGGAGGGACTGGAGGCTGATCGCGGCCGTTTTTTGCGAAGGCGGTCCGCTCTTAGACTGAAGGGGGTATCAGTTGGCTGCCTCCGGGTATCAATCCCCGGCTCATGAACCAAAATTTGATTATGCTGTAATTGCAATCGGGCGACTTGGGTCGCGAGATCTGCCGCGACGTTTGCCAATTCGTCGACCTTAGACCGTACCTTGACTAATTTCTCATCCTTGTCCTGAAGCTGCCTCTGAAGCCATCGGAATAATGCTTGTTCTGTAGTTTCGGTTATGACAACCGGGTCATCCTTATTGCCTGAGCTCAATTCCGCAGGAACCTCGGGCTCTTTTGGCTTATCGGCCTGAGCGAGCTCTTCATCATTTAGACCGAGTCGACGTTGGGTAGCGTCCACCATATCATCACCATGGCTGTGAAGCATAAGAGGGTTCGTTTCTTCATGTTCGACCATGTAGACAGTGTGGACCACATATCCAGCCGTCTCTTTATCTTTGGCGGGGTAACCCCGTTCTTGGAGCCTCATGAAGCTCAGCCTAGCATGAGCCCTAGCCCTTTTGTTGGTTCTGTATCTGAGCGTTTTCTGCTTTAGCTTCTCGATTTTGAGGGCTTGGCGGGCATCCATTTTCTGGGAAGCCACCGTGAGTCGATTGATGAGGAGCTTAAAGAAGATACCTGATCGAGCAGTTGTCGAGAGCACCGCTGGAGCATGCTCGAGACGCCTCATTGCTTTGATCGTGTTGATGGCCTTGCCCCCGGTTAGGGCCAAGGAAAATCGTTCAAACACTGATTTGCGTTTGGGTTGGGGCGCCTTCGAGACCACCATATTTTGCCTCTTGCCTTTTGAGGCCGGTTTATCCATCACCGGGGCTTGAAGAGCAGAGATGGTGTTAGCCGGCATGAACAGAATAGAGCCGAATGGTAGCAGCGACTCCTCCGACTGTCGCCCGAGACTGGCCGGAAGGACCGTCCTTACGTCCATCTTCATCGTGTAGGAGATGGGAGCCGTGCTGAGAGCTGAGTTCATCTTTGGAGACATTGTTAAATTTTTTTTTGGCTTGAGAGCCTGCATGAAAGAGCATCATTTTAGTATAAATGTCGATATGTATGTTGATTAAGTTCACATGAATGTTTAAACCGAAATATGGGAGGAGAGATTGGTCCCACCGGGCGTGCCAAAATCTGTAGGGTGTTTTTCGTCACCCCATTCAGAAGTGAATACGCGTGCGCTGGTCAGGCGCAGTATAGATTCCCCCTGCCTAGGGTAGGCTGGGGTTTATTGATTGTAGGAATTCGAATCTCCGGCAGCCGCGGACTAAGCCGCCATTAATTACCCCTCGGTTTTGGAGCGAGAGAACCTCCGATTGACGGGTCAAACTGGACATGCGAACTTAATGCGATGTGTTGGTGTTTTTTTGTTTTGTTCCATTTGTTAAAAAAAGGATATATGTATTTTTCTGTATATATAAAAAATAAAATAAATAAGTAGATAAATATTTAGAGAAACGTTTTTTTATTTATAATTTTAAAATATTATTTATAATTTAATTTTATTTATATAGTAAATAAAAAAAGATTAAAATAAAGAAAAGAAGGAAGAAAGAAGAAAAGAAAAGAAAAGAAAAGAAAAACTAAAATAAAAAAATAAGGGGGGAGGGGTGAACCTGGGCTCCCATTTCTTAAATGGGAGCTGTTTACCCCAATCAGAGCAAAGCTCTGTTCAAATTCCAAGGCGGGAGATGAAGCAACGCTTCATCTTCCCCCAATCAGAAGCAAAAGCTTTGCTTTGAAAATTTAAACTTTAATAAATGAAGCAACGCTTCAGATCCTTTGCGCTGCGCGCGACACGCCACGTGTCTGGCGCAGATGCATTAGCGCAGTGTCCAAGAAGGCGCGCCCAATCAGAGCAAAACTCTGATAAAGGAAGCGCTGCGCTGCACGACGCGTGTCAGCGCAGATGCGCTTGCACAGTCGCGCTGCGCTTTGCGCTGTGCGACACGTGGCAGCGCAGATGCGCTAGCGCAGTCGCGCTGCGCGACATGTGGCAGCGCAGACGCGCTAGCGCAGATGCACCGTTCCATAAGAAAAGGGGGGTTAAGTGCTAAAGGCAATTTATCCTTACAAAATTACATGCACTTAATAATAACAAATTAAAATCATACGATGCACAAGCACAACAGAGAACTAAAATAAAATAACCCTTAACAGGCAATGAAATACTTGATTAAAAAGAAAAATACTTATTCATTATTATCGATATTACATTTAAAAAAGATCACCGAATACGGGATCAGAAAGACAAGGATTCACAAAAAGAAGAAGAAGATTCCCCAGCTCCCTTTCTGTCTTCTCCACCACATCGAAGCGGCGATCCTCCCGAGGGGTAGCCATCCAACGGTCGACGCCGCACTCCTGGGAAAAAGTGGCGATGACAACCCGACGAGCCCATATCTGGTTCAGCAAATGGAAAGAGCAGTCCTTCAGGGCTTTGGTGATCAAGTGCGCTTCGAGAAGGCCCTCGATCTTGTCCTCGGCGGCATCCAGCATTGCCGGGGACATCTCTGCTGGAGGAGGGGGAATGTCGGCGAGCACCGAGGCAAGGATCATCCGAAGCCAAATGGAATTCGGAGGGAGAGGAGACCCCACACGAGTCAAAAGCTCGTGCATTGCAGCGTCGCATTGCTCGTCCGAGAGAGAAGGGTCCACCAGGCGCGCAGCAAAACGGGGAACGATGTCCCGAATCGGAACCTCCCATGGTTGTCGGCGGGCATGAGGGCGATTGCAAGCCATGATCGAAGAAGTTCTCTGAAAATGAGAGAAGAAAAGGCTCAGCCTCGAATTATATATATAGACCCAGGCACAGAAGATTCTGTGCACAATTAAATCATTTCCAAGGCCCGGGAAATCAGAATTTTGGAAATACGAGTTTGACTTGAAAAAAGGAGATGAAAAGATATCTCAGGCGAAACGACGCCTCCGATTTGCCTAAAATCGAAGTTTCAATAAATGAAGCAACGCTTCAGATCCTCTGCGCTGTGCGCAATGCGCCACGTGTCAGAAGTTGGTGCGTCAGCACAACGCCCAAGGCGGCACGACCAATCAGAGCAAGGCTCTTTAAAAAACATAAGTAACACTTAACTGCGCAAACGCACGGCAGCGCGACATGTGTCTGCGCAGTTGCGCAAGCACAACTGCGCAAACGCACCGCAGCGCGACACGTGTCTGCGCAGTTGCGCAAACGCAGCTGCGCAAGCGCACGGCAGAGCGACACGTGTCTGCGCAGTTGCGCAAACGCAGCTGCGCAAGCGCACGGCTGCGCGACACGTGTCTGCGCAGTTGCGCAATCGCTGTTGCGCAAGCGCCTTACTGCGCGACACGTGTCACGCGCTGGTGAGTTGCGCAACAACAGAATGAAAATTTAAGGAAATCTTTTCTGTTCTTGTTAAAACAAGAAGATTTCTTCTGTAAAACAGGGGCCTTTGGATCAAAGATCCAACGGTGGGGAAAATTCCCCGAATCACTCAGAAAAGATCTTTTTAACTGATCTTTGAGCACTATAAAAAGGACCCCAGACCCCATTTCAAAAAGATAGACAATTAGATAGACAATTGGATAGACGTTTTGGATAAAAAAAAAGAGCAGAGAACTCTTGAGAATTTCTGAAGAACACAAAAAGAAAGGTAAAAACCTTTGAGAAAACTCTCTTGAAGAATAGATCATTGATCTAGAAAACAAGATCAGTGATCTTCAATAAAAATAATAAAAATAGTGCCTCGCACTTGCTATGAACCTCTGGTTCTCAGATAAATAAATAAATATAAATAATACAAATAGTGCCTTGCACTTGCTATGAACCTCTGGTTCTCTGAAACAGAAAGAAAGAAAAGATTTCTTTTCTTTTCTTTGATCTAAATTTAGATCAAGAAATTAAAAAGTGCCCTGCACTTCTTTTTCTGAATCTAAAAGATTCTTGGTGCTTTGCACAAATGCAATGCATTATTTGAAGGGCTAGGCCCAAGTCAAAAAGACCTAGCAGGCCAAAATAAATTGCAAAACAATAAAAAGGGCAGAGCCCAAATGAAATTGATGCCCTGCATCTTTTCTGGGCAAAAGCCCAAATAAAAATAAAAACAAACGCAAATAAATTATTGGACATTTTTAACTGGACTTAGCCCAATCGTGGCCATAAGTCCTTAAATTAAACTGAATGAGCAAAATGGCTCTCCTAAATCAATTCACGTCCGGTTCGAGGGTACATCTCCGAACTCCTTTGACATCTATCGTTGTAATTCCTCAACGACGTCAAAGAGGTGACGGGTCCCAACGACCACATACACCCATATGGACTGCGGGGTCCTTAAACTCGTGGACCGAAACGTCCCTAAACTAATATCGGACCGAAACGTCCCTAAACTAATATCGGACCGAAACGTCCTTAAACTAATATCGGACCGAAATGTCCCTAAACTAATAATGGACTGAGACGTCCCTAAACTAATATCGGACCACCATCCATAAACTGGCACGATAGGGCCCAAACGCTCTTTTGTCGGATCTAAATGGTCCCGTCTAAGTTGATCTTAGCCCCAAATACGGTTAATGTGTCCTTAGATATTTAAATAAAACTCTAAACCAACTTTGGTTCAAGGGTACATCTCTGAACTCCTCGGACGCCTGTCGTTGTAATCCCTCAACGACGTCAGAGAGGTGACGAGTCCCGACGGCCAGATATTAAATCGATTACTACGTCAAGTCGATCTTAGTCCAAAACAGGACTAACGTATCTTTGACGAACGTTTAAGTTGGTCTTAGCCGCAACGCGACTAATGCATCCTTAAACTAAAAACACCAAACCCAAATCTAAGTAAGTGCGGATTTGGACTAATCCACGTCCTACGGGCGACGGCATTACTCAGTCTCCGTATACAATCCACGGGCAACCACAAACAAAACAAACACACACGACACGAAGTGAAATTCTGGAGAAGGAGAAAGTTGTTACCGCGATGCGGTAGCGTAATTAACTGCAGGGGCTTGCGCCTGCAGGGAAGAGCGTCTCCACAATCAAAAACCCCTCACCCTAAGGGGGAATCTGACGAAGTCTGCTACATCGGCCGCATCCGTCTAAACCTCCGATCCACGGTGCCATAAATCAACTTGGCATCTTCGGAGAGGTAGACGGATAAAACCAAATAGCATCTGCCCCGAATCCCAGCGTCAGGCCAACGCGGTCCTGTGCGCCGCCTTTCGGAGGGGAACAGATTCTGGCACGCCCGGTGGGACCTTTTCCTCTTTCCACTCCGCACTTCGTGTGTCGTCGTCGCGAACCAATCGCGGTTTGTTAAATGGTTGTCTTCGGATTTCAAGGTACTAAGATTTGGTCTTTTTCCTGGCGAAGAATTCAAGATCCAATGGCCACCAACTGCACCAAATGCGCGAAGCACCACTGCAACGGACGCTCCACCTCACCGAGAGGTGTAACATATGGGCCCCAAGCGGCCTCTTTCCTCGCTCTGCCGGTTGAACAGGTGACCCAGGCCACCACCGGCCTGTTTTTCGGGACCATGGTCCCACCTACAAGCTTCTATATGCCGATATCCGCACCGGAAGCGAACAAGAAGTCGGTGTTCGACCGGCTCACTACTACCACGACCCCTGTCAACGGGTCGCCCGCTACTAAGCCGACAGCCTCCGTTTTCACCAGGCTAGGTCAGAACTATAAAGTGGCCGTCCCAAAGAGGGCAACGGCCGCTGCTTTGGGAGTCGTTAAAGCGGCTTCTCCCATCAGAGAGTCGATCTTCACAAGATTGACGGTTCCTACTCCTCCCCCAGCTGGTCAAAAGGCATCAGTCTTCGATAGGCTGACATCGGCAGTTACCCCACACTCCAACAGGGGGCAACAAGAAACCATCTCGATTTCCGAGCCAGTCCCAATGGCTCGTCGTGCGCGACGTCGCCATTGGCAACGAGTAAGGAAAGCAGGGGGCAACTCTCCCTCAGGGCTAACCCCACCTGCTCCAGTGGTGGAGGTCAACGCTGCTGTTCCAACCGGGAACAGCTTTGAATTGCTGAGGAAGGTGAGAAAGAACTCTCCAATTGCTACATTGAAAAGATCTCCCCCGCCTATGAAAAAAGCTCCGGAGACAAAGCAGGAACAGCCCTCTCAACGGCTGTCGTCAAAAATTTATAAAGTTTGGCGGAGGGTTCAAGACTCCGTGATTGACTCAGACCACTTCCGTCGCCAGAAAAGGGCAAAGGTGGAAAAGGACAAGAACCACCCCATTAAACAGCAGGGGGCAACAAATGCTAGGATGCCCACTTCAACGGCTCTTTCAACCTCAATGGTCCACAAAAGAAAAAGGCCAGAGAAAGCTCCTGTGACACTGACAAAGTTTAAAAGCGGTGAACCTAAACGCCCCAAATCAGGGGGCATAACAGTTCATACGGTTTATATGGCTTCTGGAAAGGAAGAAAGTCGTACTTCTACAGGTCACCGACCGCTTACCCGATCAGTGACCAAGGCTCAGGAGAAGCAACAAAAGCTCCAGGAGATGATGACTACAATGGCTGCACTCACGGAGCCAAAAGAGAACCCTGGGACGTCCTTAGATGAACGCCAAGAGGAAGAGACCGACGCCGAGTTCCTCCGCCGAGTACTGGAAAAGAGAGACAAAGAGGCTGCTGAACAAGCAGCCAATATACAGCGTATGGGCCTCCTCTTCCAGGACATGATAGGGATGATGATACAACAAGATCCCCCGACTGAAGAACCCCCGATCGTCCTTGGGGATGATAGGGGAGAGACATCAAACCCTCAGCCCGTTCTATCAACGGCTAAAGAGGATACAATCTCTAAAACTGATCTGGACGAATATATAGCCCAGCAAATAAAGGTTCATCACGCGGCAGAAGCAGCCGGACACGTCGTGAAAACGGGGCGACCGTATCCAGGCTGGTATGACCAAATCAAGTACCCGCCGGGTTACACAATTCCCAAGTTTCATGTCTACAAAGGGACCGGCAATCCTCATCAACATGTTGCCCAGTTCAGGGCGCTTTGTGGTAACACCGGCGGCGACGATAAGCTTTTGCTTCGCCAGTTCGTTGGAAGCCTATCAGATACGGCGTTCGAATGGTATTCTGAGCTCCCCAACGACTCTATTAAAATCTTTGCGGAGATGGAGCTGCTCTTCACCCAACGTTTTGCAAGTGCCAGTGAGCGTACCCCGATGACGGCACTGATTAATGCCAGGGTAAAACCCGGCGAGACATGGGTTCAGTACGCTATACGGTGGCTTAATCTGTGGTCTAAGTGTGAACAGCGCATAGAAGAAGCCCCTGCGGTGGGAATGTTTGTTGGAACCCTTGATCCACAAGCAACCATTTCACAGTTTATGATGTTCTTCAAGCCGACTTCCTTCCAGGCTTTGATCGACAAATTAGCGCAGATGGACCAGATGGGCCATAAACCCCCTCTCCCGAAGCCGGACTCCCGAAACGATAAATGAAAGGGATAAGCGATCATTGTCGCTAATGCCCAACAACAGCCGAGCGACTCGAAGCCGGTTGCTCGTCCAAACAATACACGCCCATACGTACCCCTTGAGGACAGGATGGGACGTCCTTACTCCTTCCCCCGCGATAAAACGAGGAGGCTATTCGAGCTGGCGTTGCGCAACAGACTCATAAATCTGCCAGATCCAAAACGCCCGTTGCAACCGAACGACGTCAACGAGCCCAATTACTGCCCTTACCATCGAGTGCTAGGACATCCGATCGAAGACTGTTACGTTTTCAAAAATTGGCTTGAAAACCAGTACCACCAGGGCAAATTTGCGCTATCCGACAAATGGAAGGTGAATCCCCCGCAGCCCCACACCTCTAAGGGGACGAATACGCCGGGGGCAACATGCTCCGTCATTGAAGAAGCTCCCTGGGAAGTTGTATTATCAGCCAAAACGAGGAGAATGCTAAATGATCTTCAGATCTGTCCAGCGGTCAAGTGGAAGAACCCCTTGGAACCGCAGATTATTGAGGGGATGTTGAAGCCACGACCGACTCCGAAGACCGATGGTGGTAGTTCAAGCGTTCATAGCCGGCCGTCAAAATCTTCGAAAAAGAAGAAGAAGAAATCTAAGAAGCCCGTGAAGCCTGGCGACAAGCGCACGGACTTACAGAAGCAAATCGACGCACTGGATGAGTACAACCAAAAGGCGCGGACTCCCATTACGCTCCAAGATTTCCTTGATCACGTCTTTCAAAAAGAAGATGAGGAGGAAAGTTCATCGGATGAATCCGAGGAATATGTGGCGAGCTGTCATATGATCTTCCATTTGACCACGAACGATGAAGGGACTTCTGGCACCAAAACGCCGGGGGCAAATACTGAGTCAAGGGTTCCGGAGTTATCAATCGAAATGATTGACGCATTTCTTAGTGAAGCTCGATTGAAAAGTAAAGCTGATCGAGAACGCGAGACGGCTATATTCGAAAGGGCCAAGCGTCAGCGACTTGAGGAAAGAGCTGAGATGATCCCGCTGGAGCAAAATGCCTCCACCGCTGACAAAAGCCAATTCAAGATAAAAAAGAGGTTTGCTAAGGCCATATCAATGGGCATGAAGTTACCATCCTCTGAAGGAAAAATGACTGGTGTGGTAGAAATGCACCCCTCTTATTGCTTATATCATCAGAAGGTCTCGCATCCCACTCAAGAGTGCAAGGCTTTCGATAAATGGTGGCAAGGATACGTTGCTCATCGACAACTCTTTAAGCGGGAAAAGCATAAAACTCGTCGGGAGCGCCAAAATATGACTGAAGGGTTTAAAAGAACTACCGGCAATAGTCGCATGATTAACACTGGCGGGACAAGAGTGCCTACGTTCGGGAGCGATTCTGATGAGGAGCTGGAACTTGCCCCTCTCTTTAAAGAGTCCAATTCGGGAAAAGAAGAAGAGCCGAAGGTTTGCGAAAATATTCGGCTGCGGAATCGGACGCTGCCTGAAAAGAACCTCGGACCCTTAAACAGAAAAGATAAAGGGAAAGAAAAGATCTCTGAAGATATCGTCTCATATGTTAAAAGCAAATCATATGAAGAACATCTCGAGTATCTGAAGACCGTATTTCAACGCCTTCGGCAATACAACTTGAAGATGAACCCGCTCAAGTGTGCATTCGGAGTTTCCTCGGGCAAATTCCTGGGATTCATCGTCCGACACCGAGGTATCGAAATAGATCTGTCCAAGATCAAGGCGATCATAGAAATGCCTCCACCGAGGACTCTCAAACAGCTACGGTCTCTCCAAGGGAAACTCGCATACATACGGAGATTTATAGCCAACCTTTCAGGAAAGTGCCGTCCTTATAGTCACCTGATGAAGAAGGGAACCCCATTCGTTTGGGATCAAAAATGCCAAGGCGCACTGGATGAGATCAAGCAATACCTGCAGAACCCGCCAGTGTTGGCTGCTCCGGTTAAGGGGAAGCCTCTCATTCTTTATACAACCGCCCTCGAAGGTTCCTTAGGCGCATTATGGGCACAAGAGAACGATCAAGGGAAAGAAAGAGCACTCTACTACTTAAGTCGAGTTCTGCTGGGGGCAGAAAGCAACTACTCTCCCATTGAAAAACACTGCCTGGCGTTGATCTTCGCAATAACAAAGCTTAGGCACTATGCGTTGGCGCACGAGGTCCGTCTTATTTCAAAAGTGGACCCTCTCAAATATCTAGTGTCAAAAGCCATATTGACAGGGCGACTCGCTAAATGAGCCCTGCTCTTGATGGAATTTTCGATAACATATCAACCTCTCAGGGCAGTAAAAGGCCAGGCCATCGCCGACTTCCTTGCTGAGCATCCCATACCTGCCGATTCTCCTTTAAATTGCGATTTGCCAGACATACATGCGTTTGACGCAATCGACAGTGGTGATACCCGTTGGGAGCTTTATTTCGATGGAGCATCTTCCATGAAAAAGCACAAACAAAGTACGCCAATGATCAAATCGGGGGTAGGACTCATCTTTGTGACTCCACAAGGAGGAATAATGCGCTTCGCCTTCTCCTTAACAGAGCCGAGAACGAATAACGAAGCTGAATATGAAGCTCTGATAGCAGGCCTCGAGATCTCCATTGATATGGGAATTGAAAGCCTCCTCATATATGGGGACTCCCAATTGGTCGTCAGTCAAGTGAACGGCGATTACCAAACATGCAAACCGGAATTGGTAAAATACGGTGAAAAAGTGCAGCAACTGCTAACCCAAATTCCCTCCTATACTTTGGAAAGTATACCGCGCGCGGAAAACAGCAAAGCGGACGCACTGGCCAAACTTGCTAAAGAATTGGCTGACGAGAACCTCGATGACGTTAGTATCGTGATACAAAGCCGTCGAGTGCTCGCCCCAGCAGAAATACATCCAGAATCATATAAAGAAAAGGGAGCAACTGAGCATGCGACCCTACAAATAAAAGACCATGAGAAGACCGAAGACTGGAAAGAAGTCTTCATAGATTACTTCAAGTTCCACCGAATGTCTGAAGAAGCGTCCATAAGACATCAGCTCGTGAAACGAGCTCTGTCTTTCGCCTTCGTCAACGATACTCTATACAAAAGGACATTCGATTCTCTGTGGCTGAGATGCCTAGGACCTGACGAAGCGAGAAGGGTCGTCCAAGAGGTTCACGACGGACTCTGCGGCTCTCACCAAGCAGGCCCTAAGATGAAGTTGAAGATAAAACGGATGGGCTACTACTGGCCCACGATGATGCAGGATTGCCTGGAATACGCGAGGCAATGTCATTCATGCCAAATTCATGGGGACTTCATCCATCAGCATCCCAATCCACTGCATCCAACAGTGGCTAGTTGGCCATTCGAAATATGGGGAACCGACATAGTCGGCCCCATCGAACCAGCATTGTCACGCCCCGCTTCCCAATGTACGGCGAAGTGGTCGTGACGAGGCCCGCTACGTATGTACTCAGAAGTACATACGCTAAGCGTAACTAAGCAATATAAAATAATCACAAGAGACAAATGAGATTGAGATAACAGCAACTTTCATTAATAACATTCTTTATACAATGCATGAAATGAAAATACAACTGGAATGAAAAAAGAAAGCAATGCCTAAACAGTGGCATAATAATAAAAGGAAATACTGGAAAGAACAAGTACAAAGTCTAGAGCTCTGGATCTTCTTGGAACTGCTCCAAATCTTCAGTTGTTGGCTCGGTCTCAACTTGGTCCAACGCACCTGACGACATTCAAGGAAGAAAGAAATAGAATGTCGTCAGCGAACAGGTCGCTCGGTAAGTCCCAAAGAAAAGTGGAGTGAGAATGGCAGAGTAACAGTATTTTCTAGAGTATTATGTTGTAGAATATTATGGAATATTGTTTAACGCAGTTGTTTGTAGCTTGGTACAGAAGAATGCCAGTGTATACGAGGGGGATCTCTATATGCTAGAGATCAGTGCAAACGGAGAGTACAAGGAACCGTTATGCCACGGTACAACAGCAACAGTATTCATGTTAGGTGTCTTAATCTTACCACCTCATTCCACTTTTAACATCTTCCGTACCAATCTACCCCTTTAAACCCCGTAATGTTTTAACAGTGTTGTAGTAATGGAATATGTAAATTGAGTGACTGACCAAAACCATGATATCAGTAAACATGTTGCAACTGTATAATCAGGTAAATGGAATATCAGGATAATGGAATGAATATCCATGGTTTGATTCAGTCAAAAATGAATATATTGTTAACTGTATTCAGGGATTCATGATTTCAAGTTGTGTTGGAATATGATTGAAATATAGATTGACTTGAATTATATTCAAGTCAGAATTAGTCAGACTCTAACCCGAGTCAGACTAAAAGAAAGATAATTTGAAGTTCAATATTAGCTAGGGGCCTTATTGTAATTTGTGAAACTTGAGGGGGTTTTATGTAAAAAGTACTTTTGTATAGTTTTCAAAATATACCTCAAGTATTTAATAATCGTCTTTATTATTGTAATGGATGTGAATTTTATTTGTGTTATTCTAGTGAATATATCCTAATAAAAGTATTAATTGTTTATTTGAAATTCGTGGTATTTTAATGTAACTTTTAATCTATGATTTTTAGGAAAAAGTGGAAACTTGATATTATAACAAAATAAGTGTTTAAATGATAATTATATATAATAAAACACTTAAATGATTTTTAAATGAATATTTTATTTACAAAAAATATTACTTTCCTTAAATATTGTATTTAAACCTTTCGAGACCGAATGCTCCTTGCGGAGGTCTGAATCTCGCACTACTAGCCTGCGGGTGCACGATGAACCGTACTATCCCTAACAGGTTCCCCACGAATGGGTTGTAATGGCACTTTGCTCAGGTTTTATAAATACTTTTAATTTAGGGAAAAGATTTTCTAAATATAGGGTATTTATTTGTAAAAGTATATAGTTCTCCATATTTTAGTTGTTAGGGTTTCCTAGACCATCTAACCTATATTCTATGGTCTAAACGATGAATCATTAGAGCCTCAAATCGCCTCTTCACCATCATGCAGCCAGGTAAGTGCCAGGTAAGTGGGAAGGAACCACGTCGTGGGCCTAATTAAAAACCACTAGCCTTAGACACACTTGCCTAGACCCACAAGACAGTTTAGATAAACGATCGATGTCCATGACCAATCGTGCTTTCATTTTATATAAGTTTTATTTAGAAAAGTTTACAATTTAAGGGTTAAACTAAAAGTTATAAAGGTTATGGTATTTTAGTGAAAAAGTCCTATAATATCGTATTCTGTATTTTTGTTATTTATCAATTAGGGTTATAATGAGTGTGTGTAAGGGTAGGTCATTACCTCGTGACTTATATTAAATTTTGGTGAAGTTTCAAGGTGAAATAAGCTATGTTAAACTTAAGGGTATTAAGGTGCAAGAATACGGTATTCATAAACGTTATCATTTCATGTGTGAAATTTCATCCAAATTGAATGAAACAAGTTTTGTTATTAAAATAAACATGATTAGGAGTGGGGTATCTAAATAGAACATTAAAATTTAACTTGATGGTATTTTTATGCAAGAAATACGGTTTTCTAAAGAACTTATCATTTCATGTGGAAAAGTACAATTAAATTTGATTTAAGGGTGATTAATAGTCAACATGCAAGAGGGTTGATAATATGTATTAGGTGACAAGTGGAATTTTTAAGAAAAACCGAATCGGAAATCGGTTTGTCCGATTTCCGTCGGGTTTCAAAAAGTCGTATTTTGCAAATATAGAAAAGAGAGGTAGAAGGTTGGGACTTACGGGTTTGGACAAGCTAAGCGTTCTAAAAGGTGTGGTGGTTGCCGATTCGTTGGAAACGTCACGTCGGTCTTGATCCGGTCGCCGGAATCCGTCGTCGGTTTCGGCAGCGCTTCGCTTCTCGCTCTTTGCACCAAGTTCTCAAGAGTTTTAGAGTGTATGCTTAGAGTTGTGAGGGGAAAAGGTAGAGGGTAGGGGCCTTTATATAGGGCTAGGCTAGGGTTAGGGTTAGGGTAGATGAAAAGTTAAAAAATAAAAATGTGATAAAATGTAATAAAAATGTATTAAAAGTGGAGTAATTGGGGTTTTAAAGATCTCTGGAAGTGGGATTGGGCTGAAACTTTGCAGGTGAGTAGGGAATACCAAAAGACACAACTTTCATGTTGTGACCCCTGCCGGAATCGGCCTAAAAGGGGGTGACTCGGCCGTGACTCGGTCGGATCACTGAGTCGGCCGAGTCAAGGCCGAGTTGGCCGATTCCCGACCGAGTCCGGTGACCTGGATCTCCCCCGACGGTCCATCTACCCTCTGCAAGTGTTACATCTTTGGGTGTAGTGGGGTTTTTGTGAGATATGCACGTGTAAACTCTTGGTATTCTAAAGGTTTTTTAAAAAATCAATAATAAAAATAATGTGGGGTATGGGATTCGAACTCTGGTGGCTTAGTTCAGCAATGCAAGGTATTACCAATGAGCTACAAGCTCATTCTTGTAATTATTGTAGAAAAATAGTTACTTAAAATGATATCAGCAGCATTAAATATCAAAGTACACTTTAAATTTAAAAACAATTTAATGTACACTAAAAATGAAATTATTTAAAAACAAAATAATTAATTATATATATCTTGTGCTCGGATTAAAATACTTCTTTATGGTTTTAAAAAAAAATTTAAAAATTTGTACAGAAAAGTGTATATGAAAATTAGGGTTGTTACATTCTACCCTCCTTATAAAAATTTCGTCCTCGAAATTTATAAAAGGAAAGTGTAACAGTTTCAAAACAATTTGGTAATTGTGAGTGAAAGAATAGGGTTGGGATAGATTCAACGGATATGAAATGATAAGATTCAAGGAATATGAAATGGTAAGATTCAAGGAACATGATTGTAAAGAATGTTTTAGTTGCTGCGTCTTGTGTTATATTGCTTAGGTTGTTCACGCAGACCAGAACTGCATGATAGGGATTCATACAGCTCTGACCTGCATGGGCCACCAACAAAACCTGTCACGCCCCGCTTCCCAATGTACGGCGAAGTGGTCGTGACGAGGCCCGCTACGTATGTACTCAGAAGTACATACGCTAAGCGTAACTAAGCAATATAAAATAATCACAAGAGACAAATGAGATTGAGATAACAGCAACTTTCATTAATAACATTCTTTATACAATGCATGAAATGAAAATACAACTGGAATGAAAAAAGAAAGCAATGCCTAAACAGTGGCATAATAATAAAAGGAAATACTGGAAAGAACAAGTACAAAGTCTAGAGCTCTGGATCTTCTTGGAACTGCTCCAAATCTTCAGTTGTTGGCTCGGTCTCAACTTGGTCCAACGCACCTGACGACATTCAAGGAAGAAAGAAATAGAATGTCGTCAGCGAACAGGTCGCTCTGTAAGTCCCAAAGAAAAGTGGAGTGAGAATGGCAGAGTAACAGTATTTTCTAGAGTATTATATTGTAGAATATTATGGAATATTGTTTAACGCAGTTGTTTGTAGCTTGGTACAGAAGAATGCCAGTGTATACGAGGGGGATCTCTATATGCTAGAGATCAGTGCAAACGGAGAGTACAAGGAACCGTTATGCCACGGTACAATAGCAACAGTATTCATGTTAGGTGTCTTAATCTTACCACCTCATTCCACTTTTAACATCTTCCGTACCAATCTACCCCTTTAAACCCCGTAATGTTTTAACAGTGTTGTAGTAATGGAATATGTAAATTGAGTGACTGACCAAAATCATGATATCAGTAAACATGTTGCAACTGTATAATCAGGTAAATGGAATATCAGGATAATGGAATGAATATCCATGGTTTGATTCAGTCAAAAATGAATATATTGTTAACTGTATTCAGGGATTCATGATTTCAAGTTGTGTTGGAATATGATTGAAATATAGATTGACTTGAATTATATTCAAGTCAGAATTAGTCAGACTCTAACCCGAGTCAGACTAAAAGAAAGATAATTTGAAGTTCAATATTAGCTAGGGGCCTTATTGTAATTTGTGAAACTTGAGGGGGTTTTATGTAAAAAGTACTTTTGTATAGTTTTCAAAATATACCTCAAGTATTTAATAATCGTCTTTATTATTGTAATGGATGTGAATTTTATTTGTGTTATTCTAGTGAATATATCCTAATAAAAGTATTAATTGTTTATTTGAAATTCGTGGTATTTTAATGTAACTTTTAATCTATGATTTTTAGGAAAAAGTGGAAACTTGATATTATAACAAAATAAGTGTTTAAATGATAATTATATATAATAAAACACTTAAATGATTTTTAAATGAATATTTTATTTACAAAAAATATTACTTTCCTTAAATATTGTATTTAAATCTTTCGAGACCGAATGCTCCTTGCGGAGGTCTGAATCTCGTACTACTAGCCTGCGGGTGCACGATGAACCGTGCTATCCCTAACAGGTTCCCCACGAATGGGTTGTAATGGCACTTTGCTCAGGTTTTATAAATACTTTTAATTTAGGGAAAAGATTTTCTAAATATAGGGTATTTATTTGTAAAAGTATATAGTTCTCCATATTTTAGTTGTTAGGGTTTCCTAGACCATCTAACCTATATTCTATGGTCTAAACGATGAATCATTAGAGCCTCAAATCGCCTCTTCACCATCATGCAGCCAGGTAAGTGCCAGATAAGTGGGAAGGAACCACGTCGTGGGCCTAATTAAAAACCACTAGCCTTAGACACACTTGCCTAGACCCACAAGACAGTTTAGATAAACGATCGATGTCCATGACCAATCGTGCTTTCATTTTATATAAGTTTTATTTAGAAAAGTTTACAATTTAAGGGTTAAACTAAAAGTTATAAAGGTTACGGTATTTTAGTGAAAAAGTCCTATAATATCGTATTCTGTATTTTTGTTATTTATCAATTAGGGTTATAATGAGTGTGTGTAAGGGTAGGTCATTACCCCGTGACTTATATTAAATTTTGGTGAAGTTTCAAGGTGAAATAAGCTATGTTAAACTTAAGGGTATTAAGGTGCAAGAATACGGTATTCATAAACGTTATCATTTCATGTGTGAAATTTCATCCAAATTGAATGAAACAAGTTTTGTTATTAAAATAAACATGATTAGGAGTGGGGTATCTAAATAGAACATTAAAATTTAACTTGATGGTATTTTTATGCAAGAAATACGGTTTTCTAAAGAACTTATCATTTCATGTGGAAAAGTACAATTAAATTTGATTTAAGGGTGATTAATAGTCAACATACAAGAGGGTTGATAATATGTATTAGGTGACAAGTGGAATTTTTAAGAAAAACCGAATCGGAAATCGGTTTGTCCGATTTCCGTCGGGTTTCAAAAAGTCGTATTTTGCAAATATAGAAAAGAGAGGTAAAAGGTTGGGACTTACGGGTTTGGACAAGCTAAGCGTTCTAAAAGGTGTGGTGGTTGCCGATTCGTTGGAAACGTCACGTCGGTCTTGATCCGGTCGCCGGAATCCGTCGTCGGTTTCGGCAGCGCTTCGCTTCTCGCTCTTTGCACCAAGTTCTCAAGAGTTTTAGAGAGTATGCTTAGAGTTGTGACGGGAAAAGGTAGAGGGTAGGGGCCTTTATATAGGGCTAGGCTAGGGTTAGGGTTAGGGTAGATGAAAAGTTAAAAAATAAAAATGTGATAAAATGTAATAAAAATGTATTAAAAGTGGAGTAATTGGGGGTTTTAAAGATCTCTGGAAGTGGGATTGGGCTGAAACTTTGCAGGTGAGTAGGGAATAACAAAAGACACAACTTTCATGTTGTGACCCCTGCCGGAATCGGCCTAAAAGGGGGTGACTCGGCCGTGACTCGGTCGGATCACTGAGTCGGCCGAGTCAAGGCCGAGTTGGCCGATTCCCGACCGAGTCCGGTGACTTGGATCTCCCCCGACGGTCCATCTACCCTCTGCAAGTGTTACATCTTTAGGTGTAGTGGGGTTTTTGTGAGATATGCACGTGTAAACTCTTGGTATTCTAAAGGTTTTTTAAAAAATCAATAATAAAAATAATGTGGGGTATGGGATTCGAACTCTGGTGGCTTAGTTCAGCAGTGCAAGGTATTACCAATGAGCTACAAGCTCATTCTTGTAATTATTGTAGAAAAATAGTTACTTAAAATGATATCAGCAGCATTAAATATCAAAGTACACTTTAAATTTAAAAACAATTTAATGTACACTAAAAATGAAATTATTTAAAAACAAAATAATTAATTATATATATCTTGTGCTCGGATTAAAATACTTCTTTATGGTTTTAAAAAAAATTTTAAAAATTTGTACAGAAAAGTGTATATGAAAATTAGGGTTGTTACAAGCATCGTCAAAGGGACATCGTTTCATCTTGGCGACGACTGATTACTTCTCCAAATGGGCAGAGACGGTACCGTTGAGGGAAGTGAAGACGGAGAACATCCTCCATTTCTTCAAAACGCATGTCATATACCGGTTTGGAACCCTAAGAAGGATCATCTCTGATAATGGGCCAGCCTACCGAAGTCATAAAATTAGCCGCTTCGCACAGCAGCACAATATAGACTGGAGATATTCCTCAGTTTATAATCCGCGAGCTAACGGTCTAGCTGAGGCCTTCAACAAGACCTTGACGAAGATCATGAAGAAAACAGTGTCACGAAATAAGAGAGACTGGCACGAAAGAATGCAAGAAGCTCTTTGGGCATATCGAACTACGTTCAAGACGACCATGAACACAACGCCGTACGCGTTGGTGTTCGGCACCGAAGCAGTACTCCCTCTCGAGATAGAATTACCCTCTCTACGAGTGGCAGTCCACTACGAGCTGACAGACGAAGAAAATGCTCACCTTCGATTTGAAGAGCTCGACGTCCTTGATGAAATCCGGCTTCTAGCACAGCAAAATCTGGAAGCTTATAAAGCAAAGATGACGCGCTCATACGAAAGATTGACCCGACCGAGGACATTCTACCAAGGCGAACTCGTGCTAGTGGTCAAAAGGCCCATGATCCCCAATCGCGCTAAGCGGGGAAAATTCGAGCCAAACTGTCACGCCCCGCTTCCCAGAGTACGCAAGTTTGGGCACGTGACATAGCCAACCATGCTACCTATGGGTAGGAAGTATCCATCCACAGTCACATTACGGTTGTAAGGATATCAAGAACAAGATAATAAACTAAACTAATACATTTCCAAATCCATAATAACAAGAATCAATAAACAATAAGTGCGGAAGCTAATGATCCAATACAATGAATAAACAGTACGTCCCATAATGCGGGCTCACATCTGGAAATGAAAAGCAATAAATAAACTAAATCCTAAGGACTCACTGTTCAGCCTGCTGGCTGAAGTACTCCTGCTCGGTCGACGACAAAGGTACGGGATCTGGGCCATGCAAAACCCAGACGTCAGCGCGTCATGATATCAAGTATATAGCATAAACATGGTAATAAACAATGCAAGCATGAACATGAATAAAGCAGTAATAAGAAGTAACAAGCAGGGTAATGTGCAATGGTGACTAAATTGTCCTATCAGGTTTTCTACTCTACAGTCTTTGAAACCAATTGATGAATCGTCGATGTAACTCAATAGTATCCCGTGCGTGCCCGGGACCACGGTCATGACCCTCGGGGCTGAGTCCGAGACGTGCCGCTAAGCAGTAAAAGGTAGTAGGATGGACGAGTGATGTCAACATCATCACTCCCGGACTGGCCAAGCCCGTAAGACTGATCAGAACAATGTATCGAACTGTTGAGTTACAAGTCGGTTTCACCTTTGATTTCCCCATACCCCCAAACTATGTATGTCAGGTCAGGTATTCGGTATTCAAGGACTAATGCCAACACAAAGTCAAGTAAAGGTAGGTCTGTCTGGATCGACAGCAGGAATGGTTAAGTTGGTCGGCATTAGACATGAAATCGTGGGACAAGTAATGTCATGGTACAACAGGATGAGTCGGTATGTATGCATATGTCAGGTGTAGCAGGGTCAGGTCAATATGTCGTGCAATCGGGTAAGTGCTCACAACAGGTATACAATCAATTATGAATATCAGCAGGAAACAGTATTTAACCACAATATTCCATATAACTACAGTGATGATTATATTCTCTCATTAACATGTTCGATCATCTTTAGGGTGTAATAGCCACAAGGTAAAGAAATATTCACACTTATAAATTAAGGAACTACATGAAATTATACTAAATGTAATAATTGTCTCAAGAATGGTTTAACAGTTCAAGCAGATATGATCCAGTCGTTTTATTTAGTTAAAGCATGGATTGATGTGGGTTAATTACTTACGGGGAAACGGTTGTAACGATTCCATTATGAGGATACCAGCAATATTACGATGTCAAATGCCATCATTAAAGTACAGTATTAAATAGTGTGAAATAAATTGCGTGGCAAGACTAGATCTCGCACGCTAGCATGTTCAAGCAAGTATTCAGATACTTGCCTCGACGGTCTGCAAACGGGAACACGGATGCGATGTCGGCAGAAAACGCGATAGGAAAGCACGGGCCACGGATCGAGTCCCAACAGAGGTCAACGGGATCACACGGATCAGGGGACTTCGCTGGAGCGTCGGGTTCGTCAGACGGCACGGTCGGATTCCGGCAAAAGTTAACGGCAACAAGTTAGCAATAAGATCACCATACAATTTCAGCGGGGTTTTGCACCGAAGGAAGTAAAGTGATTCTTACAGAGGAGAAACAAGGGTAACTATGACGGGCCCGACGGCGATGGACCCACCGGCGGTGAACAGGAGGCGCGGCGAGGGTGCTGGAACGGCTGAAAGGGCTCGGGGTCGCTGGAAAGGGGTGCTGCGGTGAGTGGGGAGGAGTGTGGTCGGCTCTGGTGGTCGAGGGAGAGAAGGAGGTGGTCGGAGGTGGTGTCGACGAGGTCGCCGGCGCGTTTCTCCGGTGAACAGCGGGGTAGGCGATGGGTTAGGGTTCGTGTTGGGTGTTCCGGCGAGGGGAGGAGGGCAGCGACGACGAGGTCGGGTCGAGTAGGGTGAGAGGGTGCCGCGGGAGTCGTCGTCGACCGTAGGTGGCGTCGACGGCGAGGTCTGTGAGGGGATGGAGGCGTCGGGGAGATGGGTGCAGGCGCGGGAGAGAGAGGAGGAAGGAGGGAGGAGGTGCGGCCGGCTCGCGGTGGCGAGGGCGGCGACGGCGAGGTCGCGGGGGAACCGGCAGTGGGATCGCGAGACTAGGGTTAGGGTTAGGGTTCGTGGTCGCGATGGAGGAGGATGGTGAGGGGCGGCTGATGCATGGCGAATATATAGAGGGAGAGAAAGAGAAGATTGTGATATATGGAGAGAGAGAGTGTTTGATGAGGAGAGAGATTGAGGGAGGAGAGAGAGAGACTGGGGGAAAGAGAGGCGGGGCCCACGAGCTCAATAGGAGCTCGTGATTGGCCACGAGATTTGGATTTGCGTAGGATTTGAGGGATATGCTGTTAGGAAATATAGATTAGAATGTATATATATATATATTCGATATTAAATTTAAATGGGCCCTTTTTGGCGCGAAATGAAACATTTCCAAATCGCGCCCGGGTTGCGCCCAAATGTTCCAAATTCAAATTATAAGATTTTAAGCGGGTTCCAAATTTTGAAAATAGGTGTTTAATGATTAAAATGCATGCCCCCAAGTCGGACACTTGCACGCGCGCGTAGTCGCCCAAACTTGCCCGTTTAGCCAAACGGAACGGAATCTCGACACGCGGACGCTACCACGCGACTAGTGGCGACGAGTAGGCTAACATGGACATCTTAAATTTCATTTTCGGAGTTAAAATTTGTTATGTGCTAAAATGACTTAACCGGGTAAAATTTAGCAATAAACACCAGAAAATCAGGAAAATTGGAATGAGTAATATATAACCCTCAACTAGTAATATAAATAGTACTATTGGGCTCAGGTGTTACACAAACTATGAAGGCCCGTACATCATAGATAAAGTCTACCAGGGTGGGGCCTATCTACTCATGGACATGCACGGTGAAAGGCCTTTCAGGCCGATAAACGGTCGCTTCCTAAAGAAATATTACGCTTAATGAACCACAGCCTAAGTCAATGATAGATGACGACGACTATGTCCGCTCGCTATCTTCCTAAGCTCAAGCTTTATAAGCAGTAGCCGGCCTTCTCCATAATGGGCCGAAATGTCCTTAAACTAATAGTAGACCGAAACGTCTTTAAACTAATACCGTAGCATCCTTAGGCTGACAAGATAAAAAAAAACGGTATGTCCATAAGCAAAAAGGGCACGGATGAAAACCCGAAAGGGCTCCGTGAGTAAGAACAGCAGGGCTGCCGGCGAGTGTTCGTGAAAACCCGAAAGGGCGCGACCTCGTAAAAAAAAGAAAGAAAAAGAAAATAAAAAGGAAAACGGTATGTCCATAAGCAAAATGGGCACGGATGAAAACCCGAAAGGGCTCCGTGAGTAAAAACAGCAGGACTACCGGCGAATGTTTGTGAAAACCCGAAAGGGCACAACTTCGTTAAAGAACCCTTATGGAGTCCTCTCGACCTTGTAAGGAGAAACCACCTGCGTGAGATCCTTACGACTCACAAAGGAGCAACACACTTAGGGATCCCCACGATTCCTAAGGAGAAAGTACACTTGCGAGATCCTCACGACTCGTAAGGAGAACTCTCTTATGGGACCCTCACGGCTCATAGGATTTGAAAGCCTTAAGTCACAGAGACCTAAACCTGTCCTTAAGCAAACCCCCACGAACTTCCAATATTGCCCTACAAGCGGTTCAATATTGACCCTTGTATACAATCCACGGGCGCGAATAAACATTTCCCAAGCCAAATTTCATCCGTAACTGGGAATACGTTCGCATGGTAAACAACCCTTATAAATCCCCTCGATTTATGAGGAGAAAACCCTCCTGTAGGATCCTTACGACTTACAGAGGAACAAAACACTTAGGAACCCTCACGATTCCTAAGAAGAAAATACACCTACAAGATCCTCAAGACTTGTAGGGAAAAATACCTTTATGAGACCCTTACGGCTCATGAAATCAAAAGCCTTAGTCGACAGGACCCTAACCCTGATCGCTAAGCCTCCTTTGTTCGACAACGACAGAGGCAAATGATGATTCGCTCCTGGCAATATCCCAGTTGCAGCGGCGCTGATGCCAAAATCGGTGTCCAATTTCAGGTTTACGGCAGAAGCCAGTAGGCCGCACATGCATACGAAATGGCCGAAATGATAGGGCAACTTGCAATTAAAAGCAGCAAGTAAAAATGTATGCATGCAAAATAGCCGAAATGATAGGGCAGCTCGCAATAAAAAGCAGCGAGTAAAAATAAAATAAATAGCCGAAATGATTGGGCACCGCGAAAAATAGCCGAAATGATTGGGCAATCGCGACCTTCGCGATATAAAAGCTGAAATGATAGAGCATCGCGGAAATAAAATAAAATAAAAAGAAGAAATGATAAAACTTTGGCCCTACAGTTAAGATCACATCGATCCCTGTATACAATCCAAGGGCGTAAATAAAGATGGAACCATACCTCCCCAGCGGATTCCGTCAAACGACGAAGCCAAACCTCAATGGTTCATTTCAACTGAAGAAGCTAGTGACTTCAACAAAAAACTCCTCGACTCACGGATACAAACACTCCTTGACGAGAGCTTCCTGATCCGCGTCGACCCGCAGAGCCACCAGTGCCCCCGTGGGAACCCTCGACTCGTTTCAAACCCCAAGGAAACAAATAATACTTAACGCTTGGGAAACAAATAATCCCAGCAAACTTCTCAACTCACGGATACAAACACTCCTTGACGAGAGCTTCCTGATCCGCGTCGACCCACAGAGCCACCAGTGCCTCCGTAGGAACCCTCGACTCGTTTCAAACCCCAAGAATACAAATAATCCTTGGCGCTTGGGAAACAAATAATCCCAGCAAACTCCTCAACTCACGGATACAAACACTCCTTGACGAGAGCTTCCTGATCCGCGTCGACCCGCAGAGCCACCAGTGCCTCCGTAGGAATCCTCGACTCGTTTCAAACCCCAAGGAAACAAATAATCCTTGGCGCTTGGGAAACAAATAATCCCAGCAAACTCCTCAACTCACGGATACAAACACTCCTTGACGAGAGCTTCCTGATCCGCGTCGACCCGCAGAGCCACCAGTGCCTCCGTAGGAATCCTCGACTCGTTTCAAACCCCAAGGAAACAAATAATCCTTAGCGCTTGGGAAACAAATAATCCAAGCAAACTCCTCGACTCACGGATACAAACACTCCTTGACGAGAGCTTCCTGATCCGCGTCGACCCGCAGAGCCACCAGTGCCTCCGTAGGAACCCTCGACTCGTTTCAAACCCCAAGGAAACAAATAATCCTTGGCGCTTGGGAAACAAATAATCCCAGTAAACTCCTTGACTCACGGATACAAACACTCCTTGACAAGAGCTTCCTGATCCGCGTCGACCCACAGAGCCACCAGTGCCTCCGTAGGAACCCTCGACTCGTTTCAAACCCCAAAGAAACAAATAATCCTTGGCGCTTGGGAAACAAATAATCCCAGCAAACTCCTTAACTCACGGATACAAACACTCCTTGACGAGAGCTTCCTGATCCGCGTCGACCCGCAGAGCCACCAGTGCCTCCGTAGGAATCCTCGACTCGTTTCAAACCCCAAGGAAACAAATAATCCTTGGCGCTTGGGAAACAAATAATCCCAGCAAACTCCTCAACTCACGGATACAAACACTCCTTGACGAGAGCTTCCTGATCCGCGTCGACCCGCAGAGCCACCAGTGCCTCCGTAGGAATCCTCGACTCGTTTCAAACCCCAAGGAAACAAATAATCCTTGGCGCTTGGGAAACAAATAATCCCAGCAAACTCCTTAACTCACGGATACAAACACTCCTTGACGAGAGCTTCCTGATCCGCGTCGACCCGCAGAGCCACCACTGCCTCCGTAGGAATCCTCGACTCGTTTCAAACCCCAAGGAAACAAATAATCCTTGGCGCTTGGGAAACAAATAATCCCAGCAAACTCCTCGACTCACGGATACAAACACTCCTTAACGAGAGCTTTCTGATCCGCGTCGACCCGCAGAACCACCAGTGCCTCCGTAGGAATCCTCGACTCATTTCAAACCCCAAGGAAACAAATAATCCTTGGCGCTTGGGAAACAAATAATCCCAGCAAACTCCTCGACTCACGGATACAAACACTCCTTGACGAGAGCTTCCTGATCCGCGTCGACCCGCAGAGCCACCAGTGCCTCCGTAGGAATCCTCGACTCGTTTCAAACCCCAAGGAAACAAATAATCCTTGACGCTTGGGAAACAAATAATCCCAGCAAACTCCTCGACTCACGGATACAAACACTCCTTGACGAGAGCTTCCTGATCCGCGTCGACCCGCAGAGCTACCAGAGCCCCCGTGGGAACCCTCGACTCGTTTCAAACCCCAAGGAAACAAATAATCCTTGGCGCTTGGGAAACAAATAATCCCTAGCAAACTCCTCGACTCACGGATACAAACACTCCGTGATGAGAGCTTATTAACTCATGTCAACTGTTCCGCTACAACTGCAGACAGATCCCCAATTGGCTCAATTTGTAAGAAGAAGTCTCAAACAGCAAGGAAGACTTGTTTTTGAGCAATGGGGCCCTGCAAGTCAATCCCAACTGGTCTCTTGCATACTATTCACGGGTCTCACTCTCCGAAGTCGAATTTCGACGAAGAGGAAAACAACCACTTACGAATCCTCTCGACTCGTAAGAGGGAAAATTCTCTTATAGGATCCTTACGACTTATAAGAGAAAACCACACTTAGGAATCCTCACGATTCCTAAGGAGAAAACCCACCTATGAGATCCTCCCGATCCGTAGGGAGAAAAATCTCTACGAGACCCTCACGGCTCATGGAGTTGGAGAGTCTTAGGCAGCAGATCTGAACCTGCGGCCTAAGCCATCGCTATTTCTTAAGAAAGTCAAGATGCGTGCTCTATTATCTGTTAACCATGTTTATCAAGATAGCATGCCGATAGTAAGAGAAAGAAGAAAGCTACAGAAGGAGCATCCGATCTACGTTTGATCGAGCATTCGAGACACACTCATTCATGCGCAAGCAAAAGACTCAGAGCAAAAAAAAATAAAATAAAGACAAGCTGGGATAAATTTTTTCCATTAATATGGCCAATGGTTCTTACAATCATAAAATCAATAAACGAAAAACATCATTACAAGGGAATAACCTCGAACCCAGGACATGGATTGAGGAACTCGAAAGCAACCCTATCTATGACTTTCCAGGCCTCGCGGACCATCCTAATATGTTTTCTCTCGCGAGCACAAGCGTCAGGGTCCCCCCTGATGTCTTCCACCCTCCGATAAGCGGCGAGTATGGTAGACTGTTGAAAGACCTCGTGCAAGAGATCGATGAGACTGTCTCGCCGTCTCTTTGAGATAAAGTTCAACAGGTACACCGAGTGCACCTTATCCTCAGCGGCATCCAGCGCCCTAAGCGGCACACCGGAACAGAACAGGGGAAGCGCTTCCCAGATGGCTCCCACGATAAGCTTAAGAAGGGAGGAACGCCGGGGAAGCAGGGGACCGTTGTATGCGTCGAAGCGGCTCATGATTTCAGCACACTCCGCGTCTGTGAACTCTCAATTTTGAGAGCGGCCAAGTCGGCGGATGTCCCCATAAGAGATGATCTCGTTAAGAGCATACATATGGGCGTCCATTGTTCCTGTAAAAGAAGATCGACAATAATCAGCAACCCTTAAAAGTTATGTTATATAATTTAAAAGGAGCAAAGCTCCATTAATGAATCAAGAAATTATAAATGAAAATCTTTCGGAGAGCAAAGCTCTATTAATGGAACCCTAACAGGGTTATCCTTAATCCTCTTTAGACCCCTTTAGAGCAAAGCTCTGCTAAATGAAACCCTAAATGGGTCTTCTTTAGATCAGGGATCTATTGAGAGCAAGGCTCTGTCAATGAAAATTAATCTAATTTAATTTAATTCAAATTAAAATTTTCACCTAAAAGTTTTAAAAGTCTAACTTTTGAAGTTTTTGAAAATAAAGAGCAGGGCTCTGAGGTTTTGAAAATAAAATTTTTGGAGATGATGATCATCTGTGAAGGACCAAAGGTCCTATTTATAGGCACTAAGTGCCCTTCCAACTTCCAAAGGCTGCCGCGACGGTTGGGATTCTGCCACCGTTGCGCTCGCGTTTGGAGGCCACGTAAGCGCAATGGTGGAGGGGCATTTGTTTACCCCAATCAGAGCAAAGCTCTGTTCAAATTCCAAGGCGGGAGATGAAGAAACGCTTCATCTTCCCCCAATCAGAAGCAAAAGCTTTGCTTTGAAAATTTAAACTTTAATAAATGAAGCAACGCTTCAGATCCTTTGCGCTGCGCGCGACACGCCACGTGTCTGGCGCAGATGCATTAGCGCAGTGTCCAAGAAGGCGCGCCCAATCAGAGCAAAGCTCTGATAAAGGAAGCGCTGCGCTGCACGACGCGTGTCAGCGCAGATGCGCTTGCACAGTCGCGCTGCGCTTTGCGCTGTGCGACACGTGGCAGCGCAGATGCGCTATCGCAGTCGCGCTGCGCGACATATGGCAGCGCAGACGCGCTAGCGCAGATGCACCGTTCCATAAGAAAAGGGGGGTTAAGTGCTAAAGGCAATTTATCCTTACAAAATTACATGCACTTAATAATAACAAATTAAAATCATACGATGCACAAGCACAACAGAGAACTAAAATAAAAGAACCCTTAACAGGCAATGAAATACTTGATTAAAAAGAAAAATACTTATTCATTATTATCGATATTACATTTAAAAAAGATCACCGAATACGGGATCAGAAAGACAAGGATTCACAAAAAGAAGAAGAAGATTCCCCAGCTCCCTTTCTGTCTTCTCCACCACATCGAAGCGGCGATTCTCCCGAGGGGTAGCCATCCAACGGTCGACGCCGCACTCCTGGGAAAAAGTGGTGATGACAACCCGACGAGCCCATATCTGGTTCAGCAAATGGAAGGAGCAGTCCTTCAGGGCTTTGGTGATCAAGTGCGCTTCGAGAAGGCCCTCGATCTTGTCCTCGGCGGCATCCAGCATTGCCGGGGACATCTCTGCTGGAGGAGGGGGAATGTCGGCGAGCACCGAGGTAAGGATCATCCGAAGCCAAATGGAATTCGGAGGGAGAGGAGACCCCACACGAGTCAAAAGCTCGTGCATTGCAGCGTCGCATTGCTCGTCCGAGAGAGAAGGGTCCACCAGGCGCGCAGCAAAACGGGGAACGATGTCCCGAATCGGAACCTCCCATGGTTGTCGGCGGGCATGAGGGCGATTGCAAGCCATGATCGAAGAAGTTCTCTGAAAATGAGAGAAGAAAAGGCTCAGCCTCGAATTATATATATAGACCCAGGCACAGAAGATTCTGTGCACAATTAAATCATTTCCAAGGCCCGGGAAATCAGAATTTTGGAAATACGAGTTTGACTTGAAAAAAGGAGATGAAAAGATATCTCAGGCGAAACGACGCCTCCGATTTGCCTAAAATCTAAGTTTCAATAAATGAAGCAACGCTTCAGATCCTCTGCGCTGTGCGCAATGCGCCACGTGTCAGAAGTTGGTGCGTCAGCACAACGCCCAAGGCGGCACGACCAATCAGAGCAAGGCTCTTTAAAAAACATAAGTAACACTTAACTGCGCAAGCGCACGGCAGCGCGATACGTGTCTGCGCAGTTGCGCAAGCACAACTGCGCAAACGCACCGCAGCGCGACACGTGTCTGCGCAGTTGCGCAAACGCAGCTGCGCAAGCGCACGACAGCGCGACACGTGTCTGCGCAGTTGCGCAAACGCAGCTGCGCAAGCGCACGGCAGCACGACACGTGTCTGCGTAGTTGCCCAAACGCAGCTGCGCAAGCGCCTTACTGAGCGACACGTGTCACGCGCTGGTGAGTTGCGCAACAACAGATTGAAAATTTAAGGAAATCTTTTCTGTTCTTGTTAAAACAAGAATATTTCTTCTGTAAAACAGGGGCCTTTGGATCAAAGATCCAACGGTGGGGAAAATTCCCCGAATCACTCAGAAAAGATCTTTTTAACTGATCTTTGAGCACTATAAAAAGGACCCCAGACCCCATTTCAAAAAGATAGACAATTAAATAGACAATTGGATAGACGTTTTGGATAAAAAAAAGAGCAGAGAACTCTTGAGAATTTCTGAAGAACACAAAAAGAAAGGTAAAAACCTTTGAGAAAACTCTCTTAAAGAATAGATCATTGATCTAGAAAACAAGATCAGTGATCTTCAATAAAAATAATAAAAATAGTGCCTCGCACTTGCTATGAACCTCTGGTTCTCAGATAAATAAATAAATAAAAATAATACAAATAGTGTCTTGCACTTGCTATGAACCTCTGGTTCTCTGAAACAGAAAGAAAGAAAAGATTTCTTTTCTTTTCTTTGATCTAAATTTAGATCAAGAAATTAAAAAGTGCCCTGCACTTCTTTTTCTGAATCTAAAAGATTCTTGGTGCTTTGCATAAATGCAATGCATTATTTGAAGGGCTAGGCCCAAGTCAAAAAGACCTAGCAGGCCAAAGTAAATTGCAAAACAATAAAAAGGGCAGAGCCCAAATGAAATTGATGCCCTGCATCTTTTCTGGGCAAAAGCCCAAATAAAAATAAAAAAAAACGCAAATAAATTATTGGACATTTTTAACTGGACTTAGCCCAATCGTGGCCATAAGTCCTTAAATTAAACTGACTGAGCAAAATGGCTCTCCTAAATCAATTCACGTCCGGTTCGAGGGTACATCTCCGAACTCCTTTGACATCTATCGTTGTAATTCCTCAACGACGTCAAAGAGGTGACGGGTCCCAACGACCACATACACCCATATGGACTGCGGGGTCTTTAAACTCGTGTACCGAAACGTCCCTAAACTAATATCGGACCGAAACGTCCCTAAACTAATATCGGACCGAAACGTCCCTAAACTAATAATGGCCTGAGACGTCCCTAAACTAATATCGGACCACCACGTCCCTAAACTGGCACGATAGGGCCCAAACGCTCTTTTGTCGGATCTAAATGGTCCCGTCTAAGTTGATCTTAGCCCCAAATACGGTTAATGTGTCCTTAGATATTTAAATAAAACTCTAAACCAACTTTGGTTCAAGGGTACATCTCTGAACTCCTCGGACGCCTGTCGTTGTAATCCCTCAACGACGTCAGAGAGGTGACGAGTCTCGACGGCCAGATATTAAATCGATCACTACGTCAAGTCGATCTTAGTCCAAAACAGGACTAACGTATCTTTGACGAACGTTTAAGTTGGTCTTAGCCGCAACGCGACTAATGCATCCTTAAACTAAAAACACCAAACCCAAATCTAAGTAAGTGCGGATTTGGACTAATCCACGTCCTACGGGCGACGGCATTACTCAGTCTCCGTATACAATCCACGGGCAACCACAAACAAAACAAACACACACGACACGAAGTGAAATTCTGGAGAAGGAGAAAGTTGTTACCGCGATATGGTAGCGTAATTAACTGCAGGGGCTTGCGCCTGCAGGGAAGAGCGTCCCCACAATCAAAAACCCCTCACCCTGAGGGGGAATCTGACGAAGTCTGCTACATCGGCCGCATCCGTCTAAACCTCCGATCCACGGTGCCATAAATCAACTTGGCATCTTCGGAGAGGTAGACGGATAAAACCAAATAGCATCTGCCCCGAATCCCAGCGTCAGGCCAACGCGGTCCTGTGCGCCGCCTTTCGGAGGGGAACAGATTCTGGCACGCCCGGTGGGACCTTTTCCTCTTTCTACTCCACACTTCGTGTGTCGTCGTCGCGAACCAATCGCGGTTTGTTAAATGGTTGTCTTCGGATTTCAAGGTACTAAGATTTGGTTTTTGCCTGGCGAAGAATTCAAGATCCAATGGCCACCAACTGCACCAAATGCGCGAAGCACCACTGCAACGGACGCTCCACCTCACCGAGAGGTGTAACATATGGGCCCCAAGCGGCCTCTTTCCTCGCTCTGCCGGTTGAACAGGTGACCCAGGCCACCACCGGCCTGTTTTTCGGGACCATGATCCCACCTACAAGCTTCTCTATGCCGATATCCGCACCGGAAGCGAACAAGAAGTCGGTGTTCGACCGGCTCACTACTACCACGACCCTGTCAACGGGTCGCCCGCTACTAAGCCGACAGCCTCCGTTTTCACCAGGCTGGGTCAGAACTATAAAGTGGCCGTCCCAAAGAGGGCAACGGCTGCTGCTTTGGGAGTCGTTAAAGTGGCTTCTCCCATTAGAGAGTCGGTCTTCACAAGATTGACGGTTCCCACTCCTCCCCCAGCTGGTCAAAAGGCATCAGTCTTCGATAGGCTGACATCGGCAGTTACCCCACACTCCAACAGGGGGCAACAAGAAACCATCTCGATTTCCGAGCCAGTCCCAACGGCTCGTCGTGCGCGACGTCGCCATTGGCAACGAGTAAGGAAAGCAGGGGGCAACTCCCCCTCAGGGCTAACCCGACCTGCTCCAGTGGTGGAGGTCAACGCTGCTGTTCCAACCGGGAACAGCTTTGAATTGCTGAGGAAGGTGAGAAAGAACTCTCCAATTGCTACATTGAAAAGATCTCCCCCGCCTATGAAAAAAGCTCCGGAGACAAAGCAGGAACAGCCCTCTCAACGGCTGTCGTCAAAAATTTATAAAGTTTGGCGGAGGGTTCAAGACTCCGTGATTGACTCAGACCACTTCCGTCGCCAGAAAAGGGCAAAGGTGGAAAAGGACAAGAACCGCCCCATTAAACAGCAGGGGGCAACAAATGCTAGGATGCCCACTTCAACGGCTCCTTCAACCTCAATGGTCCACAAAAGAAAAAGGCCAGAGAAAGCTCCTGTGACACTGACAAAGTTTAAAAGCGGTGAACCTAAACGCCCCAAGTCAGGGGGCATAACAGTTCATACGGTTTATATGGCTTCTGGAAAGGAAGAAAGTCATACTTCTACGGGTCACCGACCGCTTACCCGATCAGTGACCAAGGCTCAGGAGCAGCAACAAAAGCTCCAGGAGATGATGACTACAATGGCTGCACTCACGGAGCCAAAAGAGAACCCTGGGACGTCCTTAGATGAACGCCAAGAGGAAGAGACCGACGCCGAGTTCCTCCGTCGAGTACTGGAAAAGAGAGACAAAGAGGCTGCTGAACCAGCAGCCAATATACAGCGTATGGGCCTCCTCTTCCAGGACATGATAGGGATGATGATACAACAAGATCCCCCGACTGAAGAACCCCCGATCGTCCTTGGGGATGATAGGGGAGAGACATCAAACCCTCAGCCCGTTCTATCAACGGCTAAAGAGGATACAATTTCTAAAACTGATCTGGACGAATATATAGCCCAGCAAATAAAGGTTCATCACGCGGCAGAAGCAGCCGGACACGTCGTGAAAACGGGACGACCGTATCCAGGCTGGTATGACCAAATCAAGTACCCGCCGGGTTACACAATTCCCAAGTTTCATGTCTACAAAGGGACCGGCAATCTCTATCAACATGTTGCCCAGTTCAGGGCGCTTTGCGGTAACACCGGCGGCGACGATAAGCTTTTGCTTCGCCAGTTCGTTGGAAGCCTATCAGATACGGCGTTCGAATGGTATTCTGAGCTCCCCAACGACTCTATTAAAACCTTTGCGGAGATGGAGCTGCTCTTCACCCAACGTTTTGCAAGTGCCAGTGAGCGTACCCCGATGACGGCACTGATTAATGCCAGGGTAAAACCCGGCGAGACATGGGTTCAGTACGCTATACGGTGGCGTAATCTGTGGTCTAAGTGTGAACAACGCATAGAAGAAGCCCCTGCGGTGGGAATGTTTGTTGGAACCCTTGATCCACAAGCAACCATTTCACAGTTTATGATGTTCTTCAAGCCGACTTCCTTCCAGGCTTTGATCGACAAATTAGCGCAGATGGACCAGATAGGCCATAAACCCCCTCTCCCGAAGCCGGACTCCCGAAACGATAAAGGAAAGGGAAAAGCGATCATTGTCGCTAATGCCCAACAACAGCCGAGCGACTCGAAGCCGGTTGCTCGTCCAAACAATACACGCCCATACGTACCCCTTGAGGACAGGATGGGACGTCCTTACTCCTTCCCCCGCGATAAAACGAGGAGGCTATTCGAGCTGGCGTTGCGCAACAGACTCATAAATCTGCCAGATCAAAAACGCCCGTTGCAACCGAACGACGTCAACGAGCCCAATTACTGCCCTTACCATCGAGTGCTAGGACATCCGATTGAAGACTGTTACGTTTTCAAAAATTGGCTTGAAAACCAGTACCGCCAGGGCAAATTTGCGCTATCCGACAAATGGAAGGTGAATCCCCCGCAGCCCCACACCTCTAAGGGGACGAATACGCCGGGGGCAACATGCTCCGTCATTGAAGAAGCTCCCTGGGAAGTTGTATTATCAGCCAAAACGAGGAGAATGCTAAATGATCTTCAGATCTGTCCAGCGGTCAAGTGGAAGAACCCCTTGGAACCGCAGATTATTGAGGGGATGTTGAAGCCACGACCGACTCCGAAGACCGATGGTGGTAGTTCAAGCGTTCATAGCCGGCCGTCAAAATCTTCGAAAAAGAAGAAGAAGAAATCTAAGAAGCCCGTGAAGCCTGGCGACAAGCGCACGGACTTACAGAAGCAAATCGACGCACTGGATGAGTACAACCAAAAGGCGCGGACTCCCATTACGCTCCAAGATTTCCTTGATCACGTCTTTCAAAAAGAAGATGAGGAGGAAAGTTCATCGGATGAATCCGAGGAATATGTTGCGAGCTGTCATATGATCTCCCATTTGACCACGAACGATGAAGGGACTTCTGGCACCAAAACGCCGGGGGCAAATACTGAGTTAAGGGTTCCGGAGTTATCAATCGAAATGATTGACGCATTTCTTAGTGAAGCTCGATTGAAAAGTAAAGCTGATCGAGAACGCGAGACGGCTATATTCGAAAGGGCCAAGCGTCAGCGACTTGAGGAAAGAGCTGAGATGATCCCGCTGGAGCAAAATGCCTCCACCGCTGACAAAAGCCAATTCAAGATAAAAAAGAGGTTTGCTAAGGCCATATCAATGGGCATGAAGTTACCATCCTCTGAAGGAAAAATGACTGGTGTGGTAGAAATGCACCCCTCTTATTGCTTATATCATCAGAAGGTCTCGCATCCCACTCAAGAGTGCAAGGCTTTCGATAAATGGTGGCAAGGATACGTTGCTCATCGACAACTCTTTAAGCGGGAAAAGCATAAAACTCGTTGGGAGCGCCAAAATATGACTGAAGGGTTTAAAAGAACTACCGGCAATAGTCGCATGATTAACACTGGCGGGACAAGAGTGCCTACGTTCGGGAGCGATTCTGATGAGGAGCTGGAACTTGCCCCTCTCTTTAAAGAGTCCAATTCGGGAAAAGAAGAAGAGCCGAAGGTTTGCGAAAATATTCGGCTGCGGAATCGGACGCTGCCTGAAAAGAACCTCGGACCCTCAAACAGAAAAGATAAAGGGAAAGAAAAGATCTCTGAAGATATCGTCTCATATGTTAAAAGCAAATCATATGAAGAACTTCTCGAGCATCTGAAGACCGTATTTCAACGCCTTCGGCAATACAACTTGAAGATGAACCCGCTCAAGTGTGCATTCGGAGTTTCCTCGGGCAAATTCCTGGGATTCATCGTCCGACACCGAGGTATCGAAATAGATCTGTCCAAGATCAAGGCGATCATAGAAATGCCTCCGCCGAGGACTCTCAAACAGCTGCGGTCTCTCCAAGGGAAACTCGCATACATACGGCGATTTATAGCCAACCTTTCAGGAAAGTGCCGTCCTTATAGTCACCTGATGAAGAAGGGAACCCCATTCGTTTGGGATCAAAAATGCCAAGGCGCACTGGATGAGATCAAGCAATACCTGCAGAACCCGCCAGTGTTGGCTGCTCCAGTTAAGGGGAAGCCTCTCATTCTTTATACAACCGCCCTCGAAGGTTCCTTAGGCGCATTATGGGCACAAGAGAATGATTAATCCAAAATTATGTAAGTTTACCGCAATCAGAAACGGCGTCGCTTCGCAGCTAGCCGGTGAGTACGGGTCGATCCACAGAGACGGGTAAATTCCTTTTATGTGTTTTAACGAGTTGATTCTATTTGTAGTTTTGGTTGGTTTAGAAAAATCTAAAATACTGGATCTAATTAATCTAATTAAGAATCTTGCTAGGGTTAGGCTTAGGGGAAGTTTTGGAGATTAATGTTTTTCATCATCGCTTTCAATGCCTACTTTTTTAGATCTATTAGATGTTAAGTTAATTATCAATAAAGTGGATACAAATCTTTTGGGAAGATGTTTCTTCCTCTAGATTTGTATCCTTCCTTTGTTGATAATTATCCTAACCCTCACGGAAAACGCGCGGAACCGGTCCTTTATACTACGGTTCATCGTTACCTCGAAGGGTAGGATGCCGCAGGGAGCGGTTGTGCTCGTATGCGTGAAGTTCTAATTCATTAGGTGAAGGTGGCATTGAAAGGGACGAGAGATCTCATCTCTCAACCCTTTCCTTAAGGCTAACCCTAACAAGCGAGGAGACTACTCGCTCATTAGGGGATGAAAAGACATTATAATTAAAAGAAACATAAATGAAAGACTTACTAGGTTGACGGCTCCCTCCAAACAAGAAGAACAGATCTGAATTTTGCTTTCATAAATTCTGAATTTTATTGATTGAAAAGAGGCATACAATTTTTAGATCTAGGATTACAATTTATAGGAAAATAGGAAACCTAGGGTTACAGACTCTCGCACATGCGCAATTACAGATTTGCCCACATAAAATCCCAACACCAGAACCGTCGCAACAGTACAGAAAATCTGCACCGACATGGGCCTTCTATGGCCGCGGAACCGCGGCGCCAGCATGGGTTTGGCCGCGGTTCCGCGGCCAAACTGAAGAATTGGGCTCTGTGATTTTGGGGCTTTTTCTTTGGCTTCTTGGGCTTTTTCTTTTTATATTTATTTCCTCTGTTGGGCTTCTTAGTGTTCTCCAGATCTCCAGTGAAGACTTGTAAGGATCTTTTGACATTTTTGGACCTTGCAATGTTCTTCGACTAGGCTTTGACTAGGATCCGTCTACTTATTTGTCAAACGTCCCTTTTTCTGTTGTTTTGTGTCTTTTTCACTGTATTTGCTCCAGAAACCTGTATCCTGTAATATGCAACAAACATGCGTCAAGAGTACCTGTTTATTTATAAAAAGGATAAGAATAGGGGAATGATAAATGCAATATTATGGTCTGAACAAATACCCCCAAACTTACCTTTTGCTCATCCTCGAGCAAACTTATTATTTATTCACTAAAATCCTAACCGCACTTTCGCAGGGAAACGCGATTGCACTGAGCACGAGCAACAAGCCGTTAAACCTCTAGGTGTCCCTAGTAGGAGGAGTGTTGTCTCCTGAGGGTTTTCAGCGGATACTACCCACAAAATCCTATGAACTCAGCCCATTGACTTTTGTTCTCCAATTAGGTTTTCTAACAAGGAATTCTATTATCTTCTAGTTGTAAATTATCCACCCATATTCTTCACGCTTCCTCATTATTTAACTTAAGATTATATATGTTATGTAGACCTACTTAGCTTTCGGCATTTCCTAAGTTTTCCTTCTAGGGTTCCATCTCCACTTAGGAATTTCTATCAACTCTACTAAAGATACAAGTTCTATTCTTCATTCCTTTCTCTTATCTAAATTCCAATCACATATCCCTACGTGTGTGTATATATCACCCCTACACTTGGAAATTCAAATCAAGCAATCGTACTTTCGTCCATTGTCCAAAGTACTAATTAGTTGGTGAATGAAATTTGCTTACACATCCTTCATGCGACCGTTAATACTTCTTGAGGTACCAACGACCGATTACAAAATGCGTGTGCACTTTAAAGCGTACTTCCTAGTCTTTGCAACACCCAAGGCTTTAGCAGTGACTCCCAAACCAGTTGGTCTAAGGCACTAGGTGACGAAGCACCCTCGCTAAATATTTTTCTATTTTTGCAGCCTTAAATAATCACAAAAACCAGTGTCCATTTTTTTTTCTTTATTCACACTTTTTCATACTAAGGACTTTAGACAAGAGCATTTCAAGGTCTCTTCTACTATTCCAAGTTTCAAGGTGCGTGAATGTGCAATTTGTAGGGTATACATTTTCAGAATTTAGACTTAAGCTAGGAACTATTTTTCAAACTTATACTCTAATAAGAACATCAATACTCTTCCCTCATTTTGACTTAGCCCAAGAAGTGAACCCAAAATTTGCCTATTTCTAAATAAACTACAAGGCATATACTTTCTACCGTTAAACTTTAAGGAAGGTTATCTTTAGGGTTTTTAATTCACTAAGTCTAAGATCTAGTTGTTCCTAGCCAGTTAACCTATTTGTCAAACTCAAGTCAATTAGCCAAAATTGAATACATTAATTTTTATAATTTTTGAAATTTTTCAAATTTTTATGGGTTTTCAAATAAGTATGCAAATGCAAAAATATGTACAAATGAATGCAAAGGAAGAAGACGTACCGAGCATACCCCCAAACTTGAACTTGACAGTGTCCTCACTGTCATGCTAAACCAAGAGGGTCAAAATACCGATACTCCCCTGTTTATTTATTTACAGTTTTTTTTATTGTTAAGAAAAACAAAAATATATTAATTTTTATAATTTTTGAAATTTTTCAAATTTTTATGGGTTTTCAAATAAGTATGCAAATGCAAAAATATGTACAAATGAATGCAAAGGAAGAAGACGTACCGAGCATACCCCCAAACTTGAACTTGACAGTGTCCTCACTGTCATGCTAAACCAAGAGGGTCAAAATACCGATACTCCCCTGTTTATTTATTTATAGTTTTTTTATTGTTAAGAAAAACAAAAATATATACAAAAAGACCCTCCCCCAAACTTCATTTAAACTATGTTAGACATTACTGCCAAACTTTGCATCGGCCAAAAGTCAACACCAACCAGTTGAAAAATTTATCAGTAAAGAATATTGGTTGGTGGAAAAATAAGTTGTGGTGGTCCGCAAAGAATTTGGGAAGATAGAAGTAGTGGTATGAGAGGTGTGGAGGTAAATATACAGGTGATGGTGATGCATCGAAACGAGAATGTAAATGATCAGCAATCAGTGGAGTGTTGGCATTCTCGTACCTTATTAAAAGAAATGGGGGTATTTCAACTTCTAAGGGAGGAAGTTGGCTCACCACAATACCCCCAAGATGTTCCTGTGGGTCCTCTATTGACATGACATCATCCATCAATTGTGTATGATATTCACTTATGAGGGAACTTATCTCCTCGATGTCCGCCACAGTCCAACTGAAAACTTGCCGCCTATCTTGTAAGACTTTTAAAATAGCATTCTCTTGCTCGAAGGCTAGAGAGGCTGATATGATAATGGGAAAAGTCTCATTCTCACCTATGTAAGCATATCTACGGTGAGACGGCAAGGGCATGCGTTCGAATTTCTGAGGCGAAAGAACCATTGCGGAATCTACCTCGAACTCAAAGGACTCTAACACAGGTTCGAAATCACTGCAAACAACCGATTCGGATGGTTCGACTGACTCATCCAAAAATTCAAACGACTCATATTCGGGCTGTGAGTCGTCATTATCCAAAAAAGTGAAACATTCATAATCAACATCGGTTGTGTCAACGATAGTAGGCTCAAGGAGGGACGCACTAGTGGCGTCAAAACTGTTTTCATCAAATAGAAATCTTTCAAGCTCGCAGTTCTCCTGCGTGATTTCGTGAATAGAGCAAACTTCTCGTGTACTAGTTTTAGGCACAGGGGGGGGCAGATTTCCCATCTTATAAATATTGAACTCACTAGACCTCTTTCCGAAGGATAGAGTCATGGAGCCATTGCGACAATTTATTACGGCATTGGAAGTGGCCAAAAATGGTCGACCAAGAATCACCGGAATTTGGTTTCTTGGGTTAGCAACAGGTTGTGTATCCATAACGATAAAATCAACGGGGAATATGAATTCCCCGACTTTGATCAACACATCCTCTAGTTGACCCCTTGGATAGGTGATTGATCGATCAGCCATTTGGAGAGTGCAACGAGTGGGTTTCAACTCTCCAACCCCTAATTGTTCGTACACGGAGTAAGGAATCAGGTTAACACTAGACCCAAGATCTAAAAGTGCTCGATTAATTTTCTTATCCCCAATTGTGATTGAAATAGTAGGACAGCCGGGGTCCTTTCGTTTTTGGGGTAAGGTTTGATGGTGGTTAATAGCATTGCTCATTGCACTAGCCACTAGCACTTTCTTAGGTACTTGAGATGCCTTTCTCTTCGAGGTGCACAAGCCCTTTAAGATTTTCGCATATGAAGGGACTTGTTGGATAGCATCCAAGAGAGGTATATTTATGCTAACCTGCTTAAATATCTCCACAATCTTCTCCACTTGTGTATTTGGTTTATTAGGACTCAACCTGTTTGGGAATGGAGCATTCTGAAAATTTGTTGAGTCAAAAGTCTGTGGAGTAGAATGTGGAGTAGGAACGGATCCCATTGTGGATGTGTTCGTGTTGTGAGAAATGGGTCCGTTCGAGTCAGAAAAAGTAGAGCCGTGTGAAGGGTGGAGAATAGGCTCTGAAGAAAAAGGTGAAGAAGGAAGTGAAGAAAATGAAGAAGGGGAAGAAGAAGAACCACCGGCGGGGATGTCATCACTAGTTCCCACATTATTTTGCAACTCTCTTCCGGATCTCAACGTGGTCACCGCATTTACATTGTGATTGTGATATGCGTTTTGTGCGTGACCGGGATTGGGCAATGGTTGAGATGGAAGCTTTCCCTTTTCTCTCTCGCTCAACGCAGCAGTTAATTGTGCAATTTGTGCCTCAATAGATTTGATACTTTGATCGTGTGAGGCATTGTTATTCATTAAAGATTGAACATAACTTTCAAATCTTGCTGCGGATTCTGTAGTCTGCTTAAGAAATGCATCTAGACTTTTTTCGAGCGAGGTAACCTTATCATCATTTGGTTGAACCAAATTGTTCGTTTTATTTGTATAAGGTTGTTGTTGGAAAGGTTGCTGGTTTTGAGTTTGTAAGGGTGCTTGTTGTTGTTGTGGAGGAGCTCTTTGAAAATTGTTATTCCCTTAGACTTGTTGATTTTGGTTCCAAGCGAAATTTGGGTGACTCCTCCACCCCTGATTGTATGTTGAAGAGTACGGATCGTTTCTTTGTGGTTGCTGAAATGCAGCGTTGACTTGATCCTGTCCTTGAATAGGTGCATTATAAGGACACTCTTCGGTTAAATGCGATGGGTTCGAACAACAAGCACAAACAGTTCGTGTGGGTAGAGTAGGGGCAGGAGAAGTCGATGAGATTTTTGTCTCAATGGCTTCTAGCTTTTTCATAAGTGAGGCCATCTCGGTCTTCATAGCTATCTACATATCTATTTGATGTATGCCTGCCCTAGATTGACCAACTGAAGAAGATGATGTGGTCTTGGTACTCTCCCACTGAATTGTTTGCTCACTTAGGTCCTCAAGAAACTGCCAAGCTTCGTCGCTAGACTTGGAGAGAAAATGACCTTGACAAATTGTTTCTAGCAACTGCTTCGTTGCCGCGTTCAATCCTTCGTATAATGTTTGGCAAAGTTGCCAATTTTCTATCCCATGATGAGGGCATTGAACAAGTAGGTCTTTAAATCTCTCGAAGCACTTCCAGAATGGTTCGGACGGAAGCTGTGAAAATTGTATAATCTCGTTTCGGATTCTAGCAGTTTTATGATGAGGATAGAAATTTTTCAGAAAAGCTCTCACAAACTCGTCCCAATTTCTAATGGAATGTGATGCGGTGCTGTATAGCCACTTCTCTGCTAGGTCACATAAGGTAAAAGGAATGACCCTTAGCCTTATTGCGTCATCACTTAATTGGGTTGTCTTCATCATGCTGCAAACGTTTTGGAATTTATTAATGAAAATATATGCATCTTCGGATTCCAAACCATGAAACTTAGGCAGCATATTGATGAAGTGTGGTTTTATTTCAAAATTATCCCCATTCGCCGGTGGGGGTGAAAGACATGTAGGTAAGGAAGTGCGGACGGGGTAGAAGAGATCCTGGAGCGCAACTCGTGCGGGCGCTACAACAGGCGGAAGATTCGGGTTATTCGCACCTGGCGGAGGTGGAATCATTGCCGTCGGTAAGGTATCGTTGGGGTTGAATCCCGACATACCTTCGAAAGAAGAATTTGAGGTTGGAGGTAAGGAAATGGACGGAATGTCGACGAAGGGTTCGTCGAAGGGTTCGTTGGTCGGTACCAACGAAACACGGACTAATCGGGCGTTAGTATCCCTAGTCCAAGATGACATACACTAAAGGGTAGTGCAGTCAGAAAAAAAATAGAAAAACAGAATGTGGGGGTAAGATAACGTCAATGAAGGAGAGATGGTGGAAGTGAGGTGCAAGTTTTCTTAGTGACAAGTTGCAAGTTTTGAAAAGATTTTTCTTTATATTTTTTTTTATTGGAGAGTTTTGCAAGACGGTTTTAGAAAATGGGACTCGTGACACAAATGTATCAACCACACATGCATAATCAGGCCTAGATCTAGGGTTGCCTAGGTCTGCTAGACAGCTCCCAACTAGGGCTAGAAATAGGACCTCAAACCGCTTCTTCACGGACAAATACGGCCAGGTAAGTGGGAAGGAACCACCACTACAGTGGGCCTAATTAATAACCACTAGCCTAGACACCGCAAAGTCGGTTAGGATAAACGGCCGATGCCTATACTAGTCCTTTTCCTATTGAGCCCGCCTGTCCTTAGGTCTGAGTCTAATCTTTTTTAATTAATTGTGGTCGATGCAAAATGCTTAGGTGTTTTCTGGGGTCCTGGGAAGGGTGATGAAATCCCCACCCAATCTGAGTTTGGTCAATTAGCCCCTTAGAGTCCGGTTAAATTATGCAAAACAAATAAAATTTCACTTGCAATCAGAATTTTTTTAGCGCGGCGCAAAGAAACCTGCAAAAAATCTGTTATTGAGAAGGGGGAGAAAGACTCTTTACGCAAAGAATCCCTGCAGAAAATTTTCACAGACAGAGATATGGAGGTTGCAGAGGGGAGAAGGAGGAATCAAACCAGCAAATTTTCAGATGATGACGTGTCCAGGGCGCGGCGGAAGAGCGGTCAGAGACCTTGTTTTGCGGCGGAAGCGCGGCAAGGGGATGGGTTCAGCCTCTGGAAAAATTTTCACTGCTCTTGACTTGCAATCCTTCTCTGTTCTTATATACCAATTTATGTTTTGGCCTCTGTAAAATTCCAGATCCGCGATTCGAAACTGTTCCTGCAAGATTCAAAAATATACACCCTTCAAACAGATCAAATTTGATATTTTTTTATTTTTTATATTTTCAGATTTTTATAATTTTTAAAATTTATATCAACCCGAAAATTCACAAAAAAAAAGATTACGCCGTCCCCGGCAGCGGCGCCATTTGATTAATCCAAAATTATGTAAGTTTACCGCAATCAGAAACGGCGTCGCTTCGCAGCTAGCCGGTGAGTACGGGTCGATCCACAGAGACGGGTAAATTCCTTTTATGTGTTTTAACGAGTTGATTCTATTTGTAGTTTTGGTTGGTTTAGAAAAATCTAAAACACCGGATCTAATTAATCTAATTAAGAATCTTGCTAGGGTTAGGCTTAGGGAAAGTTTTGGAGATTAATGTTTTTCATCACCGCTTTCAATGCCTTCTTTTTTAGATCTATTAGATGTTAAGTTAATTATCAATAAAGTGGATACAAATCTTTTGGGAAGATGTTTCTTCCTCTAGATTTGTATCCTTCCTTTGTTGATAATTATCCTAACCCTCACGGAAAACGCGCGGAACCGGCCCTTTATACTACGGTTCATCATTACCTCGAAGGGTAGGATGCCGCAGGGAGCGGTTGTGCTCGTATGCGTGAAGTTCTAATTCATTAGGTGAAGGTGGCATTGAAAGGGGCGAGAGATCTCATCTCTCAACCCTTTCCCTAAGGCTAACCCTAACAAGCGAGGAGACTACTCGCTCATTAGGGGATGAGAAGACATTATAATTAAAAGAAACATAAATGAAAGACTTACTAGGTTGACGGCTCCCTCCAAACAAGAAGAACAGATCTGAATTTTGCTTTCAGAAATTCTGAATTTTATTGATTGAAAAGAGGCATACAATTTTTAGATCTAGGATTACAATTTATAGGAAAATAGGAAACCTAGGGTTACAGACTCTCGCACATGCGCAATTACAGATTTGCCCACGTAAAATCCCAACACCAGAACCGTCGCAACAGTACAGAAAATCTGCATCGACATGGGCCTTCTATGGCCGCGGAACCGCGGCGCCAGCATGGGTTCCGCGGCCAAAGGGAAAGAAAGAGCACTCTACTACTTAAGTCGAGTTCTGCTGGGGGCAGAAAGCAACTACTCTCCCATTGAAAAACACTGCATGGCGTTGATCTTCGCAATAACAAAGCTTAGGCACTATGCGTTGGCGCACGAGGTCCGTCTTATTTCAAAAGTGGACCCTCTCAAATATCTAGTGTCAAAAGCCATATTGACAGGGCGACTCGCTAAATGGGCCCTGCTCTTGATGGAATTTTCGATAACATATCAACCTTTCAGGGCAGTAAAAGGCCAGGCCATCGCCGACTTCCTTGCTGAGCATCCCATACCTGCCGATTCTCCTTTAAATTGCGATTTGCCAGACAGACATGCGTTTGACGCAATCGACAGTGGTGATACCTGTTGGGAGCTTTATTTCGATGGAGCATCGTCCATGAAAAAGCACAAACAAAGTACACCAATGATCAAATCGGGGGTAGGATTCATCTTTGTGACTCCACAAGGAGGAATAATGCGCTTCGCCTTCTCCTTAACAGAGCCGAGAACGAATAACGAAGCTGAATATGAAGCTCTGATAGCAGGCCTCGAGATCGCCATTGATATGGGAATTGAAAGCCTCCTCATATTGATAGTACCAAAAGAGCTGTTTGGTTGTCGGGACCCTCCATCTCTCTGAAGACGTTGAAGAATTACAACGACATGTATCAGAGGAATGGAGAGATGTACCCTTGAACCGAACTCCAGATTGAAGGGAGAGATCATGGTGGAACGAACATCATTTTAGATGCCATGCATTACGAGATCATTAGTCATCTTTGGAACTATAATCGATCTGGGGGAGGCCTGAGTATAGCAGGGCTCGGTTGATTGATGATCAAAAGTTTTTTTGGCCTCGGGAGACTTGGCTAATTTAGGCTAAGGTTAGCCTCTCATAGTGTTAAACACTAATATCTGCTCGGCGCTCACGTGCTCCCACGTGAGAATCAAAAGCAGTGTTAATCACTAAAATTTGGGGTGCTCACGTATGGAACATAAGGCGCCTGAAAGTTGGCACTGTATACTTGGGTCCGAATCCCCATATGTTTATAAGTGTTAAACACTTAATTCTTTTGGCCATCATGTGTGGGCACGTGAGGCGCCCCAAAGCTGGGCATTGTCTTTTTGGATTTATTACCTCTTCCTTTATAAGTGCTAAGCACTATTAGGGGTCACGTATTGGCACGTAAGACGATATAAAGTTGGGAACTGTCTTTAGTTTATTCCCCTTTCCTTTATAAGTGCTAAGCACTATTGGGGGTCACGTGTGGGCACGTGAGGCTCCCCAAAATGAGAACCGTCTTTGGATTTATTCCCTTTTCCATGTAATTGCTGAGCGCTCGTTTTAAGAGGTTACGTGGGAACACGTGATTTGATCTCAGTCTTTCCTTTTTGTTCCTCAGAGGTGCTCACGTGGGAACACATGATCTGTTGTTATAGCGTTGAACACTAATTATTTCTTTTACGTGCATGGAAATCTTGATTTGAGTTCTGAGCATTTAAAGTCCCTTATTTTGATACGAATAAAATTCTTATATAGGGTTAAACCTTAGTTTTATCAGAGGAATTAAATTCCAATATCTTTTTTTGGAAGAATTAAATTCTTCAAACTTAGTTCTTTCCCCTAAGTTTTGAGTCTGCATGACAGAATCTCCCCTATGAGAATTAAATTCTCAACTTGTGGGAAGATCTGCTTCTGCAGACCTCAACCAGAGGAAGAACTAAGTTCTTTTTAGAAGAGTTAAACTCTTGAAATGGCGAAGAAGAGATAAAATGATTTCTATGTCTTTCTTCTTACCTAGGGTTTCTTTTTCTAAAAGAGAGCTCTGCTTCTTTTTTCTTTTCTTTTTTTAATCTTACGGGGGGTCTCTCCTCTGCAAGACTTGAAGTCTTGGGTCCTTTATATAGTAGAGGTAAATTTAAAGATTGAGTTAAGAAAATCTCTCATTGATAGATTTTTTAATTGATTTGGGGATTTTATCCATCGTTGGATCATTGATCCAAGGATTTTTGTTTTACAGAAGATATTTTTCTTGTTTTTAAAAAAATTGGGAAAATATTTTCCCATACAGAGCTTATTCTGTAGCTTGGTGATTTTTAATCACCATTGGATTTTAATCCAACGGTGCTCTTTTTTACAGAGCGTAATCTTTCTTGTTCAGAATGATTCAAAGAAATATTTTCCAAATAGGGTTTTGATCCCTTTACTTGGAATTTAATTCTATCAGCTTGGAAGGCGATTAGGAACCCTCACGTGTAGCACGTGACCCCCCATAGAATTAAACTGGTTTGCTTAGATGTAGCAATCCCTAGAGAAAAGGCATCACATGTTGGCACGTGAGCTGATGTTCAGAAATGTCACGTGTAGCACGTGACCCCTACGAAGTTAAGACCAACAAAGGTCATCACGTGCGCTAATACGTGAGCTTCTTTGGCCTGTTATTTATTTTAGGAAGGCGCCTATATACTTTGTATATAGATGCTCACGTGTTTGCACGTGAGGCTCAATTTTAGTCTTAATTGTTAAGCGCAATACTTATAATCGTTGCTCCAAGACACATCACGTGTGGGCACGTGATGCTCCATTAGGGGAATTTTTCCCATCTCTTTTCCTTTTTCTTTATGTTTCTCCCTCCTCTTATTTTTATTTTTATAAAAGAACAAATGTCCCTATAGCGTTGTTCTCACGTGGCTTGCACGTGAGTGCAACGCTGTCATCTTTACAGCCGTTGGATTGCCTAGGGGAATGGGAAGATGAACCGCCTTCGTCACGTCTTATAAATGCAAGGGTCTTATCTTTGGGAAGTCACTGTTCCTTCATCTTCTTCTTTCCTTGTCTTCTTTGAGAATTTAATTCTCTTCCTCAAAGCTTAGTTCTCTGCCATAAAATCTTTCAGAGTTAAACTCTGCAAACTTCTCTTTGGGTGAGGACCTTGCACGACCCCTTCTTGCTTTCTGCCCTGGATTTTAAATCCATTATCAGAGCACAACTCTTTTCTTGGATCGGTTTCTTAAAGATCCCAAAACGTATATAGATATATATTCTTTTTTATAGATTTTGAAATTTTGAATCAATGGGGATTTTTAATCAATGGGGATTTTTAATCCTCTTCTTAAGGTTTTACCCCATCACTGATATTTAAGAACCTTGGAATTTAATTCCGTTTTGGGGTTTTCTGGGATTTAATCCCTTTATTATAGGAATTTAATTCTGTATTTACAGAGCTTGGCTTTGAGAGAGACTCAGATATTTTTAGGAATTTTATTCCCTAATGCTCTCGAGTATTTGAGGGTTTTAACGCCCTTAAAGCAGATTTGAGTCTGTCATGCTTTTAGTAGAATTTGCTTCAAGAGTTTGTGTTAGGTCCACGTTACCTGTCCCGGTTCTTTCGGGGTTGCGGAAACGGTGAAAAACAATTTTTAGGGTTTAGGTAACATGGACTAGAAAACCCGGATCTTTGCTAAACAACACACCAGCAACAACTACGAGCTTTACCTACTCGGTTAGGGGGTTATACCTAGTCTTTATCTCCTTCTCTTTCCTGTTGTTCTCCTCCTTGCTAGCTCCTTTTAGTAGCTTGAATGGCTCCTCCTCCTCGTCTCCTCTTTGCCGAAGATAGAACCATCCGAGGGCCTCGAACTTGAGCTCCTACCTCAACCTTGAGGTAACTAAAGTGTTAGGTTTGCTAGACCTTCAATCTTAGGATGAGTAGAGAGTAGTTTGGTGTTTTATCTCCAAGGAAAATGGTTCTCAACTCATGAGAGGGATTTTTCCTTGAGTTAGAGGAAGAAGATGAGAGCTATGGATGAGAGAGAAGATGCAAGTAAGAATGATCCCATTTTACAACCATGCTCTCATATTTTAGAAAAATAATACTAATAATAATAATTAACAATTTGTGATGGTGAGTTGATGAATGACCATTATCATTTCATTCATTAAATGTTTTGTGCAAAAAATAAGAAGCATCTTTGAAAACAAATGATGATGGTCAACAAGTCTACTTTGGTCAACCGGTCAACAAAAGTCAACAAGTCAACAAAAGTCAAGAATTCAACTCAACCATGGCACAATAATTGTTAACTATTATTATTAATCATATTTCATATTCTCATTAGGATTTGGAAAAAGACGACAGTCAACTGTGCACACACACCCGTACCATAACCCTAATGAGAATCCTCTGCCTCTGTCTCAGTCAACTGTGCATACACACCCGCATCCGTGTTCCGAAGAACACGAATACAATGAGATAAAACTAACCCCAAAACATATACTAGGATCTGGCTTAAACCAAAGCCCGCTAGTAATAACTGTCCGGACACCAAAACGTGCACAAGTACGCGGATGTGAACGAATCCCGTCGCAAAACCATGCGACCTCTACTCAGTTTTGCCCAAAGGCGAATAACCCTCTGTGTAGGACTCTAAAGACTCGACACTACGCTGTTGTTCATATCAGAATATTGCTTTTACTACCGCCCATTCTTACGCTCGTTTGTTTATAGGTAGGTGCTTTTAATCTGTGTTTGCTACATATTTACAGACTACAGGTTCCTAGTCGAAAATAATGCAAATGATACAAAATCTCCACTGCTACGCAAAAATACAGAACATCTGTTGACAGCAGATAAAAGCCGGCTTCCGGTCATCCGTATCCGTCCAGTGCCGCTTACCAGTTCCATAGACAAGACAAATGACAGTGGTCATTCGTGTCTCGGACAAGCACAGAGCACGAGGGGGGCAGCACAAGAATCAATGGGTGCGCGGAGCTCGAGGGAGAAAAGGCCAAATGTATTATTTTTGATGCCATTTTGGACTATTACGGATCTGAAGAAATCATGGAATAATCTTGACATTTTGGACCTGTTAAACAGAAGAAATTAGCAACACCAGAAACCCACAAGAAAACGACAAGCTAAGCCCACTATATGGCCGCGGTTCCGCGGCATTAGCGTGCTTAGGCCGCGGAACCGCGGCCGTATAGGCGCCTCAATTGACGAATTTTCAGGGGCATGTTTGTCTTTTCCTGTAGGGGCAGATTGCTGCCCTAGGTTTCCAGTTCCCTTCCTATAAATACCCCAGTTCTGAACCATTGTAAGGGGTGAAATTCTTTGTCCATTCTTTTGTAGGTTTTAGTGTAGTTTTAGTTTCTTTCTTCTTCTTCTTCATTCTTCCTCCATGGAAATGTAGTGAGAGCATTGAGTAGATGTGAATGAAGATGAGGGTTTTTGTATCATTCTTATTTGTTTAGCTTCTCCTTGAGATTTTTGCTTCCTCTTGATCTTTCAACCTCTTCATTGAGCTTGAAAGGTTAAGGGTTAGTTATTGATCTCAAGGGTCGTATTTTCTTATGGAATTAGTTCTTCACTTCACATGAGTTCTTTACCCTTCTCTTGATCTTGCAACCTCTTGATTGAGCTTGCAAGTTTAAGGGTTGGCTATTGATCCCATGCTTGTCTTGAGTTCTAGTTTCTAGTTCTTTTTATTGCTTATTTCTTTCTTGCTTTTTATTACCTTGCTTTACTTTCATGCACTTAAATTCCATGCCCTTACTTACTTGTAATCTTTTCTTTTTGTTCTCTCTTTTTGGTTCGTTTTTGTGAATGGTTGTAATTATTATTGTTAAGAAGAAATACGATATTATAAGTTAACGTTTCTTTGCTCATTTCCTTTTTCCGTATTTTCCATTGAACTCCGCCCAAACGATACGCAAGCGCTCCGTTAGGCACCCTACCCTAACAAGGTAACGGTGATTCCTAACCGCGACCGGTTGCGTTCGGTTTGGCCGGAGGCGAAAGCAAGAGACAAGAACGGAAGGACAAGGGTAAATAAGCCGGATTCCACGAATACCGCGCTTAAATCCCCTAATCCACGTTGTTGCCGATTGCTCTAGCTTCAATTGGTCAAGACTCGGCTCAAAGGTTTTGAGTACGGATTTCTTTAGTTTATAATTTCGTATCTTTTTCTTAACAACTTTATACTTGCAAATAATACACATAGGTTAGATTGAACAAACTCATACAAATTCTTTATTGACTCGTCTAAGACAAGAACGGAAATACAACCATCTCCCTGTGGATCGACCTGTGCTCAACCGGCTAGCTGCATAGCGACACCGTCCTGATCGCGGTTATACTTTAGAACTTTGAACATCCGACACGCTTTTGGCGTGCGATCAAATGGCGCCGTTGCCGGTGAGACGGT